>OZ001666.1:9114893-12097181 GCA_963924145.1 Pyrausta purpuralis
GGGTTCCACGAACAGCCGCAATCACATACATTCTACCCTCGCGTTAAAAATTTATCTAATGTTGAATTGTCCAGTGACGAAGTTTCATTATTAAGTAAAGGTTTAAAATATAATTTAAGACCGTCAATTAATCAAAAAACTTTAGAAAGATTGGCGGTTGACGTGGAAATTGCTGTTGTATGTAGTAAACAAGAACAGCATGTTAAATCCTTAGCCGCTAATGTAACAGGCTGATCGGATTAGAACGGCTTTGAGACAATCAAATCGTAGGTCACCTAATCAGGATTTTCATATTTATAAATCACTGTCTGTTAAAATTGCTGAAAACGATTTGATTGTCTCCAAAGCTGATAAGGGTAACACGGTGGTGGTTATGGAACGTAACAATTATATTCATAAAGTAGAAGATATAATTCAGAGTGACGATTTCTTACTATTACAATCAGACCCCACCAAAACATTCGCGTCCGATATAAAGGAAGCAATTAATTCAACTCAATTTTTGTTTCGGGATGGCCCATATAAACATAATAACAAATTATTAGAAATGAATCCACGTAGTCCATGTTTATACGGGTTACCAAAAATTCACAAAGAAAATATGCCGATGCGTCCTGTAGTTTCATACATCGGCGCACCGGCATATAAATTAGCTAAACAACTAAATACAATATTAAGGGAGAAATCGTCATTCAAACCAAAATATTCTTTAATAAATAGCTTAGATTTAATTAAGAAAATACAATCTGTCTCTCTCCCTCGGAATGCAAAGTTGATATCATTAGACGTAGAAAGTTTATTTACCAACGTACCTTATCAAGAATGCCTTAATATTTTAAAGAATCACTTAGAAAAACAGCGATTGCATCCGGGGGAGATAGAAGATCTCATATCATTAACATTATTATGCATGAAACAAAATTATTTCCGGTTCAACAATCTATATTACAGACAAAAGGAGGGCTTAGCAATGGGTTCTCCTTTAAGTCCATTAATGGCAGATATTTTTATGGATTATTTTGAAAATAAATACTTAATTCAAGAAAGAAAAATACTTTATTATTATAGATACGTTGACGATATTTTGATTTGTTGGACCGGAACTAATAGACAGTTAGATATTTTTCTTTCTAAAATTAACAACATTCATCCTAAAATTAAATTTAAATTAGAAATAGAACAAAACGATAGTATTAACTTTTTAGATTTAACTATAACAAGGGTGCAGGGTAAACATGAATTTCAAATATATCGAAAATCAACACATACTGACACTGTCATTCATGCATCATCTTGTCATCCGTGGCAACATAAGATGGCCGCGTTCAATTCATATATTCATCGTCTCTTCACTGTACCACTTAGTAAAGACAATTACCATAAAGAACTTAATATTTTGTATCATATCGCCATATCAAACGGATACAAGAGATGCATTATTGACAACTTAATAAAAAACAAGACTAACAAAATCATAACTAGTTTATTATACTCTGTTCCTGAAGAAAGGGTAGACAGGTATAATTCTAGTTTGATTTACTTAGGAGAGGTGTCGGAGCGTATTTCTAAAACATTAAAACGTCAAAATATCCGCGTAGCTTTTAAAACTAATAATTCTTTAAGATTAGTTTGTAACGGAAAAGATAAGCTTGATAAACACCAAAAATCTGGTGTTTATAGGCTTAACTGTAGTGCATGTAACGCCATTTATGTAGGTCAGACCGGCCGTAGCTTCAACACACGTTATAAAGAACATATTTCCGCTTACCGAAACAACCATCCTGAGAGGTCTCATTTCGCCAAACATCTTTTAGATTCAGGACATAGTATTCCTGATAATCATACATTTTCTGTCCTTCATACTTGTGAAAAAGGCTTGAAACTATCCGTTTTGGAACAATTAGAAATAATAAAACATAATAAAGATAATACGCTTACATTGTTGAACGAACAGGTCAGTTATACCGCCTCTCCACTTCTAAATATATTTTCAAATCAACAATCTATTAATAATAACCGTCAACTACCAACGGATTAACTTCATTTTCAAATTTCCGTGACATCGATTACGTCACCTCATTAGTGGACGGAAAGTATAAAAGGCCTGTTCGCCAGTCGACACAGTTCAGTCGTCCGTGCTCCGCCGAGGCGACAACATCTCCTGAGGATGCCACGTGTAGTGGCGAAACGCGTCGAGGTTTTTTGCACGTTGGTGTTGGGTACTATTAATTGCATCAGCTGTGCCGCATGCGTATTGAGGGAGGGCGGGTGGTGCATCCTGCATTTGCTTGAACTAATACTAAACGCGGTGACGGTTCGTGTAGTTAGTTGCCTGCGCCGGCGTAGCTTCGCGGAAATTTAAAGCAAAATAATTTTATAAATTTCAACTTAATAAGAAAATCTGAAAACCCACTACAAAAAAGAGATGGAAACGGTTGGTGCCCAATTCATACAGCTATTACTAAAAGTAATGCCAATATTATTAAGTATTTGGTTTTAGAACAAAATGACAGTTTAGTTGCAACCACCCGATCTGAGAAACCTGAAACTGCTATAAGTATGATTTTACAACACGTTACGAATCCAACAGATTTTCTGGAAGAGTTGCTTGATTCATGTGTTTCGTATAATTTCCTGAACGAAGTGAAAATATCTTACCGAATTCTAATGCCAAACAGCGGCGATCTGATGCCTGGCAGATCCTTGAAAGAAGAAATGGACGTGATCGAAGAGCTCTTAAAAACCGGGGACGAATTTAATCAAAAGAGACTTCTGCTTCATCCTCTCATAGAGAGTTTTATTCTTTTAAAATGGCAGACAATGATACCATATTATTTACTGATTGCATTATTGTACACAGCTTTTCTAGTATTGTTAATTGTTTTTGAAGTATCAACCTTCAATGATATAGATGTTACTAAAACGAAACCACAATTACAACTGATGATAGTCTGCACTTTTTTTACTTATTTTTTTATTTTATTGATCGTTTTGCAAGTAAGTATTTTCATTATATAAATACGGGATAACAAATAAACTAACACTTGAAACAGCTTTTCAAACACATTAATTATGATTATTATTTATTTATTTATTTAATTTAGAAGGTGGACCGACAGTTTACATAATTATAAACACTTAACTATATAGTATAAAGTTACATTGAAAGTGTCTGTGTTTGGTTATTTTTTCACAAATGTTTTTTTTATAGGTACACAGTACATCTACTATTATATTTGATGTAAACTTGATGCCTTTAACTATCATAAAAATATCATATTTAGCGCTATAGTAAAAAAAAATAAGAACTGTGATGTACAATTAAATAAATATTTTTTATTTTCATATTTTTTTAATATTTACCAGCTTCTATTTTAATAAAAGACTTCAAATTTTCATATACATTTTTGTTTTAGGAGCTGTTGATGAATTATGAGGGCTTCCACTATTTTTATAAATGGAGGACATGGATTAAATTAGGATCCCTATTGCCAGCTCTTATAGTGCCTCTAGCAATGATGACGGTTCCTGAAACGGCCGAGTGGCCTCGCCACGTCTCCTCGTTGGCTATGTTTCTAGTCTGCTTCCACATGATGAACCTCCTCTCACAGTTCCCGAGATTGGGATATTTCGTTGTCATGTTTAAAAAAGTGTCATTCAATGTTGTTAAGGTGAGCTGCATACCTGTTGAGTTTTTGATAAATACATATGTTTAAATATGCGCCGGACTACACACCAATCGTCTGATTTCTTATATAGTTATTTTAAGAGCCAGTGTTTTAATTTAGGCTCTTATTAAGACAAATAATAAGTTACAATTAATTAAATATATTTAACATCCGATTGCTGTATATGGAAACGTACAAATTTCAATAGGAAATGTGTCAAACATGACTTACATCACACATTTCTGGGTGATTTTAGGATTTTTTTTCAGGTGATTTTAGGAGAGAGAGAGAGAGTGACAGAGAATAAAAATCAATTACTTTTGTTTCAGATTCTCGCGACGTTTTTTGTTCTTCTCGTCTGCTTTGCATTCAGTTTCAAGATACAATTCCGTTCGCAATATCCGTTTGATGGTTCCTGGGACGCTATTGTGAAGACCCTCTTTATGCTGAGCGCAGAGTTCGAATATAATGACGTTTTTGACCCCAAAAAGACTGACGCTGTCGCCTCATCTTTTGAGGCAGTTCGCATCATCTTACTCGCCTTCCTCGTGTTTGCTGCCATCGTCCTCATGAACATGATGGTCGGTGTTGCCGTCGATGACATCAACGAACTCAAGTCCCACGGCAAAATCGGCTTGCTAGAAAAGCAAGCGCACTTCGTCAGATCCTTCGATAGACTCAATTCTAATATCTGGAATTCTTTCTTGCGGTGCATAATGCTACCAAGTTACCAGAGACGTAAGTTTCCAGCAAAAATCATAATAGCCGGAGACATTCTGAAACAAAAGCCAGATTACGAATATAAAATCAAAGGGCTGCCTAAACGTATTAAAGATGCCTTCTATAGCATTGCCGAGAAAAACAAAGCAAAGAAAGATGTTGAGACTAGTATAGACAAAGAGTTGAAGACCCAGAATATCAAACATAAATTTATTGAAGATACCGTACAAAGGCTTGACGAGTTAGAGGCGTCAATGACAAGAATGCGCTGTGACCTAAATACAAAGGTAGACCTAATTATTAAGAAACTTGAGAGACTAGAACCTGTTCAGTAATGTGCAAATTTGTATGTATATCAATATCATTAGATCTCATTCTTAACCAAACAATAATTTTGTAAAAATTACATTTGTACTTATTTAATTACGTAGTTTCATTATTAAAAATACCCCGCTTATTCATGATGGCAAAACAAAGTGATTAATAAGTTCATAAAGATGAAATAAGAAACCAAAAATTTGCGCATGGGCGGGACTTGAACCAGCAACCTCTTGGCTGTCCGGGCCAAACGCTCTTACCAATTGAGCTACCGTGCTGTCATTCCGACCTTGCGAAATTTGTGATCTCTTAAGTCGTCGTCATCAATTTCCAAGTTAAATTTATTCTGTAAAGAATAGCTGCTTAACTGGCGCTAAGCGTCACGCAATGATGTATTCATAAGAGACCACAAATTTCGCAAGGTCGGACTGACAGCACGGTAGCTCAAATTTCATCTTTATAAATATAAAATATGACACTGTGAGTGTTAAAAACATTCAAAACCATACTTAATCAGTTGTTAAATTTCAGTTAGGAACTCTTCAATAACATTAACGTAAAAATAAAGGAAGAAATTCTGAATTTAATTATTTTACGATACTAATTTATTTCATCGTGACTGTGTGTGTGTGTGTGTGTGTGTGTGTGCGTGCGTGCGGGCGTGCGTGCGTGCGTGTGCGTGTGTGTGAGTGTGTGTGTGTGTGTGTGTGTGTGTGTGTGTGTGTGTGTGTGTGTCTGAGTGAGTGTGTGCGCGCGTGTGTGTGTGTCAGGTGTGTTTTAATACTAAGTAAAGTTTGAAATTTTGACTGTGTTTCTCCTCATCTTCTGAGTTTTTTTAAAATTAAACTTTATTTTTAAATTTATTAACAGATTAGGTAGGATAGGCTATTATACAAGGTTAATTTTAATGTGTAGGTGTCTTAACAAAAGTTAATAGAATTTTAGTTATTTAGGTTTAATTGAAATATCCCTAGACCATGTAGGTACGTGTGTGTATGTTAAAATGGACTCTCAATTCTCATGTACCTAAGTAATCAAACAATTCCGCAACTACGTCTACAATTTATTAGGGTTAGTTATTACTAGATACCAGTACAAATAATTCCCTTATTTCAGTATGAAATGTAATTCTGGACATTTATTCATCAGCTAGACAATTAGGCTTAGTGTGCTGTACTCAAGCGTGCTACGAATACTGATGTGATGACCATTTGGGTACTTATATTGGCAGGGCATAAGGAATATACCCTGTTCATAAGTGCCTTAGCTAAGTACGATCACACCCTATTTTTGATTCACTCGCGTCAAAATGGCGTGTGATATTTATTAGTTAACTAGCGGACCCAGCGAACTTTGCTTCGCCACTAGCACTGTCCAGCCCCGGCCCCGTCTCGCCCAGCCTCGTAATTTTAAAAGTTAAGAAATAAACTTTAAAAAAAAGTAAAAACCGACTTCAAAACCAAAATGCACTAAAAAGTCTTAAATAAACTCTTCACCATTGAAAGGAAAGGAATCCGTTTTAGGCAAACAATTTTTTTTGGAGTCCGTGCTGTGATAGTTGATGCTTGTGGTCAAAGTGATGGCACCGACTCCAAAAAGAAATTGTTTGCCTAAAACGGATTCCTTTCCTTTCAATGGTGAAGAGTTTATTTAAGACTTTTTAGTGCATTTTGGTTTTAAAGTCGGTTTTTACTTTTTTTTACAGTTTTTATTTCTTCATTTTTAGTGATTACATAAGAGGGGGGGGGGGGGAGTTGCACCTTACGATTCTATTTTTTAAGAAGCTACAAATTACCTACCATAAGGTCCGTCATTATAATTACTGAACTCCTAAGCGTTAAAGAGTTCCACCATCAGCTCAGCCCTACAAGATGTTGATTATCAGACGTAACAACACGTCAACATTAAGATTCCGGTAAAGAAACACAATACGTGCCTTTAAAATTTGAGTGTTTCCCTCGATTACACCAAGATCGGTCTGCTCAGGACCAGGGCTGTGTTTCATTTTTGCTTCTCCTTGATTTCTCCCGTGCCTTTGACTCAATAAGTATTCCATTACTCCTATCTAAGCTGAGCTACTACGGACTTGAAATTAACACTGTACGATGGTTTTGCAGCTATCTCTCTCAGAGTAGGCAATATGTCCAGCTGAAACTGGAGGATGGTAGTAAGCTACAGTCCAGACCAGAAGCAGTGAGCAGAGGCGTTCCTCAGGGATGCATTCTGGGTCCGATCCTATTTATTTTGTACAGTGCAGACATCACAACATGTATTAAACATTGCCACTACCATCTGTACGCTGATGATCTGCAGTTGTCTCTGCCCTTCTTTCCCTCTGAATGTGACCAGGCGGTTTCGAAGATAAATGGTGAGTTGAGTAGGATATCAGAATGGTGTAAATCACACTCCCTCACATTAAATGCCAAGAAGACTAAATACATGGTGATTGGTACCCCCACAAATGTGGCAAAACTCAACAATGCAGCAATCAATATCAACATAAATAATGAAACAATAGAGAGGGTGGAGAGGGCGCGGAGCCTGGGCCTGATCTTTGATCTGAGGTTGCCTCAGATTCGAAAGTCACATCATGGAATGCGTCAGAAACTGCTTTTACAGACTGAGGTTGTTGTACAGGATTAGATCTTACCTGAGCGAGGCACTGAGAGTAGCACTTTGCGAGGCACTGATCCTATCAAAATTTAATCACTGTGATGCCGTGTACGGTCCTTGCCTGCTGGCACGATCGGCCAAACTCATACAGCGTGTGCAAAATGCCTGTGCCCGTTTTTGCTTTCACATACCACCGCGCACTCACGTGACTCCTTACCTGAATGCAGCAAACTTAATAAGGATGGAAGCACGCAGACGACTTCACTTGGCGACCTTATTATTCGGAGTTATACATACTCATAAACCGGCATACCTGAGGAAGAAATTGGTTTGGGCGCGAGGTGGGATGGGACAGGAAAGAAGAGCTGCTGCGTGCGTGTTCCTGACCCCGCGGCATCGGACGGTGGCATTTCGTGGCTCGTTCAGATTCGCTGCCACGAAGTGCTGGAACTCATTGCCCCCCCCCCCCCTTCCCCCCCCCCCCGCGCGCCCTAAAAGTGAAAAATACATTTAGAGTAAACTATAAAAAACATCTCTTGACAAAACAAAAGGAAGAAGCTGAACAAGCCTTTACTACTCACCTCAGGGACCTGCGCGTCATGCGTGGGGAGACAACCTCCAAGAAAAAACGTGCAAAGTAGTCCTCATGTCCTATTACCTGCCATTGGGCTGATGTCTCGATACCTTTTTTGTACTTCTGTACACGTGGACAGCCGGTAAGGCGTGGTTTCTGTTTTTTTCAGTTTAAAAATCCCGATCATTGCCGAATTTTAAAATACCCAATCCCAAGCCCGAGTTGCGTCCGATCGATGAACTTAAAAATGAATCATCAAAATGGCCGCCTCAGCTCGACCGGCGCTTCACGGCACAGATTATTGTAAGCGTTTCACCGCACCGGCGCCTCAGGCCAGAGACAAACAAAACTTCCATGACTGGATTGTATATTATTAGTGATGTTGTGTGGCACGGTCCGATTGACAGCGACAAGCGTAATGCAACGGCGTGCATGTACTAGAGGTTCTATTATTGTTTTTTCTTTTATTATTTTTTGTTGTTGTCTTAAGTTTTTTTTTTGTATTAATTGTTATAGTAATGTGTATTAATTTATTCTTGTACCTTATTTTTTTTGTTTTATTTATTTTTCTTTGTATGTGTGTACACTTAACAAAAGGGTTCCCGCAGAATATCAGTATCGTGACATGCCTCGCGCTGTCACGAATTATGCTGAGCGGGGACCTTTTTGACACATAGGTACCTATTATTTATATATTTTATATATCTATTAAAACTGATGTTTATATGTAAAAATATTTATAATAACCGTGTTTTTTTTTGTTTTGTTTTGTATATGATTGTAACTTATGTGTCAAATAAAATAATTTCTTCTTCTTCTTCTAAGATCCCATCATCAGATCCCAAAATGGAAAAAATGGGACCAACTAGAAGGTACACCCTCTAAGAAGGTGAAAAAAATTTTCGATTCGGTCGACAAACGACTGAGATATGCGGTAACATACATACAAAAAAAAACATACACTCGAATTGATAACCTCCTCCTTTTTTTGAAGTCGGTTAAAAACACTATAATTGGTCAGTTATCGATCGGGATGAAAAATGATTAAATTACTAAAATGGCTATAAAAAAATTGGGGTTGGTGATAAAAAAGAAAAAAATTCGTTTTTAAATAACATTATAAAAACATAAAATTTTGTCAAAAAAAAAGGTGAACAAGCCTTATCACTTATATTAGGGGTACGCAAAATAGTAGCCGATACTCAGACCTACTGAATCTATACTAATATTATAAAGCTGAAGAGTTTGTTTGTTTGTTTGTTTGAACGCGCTAATCTCAAAAACTACTGGCCCGATTTGAAAAAATATTTTTACGTTGGATAGTCCATTTATCGAGGAAGGCTTTAGGCTATATAACATAAAGATACGACTCATAAGACTACAGCAGAAATGAAAAATGTTGCGAAAACGGGAGAAAGATATTCCTTTTGAGAGCTTCCGCTGCATACGCTGCGGAAACCGCTTAAGTTACACAAAAATCATGTATGACAGGATTGTTTAGCATTAAGAGTTCTATAATAAAGTCCTCAACAGCATATGTTTATCTTTTATAGTTGACTTACTACAACCTTTTTTATGTTAATAAATTTGTAAAAAAAAAATGCATCATTTTTAGAGGTGTATTATACACACAGGTATTTATTCTTATCAAAATAAATACATTCATCATCACGAGCATTTCATTTAGAACCAAGTTGCCCTTTATATCATTTGATTTCAATAAATATCTTAGGAGCTATCACAGTTTTAACATAACTCCGCACCAAAATAATGTTCGCAGCTAAGTACAACGTGCGCTTGCGCTAATCTATACTCTATACTAATATTATAAAGCTGAAGAGTTTGTTTGTTTGTTTGTTTGTTTGTTTGTTTGTTTGAACGCGCTAATCTCAGAAACTACTGGCTCGATTTGAAAAACTATTTTTGCGTTGGATAGTCCATTTATCGAGGAAGGCTTTAGGCTATATAACATAAAGATACGACTCATAAGACCAAAGCAGCAATGAAAAATGTTGCGAAAACGGGAGAAAGATATTCCTTTTGAGAGCTTCCGCTGCGTACGCTGCGGAAACCGCTAAAGTTACACAAAAATCATGTATGACAAGATTGTTCAGCATTAAGAGTTCTATAATAAAGTCCGCGACAGCATAAGTCTATCTTTTATGGTTGACTTACTACAACCTTTTTTATGTTAATAAATTTGTAAAAAAATAATGCATCATTTTCAGAGCTGTATTATACACACAGGTATTTATTCTTATCAAAATAAATACATTCATCATCACTAGCATTTAATTTAGAACAAAGTTGCCCTTTATATCATTTGATTCCAATAAATATCTTAGGAGCTATCACAGTTTTAACATAACTCCGCACCAAAATGATGTTCGCAGCTTAAGTACAACGTGCGCTTGCGCTAATTATATTATAAAGCTGAAGAGTTTGTTTGTTTTAACGCGCTTATTTCAGGAACTGCTGGACCGATTTGAATAAACATTTCTCTGTTGTATAGCTTATTTATCGAGAAAGGCTTTAGGGTATAAAACATCACGCTGCGACGGGAGGGGAGGGAGCAAACTTAAAACGCGCGGACGAAGTCGCGGGGGACCGCTAGTATATTATAAAGCTGAAGAGTTTGTTTGTGTGAACGCGCTTATCTCAGGAACTGCTGGACCGATTTGAAAAAATATTTCTGTGTTGGATAGCTTATTTATCGAGAAAGGCTTTAGGATATAAAACATGACGCTGCGACGGGAGGGGAGGGAGCAAACTCAAAACGCGCGGACGAAGTCGCGGGGGACCGCTAGTGCGCATATAAAATTTGATTAGAATCGGTAAAGCCGTTTAGGAGAAGAAGGGCTAACATTGTGACATGAACATTTAAAAAATATATTAGAAATATCCTATTTTTAAAGAAAAAACAGTTTGATTCTACACAGGAGTGATTAGAAAAAAAATGCACTCCGGGAGTGCCGGCAGAAGTGAAAACTTGAATATTAACGTTGTGCATTTTTGATTTTTTGGAATAGTTAGGGAATAATTTTGAATGAATTGCTCTTATTATCAATATAAAAGTACTATCATTTTTGTGATAGAATACAATAATAATAATAATAATAATAATAATAATATAATATTTTTATAGAATACAATATTTATTTATTGCGCTATCGTACACAAACATTACAATTTATATTATATTAAATTACATTAAAAAGTTTATCTGTCAGAAAAATCAACTTACATCCATAATTTCGCCAACCGTCTTACGGTTTTTCGATCAGCCCACGTGTCCTGACGCGAGTTTCACATTTTTCCCCCATCCCACAAAAGTGCTCAACGCCGCTAAAAAAGGTTTTCACTTCAATTATATAACAAAACATACGTAATCACGAATATATTATGCTGGTTTTGTTGATATTTTGTTCGAATGAAAATCACGCATCATATCCCAGTGACTTGTTCCTACAACGTATAGAGAAGCTATGTGAAGCAAAAAATGTGTAGCAAATACGACGACAATGTTGTAACGTTTTCCTTGAAATTTGAACTTCGAATTATGAATCTGTACTATGAGTAGATGTCTGCGTCGTCAATTCATGGAGCACAAAATTCGTTCGTGGTTTCAGTTCCATACGCTAGTAAGTAATAGTACTTAAATGTCATATCATATTCAAGCAAGCGAGAAATAGAGCTCGATCAAATGAAAATTGCACAAAAACGCTTCATTGGCTATGTCCTCGATGGTAATTTTACGGTGATTGTTCCTATCAACCAGGGGCGTGCATTAAATTTTTAATGGAGTAAGCACATACTCATTTCGAATCGGAACCTAGGAAGAAATTCAATATCGATCTTAGATTTTGTGTCTAGTAAAGTTACATTGTACGGCCACGACATTTTTTTACGAAGTTTCAACTCTCGTTCTGGTTCTAGGTTTATTTTCGAAAATCACTAGAATTTTATAAAAATTTCGATCTTTTTTTTATCGACGATTGATCTGTCATTGCGTTTCGTTATTTTTATGCAGGTTTTTGATACTAAGAATTTCTTACATTTTTGACAGGGTTAAAATGAATAAATCATTTGTCAACCCCGACTTGCCGTGGTCTTTTGGCCGTGGTACTAGTCTGCCCGATACAAGAGTGTAATTCCAAAGCCGGAGGCGCGGAGGGAGAGGAGTCGGAGGCGAGCATGGGTGACTGCGTTTTGTTACGTATGGGCGAAGAGGCTGCACTTCCCACAGCGCCGGAGACGAGGAAATCCAAATTGCTTGCATTACCCCGTTGCATTGCCATTTTCTAGTGCTTCGTTAGCGTCTTGTATAGGGGAAGAGGGTTGGCATGCATGAGTTGGGTACCCCTCTGGGGAAGGTGGGAAGCCCCCCCTCCTAGGTGGTGACATTTGGGTGAATTTATTGCGTTTTTAGGTCATTTTTTTGTATTTTAAAAAAAATCATATCTCCCAAACTAGGCCCAATCGAGGAGGGAGAGTGGTGCAGGAGGGTAGCCCAACCCTCCCTCCTCCCTCCTCCTAATTCGTGGCCTTACAATGCAAACTACTACCGGTTTTTTCTATGCAATTTGTGTAGGAAGCATACAGGCTGTGTTTGCGATGATTTAGTTTAGCACCACACAAGTACCAAGGAAATGGATGTTTTACTTATGACATGCCATTTAACTGATACCCATAGTGGCTATGATACGATTTTGGCCTTCCTTATTCATAAGAAAAGGTCTTGCCTTTAGTAAGGGGATCAGCGCTCTGTTAAAACTTTCAAAACAAAAAGAATCTTCTTTCGAACCATCATCACACACAACATCACTTTTATGGAGCACTCAAAGTAACACTGCAATTTCACTATCGTTTCGAATGGAAAATAAACAAACCCCGAAAAGACTTTCATTCAATCCAAATACAAAGATACAACTGTTTACTTGAAATGTAAGATTTTTAACACTCGCGGGAAGGAAGGGAAAATCAAAACAAGAACTCCATAGATAAAAATGGCTGCCGGAAACTTTTCAAAGTATGTTTGCATTATTTTTAAACCAAAACTTCAGCTGATTTGACTTACTTGCATAAGAAAAATAATTTAAAATATAATTACGAACTTTCCTGCGTTCATAATATCAGTAGTTTGAGATTTATTTAAGATTATGAATTAGGAAAAAAACGGAGAAAAATTGCAACGTCGCGCCATCTATAATAGTATTGGGTAGAATAGTAACAACGAAACTTCCATTTGTAACACAATCTCCTTTTATTGATTTATATTTCTACTAATTAATGTTACATTAGTTTGTCAATATCATAATCACTTTAAAATAAAACCATGATTTATTCATTTAAAACTATGTTTCTATCTTACATCAAAATTATAGTTTCTCATAAGAGATGTGTTTTGATTAGACTCCGAAGTAGTTTACGTCATTTGCGCGCGAGTATGAAAAAAACTCTCTCCAGTAGGGAACTATATAGGAGTCTATGATGCGAATATCACCTGTCATCTTGAATTGTATGAACAGAGCGTAATTTTCAATTCGGTCGGGTTTATATCTTCACTGTGTGACATTGTAGGTACAAGGGGCAATTGCAAGAGTGTGCGTGTATTTTTAGCAAGCAACCGCTGGGCAGCCTAAATATTTTTGTTCCAAAGTTGAGACTCTCCTAACTCACGCTGGATTTCTACGGGTTTGAAGAAAAGCTGTCAAACAAAGAAAATATTACGCTATAAATACTATACAAGTAAATCAAAAACTGATAAACATACATATTTAAGCTATAGTAAACTTCTTAAAAAGTGCACAAATTGCTCAAAACGTATTTCGAATGAAAAATTCATATCAAATAGCAAGAATATCTGCAGAGCCACATGGGAGGTAATAAAATATGAAACATGTGGTGCACGAACTAGACACTGTTTAAACAAAGTAGTTAGTGAGGGCAGAGAAATCACGAAACCTACAGAAATTGCCATGACATTTAATAATTATTTCATTTATAATACTGACCAAATGCATAACAATCTAGAAAATACACGCAAAAACTATTTGCAACACACAATTTTTCTACAACCAGTTGATGTAATTGACGTTAGGAAGATAATAGGGGCTCTCAATAATACAAAATCGGAAGGTTATGATCACGTATGTACCCAAGTAGTAAAAGGCTGTAGGGATGAAATTGGCCCAGTATTAACTTTCCTGATCAATTTGTCGCTAGAATCAGGGACATTCCCAAATGCGTTAAAGACCTCAGTGTTAAAGCCTCTACACAAAAAAGGGAATAAATCGGAAATCATAAATTATCGTCCCATAGCTTTAATTTCAATTTTCTCCAAAATATTTGAAAAAGTTATGCATGAGAAAATGACCTCCTTCTTTAAGAAATACGACATAATAAATCGGAACCAACATGGTTTTCAAAAATCTAAGTCTACAGTACATGCAGCTTTTAATTTAGTTAATGAAATCTTACAAAGTGTTAACCAACTTAATTATACCACTGCGATGTTTCTGGATATGACAAAAGCATTTGACCTTGTCTCACACAAACTTCTGCTAAGTAAACTTGAGAGCTACGGGATAAGAGGTCCCGCACTAGGCTGGCTAAAGTCATATCTAGAGAATAGACAGCAATGTGTTGAGATAACACAGGTTGACGAGAGCGGATCAGATGTGGTATACAGATCTGATTTTCGACAAAATAACCTTGGCGTACCGCAGGGGAGTATCCTGGGTCCATTGCTGTTTTTGGTTTACATAAACGACTTGCCAGATAAACTTGATCATAAGACGACGCTATTTGCTGATGATGTTTCGATAATTGTTACGACAAATAAAAAATATAGTTTAGAACAACATAAAAATGACATTAAGATGACTCTTATTAAAATAATAAATTGGTTGGACAAAAATAATCTACAAATAAATTTAAGTAAAACTAGCATACAAAACTTTAATAATTTTAAAAATAGTTTAATACACATTGACTTAAATAACGAAATATTACATAATGCAAATAAAGTGACTTTCTTAGGTTTAATCATGAATTCTAAATTAGATTGGAAAGAGCAGATAGAAATAGTATGCGATAAGGTAAATAGGTTTGCATTTGCACTATACAGGCTTACAAAAGTCGCAAACAAAAGGACTGCCGTCACTGCGTACTTTGCATATGTGGAGTCTGTATTGAGATATGGGCTCATAATCTGGGGAAATGGCACAAATATTGAAAAGGTATTCATTGCTCAGAAAAGATGTGTACGCGCCTTATGTGGCATACCGGTGGACGTATCGTGCTTGCCATATTTCAGAAGCCTTAATATACTGCCATTACCTTGTCTGTATATACTCGAAATAGCAAAATTTGTTAAACAAAATTATTACCTATTTCTACAGCTGAATCAAACTACAGATAGAAATCTCAGAAACCGTAACCGACTTATACTTGACACAGTGCCTAAGACAAAGCGTTTCTTAAAAAATTGTCCTGCTATGTGCTCGGCTATTTATAATAAAATTCCAGACGACATTAAACAACTGCCAATCCTAAAGTTCAACCAATCTTTGCGTCGATGGCTTTTGGAGAAAACCTTTTATTCGGTAAAAGAATTTCTAGAAAACAAAATATGAACTCGTTTAGAAAAAATAATCGATACATATTAATCTGACATAAAGTTTATTTTTAAGGGTGTATAATAACATAATTTCATCATAATGTCATTCAATAATGTACTTTAAAATGTATTAATTAATGTATTTAGTATTATAGTTATCATTTGCATGCTATTATATATGGCTAAATAGGTGCACTATGTTTTTGTACATTGACCATCAACATTTATTTGTAACCACCCTATTTAAGAGCAAATAAAGTGTATTTGAATTTGAATTTGAATATTTGAATTTGAGCGTTAGTACTTAATGTATATGTAAGTTGATAATAAAAATGCTTTTAATTAAAGCTTAGTTTATAGATATATTGTAATATTGATTTGGCATTATAATGACGAGGTAGGCACTGCTTAACTGCCTATATGGACTGCACGTCCCTGCTGTCAACTAGACAGTCATAGAAAATATGGACACATAAATAAATATAGCGCTAGACAACACACCAATTGTCGTGGATTCGAAGTAGATACTTTTCTTCCTTGTGTAACGAATACCAGACAACGATTATGACGGGGGCGTCTCCCGTAAATACTTAAATACATATTAAACAAAGGTACAAATGTTCGTGCTCATCACACAAACATTTGCCCTATGCGGTATTCGAACCCGCGGCGGCCGGCGCAATAGTCAGAAGCTCTAACCAATACACCAAACGTGTCGCGCCTTTTAATATATGTATATAGGTATATTTTGTGTCCAAATATTTAGATCATTCTATTGTGAAACATGAAGAATAAAACAATAATAGCAATTTTAAATAATAACGTATTCCACAAAACATCAGGAACTACCCAGAAAGATTTTTCCAATTACATTCCTAATATCAAATCGAATGTCGATTTGAATTCCGAGATTTTTTTTTAAATATAAACCCTTCATTTGTATACTCAAGAGTCCTCTAATAACGGATATTGCATTTCTATCACGTTGGCATTTAAATCAATATCATGCCAATAGGCACGTCCGTACATATATCACATACATACGTAGGGATGCGGCTATGGGCGCAATGATTATGGTAGTTCATACAGAAAAGAGAAATATACGTTATTACATTTTTGTTTTGTGTTTATATTGTGAGAGCAATCTCGCAACATTGATGACGTCACGCAGCGTACGCGTTAATGTAAGCGCTTGCAAAATTCAACAGGCTTGCTAATGTGACGGTGGCCGAGTGGTATAGGCATACGCCCGGATAGCGTAAAACAAGGATTCTTCATCTGTCACACAGCCTAAGTTGTTTTTTACAAGTGCTATTTATAAAGAAATATACGTTTTTACTAGACACATAGAAGCTAAAGGGTAGCCACCGGTGACCTAAGAGGTGGCAGCTTCCTTGCGAAGCAAATTAATTTCACCATTCAGCAAGGTAAAAAATTCAAAATTTATTTATTTCGTACTTAAGCTATGGATACACGTCCCAAAATTGACCCTACGAAAGCTTCGGGACAATTGTGGGCTAGTGCTGAGAAGTGCAACAAACTCAGTCACTATTTAATATGCCTCTTTTTAAAATATTTAAATTTTTATCTTCGTACGGACGACAGCACGTCAAGATAAACACTATGGTTTATGCAATTCTAATAAGGGCTATTTAGCAACAAAAGTGGGTAACCTGATGTGCTTGCGACTGTACAAATCAGACCTCATTGTTATCGTTCATATAATCATCTAGTTTGTAAAATCCTTTAGTCATTAAACATTGTTTAACAATCGATTTGAATTTGTCTAAGGGTAATTCAATTGCAGTTTGAGTCAATTTATTAAAGAGTAATACATCTTCCAATAAATGAGAGGAAATGCTGACAGTATTTTAGGCACCTTACTAACACTTTTTTAATATTGGACACCAATCACCAATCAGCTGTATCTTATAAACATTGAGTTTGAATAACTTGTCATTTACAACACGAGATACTTATATATAGACGGTAAGAAACGCTTCCTGAGCAAGCTATACTTTTATTTTACAATTTCATTATGATAGCTCTACAAACTACCTGTACATCCTACACTTACACAAATTCAAACTACAGCAGTCAGCGACTACACGAAAAAAACTATTAGAAAAAAAAACACCTGAAAACCACACAACACTAAACTGTCTATAAATCGAAACTGGCCAGTGCGGGCCATAAACCTGGGCCCATAAAATGAACCATTACAGGACCCCAGAGGTCCAACTCTATGAGACATCACATGAGTTTTTCTTTTTAACCA
Source organism: Pyrausta purpuralis (assembly GCA_963924145.1). Classification (NCBI taxonomy): domain Eukaryota; kingdom Metazoa; phylum Arthropoda; class Insecta; order Lepidoptera; family Crambidae; genus Pyrausta; species Pyrausta purpuralis. The sequence continues at coordinate 9,132,686 of OZ001666.1, forward strand.
ACTTCAAAAAAGAAGGAGTTAATCAATTCTACTGTATGTTTTTTTTTGGTATTTATGTTACCTCATATCTCAGTAATTTGTCGACTGATTCGAAAATGTTTTTCGTGTACCGCTAATTCGAAAAAAAAATTCGCAAGAGGGTATACCTTCTAGTAGGTCCCATTGTTGCCAATTTGTAATCTGATGATGGGATCTTGGTGTAATCGAGGGAAACCCTCAAATTTCAAAGGCAGTTATAGTGTTGTTTTACTAGAATCTTCATGTTGACGTGTTGTTACGTCTGATAGTCAACATTAAGGGCGGCTGACTTAGGAGTTTAGTAATTATAATGACAGAACTTGTGATAGGTAATTTGTAGCTTCTTAAAGAACAGAGTTATAAGGTGCAACCTCCCCCCCTGTAATCACTAAAAATGAAGAAATATTATTAACTTTAAAAAGTAAAAACCGACTTCAAAACCAAAATGCACTAAAGTTAAATTGTACTAGACGAATACGATTTCCATCTAAATCATTTTCGTTTGGACACCCTTAAATCCTTGATTTGTTATATATATATCAGAGCTACCACGCCACTAACAGTCGCGTCAGTAGGCCAAATTGCGCTAGCACTAAACGGCGTCGCGCCAACGTCTCGTCGACGGTAAATACAAAAAAATATTTTGTTATATAACCACTCGACTGTCCGCGCTGTCAGACTATGATGTGGGAGAACTGTCCGGCAACATCGCGCGACGGTTGAATGATAAAAATCGCGCGACTGTCGCGCGATAAAAACGATTATATAAAGAAAAGTATAGTTGTGATTACGAAAACAAAAATACTGGTAGATAGGTAATAGTTATAAATATATAAAAAGTTGAAAATATAATATACTTACTATACTATAATATATACTATACTTCATATATATATATACTATACTTAATACATACTTTTCAAGTGGTGGGCACTGTAGTACCACGGACAGTTTACCTTAAAAAAGAAATGGCACTGTAGTGCCATTGGACAGCTGAGCGGATAAACACGTCTCATTAACATTTAAAAGTAGGCATTATCTATTTAAGTTTGTAAAAACTTGTGCTAGGACAAAGCTGAATTTAAGTCGACCGTGTACAATTCATGTTTGCTAAATAACCACTCTATACAGCAAAATTACATAGTTTAATAACTGTAGATGTTGTTCCTATACCTAGTGCTAGTTGTTCTTACATCACTGTAATTGGAATATACACGAGTGACAGAGACGACTAGAGTCGGATTGACTTCGGCTTTAAGGATAGGACACTAGCGCCGTGAAACTGCCCGTTTTTACTCCCCACCTGCGTCTTAATAATGTTGACCCTTTAAAATTGATGCGCAAAAATGTATTTCCTTTACCTAATAAAATATTTTTTCTCACAGTTCCGGCAGGATAATCGAATGTTAGCTTGACCAGTGTATACATATATATACCTACCTGCCGTGAAATACGTCACCATCTGACTTTGACCATGAACGTTAGACCCCTTACACACTGCGACTTTTAGCATCGATGCAGTCAGCGTCACACGTGCAATGAACAGATTTAATATCGTGCAGTCGCGCGTTAGCATCGATGCAGAAGCGTGACTGTATCGATGCTAAAGCGTTTTAGCATCGCGACTGCATCAATGCTAAAAGTAGCGCAGTGTGTAAAGGTTGACATTTTGCGACTGCACCGATGCTAACACGCGTTAGCATCGTGACTGCATCGCTTTAAAAGTACCAGTGTGTAAAGGGTCTTAGTGCCACCAACTTATCTGAAGAATAGCAGAAAATGGAACTACATTGTTACTTTGAAAGCGTCATTGCTGCCAGCTGTCTAGGCGTTCGTCCCGATTTTATCGCCATTTATATTTTTTAAAAGGTTTTCATTTAGTTTCTTAAATTTATTACTAACACTAACAATATTGCATGGGTCCTTCTGTTACCTGAAATAAATGTGTTTTATTTTATTTTTTATTTATTCATAGCCCTAATTCAAAATTTTAATTTTGGAATGGTCATCCTTTTAAGTCATTACTTACCTATGCATTACTTTAGCTTGACTATAAATACGGTTACGTGATAAATATTCTGAAGCACCATTAACTTAAAAAAGCCGGTTCTTAAACTGTCATCCAAATAATTCAGCACTTAGGCCGAAGCCTGTTTATTGAGTAAGTGTCAATAAGTGTCAAATTACCGAGGCATTATGGTAAATTAAACGGTAATACGGGTCGAGCTTCGTCTATTATGGTTGACACATTTTATAAGGAACACCTCCAAGATGCAAGATATAGACAGGTGGCTACAGCCGTATAGAGTATTCATAGCCTCAGAATGACTTTTAACACTCACAGTGTCATATTTTATGTTCATAAAGATTATTTATTCTATAATGAATTACTTGGCCCACTGTTGCATAAACAGACGGGTAGATGGCGCTAAACGTCACGCGTAATGACGTATCCATAAGAGATCACAAATTTTGCAAGGTCAGACCGACAGCACGGTAGCTTAATTGGTAGAGCGATTGGTTCGAGTCCCGCCCGTGCGCAAATTTTTGGTTTCTCATTTCATCTCTATAAGAATTCATAGGGCCTAAGGACTGTAGGTACTATATTATATATATTCGTAGGGTCTTAGGTTGTAGCAATATATCAAAACCATTAAATTTCGACGTTAGGCTTTTAGGAAATGGTTTGTGAGCACCAACCAGAATTGTTGGCAATCTTGAAAACGCTTTGAACTAGTAATCATATCTATGATATGGGTTCATTTAGGGTTGATTTGAGCAAATTACAATAAATGTTAACATTTTCCTTAGAATAAATCTCTAGTTACCCAAAGGTAAACCATTTCCTTACTTGACCAGCTACTGTTCTGGATTAACGAGTTTATATGGGAGCAATTATTAAACCTGCGGTGAGCTAATTCAAGTATAATGTAATGGCGTGTGCTTGCCATATGATTTATGTCATTATGTCAGAAAATGTTTTCAAATTCAAATACAATTACATTCCCACGCTATAATACGACAATGTTAATAATACAGTTCAATCATTCGTTCTGTTCTGCGAGTTTAGTTATTCCAAGTACAATTTTATGTCGAATGATGACTTTGAGTTACTCGAGTATAAAATTTAGGAATAAAATTATCCTATGTATAGTTACGCGCGTGTAAGCCTATGTTAGGTCGAATCAATCCTAAGTAATACAATTATGCTACAAACACATAAAAATCAAAGTATATTAGTACTACCTACCTATTTTCTCTTCAAAATATGAAAAGCACTGAGCATTACAATCCGAAATTCTTTAAAAGGTAAGAATTGTTGAATTCCAAGTCAAAATTATTTAAATATGCATCGTCCGAAAGCGATAAATGACACCGCTCAAGTTAACTCAAACGTTTCACCTGAAAAATATCCAGCTCCCAATCTGCGTTGGCGTTGAAAATGCGCAATATCATAATTCTAATCCTTTATTTGATACATGTCACCACGATAACAATATTACTCGCTAATACAACGAAATAAGGTCGAAAATTAAAAGTAAATTGAGAAACATTGTAAATACTGTTCACTCGAAAATATTGCCTGAATTCAAACAAACAGGATATTACAGATCAGGAGCGTAAAAAATGTTTTAATATTAGATGGTTCCGTGAAGCATTTAATATTAGTTAGTTACTGAATTGGTAATAAGAATTAGGATAAATGTTGATCTTAATCTTAATCAATTCTTAAATTGTTATTTGTATTTTGGAAGATGAAACGAGAAACAAAAAAAAACTTATTTCATCTTAAAAGAACAGAATTGTTGTTTATTTGACACAAATAGAGGATTAGAATCAGAAAAGACAGATATTGTTTTTACATTTGGTTTTAATAGTATTTTTTCAGCACCAATTTGCTTATTTGTTTTATTCAAAGAATCGTTCCATGTTGTGATTATTTTAACATTCACTTGCTAACGTTTATATTCAATAGTTTTTCCAAAAACTGCATGTTTTAATAATTTGAAAAAATCTTTTTCAAAGGTAGTAGTAGCACTTTGTCGTAAACGAATATTTAAAACAATATATTTTCGTAAAAAAATATCCTGTCTGAAGCGAAGAATACGGTGAATTTTCTTCAAAACTAATCCGTTTCAAACAATCATTTAAATGAACAAAATGAATTACATATTTGTATTTATCGTACAAAGAAGCAATAAGTTTTTTGATTTTCCACTTGGCTGCGTAAATTTTTAGGTGCAAAAGGATTTAGGATCAGCGGCCGAAGTCTGAAGCATAATTTTTTTGCTACATTAAATATCCTTTATACTAACGTAGTCGTAATCCTTAATAAGCTGAATTAAAAAAAAAAACTCAATAAATACACGAAAACACCAATTTTGTCTCAACGTTTTTAGAGCACCACTGGTTGTTCTACAAAGAAACTATGTCGAGACTTCCGTATCATTTACATTAAACAATAATGGTAGGTACTCCGTGCTTGCAACTCGCGTCATCCTTTGTTTAATGTGACCTCATTATATTTCGTGTGTGTGTGTACAAGCGCTTTTCGTTGAAAAGTGATAAGGCGCCAAATAACTCGACCGTAAATTAATATATTTTTGGTTTGGTAACTTGTTTATTAAAACATGTAACAACAAGCTGCAACCACATCGTACACCGAGCAACGGCGCTACGCAGTTTCGCATTATTACCGATAGATGGCGCTGTCTCTAGTTAGCTCGCGGTAGTACTTGGTTTTTCCCGAGATGATATATAGCCAATGTGTTGTTAACCGATCAATTGGCTTCCTTTGCATACGACCTTAAAGCGTATAACAGCATACATCTCTGGATCTGTAATTCAACCTTTTAGGGAATCTGGGGCATCGGATCAATTTTACTTTACACAATTACTTGTGCTGGCGTACGGGATAATCCATCCTACTGGATAATCTGGACCCTACACTTCCGCGATACTGCACGCACTACGTCGTTGGTTGTGACTCATATTACTGTACTTTCTACGTCATTTAGAAAATCAACGGACATTGGACTGGAGATTGACACTTTTCATTGAAGAACACCTACTACAAACATTATTTTTAAATTTGAAGGGACCGTAGCTATTGGTCCACGACCGATCTCTTCATTACAGTTTATTTTTATGTATAAGTTTATAATAAACATCATTAATATAATAAAAATAAATTATAGTTTAATTAAACTAAAAAAACACGCTTTTATAGCTAACCAAACTAAAAAGAAGAAAGTTTTTTTTTAGTTAAAAAGATTAACTCTTTTTAATTATTGATTAATATATATAACACAATAATAATCATACATGTATACAAACCAATAAAATAATTTTAATAACAATTTGTAGAAACTGAACCCTAGATAAGAAACGCCAATACTTATACTAGGAATGAAGAAATAAATCCCTTGAAGCCTTCGCTTTTCGTTTCATCAGCACTTAGATGCCATTGATCTGAAATCCCGTGAGTTTCAGGTAAACAGCTTCTGTTTTCACAAGCCAAAACCTACCTTATTGTGTTTATAATAGAGTTTTGAGTCAAAACTATAGAGTGATATAATATTACTGGAGAAATAAACTTTGCACCTGTTATTTCTAAACGATGGTAAAATTAATGAAAACAATATTTAATTAATTTAGTAGAGCTTCAGAAGAAGTAATAAAGAGTGAGAATATTTTATGTAAACAAGTATTATTGCATTGCGCAGAACGTTCATAATGGCATAAAATAAATCATTAGTTCGTAACTTTAGAAGAAGCGTAACCTTTTTCTTATGAAGCTATGTGCACCAAATGATATTGTAAATATCATTTTGTGCACCGTACTACAATTTTAAATGAAAGTCAGTGTCGTGGCATGCTAAACATCTGCTGTCACGACTTATACTTTTGGCACACATGGGCCTTTGTTTTACTCGTATCTTATTTATTTAAATTACTGTCCTTGCTATTTCTCATAAAAGTAAGTTGGTGTATTTTTTTATATGTGCGTGTCAAATAAATAATAACTATATTCTATTCTTATTATTCTATTTTATGTGATCGAAACGAAACTTAAATCATCGTTTTAATTTTACCAATATTTACCCTTAGGATATCTACCCATAATCTGCTTGATCTAGATTTACAATCACATTTCGCGGCCCAAATATCGCATCCCGAATATTTTGTACCCGAGAACTCCTAAGGGAGTAAAGCTAACCACAGAATACTAAAAACACCAAAGCCTTATTTTACGACGTAAAAAAACTAATTTCTCTTATTGTTTGAACCGTGGGGCATACGCCGCAATGTGGGTTATTGATTATTTTGTTGTGTTTAGGTATTTTTCTTTATTTTGATTTAGAACCAATCAATTTCTTTAACTCGTTGAGTGCCGCGCATTTGAACCCGAGGGCGCGAGAACCATTCCAGCGGTGCCGCACACTCGGGCCCGAGTGTTTACGGTGATGTCTTTTTCTGACGTCATTTTATATATAGCACTCGGACCAGTGTTTGGCCAACAGCACGCTGCGTGCCGACCACTCGGGCCCGAGTGTGCATGTTTTAAAAAAAAAACCGCAAAAATTTTTAAGGATTTTTTATTAAATTACGCGTAAGAATTGCGGTTTCCTGGGCAATTCTTCGTACTTTTAAGGGGCAGTGAAAGTGTTAAACTTACACACAGATAACGTTCATTAATACAAAAACTAATAATAACACTTTGGTAATGAACATCTTGATCGGTATTTCAATTAAATGAGTAGTCAATTAAACAGGGATCATGATTCAATGTTGCAAAAAAACTTTACAAGCCTGAATTTATTGCACAACAAAATTTTAAAAAATCCATGGAAAACATAGGTCAGGACTTCCATCTAGTTACAGTAATCGGAATCATGAAGCAACCAATATTTGATTTAAAATTTTGACTTCACTGCAAATTTATTCGTCTGTTCTGATTTTTAATAGCATTAATCCCTTAAGCGTTTGTGAACGAGACACAATAGAAATTCTATTGTTATGCGGTCTCATGCGACCGCTCGGGTGTTGAAGTTGAAAGACATTACTACTTGTGTTTTTGAATTGCAGTCAATTCGATGTTATGCTTAACGTTTTTTGAATTCATAGACCCTTTACACACTGCGACTTTTAGCAGCGATGCAGTCGCAATGCTAACGCGCGTTAGAATCGATGCAGTCGCAAAATGACAACGTTTACACACTGCGCTGCTTTTAGCATCGATACAGTCGCGATGCTAACGCGCGTAAGCATCGTGTATAGACGCTAATAAGTCGCGATGCAGAACCTGTATGTTGTCAAATTATGTACTGAATTTTGGCGACTGCATCGGTAGAAACGCGCATTAGCATCGATGCAGAAGCGATGGCTGCATCGATGCTAACGTGCGTTAGTATCGATCCTAAATTTTGTTCATTGCGTGAGTCGCGATGCTGAAGCGCGTTTTCAAAACGCGCGACTGCATCGATGCTAAAAGTCGCAGTGTGTAAGAGATCATAAGTATACCTTGTAGATCTTTTTATGGGCCTAGCAACTTCATCAGGTATACTTATTTTATCTTTCAGAACAATGCTCTACCACTGAGCGATCGGTGATCGTTAGGCAGTATAGCTGTATTCGTTGAAATATACGGGCTTCTATGCGAAACATGGAATTAAATTTTTGGTTGTGATGGACAAGGCAACTTTAGATGCCTTTTTACGCGGCTGTACAAATACAACCTCCTTGGTGAGGTGGCTAACCACGCTGAGATTGAAGGCGTTTCGAGTTCGATTCCGTGACGGGTCAGTGTAGATCGTAATTTTCTATTATGGTTCGAGTTTGGGTGTTGTGGTAACACACCGTTTTGTCTGATTTGATTTTGAGTGCATTAGCTTCTTACTTTAGGATCAGGGGGCGTATTGCCATCCAACTTTAGCCGTTCAATTTTCAGTTCTACATACAGCTCAATTCCGGCTCAATGTAAACGAATATTATCAATATAATAATACTACAATGAAACGAATATATTATTATAATAATGTTATAAGTATTATGCGAAATCAGCATGACACACCCACTTTGAAGAAGAAGAAAAAGAAGAAGAAGTGAAGCAACCTACGGCTCGGTCATGTTTGGATGGGTGACCATTCCGACCATATAAGTGACGTATGCCACGAGCATCTCCGTGCTTCGGAAGGCACGTTAAGCCGTTGGTCCATATCGGTTGATGTTAGTCGTTAAGCCGGTTTAGGCGCATTAGGGCTAATTCTCATTTTGGCAACCGACTCGCTAATGGACTAGTTCTCATTATGGCCACTTCTCATTTTGGCTACTTCTGCTTTGGGCTACTTCTGATTAGGGCTACTTCTCACTTGGGCTACTTCTCATTATGGATACTTCTCATTAAGGCTACTTATCATTAGGGCTATTTCTCATTAGGGCTTCTTCTCTAAATTTGGGAATGTTTATTGAAATAAGTACTATCTGTATGTATATAAAGATGTTTATTCATTCATTCATAAGAGACATTGACATAATTTCAAGAATAAATCAACATCAATTGAACCAATTTAATAGGTAAGTATCCAATATACACAAATCAACAGATAAAGGATAGGTAAACATTACTAGTTGTCACTTCTTTGAATTACTTTAATTTCAATAAAATAAACATAAATCCACACAATAATCAACAAATAATTATAATTCGGTATATCTTTATATAAGCATAAATCAACACAATAATTATCAATCAGTATTAATTAGAGATCTTTATAAATAAATAAATAAATATCCTTTGGACATTCCCACACATCGCCATCTAGCCCCAAAGTAAGCTACTCAAAGCTTGTGTTATGGGTGCCAGACAACGGATATAATTCTTAAATACTTTTTGTCTGTAAATACATACATGATATACATAGAAAACACCCAGACCAATACAAACAGACATGTTCATGCACACAAATGTTTGTATTGTGCGGGGATCGAACCCGCAACCCGCTGCGTAGTAGGCGATTTCTCGACCACTACACCAGACGGGTCGTCAATATAAATATATAAAAGACGTAGGTAATATGTCATTTTTTAAAATGTTATAACTGTTATTTGACCATTTTTAGTTTCGTAACTACTTTTTTGTACTTTTTGTTGATATGCATGGACTTATTACCGTTTTTTTTGTTTGAAATTGACTGTTCTAGAGTTTAGAGTCATAATTTATGTTGATTTTATTGGAATTAAAGAAATTCAAAGAAGTGACAACTAGTCATGATTACCTTTCCTTTATCTGTTGATTTGTTATAAATAAATAAATGTTAGTTTTAAACCAGACTGAAGTAATTACAAGAGATAATTCTTATAATATTAAATACTTACCTATTACATTGGTTCAATTAATGTTGATTTATTCTTGAAATTATGTCATTGTTCTCTTATGAATGAATGAATGAGTAAACATCTTTGTATACATAAAGAAAGTGCTTATTTCAATAAACATTCCCAAATTTTGAAAAGGAGCCCTAATGAGAAATAGCCCTAATGATAAGTAGCCTTAATGAGAAGTAGCCCTAATGAGAAGTAGCCCAAGTGAGAAGAAGCCCTAATCAGAAGTAGCCCAAAGCAGAAGTAGCCAAAATGAGAAAGGGCCATAATGAGAACTAGTCCATTAGCGAGTCGGTTGCCAAAATGAGAATTAGCCCTAATGCGCCTAAACCGTTAAGCCTAGTCAGGGGCCTTATGGGCGGCTTGATAACATCTGACAGCAGGGTTAGTCGCTTGCCTTGCAAACACCCCTCCACCAATCCGCACTGAGCCAGCGATGTGGAGTATGGCTCGAAATACCTCATAGTTGAGGTAAGTCCTTTGCCCAGCAGTGGGACGTTACAGGCTAACTTTACTTTACTAGATTTTGACAAAGGCTTTCAATGAAAATTGGTATGAACGAGATCTATACGAGGGTCAAACTGAAAGTTCTTAGAAAATCAAAAACTGATAACATTAGCCAGTTATTAGTTTTATTATATCTTTTCAAAATATTGTCCATTGACGTCAATACACCGCTGCATGCGATGGAACCACTGGGAAAAGCACTTTGCCCACTCGTCCTTAGGGGTCTCTTCAATGGCATCGCGATACGCAGCCACCGCTTCTTCAGCATTCATAAACCGCTTTCCTTTAAGTTTTTCTTTAATTTTTGGAAATAAATAAAAATCACAAGGCGCGAGGTCGGGGCTATACGGCAGGTGACCCAGTAATTCAACGTTTGATGTCGCCAAATAGTCGATCGTTCGCTTGGCGGTGTGCGACGAGGCGTTGTCGTGGTGAAGGAGGATCCTACTGCGAGGTCGTTTCTCTAGAACTTTTTCCAAGACAAGTGGCAAACAATTGGTAGTGTACCATTCTGCAGAAGCTGTTTTTTGATCCCCTAACACAATTGTTGCGAAATGACCTATCCTTTCAAAGAACGAGGCCACCATTTTTTTTCCCGCACTTCGATCTCTCTTCACTTTAGTTGGCAACTCCTCGAAAGGAAACACCCACTGAGCAGATTGTCTTTTGGTTTCAGGATCATAACAGTAAATACAGCTTTCGTCACCTGTTAGTATGTCGAACACAGCATTTGAGTCACCTCCGTTAAATCTTTCAATAATTTTACGGCACCAATCCACACGATGAAGTTTTTGAGCCTTAGTCAAATTATGAGGTATCCACCGGGCGCAAAGCTTCCTGACCGCTAAATGTTCGTGGAGGATTTTGTGCACTTGACTCATACCGATGCCTAAGCTTGTCCGAATCTGCTGATAGGTCACTCTTTTGTCAGTCTCTATCATACGCCGCACAACACAGATGTTATTTTCAGTCGTCGCCGTAGAAGGCCGTCCCTCACGTACATCATCAGTGAGATTAGTGCGACCACGTTTAAACTCATTAAACCAATTGTAAACAGTCGCACGAGATGGGGCTTTATCGTGAAAGGCCAATCGTAGTCTATCATAACTTTCTTGTTGACTTAAATGACATCGAAAGTCATAAAAAATCATTGCACGAAAATTTTCTCGTGTTAAATTCATGTTGACGTGACACAGACAATTTTCAATTTGCCGCCAAATCGTAAAAAAATGACAAATGAATGAAATATATACTCGGTAATATTGGCAAAGAGTTCTATTTTCAAATTTTAGAATATTTTTTTTATTATATTGTTTATAAGTAACCAGTTCTAAGAACTTTCAGTTTGACCCTCGTAAAGATAGCGCACAATTTCAATAACCGCAAAAATAACTTTGTTATTCATACAAATACTATGAAAATTTGTGATATTTTGGTTTGGTGAAAGTAAGTGATTTCAGTTAAAGTTGGCACGAAATCCTCAGTGGGCGAGTCCGACTCGCACTAAGCCGGTTTTCCCACCGCGTAGTGACAGTGAGTGACAAGTCCATTCTTATGAAATCCAGGTTGCACTTTTGGGTGCTAAGATCAGAAAAATGGAATATCGATTGCCGAAAAATAGTAATTTTTTTGGTACTTTAAATCCCTTACATTCTCACAGAACTCCAAACACAAACCAAACGCTAATTTATTAAAAGCTAATATTATAATAAGCATTATTAATGGTCCTTCGACATGGATCCGATATAAAGCCGGCTATTCACGATAACACAATCCGCTTTACGCCCCATCAGCGCGAACCACATCAAATTACTGTAACAAAACCTATACCATCTGAGATACTGCTGGTTTATAGGCTGTAAAATTTTAAATAAGGCTGTGTGCACACATACTGAATGATTTACATTGGAACAGGAGCAGTTTGAGCGTTATAGGTGACGGTATATTCGGCTCGTTATCAACTGAGTCTCGAGGCCCTAATGTCAAGGGAAATACTATGAAAAATAAAAGTTATATTTGCTGTCAACATAATATTGTGGTATATTACATAATATTATGACGACCTCCGTAATGTAGTGGCTAAGCACGCTGGGTTACAAGGCGTCGCCGCTCCGAGGTCCCGTGTTCGATTCCCGGTCGGGTCAATGTAGAAATCATAATATTAATTTCCTTTAATGTCTCGGGTCTGGCTGGGTGTTGTGGTACCACCGTTGTGTCTGATTTCCATAACACAAGTGCAATTAGCTACTTAATTTTTAGTCAAACAAACAGAAACATCTTCAGCTTTGCGACATTAGTATTATTGATTATGTCTGATACACGTAAAATGCTTCAGTCATTAATTATTTTTTTGTGTTAACCCTTGTAAAATTTTAGAGTGGGGCAATTTTGTCCACCTCTGTCTAAGAAATGGTTGGTAACATTGCCCACACAAATATCTCGTTGATTAAGACGATTTTTAAAGCAAAACATGATTTAATACAGCAGCAAATAATTTCCTACACGTGATAAAAATGTATCCTGCCTGCGCAGCATTTTCTGGAAATGTGAGCCGCAAAACTGAACTAACATTTTTAGCCCAATTTCGACGAAGCCACTTTGACGGTAGTTGACACTTACCCGAATGAACTAGCTGCAATTGCGACAGTCAGTGTTGTAAAACAGATGTTCTTAAATACCTCACAAAGTTTCCATTTGCTATAAAGAAAAAAAAAACATTTTCATGATTAGCGAAACAAAAAACTAGAGAAAGATTCGAATGTAGCTCCTTGCTGGTGTCGTTATATAATTCAAGGTCTGGGGAACACCTGATATGGAATTCAAGGTCCTCAGTCGCTGGCACAGATAGTAACAAAAAATTAATCCGGTATTGTGTGAAGTTTGAAAAAACCCAAGTTTTATTTTGGTTATTTTATGTTTTTAATTTTGATTAATTGTTACGAGTTTAAGTTTGATTCAAGTTTTATTTGACGACGCGTTTGGTGTATTGGTTAGAGCTCCAGACTAATACGCCGGCCGTCGCAGGTTCGAATCCCGCATGGGGCAAATGTTTGTGTGATGAGCACGAACAGTACCTGAGTCATGGATGTTTAATATGTATTTAAATATTTATGGGAGAATGCCCCGTTATAATCGTTATTGGTATTCGTAACACAAGAGAAAATTCCTTACTTCGAAACCAAGACAATTGGTGTCTTGTATGGCGCATATTTATATATTTTTATTTTGGTCACAATGGTCATTTTAAATGATTTTCAACCTACTACTATAAGCGGTCACACTCACACAGGCAGGAGTTTACATAGCATAGGCGGTAGCGGGAGCGATTTAGCAAATACGAAAATCAGATTTAAGCATTTCCAGCAGACGAGGTTACAAGAGAATTAACACCATTGCGAAAATCAGGCAGGCGGCTTATACGTAGTAAAAATTACACATCCTGACTTGAAATGAAATAAAATGATGTTGCGTGACGTCAGCCTTATCTACCCAACTGTTTTGCAACAGTGGGCCAAGTAAATATTCATTACCGAATAAATTCAACGTCAAAATTGATAATTCTTCACTATTCAATGGTTTACAGCGTATTGCTTCAGGCTGTATTTAGTCAAGCATTAAACATACTAATTTCTTCGTAAGTTCAACGCCTCTCCCTCGAGTCCGTCTCAAAGGTTTCTACTTGCACCTGAACCTAACTTGAAGAGAGTGAACGACAAAAGCCTAGAAGGATGACGATCTAATAGATTTTGCGTCCGCATTGACAATGAACGAATGAATTTGTCGTAAAACTGATGAGGCGTTGGTGTCATCAGTGGTCAACCCACACAAATATGCCAGCGAATATCTTTTACAAATCAAATTGTTTTTAATTTAAAACAATATTGTGTTAAAGTCTTGATAAATAATAATAATATAAATTTAAAACCTTATTTTTATTTAACTGGTTCATTTTAAAAGTCGAAAGATGCATTGCTTTTGGTTTTAGTCTAGGTGTCCTAAATTGTGGCTCGAGCTGCTCGCACGGCTAAGTTTGTTGTGAATTGCGTTTTTTATGAACCATACCTCCTTTCCTGGGTGGCGACCCGCGTGGTGCCGGGCCCAGAGATCAGGCGCGGATCCAGCCCTTCAAAAATATTGTGGGCACGCCATTTTTTATTCAATGAACAAAAAACGATGAAGGCACAGAGGTAGTTTTTTTTTTGATGCAACATAACAAAATTTAAAGCGAGAACGCGCAAAAATTGGTTAAACCAACCAAAAACGTGAGAAAATCTAAACCGCGAGTGAAGCGACCGCGCGACAATTTTATCGACATTTTTCAAACCAAGGACATGATAAAAACAAAAGCAAACGCGCTGTTAGAATAGAAGAAAATGATAACGCTTCCTCTTGTATTCAAATGACATACAGTGACTAGTAGAAAAAAAATGTCATTTTACGACAAGGTTTTCTAGTAGAAACTGTTTGTAGAAACTTCTACCATAAACTTTACAAATTGTGATTAGGGTTGTGTTTGGGCATGCCCACAGTGCCCACAACGGTGTATCCGCGCATGCCAGAGATTGGTGTTATCTTGCAACAATTCCAACGATCTATAGGTAATTTTGCAGCTTGGCGTTTTTTCCTTATTGTATTGACAATGATCACATCACATGAGCACGTAAAAACGATGAATTATAGCGAATATCGGATGCCTTTGATACGCGCGGCTCCTCGCTTACACGTCAGCCTTAGTCGAATTGTTTTTTTTTTAACTTTTTTTGGTGTCAAGGTTGGATTAAAAGGTAATGTTGCCAGTTGAAAACGCACACGCATAGACAAGGGTAAATTAATTCCTTCCGTCCAAGTCATAACAATAAAATTTCTGGGAACGGAAAAGGAGAACTGTTCGCAAAAGTGTTAATCAATTTCGGTATGAAACAAACCGCTCACTGTAAAAGTACCGAGTATCTTAGTTAAGTTACAGATGTCGTAGAATGAAAACTAAAATACCCTAACTATTCTGGCCTACTTAGTAACTCCCCAGTCCATACTCTATAGAAAGAGGCCAAATCTTCACGACCGGGCGTTATAGGAACGACCTTCAAATAGCATCAGATACATGAGCTCGCATGATCTTTTCAGTGATGTTTGTGATGGCTTCCAGTGACAATCGTTAAATACAGTACAACTAGACTGCTTCTTAACTTGAATCGTTAGCTGCTAAAAGCTATGTGCGTTTACAAATCTAATTAGTAAAGTTAACAATGGTAAAAGTTGGCAATCATGCAAAAGTAATGTCCTTGCGAAGTTTCTAAAGGAATTCGATCATAAATTTGACGTTATTTAATGTTGAATTACGCTTTTACTATTTCAGTGTTTCAGAAATAACAAGATATAGATAGACATAGAAATAATTCCTAGTAAAAATACCAGTACAATAAAGAACCTACATTTATAAGCAAACCAGTGGTTTTCGCGACGTGACCGTGAAAAAGATGGCAACTTAATTAAAGATCGCAAGGCGCTCGTAGCGCAGAGTTTTGGCAGTGATACCAAAGTTAAGCAACCTATGGCGTGGTCGTGTATTGATGGGTGACCGTTCCGACCATATTAGTAACATACATTACCAGCAACTCCGTGCTTCGGAATGCTCGTTAAAAAATTTTACGGCTAATTTCGGCAGATAGTAGTTAAGATTAAGCCAGAGGTGCTATAAACGGCTTGAAAAAAAAGTCAGCAAAGTCGCTTGCCTTGAAACACCTTGAAGTATGGCTTGCCCAGCAGTGGCAGGGGCTTGGAGTTACTTTTAATTTACCCAGAATATGGGCTTGTTAACCGCTCATCGTTTCGCTCTCGTGACTGATTATTATCAGAGGTACCTCATTATTATATGGGTTAATGCTGGATTAGTAGTGGCTTACCGTCAAATGTCAAACTTGTCATTCGGTAATTCAAAGGTGAGGGGTGAGTGAGAGAAATAACCCAATACCATAAAATTAATAAGGGATAATATTTTTATGTCCAATATAGTAGTAGACGCTGTAGTCCGGAAACGTCGATCATTATGTTTTTTTTTCTATAGCACCGTCATGATTTCAATCCATGGTTTTTGAACTTATGTACCTATTCTTGTTAAAGTATTTGGATTTTCTTACATTTTATTCGACAATTCTTCTCAATCAAACAATACACGAATTTTTTTGAACGCCAATTATCTGGTGTTTAACAGGTAAATGATGTCGCGAATTCCATCGCTGATATTATAATGTTAAAGTCGCCCATGTCCATAGGTATAACAGAATTCAAAGTGAGCGTCAAAATACGACTTTATCGATAAAACAATATTTTTCACGCAATTTTGAGATTTCTTTAACCCGGCAGAGAATTATCAAACCAACTGTATCATAAAACTGAAACTTCCTATAAACTGAGAAAGCCGCAAACTCACTCCATAAACATTCATTGTTCTGAAATCAATGAAAACAAATATTGTACAAAAAAGTTAGTCATTTGCGAATAACAGGCAAAACTGAATATAAGAGTAAATGGTTCTGTAGCGTATTTTGTAGCCTTGGTTAAAACATGGTGAGATACGTATTAATTTACTATAACAATATTTCAATTATTGTAAAAAAAACATTAGTGACTATGTAATAAAACTGAGTTTAAATTACATTAGCCATTTACAGAATGCTATCATGAAGTTTTTAATTTTGTCAGAAAATACAGCGAGTGACATGTTATAGAAGCGAAAGTTGTAATAAATGATTCTACATAGTACACGTAGTTACCATGACCTGGTCATAGAGCTCTAAAACGCTTTAAGTCAGAGATTCAGTTATCCAAAGTTATAATCCCTAATCAATGTAAATCAAAATCCTTTATTCATTGTAGTAAATGACCATGTAAAGTTCTATGAATGGACACATTTGCTAGTTCGATTTATTTTGTTATAGCAGGAATTAGCTAGGGCTTTAAGAGATAATAATAGAGTTATAGAAGAAGAAGTGTATTACATTGGAGAAAGACAGAAAGAGAGACACTGTCATAAGTAATATAAACAAAATAAGAATAGTATAAAATAGCCAGTGCTTTGAGTATATCTTAGAGATTTTAACAATTAGAAAATAACATTAATTTTCGTAATTGTTGCTTCTATTTCAGGCCACACCTGTACATGGAAACATTGTCAAAATTCTGAAAAATGTTTATTTTTGTATACAATCAAAATTCAACCTTTTCAAAAGCATTATTTGAAGCGGCCGATTTATAGTGTAATTATCGTAAACCGGGCGTACAAAAGTTTAACGTCGGCTTAATAAATCATAACAATGTGTAATGGTTCTCAGAATGTTCACAAATCACACACAATTAATGTTATCTCTTAAACCACCACCAATTGTCGGTCACTACCCGTCTATATCTATTCTCCATACCATTTAAGTTAGTCCCAGCTATTATCGGTTGATATTAGTCGATAAGCCTAGTCCGAGACCTTAAGGGCGGCATAATAACATTTGACATCAAGGTACGTCACTTGCCTTGCAAACACCCCTCCACCAATCCGCACTGAGCCCGCGTGGTGGAGTTAAGCTCAAACTACCTCATAGTTGAGGTAAGGCCTTTGCCCAGCAATGGGAAATAACAGGTTAACATACCATGTTTACCCATGTAAACATAGCTAAACTATATGTAACTTTAGCGTTAAGCGTATTTCATATTTACCGATTGTGCAACAGGCTCTTAATCTATTTCCAGTAAATAATTACAAGCACGTAGCAAAACTGTTCCTCGGAAGACATCTTAGATAGACTTCGTCTGTGGATATTGCATCCATTTATTCTAACCAATATCAGTTGATGTGTATCAGCGTTGTAACACCTAATATACGAATAACGTAGTTGGTTATACTTTTATTATTTAAGAATTTCAATTAAATATAAATTTATGTGTAACTGATAAAATAAAAGATTATTAACTGGTAATATAAAATGACGTCTTGGTAGATGTTAATAAAATATAGATGTCAAATGGGAATATGGTCAGCTGTAGCCTCATGTGCGTACGCCTTCTAAACATCCAAGACGTTATTTATGATTATGAGATTGAGAGATAAAAATGATCAACATAATAATAATGCACAGGTAAAGAAGGGAAGAAACAAAATATGACGACGCGTTTGATGTAATGCGCCTGACTGTTATGCCGGTCGCGGGTTCGAATCCTACAAGGCGTATGTTTGTGTTATGAGCACAAACAAAGTCATGGATGATTATACACATATGTATTTAAGTATTTATGATAGACGCCTCCGTCATATTTGTTGTCCGGTATTCATAACACAAGAAAGAACATTTCTTACTTCAAAACCTCAACAATTAATGTGTTGTCGGGTGCATTTTTTTTACCTAGTGCGGTCCCACACTGGCATTTGAATCCTGCAGCCTTCCCGACAAAAGCATTTTCGATCTTACGCATGGTATTATGCCATCACCATTGACAAATGAGCATTACCCACGACTGATTCAAATATGGAACGTCATTACGTAAGAAGTAAAGCACAGATTACGTTACTGGTTACTTATTAGGCCATTGTAAAATACTCCGTAAATGAACAATATCCTGGAGTAGATGATCGATCGAAATGGACAAGACGCTGCAACCAAAGCAGACAAGTAAAGCTATATAAGACTAACTAAAGACAGAATGAGTACAGTTCTGAAAGCCTGACTTAATTGACGGTCCAGGAAGTTACATAGCCTTAAGTTAGGTTGTACGAACATCTAAGTCGGGTACTAGTATAGTTGTAATGACGGTAAAGAAAAGTTACGGTTAAGATGAAGTTTAGCTACGATCAAGTTGAAGATCAAAGTAAATTTAAATAATTTAAATTTTGGACACAAATCACGTTCATTGCTTTAATCCCAAAGTAAATAGCTAATGCACTTGTGTTATGGAAATCAGATACAACTTTGGTACCACATCACCCAGACCGGAGACAATATAGAAAATTATGATTTCTAGATTGACCCGACCGGGAATCGAACTCGGGAACTTGGAACGGCGATGCCTTGAAACCCAGCGCTGCTTTGCCACTACACCACACAGGAGAGGTAGTCTTTAGGGTGAGGTAAGTTCAAGTTATGTTAAGGTTCATCATTATTACCGTAAGAAGTCCATTGCTGAACATAAGTTCTCCTAAACGGTTTGAAAAACAATAACCGGTTTCAAACGGTCTGCACCCAGTTTGATTCTGTGATATTTATACGGTCATCAGTCCATCTTGCCTGTGGACTTCTGCGCCCTTATTTTGACATAAAGGTTAAGTTACGGTTATTTCAACGTAGGGTTAAATTACGTATAAATAAGCTTGGTGCCACCCTCTTACGGAACCCTAAATTTTCTTCGCAACCCGCTCCAACTTTGCCTTTGAAGCTATTGGTAGAATTAATAGATTCCTCCCGCAGTTTAAGTAAAAACGGTATTTTTAAAAATTGGTTTTACTGGAAAAATATGTTTTTACCGTACTAATTGAGAAATGGCATTAAGGAAATATTGAGGAAAGTCCTTTTGAATGTAAAAACAGCACCCACGTTTTCAATTTTGATGATTGATTTTGGTGGTCTGATTTATTTGGTATTTTTTTATTACTTTTTCACACCCTGAAATCAAAGTGTTATGGATTAGAATAGTAAGATACGGGATTGCTACCATGTACCTTATTATTTATGAGTTTCCGATATTTCGGCACTGTTGCAAGCGCCATGATCACGGAGTTACTGAAGAGAACTTGCGGATGGGTTGTTATTGGCAGACATGTCGGTCTACCTAGTTCAAAGTCGTTTATTCCGCTCGCCGCCGGTACTATTGTCCACAAACTCACTATTTTCTCGCTTCTATTCTCGACACACAACACTGACAGTATCTGTTCGCGAAACAGCACTATGTTTATTTACATGGTTTTTGCACATACGAACCACTGGATTCCAGACACTTGACAATTTAAACTCGTCCTCGCGATTGAAATTATTGTATTTAGTTATTTCAATCGCTTCCCTAACCAATCTTGGTATGTAGTGGCGTTCTGTCGAGATAATCTGAGGGTTGTGGAACTCAATCCAGTGATTCGGCCCGGATTCTAATAAATGTTCCGCTATAGCAGATTTCTTCGGAAACTCATAAATAATAAGGTACATGGTAGCAATCCCGTATCTAACTATTCTAATGTTAGTGACCATGAAAGTTTAAAACATAAGCGTTATGGATTTTTCATAATCAAATAATGTTTCGTAAAACAATCTATCCTTATTTGCGTAGATAAGGTATCTTTTCCCTACTATTTCATTTATTGTCTACAATCATACAAAGTTTCTACATTTTGAATATTGTTTTATTATATTTATTGCCTCTTTTTTCATACAGAAATACAAACAAAAGACCAGAGAAAAATACCATGAACGTACTCACTTTTGTCAAGCACCTCGGAATGAAAATTACTTACTCGGTTCTGTCAACCTTTTAGGCAGATGGATTTTTTTCAGGAGGTACACATAGGGACAATCAGGGGGAACTAAGTGAGTTTCACTGTCTGCGAAAGATAATAAAATAAGTGGGTAAGATGTTTATTTATTTTATTTATTTAAACTTCAACCATTTGGGAAATGCAGAGAGTTAAATCAGTGGCGGAATATTTAAAATTACTGAGAGGGACCAAACAAAAAAGTTTTTTTTAAATGCAGTTAGATATACATATATAATAAAATAACATAGATAAAAGAATATATAAATATATATACATAAGATATATTAAGGAAAAACTTAATCAATTGAAACTTGGTTAAAACAAAAGAGAAAAATATTAAAATTTATAGTTACGGACAACAGCACGCCAAGGTAAACACTGCGTTGTCTTTTTTAGTTGTAATAAGGTCTAGTGTGCAACAAAAGTGGGTAGCTTGATGTGCTGGCCACTGTACAACATTAGATTACATTAAAATATAAATCAATTACGGTGGTTTGTCGAGGGTGAAATTAACTAATTTATATCTGCCCGAATATTCGCTCTGCGGTTTTTAAATAATATGTGTTAAAACGATGAACGAATAGTTTTATTAATAATTTATAATTGACTTGATGAAAAATACTATTACGTATTGAAGGAATTACAGGTCAAGTTTTATTGTATTAAAGTGACCCAATTCAACAATCAAAGACACTAACACTACAATTAAGTAAAAAGATCCCATTTTTTAGACCTATGTGTAGTAAATAAACTGTAATACTATTATCTTTTTGCAACAAAAATAACGGAACGAATAGTCATCAGGATTAGCTAAGTCATCTATTTAACAAATCTATCTGTGATAATAGTAAAAAAAAACAGCTGTTCAATACAAAAGCTCAATTGGCGCGCGGTCAAAATATATGGAACAGCATTTTTTTTTCTCGATTTCACTATTGCTCCCGTAGTAAAAGTTGTTCATATTCATCAGTGGAGTCTTCACACAAACTTTGGTCACTGGTTAAAATTTCACCCTGTATAGTGCAATAATCGACTAGATAAGTTATGATCGATTGATTGCAAGTAATCGAGATTGCTCGATTGGTATCGTGGGAGCACTGAACCTATTAAATGTTATTGGAATTCAGCATTAGTGTAATTCGAATGCGGTGTGATTAGGAATACGTGCAACAATGGTATTGGAGTACATTAATGGCTTTGATGAAACGATGTGAATTATTTGGTTGAAATAAGTTTCAAGTTAATTTTATTATTATGAATAAAAAGGTTCCAATTCAATAGAGGCTTTTTGAATTCATAATAATTATTTAAATTCAAATCATCTTGACAGATGATTTCGACAGCGCCTACGCGAGAGGAGCATTTTCGCTCGTGGATAAACAAACCGATCCTCGAATGACACTTTCGTTCGCAACTGAGAGTCCGTTGTGACGGAATCCTCTGCACGAGCATGTCATTTTTCCGGTTTTTGGGGACCGGGCTATATCATGAGTCTCACAGTCGCCATAGATGGCTATTCTCCACTCATTGAGATCGGTAGCCTGATCCTCCCATGAGTCGCGATCGATGTTGAATGCGAAAATGTCGCGTTTTGCGCAGTCTTTGAATCGCAGTATGGGATAAAAATGGTAATTATTACAGTAATAAATGCGGAAATCTAGCTTTACAATCATAAATCCACAAAGTGTATTCTATCATCATTATTATCAACTACAGGACGTCCACTGCTGAACTTAGGCCTTCTCCACGGTTTTCCACAGCGACCGATCGTAAGCAGTGATCCAGTTTGATTCTGCGATCTTCACAAAGTCATCTGTCCATCTTGTCGGTGAACGTCGTACGCTGCGTCTTTCTTTAGTCGAAGGGTCGACAATCTAGAACTTTTCTGCCCCAACGGCCATCAGCTTTTCGCGCTATATGCCCTGCCCATTGCCATTTGAGCTTACTGATTCTTAGTGATATGTCCGTTACCTTAGTTCTTCTACGTCTCTCCTCATTTCTGATTCAATTGGGTAGAGAAACACCGAGCATAGCCCTCTCCTGAGATTGCTGCCTTAAAAGGCCCATAGTCATAGCGTCTTCTTACATTTGTGAATTTTTTAAAGGTTTCGAAACTAGATGAGTCTCAATTAAACGTATGTTACCACCATGTCTGAAGTACAAACACAACAATTAATTATAAAGAGCCACACCCTATTATTAATTAGTTATATAGTTAGTTATTATAAGTTAAATACCGACATAAATCCAATATGCATTAAAACTAAGAAAGTAATTATTATTCAAGGGGTGACACAAATTTTGTCCCGCATTGTAGTAACAGACGCACCCGAACAGCGAAGAGAAAGGATGTAAAGGGCGTATTCTCATTTCTTTTATCACAATACGCACGTCCTGTTGACATAATGAAATGAATTGTATTGACGTTGTCTGGAGTTAAATAAAGAAATTGATGTGAACGAGCGATTAAGACCTCAATCGAAAAATTGAGAATGAGTATAATAACTTATATTTATGGCCCGTTTCACAATGTCCTAAAGAGTTCTGGTTAGAGTTAAATATCCAAAACCTTATATGAAACGATGTTCCATTTTGAATTATTCGGTTGATAGTGCTTATTTGTCGATGGTGAAGCCTTATTGTATTCACTAGTTACTCTTTAGTTTGTAAAAATCTCAATAGTTTTCAGAATATGAAATAGTTTTAATAATGTATATTTTTTATTAAACTATCAAACTGGATTTTTCCATACAATTATTATCCTAGGGGATAGTACTCCTATGATTATGTAAAGTAAACTTGTAAACAAAATAACCAAAGAGGCATTTTGTGTTGTGTTGTGATAAAATGAGTTTGTAATCTGAGATAACAAACACTAGATACAAGAAACATGTTTGAGTAAGTAAGTACTGTTAGTATTAAATTTCTTCTATAAAATTTGCATAAAAAGTACAAATTCGTAATTTTACAAAAGCGACCGTTTCCCAAAAACTGGTAACGATATACGACGGTTATCTCGTTCATATAACATTCAACACGCCCCACCGAGCAATGCATTCTTAGCAATAACACACAGTTGTAAAAACTCGTAGGGCGCACCATAATCGTTACACTTAGAACCCATTCAAAATAACGTGTCTGCGAGTGGAGGGGTTCCTTACAATTCTTTACTACTATTCATTGTAGTGTAGAAAGACAAAGGGACCTCAGAGTCGTATTTCTGAATCTCTTGGGCCAAAATGATCTCTACTCGTACCAATTGCCTTTAAGATTTTCTCTCAAACTTAGATTTAAAACCTTATAAAAGAATTTAGAGATCCATGTTGTTTAAAAATAGAGCCTCTGATCATTAAATAGTAATTGTAGTCGATTTTTTGCAGTATGAAATGAAAACTATTTACGACCAAGCACCTACTAGCTTACACGTTACGTTATTTTCAATAACATCTTTTGAATCGAAGGAGAGCCATTTTAGCCAGTATTTACATCAATGCGGCTTCGGGTATGAGTTTAAAATATAAAGACATCTCTTCCTAGTCGAAAACTGTTTTTTTCGTCATATTTAGGTATTTTTCGGATAACTATAATATTTCTAATGGAACCCCAAATTCAGGCATCATTCTGACAGCACCCCCGCCGATGCAGCACGTCTTAAAAAATGCACACGTTTGGCACGGAGCCAATGAACTTCTGTGTTGCACTCGTATGTTGCAGGCAGACTGTGAAATAAGGCATATTTGAATCTAACTGGGGAGTAAAATTTTAACGCGGTCTGGCTGGAAGCGGCGAATCTGCTAGCCTCATTCGACGAAACAATGATGGTTGGTCATTACTTGCCGAAAAATGCTTAGTGTATTTTTTTCTGATTTGAGTTTATTTTATTTAAAACTGTTTTGATTACCAACATGAAATGAAAATGCATTATTTTCATGGTGACCTCGCTCCATTGTCGTCTCTTTCTATACTGTGACTGATCTAGTCTAAAGAGAAGAGCGAACCCATTCCATACATACGTAACCCTTCAAGCCTTGTGAAAAAAACGACAGACAAATATTAAAAACAAGTGTAATTTTGTGGGACAGAACGACGTAAACACATTTCATTCCTGGTTCGACCGTAAAAAACACCGAGCATAGACCTTATAGCATTCATATGTATATTAAATGTAAAATTTATATCTCAAGCTTCCACTTACAACAGTAAAACGAAGTCACATCTCAAGTTCAATTGAACATGTTTAGACAAACTTACTAAACCAGGCTATTCATCACATGTCTGATTCGACATACAAACCTCAACACACCCATTGAATGGCTCTAATGTATACGGCATATATGCATGCTTGCGATCATAAATCCATTGCTATTGGTCCGATGGCAAGGCAAGATTTATAGCCGAAGATGAGTGCTTAGGTGATGGCAGCATGAATCTATGGATGATGTAGGGCAATAGAAAACTAATCTGTATCGTGCAGTATCGGATACGCAATATTTATTAAGAATAGACTGTTATTTCTTTAACAGGGTGTTGTTTTAGTCCGCGACGGCTCAGGGGTATGTACAAACGATACTGGTGCCAAAAAATTTTTTTTAATATGAAGAAAAAAAACAATTTATTATTGCGATATTAGCGAGCGAGTCAAAACTAGGACAAGTGATCCCATTGGGTAGGTTCAACTTTGAAAAAGAGGTAAATCGACGAATCCATCTCGGCTTGGCAGCGTTTTGGAAACTGCGCAAGATCGTCTTCTCGTCTCAATTACCTCAGTGTCTGAAGACGAAAGTCTTCAACCAGTGTATGTTACCAGTGATGACACTTGGATCCGAAACGTGGTCTCTTACTATGGGCCTTATAAAGAAGCTCAAAATCACACAACAAGCGATGGAGAGGGCTATGCTCGGTGTTTATCTGCAAGTTCAAATCAGAAACGAGGAGATACGTAGAAGAACTAAGGTAACGGACATACCGAATCAGACATACGAATTAAGCTCAAGTGGGCAGGGCACAAAGGTAGCGCGAAGAACTGATGACCGTTAGGGCAGAAAAGTTCTAGATTGGAGACCTTTCTTGTTTTTAGTCTATGGTTTTATAAAGTTTATTTGCCACTGAACAGAATTTCTATTTTTTTGCTTTTATATTCAGAAATATTTAGACTTTTTCTTTGATTTTTTAAAATTTATATTTTTAAACGTCGGACAAAGGCATTTTTGCATATTGATGTATATTTAATATTCGTACCCATACCTTTATGCTATACTGAATAACTGATGAATACAATAAATGTTAGAAATTGCTTATAAGGACCAAGGACGAGTAATTCCATCGAGGTCAAAACCTTGGTAGGTACTGGGTGTAAACACACATTTGAGGGAAGATAAAAATTTCAATTAATTTCAATAATTTATTTAAATATAATTATAAATGGCACATACATGTTTGGCATAGGAAACTCCCGTTAAGCAGGTTATGCTTGTGATAGGAGTAACCGCTTTCTCTTTGTCCATAGTATACATTTATAATTTTTAAACTATAGGAAAGCAAACAAATTAACAAATAAACTAGACATAAATCAAGCATGTGTGTGTGTGTGTGTGTGTGTGTGTGTGTGTGTGTGTGTGTGTGTGTGTGTGTGTGTGTGTGTGTGTGTGTGTGTGTGTGTGTGTGTGCGTGCGTGTTGGTTGACGAATACCTTCATGTTGTTGGTTTGAACTAATCTTTCTACATCATCATAACTTTTGTCCGCAAGCCAATTGATTAGCGTCCTTTTACAATTGAATTGTGTCATTGGATAAATCGTCAGCTCATTATTAATGGCGTTGTACAGATGAGATGACTGCCTTGCAAACTGTCTTTTAGCAAAAGTAGTCCTGGCCGGCACAAAAGGCAAAACGTCTTTTTTCCTTCTACGTACTGTTTTGTCTTGGGTGAAATAGAGTGTCTTGTGTTTACGAAGGACAGTTAGTAAAAGATATAGTTTTCTAACGCTCAAGTGTCCGCAAAGAGAACAGAGGTCGCTTGTGGGAAATCGATACGGCTTAAAAAACATCACTTTTAGCAAAGAGCGTTGGGCTCTCTCCAAGTCCAAAAATTCTATTTTTGTTGCTCCACCCCATACAGGTAGACAATAAGAAAGAATTGATTGAGCCAAAGATAAATAAATTTGATTTAAGAGATGCTTAGTAGCAACGTGTCGTAGTAGTTTAAAAACCCAGATCAATTTTCGCATTCTACTCATTATTGCTTCTACCTGCGCGTGCCAAGACAGCCTTTGGTCGAGCATTATACCTAGGTATTTTATGTTTTTAACTTTTTGAATATTAGGACAAGAGCAAGTGGTACTAAGAATCTTCGTACATTTATGGATTTTGATTTGAAAATCTAATGAAGGTTGGTTTCGGTCATATATTGAGAAACAAATGTAATTAGTTTTAAGAGTATTAAGTGTTAAAAGATTACTATCCAGCCATAAAGCAACTTTTGCTAGGCCTGCTTCAGCTAGGGTTTTTACGCCGACCCAAGTTTTACCCGAGAAAACAAGAGCGGTATCGTCTGCATAACAGAAAACATGTCCCCCTTCCAATTTCATGTTGCAAAGTGAGTTTATATAAATTAAAAACAATGTTGGACCCAAGACACTGCCCTGAGGTACTCCGTATGATAAAGTTGCTTCAGAACTAATATATTCAGCAATTTTGACGTGTTGCTTACGGAAAGACAAATAATCTCTAAACAAAGAAAGTGGAGTGCCCCTGACACCGATGTTTTCTAGTTTATGTAGCATTAATGCGACCGAGACCGTGTCGAATGCTTTTTTGAGGTCCAGGAAGACAGCTAAGCATCTATCCCCACTATCTACTGTACGTGTGATACGATCAGTGAGTCCGAGAATAGCATCCTCGGCACTCAACCCCTGTCTGAAGCCGTATTGGGTAGAGGACAAGACGTTGCACTTATTTAAGAAGCTAATTAATCTTTTATTTATTAATTTTTCTAATATTTTTGAAATAGAAGTTAACACTGATATAGGTCTGTAATTTGACACTGAAGTTTCATCTCCACCCTTGTGCACTGGCGTAACGATAGCTTCTTTGAAAGCAAGGGGAAAGGTACCCTGGTCAAAACAAAGGTTAAACAAATACGTTATTATGGGAACTATTTGCTCATGGGCTGCTTTTAGAAAACTTATTGGTATTTTATCCCACCCTGGAGCACTGTCGGATTTTAAGGCCATAAGCAAAGATCTGACTTCCTTTTGATCTGTATCAAAAAGAACAAATGATGACTCTAAAGGAGTTTCTAGGTTATCTGTATTTTTTGCTAGGTTATGCGATATTGATGGATTAATGGCGTCTGCTAGTGATTTTCCAACCAAACAGAAATAATTATTGACCTTATCCACTGCTTCCTGAGGTGTTGACTCTGTCTCCAATAATCCTATGATCAAGGAGCACTTTTGTTTTCTCTGTGTTAAGTAATTGATTATTTGCCAAGTTTTTTTAAGGATTTTTGTGCGCTTTTTGGAGTTGATTCCGATCGAAAGTGCGTTTTTGTTTTTTGAGAATAAGATTGCAGAAATTGCGGTAGCGCTTGAATGTAGTTTTTAGTATCTCATTAAGAGGATCAAGTTTCAGCTTTATCTGCATATCGTTTCGATTTCTAATACAACGCAGAAGTCCAGTGGTCATCCATGGTTTTAATAGTCTGCATTTTTGAGGTATGGTATTGGAAGTAGTATTTGATGATAAAAGAGATTGCAGTTTGTAGATTAAACAATTTGTAAGTGTGTTAGGATCACTTATGCTGAATAGCTCTTCAATATTTATTTTTTTTAATTTCGAACAACTTACTTACTTACTTACTTACTTACTTACTTACTTACTTACTTCGCTGGCTCAGCGACCCGAAGTGGATCTTGGCCTCCGACATTAAAGTGCGCCATTCTTCCCTATTATGTGCCAAATCTGACCAGTCGGACACTTCTAGCTCTTTCAGGTCTTTGCCGACTTCAACCTTCCAGCGATATCTTGGGCGCCCCACCGGCCGGCGCCCGGAAGGTTGACCAAGATACGCTCTCTTTACGGCTCGATCCTCTCCCATCCTCTCCACATGTCCTAGCCAGCGAAGTCGGGAAGATTTTATTTCTCCGATGATGTTCGGCTCAGACACTAGCTCCTCTATCTCTCGGTTGTACCTCCGCCTTCATGCGCCATCTTCTCCTCTTGTTGGTCCCAGAATCTTCCGCAATATCTTACGTTCCGCTACTAAGAGATTGTTGTCCTCCTTCAAAGTTAGCGTCCAGGTTTCGCACCCGTATATTAAAATCGGCCTAACGACTGTTTTATAAATCCGAATTTTAGTAGTTCTGCTTATCAACTTGGACACTAACACTTTGTGAAGGGCTGCTGTACATCTTAGGGCCTTGACTATGCGGATGTCGATTTCGTCCTCCCTCTGATTTGTGTCAGTAATCGTACACCCGAGATATTTGAACTTGTCGACACCCTTATAAGTAGTATTATTCACATGAAGATCTTTTCTCCTGGCCCTGATGTCTTTGTACCGCTTCATGTGAAGATATTCAGTCTTCTCACGGCTGATTCTGAGACTCACACGCTTTCCTTCCTCCTCCAGTTTCTTAGTCATTTTGACTACCTCCTGTTCACATTTTCCAAGGATCGCAAGGTCGTCGGCATATCCCACAATTTTGTGCTTTCCGTTCAATTGTACTCCCCCATCAATCAGTAGGACTTTTCGGATGATGTGTTCGAGAGCCAAATTGAACAGAACAGGCGAAAGGGCGTCCCCCTGCTTTAGCCCGGTAACCACTTCAAACTCTTCAGTCAGTTCCCCTCCAATTCTAACCCGCATTTTACTTGTTCCCGTAGCTAGCGTGATCATTCTCACAAGCTTTTTCGGTACTCGGAAAGATGTTATTATCTGGTAGAGTGTCTCTCGGTCGATACTATCGTATGCTTTGGTGAAATCCACAAAAAGACAATGGACACTTTGGGCATACTCCCACCGTTTTTCCATAATTTGTTTCAGAAAAAACATTTGGTCCACTGTGCTGCGGTTTCTGCGGAAGCCACATTGATAGTCCCCGAGTATTTGCTCTGCATAGGGTTCTAAGCGGGCAAGTATAACGTACGAGAGCACTTTATATGCCGTCGGTAGCAAAGCAATCCCTCTGTAGTTTCCGCATTTCTTCCTGCATCCCTTCTTATGTATCGGGCAAATAATACCCACATTCCACTCGAAAGGTTGTTGTTCTTCCTGCCAGATTCTACGTATTATTTCATACAGGCGAGATTGCATTACTCCCCCCCCATATTTCCACAGCTCACCCGTTATACCATCTATGCCAGGGGATTTATGATTTTTAAGCCTCATTATTGCTTTGCGAACTTCGTCGAAGTCTGGTGGTTCCTCATGATGGTCGTGATCCTGGTCTTGGCAATTGTTTGAGTCTATTGGGGTTTGGTTGGTGACCGGAGGGCAATTAAGGAGTTGTTGGAAATACTGGCGCCACATCGTCTTCTGCTTTTCGGGATCCGAGACAACATTCCCTTCTTCATCTTCGAGGAGTTGTGTGACAGGTTGGTATGCCTTTTTAACTGTTCTAACCTCTTGATAGAACTTCCGTGATTCGTTTGATCTTATTAACGTTTCAATATTATTTAATATTCCAGTCAGATGATTTCTCCTCGCTTTTTTTACTAGTCTTCTGGGATTTCTTCTTGCTTCTTGGTGTTTTCCATCCCATCTACTGTCTTGTTCAGCCAGTACCTTGTACGCTCTTTTTTGCTCCATTACTAATTCGCAATCTTCATTCCACCATTTCCTTCTTTTCTGTCGCTTCTTCTTGCCCAGTACTCGAATCCCTACATCTTTGACAATCTGTTTTGTTTGCTCCCAGTCCGTGTTTATGTCCACTGTTTTATCCAACTCCGCAAATCGATTTTTCAGCTCCAGGTTGAATTTAAGATTTGTTGGTTCATCTTTTAGACTATCAGTATTGACTATCGGTCCTCCAAAGGTTTGTGTATATCTTGTAGTTTTGATTTTAGCCTTTACTTTCACCCCCACCAAATAATCATCACTGTCGCAGTCAGCTCCACGATACGACCGTACAGTTCTATCAAGAAGTTCTATCTTTGTCTTCGTCATCCGCTTTTTCTGTCGGAGCATAGGCATTAAGTATTGATATATTATTAAATTTACTTTTGATTCTTAGCAGACATATTCTTTCCGACACTGGGACAAATTTGAGAACGCTGACCACTGCTTTCTTGCTCACCAGGAACCCAGTACCATATTCGTGCTTTCCGTGGTCAGGTCCACTGTACAAAGACAGTGAACCATTCTCTACAACGCACTCTCCTTGTCCAGGCCATCTGACCTCCTGTAGAGCTGCGATGAGGATATTATGTCGCTGCAGTTCCTTATTTGTTTGGTACAACGCTCCCGGCCTATACAAACTTAATACATTCCATGTTGCTAATCGGAGGTCCAAATTTCCATGCCATAAGTCGTCATTGGGATCGGATCGTTTATTCTTCTTTGTCGGTTTCTTAACAATATCTTTTTTCCGTGGGAAGGCTGTCAACCCGCCGCACAACCCCCGAGATGCTGGAGGGCCACACCCATCGTTGGTCAGCGAGCCCATCGGGCTTAATCGGTTAGCGTAGCTAGGCTGTACTACCGACCGTTCCCCCATCCGCCACCCGGGGGACGCTCCTCTACGCCGTGAGGGCCAGCTTGAGGAATTTTCCAAGATATTAATATATTTGCGATCAGCCGATTTTTCTTTTTCTAAAATGTCGATTTTCTTTATCAACTCGTCATACTTTTGTCCTAAAAAATCAATGGAACTGTGTTATATCCTTATATTGTTCTGTGTTGGTGTTTATGCCGCTCTGTACCTTGTTCATAAGTGCTGAAAACTTTTCATCTTGTTCCTTTTTTAATAAGGAAAACATTTCCAATATCTCTGAGCGACTTACTTCGTCTTCTCGCTTTCGTTTTCTCGTAGTAATGTTTGGGTCGCTTAAAGTATGTTCAGTATCAACCGAATGCCAGTCCAATCCTTGCGTCGAAAGTGAGTCATTTATGTTAGAATCCGAGGTGCAGTGTGATAGCGCGCCTATAGGTGTCACTGGCGGTGTGCGCTTTAAAGGCATCTTAGTAGTGGGGGCGGCCGGGCGCAGCTACGTACTAGTACCAGGCGGGCAGCAGGCAGTAAAAGGACGACGCACGACGCGTGTGTGTGTGCGTACAGCGCCGTGCCGCGCGCACCGATCGCCGCTCGTAGACTAATTTGATGAATGATGACTCACCTCCCCGCAGCGCGGCGTCAGGACGAAGGCGATGTTGCGTTGATTTATGCACTTCTATTATTGTAGACTTATTTATTTAAGATTTACGGAATGAAATTTTGAATTTAAATAGCGTAAGGTTTTTTTAGAAACACGTCTGAACTGAGCAGAGGTCCGAGGGGAGAGGATAAAAAAAACATTTAAAAAATATCCATATAAATGATGATATTCGACGACCTCAGTAGTAACTAAGCACACTGGTTTCAAGGCCTCGCCGCTCCGAGGTACCGGGTTCGATTCCTGGTCATGTCAATATAGAAATCAAAATTGTCTATATTGTCTCGGGTCTGGGTGTTGTGGTAAAAAACAATAACACACAAGCATAAATTAACAATCGAAATTACAAACACTGCCTTATCAAAAACATTGCCTTATCAACCATTCTTGTATAGTTAAACTGTTGTGTACACGATACTTTTACATTCATAGGCATTTTCACATCTGTAAAATTTTACTGTCACCATCAATGCCGCATCTGAGTCGTTTGAACGGGTAATAATAGTAACACCAGTCATGGTTGTACATGACACATAAGAGTGGTTATAACCTGTAAAATGAAAATAATGTTTCGGGTTGTGGAGTAGGGTAGCCAGAGTTTTCATGATATTAAAAAAAAAATGGCTAAGTGCGAGTCGGACTCGCGTACTGAGGGATCCGTGCCAACTTTAACTGAATTAGGGAATCCAAGCTACAATCTTTCTTTGACTGAACTAACGACTCAAAAATGAGTGTCAGTTCAAGCGACGTACATTGTAATATATCAGCGCCGTTACAAAAAAAAATGCAATAGACATTTTCTCAAAAAGTTCTGAATTAATGTCAATGGTTTGTTTTATAGTCAAAGAATATGAAAAACAAATTTATGTTAAAACTCCACAAAGTCTGGTCAAGCCCGCACCGATTGATGCATAAAGGTCCTAAATATTTCACTTAATACTTAACCGGGCAAACTACATAACTACTTAACTAACTTAGATAATAACAGTTAGTTAGTTACTATCCAGCGGTCGGAGTCTGAAGCACAAGAAATGTAAAAAAAAATACGTAGACATTTTACGTAGATAATTTAAATATTACTGATTTTCTGCAGCCTCAAATATCCTTTTAACTTAAGTTACTTAATACATCTTTAATAAATCGAAGAACATTCTTCTATTTTTGTAAGCCTTAATTCAAAAAATCTTCTTCATCATAAATACACGAAAATACCAATTTTGTCTCAGTTTTTCGTACGCCACTTGGTTGTTTTACTGTGTACCTTATAAAGTTTTTTTTTTCCAATATTTTATGCATTGGATTATTATGAAAATACACAAATGTTACGTTTAAAATTTTACAAAGTATACGAAAACATATTTCTTAAGGTATTTATACTAAATCTTACTAATATTTTAAACGCGGAAGATTTTGAAGATTGATATGTTTGCTACTTCTTCACGCAAAAACTACTAAACGGATTTTGATGAAACTTAACAATAATACGTTTCATACGCTGGAATAGGACATAGGCTACATGTTTTTTATGAGATACAATATTAAAGTGGCTGAAGCCGTTACTTAAAATGTTATTTATTTCAATAAACTTTGCACATTATTTTGTAAAAGCGCAGTATAGCTTTTACTCTCAGTGTACAAAAGTTCTCATTTTCTCTCTTACATAAATTCAAATTAGTATTTCACCAGAAAATAGGAACTTACGATAATTCAGCAATATGTTTTATAATCTTCAAAGCCGAAGTCGAGATTTTCCGTATGAAGCTCTTAATTACATTTTCTTATTAAGTATTCTGTCAAAGATATTTTAATTCTATTATCTAATGCATTCCACCTCAAAGTTATAAGAAACAAAATTAAACAAAACACGACTTTAAGCAACACATAAAATCAGCTCATTGCAACTTATTAACTGACTAATAATGAGATCAATTTGTTTGTTAATAATTTCAAGACAGAAGAACAATTAAAGTTTCACCCAATCACCCAAGATTCTGACTCGACCCTACATTCAAACCCTCGATTTTTATAAGTTCCAGCGGCCTAAAAAGTTTAAAACACTTGAAATAAAAAGAAAGATTAAAAAAATATAACTGCCTTCATAAACTACAGTGTGATATGGATCTATTGGCCAACGGCAAAAAACAGAACTAACGCTGTCAAATAAAAAAATGTGGTTGCCAGCTTAGTGTAGCAAAATATCCCCAATCTTACAAGAGATTTTCCGTTTTACCTTTTGTTTTATTTTCGTACATGTTCTGTGTAAAGTATTAAAATGATTGTTTTTAAATACCGTTGACCTACACTCTTGAAATAAAGTTATAATTTGCAATGTTTTTCACTGTTAATACAGTTGTTTTACAATGATATAAACATACATGTTTGTTGTACTGTTGTAATATAATCATTACTGCTCGTTTCCGAAAAATCTTGAGACAATTATACATACACTTACGAAATTTTACACACGTGTAGGAATAATAGATCAACATACAAAATTTTATTCAATTCTGACGATATCACATATGCACAGATTCAATTGATAACCTCCTTTTTTGAAGTCGATAAAAATACATTCAATGAATACGTAAGCAGAACGAACGGATTTAGAGATTTTTTATTTTTTTACAATGCACAAAAATATGTGTCACCGTATAATTATTCCTCCTAACAAGCCATTAGTGATCTACGAGGCATAACGACAAGTAATGGTGTCCTTGACTAAGGTATTAATAATTTTCTCTTTCCACACTCTGCCGGAAACGAAACAAAAGCTTTATGTAAAAGGTCACATTTAATATTAGTTAGTGTCAGTGCTAAAATAGAAAGGTAAATATAGCTGACTACGTAGGTCTTAGCATTTTCACTTCTTCAGCGAGAGCTCATGGCCCCTATTTTTGAATCACTCGCATCAAGATGGGGTGTGATATTCATTGAATAATGTCCGATTTTCCAATGAAAAATAGTACTCGGGAGTGATTCGAAAAATTTTGTGAGTACATGGTAACGTCTATACTATGCATGATTTTTATTGATTTTTAATTCGTTTTCAAACGAAATTCACACGCCATATTCGAGCAAGTTATTCAAAAATAGGGTAGATCCTACACAATGTTGGCATCTGAGTATAACGATTTCTCGACACATAATCGTAGAAAGTTGACTATAAAATGACGTTAACACACCGTTTCTGTGTTAGCAGGAGACACAGGCGACGACGAGTGTCGTGTTTGGAAACTTTAGTCACCAGTTTTTCCCTATGTGAACTATAATTTATTATAAAATATTCCATTTACGTGAAGCTGCTCAGTATTGGAGCGCTATTTTTAAATAATTTTCGTCGATATTTCGAGTGTTTTGCTCTTAACAATCAATATTTTGGACTCGTGACTGAATTCTGTTACTATTCAAGTCAACGTGAATAGTAACAGAATTCAGTCACGAGTACGATCATTGCCGTTTCGATTTTAAAACATTTTCATTCGATAACGGCACATTAATCAATAAAAACACTCGCCATTTTGGCGCATGTGACTTAAAAATAAGGCCCTCGGACCGTCATGATGGGATGTGATATAATTTATTCCAATCCAATGACAATTAGTAGAATTCCACGCGCGAGTAATTTACAAAATATAACCGAATTTTATGAGTACTAATATTTATAGTTCGCGTGGTTTCCATATTCAAAAATAAGGCCCCTTTTCTGAGTGCCAGTCAAAGTAAGGTTGTCATATCATTTTCGTTGTCTGACAGTGCTTTGTACTGTTAGACGGATAATCGATTGTGACATTATGTACTATGATAGACAACACTAGGACTTATGGACAGCACTCGACCTGGCAGATTGACTGGTTTTGACATTAGTTGGATTGTTGTGGAATTGTCCCGCGTAATTTTATTTA
Source organism: Pyrausta purpuralis (assembly GCA_963924145.1). Lineage (NCBI taxonomy): Eukaryota > Metazoa > Arthropoda > Insecta > Lepidoptera > Crambidae > Pyrausta > Pyrausta purpuralis. The sequence continues at coordinate 9,168,373 of OZ001666.1, forward strand.
CCTACTGCATTGATTATTGTATAATTAGTAACCTTGTTATTAAATAAGAATATTCTTCAACACACCGAGTTTATCTCTTTCATATCAGAAGTGAAATGTGAACATCAAGCCCACTCGTGGATTTCCACAATATAGTTCACGTCACTTTCAATCTACCGGCTACCGGCAAGCAAATGTACCTATCTTACAAGACGCAAACCGTATTGAATATCTGGAAATCAAAGGAAGTTAATCCAATTCCAAAGTCAGAACTCAAGGACGAGTAAGACAAGGAAACAGTAAGACGGAAACGATTTATTCGAATATAGTCATCAAATCCAACCCAGAACTCGTGTGTAGTCACCTAAAACTCTAATGCACCTTTAGTTAAGCTTAAAGCAATGTAAAGACAAAAGAAATCTATCCTGTGTGCTACTTGGAAAGTCATAAACATTCACAAGTAATTCTATGGTCTGTAAGCATATAAAAACATGCTAAATAAATCAGCAATCGAGTTGAATGGAGACAATGTTAGCATTGTGCTGAAGTGTCAGGAAGCAATTCCTACCTGATACCAAGTTAAGTATACTAAGTTTTAATATTTGTTGATTGATTTCTAATGTGTGACACGCTTATTATTTCTGACTTGACGCACGGTGCTCATTTGCCGCACGGGGCTCACTTGCCGCACGGGGCTCACTGGCCGCACGGGGCTGACTTGACGCACAATGCTCACTTGCCGCACGGTGCTCATTTGCCGCACGGGGCTCACTTGCCGCACGGGGCTCACTGGCCGCACGGGGCTGACTTGACGCACAATGCTCACTTGCCGCACGGGGCTCACTGGCCGCACGGGGCTGACTTGACGCACAATGCTCACTTGCCGCACGGGGCTCACTGGCCGCACGGGGCTGACTTGACGCACAATGCTCACTTGCCGCACGGTGCTCATTTGCCGCACGGGGCTCACTTGCCGCACGGGGCTCACTGGCCGCACGGGGCTGACTTGACGCACAATGCTCACTTGCCGCACGGGGCTCACTGGCCGCACGGGGCTGACTTGACGCACAATGCTCACTTGCCGCACGGGGCTCACTGGCCGCACGGGGCTGACTTGACGCACAATGCTCATTTGCCGCACGGGGCTCACTGGCCGCACGGGGCTGACTTGACGCACAATGCTCACTTGCCGCACGGTGCTCATTTGCCGCACGGGGCTCACTTGCCGCACGGGGCTCACTGGCCGCACGGGGCTGACTTGACGCACAATGCTCACTTGCCGCACGGGGCTCACTGGCCGCACGGGGCTGACTTGACGCACGGTGCTCATTTGCCGCACGGGGCTCACTTGCCGCACGGGGCTCACTGGCCGCACGGGGCTGACTTGACGCACAATGCTCACTTGCCGCACGGGGCTCACTGGCCGCACGGGGCTGACTTGACGCACGGTGCTCATTTGCCGCACGGGGCTCACTTGCCGCACGGGGCTCACTGGCCGCACAATGCTCATTTGCCGCACGGGGCTCACTGGTCCCGCGTAATTTTATTTACCTACTGCATTGATTATTATATAATTAGTAACCTTGTTATTAAATAAGAATATTCTTCAACACACCGAGTTTATCTCTTTCAGTACTTATTTTTATTTTGTTTAGGTATTAAAAACCATACAGTAAACTGAATCTAGGTACATTAATACTAATATGATTATAAACGAGTATTGGTATTACCGCACTCTGCGATTTGACGTCTGTCACTCAGTTGGATCGTTATAACATGCAAATACATAATTAGGTACGTAGCTTGTTAACCCGCATTTCGCGTCTGACCAATCAACACATTGTTTACGAGGGTCAAACTGAAAGTTCTTAGAAAATCAAAAACTGATTACATTAGCCAGTTATTAGTTTTATTATATCTTTTCAAAATATTGTCCATTGACGTCAATACACCGCTGCATGCGATGGAACCACTGGGAAAAGCACTTTGCCCACTCGTCCTTAGGGGTCTCTTCAATGGCATCGCGATACGCAGCCACCGCTTCTTCAGCATTCATAAACCGCTTTCCTTTAAGTTTTTCTTTAATTTTTGGAAATAAATAAAAATCACAAGGCGCGAGGTCGGGGCTATACGGCGGGTGACCCAGTAATTCAACGTTTGATGTCGCCAAATAGTCGATCGTTCGCTTGGCGGTGTGCGACGAGGCGTTGTCGTGGTGAAGGAGGATCCTACTGCGAGGTCGTTTCTCTCGAACTTTTTCCAAGACAAGTGGCAAACAATTGGTAGTGTACCATTCTGCAGAAACAGTTTTTTGATCCTCTAACACAATTGTTGCGAAATGACCTATCCTTCCAAAGAACGAGGCCACCATTTTTTTTCCCGCACTTCGATCTCTCTTCACTTTAGTTGGCAACTCCTCGAAAGGAAACACCCACTGAGCAGATTGTCTTTTGGTTTCAGGATCATAACAGTAAATCCAGCTTTCGTCACCTGTTAGTATGTCGAACACAGCATTTGAGTCACCTCCGTTAAATCTTTCAATCATTTTACGGCACCAATCCACACGATGGAGTTTTTGAGCCTTAGTCAAATTATGAGGTATCCACCGGGCGCAAAGCTTCCTGACCGCTAAATGTTCGTGGAGAATTATGTGCACTTGACTCATACCGATGCCTAAGCTTGTCCGAATCTGCTGATAGGTCACTCTTTTGTCAGTCTCTATCATACGCCGCACAAAACAGATGTTATTTTCAGTCGTCGCCGTAGAAGGCCGTCCCTCACGTACATCATCAGTGAGATTAGTGCGACCACGTTTAAACTCATTAAACCAGTTGTAAACAGTCGCACGAGATGGGGCTTCATCGTGAAAGGCCAATCGTAGTCTATCATAACTTTCTTGTTGACTTAAATGACATCGAAAGTCATAAAAAATCATTGCACGAAAATTTTCTCGTGTTAAATTCATGTTGACGTGACACAGACAATTTTCAATTTGCCGCCAAATCGTAAAACAAATGACAAATGAATGAAATATATACTCAGTAATATTGGCAAAGAGTTCTATTTTCAAATTTTAGAATATTTTTTTTATTATATTGTTTATAAGTGGCCAGTTCTAAGAACTTTCAGTTTGACCCTCGTATCTTAAAGACTTTATGACTTTCGTTTAATAGCTCAATTAAAAAAAAAACGGCCAAGTGCGAGTCAGACCTGCGCACTAAGGGTTTCTTTGCCAATTTTAACTGAATAAGGGAATCCACTTACTTCTACTTAGCTAAAATACGACAATATTTTGTTGACAGCAAATATAACTTTGTTTTTCATAGTGTTTGTATGGAGAACAAAGTTATGTTTGCGGTTGTTGCAAATGTGCTTTAACTCAAAAACTACTAGTTTGATCCCGTCCCGAAAGGTTTGACATAAAAACCGTTTCAGTTTCATGTATGGGAGCCCCCCCCCCTTAAGTATCATTATTTTTATTTTTTGTATTAGAATCGTAAAGCGCTTAACAGGATACATCTTCTTACCATATTCCAACAGTGTGATGCTTATAATTACAGAATAAAGTGACTGTGACATATGGACGGACAGACAGACAGACAGACTCGACGAATAAGGGTTTCGTTTGTTGCTATTCAGCTGCGGAACCCTAAAAGGAACCTTTTCTTTTACAAATGAACTGGTTTATGTATTCAAGCTATGGTATCAGTTTTGGAACTCAGCCAAAGGTCTGAAAGGTTGATGGATTGTCAACATACATGATTTGACGATACATTCATTTACCCAAAGGGATGAAATTCTATACCAGACTTCGCTAAGCAGTATCTTGAGGAATTTAAATAATACTTACACATTTGAGGTTAATTAGTACCATGTTGTTTAACATCAATTTCACTTGTAAAAAGCGACTATGTCACACCAGGAGAGTCGAACTCAGTGTGTTACGCTATCCCGGAGGATGCCTATCGGCCACCGACACATTGGCAAGCCTGTTAAATATTGCAAGTGCTTACTTTATTGCGTATGCTGCGTGATGTCATCATTTTTAGGGTTCCGTAGCCGAATGGCAAAAAACGGAACCCTTATAGTTTCGTCAAGTCTGTCTGTCTGTCTGTCTGTCCGTCCGTATGTCACAGCCATTTTATTCTGTAACTATAAGCATCACACTGTTGAAATTTGGTAGGAGTATGTATCGTGTTAACCGCTTTACGATTCTTATACAAAAAATAAAAAATAATGTCATTTAAGGGGGGGCTCCCATACATGCAACTAAAACCAAAAAAAATTTTTAGTCCAACCTATACGTGTGGGGTGTCTATGGATAGGTCTTTTAAAATGACATAGATGTTCCTAAAACCATTTTCTTTTTAAGTCTACCGTTTCATTGCTAGACGCTTCCAAAGTGGTAAAATGGGCGTCCCCCCATCTAACTTTTAAACTAAGCGAGTGTAAATATTGAAAAAAATATATAATGTAGATCTTAATAAATACTTTCAACGAAAATTGGTTCGGACGGGATCGAACAAGAAGTTTTTGAGATATAGCACATTTTCAACAACCGGAAACATAAATTTGTACTTCATACAAACACTATGGAAAACAAAGTTATATCTGCTGTCAACAAAATATTGTGGTATTTTACTAAGTGGAAGTAAGTGGATTTCCTAATTCAGTTAAAGTTGGCACGGAACCCTCAGTGCGCGAGTCCGACTCGCACTTAGCCGGTTTTTTAAAAATATTCAACAATCGGTTAAGATAAATTAAGGCGTAGTGTGTAGGAAGTCTAAAAGTGCCGCATAACATTAAAACAGTAGTTAAAACTAGTTTATTTATATTTCTAAGCTCGAAGTATATTGACATTTTTCGAAGAAAGAAATTCAGGTTGAAGTTAATTATTTAATGGGGGTTTAGAATAAGTTTACTTTCGGTATTAAATAAGGTATAAACCTGTATTAAATAAGGTAACGTTGAACTAAGTGTAACAATTACCTCTCTATACAAAATTAAATTCTTATGAATTGAAGTGTTCGATGCTAATGTGTTTCTTTCACTTTTGCTAAAGTAAGATCTTAGTAATAGATATATACATAATCTAAAGTAACTTTTGTAAGATCATGTAGAAAATTACGTTATAATAAAAACTAAAAGTCTCGTAAAGTTTAATAATTAACACTTTGACTGCCTTAAATTTACGAAGAAAAACCAAAGAAACCGTAATTTTCACGCGTAATTTAATGAAAATTCGATAAAAAATATTTGCAGTATTATTATTTAAAAACATGCATACTCGGGCCCGAATGGTCGGCACACAGCGTGCTCGTGGCCAAGCACTCGGGTCCGAGTGCTATACATATGCTAGTATAGAATGACGTCAGAATAAGACGTTGCCGTAACACTTAACGAGTTAAAAGATGCCGAACTATTTTTCGCAAGAACATTACTTTAAATTTAGTTTGAAATTGTAAATGATGTCTTGTCATTAGGTTATCTAACCAGCTAGTTTCTGTTCTGTTTTTGTCCAGACGCTAATTCAATCCCTTTTTATTTCAAAGCGTCATCCCCATGCTTTGTCTTGCACACTTGATTTAACACATTCATTATAATTCCACTCTCGCGTGACACCTTTACATAACCGTGTGAAAAACAGTCTATCTTTTCATAATTATAATAATAATATCCGCCCAAAATGGATGCAAAATGTTTGCTCAAAGTGTGATGAACGGCCAGTATTCGGTTCGCAATAACGCTAACGCTGCTTGCTCGTAAAACACGACATTATCTCGTTATAAGCTGAAGACCCATGACTGGACTAGGGCTGTCAAGTATCTTTACTAAACTGCTAACTATCAAAGGAAAGAAAATACAATCCAGCCTTATTTCAATCACGGCGGTCCATTTCATTAAAGTGCATAAAATGATGTGTGCACTATCGGCTGTCAAAGTAGGGACTCCGAATGGTTATAAAAACACATTGTGTAGTAAAGCAAATCTTTATTAAAACGCATTAGTTCCTAGGATCGCTAAGAGATGGCGATGCATGTTACTTGCCTCGCACGCCGACTTGGTTTCTCCAGGTTGACATAAAGTAGTGAGTAAATTTTGTTTAGTTTGTTTTATTTCTAAAACAATCCAGTAGCGTTCTCTTGATGTCTTTTATGAACGAACATGTCCCCGTCAAATTGTCTATAGATTCTTAGATTTTCTTCATTAAATCATCGTTAACTCTTATCATTCATTTAAGAAGAGAAAGAGACACACCTTTAGGCTTAGTCGGTGCATGTATACCTAGAATCAATCCAGCAACTTTTTAATGCGCCATCACATTAGAGCGAGGCGCAGCGGATATCCATGCGTAGAAACAGCGGTGAGGCTGCCGCGGACTGACGCGCGCTTTTGCTGCCATTTATGTGTGAAATTATCAGCAGCGCGACTGACGCACTACTATAGTCACCTAACGAATTCAAAAAGGGCGGTTATCAATTCGATGTGTATGTAACGATATCGAATAATATTTGAGTATTTTTAATTAACGCGTGTACAAAATGAAACAGTCTTAAAAAATTACTCAAAATTTAAAAATAATTCATTTGGAGTCCGTGCATGATCTCCAGCTTACGTACACCAACAGTCTATGCACATCATGCACCAACTCCAAATGAATTTCTTTCTCTTTAGTAGAAGGCTTCTTCTTCTTCTGTGTTTTTGTTCTAGTTCTTTTTGTTATTTAGAAGATAAATGCATTATTTTAAGCTGTTGAGTAAATTTTTTGAACGTGGTTTTACTTTTTTACACACTACATACATAACAGTTATAACATCTGATAACGATATTTTATGGCCATAGCGTTGATGACAACCCTTGTTTCTGCCATTACTGTTTTGTATCGCAAATATATTTTATGGGTAGTGTGGTGAAATCTGTCTAAAAACGGGAAATTCTGTCATCCGGCTGTAAAAATGAGGATCTCAATATGATTAAAACGTACATATAGGCCCTTTAAGTAATCAGTAATAAATTCTAATTAATTTTTTTTTTTTTTTTTTTTTTTTGTTATTTTCTAACAAAGTAATTCGAACCAGCAAATTATTGAAGATGACACACAACTGGTAGTCACACAACCTTGGGAGAGGTCGGGGAAACCGTTCGGGGCAATGGCCCCCTTCGGTAGGTTCTAGCGCTGTTTGGTTGGGGAGACGTTTCCGTCTCGCGTCCTGGGTTGGGTAAGCGCTGGCGAGCTTTTCAACTACAAGCCAGCGTCGTGGTCAGTTTGGTGGGGTGTCGTGTCCGGGTGGTTATCGCCATAGGCGAGGCTTGCGCCTGCAAGCCGATAGTCGGGTTGGTCTTGTCAGTGCCGTCTTCATCAGCGATGATGAGGTCTCGTGGGAACGTGTCTCTCGCCCGTGTGCTACTCCAAGTACAAGGACGACATACCTGTTGGGGAAGAAGTCACGCTTGCGCTGTACGCTGATGATGTGGCCTACGTGACTTCCTCGATAAAGCTTTACCATGCTGCGATAAAAATTCATCCAGCGCTTCCTGGACTTGTTACCGACGTTAACAACGTTCCGTTTGGACGAATGAAAGCTCTCAGCTAACTCCAAGAAGACCCAAGCCATCCTGGTCAGCAACAGGAGAATTATGCCGCCCCAGCTTAAACTTCGAGGTCTTCACCAATCTTTTTCTCAATGAGAATAAATAACATGATATCTGTTCAGCGTGAAGTATGGATTTTGTTGTATTTATGTATGTTTATGTTGGTTTATTTGAAAAGTATTCATGTAAGTCTATGTAGTTCATTCATTTTGTTAGTCCTTTTTGTTATTTTACGCCGCCTCAATTGTTTCTGCCCCACCCAATGGTTGACTGGTAGAGAATGCTTTAAAGCATTAAGTCCGCCATTAGTACAACACTAGGTTTGTGCAATAAAGAGTATATATAAAAAAAAAGCACTCCGGGAGTGCCGGCAGAAGTGAAAACTTGAATATCAACGTTGTGCATTTTTGATTTTTTGGAAAAGTTAGGGAATAATTTTGAATGAATTGCTCTTATTATCAATATAAAATATATCATTTTTGTGATAGAATACAATAACAATAATAATAATAATAATAATAATAATAATAATAATAATAATAATAATAATAATAATAATAATAATAATAATAATAATAATAATAATAATAATAATAATAATAATAATATAATATTTTTCTAGAATACAATATTTATTTGTTGCGCTATCGTACACAAACATTACAATTTATATTATATTAAATTACATTAAAAAGTTTATCTCTCAGAAAAATTAACTTACATCCATAATTTCGCCAACCGTCTTACGGTTTTTCGATCAGCCCACGTGTCCTGACGCGAGTTTCACATTTTTCCCCCATCCCACAAAAGTGCTAAACGCCGCTAAAGAAGTTTTCACTTCAAAAATGGACTCCCACGGTAAAATATCTGGGGGTAACCATAGACCGCCTGCTGAAGATGACGCCACATGTCAAGGCTCTCATCAACACTACGAGGGTAGCGAAAGCCAAGCTGAGACCCATCTTGTCGTCAAACCTTCCCATCCGAGCGAAGCTGGGCGTCTACAAAGCCGACGTCCGAACCCGCCTCACCTACGCTGCACCAGCGTGGTACTCGCTGTGTGCCGGTTTACCAGCGTGGTAAACCGGCACCTTGAAGATGACAATGTATGGAAACGCTTTGTTGATCCGAAGAATCTAGAGTGTAGCACAAGGTAACTGAATTTAACGCCATCTGTTGAGAGTTCCTTGGAAACTGCGGCCCTTAGTTTATGTCGAACCGGAGAAAATAAGTCAGCGCGCGAGGTTAGTTACTTGCAGCGCCATATTCTAGCGGTCATAGGAAGTAATGCGATGTAAACAAAGGTTTGCAACACCTATAAATAAAAGTCGATATAAATGACAATGACGCAAGTGGAAATAAGCTGTGGCTTCAAATCTTTACGCCATATAGTCGACAATTGCGTATTTCTAAACAATTTGTGAAATTCTGTATAATACAAAGTGGCTTGTCATGGTATTTAATGGAATAGGCCTTCTTAGGACATTTTGAGCTGACAAAGACATATTAGGAGCTCTGGGATATTAACTTTATTTAACGGTGAGGGTTGTAATGTAAGTGTTTTTATTTTTTAATTTTATGTAACTTGATTGACATAAGATCGGTGGAAAAAAACTATTTTTAAAACATTTATCGCCATTTCATTGGTTGAGCGATTCAACCCCGTTTCTATACCATATACCGATACAAAAAAGGACTTTAAAAAAACCGGCCAAGTGCGAGTCGGACTCGCGCACGGAGAATCTAATCTACTTAGCTAAAATATCACAATATTATGTTGACAGCAAATATAACTTTGTTTTTCATAGTGTTTGTATGAAGAACAAAGTTATGTTAGCGGTTGTTGAAAATGTGCCAAATCTCAAAAACTGCTAGTTCGACTCCGTTCAAATCAATTTCCGTTGAAAGTATTTGTTAAGTTCTATATTATATATTTTTTCAAAATTTACATTGACTTAGTGAGTTAAAATTAATTTTCAAAAAATACAAAGAAATATTTAGAAATTGTAAAAAACAAACAAGAAGAAATAAAACTAAGACATGCTACATAAAAAAAAAAAAAACTTAAAGTCTACCTATTCAAAAACGAAACCATTTCCTTGAGGCAAGGATACTAGAAATATTGAATGTTTGAAATAAGAAAACCATGTATTAGGTTACAGTAATGACAGAATTAAAAATAATGTATTTAAGTTTTTGTAAATGGCTCTATGAAAAGTAAAAGATGTTGCAACACATATAAATTAAGCGCTGCTGAAAACAGTGTTTCGTCAAAATCGCTTGCACTTGATACGACATAATCACACGATAATCTGGTCAAAGCCTTTGTGTTGAAGCTCCAAACTAGTTCGTTTTAAACTGCATTTTCAATGGAATGCAAAACTGAGCTGAATTATCATCTCGACTAGCACGAATTTGGACTTTTATTTCAAATGGATAAAATAATATATATATATATATATATATATATATATTAGTGAATAAAATTAATTTACTATTTGATTTGAAAACATCTCAGTGCTTAACGATGATTTATTATTATTATTATTTTGTTTATTTGGTACACAAAACATTTTACAGGCATGGAAGGTTAAAATATTGATATCGGATAATATGTTCTAGACCGTAAAACTTAACATGCGTACACAGAATTGACCAATGTAGTAAGTGAGTTTTGTGTTTATCTTATTTTAAGATAAAGTATTACAGAAAACAGGAATGTATAGACTGTTAACAATACTCGACAAGCCAAAAGAAATGGACTTTAGTAAGAGATTCCGCAATACAGTGACATGACCAGCCGAAGCCCGGCTCACGGGCATAATGATAGGTAATGCTTTTTTAACATGGTCTTCAAATGGTTTTTACTCATTGCATTTTTTGTGTATTCATGCGGCAACTCGTTAAGATAAGTAGGGGTTACCCATCGTCTCTCACGCCTGCCGTAGTAATTTGTTATTTTAGGAACCACATATTTTGGCTTCTTTGACATACGCGTTGGGTACGTATGGACCCTTTCTTTTATGTGTTTGTTATTATTATACTGCTCGATTAATATAGTTTGCTTAACTTTCATATCTATAGGTATTATAAAATATTTTAAAAAATTCATCATATTCTTTTCTAAGTGATTTCTTTACTTTTTTATCTACTAATAATTTTAGTAGTCTAGTTTGTATATTTTTGACTTTATTTAAGTATGTAGGAAATGTATGACCATACGCACCCAGCCCGTACGATATAATTCAGTCTGCTAGCGCATAATATAATACAAACCTAACACCTCTAGTAGTGATATATTTTAGCTGCTGAAGCTTTCCAAGAACTGAACGTAATTTGTTACACACTGAGTTTACATGTAGATTCCAACTGAAGTTTTTCTCAACAGTTAATCTTCTATACTAATATTACAAAGCTGAAGAGTTTCTTTGTTTGTTTGTTTGTTTGTTTGTTTGTTTGTTTGAACGCGCTAATCTCAAAAACTACTGGCCCGATTTGAAAAAATTTTTTTACGTTGGATAGTCCATTTATTGAGGAAGGCTTTCGGCTATATAACACAAAGGTACGACTCATAAGACCACAGCAGCAATGAAAAATGTTGCGAAAACGGAAGAAAGATATTCCTTTTGAGAGCTTCCGCTGCATACGCTGCGGAAACCGCTTAAGTTACACAAAAATCATGTATGACAGGATTGTTCAACATTAAGAGTTCTATAATAAAGTCCGCGACAGCATATGTCTATCTTTTATGGTTGACTTACTACAACCTTTTTTATGTTCATAAATTTGTAAAAAAATAATGCATTATTTTAAGAGGTGTATTATACACACAGGTATTTATTCTTATCAAAATAAATACATCCATCATCACGAGCATTTCATTTAGAACCAAGTTGCCCATTATATCATATGATTCTAATAAATAGCTTAGGAGCTATCATAGTTTTAACATAACTCCGCACCAAAATAATGTTCGCAGCTTAAGTACAACGTGCGCTTGCGCTAATATATTATAAAGCTGAAGAGTTTGTTTGTTTGAATACGCTTATCTCAGGAACTGCTGGACCGATTTGAAAAAATATTTCTGTGTTGGATAGCTTATTTATCGAGAAAGGCTTCATGATATAAAACATGACGCTGCAACGGGAGGGGAGGGAGCAAACTCAAAACGCGCGGACGAAGTCGCGGGGGACCGCTAGTATATTATAAAGCTGAAGAGTTTGTTTGTTTGAACGCGCTTATCTCAGGAACTGCTGGACCGATTTGAAAAAATATTTCTGTGTTGGATAGCTTATTTATCGAGAAAGGCTTTAGGATATAAAACATGACGCTGCGACGGGAGGAGAGGGAGCAAACTCAAAACGCGCGGACGAAGTCGCGGGGGACCGCTAGTCCTAAATATTTGTAGCTATACACAATTTCCAAATTTGCACAGGTACAACCAGTTTTATTATTATGTAAACAATCATAAGAGTGATCTTTAAGTTTAATATTAATTTCCTTATTTTTATTGTAGGGTGAGACTATCGGCATACATTTAATTTTGTTTGTGTTTATAATTATCCCGTTATCATGGGCCCATCGGACTACGTTATCAAAGTCTTCTTGCATGACCTGTTGTATCTTATTTTGGTCTGTGTCGCTGTATACAATACATGTGTCATCCGCATACATATAAGTTCTGCAATTTTTGATGACATTAGGCATACTGTTGACATGCATTATGTACCCCACGGGTCCGTACACCGAGCCAGTAGGAGCACCAAACTTAATGTCACCAGGTGTACTTTCTGCGCCACATATGCGGACTTTGAGCTGTCTACCTGATAAATAATCCCTAAACCATTCAATAACAGGCCCTCTCACCCCGCACTCCTGCATCGACTGCAATAAGGCACCGTGCTCAAGAGTATCGAACGCTTTCTTGAAGTCTATGAATATCGCGTAGGTAATTTTTTTACTCATTCAAAGAGCTGTTAATCTTATCAACAATATATAGTTGGTATACTCTGTGTATAAACCTTGCTTAAAAATTGGTCGGATAATTGCTAACTTCAATTCACTGGGGTATATACCTTTTGATATACTTAAATGAATGAAATGTGCAATAATAGGTGAAAGTTTATTTTTAATTACTTTTATATCCCTCATTCTTATACCATCCGAGCCCGGCGCCTTACCACAGTCCATGCTGTCTATTATTTTTATTACATTGTCTGCAGACACTTTCTGATACCTAAAACTTACATCACTTTCTGTCACATAGCATAATCGTTCTAAAAATATGACTTTTTATTTCTTCAATTTTTTTAGTAAAGGTATTGGAAAAACTTTCACAAACATCGACCTTATTTTTTGCATTTAACAAGTACCTTTCAATTACACCGTCCACCGACGGTTTGTTTCGCCCTAACCGATTATTAATAGTACCCCATATCTTCCGAAAATCCCCATTACATGATTTTAATATATTTTTACGATATTCGTTTTTAGCCCTATTTACAATTTTACAAGTATAATTTCTTAATTTTGTATATTCAAGTCTGTATGTATTATTTCTCGAATTCGACTTCCATTTTCTAAATACAATATCTTTTCTTTCAAGTATTTTTTTAATGTTTTTATTCACCCACGGCTGCGTAGTCCGTTCATTATGGTATGTTTTTTGAAAGGTACATGTTTCATACACATGTTTAAAAATACTACAAATAAAATAATATAAAGAAATCGGATCTTCTAAGTGTAATAGCTCTGACCACTCAAAATCATTTAACATTTTAGCAATCATCTTATTATTAAAACAGGTTGCTGGCGAGTTATTTATTTGTTTACCTATGTCAACTGCGAGTCCAATGATGTAGTGATCGGCGACCTTGTTTCTAACTGTGTATGCCCATATTTTGACCTCTTGTTTCTTATAATTACAATTTATAATTGTAGTATGTGTATTTTATCATCTTAATATGACAATGTAGGTATTTACTAAACGTTTATAAAAAAAAAAACTTCTTTAGACTGGCTAAAATCTTTATAGTACCTACAAATATATGTAAATAAATCATAGTATACCAAACTTATGTTTGTCGCAGCAAACAACATTAAACGGAATAAAAGCGCGTCCTCTATCGGTGGTTCCTGTCAAATAAGATTATGGCGCGCTTGGCAGAGTCGTGACGGTCAGCGAGACCTCATCGGAGACCACTTTCATCACGTCGTCGTGTTGTAAAGATCTACGTCACGGAACTGCGCTGCGTCTCGTCTAGTGTACCTAGTGCCTACCGAAATAAGCATCGATGACGGTTGTTTTTGAAGACTGCAATAAAGTTTGATTATTCGTCACGTCTATCTGTTTGTACGATCCCTTATTCTGCCCACATGATGTCTGATGGTTCGGTTAGAAATCTTGACGATCCTACATGTATACTTATGTTCATCAAAAAGTGTTCGATCTTTCATATATTAAGAGGGCCTACTACGATTAAACGAAATCCATCAATAAGATTATCGTTTTGCGGACCCGAAGCATTTTGTAGTAAAAAACATAACTATAAAATCATACACAATATTTAGGCACACAGTCAGACCTCCAATTGTATTACATTATTATATCAAATTATTTTAATGGTGAATTTAAAATGCCAGTGTATAGTAAAATTCTCGGCATCCACAAACTTTTGCTTTTGGTCCAAACCTTGTCAACGAGACCAACATTTGTCAAACTTTAAATTTCCGTCCAAACTTTTGTATCGAAGTATAATTTATTATCTTCACCGTTCAAAACAGAATTCTTTGGGAACAATTTTCTTTAGTAATAGCTCCAGCTGTTGTCAACATTTTGGTAAGGGTTTAGCAGAAAAGACTTGAAATTAATTACTATTTCCAAGAATCTAATAAGAATCACAAAGTTTTGCATTCTTGTACTTTTAATCGCTTTTTAGCGTAAAGAAGCTCGTTTAATATTCTTTGCTTTAAGGGTAGTTTCACAAGATTAGATACTTCGGTTCTGAGTTTTGGTAAAATCCATTGTTGCGTTGAGAGGATAATATATATAAAGGAGTCTTTACACATTGATTCCAACAAAAAAAAAGAAACTACAAGCTACAAACTAGCTGTTGGGCATACACAATAAAATAAATATTGAACACCTATCACATACGTTGCTCTGATCCCAAAGTAAGTAGCCAATGCACTTGTGTTATGGAAATCAGACACAACGGTAGTACCTACCACAACACCCAGACCCGAAACAATATAGGAAATTATGATTTCTACATTGACCCGACTAGGAATCGAACGCGGGACCTCGGAGCGGTGACGCCTTGAAACCAGCGTGCTTAGCCACTACACCACGGAGGTCGTCACACACAAGCACGTTTGCTCGTGTTCACACAGGTAAACGAAAATATTGACATACTTTAATGTGACGTTCGGTAATAAAATAAGTAAGGTATTTATAAATTGTCCTGCCTTCGACTCTGAGATTTAATTGACCATGTAGTATGCCCTGCTACGCGTCTATTTACTCGCACACAGGTTTAGCGCAAGAAAGAGAAAGTAGAAAACCTCACTCCCTCCCACGCCTCACAGCACTGCCAGCCGCCTGTCGCTCATTCGTGTCCGTGCGCGCGCGCCTTTACAACGCACGCAGTAACCACAGTATATACGTTAAGTTTTTATTTCGTGCTAAACGTAACTTACCTTATAGTGATACGTATTATATACACATAAAGTGAATGTGAAGTAAAACGCACTACCCAGCGTGGCTGCACCATGCATGCTTTACGCTTCGCGGCCGAGCTAGCACGCGATGCTAGCCAGTCCGCATTTTCCGCTCCGAATCAATACGCGATATTGATCTGTAGCAAATACCGGCCGAGCTGACACGCGATGTCAGCCAGTCCTAATTATCTAGATCATTTTTGATCTCGGCTGAGACTTTTGGTAGGCGTTGCTTCCAATATCCTACCCTCATTTTCATTCAAAAAAGAGGAACAAGTTGGGTGAATTTACAGTCAATCGGGCTTTAACGCTAATAAAAGATTACAGCCAAAGGCATTCATACATAATTCTACATACTAAGCAGCGCTGACGATGCGCCATCATGGCCTCTAAGTATGAAGCAGCGGCCCTCGCCCGCACTCATCCGGCCCAACAGGCGCCTGCCTGGGTATGTTCTACCTGTGCGAACGCGACGGCCCATGATGCGCCGCGAATTACTTCGTAACGGTGATCTACCGTCACAATTCCAGCGTTTTTTCAACGTTTCGCACTTGGAATCAGAATCCGACCAAAAAAGGTATGTGTTTTTATTGAAATCTTTATTATATCACCTTAAAGCCGTACGTACATATGTACTTATTACGGGCTACCGTATTCCACGAGTGGCGAAACCACGACCGAACACTTGTCTCAGCCAATCTTTTGATAAATATTAAAATGGAGCATAATGTAAGCCATCACACTAACAAACAAAAATAGCAATAAAATAATATAAAGTACCTTTTCGTAAATACCAAAAAATAGTGGTGGCAGATTTATTTCAAATCGAATAAATTTTTATTTATTTTGTTCATTTTTGCTCGGAAAAGTAAAATTGAGATTTAAAAACACTTTTACTGCCTAGACCTTAATCATAAATACACGTTATCTGCAACCTGCAGTACACGCTTCAATTTTTTTCCCAAAGCTCTAAAATCGGTAGAATGGTATCCCTCCATAGCTCATGTAGTTATGTATGTTATAGCTATATCCGCCATTGATTACATCTCTTTTGTACTTATTTCTTGCCAATGGCTATACAATTGTCTAATTAGACAATGCTATGGTAAACACAACATTGCTTAATAACACTACTTAAAATATCGAATTTAATAGATTTTGTAAAAAGATAACAATTTACTTTTTTAGAAAGCAAGTTTCTACATAAATTTCTGCTTTCTACTTATACCTATAACTATTTAGCTTGTGGTTGGCTCTTTGATTATAAATAGCAAGCAAGCAAGCTGTAAGCTTGCCCAGTGCGTACCAAAATATGGTTGGGTCCATATAAAAACCGGTCCGTTTAAAAACCCCATTATTTGCTTTCAATTTTAACAGCTATGATAAAAATGAGAATGAGCTTTGCTCAATACCTGGCATATGTATAATTCTGAATGGTAGAAAATTTGACGTAGTTAGTTTTGAAATCCAACTAAGATTTAATCAATTTCTCAGTAAATAAATCGGTAAAGCTTAGATTTTATTTACCGACGCAATAACAACTAGCTCGAAACCGTGATTGTTTTTAAATGTATCTTATCAAATTCCGTAATCAATATAGTACTACCGTCATATTAGATTTATTAAGGTGTCCGCGGTATTCCATTGTTTTGGAGTTTATTTCATTTTTAGAAAAATATGCTGTGACAGTGATACGCTTTTTTATGAATGCATTCATATAACCGTCGCAAAGTTCGGTACTTAATCTCGAGTTGAGAGAACTGTGTCCTTTATCTTTGGAAAAGTCAGCCACCGACCAGTAAAGATTGTGACAACCTTTGGTCACCTTAAATTAATTGACATTTGTTTCTATGAGCTTGTTTTTTAACATATGCTACCACGATCACCACCGAAGAATAATTAAAATAAAATGTCATATTGTATGAAGTATCCGCAGATGGCACTAACCAGAACTAATCAACACATTGTTAAATATACTGTAAGAATAGGTAGCTACAAAATTGAAACAAGTCCATTTTACGAAAATAATGCCTTATTGTTTTTTATGGATATGCAATAACAAAGCATATGAATTGGTACAATTTAATTTTCTCAAGTATAATATTATTTTATTTAATATTCTTCGGTTATTTTTATTTGCCATGTGCCACATGCCACACGTAAAACGTAGGGACGTTTAAGGTGTGATAAATACAAGACATATTCATTATTAAGCAAATGCTACTATCGATAATTTTTTTAACAAAAGGCAGTTATTATATATTAAAATAAAAAATAAAAACAACTGGCGTATCCTAAATGCAATGCTGCATTAGACCCAAATTGCACTACAATTATCTAATTCGAGTTATTGGAAATATGAACCATGTTAATTTTCCTACTATTTATTCTGTGATTTAAGAATAAACTACATCAAGTAAATATATTCTCTAATCATCAGTTTTTTCCACCCAATTACATTCATCCACTCCTCAACAATCTTCCCCAGAAAGCCACTAAGTTACTAAGGTATAAAATAGATTCTAATAATATGAACTTTATCGTTTGATGTTTAAAGAATTCGATAAACTGTGTTTAATAAATTTTCAAAGGACATTTCATCTTAATATTCACCAGTTACTAAGGTATGGTGGAACAATTGTAGAATTAAAATTAATAACAAAACAGGTCTAGTGGCACGATAGTCCGGCCCGCCTCCTAGTTGAAAATATATATATATTTCATTTTCAAAATGTTTTCTTTAAGAACTTTCCCTTCACTCTTACGCCAGAGGACGTCATGTGATACGACAATTCATTAAAATTTGAGTCAATTAATTATTGTTAACCAAATAATTCTTGTTTTTTTTTATGAACCATATATAAGAATGTTTTTAAATATGTATGAAACCAGTCTGCATTGGGATCTCGATATGACAATGGTACTTGTATACGATATCAGTTTATTTTTAGACTTTTTGTCCAAATAGGTATCCTAATTCTGAATCATAATCAGATTTTTTTGACACTGCTCATAATATTGAAACAAGTCAATATTTGTCAAACTAAATATATATAGATATATAAATAAATAAATAAAAAACTCATAGTAACTAACTCGAAAGATAGTATTGATATTTACTATAATCCTTAAAAGTTATCTACAGCGAGAAATCTCACCATGTGCCGACTATCGAATACTCGGCGAACATTCCTGGTCGATTAGTCGAATATTAGATAAACGTATTTGGCCGGGGCCGGGTAGTACCAAAACTTCTGTCGGAGAAATTGTTTGCGGTCGTTCGCCCTTATAAAGTCACAAAGCTCTCAGAAGACGATTTTTAATCTTCTTCATTTCTGAAGAAGTTTGTATATTGTATATTGGTAGATATAGTTACTTTTCAGTAACTAAAATACTAATTGAATTTTTAATTATATATAAATAAATAAAAAATCATTACTTACCTACTTACCCATGTCTTAAAATTTCTGATAACGATAATATTTCAAAGCCATTGAATTTTCGTATTCTTTTGGTAACTCAGCAAATAATCATATAGCATTGATAGACACCTGTGAATATTTCATGATCTTAAGAGAATTTCATTCCTTAAAATAAACAAATTAATCAATTGCTTTTATATCAATCATCTAACACTTTTTATAACCAAATGTTTTCTCAGGTATTCGAAATTTAAATGTAAAAAATATTATTTATATGTTTGGTATTCGGGCGTATATCTTTAAAACAGTCACATTAATATCTAAATATCCCATACTAAAAAGCAATAGAATATCATGTATGTATTTCAAATCTATAATTATAAAATATGTTAAAAAATTGCAAAACATGATAACGATTTGTCAGACTTACCTTCCAGCCCGTTACCTTACCAAAGATAATGCGCTTACTAAAAAGTGTTTTCTGTATGTAGCTTTCCTCGTAATAAAATTATCATTTGTTTTACGTGCCAAATTCAGTGTGTAAAACTATAAAATTCGCAAACCATCTCAGTTCAACAATACATATTCCGTATTGTTTGTTATTTATATAACACGCCACATTAAAAATAAGAAATAAAACTATTTCAGTTTCAGATTCCTAAAATAAATAAATTATATATTTTTAGTTATCCATAAAAAAAAAACTCACAAATATCTTCTTTCTTCCTAGTAAAAATATTTGTTTATAGTAGAAAGTTATAACTTATCATAGTTATCATACATCCATTCTTTTTTAGTAATAGTAATACATCTAAATGTCAAAGATGGTGACGTGAACAATAAATTGTTATTTAATATGATCGTTCTAATGATCAAACACTAACAGAGATGTCAACTTATTCTGTTGTAACAACATTGATTTTACTCAGAACATCTACATGGTCAATTAAATCTCAGAGTCGAAGGCAGGACAATTGGATGATCAAACGAACTTACCTTAAGTGAAGTTCGATCCAAATTGTCCTGACTTCGACGAAGAGATTTAAGGTCCCACCCTTCCCAATTCTCGTGTACGTTTTTTATGCAAAAATAATAGTCACCCATACCATAAGTATAATCAATGTTGTACATCTCATACATCGGTCTCCTTGCTCTGAAATGAATGAGCGACAGGCGGCTGGCAGTGCTGTGAGGCGTGGGAGGGAGTGAGGTTTTCTACTTTCTCTTTCTTGCGCTAAACCTGTGTGCGAGTAAATAGACGCGTAGCAGGGCATACTACATGGTCAATTAAATCTCTTCGTCGAAGTCAGGACAATTTGGATCGAACTTCACTTAAGGTAAGTTCGTTTGATCATCCAATAATTGATCAGAATAATAAAGGAATAAAAAAATGCAGACCATAATTCTATAGTCTTTGAAGACTGTTCCATAATGAGATGCTCGTGAAACCACATAATGATAAGTAAATGATCAACTTAAAAAATCTATCACAGAATTTTATTTACTGTCGTGAATTTACTTTAAAGACTTTTTACTCGCATTGAGCGGGTTAAATTGCCCAAAACATGCAAACAAAAGCGAGGAAATTGCTTGCCACACAAAAAGCGCAATTTTGCGTAAAAAGCGATTTCGCGCGAAATGTTGCGAATCACTGCCGATGCGCCATCAATCATAGCGGATTGCTTTTAAAATATTAACGTCGCGGGCAAACTATAAAATAAGCATTTAGAGAAGCCATCTGGTAACTTAAGATAACGTTTTCTGAAATGACCGTTTGCTTTTTCACTAGGGAAAAGAAAAGGAAATGTAAAGTAAATGTATTAAAGGTTACATTATCTTGTTGATATGGAAATTCTTAATCTCCTATAAAAGCTTTAAATACTGCTTTGATTATGAGTGGCATAATTTGTACTAATATTATAAAGCTAAAGAGTTTGTTTATTTATACGCGCTAACCTCAGGGACAACTGGACCGATGAAAAAATTGTGTGGGAAATTTACCTAGTCTTGCCATAAATATTGTCATAAAGAAAAACATTCTTTTTAATGCATATAATATTTATTACTTTTACAGTGTGTTAGTTTTATACATAAATATAAAACAATTTATAACATAAAAAGCTTATTCGAAGTGGTCTCCATTGGCTGCAATACAGTCCTTTAAACGTTGAGGCCAGTTATCAATAGAAGCACGCACTCTTTTCATGGGAAAATTCTTCACTGCCAATCGTATGGATTGTTTTAGCGACTCCAAATTATCATGACGTTTAGAGCAAGCCTTATTCTCTAAAACTGACCTTAAATCATAATCCAGCGGATTAAGATCGGGACTAGACGACGGCCAGTCTTCAGCTCTAATGATGTCCGAAACGTTCGCTTCTAACCAAGACTGCGTAGACCGAGCTTTATGGCCCGGCGCCGAGTCTTGTTGGAAAGCCCATGCTTGGTTATTGAACATGGTGTTGTTAAGGGGCTTAACTACCTTTTCAAGAATGGTATCTTGATACACTTGTGCCGATGTTTTGATACCTTTTTTACAAAAATATGGCTCAGTCACTCCTTCATAGCTAACACCCCACCAAACCATCACTGAAATTGGGTAATGCCCACGTTGCACTCTGCCGACTAATTAGGAAGCTTCCTTAGAGGTTTCAGCATAAATACTGTCATTTTGTTTGTTGAAATGTTGCTCAATTGTAAATATTTTCTCATCCGTAAACAATTTTTTTCTGTGACCTCCCATTGCCTAACGCTTCAGTAGTTTTTTCCGATTTTACCGCCCTATTCTTTTTAATATTATCAGTTAAAAAATGACCAGTGCGTCTCTTATAGACTGCAAGTCCTAAGTCATCTTTTAAAATACACGACATGGTTCTGGGTACTATCTTCATCTCCCGAGATAAAATCTTTTGCTTTCGGACAGGATTTCTGCGAATTCTTTCCCGTACTGCTTTGACCACCTTTTTCGTACGAACACTACGTGGACGGCCAGATCTTTTTCTGCCGCAAACAGAGGAGGTCTCATTGTACCTATTGATAGCCCGGTACACAAATATTTGACTAATATAATAATACTAAGCGTATGGAGAGTTTTAAAAATTGCATTTGGCTCCATATATCAACTTTGTGTAATGAAATCACAGCGATTCGGTTCTCTTTATCACCCACTCCATTTTAGTATCGCAAAATATTATAAAATGTATAGGCGCCAAAATTAGAAAACACAATGAGCAATCGTATTAAAATGACAGATTCCAAATTCAAATGTAATATCTTTCTTATTTTTAATTGTAACAGTATTTATGGCCAGACTGTGTATAACAAAGTCACAAAATCAAATCGTATAATAATAGAGTCAAACCAATCAAATATTCACATTCAAACATACTTTAACAGTTTTTTTGTAGATAATCCGTTTAAACTAAAAAATTGGCTGAGGGAAAACTAGGAACAAACGACGTACGACACTGGAAATATTTGGGGCCCAACTCTGCAAGACAATTATTTTTGTGTTCAAAATGTTCTCATAAATTTACCTGTCCCAGCTACTGCGTCTGCGCGTTTTAAATTTGCTCCCTCCGCTCACGTCGCAGCGTGAATTTTAAACCCTAAAACCTTAAATTCCTTAAAATTAGTGTATATACTAACTCCGCCTTTCGGGCAGTTTACAAGGAAGAGGTATCGAACTGACTGACCTGACACTGACCTCTTTTTTTCTCACATGTGTACCATTAGTATTATGATTATGTGTATGTACTATGTGTATGATTATTATTTCATAATTATCTTTGTATACGTTATTTATGTAATAAGTAGTATGTCTGGTTATTTTTTGTTTTAAATACCTATTTTAGTTTTAATCAAGTTCTCTCTTTTGCCCTTCTATCACTTCCTTCGCGCCGCTAGCATTTTCTTTGTATATACTTATGGTTGACTGGCAAATAATGCTTTAGCATCAAGTCCGCCATATGAACTTTTTGTTTGTTCATGTAGTGTTTTATATAAATAAATAAATGCTCGTAAATAATGGTTACAACAACAAGTAAAATACCTATAAATAAATAAATATGCGCCAGACAACACACCAATTGTCGTGGTATCGAAGTAAGGCATTTGCTTCCTTGTTTAAGAATACCAGACAACGATTATGGCGGAGGCGCCTCCCATAAATACTTCAATACATATTAAACATCCATGACTCAGGTATAAAATATTCGTGCTCATCACACAAACATTTGCCCCTTGCGGGATTCGAACCCGCTACGACCGGCGTAATAGTCAGGAGCTTTAACCAAAACCTACACCAAACGCTTCGTCCTTCCTACCTAATAGTTACCTGTATTCAGTGGGGTATTGGGGCGTTTAGCAAAGCAAAGTTTCGGACAGCAGTGTAGTTTTCCCAAGTTCTGTTTTAGAATGGAGCTATTCGCACCGCCACAGTGGTGTAGCGGTGCAATTCGCTCAAGGCATCTTTTAAATGACCCATTTCATCAAACTCTACGGGATCGAATCAGAAATGAGGAGATATGTAAAAGAACTAAGGTAACGGACATAGCCTTGAAAATCAATAAGCTCAAGTGGCAATGGGCAGGGCACATAGCGCGAAGAACTGATGGCCGTTGGGGCAAGAAAGTTCTAGATTGGAGACCCTTCGACCAGAGACGCAGCGTGGGACGTCTACCAACAAAATGGAGAGACGACCTTATAAAGATCGCAGGATCAAACTGGATACAGACCGCTAGTGATCGGTCGCTTTGGAAAGCCGTGGGGGAGGCCTATGTTCAGCAGTGGACGTCCTTTGGCTGATAATGATGATGATGATGATAATTTCATCAAATACTGCGGTGCGAATAACCCATAATAATAATACAGCACTTGGGCGGCTCGACGGCGTTCCGAAAATCTTGTGAAGCGAAAGGCCTTAAATATAAATAAACTTATTTAACCCGTTTCTATTTGTACAGGCAATTTTTTTAATGCCCTACCAGTCAAAACCTGAGAAAAAAGGCTTTTTAACGACTGAGTAAATAATATATAGCTTATGTGATAGATCATGTTGCGTATACATATATAATACATTATAATATAATAAAATTCCCGGGTGAAAATAGATTGGATCGTCGTTAAAAAATACACAATAATTATAACAGCAATAAGGAAGAAACATTAATTTTAGACCTGCTCAAGATGGATCAAGATCGAAGAAAATAAAGGACAATTGCTCACTTTTAGGGATCCGCAGCCGACTGGCAAAAAACAGAACCCTTTAGTTTCGTCAAGTCTGTCTGTCTGTCTGTCCGTCCGTATGTCACAGCCAATTTATTCATGTAACTACGTACTGTATAAGCATAAAAAGCAAATATAACTTTGTTCTTCATACAAACACTATGAAAAATGAAGTTGTATTTGCTGTCAACTAAATATTGTGGTATTTTAATAATTGGCACGGAACCTTCAATGCGCGAGTCCGACTTGCACTTGGCTAGTTTTATTTTTCTCTCTAGTATTTAAGTGCGTACGCCGGTCAGTTGTAGGTATTAGAATTTTTTGTTTTTTTCCTCACAAGCATAAAAAGCGCTTGCTAGTGCCTTTTTCGGCTCTACACAGCATTGTGTTACAGAGTAGGGCCTGTAAAATTTCGGATTTAACAGGAATTTTCGGCTCTCATGCATATTCTGCGCAGTGCTCCATCAGAGAGCATTGTTGACGGGAAAATAGATTAAGGATTGTGTACGAATTTTTTTTGAAATTATCATTGTCTACCTTTAAATATGTATAAAAGGTTTACAAAGTCCCGCTCGGATGCATTTTTAAACCCTCGACCCAAAAAGAGAGTTAAAAAAAGGGAGGGCTATCAAAGTGACTGATGTGTGTGTGTGTGTTTTACTGTGTCTGTAGCTCCTAAACGTTTGCACCCATTTAGACGCGGATTTTTTTATTTGTGAAAACGTCAAATATTTGAGCTTCATACAAAAATTACGAAAAAGCCTTGTCTTAATTGTCATAAATAAAACCTTGACTTTATTGAGCAGAAACGAGTCAAATTTAAGGCTAACAATTTCTTTTCAGAGTCGGTGGCCTGATAGATAATAATTGTGATGGCCAATGCGATAGCTTCTTATCTCCTTTTTGAAGTCAGTTAAATAACAGAGGTTGAGAATAAAATTACAAACAAATTAATATGCGTAATACCTACTTCAACTAGCCGCCTGTCGAAACCGACTGCGTAAACAAAAGGTCGTTTATGGAAAACTAAAGAGAGGGGGTATTCAAATTCAAATGAATTTGAGTCTGATCATGAATTTAAAAAAACCCGCAAAAAGTACGACCACTATCCATTCCAATATTATAATCTATGCTAATATTATAAATCTGAAGTGTTTGTTTGATCGTGGAAATCTCAGAAACTACTGAACCGATTTGAAAAATATTTTTACGTTAGATAGCGCATTTATCGAGAAAAGCTTTAGGTTATATAACATTAAGATACATTAAACCAGAGCAGCAATGAAAAATGTTGCGAAAACGGGAGAAAGATATTCCTTTTAAGAACTTTATCTGCGTTAACAGTTTATATTACACAAAAATCATTCACAGGATTCTTCAACATTAACAGTTCTACAATAAAGCTCAGGACAGCATATGTCTTTCTTATATGGTTGCCTTGCTACAATTTTTTTTATGTTAATAAATTTGTTAAAAAATAATGCGCTATTTTTAAAGTCGTATTTTACACATGGCTATGTATTCTTATCACAATAAATAATCAAACAAACGAAAAATTTGTTGGGCTCTGAATACAGCGGATAGCAGTAAATTTAATACCCACCCTAGCCGATTTCGACTACGGTGGCCAGTCACAACGACTAACCGACTGCGCGGGACATATTATAGTGCACAAGTATGTGTGGACTCTCTATTCCTTTCACTCTCATAGCCCGATGGGACAGCAACCTGACACGACCGGAGAGAGATCAGGCGCAGGACCATCGGCTTTATGTGCTTTTCCGAGGCACGGGGGTGGTGAAACACCACCAACTTCCAAACTCCGGGCTACCCTAAGAATTTCTGAACAGAAAAACTCAAGTATTTATTTTTTGACCCGAGGATCAAACCCGGGACCTCTGGCGCAGCCGTCGCTTTAAAGTGCGACCCTCTTACCGCTGCGCCACCGAGGCAGTTATACGGATTATGTAAAAGCCAAACAAAACATTTCACACGACCACTGTACGGTGTATCAACGTACAGTGTCCATAATGATACTATGTGCGGCTGTCGACATTTTGTAACTTAAGTAATAACTTTTACTTTTATATTTAGTTCGCATTTTGTGCCTAGCAAGACGACCGCGGCTCATAGCAATTATTATTCGTAATATTTTTGTGTCAATAAATCTCGTGTGTTATACAAGGAGTTTGGATTTATTCTCACCATCAGCATAGTAAGAAAGATATACGGTTCACAGACCGTACACCTCATGAAAAATATGATCAAAATTAATTAATGGGATAAATATATTTAAATGAATGGTATATTACTTTTTCTAGTTTAACTACTGATGTTCTTTTTTTGACAAAATAATCAGTCTAAAACATTACATATAATATGGTCTCTATAATATATGCCCTGTGCTGAAGAAGGATTTAAATGCACGCAAATTAAAAAACACTGAAATAACAATTAAAAACATAAGATACTAATCGATTACTTTGTACGAAATACATTGATTTAATTTTGTTGTGTTACATCACTAAAATTGGGAAAATGATAATGTCTTTAAGGTTTGTTGTCCAACAAAGAACCCTTATAGTTTTGCCATGTCCACTTGTCCGTCTGTCCGTCCGCATTCCAGCGTAGAGACCGAAAGTGCTAGAAAACATCTCCCCGCCAAAGTGGTAAAATAAAATTTTGAAACATATTTTTTTTGAGGTACCTACCTCTCTTACAAGTAACGTAGGTTTATTTATTTCTCCCTTGCGAAACCCATCGTGTGACCTACAGAATTAAGAAAGTCTACTGCTATTTTACAGTTTGCTTAACACATATAGGTACAATAAATGAATCCCCCAATAACAGAGTTCCATAACATGGTTATTTGAACCAATCGTACATTGTATTATAATTTAACAAAGAGTAAAATATTTAGAGCCGACACTTCGTCGTGCCGTCAGATGTAGTACCAATGATGACTTGAATCCCTCTTAAAAAATAAATAATAATAATACGCAGTCTTCGAACTACTATCACTCACGGCTTTCGAAAAAATCGGCCTCGTGATAATTAAATATAGGATGAACATCATACAATTTAATACATGACTTTCGAATAAAGGTTAAACTACATGACCATTAGTGGTGAAAAATAGAAAGAAATTAGAAATAAACGATTCCTTTGTTTGTTTAAGTTTTATGGGCATTATACTTTGTCATTATGAAGAGAGTTTCGACCGACACAATAACAATCATAAATAATAATTTATATACGAACCAATATGAAATGAAAGGAAATTAACTGAGACATAAGAGTAGATAGAATTATTATGAAGAGGGTTGAACGTTGAGATGTTCTTTACGCAGTTTTTTGAAAATAGTTATAGATTTCCACAAGCATACTGATTGGACAGTGAAAGAGTTTGAATGATAAATAGCTCGTTGTGTGACAAGGAGATTCAAGGTGGAGTTTCCTCAATGGCCGCTATGAATGGTAGTAGGTGAATACGTGAAAAATTTAAAGCACTTGCATATACAATGAATTTAGAAGAAAAAATATCACTGCTATGATTAAACGAATGACAGAGTTGTATTGTTAATTTTCTTTTATTTATTTTTCCTCTAGAACTCGTTAAGATATGTACTGAAACCTCGTTATTTTTTTGTATTTAACTTAACTCTTTCTTGCCAACGATAATAAAATAAAAATAGAACGTAGGTATTCGATTTAGAAATTGCTTATTTCTCGTTGCTAATGAGGTTATTAATTTGATAAGATTTCAGAGCTTTAATATCTTGCGCGGGTAATATCGCTGTTCCGAAGACCAAACATAAAATGTATTGTTAAACGCACGGTGTTTCCAGCATCTCGATACGAAGCAGATGCGATTAGAATTTGAACAAGCATTATTCGAGATGTTTCTCGCAATGTGAGCGCACTCGAGTTTAGGGTAGAGTTGTTTTATGGCTAATCGAGCTAGGTGGAAATATTATCGTATTTTAAGTATTGATAGCATGAATAATTTTTCAAGATCTTATATTAAAACGCATCATGCAACGACTCCAAAAGAATTTGTCCCTCTTAAATAGAAGGCAACTGCGTTTTTTAAGCTTTGATTTTTTACAGGTGGTTTAAATGTTTATAATTATTTTTTATTTCACAAATTTTAGTTAGAACTGATATCTCAAAAACCACTGAACCGATTTTGATTTACACTGTACACTACATCAAACTATAACTGATTGAATTATCACATTACAACAATCATCATCATTTCGAGATAACCTAACACAAACAAACATATACTTACGAAATTTTGTACACGTGTTAGGAAGCCTTAATGATCAACATACTAAAATTTTATCCGATTATCTGTTTTTTTTTTTTGAAGTCGGTCGGTAAAGATCTGTAAAAATATACACACAATACACTTAATGTGATATGAAAGACATCGCTCTTTGCAACAAAATTTGTATATTTTCTGTGAAGATTTGGGCCCTGTTTCAAAGTGTCCAAACAATCACACACTACTAACTGCTACTTAAATAACTTCGCAGTATGAAGTATCTGGCTACTGCTTCTCTAACCTAAACGAAAAAGTATATAGAACTTTCCACTATAGGTTTCTTACCAATCATATGATCAAAAGTTTGACAACAAAATAGTTTCAGTTAAATATACCTTCTTTTAGTTTTTAGTTTACCCAATTCAAATCTATTGCTCGTTGATGCTCCGATTAACCGAGTGTCAAGTTTTAACCAAATTGCGAGTTTACCCACAGTTTTACACGGAACCTTTTAAACCCACTCAGGGTATAGTCTGCCTTTTATTTTTCTTAACATAAATCAGTACCTATATTGATAACTGATAAGAAAAAGTTAAAGAATTTATTTGTTTGAACGCGCTAATCTCGGGAACTACTGGTCCGATTTGAAAAACTTTTTTGTTTTAGATAGCTTATTTTTCGGGAAAAACTATAGTGTACACATCATGCTTCATCCGACGGGAACGGAGCACTCAGTCGTTCAGTGCCGAGCATTCGGGTCTGAGTGCGCAAGAACCATTCCAGCCGTGCTGCCCACTCGTCCTCAAATGGTTACGGCGGGACCCATCACTTAATCGCAATCTTCTTCAACGATCATTGCCTACAAATCAATTCGCAGATGTTTCAAAACGATATTCAACATATTCTGGAATCATGTTACATTACAATTGCATTTAGTCGAATGCTTATTATCTACAAACTCACTTCTTCGTGACTTCTTACATATATTACTAGCTGTGCCCGCGACTTCGTCCGCGTGGAATAGTGACTTTGGGTAGATTTTTTAATTATTTAGGCCAATTATTTTATAAATAAGATATACCGGGAATATGTTGCAGCCATATTCTCAAATAATAGCATTCAGTTTGAGACGTATGGACGTTGTAGTCGTGGCAGACTGCCGAGAAAGCTGAGTCCTTTTTCTAGGCATTCTACTAATTAATTCAGTAGGTACTTTTTTATTAAAAAATATAGTTTGGTAGGTAATTTAAAAATGGTGAGAACATAAACAAAACCTTACAATTTTGACATAAAAAATGTCCAAAACGTCAAAGCTTTGTAGAGATACAACAAAACAATACCCAATTACAATGAAATCAAATTTTGCATTGAGATTGGAAAATATAAATCAACCAACCTATTAATTAAGCTTTAACCTAATGTTATCAATTACTTTACAGAGAATAAGAAGAATAATATCAAATCAAATTACCTACTACAAAATCAAATTATAAATGCACATTTAGATTTAATACCTACCTCCTACCTACTTTAAATGGTACCTACTTATTACTAAGTCAAGTTTTTTTTTTTATTACATGCTGAGATAAGCTATCGCAGTTACTTATACTTGCATAAATCAGAAGAAAGAATAACAAAAGTAATTACCTACTTAATCTAAAACTTAATAATTAATAGATGCATTCAAAATAAAAACCTACTCAGTGGCGAAAAGAAAACTTTAACCTGCATAAATCTGAAGAAAGAATTTTAACCAAAAGTATTACTGAATCTACCTCATAGAAAATATCTGCAATCAAAATAATGAGCGCAAGTCCTTTACTACTATAAAGTACAGTCCTAGAAAGGAAAATTATGTATTTCGCGCTGAAATCACTTGAAGTAGTGCAAAAAAAGCAGTTGCGCGGGACAACCGTTCCGTAGGGTGCCGACTAAATTAATCTAATTAATTCTTAATAAAATAGATGTATCTATACTAATATTATAAAGCTGAAGAGTTTGTTTGTTTGTTTGTTTGAACGCGCTAATCTCAGAAACTACTGGCCCGATTTGAAAAAATATTTTTATGTTGGATAGTCCATTTATCGAGAAAGGCTTTAAGCTATCTATACTAATATTATAAAGCTGAAGAGTTTGTTTGTTTGTTTGTTTGAACGCGCTAATCTCAAAAACTACTGGCCCGATTTGAAAAATTCTTTTTATGTTGGATAGTCCATTTATCGAGGAAGGCTTTAAGCTATATAACATAAAGATACAAGTCACAAGAACACAGCAGCAATGAAAAATGTTGCGAAAACGGGAGAAAGATATTCCTTTTGAGAGCTTCCGCTGCGTACGCTGCGGAAACCGCTAAAGTTACACAAAAAAAATGTATGACAAGATTGTTCAACATGAAAAGTTCTATAATAAAGTCCGCGACAGCATAAGTCTATCTTTTATGGTTGACTTACTACAACCTTTTTTATGTTAATAAATTTGTAAAAAAAGAATGCATCATTTTTAGAGGTGTATTATACACACAGGTATTTATCCTTATCAAAATAAATACATTCATCATCACGAACATTACATTTAGAACAAAGTTGCCCTTTATATCATTTGATTCCAATTTGTCCTGCCTTCGACTCTGAGATTTAATTGACCATGTAGTATGCCCTGCTACGCGTCTATTTACTCGCACACAGGTTTAGCGCAAGAAAGAGAAAGTAGAAAACCTCACTCCCTCCCACGCCTCACAGCACTGCCAGCCGCCTGTCGCTCATTCGTGTCAGTGCGCGCGCGCCGTTACAACGCACGCAGTAACCACAGTATATATCGTTAAGTTTTTATTTCGTGCTAAACGTAACTTACCTTATAGTGATACGTATTATATACACATAAAGTGAATGTGAAGTAAAACGCAATACCCAGCGTGGCTGCACCATGCATGCTTTACGCTTCGCGGCCGAGCTAGCACGCGATGCTAGCCAGTCCGCATTTTCCGCTCCGAATCAATACGCGATATTGATCTGTAGCAAATACCGGCCGAGCTGACACGCGATGTCAGCCAGTCCTAATTATTTAGATCATTTTTGATCTCAGCTGAGACTTTTGGTATGCGTTGCTTCCAATATCCTACCCTCATTTTCATTGCGAAAAAAGAGGAACAAGTTGGGTGAATTTACAGTCAATCGGGCTTTAATGCTAATAAAAGATTACAGCCAAAGGCATTCATACATAATTCTACGATGCGCCATCATGGCCTCTAAGTATGAAGCAGCGGCCCTCGCCCGCACTCATCCGGCCCAACAGGCGCCTGCCTGGGTATGTTCTACCTGTGCGAACGCGACGGCCCATGATGCGCCGCGAATTACTTCGTAACGGTGATCTACCGTCACAATTCCAGCGTTTTTTCAACGTTTCGCACTTGGAATCATAATCCGACCAAAAAAGGTATGTGTTTTTATGAAATCTTTATTATATCACCTTAAAGCCGTACTTATTACGGGCTACCGTATTCCACTCGTGGCGAAACCACGACCGAACACTTGTCTCAGCCAATCTTTTGATAAATATTAAAATGGAGCATAATGTAAGCCATCACACTAACAAACAAAAAAAGCAATAAAATAATATAAAGTACCTTTTCGTAAGTACCGAAAAATAGTGGTGGCAGAAATATTTCAAATCGAATAAATTTTCATTTTTTTTGTACATTTTTGCTCGGAAAAGTAAAATTGAGATTTAAAAACACTTTTACTGCCTAGACCTTAATCATAAATACACGTTATCTGCAATCTGCAGTACACGCTTCAATTTTTTTCCCAAAGCTCTAAAATCGGTAGAATGGCATCCCTCCATAGCTCATGTAGTTATGTATGTTATAGCTATATCCGCCATTGATTACAACTCTTTTGTACTTATTTCTTGCCAATGGCTATAAAATTGTCTAATTAGACAATGCTATGGTAAACACAACACTACTTAAAATATCGAATTTAATAGATTTTGTAAAAAGATAACAATTTACTTTTTTAGAAAGCAAGTTTCTACATAAATTTCTGCTTTCTGCTTATACCTATAACTATTTAGCTTGTGGTTGGCTCTTTGATTATAAATAGCAAGCAAGCAAGCTGTAAGCTTGCCCAGTACGTACCAAAATATGGTTGGGTCCATATAAAAACCGGTCCGTTTAAAAACCCCATTATTTGCTTTCAATTTTAACAGCTATGATAAAAATGAGAATTAGCTTTGCTCAATACCTGGCATATGTAATTCTGAATGGTAGAAAATTTGACATATTTAGTTTTGAAATCCAACTTAGATTTAATCAATTTCTCAGTAAATAAATCGGTAAAGCTTAGATTTTATTTACCGACGCAATAACAACTAGCTCGAAACCGTGATTGTTTTGAAATGTATCTTATCAAATTCCGTAATCAATATAGTACTACCGTCATATTAGATTTATTAAGGTGTCCGCGGTATTCCATTGTTTTGGAGTTTATTTCATTTTTAGAAAAATATGCTGTGACAGTGATACGCTTTTTTATGAATGCATTCATATAACCGTCGCAAAGATCGGTACTTAATCTCGAGTCGAGAGAACTGTGTCCTTTATCTTTGGAAAAGTCAGCCACCGTCCAGCAAAGATTGTGGAAACCTTTGGTCACCTTAAATTAATTAACTTTCGTTTCTATGAGCTTGTTTTTTAACATATGCTACCACGATCACCACCGAAGAATAATTCAAATAAAATGTCATATTGTATGAAGTATCCGCAGATAGCACTAACCAGAACTAATCAACACATTGTTAAATATACCGTAAGAATAGGTAGCTACAAAATTGAAACAAGTCCATTTTATGAAAATAATGCCTTTTTTGTTTTTTATGGATATGCAATAACAAAGCATATGAATTGGTACAATTTAATTTTCTCAAGTATAATATTATTTTATTTAATATTCTTCGGTTATTATTATTTGCCATGTGCCACATGCCACACGTAAAACGTAGGGACGTTTAAGGTGTGATAAATACAAGACATGTTCATTATTACGCAAATGCTACTATAGATATTTTTTTTAACAAAAGGCAATTATTATATATTAAAATAAAAAATAAAAAAACTGGCGTATCCTAAATGCAATGCTGCATTAGACCCAAATTGCACTACAATTATCTAATTCGAGTTACTGGAAATATGAACCATGTTAATTTTCCTACTATTTATTCTGTGATTTAAGAATAAACTACATCAAGTAAATATATTCTCTAATCATCAGTTTTTTCCACCCAATTAC
This sequence comes from Pyrausta purpuralis, assembly GCA_963924145.1. NCBI lineage: Eukaryota > Metazoa > Arthropoda > Insecta > Lepidoptera > Crambidae > Pyrausta > Pyrausta purpuralis. The sequence goes on from OZ001666.1 coordinate 9,201,867, forward strand.
ATTCATCCACTCCTCAACAATCTTCCCCAGAAAGCCACTAAGTTACTAAGGTATAAAATAGATTCTTATAATATGAACTTTATCGTTTGATGTTTAAAGAATTCGATAAACTGTGTTTAATACATTTTCAAAGGACATTTCGTCTTAATATTCACCAGTTACTAAGGTATGGTGGAACAATTGTAGAATTAAAATAAATAACAAAACAGGTCTAGTGGCACGATAGTCCGGCCCGCCTCCTAGTTGAAAATATATATATATTTCATTTTCAAAATTGTTTTTTTAAAGGACTTTCCCTTCACTCTTACGCCAGAGGACGTCATGTGATACGACAATTCATTAAAATTTGAGTCAATTAATTATTGTAAACCAAAAAAATCTTGTTTTTTTTATGAACCATATATAACAATGTTTTTAAATATGTATGAAACCAGTCTACATTGGGATCTCGATATGACAAAGGTACTTGTATACGATATCGGTTATTTTTAGACTTTTTGTCCAAATAGGTATCCTTATTCTGAATCATAATCAGATTTTTTGACACTGCTCATAGTATTGAAACAAGTCAATATTTGTCAAACTATATATATTATATATATATTTAAATTAAATTATAATTAAATAAATAGTAACTAACTCGAAAGATAGTATTGATATTTACTATAATCCTTAAAAGTTATCTAGACAATAAAATTAAGAGTAAATTTACAACGAGAAATCTCACCATGTGCCAACTATCGAATACTCGGCGAACATTCCTGGTCGATTAGTCGAATATTAGATAAACGTATTTGGCCGGGGCCGGGTAGTACCAAAACTTCTGTCGGAGAAATTGTTTGCGGTCGTTCGCCCTTATAAAGTCACAAAGCTCTCAGAAGCCGATTTTTAATTTTCTTCATTTCTGAAGAAGATTGTATATTGTATATTGATAGATATAGTTACTTTTCAGTAACTAAAATACTTATTGAATTTTTAATTATATATAAATAAATAAAAAAAAACATTACTTACCTACTTACCCATGCCTTAAAATTTCTGATAACGATAATATTTCAAAGCCATTGAATTTTCGTATTCTTTTGGTAACTCAGCAAATAATCATATAGCATTGATAGACACCTGTGAATATTTCATGATCTTAAGAGAATTTTATTCCTTAAAATAAACAAATTAATCAATTGCTTTTATATCAATCATCTAACACTTTTTATAACCAAATGTTTTCTCAGGTATTCGAAATTTAAATGTAAAAAATATTATTTATACGAGTATGTTTGGTATTCGGACGTATATCTTTAAAACAGTCACATTAATACCTAAATATCCCATACTAAAAAGCAATAGAATATCATGTATGTATTTCAAATCTATAATTATAAAATATGTTAAAAAATTGCAAGACAAGATAACGATTTGTCAGACTTACCTTCCAGCCCGTTACCTTATCAAAGATAATGCGCTTATTAAAAAGTGTTTTCTGTATGTAGCTTTCCTCGTAATAAAATTATCATTTGTTTTACGTGCCAAATTCAGTGTGTAAAACTATAAAATTCGCAAACCGTCTCAGTTCAACAATACATATTCCGTATTGTTTGTTATTTATATAACACGCTACAATAAAAATAAGAAATAAAACTATTTCAGTTTCAGATTCCTAAAATAAATAAATTATGTATTTTTAGTTATCCATAAAAAAAAACTCACAAATATCTTCTTTCTTCCTAGTAAAAATATTTGTTTATAGTAGAAAGTTATAACTTATCATAGTTATCATACATCCATTCTTTTTTAGTAATAGTAATACATCTAAATGTCAAAGATGGTGACGTGAACAATAAATTGTTATTTAATATGATCGTTCTAATGATCAAACACTAACAGAGATGTCAACTTATTCTGTTGTAACAACATTGATTTTACTCCGAACATCTACATGGTCAATTAAATCTCAGAGTCGAAGGCAGGACAATTGGATGATCAAACGAACTTACCTTAAGTGAAGTTCGATCCAAATTGTCCTGACTTCGACGAAGAGATTTAAGGTCCCACCCTTCCCAATTCCCGTGTACGTTTTTTATGCAAAAATAATAGTCACCCATAAGTATAATCAATGTTGTACATCTCATACATCGGTCTCCTTGCTCTGAAATGAATGAGCGACAGGCGGCTGGCAGTGCTGTGAGGCGTGGGAGGGAGTGAGGTTTTCTACTTTCTCTTTCTTGCGCTAAACCTGTGTGCGAGTAAATAGACGCGTAGCAGGGCATACTACATGGTCAATTAAATCTCTTCGTCGAAGTCAGGACAATTTGGATCGAACTTCACTTAAGGTAAGTTCGTTTGATCATCCAAAAATATCTTAGAAGCTATTACAGATTTAACATAACTCAGCACCAAAATAATGTTCGCAGCTTAAGTACAACGTGCGCTTGCGCTAATTATATTATAAAGCTGAGTTTGTTGGTTTGAACGCGCTTATCTCAGGAACTGCTGAACCGATTTGAAAAAATATCATTGTGTTGGATAGTTTATTTATCGAGAAAGGCTTTAGGATATAAAACATGACGCTGCGACGGGAGGGGAGGGAGCAAACTCAAAACGCGCGGACGAAGTCGCGGGGGACCGCTAGTTATATTATAAAGCTGAAGAGTTTGTTGGTTTGAACGCGCTTATCTCAGGAACTGCTGAACCGATTTGAAAAAATATTTCTGTGTTAGATAGCTTATTTATTGAGAAAGGCTATAGGATATAAAACATCACGCTGCGACGGGAGGGGAGGGAGCAAACTCAAAACGCGCGGACGAAGTCGCGGGGGACCGCTAGTTTTATCAGATTAATAAATAAATAAATAAATAAATAAATATCCTTTTGACATTCCCACACATCGCCATCTAGCCCCAAAGTAAGCTACTCAAAGCTTGTGTTATGGGTTCCAGACAACGGATATTATACTTAAATACCTTTTTTTGTAAATACATACATGATATACATAGAAAACACCCAGACCAATACAAACAGACATGTTCATGCACACAAATGTTTGTATTGTGCGGGGATCGAACCCGCACCCGCTGCGTAGTAGGCGATTTCTCGACCACTACACCAGACGGGTCGTCAACAAATGTTAGTTTGTTACCCATACTTTTATTTCCAAGTAAGTTGCAATATGCAGACTTGTTAAAATATCAAATTTTACTTCACTAAAGTCCGTCTTGATTGCCAAACAATTTTTTTTTTTACTAATACTATATTACATATTTTATTAATAGACGATTATAAGCGTAACTGATATGAATATGTAATAAATATTGATATAATAAGTAAATTGCGGTAATTCTTACTCGTCGTGGTCTCTTTGCTGTGGTACTAGTCTGCCCGATAATTCAAATGCCGGAGGCGCGGAAGGACAGTAGCCTCCGCCCGCTGTCATGCATGCGTGCCTTCTAACTTGCATGCGTATGCATGCATGCGCTTACATGCATGCATGAATGCATGCGTACCTGCTGCATACCTGTATACTTGCATTATTATTAATTATTTGAGGAAAAATATCTATGGGCCCTGTTACACAATAAATCATGTTTTTTAGGGAATAGTTATCGATAACTTAATAATTCTATGAAACATTAGTGCGATATATCGTTATTCTGCTTAACATAACAATTGCGTTTTTTTTTGTGAAATGTTATTCGATTATCAACTACAGTCGTGGTGGACCGTTTAGTTAGACATGAGAGAATAGGTATTTATTCTACATTTTAATACACTATATACATATCATTATAATGCTTTCAACTGTACAATTTCAAAATCTAGCAGAATGAACCGAGTCCAAGTTGAGATGTTTCGAATAGTTACAGACACGAAGTCTACATAAGATTACAGTAGGGTTGTCAAAAGATTGTTTTTGTTAAAAATGACGTTTTGTTACGTTTTTATTCTAAATACTGATTTAATGTCTTTTTGGTAGACAAAAAATTATGGTAAATAGTTAAATTGAGTTTGATTTTGATTGATTGATTGGGAAATAATACACTTACAGCAAAAGGATAACATTTGATCACAGAACGTATAAACAAAATAGAATTGTAAGTGAAACGTAAAACTAACATGACTTGAGACTTTGGTGACAAAGGAATTAAAAAGCATAATTTTATTTTTATTGTTTATTGTTTCGTCACTTTTAATTGCAGTTGTAAAAAGCAACTGTGTCAGACAAGGAATCGAACCCTGTGTCTTACGCTGTCCGGGCGCAAGCCGAGTGGTATCGACCTACGACACATTGGCAAGGCTGTTGAATTTTGAATTTGGTGAGATTGCTATTTCAACATCCGAAGGGATTTTTTTTCAAATATTTAATTTAATAATTGGTTGATGAATGAAGCCAATTTATAATTACATTTTTGTTTTTATAGTGTTTTGTCATAAATTGCACTTGTAAACAGCAACTTTGTCAGAAATGCTAAATTCAACCGATTTAAAGCATTTTTATTTTGAAAGGGAAATCTGAAATTCTTTGCCAACCTTGACTAAGAAACTAACAAACAATCCGATCAGCATCGAAGATGGAACACAATTATATTGAATATTGAATAAGTTTCTTGCAGATACAAACATGCCGTTTGTACTGTATTGTTTAGGCTGCTACCGTAAGGTATAGTTTCTGAAGATGCTCATATAAACCTTTTTTGAAGGAACAAGTTTGTATGACTACATAACAGCAGAGTTATCAGAGACCAGACGACCCGTCTGGTGTAGTGATTGAGAAATCGCCTACTACGCAGCGGGTTGCGGGTTTGATCCCCGCACAATACAAACATTTGTGTGCATGAACATGTCTATTTGTATTGGTCTGGGTGTTTTCTATGTATATCATGTATGTATTATAATGTTGTCTGGCACCTATAACACAAGTTTTGAGTAGCTTACTTTGGGACTAGATGGCGATGTGTGGGAATGTCCAAAGGATATTTATATATTTATTTACATAAGTTGTGTCGTAATAAAACATCGTTGTAATGATAGATAGATAGATATATTTTAAAGACAAAAGTTTTACACGGGCATTTACATTTATATAAAATTTTTAGATAACAGAAGAACCCAGGTACATATTACAGAAATTCTCCGGGTAGCCCGGAGTTTGGAAGTTAGCGGTGTTTCACCCCCGTGCCTCGGTGCGCACGGTAAGCCGTTGGTCCTGCGCCTGATCTCTCTTCGGTCGTGTCAGATTTCTGTCCTATCGGGCTATGAGGGTGAAAGGAATAGAGATTGCACCTGTGTGTGCGCACACACTAGTGCACGATAATATGTCCCGCGCAGTCGTTGTAACTGGCCACTGTAGTCGAAATCGGATAGGAGGACTCTTATTATTACTATTACTTTTAGAGATTCCCACGAGGGCTCGTTCATTTTGGTTTTGCTAGCGTTACATAGAAAACGAATTATTAAGGCAGGTAGGTACAAAAGGTAAATTGTGATAGACCGGAAACTTAATTACCTGATCCTTTTATACATTAAAGGAAATGTCTTGATTTCCTTCCTGAGTTTTTGGAAAAGATACAGAGTGTACAAAAAGAAGTTTTCGACTGAAATTGCAGACAATAATTTCAAACTTATGTATACTAATACTATAAAGCTGAAGAGTTTGTTTGTTTGAACGCGCTAATCTCCGAAACTGTTAGATCGATTGGAAAAAATATTGTGTTGAGTAAATTTGTGTTGGATAGCTTACTTATCGAGTAAGGCTTTAGGTTGTAAAACATCACACTGCAAACTCAAACCGAGCGTGCGAAATCGCGGGGGACCGCTGGTGATATTATATTTTATTTGTGAGTGATAAATTATTATATTCATTTCACAATGCGTGCCTAAAAGCATTAAATTGATTCTCATTTATGCCCAAAAGCCTAATTACCCTCAATCTACACCCAAAACTCCATCTGACAAATCCTTTTATCCTATAACACAGAACATTTCATCAAAACACGTTTGCTTACCACGTTATTTTCATTATAGCGACAGACTGGCTCAAAGCCAGCGGCGGGTTGGCAAATTTTAATTTAATTTAAAATAAACAATGCTCTCACTTAAGATTAAAAGCATAAATTTAGCGTGCAGTACGAGAATGTGTATTAATCGTATATTATTTGGAGCAGGTAGTTTTAGTGGAGTTAAGTTGTAGCGAGGTATGTTGTTCGTATGGACGGGACGAGGAGTCTACATGCCTTTAGATCTTGCTAATAGGATTTTTCCTTTTTTTATTTAGGGACGCAAAAATATGATTAATGTTTTGATTGTGACTTAATAAAAATAAATAATAAAATGTTCTTTCCGATTGAATTTGCTAATGTTCTTAGTCCAATCAGAGACAGCCCGAGACCGTCATGAAAATTGCCCAATACTACTAAATAATTAATTTAAGACTATGTTAATGTCTTAACTATGTAATATGTTAGTGACATAGCCTTTACGATAATTGTAACTAAAAAGTGCAAAAAAAAACCAGTTGAATTGAGAACCTTTTCCTTTTTAAATCGGTTGGAAAGTTTATGTTATGGAAATATATTTTTAAACTAGCGGTCCCCCGCGACTTCGTCCGCGCGTTTTGAGTTTGCTCCCTCCCCTCCCGTCGCAGCGTGATGTTTTATATCCTAAAGCCTTTCTCGATAAATAAACTATCCAACACAATGATATTTTTTCAAATCGGTCCAGCAGTTCCTGAGATAGGCGTGTTCAAACAAACAAACTCTTCAGCTTTATAATATACTAGCAGTCCCCCGCGACTTCGTCCGCGCGTTTTGAGTTTGCTCCCTCCCCTCCCGTCGCAGCGTCATGTTTAATATTCTAAAGCCTTTCTCGATAAATAAGCTATCCAACAAAGAAATATTTTTTCAAATCAGTCCAGCAGTTCCTGAGATAAGCGCGTTTAAACAAACAAACTCTTCAGCTTTATAATATATAAGCGCAAGCGCACGTTGTACTTAAGCTGCGAACATTATTTTGGTGCGGAGTTATGTTAAAACTGTGATAGCTCCTAAGATATTTATTGAAATCAAATGATATAAAGGGCAACTTGGTTCTAAATGAAATGCTCGTGATGATGAATCTATTTATTTTGATAAGAATAAATACCTATGTGTATAATACACCTCTAAAAATAATGCATTATTTACAAATTTATTAACATAAAAAAGGTTGTAGTAAGTCAACCATAAAAGATAGACATATGCTGTCGCGGACTTTATTATAGAACTTTTCATGTTGAACAATCCTGTCATACATGATTTTTGTGTAACTTAAGCGGTTTTTGAAGGGTACGCAGCGGAAGCTCTCAAAAGGAATATCTTTCTCCCGTTTTCGCAACATTTTTCATTCCTGCTGTGATCTTATGAGTCGTATCTTTATGTTATATAGCCTAAAGCCTTCCTCAATAAATGGACTATCCAACGTAAAAATATTTTTTCAAATCGGGCCAGTAGTTTTTGAGATTAGCGCGTTCAAACAAACAAACAAACAAACAAACTCTTCAGCTTTATAATATTAGTATAGATTAGCGCAAGCGCACGTTGTACTTAAGCTGCGAACATTATTTTGGTGCGGAATTATGTTAAAACTGTGATAGCTCCTAAGATATTTATTGAAATCAAATGATATAAAAGGCAACTTGGTTCTAAATGAAATGCTCGTGATGATGAATGTATTTATTTTGATAAGTATAAATACCTGTGTGTATAATACACCTCTAAAAATAATGCATTATTTTTTTACAAATTTATGAACATAAAAAAGGTTGTAGGAAGTCAACCATAAAAGATAGACATATGCTGTCGCGGACTTTATTATAGAACTCTTAATGCTGAACAATTCTGTCATACATGATTTTTGTGTAACTTAAGCGGTTTCCGCAGCGTATGCAGCGGAAGCTCTCAAAAGGAATATCTTTCTCCCGTTTTCGCAACATTTTTCATTTCTGCTGTGGTCTTATGAGTCGTATCTTTATGTTATATAGCCTAAAGCCTTCCTCAATAAATGGACTATCCAACGTAAAAATAATTGTTCAAATCGGGCCAGTAGTTTTTGAGATTAGCGCGTTCAAACAAACAAACAAACAAACAAACAAACTCTTCAGCTTTATAATATTAGTATAGACAATACTTTTAGTGGGGTCTGCATTACTCTAACACAGTGTTTTTTTTTACTTGTAATCCATAGCGCGTATTGCTATGCTGTTTTGACAGGTAAGCGGCTCAGCCTTCCTGTCAAATTAGCAATTCATTTTGCAATTTCGCATGATATTTATAATATGATTTTAATAAAATAACATAAATCTTAATATTCATGCCATTGTAGTATTATAAAAGTATTGTTATATTGATAATATTTGTTTACACTGAGTCATAAAGAATCTCAAAATTACACAACGAGCGATGGAACGGGCTATGCTCGGTGTTTCTCTACGGGATCGAATCAGAAACGAGGAGATACGTAGAAGAACTAAGGTAACGGACATAGCCTTGAGAATCAGTAAGCTTAAGTGGCAGTGGGCAGGGCACATAGCGCGAAAAACTGATGGCCATTGGGGCAGGAAAGTTCTAGATTGGAGACCCTTCGACCAAAGACGCAGCGTAGGACGTCCACTTACAAGATGGACAGACGACCTTATAAAGATCGCAGGATCAAACTGGATGCAGACCGCTAGTAATCGGTCGCTGTGGAAACCCGTGGGGGAGGCCTATGTTCAGCAGTGGACGTCCTTTGGCTGATAATGATGATGATGATGATGAGTCGGAATTGATCTGCCTGAATTGAACGGTTAAAGTTGGATCGCAATACGCCCCAAGGATATAATTTGAATAACCTGCCTGTAAGACAACTTTCACCAAAGCCAGATCTATTGTATCAAGTTGAGAGCTTAGTTACAACCCTACAGTATCATGTCCCGATGTTCGTGCGAGCTTTCAAAAGCGTCATATGACTTCCTAGCCAGTTAATAGGATGTTACGGGCTTTGGGAATTGGAACGCATTAATATCAGACGTAGAAGAAAACGCCCTAATCCTGAAAATTTTAAGATTTTGTGTTTAAGCTCAAAATTTTTGAGCCTATTCCACAATCACTGTGTATACTCCTGACTAGTTTAACTGGTCAGCTACTTCAAACAAAATGAATTCTTTATTTAAATTATTATTCGAGTACCCGGTGCTTACTTTTCTTTTGTAAAACAGGGCTTTACAATCGAAAAGTTATAAAAATAGTTTTTTATTTATTTTTATGTTTGTTATTTTGGTTCAAAAATAAATAACCTACAAAATTCAGATGATTGTTTGCACTTACTATAGGTGATAATATCCAAGCACGGAAGTCTCGACATAGTTTTCTTGTAGAACAAACAGGTGGCGCTCGTAAAACGCAAAGAAAAAATTGGTGTTTTCGTGTATTTATTGATTGATAAGAATTAGGAATTAAGCTTCAAAAAATACAAATGTTTTATTACAATGTTTTAAGACTAGCGGTCCCCCGCAACCTCTCTTCCCTCTTTAACCTCCCACTGAAGCGTAATTTTATTTTAATTTTATTATTACAACAAAATCTCGACTATACTCGAATATACACACATGAGGTTAGCGCGTTCAAACAGATGCTTTATAATATTAGTATAGATATAGCTGCGTAAGTTTAATGGATATTTGGTTCAGCCGAAAATCAGTAAATTAAAATTATCTACCTGAAATGACAAAAGAATACATTTTTTGTGCTTCAGACTACGGCCGCTGGGCGGCTAAACTAAGAATATCATAAAGTAGGTACATAGAGATCGGTCGTTATAGGGGATAGTACTTCTATGGTCGTTACCCATGTTGCATGCTGCATAGTATCTCGGTGACGACGCAGCGACCCCTGTACTCGTCGCGACGCGAGCGCGCGGCGCCCTGCTTCATTTTGACAACTTTTCACTTTTTACGTACACAATATAACAAAAAACAAAAATTTTTGCTTATAATTTGGAAGATAATGAAAAGTTTCTATCGGTCGGTATAACATTGATATCATTTATTGACGTATTTCCAGACATAAAGACGAACTTATATTTTATTCAGAGCTCACTTTGGATTTATTTTCTATCGAGTAAGGTATTTGAAATCGTGTTTTGGCTTTAACAGTCTGAAAGATAATATATTCAAAATTAATATATATGAATTTTGGGACTACACTGTGTACTTCTCGTGTTGTGAAACTAACCCGAATGGAGTCGAAATTTGGATAAAACTGAGCAATAGCACCTTAAAGTGACGGCTGCGCCAGAGGTCTAAGGTTAGATCTTAGGGTTGGGCCAAAAATATATCAACATTATTAACAGCCAAATGACGTCCACTGCTGAACATAGGCCTACCCCTCGGTTTTCCACATCGACCGATCATCAGCGGTCTGTATCCAGTTTTGATCTTGCAAACTTTACAAGGTCGTCTGTCCATCTTGTCGGTGGACGTCCTACGCCGCGCCAAAAATATGTAGGTACCTGGGTTTTCTGATGAGGATTCTCAGAGCAGCCCGGAAATTTGGAAGTTAGCGGTTTCTAAGCCCTGTGTCTCGGTGCGCACATAAAGCCGTTGGTCCTGCGCTTGATCTCTCGCCGGTCGTGTCGGATTGCTGTCCCATCAGGCTTTGACAGTGAAAGGAATAGAGAGTACACCTGTGTTAGCGTACACACTTGTGCACTTTGATATGTCCCGCGCAGTCGGCTAATCGTTAAGACTGGCCACCGTAGTCGAAATACTAGGGGCACTATTATTAGTACCTCACACACACCAAAGGAACGCTTAAATACCGTCTCAGTGTGTTCAGTGCTTAATAGAAATTATTTGGACTGATAATGTATTTGCTATGATAACAAACTTATGTGCCGCTGAATATTGCTGACAGACACAGTACAGTGAATTGCAGTGCATTTGTGTCACGTGGCTTAAATCGTTGCTATTATGTGGGATTGGTGCAAGATTCGAAAGAAAGCGGTTTTAAATCAAGCTTTCGCCTTTGTTCTATTTTCACCCCTATGCCACGACCACATATTTCGGTGTTGGTAGTCTGACAGTTGCTCGGTGAGACCACGGTTCACCCGTTTAGTGTAGTGGTTAGCGCTCCTGACTGCTACACCGGCGGGCGCGGGTTTGTTTAGAAATAAAATAAATTGTTTATTAAAATTCAATGGTTCTGAGATACATCGTAGAACTCAAAATTAGTCACTAAGTGCATTCTCTTATATACCTAAACGAGGTTAAACCTGTATTTCAGGGAAAATAGAGCTTACACAAGCATTTTAAGGCTTACATAATTTAACAATAATAACTAATCTAACTCAAAATTCAAAAGTAGACCAAAGTTCAATTAAAACCATCATCTAAAAATAATCTTCAGCAATACTAAGTTAGTTATACATTTTATTAGCGTCAGCATAATTTCATTTACTAGGGCAAATTCAATGCGTGTTTCTTGAGCATCAGTAAAGTTATTTGATAGTAGTTTTTTAGTCAAGGCAAGTTATTTGACAATAGTTGTTTATGTGATGAGAACGACCTTTTGTACCTGAATTATAGATGTTCATATGTTTTTAAGTATTTATCAGAGACGCCTCTGTCATAATTGTTGTCTGGTATTCGTAACACCAGGAAGGTAAATTCCTCACTTCGAAACCACGGACATATTCAGCAGTTTTTCTAACTCTAACTACAATAAACTACTTTTGAAACAATTAAAACTTACTAAATAAAATATAGAACCTGTACTACAATCGTGTCTGCCAGATTTTTGATTGTTTTTGTCTTTAACGAGAAATAATTATTTTAAAAAGCGTGGCGCTAGTGTGCGCTTCAAAAATTCGGGGAGCCCCTTAAAGCATTCTCTGCTAGTCAAACCTTTAGGTCATGCAGAGATGGCAATGGTAGCAGCGAAAATAAATTCTGACAAAATCAACAAAAAAGTAACAATTTACTAATATTCATAGTTACAAATAATTTATCTATTTTTTGTATAGTTAATGATCAGGCATTTGACACGAACACACTTGGTGGTAAGTGGTAACGTGGTCGAGGATAGATCATGTGTGACCAGTAACAGCCTATTCACTCTAATCTTGAAAATGCCCAAATCACAGTGTTTAGGGAACACTTCAGCCGGTAGTGCATTCCATTCCTTAGCCGCACGCATCAGAAATGTTGAACAGAACCGTTAAGTGCGCATTGATGGTATGACAACGTTATAAGGAAGGCAACCGCGCCCGTGTCTTATGTTCCGAATTTGATATGGGGCTGATGATGTCACATCGAAAATCGCCTCAACAAATTGCCACAGCGAACACTCAAACCATTTAGCGATTTTTTGTCGAAATTGAGTAAAATCTGATAAACTGTTTTAGCGAGACAATGAATACACACTCGCATTTATAATATGTTTGTTTAATTATTAAAATTTACACTAAAATATACATCTGTGAAATAATTTATACAATTTAAAAACTAAAAATTATAAACTACAAAATTATTAAAAAAGTGTTAAAAAAGGAATATTAAAATAAAATTACAAAAATGGACCTTGTAGTAAGGTGCTCAAAATGCTGGCAGTATTGCCTCGCTGAATGGCTATACTTATTCGCTGTGCGAGGCAGTTGCCAGCTTTTGGGTCACCACTGACCTCAGTTAGCCTCTTAGCGATTTGCCTGTGCAAAGAGATTGGGAACCCACGAACCTAATCTCGACTCCGAATAATACTATTTTATAATATTAGTTTGGAGTAAGACAGAAAGAGCGGACCTCTTTCTTTAGTTGGAGAGGAATGTCTACAGAGATCAGCCAAGTGTGTGTTTCAATCTTGCTGTGCGCATTATACACCTTAATGGAAAGTATGTTGACAAAGCAATCTCGAAATGTTGATGAGGTGACGCAGCCTACGCGTAGAAAGCACTTGCAAAATTCAACAAGCTTGCCAATGTGTCAGTGATCGAGTTGTTCAACAGGCGCCCGATTGCGTACACAGTTTTCGATTCCTTGTCGGACACAAAAGTTTTTATAAGTGCAACTTAGTATTTTGAAAGCTACAAATATAAAAGCGCTCATAGGCCACAAATCTACACAATTTATAGCGTGTAACAAAAATATAGGTTGGAATTCTGTTTCTGATTACGTTGTAAACTCAATAAAAATCGCAATTAAGTTTTCAGAATCAGTTAATCTTGTTAAGTTGTTGCTTCGACCATCCGCCTTTTCAATTATTAATATTTTGTGGTAAATCGTATTAACAATACTGAATGAAAAACGGTTTCGCAAAAAAGAAGGTTCCACTTTATGGTCAATTTAATCCTTTGAAATATTAATAACATTATAATTTTGGTTTACCAAATATTTAATGCCTATGTATTGGTCACTTTGGAAAATCAAATTCTTTTATATTATGGTAATCAGCAATCAGCTTATGCTAGTGGTCATAAACTTGTTTTGATGTGTTTACGTGGAAACATCATGTTTCATTTATTTATTTTTGTATTGTTATTATCTTCGTTGCTATTAGTCTGTTGATTGATTAAACTTATTATGCATTAAAATAAGTATAGTGTAATGTTCTTACGTGGTACAAAATAATTAAAAAAAAAAACTAAAAGCATTTAGGCAACAGATTTGAGAATAACCTTTTTTTGTACAGTTCGCAGTAACTATCCTTATTTATCACCACTTACACGTAAGGGATCTTTTTAATGATGTCCCTTAGCGGTAAGGAAGTAGCACATGAAGTACATAAAATTGACCACGACCTGAATAGAAAAATAAACTTGTGTGTGTGTCATATACAGGATGTTGTTTTGGTCAGTGACATCCAAGTCATTGATGATAATATAAGTTATACTTTTTCTAAAAAAAAGTTTTATACAAGAAAACCTCTTCATAACATTCTAAAATATGACAAAACGAATGGGGAAACTTGCACCCTAGCGCGTAGCGAGCGCGTATCTACGAAATACTACGCCGTAGCTAGTAGTAAGCTACGAAGAGGCTACCTGGTGGTGGTAGTTTTCACTGGATGGCTGTATCGCATCAATGAATTGATTTCAGCAACTTCTCTGCTAACCGGGCCAAACACTATTGCTGGTTCAAGTCCCGCCCGTGCGCAAATTTTCGGTTTCTTATTTCATCTTTATGAATATAAAATATGACACTGTGAGTGTTAAAAACATTCTATATCATTAGATAGCGAAGCGTCATCAATTTCCAAGTTGAATTTATCCTGTAAAGATTAACTACTTGGCCCAGCGTAATGACGTATCCATAAGAGACCACAAATTACGCAAGGTCGGACAGACCGCACGGTACCTTAATTGGTAGAACGTTTGGCCCGGTTAGGTGGTTCGAGTCCCGCCCGTGCGCAAATTTTTGGTTTCTTATTTCATCTTTATGAATAACACTTGCATTATAAATTCATCATAGTCGGTGGGATAGTTAGTGTTAATATTCAAAAGATTAAAGTGTGTGACGAATTATTGTTTTTTGCGCGATATTGAATATTAATCCTTCTATGGAGAAAAAGAAATATTTTATCGCTATATTAAATATTATTCCTACTGTGGTGACGCCGAAAGAAGGATTGTATATTTATTTATTAAATTTAGCTTTGTCGAGTATAACGACGCTGTAATAATGTTTTCTCAGCCAAATCCGAATGACATTAACGATGAATGTACTCCAGGCAAACGTTCAAGAGAAAAGATAAAGGGCAAAGTGCCCTAATGTAAGTAGGTGCAAAAGGCTCACAAATGAATTTCACATTTACTATGTGCTAAGACTGCATTTCACCTTGTTTTCAAATATTTTAGATAGAATTTTAAAGTAGCAATAAAAATATTTTTATATTTTGTGTTTGTATATAAGCCAATGATCGAAAAATCTGACATGACAGAGCTAATTTTGGAATTACTAATTTCAAAGTAATGAGAAAATCGTGCCTTACTAAAAGTTTTGGGTCAACGGTTAAGCATTTTTAGGCTTCCGTATCCTAATGACAAAAAACGGAATCCTTATAGTTTCGTCAAGTCTGTCTGTCTGGCTGTCTATCCGTCCGTATGTCACAGCCACTTTATTATGTTACTATCAGCATCACACTGTTGAAATTTGGTGGGAAGATGTATCCGGTTCTCCTTTTTTTTAAAGTCTAAAATAATAATAATGTAGATCTTAACAAATACTTTCGACGAAAATTGGTTTGGACGGGATCGGAAAAGTCGTTTTAGAGATATACCACTTTTCAACAACCGCAAATATAACTTTGTTCTTCATACAAACACTATGAAAAACAATTTAGCTAAGTGGAAGTAAGTGGATTCCCTAATACAGTTAAAGTTGGCACGGAACACTCAGTCCGCGAGTCCGACTCGCACTTGGCCGCTTGCTGCTGGACATCCCACGAGTGAAGATTACTTACTTTAAATGCCTGATAAAATCATCGCTTGAATACATAGGATAGTAACATAAATAATGCAAAATATTATATTTATAAATAAATATTGGACACCAATCACATACATTGCTCTGATCCCAAAGTAAGTAGCTAATTGCACTTTTGTTATGGAAATCAGATACAACGGTGGTATCACAACATCAAGATCCGAGACAGATGGGGAAACTCACAATCTCGCGTGAAGCTTGCGCGTATCTACGAAATACTACGCCGTAGCTAGAAAGTTACTTAAAGGCGACCTGCGCGCCTAAGATGCGCGACTATTTATTATTTATCGCGGCAACCGATAAATTTCAAATGTCATTTTAATCATATTTCAAAAGATTTAATCATATTTACTCATTTTGATGTGTTCTTTTGTTTGCAATAAGGATTGCCTTACACTTGAAAAAAATTTGGGAAAATTCCTCCCTCGTCGCCAATGAGTTGTCCTTGGGTAGGGTGGAAATGATTAACACGTCTGTTGCGTTCCAAAACTATATTTTAACTGTGACACAAGTGCAAAGCATACCCTACAATATTTTACTATATTAATAAATGCCTTCCTACTACTTATTACATATACACTACAATTAGGAATTAAAATTATTTTATCGACGCGATAAACGGTATCGACGCATTCATGTTAGGCCTACTGGCGTTGGTAGTTTTGACTCGCTAACTAATGTAAATATATGTATATATATATATATATTTAATTGACCATGTAGTATGCCCTGCTACGCGTCTATTTACTCGCACACAGGTTTAGCGCAAGAAAGAGAAAGTAGAAAACCTCACTCCCTCCCACGCCTCACAGCACTGCCAGCCGCCTGTCGCTCATTCATTTCAGAGCAAGGAGACCGATGTATGAGATGTACAACATTGATTATACTTATGGTATGGGTGACTATTATTTTTGCATAAAAAACGTACACGAGAATTTGGAAGGGTGGGACCTTAAATCTCTTCGTCGAAGTCAGGACAATTTGGATCGAACTTCACTTAAGGTAAGTTCGTTTGATCATCCAATTGTCCTGCCTTCGACTCTGAGATTTAATTGACCATGCAGATGTTCGGAGTAAAATCAATGTTGTTACAACAGAATAAGTTGACATCTCTGTTAGTGTTTGATCATTAGAACGATCATATTAAATAACAATTTATTGTTCACGTCACCATCTTTGACATTTAGATGTTTTACTATTACTAAAAAAGAATGGATGTATGATAACTATGATAAGTTATAACTTTCTACTATAAACAAATATTTTTACTAGGAAGAAAGAAGATATTTGTGAGTTTTTTTTTATGGATAACTAAAAATATATAATTTATTTATTTTAGGAATCTGAAACTGAAATAGTTTTATTTCTTATTTTTATTGTGGCGTGTTATATAAATAACAAACAATACGGAATATGTATTGTTGAACTGAGACGGTTTGCGAATTTTATAGTTTTACACACTGAATTTGGCACGTAAAACAAATGATAATTTTATTACGAGGAAAGCTACATATAGAAAACACTTTTTAGTAAGCGCATTATCTTTGGTAAGGTAACGGGCTGGAAGGTAAGTCTGACAAATCGTTATCTTGTCTTGCAATTTTTTAACATATTTTATAATTATAGATTTGAAATACATACATGATATTCTATTGCTTTTTAGTATGGGATATTTAGGTATTAATGTGACTGTTTTAAAGATATACGTCCGAATACCAAACATATAAATAATATTTTTTACATTTAAATTTCGAATACCTGAGAAAACATTTGGTTATAAAAAGTGTTAGATGATTGATATAAAAGCAATTGATTTATTTGTTTATTTTAAGGAATGAAATTCTCTTAAGATCCTCAAATATTCACAGGTGTCTATCAATGTTATATGATTATTTGCTGAGTTACCAAAAGAATACGAAAATTCAATGGCTTTGAAATATTATCGTTATCAGAAATTTTAAGGCATGGGTAAGTAGGTAAGTAATGATTTTTTATTTATTTATATATAATTAAAAATTCAATAAGTATTTTAGTTACTGAAAAGTAACTATATCTATCAATATACAATCTTCTTCAGAAATGAAGAAGATTAAAAATCGGCTTCTGAGAGCTTTGTGACTTTATAAGGGCGAACGACCGCAAACAATTTCTCCGACAGAAGTTTTGGTACTACCCGGCCCCGGCCAAATACGTTTATCTAATATTCGACTAATCGACCAGGAATGTTCGCCGAGTATTCGATAGTCGGCACATGGTGAGATTTCTCGTTGTAGATAACTTTTAAGGGTTATAGTAAATATCAATACTATCTTTCGAGTTAGTTACTATGAGTTTTTTATTTATTTAATTATATATATATATATATATATATATATATATATATATAAGTTTGACAAATATTGACTTGTTTCAATATTATGAGCAGTGTCAATAAAAATCTGATTATGATTCAGAATTAGGATACCTATTTGGACAAAAAGTCTAAAAATAAACTGATATCGTATACAAGTACCTTTGTCATATCGAGATCCCAATGTAGACTGGTTTCATACATATTTAAAAACATTCTTATATATGGTTCATAAAAAAAACAAGAATTATTTGGTTTACAATGATTAATGGACTCAAATTTTAATGAATTGTCGTATCACATGACGTCCTCTGGCGTAAGAGTGAAGGGAAAGTCCTTTAAAATAACATTTTGAAAATGAAATATATATATATTTTCAACTAGGAGGCGGGCTGGACTATCGTGCCACTAGACCTGTTTTGTTATTAATTTTAATTCTACAATTGTTCCACCATACCTTAGTAACTGGTGAATATTAAGACGAAATGTCCTTTGAAAATTTATTAAACACAGTTTATCGAATTCTTTAAACATCAAACGATAAAGTTCATATTATAAGAATCTATTTTATACCTTAGTAACTTAGTGGCTTTCTGGGGAAGATTGTTGAGGAGTGGATGAATGTAATTGGGTGGAAAAAACTGATGATTAGAGAATATATTTACTTGATGTAGTTTATTCTTAAATCACAGAATAAATAGTAGGAAAATTAACATGGTTCATATTTCCAATAACTCGAATTAGATAATTGTAGTGCAATTTGGGTCTAATGCAGCATAGCATTGTATTTAGGATACGCCAGTTGTTTTTATTTTTTATTTTAAAATATAATAATTGCCTTTTGTTAAAAAAAATATCGATAGTAGCATTTGCGTAATAATGAACATGTCTTGTATTTATCACACCTTAAACGTCCCTACGTTTTACGTGTGGCATGTGGCACATGGCAAATAAAAATAACCGCAGAATATTAAATAAAATAATATTATACTTGAGAAAATTAAATTGTACCAATTCATATGCTTTGTTATTGCATATCCATAAAAAACAATAAGGCATTATTTTCGTAAAATGGACTTGTTTCAATTTTGTAGCTACCTATTCTTACAGTATATTTAACAATGTGTTGATTAGTTCTGGTTAGTGCTATCTGCGGATACTTCATACAATATGACATTTTATTTTAATTATTCTTCGGTGGTGATCGTGGTAGCATATGTTAAAAAACAAGCTCATAGAAACAAATGTCAATTAATTTAAGGTGACCGAAGGTTGTCACAATCTTTACTGGTCGGTGGCTGACTTTTCCAAAGATAAAGGACACAGTTCTCCCGACTCGAGATTGAGTACCGAACTTTGCGACGGTTATATGAATGCATTCATAAAAAAGCGTATCACTGTCACAGCATATTTTTCTAAAAATGAAATAAACTCCAAAACAATGGAATACCGCGGACACCTTAATAAATCTAATATGACGGTAGTACTATATTGATTACGGAATTTGATAAGATACATTTAAAAACAATCACGGTTTCGAGCTAGTTGTTATTGCGTCGGTAAATAAAATCTAAGCTTTACCGATTTATTTACTGAGAAATTGATTAAATCTTAGTTGGATTTCAAAACTAAATACGTCAAATTTTCTACCATTCAGAATTATACATATGCCAGGTATTGAGCAAAGCTCATTCTCATTATTATCATAGCTGTTAAAATTGAAAGCAAAAAGAGCCAACCACAAGCTAAATAGTTATAGGTATAAGCAGAAAGCAGAAATTTATGTAGAAACTTGCTTTCTAAAAAAGTAAATTGTTATCTTTTTACAAAATCTATTAAATTCGATATTTTAAGTAGTGTTATTAAGCAATGTTGTGTTTACCATAGCATTGTCTAATTAGACAATTTTATAGCCATTGGCAAGAAATAAGTACAAAAGAGTTGTAATCAATGGCGGATATAGCTATAACATACATAACTACATGAGCTATGGAGGGATGCCATTCTACCGATTTTAGAGCTTTGGGAAAAAAATTGAAGCGTGTACTGCAGGTTGCAGATAACGTGTATTTATGATTAAAGTCTAGGCAGTAAAAGTGTTTTTAAATCTCAATTTTACTTTTCCGAGCAAAAATTAACAAAATAAATGAAAATTTATTCGATTTGAAATAAATCTGCCACCACTATTTTTCGGTACTTACGAGAAGGTACTTTATATTATTTTATTGCTATTTTTGTTTGTTAGTGTGATGGCTTACATTATGCTCCATTTTAATATTTATCAAAAGATTGTCTGAGACAAGTGTTCGGTCGTGGTTTCGCCACTCGTGGAATACGGTAGCCCGTAATAAGTACATATGTACGTACGGCTTTAAGGTGATATAATAAAGATTTCAATAGAAACACATACCTTTTTTGGTCGGATTCTGATTCCAAGTGCGAAACGTTGAAAAAACGCTGGAATTGTGACGGTAGATCACCGTTACGAAGTAATTCGCGGCGCATCATGGGCCGTCGCGATCGCACAGGTAGAACATACCCAGGCAGGCGCCTGTTGGGCCGGATGAGTGCGGGCGAGGGCCGCTGCTTCATACTTAGAAGCCATGATGGCGCATCGTCAGCGCTGCTTAGTATGTAGAATTATGTATAAATGCCTTTGGCTGTAATCTTTTATTAGCATTAAAGCCCGATTGACTGTAAATTCACCCAACTTGTTCCTCTTTTTTGAATGAAAATGAGAGTAGGATATTGGAAGCAACGCATACCAAAAGTCTCAGCTGAGATCAAAAATGATCTAGATAATTAGGACTGGCTGACATCGCGTGTCAGCTCGGCCGGTATTTGCTACAGATCAATATCGCGTATTGATTCGGAGCGGAAAATGCGGATTGGCTAGCATCGCGTGCTAGCTCGGCTGCGAAGCGTAAAGCATGCATGGTGCAGCCACGCTGGGTAGTGCGTTTTACTTCACATTCACTTTATGTGTATATAATACGTATCACTATAAGGTAAGTTACGTTTAGCACGAAATAAAAACTTAACGTATATACTGTGGTTACTGCGTGCGTTGTAACGGCGCGCGCGCACGGACACGAATGAGCGACAGGCGGCTGACAGTGCTGTGAGGCGTGGGAGGGAGTGAGGTTTTCTACTTTCTCTTTCTTGCGCTAAACCTGTGTGCGAGTAAATAGACGCGTAGCAGGGCATACTACATGGTCAATTAAATCTCAGAGTCGAAGGCAGGACAATCTATACTAATATTATAAAGCTGAAGAGTTTGTTTGTTTGTTTGAACGTGCTAATCTCAAAAACTACTGGCCCGATTTTAAAAATTATTTTTACGTTGGATAGTCCATTTATCGAGGAAGGTTTTAGGCTATATAATATATAGCCTAAAACCTTTCGACTCATAAGACCACAGCAGAAATGAAAAATGTTGCGAAAACGGGAGAAAGATATTCCTTTTGAGAGCTTCCGCTGCGTACGCTGCGGGAACCGCTTAAGTTACACAAAAATCATGTATGACAGGATTGTTTAGCATTAAGAGTTCTATAATAAAGTCCGCGACAGCATATGTCTATCTTTTATGGTTGACTTACTACAACCTTTTTTATGTTAATAAATTTGTAAAAAAATAATGCATTATTTTTAGAGGTGTATTATATACACAGGTATTCATTCTTATCAAAATAAATACATTCATCATCACGAGCATTTCATTTAGAACCAAGTTGCCCTTTATATCATTTGATTTCAATAAATATCTTAGGAGCTATCACAGTTTTAACATAACTCCGCACCAAAATAATGTTCGCAGCTTAAGTACAACGTGCGCTTGCGCTAATATATTATAAAGCTGAAGAGTTTGTTTGTTTGAACGCGCTTATCTCAGAAACTGCTGGACCGATTTGAAAAAATATTTCTGTGTTGGATAGCTTATTTATCGAGAAAGGCTTTAGGATATAAAACATGACGCTGCGACGGGAGGGGAGGGAGCAAAGGCAAAACGCGCGGACGAAGTCGCGGGGGACCGCTAGTTTTCTAATAAAATAATCGAACCAGCAATGTACTGCAAACAAATGTGACCAGTTATAGAAATTGATATTTTCATTTACTGAACAAGAAAGCGAATTTGATATACATACATACATAGTCAATAGTACGGATTATGACTATGGATCACTATATCCCTGAGTGAAAGACATTTAAAGCACTATGACCAGGTCAAGCCAACTAATTATACTCAGTAGAATTACAGATTACGTTTTTACTCCTTTCACAGGCTACACGCTAAATCGTTTTTAACGGTAACTTTATTTCTGTAAGCCAACTGCCGCTGTGCAGTCAAGTATAAAATAGAACCAAATACAAGAGATTGAACCGATCGTGAAACAAAACCCGTGTTTGACTCGATTGATTGACATTGGCACGACATTGTGAAGGATAAGTGTGCACTCCGTAAATTACTAGTACCCACCGAACAGGAGTAGCTATGGGAGTATATCTTATACTCTAAAATGGCCCGAGAAAAGTATAGCAAAGTGGATGAAAATTGTGCCGGTAAGCTTTGTATTGTAATCGTTAGTAACTGAAAACAAATGTAATACATCTTATTAGGAAAACATTATAATTTAGTTTGTAAAGATATATTACGATTATCGCGGTCGGTAGCCAGATCCTCTCATGTGTCGCGATTGATGTTGAATGCGATCATGTCGCGTTTTGCCAAGAGTGGAGAAAAGCCATCTTCTTGGGCTGTGAGATCCATGATAAAGCCTGGTTTCAAATTCTGGCCCAAAAACGCTCGTGCAGGTTCCGTCACAACGAACTCTCAGTTCACGTGCCGCAAGTGCGAACGAAAGTGTCGTTCGAGGATCGGTTTGTTTAGTCACGAGCGACGATGCTCCTCTCACCTAGACGCAGTTTAAATCGGTTCTCTTTTGTTTTGTCGAACATCGTTTGATATAATTTCACTTCACAAACATTTAAATTTTTAATTTCATTTGATATAATCATTCGATTCCTATAATATTTATTTTATCTAATTTTGATTGACATAATTGTTCATGTAATATAATTTCATTTCATCGAATTTTCACTTTGCCTAATATCACATGACATAATGTTTGCTTGGCCTAATGAGTGCTTAATCTAATTTTTATTTAACCGAAACTTTATAACTGAACTTAAATAATAACAAAGGGGGATGAAAACAACAAAGGGGAATTCTGGCACTGTCGGATCACTGTTCTAACCTTTTTTTTTTTTTTTTACGTCAGGAAATGCAATTACGCACCGTACCTCTCCGTTGGGGAACGGAGGGGCGTGTGTGGGACTCCCCCGGATACGCTCCGGGTATACCCACTAAAACCTGACGACGCCCGCCGCGTTTGGTGGCTTTGACAGCAGGGGCCGCGGTGTCTCAACAGTCCCGCGACCCTTGCCAGCGCAACCTCCACCCTCCATCAGGAGGGCGGATCTCCACGGAGTGGGGCGATCCCACTCCCGACGGCACCCTGGCGCCTCAGGAGGGTCCCTGGTGATTGGACAGAGGTGTCCCCACACCGTCTGTCCGAGACCCTCCCGACGAGGCGAGCCACGCCCGACGGCAGATGCACGCCGAGCTCGCCCAGAGGACCAAAGTCCTCAGGACATCCCCTGCCTCCTCTGATAAACCAGAGGGGTGCCGGGAGTCCAACGACTTTTAGTGAGCCGCCGCTCGATGCGAGACAGACGCGACTCACTATGGCCACTGCCGCCCGATACGGGTACAGACGCAGCGGCACTCTCCACGGAGCATCTTGGCTTCACCCGCCGCTAGATTGCGACAGGCTACTGAGCCCCCTCGCCACGACAAGGCGTGCTCCATTCGAGGGGGATCACTGTTCTAACCTAACCTAACCTAACCTAGATGACACCAACAGAGGGGAGTTCTGGCGCTCGGCACGCTCGCTTCCTTCGTTTGCCTTCGTGCTTTGTTGGATCACTGTTCTAACCTAACCTAACCTAGATAACACCAGCAGAGGGGAGTTCTCGCGTTGTCGGATCACTGTTCTAACCTAACCTAACCTACATGACACCAACAGAGGGGAGTTCTGGTGCTCGGTGGCGCTCCTTTTTTGTGATTAAATGCAAAATATTAAAGCTTTGTTTACTCAAGTTGCCCTATTTGCTGTCTTTAAAATAATACTGTTAAAATCTTCTAATTAAAAAAAAAAACAATATAGGCGAACTGATCATTATACTAAATATACGTATGTAAAATGATAATTATACAAAATAAGATTAGATAAAACAAAAATTAGATGAAATGATTATTAGGTCGAATGATGATTATGCCTCTTAAATGTTAGCACAAACGTTGTTATATCAAACAAATATTATCTGTTATAAAAATTATGTTAAACAAAATTATGTTAAACTAAGTTAGTAAGGGTACAGTGTTAGATTCATCAAAATCGGTCCAGTGGTTTTTAAGATATAAGTTCTAACTAAAAATTGTGAAATAAAAAAAATAAACCGCGTGTAAAAATTTTAAAGCATAAAATAACGCATTTGTCTTCTATTTAGGAGAAACAAATTATTTTGGAGTCAGTACATGATGTGTGAACACTTGTAGGTAATATTACTCATCGAAATAAAACAACTTTTTTACGTATTAACTTTTCGCGAGTTTATTAATTCTATCTTTACCTTGGCTCTCTTCAGAATTAAAAACATTTTCTTTTATTTGTGTTTTTTTTTGGATGTCATCAATATCGTCACTTTTATCATTCATGCTAGCGGTCCCCCGCGACTTCGTCCGCGCGTTTTGAGTTTGCTCCCTCCCCTCCCGTCGCAGCGTCATGTTTTATATCCTAAAGCCTTCCTCGATAAATAAGCTATCCAACACAGAAATATTTTTTCAAATCTGTCCAGCAGTTCCTGAGATAAGCGCGTTCAAACAAACAAACTCTTCAGCTTTATAATATTAGTATAGATTAGCGAAAGCGCACGTTGTACTTAAGCTGCGAACATTATTTTGGTGCGGAGTTATGTTAAAACTGTGATAGCTCCTAAGATATTTCTTGAAATCAAATGATATGAAGGACAATTTGGTTCTAAATGAAATGTTCGTGATGATGAATGTATTTATTTTGATAAGAATAAATACCTGTGTGTATAATACACCTCTAAAAATAATGCATTATTTTTTTACCAATTTATTAACATAAAAAAGGTTGTAGTAAGTCAACCATAAAAGATAGACATGTGCTGTCCCGGACTTTATTATAGAACTCTTAATTTTGAACAATCCTGTCGTACATGATTTTTATGTAACTTAAGCGGTTTCCGCAGCGTATGCAGCGGAAGCTCTCAAAAGGAATATCTTTCTCCCGTTTTCGCAACATTTTTCATTGCTGCTGTGGTCTTATGAGTCGTATCTTTATGTTATATAGCCTAAAGCCTTTGTCGATAAATGGACTATCCAACGTAAAAAAAAATTTCAAATCGGGCCAGTAGTTTTTGAGATTAGCGCGTTCAAACAAACAAACAAACAAACTCTTCAGCTTTATAATATTAGTATAGATTTTTGTATTTATAAAGTATATGTATTCTTTGTATGTTTATTAGTCTGTCGCTTATGTATCCTATTGTATAATTATGTAATATTAGTATGTATGTTTATGTTAGTGCATTTTACTTCCTTTTTTGTACCACTCCTCTCACTTATTATTAATATTCCGCCACTAGTTAAACTCTCTGCATTACCAGGTGGTTGAATGGTAGAGAATGCCATAAGGCATTAAGTCCGCCAATTGTACATTTTACAGTGCAATAAAGTTTAAATAAATAAATTTGAAATAAATCTAACCTTCATTAACCAATCAGAGTCAACTTCCTTTGGCGCCAAAATTAACATTTGTTATACGGCAAACATAAAAGTCTAATAAGTGTCCCAATAATCTTTGAATATTCAATTTACAATAAATAAAATATTATTATAATAATTAAATCATCTCAAGTTTAATGCAAGTAATTCGTATATCATAGCCGAATTACATTCAACATGGAGGACACTTCCGGCATTTCCACAATAAACGTTATTATTATGATAAATCTATACATATGACGAGGAGAATGTGTGATTTAGTGAATACAGTGGTGTTACATAAGTCACACACAGTGAGTATGTGGTTTAGTGCATTACAGAACGAAGTAAATATGTGGGGCAGACTAGGATCGGGAATCATCTTGTAACACTTTACTGTTTAATATTTGCGTTGGCAGAAAGCAATTACCCTCTGCTGTAATCCTGAAACTACATGTTAAGTAAAATTTAAAAAGTGACTTCCTAAAGTGACGCCAGCACCATCTATCGATGATATAAACTTCTCATGACAAAAAAACTTCTCATTGCTTCTGCATTTCTAACAATGTGTAGGAGTTCAGAGTTATTTCAACGAATGAAACGACTGTTTTCATTTCACATTTATTGATTTATCACACTGGTTTTAAGCCTTTTGGTCATTTTAATAACTGCAATTTACAAAGAAACAATATTTGAAAATAATTACCTACTGACCTGCACGAGACGTCACCACTTACGTATTTGAATTTTTAACTTATTTTTGCTGTATTGTGTTTTTCGTTTTTGACAGCTGTTATTTGCAATGAATAATTCTGAACCTTCAAAAAAGAAGCGAATGGAGTCGGAGGCTAGGAATGTAGTGCCAAGCACTAGTAAACAGATTCCATTGGCCGCAAATTCTTAATTTGATCGTCAAATTGAAGAATGGCTAATACAGGAAGACTCAAGTAGATCGGAAGCCGAAGATATTCCCGAAAATTTTATCCTGGAGCAAAGTGATCATAACTCTGAAAGAGAAGAAAGTGCCACTGAAGACGAAGAACCGGTAATGCCCCAAGCTACGAGGCAGTAGTCGATTGAAGAAAATCAATCTTCAGAAAGTGACAGTGTCAAGTACACCTGCGTTCGCTGAACGATGTCGATATAAGCACAGTGAATGCATATGTTTTGTATCAAGCTGATGGTGCCCAAGATATTGATCGAGGACTGTTCATCAAAATATTGTCCAGAAACGCGGTTTTAGAACACATGAAGCGTAGAGTTTATAATACTCAAATTCCGTGTGATATACGAATCAAATTGGCGCGTATTTTGGGTTCTGATTTGCCACCTGAACCACAAAACCCCAAGAACATGCCAAAAATACGCAAAACCTGTGCCACTTGTCCTTCTAAGTTAAATCGAAAATCAAATTATCAATGTAATTCGCGTGGATAACACTTGTGCTTGCAGTTTGCGAAACAGTTATGCCCTGACTGTTAATAATAATACCAAAATTTGACCCCTGTCAATTTTGTGAAAAGATTCTTATGATTAGTTCGTTATTATTTTTTTAGATGATTATTATCTCAACTTTATGGAAATAAAGTCACCCTGTATCGTCTGTTTTATTCGATGATTGGTAATTTCATTGTTCTGTTTGTCTTTGTGGGAAACAATGGCGGTTTTATTGGGAATGGACACTGTATGAGGGGATAACGATAACATGGACTCATCATCCTTTTGACGTGTTAAATAAATAATTATACGCAAATTCAATTGATTAAATGAATAAATTTGGGGTATTTGACAAATATAATTGTATAAATTGCACTTGGGAAAAAAACAACTTTGGTTGCTTTGTTACAAGTGCAATTTATATTATTAAGTTTGAATAGCGATAAACACTATAAAAACAAAAAGGTAATTATAATTGTATTTGTATAAAAACATGTTTGCTCTTGCTCCAAACCAAGCCAAGTCCGACTAAAACGGAGTTGAAGACGGAACGAGCTCGCCCAGAAAAATCCTGTACGTACATTGTAATCACTAGGAAACACCGACGCGGCAGCGAGTTTCACTCCTTTGGGCGCAATTTGAGTGTATTTAGGTTGTCTTCCTTTTAGATTCGGGTAGAGAGTCTCACTTTTTTCCTATACGCATTATCTAACTAGCTTGATAGATACGCACGATAGTTCTCTAGCCACCTTCTGAAGAGAGGAAACTTGCCATTTCGAGAGTGATATTATCACGTTAATAATTTTGATGGAAGGTCTATGGAAATAATGTCAAAGTCAGGAACTTTGTTCTTCCATACATTTGGTGTCGGGGTTGGGGGCGTTATGGAGGCTATCTCGGACCATGACCAGTAATAAATTTTGGTGGTATTGATGATCTCATTCATCTCCCAAAAGTCAACACCTTGCATTGTCACCCTATACAGCAAAACCTCTTTATTTTTCTACCAGCTCAGAAATCACTTGTCTAGTACCTCATACTTTCTCTCAATCTTCCCGTAGATTCAGCAATTTGGCTTAATTAATAAAAACAAATCCTACAGCTCATGTATTTTTCAGCAAGATTACAGCGCTTCAAAAATTCATGGAGTGACGTCAGGTGCATGCGATGGACTGTCTCCTGTAAATAGTGCATGAATAATGGAGTGACTCGTTCACTTGTAGCCTGGAGTAATCTGGTGAGGTTACACCCTGCAGGTCTAGCACGAGAGCTAACTAAAGACTGCCTATTATTACATATTATATTTAGAAACAAATTAACTATTAATACGATACTATCCTTACAAATGGATGCTCTGAAGTAAGCGATTGCCAGCATTGGTTGAAATTAATGTCTAATTAACACTTGGCAGAACTGGCCTAAGTTGTCAACATGTGTATCTACGGCCCAATTTTCTTATCGATAGAAATGATAAAATTTCGTTACCAGCGGTTGAATATTTACAATCGTGTGTGTTACTAATCCCGACATAGTATAAAATAAAGTCGCTTCCTGCTATCTGTATGTATGCTTAAATCTTTAAAACTACGTGACGGATTTTGATGCGGCTTTTTAAATAGATAGAGTGAACATGCATGACTTTCCACCATTTTAATTATACTAGGGCTTACTTCAGCCATGCACACAGCTTAAAATCACATAGCGATTGCGACCTAGTCACGTAAAACCTCAGCCGGTAATTTTACCGGCCCGGATACGTTACTCCGATGGGAAATTCCCGGTTCGGGAAACCCCCACTATTTTCATTTGCTCTGACGCGCATGTAAAGTGTGGGCTTATGGCAACTCTGGTTTATGATCGGATTTTGTGTCAAAGAAGGATACATGCTCAGCGGAGTTTTATGTCAAGCTTCTGCTGAATATCGTCATCGTCATGTGGATGGAGGAAGGTAAATTTCAAAGGTTTGATCAATGCGTTTTTGTAACGTCTCTCAAGGTCTAGATACCACCTTTAATAGCGATATACTAGTAATATTCTGTAAACGGAAATTATTATGAAGGGTTACGGGTTGATAACAAGAGCTAAATGATCGAAATAAAATAAAATAAAATAGCTTGTTAATCTCTGTAATATTAATAAGACCATATACACACTGCGACTTTTAACAGCGATGTGTTCGCGATCCTAATGCGCGTTAGCATCGATACAGACGCGCTTATGCATCGATGCTAACGCGCGACTTTGGCCGGATTCCGGATAGCGTAAGACACGGGGTTCGATTCGTCGTCTGTCACACAGCCAAAGTTGTTTTTTACAAGTGCAATTTATATTATTAAGTTAGATAGTGACAAAACACTATTTAAACAAAAATGTTAACAGAATTACGGTTTACATTGCCACTTTTAACCACTAAGACATTTCGTGTTTCGACATCAGCAAAGTTGTCCCTAAGGCTTAACAACCATAAGTGTCAATTTCGTTACCAAAGTTAATAGCTATTTGTCGATTTATTTCCGTCAAAGAATGTTCATACCAATCCGCTCCTTACTTCAAAGGTTTCCATCAAAGTGGCTGTTTTAAACAAAATAAAATTACCGATATTCATTCAATTAGATAATTCATTACCGATATCCTCGAGGGACTAAAAATCTTACGTAATCCAGCAATTTTATTTTTTATTACTTTGGCATAGAATTAATTCCCTTAATCTAATTTTAATTATGTCAAGTTCGGGAACGGTCCTTAAGGGCGAGTTTTACAGATTTCCTCTGTTGTGGTGTGTGGAAGACAGCTAAGATAAGGGCATTTATAGAAGTGGTTCAAATATTTTTATCAACTTTTTTTAAACCAATAAAAATAAGAGTTTATCGATTTGACCTGATATTCCTATGTGATAATATTGGAATTGACTGCCTCGATGGCGCATAGGTAAGAGAGTCGCGCTTTAAAGCGACAACTGCTCCAGAGGTCCAAGGTTCGATCCCCAGGTCGGGCCAAAAATATATACCAGGTTATTCTGTTCATAAATTCTTAAGGAAGCCCGGAGTTTGGAAGTTGGCGGTGTTTCATCCCCGTGCCTCAGAAAAGCACCTAAAGACGTTGGTCCTACGCCTGAACTCTATCCGGTCGTGTCAGATTGCTGTCCCATCGGGCTATGAGAGTGAAAAGAATAGAGAGTGTTTGCGCACACACTTGTGCACTATAATATGTCCCGTGCAGTCAGTTAGTCGTTGTGATTGGCCACCGTAGTCGAAATCGGCTAGGGGGACTATTATTAATATTGGAATTAAAATAATTTTAGTGCATATCGATCTAATTAAGTTTCCAAACACGTATGCCAAGATTTGTGTTTAACATACATTGCACTATACTCAACGGAATTCTCAAAAAAATTGAAAATTTTATTGGCATGATTCTTTTCAGTTCAATTAGATATAAACTCAATGGCCCTGGTTTTCTATTTTTCAAAATATTTTAGATAAGGTATTTGTGCAAGGAAAAGATGGGTAAAACATAAACCAAGAAATAAAAATAGTTGCCTTTTTTTAGTTCCTATGTACACGTACAGTACAGATTTTTACACGCACATGATAAAAAGTCGTAGTTGAAAAGTAAAATAAAAAAAACCTCGCAACGCCTGTGAATATCTGTTAACCCTTCAGCACAGATTTAATTAAAGTTAACTTGGGATGACATAATGTCACGTTAAGTACATAATGCGATTGGAAATTGATTGAAATTGAGATTCCTTCCTCGAGAAAATGGTTCGGCACGTGGTAAGATAAGTACTTACTAAAATTATACGTTTAGAATAATAATAATAATTTTATCAAAGCTTTCACGAAAATCCTGATTTTTCGCGGGCCATAGTCAATAAAATGCATCGCTATCGCCGATATTATGCTGCTTTTACACATTCGCGCGAATCGCGAGGCGATTATCAAGCCGATTAACGAGCACAAATGTGTGAATATACTATTCTACTTGCCTTGTGACTTGCGACGCGATGTACTCGTGCGAGCGAATGGCACGAGTACAACGACCTCTGTGTAATACATATAAGTCTATGCACGAGTATCGAAAACGATCTTTTAGGCTGTTTTCACAGCACACAGATCGAATATACAGAATTTAGTTATGGTTAGTGACATCAAACTCAGGGATGGTCATATGAGTTATGCTTATAAAAAAATCTTTTAATTATATGCATGTTTTATAAAATGCCTCTTCACAACATAAAAAAAAATAAAGGAAAACTCGCATTGCACTCTCGCGGGTAGCCCGCTCGTATCTACAAAATACTACGCCGAAGCTGGTAAGCTACGATGAGGCGAACTGGTGTGGGTAGTTTTGACCCGCATGCTAGTATCGCAAATACAATTCAAAACAAATGGTGTAACTCGCACGTTCGTGCGTAGCTAGCGCGTATCTAGCAAAATACTACGCCGAAGCTAGTAAGCTCCGAAGAGGCAATCTAACTGCCGATTCTCGCGGCAATCGAACTTTTTCATGAGGTAATTCAATTGCTAGTTTAATTTAAAAATCAAGTTAAATATCTACACGTAAAAAAACTATCGCAGGAACCAAATCTGAATACATAGAAGACGTGACCCTGAGAAAACTAACTTCGCTAAAGGGAAGTTTTCAGTCGACCTGTATGTATGTGACGTATGCTGTTGGGCGGTGTGAATCTTAAAAGTACTAGGATAATAATTTTATGGTGTGGATACACTATCAAAATGCATAATTAATAGTGGAAGCGGTATGCAAAAACCAACTAAGTGCGCGTTGGACTCTTGCATAGAGGGTTCCGTGTCAAATTTAACTGATTTAGCGTTCCACTTACTTCTACTCAGCAAAAATACCTTAAAACAGCTTGTATAACTTTGAGTTTAACAGTGTTTGTATGAAGAACAAAGTTATGTTTGCGGTTGTTGAAAATTAGCTTTATCTCAAAAACTACAAGTTCGATCTCATTCAAACCAATTTTAATTAAAAGCATTTGTAAAATTCTATATAATGTATTTCTTTTCAAAATGTACACCCGCTTAGTTTACCAGTTAGAAGGGAGAGAGGGACGCCCATTTTTCCGCTTCTCTCCTAAACGCTAAACTTTTAGAGAAAATGGTTTTAGAGACGTCGTCATTTTTAAGGACCTATCCCACGCATAGGTTTGAGTAAAAAAAGTTTAAAAAGTTTTTGTTTCATGTATGGGAGGGAGCCCCCCCTTTATTTTAATTTTTAAATTTTTTGTATAAGAATCTTAAAGCAATCAACAGGATACATCTAACTACCAAGTTTCAACTGTGTTATGCTAATAGTTTTAGAATGAAGTGGCTGCGTGACATCCTTGAGAGGTTAAGTATATTATAGTATGGTTAAGTATGTTATAGTATATTCTTGGAATTTTTCAAAATCACAAATTCTAGCCCTAATCCTAAATCAGTGCATCTAAAGTGTGTCTCCCGCCGAACGACATTCGTTCAACCATACCCGACATAAAACCTCTCACATTTTCGGGTTCAAGATAAAAACAAATTCCTTGGGAGTCTTGGAATACATTTTATTCTTGGCAATTGCCACAGTATCGGTTCTATTTCATTTTTATTGTTCCGCCAAATCGGCCGGTGGCCTATTTTGTTTGCTATTCGCTTGAGTTCGCGGGAAAAAGATGGCGGAGTCAAATACCTGTCAAGAATCCCATTGGATTGTGACCCAAATACTTACGAATATAGATTCCGCACACAGAACAAGGTATTTATAGGTAGAATAGAAGGTATCGACGTCTGCTTGATATTTGATCAATGCTTAAGTATGGACGACAACACATCAAGGTAAACACTGCGGTATCTTACACAGTTGTGATAAGGGTCAGTTTTCAACAAAAAATTATAACCTGATTTGATAGCCGCAGTACGTTTCAGACTGATGGCAGCTTCCCGCGGTACAGGTATGGGTGATAGATAGAACAAGAACATTTTTTTTTGCTCTAATCTATGCATATGTTTTATGTGCCTAGGTTCCTAAAACCATTTTTCCTGATAGTTAAAAATATGGGAGATAGACGCTTCCAAAATGCTGAAATGGACGCCTCCCTTCTAACTTTCGAACAAAGCAAGTGTCAATTTTGGAAAGATGCACAATAGAAAATTAGTTTGAACGACATCGAACTAGTGGTTTTTGAGATATATCACATTTTTAACAATCGCAAATACAACTTTGTCTTTCATACAAATACTATGAAAAACAAAGTTATTTTTACTGTCAACCAAATATTGTGATAGTTTGGCTAAGTGGAAGTAAGTGGATCTCTAATTCAATTAAAGCTGGCACTGAACCCTAAGTGTGCGAGTCCGACTCGCACTTGGCCGGGTTTTGGAACTAATGGAGCTAAAATTATAGAAGAACCTTATTTAGGTTCTTACGTTTTTTAAGTGACAACCAAGGTCACGCAATATTTTTAAGATCGACCCAAGTTCGGTTTTTTCTGTCTCCATACAGCCGGTTGGAGCCGGTCTGAACTAGTTTACTTCCACTTTCGAGCCACCTGCAGAAAGCCTTCAAGAGCCGCCAAGACAATAGCACCTTCTGTTGTAGGAACAAAGAGTTGGGAGTTGATGGAAGTGACATCAAAAGTGAAAATGTTTAAGGAAGGTTTACTTTATCTTATTAGAAAATCAGTCAAGTTTTCGAATTTTCTTTGGATTAGTTGTAATAATATTGATTATGTTCTGCTGCACCCGCCACTTATTTTACCTACGTAAAGAGGCATCAAATAGCTGTCAAAATTCATACGAAAAACGTAGCTGATAAATTCTGATAAAAGTTACATGGTACAATCACAAATGCAAACGATATTTTACTAAGTAATTTAAAGAAATAATTAGTTACGTCATGTCGTAATATTAGAGTTAATTATTGTAGAATATAATTATATTAGTCGAAAATTTTATGTGGTAATTCGATTGTGAGCTTCCTGTTTGATTAAAAAAAAATCCATCGTGACCCTGAGGAATCAATAACTATAGTTTATTTGAGAAAGAAAATTTGATCGGTGAACTTTTTTTAGTATACAAACTGCACAAAATCTGCCCCCAAATTTGAAAAACTAAATATGGCATTCGAAAATGTTTGCATTTAATAATCACAATAATTTAGTGTTGTTTGTTCTGGGCTCTACGAAACATAACAGTAAAAATAAAAACACAGAGTTTTATGTCATAATCAATGTATGTATATGAGTACTTAAATACAACCCTTCCTCGTTTTTATTCTTACACACTACAAAAGAAAAGAAATCACTCTTTCTCCCAGTTTTACGAGAAGCGAAGAAACAATGTTGGGAATCCAATTAAAACAAAAAAAAACTTATTTTTTTTGTACAAGAAATTTCATTAACATTAAATGAAACTATTGGAATTGCCGGCACATAAAACAAATCACTTTCATAATTTATACAAATTTCGTTATCTTCATGTCAACGCTTCCATCTCTAAATATCTTTGTGTCACCACTGTAATGTACATAAGCCCACCCTAAGTATGAGGTCTCTCATAAGAGTACACCCTGGGTGTTTGCAAATACTCTACAATTTAAGCAGTAAGGCAAATAACAGGTTTGGCACACAATACTGGTTTTGTTACAGTGTACTTGTAAAAGGAAGTTTGCTAAGTTATGATAAGACCTCATGAATGTTTTTGATACTACTTTCTTTTTAGGGTTTCATAACCGAATGGCAAATATCCGAACCTTTATAGATTTGTCAAGTTTTTCAGTTTGTATGTCACAGCTAATTCATTCTAAAACTCTTAGCATTACACCGTTGAGACTTAGTAGGTAGGTGCATCCTGAAAATGCGTCGTCGTAATGTCATTAAAGCGCGCGGGGGGGGGGGGGGGGGGGGTTCCCTGACATGAAAAAATACCTGGTTTCGTATATTTATATTCAATCCAACGGTTCCCAAACTAATTTTGTCTGGCGCCCACTTTGAAAAAATTTGTTTCATACCCTCCTCCCCCGTTACTTTTGTACTTAAAAACCTCAATAAAAAAAACACTGCTTCTCCAACCAAGAATACTATAAACATTGATGCCCAAGCAAAACAAAAGGAAGCTTTAATCGAGTTTAGACGATAAAACCGATACGGTAAAAAAAAAAATGTTCACCTTGAGGATGATAATTGTAGCAGGACGAGCACGATTGTTGTATAATTTAGTTTATGGTTCTTATTATTGTGATAAGGTGATAGGGCATGCCCACCGTGCCGAAAAAACGGTGTATTCGCGCTTGTTTCGGAGGACGAGAGAGACGAATATTTATTACTGAATATCTTCAAGATATAAACAGCCTTATGACCGCATTTAAAAAAAATGTTTATTCAGTCAATAGAAGTCTATTCATACAAAAAAAAAGACCTAGTTAATGTTTGTTGTGTTGTAGGAGAATTACATTTAAAACATGAAGTAGCTGAAATTACAAATCCCTCCACGCCCCCTTACGCCTCAACACCCAAGTGGTTGCATTCTACCGTATAACAATGGGTTTTCTATCGTGTCTTATTTACATACGCTTGAGGGCCCCCCATTTTTTTCTGGGCCCCTTACCACTCCCTCTAGGCCTCCAGCGCCCACAAGGGGGCGTTATTGCCCACTTTGGGAACCACTGATAATCAATAGCATTAGTTCTTGATTTAACTTCAAATCCCATTCTGTAACGCCAAGATCTTTATAACTATATCTGCAAAGTATACTAGACCCTATAATAAATTGCATGTAAGAGCTATTTGGTATTTTCCACTCATAAATCTCAAGTATTAGCAGGCTTACCCGCATAACATAGGGTGATTATGTAACTTGAAAGAAAGCAATGGCGATTCGATTGAAATACATTCAGTATGTGGTATACCTAGAGTAAGCGATGACTTTTTTTTAAATGCTCATGGCACAAGCGCAGTATGTTAAACGGTGAGTTGACAGCTTGTCGACGTCATGCCAACCGTACATTGATGGCGCTATAATCGTTGATGGAAATCAGCTGATATAGCTTCGGCACGTCAATGGCATGCAGCGTAGGTCCAGCGTTGATGGAATGTTGGTGGCAGATATCACGGCTGCCATTGTTAGGTAGGCGGTTATTGGTCCGTTTCGCACCACGAGGTTTTCGGATCGCAGAGCGAATCGCTTAAGTGCTGTTTTCACCGCGTTGGTCGGTTAAAGATACCTTGAGTAATTTGAACCGTTAAATCATTGGCCAATGCGATTAATGATCCCTTTATTAAACAGAACTTGGGTGATTCGTACAGCAGTTTTCGTTCGCACAGCAATAGTTTACAGACGTAAACTATTGCTGTGCGAACTGCACCAATATCAAACCGTCTGTCACTTGCAGCTGCCGTCCGTGTGTATGTCTTAAGTGCTTACTTAGAACATATTTACTACAAAATACGACCTCCGTGGTGTAGCTAAGTACGCTGAGTTTCAAGGCGTCGCCGCTTCAAGATCCCGGGTTCGATTCCCGGTCGGGTCAATGTAGAAATCAGAATTTTCTATATTGTCTCGGGTCTGGGTGTTGTGGCACCACCGTTGTGTCTGATTTCCATAACATAAGTGCACTAGCTACTTACTTTGGGATCAGAGCACAACCGAATTGCGATCTAGATACTTAATGGCTCTCCAGTGAAAAATCAATTTATTTTGCAATAGGCGAGCCTCGACAATAATTGCAACTTTTTCTGAGACGCTTGACTTTGATTGAGGAAAAGGCTATTTGATATTTCCGGTAAGCGTACAATACACAAAATTACTTGAACGTTCAGAGTGGATTGCTTGAAATTATTTTATCCATCTATAGCTTCAAATCAATTTATACCTTGTGGTGCTCGTAGCGCAGTGGTAGCAGCGCTTTGTTAGTGATACCGAAGTGAAGCAACCTATGGCGCGGTCGCGTTTGTATGGTTGACCATTCCGACCATATAAGTGACGTACATCACGAGCATCTCCGTTCTTCGGAAGGCACGTTAAGCCATTGGTCCCGGCTAATATCGGTTGATATTAATCGTTAAGCCTAGTCAGAGGCCTTATGGGCGTAATGATGAAATCTGACAGCAGGGTTAGTCGCTTGCCTTGCAAACACCCCTTTTTTTGCGTCAGGAAAATGCTGTAATGCATACCCACCGACCGCGAGGGTAGTTGGGGGTGAAGTGGGACTCCGGGCTTAGAGCCCGCCTACTCACTTAAAACCTGACGGCGTTCTCCCATGCCGTTAGTGAGGCAAGAGCTGACGGGTCAGGCCCTGGGCTTAAGCCCTGAGCACTCGTCCGCAGATCTTGTTTCTGGCTGTGGCTCGCTGAAGCAAGCGCCACCCGGGTGCAGAGGGGACAACAGTCGCCTTTGCCTACTGCTGTAAACGGTGCGCGGAACGCACGCATCACCGCTTCGAGCCTCCCTTAGCGGACGGCAGACACCCCCGTGTCCGTCGTCCGAGGCTCACCGAGGAGATTTGTCTGGAGGTCATAGGCCCTCCTACGCTGGCCAGTGGGTCAGCAGCGGATCAATTGGGCGTCAGCAGAATCGTCTCGCTCCCTCTCCACGGCTTTTCTTCTGGAGGATCACCTCCACGCAGAAGGTTCGCACCGCTTTCCAAGCCTCCTCCTTGACCACCATTCGGGCAATAACAGCCCCTAGGGACAGGTCTCGCCCAACTGCCGCAACGAGAATAACACGCTCCCACGCCCAGGCCAGGCATGTCTCGACGGTCTGTTGCGCTGAGTCCTCGTCAGCGGTACAGTGATGGCACCTCTTAGATTCCTCCCGGCCAATTTGGCACAGGTAGGCCCCAAAACACCCGTGACCCGTCAAAAATTGGATCAGCCTATATATCAGGCAACCGTGTTGGCGCCTCATCCACTCTTTAAGAACAAGGAGGATAGTCTCGAGGGTCCTGCGACCTGCTCGACTGACGGCTACCTTTCTCGCCCATGCTTCTATGGCAATCGCCTCGAGATCAAGCCGCTCCGCCTCGATTTCGCGCGATACAAGTCGCTGTCTCCTCGCTACTGGTAAACTGCAGCGAGGACCATGGCGTCGAGGTCCCAGGGCAAGTATCTTGCAAGCGAAATAGCCGCATCGGTTGACACAGTGCGGTATCCCCGAAACACTCGCACTGCCATTATTCTCTGAGCCCTCCGCAACTGCGTGATGTTGGGTAACGGCAGGGCATCATACCAATCCGGAGCCACGTAAAGGGCCATGGAACGAATGACACCCATGTAGAGTCGACGACACAGAGCGGAGGGCCCGCCAACATTCGGCAGGAGAAAGCTGAGGGCTCTCGCCGTGGCCATGAGTTTTGGCACTAGCTTTTCGAAATGCGCCACAAAGCGCCACCGCCCATCCAGGACCAACCCTAGATATTTGAGTGTCTTCCCGATCTTAATTTGGAACCCACCGACTGTGATGTGCGTCTCTGCTGATGGAGCTCGTCGAGGCCCTTGAAATCACACAGCTTCAGATTTTTCGAGTGCCACCTCCAGTCCTAACTCGCGAATTCGCTGGACCAGCGTTGCGACTCCTGCCGTTGCCCGAGCCTCCAAGTTGTCTCCACGGGCTGTGATAGTGGTATAAGCCTTACGTGTTAGTTACGCCTTGCAAACACCCCTCCACCAACCCGCACTGAACCGGCGTGGTGGAGTATGGCTCAAACTACACCATAGTTGAGGTAAGGCCTTTGCCCTGCAGGCCTTTACTTTACATTTTTTTTACTATAGCTTCAAAATCATGAAAGTATTGAAAAAAATAGGAAATGTATATTATCATGACAAAATCAAAAATATATCTTCTCAGTAAACATTATAGATCACAAATATCTGCTCAGAAATTCAAGATCAGTTAAGAATGTTTCGTAGGATGTAATTAAGTCTATTATATACATATGTTTTTTTTAAATATAAAATTTCTACGAGACCTGCGAAAAGAATGTGCTATTTCCTACTGGAATAAAATTAGAAACTTTTCCTTAATAACTTCTCGCGGCATGTTGTTTAAAGTTGTCGGCTCTTTTGATCTACTTAGCCGCATACGCTACCAGCCCCAGTCGTAATTCGATTCGGGTTTTCGTTGAATTTTAATTAATATCAATTCCTTTCTGAGGAATATGATGTTAGCAAAGCCTTCGATATGATGTTTTTGGGTTGACACGTTAGGGTGCCATCTTCAAATTGAAGGTTTGAGGTTAGTATATAGAGACCGATGCGGTATTGAGCCGCTCTTTTCAACCGACTTCAAAAAAGGAGGAGGTTATCAATTCGACTGTATGTTTTTTTTTTGTATGTTTGTTACCTCATATCTCAGTCGTTAGTCGACCGTTTCGAAAAATTTTTTCGCCTACTTAGAGGGTGTACCTTCTAGTTGGTCCCATTGTTGCCGATTCGGGATCTGAAGATGGGACCTTGGTGTAATCGAGGGAAACCCTCAAATTTTAAAGGCATAGTGTTGTTTTACTAAAATCTTAATGATGACGTATTGTTACGTCTGATAGTCCACATCTTGTGGGGCTGAGCTGATGGTGGAACTCCTTAACGCTTAGGAGTTCAGTAATTATAATGACAGAACATATGATAGGTAGTTTGTAGCTTCTTAAAGAACAGAGTCATAAGGTGCAACTTCCCCCCCCTCCCCCTCTCTTGTAATCTCTAAAAATGGAGAAATAAAATTAACTTTAAAAAAGTAAAAACCGACTTCAAAACCAAAATGCACTAAAAAGTCTTAAATTAAACTCTTGAACATTGAAAGGAAAGGAATCCATTTTAGGGAAACAATTTCTTTTTGGAGTCGGTGCCATCACTTTGAAAATTCAGCCTCACCTGTCGCAGCACCGACTCCAAGAAGAAATTGTTTCCCTAAAATGGATTTCTTTCCTTTCAATGTTCAAGAGTTTAATTTAAGACTTTTTAGTGCATTTTGGTTTTGAAGTCGGTTTTTACTTTTTTAAAGTTAATTTTTGGTTTCTTATTAACTGATCATATAAACGTAGTTTGGTCCAGTCTTTGATGTCATCCATCCATTTTCTTCTGGGTCGGCCGGTGATCTCTTGCCAGTAATCTTGCCTTCGAGGTTTAGCCTTAGAAACTCATATTGGGAACCTCTTTGCATATGTCTAAAGAAGGCAATCTTTACGTTTACACTTGGCACGTTGCAGTACTTTGACTTGACGTTTGAGGTACGGCTGGTCCAGTGAATTTTAAACATAAACGTTGACAATTATATCCTCTATGACATTATTTTGAAAAACACTTGTTACCTCGTGGGTGAATTTTGAGAAAACAAGGGCGTCGGCGTCGTCTGGGCTGCCAAACGACATTTGCAAGGTATGGAAGTCTCGACATAGTTCCCTGTAAATCTACTAGGTGGCGCTAATAAACGCTGATACAAAATAGTTTTTTATAAAACAATACAAAAAACCGTAATAAATAAATCAGATTTATTAAATATATAGCTACGCCAGTTAAAAGGATATTTGATGCATCAATCATGAAAATCAGAAAATTGAAATTTTCTACGCGGAATCTTTAACATCTTGCTTCAGACTACGCCCAGCAGGTATGCGAACAACGCAGGTAACTCTTTTCAAGGCAGTTCTGCAATTGAATAACTGATATTTTTCTAAGAATAATTTGTGTTTTTAACATGGGTCACCATTTTTTGGCAGACAAAAACTTACCGTTATGCAGTGCGTAACTTATTAAGTTCAACTTTCAATTGAACGGCCATACAATTTTCTGCATCCGTATACCAGCTGTACATTCTGCCACAATGTTTACACACCTACATATGTACCTACAAGACTACTGCTCTCTTGACAATTTAATCAAATTGTTCCCTCGTCCCTCATTTCGCTTAAACGACTCTTAACGTCAACCCTCTTATTATGTATGGCACACACTTGACGCTAAGATAAATACTTCTGCTGTGCAAAGACTGACAGTTTATTCTGAAAATGAATGCAATAGGAATGAATTCATTTTACTTTGCAGGCAAGGCTCTGAAATGAAAAAGAGTTGATATATACTACAAAAGAAAGAATACAAGAAATTTCGCACGTTCGGACCGAGAGTTAGCCAGAAAGTTGCTCGTTCAAGTCCCGCCCGTGCGCAATTTTTGGTTTCTTATTTCATATTTATGAATTAAACCATGCCTCAAAATATTATCTCCTCAAAGATCAAGGTGTTTGAGAACAACTTTCCCGTTAGGAATGAAGAGAGCTACTCAGAATCAGTACCTACTTAACACCTCTCTCCTAGAACTATGGTTCGGAAAATGAAATAAAATCGACACTGCATATAGCAGTCAGATGGATTTATCTTTAATTCGACTTTATACACATATTTTTTTAATAATACACAAATGAATTATAAAGGTTTACGTTTTTCGGTGACTTTTCATTTTTAAATAAAGTTGATTAGTTACTGATTCTAAGTTATCTTTATTCCTAATGAGTAGTTTTAAAACACCTTTTGTAGAAGCAACCTTTTAATAGTAGTGACTATTGGTTTTAATAAGCGTATGGCATCAAACGCAAAAATATAAATATTTGACGACGCGTTTGGTGTATTGGTGCGCTCCTGACTATTACGCCGCCGTCGCGGGTACGAATCCCGCAAGGGGCAAATGTTTGTGTGATCACCACGAACATTTGTACCTAAATCATGGATGTTTATTATGTATTTCAGTATTTATGGGAGACACCTCCGTCATAATCGTTGTCTGGTATTCGTTACACAAAGATGAAAACTTCTTACTTCGAAACCACGACAATGTGTTGTCTGACGCATATATTTGTTTATATAGACCAAGGTCGTATCTTTTGCAAATGGCCGAAGAGAACAATTGTTCGCCGCGTTCCGTTCATCATAGCTACCAATCTACTAGTGGTTTTCGATTCAGCGTTAGCGTAGGCGAAGATTTGATTCCATACCGAGCGTTTGCCATTTGGCTTAGGGTGCAGGTGACATGCATCATTATAAGTGGCGAACAGCCCTAATAGAACTAAACTCAATGTATTACTTTGTTCAATAGAATAGAATAGAATAGAATAGAATATGCTTATTTGCTCAAAACATGGTAAATTTGATACTTAACAGAATTTCATCTTAGTCCATCATGTTTTGCCACAGGCGGCATGCAAAATTAAAATATTAAAATTAAACAATTAATTAATTGCAAATAATTTCAAAACATTACATTTCGTTACTTCATTTACTGCCGCATTAGCCATGCTTAGTCCTCAGGGTACTTTGAACATTTAGTTTATTTTTATAACTGCCTCGGTGGCGTAGCGGTAAGAGGGTTGCACTTTAAAGCGACGATTGCGCCAGGTTCGGTCCCGGGTTCGATCCTCGGGTCGGGCCAAAAATACTTACCTGAGTTTTTCTGTTCAGAAATTCTTAGGGTAGCCCGGAGTTTGGAAATTGGCGGTGTTTCACCCCCGTGCCTCAAAAAATCACGTGAAGGCGTGTTGTTATATCTGTCCGGTCGTGTCAGAATGCCTAAGGGCTATGAGAATGAAATGAATAGAGAGTGCTTCTGTGTTTGCGCACACACTTGTGCATTATATTATGTCCCGCACAGTCGGTTAGTCGGTGTGACACTGTAGTCGAGATTGGCTTGGACGACTTCTACTACTATTGTTGTAATTTTAGATAAAATGCTATAAGGTAAAACCCGGATAATTGACTCGGGGGTATAGTTGCCTCGATTGCAATTACTCTAGTTCCGCGAACGAAACACATTCTTTTTTATTTATCTATCGTAAGACTCTACCACTACAACTAAGTTGACCGTCTTGCATGTCTCTGTGCGGTTGTATGGGATGGCTAGGTGCGATTTAAGATTTTACGGGATAAATGCCCTCTATCGCGACGAGGCATCTAACCTAAACGTAACTTATATAGACTTGGCAACTATTCCCTACATGGGATAGTTGTCCCAAAATTTACATACAGGTTCGCAAAAATCGCCAATACTCTTGAAATATCAAAGATAATATTTATACCTTTCATACATTTGAAGATAATAAACCAAAGTAGCTACCCGTTTAACAATTGAAGTATCTCGCTTTTTGTACTAAGAGATACACAGTAATTTCAAAAAGTAGGGCAACTATCCGGGTTTTACCCTAGTTATAATCATGCTGTGTAGACTTATCATAATTGAGTTAGGTAACATAATCATACTTGAAACTTATCGAGCGACAAATAAATGCATTTCATATTATTTAAAAACAAGGGGTTATAGTAATTGAGATAGAATAGCTTATACAGGGATTTTTGCATAATGTAAAACAAAAATACTTAAGCAAGCATGTACCAAACACCAAAAAGCTTTGATTACTGTGCATACCAATGGTATAGCTATTTGCCCGGTTTTTGAGAGACGTCTGGACCCGATTCCCTGCCCCGATGAAACTCAAGGACACTTTTGCCAAATGGTTTTAAGGTTCGAACTCCGGTTTGCGAAAGACTCAGGGTCAGGGTTTGGGTCCGAAAATCTTTATCCATCCATATTTTCATATTTTCCTTACGCATCATGACATCGCGCGTGAACGGCTTGGCCGATTTCATTTTTTTTTTTTTGTTGTGTTTGTTCTATTCAGGAAAAGATTCTTATGAAAAAAAATAAGGAAATTGAGCGGGTGGACCGATTCATGATTGTTATACTTTGTCAAATTCGTAACCGTCCGGAATATCTTATTTCTAATACTTTTATTAAAATTACGAGACCGGTGCGGGACAGGGCCGGGAGCGATACAAGGCTCGCTGGATCCGCTAGTTAAATATCGTATCGTCGTATATAAAAAAGGTTCCGATTTTTTATTTTTTTATTTAGTATGGGTTCGCTCTTGACTCCAGTCCAAGCCTAATGCGACTAAGACGAAGTCGAAAATGAAACGAGCTCGCCCAGAAGAAGCCTGTTCACTCAAATTTTGAAGAGATCGGTACTGAAAGCCCGTTCCTTTTTGCTTGTCATATATGGTAAACAATCTTAACATTTATTTTTACCGAAATAATTCATTTTAAAATAAAATAAGCACAAAAATCACTGACAACATATGTAAATAAATCATCGTTTAGCATAGATATTATTTTAAATTATTACGAAAGATAGAGGTATGCTTGACGACCTCCGTGGTCGAGTGGTTCGATTCCCGGTCGGGTCAATGTAGAAAACGATATTTTCTATATTGTCTCGGATCTGGGTGTTGTGGTACCTACCTCCGTTGTGTCTGATTTCCATAACTCAAGTGCATTGGCTACTTAATTTGGGATCAGAGCAATGTACGTGATTGGTGTCCAATAAAAAAAAAAGTAAACAAAAAAAAATGTTTACATTATTTGACTAGCAAAGAGAAACGGACTTTAAAGTACTTTCATGGTAAATAACATTTCAACGATCTTTAACCCAAAGTAAGTATAACTTTAACGCTTAAACACCCGAGCGGTTGCAGGCAACCGCATAACAAAAGAATATCTATTGTGTCTCGTTCACATATGGTTGAGGGATTAACACTGAAATTCAAATTTAAAATCCCAGGAAAACATAATTGAATCCCATTCACCTGGGTGGCTCGTTCCTCAATTAGTGTCGCAGACGCGAGTGTGGAACAGCACTTCCAATTAGACGGAGAAAAGAGATAGAGTCACCATGGGTCTTGGAACTTTTAGGACTAACGGACAACGGTTTAGGCCTGCTATTTTGAATCTTGAAGTAAGCAAGCAATCTTTACATCGCATTAGACTGAGAAAATGGGTGGGGTGTTGAAAAAAACATGTTTTTGGGC
Source organism: Pyrausta purpuralis (assembly GCA_963924145.1). Classification (NCBI taxonomy): domain Eukaryota; kingdom Metazoa; phylum Arthropoda; class Insecta; order Lepidoptera; family Crambidae; genus Pyrausta; species Pyrausta purpuralis. Next base: position 9,246,822 of record OZ001666.1, read on the forward strand.
AGTATGTAAAAATGCCTTAAGGGCAGCCCGCTGCCATACCTATACACCGGACTTAGGGAACCATTTGTTCAATAAGTTAGCCAACTGGTTTTTTCTGATAGTTATTTTTATTTGAATAAAATATGATGACATGATGATCTGTTCATCTATTTATTCACAGTAGTAAACAGGGTTATTATGATTCAGAACCTACGCAAATAACTTTAGTAGTGAATACGTTTCGCGGGTATTTATTAAATTTTATCTCCCGACGTTTCGAACGCCTTAGAGCGTTCGTGGTCACGGGGAGACTAAAATATTATGTGTCATTTATATAGTAATCACCATTATGACGCATTAATAGTTTATAAAACACACAGTAAGCTCTTGATCCTAGTCGACCCGTCTGGTGTAGTGGTCGAGAAATCGCCTACTACGCAGCGGGTTGCGGGTTCAATCCCCGCACAATACAAACATTTGTGTGCATGAACATATCTGTTTGTATTGGTCTGGGTGTTTTCTATGTATAACATGTAATAATAATAATAATAAAAATACTTTATTGCACACCATAAACATAATTACACAGGATAGTATCTTTGATATTCGCTATAAGTACAATTTAGGCGGTCTTATTGCTTGTAGCAGACAACCTTCAGGTAAGGAAAAGCATTAAGAATGAAAGAAGAGGCATGGCGATGAAATTATTTTAAACAAATTTCAAGTGGACAGGTTTTTATAAAGAAACATAAAAGAAGATGATAAGTGCACATTATATAAAATTAAATGTCAATAAATGATCATAAAATACACACCATAATACAAAATATATAAACTAATACATATTTAAACACATTTACATAAAAATACATATAAATAAATAGGTAAAAACAAATGCATAATCAGTTGCAACCAGCAGATCCGAGAGCCAATGAAGAATAAAAAGGAGTAGTAAGTAAGTAAGTAGATATTGTTAAGACTATAGAAATTATAAACGAGAAAGGAAAAAGGCTTTTACTTTACGTTTAAAAGTAGGCAGCGTTTTGGACTTCCTGATTGAAAGGGGCAGAGAGTTCCATAAACGGATTGCCTGTATAGTAAAATATTGTGAGTATGTACGAGAAGCATGAGGAGGAAAAAGGAGGCGAAGTGTTTTGGAGGACCGCATATCACGACCGTGGGGCGGCTGCATGAATTGGAAACGCTCTTTCAAGTATGGAGGAGATTTAGGGTTGAAAAGAATAGTGTAGAGAAGGGATAATACGTGTAAATCACGACGAAGGCGAAGGGCAATCATTTCAGCTGAGCGCGGTACTCAGAGACATGATCGTATTTACGCAATCCGAATATGATGCGAATACAAAAGTTCTGAAGGCGCTCAAGCTTACTTAGGAAGATCTCGTTGAGGTCATAATAGCAGCAATCTGCATAATCCAAAATTGGCAGGAGTAAGGCCTGAACAAGCGCAATCTTAGTGGGTATTGGGAGAAAATTACGAAGTCTATTCAAAGACGCTGCAGCAGCATACACTTTCCTGCTCACCTCAGCCACTTGCTTAGTCCTAGTGAGTGCACTTTAACAGTTTCGCTAAATGGTATTTGGACACCGTCAAATGAAACGGGTGGCAGGTTACACCAGTCAATTCTAGAAATCTGCCATAAGCTACCCAAAACGATTACCTGCGTTTTCGTTGGGTTTACCTTGAGTCCGAAACATCTACTCCACTCCAGTATCCGGTTGAGGTCAGTGTTAACCACGTCCACAACACTGGCAAGTTCTTCAAGGCTCCCACGGGAATATATTTGGAGATCGTCTGCATACAGATGAAAGGAAGAGGAGAGTTTCAAAGTAATTGAATTAATGAAAATTGCAAACAGGAGAGGAGACAGAACACCACCTTGAAGAACACCTGCATTGACGTCGCACCACGCTGAAAAGCTGCCTTCAGCACAAATTCGTTGCCGACGCCCATGCAGGTAACTACGAAACCAGTCGAGCACTGCTGGAGATATGTTGAGAGAACGCAATATACCAATATACCATGTCAAAATCGATAGTGTTGAAGGCATTACTGAAATCTAGTAATGCCAGTACTGTGAGTTGCTTATCGTCGATGCCTCGACGGATGTCGTCTGTGATTTTGACCAAGGCAGTGACAATACTGTGACCTGTTCGAAAAACGGACTGAAAAGGATTAAGGAGTTGGTTTATTGTCAGGAAGTTACTAAGCTGATGGTGCACAACACGCTCCATAACTTTAGAAAGGAATGGTAAGATCGAAATGGGGCGGTAGTCAGCGTGCGATAATGGATTCGACTTTTTGGGAAGGGGAGTAATTTGGGCATCTTTCCAAGTTACCGGAAAGATACCTGAGGTTAAGGAATGATTGATGATATGAGTGATAATTGGGACGAGGATATCGATAATAGGAAGGATCATCTTCCGGCTAACACAATCACTTCCAACTGCATAACATGTATGTATTTACAAACAAAAAGTATTTAAGTATTATATCCGTTGTCTGGCACCCATAACACAAGCTTTGAGTAGCTTACTTTGGGACTAGATGGCGATGTGTGGGAATGTCCAAAGGATATTTATTTATTTACAGTAAGCTCTTCCTGCGTGGATATGAATGTTCATTACAATGGCTCTTGAACGGTTTCAAAATATCGGAAACTCGAAAATAATAAGGTTTTTAATCACATTGTCTTAGCAATCCCGTAATTATCAATGCCACCTTAAAACCCCAGTAAAACAGTAGGGTCTTTTACACCTAGTCAACTATTTATTAAACTTACTTCCAAAAGAAAGCCATTACTGGTGTGATCGGAAGTTAAAAAAAATATTTATTTTAGTTTTGGGTTTTACTTCAATCCCGTAGGTCATAGCGTCGTATTTATTTTTCAAATAAGATCTCATTTAACTAATATCTGAGTTAAAATTGATTAGTAAAAACAATCTCCAGATTTATAATAGCTTTAGTTTAACAGTAAATAATTGGTAACAATTAAGTGTTGACCAAACTTTCATTCATACACTCTTTATGTGTATCTACTTACCTAATAATAAAATAAAATAAAACCAAAAATTTATCTTATATTTCTAATGTCTGTGCTGATTGAGAACCGTCGTAGTTTATGAGTGTTTTACTTATTATCGATATGTGTTTTGTTTAATAAAAACAGGAAAAAAACAACACGACAATATGAAATTGATTTTTAATGAATTTGAATGCTACTAACGTAAACTTAAGAAGTACTAATAATTTATATGGAATTCTAGTCTCTTAAAAATACTGAAGCATGGTCACTATAATTAAGCACCAAACGATCGTGCTACGTACGTCGCTTACTTTTTGTTACACAAATCACAGGTGATAGTTCAAACTGGGATGCAGACTACGATATTGATCACAGAGTCAAAGTAGTTTTATACATGAGTAAACAGATGATTTTAAAAAGATACTGAATAGAGAAAAGTTCTAGTTAGGAGACACTTTGACTAAAGACTCAGCGTAGGAAGTCCAAATGGACAGAAGACTTTGTAAAGATCGAAGGATCAAACTGGGTGCAGGTTGCTGTAAAAAACGGTGGGGGAGGCCTACGTTCAGCAGTAGACGTCATTTGCCTGAGAAAAATGATGATGATGATGATGATGACTGAATAGATTATGATTTGTGTTTATTTTGAGCCGCTTACTCAGTTGTTGCTGCCGCTGACATATTTATTAATATTTCTTTAGTAAAGAGTTAAAAAGTTTATATATCGTCAAAAGATATATCTTTTGCAAATTTTTTCAGCACACAACTAATTAAATCAAATTGAGATTGTCTGCAAAAACGCAGAATTTGAAAAAAGAATTAGACCTCTTACACACTGCGACTTTTAGCATCAATGCAGTCGCGCGTTTTGCAAACGCGCTTCAGCTTAGCGACTCACGCAATAAACAGTTTTAATTTAGCATCGATGCAGTCGCTAATAATCCAGTACATAATTTGACGATTTCCAGTTTCTGTATCGATGCTGAAAATATACGTGTGGGGTTTAAAAATACCTATCCATAGACACCCCGTCTATGGATAGGTATTTTAAAATGACATAAAGGTTCCTTAAACCATTTTCTTTTAAAGTCTAAAGTTTCATAGCTAGACGCTTCCAAAGTGGTAAAATGTGCGTCCCCCCCATCTAAATTCTGAACTCAGCGAGTGTAAATTATGAAAAAAAAAAGATGTAGATCTTAACAAATACTTTCAACGAAAATTGGTTCGAACGGGATCGAACGAGTAGTTTTTGAGATATAGCACATTTTCAACAACCGCAAACAGAACTTTGTACTTCATACAAACAATATGAAAAACAAAGTTATATTTGCAGTCAACAAAATATTGTGGAATTTAACTAAGTAGAAGTAAATGGATTCCCTAATTCAGTTAAAGTTGGCACGGAACCCTAAGTGCGCGAGTCCGACTCGCACTTGGCCGGTTTTTTTAAATTCAGTTCAAAGTGGCTAATTGGTGATATTCAAATCTAGCCAGTTCTATTTTCAAGTGAATAGCTCGAAGACAGCAGTAACAGAAGTGATGGCAACTTTTTGTCGTCCAGGCTGAAGGTGTCTGGGGCAAGTGCGCCGTATATTAACTTGTCAGGTGCGGTCTCGTTACGGCGAATAGGTTTAGGTCCGAGATAGGAGTAACTGGGAGTAACAGTTAGTAAAAGTCACTTTTTGTCGTCTTGAGGCTGAATGTGGCTGGGTCAAGTGCACCCAACATTGACTTGTCAGGTGCGGTCTTGGTACAATGAATAGAGGAATATATCTTTAATGGGATTGTATTAGTTTGTCGTCAATTGTGTATGGTTGAAGTATTTGTGTATTAATGCTTTAACACCCGAGCGGTTGCAGGCAACCGCATAACAATAGAATTTGCATTGTGTTTCGTTCACATACGCTTGAGGGATTAATAATGGTCTAAATACAGTAATAATAACCAAGATTTACTTTAGTAAAATAATAACAATAAATAACGATTTGCTTATTGCATGCATCCTTGGATTTGTATTAGCTATATACTCCTTAATGATCCTACTTACAGGCAACATAAAATACTAGGCTCGACTCCCAAGACGATTAAAAATAAGCTTTAAATAGGTGCAGTGTCTTCAATTGTAACCAGGGCTTGAAACCGGTTCAAGATTTACCGGTGTTATAACGGTTAAACCGGTTTATTGTAAAATTCTGTTCCGGAACGGAACCAAACAAAAGCGATACTGTGAACCTAAATAAACCGGTTAATTCGTAGCCGCTCGCGACGATCGCAACGCGACTTGTTTTTAGACCGAATATTCTTCAAAAGATGTTAAACTAATTATCAGATTCTTCAGAATTATTTCTTTTGCCATTGTATTGTTTAATATTATAAGTTATATGTTTTGAACAAATACCACTGTACGTATCTGATAGGATATATTAACAAAATACGTTTTATTGAATAAAAACAAACGTCAGATGCGCTCACCGCTCGCTAATGTTAACGAAGTTCAGTGTCGGAAGTCTCGACATAGTTCCCTGTAAAACCACCAGGTGGCGCTCGAAAAATGTTAAAACAAAATGATTGTTTTCGTGTATTTATTGATTGAGAAGATTTTTTTAACGAAGCTTAAAAAATACAAATATATTTTAAGATTTATAAAATATACAAGCTACATAAGTTAAAATGATATTTGATGAATAAGAAAATCATAAAATTGAAATTGTCGACGCGAAATGTCAAAAATTTTGCATCAGACTTCGCCCGCAGGGTGGTTTACCTGCCTGAACGAAAAGTTGAACCGGTTAATGCAAAATACCCATATTTTTCTAAACCGGTTTAAAGGAGCATAATCTTTTTCAAAAAGTTCCACCTGTATTTTCGTCAAACCGGTTCAAAAAATATACTGGTTTCCAAGCCCTGATTGTAACGCCTTTTATTTAATGAGCAGACTTCTTGTCATTGAATGTTGAATGTTTATAATATCATCGATAGATGACGTTACTATAGGAAATATCTTTTAAAATTTTATTTAACATGTAGGTTCAGTATAACAGCAGATGTAAATTACTTTTCGCCAACGTAAATAATAAACAATTAAATATAATTAAAGAGTACCTTTACTAAATAAATTACTTTAAATTTAATGATTAAACTAGTATCCTAATAATTATAAAGGTCATTAACGCATTTTACAATATTTACTTTTGTACGTTTTTTCTTTGTCTATAGTTTTCCGTCAACGTAAAAAAAAATGATCCTAAAGTCCAAATATCTTTGCTAGTCGAATATTGTAAACAATCTTTATATTTCTTTTAAAATAATACCAGTGAGTGAATTTCATTAGCTTCTTGATTTACAAAGATGCCAATATTTGACAATGAATTACCTTATAAGTTGTGATTTTTGTATTTATTTTATATTAATATGAAGCATTTTGTTAAGGGGCTCGAATCGCTCGGGGCCGAATTTTCAACGCGCACACTAGCGCCACTTTAGTGGAAAAATCATAACTCGTTAAATAAAAGACCAATCGAAAATCTGATTTATGCGATTGTAGATCTGGTAATGTGGTTTAGATACAATGTTTAATTTCAATAAAACAGAGTTATCTGCACTTACAGTTACAAAAATTGCCAATAGTGGCCATATATAGCAGTTTTTCTAACTCTAACTACAGTAAACTACTTTGGAAACAATGTAAACGTACTTAATAAACTATAGAACCTTTACTACAATCGTGTATACCAGATTTTTGATTGTTTTAGTATTTAAGAAATAATGATTATTTTAAATAGAGTGGCGCTAGTGTGCACGTCAAAAATTCGGGGAGCCCGTTTAAAAAGGAATACCAAGATTGTTTACAATATTCGACAAGCAAAGGAAAACAGACTATAAAGCTATCTCAAATCCGTCTAGTGAGAACTTTAAATTGATGGAAGAAAACTGCTCACTGGAGGAAAAATACAATAGGACTGTTTTATATAAATAACACTTCATTAATACGAATTGTGCTTCCAAATAAATCGAATCGTTATTGTTAACATCAAAACCGGTGAATAGAATTTTTATTAAAACCATTCAAGGCTCTGTGGAAATAATCATACCGTATAAAGTTTGTTTGAATGAATGAATGTTTTGATTATAGGAATCCATGAAATTACACAGAAAAATATTCTTTCAATATTTTTCTGTGTAATTTCACATTTTATTATGTCCTTCTCAGAACACCTAACGTAATGAGGGTATATTTTTATTTGCTGTATGAATAAATATTTATTTCAGAGTAATAATAACGTGGCACGTGCATTGCCGTTACAATTAGATAATATTAATAATCTATCTTAACGCGATCTAAGTGTTAGTCATGCCATTGATGCGCTTACAGTCCATATAAAACTTCTAGATAATTTTAAAAATATAATAAGTATCACCACTGAGTCAATTTTCCAACCGATTGACTGGTTGAGAATGCTGTAAGGCAATAAGTCTGTCAATCATACAATGCACAGTGCAATAATGTTATACATGAATAAACTAAAATGCACTATTTCTGATGTAAATAGTTTTAAATTATATGCTCTAAATTTGTTGTAAGTAAGCCGCACTTACACTAGACTTTAAATCAAAAATCTAGTATGAGCTCGAGTTTAACTTAAGACGTCGCTTGCTCCCTGATTTATATTCTAGACTAGGCAGTTTTTAAATGTTCGTGATTCCTTGTTGCCACGTGTAACGGGTACGTATTATAATACCGAAAGTTCATAATACCTACAAATGAAATACCTACGCTTTAAACGTCGAAAATCAAAATACCGAACGAATGAAATACCTATACCCGATATACCGAAGCTCAATATGCCGAATTTCAAATAACCGAAAGTTCAAAATCCCGAAAGTTCGAAATCCCGAAAGTTTGAAATACCGAAGGTTCATATCCCGAATGTTTAAAATCCCGAAGATTAATATACCTACAGTTAGTATACCGAAGTTCAAAATCCCGAAAGTAAGATTAAATTTGCGGTAGGCATGCAGCATGCAAGCAATCAAACAGGCATGCATGTAGCAAGCAGGCATGCAGCATGCAAGCAATCAAGCAGGCATGCAGCATGCAAGCAATTAACCAGGCATGCAGCATGCAGCATGCATGCATGTAGCAAGCAGGCATGCAGCATGCAAGCAATCAAACAGGCATGCATGTAGCAGCATGCATAGGTTTTGCTCTTCTCCGGCGCTGCGGGAAATGCAGCCCTTTCGCCCTAGCGTAGCGAATCTCAGGCACCCACGATTTGCTACAGCGGGCGAGGGCTGCTCTCCCTCCGCGCCTCCGGCTTTTGAATTACACTCTAGTATCGGGCAGACTAGTACCACGGCGAAGGACCACGGCGATTCGGGGTCAATCAAAGTTTGTTTTTCTTAATGAACCTCAATCTCAATGGTATATCTACAATTATTTTTAATCTTCGGGTTTTAAATTTTTCGGTATATTAAACTTTCGGTCATATAAACAGTCGGTATATTGAACTTTCGGTCATATAAACAGTCGGTATTTTAAAATTCGGCATTTTAGTATTCGGTATTCCAATCATAGGTCTTATAAGATTCGGTATTTGAAATTTTCGGGATTTCAAACTTTCGGTATTTAGAACTTTCGATCATATAAACATTCGGCATTCTAAAATTCGGCCTTCCGTTCGTAGGGCTTATGAAATTCGGTATTTTAAAATTCGGTATTGTAATACGTACCCCGTGTAACTACTTACTTTTAGCGTTCTCGATAAGTGCTATTCTTTCAAAAGAGTTTAGGTGGGAGTTTTTAAACAGGATGTTATCAATTTATGCATTTCCGATTGATTGCAAAAATATATTTATTTTAGAGTCAGTTCAATAGTCTGTTTCAAAATTATTATTCTTTAAACGTAGTGACATCTATGATCAACCACTGTCACTTCATTTCAACGCAACACGCAGACTCGGCTCGACGCGACTAGATGACAATGTAGTCGAAATATGGAAACTGAACCGCGATATTAAAGATTTAGAGCGGACTAACTTCTTAACTAAAAACGGTGATCATTGGACCTTGGTCCCCGGCCACAACATCTGGTCGGTAGGAAGCGCTTCCAATTGCCTTCCTATGATTATTTGTTGAATTATACTAGATATATGACTTCTCGTTTTTGAAAAATCTTGAGACAAACATACTAATATACAAACATACAGAAACTTTGTACTAAAACGTTATCCAATTCTGATGAGATCATATACATACAGGTCAAATAGATTACCTTTTTTTGAAGTCGGTAATGACCAGGTTTCTATAAGAGCATAGCATTAGGAGTCTGCTCTTACGCTTCGTTTCCGCTGCTATGATAGTTTCGGTGTAGTTTTATATTTGTCCAGTAGCAAAGTAAGGTTATAATGTAACGTCCTACTACTAGGCAAGACCTGACCTCGACTATGAGGTAGTTTAAGCCATATTCCACCACGCGGGCTCAGTACGGGTTGGTTGAGAGGTGTTTGCAAGGCAACCTTGCTCTCAGATGTTATTAAACTGCCCATAAGGCATCTTAACGACTAATATCAATTGATATTGGCCAGGACCAACGGCTTAACGTGCCTCTCGAAGCATTATAATGCTATTGATATACAACAATTAAATAGACCGTTTGGTCACCCATCCAAACACTTTCGCGGTTGTGCTTAGCTTCGGTATCTTTACCAAAGTGCAATGGCAGCATTGCGCTACGAACACCTATAAATACACTAGATTATTTAGTATTTAGTCTTTTTAATATAAACGCGAAAGTTTGTGAGGATGGTATGTTTGATACTCCTTCACGCTTAAACTACTGAATGGATTTTGATAAAACTATACAGTATATAGCTTATTCATTGGAATAGCACATAGGCTATAAATTTCAATTATATTATATTAGACACTATATTTACGCCGATAAAGCTGCGGGAATTTGCTAGTACATTATACACTTAAAGTTACGTCACTAAGAGATGCGGTTATATCCGGCCGCTTTATGCTTGTTCGGCGAGAAACTGTTAGTTAATCTTCATTGTGTTAGCAACAACATCACTGAAGTTACCAAGAATACTTACTTGAAGGAAGTTGCTTTATGGATCTTCTATACCTTAAGAGCGCTTTCACACTTAGGCGACTTTAACAGCGCGACGGTCACGCGACAGCTGCGCTGCTGATAATTTCATACATATATAACAGCAGTCAGCCCTTCACAGCTGCGCCGTCGCTCTAATGTAAAGGCGCACATACTCTGATTTATAATTACATAAACCAAAATGACATAATGGGATGCCATTTTTTCGTAATTAAAAAATAGTGTTGTTCCTAAATAATAAAAAAAAAAACAATTTATATTCAATCGTTGTTCTTAATCATCATCATTATCATCATTATCAGCCAAAGGGCGTCCACTGCTGAACATAGGCCTCCCCCACGGCTTTCCACAGCGACCGATCACTAGCGGTCTGCATCCAGTTTGATCCTGCGATCTTTATAAGGTCGTCTGTCCATATTGTTGGTGGACGTTCCACGCTGCGTCTTTGGTCAAAGGGTCTCCAATCTAGAACTTTCCTGCCCCAACGGCCATCAGTTCTTCACGCAATGCGCCCTGCCCATTGCCACTTGAGCTTACTGATTCTCAAGGCTATGTCAGTTACCTTATTTCTTCTACGTATCTCCTCATTTCTGATTCGATCCCGTAGAGAAACACCCAGCATAGCCATTTCCATCGCTCGTTGTGTGATTTTGAGCTTCATTATAAGGCCCATAGTATGAGACCATGTTTCGGATCCGTATTTCATCACTGGTAACACACACTGGTTAAAGACTTTCGTCTTTAGACACTGAGGTAGATGAGATGAGAAGACACTCTTGCGTAATTTCCCGAACGCTGCCCAGCCGAGTTGGATTCGTCGATTGACCTCTTTCTCGAAGTTGGATCACTTGTTCTTAATCGATCATACAATTTTAATAGTTGTATTTTGAATTTTTGTTGCGCAGAAGCTTAAAAGCATGAATTATTATAGCAGCGGTATTACAATAAAACTACAAAAATAAAATCAGTTTGAAAATCATGTTTAATCAAATATTTTCATAATTTCTAATAAAATATTTATTTAAAAGTAGTAAAAATTAAAACAGGTAAAATCATACAAGAATATTAATATTAAAAGGGAAAGTACCTAGATTCTTTTTTGCTCTTTTCAGAAACTGTTTTATGTATTACGTTTTTTATAGCTTTAATTAACGTTTAACATGTATTTTTTTTTAGTAAATGAGCAAAATTAATTCAAAGCATAAGTTCAATTGATCGCGTACAATTGAATTGTTGCAACACTTCTAGTACGACGCTGGCAACATTAAAAAAGAAAAAGTTTGATTGAAACTGTCATTTTGGTCTATCTAATTAAAAATATCTGGAATTGTGTTAAGCAATCGTATTCATTTGACAGTTCATAACGTACGGTTTGATCTGTCAAACCCTTTGTTCTTTGCCGTTTGACAGATCATACCGTACGTTTTGAATTGTCAAATGAATACGATTGCTTTACACAATCGCACCCCAGAGTGTATCCTTTTGGTGGAATTTTGATAACGAAGTGAACTCTAACGCATACTTTCAAAGTCAACACGTTTGGTAGTGGTTAGCGCTCCTGACTACTCAACCGGCGCGGTCGCGAATCTGAATCTGCAAATATGTTTGTGTGATGAGCACGAACATTTGTACCTAAGTCATGGATGATATGTATGTAAGCATTTATGGGAGAGGCCCCAGTCATAAACCTTGCATGGCACTTCGTAACACAAGAAAGAAAACTCTTTACTTCGAAACTAGATGATTCGTGTGTTATCCGGCGCATATTTGTTTACTTATAGTCCGTTGACTGATGCTTCAGACCCCGACACCCCGTACACAATGCGACTTTTAGCATAGACGCAGTCACGCATTTTAAAAATGTGCGATAGCATTGCGTCTCACGAAATGAACAGATTTAATTTGGCATCGATGCAGTCGCCCGTTAGCATCGATGCATAAGCGCGACTGCATCATTTCTAATGCATGTTATTATTGATGCAGTCGCTTATACCCAGTTCATAAGCTGTCAATGTCCAGCTTTGCATCGCGACTGCACCGATGCTAAAAGTCAAATTGTGCAAAGGGTCTAAAGTTAAGCAATAAACTTATACAGAGCACATGTCATATAGTATACAAAATACTAGCGAACTGGGAGAAGTTTGTTTCGCCAGCGGTCACGTCCCAACCGTGGTAGTCCTTCTGCTGATTATGATGACAATGATACTTTTGAGAGTTATTAAACAACAGCTAAGTTTTAAACGTTAAATTCAAATCAGAGAAACAGTATAAATTGCACACAAACAGAATACGTTCAGTAGTTATACACAAACTGATTGCACACGCCACGAGGCGCTAAGGCCCGGTGAAGCTTATCTGAGACATATGACAAACAAATCCGACAGTTAATATCAACCAGTCTCAACTACACTTTTGAAATCATATAGAAAACAAGAATTCTTTTTAAATAGAACCTTCTAAAGCCTATTTTTAAATTTTGTACATGAATGTACTGTTCAGCACTATTTTCGTAGCACTAATCATATTAAAGCCCGATTAACGATTAAGACATAATTTAGTTCTAGTATTATATCCATTCCTCTTTTTGGCTTGGATAGGATTTTTACACTTTAGGTACTGATTCTGTTCTTCTCTCCTGGGTGTTTACACACGTGTGTCGCTTAAAATTTTGTGTACTGCAACGTCCCAGCGTCGTCCTTTAAAGAATAAGATCGAAAGAAAAAAGCAGAGTCATTTTTAATCCGACTCGTTCTGTATTGCTTTACCACAAAAATTATTTTAAAATAAACTTTTTGTTATTCACTATAGTTTTCACAACGATATCGCTATATAACACATTATTTGATTGATTTTTCATAAATGACGTCAATATTTCAAAATTGACTCGAAAAGATGAAGTTTTGCCCGTAGCTACAAACCTATACATCCCCCCGGTTGGGGTGTAGAAATGTGTAGCTACAAGCGCAAAACCTCTATATCTCACCTCTACAGTACCTCATTATTTTACAAATAGAACCACCTTCAAAATACTGCCTAAAAAGCTTAAGTAACGCATTAGTCTTCTTTCTAGAAGAAACAAATCATTTTGTAGTCGGTGTATGATGTATTTTTAGAGTTTAGACTGTTGAACTTTAAAAACACAACTTGCTTTGACTTCTCGTTTTCGGTAAATCCTGAGACAAATATTAAACATACTTACCAGCCATAATAGACCAACATACTAAAGTCTCAGCAGATTCTGATGATATCACATGCATACATGTCGAATTGACTACCTAATTTTTTTGAAGTCGGTAAAAATCAAGACTTTTATTTGGGCTATGCTATTAATCCATATGCTATGCTATTTCATGTCCTCAGTTGTGTGCAACAAAGGGTAATGAAATGACAAATTCTCCGCCCGGGGCTGCATATGCATACAATTAAGCTGTGGTTTCTACGGTATTGAAGTGAATTACACTGTTTTAATTAATGTAGCTAAGAAGCACATTAAAATATTAATAGGAGTGCATTAAGGAGCGTGTGCCCGTTAAATGGGTACAAAGTAGAAGTCATAAATTGTGTCATTTTGAACTCTAAGTTTTTAATAATAAAACGCAACTTTAAAGCCTGTTTTTTCCGACTTAAAAAAAAATGCACTAAAAGTCTAAAATAAACTCTTGATCTTTTAAAGGAAGGAATCTTTTTTCGGGGTACCTATCATGACACAGATTTTTTAACCGACTTCAAAAAAGGAGGAGGTTATCAATTCGACTGTATGTTTTTTTTTTATCATTATTTTTTTTTTGTATGTATGTTACCTCATATCTCAGTCGTTTGTCGACCGAATCGATTTTTTTTTTCACCTATTTAGAGGGTATACCTTCTAGTTGGTCCCATTTTTTCCATTTTGGGATCTGATGATGGGATCTTGGTGTATTCGAGGGAAACCCTCAAATTTTAAAGACACGTATAGTGTTTCTTTACTAGAATCTTAATGTTGACGTGTTGTTACGTCTGATAGTCAACATTTTGTGGGGCTGAGCTGATGGTGGAACTCCTTAATGCCTAGGAGTTCAGTAATTATAATGACGAAACTTATGATAGGTAATTTGTAGCTTCGTAAAAAATAGAATCATAAGGTGCAACTCCCCCCCCCCCCCCCCCCCTCTTATGTAATCACTAAAAATAAAGAAATAAAATAAACTTTAAAAAAAAGTAAAAACCGACTTCAAAACCAAAATGCACTAAAAAGTCTTAAATAAACTCTTCACCATTGAAAGGAAAGGAATCCGTTTTAGGCAAACAATTTCTTTTTGGAGTCGGTGCCATCACTTTGACCATCAAGCATCAACTATCACAGCACCGACTCCAAAAAGAAATTGTTTGCCTAAAACGGATTCCTTTCCTTTCAATGGTGAAGAGTTTATTTAAGACTTTTTAGTGCATTTTGGTTTTGAAGTCGGTTTTTACTTTTTTTTAAAGTTTATTTTTTGACATCGAATTTCATTTCACAGAAATCTATTCAATGAATGTTAATATCTTTTTTTCTTGATTAATCGAATAGTTATTAATCGTCGTTTCATAACATTAAATAACAGTTTACCAAAAAAATGATTCACAACTGTTTTGTTAAGCAGAATAACGATATATCAAACTAATGTTTCATAGAATTCTTAAATTATCGATATAACCTTTCATAAAAACTTGTTTCAATGTGTAACGGTTCCCATGTATTTTTGCATACGCATGCAAGTAAGAAGGCATGCGCATATAAACGCATGCAAGTAGGAAGGCATACATGCATGCATTAATGCATGCAAGTAAGCAAGCAGGCATGCATTATTGCATGCATGCAAGCATACAGGCATGCATGCAGCAAGCAAGCAGGCATGCAAACAAGCAGCATGCATCTGGGTTTCCTCATCTCCGGCGCTGCGGGAATAGCAGCCTCGTCTCCCTTGCGTAACAAGGCGCAGTCACCCACGCTCGGCTCCACTCTCGTATCGGGCAGACTAGTACCACGGCGAGGAGACCACGGCGAGTCGGGATTAACGCAGTTTATTTATTAAATCAATATTTATTACATATTTATATCAGTTATGCTTTAAATTGTCTATTTATAAAGTATGCAATATAATATTAGTAACAAATTCGTTTGGAAATACGGACTTTAGTGAAGTAAAATTCGATGTTTCAAGAATTCTGTATATTGAAACTTACGTGGAAATAAAATTATGGGTAACAAAATAGAAAGCTAACGTTACTTCGATAAAATACGTAATTTATGAAAAGAAGTAACGATGAAGTAAGTTTGTAGATAATAAGCATTTGACCAAATGAAATTGTGATGTAACAAGATTCTAGAATTTGTTGAATATTATTTTGAAATATCTGCGAATCGTTTTATGGGGAATGAAAATCGATGAAGAAAATTGCGATTAAGTGATGAGTTCCCCTATTTTCGGCGACTAATTTTATTTCGGAGTGTGTGAGTATCAGAGGATAGTTGATGCTTGAGATGGTCAAAGTGATGGCACCGACTCCAAAATTGTTCGGCCTAAATGATTTTTAAAAGGTCAAGAGTTTATTTGAGACTTTTTAGTGAATTTTGGTGTTGAAGTAGATTTTTACTTTTTTTTTAAAGGTAATTTTATTTTTTTATTTATAGTGATTACAGAAGGAGGGCGGGGGACTTGTACCTTATGACTCTGTTCTGTCATGAGTTCCTATGCGTTAAGGAGTTCCAACAGCTCAGCTCCACATAAAATTGACTATCAGAATGCAACAACACGTCAACATTAAGATTACAGTAAAAAAACACTATACTTGCCTTTAATTTTTGAGGGTTTTCCTCGATTGTACCAAGATCCATCATCAGATCCCATCAACAATGGGACCAACTAAAATGTATAACCTTTAGGAAGGCATTAACGAACAACATCTGCATCCTTCTGTTCTTTGAAAAGAACAAAATATTTTTCAACTCTGCGTTGCCATACGACAGTTATTGACAATTGATCGGTTGCATCTGCTTCCATAAATCAGCGAGATAAAGGCGACATTTCAAAAAGATAAATAAAACACGTTTGCGAGCAACAAGTCCTTTTCATAGGACACAAAACTCAAACGAAATATTGCAACGGCAAACAACGAGATTGGCCCGCGATGAAAATATAGCATTTTGTTTCTGAATTTCAGGACAGAAGTTGGTGCTTTGGTGGCATTAAGTTTAGAAGCTGTTTTTCAAATTAGGTATTCATTTTAGAAAAGCCCGCATTTTTTATAATGTCTAAAATATTAAATAAATCCCAGTTCTGATTTCATCCTTTTTTTATTTATCCTTTGAAAATGTTCAGGCAATTAGTTTCGATTTAAAGCATTTTCACGTTTAGGTGACTTAGACCCTTTCCACACTGTGAATTTTAGCAGCGATGCAGTCGCGATGCTAACGCGCGTTAGCATTGATGCAGTCGCAAAATGTCAACCTTTACACACTGCGCTTCTTCTAGCATCGATAAAGTCGCGATGCTAACGCGCGTTACCATCGATACAGTCGCGACGCAGAAGCAGGAAATAGTCAAAGTATGTACTGAATGGAATGGAAAATCTTGGCGACTGCATGGATACTCAATAAAATCTGTTCATTGCGTGAGTCACGATGCTAAAGCGCGTTTTCATAACGCGCGACTGCATCGATGCTAAAAGTCGCAGTGTATGAGGGGTCCTAACAGCGCGACGGTCGCGCGACAGTCACACTGCTTATAATTTTATTATTAAATGGCTGCTGTCACTCTAATGTGAAGGCACACTTAAATACACGTGTCAAAAGCCACAACAAAATGAAGTAACTATTAACTATTGTTTTTTTTTCACCTGAACTTTTTTATACAACATGAATTCTTATAAGTGCAATTATTAACCTGTTGTATATTTTAAGTACTTCAAGCCTGCATTTACGTTTCCAATTATAGTTTATTGATAGAAACAGTATTAGAATTAATGTAATACCTGATTGATCCTGATAATGGAGCTTCACAATACACACAAATACGTCTAATGCGGCCTCAAGAACCCTGTAGTTTCCCCTCGCTGAAAAAATAAACATTTCTAAGAGCTAGGCAAGCAAACACGATTATTGTCGATAATGGAGGAAATCTGAAAGTGGAGGGGTCTGAAAGAGCCATGATAAGATTACTTACTTCAAGGATTCCGCGAAAAAATATGAAGAGAGTAGCTTTTACTAGATTTTCTATGTGTTTACATATTCTAGTTATTGCAGTTAGTTGGGAACACTTAACTGTACACATATATATGTAAGTACCCTATAGTAAGTACTATCCGCACCCACTATCATAACCTTGGTTCACTTCAGTGCCGTTACCAGAGTTTACGACGGGTTTATTCGCTAGCGACGACGTAAAAAAGTCTATAGAATGTTGCACAGCGCCTCTAGCGGTCACTGACAGAACTAAAATTTCCCATTCAAAAGGTAACTGTCGCTAGCAAATAAAACCTTCGACGCTATCGATTAAACTCCAGAATTAAACACTTTTTTCTTTTAGTTGTGTCATTTTAGACGTTGTCAATATCATCACCTTACTTATTTATAATTTTGTATTTATTAAGTATATGTATTCCATGTTTGTTTATTAGTATCCTGGTTAAAAAGTACCTAATTATATATTTGTATAATATTCGTATGCATGTTTTCGCTTCAATTGTTCAGAATTTTTCGATTATACCTACGTCACGTATTGTTGACTTAAAGTGACACAATAATTCAGCCGTGATCTCCGGTCACGGACCGAAATATTGTATGAATATCCATCCATCATTACGTATACTGTAAAAAACTTGTACCTACACGAGAGTCCCGTGCTCTGTATTTGTATTCTACAAATACTTTTTGACTTTGAAAGATACTCTGATATTTGTAATGAAACAATCGTGGTAAAAACTCCTTAAAATTTATTCGGTACTTACAAATTTAACAATATATAAATTACGATAGTTAGCTATTTACAAACTATGTACACTATTACACTACTTTGAGCAATAAAATATACAATTTCATCTTAAGCGTTGATTGATATTATGATGCGGAAAAAACAAACAAACTGTAGCAAAATTGTATGATGTTGCAATACTTAGCAAAAAACTAACACTTTAATTTTAATTGAATTACTATGAGAGATTTCTTATTTACAAATATGATATTATTTTATTTCAAACTCCTATAATTATATTAAAAAAACATAATGAATTAAAAATAACTTATTTCAGGACCTCAGAAAGAATATTAGCATATTAAAAAACATTCTAAAATCATAACAGTCCAGAAGTTCTTTTTAAGGGACTTAAAAATTATTACACCGTCTTGCGCCCATAAAATTCAACTGAAAAAGACCTCTTGAACACAGATTAAAACGCAAAGGTTAAATATTTACGATTTCAATGGATATTTTCGTAGCTAGGGATGCGATATGTTTATAATTTATCGAACAGTTTATGAAACTGTTATACTTTAAATTAAAAATCTAAGTGCTGTCAGTAACGTATATTTTATTATTTCGTTACTGGAGAACGATGCGTATGTGATATCAAATCTTGTATTTCTTTTTACGTATCAACGAAATGCTTAGAGTTAGTTATATAAAACATGTTTTGGCGTCAGCCGAAAGTTCAAACACAATTTCACGCAAAACAATTTTATTTCACTTTTAAGCAATCTCACAATAATACAAAGACTTTTCCTTACAAATCCTTCATTTAGAGCTTACAAGTTGCTTGCACAAAAGCTAACGACTCAATGTCATGAATTCTGTTTGCTCGCCCTCACGCCATAGCGTGCCGGATACGGAAATAGTTGATTTTATTGTGATATAATTAAATTGAATTGTATAAAATGATTATAGTATACAAATAAATATTAAATATTTTTTAATGTTTTTATATTTAATCAATTAAATTTAATAACATATGGGTCTGCATATAGAATTTACTAAAATCTGCTAACGTAAGTTACGATACTAATCGCTTCTCAAAATATATTTGACTATCTTAAAGTTATTTTTAATAATTGTACATTTCATATTTAATAATATTTATGATTAATAAATTTACATTGCAATAATTAAATAATATAATATTGAATAACGAAGCTATGATTTATTTAAATCTATAAGCCGGAAATAACTCCATGTAGTTTTAAATCCTATTTTGAATATTATTCTAATAAAATCAGTTTTCATTTATGATATTTGACACTATAATGAAAATAAAGCGAATGCATACTTTCCCAACCCATGCTGCCACGAAACCAAAGTTGATCGTTCCTCGTGTCAATAACTATTTTGGTAGATAAGCGCACTAGGAAATGGCTAACCCCAGAATAAACCCCAGTATAAACGACTTGCCCAAGGATTTGCACAAAGTAAGAACCATCTTAAAATACTATTAAAGAAGCACTTTTTGTTGCTATGTCCATAGTTAAGGCTTATTCAGGCCATCTTGTTCTTCCTGTAATAGTGAATGTTAAAATAATATGTATAATTCTCTCAAAATTTAGTTTATTATTTGTTTGTCTAGTATTATAATATAGTCATTAAGATAAACATAAGAAAAACCCACGAGAACTGCTGTCGACAATTTTTTTTTACAGTTTGGTAAAGTCATTTTTAGGGGTCCGTAGCCGAATGGCAAAAAACGGAACCCTTATAATTTCGTCAAGTATGTCTGTCAGTCTGTCCGTTCGTCCGTATGTCTCAGCCATTTTATTCTGTAACTATAAGCATCACACTGTTGAAATTTGGTAGGAAGATGTATCCTGTATAAAAATTTAAAAATAATGACATTTAAGGGGGAGGGGGGGGGTCCCATACTAAAACAAAAAAATTTTTTCTTTAGTCAAACCTATGCGTGTGTCTATGGATAGGTCTTTTAAAATGACGTAGAGGTTCCCTAAACCATTTTAAAGTCTAACGTTTCATAGCTAGACGCTTCCAAAGTGGTAAAATGGGCGTCCCACTCCATCTAACTTCTAAACTAAGCAGGTGTAAATTTGGAAAAAAATGTATAGGTATAGTGTAGATAATCTATACTAATATTATAAAGCTGAAGAGTTTGTTTGTTTGAACGCGCTAATCTCAAAAACGACTGGCCCGATTTGAAAAAATATTTTTACGTTGAATAGTCCATTTATCGAGGAAGGTTTTAGGCTATATAACATAAAGATACGACTCATAAGACCACAGCAGCAATGAAAAATGTTGCGAAAACGGGAGAAAGATATTCCTTTTGAGAGCTTCCGCTGCGTACGTTGCGGAAACCGCTTATGTTACACAAAAATCATGTATGACAGGATTGTTCAGCATTGAGAGTTCTATAATAAAGTCCGCGACAGCATATGTCTATCTTTTATGGTTGACATACTATAACCTTTATTATGTTAATAAATTTGTAAAAATATAATGCATTATTTTTAGAGGTGTATTATACACACGGGTATTTATTCTTATCAAAATAAATACATTCATCATCAGAAGCATTTCATTTAGAACCAAGTTGCCCTGTATATCATTTGATTTCAATAAATATCTTAGGAGCTATCACAGTTTTAACATAACTCCGCACCAATATAATGTTCGCAGCTTAAGTACAACGTGCGCTTGCGCTAATATATTATAAAGCTGAAGAGTTTGTTTGTTCGAACGCGCTTATCTCAGGAACTGCTGGACCGATTTGAAAAATTATTTTTATGTTGGATAGTCCATTTATCGAGGAAGGCTTTAAGCAATATGACATAAAGATACGACTCACAAGACCACAGCAGCAATGAAAAATGTTGCGAAAACGGGAGAAAGATATTCCTTTTGAGAGCTTCCGCTACGTACGCTGCGGAAACCGCTAGAGTTGCACAAAAATTATGTATGACAGGATTGTTCAGCATTAAGAGTTCTATAATAAAGTCTGCGACAGCATAAGTCTATCTTTTATGTTTGACTTACTACAACCTTTTTTATGTTAATAAATTTGTAAAAAAAATAATGCATCATTTTAGAGGTGTATTATACACACAGGTATTTATTCTTATCAAAATAAATAGATTCATCATCACGAACATGTTATTTAGAACAAAGTTGCCCTGTATATCATTTGATTCCAATAAATATCTTAGGAGCTATCACAGTTTTAACATAACTCCGCACCAAAATAATGTTCGCAGCTTAAGTACAACGTGCGCTTGCGCTAATTATATTATAAAACTGAAGAGTTTGTAGGTTTGATCGCGCTTATCTCAGGAACTGCTGAACCGATTTGAAAAAATATTTCTGTTTTGGATAGCTTATTTATTGAGAAAGGCTTTAGGATATAAAACTTCACGCTGCGACGGGAGGGAAGGGAGCAAACTCAAAACGCGCGGATGAAGTCGCGGGGGACCGCTAGTTCT
The DNA here is from genome assembly GCA_963924145.1 of Pyrausta purpuralis. NCBI lineage: Eukaryota > Metazoa > Arthropoda > Insecta > Lepidoptera > Crambidae > Pyrausta > Pyrausta purpuralis. Next base: position 9,268,390 of record OZ001666.1, read on the forward strand.
ATATAATATTATAAAGCTGAAGAGTTTGTTTGTTTGTTTGTTTGAACACGCTAATCTCAGAAACTACTGGCCCGATTTGAAAAAATATTTTTATGTTGGATAGTCCATTTATCGAGGAAGGCTTTAAGCTATATAACATAAAGATACAACTCATAAGACCACAGCAGCAATGAAAAATGTTGCGAAAACGGGAGAAAGATATTCCTTTTGAGAGCTTCCGCTGCGTACGTTGCGGAAACCGCTTATGTTACACAAAAATCATGTATGACAGGATTGTTCAGCATTGAGAGTTCTATAATAAAGTCCGCGACAGCATATGTCTATCTTTTGTGGTTGACTTACTACAACCTTTTTTATGTTAATACATTTGTAAAAATAATGCATTATTTTTAGAGGTGTATTATACACACGGGTATTTATTCTTATCAAAATAAATACATTCATCATCAGAAGCATTTCATTTAGAACCAAGTTGCCCTGTATATCATTTGATTTCAATAAATATCTTAGGAGCTATCACAGTTTTAACATAACTCCGCACCAATATAATGTTCGCAGCTTAAGTACAACGTGCGCTTGCGCTAATATATTATAAAGCTGAAGAGTTTGTTTGTTCGAACGCGCTTATCTCAGGAACTGCTGGACCGATTTGAAAAATTATTTTTATGTTGGATAGTCCATTTATCGAGGAAGGCTTTAAGCAATATAACATAAAGATACGACTCACAAGACCACAGCAGCAATGAAAAATGTTGCGAAAACGGGAGAAAGATATTCCTTTTGAGAGCTTCCGCTACGTACGCTGCGGAAACCGCTAGAGTTGCACAAAAATTATGTATGACAGGATTGTTCAGCATTAAGAGTTCTATAATAAAGTCTGCGACAGCATAAGTCTATCTTTTATGTTTGACTTACTACAACCTTTTTTATGTTAATAAATTTGTAAAAAAAATAATGCATCATTTCAGAGGTGTATTATACACACAGGTATTTATTCTTATCAAAATAAATAGATTCATCATCACGAACATGTTATTTAGAACAAAGTTGCCCTGTATATCATTTGATTCCAATAAATATCTTAGGAGCTATCACAGTTTTAACATAACTCCGCACCAAAATAATGTTCGCAGCTTAAGTACAACGTGCGCTTGCGCTAATTATATTATAAAACTGAAGAGTTTGTAGGTTTGATCGCGCTTATCTCAGGAACTGCTGAACCGATTTGAAAAAATATTTCTGTTTTGGATAGCTTATTTATTGAGAAAGGCTTTAGGATATAAAACTTCACGCTGCGACGGGAGGGAAGGGAGCAAACTCAAAACGCGCGGATGAAGTCGCGGGGGACCGCTAGTTCTATATAATATTATAAAGCTGAAGAGTTTGTTTGTTTGTTTGTTTGAACACGCTAATCTCAGAAACTACTGGCCCGATTTGAAAAAATATTTTTATGTTGGATAGTCCATTTATCGAGGAAGGCTTTAAGCTATATAACATAAAGATACAACTCATAAGACCACAGCAGCAATGAAAAATGTTGCGAAAACGGGAGAAAGATATTCCTTTTGAGAGCTTCCGCTGCGTACGTTGCGGAAACCGCTTATGTTACACAAAAATCATGTATGACAGGATTGTTCAGCATTGAGAGTTCTATAATAAAGTCCGGGACAGCATATGTCTATCTTTTATGGTTGACATACTATAACCTTTATTATGTTAATAAATTTGTAAAAATATAATGCATTATTTTTAGAGGTGTATTATACACACAGGTATTTATTCTTATCAAAATGAATACATTCATCATCACGAGCATTTCATTTAGAACAAAGTTGTACTTTATATCATTTGATTTCAATTAATATCTTAGGAGCTATCACAGTTTTAACATAACTCCGCACCAAAATAATGTTCGCAGCTTAAGTACAACGTGCGCTTGCGCTAATATATTATAAAGCTGAAGAGTTTGTTTGATTGAACGTGCTTATCTCAGGAACTGAAGGACCGCTTTGAAAAAATATTTCTGTGTTGAATAGCTTATTTATCGAGAAAGGCTTAAGAATATAAAACATCACGCTGCGACGGGAGGGGAGGGAGCAAAATCAAAACGCGCGGACGAAGTCGCGGGGGACCGCTAGTATATTATAAAGCTGAAAAGTTTGTTTGTTTGAACGCGCTTATCTCAGGAACTGCTGGACCGATTTGAAAAAATATTTCTTTGTTGGATAGCTTATTTATCGAGAAAGGCTTTAGGATATAAAACATGACGCTGCGACGGGAGGGGAGGGAGCAAACTCAAAACGCGCGGACGAAGTCGCGGGGGACCGCTAGTGATAAATAAAGTTATATTTGCTGTCAACAAAATATTGTGGTATTTTACTAAGTGGAAGTAAGTGGATTCCCTTATTCAGTTGAAGTTGGCACGGAACCCTCAGTGCGCGATCCAACTCGCACTTGGCCGGTTTTTGTAACTATGTACTACTTGTTTTGTATTAAAATATTGTTTAAATTATTATTATATATAAAATAAAAAAACTATGATACAAACATTCATCATGAGTATTGATGAGCAGACGTTGTGTAATGTGGAAATCTGTGTAAGGCGGACATCATTCTTTAGAAAAAGATCGAGTAAATTTTATGTTATTTGCGTAAGAATTAGTTAATCGTGACCTATTATTCCTAAGGTATATTTTCATATTTAGTTAAAATTGTTACAGTCATTTTAGCTTAGTGAAGATCTTGAAACAAAACAGCTTAAAAAGAAACGTAACTAATTATACAAGTTACCTACAGACTAAGGTCGTCATCACCTTTTGATAAGTAGTACCTAGGTAGGTAACAATAGGATATTTTTGTCAGCTCTGATAAGTATGTTGTTTATTTACGTTGAATGGAATATTTATCACTCATATTTTTTTGTATTCGCCTGACAGATCTCACGCAGACTAGACATTTGCTGTGATTATAGTAGCAAAAATAAAATGGCAAAAGTGGCTGTCGTGACGGGAGCCAGCAAGGGTCTCGGCTTCGCTATAGTGAAAGGATTGTGTGAGAAGTTCGATGGCACAGTGTATTTGACCTCCAGAGACGACGACAGATCTTTAGCAGCCGTGAAAAAGTTGAATGACCTTGGATTGAAGGCCTCATACCATCGTCTAGACATAACAAGCGAAGAGAGCATCAAACAATTCGCAGATTACATCAAAACAAAACACGGTGGATTTGACGTTTTGGTCAACAACGCAGCCATCTTGGAATGGGACAAAGTTTACCCGGACTACGAATCTGCGAAACGGAACGTCGATACAAACTACAGAAGTCTTCTGAGTGTTGAAAAATATTTGTATCCTTTACTCCGAGATGGGGCTAGAGTGGTGAATATCTCGAGTTCATGTGGTCATTTATCTAATTTGAAGAAAAAGGAATGGATCGATAGATTATTGAAGCCAGATTTGGAGACTGAAGATATCAATTAGTTTGTTGATGAGTATTTGGAGAGTGTGAAGAACGGAACGTTTAATAAGAACAACTTTTCTGATGATGGCAAGCATGCTGAGCACAGAGTGTCTAAAATAGCTCTGACAGCTTTGACGATGGTGCAGGCGCGAAAGTATAAAAACATTTCTATCAATGCGGTAAATCCTGGACTGGTGAATACTGATATGGCGAACGGAAAGGGTGTGACAGATCCTGATGAAGCGGCAAAATTGATTCTCTATTTGATTCTAGAAGCATCCCCTAATATGAAAGGCACTTTTTTGTGGCATAATAAGAAGCTGATGGATTGGTACGATCTGGACGGTGAATTTTATTGTAAAGGAATTTGGTAATTAGTTTGCTACTTACTAGTAAGTAAAAACATATTTTGTCCTGATCGATGTTTCATTTATTACACGTTTACCATGTCCGACTAGCAGTGAAACCGGCCAAGTGCGAGACGGACTCCCACTCTAAGGGTTCTAACTGAATTAGAGATCCACTTTCTTCTACTTAGCCAAAATACCACAGTATTTGGTTGACAGCAAAAATAACTTTGTTTTCCACAATATTTGTATGACAAATAAAGTTATGTTTGAGGTTATTGAAAGCCAAAAAATTACTAGGTAGTTCGATCTTTTACTAAAAATTTTTTTTCCAAAATTTACATTTGCTTAGTTAAAAAGTTAGATGGGGGGAAACGTCTATTTTTATACTTTGGAAGCATCTATCTCTCAAACGTTAAACTTTTAGAGAAAATGGTTTTAGAAACCTTGATGTCATTTTAAAATACCTATCTAGACACCCTACACGCATAGGTTTGGCATTTTTATTTTTATTATTATTTTAGTTTCAAGTATAGGAGCCCCCCCCCCACTTAAATATCATTATTTTTTATTTTTTGTATGAGAATCGTAAAGCGGTTAACACGATACACCTTTCTACCAAATTTCAACAGTGTGATGCTTAGATATAGGTACAGAATAATGTGGCTATGGACGGACAGACGGACAGACAGACAAACATACTTGACGAAACTATAAGAGTTCGTTTTTTGCCATTACGGAAACCTAAAAATTCCGTATCCAGCAGTAAACATCTATAACATTTTGTAAACAACCGTTCCTTAAGCATCGTAAACCGAGTTTGGAGTAGGCTCTCCGTCCAATTCGCACTCGTCAACCTATTTAATTGGTTTGGTTCCGTTTTCCAATTTTAATTCCTGTCCCAGGTGCACCTACTCGTTTACCTACCTACTAGTAATCTCAATTTCTGATGATAATTTGAGAAATTTAAAATCTAAGATGAAAAGAAGGATTGTCATTTGATATTTTTTAAATGCATAATTGATTTTCGGGATGAATCATTTCAGAATGTGAGGGCAGTCTGCGTGAGTACTTAGTTCAATGCATAAGGAACGGTTGTTTACAAATGTTACAGGGTTTCCCTGGTAGACACGGTTTTTATAATCTATGCCAATTTAAATTCAAAGTTATAATGACATTAGCGATCCCCCGCGACTAAGTCCGTGTTTTTTGAGTATGCTCCCAAGTCCCACCCCTCCCGTAGAGTCGCGGCTGATGATTTATAGCTTAATGCCTTCCTCGATAAATAATAATCCCCTTAGCCGATTTCGACTACGGTGGCCAGTCGTTATGACTAACCGACTGCGCGGGATATATTATAGTGCACAAGTGTGTGCGCAAACACAGGTGCACTCTCTATTCCTTTCACTCTCATAGCCCGATGGGACAGCGAGCTGACACGACCGGAGAGAGTTCAGGCGCAGGATCAACGGCTTTACGTGCTTTTCCGAGGCACGGGGGTGAAACACCGCCAACTTCCAAACTCCGGGCTACCCTAAGAATTTCTGAACAGAAAAACTCAGGTATATATTTTTGGCCCGACCCGGGGATTGAACTCGGGACCTCTGGCGCAGCCGTCGCTTTAAAGTGCGACCCTCCTACCGCTGCGCCACCGAGGCCGTTCCTCGATAAATAAGCTATAGGTACCTAACACAAAAAATATTTTTGTAAATCGGACCAGTAGTTCTCGAGATGATCGCTCTCAAACAAACAAACTTGTCAGCTTTATAATATTAGTATAAATTCCCTAGATAGTGTTAATGTGTCAATGATGAAAAAAAAACAGGCACTTAAGGTTCATGAGGAATGTTAGTTCCCTGAGATATGTTTTCTATACTAGTGTGCTTTACTTAGGCATAGACTCAGGTGTACACTTAGCCACTATATTCATGAAGGCATAACAGGCAAATAGTTATCTAAGGGGTTCAGGGCCCTTTAAGGGACTTTAGAACTAGTACTTATTCACATCTAACTAATTAAAAAATAGTCGCCTAGCCAATTCCTTAGTTATATTTTTCTAATAGGTATTATTAACAGGTAGTACGAAAGAATTTAATTAAACTGAATTAGAGATCGACTTACTTCCACTTAGCCAAAATACAACAATACTTTATTGACAGAAAATATAACTTTGTTTTTCATAGTGTTTGTATGAAGCATAAAGTTTTATTTAATGGTTGTTGAAAATGTGCTATATCTCAAAAACGTCTAGTTCGATATCGTTCAATCCAATTTCCCGTGAAAGTCATTGTCAAGATCTACCTACGTCATGTATTTTTATCAAAATTGACACTCGCTTAGTTTAAAAGTTAGAGGGGGGCGGGGACACCCATTTTACCACTTTGAAAGCGTTTATGTTTCAAACGGTAAACTTTTAGTGAAAATGGTTTTAGAAACCTCGATGTCATTTTAAAAGACCTATCCCTAGACTTAGTTTCAGAATTAAGTGGCTGTGACATACGGACGGACAGACAGACAGACAGACAGACTTGACGAAACTATAAGGGTTCCGTTTTTTGCCATTCACCTACGGAACCCTAAAAACGACTTTCCATAGAAATCAGACGGTTCACGTTTACGTAACTGATTTAGTATGGGAAGTCATTTTAAGGAGAAAAATGTTAAGTTACTAAGTAATTCTGAGAAGCATTCTTAATTATTTGCGTGCTGTTTTGAAATACTTTGTATAGCGTTTCAAAATTGCCACTAAGAACCTAGTTACGTAGATCGGAAACTTAAATTGGAGTAAACTTTTTTATATGAGTATCATGTCGTGTTTGATTGCAATTAATGAAAGGTATGGTGGTATAAACAGTGCAAAGTTACATAAACGTGACTTCCGTTGCGTGCACTAAACATATTATAACACCTAGGTCACATTTTTCTTTGTATCTCATGTGACGCTGGAAGATAACTAATTTATCTTTTGTTATACTCTCAAAAATCATTCACATTTCCCCATTTTCATGGGTACCTTCATCGAATAAAAAAAATACGCAGTATTCTGGAACCGGACATTTTCGTTGACGAAGTCGCGGCGAGCTATTATTTTTACACTAAATACCAACCCATACTAAATAACCTAAAATTAAGTATACGTCAAGGAAATTAAATCGATATTAACTAATAAAAGTTTTTGCATTTACGACATTATTACATTTATTCGTAGATGCACTTATTATCAGCTTTACCAAATTTTTAGGGTTCCGTAGCCGAATGGCAAAAAATGGAACCCTTATAGTTTCGTCAAGGCAGGCTCCCATACATGAAACTAAAACCGCATTTTTTTATTCAAACCTATGCATGTGGGGGGGGTGTCTATGGATAGGTCGCTTAAAATGACATCGGGGTTTCTTAAACCATTTTATATGAAAGTCAAACGTTTGAAATACAGAAGCTTCCAATATGGTAAAATGGCCGTCGCCCCCCTCTCTAACTTTTAAACCAAGGAAGTAAACATTTTGAATTTTGAAAAAAAAATAAAAAATCTTAACAAAAGCATTCAACGAAAATTGGTTTGACCGAGATTGACCAGTAGTTTTATAGATATAGCTCGTTTTTAATAACCGCAAAAATAACTTTGTCTTTCATACAAACAAAGTTATTTTTTGCTATTAACAAAATATTGTGGTATTTAGGCTAAGTGGAAGTAACTAGACCTCTAATCTTGTTTAAGTTGGCACGGAACCCTCAGTGAGCGAGTCCGACTCGCTCTTGGCGGTTTTTTCCTACTTATTGCCTACTGAGGTGAATGTCAAGCAACCACGTGAAACATTTAAAATGTTAACAAGTTTCTGGTATGTCGTTTTTTACTTTTTTTCGGGACAAACAAACACAGAATGTAACGTAGTTCAGTTTATTTCCACATTTTTTCCATTTTATTTCCGTTACTAGTGTAACTTAATGAAATGTTTTATGGGATATAATGTGACTTTGGTCAGTGATAATAAATAGCATCAGAAGCAGTGGTATGAGCAGAGTAAATGTATTATCATGTAAGCCATTACTTTTAATCTTCGCATTGCAACTTTAATATTAATAATAGTAGGAAGACAATATTTTTTTCTTAAATTTAAAATTATTATTGAGTGTTTATAGCACTCATTCATAACATTATTACTGTCTTGTAGTCGTTAATTTTATTTTATAAATGGGAATCATTATACGTACCATACTCATACTTAGTTATTTCGCTAAAATATTTGGATTATATTATACAACATGGCACAATCTTTAAATTACGGTTATTAAAATAAGAAACAAGCACAATTTAGTACAACAAAGATATTTAGACACAGTACAGATTTTCATCATAAATAAAATAATTTAAAATAAAATAATGCGATATAATGTACTCGTATAATAATTATACTGGAGACCGATTCTCGCGGCAATCGAACTTTTTTCGTGTGATCATTCGATTGTGAGTTTAACCGTTTTACCGTTTTTTCATATATACACGTAAAAAAACATCACACGAACAAAATATAAACACATGGAAATCGTGACTCTGAGAAACCAAAAACTATTAATTTTTTGACAAAGAAAATACGATCGCTGAATTTTTTTCGTATATTACGAATTGCACTTTAATAACGATATTTTTATTGATTTGTCATTGAATTAACTTTTTTTTGCAAGGGAATTAAAATGCTCTGTTTCTTGACTCGCATCTGTAAAACAAAAAAAAAACATATTTTTTTAAAATCGAAATTACAGCCTACTTCAGTTTGTTGATACTATCATTAAACTTCCACAGTGCGATCATTCGGCCAAAAATAGGCATTGTTTGCTTCATAACGCGTTGTGAACTAATAAAAATTCTGTGCGGACTCTCAAAATGCAACGTACATTTCAATGGGTGGTGACGTGTTGTATGAACCTGACCTGCTCGTGCGCAAGTGTATCGGTCCCTTCGTGTCCTTAAACTTGCACTGTAGTCGCGCGCATGCGTGGTGTAACCGACGCACGTTGGCGGCTTGTTTTTGAATTTAGAACTTTGTTGTCTTAGTGGAATACTTTTTTGATACGTACTGACAATAACAATTTTAGAGAATAAATATTTTACTAATGTGAAAGTTCGTCAAGAAAAAAAATTGCATAACTTCGCTACTGGCCACAATTTTGGATTAAGAATGTTTTGGATTTGAAACATAGAAGCCTTTTTGTGTAGATTTTTGAACAAAATGAATTGTTAATGAATATTTTCTATAGAACATGGATTGGTAAGTACCTTGACACACTAGCATAATCTGTTTAATAACTTAATTAAGCTTCATTGCACCATTTAACTAACAAGTACAGTTATTTAATGCTTCAACACCCGAGCGGTTGCAGGCAACCGCATAACAATAGAATTTGCATTGTGTCTCGTTCACATACGCTTGAGGGAGTATGAAAAAACGACATGGCACTACTAAGCCTTTGACAACTTATATCACACCAAAAAATAAATGTGAAAAATCACAGCCAAGTCCAATACTACGAATGTGTTTGATTGAGGACTTCGCCGATAAAAAGTATTGAGATCTGAGTTTCACAGAAAATAAAAAATATATTGAATTTAGAATACTTAAATGTTCTTATTAGATACCACTTATTATGATGAAATTAAGATCAAGATTTGACTTGGCTAGTTTAAAAAAAAACTGTGAAAGCACTCCGGGAGTGCTGGCAGAAGTGAAAACTTGAATATCAAAGTTGTGCATTTTTGATTTTTTGGAATAGTTATTATCAATATAAAAGTACTATCATTTTTGTGATAGAATACAATAATAATAATAATAATAATAATAATACAATAATAATAATAATACAATAATAATAATAATAATATAATATTTTTATAGAATACAATATTTATTTATTGCGCTATCGTACACAAACATTACAATTTATATTATATCAAATTACATTAAAAAGTTTATCTCTCAGAAAAATCAACTTACATCCATAATTTCGCCAACCGTCTTACGGTTTTTCGATCAGGTCACGTGTCCTGACGCGAGTTTCACATTTTTCCCCCATCCCACAAAAGTGCTCAACGCCGCTAAAGAAGTTTTCACTTCAAAAATAATATTTAAAAGTTATTTAAGCCAAACACAATATTTATTATTAGTAAAAACTGGCGTAGTCATATTAAGCTTAAAAACATCAAAAGTGATATAAAAATAAAAGTTATGAAAATAATCCAATTTACAATATTATATTAGGGTTCCGTAGCCGAATGGCAAAAACCAGAACCCGTATAGTTTCGTCGAGTATGTCTGTCTGTCTGTCCGTCCGTATGACACAGACACTTTTTTTAATTAACAGTCATTGTTGCAGTATAAAGTGAAAAAAAATATATGTATATTTGCTTATTTAATTGCCTCGGTGGCGCTGACGCAGCGGTCAGAGGGTCGCACTATAAAGTCCCGGGTGCGATTTCCGGGTCGGGCCACAAATACGTACCTGCGTTTTTCTGTTCAGAAATACTCAGGGTAGCCCGGAGTTTGGAAGTTGGCGGTGTTTCAACCCCGTGACTCGGAAAATCAGGTTAAGCCGATGATCCTGCGCCTGATCTCTCTCCGGTCGTGTCAGATTGCTGTCCCATCGGGCTATGAGAGTGAAAGGCATAGAGAGTGCACCTGGGTTTGCGTACACACTTGTTTCCCTGGTCACTGTAGTCAAAATCGGCCAGGACTATTATTTATTATGGTTATTTTCTTCTTGTCAATATTTTTTTGGATTTACTGTGGAACTTGACACTCATTTAAATCTCAAAACCTTTTTTCTGCGAAGTTGACAATCAAACACATTCTTAATATTTATTTTAGCTGCTATTGGCTTTGAATATTTTACCAATAACAGTTTTTATTTTTAACCCTGATGAAATAAAAAAACCAAAAATTTCGCACGAGTGGGATTTGAACCCATGACCTCTGACGAACCGGACCATCATAAACGAGTCATCTTATTGACTATCATTTTTACCCGACTGTGCCTGAAGAAGGGTTATGTTTTTCAAGCGCATATACGAGTATGTATGTATATGACAATTTTTTTGTCACGCCCTACAGCCCAGGCGGCTAAACGGATTAAGACATATGAGTAGGTCATGAAATTTGTTATAATACAAGGAGTGACATAGGCTATATACATTTTATACCTTTTTTTTAAAAAAAAGGGGGAGGAGAGATGTTTTTTTTTATATTATAGCACTATGTATCAATCAAATGAACGCTAGTAATAAGAACATTACAAAAATCTATGATTATATCATATAATATAACATAGTTATATAATAAATATAACGCAAATTGTTATACAGCTCGATATGCATCGTCTTGCCCGACGACGAATTTTTCATAAATAATTAATAAACCCAAATGTAACTTATTATAAGTTTTAGATATCAAAACTTTTACAGTTACTTTGGTCAAATTGACTGTTTATAAAAGCGGCAATTTGCGCGGCAAACACTTTGGAAGCGTCTATTATCTATCAAATGTTAGACTTTAAAATAAAATGGTTTTAGAAACCTCTATGTCATTTTAAAAGACCTATCCATAGACACCACACGCGCATAGGTTTGACTAAAAAAAAATTTCGGTTTTGGTTTTATGTCTCCTTATGTTGTTTTAATATAATTATTAAATTATATTAAATATAATTGCCCCCCCCCCCTTAATTTTTTTATTTATTTTTTGTACATGAATCGTAAAGCAGTCAACAGGATACATCTTACCATCAAATTTCAACAGTCACCGAAGGAGCCAACAACCTTTGCCTTGCCTTTTCTTTTTTTTCTAGTGCAATTTTGTAAGCAGTCGGGCTTTTTGGTTTTATTAACTTTTTTTCATTTATGTTTTCGGTGGGATTGAAAAACACTAAAATTACATAAATCTACCATTAATTAATAAATACAAACATGCAAGAAATCACTATCGATTATAAAACATGACACGGTTTATAGGATGTCCTTATGCATAATGTACTGATGACAGACTGAAAACAATGCAGCGGGCGAAGTCTGATGCATCATTTTTGACATTTCGCGTCGACAATTTTAATTTTATGATTTTCTAATTCATCAAATATCATTTTAACTTACGTAGCTATATCTTTAATAAATCTTAAAAAATATTTGTAGTTTTTTAATCATTATTCGAAAATTCTTCTCAATCAATAAAAACACGAAAACACAAATTTTGTCTCAGCATTTTTCGAGCGCCACCTGGTGGTTTTACACGGAACTATGTCGAGACTTCCGATGCTGTTGCCTCCCTCTCGGGAAATAGAAGAAACAATACACATTGTTTGCTCTATAAACACATAACTCCTCTTTTATCTTCACCGCAATCGGGTAAAAAAGTTAAGATATTTTCATCACGCTGCATTTAATTTAAATGAGGTACTTAGTTGTTATCCTTTATCACTTATTTTTCTCGAATTTTCCTTATTTTAAATGTTTTGTTTCCAATCCTATGGAATATAATAATGTTAGTCACATGTTTACGAAATTTGTCACATATTTCTATTTTAAGAAAATCACTGTCTTTTATGAAGTGTGACAGTGGTCGGCAAAATAAAACATAGTAGGTATGACATTCATAAGCGTTTCCAAAAAAAAACTGGCCAAGTACGAGTCGGACTCGCACACTAAGGGTCCCGTGCCAACTTTAACTGAATTAGAGATCTATACTTACTTCCAAATAGCCAAAATATCACAATATTTTGTTGACATCAAGTATAACTTTTTTTTCATAGTACTTGTATGTATAACAAAGTTACGTTTGCAGTTATTGAAAATGTGCTCTCTCTACCAATGAATCTAGATCTAATCTCAAATACCACTAGTTCGATCTCGTTCAAACCACTTTTCGTTGAAAGTCTTTGTCAATATCTATATTATGAATGTACTTTTTTCAAAATGTACACTCGCTTAGTTTAAACACGCACCCTACACGCATAGGTTTACAAAAATAATTTTAGGCTTTAGTTTTATGTATAGGAGCTCTCCTTTATTTTTACGGTTAACAGGATCGAAGTAATAAGGACCTACTAAGTTACAACCGTGTAAAATAGTTTCAGAATAAAATGTCTGTGACATACGGACGGAACGACAGATAGATAGACAGACTTGACGAAACTATGTATAAGGGTTCCGTTTTTTGCCATTCAGCTAAGAAACCCTAAAAAACGTTTTAGTCAATGATATAACTTAATGTTCAAGGAGTGAGTATGAGTCTCTTATCTTATCTTATAATAAGCAAGGCAGTTAATACCAATCAAATGTAATTAATTCGGTGAACATCGCTGTTACTGTATTTGTAAATACTCTGTAATTATACACATGTTTACGTTAGTAAATATTCTTATCTTATTATCAGCTAACTCAGATAGCCAATGAAAAAAAAACTCGTCATTCAAGAAATAATGATTTGACGAATTTAACGACCTTCGTGGTGCAGTGGCTAAGCAAGCTGGGTCTCAAGGCGTCGCCGCTCAGAGGTCCCGGGTTCGATTCCTAGTTTGGTCAATGTAGAAATCATAATTTTCTATATTGTCTCGGGTCTGGGTGTTGTGGTATCACCGTTGTGTCTGATTTCCATAGCACAAGTGCATTAGCTAGTTACTTTGTGATCAGAGCAATGAATTTTATTGGTGTCCAATGGGTCCAACTGGACCGATTTTGATGATTTTTTTTTGTGTGTGTGGGGAACCCACATATTATTACGACATTATATATATATACTTAATACATACATAACATAAAATACGTACATGCATTAAAAAATATTTAATTAAACACATATTAAATTCATAACCTTAAGCACAACTATCAAAATAAACACAATACATAAAATAACGTAATACACAAATACAATATTTATTTTACACAAACAAACAGACAACGCGTCAGATGAATAATATTTTTTATGTTAGTAATGCGCGCAAGATAGCGGAGCTCGCGAGTTGGCCGACCGGTTCACTGCCGCCGCCCCGCTAAGAACAAGGAAACGGATAGATACTACATTATGCAATGCACAGTCTTTATAAATAAAGTATTTGAAAAGTAATTATCAATAACATCATAATTTGAATAATATTATCTTGATGCACGATTATCTATTTATTTTCTTAATCCAACATTAGAATTCGTAACTAGAATATTTTGCTTGAATGATTAATTATTATTATCTATCAGTTAGATATATTTCATGAAAATTATGTTACGAATTTTCAGGAGTATTTTAAGTACCTCGGTAGCGGTGGCCGTAGCAACAACACTCGTTGCCATGGCAACGTTTACTGATGCTGGGACCTGGAAACCTAATCCAGACGTCGGGATATCAGCTGGGTTCATATCAGAATGTGAGTATACAGCATTGAACTTCTAGTGTATGGAACTGACTTCACTAACTACTCTTATGCGGTACGAAATTGACTCCAATGGTCACTAACTCATTTAAAAAAAAAAATGTAAAAAACCATCATCATCCTCCGACTCCAAATGAATTTGTTTGTGCTAAGTAGATTCGCTGATGCGTTATTTTATGCTCTTTAGTCAATTATTTGAATGCAGTTTAATTTTACATAAATTACTAGCGTTCCCCCGCGAATTTGTCTGCGCGTTTTGAGTTTGCTTCCCCTCCCGTCGCAGAGTGATGTGTTATAATAGCCTTAAGCCTTCCTCTATAAATAAGCTGTCCAACACAAAAATATTTTTCATTTTTTCCCGTAGTTCCTGAGGTTAGCGCGTTTAAACAAACACACAAAATCTTCAGCTTTATGACATTAGTATAGATTATTTTATATATAACTTTATCAAACTTTAACCTCAACAACAGACCTATTCTCTTAACTGAGTTAGATTTGATTCGGTTTTCCCACAGATTAGATGAGTGGTTCGTTATCTACAATTAACCTATTAAAGTACTCATGTGTTTAATTCGCTGGTGCATTTTTTAAGTCCAGTCTAAACAATGACAGTGCTAATTATTTGTTGTGATGACTGCTGTGTCACTTTGCCACAGTATAAGTGAGGGCAGTAAGTCTGCAATCAAAGTCTGATACAAAAAACGCAATAAATACACAATACCGAACCCGTTTACCTAATGTCTTTGCATTAAATGTGTATAAAAACAATATATCCTTTTATAATCCTATAACTAGAATGTGTCAGACTTACAATGAGCTGAATCGCAGTGGTTGGGATGTAGATGTGTTCAACAGTAGGTTCTCCACATTTAAAAGATAAATTTCACAAATCTTGGGGGCCGAAGAATCCTCTGCCTCGCACTGTAGTAGTCTCAAGTAGAGAAATACATGTTCTGTGTCTGTACCTTTTATGTCACTTTACGTCAAATGTATCTGTTTGTTAAAAAAAAACATGCTGTGTACACTAATTTTAGGTTGCCGTCTAGTCTAATACTGTTTTATCAATGTTAGCTACCTATTCATGTCTGACTGTAATCTGTAAGTGTACCTTTATTCAATAAATAAATAAATACTCCAACATAAGTAAGTTAAGAGACATCACGATAGAAAATGTCAATACAATGTCTTTCATTCATAAACCAAGCGACACTACTTTCAATGCGCTGAAACTAAAGGTGTTTGTTTTTTATTTGATAGCACAAAATCGTGTTATAGTGGCTAAGGTTCATATTAGCATTTAAATAAATTACTTGGTTTATTTTTTCACATCCAAGTTTTCAGTAATCCTACTTCAAAATATTTTTTTGTGTCCGACCTGTCATGTTATCTGTTGTCACGCGATGGGCTCAGAGCACTCAATTAAATGACACTCTTTTAGGGTCCAGCAGGAAAATAACACATGCCTAAAGCTCGGTTGCTCTACCTACTTTAGCTAGAGTTTTAATAACCTATTCCATAACTGTCTCTCATGTATTTTCGTATGCAGCGTGTCAGCTGTTTGGCGATTGTTTAAGTTAGACATACAGCCACATTTGTAATAAAATTATAACATTGAGACTTCTTCAACACTTTAATTCTTCAAACAGGGTACAACTTTAGGTACAACCTCTTTAACTTGATGCCGCAAACCAACTGAACTGCCGAACTCCGCGCTCACCCCGAATGCAAAACTCTCCTCCAAAAATATATCAGAGTTGCCATAAATAAATAAATTTAAATGTAACCGTTACCAGTACCAGTGCGAATAAATGATAGCAGTTATTTATTTGATAATGACGACACATTGAAAGTTGATTTTTGTCGCTTATAATTATCTTAAAACAATGTTTTGTAAACTGATAAATAGATGGGTATGGAACCCTGGGTCTGTGATTTTCTTCGCATTTGACTTTTAATTCATCTCTAAGATAAGGTTAACCTTACAATTATCAGAATATTTTAAATGTAGGTTATTCAGTTCTAGATTTAAACATCACGCTATGTATTATTTTCCGTTCACATAAAAGAAGGAAAATGGTCTAAAAATACCTAATAAATAAATAATGAAAATTTTAAGCGAGTTCAACACCAATGAATGTTGTACCTATGTTTTTCAAAAGGAACAAAATAATCATTATTCGTCAGGCCTGGAATAAAAAAATATTACCTTCACATAAAAAAATATGATAATAACCCTGGCACCCCTTCCCTAGCGTTTTTTTAATACTTTCAGTCCCACGCGACTTTATCCTCGTGTTTTGAGTTTTCTCACTCCCCTCCCATCGCAGCGTGTTGTTTTAAAGGTCTTAAGCCTTCCCCGATAAATAAGCTATCCAACACAAAAATATTTTTTTTCAAATCGGTCCAGTAGTTCCTAAGATTAGCGCGTTCAAACAAACTTTTTAGCTTTATAATATTAGTAAAGACAATGACAATGTAGCTCTGCAGTTAATGTAAGTATTTCATTCGTCGATTGAATAAAATGATTCATTAATTTAATGATACTAAATAATATCATCAGGATAACTCTATCATTACATCAATAATAACATCCACTTTTAAGATTATCAAGCAACTTGGATACCTTTATAATATTTTCTGATAATAAAACCCTTTCAAACTGGTTTCTTAATTGAGGAGTTGAGGACTAAGATATAGTTAATTATTTCGTAATTACGTTAATTCTTACTTAACGGTTTAGCATTAGGCTTAAAACTGCCTTGTACTACATTAAAAATGCATCATTATAAGAATATGTTCGTTATTCACCTAAAGTGGAGTCAGTGGCTAGCAATGACCTAGGTGAAACCTAGACCTACCTACTATACTACCTTTGGTGTTATAGAGTAATAAGGTTCAGTAGTACTCTCTGATATATACTTCTCCATCAGCTAACTAGCTAGATTACGTTACTACCTCGTTGTTATAAGGGGCAGGTTGCTGGTATGAGAAATCTCGGGTTCGAATGCTGAGTTGAGCCAAAAAAGGTTTCAACAGCTCGGGCTTAGGTTAGGGTTTTATTATGTATCTCACTATGTCATAAAACTAGAGTAAGAGAGAAACAGAGTGCGCATTTTCGTGCTCATTTGTGATTTTATGCATATGGTCTGCGTACCTTATTGATTGAGATTGGCCGCCAAGATCGCGAATCGCCAAAGATTGTTAAGATAATTTCAGAAACATCCCTTGAACCAATAATTGGTTCTTTCTCAGAGCGCTTTCACACTTAGGCATTTTTAGCAGCGAGACGGTCGCGCGGCAGTCGCGCAGCTGTCAATTTAATACATAAAATGACAGCAGTAAACCTTTCACATCAGAGAGACGCGCTGCTGTCGCTCTAATGTCAAAGAGCACTTAAACTTGAAAGTAATGTTAAGTAGTTTTGTGGTTTAAATATAAATATTACACACCAATTACATCCATTGCTCTGATCACAAAGTAAGTTGCCAATGAACTTGTGTTAAGGAAATCTGACACAACGGTGGTACTACAACACCCAACCCGAGACAAAATAGAAAACTATGATTTCTACATTGACTCGACCGGAAATCGAAGCCGGGACCTCAGTGCGGCGACGCCTTGAAACCCAGCGTGCTTAGCCCCTACACTACGGAGGTCGTCAAACTTTGTTAATAGGGATAGTTAATTATGCCTATTTGGTTTGTTAGCTGTTGCTCGACCTAACAGATTCTCTAGAGTGAGAGATCACTACCTTTACCATGAGTTTACTGCGGTTTTACTCGCTAGTGACGACGTAATCTCATGGTGTATGGAATATTGCATAGCGCCTCTAGTGGTCACTTGCAGAACTAAATTTTCTATACGCTTTATTTACATCGTCGCCAGAGAATAAAACTGACGTAAACTCATGGTAATGGAACAGGTTTACTGACACTATTTACATTATGTAACTAACTGTGCCGTCTTGACTGGGTGCCCTAGGACTTGAATTGTATTGGTATCAAAACTGGTTTAGGCGTTTGTTTCCACCTTATTTATAATGAATGTGGCTAGGTGAAGTGCAACTAGTTTTCTAATGAGAGGATCCTTTGATTTAACCTTTAGTACGCTGTAAGTCAATTGCTCAGTTTAATTGCCTCGGTGGCGTAGCGGTTAAAGGGTCACACTTTAAAGCGATGGCTGTACCTGAGGTCCCGGGTTCGATCCCCTGGTCGGGCCAAAAAATATGTACCTTGGTGTTTCTGATCAGAAATTCTCAGTTCGGCCCGGAGTTTGGATGGTGGTGGTGTTTTACCCCCGTGCTTCTCTCTCCGGTCGTGTCGGATTGCTGACATATGAATGAACCTGTCTTTGTGCACACACTTGTGCATTGTTATGTCTCGCGCAGACGGCTAGTCGTTGAGACTGGCCACCGTAGTCAACATCGGCGCACTATTATTAGTATGTTGAGAAGGCTTTCACACCAATTGCAACGTATAATCAAACAAGGCTTCAACATAAATAGATTTTATTCAATTTGGGAAACCATACAATTGTCCATTAGAAAACAAAGATGTCGAAAAACCAATCCTCCCGTTAAGTTACCACATCTTGGTTTAACTATTTTTAATTGCAAGAATTTGATTTTCATTAAAAGCTTAAATACGCCTTATCAGTTATTGATGATATTGAGTATTTCCTCTGTCTTGCTTCGGTGAAGCCATGTATAAGCTATAATCAACTCATTTAAATAGAGGACACCACCGCCTTACCATTTAAGGACTCAAAATTGCTTGCACGACGCGTCACATTTCTTTGAAATGGCGCCCGCTTTTGGGTCGTATGTGCAAGCGGTTTTTTTCATTCGTCGAGAGGGAAACATCGGAGGTTTTAGTGGGGAAACCTGGACGAACGAAGGAGTCGCAACTAAACCACCGTCCCCACCCGGGCAGCGGTATGCATTAAGCATTTCCACCGCAAAAAAAAGTGCGAAGAGATCTCTGCTGTACGTTTAATATGCTGCACATAACCTTTTTAAATGATACAATGAACACGGGAGCTGATATAATGATGTCACTTTAATACTTTAATCAATGATTTATTTGTGCATAGTCATCTCCATGCATTTCAAACGCAAGGATAAAATGCTTATGAGACGCAGTGCAAATGATAAATGCAGGTGCAGAGTTTTATCAATTCAGCAACGTGCACTATTTTACATAACAATACGGACATTATAAATCATTAAGGTTGTTAGATTAATTAATTATTGCAAGCAGTACTTTATGACTAGTTTCTTTAAATGGATATTAAAAAAAAACAAGTGCGAGTCGGACTCGCATACTAAGGGTTCCATGCCAACTTTAACTAAATTAGGGTTCCACTTACTTTTACTTAGCCAAAATACCACAATATTCTATTGACAACAAATACTTATAACTTTGTTTTTCTTAGTATTTGTATGAATAACAAAGTTATGTTTGCGGTTATTCAAAATGTGCTCTATCTCAAAAACTACTAGTTCGATCGCGTTTAAACCAATTTTCTTTGAAAGTTTTTGTCAAGATCTACATCATGTATTTTTTAAAATTTATACTTGCTTAGTTTAAAAGTTAGATGAGGGGGGACGCCCATTTTACGAAAGCGTCTATCTCTCAAACGTTAGACTTTTAGAGAAAATGGTTTAAGGAACCTTGATAACCGTCGACCTACACGCATAGGTTTAAAAAAAAACTTAAAGTACTAAAACGTACTGTAAAAGTTTTGAATTCATTTGTAGGACGAACTTTGATATTGTTACTCGTAATTTAAAATTTATGAGGCCTCAGGTTTGGTTCTACTTTTAGGCTGGCTAGCTTTTAATTTTTTGGCAATTTATTTACTAGCTATTCATAAAAGGTCAAGGCAGCGATCAAATGACGAGGAAATAATAAGGAATTTTGTAAGCATTGTACCCACTTAGCCCTGCTTAAAAGGAATGGGTAACCAGACCACTCTTAATATAGAAGGTGTTTGGTACATCGTGTGCGAAATAATGGGGATCCAGTCGTTTTGTATTTATTTTTATTGTCAAATAAAGTTGCAGGTCAAATTTGAGAAAAATATGCTCCGCAACTTTGTGAGTTTTGTGTAAGTGATTTTGATGTAAGCAGAACCGCAAAATAATGCACAGGAACATACATATTTGAAATAATATATGATTCGAATGCCGAATTTTGGATATTTTTCATAAACACAATATCATAAGAACACCGGGCCAAAAAAAGGCAGCTAATAAAATAATAATAAAAAAATAGCTAATAACCACAAACACACACACACACACACATACACGCTAATGAATAAGTTTAAGCATAACTTCCTCTTTTTATTTTTTTATTAATCTTAATTAGTACTCGCCGAACGCTATTGGCTGCCCTTAACCGTCCACGTTACATTCATTTATTTAGGTACATTAATTTTCTTGTAGAAAGTAGGTATGTACGGACAACAGCACGTCAAGGTAAACACTGCGGTATCTTATGCAGTTGTAATAAGGGCTAGTTTGCAACAAAAGTGGATAACCTGATGTGCTGTCGACTGTACAATGTGCTGCCTATTAATGTTCTGATGTTGTTTACGCATATGTAAAGTTTTGAAACTGTTATTCTAAAACCTGACAAAAAAGGTTTTGAAATGTTTAATTTTATAATTTGAAGTTTATGAAACAGAAACAGATCTATTGATATGTTATCTTATTTAAGGTATTAGTTGTAACTGACTGCCTTTGTAGTTTTTGTAACTGTATATGTAATTTTAATATACTCAGTACCATTTTTACTGTATCTGCTATAGGTACCTACAGGACCTGTATACTTGCTGTGGAACTCTCTGATTGGCTAGATTCCATAATTAAGTTGTTATTGTAACAAATGTATCTATGTCTAAAATGCTGTTGAGTTTACTTAATAAATAAATAAAAAAAATTAAAAAAAAAACAATAAATAATTAAAGGCTATTATCATTTGGCACACGATTAGTACACCCTGTATATCAAGAAAGAACAAACAAACGACCAAACTGAAACTATAGACATACCTACACGTTTTAAAACATGATTTTTCGTAATTGTTCCGTCATCAGTGATTCTCCATACAGAGGTATGCGTCTAGTATGCAACCCCCAACTAGCAAAAACATGTCGTAAGCACGTTTCTCTTGCAGCAATCAGTCGTAAGATGGATCTTAAAAATGTCGTATGAAAGCTCTATGCACGTTCTCTCAACGCGATTTGGGCGCACTTTTCTCAGCTTTAAATGCTGTAAACATCGTAAGATTATCATCGCAATAGCTAAATAATCGAAAGAATATCGAGTATTCGCAACGCGAATGTTTTAAAGTGCCATGAAAGCCATCAGTATGCTTTTATTCCACACTTTAGCTTTCCTCAAGTCGAGAAATGCTCTTTCATTCGATTTATTTGTCGTATTAAAGCTGTGCGGTTGCAATCACTCGACTCTTTGATTGTGTGAATGCAACCAAGCTGCTCTCATACAACGTGTTTTATTTCTTAACCAAAATGGTGTTTAATATTGTTGGTGTTGGTGAAAAGAAAAAAGAAAATAAATGTAAGTAACTGTTTTTTCACAAATGCTATATAGTTTTTAATCCATCTAAATAGGTTACGCGTATGACCATTTAAAGTTTGCTTTTTCATATGCGGAATTAACTTTATCGTATATATTGTTTACATTATTGATAATATTTCCATGGGCCACAAGATTTCTTAGTTATTAACGATTTAAAAATAATATTAATTTAATAATTAAAATGATTTCGCCATTAATACACACAATTGCCATTACAGAGCATAATCACTCGACTTTTAGTCATAAAATAGCAATCCGGTTGCCATTTTACAACTAATCAGGGCGCCATTGTAGTTAGTTTAGGGTTCCTCACTGCAAATGGGTACTCCAGAAAAACGATTTTTTTTTCTATCAAATTAACCTAGAACATCTATCGTTAACTATATTTTTATTGAATTGAGTTTTAGTATGATAGGTCAGTGTATTTATTATAGTTCATAAATAATAATAGTTCATAATATTTAACAATGTCGTTTTTTTAGAGGTGACAACTAAATGGTAGTCTTCTTAGATACAGATAAATTCATAACAAAAGACGACTTAAGGCAGCTAAGCAAGTCGAAATGGCCTTGGAAGAAAACACATTTTTTAATAATGCAGAAATGTTACGCATGTCGCACTGTTATTGATAACAGCACTGGATCAAAACCAATTCGCTTTGTATTGTCTGATATAAGAATTAAATTATTACTGCGCTCATCGTTTTCGAAATTAGGCCTGTCAATGTCATTACTATCTAAATCCGAACCATGATAAGTGGAGCTATTTTCGGAAGGAGAAATAGTAGACGGTTCACATATGTCACTAGAAGCATGATTCATTTTTTCTGCGGAACCCTCCCTGATATTTTTTGGTCCCTCTTCACCCGTATTGAAATCCGATGCTGACGCAGATAATTTTAATCTTGAATACATGTTGTTCACTTTTCGCCGGAATACTCCACTCCTTTTAATTCTTTTCCACCGATTATAATCCATTTTTGCTATATAAAACCAATTAAACACATTTATCTCAACTTTAATCAACGATGCCCGACAAAATGGCGTTTGCAGTGCTGTAAAAGATTTTGTTCAATTTTCATACAACTATTACGCTGTATGATGTCTTCCAAATAATGTTAATAGAATCTTTGTGGCTATGATAGTTCAGTTTACAGCGTTTTCTCAACTAATATTTTCAAATCGAGAGAAAGCCTCTCAAATAACAATCATATGACAGTATGTGCTATGAAAGTAACCGTGATGCTATTTAGTTGAATGAACCACTTTTATTCCACAATAATGCTGTAATAATGATATATCGAAAGATAGTGGTATAAAAGCAAATTTAATGACGAAGTAGCAATTCAGTCGCTTTCATAAAGCTATCATAAGACTTACAGTTGTATGAAGGCTGTGAGAGATATCTTTATACAGTTGTCGAGTAAACGTGATATGAATTCGTCGAGTCAACGTTTACTCAGCATATTTAAAGAACCAAAAAGCGTTGAATGCCAAAATATCTAGAAAGCTACTTTTATACGGCTATTTGACAAATTGCGAGCTTTCATACGAGTGTCTTTCGATCTATAGTCGTAAAAACGTAATCTCATTACGTCTTTTTGCTAGTTGGGCCTATTTCACTGTACTGCAATTATATGCAATTGACATTATGTCATAATTACAATGGCATTATAGTCCGGTCAAATTAGACATCCAAGGTTACAAAAACTCCCACCTAGCTGAAAATTGGTAGGATTGCTTAAAACACCATCATAAATGAAATGTAGAAAGTCCCCATCGATCCGATACCTGGAAAAAAAGTTACTCGGGGTCAAAAGTCACAAAAACGGGTTTTTCGTGATTTTCAGCAAAACGGTAATATTATCATAAAATTAGCCACGACAAAAATTGTAGAGCAGATAAATATCTACAAAAAATGTTTTTATACTTTTCTTCCTAAGAGCCACCGTTTTTGACATATAACGATCCAAAAAGTTGAAACTATTGAATAATAAAAGATATTGGCAACGGTTGAAAATGATAAAAGTGATAAAAGTGGTGTTAGTTTAAAAAAAATGCGGATATTTATCCATCTGACTCATAATTCTCTAATACTTCTGCTTCTTCTTCTCCTTGATCTTCTTCTTCATCCTCGCTGCAAGTAAATTGCTCCAATAATGACAAATCGCATGTCTCCTCGTTAACATCAAATGAATCCTAAATTGTTGGTGATTCAACATTGGAGCACGACCGGTCTTGACAATTAGTACATGCTACAGAACAAAACAGGTCAACTTTTTTGCAACCACATATAGCACTACATCCCTTTTTACAGTTGCAAAAATTGTATTTAACAGTTTTTCCGGCGCACGTGGGAGTAAAATTTGAACTGGTTCTGATGTATTGTCGACCAACTTCCAACCCCACTCTTTTGGGTCTAGCTGATAACCAAGCCACACTTGAACTTGGTAATATACCCGAAAAAGATGTTGATGAGCAGCCGCTGAGGTTGGAAGAAGACAAGCTAACTGCACTTGTTTTTTATTTCGGGTATTTTTAACGAAACATGCATATCGCAACTTATCTAAGCACGTAGTTTTTTAAGGAGCTCCATACATAGAGAGAAGACACCAAATTCCGTTGGTGATAACTTCTTCTTGAGTTACCCGACATTCTCATAATTATAATATTTAATTTGTGTAAGATACACTGACCGATAGAATAATATTTTACTTGTATTACAGCTTCAGCGATGTATATACATCGCTGAAGCTGTAATACAAGTAAAAATATGTATAAGTACACCACGTATATACGTGGTGTACTTATACATATGTATTATGACGATTACAACTTTTTCAACTTTTTGGATCGTTATATGTCAAAAACGGTGGCTCTTAGGAAGAAAAGTATAAAGACATTTTTTGTATATATTTATCTGCTCTACAATTTTTGTCTGGCTAATTTTATGATAAAAACTTACCGTTTTGCTGAAAATCGCGAAAAACCCGTTTTTGTGACATTTTGGCCCCGAGTAACTTTTTTTCCAGGTATCGGATCGATGGGGACTTTCTACATTTCATTTATGATGGTGTTTTAAGCAATCCTACCAATTTTCAGCTAGGTGGGAGTTTTTGTAACCTTACCCCTATTTTTATGTCTAATTTGACCGGACTATTACTATCATATCGAGGTAAAACATCCATATTCGCTACTAGATTGGAAGATTAGCTTTTATGCTGTGAATCCAAGTTTAAACAAGACATATTTAGTATCGCTTACAAGCATAGCATATTTTTTTTTTTTTAATTCTCATATTTTTGAGGACTTTTATCTTAAAAAGATATGCCAGTCCTATCATACCTTATAGAAAACTAATATACAAAAGTTAGACTTAATTCTAGGTGAGAGTCAGCGACTGCCCGCCATATCAGCGAGCATACTAGCTAAGTTGGAAGTAGGTTCTCCCAGTATAGACTGGAAGATACCCATTCCAAGGCAGTTCAATTGATAAGCTTGTATGAGGGAACGTCGCTGGCTCTCATTTTTGACACATTCTGCCAACAAATGCTGGACATCGTCTATCGTACCGCACTCCTCGCAATTTGGTGAGTCAACTTTTTTCATGAGATATCCAAACTTGTTTGACGGAAAGTGTCCGGATCTTAGTCTATGCAATAACACAATTTTATTTCTATTAAATTTAGCTTTACAGCACCAGGGAATGCGAAGAGGCTCACATTGAATGGTCTTATACCATACGCCTTTGCTACGCTAATACTTCATTTACGCTAATACATCATAGATAGTTCCATTAGTGATAGCCAATTTAGCCAACTTGTCAGCCTCTTCGTTACCACTTAAGCCAATATGAGATGGAACCCACTGAAGTCTAAGGTCAATGGCAGCGTTGTTACACTCACGTAGCTTTGCAAGTATTTTGTAAGCTATCGATACCCCTCTGCAACCAGAGGCGGTTCGAGCTATATGTTGCAAAGCGCTTTGCTGTCTGTAAGTATGACGTAGCAACCAGTTTTCATATCTGAAGCATAGAGAATCGCTTCATAAAGAGCTATAAGTTCAAGTGTCATAATCGATATATCCGATGTTATTTTAAAGCAAGCCCTTTGCAGTGAACTTGGACAAATATATGCTGCTCCTTTCCCATCTTGAGTAATTGAACCATCAATGTAAATTTTGACCCATCCACCGTATTTATTATTAAGCTCTCGTAATATTTCATATTTCAGTATATTATTATTAAAAGATTTCTTAGGTCCTTGCATATAGTTTAGGTTAATGTGAATATTATTATTTATATCAATAATTGTTATCCATATATCTAGTTAAAACATTTGGAGTGGATAATTTGATTCAATAACATTATCCTTAGTAGAGTTGTAGACAGTTACTAATAATGGAATTTTCTTATTGGCCCAATATCTATTTAAACATAATTCCCTCAATTCATTTAACATATTCACAGTAATATTATTTTCCCAAGACTGTGCTTTGAGACAGAACTTATAGGCAAGGAATTGTCGTCGTAAATTTAAAGGTGGGATGCCCATTTCACTTTCCATAACATGGATTAGTGAACTTTTTATAAAACCTCCTATAATTCTAAGAGCCCTATTCTGCATCTTATCTAATTTGGATATATGAGTTTTGGCACTAGAATCATATAAAAAGCACCCAAAGTCCAGTCTACTTCTTATTATTGAAATATATAGAGTTCTCAAGTATTTTGGATGAACGCCCCAACCAGACTCCGCTAGAATTTTCAAAATATTTAAAAACCTTTGTGCTTTTTCATAAATTTGGTTAATGTGCTTTCTCCACAAACACTCAAATATTTGATGCAATCTTCTGACAAAATATTATGGTTTTGAATCCTTAGGTTAACAGATTGTCGTCTGTATCCCCTACTAAAAAGACAGAATTTCGTTTTATTTACAGAAAGTTCCAATCCTAACTCCTCTAAAGATTGTATAACAGTGTTAATACTACTTTGAATAAAACTTTCACATTAAAGTATATTTTTATCACTTAAGTAAAATACAAAGTCATCGGCATACTGACTCACCATTACGTCTCTTATTTCATGGCAAATTTTAGCGGTCACAATATTGAAAATCAACGGAGAAATTGGATCACCTTGGGCAAGACCCATACTCGTACATCTTACCATTTTCTTTGTACTTCCATTGATTTCTAAGGATCTATGATATAAGAAGCCCCAAAGGTATTGGCAAATTAAGGACCCAACTTCCATTTCATCAAGAATTTTTACAATTTTGCTTACAAGAACATTATTATATGCGTTTTTTATATCTAAAAAACAAGCAAGAGTAGGTACATTTTTTGTGAAACCAATTTGTATGTAGCTTATTAGGCGAACGAGAGGGTCAATACAAGATTGGGCTTTTCGAAATCCCGTAGAAAGAGTTGAAATAATTTTATTTTTTTCTACATACCATTCTAGACGTCTTGCTAACATGATATAAAAAATCTTACATAAGCATGAAATAAGTGAAATGGGCCTCAGTTTAGGTTCAGAATTATTCTCAGTATTTGGCTTAGGTATCGCCACAACTTTTATATTAGTCCATTGATGAGGGATAATACTTGATTGGCAAATTTCATTATACAATTTCAGAAGTATATTAGGTCCTAATTTAGGTAAATTAAAGATCATTGAGTATGTAATTTCATCCCCACCAGGGGCTGAGTCTTTTTTAGAGAGGCAGTGTTTGAGTTCTTGCATAGAAAAATACGACTCTAATAACCGGTTCTTGGATTCAAAAGTAGGTGCACTTTCTATTACTGTATCAGGAGCAAGGGAACACAGCAACTCCTCCAGTTTTTCATCTGAGGGCTGTTGCTTAGATCTCTGATGTCCTTTTACCCAACGCATTTTTTGCCACACCTCAGTTTTAGATTTACTTCCATCTATAGACGTGCAAAACTTTTGCCAAGATTCAGACTTCGCTTTCTTAATCATATTACGGGCTTCTGCTGTTTAAGCTTCTAGTATATTTAAATTTTGGGGGGTGGGATTACGCCTAAAATATTTTAAAGCATAGCATATCTTAGTAAATAGGAATCTATACAGGGTGTATGATTTAGTGCGAATTTATATCTAACTCAGGTATTGGTCGGTGAAAAAACCATATTAACTTTAAAAACAAAAAACCTACTTCAAAACCAAAATGCACCAATAATTTATTTTTGGAATCGGTGCTCTGATAATTGATACTTGAGATGGTCAAAGGGATGGCACCGACTTCGAAAATAAATTGATCGCCTAAAATGGATCCTTTCCTTTAAAGGGTCAAGAGTTTATTTTAGACTTTTTACTTAATTTTGTTTATGAAGTCGGTTTTAACTTTTTTTACAGTAAATTTTATTTGTTCTTTTTTTGTGATTATAAGGAATTGCATATTGTGACTCAAGAAGCTACAAATTACCTATCATAAGTTCTGTCATTATAATCACGGAACTCCTAAGCGTTTAGGAGTTCCACCATCAGCGAAGCTCCACATGATGGTGCCTATCATCCGTAACAACATGTCATCATCAAGATTCTAGTAAAAAAATACTATACGTGCCATTAAAATTTGAGGGTTTTCCTCGATGCACCAAGATCCCATCATCTGATCCCGACTTGGCAAAAAACCGGCCAAGTGCGAGTCGGACTCGCGCACTGAGGGTTCCGTGCCAACTTTAACTGAATTAGGGAATCCATTTACTTCTACTTAGTATAATACCACAATATTTTGTTGACTACAAATATAACTTTGTTTTTCATAGTTTTTGTATGAAGTACAAAGTTATGTTTGCGGTTGTTGAAAATGTGCTATATCTCAAAAACTACTCGTTCGATCTCGTCCAAACCAATTTTCGTTGAAATTATTTATTAAGATCTACATCACATATTTTTTCAAAATTTACACTTGCTTGGTTTAGAAATTAGATGGGGGGGGGGGACGCCCATTTTACCACTTTGGAAGCGTCTAGCTATAAAACGTTTGACTTTAAAAGAAAATAGTTTTAGGAACCTCTATGTTATTTTGGACACCCCACACGCATAGGTTTGTAAAAAATAAATTTTTAGTTTTAGTTTCATGTATGAGAGCCCCCCCCCTTAACTATCATTATTTTTTAATTTTTTGTATGAGAATCGGTAAGCGGTTAACAAGATACATCTTCCTACCAAATTTCAATTATGTGATGCTTATAGTTACAGAATAAAATGGGTGTGACATACGGACGGACAGACAGACAGACAGACAGACAGACAGACAGACTTGACGAAGCTATAAGGGTTCCGTTATTTGCCATTCGGCTACGGAACCCTAAAAATGGGACCAACTAGAAGGCATAACCTCTAGGTCTATACACCACAAAAAAAAAGAAACATACAGTCGGGTTGATAACCACCTTCTTAGGTTTTTGAAGTCTGTTAAAAAGTATCCTTATTAACTGAAATTGTTTTTTGTCTCAAAATTTTAGAAATGACACACATAATCCACAAAAGCCCCGAAATAAACACAACCGTTGTATTCACGGAAATAGCTCCGCGAGCTCAATATTCCCGTAGTCGAACAATCCAAAAAAAAAAACATTAATAATACTTAAATCTTATAAAGTAAACGAATACGAACAAAAAGACTAAGTAACGCGATTACATATAGAATTTGTTTGTAGGTAATCCAGTAATGGAAGTCAAGTTCATTGCCATTTCAAAACAATTATTTCGAGTTATTTTTACGATAAAACTAGTGACCTTTAAAGTTTATAAAAACACATTGAAATCAGAGCAGATTGGATTGGACACGCGGATTAAAAAATATGCAGTGTAAAAATACGTAAGGAAGCTTGAAGCTATGCATAAATTTAACAAAAATAAAAACTGTAATTCCACACAAGAGAAGGTATGTTTTTTTACTTAAGTAACAGAATTTTAGGTTCTATTCGATCTCACTTACTATGAGCATAAATTACTGATATTATTTTTGTGCTGGAAAAGTAAGATGGACCACATGCATTTATTAAAAAAATATAGTTATTTACTTGTCGTTTTCTTGAAAATTAACAAAACAACGCGGTACCTAAACAAGTTTAAAGTGTCATCAACGTACAACTTTTAATGCGATTGACTGTACATTCCAATTAGTTGGATATGTATGTTTATTTATGACAAAAACATCTCATATTAGTTGACCTTTAATAAATATCACTACGGAGACTGAGGTAGAGAGACTTTATCGGGAATTGTTCTGCTCTTAAAATACCATAATACTTGTGTAAACAAAATTTACTAGCAGGTATGATTCAGGCTATTGTAGCTAAAAAATAAGTAACGGACGTCCATTGCTGCAGTGTTGCAGTGGACGTCTTTAGGCCTTCGCTACCGATTTCCACAGCGATCGATCACAAGCGGTCTGCATCAAGTTTGATCCTGCGATCTGTACAAGGTCTTCCGTCCATCTATGACTACTAGTAACTGCTTGATCAAAAGATTCTCTACGTGCTCAAATGCAATGGTTTGCTACTGTCCGTCCATCCATCCTCTTATCTGTCAGCAGGCATATACGCATAATATTCAGGAATTGTTAGATATTTGCTACGTTACCCTAATAAATTATTCCTCCAATCTTCAGGTCCAGGGGTAACCAAGAACGCCACCATCAGCAACAGCACGATCCACCTTCTGCAGGTGGTCTACCATTTACTGGACGACAAGGGGTCGGTGGTGCGGAGAACCATGCCTCTGACGACAGCACATAAGATGCTGGCCAGGACTAAGACTATGGGTGAGTAGATATGTCATAATGCTCTAAGCCGATTGCAATGCTCTATCATTTTGTAGACAAAGACCCTTTGCACACTGCGGCTATTGGCAGCGATACAGTCGCGTCGCGATGTAGTATCGATGCAGTCGCAAATGGTCCGCCTTTACACACTTGCGCTACTTTTAGCATCGATACAGTCGTGATTCTGTCGCGCGTTAGTGTCAATGCAGAAGGCTGAAAAACGAAATCGGTCAATATGGTCATCGTTTTGCGGATCCTAAGCTTTTCGTAGTACGGATTGCATAATAAAAATGCTTCAGATCCGCATATATATTGATATATATTGATATCATTGGATCGTATTGACGGATTCCGTTTTTCGCTCCTCTGAAGCTAGCCGTTGAAGTTTGTCTGTATTATTGGAAACTGTAGATACCAAAGTAACGAGCGTTCGATGGAAACGCGCGACTGCACCGATACTAACGCGTGAAATCATCGATCATCGATGCCAAAATCTGTTCATTGCTGGAGTTGCGAAACTGTCTCTAGTTTCAAAAACGGGCAACTGCAAGTCGTTGTAAATGCATATTGGTACCTCTAGATTGTATAGCAAAATAGGCTATATATATCATTTATTATTTATAACTCACCTAATAACATGAAGAGACGATATTACTATTGAAAGTACTATTTACAACTTACAGATCTAAGAAACAAAAAGACAGTGTTCTACGTGGGCGGTTTCATCGACAGCTCCTGGTTCCTGCACTCTCAAGCAGTGAGCACTGCGTACGCGAAGCGAGGGTACAACGTCTTCGCTAGCGAGACCATCGCTTTTCTTACCCAGATATACCCGAAGTAAGTAAGAATTCTCACAAATCATGGTAAAAATTAAGCAACGATCTGAGTGGCCACGTTCTGGATGGGTTACCGTTTGACTATATGACTGAAAGGTTGCAAGCAAGAAATATATTTATGGAGTGATTTATTTTATTTTTTTACGTACGTAATAAATAGTAAATAGTAGCGAAATGGAGGAAGCCCGTTGAATGAGAACACTTTTGTATTAGTAAAATTGGTATTTTTTGCCCGTAAATATTGTTTTAAACTTTCATCGTTTCTTACCACATTGCTATTAAAATATCTTTTTTATCTAGTTTTTTTTTCTATTTCGGCATTGTGTGGCAAACCCCATGTATGATAACGGTGCATGGTAGCAATCTCGTATGAATTAATCACTGCAATAAAGGTCCCGGGTTCAATGATCCCCAGGGGCTCAATTTTTGAATCACTTGTGTCAAAAAGGCGTGTGAGTTGCTTTGATTAATATGAGAATCAGTTCAAATTTACACAGCAGTGATTAAAACAAAAAACTAAAATTTGTAACTAAAGTCTATTTTTCTTTGCTAGTCGAATTTTGTCAACCACCTTGACATTCCTCTTTAACAAAATTACTCATTTTAAAATAAGATAAACATACAACTCACAACCTACATGTTAAACACTGAGACCTTTTTAAATCCAGTAGTTAATAAATTTTATTCATTGAGATTATTTTAAAAGTAATGAAAATATAACTATATTATATAATCTTCGACAAGCAAAGAAAACGGACTCTACTCCCGTCCATATTTTGCGTGATTTAAGTTGTATCATAATTAAATATTCGAACAAACATCTCTCGTAATATTGACTCGACCGATTTAAAAATAGAACCCCAGGTCGAACCGGAGTTAGTGATCCTAAAGAAAGAGGATAAATGAAGATAAAACCAAACCAAAATTAGCCTTTTTTCCAAAACAAGACCCCTATTAACGTGCGCCGTATTCACCTCCTCAAAGTGCTAATATGACCATGAAGTCTTAAATGGCTCAAAACCAACAGACTTAATTCAAAGTGTTAATTACTTTTCTGTCCATATACCCGTCTTGAACATACAGCGATGTATGAACAGCGAGCTTGTCGTTTAAATTAATTTAAATTAGACTAGCATTTGCTTGTGATTTCATTCACACTGGTTTTAGTAGAAAACGTTTTGATTACATTTCTCAGAATGATACAACTTGGTTTAGTTTTGTTGTTGGAGTAATCAATTAAGTTCTCAAAATAGGTTAGCTACAGTAAGATCTGCAGCGTTTATTTGTATAGGGACATAAGCGGTCGCCCGTGACTTCGTCCGCGCGTTTTGAGTTTGCTCCCTCCCCTCCCGTAGCATCGTGATGTTTTATAGCTTAAAGCCTTTCTCGTTAAATAAGCTATCTAACACAAAAAGATTTTTCAAATCGGTCCAGCAGAAGTTCCTGAGATAAGCGCGTTCAAACAAACAAACTCTTTATAATATTAGTATATGTATATCGGGCGAAAATTATTTGACCTAGTTCGTCCCGCAAAACGCCGAAGGCCTTCCTAATTTAATTGCCAATTCTCCAATATTGCGTTTACGTCACAGATCCGTTCGTCTCACCCGCGTCATTGGGAAGAGGATCGGCGAATTCCTCGTGAAACTCACCGAGCTTGGCTTAGCAGCTGAGAACCTGGAATTAGCTGGCCTCAGCGTAGGAGCTCACATAGCTGGTTATGCGGCCAAGCATTTCTACGCAGCCACCGGCAAGAAACCTTCACGAATCACAGGACTCGACCCTGCGGGCCCGTGTTATAGAACCTTACCACCTGAATTAAGAATCAACCCATCAGACGCTGAAAGAGTTGATATTATACACACAAACATCGACGGATTCGGCATGGCCGAAAGATTAGGCCATGTTGATTTCTACGCAAACGGAGGCGAATACCAACCGAGTGACATTCCTTACCTCCCTTGCCTAATCATCTGCAGCCATCTCAGAGCTGTCATATACTACTGGCAAGCTTTAGAACACCCGAAAAAGTTCATAGGTCTGAAATGCGAATCGATTCAAGAAGCTCGCCTGTCGAACTGTTTTAACAGCACGGAAACCAATTATTTCGGTCCGAACACGGATTTTTCGAAGCCAGGCATATACTATTTGCCAACGAATAATGTTTTTCCGTATTACAAAGGGAAAGACGGCTTGAAGGAGGAAAATGAGATATACACGTCGCTTATTAGGGACATGAATTCAGAGGATAACTTTGTGTTGTGATGTGACTGTGATGTATTATTAGCGAGGCGTTCGGGCGTTACTTTTGATTAGGCTGTTATCGCTCTTTTTATATGCCTTGTGTGATAAAAATATTTATGTAACTGAGTATTCTTTAACGATTCCATACCGTGAGTCAATGATCGAGGTCGTACAATTGTACCTTAATAATAATAGTCCCCCTAGCCGATTTCGACTACGGTGGCCAGTCACAACGATTAACCGACTGCGCGGGACATATTATAGTGCACAAGTGTGTGCGCAAACACAGATGCACTCTCTTCCTTTCACTCTCATAGCCCGATGGGACAGCAATCTTACACGACCGGAGAGAGATCAGGCGCAGGGCCAACGGCTTTACGTGCTTTCCGAGGCACGGGGGTGAAACACCGTGAACTTCCAAACTCCGGGCTACTCTAAGAATTTCTGAACAGAAAAACCTAGGTATATATATTTTTGGCCTGACCCGGGGATTGAGCCCGGGACCTCTATGCAGCCGCCGCTTAAAGTGCGACCCTCTTACCGTTGCGCCACCGAGGCAGTTATAGTACCTAATAGTAGTATGTATCCTAAAGTCAAATTTTCTTTGCTAGTCGAATATTGTAAACAATATTTTGGTAACTTATAACAATTAAACTGTTTGTTTTAAAAAATTTGTTAGTTTTCAACGATGAATAACCTACATTTATGTAGATTGTGAGTTTCGTGTTAATCTTACTTTGTAATGAATCATTTCTTTATGGCATATTCATGGCATTACATGATTGTTTACAATTCGTGACATGCGAAGAAAATATTATCTACTTTATATCTTGTTTATAGTAAGTAAAGTTGGGCCTTGCAATAAGTTAGAATTCTTGGTTGCACTTAGAAGTACTAAAATGAAAATTGAGGTAGCTGTGATTAAATTTTAAACTAACGGTAATAGTACAACAGGCTTACAATGCATGAAAAAAATTTGAAAAAACTTAATATTTTTAGCCACAGTAGTCGACAAACCAATACAAGGAATCAATTTTAAGTTTTTTTTTAAGCCCATAACCCGAAATGTACATAAGTTAGAATTTTCATTTTATTTTTCTAGTGACTATCTTGGCCTTGACTTTCTGAACCCGTATAGAGGTACAAAATGAATCGGACACAGTCAAAGCCCACTAATCAACCCGTCACGGTGACAGCACCGTATCAACTCGAGGCGTTCAGTATTTTGTATGAAACTCCATACTTCAACGCACATCTATCAACTTTGTAACGTCACCACCTCGGATCGAGACAAACTCGGGACCCACTCTCGACCAGCGGTGCATGCTTTATAACGCGCTTACGCCGCGTCGCCCGCTGGTTGACGACTATCCGTCCACCCTGTCAAACGGGCTGTCATTCACAAGAAGCACTGTCATAAGTTGTAACAAACTCGATCCGAGGCGAGGCGTTCGCTATCCGATGCCGATCCCATCCGAGGCGTTGCTGTTCCCTTTACGCAAAGTGCTTCCGTATGGTTGACGCCTGGTTGGTTCTGTTTCGGTGCCGGATGGGTGGATTTGCTGTAACTTTAATAGTTCGGATCCGGATCGTTCGTGTGTGCGTATTTGCATGACTACGAGCACTTTGCTATTAAAATCGATCTATATTATAGCAATAAAACCTATTTGATCAAGCCATGCCAAGATCATAATAGCAAGACAAGATGCCAATTCTGAGAAGTGTGTATGATTGGCATCTTTTGGGCTTGCTTTTTGTTTTAGTTTTTAAGGATTTTAGGGAAATGTTAACCTTTTAGTTAACTTAATTATAAGTATTCTTATATTTATAAAAATATAGTGATTTATTGTATATTTTTAGTAATCACTCGGTAATCAAACAGTAAATAAGACAGTAAGATTTAAAACAAAGATACCTAATGATAAAAAATAGAATGTAATGGATTATTTTTAGGTTAAATGTTGGTAGTGGTTTTTCCCATATCCTCCAAAAAACTCCATCGACAAAAGCATAATTACCGCAATTTGATAATTATTGTTATATGTGCTTAATACCAATTATTTATATTTTAGAAAACTATTAGTTTTAGAATTTTTTTAACAGTATTTTCAGTGCACTTTTTCCTAATATATATTAACTGTTTACATAAAACCGCTTAAAAAGT
Organism: Pyrausta purpuralis; assembly: GCA_963924145.1. Lineage (NCBI taxonomy): Eukaryota > Metazoa > Arthropoda > Insecta > Lepidoptera > Crambidae > Pyrausta > Pyrausta purpuralis. Next base: position 9,304,250 of record OZ001666.1, read on the forward strand.
ACATCTTCTCTCTTCAAAATAATTCCATCTACTCTTATGTTTTAGGTTATTTCCTTTCATTTCATAGTGGTTTGTGTATATTATTATGTATGATGATGGATCCGGTATATGTATGATTATAGTGTTGGTTTATTTTTACTAACAAAATTGGCTACTTAAGCCACATGCGAGCACATCAACGGCAAAACCGTAGTTGAAGAAAGTCGCCGTTGTCGAAATCGGCCGGGATTGCATCATCATTGTCATCATTCATTTTGGTATATATTTATTTATTTTATTTATTTTTACTTGTTGGAAAACAAACAGCAATATAATACATGTATAATGATTACGGGAGATATAAAACTAATATGCCTATCTAATTTTTACTTATAGAATCTTATTATATATATCTGTTATATTTTATAAACATGTATATTGTTTATAATTATAATTCTTTATTTGTTTTTTTTTATATAATTATTTTATTACATTTTTATCATAACATATCATACATATATTTCTATTTCACTTATTCAGCTGTTAATTTTATTTTATGCACAAAATACCCCTTCATATAAAACTCATTATTTCTTTACCCAAAGTTTGTCTGGAAGAGATCGCTTTTAGCGTTAAGACCGCCTAAATTGTACATTTCCTTAAAACGAATTTGTAAATTAATGTATGTTATGTGCAATAAAGAGTTATCTATCTATTTATCTACTTCTCACATATCCTACTAAAGCGCGGTCACTTTACTTTGTCACCATTGGCGACTATTTTTACGGCATTCTGGTAAAATGCTCTCAAATAGCGTCCCATATACCTATTTCAGTGAACTCACGCAACTATGTAGCTCACAGCAATGAGCTCTGAGCTCACTGAGCTCGAATATAGGATAAGAAAGTTTCAATTTGACTATTCGACTCCATAGAACGGTCTTGGAGTTGCATTGAACGTTGCACACAACATTGAAATGCATCTCCATAGTGTGTGGGGAATGTATGTGGTGTTTAGGACTCTCTTAGTTACGTGATAAAAGATGGCGTTGTAGATAGTTACTTAAATTGCGATAGTGTTTTTTTAATTTATGAACTAAATTGCTTTGTTAAAAATCGTTTGTAAATTATTATTTTTCTGTTAATACTTATGCAGATGCATTTTGTATTGTACCTACTTGAAATAATTGTAATGATGATTTCTAAATGTGATTTTGTAAAATAGGTTTCTACGTATGTGTCCGTCAGGATGACTGGACCAAACGAAACAATTAGATGGGACCATGTTCACTATTTAACACCATTTTTTTACTATTTGATACCATTCATAAAACATTTGCTACCTTTGTGTTAATATCATGATTAAATAAATTAAATGGCCAGTCATTTTGACGTCAGGTTGACTGGCCACTGATGAGTTTTCATAGTATTAGCGTTGTATTTACTACTTTGTTAATGTAGATATTCACTACCTAAGTGCTACTTTAACATGTATTTTGTACATAATTTTGGGAAGCTTCTTTAAACAGTTATCGATAAAATCAATTAGAACTCCTGCACATAATTTACGATTTTTTATGTCAGAATAATCGCTAGTAATCTTTTTTTATTTATTTATTTATATATTCTTTATTGCACAAACAAAATGAAGTACAAATGGCGGACTTAATGCTTTAAAGCATTCTCTACCAGTCAACAATTGGGTGAGACAGAAACAGTTGAGGCGGCGTAAAATAACAAGAAAAAAAACTAACAAAATGAATGAACTACATATACTTACATAAATACTTTTTAAATAAACCTACATAAACATACATAAATACAATAAAATGCATACTTCACGATGAACAGATATCATGTTATTTATTCTCATTGAGAAAAAGATTGCGTATGGACTTTTTGTACACGTATTTTGATGTTGATGTCTTGATCGTATCTGGGAGGGAGTTCCAAAGTCTGATGGCGCTGAGGGTAAAAGAGTTGGAGACATAAGCAGTATGTTAGCAGGCACTTTCAAAATCACTTGAAATTATATAAATACAAAATATGTGAAGCATTATAGCTATTTAGCGATAACTTGTTCATAAGCCACTAAGCGCCTGCAAAAAGATTACTAGCAATTATTCTGACATAAAAAATCGTAAATTATGTGCAGGCGTTTTAATGGACTTTTTTGATTACTTTTTAAATAAGCTTCCCAAAATTATGTAAAAAATACATGTTAAAGTAGCACTTAGGTAGTGAATATCTACATTAACAAACTAGTAAATACAACGCTAATACTAAGAAATCTCATCAGTGGCCAGTCAACCTGACGTCAGAATGACTGGCCATTTAATTTATTTAATCATGATATTAACACAAAGGTAGCAAATGTTTTATGAATGATCAAATAGTAGAAAATAGGTATTAAATAGTGCTCATGGTCCCATTTAAATGTATCGTTTGGTCCAGTCATCCTGACGGACACTCTACGTATTACTAATGCCTTTTGATATAAGGAATACTAACTACCTAAGCAAAGATGTATGTGATTAAAAAAAAACTAAAGGAGGATGAAAAGGTTATGAAAAATAAAATTTACTTACAATATTGTTAGACGAACTATGTTTTTTTTTCTTTTTCCCTCAAAAAAAGTCGAATATACCCGTAATGTAAATAGATTAAAACGAACATACCATCTGGGAATCACCAGGTTAAATATTCGCAAACACTGTGCCGCCGAAAAATGGGTAATTTTTCGCAGAAATGAGACACTCCATGTAAAACAAGCTTGCATAATTTCAATTCATTTGTACAGACATTTTTTGGGTTCTGTTGTCAAATAGTGAGATGAAAACATAAAATAACATATGATTTCACTTTTTTTTAAACAGTAAAACGTACAACCGTAATTATGGATCGGTCACTGCCACCATGCGGTGAGAAAAGAGAGCATAAATAAGTAAATACCAGAGATGCGCCGAGTAGCACTTTTGCCGAGAACGAGTACCGAGCTTTACTCGGTTCATTTTTTTCCAACCGAGTATTCGACCGAGTCACTCGGTCCAAAATTAAATTTCTCTTTCGAGTGAGTAAACACGTACAAACAGGTTCACGCAGAATTAGCTTTCATATAGCCACTAGAGCGCGATGATACTGAAAGCCAAATTACTTTGGAATAAGCTGATAAAAGACAAGAGTCCTTTCGAGTGGTAGGCAGGGCACTAAACAAGGTATTCAGAACTGGCACGTTTAGTACGAGTGTTACCTAGTGCATCTGCAAGCACCACACATAGCAGTGATTACTTTCGAAGGCTGGTAACATCTACTAAAAAAAAATATTACACTGTTACCAGAAAGTGCAGAGGATTTGTGTTACTGCATCATAATTTTACTTTCTAAAATTTCACATACTGTTTTTTTCGTTAACTAGTTACTAGTAACTAGACAGTATCTCGTTCTCGTTTATTATCACAATTGTGATTTTGAAAGATCTCTCTTTTGTATAGATGATATCTAGCACAATATATTGCTTTACTTAAACTGAGTATACTCGGCATTAAAACCGAGTTACTCGGCCAAGTACGAGTATCAAAAAACCGACCGATCACGCCGAGTACCGAGTATTAACCGAGTACTCGGCCCATCGCTAGTATTCTTCCATACGTTGTATAATCAGCCACCACAAACAAAGGGTATTACATTGGTAGCACACATACGTTTTAAGTAAGTATATGGAGTCCCGGTGAGGTCTGTCACCCGAACGGTCCCGCCTGTGCCCGGTACCTCTGCTGACACCGCGATTGCTAATACTTTATATATTGTGAAGCGCAGGGCATACTAAACCAAAATTTTGGCTTTTATTTGATTTTTAACCGACTTCAAAAAAGGAGGAGGTTATCAATTCAACAACAGGTTATCAATTCAATTGTATGTTTTTTTTTGTATCTATGTTACCTCATATCTCAGTCGTTTGTCAACCGAATCAAAAAATTTTTTCGCGTACTTAGAGGGTGTACCTTCTAGTTAGTCCCATTTTTCCATTTTGGGATCTGATGATGGGATCTTGGTGTAATCGAGGGAAACCCTCAAATTTTAAAGGCACGTATAGTGTTTCTTTACTAGAATCTTAATGTTGACGTATTGTTACGTCTGATAGTCAACATCTTGTGGGGCTGAGCTGATGGTGGAACTCCTTAACACTTAGGATTCAGTAATTATAATGACGGAACTTATGATAGGTAATTTGTAACTTCTTAAAAATAGAATCATAAATGCAACTCCCCCTCTAATATGTAATCACTAAAAATGAAGAAATAAAATAAACTTTAAAAAAAAGAAAAAACCGACTTCAAAACCAAAATGCACTAAAAAGTCTTAAATAATTTCTTTTTGGAGTCGGTGCCATCACTTTGACCGTCAAGCATCAACTATCACAGCAACGACTCCAAAAAGAAATTGTTTGCCTAAAACGGATTCCTTTCCTTGCAATGAATGGTGAGAAGTTTATTTAAGACTTTTTAGTGCATTTTGGTTTTGAAATCGTTTTTTTTATATCAACATTTAAACGAAGATTGCATCACAGCACGGTGTTACAGCGTCCCGTGTGATAGGTATGCTTAATATATATTTAGATCAAAGGATCAAAGGATCAGCAACGCTCCAACGACGCAGGATCAACGCAACGCATCAGCAGCGCTCTTACTATAACGGTTATTACGTACTGTGGTTATGTGAGTACCCCATTTTCTAATGACTGTTGGAGTTTTTTGAACTTTGCTCCAGGAATATACGGAACGATTATTAAAACATTAAGTCGTGCTTACCCCCATATGGGACAAAGCCCTCAATTTGCGAGTAATCCCTCGAAGTCAGGGGCGCCCTCTGTGGCGGTTGTTTAAATTAAAACATGTGCCAATAATGAATTCAGAATGTTCACTCTCTGGTTACGTTGAGGAAATCATGTAGGTAGAAATGAAATAGAGTGTACACCTGGTTATAATGACTTTATTCATTTTTTTCCTAGAATAATTATTGGACACCAAGCACATACATTGATCTGATCCTAAAGTTAGTAGCTAATGCACTTGCGTTAAGGTAATCAGATGCAACGGTGGTTACACTACACCCAGACCAGAGACAATATTGAAAATATAAATTGCACTTGATTATTATATAATTAAATGAACTTTAATGATACAATAACCGCGTTTTGTCTCTGGAGTCATCTCAATTGTCTCTTAGGTCACCTAAATAGTGAGAAAGGGGAATCAGTGACTCCAAAGACATTTAGCCTTTAAAAAAATGTATATACGCCATTAACACCCAAATTACCTTCATTAATATTCTCACGTGATATAAGACCACATTGCTTACTGCAACAAAGTTCAAAGCATTAAAAAGAAAATAAATACTTGGGAAAATACGTGGTTGCCAGCGGACCAGTAAACGTACCCTCAGCGTGACCTCTGACGGCGTATGAAATGTCTGAGTAAATTATCAGTCGCGAGAATAACGAACACGATCACGTGAGACCTAGACCGTGTTGTGATAGGTGCAAGCGTTAGTTTTGCCGTTTTAAGACAAAATACTATGTATAAGATGAGTAAGTCTGGGGACAACAAAATAACTGCACTACGAGGGACACAATATCAAAAGTCTAAATACCTAATAAATCGTAAAATTAATCGGATGTTTCTTAAAACATGTGATAATATGGGGTTTGTTGATTAAAATGCAATATAATTATGATTTATCTGCTGTCATACAGTTTATTCACACCAGGCCTAAAAATTAGCAGAAACTTGCCGTGGGGACAGCAGTTTTTTGTATGGGAGCCTGGAATAGTCTCCTGGGTTACCTAACCAAAACTAAAAATTGTTAAAAAAATATAAAGCATAAATTAATTTTCGTATTGCTTATTGATCTAAGTACGAGATTAATTCATAAAATAAATTAAAATTCAGTATATTTTTTGTGAAAATTGCTTTTAAACACTTGGGACAGGAAAAAACAAAAAAAGTTGATTGACCCAGATGTGTTTTCTGTGATCACTGAGATTTTTCTCATTTGTAAGTTGTAAAGAAAGAAAATATGCCTAAATATTTTTTCACACACAGGTGGAAACACCCTTATTTTTGTGAGCTGTCTCATGTTATTTGCAGAGAGATTGACTTGAAATGTCATCTTTTTGCATGACCTAGAGGTTTGGCTGGCTAAGAATGCTTTTAGCATTAAGTCCGCTTTTATACACCAAATTAGTAAAATTTAGTCTTTAAATAAACTAGTAATCAATAGGCCTTTAAGACCCCTTAGATTCTGTATATTATTTAAAGACTAAATTATTATGTTATTTATTGTGACGACCTCCGTAGTGTAGTGGCTAAGCACGCTGAGTTTCAAGGCGTCGCCGCTCCGAGGTCCCGGGTTCGATTCCCGGTCGTGTCGATATAGAAATCAAAATTTTCTATTCCTCCTTGATTCTTCATCTGTCACATAGCCAAAGTTTTTTACAAGCGCAATTTATATTATTAAGTTTGTGACAAAGCACTATAAAAACAAAAATGAAATTATAAACTGGCTTCCAGCATCTTAACCGATTGATAAATATTTGTAAAAATATTTCCTTCGGATATTTTAAGAGCACTCTCGCAACATTGATGACGTGACGCAGCCTACACGTTAAAGTAAGCGCTTGCAAAATTCAACAGACGTGCCAATGTGACGGTTGCCGAGTGGTATAGCCATACGCCCGGATAGCGTAAGACACGGGGTTCGATTCCTCATCTGCCACACAGCCAAAGTTGCTTTTTACAAGTGCAATTTATATTTTCAATATTGTCTCTGGTCTGGGTGTAGTGTAACCACCGTTGCATCTGATTACCTTAACGCAAATGCATTAGCTACTAACTTTAGGATCAGATCAATGTATGTGCTTGGTGTCCAATAATTATTCTAGAAAAAAAATGAATAAAGTCATTATAACCAGGTGTACACTCTATTTCATTTCTACCTACATGATTTCCTCAACGTAACCAGAGAGTGAACATTCTGAATTCATTATTGGCACATGTTTTAATTTAAACAACCGCCACAGAGGGCGCCCCTGACTTCGAGGGATTACTCGCAAATTGAGGGCTTTGTCCCATATGGGGGTAAGCACGACTTAATGTTTTAATAATCGTTCCGTATATTCCTGGAGCAAAGTTCAAAAAACTCCAACAGTCATTAGAAAATGGGATACTCACATAACCTTGTACGTAATAACCGTTATAGTAAGAGCGCTGCTGATGCGTTGCGTTGATCCTGCGTCGTTGGAGCGTTGCTGATCCTTTGATCCTTTGATCTAAATATATATTAAGCATACCTATCACACGGGACGCTGTAACACCGTGCTGTGATGCAATCTTCGTTTAAATGTTGATATAAAAAAAACGATTTCAAAACCAAAATGCACTAAAAAGTCTTAAATAAACTTCTCACCATTCATTGCAAGGAAAGGAATCCGTTTTAGGCAAACAATTTCTTTTTGGAGTCGTTGCTGTGATAGTTGATGCTTGACGGTCAAAGTGATGGCCCCGACCAAAAAAAGAAATTATTTAAGACTTTTTAGTGCATTTTGGTTTTGACGTCGGTTTTTTCTTTTTTTAAAGTTTATTTTATTTCTTCATTTTTAGTGATTACATATTAGAGGGGGGGGGGGGGGGGAGTTGCACCTCTTGAGATTTAGACCTCCAAAGGAACCAGTTTTGACGACCCTTTTGATGGAAGCTGAAGCTGTGGTCAACTCAAGACCCTTAACTTACGTTCCCACTGACCCAAATGATGAAGAGGCACTGACGCCCTTCCACTTCCTTATCGGCACAGCATCCACGGCTAACCATTACGGTAAGACAGAGCCGCAGGATTTATGGGGGCGTTCTCAATGGCGTAAGGCATTGCGGCTTACAGATTTATTCTGGAACCGATGGGTTAGAGAATACCTCCCGACTCTGACACCTAGGCGAGGTGACAGGGCCGGTGACGGACTTGCTCTTGGTGTAGGTGACCTCGTGCTGGTGGTCGATGGCAACTTACCGCGCGGTACATGGCCACGTGGTCGTATAACCCGGGTATTTTCCGATGCAGATGGGCTAGTGAGAGTAGACGAGGTTTCTACTGCAGGAGGAGTCCTTCGCCGTCCCTGCAAAAAGCTGGTGCGACTGCCTGTTTAAAGGCCAGCTCTCTCCCGCTCTCTCTCTCAATCTCTCTCGTTATATTTTTATCTGTTTTGAAAGAGAGGGAGAGATGTTGCGGAGCAAATACTTTTTTATGCAGTTTTATATTTTTTCTGTGTGAAAGCTCTTTGTTTTTATGACATAAGTTCTGTCGTGTTTCTGCTACGTCTTGGTTTGTACGAAAGATACTATAACTATATTTCGCTAATACACGCTTTACTCTGTAACTACTAAATACAGTCCTTATCATTTCTTCTCCCCTCCTTTATAAACAGCTTATTAGTTATAAGATAATTGCTCTACAGTTTTATAAACAAACTCAACTAGCTTAGCTATAGTAATAAATACAATTAAGTACACTTATAAATAATAGCTTATTTAACTACTTTTGACTAATATTGGAAAATATATATTTCCGATAATTTTGTAAGGAGTGAAAGTTGACATCGAAGATTCTAGAAAACTTGTTATATAACCCACATATGCGGGGAATTGGCGAGTTTCTGCCGAGCCGAGTCCTGCTGAGTGGCACAGAGAGAATATTTAGAATTTTCCTGCGTGGATATCACTAGGGGATCTTAAAATAAAATATATTTAAAAGTTGGGGACAGTCAATTTGATTCCTCAGAGTTTTAAATTAGAAAAATAAGTCAAGCGCGTCCCTCCTATTATGAAGATTGACTATATTAAATCGTTCCTTTCTAGCCTCATATGACGGTATTTTTTGTCTATTCCTTCCGCAAAGGCCAAGTGCTACAGAAACCTTTTTGTATCCACTAAAAAGTTCAAACTTCATAACTGCTGCTCCGTCTTCCAGGCGGAACTTCTTGCCATCCGTGAGGCCTGTCACTACATTACCCAACAACCAAGTATCTCCAAAGCCCTGATTCTATCTGATTGTAAATCAGCTCTCACTGAGCTTCAGAACCCAGAAAGCCGCAACCGTTTTGCAGTTGCCATCCACAAATCGCTAATAAGACTTCGCGACTTGGGGGTACTAGTTGATCTGGCATGGATAAAGTCCCATATAGGGATCCGTGGCAATGAAGAGGCGGATGAAGCAGCAAAAGCTGCCGCAAATCCCAACAGAACCCCTGATTTCCTACACATACCGGTCAGTCACATCAAATGGCTGAATAAACAGAAGTGCGATGTTGCGGCAGAACAACTCTATGCCACTCCCACCACCTGCACATATACCAAAAGTTTGCTGTCCACTTTTGAACAAGTGAAAGAATATTTAAAGTCAGCCACTCCTAAATTTGCGCTCACTCGATTTTTGACCAACCACGGATATCACAGAGAATACCTCTACCGTTTTAAAATTTGCAATACAGATTCCTGCCCATGTGACGACACCTCTAAGCAATCCTTCCAACATCTCTTGACAGAATGTGCACGATTTGCCTCTAAACGCTCCGACCACATAATCACTTGCAACATACACAAACTCAACGACCCATACAAACTATCAGATGTGGCTTCCAAGGAGGCCACATTAAACAGCTTTAACAATTTTCTTACATATATAGTCTCAGAATTAAAGAACTTCAATAAATAAATATTTAAACTCAACGTTGGTCTTACAGTGTAATCCACTAGCACTGTAAGCTCAATAAACACCAAAGATCATAATTTAAAAGAAAAAAAAAAAGTATACGGTTTGCGTAATGTGGTCTTCAGACAACTGAGTCATACTCCAATACCTATGTAAAGTAGAATTGGCGATGGTTCTTATGTTTAAAGTAACGCCCGTTTTCGAGTCTTACTTTTAACTCTTAGATTTTTCTTAGCACCTTTGCTATCAAGTACTGGTTTGATCTTCTTCTTCCTAGCAACTCTCCCGTCTGATGTCGGCGTTGGCTTTCCAACTATTCTTCCTCCACTCTGACCCAATCTGGACGTCGTTCTCGGTTAAGTCACAGCTTTTTAGGTCTTTCTTGATGAGACTCAACCATCGCAGTTTAAGCCTACCTCTTCGCCTTTGACCCATTATCAAGTAGTGGTCTGATGATTTTCCAAAATGAAGATAATTTTGCACTCTTGTGTAACTGATATGTAATAACTAAAAAACAGATTCGTATAAATGCAGTGCAATGGGCGTTCATACGCATCTGTTTTACTTACTCGTATCAAACCGAATACGAATCAGATATATTCAGTTCAGAGAGAGAGAGAGAGAGACTATCAGTTATATCAGTTATGTCATTGCAATGCACTGGTATACCTACCCAAATTACTAAACAATGCGGAAACGCATGATCAATATATTAGTCGACCCAAGGCGCAGCGTAGGACGTCCACCGACAAGATGGACAGACGTCCTTGTAAAGATCGCAGAACACTGGATGCAGAGACTTCACAACCGGTCGCTGTGGAAAACCATCGGGAAGGTCTATTTTCAGTGGGCATGTGGACGTCCTTTGGCCTTGGACGAATAAACCACTGGACGCGCAATGACGGGCAATTTCGCTTGTGCCCCCTTAGCCACGAAGCGGGCTTTTTGGCCTCACTTACAGATGACGTTTTGTCAGTATCACCGGATAGAGCTCAGTGAGAAACATTGACGGAAAAAATGGGTAAATGTGGCTTATTTTTGTATAAAAATCATAGCGGCAAGACAAAAAAAAACATTTTCATCCGTAAGTAACGTTATATCCCAAAAAAGCTGTTATTTTTCATGAAAATAGTGAAATGTGTTTTCCAAGAGAAAAGTAACATTGCCATTTAAAAAAGTGGTGGTCAGTTACTACAAAATCAACAAGATAACGTATACTTTATACGGTAGGATTGTCGTATGTTTATCATTCGTTCTCTTGTCAGTTTGATTTTAATTGTGCTTGATAATTGTCGATAAATCATATCGATAAACATTTATTAATTTTTTTTATATAAATTCTTTTAAAATAAAATGATACATCTGTAAAAAGTTTCACTCGAGAGTAGATTAAGGTAATCTTAAAAATACAAAAGTTTGCTTTCAAATTTAAAACTTCATATTTTATGACAATACATCTTTAAAATATAATTTCAGATTTCTTGTGAATCCATTAAGTAATATAAAGTGGGTCGAAGGGAGACAAAATGGAGCCCCACAAAATATCACCGAATATGTGGTATCCATTTAACACCAGTGTGATTTAATGCCAACGCAAAAATCTACTGCTTAATTATCCCATACGAGGATTTAAATGGTGCTGGGCTGTATGTACTTATGGGCGGTTTCACAATGTCTTAGGAAGTTCTAGTTAGTGTTACTTGCCAGACCGTTCATATAAACGTTCTATATTTCAGTTGTTCATTCGATGGTTTGTGCATTAAACATGTCCATAATGTAATTTATTGTTTTAGTGATAACAAATATATGTCTTTTTACAAAAGATTCGTTCATTCATTCGTTCCGCACATATCGATAAAAAAATATCGACACTTACATGCACTAAATGTCAAAAATTGACACGACAAGCTCCCCCCGCCCCGCAGAAATTGGCTAATGATGTTTTCATACATTCGCTCTTGGGTTTCATATCCAGTGGTTAATTCATCCAAGCTTTTGGCTGATGATTAAAATGATGATTAATTTTATTAGCGTAATTCTGTTATAACTCTATCAGCATCATTATCAGCCTCAACCTAGCGTTTAGTTGCATCTATTGTGACCCTGCGATGTTTATTACACTCTATACCGATATGTAATTATGAACCGACCCTCCATAAAATGTTTAGACTACCCACCGCTGTTCTTAACTCGTAAACCATTCGCGGACCTGAAAAATTGCTATCCGACTAATGAAAGAGTGAATAATGGAGACGAGATGAGGTGCTTCGGACGTGGTTTCTGATATTGTTCAGTTGCGGCTACGCGCCGTGAGATGGCGCTGCGTGTATATGACACCGCGGTGATGATATTTTTTTCCTTAATATGGATGGCATTAATAATATATTAAAGTCATGTTTAAATAAACGATATCGCCTGGCTTGGATGTTAGAGAAGGGGTATACACCGTGACATTTTAGTGGTTGTTTTCCCGCAGCAGGACAATTTACCTCAAGTAGTACTATCGAATCATGCGAGTTATTTTTCGAAAAAATTTTTTTTTTGTTTTCAACTCATCAAAAAAAAATATCATCAACTCGAAAGCGTGAGAAACGATAGTACTTTTTGCCGCACGAAATGAACGTGCAACGCCCAAGGATCAAAAGGCCGCTGTCGACATTAAAAAAGCATAACAAAAGACTGTTGGTAAACACATGCGTAAGGGAATTAAGGTAAAAGAAGCTCCCGCACTAAGTAATACAACATAAATTGCGCCGCACGCGCTCCGCAAAAAGATATTACTTTTTTCTGCACGAAAGAAATGTTCAAAGTAAAAGAAGCTCCCGCACTAAGTATTAAGTATTACATTGCGCCGCATGCGCTCTGCAAAGCGAGTCGCTTCACAACAAACAAAAACACTAACACAAAGGCACCGCCGCGCTTTCAGTTGTACCGCGATCGCCGGCCGCGCAACTACGCAAGCGCAATGCGCTATTGTTGCCGCCAAAATGGATCGCCATTACAGTTTTTCCAATGTGGAGTACGTATCCATGGTGCAATTGTACGCGAGGGCGAATTATGATTCGCATGCCACCCGTCGACTTTACGCGGAGCCGCAGCACGTGGAGTCGCTTCGTCTTCGCGGTGTTATGAACCCTCAAGTACCAGATGCCCGGACGATCGTAGCCGCAACCCAGCGGCTTCTCGATCACGGGCAGTTCCAGACGCCAGCGCATGCTCAAGGCAGAGGTCGGCCCGCCATTCATTCATCTTGTGGACGGATGAGGCAACGTTTACGCGAGTTGGACTTTATAACCAAAGAAATGAACATTTTTGGGCTTTTAATAAACCGCATGTTATTCGAGAGTGTGCGCATCAAGTTCGGTTTAGTGTTAACGTATGGGCTGGCATAATAAACGGCTGTTTAATTGGTCCGCATTTCGTGACAGGACACTTGACCGGTGAAACGTACATACAAATGCTACGTAGTGTTATCCCGGACTTACTGGACGATATTCCGCTAGCCGTGTCCGTGGATTATTACCAGCACGATGGGTGTCCTGCCCATTATCAGCGCGCCGTGCGAGAGCACCTTGACTCGGTGTTTCCCCAGCGCTGGATCGGTCGCGGCGGGCCTGTGCCTTGGCCACCACGAAGCCCGGATCTTACTCCGTTAGACTTTTATTTGTGGTCTGAGCTCAAACGCCTTGTGTATCGAGAAGAACACGAAACGCGCGACGCGTTAATAAGTGCGATAGTGGACGCTTTTGACATGATTAGACGTGACAGAGAAACATTATTGAAATTGAAAGCCAATCTGTTAAAACGTGCACGATTGTGTGTGGAGCGCAGTGGCTTGCACTTGAACAATTACTCCGCTACCGAGAAGTGTAAGTACTTGTACATTTGTAAATAACGAACATTTAATAGGTTAGGTAATTAAAATCATTGTAATTAAGTTGATTCCCATTTTTAAATACGCCTTAAATACTTTTATACCTTATTAATTATTAAGTAATGAATTATTACTTTAGAAAAATATCTTGATTTTTTTTTTATGTTCGTGTTTAATTAAGGGTGGGTAAAAGTATTTACGACAGTCCTAAGCCCGTTAAAGTATGAAGGGAAAATGGAAATCACTTGTTAGTAAATAGTGAGTTATCAGCGTATTGATAGGCGTGAGGGGCAACGACCCCAGCCGGTAAGCGGTCGCGGCGCGGCTCGTACTATTGGTTCGAGGTTGCTTTAGAGTTTCGTTTATCACAATCGTAAAACGTCTATTTTTTACTTAAATGAAATAAAAACTTCACGAATCTATTGTACTACTAATATAGAATCATTTTACTTCGGGAAAACAACCACTAAAATGTCACGGTGTATTTGTAAGTATAGAAGATTAATGATCATAATAAACTCCACGCATAAATTAGAATTGAACAAAACATTGAATTCGGTTTAATTTTATGTATATTATAATATATTCGAAATCCCAATAAATATTTTTATAACATGATAACATGAATTAATAATAATAAAAATTAGTTTTGTAACATATTATGTAATTTCTGTAATACTGTTTGCAATATCTTAGCGGTTACATGATTGTTATTGAAATAACTTTTATATAACACTAGCGGTCCCCCGCGACTTCGTCTGCGCGTTTTGAGTTTGCTCCCTCCCCTCCCGTTACAGCGTGATGTACTACAGCTTAAAGCTTTCCTCGATAAATAAGTTATCAAACACAAAAATATTTTTTCAAATCAGTCCAGTAGTTCCTGAGATAAGTGCATTCAAACAATAATGCAAACAGTCTTATAAACCTGTTTTAAATTAACCTGTCTCGTTCTTTCTTGGAACTGTAATCATTTGACAGAAAGTGACAAAAAAGTGTAATAGCTGAAATAGGTTTATTAGACTGTTTGAGTTATTATGAATAAGGGGGTAAGTAGAGATTAAGTTAATTTTATACAAGAATTAATATTCTTATTTATGCTACTAATAAATGAACTGATGAATAGAAATAAACTGGAATTTTAAATTTAACAAACATCCTATTTGCAGTTGGTTGACAATAGTACTATTGCTTTTTCTTTTTCAAATTCTATAAACATACTCAGCTGAATACCCGATCAGTAAGCAATCTGTACTTGTCAACTTGACATCTCCATTCCAAGATAAAGACCTTGAAAAAAACAAAACACTGCAATGTGACTGTTCCCGCTATGACAATAAGGTATAAAGTTGGGTTGTCAGTGTTAAATAAGTCAGGGGTGCTAAATTTGAATCCAATTGGTTTGGTTCGCAGATTTTTTAAGATGAGCCTCTTACTTATTTCGATGGCTTGAGATGCGACATGCCTTGAGACACTACTTAAATTGTAAAATGGAAAATGATTCTAGGAATACACTTGTGGAAAAAGCTTATTTAATATATTTTGGTATGCCGTACCTACGATTAAAAAAGACTACTTCGATGTTTATAAAACCTGATATTCACATTCAGAGTATACATAGAGCATGCGATCTGTGATAGGAGCAAAAATATAAATCATAGATTCTTCAGAGTATACGTAGTTGCCTAAAGCTGGTCAAAGTGTTCTAAAATGCTTTAAAGTGGAGATATAGTAATCCAAAGTTTTAATCTCAAATCAATGTATATAAAAATCGCTAACTCGTTGTAGTAAATGACAATAATAAGTCCTATGACATCTGTGTGCAATACTTTGGTGGTTCGATTTATTTCGATAGATAACTAGCGGTCCCAAAATATTTCAACGATAACACATACTTTCATTAAAAGTAAGAGGCCTGAAACCTAGCGCTTAACGCAAGTGCGTGTTTTTTTTAAGCTGCGTGCATTATTTTGATGCGGAATTAATTTTAAACTGTGATATTTTCTAGGATATTTAGTAAATTCAAATGATTTAAAGTGCAATTTCGTTTAAAATTCAATGCTCGTGAAGGTGAATATGTTTATTTTGATTTGAATAAATACTAGTCTCCATTAAAACACCTTTGAAAATAGCACATAATTTTGTATCAAATTTATTAACATAAAAAGTTTGTAGTGAGTAAGCCATATCCGATAGACATAATATGCTGTCGCGAAATTTATTGTAGAACTTTTATAGCAAAACAATCCCGTTATACATGATTTTGATGTATCTTAAACGGTTTACCCTACGTACACAATGGAAGCTCTTAAAATAAATATTTTCCCCCCGTTTTTGCAACATTTGTCATTGTTTCAGTTGTATCGTACTTTTTTTAAAGTCGTATCGTAATGTTTAATAGCTTAAAGCCTCCTTGATAAATAAATCAAATTGAGTTTAGAAGTTTCTAAGATTAGCGCGTTCAAACAAATAAACTCTCCAGTTTTAATATATTAGTACAGATAACAGTAAATTATTTTTTCATTTTAATAAATTAAAAACTGTTTTTTGCTCCTATTACAGCTATATTTTAGTTATGAAAAATAACACCAAAACGTACATTTTACAGGACAGGTTTTAGTAACACCAGAACAGGTCTCTATTATTTTGTCGCTTTCCTGGTTCCACCGCTATTTCAAACTAAGAATATACTGAAATACAAAATATTTTGCATGTGCAATAGGTATCCCAACGCAAATCCTTAGTTATTTCACGTAATCCCGGTGTTCTGTTTGACACTGAGCTTGTTTAAGTGATTTTCATAAATGCAAGTAACATTTTCATTTCGAAACAAACTGAACTAGGTGTTACGAAATGACTTTCTGTTGCGTTTAGTTTGATTTATTGTCGGGATCGTAAAATATAAACCTAAATTTGACGACATCTGATTTTCTAGACAAAAATCAAAGATTATAAATTTTTATTTGACGTTGTACGGTGTGGGGCGCACTGTATATAGTGGATAAAGTGGACTATACACTGGATACAGTGTAATCCACACAGGAGGTGAAAGTAGACCTAAAATTACGCACAAAAGAAGAAAAAAAATCGTTTGGCTGCATTTTTGTTCTTGCTAACAACAAAAAGACCTCCTATCGAGATTGCAATTTATTCAGGGATACACTATATAACTAAAGATTATTCTGTCTTCTTGGTTTGTAAACAAGGTGTAGGTATTAAAAATAACAAATATTTGGGAATAATTTAATGTTAGATCGCAACGCAACGTTTTTTAAAGATGTGTGTTAAATCTATACGAAATAAGCCCTCATGCTGAACATGTTAGTGTCTGATATATTGACATTCCATTATATCTTAACAAAAGCAAAATAAAATACTATTATTTTTTTTAAAAAAGTGTGATTACAGGTAAAAGGACATTGTGAAATGGGTCATACAAAATATAATCTCAGATCTAGACATCGAATTAGCATTGGCAGAAAATACACTTCAAGGTCGCCGTTATCACAATTCGAAATATCTACAGCTAGAATCAACATCGTATCTGCTACTCATTCAGTACTCATATAGCCGCGAACAAAGCTCTACGTGTTCTCGGAATAATAATGTACACAAATGAATGCAAAATCTTTCCAAGTGTTTTGATGTTATATTTGTGATAATCATGCCTATGGATTTTAAAGGTACGTAAAGCTGGTTATTCTATTTAATCTATATTCAAGTATAATAATATCCAGGTAGGAAGCAGGAATAAGAAGTCGCCTCGTGGTACAATTACAATTTAATGAATACTTCCAAATATATTTTTCACAATTTAATTACACAATTCAATCACACAAATCGACCCGTCGAAAACGTAATGAAGAATGAGCAAAATTGGTCATCGCCCCACCCGAGCCGCATTTTTATTTTTCTCGGAAACTCGAGAGTTCTGGAGGGAAAATTACTTTACTCCCATTGGGCAATGCAAAAATAGCTGCAAATCGTCAGCGAAACCGCGGGAAAATACTGTGCCCTGATTGGCCAACGCAAAATAGCGGTAACCAATCAGAGCGAAGCAAATACCACAGCTATTTGAAGAGTTGCCATGTCAAAAATAAACCAGTGAAAATAATTTATAAAAACTACAAACCCTAACATCGTGAGCGTCCCCGCACACGACACCAAGTGGTACCCTAACAATCGGAGTTATGACCATTAATTGCTTAGACTTCAAGTAAAAAAAAAATAATATAAGAAAAGATACAATTTTGTATTTATTTTAGAAACTTGGAAAGAATACGTATTTTAATTATTTACAGAATGCCTTGCAGATGCATTTTTCAATGCGTAGGGGCTCCGGCCTTGCAGACGTATCTTTTGATGCGTATGGGCATTGACCCTGCAGACGTATGTTTCATACGTGCTACGTTTGCTAACGTGCTGAGTTGGTTTACGACGAGTAAGCTGGCTCGTATGAGATTGAATGGAGCACATATGGAAGAGTGTGTGTAAGACATGTATGTGATTGTGAAAGTTGTAGGCGACTATATATAAGTGTGAACCATTGAATGAGGGCCTTGTGTGTGTGATGAATGAAAGAATAGGCACATAATCCTTAAATGGTCTTGTTGTAACCCTTGTTTAATTAACAGGTAACGAGGGTGAAGAGGATGAAAGCCAGGCGGGTCCTTCTGCCATGCAAGCGGACCCCGAGGGCCCACCAGCTATACGCGAGAGGACGGCTGAAGACATACTTCAGGCGGATCTGGCCCTCAGCGAGGAGGACGACTCCGAGACCTCCAACTCCTGCTGAAGCTACTCTTGAGGGTGCAGCCGAGGACGGCGCACGATCAGGATAGGCCGTATTAGCATACCTCAGTATGACTTATTTTATTTTTGCGGGTTCCCCCACCAAAGCCTATAAATACGGCGGTAGTGGCTCCGGCAAGCTCATTTGCCTGAGCGACTCCGAGCGGTGAGGTTGGTGGTTTGGTGATCGGCGCGATTTATTGTAAGTCATACCTACTTATTGTTATTTTTGTGATCGAGATAATTTTTGATTTGTAAAGTGGTTTTCTCGTATGTTTTTGGTTGCTTGAGTTATTATTCGATTGTCGTTTAATTTTGTGTTCCAAATAAATTATTTAGGTTGTTAAAGTTATTTTTTTTTAATGAGCTCCGCTTCTGATTGCTAAAAGTATTATTAAGTAGCTACTTGCAACATTGTTGCGGTTATGAAGACGTCGACACGTTTATAGGAATTAAGTAGATGGACATAAGGTTTTCCTATTTACGCTAGAGGTAGTGGTACTCAACTCAGGGTTCCGTAGCCGAATAACAAAAAACGAAAGCCTTATAGTTTCGTCAAGTCGGTCTGTTTGTCTGTCTGTCCGTATGTCACAGCCGGGAACCCATCACTTAATCGCAATTTTCTTCATCGATTTTCATTCCCCATAAAACGATTCGCAGATGTTTCAAAATAATTTTCAACAAATTCTAGAATCTTGTTACATCACAATTTCATTTGGTCGAATGCTTATTATCTACAAACTTACTTCATCGTTACTTCTTTTCATAAATAACGTATTTTATCGAAGTAATGTTAGCTTTCTATTTTATTACCCATAATTTTATTACCACGTAAGTTTCAATATGCACAATTCTTGAAACATCGAATTTTACTTCACTACAGTCCGTATTTCCAATCCTAATAAATAAACTGCGTTAATCCCAACTCGCCGTGGTAAAAGTCTGCCCGATACTAGAGTGTAATTCAAAAGCCGGAGGCGCGGAGGGAGAGCAGCCTCCGCCCGCTGTTATGCAAAGACTGCGCTTTGTTATGCAAGGGCGACGAGGCTGCTATTCCCGCAGCGCCGGAGACGAGGAAATCCCTAATGCATGCTGCTTGTTTGCATGCCTGCTTGCTTGCTGCATGCATGCCTGTATGCTTATATACCCGTCACAGCCACTTTATTCGGCAACTGTAAGCATCACACTGTTGAAATTTGGTAGGAAGATGTATCCTGTTAACCGCTTTACAATTCGTATATAAAAAATAAATAATTATAATATTAAAGGGGGTGCTCCCAAAGATGAAACTAAAACAAAAAAAAAACTCAAACCTTTGCGTGCGCCTGCCTGGCGTGTCAACGGATAGGTATTTTAAAATAACACCAAGGTTTCTAAAACCACTTTCTTTTAAAGTCTTACGTTTGATAAATAGACACTGTATACACATAGAATAAAGTACATTTTTACAGCGCAAACAAGTGGTTTACGCTACTTACTAAACCAAGAAAAATGGTGGCCCACAATGGTGTATCCGCGCCTGGTCTTGGATCACGCTGGCGGGACGCACACAAAGGCTCAGCGGGCCACAGTTTGAGTATGGCTGCGCTAGAGATATCCCGTAACTTCGTTTACTCTTTTTATGTTTTTTATTTTATTTATGCTATTACCCTACAAGTGATAGTTTGATTTTGTATAGCGTTTTCCCACCAACGGACTATCATGCACTAAAATAAAAGTAAAATTAACAACAAAAACACTTTTCTACTTTATTGTGCGAATATGTGAGTGTAATTCTTCATGGAGTGCAAATAATAAAAAAAAATGGCATTCTATGATTATTTTTATCGACGGAAAACATATTTTAAAAATAAAAAAATACAAATTAATGATTAAGAAAATATTTTTTTTGTTTAAAACTACATTTTATATTCTGTACCGTGTGCAGTTTTTTCATGGAATAAAAATTCTAGGAGGATTTCTGATCACCTCTGATTATAATTATGTTAAATTCTTTGTAAATATAAAAATATAAAATATAATAAACTAATTAGTATACGTAGGTCACAGTAGGCATCAAAAACTTCAAAAAATCCATTATAAATTAGTGTTATTTTATTATTTTTAAATATTTTTTCTGTCTATAAAATGCATAGAATACTATGTTTTATTACGTGCACTTTAAGAAGACTGACACTGTATATAAATTCCTCCTTAACATCATTGCGTACCTGCTTAGCTGTTATATTATAATTGTATGACAGAAAGGTGACTTTACATTAAAAAAATATGTTCCAAATTGATTTTCTAATTTACCTCATGCATAATGGGATCCAAACTAAAACAGTTTGTGATTTATTTCCAGAAGACATACGTGAATCATATTTAATCATTACCAACACATAATTTAAAATACCACAATATATCTAACGGTTATAAATAAGTAATAGAAAACTCAAAAAAAGAAAAAATACTTCGAAACCAAAACCTCCTCCTTTTTTGAAGTCGGTTAAACATTTCGAAAGAATTAAAACATGATACCGGATACTTTAAAAAAAAAAGGTTAACAAAAACACAATATTTTTATAACATGTCTGCTGAACTGCTAAGCACTAAGTTCTTTAGAAGAAGGAAACGGATAGATACTACATTATGCAATGCACAGAGTCTTTATAAATAAAGTATTTGAAAAGTAATTATCAATAACATCATAATTTGAATAATATTATCTTGATGCACGATTATCTATTTATTTTCTTAATCCAACATTAGAATTCGTAATTAGAATATTTTGCTAGAATGATTAATTATTATTATCTATCGGTTAGATATATTTCATGAAAATTATGTTACGAACTTTCAGGAGAATTCCAAGTACCTCGGTTGCGGTGGCCGCAGCAACAACACTCGTTGCCATGGCAACGTTTACTGATGCTGGGACCTGGAAACCTAATCCAGACGTCGGGATATCAGCTGGGTTCATATCAGAATGTGAGTATACAGCATTGAACTACTAGTGTATGGAACTGACTTCACTAACTACTCTCATGCGGTACGAAATTGACTCGAATGGTCACTAACTCATATTTTTTAAAAAAGTAAAAACCGTCATCATTCTCCGACTCCAAATGAATTAGTTTGTCCTAAGTAGATTGGTTGTTGCGTTATTTTAAGCTCTTTAGTCAGTTATTTGAATGCGGTTTAATTTTATATAAATTACTAGCGTTCTCCAACGAATTTGTCTGCGCGTTTTGAGTTTGCTTCCCCTCCCGTCGTAGACTCACATCACTCTCTTAACTGAGTTAGATTTGATTCGGTTTTCCCACAGATTAGATGAGTTCGTTATCTACAATTAACCTATTAAAGTACTCATGTGTTTAATTCGCTGGTGCATTTTTTAAGTCCAGTCTAAACAATGACAGTGCTAATTATTTGTTGTGATGACAGCTGTGTCACTTTACCACAGTATAAGTGAGGGCAGTAAGTCTGCAATCAAAGCCTGATGCAAAGAACACAAAAAATGAACACTTACGCCGTAAGTTAGTAGACATCACGAAAGAAAATTTCAAAACACGTATTCAAATTATTTCTTTTAATGTTTAGTATAGTTCGCTGTCATTAACAAAGCGACGCTACTTTCATTAATGCGCTGAAACCAAAGGCGTTAATTTTTTGATTTTATAGTATTAAATCGTGTCCTAGTAAATAAGGTTCATATTACCATTAAAAATAAATTACTTGTTTTTTTCACATCCGAGTTTTCAGTATGTAATCCTACTTCCTAATATTTTTTTTGTGTCCGACCTGTCATGTTATCTGTTGTCATGCGATGGGCTCAGAGCACTTAATTAAATGCAATCTTTTAGAGTCCAACAGGAAAATAACAAATTTGAAAAACGTTAACCATAAAAGAAGAAATCATATGAAGTTTTTTGAATAAATGCATAGCTCTACATACCTTAGCTAAAGTTTTAACCATAATACATATCATAACTGACTCTCATGTATTTTCGTATGCAGCGTGACAGCTGTTGGACGAATATTTAAGTTAGGCATACAGCTACATTGTAATTAAAAACCGGCCAAGTGCGAGTCGGACTCGCACACTCAGGGTTCCGTGCCAACTTTAACTGAATTAGGGGATCCACTTACTTCCACTTAGTAAAATACCACAATATTTTATTGACAGAAAATATAACTTTGTTTCTCATAGTGTTCGTATGAAAATTAGCATAGCAGTAAAGCATAGTGTTCGTGTTCAATTTTTGTTGAAAGTATTTGTGAAGATCTACATTACATTTTTTTTTTCAAAATTTACACCTGCTTAGTTTAGAAATTAGATGGGGCGCCCATTTTACCACTTTGGAAGCGTCTAGCTATGAAACGTTAGACTTTAAAAAATATATTTTAGGAACCTCTATGTCATTTTGAAAGACCTATCCGTAAACACCCCAGACGCATAGGTTTGACTGAATTTTTTTTTTGGCTTTAGTTTTAGGTATGGGAGCCCCCCCCCCCCTTTAATGTCATTATATATTAGTGTTTATATGAGAATCGTAAAGCGGTCAACAGGATAGGTACATCTTCCTACCAAATTTCAACAGTGTGATGCTTATAGTTACAGAATAAAATGGGTTCCGTTTGTTGCCATTCGGCTACGGAACCCTAAAAAGTTGTTTTTTGTAGCTAATATCTTCAAATATCGTTTTGTATACGGATAAATAGGTAAGTACGGAACCCTAGGTCTGTGATTTTCTTCGCACTGGACTTTTAATTAATCTCAAAGATAAGGTTAACCTTACAATTAACAGATCAAGTTAAATGTAGGATATTCAGGTCTAGGATTAAACATCACGCTATGTAGTATTTTCCGTTCACATAAAAAAAGGAAAATTGGCGAAATTACTTAATAAATAATAAATAAAAATTGTAAGCGAGTTCATCACCAATGAATGTTGTACCTATGTTTTTCAAAAGAAACAAAATAATGATTATTCGTCAGTCTCGAAATAAAAATTTATTACCTTCAAATAAAAAAATATGATAATAACCCTGGCACCCCTCCCCTAACGTTTATTTGATACTTTCAGTCCCAGGCGACTTTATCCTCGTCTTTTGAGTTTGCTTACTCCCCTCTCGTCGCAGCGTGTTTTTTTAAAGGTCTAAAGCCTTCCTCGAAAAATAAGCTATCCAACACAAAAATATTTTTTCAAATCGGTCCAGTAGTTCCTAAGATAAGCGCGTTCACACAAACTCTTCAGCTTTATAATATTAGTATAGATGTCTGTCAATGACTATGTAGCTTTACAGTTAATGTAAGTATTTCATGCGTCGATTGAATAAAATGATTCATTAATTTAATGATACTAAATAATATCATCAGGATAACTCTATCATTACATCAATAATAACATCCACTTTTAAGATTATCAAGCAACTTGGATACCTTTAAAATATTTTCTGATAATAAAACCCTTTCAAACTGGTTTCTAAATTGAGGAGTTGAGGACTAAGATATAGTTAATTATTTCGTAATTACGTTAATTCTTACTTAACGGGTTTGCACTAGGCTTAAAACTACCTTGTTCTACATTGAAAATGCATCATTATTAAGAATATGTTCGTTATTCACCTAAAGTGGAGTCGGTGGCTAGCAATGACCTAGGTGAAACCTAGACCTACTACCTACCTTTGGTGTTATAGAGTTATAAGGTTCAGTAGTGCTCTCTGATATATACTTCTCCATCAGCTAACTAGCTAGATTACGTTACTACCTCGTTGTTATAAGGGGCAGGTTGCTGGTATGAGAAATCTCGGGTTCGAATGCTGAGTTGAGCCAAAAAAGGTTTCAACAGCTCGGGCTTAGGTTAGGGTTTTATTATGTATCTCACTATGTCATAAAACTAGAGTAAGAGAGAAACAGAGTGCGCATTTTCGTGCTCATTTGTGATTTTATGCATATGGTCTGCGTACCTTATTGATTGAGATTGGCCGCCAAGATCGCGAATCGCCAAAGATTGTTAAGATAATTTCAGAAACATCCCTTGAACCAATAATTGGTTCTTTCTCAGAGCGCTTTCACACTTAGGCATTTTTAGCAGCGAGACGGTCGCGCGGCAGTCGCGCAGCTGTCAATTTAATACATAAAATGACAGCAGTAAACCTTTCACATCAGAGAGACGCGCTGCTGTCGCTCTAATGTCAAAGAGCACTTAAACTTGAAAGTAATGTTAAGTAGTTTTGTGGTTTAAATATAAATATTACACACCAATTACATCCATTGCTCTGATCACAAAGTAAGTTGCCAATGAACTTGTGTTAAGGAAATCTGACACAACGGTGGTACTACAACACCCAACCCGAGACAAAATAGAAAACTATGATTTCTACATTGACTCGACCGGAAATCGAAGCCGGGACCTCAGTGCGGCGACGCCTTGAAACCCAGCGTGCTTAGCCCCTACACTACGGAGGTCGTCAAACTTTGTTAATAGGGATAGTTAATTATGCCTATTTGGTTTGTTAGCTGTTGCTCGACCTAACAGATTCTCTAGAGTGAGAGATCACTACCTTTACCATGAGTTTACTGCGGTTTTACTCGCTAGTGACGACGTAATCTCATGGTGTATGGAATATTGCATAGCGCCTCTAGTGGTCACTTGCAGAACTAAATTTTCTATACGCTTTATTTACATCGTCGCCAGAGAATAAAACTGACGTAAACTCATGGTAATGGAACAGGTTTACTGACACTATTTACATTATGTAACTAACTGTGCCGTCTTGACTGGGTGCCCTAGGACTTGAATTGTATTGGTATCAAAACTGGTTTAGGCGTTTGTTTCCACCTTATTTATAATGAATGTGGCTAGGTGAAGTGCAACTAGTTTTCTAATGAGAGGATCCTTTGATTTAACCTTTAGTACGCTGTAAGTCAATTGCTCAGTTTAATTGCCTCGGTGGCGTAGCGGTTAAAGGGTCACACTTTAAAGCGATGGCTGTACCTGAGGTCCCGGGTTCGATCCCCTGGTCGGGCCAAAAAATATGTACCTTGGTGTTTCTGATCAGAAATTCCCAGTTCGGCCCGGAGTTTGGATGGTGGTGGTGTTTTACCCCCGTGCTTCTCTCTCCGGTCGTGTCGGATTGCTGACATATGAATGAACCTGTCTTTGTGCACACACTTGTGCATTGTTATGTCTCGCGCAGACGGCTAGTCGTTGAGACTGGCCACCGTAGTCAACATCGGCGCACTATTATTAGTATGTTGAGAAGGCTTTCACACCAATTGCAACGTATAATCAAACAAGGCTTCAACATAAATAGATTTTATTCAATTTGGGAAACCATACAATTGTCCATTAGAAAACAAAGATGTCGAAAAACCAATCCTCCCGTTAAGTTACCACATCTTGGTTTAACTATTTTTAATTGCAAGAATTTGATTTTCATTAAAAGCTTAAATACGCCTTATCAGTTATTGATGATATTGAGTATTTCCTCTGTCTTGCTTCGGTGAAGCCATGTATAAGCTATAATCAACTCATTTAAATAGAGGACACCACCGCCTTACCATTTAAGGACTCAAAATTGCTTGCACGACGCGTCACATTTCTTTGAAATGGCGCCCGCTTTTGGGTCGTATGTGCAAGCGGTTTTTTTCATTCGTCGAGAGGGAAACATCGGAGGTTTTAGTGGGGAAACCTGGACGAACGAAGGAGTCGCAACTAAACCACCGTCCCCACCCGGGCAGCGGTATGCATTAAGCATTTCCACCGCAAAAAAAAGTGCGAAGAGATCTCTGCTGTACGTTTAATATGCTGCACATAACCTTTTTAAATGATACAATGAACACGGGAGCTGATATAATGATGTCACTTTAATACTTTAATCAATGATTTATTTGTGCATAGTCATCTCCATGCATTTCAAACGCAAGGATAAAATGCTTATGAGACGCAGTGCAAATGATAAATGCAGGTGCAGAGTTTTATCAATTCAGCAACGTGCACTATTTTACATAACAATACGGACATTATAAATCATTAAGGTTGTTAGATTAATTAATTATTGCAAGCAGTACTTTATGACTAGTTTCTTTAAATGGATATTAAAAAAAAACAAGTGCGAGTCGGACTCGCATACTAAGGGTTCCATGCCAACTTTAACTAAATTAGGGTTCCACTTACTTTTACTTAGCCAAAATACCACAATATTCTATTGACAACAAATACTTATAACTTTGTTTTTCTTAGTATTTGTATGAATAACAAAGTTATGTTTGCGGTTATTCAAAATGTGCTCTATCTTAAAAACTACTAGTTCGATCGCGTTTAAACCAATTTTCTTTGAAAGTTTTTGTCAAGATCTACATCATGTATTTTTTAAAATTTATACTTGCTTAGTTTAAAAGTTAGATGAGGGGGGACGCCCATTTTACGAAAGCGTCTATCTCTCAAACGTTAGACTTTTAGAGAAAATGGTTTAAGGAACCTTGATAACCGTCGACCTACACGCATAGGTTTAAAAAAAAACTTAAAGTACTAAAACGTACTGTAAAAGTTTTGAATTCATTTGTAGGACGAACTTTGATATTGTTACTCGTAATTTAAAATTTATGAGGCCTCAGGTTTGGTTCTACTTTTAGGCTGGCTAGCTTTTAATTTTTTGGCAATTTATTTACTAGCTATTCATAAAAGGTCAAGGCAGCGATCAAATGACGAGGAAATAATAAGGAATTTTGTAAGCATTGTACCCACTTAGCCCTGCTTAAAAGGAATGGGTAACCAGACCACTCTTAATATAGAAGGTGTTTGGTACATCGTGTGCGAAATAATGGGGATCCAGTCGTTTTGTATTTATTTTTATTGTCAAATAAAGTTGCAGGTCAAATTTGAGAAAAATATGCTCCGCAACTTTGTGAGTTTTGTGTAAGTGATTTTGATGTAAGCAGAACCGCAAAATAATGCACAGGAACATACATATTTGAAATAATATATGATTCGAATGCCGAATTTTGGATATTTTTCATAAACACAATATCATAAGAACACCGGGCCAAAAAAAGGCAGCTAATAAAATAATAATAAAAAAATAGCTAATAACCACAAACACACACACACACACACACACGCTAATGAATAAGTTTAAGCATAACTTCCTCTTTTTATTTTTTTATTAATCTTAATTAGTACTCGCCGAACGCTATTGGCTGCCCTTAACCGTCCACGTTACATTCATTTATTTAGGTACATTAATTTTCTTGTAGAAAGTAGGTATGTACGGACAACAGCACGTCAAGGTAAACACTGCGGTATCTTATGCAGTTGTAATAAGGGCTAGTTTGCAACAAAAGTGGATAACCTGATGTGCTGTCGACTGTACAATGTGCTGCCTATTAATGTTCTGATGTTGTTTACGCATATGTAAAGTTTTGAAACTGTTATTCTAAAACCTGACAAAAAAGGTTTTGAAATGTTTAATTTTATAATTTGAAGTTTATGAAACAGAAACAGATCTATTGATATGTTATCTTATTTAAGGTATTAGTTGTAACTGACTGCCTTTGTAGTTTTTGTAACTGTATATGTAATTTTAATATACTCAGTACCATTTTTACTGTATCTGCTATAGGTACCTACAGGACCTGTATACTTGCTGTGGAACTCTCTGATTGGCTAGATTCCATAATTAAGTTGTTATTGTAACAAATGTATCTATGTCTAAAATGCTGTTGAGTTTACTTAATAAATAAATAAAAAAAATTAAAAAAAAAACAATAAATAATTAAAGGCTATTATCATTTGGCACACGATTAGTACACCCTGTATATCAAGAAAGAACAAACAAACGACCAAACTGAAACTATAGACATACCTACACGTTTTAAAACATGATTTTTCGTAATTGTTCCGTCATCAGTGATTCTCCATACAGAGGTATGCGTCTAGTATGCAACCCCCAACTAGCAAAAACATGTCGTAAGCACGTTTCTCTTGCAGCAATCAGTCGTAAGATGGATCTTAAAAATGTCGTATGAAAGCTCTATGCACGTTCTCTCAACGCGATTTGGGCGCACTTTTCTCAGCTTTAAATGCTGTAAACATCGTAAGATTATCATCGCAATAGCTAAATAATCGAAAGAATATCGAGTATTCGCAACGCGAATGTTTTAAAGTGCCATGAAAGCCATCAGTATGCTTTTATTCCACACTTTAGCTTTCCTCAAGTCGAGAAATGCTCTTTCATTCGATTTATTTGTCGTATTAAAGCTGTGCGGTTGCAATCACTCGACTCTTTGATTGTGTGAATGCAACCAAGCTGCTCTCATACAACGTGTTTTATTTCTTAACCAAAATGGTGTTTAATATTGTTGGTGTTGGTGAAAAGAAAAAAGAAAATAAATGTAAGTAACTGTTTTTTCACAAATGCTATATAGTTTTTAATCCATCTAAATAGGTTACGCGTATGACCATTTAAAGTTTGCTTTTTCATATGCGGAATTAACTTTATCGTATATATTGTTTACATTATTGATAATATTTCCATGGGCCACAAGATTTCTTAGTTATTAACGATTTAAAAATAATATTAATTTAATAATTAAAATGATTTCGCCATTAATACACACAATTGCCATTACAGAGCATAATCACTCGACTTTTAGTCATAAAATAGCAATCCGGTTGCCATTTTACAACTAATCAGGGCGCCATTGTAGTTAGTTTAGGGTTCCTCACTGCAAATGGGTACTCCAGAAAAACGATTTTTTTTTCTATCAAATTAACCTAGAACATCTATCGTTAACTATATTTTTATTGAATTGAGTTTTAGTATGATAGGTCAGTGTATTTATTATAGTTCATAAATAATAATAGTTCATAATATTTAACAATGTCGTTTTTTTAGAGGTGACAACTAAATGGTAGTCTTCTTAGATACAGATAAATTCATAACAAAAGACGACTTAAGGCAGCTAAGCAAGTCGAAATGGCCTTGGAAGAAAACACATTTTTTAATAATGCAGAAATGTTACGCATGTCGCACTGTTATTGATAACAGCACTGGATCAAAACCAATTCGCTTTGTATTGTCTGATATAAGAATTAAATTATTACTGCGCTCATCGTTTTCGAAATTAGGCCTGTCAATGTCATTACTATCTAAATCCGAACCATGATAAGTGGAGCTATTTTCGGAAGGAGAAATAGTAGACGGTTCACATATGTCACTAGAAGCATGATTCATTTTTTCTGCGGAACCCTCCCTGATATTTTTTGGTCCCTCTTCACCCGTATTGAAATCCGATGCTGACGCAGATAATTTTAATCTTGAATACATGTTGTTCACTTTTCGCCGGAATACTCCACTCCTTTTAATTCTTTTCCACCGATTATAATCCATTTTTGCTATATAAAACCAATTAAACACATTTATCTCAACTTTAATCAACGATGCCCGACAAAATGGCGTTTGCAGTGCTGTAAAAGATTTTGTTCAATTTTCATACAACTATTACGCTGTATGATGTCTTCCAAATAATGTTAATAGAATCTTTGTGGCTATGATAGTTCAGTTTACAGCGTTTTCTCAACTAATATTTTCAAATCGAGAGAAAGCCTCTCAAATAACAATCATATGACAGTATGTGCTATGAAAGTAACCGTGATGCTATTTAGTTGAATGAACCACTTTTATTCCACAATAATGCTGTAATAATGATATATCGAAAGATAGTGGTATAAAAGCAAATTTAATGACGAAGTAGCAATTCAGTCGCTTTCATAAAGCTATCATAAGACTTACAGTTGTATGAAGGCTGTGAGAGATATCTTTATACAGTTGTCGAGTAAACGTGATATGAATTCGTCGAGTCAACGTTTACTCAGCATATTTAAAGAACCAAAAAGCGTTGAATGCCAAAATATCTAGAAAGCTACTTTTATACGGCTATTTGACAAATTGCGAGCTTTCATACGAGTGTCTTTCGATCTATAGTCGTAAAAACGTAATCTCATTACGTCTTTTTGCTAGTTGGGCCTATTTCACTGTACTGCAATTATATGCAATTGACATTATGTCATAATTACAATGGCATTATAGTCCGGTCAAATTAGACATCCAAGGTTACAAAATTCCCACCTAGCTGAAAATTGGTAGGATTGCTTAAAACACCATCATAAATGAAATGTAGAAAGTCCCCATCGATCCGATACCTGGAAAAAAAGTTACTCGGGGTCAAAAGTCACAAAAACGGGTTTTTCGCGATTTTCAGCAAAACGGTAATATTATCATAAAATTAGCCACGACAAAAATTGTAGAGCAGATAAATATCTACAAAAAATGTTTTTATACTTTTCTTCCTAAGAGCCACCGTTTTTGACATATAACGATCCAAAAAGTTGAAACTATTGAATAATAAAAGATATTGGCAACGGTTGAAAATGATAAAAGTGATAAAAGTGGTGTTAGTTTAAAAAAAATGCGGATATTTATCCATCTGACTCATAATTCTCTAATACTTCTGCTTCTTCTTCTCCTTGATCTTCTTCTTCATCCTCGCTGCAAGTAAATTGCTCCAATAATGACAAATCGCATGTCTCCTCGTTAACATCAAATGAATCCTAAATTGTTGGTGATTCAACATTGGAGCACGACCGGTCTTGACAATTAGTACATGCTACAGAACAAAACAGGTCAACTTTTTTGCAACCACATATAGCACTACATCCCTTTTTACAGTTGCAAAAATTGTATTTAACAGTTTTTCCGGCGCACGTGGGAGTAAAATTTGAACTGGTTCTGATGTATTGTCGACCAACTTCCAACCCCACTCTTTTGGGTCTAGCTGATAACCAAGCCACACTTGAACTTGGTAATATACCCGAAAAAGATGTTGATGAGCAGCCGCTGAGGTTGGAAGAAGACAAGCTAACTGCACTTGTTTTTTATTTCGGGTATTTTTAACGAAACATGCATATCGCAACTTATCTAAGCACGTAGTTTTTTAAGGAGCTCCATACATAGAGAGAAGACACCAAATTCCGTTGGTGATAACTTCTTCTTGAGTTACCCGACATTCTCATAATTATAATATTTAATTTGTGTAAGATACACTGACCGATAGAATAATATTTTACTTGTATTACAGCTTCAGCGATGTATATACATCGCTGAAGCTGTAATACAAGTAAAAATATGTATAAGTACACCACGTATATACGTGGTGTACTTATACATATGTATTATGACGATTACAACTTTTTCAACTTTTTGGATCGTTATATGTCAAAAACGGTGGCTCTTAGGAAGAAAAGTATAAAGACATTTTTTGTATATATTTATCTGCTCTACAATTTTTGTCTGGCTAATTTTATGATAAAAACTTACCGTTTTGCTGAAAATCGCGAAAAACCCGTTTTTGTGACATTTTGGCCCCGAGTAACTTTTTTTCCAGGTATCGGATCGATGGGGACTTTCTACATTTCATTTATGATGGTGTTTTAAGCAATCCTACCAATTTTCAGCTAGGTGGGAGTTTTTGTAACCTTACCCCTATTTTTATGTCTAATTTGACCGGACTATTACTATCATATCGAGGTAAAACATCCATATTCGCTACTAGATTGGAAGATTAGCTTTTATGCTGTGAATCCAAGTTTAAACAAGACATATTTAGTATCGCTTACAAGCATAGCATATATTTTTTTTTTAATTCTCATATTTTTGAGGACTTTTATCTTAAAAAGATATGCCAGTCCTATCATACCTTATAGAAAACTAATATACAAAAGTTAGACTTAATTCTAGGTGAGAGTCAGCGACTGCCCGCCATATCAGCGAGCATACTAGCTAAGTTGGAAGTAGGTTCTCCCAGTATAGACTGGAAGATACCCATTCCAAGGCAGTTCAATTGATAAGCTTGTATGAGGGAACGTCGCTGGCTCTCATTTTTGACACATTCTGCCAACAAATGCTGGACATCGTCTATCGTACCGCACTCCTCGCAATTTGGTGAGTCAACTTTTTTCATGAGATATCCAAACTTGTTTGACGGAAAGTGTCCGGATCTTAGTCTATGCAATAACACAATTTTATTTCTATTAAATTTAGCTTTACAGCACCAGGGAATGCGAAGAGGCTCACATTGAATGGTCTTATACCATACGCCTTTGCTACGCTAATACTTCATTTACGCTAATACATCATAGATAGTTCCATTAGTGATAGCCAATTTAGCCAACTTGTCAGCCTCTTCGTTACCACTTAAGCCAATATGAGATGGAACCCACTGAAGTCTAAGGTCAATGGCAGCGTTGTTACACTCACGTAGCTTTGCAAGTATTTTGTAAGCTATCGATACCCCTCTGCAACCAGAGGCGGTTCGAGCTATATGTTGCAAAGCGCTTTGCTGTCTGTAAGTATGACGTAGCAACCAGTTTTCATATCTGAAGCATAGAGAATCGCTTCATAAAGAGCTATAAGTTCAAGTGTCATAATCGATATATCCGATGTTATTTTAAAGCAAGCCCTTTGCAGTGAACTTGGACAAATATATGCTGCTCCTTTCCCATCTTGAGTAATTGAACCATCAATGTAAATTTTGACCCATCCACCGTATTTATTATTAAGCTCTCGTAATATTTCATATTTCAGTATATTATTATTAAAAGATTTCTTAGGTCCTTGCATATAGTTTAGGTTAATGTGAATATTATTATTTATATCAATAATTGTTATCCATATATCTAGTTAAAACATTTGGAGTGGATAATTTGATTCAATAACATTATCCTTAGTAGAGTTGTAGACAGTTACTAATAATGGAATTTTCTTATTGGCCCAATATCTATTTAAACATAATTCCCTCAATTCATTTAACATATTCACAGTAATATTATTTTCCCAAGACTGTGCTTTGAGACAGAACTTATAGGCAAGGAATTGTCGTCGTAAATTTAAAGGTGGGATGCCCATTTCACTTTCCATAACATGGATTAGTGAACTTTTTATAAAACCTCCTATAATTCTAAGAGCCCTATTCTGCATCTTATCTAATTTGGATATATGAGTTTTGGCACTAGAATCATATAAAAAGCACCCAAAGTCCAGTCTACTTCTTATTATTGAAATATATAGAGTTCTCAAGTATTTTGGATGAACGCCCCAACCAGACTCCGCTAGAATTTTCAAAATATTTAAAAACCTTTGTGCTTTTTCATAAATTTGGTTAATGTGCTTTCTCCACAAACACTCAAATATTTGATGCAATCTTCTGACAAAATATTATGGTTTTGAATCCTTAGGTTAACAGATTGTCGTCTGTATCCCCTACTAAAAAGACAGAATTTCGTTTTATTTACAGAAAGTTCCAATCCTAACTCCTCTAAAGATTGTATAACAGTGTTAATACTACTTTGAATAAAACTTTCACATTAAAGTATATTTTTATCACTTAAGTAAAATACAAAGTCATCGGCATACTGACTCACCATTACGTCTCTTATTTCATGGCAAATTTTAGCGGTCACAATATTGAAAATCAACGGAGAAATTGGATCACCTTGGGCAAGACCCATACTCGTACATCTTACCATTTTCTTTGTACTTCCATTGATTTCTAAGGATCTATGATATAAGAAGCCCCAAAGGTATTGGCAAATTAAGGACCCAACTTCCATTTCATCAAGAATTTTTACAATTTTGCTTACAAGAACATTATTATATGCGTTTTTTATATCTAAAAAACAAGCAAGAGTAGGTACATTTTTTGTGAAACCAATTTGTATGTAGCTTATTAGGCGAACGAGAGGGTCAATACAAGATTGGGCTTTTCGAAATCCCGTAGAAAGAGTTGAAATAATTTTATTTTTTTCTACATACCATTCTAGACGTCTTGCTAACATGATATAAAAAATCTTACATAAGCATGAAATAAGTGAAATGGGCCTCAGTTTAGGTTCAGAATTATTCTCAGTATTTGGCTTAGGTATCGCCACAACTTTTATATTAGTCCATTGATGAGGGATAATACTTGATTGGCAAATTTCATTATACAATTTCAGAAGTATATTAGGTCCTAATTTAGGTAAATTAAAGATCATTGAGTATGTAATTTCATCCCCACCAGGGGCTGAGTCTTTTTTAGAGAGGCAGTGTTTGAGTTCTTGCATAGAAAAATACGACTCTAATAACCGGTTCTTGGATTCAAAAGTAGGTGCACTTTCTATTACTGTATCAGGAGCAAGGGAACACAGCAACTCCTCCAGTTTTTCATCTGAGGGCTGTTGCTTAGATCTCTGATGTCCTTTTACCCAACGCATTTTTTGCCACACCTCAGTTTTAGATTTACTTCCATCTATAGACGTGCAAAACTTTTGCCAAGATTCAGACTTCGCTTTCTTAATCATATTACGGGCTTCTGCTGTTTAAGCTTCTAGTATATTTAAATTTTGGGGGGTGGGATTACGCCTAAAATATTTTAAAGCATAGCATATCTTAGTAAATAGGAATCTATACAGGGTGTATGATTTAGTGCGAATTTATATCTAACTCAGGTATTGGTCGGTGAAAAAACCATATTAACTTTAAAAACAAAAAACCTACTTCAAAACCAAAATGCACCAATAATTTATTTTTGGAATCGGTGCTCTGATAATTGATACTTGAGATGGTCAAAGGGATGGCACCGACTTCGAAAATAAATTGATCGCCTAAAATGGATCCTTTCCTTTAAAGGGTCAAGAGTTTATTTTAGACTTTTTACTTAATTTTGTTTATGAAGTCGGTTTTAACTTTTTTTACAGTAAATTTTATTTGTTCTTTTTTTGTGATTATAAGGAATTGCATATTGTGACTCAAGAAGCTACAAATTACCTATCATAAGTTCTGTCATTATAATCACGGAACTCCTAAGCGTTTAGGAGTTCCACCATCAGCGAAGCTCCACATGATGGTGCCTATCATCCGTAACAACATGTCATCATCAAGATTCTAGTAAAAAAATACTATACGTGCCATTAAAATTTGAGGGTTTTCCTCGATGCACCAAGATCCCATCATCTGATCCCGACTTGGCAAAAAACCGGCCAAGTGCGAGTCGGACTCGCGCACTGAGGGTTCCGTGCCAACTTTAACTGAATTAGGGAATCCATTTACTTCTACTTAGTATAATACCACAATATTTTGTTGACTACAAATATAACTTTGTTTTTCATAGTTTTTGTATGAAGTACAAAGTTATGTTTGCGGTTGTTGAAAATGTGCTATATCTCAAAAACTACTCGTTCGATCTCGTCCAAACCAATTTTCGTTGAAATTATTTATTAAGATCTACATCACATATTTTTTCAAAATTTACACTTGCTTGGTTTAGAAATTAGATGGGGGGGGGGGGACGCCCATTTTACCACTTTGGAAGCGTCTAGCTATAAAACGTTTGACTTTAAAAGAAAATAGTTTTAGGAACCTCTATGTTATTTTGGACACCCCACACGCATAGGTTTGTAAAAAATAAATTTTTAGTTTTAGTTTCATGTATGAGAGCCCCCCCCCTTAACTATCATTATTTTTTAATTTTTTGTATGAGAATCGGTAAGCGGTTAACAAGATACATCTTCCTACCAAATTTCAATTATGTGATGCTTATAGTTACAGAATAAAATGGGTGTGACATACGGACGGACAGACAGACAGACAGACAGACAGACAGACTTGACGAAGCTATAAGGGTTCCGTTATTTGCCATTCGGCTACGGAACCCTAAAAATGGGACCAACTAGAAGGCATAACCTCTAGGTCTATACACCACAAAAAAAAAGAAACATACAGTCGGGTTGATAACCACCTTCTTAGGTTTTTGAAGTCTGTTAAAAAGTATCCTTATTAACTGAAATTGTTTTTTGTCTCAAAATTTTAGAAATGACACACATAATCCACAAAAGCCCCGAAATAAACACAACCGTTGTATTCACGGAAATAGCTCCGCGAGCTCAATATTCCCGTAGTCGAACAATCCAAAAAAAAAAAACATTAATAATACTTAAATCTTATAAAGTAAACGAATACGAACAAAAAGACTAAGTAACGCGATTACATATAGAATTTGTTTGTAGGTAATCCAGTAATGGAAGTCAAGTTCATTGCCATTTCAAAACAATTATTTCGAGTTATTTTTACGATAAAACTAGTGACCTTTAAAGTTTATAAAAACACATTGAAATCAGAGCAGATTGGATTGGACACGCGGATTAAAAAATATGCAGTGTAAAAATACGTAAGGAAGCTTGAAGCTATGCATAAATTTAACAAAAATAAAAACTGTAATTCCACACAAGAGAAGGTATGTTCTTTTACTTAAGTAACAGAATTTTAGGTTCTATTCGATCTCACTTACTATGAGCATAAATTACTGATATTATTTTTGTGCTGGAAAAGTAAGATGGACCACATGCATTTATTAAAAAAATATAGTTATTTACTTGTCGTTTTCTTGAAAATTAACAAAACAACGCGGTACCTAAACAAGTTTAAAGTGTCATCAACGTACAACTTTTAATGCGATTGACTGTACATTCCAATTAGTTGGATATGTATGTTTATTTATGACAAAAACATCTCATATTAGTTGACCTTTAATAAATATCACTACGGAGACTGAGGTAGAGAGACTTTATCGGGAATTGTTCTGCTCTTAAAATACCATAATACTTGTGTAAACAAAATTTACTAGCAGGTATGATTCAGGCTATTGTAGCTAAAAAATAAGTAACGGACGTCCATTGCTGCAGTGTTGCAGTGGACGTCTTTAGGCCTTCGCTACCGATTTCCACAGCGATCGATCACAAGCGGTCTGCATCAAGTTTGATCCTGCGATCTGTACAAGGTCTTCCGTCCATCTATGACTACTAGTAACTGCTTGATCAAAAGATTCTCTACGTGCTCAAATGCAATGGTTTGCTACTGTCCGTCCATCCATCCTCTTATCTGTCAGCAGGCATATACGCATAATATTCAGGAATTGTTAGATATTTGCTACGTTACCCTAATAAATTATTCCTCCAATCTTCAGGTCCAGGGGTAACCAAGAACGCCACCATCAGCAACAGCACGATCCACCTTCTGCAGGTGGTCTACCATTTACTGGACGACAAGGGGTCGGTGGTGCGGAGAACCATGCCTCTGACGACAGCACATAAGATGCTGGCCAGGACTAAGACTATGGGTGAGTAGATATGTCATAATGCTCTAAGCCGATTGCAATGCTCTATCATTTTGTAGACAAAGACCCTTTGCACACTGCGGCTATTGGCAGCGATACAGTCGCGTCGCGATGTAGTATCGATGCAGTCGCAAATGGTCCGCCTTTACACACTTGCGCTACTTTTAGCATCGATACAGTCGTGATTCTGTCGCGCGTTAGTGTCAATGCAGAAGGCTGAAAAACGAAATCGGTCAATATGGTCATCGTTTTGCGGATCCTAAGCTTTTCGTAGTACGGATTGCATAATAAAAATGCTTCAGATCCGCATATATATTGATATATATTGATATCATTGGATCGTATTGACGGATTCCGTTTTTCGCTCCTCTGAAGCTAGCCGTTGAAGTTTGTCTGTATTATTGGAAACTGTAGATACCAAAGTAACGAGCGTTCGATGGAAACGCGCGACTGCACCGATACTAACGCGTGAAATCATCGATCATCGATGCCAAAATCTGTTCATTGCTGGAGTTGCGAAACTGTCTCTAGTTTCAAAAACGGGCAACTGCAAGTCGTTGTAAATGCATATTGGTACCTCTAGATTGTATAGCAAAATAGGCTATATATATCATTTATTATTTATAACTCACCTAATAACATGAAGAGACGATATTACTATTGAAAGTACTATTTACAACTTACAGATCTAAGAAACAAAAAGACAGTGTTCTACGTGGGCGGTTTCATCGACAGCTCCTGGTTCCTGCACTCTCAAGCAGTGAGCACTGCGTACGCGAAGCGAGGGTACAACGTCTTCGCTAGCGAGACCATCGCTTTTCTTACCCAGATATACCCGAAGTAAGTAAGAATTCTCACAAATCATGGTAAAAATTAAGCAACGATCTGAGTGGCCACGTTCTGGATGGGTTACCGTTTGACTATATGACTGAAAGGTTGCAAGCAAGAAATATATTTATGGAGTGATTTATTTTATTTTTTTACGTACGTAATAAATAGTAAATAGTAGCGAAATGGAGGAAGCCCGTTGAATGAGAACACTTTTGTATTAGTAAAATTGGTATTTTTTGCCCGTAAATATTGTTTTAAACTTTCATCGTTTCTTACCACATTGCTATTAAAATATCTTTTTTATCTAGTTTTTTTTTCTATTTCGGCATTGTGTGGCAAACCCCATGTATGATAACGGTGCATGGTAGCAATCTCGTATGAATTAATCACTGCAATAAAGGTCCCGGGTTCAATGATCCCCAGGGGCTCAATTTTTGAATCACTTGTGTCAAAAAGGCGTGTGAGTTGCTTTGATTAATATGAGAATCAGTTCAAATTTACACAGCAGTGATTAAAACAAAAAACTAAAATTTGTAACTAAAGTCTATTTTTCTTTGCTAGTCGAATTTTGTCAACCACCTTGACATTCCTCTTTAACAAAATTACTCATTTTAAAATAAGATAAACATACAACTCACAACCTACATGTTAAACACTGAGACCTTTTTAAATCCAGTAGTTAATAAATTTTATTCATTGAGATTATTTTAAAAGTAATGAAAATATAACTATATTATATAATCTTCGACAAGCAAAGAAAACGGACTCTACTCCCGTCCATATTTTGCGTGATTTAAGTTGTATCATAATTAAATATTCGAACAAACATCTCTCGTAATATTGACTCGACCGATTTAAAAATAGAACCCCAGGTCGAACCGGAGTTAGTGATCCTAAAGAAAGAGGATAAATGAAGATAAAACCAAACCAAAATTAGCCTTTTTTCCAAAACAAGACCCCTATTAACGTGCGCCGTATTCACCTCCTCAAAGTGCTAATATGACCATGAAGTCTTAAATGGCTCAAAACCAACAGACTTAATTCAAAGTGTTAATTACTTTTCTGTCCATATACCCGTCTTGAACATACAGCGATGTATGAACAGCGAGCTTGTCGTTTAAATTAATTTAAATTAGACTAGCATTTGCTTGTGATTTCATTCACACTGGTTTTAGTAGAAAACGTTTTGATTACATTTCTCAGAATGATACAACTTGGTTTAGTTTTGTTGTTGGAGTAATCAATTAAGTTCTCAAAATAGGTTAGCTACAGTAAGATCTGCAGCGTTTATTTGTATAGGGACATAAGCGGTCGCCCGTGACTTCGTCCGCGCGTTTTGAGTTTGCTCCCTCCCCTCCCGTAGCATCGTGATGTTTTATAGCTTAAAGCCTTTCTCGTTAAATAAGCTATCTAACACAAAAAGATTTTTCAAATCGGTCCAGCAGAAGTTCCTGAGATAAGCGCGTTCAAACAAACAAACTCTTTATAATATTAGTATATGTATATCGGGCGAAAATTATTTGACCTAGTTCGTCCCGCAAAACGCCGAAGGCCTTCCTAATTTAATTGCCAATTCTCCAATATTGCGTTTACGTCACAGATCCGTTCGTCTCACCCGCGTCATTGGGAAGAGGATCGGCGAATTCCTCGTGAAACTCACCGAGCTTGGCTTAGCAGCTGAGAACCTGGAATTAGCTGGCCTCAGCGTAGGAGCTCACATAGCTGGTTATGCGGCCAAGCATTTCTACGCAGCCACCGGCAAGAAACCTTCACGAATCACAGGACTCGACCCTGCGGGCCCGTGTTATAGAACCTTACCACCTGAATTAAGAATCAACCCATCAGACGCTGAAAGAGTTGATATTATACACACAAACATCGACGGATTCGGCATGGCCGAAAGATTAGGCCATGTTGATTTCTACGCAAACGGAGGCGAATACCAACCGAGTGACATTCCTTACCTCCCTTGCCTAATCATCTGCAGCCATCTCAGAGCTGTCATATACTACTGGCAAGCTTTAGAACACCCGAAAAAGTTCATAGGTCTGAAATGCGAATCGATTCAAGAAGCTCGCCTGTCGAACTGTTTTAACAGCACGGAAACCAATTATTTCGGTCCGAACACGGATTTTTCGAAGCCAGGCATATACTATTTGCCAACGAATAATGTTTTTCCGTATTACAAAGGGAAAGACGGCTTGAAGGAGGAAAATGAGATATACACGTCGCTTATTAGGGACATGAATTCAGAGGATAACTTTGTGTTGTGATGTGACTGTGATGTATTATTAGCGAGGCGTTCGGGCGTTACTTTTGATTAGGCTGTTATCGCTCTTTTTATATGCCTTGTGTGATAAAAATATTTATGTAACTGAGTATTCTTTAACGATTCCATACCGTGAGTCAATGATCGAGGTCGTACAATTGTACCTTAATAATAATAGTCCCCCTAGCCGATTTCGACTACGGTGGCCAGTCACAACGATTAACCGACTGCGCGGGACATATTATAGTGCACAAGTGTGTGCGCAAACACAGATGCACTCTCTTCCTTTCACTCTCATAGCCCGATGGGACAGCAATCTTACACGACCGGAGAGAGATCAGGCGCAGGGCCAACGGCTTTACGTGCTTTCCGAGGCACGGGGGTGAAACACCGTGAACTTCCAAACTCCGGGCTACTCTAAGAATTTCTGAACAGAAAAACCTAGGTATATATATTTTTGGCCTGACCCGGGGATTGAGCCCGGGACCTCTATGCAGCCGCCGCTTAAAGTGCGACCCTCTTACCGTTGCGCCACCGAGGCAGTTATAGTACCTAATAGTAGTATGTATCCTAAAGTCAAATTTTCTTTGCTAGTCGAATATTGTAAACAATATTTTGGTAACTTATAACAATTAAACTGTTTGTTTTAAAAAATTTGTTAGTTTTCAACGATGAATAACCTACATTTATGTAGATTGTGAGTTTCGTGTTAATCTTACTTTGTAATGAATCATTTCTTTATGGCATATTCATGGCATTACATGATTGTTTACAATTCGTGACATGCGAAGAAAATATTATCTACTTTATATCTTGTTTATAGTAAGTAAAGTTGGGCCTTGCAATAAGTTAGAATTCTTGGTTGCACTTAGAAGTACTAAAATGAAAATTGAGGTAGCTGTGATTAAATTTTAAACTAACGGTAATAGTACAACAGGCTTACAATGCATGAAAAAAATTTGAAAAAACTTAATATTTTTAGCCACAGTAGTCGACAAACCAATACAAGGAATCAATTTTAAGTTTTTTTTAAGCCCATAACCCGAAATGTACATAAGTTAGAATTTTCATTTTATTTTTCTAGTGACTATCTTGGCCTTGACTTTCTGAACCCGTATAGAGGTACAAAATGAATCGGACACAGTCAAAGCCCACTAATCAACCCGTCACGGTGACAG
Organism: Pyrausta purpuralis; assembly: GCA_963924145.1. Taxonomy (NCBI): domain Eukaryota; kingdom Metazoa; phylum Arthropoda; class Insecta; order Lepidoptera; family Crambidae; genus Pyrausta; species Pyrausta purpuralis. Next base: position 9,346,119 of record OZ001666.1, read on the forward strand.
CACCGTATCAACTCGAGGCGTTCAGTATTTTGTATGAAACTCCATACTTCAACGCACATCTATCAACTTTGTAACGTCACCACCTCGGATCGAGACAAACTCGGGACCCACTCTCGACCAGCGGTGCATGCTTTATAACGCGCTTACGCCGCGTCGCCCGCTGGTTGACGACTATCCGTCCACCCTGTCAAACGGGCTGTCATTCACAAGAAGCACTGTCATAAGTTGTAACAAACTCGATCCGAGGCGAGGCGTTCGCTATCCGATGCCGATCCCATCCGAGGCGTTGCTGTTCCCTTTACGCAAAGTGCTTCCGTATGGTTGACGCCTGGTTGGTTCTGTTTCGGTGCCGGATGGGTGGATTTGCTGTAACTTTAATAGTTCGGATCCGGATCGTTCGTGTGTGCGTATTTGCATGACTACGAGCACTTTGCTATTAAAATCGATCTATATTATAGCAATAAAACCTATTTGATCAAGCCATGCCAAGATCATAATAGCAAGACAAGATGCCAATTCTGAGAAGTGTGTATGATTGGCATCTTTTGGGCTTGCTTTTTGTTTTAGTTTTTAAGGATTTTAGGGAAATGTTAACCTTTTAGTTAACTTAATTATAAGTATTCTTATATTTATAAAAATATAGTGATTTATTGTATATTTTTAGTAATCACTCGGTAATCAAACAGTAAATAAGACAGTAAGATTTAAAACAAAGATACCTAATGATAAAAAATAGAATGTAATGGATTATTTTTAGGTTAAATGTTGGTAGTGGTTTTTCCCATATCCTCCAAAAAACTCCATCGACAAAAGCATAATTACCGCAATTTGATAATTATTGTTATATGTGCTTAATACCAATTATTTATATTTTAGAAAACTATTAGTTTTAGAATGTTTTTAACAGTATTTTCAGTGCACTTTTTCCTAATATATATTAACTGTTTACATAAAACCGCTTAAAAAGTACATCTTCTCTCTTCAAAATAATTCCATCTACTCTTATGTTTTAGGTTATTTCCTTTCATTTCATAGTGGTTTGTGTATATTATTATGTATGATGATGGATCCGGTATATGTATGATTATAGTGTTGGTTTATTTTTACTAACAAAATTGGCTACTTAAGCCACATGCGAGCACATCAACGGCAAAACCGTAGTTGAAGAAAGTCGCCGTTGTCGAAATCGGCCGGGATTGCATCATCATTGTCATCATTCATTTTGGTATATATTTATTTATTTTATTTATTTTTACTTGTTGGAAAACAAACAGCAATATAATACATGTATAATGATTACGGGAGATATAAAACTAATATGCCTATCTAATTTTTACTTATAGAATCTTATTATATATATCTGTTATATTTTATAAACATGTATATTGTTTATAATTATAATTCTTTATTTGTTTTTTTTTATATAATTATTTTATTACATTTTTATCATAACATATCATACATATATTTCTATTTCACTTATTCAGCTGTTAATTTTATTTTATGCACAAAATACCCCTTCATATAAAACTCATTATTTCTTTACCCAAAGTTTGTCTGGAAGAGATCGCTTTTAGCGTTAAGACCGCCTAAATTGTACATTTCCTTAAAACGAATTTGTAAATTAATGTATGTTATGTGCAATAAAGAGTTATCTATCTATTTATCTACTTCTCACATATCCTACTAAAGCGCGGTCACTTTACTTTGTCACCATTGGCGACTATTTTTACGGCATTCTGGTAAAATGCTCTCAAATAGCGTCCCATATACCTATTTCAGTGAACTCACGCAACTATGTAGCTCACAGCAATGAGCTCTGAGCTCACTGAGCTCGAATATAGGATAAGAAAGTTTCAATTTGACTATTCGACTCCATAGAACGGTCTTGGAGTTGCATTGAACGTTGCACACAACATTGAAATGCATCTCCATAGTGTGTGGGGAATGTATGTGGTGTTTAGGACTCTCTTAGTTACGTGATAAAAGATGGCGTTGTAGATAGTTACTTAAATTGCGATAGTGTTTTTTTAATTTATGAACTAAATTGCTTTGTTAAAAATCGTTTGTAAATTATTATTTTTCTGTTAATACTTATGCAGATGCATTTTGTATTGTACCTACTTGAAATAATTGTAATGATGATTTCTAAATGTGATTTTGTAAAATAGGTTTCTACGTATGTGTCCGTCAGGATGACTGGACCAAACGAAACAATTAGATGGGACCATGTTCACTATTTAACACCATTTTTTTACTATTTGATACCATTCATAAAACATTTGCTACCTTTGTGTTAATATCATGATTAAATAAATTAAATGGCCAGTCATTTTGACGTCAGGTTGACTGGCCACTGATGAGTTTTCATAGTATTAGCGTTGTATTTACTACTTTGTTAATGTAGATATTCACTACCTAAGTGCTACTTTAACATGTATTTTGTACATAATTTTGGGAAGCTTCTTTAAACAGTTATCGATAAAATCAATTAGAACTCCTGCACATAATTTACGATTTTTTATGTCAGAATAATCGCTAGTAATCTTTTTTTATTTATTTATTTATATATTCTTTATTGCACAAACAAAATGAAGTACAAATGGCGGACTTAATGCTTTAAAGCATTCTCTACCAGTCAACAATTGGGTGAGACAGAAACAGTTGAGGCGGCGTAAAATAACAAGAAAAAAAAACTAACAAAATGAATGAACTACATATACTTACATAAATACTTTTTAAATAAACCTACATAAACATACATAAATACAATAAAATGCATACTTCACGATGAACAGATATCATGTTATTTATTCTCATTGAGAAAAAGATTGCGTATGGACTTTTTGTACACGTATTTTGATGTTGATGTCTTGATCGTATCTGGGAGGGAGTTCCAAAGTCTGATGGCGCTGAGGGTAAAAGAGTTGGAGACATAAGCAGTATGTTAGCAGGCACTTTCAAAATCACTTGAAATTATATAAATACAAAATATGTGAAGCATTATAGCTATTTAGCGATAACTTGTTCATAAGCCACTAAGCGCCTGCAAAAAGATTACTAGCAATTATTCTGACATAAAAAATCGTAAATTATGTGCAGGCGTTTTAATGGACTTTTTTGATTACTTTTTAAATAAGCTTCCCAAAATTATGTAAAAAATACATGTTAAAGTAGCACTTAGGTAGTGAATATCTACATTAACAAACTAGTAAATACAACGCTAATACTAAGAAATCTCATCAGTGGCCAGTCAACCTGACGTCAGAATGACTGGCCATTTAATTTATTTAATCATGATATTAACACAAAGGTAGCAAATGTTTTATGAATGATCAAATAGTAGAAAATAGGTATTAAATAGTGCTCATGGTCCCATTTAAATGTATCATCGTCATCCTGACGGACACTCTACGTATTACTAATGCCTTTTGATATAAGGAATACTAACTACCTAAGCAAAGATGTATGTGATTAAAAAAAAACTAAAGGAGGATGAAAAGGTTATGAAAAATAAAATTTACTTACAATATTGTTAGACGAACTATGTTTTTTTTTCTTTTTCCCTCAAAAAAAGTCGAATATACCCGTAATGTAAATAGATTAAAACGAACATACCATCTGGGAATCACCAGGTTAAATATTCGCAAACACTGTGCCGCCGAAAAATGGGTAATTTTTCGCAGAAATGAGACACTCCATGTAAAACAAGCTTGCATAATTTCAATTCATTTGTACAGACATTTTTTGGGTTCTGTTGTCAAATAGTGAGATGAAAACAATAAATAACATATGATTTCACTTTTTTTTAAACAGTAAAACGTACAACCGTAATTATGGATCGGTCACTGCCACCATGCGGTGAGAAAAGAGAGCATAAATAAGTAAATACCAGAGATGCGCCGAGTAGCACTTTTGCCGAGAACGAGTACCGAGCTTTACTCGGTTCATTTTTTTCCAACCGAGTATTCGACCGAGTCACTCGGTCCAAAATTAAATTTCTCTTTCGAGTGAGTAAACACGTACAAACAGGTTCACGCAGAATTAGCTTTCATATAGCCACTAGAGCGCGATGATACTGAAAGCCAAATTACTTTGGAATAAGCTGATAAAAGACAAGAGTCCTTTCGAGTGGTAGGCAGGGCACTAAACAAGGTATTCAGAACTGGCACGTTTAGTACGAGTGTTACCTAGTGCATCTGCAAGCACCACACATAGCAGTGATTACTTTCGAAGGCTGGTAACATCTACTAAAAAAAAATATTACACTGTTACCAGAAAGTGCAGAGGATTTGTGTTACTGCATCATAATTTTACTTTCTAAAATTTCACATACTGTTTTTTTCGTTAACTAGTTACTAGTAACTAGACAGTATCTCGTTCTCGTTTATTATCACAATTGTGATTTTGAAAGATCTCTCTTTTGTATAGATGATATCTAGCACAATATATTGCTTTACTTAAACTGAGTATACTCGGCATTAAAACCGAGTTACTCGGCCAAGTACGAGTATCAAAAAACCGACCGATCACGCCGAGTACCGAGTATTAACCGAGTACTCGGCCCATCGCTAGTATTCTTCCATACGTTGTATAATCAGCCACCACAAACAAAGGGTATTACATTGGTAGCACACATACGTTTTAAGTAAGTATATGGAGTCCCGGTGAGGTCTGTCACCCGAACGGTCCCGCCTGTGCCCGGTACCTCTGCTGACACCGCGATTGCTAATACTTTATATATTGTGAAGCGCAGGGCATACTAAACCAAAATTTTGGCTTTTATTTGATTTTTAACCGACTTCAAAAAAGGAGGAGGTTATCAATACAACAACAGGTTATCAATTCAATTGTATGTTTTTTTTTGTATCTATGTTACCTCATATCTCAGTCGTTTGTCAACCGAACCAAAAATTTTTTTCGCGTACTTAGAGGGTGTACCTTCTAGTTAGTCCCATTTTTCCATTTTGGGATCTGATGATGGGATCTTGGTGTAATCGAGGGAAACCCTCAAATTTTAAAGGCACGTATAGTGTTTCTTTACTAGAATCTTAATGTTGACGTATTGTTACGTCTGATAGTCAACATCTTGTGGGGCTGAGCTGATGGTGGAACTCCTTAACACTTAGGATTCAGTAATTATAATGACGGAACTTATGATAGGTAATTTGTAACTTCTTAAAAATAGAATCATAAATGCAACTCCCCCTCTAATATGTAATCACTAAAAATGAAGAAATAAAATAAACTTTAAAAAAAAGAAACACCGACTTCAAAACCAAAATGCACTAAAAAGTCTTAAATAATTTCTTTTTGGAGTCGGTGCCATCACTTTGACCGTCAAGCATCAACTATCACAGCAACGACTCCAAAAAGAAATTGTTTGCCTAAAACGGATTCCTTTCCTTGCAATGAATGGTGAGAAGTTTATTTAAGACTTTTTAGTGCATTTTGGTTTTGAAATCGTTTTTTTTATATCAACATTTAAACGAAGATTGCATCACAGCACGGTGTTACAGCGTCCCGTGTGATAGGTATGCTTAATATATATTTAGATCAAAGGATCAAAGGATCAGCAACGCTCCAACGACGCAGGATCAACGCAACGCATCAGCAGCGCTCTTACTATAACGGTTATTACGTACTGTGGTTATGTGAGTACCCCATTTTCTAATGACTGTTGGAGTTTTTTGAACTTTGCTCCAGGAATATACGGAACGATTATTAAAACATTAAGTCGTGCTTACCCCCATATGGGACAAAGCCCTCAATTTGCGAGTAATCCCTCGAAGTCAGGGGCGCCCTCTGTGGCGGTTGTTTAAATTAAAACATGCGCCAATAATGAATTCAGAATGTTCACTCTCTGGTTACGTCGAGGAAAACATGTAGGTAGAAATGAAATAGAGTGTACACCTGGTAAAAATAACTTTTTTTTTCTAGAATAATTATTGGACACCATGCAAATACATTGATCTGATCCTAAAGTTAGTAGCTAATGCACTTGTGTTAAGGTAATCAGATACAACGGTGGTTACACTACACCCAAACCCGAGACAATATTGAAAATATAATTGCACTTGTAAAAAGCAACTTTGGCTGTGTGACAGATGAGGAATCGAACCCCGTGTCTTACGCTATCCGGGCGTATGGCTATACCACTCGGCAACCGTCACATTGGCAAGTCTGTTGAATTTTGCAAGCGCTTACTTTAACCTGTAGGCTGCGTAACGTCATCAATGTTGCGAGATTGCTCTCACAATATCCGAAGGAAATATTTTTATAAATATTTAACAATTGGTTAAGATGAAGGAAGACAATTTATAATTACATTTTTGTTTTTATAGTGTTTTGTCATTATACAAATTTAATAATATAAATTGCACTTGTAAAAATCTTTGGCTATGTGACAGACGAGGAATCAAGGAGGAATAGAAAATTTTGATTTCTATATCAACACGACCGGGAATCGATCCCGGGACCTTGGAGCGGCGACGCCTTGAAACTCAGCGTGCTTAGCCACTAGACTACGGAAATCGTCACAATAAATAACATAATAATTTAGTCTTTAAATATTATACAGAATCTAAGGGGTCTTAAAGGCCTATTGATTACTAGTTTATTTAAAGACTAAATTGTACTAATTTGGTGTTTAAAAGCGGACTTAATGCTTAAAGCATTCTTGGCCAGCCAAACCTCTAGGTCATGCAAAAAGATGGCATTCCAAGTCAATCTCTCTGCAAATAACAAGAGACAGCTCACAAAAATAATAAAAATAAAAATAAGGGTGTTACTACCAGAGTGTGAAAAAATATTTAGGCATATTTTCTTTCTTTACAACTCACAAATGAGAAAAATCTCAGTGGATCACAGAAAACACATCTAATCAACCAACTACAACAACAACTACACACAAAAAGTTGTATATTAGTGCTAGCACTTACGTCCCAACATTGGCCCTAGCACAGTTCCGGCACAATTTTGGGCGAGTGCTGCGAAGATGCTGCGCAACAAACTCGGTCACTATTGTCAATGTAATGTTCGTACAAGTTAGAACATATTTTTTATCGTTTATAAAATCATCTAGTTTATAATATTTTTTTATTTTCATTAAACTATGTTCAACAATCGATTTAAATTCATCTATGGGAAATTCAATTATATTTTGAGGTAATTTATTAAAGAGTGTTTATCTTCCAATAAATGATTAACCTCCTGAAGTCTGAAGTTTTTCAAGTCAAGCTTATTCTCGTTTCTGGGTTAAACTTAGTACCATTTATGCAGGTACCACTCTCAATAGTTATGCTTTTGTTATGGATAAGGGACCTGTGTCACCAGTTAAATCATAACATAAGCAATTTGTGTAGTTAATAAAGTGTTTTGTCTAATCCAAAAAAAAAAACTACAATAAATAAAATAAATAAATAAAAAATAAAATATTCATATTGACGACAAAAAAATACATGTGTCTAAGCCTAAATTCTACGTAGAAAAAGTCATAAAATCTCGCAAGTTACCAAGGGCTCTCGAACTAGGCTTTGCCTGTATCTTGAGAGACCAGTTACAATTTGATATGCTGAAGTATTGGCACTTTTAAGATCAGTCAATGGTGTAAGTGTGTGGTGTGTGGTGTCTGCACAAACTGTATACATTTCACGGTAACTACAGAGTTTCAGATTCAGAGTTAAACAGACTCCAATCAGTGTTAGCTACGAACAGTGGTCGGTGCCTTAATTTTCTGCATAGCAAGCGTTCGCATTCAGGCAACATCACGGTTCTAGCTGTCCAGGCGTTAGGGAATTTTGCCCATACATTGTCTGGGAACGTTTCCTTGAATCGGCACCTGGCTGCGTACTTTTGAATACACGTTGGGACAAAAAAATAGGTCAGTATATATTATTGCACATAGACAGTTAGTGATACGAGGAAATATGGTTAATATTTTTAATACCTGGTATATTTTTGCTTATTGGATTTAAAAACGTACTTATCAAAGAAGTGTTCAAATATGGTAGGTCAATTTATATGAAGTATTTGACAGATATCGCTAATGAGTTTTATTTTATTTGGTGCAAACAACAGATCTACAACCATTTCATGACATTAGAATAGTTAGATACGGGATTGCTACCATGTACCTTATTATATTGCCATGCCATGTTGCAAGCGCCATGATCACGGAGTTACTGCAACAGTGCCGAAATATCGGAAACTCATAAATAATAAGGTACATGGTAGCAATCCCGTATCTAACTATTCTAATGTAAGTGACCATGAAAGTTTAAAACATTACATTTACAAGCAATATTATACAAAATTTTACATTATAATTTGTTGCAGCTCCAAGAGCGCTTACACACAGCATGCTTATCAGGCCAACAGTAAAATTTGGCGAATTGAATTGAAATTAAACATTTTATAACATCAATAAAATAAAGTAATTGGATTACAATAAGTGAAAAAAAATAATTAAATTAAATTAATGAATAACAGGCCACCGGTGGAAGAAAATTACAAATAATAATAAAAAACAATAATAAATTATTAAAATAGGACCAGTAACAACTAATTTAGTGAGCTACACAGAAGAGAGATACCTAGGTCAACTCATCCGGTAGCAATTTAATTACAGCTGATTTAAATTTTTAAAAATTCTATTCTTTTCTCACGATGATAAACGCACAGACAGAGTTTCAGAGTTGAGGCAATGTTAACTATGAACTGTGGTCGGTACCTTAATTGTCTACATAGCAAGTGTTCGCATTCAGGCAACATCGCACATGACTTTAGCTATATAGGCGTTTGGGAATATTGCCCATACGTTGTCTGGGAACGAACACCTGGCTGCATACTTTTGAATACACGTTGGAACAAAAAATCGGCACAGGGACAGTGACAAATTGGAAATAGGGTTTTTTTTTTAATTTGAGCGTTATAATATTAAATATAGAAAAATAACCGTTATTGTATGATAAATTAATAGGTTTTTGGAGCAGAGAACTTATGGAAACTTAAAGAAAGTAATCTGATGACGCGAAGATCAATAGGTATACACACAGCTTTCTTGAATGAAAAAAATGCGACGGTACGAGGTATATTTAAGAAAGTCTCTAATGAAAATATGCAAAAACCTGTGTTCTTCCCAATATTAAAGAACAAAAAACTGATAATACGCGAGAAATGAGGTGAAAGGGCGTAATTTTAATAATAGTTTATGTTATGTATATTCTAAATACATTGTTTATTTATGCAGTTATTATTAGCAACATATCGATCACAAATGTGGTAATCAACGCAAGCAATATTTTAATGGTATTCATTGTTTATTTTCGGTACCTATGTAAATGACTGAAAAAAAGAAGATTTGTCGAAAATTCGGCAATGGTTTCCTTTTTTTTTGCGCGCAAGTGTACGTCCGCCAATTTCCGGGCGAATGTAAGTGATATTGCACAAAGGCCAAGTATGTCTCGACGCACTATGGGGTACTTGAACAATTTGGGCGGCCAAAATTATTTCATCGGTTTAGTTTATTCTAAATATATTATTTAATAAGAGGATAGTGCAAAAAATAAAATAAAATACATTTTACATAAAAAAATATTTTTTTTATAGAAAAATCAAAACATTTTTTTCTCGGCGAAGTAGGAGTTGGGTTTAACCATACAAGATTATTGTTGGAAGAACAGATGAGTTGCAGGGGTGCAAATTAACTCTGGAATAGGTTGATATCAGAGTCAGCATTGTTTATATTGAGCTTGTTGAGCCCCGGCACAACCCCACTTACAAATTTTGGTTAATGATAACCTCTCTTCCTCATTAAGATGTTGTACAACTTCTTCCAAATGTATTAGTAATCATGTGACTGTATAATCAATTAAAGATTGCAGCATAGTTTCAGCACATGTTTCAGTTCCGTGATACGATTCTTGATTTGGGTAACACTAGGAGTGTTATCCAAATCGCTTTTTGCAAAATACTGTACCAACAGTATATTTATTAGCACTCGTTATAATTTGTTACTGCCTTCTAAAAAAAAATATACAAGGCTGGAGACAATCTTATCTCTTTATCTTGCCGACATGAGCAAAATGCTTTTTAATGTTTTGCAGCTCGCTTTGGTGATGATAAAATATCTTTAAGAACAACAGCAGCATCTCTCTTGCCTCTGTCCCTTAATATAGAGATTGTAGCATGGGTAAGCCGTTCTAAGTCCGTAGATACACGAAGATCTTCGGTCTTCTTTCTTTTGATTTTATCACTCGATTGACCAATCGACTTGGATGACCGCCCGGTGAATGTACCTTCAAGTCATTTCGCATTATTTTTCGTATACATTTTCTCATTATGGCATGTTTGAGACCACCTATGCTTAATTTAGCCTTTAAACGCAAAAAATCGTACGTAATTTTAAATATTTGCTCTGAAGAAAAAGGTTCGAGCTGCAAAAGGTAATTTTCAAAAGAGTCCAACTTTTCTCCAATTATAATATAGTTCTGCTGTAGCGTTGCACAAAATAAATATTTTCGGGTCATTACTTTGACATTTGATGGTCCTATATCAATGGAAAAAAAAACTAAGAATATGTAGTTAAATATTTGTTAATTATGACTACCCCTTAAAAATAGAATATCTCAAGAAGAAGCAAAAAGTAGAAAAATCTTTTTTCACCATAAGATAGCTGAGATCTCAAAGAATTTTCTAAATAGAAAATCAATGCCGGGGCTCTTCGGTGTAAACAACTTTTACTCTCGAGTTTGTTAAAGTTTTTGAGAATAAACCGATGAATAATCACTCATCTATGTTTCTATTTATTTCCGACATTATAAAAAATATTGCTTTGAAGCACTATAGAAACGAAATACACTTACCTTCTTCAACACAATAATTTTTTTTTATCTTTATGTTTTATACTCATTAAAAGAAATGAGCATTTAAAAGTTACGCATAAATTTAAAGCCGATAAAATATACGTTTCACTTTGATTGACGTCCAAGTTTCGAGTAGCATTACAAAGGCTGGGATTGCACGAAAAGGTAGGTATTTGCTTTTTCTGATCCGTTCAATGTTTAAGTTAATTAGAGATAATTTTTTGTCTATCCCCATTAAAGTTGAGAAACTTTGTTTTTGGCCGCCCAGATTGTCCAAATACCCCTATGTGCGACGCTTTGCCTCCACATCGAATGCGAAACTTGATTCTGGGAAGATCACACAAGAAAACATTGTGATTTTTGTTCCTATGTATTTTAATAATAGACACTAAAGAAAGTTTCTTCTAGTTCTGAAGTATATATATATATTATAGTAGTATAAATATATATATATATATATATAATGAACCGTTCTGTGGAAATGTTGATCCAGTACGATGTTAGAATAAATGTTGATCCACCTTTTCGGCGTGTATTTTTGGCTCTCGGCAAGCAGAACAGATATACTTTGATCCGTGATTGAAATGTATGGGGCGACAAGCGATATGCATCGGTCTCTTTTCGACATACTCGTGAACAAAAAATACATTAGTTAAAGATTTTTGTTGATCCGTAACGGTCGAAAAAATTATACTGATGCGTCAAATGTGAATCCGTTTTATATTCGTTTGCGTACCAAATTTACCTAACCAACGTTGATCCAGGGACATTTTACCATTTAACGAATTTTAATACTTCAGAATGTAATTATTTTAATCATACGCGTTTAGACCTGGATCTCTTATTAGTATAGCAGCAGAGCATAGGGGAAGACAGGTATGTAGCGAACAAACGTTATTTCCTTTAAAAAATATTATTTAGAATAAGGTAAGAACGAAGCGTTAATTGATTAAGGATATAGAATACAACAAACACACCAACAAACGCACGAGCTCACAACAAAATACAAAAAATAATTTTAGAAAATATTGACGCTCTGCGCGTGTAGCGTCGCTTGCCTAAATTTTGGCTTTTTCGTAAAATGTTTTAACGCAATACACATATTTTCATTGGAAGTAAGAGGCTAGAAACCATAGCGATTAGCAAAAGTGCGTTTTGTACTCTTACTGAAACTGCGAGCATTATTTTAGTGGGGAGTTATTTTAAAACTGTGATAGCTTCTTCTAGACCCTTTACACACTGCGACTTTAAGCAGGGATGCAGTCGCGATGCTCTCGCGCGTTAGCATCGATGCAGTCAAAAAATGACAACCTTTATATACTGCGCTACTTTTAGTGATGTGAAATGCTCGTGATAATGTTTTTTTTTAATAATATTTATTTTGATACGAATAAATGCCCGTGTGCATCAAAACCTTTGAAATATGAACATTATTTTATATCAAATAAAAAAATATAAAAAGCTTGTAGTAAGTAAACCATATCAGATGGACATACGCTGTCGCGGATTTTATTGTAAAAAAATTAAAGCGGAACAATTCCGTCATACATGATATTTATGCATTTTAAACGGTTTACGTTGCGTTCGCAACGGAAGCTCTCAAAAGGAATGTAAGGCTCTCATAAGAAGTTGTATCGTTATTAGCGTTGAAAATTCCGAAAGAAACAAATTGTTTTTTCGGTGAAACAAATTGTTTTTTTCGGTAAAAGAAATGTTTTTTCGCTTTTTACCGTGTTGTTGGTTGAAAAAAACAGCTTTATTGAAATTTAAGTCGTTTGTTTCAAAAAATAAAATAAAAACGACGGACTGACAGCATGGTAGCTCATTGGAAGAGCATTTGGCCCGGTTAGCCAGAAAGATGCTGGTTCGAATCCCGGCCATGTTCTATCTTTTAAGAATACCTATATGACACTGTGAGTGTTAAAACATTCTAAATAGTGAAAATATTCCACAAAAAAAACATCAATACTTTTCCTATCGTATTTATCCGTTTCTTTCATATTCTTCCGTTTTACTAATAAAAAATATGAAATATTTAATTCTTGTTTTTCTCAAAACTTACGAAAAAATCTTTCAGAAAAACGAGGGAATTTGAAAAAACGGGAATATTCCCGATTTTTTCAACGCTAATCGTGATGTTTTTTAGCCTAAAGCCTTTGTCGATAGATAGGCTGTCTAACACAAAAATAATTCGGTCTAGCAGCTTAGCCTCCTGCTCATTCTCCTCCCTCCTTATTATTCCTGAGATTAGCGCGTTGAAACAAACAAACTTTTTAGCTTTATCAAATTAAATTGTTAAATTCAAATAAAATTAAAAAAACAAGACTACTGATATGGTAATTATTACACAAATGCCAGCCAAGCAGCGTGCGTGTGTCTGTGACGTCCGAACCAAAAGGACCTCACTCACTGTTGAGAGTTCTAGATATAAATGGATATTATGATAAAGATAGCTTACATCTTGAAAAATAAGAATTCGAGGTGTTCTAACTGCATATCTACCAGAATTAATAGTATATTTCCAAATAGAATAACGTTAATGCGCTACATAGGTACCTGCCGTGACCTATGCGGTTTTGATGCCGTTGAGAGCTTCCGATTTAGATGGAATGATCAGGATAGCTCACATCCTGAACTATAGAAATGCCAGGAGTCTCGGCTTCCTGGTGTTCCACCAGAATTGTAGATTTAAAAAAAAAGAAAATAACGTTTTTTTTTTCGCTACACACCTGTCTTTATGCTTTATGTCCTATGATATGCTGATTTGCTGTCGAGTGCTTTAGGTCTATATCGCTATGATTGACAGCTTATATTCTTATTTGTTAGAATCCGAGGGATTTGGGCTTCTTGTGGGATCTCTCTCTACCTGAATTAATAAGATTTGTTCAAAAGAAAATGTAATTTATTGCTACATACTAGTCTTCACCTATGCTTTGCTGATATGCTGTTGAAAGTTTCAGGTCCTTATTACTATGACTAACATAGTTCACATTTTGATCTATTTGAATCCGAAGAGATTTAGCTTCCTGGTGGTCTACCTGAATTACTAAGATTTTTTCAAAGAAAATAAAGATTTATCGCTATATACCTGTTTTCAGCTATGCTTTGCTGATATGCTATTGAGATTTCCAGGTCCAGATTCCCATGACTAATATAGGTAACATCCTTCACTATTAGAAACCGAGGCGTTCTGGCGTCCTAGGTTCTACCTGAATTAACAAACATTTTTCAAAGAAAACAAAGGTTTTTTGCTTCATACCTGTTTTCACCCATGCTTTGCTGATATGCTGTTGAGAGTTCCAGATTAAACTGTGTCAGGTGTCGTTAACGTAAAATTACATTAGTTAAATATTTTTGTTGATCCCTAATGGTGGAAAAATTACACTGATGCGTCAAATGTGAATCCGTTTTATACTCATGTGCGTATAAAATTTACCTAACCAACGTTGATCCAGAAGCATTTTACCTTGATGCCCCGCGCGGTAAGTAGCGGAGGGCCCGGAATGGTTTGTTTTTCAATTCACTACAATCAATTTCTACCGGTCAATCACGTATCAATTCACGTCAATCAGTATTGTTTCAACTTTCTACCTGTTGTGATTGTTAATTTATAAATAAAAAAAATCATTATGAGAGACATTAGTAAACTACCACAGGATTACGAGTACAAAAATGTTGTCATCTACAGTGAATAGTATATTTTGACTTAATTGAATGCAAAAGAATATGTATAAGTGAGTGAAATATCGTTTTAAAGTTTTTAACGGCTTTTTTGCGCGATAATAGTCATAACATCAGAAAATGCACAATTAGGTATGTTAAGGAACAATTGCAATTAAAATAGTGAATCCAAATTCCGTCCTCGGTGAGTAAATATATTCCAGTAGGTACAACCGACATCCGCAGCATGTAGAGGTGGCACTAAGAAACTGTTGTAGGTAAAAAAACAACAGGGGAAAAAACTAGCTAAAGCACCCTTACTGCCTTTAAACTACTATTATTATTATTACCTTTATTTTAAATTCATTCATATTTATGTACAAATATACTACAAATATTATTTCGTCAATACGTTACATTATAGTTTTAGTTATTTCAAAGTAACTACTTATTGTTAAAAACATTTTAATTAATCTGTTATAGTTTATTATTATTTTCTTTTAATTTGGATGGAACAAAATTAAAAGAAGAATTATTTTGTTAAAAAAATACCCGACGCGTTAGTCTGACACGTCTGCTATTTACGCGTAAGTAACTACGCGTTACGCGCGGGGATCTGAGAGCAGAGCATAGGTGAAAACAGGTATGTAGGGAAAAAATACATTTATTCACGTATACCACTTAGAAGACTGCACCCCTCAGATTCTAATATTTCGCGGTGTAAGCTATCCCGATCATATCCATAAAGATCTAAAATTCCCAACAACATAACAGCAAAGCATAGGTGTAAGCAATTTTGTAGCGGAAGTATGTATTATTTTCTAGGAAAACACTCTTTAATTTAGGTAAACAACCTGATAGCCTGAACTTTTCGAATTATAAAAGATCAGAATAGAAGTTATAATATAGCTAGCTACAACTCTCAAAGCATAGCAGAGCATAGGTGGAGTCAGGTATAAGCGAGTGTTATTATCTTTGAATAAATCTCAATGATTCAGGTAGACCATCAGCAAGGTTCTCCCTTGTTTTGTCGAAAAACGTTTGATATAATTTCACTTTTACTAATCAATCTTAACATAATGGTTGTTTAACGTAATTTTGTTTAACATAATTTTTATAACAGATAATATTTGTTTGATATAACAACGTTTGTGCTAACATTTAAGAGGCATAATCATCATTCGACCTAATAATCATTTCATCTATTTTTTGTTTTATCTAATCTTATTTTGTATAATTATCATTTTACATACTTTTATTTAGTACTAGCGGTCCCCCGCGACTTCGTCCGCGCGTTTTGAGTTTGCCCCCTCCCCTCCCGTCGCAGCGTGATGTTTTATACCCTAAAGCCTTTCTCGATAAATAAGCTATCCAAAACAGAAATATTTTTTAAATCGGTCCAGCAGTTCCTGAGAGAAGCGCGTTCAAACAAACAAACTCTTCAGCTTTATAATATTATATTAGCGCAAGCGCACGTCGTACTTTAGCTGCGAACATTATTTTGGTGCGGAGTTATGTTAAAACTGTGATAGCTCCTAAGATATTTATTGAATTTAAATGATATAAAGGGCAAATTTGTTCTAAATGAAATGCTCGTGATTATGAATGTATTTATTTTGATAAGAATAAATACCTGTGTTTATAATACACCTCTAAAAATAATGCATAATTTTTTTACAAATTTATTACCATAAAAAAGGTTGTAGTAAGTCAACCATAAAAGATAGACATATGCTGTCGCGGACTTTATTATAGAACTCTTAATGCTGAACAATCCTGTCATACATGATTTTTGTGTAACTTAAGCGGTTTCCGCAGCGTATGCAACGGAAGCTCTCAAAAGGAATATCTTTCTCCCGTTTTCGCAACATTTTTCATTTCTGCTGTGGTCTTATGAGTCGTATCTTTATATTATATAGCCTAAAGCCTTCCTCGATAAATGGACTATCCATCGTAAAAAAAACTTTTCAAATCGGGCCAGTAGTTTTTGAGATTAGCGCGTTCAAACAAACAAACAAACAAACTCTTCAGCTTTATAATATTAGTATAGATAATGATCAGTTCGCCTATATTCTTTTTTTGAATTATAAGTTTTTAACAGTATTATTTTAAAGACAGCATATAGGGCAACTTGATTAAAATAATGCTTTAATATTTTGCATTTAATCATAAAAAAGGAGCGCCACCGAGCACCAGAACTCTCCTCTGTTGGTGTCGTCTAGGTTAGGTTAGGTTAGAACAGTGATCCGACAACGCGCGGAGGCGAGCGAGCGAAGCAAGCTTGCCGCGGCAGCGGCCGCCGAGCGCCAGAATTCCCCTCTGTTGGTGTCATCCCCCTTTGTTATTATTTAAGTTCAGTTATAAAGGTTCAGTTAAATAAAAAATAGATTAAGCACTCATTATGCCAAGCAAACATTATGTCATGTGATATTAGGCAAAGTGAAAATTCGATGAAATGAAATTATATTACATGAACAATTATGTCAATCAAAATTAGATAAAATAAATATTATAGGAATCGAATAATTATATCAAATGAAATTAGATGTTTTAAATTTTTGTGAAGTGAAATTATATCAAACGTTGTTCGACAAAACAAGGGAGAACCCATCAGCAAGCCAGAACTATTTAGTTTCTCGTAGCAAAAGATGTTAGCTATTCCAATCACATCCTTAAAGACCTCAAATTCTCAACGGCATATCAGCAGAGCATAGATGATGACAAGTATGTAGCGAAAAAAATTTCTTTAAAAAAAACATTAATACAGGTAGACCATCAGCAAGCCTGAACTTTTTGGATTCTCACAGCGCAAGATGTAAGTTATCCCGGTCACATCCATTAGGACATGTGAAGAGAGGTATTTAGCGTAAAAACGTTATATTTTTTGAAAAATTCCCATTAATTCAGGTTGATCGTCAGCAAGCCAGAACTCTTTGAATTCTCTTAGCACAAGCTGTAAGTTATTCTGGTCACGTCGAAAAAGATCTGTAACTTTCAACAGCATAATATTAGCAGAGCTTAGGTGAAAACAAGTAGGCACCTATTGAAAAACGATTATTTTCTTGGAAAAACACTCATTTATTCAGGTGTAGACCACCAGGAAGCCTGGAATCTACAGATTCTAATCATTCAGGATGTAAGCTATCTCGGTCATATTCACTAAGACCTGGAACTGTAAACAGCTTACCAGCCGAAAATATGAAAAGACAGGTATGTAGCGAAAATACGTTATTTTCTTTAAAAAATCTAATTAATTCAGGTATATGTAAATATTACTAGGTAATAATTTCGGTTTCTTATTTGCAATTTTGGTTGAAGCCAGATCTATAATTCTCACAGCATTTCAGCAAAAAAATAGGTGAAAACAAATATGTAGCGAAAAAACGTTATACTCTTGGAAAACACTTATTGATTCAGGTAGACTATCAGTAAGCCAAAACTCTTTATATTCAAGTAACGCAATAAAAAAGCTATCCTTATCACATCCATCAAGACCTAAAATTCGCAACAGCATATCAGCAGAGCATAGGTGAAGACAAGTACGTAGCGAAGAAACTTTTTCTTGTAAAGAACAGTCATTAATTCAGGTAGACCCCAAGGAAGCCTGATCTCTTCGTATTCTAATTGTCAAGGGTGTGAATTATCTTGATCATATCTACTTAGACCTCGAACTCTCAACAACATATCAGCAGAACATACTCGTAGATAAAGACAGGTTTGTAGCTTAACAACGTTATTTCTCATTTATTATTTTATTGATTCAGGTAGACCAGACCATCAGCAAACCATTACTTCTAGGATTCTGATCGCTCAAGATATAAATTATCTCAGTCAAATCTATTTGGACCTGGAACTCTCAACAGCATATATTATCCCGGTCATATCCATTTAGACCTGAAACTCTCAACAGAATATCAGCAGAGCATGGGTGAAGAGAGGTATGTAGTGTGAAAACGTTATATTCTTTGAAAAAATCTTAATTATTCAGGTAGACCATCAGTAAGACAGAACTCTTCAGATTATTTTAAAACAAGCTGTTAGCTATTCTAGTCACATCCAAAAAGACATTCAATCCTTAACAGCATATCAGCAGAGCATAGGTGAAAATAAGTATGTAGCGTAAAACCATTTTTTTTAAAAACACCCATAAATTAAGATAGACCACCAGGAAGCCAGGATTTTTGGAATTCTTATACTGCAGAATATAAAATATCTTAATCACATCCACTAAGATCTAGAACTGTCATAACATATCAGCAGACAATAGGTGGAGACAGGTATGTAGCTTATGAACGTATTTTTTTTTTAATTCTGAATAATTCAGGCAAACCACCGGGAGACCCAAACTCTTCCGATTCTTATAAGTCAAGATGTATGCAATTTTGGCCGTAGCCAATTAGATCTGGAACTCTCACGGCATGTCAGCAGATAAAAGGTGAAAACAAGTATGTAGCGAAATCCGTTATTTTCTTGAAAAAACACTCGTTTATTCAGATAAACCACCAGGAAACCTTTACTTTTCGGAGTCTAATACTTCCGGATGTAAGCTATCTTGGTCATATCCACTAAGACCTGGAACTGTTAACAGCTTATCAGCAGAACAAAGGTGAAAACAGGTATTTAGCGAATAAAACGTTATTCTCTTGGAAAAAAACACTTATTAATTCAGGTAGAGCATCACTAAGCCAAACCTCTTTATATTCAAGTAACGCAAGGTGTAAGCTATCCTGGTCACATATATAAAGACCTGGAACTCGCACCAGCATATCAGCAGAGCATAGGTGAAGACAAGTACGCAGTGAAGAAACGTTTTTTCTCAGAAAAATACTCATTAATTCAGGAAGACCACCAGGAAGCTTGATCTCTTGAGATTCTTATTGTCAAAGGTGTAAATAATCTTGATCATACCTTTTTAGACCTCGAACTCTCAACAACATATCAGCAGAACATAGATAAAGACAGGTTTGTAGCTTACAACGTTTTTTTTTTTCGGAAAATATCTCATTGAATTAGGTGGACCATCAACAAGCCCCAATTACTGGGATTCAGATCTTTCAAGATGTAAATTATCTCTGTCAAATCTATATGGACCCGGAACTCTCAACAGCATATCAGCAGATCATAGGCGAATACAAATATGGAGCCAAAAAACTTAATTTTCATGGAAAAGAACACTCATTTATTCAGGTAGACTATCAGCAAACCAGAACTCTTTATCATCTAAAAGAACAAGATGCAAGCAATCTCTGTCACATCTACAAGACCTGGAATTGTCGACAGCAGAGCATAGATGAAGAGAGTTATGTAGCGAAAAAACGTTATTATCTAAGAAAAAAACACTAATTAATTTAGGTAGACCACCAAGAAGCCTGAACTCCTCAGATTTTAATAGTACAGGGTAAAAGTTATCTTTATCATACCCATTAAGATCTGGCACTCTCAACAGCGTATCAGCAGAGCATAGCTGAAAACAGGTATCAAGCAAAAAAACATTATTATCTCGGAGAAAAAACACTTATTAATTCTGGTAGACCACCACGAAGTCTGAACTCTTTGGATTCTTATAGTACAGAATAAAAGCTACCCCAGTCATATTCAAAAATGCCTGAAAATTTCAAAAACATGTCGGCAGAGCATAGATAGTATGTAGCGAAAAAACGTAGTTGTTTTAAAAAACACTCGTTAGTTCAGGTAGACCACTAGACAGACTAAACTCTTAGGTCTCCAATAAATAAGGTAAGGTATCTTGATTATATTTACTAAGACCTGAAACTCTCAACAAGATATCAGCAGAGCATAGGTGAAGACAGGTATGTAACGAAGAAACGCCGTTTCCTTAGAAAAAATCTTATTAATTCAGGTAGACCACCAGAAAGTCGACGTTTTTTTCAAAGAAAATTAAGTTTTTCGCTATATAGCTGTTTTCACCTATGATTTGCTGATGTGCTGTTGAGAGCTCCAGGTCTAGATTGCTAATATTGACATAGTTCATATTCTTATCTATTATAATCCGAGGAGTTCTGACTTTCTAGTGGTCTCCCTGAATTGATGAGAGTTTTTCAATAAAAAGGTTTTTTCACTACACACCTGTTTTCACCTATGCTTTGCTGGTATGCCTTTGAGTGCTCCAGGTCTAGATCGCTTCAATTGACATAGTTAACATTCTTAACTGTTATCATCCGAGGAGTTCAGGCTTCCTGGTGGTTTCCCTGAATGAATGAGTTTTTTTTCAATGAAAATAAGATTTTTTCGCTCCATACCTGTCTTCACCAATGCTTTGCTGATATGCTGTTGAGAGTTCTAAGTCTACATCGCTATGATTTACGTAGTCTACATTATAAACTGTTAGAATTCGGGCAGTGCCAGGTTCCTGGTGGTATACCTGGATTAATAACATTCTTTCAAAGAAAACATATTTTTTTCGCTACATACCTGTCTTCACCGTTCCTTTGCTGAATAGGTACTATCTATAAAATGTATATCCTAAGCCATTATAAAAGGAGTTCCAGCTTTCTGGTTCTCTTTCTGAATTAATGAGATTTTTTCTAAGAAAATTTCATTTTTTCGCTACATACCTGTATTCACCTCTACTCTGCTGATATGCTTGTGAGAGCTCCAGTTCTAGGTCAATTTGCCTGATATAGCCTATATCTTTCTAAGGTAGAATCTGAAAAGTTTCGACTTCCTTGTGGTCTACCTGATATGATTTTTCAAAGAGAATAACGTTTTTCGCTACATACCTGTTCTCACCTATGCTTTGCTGATATGTTGTTCTAAGCTACACGTCAAGGTTGCTATGACTGATACAGTTAACATTCTCATCTATTATAATCCGAGGAATTCTATCCTCTTGGTGGTCTAGGTAGTACATTCAGGTGAATTTATATTTTTTTCAAAGAAAATAAAGTTTTTCGCTACATACCTGTCTTCACCTATGCTGTGCTGATATGCTTTTGAGAGCTCCAGGTCTAGGTCACTATAACAGACATAGTGTACATCCTTAACTGCTAGAATCCATGGAGTATAGGCTTCCTGATGGTCTAACTGGATTGAAATGATATTTTTTCAAATAATATAATCATGTTTTTTTTTTGTGCTTTATACTTGTCTTCATCTGTGCTCGGCTTATATGCTGTTGAGAATTCTAGGTCTTTATCGCTATAAACCGAGAAAGCTTATAATTTTGACTGTAAGAACCCAAAGAGAAGCTAGTTCTTTGTTCTCTACCTGAATTAATGAGATTTTTTTCAATCAGTATGACGTTTTTTCGCTACATACCTGTCTTTACCTATGCTTTGATAGTACGCTGTCGAGATTCCTAGGTCTAAATGGATATTATCCTAATATATTATGTCCCGAGATATTAGAATACGGGAAGTTCTAGCTTCCTGGTTGTCTACCTGAATTAATGAGATTTTTTCAAAGAAAATATCATTTTTTTGCTTCATACCTGTCTTCACCTATGCTCTGCTGGTGTGCTGTTAACAGTTATAGGTCCTGATTGCTATTAAACGAGATACTTATCATTTATTACTGTAGAATCCGACGAGTTCTGATTTCCTGGTGGTCTACCTGAATTGATGAGATTTCATCTAATAAAATATATATTTTTTCGCTACTAGTAGGCTAAGTAGTTATCCATAATAGGATAAATTAAACATGGAAATTAATAACGCTTCGCTATCCAATGGTTTATAATGTTTTAAAAGTCAAAGTCAAAAATAATTTATTTAAATGAGGACACAAAATGCCACTTATGAACGTTAGTAATAAGTATAATATCAATCAATTATGACCCATACGTCATAGCCTTACTGTGTTATCTATACTAATATTATAAAGCTGAAGAGTTTGTTTGTTTGTTTGTTTGAACGCGCTAATCTCAGAAACTACTGGCCCGATTTGAAAAAAATATTTTTATGGTGGATAGTCCATTTATCGAGGAAGGCTTTAATCTATATAACATAAAGATACGACTCACAAGACCACAGCAGCAATGAAAAATGTTGCTAAAACGGGAGAAAGATATTCCTTTTGAAAGCTTCCGCTGCGTACGCTGAGGAAACCGCTAAAGTTACACAAAAATCATGTATGACAAGATTGTTCAGCATTAAAAGTTCAATAATAAAGTTCGCGACAGCATAAGTCTATCTTTTATGGTTGACTTACTACAACCTTTTTTATGTTAATAAATTTGTAAAAAATAATGCATCATTTTTAGAGGTGTATTATACACACAAGTATTTATTCTTATCAAAATAAATACATTCATCATCACGAGCATTTCATTTGGAACTAAGTTGCCCTTTATATCATTTGATTCCAATAAATATCTTAGGAGCATTCACAGTTTTAACATAACTCCGCACCAAAATAATGTTCGCAGCTTAAGTACAACGTGCGCTTGCGCTAATTATATTATAAAGCTGAAGAGTTTGTTGGTATGAACGCGCTTATCTCAGGAACTGCTGAACGGATTTGAAATGAAAGCTTTAGGATATAAAACATCACGCTGCGACGGGAGGGGAGGGAGCAAACTCAAAACGCGCGGACGAAGTCGCGGGGGACCGCTAGTAATTTATTTTCATAAACATTAAACGCGTGACCTCTGACGTCGTTATGAGGTAGGTATTCTTAAGAGACCAGAAAAGAAATTTTGCACGGTTGGACCGACGGGATGGTAGCTCAATTGGAAGTTAGCCAGAAAGTTGCTGGTTCAAGTCTCGCCCGAGCGCAATTATTGGTTTCATATTTAATCTTTATGAATAAAAAATATTTAATACGTTTTAAATTAGGCGAGTTTAAATTATGAAAAAAAACATGATGTAGATCTTAACAAAAACTTTCAACGAAATATTTCCTGTCAACATTATTGTGGAATTTTGCCCAAGTGGAAGTAAGTAGATCCCTAATTCAGTTAAAGTTGGCACGGAACCCTCTGTGCGCGAGACCGACTCGAACTTGGCCTTGGCTTTTTTAATTTATGCTCTGTCAGACTTTGCTCTGCTAAGTTCAGATACTTATAAATTCCTTAGTATAAACGACAACTGCCTTATGATTGTTTAATTTGAATCGGATCGACAATAAATCTGAGACTGCCTTCTGATTGGTTCATTTCAATCGGATCAGCCAATAATCGGATACTGCGTTCTGATTGGTCCATTTGAATCGGATCAACAATTATCGGAGTGGATTTGTATATCGGATCAACATTTTTGCTGCGTTACTAAAATCTCGACGGAGTTAATTGTTGATCCGACTGGAGCCACATTAGTTTTAGAAAGGCATATTGGATCAACAAAATGCACCCGGATCAACATACGTTTTCGGATCAACAAAGTGCTCGCGTGACGGCACGCATGATCAACATTTGACGGGTAGGGATCTCTATATATATACATATATATATATATATAGAGATCCCAATAATATATATATATATATATATATATATATATATATATATATATATATATATATATATATATATATATATATATATATATATATATATATATACTAGACACGCTGTTCAGAACAAATTTTGTGTCACATTTTCTAAAATGAAACGTTTTTAAGCGTAAGAGAAAACTAATCATCTAAAAAACAAGCAAATCCCAAAAAGAATTCACATTCATATTTTTCCCCATTTCTTTCAAACAGGACAAAGGTAGCAAAAGGGTGTAAAGGGTAACAAAGAGTAATCAAATAGATATGACACCTTGCTGGTTTTTAGTTTTTTGCCTAATAATGTTTTATATTATTATATTAATAAATATGATATTGTATCCACAAACAATAACGGGTTCTTTTATGCCAACCAATATTATAACAACATTATTTTTACCTATTTTACAATACTACTCCTGTCAGTACAGACAGATTTTTACTGAAAGTCCGTTTTTCTTTGCTAGTCGAAATTATTCTATATACAGAAAATTAAACAAAAACATCGCTTACAAACCAGGTGAAAATACGGGCGATGTAACACTTTTTTTTTTTGGAGTTAAGACATTTATTTCATCAAGAATACAATTATATTAGCAATTAACTAAAAAGATTTAAACTAACTAAAACAAAACTTAACTCATATGTACAAAGTGTAAACAAAATAAAATGAAACTATAAATAAACTAACTTAACCCCGAATCACATCGGTGAAACTTGTACCAAGAAGGCTGGCAGCATTACCCCGTTGAATGGCCATACTTATGTGTTGGCCAAGGTAGCTGCCAGCCCTATTGTCACCAGTAACACTAATTAAACGATTGGACAACTCGGCGAACAGTTTTTTTGCCTCAGGGCCCCAGGGACCCAAAGTCTCAACTCCAAAAGGAGCAAAACGGTAACAACTGCCCAGGGAAGAGTATTTTCTTTTTTGCCGGGACGATGGTAGAAGACCTGATGGGATGACTATCATCCCTTGGAGTAATGGTTGTGCTCTGGTCTGGGATGCAACCTGTGTAGACACTCTGGCTCCTTCTCACGTCTGCTCAACCTCCAGAGGTGCAGGTGCAGCGGCTGCCTTGGCGGAGTCTTTTAAAAAAAGAAAATACTCTTCCCTGGACAGTTGTTACCGTTTTGCTCCTTTTGGAGTTGAGACTTTGGGTCCCTGGGGCCCTGAGGCAAAAAAACTGTTCGCCGAGTTGTCCACTCGTTTAATTAGTGTTACTGGTGACAATAGGGCTGGCAGCTACCTTGGCCAACACATTTTAATTTCTTTTTTATTTCGTCTTTTGATTTAAGGGACGTTTTAAAACAAAATAGTGAACTAACGTTACTTCAATAAATAACATAATACATGAAAAGAAGTAACGATGAAGTTAGTTTGTAGATAATAAGCATTCCACCTAATGAAATTGTGATGTAACATGATTCAAGAGCATATTGAATATCGTTTAGAAACATCTGCGAATAGCTTTGTGGGGAAAGAAAATCGTTGAAGAAAATTGCGGTTAAGTGATGGGTCCCCCTTCTTAATGGTTTTATTCTTATAGCAATATCTTTTGAGTTTTCTGTTTTAGACCTAATCCCATCAAATGACAGTAAAAATTACACAATATAATAAATAAAACATGTTTTTATTTTACGTAATATTTATTGTATGAATGATTTATAGATTAAAAATAAGAAAAAAAACATTAAAAGAGCCGAGGTGACCCAACAACATATTTCACATTATAAAACCCTTCCAAGACGCGTGTCTCGGTCGGCACTCGTGCTCGCACTGTCCCGAAATGTTCCGAGATCTCTTGTCCGTGAGCGGTGCTTTTGTATGCGTTGCTCGAGGGCGCTTTGAATGTAGTTTGACTTCTGTGTTACTATCTATAGTTTGTGATGAAATATTGTTTTTTTTATTTATTAAAGAACTTAGTTGTCAAGATATATCTTGACAAATACCACGAAGCCTGGCAATCCCTTATCTTACCAAGAACAGGGACGCATGGAGTAGGTAGTTTGGGGAAGGCCTTTGCCTTTAACAACGGCTTAGAAAAAAGTACATTTCAAAATCTCGAACATTTTATTCACGACAATCATTCTGAGAGCGATTAAGCTTTACATAAGCTATTTTTGTTGGCATTTTCCCCATACAAAGATAAACAAGTCCTTTGTATTTATTTTACAAGTTATAAAACCGGCCAAGTGCGAGTCGGACTCGCACACTAAGGGTTCCGTGCCAACTTTAACTAGAGAATTAGAGATCCACTTACTTCCACTTAGCCAAAATACCACAATATTTTGTTTACAGCAAGTATAACTGGGTTTTTCATAGTACTTGCACGAATAACAAAGTTATGTTTGCGGTTTTTGAAAATGTGCTCTATCTTAGAAACTACTAGTTCGATATCGTCCAAACTAATTTTCTTTGAAAGTCTTTGTCAAGATCTACATGATGTATTGTTTTCAAAATTTACAGTCGCTTAGTTTAAAGTTAGTTATGGGCGCCCATTTTACCACTTTGGAAGCGTCTTTCTCTCAAACTTTAGATTTTTAGAGAAAAAATTTTTGTCATACACGCATTGGTTTGACAAAAATAATAATATAAGGATTCCGTTCTTTAGTCCATTCGGCTACGAAACCCTAAAAAGCTCATTAGTAAGTACTTACTTCTTACTAAGGTGACTTAACGACCCAAAGTGAGTCTTGGCATCCGAAGTTCTTGCGATAATTCTTGCCAGTCGCTATGGCCGAGGCTGAGCAGGTCTTGAGCTACAACGTCCATCCAGCAGTATCTAGGACGTCCAACTAGGCGTCTCCCATTAGGTTGTCCCAGGTACGCTCTCTTCACGGCATGATCCTTTAATAATTCCATCGATTTTGTACGTAGGTATATTTGCATACGTGTGACAAAATAGACCCTTAAGTAAAAAAACACAAGGTCTCAATAGGATTCCTAACCAAAATGTCGGAATAAAATCAAGAAGTTATAAGCTTGCCAGGCACACTAACGTTTTTTGCTCAATGAAACAATGATTTTACTAAGTTCTTTACAACACGATTGGTTTTGTAAATACCTTAGCTCAAAACTTAGAAGCAAGATAATGATTTGACCTTATTTAACCTTTTAAGCGAAGGATTTTAATAAGGATTTCCGTTACATTCTAGATCACAACTTTTGTATCTTAATATAGTATATTCCAGCCAGCGTCATCGCCTCCCTATGTAAATGAATAAATAAATATGTGCCAGACAACACACCAATTGTCGTGGTTTCGAATTAAGGGATTTTCTTCCTTGAGTTACGAATACCAGACAATTATTATGACGTCTCCCATAACTCCCTATACATACTTAAATACATATTAAACATCCATGACTCACTTACAAATGTTCGTGCTCATCACACAAACATTTGCGCCTTGCGTAATTCAAACCCGCGACGACCGGCGTAATAGTCAGGAGCTCGAACTAATACACCAAACGCGTTGTCAAAGAAACGGTTTCGGTTTTGAATAAGTTGTTTTTTATTGATTTCATGTCTTTAATGTAATAAATGAAGCACTTGAGCAAAATTTCATATGTCATTATCGTAACATTCGATTGTTGAGAGTGTCACAACACTGGTAACGAGACCTAGGTAAACATTGTTGAAATCACATTAATGTCTGGGTGTCAGAGTGGTATAGGCCTTCGCACTGATAGCGGAGACCGCAGGGTTCGATTCCACGCGTCACAGAAGTTGATTTATTTAGTATAATATTTTTAAAGAATTGCTACCATAGAAAATAACATTGTTAAATGAATTCAGTGTGCGTTACGAAGTCATTTCATTTCGCTCCCAAAGCAACAAGGGTGGATCGTAAATCTCTCTCTTTACTGCAACACCTTGATACAAAATTAAAAGACATTTTTCGGTGTGTTATTAAAGTTTATTATCCAGTTGTAGTAAAAACAATATTACTTTGAAATCTGTAAACTGGAACTGTGCCGGATGTATTACATAAAGGGTCATTGATGGCAATAAACTCTCAAGTTGAAGTAGTTATAATTATTAGGAGTGTTACGGACACCCAATCGTGTTTTAGTAATAAGTTTAGTTATATTTATTTGTAAGGATTTTGATGATAATATATATAATTTTCTGTTAGGGCCATAGCGAGTAAGCATTGTAATTAGCTTAGGGCTCGTTTTATTTCAATAATAAGAAACCTGTTAGTTAGGAATTCCCATTTGCAAATTAGGTAGGCAGGTGGGGTAACAATTAACTAGCTAGGAAATATTAAGAAATATGTAGGTAGTTTGGTACAGGGGTGAGGGAGACCCTAGTAGGCTGTCTCGCTCAGGTGGAGCGAGGCCGGTAAAGCCTTCGAATTTCCTGTCCCCCATATCGCACTTTCTGAGGGTAGGTAGGAAACCCATAGAGTGGATTGTTGCGAATGGGAATTTTATCACGATTAATGTAGGTAGGTTACAAAAACGTAAGAAGGAATACGCACATGTTGTTATGTGTCCGTCTTTGTTTGTAACTAATCTGTATTAGTCGATAAGTCAGACATGTATTTTTGGTTAAATAAAGGGCCGTGTGCGGGCCAGATCGTACGCGCTCTCACGGTCACCGATCTCAAAAAGAAGAGTTTTATTTGGAATCTACAGTCTACACATCGAAGGAAAGATCGTCGGAAAATTGACTCAGCCTGCCTGTAGTCAATATCGTCTGGTCCGTTGCGATGCGGATATTATAAGAAGAAATCAGCAACGCGGCATCGACTTGTGCTTTGGTAACCAGGAGCCGCAAATCGGCCTATACTCCTGTGGAGAGACGATCACATTTACACGGGTGTTCCGTGGCTCGGGCATTCACCACCTAACGGTGCCAAACGGTGTCTGTCTCGAGTTTAACGCCGATACCCAGGCGGTGCAGTTTTCGGGCGAGCTGCCACGTATCGCGCGAGCGATTGTGAACAAGTCCGACCGGCGCTGGTGCGGTGTGCGTAAGCGTGGGGGCCGGACTGTAGGCACTGCGGAGGGTTCTGGACATTCCAGCCAGAACTGAGCACCCCACGGATGCGTACACTCTCTGCCGGGCGGTACCTCCCTTCCGATCCTGCACGACCATCCATCCCCAGACAGGCTCCCCTTGGTAGTGTACCTGTTTGGGATTGATAGGAGTAGGGGCAGCAAGAAAGAAGATGCCGACTACGCGCAGCCAAGCTGGGAAAATGGAAGCCGAAGACTCAAGACTACGCAACTTTGAAGAGCCACCCGCATCACCGTCTGTGCAAGCCACCGCGAGTACGTTACGACAGACTGAACTACCCGCAGAAGGCGGACAAATGGAAACGGCAGCAGAGAGACGTCACGACGCTAACGCCGACGCGCCTAGGATAAGGCCGCCGCCGTCGTCAACTAGGTCAAGCGTCGCCGCTCGTTTAAAGCAAGCCGATTTGAGAGCAGCCGAGCAGTTGGCGGCTATTGAAAAGAATCTAATTCAGAAGAGATTAGAATTTCAGATCGCTACGATAATGGATACAACAGATGAAGATGACCGTGAGAGCCTACCCGCCGGTGAGACCCTAGCGAGGGTGGATGACTGGTTGGATCAAGCCCAGTCCCGGCGTCGAGATGTAAACACGCAACTACCCACAACCGAGATGTCTTGTAGCGTTCCTACCCTCCGTGAAGAGAGGAATGAAAAAAATAGACATTTGTTTACGCGACGCAAGGAAAAAGATGCGCGTAACATAGAAGTGGATAGAAACCGACATTTGAATTCGCCGAGCATAGAATTAAATGAAGATGTAAACAACATTTAACAAGATGTGCAGCGACAGGTCGAGTCAAACAATGATTGTACAGCGAGACCCCAAGAGAATGCGGACGGGGCGGAACGACTTGCTTACACATTGGAGAGGTTTATGTCGAAGCGACCGGCCCCACGTCAAGCTATTGAGTTACCGATTTTTAATGGAAACATGAACGACTGGTTACCATTTAAAGCTGCAATGGAAGATTCAACGCGATCATGCAACTACAGTAAATCCGAGAACCTGGATAGATTGAGGAATTGTCTAAGAGGAGAAGCCAAGAAGGCAGTAGCGGCGTTGTTATACCGTGCCACCGATCCGGACAAGACCATGCGAACGCTAGAACAATGCTATGGAAGGCCAGAAGTGATCATTGATCGGGCACTGGACGACCTCAAGAACCTGCCGCGAGTTGGAACGACAGCCAGTGAACTGAATTCGTTCGCAATTAAGGCACAGAACATCGCGTACACACTGGACTCCATAGATAATAAGAGCTACCTCAGAAATCCGATGATGACCCGAGAGGCGGTCGATAAGCTGAGCCCACACTTGATAACAAGATGGTGCGACTACGTAGCGCAGTACGCAAGCTACTCGGAGCCAGAGATCATGACATTATCGCAGTTTTTGATGGAGGAAGTGAATAAGGCGATTCGATTCGCATACCATTCGCAACCTAGCAACAGTGCAGCGAAGAAAGAAGTGCAAGCTAAGCAGAAGGCTAACTCAAAGAAGCGAAACACTGGTGTGTACGCCACAGCCGAGGAAAAGGCTACGACGGCACAAGATAAGACGTGTTTATTTTGCGGCGGGGACCACGAAGTGTCGAAGTGCACAAAGTTTAAAACCATGATAGTAAAGCAAAGATGGTATTGGTTGAAAGAAGAAAAGATATGCTTTCTATGCTTGAACGATAAGCACAGGCGAATCAAATGTAAAGCACCGATGTGTAATGAGAATGGCTGTAACCGACATCATCACAGGCTGTTACACACAGAGCGTGAAAACAGCGAAAGTCAACACAACCAAGAAGTGGTAGCCTCAGTTAGCCATACTGTGGGGGCATCCAAGGTGTTGTTGAAGGTATGTCCGATCGTCATTGAGGGGCCACGGGGTAGAATAAATACACACGCTCTACTTGACGAAGGGTCTACGGTTACGTTGATCGATCAGGACTTAGCGGAATACGTCGGTGCAGAAGGCCCACTTCGAGAGACTTACACATATGAAGTGTGAATACACAGAGCGTACCACACACAAGCAGAGAGGTGGAGCTTCAAATAATCGCCAGTAACAACGAGAAACATTTGGTGAAAGCGAGAACAATGAACAATCTCCGCTAGAATACTCAAACGGTGGGTCGGAGCTGTTTAGAGTATGGACACATGCGTAACCTGAACGAGAGTGACGTGTGTTATGTGAACGCCAAGCCGCGTGTCCTCATAGGCGCGGATAACTGGCATCTGATAGTAAGTAGGAAGCTGTTGACCTCTCTAAAGCATTTGATTATGTAGACCATGAGACCTTATTGAAAAAACTTCAACATTACGGCGTTTCGATCGATGCGCTAGGTTTATTGAAATCTTATGTTAGTGATAGAACTCAAAAGGTTTATATTAATGGAACTGAGTCTCCTGGAGCACCTCTAAAAATGGGAGTGCCCCAAGGATCGATATTGGGACCGTTGTTGTTTCTGATATATATAAAAGACCTTCCATACTTTGTCGATGATGTATGTGAAATAGTACTGTTTGCAGATGATACTTCCTTAATTTTTAAGACTCCAAGGGCCAAAGAATCTTTTGACGATGTAAATGGTGCTCTTTCACAGGTGCCTTATTGGTTCACCGTTAATAATTTAGTGCTTAATCCGGGTAAAACCAAATGCATTAAATTAACAATGCCTAATGTCAGACAAGTCCCAACGCAAATCATGGTTAAAGATGAGCCACTAGATACTATACAAAGCTCAACGTTTTTGGGAATAACCGTAGATCATAATTTTCAATGGGGTCCACATATCGAGACCTTGTCAGGGAAACTTAGTTCGGCTGCCTATGCAGTAAGAAAGATAAGGCTTTTGACTGACGTTGAAACGGCAAGGTTAGTTTATTTTAGCTATTTTCATAGTATCATGTCTTATGGTATCTTGTTATGGGGCTCGGCTGCAGATATTGAAACAATATTCATACTGCAAAAGCGAGCTGTACGGGCTATTTACAATCTCAAATCTGACGACTCTTTAAGGGATTTGTTGAAAGTAGTCAAGATACTTACAGTATATTCACAGTTTATTTATGAAAATTTGAATCATGTTCGTAAAAACTTGCACTTATTTCCTAAAAAAAGTGATTTACATGATGTCTATACTAAAAAACAAGAATAAACTTGCCGTTCCAAACTTCAGACTTCAGAAGGTTAATCACTCGTTTATTGGAAGATGTAATACTTTCTTTAATAAATTGCCTCAAAATATAATTGAATTACCTTTACATAAATTCAAATCTATTGTTAAACAATGTTTAATGACTAAAGGATATTATAGAATAAATGATTATATGAACGATAACAATGTATGGTCTAGCTTGTAAGAACATTTAATTGTAATATTTTTAAAAGAGGCATTGACAATAGTGACTGAGTTTGTTGCGCAGCTTCTTCTCAGCACTAGCCCACAATTGTCCCGAAGCTGTGGTAGGGCCAATGTTGGGACGTGTATAAGTGCTAGCAATAGCCTATGTACAAAATAAAGTAATTTTGAATTTTGATTTTTTTTTGACAGGCAAACGCCACGAGCCAGCAGCATCGCTCACCAGACTGGGGGGGTGATACATGGTCGAGCGCCGTCTCGAGTCATAAGGGAGAGAGATACGGTGTTGTTCGTCGACGACCATGGGAGAGCTCGGTCTACGCAACCTGACGAAGAATTACACAACATGGTGAAGTCATACTTCGACATCAATTCGCTGGGCATTCAGAAAAAGGAACGCGAGAACCCTGATGATGTGCGCGCCTTAGAAGCCTTTGAGTCAACAGTGAGATGTGTCAATCAGCGATATGAAGTTGGATTGCCGTGGCGCAAGGTTAACACAGTTATGCCGCCGAGCTACGAGGCTGCTAGGCGGAGGCTCACGTCAATAGAAAGGAAGATGGACGCATCGGATGACTTCAAAGCAAAGTACACAGCCCAGATCGAGAGTATGTTTAGAAAAGGCTACGCAGAGGAATGCCGAAAAGCCGACACACAGAGCCTGCGGAACGTAGAGACACTTAGCAGTCTGCGTCTACCCCGCCTCTACACTTTGACGGGGGGAGTGACTAGAAAGCAGCTGCATGTGTTCTGCGACGCTAGCGAGTCTGCTTACGCGACAGCAGTCTATTGGCTTGTAGAGTACGAGGATGGATCACGTCGTGTGGTATTAGCGGCAGCAAAGGCAAGAGTAGCCCGATGAAGACGCAGACGATACCACGTCTAGAGTTACAAGCGTGTCTTATCGGAACGAGACTTGCGTCGACAGTAATGGAGGAGCACAGATGGCAGCCCGATAGAGTTACGTACTGGATAGACTCTACGACCGTTCTGCACTGGAACTGGATTGGGAACGATAGAGTGCGTTACACGCCATACTATAGAGAGATATGTGAGTTTTCAAGACCCGATCAGTGGCGGTGGGTGCCGACGCAAGACAACGTGACGGACGACGCGACAAGAGTCGTCACCGAAATGAAATCACATGAAGACACATGGTTTACTGGGCCATCGTTTTTATACGAACCGGAGAATACATGGCCGTCTCAAGCAGGCTGCACAGAGAGCAGCGAAGAGACTGTATATAGCGTCGCGACAGAGGACAAATGGAGCGTGCCAGACGCCGGGCGCTTCTCGAACTACGAGCGCTTAGTGAGGGCGATGGCGTATGTGCTTCTATTTATAGATAAATGTCGCAAGCGCGCAACTGTATTGACCAAAGAACACATAGATAGAGCGGAAAGATGGCTGATGAGGCGAGCGCAGGCAGACTCATTTCGAGAAGACATAGAGCGCCTAAAAAGAGGTCAGAACTTGAAGGCAGGGAGTCGCATCAGAAGACTTGATCCATTCATCGACGAGGAGGGCGTGTTGCGGGTGAGAGGAAGGACGAGGGCAGCGGGTGTGTCTGCCCCAGATACTACGCCCGTAATATTGGACGGCAGCCACCCGTACGCGCGGTTGTTGTGCAATCGAGAACACCGTCGCGCCCATCACTCGCACAACGAACGCGTCGTCAACGATGTACGACAGAGATACTGGATACTGCGATTGCGACCTACTGTTCGTGCCGTGGCCTATAAGTGCGCCTTTTGTCGTATGAGAAAGGCGAGACCTGTGACACCTGTGCTGGAGGACTTACCACGCGCTCGAGTAGAGGCTTTCACCAGACCATTCTCTAATTGTGGTCTAGATTTCTTTGGTCCCATGATCATAACTGTGGGCCGTCGTCACGAAAAGCGGTGAAGAGCGTTATTTACATGCCTCACTACGAGAGCCGTGCATATAGAGTTGGTAGCGAGACTGTCAACTGACTCAGCTATCATGGCGTTGCGGCGTATGGGAGCGCGACGAGGGTGGCCACAGAAAATGTACTCAGACAACGCGACGAACTTCAAGGGTGCAGACAAGGAGCTACGAGCAGCGATTGAAGAATGGGAGCCAGCTCTACGAGACTATGCGCTCACCCAGCGCATCGACTGGCGCTACATAGCACCAGGGGCACCGCATCAGAGGGGAGCGTGGGAGCGTCTCATTCGCTCTGACAAGAACGCTCTACGAGTCACTCTACATGAAAAGGCACCGAGAGAAGAGGTACTGTAAACTCTACTGGCGGAGGTCGAGCACACCATGAACGCGCGACCGCTAACACACGTGCCGGTCAGCGCTGACGACCCGGAGGCGCTCACCCCGAACCACTTCCTACTAGGGGGACCGCGCGGCCTACCCATCATCGGGCCGTGCGAACCAGCGTCGAGGAAGACGTGGAGGGCGGCGCAGGCGCTAGCCGACGAGTATTGGCGCCGCTGGCTTAAAGAATACCTACCGGACCTGGTGCCAAGAAGAGGAGCTCGAGATGTCGCCGAGGTTGCTATCAAGCCTGGTGATCTAGTCGTCGTGGTGGACCACACTCTACCTAGAAACGTGTGGCCACGAGGCGTCGTCACAGAAGTACATCCTGGACCTGACGGAGCAGTGAGGAACGTCGAGATTCGGACCAAGGGCGACGTGTTTCGTCGACCGGCGTCGAGATTGGCTGTCCTGCCGGTGGAATAAGAAGAAGTTCGCACTTCGCAGCGCTTCACCGGGGGGAGACTGTTACGGACACCCAATCGTGTTTTAGTAATAAGTTTAGTTATATTTATTTGTAAGGATTTTGATGATAATAAATATAATTTTCTGTTAGGGCCATAGCGAGTAAGCATTGTAATTAGCTTAGGGCTCGTTTTATTTCAATAACTAGCGGTCCCCCGCGACTTCGTCCGCGCGTTTTGAGTTTGCTCCCTCCCCTCCCGTCGCAGCGTCATGTTTTATACCCTAAAGCCTTTCTCGATAAATAAGCTATCCAACACAGAAATATTTTTTCAAATCGGTCTAGCAGTTCCTCAGATAAGGGCGTTCAAACAAACAAATTCTTCAGCTTTATAATATACTAGCGGTCCCCCGCGACTTCGTCCACGCGTTTTGAGTTTGCTCCCTCCCCTCCCGTCGCAGCGTCATGTTTTATATCCTAAAGCCTTTCTCGATAAATAAGCTATCCAACACAGAAATATTTTTTTAAATCAGTACAGCAGTTCCTGAGAAAAGCGCGTTCAAACAAACAAACTCTTCAGCTTTATAATATACTAGCGGTCCCCCGCGACTTCGTCCGCGCGTTTTGAGTTTGCTCCCTCCCCTCCAGTCGCAGTGTGATGTTTTATATCCTAAAGCCTTACTCAATAAATAAGCTATCTAACACAGAAATATTTTTTCAAATCGGTTCAGCAGTTCCTGAGATAAGCGCGTTCAAACCAACAAACTCTTCAGCTTTATAATATAATTAGCGCAAGCGCACGTTGTGATGTTAAAACTGTGATAGCTCCTAAGATATTTATTGGAATCAAATGATATAAAGGGCAACTTTGTTCTAAATGAAATGTTCGTGATGATGAATGTATTTATTTTGATAAGTATAAATACCTGTGTGTATAATACACCTCTAAAAATGATGCATTATTTTTTTACAAATTTATTAACATATAAAAGGTTGTAGTAAGTCAACCATAACAGATAGACATATGCTGTCGCGGACTTTATTATAGAACTCTTAATGATGAACAATCCTGCCATACATGATTTTTGTGTAACTTAAGCGGTTTCCGCAGCGTATGCAGCGGAAGCTCTCAAAAGGAATATCTTTCTCCCGTTTTCGCAACATTTTTCATTGCTGCTGTGGTCTTATGAGTCGTATCTTTATGTTATATAGCCTAAAGCCTTCCTCGATAAATGGACTATCCAACGTAAAAATAATTTTTCAAATCGGGCCAGTAGTTTCTGAGATTAGCGCGTTCAAACAAACAAACAAACAAACTCTTCAGCTTTATAATATTAGTATAGATTAGTGCAAGCGCACGTTGTACTTAAGCTGCGAACATTATTTTGGTGCGGAGTTATGTTAAAACTGTGATAGCTCCTAAGATATTTATTGAAATCAAATGATATAAAGGGCAACTTGGTTCTAAATGAAATGCTTGTGATGATGAATGTATTTAATCTGATAAGAATAAATACCTGTGTGTATAATACACCTCTAAAAATAATGCATTATTTTTTTACAAATTTATTAACATAAAAAAGGTTGTAGTAAGTCAACCATAAAAGATAGACATATGCTGTCCCAGACTTTATTATAGAACGCTTAATGTTGAACAATCCTGTCATACATGATTTTTGTGTAACTTAAGCGGTTTCCGCAGCGTATGCAGCGGAAGCTCTCAAAAGGAATATCTTTCTCCCGTTTTCGCAACATTTTTCATTTCTGCTGTGGTCTTATGAGTCGTATCTTTATGTTATATAGCCTAAAGCCTTCCTCGATAAATGGACTATCCAACGTAAAAAAAAATTTTCAAATCGGGCCAGTAGTTTTTGAGATTAGCGCGTTCAAACAAACAAACAAACAAACTCTTCAGCTTTATAATATTATATTATAATATTATAATTATAATATTATAATTATAATATATTAGCGCAAGCGCACGTTGTACTTAAGCCGCGAACATTATTTTGGTGCGGAGTTATGTTAAAACTGTGATAGCTCCTAAGATATTTTTTGAAATCAAATGATATAAAGGGCAACTTGGTTCTAAATGAAATGCTCGTGATGATGAATGTATTTATTTTGATAAGAATAAATACCTGTGTGTATGATACACCTCTAAAAATAATGCATTATTTTTTTTTAAATTTATTAACATAAAAAAGGTTGTAGTAAGTCAATCATAAAAGATAGATATATGCTATCACGGACTTTATTATAGAACTCTTAATGCTGAACAATCCTGTCATACATGATTTTTGTGTAACTTAAGCGGTTTCCGCAGCGTATGCAGCGGAAGCTCTCAAAAGGAATATCTTTCTCCCGTTTTCGCAACATTTTTCATTGCTGCTGTGGTCTTATGAGTCGTATCTTTATGTTATATAGCCTAAAGCCTTCCTCGATAAATGGACTATCCAAAGTAAAAATAATTTTTCAAATCGGGCCAGTAGTTTTTGAGATTAGCGCGTTCAAACAAACAAACAAACTCTTCAGCTTTATAATATTAGTATAGACTAGCGGTCCCCCGCGACTTCGTCCGCGCGTTTTGAGTTTGCTCCCTCCCCTCCCGTCGCAGCGTCATGTTTTATATTATATCCTCAAGCCTTTCTCGATAAATAAGCTATCCAACACAGAAATATTTTTTCAAATCGGTCCAGCATTTCTGAGATAAGCGCGTTCAAACAAACAAACTCTTCAGCTTTATAATATATTAGCGCAAGCGCACGTTGTACTTAAGCTGCGAACATTATTTTGGTGCGGAGTTATGTTAAAACTGTGATAGCTCCTAAGATATTTATTGAAATCAAATGATATAAAGGGCAACTTGGTTCTAAATGAAATGCTCGTGATGATGAATGTATTTATTTTGATAAGAATAAATACCTGTGTGTATAATACACCTCTAAAAATAATGCATTATTTTTTTACAAATTTATTAACATAAAAAGGTTGTAGTAAGTCAACCATAAAAGATAGACATATGCTGTCGCGGATTTTATTATAGAACTCTTAATGCTGAACAATCTTGTCATACATGATTTTTGTGTACCTTAAGCGGTTTCCACAGCGTACGCAGCGGAAGCTCTCAAAAGGAATATCTTTCTCCCGTTTTCGCAACATTTTTCATTTCTGCTGTGGTCTTATGAGTTGTATCTTTATGTTATATAGCCTAAAGCCTTCCTCGATAAATGGACTATCCAACGTAAAAAAAATTTTTCAAATCGGGCCAGTAGTTTTTGAGATTAGCGCGTTCAAACAAACAAACAAACAAACAAACAAACAAACTCTTCAGCTTTATAATATTAGTATAGATAAGAAACCTGTTAGTTAGGAATTCCCATTTGCAAATTAGGTAGGCAGGTAGGGTATCAATTAACTAGCTAGGAAATATTAAGAAATATGTAGGTAGTTTGGTACAGGGGCGAGGGAGACCCTAGTAGGCTGTCTCGCTCAGGTGGAGCGAGGCCGGTAAAGCCTTCGAATTTCCTGTCCCCCATATCGCACTTTCTGAGGGTAGGTAGGAAACCCATAGAGTGGATTGTTGCGAATGGGAATTTTATCACGATTAATGTAGGTAGGTTACAAAAACGTAAGAAGGAATACGCAGATGATGTT
The DNA here is from genome assembly GCA_963924145.1 of Pyrausta purpuralis. Taxonomy (NCBI): domain Eukaryota; kingdom Metazoa; phylum Arthropoda; class Insecta; order Lepidoptera; family Crambidae; genus Pyrausta; species Pyrausta purpuralis. The sequence goes on from OZ001666.1 coordinate 9,384,831, forward strand.
ATGTGTCCGTCCTTGTTTGTAACTAATCTGTATCAGTCGATAAGTCAGACATGTATTTTTGGTTAAATAAAGGGCCGTGAGCGGGCCAGATCGTACGCGCTCCGATCACCGCGCGGTCACCGATCTCAAAAAGAAGAGTTTTATTTGGAATCTACAGTCTACACATCGAAGGAAAGATCGTCGGAAAATTGACTAAGCCTGCCTGTAGTCAATAAGTAGTGATATTTTTTTTCGATATCCATCCTTCACACCTCTCCTTTTCAGCCGCCTAACCACCTTAGACCCGAAGTTGCATATTATTCACCTTACGCCACCTTCTTACCTGCGACGGGACGGAGAAGGTGTTCCCATATCTCCAGAACGGCTTGACCGATTGACATGCAGTTTTCTGCAGTGGATTTGTATTTTTATATTTATGTTTTATTTATAAGGTTTATCAACTGTTGATACAATGTTTTTTGCTTAATTTAACAGCTTGTTAGTTATGAGATAATTGCTCTACAGATTTATAGACAAACTCAGCTAGCTTAGTTAAATACTAATAAATACAATTGAGTACACTTATAAATAATTGCTTACTTAACTACTTTTGACTAATATTGGGAAATATATCTTTTCGATAATTTTGTAAGGTAACTTGTTATATAACCCAAATTGGCGAGTTTCTGCCGAGCCGAGTCCTGCGGAGTGGCACAGAGAGAATACGAGTATTTAGAATTTTCCTGCGTGGATATCGGTAGGGGATCTTAAAATAAAATATATTTAAAAGTTGGGGACAGTCAATTTGATTCCTCAGAGTTTTAAATTAGAAAAATAAGTCAAGCGCGTCTACAGACAACTGAGCCATACTCCAATATGTAAAGTAGAATTGGCGATGGTTCTTATGTTTAAAGTAACGCCCGTTTTCGAGTCTTACTTTTAACTCTTAGATTTTTCTTTGCACCTTTGCTATCAAGCACTGGTTTGATCTTCTTCTTCCTAGCAACTCTCCCGTCTGATGTCGGCGTCGGCTTTCCGACTATTCTTTCTTCACTTTGCCCTAACCTGGACGTCGTTCTCGGTTAAGTCACAGCTTTCTAGGCCTTTTTTAATGAGACTCAACCATCGCAATTTATGCCCACCTCTTCGCCTTTGACCCATTATCAAGTACTGGTTTGATGATTTTCCAAAATGAAGATAGTTTCGCACTCCTGTGTAACTGATATTTAATAACTGAAAAACAAATTCGTATAAATGCAGTGCAATGGACGTTCATATGAATCTGTTTTACTTACTCGTATCAAAGCGAATATGAATAAGATTATTCAGTTCAGAGAGAGAGAGAGAGAGAGAGAGAGAGAGAGAGAGAGTATCAGTTATATCAGATAAGTCATTGCAATGCACTGGTATACCTACCCAAGATACTAAACAATACAGAAACGCATGATCAATATAATTTTTAAAAAAATTGGACGCCAATCACATACATTGCTCTGATCCCAAAGTAAGTAGCCAATGCACTTGTGTTATGGAAATCAGACATAACAGTGGTACCACAACACCCAGACCCGAGACAATATAGAAAAGATCGTTTTCTAAATTGACCCGACCGGGAATCGAACCCGGAACCTCACGAGATGGCGACGCTTGAAACCAGCGTGCTAGCCACTCGACCACGGAGGTCGTCTGAATGAATTAGTCGACTCAAGGCGCAGCGTAGGACGTCCACCGACAAGATGGACACACGTTCTTGTAAAGATCGCAGAACACTGTATGTAGAACACTGGATGCAGACAGCTCTCAACCTGTCGCTGTGGAAAACCGCGGGGAAGGCCTATTTTCAGTGAACATGTGGACGTCCTTCAGCTGATAATGAAAATGACGATTAATTTAATTAGTGTTATTGTGTTATGACTCTATCAGCATTACTATGAGCCACAACATAGCGTCTGGTCGCATCTATTGTGACCCTGCGATCTTCATTACACTCTATCCCGGTATGTAATTATGAACCGACCCTCCATAAAATGTTTACACTACCCACGGCTGTTCTAAACTCGTAAACCATTCGCGGATCTGAAAAATTGCTATCCGACTAATGAAAGAGTGAATAATGGAGACGAGATGAGGTGTTTCGGACGTGGTTTCTAATATTATTCAGTTGCGGCTACGCGCCGAGAGATGGCGCTGCGTGTATATGACACCGCGGTGATGATATTTTTTTTACTTAATATGGATGGCATTAATAATATATTAAAGTCATATATAAATAAACGATCGTCTGGCTTGGATTTTAGAGATGAGGTATATTTGTAAGGATAGAAGGTTTATGATCATAATGAACTCCACGCATATATTAAAATTAAACCAAATATTTGAATTTGGTTTAATTTTATGTATTTATAATATATTCAAAATCCCGAGAAATATTTTTATTAAATGAAAACTACTAAATAAATGATTACTAACCACCTGACACGTAGGTTCGCCACCTAAACAGAGTTTTTAAAACATTCCTTTAAGTATATACTTATTAATAATAATAATAATTAGTTTTGTAACATATTATGTAATTTATGTAATACTGTTTGCAATATCTTAGCGGTTACATGATTGTTATTGAAACAACTTTTAGATAACACAAGCGGTCCCCCGCGACTTCGTCTGCGCGTTTTGAGTTTGCTCCCTCCCCTCCCGTTGCAGCGTGATGTACTACAGCTTATAGCTTTCCTCGATAAATAAGTTATCAAACACAAAAATATTTTTTCAAATCAGTCCAGTAGTTCCTGAGATAAGTGCATTCAAACAATAATGCAAACAGTCTTATAAACCTGTTTTAAATTAACCTGTCTCGTTCTTTCTTGGAACTGTAATCATTTGACAGAAAGTGACAAAAAAGTGTAATAGCTGAAATAGGTTTATTAGACTGTTTGAGTTATTATGAATAAGGGGGTATGTTGAGATTAAGTTAATTTAATACAAGAATTAATATTCTTATTTATCCTACTAATTAATGAATTGATGAATAGAAGTAAACTGGAATTTTAATTTTAACAAACATTCTTATTTGCAGTTGGTTGACAAAAGTACTATTGCTTTTTCTTTTTCAAATTCTATAAACATACTCAGCTGAATACCCGATCAGTAAGCAATCTGTACTTGTCAATTTGACATCTCCATTCCAAGATAAAGACCTTGGAAAAAACAAAACACTGCAATGTGACTGTTCCAGCTATGATAATAAGGTATAAAGTTGGATTTTCAATGTAAAATAAGTCAGGGATGCTAAATTTGAATCCAATTGGTTTGGTTCGCAGATTTTTTTGGCTGGAGATGCGAAATGCCTTGAGACGCGACTTAAATTGTGAATAAAAAATGATTCTAGGAATACACTAATTGTGGAAAAGCTTATTTAATATATTTCGGTATGCCTTACCTACGAATAAAAAATGACTACAAAATTCAATGTTTATAAATTCACATTCAGAGTATACATACAGTGTGTGATCTGTGATAGTAGCAAAAATTTAAATCATAGATTCTTCAGAGTATACGTAGTTACCTTAAGCTGGTCATAGTGTTCTAAAATGCTTCAACACTGAGGTATAAAAATCCAAAGTTAAAATCCCAAATCAATGTATATCGCTAACTCGTAGTAAATGACAAAAAAAAGTCATATGACATTTCTGTGCAATACATTGGTTATTGGTGGGTATACATGATATTCGATTAGTAAGTACTGTATATATAGGTATAATAAATACCTACACCTACCTCCACCGATTTCACTCACTTTTTTAGGCTTGGCAAAAAATGGAACACTTATAGTTTCGTCATGTATTAACCGCTTTACCATGCTTTAACACTGAGGTATAGTAATCCAAAGTTATAATCCTAAATCAATGTATATCAAAATCGCTAACTCGTTGTAGTAACAATAATAAGTCCTATGACATTTCTGTGCAATACATTGGTGGTTCGATTTATTTTGATAGAAAACTAGCGGTCCCCTGCGGCGTCGCCCGTGTCAATTTCGGATTTTCTGTAAAATACTTCAACGCAAAACACATATTTTCATTAGAAGTACGAGGCCTCAAACTTTAGCGCTTAGCGCAAGTGCGTGTTTTTTCTTAAGATGCGAGCATTATTTTGATGTGGAATTATTTTAAAACCGTGATATTTATTGAAATCAAATGATTTAACGATTTCCGTGGTCGAGTGGCTAGCACGCTGGTTCCAAGCGTCGCCATCTTGTGAGGTTCCGGGTTCAATTCCCAGTCGGGTCAATGTAGAAAACGATATTTTCTATATTGTGTTGGGTCTGGGTGTTACCACCGTTGTGTCTGATTTCCATAACACAAGTGCATTGGCTACTTACTTTGGGATCAGAACAATGTATGTGATCGGTGCCCAATATTTATTATATTATATCATATCATTAATAACGTGTAATTTTGTTTAAAATGAAAAGCTCGTGATGGTGAATATATTTATTTTGATCAGAATAAATACAGAAACATGGTCTCTTACTATGGGCCTTATAATGAAGCTCAAAATCACACAACGAGCGATGGAAAGGGCTATGCTGGGTGTTTCTCTACGGGATCGAATCAGAAATGAGGAGATACGTAGTAGAACCAAGGTAACAGACATAGCCTTGAGAATCAGTAAGCTCAAGTGGCAATGGGCAGGGCACATAGCGCGAAGAACTGATGGCCGTTGGGGCAGGAAAGTTTTAGATTGGAGACCCTTCGACGAGAGACGCAGCGTGGGACGTCCGCCAACAAGATGGACAGACGACCTTATAAAGATCGCAGGATCAAACTGGATGCAGACAGCTAGCGATCGGTCGCTGTGGAATGCCGTGGGGGAGGCCTACGTTCAGCAGTGGACGTCCTTTGGCTGATAATGTTGAATAAATACCCGTCCGCATCAAAACACATCTGAAAATAGTACATCATTTTGTATCAAATTTATCAACATAAAAAGTTTATAGTGAGTAAACAATATCAGATAGACATATTCTGTTGCGGACTTTGTTGTAGAACTTTAATAGCGAAACAATCCCGTTATTCATGATTTTGATGTACCTTAAACGGTTTACGCTACGTACGCAATGGAAGCTCTTAAAATAAATATTTCCCCCCCGTTTTTGCAACATTTGTCATTGTTTCTCTGCTTTTTTAAGTCAAATCGTAATGTTTAATAGCATAAAGCTTCCTCGTTAGTTTCTGAGATTAGCGCGTTTAAACAAATAAACTCTTCAGCTTTAAAATATTAGTAAATTTATTTTTCATTACAATAAATTAAAAACTAGTTACTTAAAGGGCTTATATCAAAGTTTTTTGCTCCTATAACAGGCCACAACTTGTATATTTCAGTTATGAAAAATAACACCAAAACCTATATTTTTACAGGACAGCTTATAGTGAGACCAAAACAGATCTCTATTATTTTGTCGCTTTTCTGGTTCCACAGTTATTTCAACTAAGAATATACCGAAATGCAAAATATTTTGCATATGCAAAATTGCAACGCAAATCTTTAGTTATTTCGCGCAATCCCGGTGTTCTGTTTGACACTGGGCTTGTTGAAGTGATTTTCATAAATGCAAGTAACATTTTCATTTTGAAACAAGCTGAACTAGGTATTACGAAATGATTGTGTGTTGCGTTTTGTTTGACTAACTGTTGGGATCGTAAATATAAACTTAAAGTTGACGACATCTAATTCATAGAGTAAATTCAAAGATTATTAATTTTTATCTGACGTTATGCAGTGTGTCTCTGGATAAAGTGTACCTAATCCGCATAGGATATGAAAATAGACCTAAACTTACGCACAAAAGAAGGAAAAGAAATATTTCTTTAGTAGAAGCTAAAAAAAAAACAAGTTTTTTTTTAGTGTTCTGTTCCATTTTAGGTCTACTTTCATTTCCTATCGAGATTGTACTTTATTAAGGGACATACTGTATAACTGAAGATCATTTTGTCTTAGTTTGTAAACAAAGTGTTTAAAAAAAAAACAAATCTTTGGGAATAATTTTAATGTTTAATCCCAACGTTTTTTAAAGTTAAAGATGTGTGTGAAAACTATACGAAATAAGCTCTTATGCTGAACATATAGTGTCAGATATATTTACATTCCATAATAACATTACAAAAGCAAAATAAAATACTATCTTTTTTTTTTTTCAAAAGTGTAATTACAGGTAAGGGGACATCTTGAAATGAGTCATAGAAAATATAATCTAAGATCAAGACATCGAATTAGCATTGGCAGAAAATACACTTCAAGGTCGCCGTTATCACAATTCGAAATACCTACGGCTAGAATCAACATCGTATTATAGCGCTACTCAATCAGTACTCATATAGCCGCGAACAAAGCTCTACGTGATCTCGGTTAAATACACAAATGAATGCAAAATCTTTCCAAGTGTTTTGATGTTATATTTGTGATAATCATGCCTATGGATTTGAAAGGTACGTGAAACTGGTGATTCTATTTAATCTATATTCAAGGCCATGTGTTAATGATAAATAAACAAAATACCGGCGCTTGCGCATCGAGATAGTCTGTAATGTAACGTTGTATATTTTTATATAAGTTCGCGTGAAACGAAAAGCTAAATGGATGTAGGACTTCAGTCCATATTTTGGCATAGATAAGATGGATGGTGACACTGACATTTGTCAAGTGTGACAGCTGCTTTTTTTCCGGTTCCGCACTGTTGGTCGTGCGTCGGAGTGGAACGTTTGTTATAATAATGTATTAGAAGTGAAAATTATAATGGGGCACGCCCCAAATTATTTTGTAGTTTGATAGTTATTCCTGGTAAGTATCTGCAGAAAGGTTTGCGTTGATTTTTGTTTGTTGCGAGACATTTCTTAGAGTCTGAGCACATGGTTCTTTTTATCGTTTCAGACGCCGCCAACATGTCAATTTGGATGAATTAATTTCAAAAATGATTTGATATAAATGACTGGAAAAATGGTCTCAAATAGAAAAATTAGCATAAATGTTTAGTAATTAATTCAGAAATTATATGGCGAGCCAGCTTTTGCAGGTTTCGCTTTTGATATGTGTCTGTAAGTTGTACAGTCACAATTTGGTGATCATGTTGTAACCTCAGGTAAATATTTATTATGAAAAGTTAGTGTTTTTTGACTTTTACTTTGGTTTGTGCGTTGAACTAACATTTTTGTAAATTCTTTTCAGTGACCTTACTAAGACCTTATTTGGATATTTTTGAAGTCAGACTTTCCTGATGGATTGGTTTGCTTCTTGTCTGCTGTTTTGAGGATGGATCGGTATTGGTGAACTTTTGGGGTAACGTTGCAGAGTTGTTTGTAGTTTGATGCAACAAAGATTTGAATTAGTAACCTCCATGGAAATCCAAGGTTGGTTTTTCTTGTATTTACTTTAACTTTAGTGAAAAGTGGGATAATTTAGCTAACAATTTAGGCATAATTTAGGAATCCCTTTGAGGATAAATTTTGGAATTTATTTAGGTAATTAAACTCTTAAATTGGTGGTTTATCTTTATTTAATTAGAAATTTGTGAACATTAAGATTTGTAATAGTATAGATATTGATAACTAAATTAGAACCTAACCTAGTCTCTACTGTATTCTGAGCTATTAAGTTTTGAATTTGATTTGTTTAAAGGTGTTAAAAGGTAGATGTGTAATAGCAAATTTGAATAAACTTTTGTTGCCAAATGCTATACCCGGATTTCTTTATTTCATTCGAATATTAGTACCTTTTAAACACCCTTTGTCCACACTAGCCGGGAGTGACTGCGACAAATGGCGCCCAACTTTAGAATTAGTTATTAGTACAATTTTGAGCACTTTGTTGTTAGAATTTTTTTGGAATGCTAATTAACCACCATATTATTTAGCTTAGGTTTATTTTGCCTGTGTTACTAACTGGTTAGGAATTATCCCACAAGTTTAGTGTTGCATCAAACAATTTGTATTTACTAACCAAATAAAAGTAATTGTTATGGTGTAAACCTTATTTTGTGAAATCCCAAAACATTTTGTTTGCTTTTACTTAGCATTAATGAATTACTCTAAACCTGTATAAGTGTGGTGATATATTTTGTTTGAGTTGTTTTGGTTGTAATATTTTGGACTCACTTTATATTGTTTTGTGTGAAAACTTGTAAAAATATAAGCCACCAAATAATAGTTAACATGATTAATTAATGTTACTTAACAGTGATTTAACAGTAAATTCATAAGCTTGCGTTGCGAATTTGTTGAATTAAATTTTGAATTTTAATTATTGCTTTTGTTGTGGTTACATTGATAAATGAGTTATGAAGTAATAGTAGGGTCATTGTGGTTACATGTCAGCGTTATTGGAGTTGTTCTGAAAACGAATTAAATTATGTTACTTGCGTCTATTTTGTATATAAACCAAGAAATCAGTTACAATTTTCTTGGTGTAACGCATTGTTTTGGTAAATCGACTCTGTTGTTTCCTATTAGGCGTGCTACTGGTACGGATGTTGCCAAAAATTTTAGAAACCATTTATAGTGATTCATGAGTTAATGAAACCGTGATTGTGGTTAATTGGACACATATTATGGGATCGTGATTCAGGGAGGCACTGGTTTGTTACAACATTCCTAAACATAATTTTACAGGGATACCGCGACGGAGTACGCAGTAACTATGCCTAAGGAGTGTTATGTCGGTGAGTTCGGTTTTTTAAAGGTTTTTTTTTTCAAAAGTTTTTAGTGTCCGTGCTAGACATGCCACAAATTTTGTTGTTTTAGGGCGCAGAAATGCGTTTTGATTTTTGGTTGGTGATGTAGTTTGGGAGTCCAGCTACACTCAAGTGATGCCCAATTTGGCACCAGTTTGTTTGTTTTTTGTTTGGTGTGGGATCACTGAGGTATTTTTCACCATTTTGTTTACGAGTTGGAGGCTTTGGATGGTCGTTCACTCGATTCGTGGCATATTGAGGTTATTAAGACATAAGTTTTGATTCGACTAGAGTTTCTTTGGTTGTGTTTAAATTGATAAAAATTCTAAACACAAAAGTGATAGGGTACAGTTTTATTTAGATTGAGAAATAAAACTGTTTAGTTTTTGTATGATGAAGTATGAAAGGCGAGGTTGATAAGATGGTTTGCTTGTGGAAGAATGAAATTAATTTGTTTGTGGGTATGTTTTAGCGGAAACCCTTAAGTTAAGTCGCTTGAAACTTATGATTTTGAATTGTTGTCTAGCATGAGGTCGTTTTGGAATTATTTGAATGTGTTTTTTGCCCGATTTTGGACTTAATTAACTTTATGAGTAAATTTAGAAAATATAAAGAAATTACTTTGATATTGAGATTTTATTTTGAGGGCTTTTGGATAATTTTGAACAGAACATTCAATGTAGGTAGTTAATTTGTTTTTTTTATGAGCTTTTGGATTATTTTGAACAGAACAATCTTTAATGGCGTTGACGTTGAGATCTTTAGGTATTTTGAGATGTTTTTAGATGGAATATTTTTAAACGGCGTTTTTGAGTAATATTTTCAGGTACCTATTTTGTATATTTTGAACAGAAAATCTTAAATAGCTTTGAGTTAAGATTTTTTTGAGGTATTGGCGATATTGTGGTATAGAATATTCTTAAATAACGTTGATTTTGAGTTTTTTTTTGAAGGTCTTTTGAATAATTTTAGCAGAGCACCCCTAAATAACATATGGTTAGCTTTTTTTGAGATCCTTTTGGGACATATTTTTTTTTGGTATATAATTTTGGATCTACAGTAATAGTTTGAATCGTTCTTGTGAAATTGGTTGCCCTATTGGTGTTGGTTGGGGATTGGTTTTAGCTGAAACCTTTAAGGAGAGTCTCTTGTAACTTATGACTTTGAATTGTTGTCTAGCTTTAGGTCATTCCAGATTGGTTTGGCGATGTTTTTTTTTCAGGATTTTAACATAATTTACTTAATGATTATGAGTAAATTATAATAATAAAAAAGGTTGAGGATGTTTGTTACTGTGTTTTCTTTCACGGTAAGAAAATATAAGGATATTATATAGTCATTATGCATGAAATGGCTGTATGGATTGCGGGTTTATTTTTATTTTTTTGAGCTTCGAAGCTTTGTGCTTATTTATGGTTAGGAGTTTTATTTTGAGGCCTCTTAGATGTAGTTTTTTGGTTTATACTTTTGGATCCTTCAAATAATATCAACTAGTGATATAATAAATAGAATGTCTTCTTAGGTTAGTTTGAACTTGTTGGATAGTGGAAGGAAATTATTTTGATTTTATTTTGGCATTTGGTAACAGTACATATTTTTACAGTTACGGAAGCTGGGGACAGCTTTCGGTTCACTGTAGTGAACCTCTTTTCTTTGGGAGGGGGGTATTGTAACGTTGTATATTTTTATATAAGTTCGCGTGAAACGAAAAGCTAAATGGATGTAGGACTTCAGTCCATATTTTGGCATAGATAAGATGGATGGTGACACTGACATTTGTCAAGTGTGACAGCTGCTTTTTTTCCGGTTCCGCACTGTTGGTCGTGCGTCGGAGTGGAACGTTTGTTATAATAATGTATTAGAAGTGAAAATTATAATGGGGCACGCCCCAAATTATTTTGTAGTTTGATAGTTATTCCTGGTAAGTATCTGCAGAAAGGTTTGCGTTGATTTTTGTTTGTTGCGAGACATTTCTTAGAGTCTGAGCACATGGTTCTTTTTATCGTTTCAGACGCCGCCAACATGTCAATTTGGATGAATTAATTTCAAAAATGATTTGATATAAATGACTGGAAAAATGGTCTCAAATAGAAAAATTAGCATAAATGTTTAGTAATTAATTCAGAAATTATATGGCGAGCCAGCTTTTGCAGGTTTCGCTTTTGATATGTGTCTGTAAGTTGTACAGTCACAATTTGGTGATCATGTTGTAACCTCAGGTAAATATTTATTATGAAAAGTTAGTGTTTTTTGACTTTTACTTTGGTTTGTGCGTTGAACTAACATTTTTGTAAATTCTTTTCAGTGACCTTACTAAGACCTTATTTGGATATTTTTGAAGTCAGACTTTCCTGATGGATTGGTTTGCTTCTTGTCTGCTGTTTTGAGGATGGATCGGTATTGGTGAACTTTTGGGGTAACGTTGCAGAGTTGTTTGTAGTTTGATGCAACAAAGATTTGAATTAGTAACCTCCATGGAAATCCAAGGTTGGTTTTTCTTGTATTTACTTTAACTTTAGTGAAAAGTGGGATAATTTAGCTAACAATTTAGGCATAATTTAGGAATCCCTTTGAGGATAAATTTTGGAATTTATTTAGGTAATTAAACTCTTAAATTGGTGGTTTATCTTTATTTAATTAGAAATTTGTGAACATTAAGATTTGTAATAGTATAGATATTGATAACTAAATTAGAACCTAACCTAGTCTCTACTGTATTCTGAGCTATTAAGTTTTGAATTTGATTTGTTTAAAGGTGTTAAAAGGTAGATGTGTAATAGCAAATTTGAATAAACTTTTGTTGCCAAATGCTATACCCGGATTTCTTTATTTCATTCGAATATTAGTACCTTTTAAACACCCTTTGTCCACACTAGCCGGGAGTGACAGTGACAGTAAGAGTGTTTCTATCATTCGACTTTTGTAAACTATTTTTTTATGAAGTATTTCTGCATAATCATCTTGCTTTTTTTTTAGTATTTCTGCATAATCATTTTTTCCATAATTTATGTGTGAGAAGGTTCTTATATTTGTAGTGATACTTCAACACCCGAGCGGTCGCATGAGACCGCATAACAATATAATATATATTGTGTCTCGGTTACATTCGCTTGAAGGATTCAAGAATGAAAACTGATTTACAACGTCAAGATAGAAATGACGATGATGAAATATAAAGGGGATATTGACTTATTAGGTTTCGTGTGCTTTAGAATGTTTTTAACACTCACAGTGTCATATTTTATATTCATAAAGATGAAATAAGAAATTGGTAAGAGCGTTTGGCCTGGTTTGCCAAAAGGTTGCTGGTTCAAGTCCCCCGCCCGTGCGCAAATTTTTGGTTACTTATTTCATCTTTATGATTATTAGGTTTAGTTTTTGTTAAAAAAGCATTTTGCCATTTAAAAGTATAACTTTCATAAATTTATTATGTTACATTGGTGAGCACTGTATATTTAAGTATAATAAATACCTAACTCCACCGATTTCACTCACTTTTTTGGGCTTGGCAAAAAACGGAACCCTTATAGTTTCGTTAAGTCTGTTTGTCTGTCCGTCCGTATGTCACAGCTTCATTATTCTGAAACTATTAGAATAAAACAGTTGTAACTTTGTAGGTAGATGTATCTTATTAACCGCTTTACGATTCTCATACAAAAACTAAAACACTTTTTTGTCAAACCTAGGTATGTGTGTAGGGTGTTTATGGATAGGTCTATTAAAATGACATCAAGGTTTGAGGTTTCTACAATCATTTTCTCTAAAAGTCTAACGTTTGAGAGATAGACGCTTCCATTGTGGAAAATGGGCGTTCCATACCTAACTTTTTAACTAAGCGAGAGTCAATTTTGAAAAATTAAAAATTTTGACAAAGACTTTCAACGAAAATGGGTTTGAACAATATTTTCATACGAATACTATTCTAATACTAGCTTATTCTATGTTAGTTGTGATGTTAGGTACAGTACCTAAAATCTGATTTGTAAACTTATATTCTATAAATAAGCCAATCTTGAGACGTTGTAAGTTGGTTTGTTATCTGCGTCCGTTCATTACTCTTCATTTCATGCGAAATATTGATGATTGTGATGACTGATATGCTAAAACGGGAGCCCTGAGTGCATGGAAGGCACATTGTTAAACAAAAGTAGTTATGTATAAATCAGTGCGTCATGGATCGCGCGGCTATTCATAATTACTGTGGAAATATGACCACTTATATTCGAGTGAAGATTAAACGTGTGACCGCGTGTGGGATGCTTGAATAATAACACCGTGGTATCCATCTTCAGGTTCATCTCCAATAGATTTATTCCAACAAAATAGCACAAGGAAAGGGCACAAAGAGAGAGCATATTCTGGCATGCAGCCCGCTTTTATACAAATTAAAACCCTGAACAACTGTAGAAATAAAGTGGGGACGACATCCGTTTCCGTATCTGAACATTTACTAAAATATAAAAAAAATGCTTAATAAAAATGCAAATACTTTAATAATTAAGTTACTAATCGTCCTGAATTTAGTAAGCCTCTTCGATTCTTATTTTCAAACTAACAATACTTGAAATAAATCCAACCTCAACTATTAAATCAGAGTCAACTTACTTTTGGCGCCAAAATGAACATATTATGTTATACGGCAGACATGAACATCTAACATGTGTCCCAATAATATTTAAATTATTAACTTACAATTAATCAAATATTGTTACAATTGTTAAATAAACTAAAGATTAATCCAAGAAATTCTAATATCATAGCCGAATTACACTCAACATGGTAGACACTTGGAATTTCCATAACAAACGTATAAAATAAGTCAAATCTAGATAAGTGTATAACTTACGATGTATTGAAGGGAATGTGTAATAAAGTAAATTTACTGGATTCACATAAGTCACACACAGTATGTATGTTGATTATGCTTAATTATACTATCACAAAACTAAGTAAATATGTGGGGCAGACTAGGATCGGGAATCATCGTGTAACATACACCCGAGCATTGATACTACTGGTAACTAAATTGGCTTCTGGCAAAGTTCTTTATCTCTTGCGTAGATGTGACGTTGTCGGCTCACTCATAGAGTGACGTACACCACACTGACACACTGATAACGTAATATTATATCCGTTATTCTGAAGATGACCGTGATATCCCACCATTTCTTCCGCGCGTTTTGATATTCTCTATTCCCGTACGTCATTATCGCAACATATTATATCTTACTCTTATAGCCTTCCTGAATAAAGTAAGCTATATAACACAGTAATATTTTTTAAAATAGGCCTATCAGCTCCTGAGATAATCGCTTCAAACAAACAAACGTCTTCAGTTTTATAAATAAGTGTTCGTCGCGCAGTAGAGGTAGCGTTTCGTAAAGTAACCTACAGTGGTTTAGATAGGTGACCATTCAACCCTTTAAAAGACGTAAGAACATCTCCGTGCTTTGGAAGGCATGTAAGCAGTTGTTCTCGGCTAATAATTATCGGTTGATATTAGGCGTTAGGCCTTATCAGAATCGCCTATGGGCGACTTGATAACACCTGTCAGCAAGGTTGGTCGCTTCCCTCGCAAACACCCTTCCACTAATCAGCAAAGAGCCCGCTTGGTCAAGTAGGTATATTTCATACAACCGCATAATTTGAGTTGAGGTCTTTGCCCCGAAGTGGGATGTTTATTTATTTATTTAAACTTTATTGCACTGTAAGTTGTACAATTGGCGGACTTAATGCCTAATGGCATTCTCTACCAGTCAACCACCTGGTAATGCAGAGAGTTTAATCAGTGGCGGAATATTTATAATAAGTGAGAAAAGTGGTAAGAATAAGAAGTAAAATACACTAACATAAACATACATAGAATACATAAACTTAATAAATACAAAATTATGAATGATAAAGGTGATGATAATTACGACATCCAAAGAACACAAATAAAAGAAAATTTATAATTATAGGCTTAGCTTATTTTTTTTACACACAGATTTGTTTATTTTCTCCAGATCTAGAAAGAGGAAAACCTGAGGAAGAAGAACCCTTACTAAGGGATGGTAATGGGACCAACACCAGGAAACTAGACGGGCACAGCATTGAAACGCTGGGTGCTGAAGGATCCCTGCCAAGTGGGCAGGGATCGGGCTCGAGCTCTACAGAGTAAGCAATCTATTTTACTACTAACAAAACAAGAATCCCACAGAATTTTGACTACAAATGCCTATTATACCTAATAATCTACAATGACCACCTAAACGTGATGCATGAGAGAGTTCCTCAGCAAAAATATCTGAAAAACAAAACTAAAGCTATGAAAATGGTGTAATGAATACTGCATGCATCTAGCATGTGTGATATCATGAACAGGACTAACGGCTCCCGAACCTTTAAGTCTCATTGGACTTATGAGAGTGAAAGAACAGAGAGCCTTGTGTATTATGAGCACATTTGAGCACTATAATCAATAAGATATAATAGATTAGTTTGCATTTAAATATGGTTCACTCAATGTCCTGCGCTGATGACTAATATCAATTGAGATTGGCCGCCTTGACTGGATGTAACGTCAAGCTCTTGACGCAAGACTGAAAGGCATGCCATGTCATGATAGATTCGTCATGTAGGTAGACGCAATATTAAAATACTACAACTTTTTAAAAGTTTATTTAAGAGCTTACCCAGAAGAAAGAAGTAGCTTTCACATTGACTTTGAAGATTTTCGACGTATTTAATGAACTATTCCTTTAATAAGTATTTCTCAACTTCCAGAAATCCCCCTAATTCCAATCATGCCAACAGTCCTGGGTCGGAGTCACCCGCCGTCACAGCTACCCCACAAGTGGACCGGCAGAAAGAACTGAACAACCGCCTTTTGTCTGCCTTGTACAAACATTCAGTTGACAATGCAGAGATTCAGAAGTAAGTATAAGTACCTGAGTGCCGGGGTACCGATATTCGATATTGGATTTTTAAACTATACACAGTTTTTGCTTTAGAATGTTTTTAACACTCACAGTGTCATATTTTATATTCATAAAGATGAAATAAGAAACCAAAATTTTTTTTTTTTTGCGCACGGGCGGGATATGAACCAGCAACCTTTTGGCAAACCGGGCCAAATTCAAAGTCCCGCCCGTGCGCAAAAAAAAAAAAAAATTTTGGTTTCTTATTTCATCTTTATGAATATAAAATATACACAGTCTTGTTTTGGTTAGCGACGCCCGAATCAGGGGTGGTTGTACAACGATACTGATGCCAAAAAAAATGAGAGAAACCCACAACATCAATTTATTATTGCAATACTAGCGAGCGAGTCAAAACTACCAACGCCAGGTCGCCTTTTCGTAGCTTACTAGCTACAGCGTAGTATTTTGAAGATACACGCGAGCTACGTGCGAGGGTGCGTTTTTACAGTTTATTTTTGTTTTTTATAGAATGTTGTAAAGTTTTTTTTTAAATAACACTGGCATATGTTTTTTTTAAGTATGAGCATAACTCGATGACGGTATCGTCATCTACAGTTGGATTTCAGTGACAAAAACAACACTGCCCTTTACTGACTGACTGCCCTGACTTTATTTTGCCCTTCTATGACTTCCTTCGCGCCGCCAGCATTTCTCTGTATATACCTATTGTTGACTGGTAGAGAATGCTTTTAGCATTAAGTCCGCCATATGTACCTGTGTTGTTTGTGTGTTTTAAATAAAATAAAAAAGTTTCTTTCAGTATTTGGTTGTGTTAGTTACATTACTTTTAACTTGAGAACAGATAGATCGAGTTTCATAAATTTTACTTCGTTGGAGTAAGACGTAGGACAAGTTCGTCCCAGCGATCGTAACGCAAAAATTATTGACTTTTATTTCAGTAAGGCCATTTATTTTTCATTGCAGGCTTCTGAAGGAAGGCGCGGACCCTAACGCAACGTGCACTGATCACAATGGAGACGTCTATGCCTGCCCTATTGCGGGGATATTTGATAAAAAGAAACTTGAATTTATGGTAAGTGCCCGTAAAGATTTTAATTAAGCCACAATATTGTAATATCACATACGTGGGACACTCAGAAAGTTGTGCGACACAAAAAAAAACAGTTCTACAGGTACATATTTTTTTATTAAATCTTTTGAAAGTACATTCCACCAGCCTCTATACAAAGATTCATGCGTCTGAACCAGTTTTCAAAACACTTTTTCCAGTCCGCCACAGACACCTCATTTACAGCCTGCTCGAACGCAGCCAGCGCAAATTATATTCCTCAATTTATTATTTTTAGGGTTCCGTAGCCGAATGTCAAAAAACGGAACCCTTATAGTTTCGTCAAGTCTGTCTGTCTGTCTGTCCGTCCGTATGTCACAGCCATTTTATTCTGTAACTATAAGTATCACACTGTTGAAATTTGGTAGGAAGATGTATCCTGTTAACCGCTTTTCGATTCTTATACAAAAAATAAATAATAATAATATTTAAGAGGGGGGGGGGGGGCTCCCATACTTGAAACTATAACCAAAAAAATTTTTTTTAGTCAAACCTATGCTTGTGGGGTCTATGGATAGGTCTTTTAAAATGAAATTTGAGAGATGAATGAATGAGAGGTTTCTAAAACCATTTTCTCTATAAGTCTAACGTTTGCGAGATATACGCTTCCAAAGTGGTAAAATGGGCGTCCCCCCCCCCTTTAACTTCTAAACTAAGCGAGTGTAAATTTTGAAAAAAAATGTAACGCACTTAGCCGGTTTTTGGAAAAAAAAAGAAGTCACACGGTGCTAAATGTATTAGTCGAGCCTATAAAAAGGTGCCTCTATCGGCCAGGGGATCCTTATTGCCGTGTACCTCTCATGTTTTTATTTTACTGTATTGTTTTCTAATTTGAAATTTATTGTACGGATTTTTGACCTAATCTGTTAATTTTATATGATGTATACAAATAAATGATTGTATTTGTATAATAGTCGTCCCCCGCGACCTCCACGCGTATTGTGTATGCTTCTTTCCCTTCCGTCGCAACTTGATGTTTATAGCCTCAAGCCTTCCTCGATAAATTAGCTATCCTACACAAAGGCATTTTTTCAAATCGGTCCTGTAGTTTCTAAGATTAGCGCGTTCAAATAAACAAGCAAACTCTTCAGCTTTATAATACTAGTATAGATTTGTATTTGTATTTTTTATTGCTGCAGAAAGTTGAGGAGCTAGCGAAAGAGGCAGATAAAGTAGCAGCTGTGTCAGAAAACTGGACTCCTCTTCATATAGCGGCATACTTCAGTCACCTTGAGACGGTGCAGTTGCTTCTAGCTGCTCAAGCCAAACCAAACATCTGCGATGACAAGGGTCGAACGCCCCTGGACGTCACTGGCTTGGCGACCGATGTACCCAAGAAAAATATTAATAAGTAGGTATCTTTATAATATAACTAGATGTCTCAGCGAACTTTGTTTCGCCCCCAGTCCCGTCCTGCCTCATCCCCGGCCCCGTCGAATGTGATAAAAAGTAATTTCCTTTTCATGGTTCTAAACTTCCTTCCCACCGTTTCGCCCTGGCCCCATCTGACGGGATAAGAAGTATTCAATGCCCTTCTACTGGCTCCTTACTACCTCTCCACCATTTTTCAGCTAAATTCAGTTCTTGAGTTATAAATTGTGTAGCTATCACGACTTTCTTTTTTATTTAGAAGAAAAAGAAGATAAAATATTGGACACCAATCACATACATTGCTCTGATTCCAAAGTAAGTAGCTCATGCACTTGTGTTATGGAAATCAGACACAACGGTGGTAACAAAACACACGGACCAGAGACAATATAGACAAACTTTTGATTTCTATATTGACCCGACCGGGAATCGAACCCGGGACTTCAGAGCAGCGACGGCTTTTTAAACCCCAGCATATTTGTTGTGTTACTGACGTATGAGTGATGTGTTGTCACACACCACAGTTACACCACTCCCGAGAGGGTGCGTGGAAGGTTTTTTTACCGACTTCAAAAAAGGAGGTAATCTATTCAATGTATGTGTATGTGACATCGTTGGAATTTTATAATATTTGAGTACGATGATCTAGTAAGGCGTAAACACGTGTCCTATACTTCGTTAGTATTATGTATGTTTGTCCACGGATTTCTCAAAAACGAGCAGTCATTTTCAAGAATATTATTTTTCTTCAGTCGTATATTTCAACTTAGGGTACAGTTTATCCAAATCGGTTCTGTAGTTTTTCAGTTAAGGGCATGTAATAACTGAAAATCATGAAATAAAAAAAATACCGACTTCAAAGAACTTACCTATTACAAAGCTGAAGACACCAACAGCCTACGCATATTATGCTTCATTTCATCATTATCAATTCGAAAAGAATTTATTGCTCCAAAACAGAAGACAAATACTTTATTTTCAGGTTTCTAGTCAGTATTTTAGAATCGGTTTATATTATTTTTATTTTGTTGGATTCCTCAGCTTCACTGATGTGCTCAAACTTCTCATAGCCGCTGGTGGACCACAAAATACCATGATTGAGGATCTCGTGAAGAAACATCAAACTCCTCTTCATACTGCCGTTGAGTTGGATAACTTGGACGCTGTGAAGATACTGCTCAGCCACGGTGCGCTCGCAGGTTGCTGGAACAAAGATGGAGACACGCCGCTGCATTTGTGTGCAAAAATGAGGAAACCCAATAAAGACATTTGGATGGTAACAAACAAATAGCCGTTACAATCTATAATAATATGTGTTTTCCCTAGACCAAATAACGTGTAACGTTAAATGTGCAAAACCTGATAGTAGTTTGATTGGAATAACAAGCAGAATCAATTGGACCACTATTTAATATAGGTCACATTTTTCAAACAAGACATCATTAAAATGTTGCACTGTCTATTTATTAATAAGACAAGCCATCACGTGCGCAAACCCGCCAAAATACGTAAGCAAACAATGGATAGTCATTTATGAGCGAAGATAGTAATGATAATAATGTCAGTGCGACCCGGTTTGGACCTACCGAATCCTCTCTTGACAGAGCGTCGTCCGCAGGGCAAAAAATAATCAGAAATGCCACTGAAACTAAAACACCACATAAAACCCCCTTTTTTTTCTTTTAGACTTAGGTATGAAGTCTTGCGCATTTAATACTACACGTTGTATATTCATACTTTTCACTTTCAGGCGTTACTCGCAAAGGAACCGGATGTAGAGGACAGTCGGGAAAGGACACCGTTGCGAGCTGCCATCGAAGCTGGATGGCTAGAGGGAGTTCGACTGGCGCTCCGCTCTGGTGCTGACGTCACATTGCCGGTACACTTATTCTCCATCCTTAATCAGCTGCTAGTATCATGTCAGTACTGGCTTAGAATAGCTTAGATTTTTAAATCATTTTTATTCATGAAGATGAAATAAGAAACTTTTTTTTTTTTGCGCACGGTGGGACTCGAAACAGCTACTCCATGGCTAACCGGGCTAAACGCTCTTCAAATTGAGCTACCGTGTTGTTGGTCCGACCGTGCGAAATTTCTGGTCTGTTATGGATACGTCATTACGCGTGACGTCTGCGCTATCAACCCCAACTGTTTTACAACAGCAGTGGGCCAAGTAGTTTATTTATTACAGAATAAATTCAACTTGAAAATTTACAATTGTTGGCTATCTAATGGCTGAGAATGTTTTTTTAAAACTCACAGTGTCACATTTTATATTCATTAAGATAAAATAAGATTAGGTCACTTCTAATTATATCGATACATAAACTAGCAATCCCGCGCGGCATCACCCGCATAAATTTTGGATTTCCCATAAAATATTTCGACGCAAAACATATATTTATATTGTAAGTAATATGCCACCAAACATAGCAGTTAGTGCAACTTCAGATTAAGCTTAAACTGTAAGAATTATTTTGGTGCGGAGTAATTATGAAACTGAATTATTGAAATCAAATGATGTAAAGGTCGATTTTGTACAAAATGTAATGCTCGTGATGATGAATATGTTTTATATTGATAACAATAAATACCTGTGTGCATCAAAACACCTTTGAAAATAGAACTTTTTTTTAAATCAAATTCATTAAAATAAAAATGTTTGTAGGGAGTGAACCAATGATATTGTATTAACTACCTACATAATTAATGTACCTAATTAATGTACCTACATACATAAAAAAATATATTAAGCAAGCTACTCTATTATGACTCTGTTCTGAAACTGATGTCTCGGACGGTGCCATAATTGTGTACTCTTTTAGTTCGCGAAGCGTCATTTACTTCTTAATACACTATCATCAGAGTGAGCCATATAAGATTGACATATGCTGTCGTATTTAACTTTTTTTGTAGTACTTTTAAAGAATATCTTGTGTATCTTAAATGGCCTAAGCTGCGTTTGCAACGGAAGCTCTCAAAGAAATATTTTCCCCCCGTTTTTGCATTTTTTTCATTGTTGCTCTGCTTTTATAAATCATATCGTAATGTTTGATAGCACAAATCCTCCCTCGATAAATAAGCTATCCAACACAAAAATATTTTTTCAAATCGGTCCAGTAAATCCTGAAATTGCCCACGTTGAAACAAACAAACACACTCTTCAGCTTTATAATATTATATATTATATATTATATACTTTATAATAGTATAGATATATCACAAATATCACTACTACCCCAACAACCAATGCTACGTTACCAAATCATTAACCAATTAATATTTTTAGGCCGAAGACTGCGAAACTCCTATGCATGTTTTGATAAAGGAAATGATGATGATGAAAACGAAAGAACACTTAAAGATGAAGTACTTAACGAAATGATAAGTGCGGCTTCGGAAAAGGGAGCTATTGACTGCCTTAATAAAACAGGAGCTACAGCTCTATTCATTGCTGTGGAGCATGGCAAATATCTCATTGTCGAGAAACTTTTGAGGAAAGGTGCATCAATAAAACATACAGTTAAAAGCCGAAATGTTTTACATATTGCTGCAAAGGAGGGCCACGCTAGCGTCCTTGAAATGTTACTAGATTTTGATAAAGACACTACAAAGTTGATGGTTAACAGGCTGTTAACAAGGCTTCAAGGATATGGACCGATACATTTTGCCGTCGCAGGAAATCATTTATCTTGCGTTGATGTTCTTAAGCTGCGGGGTGCTGATCTATGCCTCAAGACCGGGGATATAACTGGAATAAGCGAAATTTCTCATCCTAAAGATGCAACACCTTTGCATATGGCAGCTGCTAGCGGAAATTTGGATATTGCTATAAGTATAATGCGACATTATGATCATGTTATAAGAAAATCTGAAAACCCACTACAAAAAAGAGATGGAAACGGTTGGTGCCCAATTCATACAGCTATTACTAAAAGTAATGCCAATATTATTAAGTATTTGGTTTTAGAACAAAATGACAGTTTAGTTACAACCACCCAATCTGAGAAACCTGAAACTGCTATAAGTATGATTTTACAACACGTTACGAATCCAACAGATTTTCTGGAAGAGTTGCTTGATTCATGTGTTTCGTATAATTTCCTGAACGAAGTGAAAATATCTTACCGAATTCTAATGCCAAACAGCGGCGATCTGATGCCTGGCAGATCCTTGAAAGAAGAAATGGACGTGATCGAAGAGCTCTTAAAAACCGGGGACGAATTTAATCAAAAGAGACTTCTGCTTCATCCTCTGATAGAGAGTTTTATTCTTCTAAAATGGCAGACAATGATACCATATTACTTACTGATTGCATTATTGTATACAGCTTTCCTTGTATTGTTAATTGTTTTTGAAGTATCAACCTTCAATGATATAGATGTTACTAAAACGAAACCACAATTACAACTGATGATAGTCTTCACTTTTTTTACTTATTTTTTTATTTTATTGATCGTTTTGCAAGTAAGTATTCTCATTATATAAATACGGGATAACAAATAAACTAACACTTGAAACAGCTTTTCAAACCCATTAATTATGGTTATTATTTATTTATTTATTTTATTTAGAAGGTGGACCGACAGTTTACATTATTATAAACACTATATAGTATAAAGTTACATTGAAAGTGTCTGTGTTTGGTTATTTTTTCACAAATGTTTTTTTTATAGGTACACAGTACATCTACTATTATATTTGATGTAAACTTGATGCCTTTAACTATCATAAAAATATCATATTTAGCGCTATAGTAAAAAAAAATAAGAACTGTGATGTAGAATTAAATAAATAATTTTTTATTTTCATATTATTTTAATATTTACCAGCTTCTATTTTAATAAAAGACTTCAAATTTTCATATACATTTTTGTTTTAGGAGCTGTTGATGAATTATGAGGGCTTCCACTATTTTTATAAATGGAGGACATGGATTAAATTAGGATCCCTATTGCCAGCTCTTATAGTGCCTCTAGCAATGATGACGGTTCCTGAAACGGCCGAGTGGCCTCGCCACGTCTCCTCGTTGGCTATGTTTCTAGTCTGCTTCCACATGATGAACCTCCTCTCACAGTTCCCGAGATTGGGATATTTCGTTGTCATGTTTAAAAAAGTGTCATTCAATGTTGTTAAGGTGAGCTGCATACCTGTTGAGTTTTTGATAAATATATATGTTTAAATATGCGCCGGACTACACACCAATCGTCTGATTTCTTATATAGTTATTTTAAGAGCCAGTGTTTTCATTTAGGCTCTTATTAAGACTAATAAGTTACAATTAATTAAATATATTTAACATCCGATTGCTGTATATGGAAACGTATAAATTTCAATTAAAATTAAATAAATTAAAATGTGTCAAACATGACTTACATCACACATTTCTGGGTGATTTTAGGATTTTTTTTCAGGTGATTTTAGGAGAGAGAGACAGAGTGACAGAGACTAAAAATCAATTACTTTTGTTTCAGATTCTCGCGACGTTTTTTGTTTTTCTCGTCTGCTTTGCATTCAGTTTCAAGATACAATTCCGTTCGCAATATCCATTCGATGGTTCCTGGGACACTATTGTAAAGACCCTCTTTATACTGAGCGCAGAGTTCGAATATAATGACGTTTTTGACCCCAAAAAGACTGACGCTGTCGGCTCATCTTTCGAGGTAGTTCGCATCATCTTACTCGCCTTCCTCGTGTTTGCTGCCATCGTCCTCATGAACATGATGGTTGGTGTTGCCGTCGATGACATCAACGAACTCAAGTCCCACGGCAAAATCGGCTTGCTAGAAAAGCAAGCGCACTTCGTCAGATCCTTCGATAGACTCAATTCTAATATCTGGAATTCTTTCTTGCGGTGCATAATGCTACCAAGTTACCAGAGACGTAAGTTTCCAGCAAAAATCATAATAGCCGGAGACATTCTGAAACAAAAGCCAGATTACGAATATAAAATCAAAGGGCTGCCTAAACGTATTAAAGATGCCTTCTATAGCATTGCCGAGAAAAACAAAGCAAAGAAAGATGTTGAGACTAGTATAGACAAAGAGTTGAAGACCCAGAATATCAAACATAAATTTATTGAAGATACCGTACAAAGGCTTGACGAGTTAGAGGCGTCAATGACAAGAATGCGCTGTGACCTAAATACAAAGGTAGACCTAATTATTAAGAAACTTGAGAGACTAGAACCTGTTCAGTAATGTGCAAATTTGTATGTATATCAATATCATTAGATCTCATTCTTAACCAAACAATAATTTTGTAAAAATTACATTTGTACTTATTTAATTACGTAGTTTCATTATTAAAAATACCCCGCTTATTCATGATGGCAAAACAAAGTGATTAATAAGTTCATAAAGATGAAATAAGAAACCAAAAATTTGCGCATGGGCGGGACTTGAACCAGCAACCTCTTGGCTGTCCGGGCCAAACGCTCTTACCAATTGAGCTACCGTGCTGTCAGTCCGACCTTGCGAAATTTGTGATCTCTTAAGTCGTCGTCATCAATTTCCAAGTTAAATTTATTCTGTAAAGAATAGCTGCTTAACTGGCGCTAAGCGTCACGCAATGATGTATTCATAAGAGACCACAAATTTCGCAAGGTCGGACTGACAGCACGGTAGCTCAAATTTCATCTTTATAAATATAAAATATGACACTGTGAGTGTTAAAAACATTCAAAACCATACTTAATCAGTTGTTAAATTTCAGTTAGGAACTCTTCAATAACATTAACGTAAAAATAAAGGAAGAAATTCTGAATTTAATTATTTTACGATACTAATTTATTTCATCGTGACTGTGTGTGTGTGTGTGTGTGTGTGTGTGCGTGCGTGCGGGCGTGCGTGCGTGCGTGTGCGTGTGTGTGAGTGTGTGTGTGTGTGTGTGTGTGTGTGTGTCTGAGTGAGTGTGTGCGCGCGTGTGTGTGTGTCAGGTGTGTTTTAATACTAAGTAAAGTTTGAAATTTTGACTGTGTTTCTCCTCATCTTCTGAGTTTTTTTAAAATTAAACTTTATTTTTAAATTTATTAACAGATTAGGTAGGATAGGCTATTATACAAGGTTAATTTTAATGTGTAGGTGTCTTAACAAAAGTTAATAGAATTTTAGTTATTTAGGTTTAATTGAAATATCCCTAGACCATGTAGGTACGTGTGTGTATGTTAAAATGGACTCTCAATTCTCATGTACCTAAGTAATCAAACAATTCCGCAACTACGTCTACAATTTATTAGGGTTAGTTATTACTAGATACCAGTACAAATAATTCCCTTATTTCAGTATGAAATGTAATTCTGGACATTTATTCATCAGCTAGACAATTAGGCTTAGTGTGCTGTACTCAAGCGTGCTACGAATACTGATGTGATGACCATTTGGGTACTTATATTGGCAGGGCATAAGGAATATACCCTGTTCATAAGTGCCTTAGCTAAGTACGATCACACCCTATTTTTGATTCACTCGCGTCAAAATGGCGTGTGATATTTATTAGTTAACTAGCGGACCCAGCGAACTTTGCTTCGCCCCTAGCACTGTCCAGCCCCGGCCCCGTCTCGCCCAGCCTCGTAATTTTAAAAGTTAAGAAATACACTTTAAAAAAAAGTAAAAACCGACTTCAAAACCAAAATGCACTAAAAAGTCTTAAATAAACTCTTCACCATTGAAAGGAAAGGAATCCGTTTTAGGCAAACAATTTTTTTTGGAGTCCGTGCTGTGATAGTTGATGCTTGTGGTCAAAGTGATGGCACCGACTCCAAAAAGAAATTGTTTGCCTAAAACGGATTCCTTTCCTTTCAATGGTGAAGAGTTTATTTAAGACTTTTTAGTGCATTTTGGTTTTAAAGTCGGTTTTTACTTTTTTTTAAAGTTTTTATTTCTTCATTTTTAGTGATTACATAAGAGGGGGGGGGGGGGGGAGTTGCACCTTACGATTCTATTTTTAAGAAGCTACAAATTACCTACCATAAGGTCCGTCATTATGATTACTGAACTCCTAAGCGTTAAAGAGTTCCACCATCAGCTCAGCCCCACAAGATGTTGATTATCAGACGTAACAACACGTCAACATTAAGATTCCGGTAAAGAAACTTTTAATGTGAAATAAATAAAAGACGGTATCAATTTGGAAGAAGCCGACTCGCAACTGTCTTTATTTTATAACGGATATACATATGTGACATAGACAAAACATAGACTAGAGTTTGTTCCGTTTCACAGATGAATATTACTAACACCCCCACTTCATCACATGAAACATTAATTAAACATTAACAAGTCCTAAACTCTGAATACAATGGTAATGCTTTGGTGCACTAAGAGCCTTAGTTAGTACATCTGCTGGCATTTCATTAGTAGACATGTACTTCAAAACAATTACTATAACATTAACAGCTTGCCTTATAAAATGATAACGAATGTCAATGTGTTTACTTCGCCTATGTAGAGCATGGTTATTTACTAATCTTTGAGCACTTTGGCTATCATTGTATAAGACAATAGGGCATTCAATCTCAGTATTAGTAACTTCAGATAACAAAACTCTAAGATACATTAATTCTTTACATGCTTCAGCCATTGACATATATTCGGCTTCCATACTAGAAAGCGCTACAGTTCTTTGTTTTCTACTTTCCCAGGACACAGCCCCCCCAGACAAAGTAAAACAATAGCCAGTAAATGATTTTCTATCAGTACCATTTCCCCAGTCAGCATCAGCAAATCCTACTAGTTCAGAAGACCCTTTCACATATTTTAAACAATAACTTTTAGTTTTCTTTAAATATCTTAAAATGCGCTTTACATGGCGCCAATGAGTAATGTTATGACAAGCATTAAATTGACTTAAAAAACTTACACTAAACGCTATGTCTGGCCTTGTTAGTACAGCCAAGTACATGAGACTGCCAATCAATTGTTGATATGGTATTTGAGGATCACAAACATTACTATTATTATCTATACATAATTTACTTTCCATAGGTGTATTTACATCTTTGCAATTTAACATATTAAATTTTTCTAACAACTGATCTATGTACTGTTCCTGATCTAAAGTAATAACATTGTTATGTTTATCAATTTTTACTCGCATACCTAAACATTGTTGAACTTGACCTAGATTTTTAATATTAAACTTGGAACTTAAAATGGATATAAAATTATCTGTCTCGGATGGACAATTCGAGTAAACAAAAAAATCATCAACATACAGGGCAATGATAATCTTTACATTTTCATTAAATTTTGTATACACACAAGGTTCAATATGGCTTTTATTAAAACCTAACTCAGTTAAACATTGATCAATTTTTTCATACCAAGATCTTGATGATTGTTTCAAACCATATATTGCTTTGTTAAGTTTTAGAGCTTTACAATTATTTACATCTTTTAAATAAGTTTCAGGTAGAGCCATATAAATTTCTTCCTTTAGATTACCATTTAAAAATGCAGTTTTTACATCGAGGTGAGTAACATTTAAATTTAATTGAACAGCAAGTGAAAATAACATTCTTAGAGTACAGTGACGCACTACAGGTGAGAAAGTTTCATCATAGTCCACACCTGGTTTTTGGGTGAAGCCCTTAGCTACCAGACGAGCACGATAACGCACACTGTTGTCACTGTCTAGCTTTCTTTTGAAAACCCATTTACACTGCACTAATGTTTTATTTGGAGGCACTTCACTCACCGGCACCCACGCATGGTTTTCTTCAAAAGCTTTCAGTTCTTCTTCCATCGCAGCGATCCACTTATCTTTATCAGGGCTTTGCAGAGCCTGATCAGCACTGACTGGATCATCGCTACTTCTGAGATTCAATGGATTACAAACGCTAGTGAAACCGTAACGTTCTGGTGGTTGCCTTCTCCTCTTAGGCAATTCTGGGGTTGTGGACTCCGACTCCTCTACATTCTGCAACACAGAGTTAAAATCAGCTAGAGCATCTTGTGTTGACTCCGAGCAAGTGGGTATATTGACATAATCAAGTTCTTCACTTTCTTCACTCTCATCTTGTTGCGAGTCGGCTTCCTCCAAACCAACACCGTCCCCCATCCATTTCACATTAAAAGGTTGCGTTTTGGAGACTTCCCCCACTGAAACTGCTATTTCATTATTATTATTCTTAGAATATTGTTTTAAGTTCTCTTGTATTATGACATCCCTACTGATGGTCACACATCTTTTAACTGGGTCATAGATTCGATATCCTTTTACATTCTCAGCAAAACCAACTAGAATATGTTGTGTGGACTTTCTGTCCCATTTAAGCCGTTTCTCCTTTGGAATATGCATCATAACCTGACTCCCAAATACTCGGATATGACTTAAATCTGGCTTTTTACCAGTCCAAAGCTCAAACGGTGTCATGTTGTTTAATCCTGATGCTAGCGACCTGTTCCTAAGATATACTGCTGTATTTATAGACTCAGCCCAAAACTTCTTATCAAGTCCTGCATCAAACAACATGCATCGAGCTCTTTCTACAACAGTTCTGTTCATTCCTTCACTAATGGCATTCTGTTCTGGGGTATAAGTGTTAGTTTTTTGATGGATTATACCCGCCTCAGACAAATAGTTTTCAAACTCATTACTACAGAATTCTAAGCCATTATCTGTACGCAATGTTTTTATCTTTCTACTCTGTTGGTTTTCTACCAATGCCTTAAATTCTTTGAAAAACTTGAACACTTGATTCTTTGCTTTGAGAAAGTAAACAAAAGCCATACGAGTGTAATCATCAACTAAAATCAAAAAATACCTGCATCCACTGATTGAAGCTGTCTCCATGGGTCCACATACATCTGCATGGATCACGTTGAGTACCTCATCGCTTCTTGTACCCACATGTTTAAAGGGTAACCGTGATTGCTTCCCTTGACAGCATACCACACACGTAGTTTTATCAATAACAGCCTTTTCCTTGAAGTCTATACCTGTGACAGCACCTTCCTTCATCTTGTTGAGATCGCTACTGTTCAGGTGGCCCATTCTACGGTGCCACAATTCACTGTCAACTTCATTTGATGATGGCACAAACAAGCACTGGTTTTTCTGTTCGACATTCAACTTGTATACTCCGTCGACTAGGTTAGCTACCCCAACTAATTCTTGTTGTTGGTTAAATATGTGGCAACACTTTTCTTGAAAATCAACTCTGTTTCCATTTTCTATAAGTTTGCTCACAGATATGAGATTCGTAGCTAAGTCAGGAACACAAACAACATCTTTTATTGTTATGAAGTATTTACTCTTTGCAGTAATGGTTATGATTTCTACATCACCGGAGCACAATACCTTCATTGCATTCTTGTCAGCTGCTATTATCTCCTTAATATGTGGTGTACTGGATGTATTTCTTAATAATTTTCTTCTTGTTATTGTTGTTGGCATTTGACATTTCGCCATCTTTGTTTGAGTTGCTTACAGAGTTGTTCGATTTGCTTCGTTCATTCCGATAGTGCTGCCCTCTATGACTGTACAAAGCGCTGCCAACCGAAGATTCATCATTTCCGGCTAAATCCAGTAACTTTGATTTGACTATGTCCGCCGTGATGGCGATTCCTGAATGCTCAATTGCCATTATCATAGGGTAATATTTATCAGGCAATCCGGCCAGCATGAGGCATCCAATCCACTCATCGTTGACCCGTTAAATTAAAACCCGTTCCTGATAATTTCTGCCCGGTTTCAATGATTTGCGTCACGTAACTCGTCATCGACTCTGATGTTTCTAGGCGTATAGATATTAAATATCGTAACAAAGTTATTCGTCTTGAAAAACCGGAATCGTCAAACATCTGTTTCAGCTGTTGCCATAAATCTCTGGTGGTTTCTGCACTTTTGATGTGTACGAATAACGAAGGGTCAATTGTGAGTATCAATTTGGCTTTCGTTATGGCATCATCTGCATCAATTTTGGTTTCATCACTTGTTTTGGAGATGGAATTTTGTTTTCCTTCCAGGACAAGGAGATTTTCGGCAGCAAAGGCCCACTCGCTGTAGTTCTCACGTCCCTTCAGCTTTGGCACATTTGCGATGAACGAGTTCGTAGCCATTTCTGAAGACACGTGTCGAGTCCCGCGGAATACACGCCAAATGTTCGTAATTAACAGTCACTGCACGCACAATAGTCTTTTTGCACTTTTATTTCACAATAGAAATAAAGTCCAGGTATCAGGGCTGGGCCCATAACCTTTTAATGTGAAATAAATAAAAGACGGTATCAATTTGGAAGAAGCCGACTCGCAACTGTCTTTATTTTATAACGGATATACATATGTGACATAGACAAAACATAGACTAGAGTTTGTTCCGTTTCACAGATGAATATTACTAACAGAAACACAATACGTGCCTTTAAAATTTGAGTGTTTCCCTCGATTACACCAAGATCGGTCTGCCCAGGACCAGGGCTGTGTTTCATTTTTGCTTCTCCTTGATTTCTCCCGTGCCTTTGACTCAATAAGTATTCCATTACTCCTATCTAAGCTGAGCTACTACGGACTTGAAATTAACACTGTACGATGGTTTTGCAGCTATCTCTCTCAGAGTAGGCAATATGTCCAGCTGAAACTGGAGGATGGTAGTAAGCTACAGTCCAGACCAGAAGCAGTGAGCAGAGGCGTTCCTCAGGGATGCATTCTGGGTCCGATCCTATTTATTTTGTACAGTGCAGACATCACAACATGTATTAAACATTGCCACTACCATCTGTACGCTGATGATCTGCAGTTGTCTCTGCCCTTCTTTCCCTCTGAATGTGACCAGGCGGTTTCGAAGATAAATGGTGAGTTGAGTAGGATATCAGAATGGTATAAATCACACTCCCTCACACTAAATGCCAAGAAGACTAAATACATGGTGATTGGTACCCCCACAAATGTGGCAAAACTCAACAATGCAGCAATCAATATCAACATAAATAATGAAACAATAGAGAGGGTGGAGAGGGCGCGGAGCCTGGGCCTGATCTTTGATCTGAGGTTGCCTCAGATTCGAAAGTCACATCATGGAATGCGTCAGAAACTGCTTTTACAGACTGAGGTTGTTGTACAGGATTAGATCTTACCTGAGCGAGGCACTGAGAGTAGCACTTTGCGAGGCACTGATCCTATCAAAATTTAATCACTGTGATGCCGTGTACGGTCCTTGCCTGCTGGCACGATCGGCCAAACTCATACAGCGTGTGCAAAATGCCTGTGCCCGTTTTTGCTTTCACATACCACCGCGCACTCACGTGACTCCTTACCTGAATGCAGCAAACTTAATAAGGATGGAAGCACGCAGACGACTTCACTTGGCGACCTTATTATTCGGAGTTATACATACTCATAAACCGGCATACCTGAGGAAGAAATTGGTTTGGGCGCGAGGTGGGATGGGACAGGAAAGAAGAGCTGCTGCGTGCGTGTTCCTGACCCCGCGGCATCGGACGGTGGCATTTCGTGGCTCGTTCAGATTCGCTGCCACGAAGTGCTGGAACTCATTGCCCCCCCCCCCCCCCCCCCCCCGCGCGCCCTAAAAGTGAAAAATACATTTAGAGTAAACTATAAAAAACATCTCTTGACAAAACAAAAGGAAGAAGCTGAACAAGCCTTTACTACTCACCTCAGGGACCTGCGCGTCATGCGTGGGGAGACAACCTCCAAGAAAAAACGTGCAAAGTAGTCCTCATGTCCTATTACCTGCCATTGGGCTGATGTCTCGATACCTTTTTTGTACTTCTGTACACGTGGACAGCCGGTAAGGCGTGGTTTCTGTTTTTTTCAGTTTAAAAATCCCGATCATTGCCGAATTTTAAAATACCCAATCCCAAGCCCGAGTTGCGTCCGATCGATGAACTTAAAAATGAATCATCAAAATGGCCGCCTCAGCTCGACCGGCGCTTCACGGCACAGATTATAGTAAGCGTTTCACCGCACCGGCGCCTCAGGCCAGAGACAAACAAAACTTCCATGACTGGATTGTATATTATTAGTGATGTTGTGTGGCACGGTCCGATTGACAGCGACAAGCGTAATGCAACGGCGTGCATGTACTAGAGGTTCTATTATTGTTTTTTCTTTTATTATTTTTTGTTGTTGTCTTAAGTTTTTTTTTTGTATTAATTGTTATAGTAATGTGTATTAATTTATTCTTGTACCTTATTTTTTTTGTTTAATTTATTTTTCTTTGTATGTGTGTACACTTATCAAAAGGGTTCCCGCAGAATATCAGTATCGTGACATGCCTCGCGCTGTCACGAATTATGCTGAGCGGGGACCTTTTTGACACATAGGTACCTATTATTTATATATTTTATATATCTATTAAAACTGATGTTTATATGTAAAAATATTTATAATAACCGTGTTTTTTTTTGTTTTGTTTTGTATATGATTGTAACTTATGTGTCAAATAAAATAATTTCTTCTTCTTCTTCTAAGATCCCATCATCAGATCCCAAAATGGAAAAAATGGGACCAACTAGAAGGTACACCCTCTAAGAAGGTGAAAAAAATTTTCGATTCGGTCGACAAACGACTGAGATATGCGGTAACATACATACAATAAAAAACATACACTCGAATTGATAACCTCCTCCTTTTTTTGAAGTCGGTTAAAAACACTATAATTGGTCAGTTATCGATCGGGATGAAAAATGATTAAATTACTAAAATGGCTATAAAAAAAATGGGGTTGGTGATAAAAAAGAAAAAAATTCGTTTTTAAATAACATTATAAAAACATAAAATTTTGTCAAAAAAAAAGGTGAACAAGCCTTATCACTTATATTAGGGGTACGCAAAATAGTAGCCGATACTCAGACCTACTGAATCTATACTAATATTATAAAGCTGAAGAGTTTGTTTGTTTGTTTGTTTGAACGCGCTAATCTCAAAAACTACTGGCCCGATTTGAAAAAATATTTTTACGTTGGATAGTCCATTTATCGAGGAAGGCTTTAGGCTATATAACATAAAGATACGACTCATAAGACTACAGCAGAAATGAAAAATGTTGCGAAAACGGGAGAAAGATATTCCTTTTGAGAGCTTCCGCTGCATACGCTGCGGAAACCGCTTAAGTTACACAAAAATCATGTATGACAGGATTGTTCAGCATTAAGAGTTCTATAATAAAGTCCGGAACAGCATATGTTTATCTTTTATGGTTGACTTACTACAACCTTTTTTATGTTATTAAATTTGTAAAAAAAAATGCATCATTTTTAGAGGTGTATTATACACACAGGTATTTATTCTTATCAAAATAAATACATTCATCATCACGAGCATTTCATTTAGAACCAAGTTGCCCTTTATATCATTTGATTTCAATAAATATCTTAGGAGCTATCACAGTTTTAACATAACTCCGCACCAAAATAATGTTCGCAGCTTAAGTACAACGTGCGCTTGCGCTAATATATTATAAAGCTGAAGAGTTTGTTTGTTTGAACGCGCTTATCTCAGGAACTGCTGGACCGATTTGAAAAAATATTTCTGTGTTGGATAGCTTCTTTATCGAGAAAGGCTTTAGGATATAAAACATGACGCTGCGACGGGAGGGGAGGGAGCAAACTTAAAACGCGCGGACGAAGTCGCGGGGGACCGCTAGTACGCATATAAAATTTGATTAGAATCGGTAAAGCCGTTTAGGAGAAGAAGGGCTAACATTGTGACATGAACATTTAAAAAATATATTAGAAATATCCTATTTTTGAAGAAAAAACAGTTTGATTCTACACAGGAGTGATTAGAAAAAAAATGCACTCCGGGAGTGCCGGCAGAAGTGAAAACTTGAATATTAACGTTGTGCATTTTTGATTTTTTGGAATAGTTAGGGAATAATTTTGAATGAATTGCTCTTATTATCAATATAAAAGTACTATCATTTTTGTGATAGAATACAATAATAATAATAATAATAATAATAATATAATATTTTTATAGAATACAATATTTATTTATTGCGCTATCGTACACAAACATTACAATTTATATTATATTAAATTACATTAAAAAGTTTATCTGTCAGAAAAATCAACTTACATCCATAATTTCGCCAACCGTCTTACGGTTTTTCGATCAGCCCACGTGTCCTGACGCGAGTTTCACATTTTTCCCCCATCCCACAAAAGTGCTCAACGCCGCTAAAAAAGGTTTTCACTTCAATTATATAACAAAACATACGTAATCACGAATATATTATGCTGGTTTTGTTGATATTTTGTTCGAATGAAAATCACGCATCATATCCCAGTGACTTGTTCCTACAACGTATAGAGAAGCTATGTGAAGCAAAAAATGTGTAGCAAATACGACGACAATGTTGTAACGTTTTCCTTGAAATTTGAACTTCGAATTATGAATCTGTACTATGAGTAGATGTCTGCGTCGTCAATTCATGGAGCACAAAATTCGTTCGTGGTTTCAGTTCCATACGCTAGTAAGTAATAGTACTTAAATGTCATATCATATTCAAGCAAGCGAGAAATAGAGCTCGATCAAATGAAAATTGCACAAAAACGCTTCATTGGCTATGTCCTCGATGGTAATTTTACGGTGATTGTTCCTATTAACTAGACAGTCATAGAAAATATGGACACATAAATAAATATAGCGCTAGACAACACCAATTGTCGTGGATTCGAAGTAGAGACTTTTCTTCCTTGTGTAACGAATACCAGACAACGATTATGACGAGGGCGTCTCCCGTAAATACTTAAATACATATCAAACATCCTCGACTCAGGTACAAATGTTCGTGCTCATCAAACAAACGGCAAATATTTGCGGGATTCGTACCCGCGACGCGACGTAATAGTCGGGAGCCCTAACCAATACACCAAACGCGTCGCGCCTTTTAAAATATATATTTTGAGTCCAAATATTTAGATAATTCTATCGTGAAACATGCAAAATAAACTTTTTCATCTCTTCTGTTCGGAAAATTGTACTTTCATGTGAAGATAGACGAGTGGAAAATAGGTTTTTCATCCCTAGGGTGGAAAGTAACTTAGTTTTAATTGCTACGATCATACATGGTGTTATTGATAATTGAGTCACATCGTTTTATTAAAATAGAACATCTTTCCATATTTTAAGATAAGCTAAACATTAAAAACGTGTTTATTATAGTCAGTGATTTTTAAATTTACAATTGGTCTAATTTTTAACAAATTAAACTCTACAAATATAATATTGGGTTGCCCGCCATACATAGTGAATGTTTTTTTTTTTCATTTTAAATTGTCACATTTTGTTTGTCTTTGACGATATATTTTTTAGTATGGTCAATTATTGCACAGATTATTAAGCAGGCGGAGGTGACTTGCCACGAAGTTGTTGTTCATTAATCTTTTTACTCACTCCCACATTTAGCTGTCACTCATAGCGCTATCTCATGAGGCAAATTGAACCTGGAAATTGACATAACCTGTGGTAGTTTTGGTGACAAGGATAATGTTGCGTTCTTCTACTATTAGAAAAATCGATCGATATTTTAACAATGATTTGAAATATTTGATATCATTCGCGTTTTATGTACTTTGTTGTCTTCCGTGCCGTTACTGTCCTTCTAATCGTGTGTTTTATGTATAAGGACAGTAACTAAACTAATATGTGATGTAAAAACTTAAGGATTCACATCTCGCCAAACAACTAATATCTTATCATCGCAATCACACAGCTAAATTTATTTATTTTTCCTCACAGTCGAAATGAAAAGTAGTATATTTAAATCGGGTGAAAGCACCCATTTCACTCTCAAATTATTAGCGATCTCACTCCGTTCGAGCGCCAAAAACATCTGCAGTGAACTGGGTCACTTTCTCCCCTTGTATAACAATCTACTATAAATAGCTTCCATTAGCAATTTCAGATAAAAACGTACTCCGCAATACAACAGGAACTACCCAGAAAGATTTTTCCGATTACATTCCAAGTATCAAATCGAATGTCTATTTGAATCTCGAGATTTTTTCTTAATATAAACCCTTCATTTGTAAAATACTCAAGAGTCATCTAATAACGGATATTACATTTCTATCACGTTGGCATTTAAATCAATATCATGCCAATAGGCACGTCCGTACATATATCACATACATACGTAGGGATGTGACTATGTGCGCAATGATTATGGTAGTTCATACAGAAAAGAGAAATATACGTTATTACATTTTTGATTTTATAGTGTTTATATTGTGAGAGCAATCTCGCAACATTGATGACGTCACGCAGCGTACGCGTTAAAGTAAGCGCTTGCAAAATTCAACAGGCTAGCTAATGTGACGGTGGCCGAGTGGTATAGGCATACGCCCGGATAGCGTAAAACACGGATTCATCGTCTGTCACACAGCCTAAGTTGCTTTTTACAAGTGCAATTTATAAAGAAATATACGTTTTTACTAGACACATAGAAGTTAAAGGGTAGCCATCGGTGACCCAAGAGGTGGCAGCTTCCTTGCGAAGCAAATTAATTTCACCATTCAGCAAGGTAAAGAAATACAAAATTTATTTATTTCGTACTTAAGCTATCATCGCATCTATAGGATGCACGTCCCAAAATTGACCCTACGAAAGCTTCGGGACAATTGTGGGCTAGTGCTGAGAAGTGCAACAAACTCAGTCACTATTTAATATGCCTCTTTTTAAAATATTTAAATTTTTATCTCCGTACGGACGACAGCACGTCAAGATAAACACTACGGTTTATGCAATTCTAATAAGGGCTATTTTGCAACAAAAGTGGGTAACCTGATGTGCTTGCGACTGTACAAATCAGATCTCATTGTTATCGTTCATATAATCATCTAGTTTGTAAAATCCTTTAGTCATTAAACATTGTTTAACAATCGTTTTGAATTTGTCTAAGGGTAATTCAATTGTAGTTTGAGTAAATTTATTAAAGAGTAATACATCTTCCAATAAATGAGAGGAAATGCTGACAGTATTTTAGGCACCTTACTAAATGGATAATATCAAAAAAATGATAAAATGAAATCTTAATAATGTAGGCACTTTTTTAATATCTTGGACACCAATCACCAATCAGCTGTATCTTATAAACATTGAGTTTGAATAACTTGTCATTTACAACACGAGATACTTATATTAGTCCATTGAATAAAAAGTTCTAGAGTGCGTGAGTTAGTAACGTAAGATGTTTCTTCGAAAACATGTCAAGAGTCCCTAGGTAATAAACATACTAAAACCCCGGGACACTAGGAGGAGCCCCGGAGTGGGGGGAGGGGGGGAAAGGGTCTATTTTTTCATTTTTCGCTTAAATCTCAAAAACGGCACATGTGAGAGAAAAACTTTCAAGGAAAAGTTAAAAGGCCATAAAATTATCTACAAGTTGTACCTAAATCATTTTTTCCTATATCCTACCATTTCTGAGTTACACGCAGTAAAAAATGTTTTTGGCTCAAACAATTTCCCCATACTTCATACCCATGTTTATCACATCAATCGATCAAAAAATATTTCTTTCTTCCAAAAAACTCAAATGTGCAACTTGTGACCAGTACTGATAGATTTCTCTTAATTAGGTCTATAATTGGTAAAAAAAACACATTCCTCCATGGAAGCCTTTAGGAGGAATCGATTGTCGAAATATTATATTAGGGTAGTTTGAGTTACTGAACTTGATCTTTTTAATTTTTTTTCCAAAAAACTCAAAAGTGCAACTTGTGACTGGTACAGATAGATTGCTCATGATTAGGTCTATCATTGATAAAAAAAACAGATTCCACCATGGAAGCCTTTAGGAGGAATTGAACTTTATTAGGGTAGTTACGATACTAGAACTTTTTATTTTTTTTCCTCTACTGCCTCTCATATGACATCAATGTCCCAACATTATCCGTTGTTCGGATTTTTTCGATGAAGTTTCACACGTAGCATGGGAAGGGGTCCGCCCTCGTTAAGCTTATGCTAAAGTTTGCTTATGTTTTCGAATTTTTCACCTTTCATGGGATGTAGCTCGAAAACGGCTGCTAATAGAAAAAAATGATTTAGGTACAACTTGTAGATAATTTTATGGCCTTTCAACTTTTCTTTGAAAGTTTTTCTCTAACATGTACCGTTTTGGAGATTTAAGCGAAAAATGAAAAAATGGACCCTTTCCCCCCTCCCCCCACTCCGGGGCTCCTCCTAGTGTCCCGGGGTTTTAGTATGTTTATTACCTAGGGACTCTTAACATGTTTCCGAAGAAACATCTTACGTTACTAACTCACGCACTCTAGACCCCCCTTGGAGGGACTCATTCAATGGACTATATATAGACGGTAAGAAACGCTTCCTGAGCAAGGTATTCTTTTATTTTACAATTTCATTATGATAGCTCTACAAACTACCTGTGTATCCTACACTTACACAAATTCAAACTACAGCAGTCAGTGACTACACGAAAAAAACTATTAGAAAAAAAAAACACCTGAAAACCACACAACACTAAACTGTCTATAAATCGAAACGGGCCAGTGCGGGCCATAAACCTGGGCCCATAAAATGAACCATTACAGGACCCCAGAGGTCCAACTCTATGAGACATCACATGAGTTTTCCTTTTTAACCGACTTCAAAAAAAGGAGGTGATAAATTCGACTGTATGTTTTTTTTGGTATTTATGTTACCTCATATCTCAGTCATATGTCGACTGATTCAAAAATGTTTTTCGCTTACCGCTGATTCGAAAAAAAATTTCGCAAGAGGGTATACCTTCTAGTAGGTCCCATTGTTGCCAATTTGTAATCTGATGATAAGATCTTGGTGTAGTCGAGGGAAACCCTCAAATTTCAAAGGCAGTTATAGTGTTTTTTTACTAGAATCTTAATGTTGACGTGTTGTTACGTCTGATAGTCAACATTTAGGGCGGCTGACTTAGGAGTTTAGTAATTATAATGACAGAATTGTGATAGGTAATTTGTAGCTTCTTAAAGAACAGAGTTATAAGGTGCAACTCCCCCCCCTCTCTCCTGTAATCACTAAAAATGAAGAAATAATATTAACTTTAAAAAGTAAAAACCGACTTCAAAACCAAAATGCACTAAAGTTAATTTGTACTAGACGAATACGATTTCCATCTAAATCAATTTCGTTTGGACACCCTTAAATCCTTGATTTGTTACATATATATTAGAGCTACCACGCCACCAACAGTGACGTCAGTAGGCCAAATTGCGCTAGCTCTAAACGGCGTCGCGCCAACGTCTCGTCGACGGTAAATACAAAAAAATATTTTGTTATATAAACACGTCTCATTAACATTTAAAAGTAGGCCTTATCTATTTAAGTTTGTAAAAACTTGTGCTCAGACAAAGCTGAATTTAAGTCGACCGTGTACAATTCATGTTTGCCAAATAACCACTCTAACAACAAAATTACATAGTTTAATAACTGTAGATGTTGTTCCTATACCTAATGCTAGTTGTTCCTACATCACTGTAATTGGAATATACACGAGTGACAAAGACGACTAGAGTTGGATTGACTTCGGCTTTAAGGATAGGACACCAGCGCCGTGAAACTGCCCGTTTTTACTCCCCACCTGCGTCATATTAATGTTGACCCTTTAAAATTGATGCGCAAAAATGTATTTCCTTTACCTAATAAAATCTTTTTTCTCACAGTTCCGGCAGGATAATCGAGTGTTAGCTTGACCAGTGTATATTTACCTATCTGCCGTGAAATACATCACCATCTGACTTTGACCATGAGCGTTAGACCCCTTACACACTGCGACTTTTAGCATCGATGCAGTCAGCGTCACACACGCAATGAACAGATTTAATTTATTATCGTGCAGTCGCGTGTTAACATCGATGCAGAAGCGCGACTGTATCGATGCTAACGCGTGTTAACATCGCGACTGCATCGATGCTAATAGTAGCGCAGTGTGTAAAGGCTGACATTTCGCGAATGCATCGATACTAACGCGCGTTAGCATCGTGATTGCATCGCTTTAAAAGTCCCAGTGTGTAAACCACCAACACCAACTGAAGAATGGCAAAAAAATATAGTTTAAAAAAACTAAAAAAACACGCTTTTAAAGCTAACCGAACTAAGAAGTAGAAAATAATTTTTAATTACAAAGAGTTAGAGAATAATTCAATTCAGACTAAAAAGCGTGGGGTGAATTTTACTATATTTTCATAACTTTTTACTATGTTTTTTTCATAACTCTCCGCACATAGATAGTTGCATGTAGAATAATTGTAACATTTAATATATCAAGCACCCCACGCTTTTTACTCTTAATTGAATTATTCTCTAACTCTTTGTAATTAAAAATTATTTTCTACTTTTTAGTTCGGTTAGCTATAAAAGCGTGGTTTTTTAGTTTTTTTTAAACTTTAATTTATTTTTCTTTTTTTAGTTCGATGTTTCAATTAATTATTTGCGGACATGCGACACGCGATAGCTCTATCTTTCTTACTCCCTTACAGAGGATCCACGAAAGAATTTACGGACAGGCGGTCCTTATAAGGATATTGAGAAACTTTTATTAAATTATTGCATTGTCATCGGTCCTTGATACGTGTACAAAGTTTCAAATTAATCAACTTCTGGAAATCGGTCAAATTTATGCTCAAAGATTCCATTACATACATACATACATACATACATAGATACCAGCCAAGCTAATAAAAGTGTGGTAAAAATGAACTACATTGTCACTTTGAACACGTTATTGCAGGCGTTCATCCCGATTTTATCGCCATTTATATATTTTTAAAGGTTTTCATATACCTAGTTGCTTTAATTTAGTGTTTGGTGTAGTGGCTAAGCACGCCGGTTTCAAGGCGTCGCCGCTCCGAGGTCCCGGGTTCGATTCCCGATAGGGTCAATATAGAAATCAAAATTTTCTATATTGTCTAGGGTCTGGGTGTTGTGGTACCACCGTTGGGTCTGATTTCCATAACACAAGTGCAATTAGCTACTAACTTTGGGATCAGAGCAATGTATGTGATTGGTGTCCAAAATATATTTTAATTTTATTTATTTTAATGCATGGGTCCTTGTTACCTGAAATAAATATGTTTTATTTTATTTTTTATTTATTAATAGCCCTAATACAATATTTTGATTTTGGAATGGACATCATTTTGAGTCATTACTTATCTATGCAGTACTTTTGCTTGACTATAAAAACGGGTACGTGATAAATATTCTGAAGCACCATTAACTTAAAAGAGCCGGTTCTTAAACTGTCACCCAAATAATTCAGCACTTAGGCCGAAGCCTGTTTATTGAGTAAGTGTCAATAAATGTCAAATTACCGAGGCATTATGGTAATTTAAACGGTAATACGGGTCGAGCTTCGTCCATTTTGGTAGACACATTTTACTAGGAACACCTCCTTAATGCAAGGTATACACAGGTGCCAAAGCCGTATAAGTATTCATAGGCTCAGAATGTCTTCTAACACTCACAGTGTCATATTTTATATTCATAAATATTATTTATTCAGCAATGAATAACTACTTGGCCCACTGTTGCATAAACAGACAGGTAGATGGCGCTAAACGTCACGCGTAATGACGTATCCAGGGATCACAAATTTTGCAAGGTCAGACCGACACCACGGTAGCTCAATTGGTAGAGCGATTGGTTCGAGTCCCGCCCGTGCGCAATTTTTTGGTTTCTCATTTTATCTTTATAAGAATTCATAGGGCCTAAGAACTGTAGTTGCTATATTATATATACTCGTAGAGTCTTAGGTTGTAGTAATATATCAAAACCATTAAATTTCGACGTTAGGCTTTTAGGAAATGGGTTTCGAGCACCAACCAGGATTGTTGGCAATCTTGAAAACGCTTTGAACTAGTAATCATATCTATAATATGGGTTCATTTAGGGTAGATTCGAGCAAATGAGAATAAACGTTTACATATTCCTTAGAATAAATCTATAGTTATCCAAAGGTAAACCATTTCCTTATTTGACCAGCTACTGTTCTGGAATAACGAGTTTATATGGGAGCAATTATTATACCTGCGGTGAGCCAATTTGAGTAAAATGTAATGGCGTCTGCTTGCCTTATGATTTATGTCATTATGTCAGAAAGTGTTTTCAAATTCAAATACAATTACATTCCCACGCTATAATACGACAATGTTAATAATACAGTTCAATCATTCGTTCTGTTCTGAGAGTTTAGTTATTCCAAGTACAATTTTATGTCGAATAATGACTTTGAGTTACTCGAGTATAAAATTTAGGAATAAAATTATCCTTCGTATAGTTACGCGCGTGTAAGCCTATGTTAGGTCGAATCAATCCTAAGTAATACAATTATGCTTCAAACACATAAAAATCAAAGTATATTAGTACTACCTTCCTATTTTCTCTTCAAAATATGAAAAGCACTGAGCATTACAAACCGAAATTCTTTAAAAAGTAAGAATTGTTGAAATCCAAGTCAAAATTATTTTAATATTCATCGTTCGAAAGCGATAAATCACACCGCCCAAGTTAACTCAAACGTTTCACCTGAAAAATATCCAGCGCCCAATCTGCGTTGGCGTTGAAAATGCGCAATATCATAATTCTAATCCTTTATTTGATACAGGTCACCACGATAACAATATTACTCCCTAATACAACGAAATAAGGTCGAGAATTAAAAGTAAATTGAGAACCATTGTAAATACTGTTCACTCGAAAACATTGCCTGAATTCAAACAAACAGGATATTACAGAATCAGGAGCGTAGAAAATGTTTTAATATTAGATGGTTCCGTGAAGCATTTAATATTAGTTAGTTACTGAATTAGTAATAAGAATTAGAATTAATGTTAATTAAGAATTGTTATTTGTATTCTAGAAGATAAAATAAGAAACAAATAAAAACTTATTTCATCTTAAAAGAACAGAATTGTTGTTTATTTGACACACATAGAGGATTAGAATCAGAAAAGGCAGATATTGTTTTTACATTTGGTTTTAATAGTATTTTTTCAGCACCAATTTGCTTATTTGTTTTATTCAAAGAATCGTTCCATGTTGTGACTAATTTAACATTTACTTGCTTACGTTTATTTTCAATAGTTTTTCTAAAAACTGCATGTTTTAATAATTTGAAAAAAATCTTTTTCAAAGGTAGTAGTAGCACTTTGTCGTAAACGAGTATTCAAATCAATACAATATTATCGTAAAACAATATCCTGTCTGGAGCGAAGAATACGGTGAATTTTCTTCAAAACTAATCCGTTTCAAACAATCCTTTAAATTAACAAAATGAATTATATATTGGTATTTATCGTACAAAGAAGCAATAAGTTTTTTTGATTTGCCACTTGGCAGCGTAAATTTTTTAGGTGCAAAAGGATTTAGGATCAGGGACCGAAGTCTAAAGTATATTTTTTTTGCTACATCAAATATATTTTTTTTTTTTTTTTTTTTCATTTATTTGGGTTAATCAAACAACATCACAGTGTTAATATAAATTGAAGACTTAAGAAAACTAAGTATTACTAACTATGACATCAACCACGATAACCACAGATTACTTAAAAAATTGAGAGATAGTAGGAGCAATCATTAATGTGAGTGTACATACATGTTATGCTAATTGATAAGAACAGCTATATAAATACGAAAAAGAAGGATTACGGTGTGTGCTAGTTGTTTGTTTCAAGCAGCTTGTCTAAAACAGATTTTTTAAATGAATGTGGACTAAGTACAAAAATATCTATATCATTAAAATGAGTGTTGTAGTTGTCTGTCAGCCGGAACAACGGCGAGCGCTTGCCAGCGTTGGTACGGGCAATCGAGTTAAGAAAAAGTTTAAAACTGCGGCAAGTTCGCCTAT
The DNA here is from genome assembly GCA_963924145.1 of Pyrausta purpuralis. Taxonomy (NCBI): domain Eukaryota; kingdom Metazoa; phylum Arthropoda; class Insecta; order Lepidoptera; family Crambidae; genus Pyrausta; species Pyrausta purpuralis. The sequence continues at coordinate 9,428,743 of OZ001666.1, forward strand.
TCGGCCTAACTGGCACTCTGAAGCTTAACTTATTAACTAAATCTATACAGTCATATTTGTTATGGCAAAGGTCATATAGAAAGATAGCTTGCAGCTGTAGACGTCTTTTTTTCAAGTTGGTCATCTTATATCTGTCAAGGGCGGCAGCATAGGAGATACGGCTGTGAAAGCACCTGTAGTGCATGCTTTTAAGGAATTTCTTTTGTACCCTTTCGAGGCTGTCAACGTATTTCGCATAAAACGGGTCCCAGATAGTCACCGCATACTTAAGTTGAGAGCGTACCAAGGACTTAAATAAACAAACAAATGTAGATGGGCGTCTAAAGTCATTACTGGCGCGCATAACGAGGCCGAACATTTTAAAAGCTTTATTACAAATATTTGCAACTTGATTATCTAGAGTTAATTTCGTGTCTAGGGTTACCCCAAGATCCTTGATAGTCTGTACCCTTGTAAGATTGGAGCCAAATAAGAAATAATCATGAAAACTGGGAGTCAATTTTCTAGTGAAAGTTATACAATTGCATTTTTCTAGGCTTAGTGACAATTTATTTTTTATGCAATATTCAGAGAATCTGGTCAAATCTTCTTGAAACTTGAGATGATCGGAACAATTAGTGATAGTACGATATAATTTGAGATCATCAGCATAAAGTAAGTATTTACAGTGATTGAAGCATTCGTCGATATCGTTAATAAACAAAATAAACAGTAATGGCCCAAGAATGGAGCCTTGTGGCACTCCAGAAGTGATTAGTATTAAATTTGACTGATGCCCATTGATAACTACTTTTTGTGTCCGATTTGATATGTATGATTTAAACCACCTCCACAGGCTGCCACGGATGCCATTAAAGGCAATCTTTTCTAGCAATATCTTGTGGTCTACCCTATCAAACGCTTTTCTGAAGTCCGTGTACACACTGTCAGTCTGCAAGTTAGAGTCTATGTTAGTAAAAAGCTCTGTAACGTAAACAATAAGGTTAGTCAAGGTAGAGCGTTTTCGTACAAAACCATGCTGTTGAGGCAGTATAGAATTATGTAATTGAGGATACAGGCAGTTATGTAGGAGCCGTTCAAAAAGCTTTGATAAAGCTGGAAGGATCGATATCGGCCGATAATTTTGAACATCCCTTTTTGAGCCCCCCTTATGAACTGGGGTGATTCTGGCAGACTTCCAGGTAGCTGGAAAGGTACCCTCACTTAAACACTTATTAAATATTACATGAAGTGGAACGAAAATAGAAATAGCAGTGCGTTTAAGGCATAGTGGTGGAATATTATCAGTACCCGCGCTCTTAGTAGTGTCTAAAGATTCGAGACCCTTGAGTACACAATCTGGGGTTATGCTGATGTTGCTAATTAGATTACTAGTGCGTGTCCTTATATCAAGGTCCTTGATGTCGTCTAGTTCGTAAGATTCATTTAAATCACTTGGCTGAAAGACAGATTCAAAAAACATTGAAAATAAGTTACATATTTCACAAGGGTTATTTGCAACCTGGTCTAAATAAGTAACACTATCTGGTATATCTGACTGGTTTTTACGATGTTTCATATAGGTCCAGAAATACTTCACGTTATTTTGGATACTATCTTCAATACGATTAATGTAAGCTTTATAGCATTTACTACACTCTTTTTTAAACCTCTCTCGGTACATTGAAAATATTAAATAGTCCGATTGATTTTTGTACTTTTTCCAGTTTATCCAGGCTTTATTTTTATTTTTAAATATGTGTATCAGTGGATTACTAAACCAAATAGGAAATCGAGTGCTAGATCTTGTTAATTTACATGGAATACGATTTCGAATGATCTGAAATAATGTCTCATAAAAGATATCAAGGCATTCCTCAGCATTTCTTTTCGAGAACTGGATATTCCAATCAATACTGTCAAGGTCTTTGTTAATAAGTTCATAGTCAGCTTCTCTAAAGCAATATTTCTTTACGGGTTTTTTAGGTATAAATTTGGAGGCTGTATCAATAGGTGATAAAACAAAGAATGAAGGGTGCACTACATTCGTCGGAACAAGTGAAATCTGTGCAAAATAAGCCATGCTATAAGGTGTATTAGTTATAAAAAGGTCTAAATATCGATTGCGATTGTTTTTAAATATGTTTAATTGCGAACAATTAAGTGAAGACATAAAGTTGTGTAAGCAGTTGTAAACGGATCCAGTATTTGAAGAAGAGAGCTTCATTTGAGTACCATCCAAGTACCAATCCAGATGAGGTTGATTGAAATCACCTGCTATATAGAAACTATTACATCCATTTGTGTGTAGATATTCTGACATGAAATCAAAGTAAGTTACGTACGCATCGCACTTAACTGCAGGGGGAAAATAAACAGCGCTGATTATTAAATGAGAGGTGCCAACATAAAGGTTTACAATCACATGATCCACCAAGGTCGGGAGCGCTGCGGCAGGGCCCGCTGACGCAAGCCACTCGACACGGGCCGAGCGGTGCGAGCGCAGCACTGCCACAAGTACGCCGCCGCCGTCCTTCCGCCTAGTACCTAAGCGGTCTCGGTCGGAGCGGTAAACAACATAACGCGAATCAATGAATTCGTTGTCAGTAATATCATCATGAAACCATGTTTCTGTCAGAATTATAATATCATAACAGTGTGCCAGAATATTCATATATATTGTATTTAGTTTCGTACGTAACCCGCCACAGTTTTGGTAATAAATAGCTAATTCATTTTTTGCACTGAATGTTATTTTTTAAGTATATAGAATTAACTAAAAGTATTTTGATTGTAACGGCTAAACTGTGTAAATGCCGTTCTACTGTTAGGTAACATAAAAATCTGTTCATGTGGCGATATCTGTTTTCGCCTGATAAAAATACAAAAAAATAAAATACAAAAAAGTAGCTGGTTAAGGAGACCAGTTTATGATTAATAAATAGTGCAAGCTGCTTGCAGGTTGCGTGTGACAAATAAGAACCATCGTAAACATTACCATCCCTATTATATAGCAAGCTATGCATTTGTGATATTCTAAGGGTACATAATAGATACCAATAGCTAAGGTAAGCCACATAAAATGTTTGTTTGTAGGTTTTGGTACCAGAACGTCGGAATAAAAGAAAAAGTGTGTTCAGAAAATATTGAAACAATATAATGTAATATAATACGGATGTCAATAGCAACCATGCATGTTTACTATTCACAAAGCTGCCAGTTTTATTAGTGTAAGCGGCACTGCCTTGTATAATATACTTGTAACAGGTAAAAAGTTGCAGTAATCGAGATTGCAACACGGCATGAAAAGAATAGGTACTACGGCCCAGTGACAGATGATTTATGTTAGCACGAGCGTTAAAGATAATACGATTTGATGAATAATAAAAGCTTACCCATACCCAGGTGGGTTTGTCGTCCACAGCTACAAGATATATTCTATTTGTGAAAATTACGTAGTCTAAACACGTAAGGTGCATAATCATAAGATGACAAACGTCGTACGGAGATAACGTTCATTTAATTTTGTCGATATCACTCGTCGAACGAATAGCGAAAACAGCTGATGTGTCCGATTTGCGAACTAGAATATTCCCATGTTTAATCCAGACATAGCGGTGGTCAAATTTCTTTGCTGCTTCACGGGCTTGGCGAAATAGTACCTTTTTGGCGAGCGTCAGATGTTCGTTTATGTATATAATGTGAGAAGGGCCGCTGATTGACAGTTTAGTGGAGTCCAGACCTCTCGATGCCCGGAATGCCGCAATGACGTTGTCCCGATGAATTGTTGAGATAAATTTAATAATCACATTTTTTGGTCTCGGGTTTTGCTGGTCGGCATGCGGGACCCTGTGGGCTGACATTATAATTGATCCATTTATGGGATATTTGATGAGATCGCCTAAACACTCCATTGTTTTTATAAGGTTTTCACCACGTCGCTCTGGGAGGTTGGAAATCTCAATGTTATTCTGTCTAGCATGTTGTTCCATGGCGGCAATTTTGTTCTGCAGTATCTGCACCTGATTAGCTGAGTCATCACAGCGCGTGCGGCCGGCCTCAATAACTTTGAGGCGATCGTCAAAACAGTCCTGCCTTTCAGATGAATGTGTTAGGGATTTTTCCATTTGAGTAAGGCGTGAATTAGCCTCAAGCAGCGACTTGTTGATGGCGAGGTTGTCGTCATTCAGTTTTTGCAGGCTGACATTTATGCCACATAAGCCTTCAGTGATCTTAGCTAATTCTCCAGCGAGTTCTGTGCTGACGGCGGCGGTGATACGGCTAGTCATTTTGTCATCAAATGTTTGCATACGCTGCTCGATTTTCTTTTCAAACAAAGCATCGTAATCAATATCGCAGTCCGGTTGCTTACGCTTGCGCATATTTACGAATGTATCACTATCTGTCGCTCCTGCGGTAGGTAAATCTGAAGTTGACGGGAATTTTGGCGGTGTTCGTCGCAGCGGCATGCTTACGACGCGTGCTTCCTCAGGTGTGAGAAGGACGGATGATAGATTGAGCACCTCGAGTGCAAGTCACAGGCGTCAGGCGAGAGCGAGACAGGAACAACAATCCAATCGCGCGCAGCGGCGAGCTACACCAGTTTCAACCACGCACGCAGGTTAGCACTCACTGTCCACGAGAAACGGGTCAAACTCCTTTGTAATAGGATAGTAGTCCGAGAAAAAAATAGTGTAGCACTACCACTCTCAACAAACTTCGGACGACGAATGAAAATATCCTTTATACTAACGTAGTTGTTATCCTTAATAAGCTGAATTCAAAAATTCTTCTCAATAAATACACGAAAACACCAATTTTGTCTCAACGTTTTTAGAGCACCTGATTGTTCTACAAAGAAACTATGTCGAGACTTCCGTATCATTTACATAAAACAATAATAGTAGGTACTCCATGCTTGCAACTCGCGTCTTCTTTTGTTTAATGTGACCTCATTATATTTCGTGTATGTGTGTGTGTGTGTGTGTGTGTGTGTGTGTGTGTGTGTGTGTGTGTGTGTGTGTGTGTCAGGCGATTTTCGTTGAAAAGGCACGTTGATAAGGCGCCAAATAACTCGACCGTAAATTACTATTTTTTTTGGTTCGGTAACTTGTTTATTAAACAACGAGCTGCAACTAGGGATGTTTCGATACCATCAAAGTATCGATACCTACTCATTTCGATAGTACTCAAATCTTCTTTCGATACTAGGTACTTAAACAAATACTCCTAAATTATCGATACTTACTTATATCGGTACTTTACGAAAAACTATTATATATTTTTTATTTTGAGGATGCGCACAATGAACGTTGAAGGACAATATTTTAAAAAAAATTAGAAGAAAAATAATCTACTTATTTAAAATGTTTTGCGTCACATGCTTACTGCAACCACACCGTTCATCGAGCAACGGCGCTACGCAGTTTCACAGTATTTCCGATAGATGGCGCTGTCTCTAGTTAGCTCGCGGTAGTACTTGTTTTTTCCCGAGATGATATATATAGCCAATGTGATGTTAATCTATTTTGTTACTATGTGATTGTCTTCCATTGTTTAGGAACTTCAAACGTATAGCAGCATCCGCCTCTGTATATTGAACCTTTTAGGGAATTTGGGGCATCGGATCATTTTTACCTTCGACGATTACCTGTGCTGGCGTACGGGATCATCCATCCTAGTGGATATTCTGGACCCTGCACTTCCGCGATACTGCACGCACTACGTCATTGGTTGTGACTCATATTACTGTACTTTCTACGTCACTTAGAAAATAAACGGACATTGGACTGGAGATTGATACTTTTCATTGAAGAACTCCTACTACAAACATTATTTTTAAATTTGAAGGGACCGTAGCTATTGCTCCACGACCGATCTCTTCATTACCGTTTATAATTACGTAATAAATTAATAATCATTAATATATTTGAAATGAGACCCTTGTTTTGTTTCTGCGACATAAATAAGCGAAGCAACACGTCATCTTCACTTTAGTATAATAGAAACAATTATAGAACGACGTAGTTATGCAGCCAGTCCCCGGCTCTATAATGCTGACTTCGTGTTAAGTACTAGAACTCACGGGCGGGCGACGCTAACGCAGCTTTTTATTGTTTAGTCTAGAGCTGGCGCCGCGCATCCGTTGTAGCGATAAGGAACGTAGCTTTACGACCTATGTAATAGAATTAAGTCAGTCTGTATTAAAGCATCGAGCTGAAAACACTCTCATTTTGTTATTTTTAAAAACCTTCGGTCGCCTCCTCGAGATTTAACTGGCGCAGCCGGTAGGATTGCCGGCTGTTACCAGACGCGATTCGCGAAAAGTTTACCTAAATCGATAACTATCGTGTGAAAACGTCTTGGAAATTCGCAGAATAAACGCCAAAATCGCGGAAAAACTGTGAAAACGTCACCTAAATTCGGCAAATTTCGAATTGTGACTATTCTGGATAATCGCGAGTGGTCCAGTTGCACGTTCTAACGTGCGTAAAGGCAATCCTCGAACCAAATAAATAAGTTAACTGTGGGCGCCGAAAGTTCCTGTCTACGATAGCAGCTCTACGAGAAGGCATGGGATTGAGCGGACTGTAAGTGAACCTTTTTACCTTTCCTGACTTTTCCTGGCTATTTCCCGTGGTTGTTAACGTAGTACTTTATTTTATTTCGTGACTTTTAAACTAAAATCGTTGAAAGTTATTTGACTCCTGCACAAAAATTGGTAGATTTAGATATAAGAATTAATTAAGTTGTTTTTATATAAGTTTTAAGTTTTAATATAATTAAATAAATAAAAATGGCACAAGCAAATGAAACCATTCAAATAATACCTAGAGATTTTATAGAATTGATCCCAAAATTTGACGGCGATCAAAGTATATTGAATTTATTCTTAAAAAAGTGTGAATATATTATAAGAAATTTTAATGGAGCAAATAATGCAGTAAAGACAACGTATCTTTTTCATTGTGTTAGTAGCAGACTGAGCGGTAGAGCAGCGGCTCTACTTAGCGAGCGCGACGATATAACTACATGGGGACAATTAAAGACCCTTTTTATACAGCATTTTGGAGACCCTAGATCAGAGGAGTGCGTGGCAATTGAGTTAGAAAATCTAAAAATTAAATCGGGTGAAACTTATTTACAGTTTTGTGTAAGAATACAGCAAATGCGTAGCGCTCTCTGCTCTAAGGTTAACTTACTCACCGATGCGGATATGAAAGCTGCAAAAACAATCATTTACAATAATATGTGTCTTAATGTGTTTTTATATAACTTACCAGAGGACTTGATAAGAATAGTAAGATTGAAAAATTGCACAACTTTGGAAAATGCACTTAGCGTCGTCATGGAAGAGGTTAATTTTCAAACGCAATATAATGCGAAAAATAAAAATAAATCAAATTCTGTAAAACCATTCCAGAATTTTGGAAATAGCGAAGGATTTAGAACTCAACCAGTATTTAGGCCTAATTTTTCCCCAAATAATTTTGGCATTCCTGGTAACCAACATTTTAGACCAGCAAACCCGTTTCAGACGCAGAATAATTTCAGACCCGGATTTAAATTCGGAATACCAAATCAGGGATTCTCACAGCCTCCCGGAAACTTCAAATTCGGTTTACCTAATCAAAGAGGTTTTGCACCAAATGCGAATCATCATCAGAATAATTTCAAATTTGGTATACCTCAACAAGGTCAGTTCAGACCTCAACCCCAATTTAATAATTCACATTTTAGACCAAATCCGCAATTCAAGTTTGGTATGCCACCACAAAATCAGCAATTTAAATTTGGGCTACCACCTCAAGGCCGACCACAACATAATCCACCAAATTTCCAGGACAGTGACGTTTCTATGCGCACTGCTCGCCCTGCAAATCAAAACATGATTACACACGTACCCGATGCCGAGAGCAACGATTTATTTTACTCATATGAGGAAAATGACCCGTATTACCCAGGACCCCAAGGTCAGGAATACTTACCGGACTATGCAAATTATTACGAACCGAACGTCTATTTTTCCGATGAAAATAACTATGAAAATTTTTATGCAGAAAATGCGGAACCCGCAGTTTGTGAAACTAAAAATTCCCAAGAAAGCGTAAATTTTCACACACTAGCCTCGGACACAAACCATCAGAAATGATACAACTAAATTATAAAGGTGTAAATAAACTGCCTCACATATTTTTACCTGAAATGAATGCACGTCTAATGATCGATACCGGAAGTACTAGAAGTTTTATTAGTCCTATCAAAGCTAATCAGTTCTTTTCCAGTTTTAAACATTATGAACCATTTGAGGTTATCAGTACGCACGCGCGCAGTACACACGACGAAGTCATTTACATACCCCTGCCAAAAACATTCAAAAGTATGAGCAAACACAAATTTTACGTCTATAACGTTGACGGGCGATATGATGGGTTAATTGGCTCCGATTTACTAAAAATGTTAGATGCTACAATTGACATGAAAAATCAAATTTTACGAACAAGAAATACGGAAATACCAATAGTTTACAGCCCCGCGTTGGAAGTTACATTAGAACCTCGCACTGAAACGCGTGTTAAAATACCCACGGATTTGAGTAATGGTGAAGCGATTATTGATTTTCAAGATTTCGGAAACGGCGTACGTATGCCCAGTGCTATAGTTACATGTATAGATTCCTTTGCAACAACCGTTATTCAGAACGCCTCACAAAACAGTATGACTATAACTTTCACCGGACCATTCACCACAACGAAATTTAATAATAATAGATGCGAAATCAATTTTACCAATAGCGATCAACTTAATCAATACGAAATCGATGAATTGTTAAAAGAAAATTTATGTAAATTACGCTTGGATCATACAAATTTCGAAGAACGCGAAGCAATACAAAAGCTGTGCTTTGAATATAGGGATATATTCTACTGCGATAAACTGCCCCTGACTTTCAGTAATCAGGTAAAACATCAGATACGAACCAAAAACGAAGATCCAATTTTCATAAGACCATATCGACTTCCACCATCACAAAACGAGGAAGTAAACAGACAAACTGAAAAACTTTTAAAAGATAACGTGATACAAGAGTCATTCTCACCATGGAGTGCCCCTGTGCATCTCGTTCCTAAAAAATTAGACGCGTCAGGTGAGCCCAAATATCGCATGGTAATAGATTACAGACGTCTTAACGAAATAACAACTGACGATAAGTACCCCTTGCCAAACATCAATGATCTTTTTGATAAATTGGGAAAGTCTACTTACTTTAGTACACTGGACCTTGCAAGTGGGTACCACCAAATAGAGGTAGAAGAGCAGGATAGAACCAAAACAGCGTTCTCTACCCCATCAGGACACTTTGAATTTACCCGCATGCCGTTTGGGCTGAAAACCGCCCCGGCAACTTTTCAACGGGCAATGGATAATGTGCTCAGAGGCCTGCAGGAATTCCATTGCCTCGTTTACCTCGATGACATAATAATTTACTCAAATAGCTTACAGGAACACGTGGATAAACTGAGGAAAGTTTTCGAACGATTAAGACAAACCAACTTTAAGGTAACCTTGGACAAGTGTGAGTTTCTCCGCAAGGAAGTGCTCTACCTTGGACACAAAATTACGAAAAATGGGTTAGAACCAAATGATGACAAAGTTAAGGCCGTTTTAGATTTCCCACTACCCCGAACGCCGACGGAAATTAAAAGTTTTCTCGGATTGATTGGTTACTATAGAAAATTCATTAGGGATTTTTCCAAGATTACTCAACCGCTTACAAACTGTCTAAAAAAGAAAAACAAAGTAGAAATTACACCCGCTTATATTGAAGCATTTGAAAAGTGCAAGGAGCTTCTTGTGAACGCTCCAATACTCCAATTTCCCGACTTTTCCAAGCCGTTCGTACTCACAACGGACGCCTCTAACTACGCCTTAGGAGCTGTGCTTTCTCAAGGAGTAGTAGGCAACGATAAGCCCATAGCATATGCAAGTCGTACTTTAAACGATGCGGAAACACGGTACAGTACAACTGAAAAAGAGTTGTTAGCTATTGTGTGGGCCGTGAAACATTTTCGTCCATATCTGTATGGGCGCAAATTTACGATTTTTACTGACCTTTGGCGTGGCTAAACTTTCTCAAAGAACCCGGAAGTAAACTCACTAGATGGAAGTTAAGATTATCCGAATTCGATTTTGACATTATTTACAAAAAGGGTAAACAAAACAGCAACGCGGATGCCCTTTCACGCATAAAATTGAATGTACTTACCAATGAAAATGATGATATTTCTATGCAGGGAAATGTCGGCGAGACCGAAAGTTAGACCCACAGACCAATAGTAATATCAGATTCATCTGAAGCCTCAGATGTTCCGGCACCATTAGATCTTGAATCAACTTACCCAGTTCGTTCTCCCTCATCAAGTACAATCACTGCCCCTTCATTACCCGAAACGGCACATTCAGCCGAAGATATTGAGACAAGCGGTATACCAATCCTAGATGAAGCCGTAGATACAAAGCCAAACCAAATTCTCGTATTTACCTGGTTCAGAAATGAACTAACTGTAAAAAACTTAAGTCGCGATAAACAAAAGGTCTTAGAAGTCCATTTACCTGTAGATAACCCGGAATTAGTAAAAAGTTTTCTCCTGGAGTATATAAAACCTAAAACCAAATATTTCTTCTATTTTGAAGACCAGACACACCGCAATCAGTTTACAGATGCTGTAATCAAGTTATTTAAAAAGGATACAGTTCAATGCTATGAGTGCACTAAACGAGTTGTGTTTGTTGAAGATGAGAATGAACAACGTGAAATATATACTCAAATATCATAACGGTCCGACTTCCCACCGCGGCATTAAGGAAACCCTTTTAAAGCTAAAACGAACTTATTTTTGGAATAACATGGATTTAACTGTCGCCTCTGTTATCAATTCCTGTGAAACCTGTAAAACACAAAAGTATGACCGGGAACCCCTTAAACCGAAATTACAGTTGACACAAACACAAACTAGACCTTTTGCCGAAATTTTCATGGACTTATTTTCTGTAGAAGGAAAATATTTCCTTACTATCATTGATTCATTCAGTAAGTTAGGACAAGCAATTGAGATATCTAATCGCTCTACACCTGAAGTAGTCCGCGCACTAATTAAATTCTTTTCATTTTATGGCGTGCCAAATAGAATCAGTGCCGACCCCGGTACCGAATTTAATAACAATTTACTCAAAGAAACTTTAAATTTTTATAAAATAGACCTTCACATCGGTACCCCGCACAACCCAAACTCTATGGGTTTAATAGAGCGTTTTCACTCAACTATTTTAGAAATTTACCGTATCGCTAAATATGAACGCAAAATAACAGACGCTGCTAATGTAATGACGTATGCGGTAATGTCTTACAATCAAACGATCCATTCTGCAACCGGCGTTACGCCATTTGAAGCTGTCTTTGGACATACCGATTCGAACAGTACTTTTAATGTGGAGTTTAATAAAAACTATACCCAACAGTTAATTAGTGACCATGTAAAGCGCACAAAATACCTTTATAAATTCCTAACGGACAAATTAATAAATGATAAAGAAAAGTTTGTAGAAAAACGTGGTGGTGAGACGTCGTTTGATTTACAAGAAGGAGATACGATATTTGTAAAAGGCGTAAACACAAGGAGAAGCAAGGATAAGCCTCGCTTCCAAAAAGCGCAAGTTTCAGGTGAAATAGATAAAAACATATGTCCTGTTACGTTAAAAAACCGCGAAACTAAAGTGCCTATTAAGGACATTAAACGACCTTCACAGGTACCTCGCCCTCGCGGTGCTGACGGTCAGCAGGACCCAGGCCTTTCAACTTCAAAGGATTGACAAAAATCCTGGAGTACTGCTGATGAAACAAGGCCAAGCTAGTTTAAGTTACGATAAATGGACTATTATTAAGGTTTTAAATGTAAGCACTATACAAGAGGAATTAGAATTTAATATAAATCGATATGCAAATTTAAATCAACATATAAAAATATATTTAAATAATAAGACCCCGAACTTTCAATTACTTAATGTAAAAGCGCAAACCGACTACGTCATGAACTCTACAATTGAAAAATTAAAACAATTAGTACCATCCATAAGAGTTAAACGTGGGGTTCTAAATCCTCTTGGATCTATAATTAAAATAATTACCGGAAACCTGGACTATGAAGACGCTATCAGGTATGAAAAGTTAATTACCTCTCTAAAAACACGCCAAGACACATTAATGAAAAAGGTGACACTTTTATCTGAAACATCAAATAATCTCGTTAAAATAACTAACACTACCCATAATAATTTTGTATACATTGATAAGGAATTATGGGAATTAAGGAAACTAATTAACCAGACAAAAGCTAATTTAACAATTCAGAATTTTATTAACATTTACAATCTATTTTGACATAATTTTCAGTTATTGTATACTCATTTAGACGAAATCGAAACATGTATTACATTTAGTCAATTAAAAACGTTACACCATTATCTTGTAAACCCCGATGAGCTAATAAAACTGTTAAAGGAAATAGAAAAATGTAATAAGCTTGTGTATCCAGTAAATTATGATAATTTAGTTAAAATAGAACATTGTACAGAATTAAAAGCCTATTCGTCAGGAAGTCAAATAACATTCATTTTAGATATACCCATTATCAAAAATAGCATATACATATATTATAAAGCAATTCCTATACCCATAACAGATTCCCTTAACCGAACTAAAATAGTGATTCCTAAATATCCTTATCTCCTGGTAAAGGGTTCCGACATGGTCTCGCTCTCCCAGCCTTGCCACGAACTCCACGAGGCGGCGTACTTATGTTATGAAGACGAGTCACAGATACCTTTAGTGGACAACTGTATAACTGCGTTAATGAAGTTTTCCCGCAACACCAGTTCCTGTAATCCTATAATAGTGGAAATTAACACAGTAAAAATAGAGTCAGTTGAAAAACAACGATGGATTCTTTACAGCAAAGCTGGAAATATATTAACAAAAATATGTAATGACGAAATAACGAAAGAAAATTTAAAAGGCACTTACCTCCTTACTCTTGACGATCAATGTGATGTGAAAATAGGCGAAATTACCCTAAAATCGCATCACCTTACTGCAAGCTCTACGAACTCTCTGAAGTTACCGATAATTAATTTACCGGAAATAACACCTACGGGGCAACAAGACGTACAACGAGAACCTATAAATTTGGACACCAGCGATTTGACAAATCTTCAACATCTGAACAACCTATTGAAAATTAGTGAAAGTGAAGTGAAATACGAAAAAGTCATTAATGTGAAAAGTGTAAGCGTCGCTACCATAGTGTTATATTTTATCCTAGTTTTAGTAATTTGCCTTTATGTAATGTACAAATATAATCTTTTTAAAATATTATATCGAAATAATCAGAGTAATAGAAATTCCTCAGATAATTTCGAATCTGAGGGGGGAAGAGTTATGCAGCCAGTCCCCGGCTCTATAATGCTGACTTCGTGTTAAGTACTAGAACTCACGGGCGGGCGACGCTAACGCAGCTTTTTATTGTTTAGTCTAGAGCTGGCGCCGCGCATCCGTTGTAGCGATAAGGAACGTAGCTTTACGACCTATGTAATAGAATTAAGTCAGTCTGTATTAAAGCATCGAGCTGAAAACACTCTCATTTTGTTATTTTTAAAAACCTTCGGTCGCCTCCTCGAGATTTAACTACGTTGATGTGCAGTTGTCTGTATTAAGTGTTTATAATTTATTGCAACTTCCTCGTTTCTAAAGTTTAGTTTCATTGTTTAATACACAATTTACGGATATGTTTCGCGGAGATTTCTTAAACACTATTTGCTGACGTTTCGAACATTATAAAACGGGTAGACTACTACCCGTGATAAAAAAAATATATATTAGCGAAATAAATCCGTAAAATGTGTTTTACCATCCATGGATGCAATTCCCCTTTACGGTTTAAGATGAACTTTATTTGTCTTAAAGAATACATATTCACTTACAGAGAAAACAAGATAATACTAAAAACTATACAAACACTATTCTACATTTGAACAGTGTCTATCTAAGTAATAGGTTTTACAGTAATTATCTACTTGAGCGTACGTGAAATTATTTAATATAATAGGATGTGTCGGGTAGAAATGTAAATTGTTGGAACTCACCAAGCAACCACGGATGTAAGAAGCTAGTGAGCGCACTTGCATACTGGATGCGGCAATTCAACAATAAACGCAGAACAGTAAACAAAAAAATATATACATATAGGTACATGTTGTACTAAGTTATTATTTTCTTTCCAATATTTAAAACTGTATACTTAATTCTTATGTTATATTTAGGTTAAATTTTATTATTATTGCTATGTGCATGAATTAAAATATATTTGTGAGTACATACAAACGGATACACACTCCAATTACATATGTTTTATTATTATATATTATATTATTAACATTTACGGTGTTTTTTTTTTGTTAGGTTTTAAGAGTTTGGATATTACAGTTCATTTAATATATATAATTTAAGTTGTCTTTTAAAGCTTATAACCGATTGGGCCTCTTTAATGTCTTCAGGTAGTTTGTTAAATATTTTGACACCTTCGAATTCTATATTCTTTTTGCCATAGTTTGTCCTCGGATGACGTGTTATTAAATGATTGGAGTTTCTTAGCTTCATTTTTTGTACGCGACCTTTTTTAAAAAAAGATAGTGATGTGTGGATGTGTTCATTTAAAATTTTGTATATTAATATGCATGTCTGGTAGATGTATGTATGTTTAATAGTCATTATTTTGGTATCTTCATATATATCTTTGCTATGCGTACGAAAATCGTAATGAAAAAGGGATTTTATTAATTTATTTTGTGTTATTTGTATTATGTTTAGGTTTGTTTTAGTTGCTGTGACCCAAATTTCAATTAAGTAATCTACTTGTGGTTTTATTAGAAAGTTGTAAATCAGATATTTGATTTTACGAGGAAGACAATTCGCTATGTTCCGTACCATACCGGTTAAAGTTGTAAGTTTTTTTAAATTTTTTTCTATATGTTTTTTCCAGTTAAGATGCCGATTGAGGATAAGGCCTAGATATTTACCGTGTGTCTTTTCTTGGAGTATTTTATTGTTTATTTTGAGTTCCATTTTATTGATTTTTTTGTTTTTCGCAGCAAATATTATAAAATTAGTTTTTTTTGTATATATTGTGAGTGAATTTGATAAAAGCCATTTATTAAGTCGATTTAGATCAGCTTGAGCCCTTGATGTTATTGTTTTGATCGAATTTCCATAGTAAAATAGAGCTGTCTCATCTGCATAAAGGGAAATGTCGCCAGTGAGACCTAAGTGATGAATGTTATTTATGTAAATTATAAATCACAATGGTCCTTAAATCGACCCCTGTGGGACTTCGAAAGTTATTGGAAAAGCGGAACTTTGATTTTCTCCTATTTTGACGATTTGTCTGAGATTTTGAAGATAAGACGTTAGTATTGCGTGGGCTTTGCCAGCAATACCAATGTCGTTCAATTTTTTTAGTAGTATTTTGTGATTGATGGTATCAAAGGCTTTCTTAAGGTCAATGAAGATCCCAAGAACTATTTGCTTTTCGTCTATCTTATTTTTAATTTTGGTGATGAGGTCAATTGTTGCT
This sequence comes from Pyrausta purpuralis, assembly GCA_963924145.1. Classification (NCBI taxonomy): domain Eukaryota; kingdom Metazoa; phylum Arthropoda; class Insecta; order Lepidoptera; family Crambidae; genus Pyrausta; species Pyrausta purpuralis. The sequence goes on from OZ001666.1 coordinate 9,444,408, forward strand.
GAGAGCGTGTTCGATCTAGGTCTAAAACCATATTGTTTTTTGTATATAATTTTTTCAGTACTGAGATATGTTTCTAATCGTGAGTGAATTACTTTTTCAAAGACTTTGGAAATTACTGGTAGAACCAAAATAGGCCGATAATTATTTTGGTCAGACTTATCGCCAGATTTATAGATTGGTTTTATTTTTGCAATTTTTAGGCTGTCCGGGAACGTACCGGTAGCCAGACATCCGTTTATACACTCGGTAAGTGGAAAGGAAATTAAGTTTTTGATACATTTAATAGCTTTGGTTGTGATTTTGTCTATGCCACAGCTTGTGTTTGGGTCTAGGTTTTCAATAATTTTATTAATTTCATCCGTGGTTGCTGGGTTAAAATTCGTCAAGCTTGGTGTCGGTGATGAATCTGGTGCCATGGTCGGACTTGAAGTTTTCGGATGATCATCTGGGATGTTGTTAGCTAGTACAGAGCCAATTGTTGAAAAGTAGCTGTTAAAATGTTCGCAGATTTCTTGTTGATTTGTTATTACTTTAGTGTCAATTTTCAATCTATATGGACCCCCTGTGTCTTTTAATTAATTTTTTGCTAAATTATTGATAGCCCTCCACATTTTTTTCGGCTTCCTCACGTGATCCATAAAGTACTTATAATAATATGATTTTTTAGTCTTCTGAATATTTGTATGAACTTCATTTCTAAGGGCTTTAAATTCTTTTTCTAGTTTTTCATCGGATCTGTTCTCTTTGTATTTATGCCATAAAGCATTTCTCTTGTTTATTTCGTGTATTATTTCTTTATTAATCCAGTTATTATGCGGCGGATTCAGAAGTTTCTTTTTCTTCACATTATTTTTGGATAAACTGGTTGATATTATTTGCTGCAATGCGTCGAAGTCATGATTTTTGTAGTAATCGTAATCTTTTATGGCAGTTTCTACCGTTCCATGAAATTTTTCGTAGTCTATAGCTGAGTATTCCACCTTTTTGATGGGTATGGGCTGGTAATACTCAATCTCGAAGTAGATTTGTTTGTGGTCAGACAATGATGTCTCAACAACAGCAAAGTTGAAATCGTTATCTTTTATGTTCCTAGCTATATGATCTATGATAGTTCTGGTTGAAGCTGTTACTCAAGTACAGTACTTTAGACTTACTCTGTTTAACAGTCTATAGTCACATTCTTTTAATGAGTTTTTGTATTTTTGAGTGTCTCTATCAGGTGTTAGCAAATCAACGTTATAATCTCCAAAAACCACAGCTCTACTTCTCCGAAGCAGTTGCTCGGTATAATTATCTAGGAAGTCATTAATCTTGTTTTTATGGGGATTATATACAGCGCCGATATCAATACTCAGTTTATCTACGTGAATCCAGAGAAAATGGATATCATCATTTATACATTGTTCTTCAATGAAGTGGTGCGTTAAATCATTATGTATGAAAATTGAGACACCTCCACCTTTCCGGTATTTTCTATGACTATTGTGGTGGGTGTAGCAAGGAATTTGAAGTGTTTGGAGATCAATTTCGTCCTTAATCCAGGTTTCTGTGACTACTACAATATGTGGTTTCAGTGTAGCAACAATACAGTTGAGCTCATCAAATTGTCCTCGTTGGACAAGACTGCGAGCGTTTAAGTAAAGAAATTTAAGAGACTTTTTGGTTTGCTTGATAGTATTGTAGTTTGAGGTAATGCTATATGTTATTCTTCTCGTTTTTTGTATGATATTTTTCCCTTTAAGTTTTTTGGAGACTCTTGATTATCTTTCAATTCTTTTATTTCTATTATTTTGGGGATACCTTTGACATATTTGATGACTAAATTTGTCTCTCCATTATCTTTGCGATTTTGTAGCTCTTTCTTAAGATTTTGTAAATACTGTCTTTGTTTGATAGTTTGGTCTGAGAAGATTTTGATATTGTCAGATTTCAAAGAAGTTTTATTACGTAAGAGTTCTTTGACAGTATCCTCGGATGTAAAACTTACTTTGATGGGACGATTGTGGCCTGTTTTAAACTTCCCAAGGCGAGATACTTTGAGAGGTTCAGGGCATGTTTCTTGAATTAGTTTCAGGATTTTATTAACTTCATTGTTGTTATGGCTGTGTCGATCAGTTACTGTAGCAACTGATTCAGGTATTCCCACAATCACAATATTTCTAGACCTTATATTTCGCTCGTGGACTTCATTGATGAGATCTTCACAGCACTGGTCTACTATAGAAGCTGTTTGGGGTAACGATGTGGTACATTTTAGGTTCTTGATGTCTGACTCAAGATGGTCAATTTTTACTTCCAGATTTTCGCTTGTTGTCTCTAAAGTGCACATTTTTATCTTAATGTTATTTTGTTCCGAAATTACATTTTCTAAAGAGCTTCCGATATCTTTGACCTGCTCCTTTATAATAGTAACATCTTCTCTTAGTTTTCCCATATTTTCGACTTGAGAATTATTACTGGATTTTATTAATGCCATCATTCCTGCCATTTGTTTTTTATGTCTGATAGCTCAGATTTCATCCAGGCATTGTCGTCGAGTTCCTTTCTCTTATTCCGGTGGCTTAAGTTTGAGGTAATGTCGCGGGTGGGATTCATTTCAGATAAGTTTGGCTGCGATCCACTAAGATTTATGTTATTGCCACGTCCAGGTGGTGAGCGCTGCATTATAGATCCTTGTTAATGATTACCCACGCAATTTTGTTAAGCGATGTGAATGCAGTAACAGGCAGAAAAATAAAGAGCCCGTCTCGTTTCCTCATGGGGGTGAAGAGCGGTTACCGCAAGCAGATGATCCGGTCGGCGTTCGTCGCTCGGAAGGAATAAGTCACATCACACACACTGGCACTGTAGGAAAAGGTGCTATGTTTCGTCGGTGGATAAAGTGAAAAGTTGATTGGCAAATCAATTTAAAGTTTTAAATAATTTTGCGACACGTCTGTTCAGTTAGCCACGTAACGCTCAATTTTTTATAGTACCCTTCCCTTCGCTTATTTATACCCGCAGTGAAAACCTCTGTCACCGCGAGTTAGTAACTTATAATGCCATCTATTGACGTGATTCGGAATTATATCCTATTTTTTATGACTCATCAACAGTATGTGATTGGTGCAGAACGTGCTAGTAGTTACTAATAATATTGCTTTTTTTACTTGATTATAACTTTAGAACTGATACTTTAACGACCTTTTTTACTATCAACAAATGAGCAGTAACCAGCGAATTATAAATAAATAATAACTAATACTTTTATTGTACATTACCAGCAAAGAATAGATGATAAACATTTTGCATAATGCTTACTGTACTACACAATGTTTGTTTCAAGAAAAAATGTGACTGTCTCCTAGTTTCGGTTTATCCTGTATTCTAGGATACAGCTTCTTCCCTTTAGTGTAACAATTTATTATGTCTGTGAACTTAGCAGAGCAAAGTCTGGCAGAGCATAAAAAAAATGGAGTTCTATTCGCATGCACATGAGTTCTATAGTTCCTGATACTTGTTAGAGATAGTTCTACCATTTAAACCCACTAAAAAGTATGTGGTTGAAATGCTCTGCTAACTTCCGGTAGTAGAGCACTTTGTTGAAAAATATAAAGTAAATATGCCAGATTAGTTAAAAAAATATAAAAAAGAGTTCCTCATTCTCAAATTAAATAGTTCTGGTGTATAAAAGACACTATTTAAAAAAAAACTTCTAATTTTTTTTCGTTAAAAAATATATATATTACAATCAAACCGACGAAAATAAAACTAAAAGGAAGGAAAACCATAAAAAATAAAGATAAAATAACATAGCCCTGTGTATGAGCCATTTTAAAAAATTACACCTAGACCTGGAACTCTCACCAGCATATCAGCAGAGCATACAGTAAAAACAGAGGTGTACCGAAAAAACTTTATTTTATTTTAAAAAATCACATCAATACAGGTAAACCATAGAAAAGCTGGAACTCCTCGAGATCAAACAGGATAAAACGTAAGCTATCTTAATGGTATTCATCTAGACCTGGAACTCTCAACAGCATATCAGCAGAGCATAGGTGAAGACAGGTAGGTAGCGAAATATCTTAATTTTCTTCAAAAAAATCTCATTAATTCAGGTAGACAAACAGAAAGCAAAAATTTCCTGGAATCCAAAAGGACAAGACGTGAGCTATCTAAACAGTATCCATCTAGACCTAGAACTCTCAACAGTATGTCAGCAGAGCATAGGTGAAGACAGGTATGTAGTGAAATAACTTATTTTTCGTCAAAAAAATCTCATTTATTCAGATAGACCATAAAGAAGCTATAAATTCTCATAATACAACAGGTCAAGACGTAAGCTATCGAGTTAGTAACAATTTAGACCTGGAACTCTCAACAGCATATCAGCAGAGCATAGGTGAAGACAGGTATGCAGCGAAAAAGATTAATTTTCTTCAAAAAAATCTCATTTATTCAGGTAGACCATCAGGAAGCTTGATCCTTCCGAAATACAAAAGCTCAAGACATAGGCTATCTAAGTGGTATCCATCTAGACCTCGAACTCTCAACAGCATATCAGCAGAGAATAGGTGAAGACAGGTATATAGCGAAAAAGATTAATTTTTCGTCAAAAAAATCTCATTTATTCAGGTAGACCATCAGGAAGCTAGAACTTCGCGGAATCCAACAGGTCAAGACGTAAACTATTGAGTTAGTAACAATTCAGACCTGGAACTCTCAACAGCATATCAGCAGAGCATAGGTGAAGACAGGTATGTAGCGAAAAATCTTATTTTTCTTCAAAATAATCTCATTTATTCAGGAAGACCATCAGGAAGCTTGACCATACCGAAATCCAAAAGGTCAAGACGTAAACTATCAAGCTAGTAACAATTTAAACCTGGAACTCTCAACAGCATATTAGCAGAGCATAGGTGAAGACAGATATATAGCGAAAAATCTAATTTTTCGTCAAAAAAATCTCATTTATTCAGGTAGACCATCCGGAAGCTAGAACTCCGCGGGGTCCTACAGGTTTAGACTTAATCTATCGCGTTACTAGCAATTAAGACCTAGAACTCTCAAAAGCATATCAGCAGAGCATAGGTGAAGACAGGTATGTAGCGAAAAATCTTATTTTTCTTCAAAAAAATCTCATTTATTCAGGTAGACTATCAGGAAGCTGGAACTCAACGGAATCCAACAGGTCAAGACGTAAGCTATCGAGGTAGTATCAACCTAGACCTGGAAATCTAAACAGCATATTAGCAGAGCATAGTTAAAGACAGGTATATAGCGAAAAATATAATTTTTCGTCAAAAAAATCTCATTTATTCAGGTAGACCATCAGGAAGCTAGAACTGCGCGGAACCCAATAAATCAAGACGTTAGCTATCGGAAAAGTATCCATCTAGACCTGGAACTCTCAACAGCATATCAGCAGAGCATAGGTGAAGACAGGTATGTAGCGAAAAATCTAATTTTTCTTCAAAAAAATCTCATTTATTCAGATAGACCATCAGGAAGGTATAACTTTCCAGAATCCAACTGGTCAAGACGTAAACTATCTAGTTGGTATGAATCTAGACCTATTGATTTCAACAGCATATCAGCAGAGCATAGGTGAAGACAGGTATGTAGCGAAAAATCTTATGTTTCGTCAAAAAAATCTCATTTATTCAGATAGACCATAAAGAAGCTATAACTTCCCATAAAACAACAGGTCAAGACGTAGGCTATCGAGTTAGTAACAATTCAGACCTGGAACTCTCAACATCATATCAGCAGAGCATAGGTGAAGACAGGTATGCAGCGAAAAAGATTATTTTTCTTCAAAATAAACTCATTTATTCAGCAAGACCATCAGGAAGCTTGACCTTACAAAAATCCAAAAGGTCAAAACATAAGCTATCTAAATAGTATCCATCTAGACCTATAACTCTCAACAGCATATCAGCAGAGCATAGGTGAAGACAGGTATGTAGCGAAAAATCTTATTTTTCTTTAAAAAAATCGCATTTATTCAGGTAGACTATCAGGAAGCTTGACCTGACCAAAATCCAAAAGGTCAAGACGTAAACTATCAAGCTAGTAACAATTTAAACCTGGAACTCTCAACAGCATATTAGCAGAGCATAGGTGAATACAGGTATATAGCGAAAAATCTAATTTTTCGTCAAAAAAATCTCATTTATTCAGGTAGACCATCAGGAAGCTAGAACTCCGCGGGATCCTACAGGTTTAGACTTAATCTATCGCGTTAGTAGCAATTAAGACCTAGAACTCTCAAAAGCATATCAGCAGAGCATAGGTGAAGACAGGTTTGTAGCGAAAAATCTTATTTTTCTTCAAAAAATCTCATTTATTCAGGTAGACTATCAGGAAGCTAGAACTCCGCGGAATCCAACAGGTCAAAACGTAAACTATCTAGTTGGTGTGAATCGAGACCTATTGATTTCAACAGCATATTAGCAGAGCACAGGTGAAGACAGGTATATAGCGAAAAATATAATTTTTCGTCAAAAAAATCTTATTTATTCAGGTAGACCATCAGGAAGCTAAAACTCCTCGGAATCTAACAGGTCAAGACGTAAACTATCGAGTTAAAAACAATTTTGACCTGGAATTCTCAACAGCATATCAGCAGAGCATAGGTGAAGACAGGTATGCAGCGAAAAAGATTAATTTTCTTTAAAAAAATCTCATTTATTCAGGTAGACCATCAGGAAGCTTGATCTTACTGAAATCCAAAAAGTCAAAACATAAGCTATCTAAGTAGTATCCATCTAGACCTAGAACTCTCAACAGCATATCAGCAGAGCATAGGTGAAGACAGGTATGTAGCGAAAAAGCTTATTTTTCTTTAAAATAATCTCATTTATTCAGGAAGACCATCAGGAAGCTTGACTATACCGAAATCCAAAAGGTCAAGACGTAAACTATCGAGCTAGTAACAATTTAAACCTGGAACTCTCAACAGCATATTGGCAGAGCATAGGTGAAGACAGATATATAGCGAAAAATCTAATTTTTCGTCAAAAAAATCTCATTTAATCAGGTAGACAATCAGGAAACTGGAACTACGCGGGGTCCTACAGGTTTAGACTTAATCTATCGCGTTAGTAGCAATTAAGACCTAGAACTCTCAAAAGCATATCAGCAGAGCATAGGTGAAGACAGGTATGTAGCGAAAAATCTTATTTTTCTTCAAAAAAATCTCATTTATTCAGGTAGACTATCAGGAAGCTAGAACTCAACGGAATCCAACAGGTCAAGACGTAAGCTATCGAGGTAGTATCAACCTAGACCTATAAATCTAAACAGCATATTAGCAGAGCATAGTTAAAGACAGGTATATAGCGAAAAATATAATTTTTCGTCGAAAAAATCTCATTTATTCAGGTAGACCATCAGAAAGCTAGAACTCCGCGGAGACCAATAAATCAAGACGTTAGCTATCGGAAAAGTATCCATCTAGACCTGGAACTCTCAACAGCATACCAGCAGAGCATAGGTGAAGACAGGTATGCAGCGAAAAAGATTAATTTTCTTCAAAAAAATCTCATTTATTCAGGTAGACCATCAGGAAGCTTGATCCTGCCGAAATACAAAAGTTCAAGACATAAGCTATCTAAGTAGTATCCATCTAGACCTCGAACTCTCAATAGCATATCAGCAGAGCATAGGTGAAAACAGGTATGTAGCGAAAAATCTTATTTTTCTTCAAAAAAATCTCATTTATTCAGGTAGACTATCAGGAAGCTAGAACTCCGCGGAATCCAACAGGTCAAGACGTAAGCTATCGAGGTAGTATCAACCTAGACCTGGAAATCTAAACAGCATATTAGCAGAGCATAGTTAAAGACAGGTATATAGCGAAAAATATAATTTTTCGTCAAAAAAATCTCATTTATTCAGGTAGACCATCAGGAAGCTAGAACTCCGCGGAGCCCAATAAATCAAGACGTTAGCTATCGGGAAAGTATCCATCTAGACCTGGAACTCTCAACAGCATACCAGCAGAGCATAGGTGAAGACAGGTATGTAGCGAAAAATCTAATTTTTCTTCAAAAAAATCTCATTTATTCAGATAGACCATCAGGAAGCTATAACTTTCCTGAATCCAACAGGTCAAGACGTAAACTATCTAGTTGGTATGAATCTAGACCTATTAATTTCAACAACATATCAGCAGAGCATAGGTGAAAACAGGTATATAGCGAAATATCTAATTTTTCTTCGAAAAAATCTCATTTATTCAGGTAGACCATCAGGAAACTAGAAGTCCCCGGAATCTAACAGGTCAAAACGTAAGCTATCGAGGTAGTATCTATCTAGACCTGAAACTCTCAACACCATACCAGCAGAGCATAGGTGAAAACAGGTATGCAGCGAAAAAGCTTATTTTTCTTCAAAATAATCTCATTTATTCAGGAAGACCATCAGGAAGCTTGACCTTACTGAAATCCAAAAGGTCAAAACATAGGCTATCTAAGTAGTATCCATATAGACCTAGAACTCTCAACAGCATATCAGCAGAGCATAGGTGAAGACAGGTATGTAGCGAAAAATCTTATTTTTCTTTAAAAAAATCGCATTTATTCAGGTAGACCATCAGGAAGCTAGAACTCCCTTGAATCTAACAGGTCAAAACGTAAGCTATCGAGTTAGTAACAATTTAGACCTGGAACTCTCAACACCATACCAGCAGAGCATAAGTGAAAACAGGTATGCAGCGAAAAAGATTAATTTTCTTCAAAAAAATCTCATTTATTCAGGTAGACCATCAGGAAGCTTGATCTGGCCAAAATACAAAAGTTTAAGACATTAGCTATCTAAACAGTATCCATCTAGACCTGGAACTCTTAACAGCATGTCAGCAGAGCATAGGTGAATACAGGAATGTAGCGAATAAGATTAATTTGCTTCAAAAATATCTCACTTATTCAGGCAGACTATCAGGAAGCTAGGTCTCGCCGGAATCCATCAGGTCAAGACGTATGCTATCGAGGTATTATCCATCTAGACCTGGAAATCTCAACTGCATATCATCAAAGCATAGGTGAAGACAGGTATGTAGCGAAAAATCTTAATTTTCGTCAAAAAAATCTCATTTACTCAGGTAGACCATCAGGAAGCTGGAACTCAATGGAATCCAACAGGTCAAGGCGTAAACTATCTAGAGGATAACAATCTAGATATGGGATTCTCAACAGTATATCAGCAGAGCATAGGTGAAGACAGGTATGTAGCGAAAAACTTATTTTTATTCAAAAAAATCTCATTTATTCAGGTAGCATCAGGAAGCGGGAACTCCCTGGATTCCAAAAGGTCAAGACGTTAGCTATCTAGATGGCATCCATCTAGACCAAGAACTCTTAACAGCATATCAGCAGAGCATAGGAGAAGACAGGTATGTAGCGGAAAAGATGAATTTTCTTCAAAAAAATCTCATTTATTCAGGTAGACCATCAGGAAGCGGCAACTCCCCGGAATCCAACAGGTCAAGATGTAAGCGATCGAGATGGTATCTTTTTAGAGTTGGAACTTTCTACATTATATCAGCAAAGCAAAGGTGAATACAGATATGTACATAATGTTATTTTGTTAAGTGTTAAAACCCTGCTTACTTCAAATACGTTTACTAATATTCTTAAATACACTTCTGGACACATCTATTGGCCCACCTTAGAGTTTAGGTTTCGATGGCCCTTACCGAAATATGATTGCCATATTGATCAAAAACTGTTGATGCAGTTTTAAACCTGATACGTTTTACCACCTTTTTCGACCGTATTGTTTTAAATTTGAATTCAAAATACCATACGACATGGAGCTATGCCTAACAAGTCGGATATGCGCCTTGTTGAAGGCAATGGATTTTTGAAAAAAAACATGTTTTATCAAATAAGGGTTTAATTTAATTACGCGTGTTGCCTCCATGGGCATCTACCACAGCTCTCATACGATTAGGCATAGAGTTTATCAACCGCTTTATGAAATTTTGGGGGATCACCTCCCATTCCTCTTTTATGGCAGTTTTCAACTCCTGCATCGTCTAGGCAACTGACTGACGAGCCCTAACACGTCTTTTTAGCTCGTCCCACATGTGCTCAATGGGGTTCATGTCTGGGCTTCTGGCTGGCCAGTCCATAACGGTGATGTTCACATCCCGAATATATTCCCTGACGATGCCGGCCGCATGGGCTCATGCATTATCATGCATAAAAAGGAAATTTGGGCCCACATAGTCCGCGTATGGTATCACGTGAGATTCTTAGCACTCACGAATGTACCTTTCAGCATTTAATGTTGGCAGCCGTGGTTCTGTAACAACCTCAAGTTGATTTTTGACGCTCGCGGATATACCGCCCCAGACAGTCCACGAGCCCCCGCCATAAGCAACCCTCTCTTCAAAGCAGCATTGTGCGATACGCTCTCCCTTTCGTCAGTAGACCTTCTTCTTTCCATCTTTGCCATGTAAAACAAATTTATACTCATCAGAAAAGAGTACACGGCTCCAATCTTGCTGTGTCCATTTTAAATGACTGCGTGCGAAATGAAGGCGCGCTGTTCGGTGGGCTCGCGTTAGTTTGGGCCCATTAGCTGGCTTGTGTGGTACCATATCGCGTTCTTCTCCGAACAGTTCGAGCGCTCACAGATACTCCGTGTAAGTCGCGAAGTTGGTTTTGTATCTCACTGGAGGTAAGGTGACAATTTTAAGCTGGTCGTCACGATGAATCGATCCTGCCCTTAAGTTGTGACCCGAGATCGTGGCCTTTCTTAGCGACGAACAAAGCCGCCAGTCTCTAGGTACCTCCGATAAACATTTCGGACCGCAGATCAACTTAAATTAAGTTGAGCACTCACGTTTCTTTAGCTGTGTCCGGCCTGAATAAGTGCCACAGCTTTGGCGGCGACTTCAGGTGAAGTATCAATAGATTATTGATAGAACCAACACCTTAATGTTAAGAATAAGTAATGTTTGTTGCAAAACCAAAGATATCAATCACTTTTTCAAGAATTAAATCCAAGTAAACCAATAAAACCAAGTTTTCTTAGTATTCGATTGTTTGATATCAACAAACAGGCTCCAAATTGTCTTTTGTTTCTTTAAATTCTGTGTTAGAAATTCAAAAAAATACCATTGAATGAAACTGTAAATGTGCCAGGTTCAAAACTGCATAAATTTTTTTTGCTCGACCTAATATAAAATTTTAGCTAGGACCAAACGAAACTGAAAATACAAGGTGGGCCAATAGATGTGTCCAGAAGTGTATTTTATTTTGGTCGGACGCTAGAATGTTACTTTTGAATGGGCAAACAATGTACCGACGTTCATCCGTTTCTTTTCATAAAATATGTTATTTGTATGTGTTGCCGCATTAACAATTAATACTGGCCGTTTTTTTTAACAATCGGAAAAGTTGATTCTTTCCTAAGACTTTTACACACTGCGAGTTTTAGCTTAGCATCGTGGCCCCAGCAAAAAAGTAAATATTTTTGCATCAATGCAGTCGCGATGCAGAAGATGGCCATACACATCTTTGCCTGTATATTGACATGTGTAAAGATACTAACGCGCAACAATATCAATACTAAAAGTCGCTGAATTTAAAGGGCCTTAGATTGATTTGCCTCTTGTTTTTTATAGGATATTTTTACAATGTTTTTATTTTTATATTTTGATTTACTTACAAAAGAAATATTGCAATCACTTTTTCTAATTCCATTTCATTTCTCTTTATTTTCTGTGGCATGTTTTTTTTTATTATTTTTTGGTTTTACATACAACATTAATTTCTTTCAAAAGACAATTATGAAATTATAATATAGGTATACATGATTATTTTTTTTGCATTTATTATTTATTTTTAGTCAGATATAGGCATACACTTTTTTTTTAATGCGGCACCATGCGTATGTGCATGTTACCATCCTTTTAAACTAATATAAGGTTACGTTTTCCATTTTTGTACACATTTATTCTACCAGAATGTAATATATTTATTATATACTAGCTTTTGCCCGCGACTTCGTTCGCGTGGTCTTCAGGTTCGTCCCGTCTAGTCTAGTAATAAGTAAGAAATACGGTAACTAAGCCCTAATCATAGGTCTATAGGTAGCTACTGCAGTATGCTCCTATAAACTACATTTAACGATCTTTTTCCTTCAGCATAAACATGCAGATTCTTCGCTTTGGAAACACGTGAGCAAGCCACATAGAGCTGACCGTGAGAAAAACATGGCGTGCCCAAATGTAGGCCTGCTACCTTCAAGGTTTGACCCTGCGATTTGTTGATCGTCATTGAAAATGCGACTTTTACGCCCCGTTCACCTGGCACCGCTGCCGGTATTTATCACCGAAACGGTATTTATCGCCGAAATTGCTATGACTCTGCATTTTAAATCTGTGATATCTTCGAAAATATTTATTTAATTTACATGCTGTAAAAAGCCATATTGATCTTTATTAAATGCACAATGTATTTAAGATACTTAATTGGATAAGGATTAATACTGTATTGCCTAAAATCGCTTCGTAAATAAGCCATTATTTCTCATAAAAAGTAAAGGATAAAAAAAGGTTATTGTGGGTTATTCCTAAGAGATAAACATATACCATCACGGACTTTTTTGGAGACCTTTTTAAGTTGTACAATACTGTAGTACATTGTTTTGATCTATCTTGTAGGATTCAGTCAGCGTTTGCAATGTAAGCGCAAAAAATGTGTTTTTTTACGACCTCACATCGCAAAAAATGTGTTTTTTTACGACCTCACATTAGAAACCTCAAAAAATGTAGCCTATATGTTATTCTGATGTATAAGCTATATTGTGGTAAAGTTTCATTCAAATCCATTCAGTAGTTTTTACGTGAAAGAGTAACAAACATCCATACATCCATACATCCATACTTACAAACTTTCGCCTTTATAATAGTAGTAGGATTTTTTACATGTTAATTTAACCTTATAAATCAATTTTCTTTTGTTGTACAACTTTTATTAATTGACATGAATTTATAATTAAAATCAACATAGGTACTCATATTGTTTATTTCTTGATAATCTAATAAATGATTCTTTATATAGGTTTTATGTTTTTTTTGCTGTTGATGTTTATTAATATTATCTACGAACATTGTATTAACTCGTTATTACATAAAATACTATCTGCTCCTAAGATTGATACGCTTGTCACCGTCAACTCTTTATTTTTCATTAACACTTCCGTTGTTTTCAGTTTGATTTCTGTACATTTTCTCGTAAATTTAATTTGTTATATTTTTTTAATTCATATTTATTTCTTTATTTTTATATATATTTTTTTGTTTTTATATACGAGGTGTTATTAGTAGTTTTTTTGTTGTTTAGCATTTTTTTTCTTTTTTGTTGATTTTTTAAGCACATTTTTATAATATTATGACAAATTAATAGTAACTTAAAAACTACCTACTATCATTCTGCTAATCAAGTACTGCATTTTGAATAAATTATTAAGTGGGGCGTCACGCAAGTGTGCATGTTTACTGACCTCTGTTTTTTTAATAAACCGTCGTATTTATGCCAATATTCCCCCATCAACCCATATGCAACATAGTGCTTATGTTTAATTTGGTAATCTATCACCGCAGATACCATGTACATATCACCAGATAATTTAACTATTTTCGTAACATCGTTTAATTTGCTACGGAATAAACTAAAATCTTTATTATTTGGGTAGCCAGGGTCACTTATAACGCTTGTGTCGATGAAAAGATGAGCTCCATATTCAACAACACAATGTATTTTTTTTCCACAGTCGGGGCATGTTCTTTCGTTCGAAATGCATTCATCGATAGCCTCTTGTAATGAGTTCAGACCATTTGTCATTATTTTGTCGATATGTATGTTTAAAAATATATTTGATATAGCATTTTCATAACCACAGGTACATATTACTTGGCATTCGGTACTTGGTTCATTCTCAAACAGATGTTGCGCTAAATGAGCAACATTACAATCCACGTCCAGGCGTTCAATGTTTCGGGTAAATGTAGTAGATTTTCCTTTAAATATGGGGATAGTGGCCAGTATTTCGGCGCGTTGGATATAATGCTCTTTGGTTATCTTTTTACGCGTTTGGACATTTTTGCAGAGATTTATAATAGGGCAATTTGATGAACTTAAAGAGTCCGCGTATATTTTATTTGTGACTAAACCATTTAAAATTGCCTGAAACAGCGAATCGAATGCACATGTTGATGTAATATTTAAATACTTGCCTTTTGTGTGCACCGATCCTGAAATATTTCCGTTCAGAAGAATTGGAATACTATTACCTTTTGCATTTTTTATAAAATTCCATTCAGGACAATCATCTAATGATGTTGCTTTACCTTTTTTCGAATTCTTTTTTTTTTCTTTTGCGGTTCTTTTTTTATTTTTTCCTATTCCTCCCCACTCTTCACAAACATTCCAATCGTTATCACCAGGTATGTTCTCATCTCTCACAAAGTTACTATTTTCTTGATGAGTGTCACTGTCATCTTCCAACTCGATTTTATTTAGTTCTGATGTGGTGGTCACTTTCATCTGAGTACTTTTTGGACGGTCGGATTCGTTGCTGCGCTCTTTGAGTTTATTTCCTAGTTTCTCTAAGTGCTCCAAGATAAATCGGTCTATACGCATAGGCAGTTCCCCTTTAAAATCTCTGTGTTTCAAATCAGCAAATTCAGCCTCTACTGCAGCGGAGGTTGCAGACACAGATCCTTTGGAAAATTTTGGCACCATCAATGCCGTCCACAATGGTACATAAGGCAGGAGTTTTTTTTTTAATCTGCATCCAAACTGAGCATTATAACATGCATTAATAGTGTCCCCACTTGTAGATCGCTCAGCAATATTTTGGGCTTCATTTAGTAAAGTGTCCGCCCACGATTTCCACCCAGTTGGAGAAACATTTTCAATTGTTTCGTCTAAGTCCTCGTCATGATCTGCTACAATTTCATGATCATTTTCATAATCTGAGGATAAACTGTCATCACTGTGTACACCTTGAATTTTTTTGCTTAAAAAACGAAGCCTCTCCTCTGAAGGCAAATCGTCACCATTAGTATCTTTACCAATATATTTGCTTAGAGAAACAGCAAGAAGTGATTCCAGAAAATATGAGAGTTCTGCAAAATCTGTTATTTGATGTGCTTTGGCTATCGACCTTTTATAAAATCTACGAACCAAAGTTTTATCGGTTCCCTTTAAGCAAGGCCATCGTGTTACCATGGACATCAAATGGCATATATCCAATCTTATAAAAGTCGATGGTAAAGAAGCAGCTTTGTGAACAACCACTTCGTAACATTTCTGTAAATAGTCGCTGAGACTTGCGCATCGGCCGAATATTTGCGCTACCGCTATTAAAATTGACCACCCAAAATCTGTCACAACAATGGGGGGCACTGGAGCGTTTGCCGCCAGAATATGACTAAAAAAATGTGACACTATTATGGCTCGTTGGTCTGCCGACACCATTTGAAATACTGGTAAGCTACCATCTTTTGTTATAAGCACGCATTGGTATAATAAGATGTGCTTGCCAGTATTATCTTTCTTTGCTATGCCACCAGTAGCATCAATCGCTAAGGTGGCATCGCTATCCCTTCGGCAACGTTCAGTGTATATTTGAAGTTGTTCGGGCAACCAATAAATACAATTAAACTTATAAAGCCCAATAAATCGAATACACCCAACCAATTTTCCATGCTCAGCACTTTTAAGTAGATTAAGAGCAGGATTTCCAAACAGCAATCCGTATTTATTTAAAAGCCGCTGCTCTTTTGCCTTTCGAACTACTTCGTTGCTTGGTAAAATTGGTGGGTTTTTTCCTCCAACTTCCTTTAACCGGCCAGCTTCGATTCTCCTCCAGGTTACAGCATCTTTTCGCCCATCAATTAAATAATCAGCCACTTCTCGGCGGCGATCGCCCCTTAATGGCCTGCGTCTTTTTCCCGAATGAGAAGAGGCTACAATCTTTTCAACACTGCATTCTAAGATGACATCGACTCCTTTTGACGGCTCTTTTAAAAGAGTGCAGCAAATATGTGATTTGCACTCCCTGCAAAAGCCTTCAATAGTCAAAAAGACTTTTGCATTAGCGCTTGGGTATATGTTGTGGTTTTTAAACACAAAAACGCAATCCATATGATGCTGCACCCATAAAGCTTCACTTAATACCCCATCCTGGCCGAAGTTTCCAATAAATCCGTTTCCCATATATTTTCTCCTGTGGTTCAATAACGCGCCATTTTTCTGGTGAGATCACAATTGGAACTTTTACTGATGTAAAACTGGTTGAACAGCTGTTATCTTGAGACATAGAGTTCTCAACACTGTAATTTGAGTCGTTGACAGATAAACTTAAGTTTTGTACAGGGATATTAAAAAAATCAAAAATTAAGTCCTTAAACCCACCACGATTATTATTTATAATTGTGTGGACGTGCTTAGGACTAATAAGCGATCCCTTTTCAGACATTAATTTAGATATTTTTTTGAAAACATCATGAGAGGGAGGAAAAAGTTTCCCATTATCATCGATGGTCCGATAATCTGCATCAGATAGAATTTTTCGTAATGCAGTTTTATCATAAGGAGACTTAGTAGACATTTTTATCCAATTTTTAATTTAGTTATTTACAACACTCGATTTAAATAACAAACTATTTTTATAAACGATCAAACTTAATTATTAATGAGTTTAAGACACGTAAAACAAGAAATTACTACTAAGAAATAATGATATCAATATACAATGATATTTTAGAAAGCGATTTAAATTGTAATTAACAAAACACTTAACTCAAGTCTAGTGCAACAGACACCAAAATAAAATAAAAAACAAAACCTCCCTTTTCAAAACAGTAATTAAACTACGATATAAGTAAAGAACAGTAATATGAATGTTACGCAAATATAAACGACCAAGATGGAAATTCGAAACTATACTTATTTTTATATTATAAATACAGTTCTGAAAAAGTTGGCACTTTGAACACTGATTTGAGACGAGATTAGAGCATAACTATCACGTGATTTGCAATTAGGTTAAAATAATGCTCCAATGGCAATCCAGTATTAGAGGAAAAGAAAAAACCTGGTCAAAATGCGAGTTAACTCGGGACAGCGCCATCTATCGAGTGAAGTTCAAACTACTCGCAAATATTCGTAGAAAAACACTAACTATTAAAATCTTTGAAAATATAACTAATTGAAAATTATCTTCTAGGATAAACGTTTTGAATCATGGTCTTCAGGTCAGATCAATCACCTGGATTGTCTACAAGTTTACTTGTTTTTTAAGAAAAAAATAAATAACTCATAAGTTATTATTATAAGGCGGGACTTTATCACTTTTTTTACAAATAACAAAAAAAATACTAAGACAATGAAAAAAATATTTACCTACCTATTAAAAAAAAACATTTCCTTTCCTTTCATATAAGCTGATAGTATTGTACAAAAATATTAAATGAAATTACATTAATTGCGGTAAATCTGCATTTTTGGTACATATTGTAGGTGCACAAAGACAAACTACAGTCGTTAAATGAGGATTATAGATAGTTGGATATATTATAGATAATTTATTTTAAATAAGTATAAAAATGGTTTTATTTGTTTGATTAAACGCGCTTATCTCAATACTGAAATGACTAGTCCGAAAGGAAAAATCTTATTGTGTAATCATATTTTTGAATAGTACTACATTAAACATATATGTATTGTATGTATGTTTATTAGCCTTTTCTTAATCCCATTGTATATTTGTGTAATGTTAGTATGTATGTTTATGTAACTGCATTTTAATTCTTTTTTAGGGTTCCGTAACCGAATAGCAAAAAACGGAATTCTTATAGTTTCGTCAAGTCTGTCTGTATGTCTGTCTGTCTGTCTGTCCGTATGTCACAGCCACTTTATTCTGTAACTAAAAGTATCTTTTTTATCAAACCTATGCATGTGGGGTGTCTATGGATAGGTCTTTTAAAATGACATAGAGATTTCAAAAATCATTTTCTTTAAATGTCTAACGTATTATAGCTAGACGCTTCCAAAGTGGTAAAATGAGCGTCCCCCACATCTAACTTCTAAACTAAGCGAGTGTAAATTTTGGAAAAAATAGGTAATGTAGATCTTATGAAATACTTTCAACGTAAATTAGTTTGGACGAGATTGAACAAGAAGTTTTTGAGATATAGCACATTTTCAACAACCGCAAAATAACTTTGTTCTTCATACAAACACTATGAAAAACAAAGTTATATTTGCTGTCAACAAAATAGTGTGGTATTTTACTAAGAGCCGATTTTTCAATCGTTAGATAAAGCTTAACAGACTGAAAAATTATAAAGCGACAGGTTTAAAAAAAAATCAGCTACGTATGATTGCTGACAAAGGTGACGTCTTCAAATTAGCCATTTAGTATTTTGTTAGACGTATATTTTTATCTGACTATTGAAAAAGCAGCCCTAAGTAGGAGTATGTGGATTCCTTAATTGAGTTAAAGTTGGCACGGAACCCTCAGTGCGCGAGTCCGACTAGCACTTGGCCGGTTTTTTTGTACTACATTTCTCACTTATTATTAACATTCTGCCACTGATTAAACTCTCTGCATTTATACGTGGTTAACTAGTAGAGAATGCCATAGTGCATTAAGTCCGTGTAACGAAACCCCCCTTTCGACTCTGTAGAGACACTCTCTACTATCGAAATAGACCCAATGATTGAAGAATAATATAAGATTAATTATGATGTAATTTGGCAGTGTGATCGTCTAGTTTAATGGTAAGACCTTACGTTGTGTATGTATATAGTAACCAAATTCTTTTAGAGGTACGTGGATGTTTAAAAATGATAATACGTTTAACAAGAAATATTATGGGGTGTGTGCGCATTTAAAGGAAGGGGAAAATGGAAACCCGCAAAACCGCTGGTCATTATAACTAATAATAATTCATAGACAGATTGAAGCAAATCTGACCACTCTCCTTGCATTCATAATTTAAATTGTTTTTTTTATTCCTATAAAATATTATTAGTTAAGACCTTGTGGGTTTATTTTAGGCTTGGGGGGCTCCTCCACCGCCCCCCAACATGATGGCCTCCAATTTTAATT
The DNA here is from genome assembly GCA_963924145.1 of Pyrausta purpuralis. Lineage (NCBI taxonomy): Eukaryota > Metazoa > Arthropoda > Insecta > Lepidoptera > Crambidae > Pyrausta > Pyrausta purpuralis. The sequence continues at coordinate 9,463,530 of OZ001666.1, forward strand.
CGCCTTTCCCTGGAATGGATCCTACTTGAATTACGTATTTTTACGTGAAATATGCGCTAAAAGGAAGACCTGAGCCTAAAGACATTTAATATAAATATCTTCCTAATCCTTTTCCCTAAGTGACTTCATGTAAAGTCAACCAAAGGATCCCTAAGAAAATGCAACCTGAAACCACAATTCAAATACTACAACGTATTATGTAATGCTGCACCATCGACTATCTACATCTGTGACAATTGTTATAGATTCCAAGCTCGCCATGATTGTGTGTGGCATTGCCCCCCGAGGCCAAGGTTTCACTACGTCCACCCTATAGCTTGCTGGAGAAAGGGTGGTCGTCCCCTAACAATAGCACACACAGGAATCATAAGAAAAGCACAGTGATCTTGGACCATCAAATGTTACAGCAGCACCAATACGGGCGCATTCGAAAGCAGCAGAGCATATTTATTAAATGTTATACTTCCAAAGGATTCTCTGCTACAAGAGAATTCCCTGGAAGCACCTTTGTCTATTGTCGTTTAATAATACAGAGCTAATCCAAAAATACCAATGACTCCTTTAAAGAGCGGTTTGAAATCTGCATGAGCTCTTTGGAACCATTGATATGCTCACATTAGTCCATATTACTTACATTTGAAGTATCAGCACTACGTTGATCCTTGTTTTGGCAAACTATTCATGAAAATCAAAATTATGATATATTATTGAATTCGAAACTGTGTAATACTGTAACATACAGCAATCAAAGTTTACATTAAATGTTTGGCTCAAATCTAAAGGATTAGATGTACAGTACCTCTTATTAAAATACGAAATTACTATTTCTTTTCAGTAATGCTAGCCTTGACTTGACTCTTAAATTTGCATCCTGAACTTTCAATATTTGTATATTTAAACAGCAATAATTAGATAATGATAAAGTGTATTGGATCCATTCGCTCTTTTATTTATTTCCTTGATCTTTTAGGATATGACATCTGATTTTTATATAGTCCCAATCCTATCACTGCTTCGGGACAATTAAAATTAGTGTTGAGAAGAAGCAGCGCAACAAACTCAACACAAATTATAATAAAAGATCAAAATAAATACTTGATCACATTGAAGTTATTTGTCTTACAATCATGTGATGAGGATGTAAGTTAAAGTAAAATATTATCATAGTAAATTTGGAGGTTAAAATATAAGCTATTTTGTAAGTTAAATGAAAACATTTTAAATGGTAAAAGTAAAATAAGGTTAATACATTACGTTCTACTGCCAAGCAAATCACCTAAATCGTTAATTTTAACTTTGAAAATTATAAATTAGGATTGCAAGTCCTCAAGATAAATCAACTTAGTTTTCCCTAAATATAATATTGTCATAAATGAAATAATATCAGTCAGAAATCAGTTTTGATGACAAAATAATCTGAATTTATCATTAAGATTTTGTCTCTTTACTATCAATACTAAATAATAATGTTGTGCAACAGGTTTCAAAGAAGTTATAACTTTATTATACATTTAAATAAAAGATGGTTAAATTCATAAGTAGATCAGATAAACATGGATATTAATATTTAAAATCAATAAAGAAACCGCAAATATTTTACTTAATCTGGCCGTAAACATAAAGGTCAAAACATAGTTCATTATTTTCTCTAAGTAACCGAACCTTTTATTATTATATCTCATATCTGAAACTAGTGATTTCTCCTTGCCTTCCTTTTATATGATTCTTAGATAGGCGGACTATAGCCTATTATTTAAATGGTTTTTGTAATTGGTAATTTTATGCTCACTAATTATATTAATTCATCTATCTCTTTGTTTATTTATTTAACTATTTTAAAGTACCCGCAATGTACTGATTCTATAAATGTGCAAAAGTTATGAAAATGTTTTATCAAATAAATCAACTCATCCTAAATCCTGCTTAATAAATACAAAACAACCTGTAATAGCTCATGGAAAAGGAAAGAATTAAAGGAAATATATCATTTTTACTGCGTCTTCAAACTTCTTAATATTTTAATGTAAATTTATCACACAAAAACGTAGATTAAAATCATTCTTTCATCTTATCCATTTTCTGTATAAACAATCAACATAAAACAATGTAATGAAACAACAATAATAGAAGTCTGTTGAATAAAATTTACTATTAAATATTATCCTGTCAATCAAATTAAGATAAATAATGTTACAAATAAAATCAATGATAAAACAGTTATTCCAGTGTTTATGTTAAAAATTCAGGTTAATTAATTTAAATATATTTCAACAGACATCTTAAACTTTGAGACACTGACCTGGATAACAGCAGCTTTTCTTACTTCACCACCGTCCCTCCTGAAGATCTCCCTGCTCTGCTAATCAGCTCCTCATAACACTCGCGTGCGCACCTATTGAGCGCTCCCTAAACCTTTTCCGAAATCGACTGTCCCTGAACTCACTTGTCGCTCCGTTTTATTTCCCATCGATCCCTACTCCCGCCCCTTTACACATGGCTTTACTCATAATTAGGCCAACACTCTTAATATGCAGCGGTGCAAAACCTTTTCCTAATCTCAATTACTATATAATCTTATTCATTTACTTTGTTCTTTTTTTTTATCCGTCTTTACCAAAGTAAATTGGTTTTGAATGAAATAACATTGCAAGCCTAGTGAAAGGTGAACAATGTAACAACAAATACTATCATCACTTTCTTTAATATCCAAACAACTAGCACACGTTCGAATACCACTCAATGTAACGATTAGATTATATTTTATTTTTATTAATTTTTATTTTAAACCAAGGGTTGTCAACCCCTCACTCCTCAACAAAATGCTAGTAAGTATCATGACGAACCACCAATTCAAAAGTCACTTTTTTAATCACATTTTTTATAATGTAATAATACATGTGCACATACTTTATAGGATCCAAAATAAATGCATAGATAACCTATCAAACAGTAAAATTAATAATTATTCCCATATCTAATCATCCAACAAATTTCTTTCTTATGAAAGGGTCAGGTTATTACATTCGCCCCTAATTTTTTTATAAAAGTTTCTGATATAAAAAAATTACATTCAAATCATCCTAACCCTTTCAGATTGATGACAACATTTATTTTTGTTTTGAAAATGGCCACCCTTCTCCCCAACAACTAGTCGTAATTACCAAAACCAAATAGTAGTGTTAACATTATAAATATGTTTAGCGTTATTTGATTTGGACTTGATTAATCCCTCTATAAAGTATATGTACGTCAGTTTTTATTTTTATTTTTTTATATTGGGAATTAAAACTAATTGTGCCATTTTCCCTTTGCAAGCATAGACTCACTTATACAAAAATTATCGGCTAGCGACACACAAAAAAACTAAAAAAGAAATGAACACTAAAATATTACGAAATCACTGCAAAACCCTCAAGTTCTTCCAATCATTTTCGCATATAATGAATCTATACTAGCCCCAACTTCTTATTATAATATTTTTTATGACAACAATATTTATTTAAATGTTTTTTTTTTTTATTAATAAAACTAACCAACTTACAAAATGTATCTTATAAAATAAAAATTACAATAATGCCTTATGCCTAATGTAGAATGCTAGACATTTTTCGCTATGACACAAGTAAATCCTCTTTTTTCATGCCTTAATTATCTAAAAAAAAATGAATAAACTTTAACATTTAAGGTTTTCATTCATAGTATTTGGATAAATGAATAGCGTTAAAATTACCTTTAATTGTCTTATTCTTGGAATCCATTAGAGTATAAACATTTGCGAACGGAACTGATGCAACCACGTAGGGGCCTTCATATAATAAATCAAATTTTTTCGTTATTTTCTTTTCAGCCACAGATTTGTTCACTTTTCGTATTTTTACTAAATCTCCAATTTGAAATGTAATTAAACGATGCGATTTATTATATTGTTCGCATCGTTTTTCACTACTTTCTCTTAAGTTTTCCCTTACACGCTTTATAATTTCAATATGTGCTTGCGCCCTATCTAACGATTCACCTCTCTTAATAGGTAAATATTTGTCAAATGACATTGTATTACCTATTCCAAAAACTACTTCATTAGGAGTAAATTTAATACTCTCATGATAAGTATTGTTATACAAATCTTCAATTTTCTTTAAATGTGTATTCCACCCTCTATGGTTAGCATGGCAATAAGTTCTAAATAATCTCCCTAACTCTCTATTGACTCTTTCAGTAATATTAGGTCTAGGATTCCGTACAGTTGTATAAATTGGTTTTATTCCAAGTACCGCTAAATTATCTCTCCATACTGAACTTATAAATTGACTACCGTTATCTGTCATGATAGTTTTGGGCTTTATAATTTGAATAAATTGTTTTAATTTTGATACTACTGCCCGCGAAGTTGCGTTCCTAAGATCAAATAACTTAACATACTTGCTAAATGAATCTTGTATTACCAAAATATAAGAAGCGCCATATCTACTCTTAGGCAATGGACCATACAAATCAGCCATAATCAGATCTCCAATATCATTGCTTAAAATTGTTTGACATTCTCCCACAAATTTAATATTATCATTTTTGGATAATTGACATAAATGGCATTTCTTAAGACATTTTTTTACGTCTTTAGACATCCCCACCCAAAAGAATCGCTTTTGTAAGTATTTTATAATTTTATATGGACCCTGATGCCCCATTTCTTTGTGGATTTGCCAGATAATTTCTTCTCTTATTTCGGAAGGTAAATACAGTACATTGTTGTTAATATTTTCATTATCCTGCATGGTTGTCCATTCCTTCGTACCCTGCCTTACATAAAGCAATTCATTTTGAATAAAACATCTTTTTGCAAGTCTCTTCAATTTACTAGCACTTGGGTTGTCATTATCTTCAACTAACAACGCCTTTATTTCTTGCACTTCTAAATCATTATGCTGATATTTAACAATATTCCTAATTTTGGCCAGTAAATTGTTGTTATTTTTAATTTCCATATAAAATATTTCAGGACAAACTGTTTTATCTTCTTGAACAAAGTCCGCCCCAGGGGGGAATCTAGACAAGACATCTACCGCAACATTTTCTTTTCCCTTAACATGTTCAACTGAATAATTAAATTGTTCTAAAAACAAAATCCACCTTATGATTCTGCTATTATACAACTTCCAGGTATTAACAAATGTTAACGCTTTATGGTCAGTTCTAATTATCACGCGCGCTCCTCTCAAATAAGTTTCAAACTTTCTAAGACAAAAAATGACTGCCCAAAATTCTTGTTCTGTCACAGTCCAATTTAACTCTGGCCCTTTAAGTGCCCTACTACAATAACCCAAAATTCGCATTTCCCCATCATCGTTGTATTGATAAAGAACTCCTGCAATTCCAACTCCTGAACTGTCAGTTTGCAAATAATACCCCTTTGATGGATCGGGGTGATGAAGCATTATTGTCTTAATGAAACTTTCTTTTATATCATCAAAAGCATTTTGAGCTTCCAGAGTCCAATTCCATTTAAATCCCTTTTTTAACAAATTACAAAGTGGTAATGTCTTAGAACTGTAATTCGGAATAAACTTTCGATAATAATTACACAATCCCAGAAACGCTCTGATATGTTTAATCCTTTTAGGTGTTGGAAAATTTCTTATTGACTCGATTTTTTCAGGGTCAGTTTTAATACCCTCCGGCGTAATCAAATGACCTAACATTTTAACTTCTGTGCATATAAATTTGCATTTTTCAATGTTACATGTTAAACCTGCGCTCCTCAATTTCCCTATTACTGTATTAATATGTTCTAAATGCTTTGTTATATTTCCAGTGGTAAATATTGCTAAATCATCTAAATAATTAACACAGAATTCTCTTACCTCAGGACCTAAAATTAAATCCATGGCCCTACTAAAACTACCTACAGAGGTTTTTAATCCTTGAGGCAAAACATTATATGTATATGATTTCCCATTAAAAGTAAACCCAGTATACCGTTTACTTTCTTCTGAAAGTGGAATTTGAAAATATGCATTATTGAGATCAATAATAGTAATAAAATTTACCCCTTGAAATGAATTTAACACATCTATTTGAATTGGTGGAGCTTCAGCCTCTGCTTCCATATATTTGTTTATCTCCCTTGCGTCAAGTAAAACACGTAAAGAACCATCTGTTTTGTGAGTAAATGTTAACGGACTACTATACGAAGTTGAGGAACGGGATATTATACCCATGTTTTCCATTTCCTCTAACTTTTCCTCCATTGGTCTTCGAAAAGCGTAGGGAATCGGATAAGTTCGTTTAATAAACGGAGTGTGCTCACTCATTTTAATGACATGTTCATAGCAATTGGCCCTTCCTAATTGTTTTGTAAAGACTTCACTATGACGTTCTAATATCTGCTTTAATTCCTTCAAATTATGATTTGGCAAAGGTATTCCAGGTTGCAAGGATTGCAAATAAAACTCAAAATTATTATTTTTAACTTCAGCAGTGTCCACTTCTAAACCACAACTCAAACTTTTTGTTTCCTTAATTGATTCAGAATCCTTTCCAAATGGAATTAATACTTTGTTAAATCCTTTAAGATAAATACCTATTGGTTCTTGTAACTGAATAACAACTTCATTTGATTTTAACCAGTCAAATCCTAAAATCATATTGTGAATTAAATTTGGCACTATCAAGAATTGAGTTTCGATTAAACAGCCTTGCAATGCTATAGGCAATAGCACAACTTGTTGGATTTTCGTACTTTTAGTACCAACAGCTCCCCGGATCTGAATTGGTTTGACAGGCAATGAAGGTATAGAGTTTTTAATTTTACTTGACAACTCTTTCCAAAAATCCTCTGAAATACATGTCACATCACTACCGGTATCTAACAAACACCTAACTGTTAAGTTAAAAACACTGACTTGTACTTCGGATCTCAATAATCCAACTTGTTCCTTTGTTGGCATCATATTGTCTTCCTCATCAAACAATGAAGCAACTATAGAATTTTCTAATTGGAATTCTATTTGTAACGCACTATCTGATCGCCTTTGTAGTGATTGAACCAATTGATTTTGACTTAAAATCTTGTTATATGATAACAGCGCAGAAATAGGGATTTTACCACCATCCTTATTTTTCCCCAATGCTTGTCTAGGTTCCCACCCCATATGAAGCATCATTCGTAAGGCAGGAGACGCTAGTGGACCTAATGAGTGGGGCGCATCATTGGTCCCTCCTCGTTTAAATCTAAATTAACATGCTCAACATTCTCACTATCAATTATATTGTCCATAACATTATCTACCACCTCAACAGCATTCACTTGATTCATGCTTCCCTCACGTACCGGCCTATTTTGACGTCTGAAATGTTGTTGGCGATTGGTAATAGTATGATTAAAGGACTGATTCCCATTCATCTGTCTCTCCAATGGTTTTTCTTGCTTATTTATATTATCCAATCTTCTTAAAAATTCGGTTGCTTCCAATATTGATCCGGTTTGGTTCATCCAAGATATTTGTACTACTTTTGGAAAATGACGCATAATATCAGCAATTAATTGTTTTTCCGGCATGGGATGATTGAGCATCTTTGCTTGAGCTACTAATGAAATGAAATGACCTAGCATTGTAGCATGTTCAAATTTGTTCCATGTATTATGAACTATTTGGCGTCTTAGCTCATTTTGTTCTGTTTCACCCCAATAATTATTCAAAAAGTCCCTTTTGAAATCCTCCAAATTAGACCAACGGTTTTTGTAGATCCTAGCCCAATCTCGAGCTTCCTTTTCAAGACAATCCATTATGAGTTCAATTTCACTATTTTCACTGCTTGGCATTTTCCGAAGCCAGGCTGTAAGGTCTTCAATAAAACTAACTGGGTGAATGTTTTTGGTTCCAGGAAATCTTGGTTTGTCCATGCTAATAGCGGGCGTAATATAACAAAGTTTTGGTTCTATGTTACTGGATCCTGCTAAAATTTGACTTTCTCCTTGAATGCTATTAGTTGGTGAATTAACTTGTAGTTCTAGTTGATTAATTTTCTGATTTATGGATCCTACAGCTCGTCTTAACATTCTGTTCATCATTTTGACAGCTTCCTTAGGTATAGGACTAGACTTCTCTGACGGTGTTTTAGCTTGTTTTGGCATCGTATATGAATAATTTTAAAAAACTCGATGTAAACTGAACTTTGCAATTGTTCAGCAACAGTTCACGCTGAAAACAAATTACTGTATGAAAATTAAAAGCCTCTTGCTATCTATCCAATCTAGGTTATCTATGCATTTATATCCTATTATCTTTCATTCAATATAGGTACTTAAAATCTTAATCAAACTTATAAAATGGGCTTAATATTTTTTTTTCTTAATCAATCAATGGTATATTTTATGAACATTATTTTGTGTAAGCTTTCCAATTTGGGGAATGCAATTGAAATATCAAATCAATTTAACTGATTGATAAATTCCTACTTTCATATTAAATACTTTAATCACCTAAAATCTGTTGTTTAATTATAAATGTAATGTTATGTTAAATGTCACTCCTGATTTAATTCAACAATTCAAAATAAGGAAGACTTTAATTTAACGAGATATTTTTTTTAATTTAATTATATTAGATACTCCTTTCGGTGTCCATATTATTACAATAACTATAACTATCAAGACAACTAATTAACGAGACAACTACTATCTTATTGAAATCGAGCAATGTTTAAAACATTTTAGGCCTGGTTTATTCAAGTATTATTCATTAAATATTAAAAGAGGAACGGAAATAGACTTAGTATAAGGAAAAAGAAATCATAAGTTTCAAATACAAATGATAATCAGATGGATAAATAACTTACATTTGACAACCATCTACACAAGCATAAGTAAAACACCCGCGTAGTGCTCATCACCTAGTTTTGTTTATTAACATTTGTACCCAAAATAGTGTATTGTGAGTGTTTAAACCAGGAACAAATAGTTGAAGCATGAATGCAAAAAAAATCTGTGCCTCCAAATAACCCATGTAAAATTAAAACCATAGCCAGGCAATCCACTTTCAGCAGGAAAGCATGGTTGTGAGCCACGCTCAGCCCTAGTGGCACCATGTTAATACTAACAGCCCAATCGTGCCTTACGTTTGCAACTGATACCATCAACAAGGTCCTACAAGAAAATGAACTACGTTTAGCAGCCATAATTGTCACTGTACATGAATTAAAATTCCAACTCAGAAACTGCATCAGCGTACAACCACTAGATACCTGGCGCATGTATAGTGTGGGGAAAACATTGGCTGATAGCCGCATGTCGAGTTTGAATTAGTTGAGAACCAGTACAAAACTGACTATGTTCTGTTTTCTTATTAGAAACAGCAACATTCTAACCTAACACCTATTTCTCAACTAATTCAATGTTGTGAGTGCTTTGGATTTAAATGTCAATAAATTGCCACCCCATAAGCAGATCTGTTGAACTATAAAAGCCCCAAACAAATATCATGATACCACACTCTTCCTCAAACACATTTTCATACTTGACTTTAACAATCCACCAGTCTACTATAGAGTGTAAATAAAAAATAAATCGCGAAAGTAATACTACCTAACCCTTAAATAAATAAAAAATACCCATCTTTTTATCCTTTGAATATGAATGAATTTACTTCCATTAGAAAAATGTTAATTTTACGCCAATTGTAAAGAATATCAACAGTTACTAAATAACGCCAATTGCAAAAACTTACACCAAAAGCACTTTACACCAATAGCAAATGTCGACTTCCCTATACTTCTTAGTTACTATCATGCAGCGACCCTACTGTACGCTTAATTTTGCAAATGATGACGCCAAGGTTACTTACGAACCTAACCATAATATAACAAAAGTCAATCAAAGCAAATTCATAATATTGAATATCAAATATATACTCAAAACCCCGATGATAGCCAACTACCATTCTAAAATGTAATTCGCGATTCCTCTAATAAATCTGTTATTTGTATAATTAATCAAGTGAGAATAAATTACCTTTATAAAATGTTTTTTTATTAAAACATTTGTAAATAACACACACAAAATTCAAAAATTCTTGTTGCTTCTTTTTTGTTTGTTTTATTTTAGGTGTCATACATATTTTATAAATACTTTTTTTTTTCATTTAGGATTTAATTGTAAAATGTGAGTTCTTACATTTGCATTAAAAAGTCCTTATTTTTTTGTCATTTTATTTTACTCTATCTGTTTCACACTGTGTACGTCAGTTTAGTTAAAACTTAACATGTTTAAGAAGATTTAATTATGTTTAACTAATCTTTAATCATATTGTGATTGTAAAATGTTTTGTGTTATAAATAATAAAATATGATAATTCACCAACACATTAAAATTTAATTGAATAAAAAAATATGGTAATTATTCGATTTTATTTAAGACCTTGTAAATTGATGACATGACTCGATTGTTCAACAATAAAATAATAAACAGGTAACAGCGCTCTAATGTAGTCTAATGTTAAAGTTACACTAAACTACTTTCCTATTATTATTGCCCAATTATTTTTTTGTATTTGCTCATGTCAAACATATAAACTTTTCTACTCAAGGCCAAAAAATAATAAATTAAAAATGCTTTCAGCAAAAACAATGCGAGGTCCCTTTCTGTTTTTATTTCAAATATTGAACAACTACAAAAACTACCTCAATTATTTTCTCACAATATTACTTATAAGTATCCAACATTCGATGACACTTAAAGTCACATAAATTCTATGCATTATTGCTTAAGATCCTTTGACGAGACGAAGAGAATTTGACACTACAAGTGGTCACTTTGGTTTTAAGCCAAGTGTTAAAACAAAATACCTCTAAAAGTGTCTGTCAACTTTCATAACGAAACGCTAAATTTACGATCACACAAGTGTTTCAAGTAATGTTTTTGTGACCCTTCAGTTCTCAGATATCGTTTAAAATCTTAAGTTATTGTAATCTCAAGTAGAAACTTGTCAACAACCGCATTTGAATCTAAACATTCACACGCTAACTAAATCCACAAGTGGTAATAAATTTCAGATATTTATTAGAGAACTTAAGTTATAAATAAAACAATACTAATACACACACAGGACACCAACCATTAAATTTTTGTTTATCTTAACGCTATTAAAATTTCCTGTAGGCGATCAAAGTTTCGTGTTACATTTCAAACGAACGCCGCGTCAAAGCTAAGGCTTTGTTTCTAAGATCAGCATTTTAACTAAATGATTTTATTGTTCTGTTTATATGACTAAGTCAGTGTACTCAGTTTAACCGAATATGCCTAATGTTCATGTGCCGAATCTCTTATGTAAAATATCAAATAGCAAAGGTAATCCGAGTTTATCTCTCAACTAATAAGGCAAATTTTGAACATAGAACTTGAATAATGACGTGGACTAATATCAAATATCATTAATTGAGAACAAGACTTGTATTATTTAATATCCTGAATCGCTACCCGGCATTTATGATTTTCAACTAGCCTAATAAATGAATCGCTTTATCTACGAATACAACCAGGATTTAATCCCGTTACATAAAGTAATGTATAACAGCGACGGGTAATAACTTAACACTTTATTACTTTCTTCACACCACCTATATCCTCCCTATCTAGACCTATCATTGACTGGTAGAGATTTCCCTCGGCATTAAGTCCGCCACATATTCCGTTTGTCCGTGAAATACATAAAACTAAATAAATGTTTACACTTTACTAGTAACCACAGTTCTAAACAAAAAGACGACCTCAAAATAAACCTCGTTTTTGTAACAATAACGTAAACAGAAATCGTTCTTTCTCTGGACTCAACATACAAATTTCTTGGACTTAGTCTTTTTTTTAGAATAGATCATAAGGAATACTTCCTTCATTTAAACCTTACGTATACATATTTTTTTTAATAGATTACGCCCCAATATTTCCTTCAACGTACAGGGCACCTGACTTTCCTATACTGGTATGAATATTTCAAAGTAAAAATGTATTTTCTATTATTTCTTTCACCAGTATTTAAAATCAAGTAACTAATCACATACAGATTTAGGTATTAGTGACAGAGTTATTGTTACGCGTTGACCGTGGGACAACGGCAAGCTTTGTTCTGCGACGGATCTTTTAAGAGTACTATGAGCGATAACGAAAGTGTCGAGTTGCGAGATGTCGCACCGTGAATCTTGTAGACCGCTTTGTAATTAAACTTTTGCTTACACATACTATTGTTATTTGACTAGCTTTAAATTTCCTGTTGCTACATAACAGTGTTATGGGATCTCGAAAATATAACGTTAAATTCAAATGTTGATCCAGGTAAAATGATAAATTGTATGGTTGCAAATATAGATTAAATATATAATTTAATTTTAATGGGACTTTTGCTAAACTATTTATGACATCCGTATTCCTATGCCTTACGCCCCCACTATTTTCCAATTCCTAAAGTACGCACACCCATAAAGATCCCTACGATAAACATCCACGTTTTAAACCTCTTTCCATTTCACAAGCAACAATTGTAGGCTAAAAGCCCACTTATTTAATAAAAGAAATAACGTTAGTTAGCCGTCACCCAGGTTTTTAGGTTTTTATTATATCCTGGTCACGGCACCAATTGTAACGAAACCCCCCTTTCGACTCTGTAGAGACACTCTCTACTATCGAAATAGACCCAATGATTGAAGAATAATATAAGATTAATTATGATGTAATTTGGCAGTGTGATCGTCTAGTTTAATGGTAAGACCTTACGTTGTGTATGTATATAGTAACCAAATTCTTTTAGAGGTACGTGGATGTTTAAAAATGATAATACGTTTAACAAGAAATATTATGGGGTGTGTGCGCATTTAAAGGAAGGGGAAAATGGAAACCCGCAAAACCGCTGGTCATTATAACTAATAATAATTCATAGACAGATTGAAGCAAATCTGACCACTCTCCTTGCATTCATAATTTAAATTGTTTTTTTTATTCCTATAAAATATTATTAGTTAAGACCTTGTGGGTTTATTTTAGGCTTGGGGGGCTCCTCCACCGCCCCCCAACATGATGGCCTCCAATTTTAATTCGCCTTTCCCTGGAATGGATCCTACTTGAATTACGTATTTTTACGTGAAATATGCGCTAAAAGGAAGACCTGAGCCTAAAGACATTTAATATAAATATCTTCCTAATCCTTTTCCCTAAGTGACTTCATGTAAAGTCAACCAAAGGATCCCTAAGAAAATGCAACCTGAAACCACAATTCAAATACTACAACGTATTATGTAATGCTGCACCATCGACTATCTACATCTGTGACAATTGTTATAGATTCCAAGCTCGCCATGATTGTGTGTGGCATTGCCCCCCGAGGCCAAGGTTTCACTACGTCCACCCTATAGCTTGCTGGAGAAAGGGTGGTCGTCCCCTAACAATAGCACACACAGGAATCATAAGAAAAGCACAGTGATCTTGGACCATCAAATGTTACAGCAGCACCAATACGGGCGCATTCGAAAGCAGCAGAGCATATTTATTAAATGTTATACTTCCAAAGGATTCTCTGCTACAAGAGAATTCCCTGGAAGCACCTTTGTCTATTGTCGTTTAATAATACAGAGCTAATCCAAAAATACCAATGACTCCTTTAAAGAGCGGTTTGAAATCTGCATGAGCTCTTTGGAACCATTGATATGCTCACATTAGTCCATATTACTTACATTTGAAGTATCAGCACTACGTTGATCCTTGTTTTGGCAAACTATTCATGAAAATCAAAATTATGATATATTATTGAATTCGAAACTGTGTAATACTGTAACATACAGCAATCAAAGTTTACATTAAATGTTTGGCTCAAATCTAAAGGATTAGATGTACAGTACCTCTTATTAAAATACGAAATTACTATTTCTTTTCAGTAATGCTAGCCTTGACTTGACTCTTAAATTTGCATCCTGAACTTTCAATATTTGTATATTTAAACAGCAATAATTAGATAATGATAAAGTGTATTGGATCCATTCGCTCTTTTATTTATTTCCTTGATCTTTTAGGATATGACATCTGATTTTTATATAGTCCCAATCCTATCACTGCTTCGGGACAATTAAAATTAGTGTTGAGAAGAAGCAGCGCAACAAACTCAACACAAATTATAATAAAAGATCAAAATAAATACTTGATCACATTGAAGTTATTTGTCTTACAATCATGTGATGAGGATGTAAGTTAAAGTAAAATATTATCATAGTAAATTTGGAGGTTAAAATATAAGCTATTTTGTAAGTTAAATGAAAACATTTTAAATGGTAAAAGTAAAATAAGGTTAATACATTACGTTCTACTGCCAAGCAAATCACCTAAATCGTTAATTTTAACTTTGAAAATTATAAATTAGGATTGCAAGTCCTCAAGATAAATCAACTTAGTTTTCCCTAAATATAATATTGTCATAAATGAAATAATATCAGTCAGAAATCAGTTTTGATGACAAAATAATCTGAATTTATCATTAAGATTTTGTCTCTTTACTATCAATACTAAATAATAATGTTGTGCAACAGGTTTCAAAGAAGTTATAACTTTATTATACATTTAAATAAAAGATGGTTAAATTCATAAGTAGATCAGATAAACATGGATATTAATATTTAAAATCAATAAAGAAACCGCAAATATTTTACTTAATCTGGCCGTAAACATAAAGGTCAAAACATAGTTCATTATTTTCTCTAAGTAACCGAACCTTTTATTATTATATCTCATATCTGAAACTAGTGATTTCTCCTTGCCTTCCTTTTATATGATTCTTAGATAGGCGGACTATAGCCTATTATTTAAATGGTTTTTGTAATTGGTAATTTTATGCTCACTAATTATATTAATTCATCTATCTCTTTGTTTATTTATTTAACTATTTTAAAGTACCCGCAATGTACTGATTCTATAAATGTGCAAAAGTTATGAAAATGTTTTATCAAATAAATCAACTCATCCTAAATCCTGCTTAATAAATACAAAACAACCTGTAATAGCTCATGGAAAAGGAAAGAATTAAAGGAAATATATCATTTTTACTGCGTCTTCAAACTTCTTAATATTTTAATGTAAATTTATCACACAAAAACGTAGATTAAAATCATTCTTTCATCTTATCCATTTTCTGTATAAACAATCAACATAAAACAATGTAATGAAACAACAATAATAGAAGTCTGTTGAATAAAATTTACTATTAAATATTATCCTGTCAATCAAATTAAGATAAATAATGTTACAAATAAAATCAATGATAAAACAGTTATTCCAGTGTTTATGTTAAAAATTCAGGTTAATTAATTTAAATATATTTCAACAGACATCTTAAACTTTGAGACACTGACCTGGATAACAGCAGCTTTTCTTACTTCACCACCGTCCCTCCTGAAGATCTCCCTGCTCTGCTAATCAGCTCCTCATAACACTCGCGTGCGCACCTATTGAGCGCTCCCTAAACCTTTTCCGAAATCGACTGTCCCTGAACTCACTTGTCGCTCCGTTTTATTTCCCATCGATCCCTACTCCCGCCCCTTTACACATGGCTTTACTCATAATTAGGCCAACACTCTTAATATGCAGCGGTGCAAAACCTTTTCCTAATCTCAATTACTATATAATCTTATTCATTTACTTTGTTCTTTTTTTTTATCCGTCTTTACCAAAGTAAATTGGTTTTGAATGAAATAACATTGCAAGCCTAGTGAAAGGTGAACAATGTAACAACAAATACTATCATCACTTTCTTTAATATCCAAACAACTAGCACACGTTCGAATACCACTCAATGTAACGATTAGATTATATTTTATTTTTATTAATTTTTATTTTAAACCAAGGGTTGTCAACCCCTCACTCCTCAACAAAATGCTAGTAAGTATCATGACGAACCACCAATTCAAAAGTCACTTTTTTAATCACATTTTTTATAATGTAATAATACATGTGCACATACTTTATAGGATCCAAAATAAATGCATAGATAACCTATCAAACAGTAAAATTAATAATTATTCCCATATCTAATCATCCAACAAATTTCTTTCTTATGAAAGGGTCAGGTTATTACATCCGCCAATTGAACAACTTACAGTGCAAAAAAGTTTAAATAAATAAAATATTTTACGTGACTGAATTGTCTTGATTTTTAATATTATACAAAATAATTTTTCCTATGAATTTTCCTTACACAAAGAATTTGAAGTTAACCTATGTTATATCATGTTGACATTCGAAAGGAGTTATCTCAGTCTTGCTCTTGAAAGAAATACTATTTTCAAAAATCAATGTAATACTTACCTCGAGATCATGAAAATGCGATAACGTAGAGTATGTGGGTAAATTTGTTAAAACTAAATAGAGTTGAGGGTCTATGCGCCGAATGGAATAATGGAATTGAAGATGTGTGGGTAATTCGAAAAAAAGGCTCTATTCCGTTTTTTCTATGCTATTATGCTTACCTATCAGGGTCCGAGGAGTAACAGCTTCCTGGTAGTCTACCTGAGTAAAAGTCGATTTACTCTACGTCAGATAAGGAATATTCGTCCAATATTACACCTTTCGTATCCCAAACGCCTAATTTTAAAACGTCACTCTTTTGACAGCAATCATTTATGAAAATAACATTTAAAAATCGATCGATTATCTGACGTCGGTAAAATAAATTCTTAATATTCACGTAAGCTCTGCAGATATACTGCTGGGAGTTCCAGGTAAAGATGAATATATTTTAGGTAGCTAACGTCTTCAACTGGTGGATTCCAGCAATTTCAGCTTCCTGATGGTCTACCTGAATAAATGAGATTTTTTTTGAAGAAAAATAAGATTTTTCGCTACATACCTGTCTTCACCTATGCTCTGCTGATATGCTATTGAGAGTTCTAGGTCTAGATGGATACTACTTAGATAGCTTATGTCTTAAACTTTTGTATTTCGGCAAGATCAAGCTTCCTGATGGTCTACCTGAATAAATGAGATTTTTTTGAAGAAAATTAATCTTTTTCGCTGCATACCTGTTTTCACCTATGCTCTGCTGGTATGGTGTTGAGAGTTCCAGGTCTAGATGGATACTACCTCGATAGCTAACGTCTTGATTTATTGGGCTCCGCGGAGTTCTAGCTTCCTGATGGTCTACCTGAATAAATGAGATTTTTTTGACGAAAAATTATATTTTTCGCTATATACCTGTCTTCACCTATGCTCTGCTAATATGCTGTTGACAGTTCCAGGTCTAGGTTGATACTACCTCGATAGCTTACGTCTTGACCTGTTGGATTCCCCGGAGTTCTAGCTTCCTGATAGTCTACCTGAATAAATGAGATTTTTTTGAAGAAAAATAAGATTTTTCGCTACATACCTGTCTTCACCTATGCTCTGCTGATATGCTTTTGAGAGTTCTAGGTCTAAATTGCTACTAACACGATAGACTAAGTCTAAACCTGTAGGATCCCGCGGAGTTCTAGCTTCCTGATGGTCTACCTGAATAAATGAGATTTTTTTGACGAAAAATTTTATTTTTCGCTATATACCTGTCTTCACCTATGCTCTGCTAATATGCTGTTGAGAGTTCTAGGTCTAGGTGGATACTACCTCGATAGCTTACGTCTTGTCTTGTTGGATTCCGCGAAGTTCTAGCTTCCTGATAGTCTACCTGAATAAATGAGATTTTTTTGAAGAAAAATAAGATTTTTCGCTACATACCTGTCTTCACCTATGCTCTTCTGATATGCTTTTGAGAGTTCTAGGTCTTAATTGCTACTAACGCGATAGATTAAGACTAAACCTGTAGGATCCCGCGGAGTTCTAGCTTCCTGATGGTCTACCTGAATAAATGAGATTTTTTTGACGAAAAATTATATGCTTTAGAATGTTTTTAACACTCACAGTGTCATATTTTATATTCATAAAGATGAAATAAGAAACCAAAAATTTGCGCACGGGCGGGACTTGAACCAGCAACCTTTTGGCAAACCGGGCCAAACGCTCTTACCAATTGAGCTACCGTGCTGTTAGTCCGACCCTGCGAAATTTGTGGTTTCTTATGAAAACGTCAATTGCGTGACGCTTAGCGCCATCTAGCCGTCTGTTTATGAAACAGATGGCCCAAGCAGTTATTCTTTACAGAATAAATTCAACTTGGAAATTGATGTCGCTTCGCTATCTAATGCTTTAGAATGTTTTTAACACTCACAGTGTCATATTTTATATTCATAAAGATGAAATAAGAAACCAAAAATTTGCGCACGGGCGGGACTTGAACCAGCAACCTTTTGGCAAACCGGGCCAAACGCTCTTACCAATTGAGCTACCGTGCTGTTAGTCCGACCCTGCGAAATTTGTGGTTTCTTATGAAAACGTCAATTGCGTGACGCTTAGCGCCATCTAGCCGTCTGTTTATGAAACAGATGGCCCAAGCAGTTATTCTTTACAGAATAAATTCAACTTGGAAATTGATGTCGCTTCGCTATCTAATGCTTTAGAATGTTTTTAACACTCACAGTGTCATATTTTATATTCATAAAGATGAAATAAGAAACCAAAAATTTGCGCACGGGCGGGACTTGAACCAGCAACCTTTTGGCAAACCGGGCCAAACGCTCTTACCAATTGAGCTACCGTGCTGTTAGTCCGACCCTGCGAAATTTGTGGTTTCTTATGAAAACGTCAATTGCGTGACGCTTAGCGCCATCTAGCCGTCTGTTTATGAAACAGATGGCCCAAGCAGTTATTCTTTACAGAATAAATTCAACTTGGAAATTGATGTCGCTTCGCTATCTAATGCTTTAGAATGTTTTTAACACTCACAGTGTCATATTTTATATTCATAAAGATGAAATAAGAAACCAAAAATTTGCGCACGGGCGGGACTTGAACCAGCAACCTTTTGGCAAACCGGGCCAAACGCTCTTACCAATTGAGCTACCGTGCTGTTAGTCCGACCCTGCGAAATTTGTGGTTTCTTATGAAAACGTCAATTGCGTGACGCTTAGCGCCATCTAGCCGTCTGTTTATGAAACAGATGGCCCAAGCAGTTATTCTTTACAGAATAAATTCAACTTGGAAATTGATGTCGCTTCGCTATCTAATGCTTTAGAATGTTTTTAACACTCACAGTGTCATATTTTATATTCATAAAGATGAAATAAGAAACCAAAAATTTGCGCACGGGCGGGACTTGAACCAGCAACCTTTTGGCAAACCGGGCCAAACGCTCTTCTTCAACGTTGCCCGACTTTGGTATTGGTCTTACTTTTGCTAGTTTCCAGGCTTGGGGAAAGATGCCGGTTTCCATGGAAGTATTTATTATGTGAGTAATTATTGGAAGAGTAGCATGTAATGTAAGACGGATCATGTCTATAGATATATCATCATGTCCGCAGGCATTTGTTGAAACGTTTTGTATAATTTTGTGTACCTGACTCTCTGTACAGGGCTTCAAAAAGAACTCCTCATTTATTTCTTCATTGCATTGTAGTAAGTTGTCTGATTCCGTCTGAGCATCATCGTTGCTTAGTAGTTTTAAAAAAAAGTTATTTATGTCATCAGGACAGCACAGATGGTTAGGAATAAGAGGTTTATCATTGCTTCTTATAGCGGAAGAGTTCTTCAAATGATTCCACATTTCCTTTAGGTTGTGTTTGTTTTTATTAACATAATAGGAAAAATACGCCGATTTTTCTCGCTCCAGGGCTTTGTTAGTGTAATTGCGTAAATCCTTATAAAAGTTTCTATGAGTTTCTAGATTTGTTTTACGAGCCTTACTTAGAGCAGAGTCACGTAGCTTCATCATGGTTTTAATATTATCTGTTATCCACGGCGATGATTTATTGTTGATGCGTACTTTCTTCACTGGTGCATGTTTATCAAATAACAGTAACAGTAATTGGTTTAGAAGATCAACTTTGTCCTCAACATTTTTCTGTTGTACAATTTCATACCAATTTACTTTGTCAACTTCATCTTTGAAAGCGTCTAAGTCTAATTTATGCAAAAAACGTTTATAAATGTACTGTGGCTGCTGTTTGGGTTTCTTGAATGCCAGTTCAACAAGAATCATGGCGTGATCACTTATCTCGGGATTATGATTTATATGTATTCCTCTACATTTATTAGGGCAGTCTGTTATCACTATATCTAATAGTGATTCTTTGCCTCCTCTAAATCTTGTAGGTTCTTGAATTAGTTGATTCAAGCCTCGTTGGTTCAAGAATGTCAGTACTTTTTTGGTATTTGGTTTGTCTTGTTGCAGAAGATTTACGTTGAAGTCTGAGAGTATAAAAACGTTGTCACAATAAGAAAAATGATCGATTGAGTTTCTTAGTGCGTCTATGGCTTTTCCCACCGTCACGGCTTCCGTTCTATATGCCGTACCAATCGCAAAACGGCCGACTCCTTTTATGTGTAGCTCTAACCACATCTGTTCTAAAACGGAGACAGGGTGTGGTTTGACACGAACATTAATTCCTTTCCGAATATAAAAACCAACGCCGCCGCCTCTCATGTTGTCTGGTCGTGGGCTAATCTTTAAGGAGTACCCAGGTACTATCGGTATAATTTTATCCTCTCCTGCACGGATCCAGGTCTCATTTAAGGCTAATATGTCGGGTTTGTGTTTGTTTATCTCAGTGAAATATTCATCACGTCCTGTGTTTAGGGAGCAGACGTTAAACAATCCTATCGTCAAATACTGTACCTTGCTACGAGCCATTGCATTAAGTAAGTGTGTAAAGTTGAGTGTATTGCAAGACAGAGTATGTGCGCACAAAAGAATCGTATATGTACACAGAACGTTATGATGTAACAGGTGATGTGATAAAACAGAGTGACCTTTACTGGCGCATTATTTATAGTAGTTATACGGTCAGTTTTGAACAATATAATACAAGGTGAGACATGAGTTGCATCAATATTCGAAATGGCATTTTTACATAGGCAAGACATATGTTCCACTACCTGTGTTATGATATTGTAGATAATTATAACATATATATCACACTTTACATCAAAAACATTTCTAGCAAACAGAGAAGTACAATTATTTAGTATTTGAAGTATTAAGATCCACACCAAAAACACGTTTAATGTCTTTTTCGGTTTTTACTAACATTGCTCTGCTATCATTACCGTCCCTTTGCTTGGCGTAGATGCGTCCCTCTTTTGTCCATACGAACTTCCAATTAGCAGTGACAGCCGCCTGCCTGGCCAAGTAAAATACTCTGCGATTAGTTTTTGTCAGGCGCTCGTTAATATACACACGAGCGGGCTTTTCGACCGGCAGACCTAAACCTTCAGTGTTAAGGCCTCGACGTATGCGTGCATTACGCAGTAGTTCATCTCTCGCTGTCCGCCGCGCTAAGCGTACAACCAAAGGGCGTGGGCGGGCTCCAACTGAGTCTTCCCCCTTGGCGTCCGTAAAGCGCCTTGGTCCGACCCGTTCCATACCAATAATGTCGCGCTCCTCTAAGGTCATTCCCATTTTTTTACATAGCGTTTGGACTATGTGCATGGTCGATTCACCTTGGTACTCAGGCACTCCTGTTATTTCGACCTCCCTAAGCAGTTGCTGCTGGTCTCGTTCATTCATCTCCTGTTTTATATTGTCGATCGTAGTCTGCATTTCCGTTACAAGTGCCTGGTTACTTTGAGTGTTTTTTATTGTCATAAGCTCTGTATGTAGACGGGAGTTCTCAATTTCCAAGGTCTTAACTTTTTTATCCATTGCACACAGATCCGATTTGAAGCTTTTTATCTGTTCACTCAAGAAATCTGTAGTGTCAGAAAATTCTTGCTTTATTTGGTCGATAACATGGGCGAATTCATTTTTAATTTCTTTAGAAATTTCTCTTTTATTGGCTCTGCTGATATGCTGTTGAGAGTTCTAGGTCTAGATGGATACTACTTAGATAGCTTTTGTTTTGACTTTTTGGATTTCGGTAAGATCAAGCTTCCTGATGGTCTACCTGAATAAATGAGATTTTTTTGAAGAAAATTAATCTTTTTCGCTGCATACCTGTCTTCACCTATGCTCTGCTGATATGCTGTTGAGAGTTCCAGGTCTGAATTGTTACTAACTCGATAGCTTACGTCTTGACCTGTTGTATTATGAGAACTTATAGCTTCTTTATGGTCTATCTGAATAAATGAGATTTTTTTGACGAAAAATAAGTTATTTCACTACATACCTGTCTTCACCTATGCTCTGCTGACATACTGTTGAGAGTTCTAGGTCTAGATGGATACTGTTTAGATAGCTCACGTCTTGTCCTTTTGGATTCTAGGAAGTTTTTGCTTCCTGTTTGTCTACCTGAATAAATGAGATTTTTTTGAAGAAAATTAAGATATTTCGCTACCTACCTGTCTTCACCTATGCTCTGCTGATATGCTGTTGAGAGTTCCAGGTCTAGATGAATACCATTAAGATAGCTTACGTTTTATCCTGTTTGATCTCGAGGAGTTCTAGCTTTCTTATGGTTCACCTGTATTGATGTGATTTTTTAAAATAAAATAAAGTTTTTTCGGTACACCTCTGTTTTTACTGTATGCTCTGCTGATATGCTGGTGAGAGTTCCAGGTCTAGGTGTAATTTTTTAAGATGGCTCATACACAGGGCTATGTTATTTTATCTTTATTTTTTATGGTTTTCCTTCCTTTTAGTTTTATTTTCGTCGGTTTGATTGTAATATATATATTTTTTAACGAAAAAAAATTAGAAGTTTTTTTTAAATAGTGTCTTTTATACACCAGAACTATTAAATTTGAGAATGAGGAACTCTTTTTTATATTTTTTTAACTAATCTGGCATATTTATTTTATATTTTTCAACAAAGTGCTCTGCTACCGGAAGTTAGCAGAGCATTTCAACCACATACTTTTTAGTGGGTTTAAATGGTAGAACTATCTCTAACAAGTATCAGGAACTATAGAACTCATGTGCATGCGAATAGAACTCCAATTTTTTTATGCTCTGCCAGACTTTGCTCTGCTAAGTTCACAGACATCAATTTATTTGTTTGCACATAATCTCATACTTGAACGAATGTATAAAATATGTGTGTGTATGTGTGTGTGTGTGTGTGTGTATGTGTGTGTGTGTGTGTGTGTGTGTGTGTGTGTGTGTGTGTGTGTGTGTGTGTGTGTGTGTGTGTGTGTGTGTATGTGTGGATGTGTGTGTGTGTGTGTGTGTGTGTGTGTGTGTGTGTGTGTGCGCGCACGTGTTTGTATGTTATTTTTCTACATTAAGGTACTTAGAAAATAGTATTTTAATAAATTTATTTTAACTTTTTAATTAATTTCTAAGATCTTCAGTGTTATTGTAATCTTATGGATATGGAATGTGGATGGGTCATAAGTCAATCTAGAGTGCTGTTTTAAAATTTTTTTTGCTAATAAATAACTGTCTGACAGTTAATGCCTCACATAATTCATACAAGTCTGTTGTACAAAATCTATATGATTTTTGGGTCATGACTTTGAGTACAGACCTTTGGGCTCTTTCTGCAGACAGTAGTCCTGTCCTTCATGTTCCACCCCAGGCTTCAATGCAGTATGAGAGTATCGATGGGCATAATGTATAATAAACAGTTTTCAAAACATTTACATCCGCTACATTTCGTAGGTTTTCATAACCCATATAACTTTTCTAACTCTACCGCTCATGAGTTCTATGTGTCTCGTTCAAGAAAGATGTTTATCGATTTCAACACCTAAGTATCGAATGTAGTCTTCACGCTTAAGGTAAACACATGTACATGAATCAAGTTATAACCTATCACATGCATGTGCCCGAATATTGAAGTTAGAGTCAGGCTGAGTACTGTTGTTGATGGTAAAGGTGAGATATTTAGTTTTACCTATATTCAGTGACAGCAAGTTTTTGATTAACCATGATATCACCTCTCTCAGACCCTGCTCAGCATAGACGCGGGTGACGTTCCAAGAGTCTCCATAGTATATCAGAGTGTCGTCTGCAAACGTGAAAACTTTACCATTTAGAGAGAGATTTAGGAATATGTAAGCATAGCTCATTGATATAAATAAGGAAAAGACTTGTTCCGAATACGCTGCCTTGTGGCGTTCCGTAATTTATCGGTGTTTCACAGCTAATATACTTACCATTTTAACACATTGATGTCTATTAGTAAGATAATACTCAAAAATTTTCAATGTAAAGTCACGTGTACCTATATTTTCTAATTTCTTCAGCAAAATGGGTACAGAGACGGTGTCAAACGCTTTAGCTAAGTCAAGGAAAATGCCAATGCACTTTCTTCCTTTGTCCATATTATCAACAAGGTATTCTGTAAGGCATTCGACAGCGTCCTCGTCGGCTTGACGGCTCTGAACCCAAATTGAGACGAGGCAAGCATATTTTTCTTTTCTAGAAATGTAATAAGGCGTTTATATAAGAGCTTCTCAAAGACTTTAGAGAGAGCTGACAAGACCGATATCGGTCTATAATTGCTGACATCGTCTCTGTTTCCCTGTTTAAACAACAGGTGTTATCAAGGGTCTCATAAATGCGTTTGGGAAAATACCACAAGCCAGATATTTATTAAGAATGTAAGTAAGGGCCGAGGCAATACAGGGGGGCAATTCTGTTGTCAAAATACAACTAAACGTCAACTGCATTGGTGACGATTATCAACTTTTTCAGTTTTTCCAATCCAAATGGTTGCGTTGCAGATGTGGTTTAGCTCAACTTTATCGTTCGATCGAAGATTAGCCGATTCGTATTCTACTAATGTTTTGACGTTTACGTCGACCAAACCGCAGCCATAGATTATGACAGATAGATTGGAAAGCTCTTGGAGCGTTTAGGATCCATATGAAGTTTAGGGCTGCAACTGCAACCTGTGGTGTCGCTAGCGCCGTTTAAATTTCTTTTGGTAAAAAACAATTATACATTTAACTATGTCATAATATTTTATTTCTCATTAATAACTGGTTTATATTTAAAATAATCCCCTTATTATCTTACCCATTACTAGTAGTTAGGGTGAGAATAATAACTTAAAAGGTTGAGTCCAATAATAATTAATGTTTTTTAAGTACCTAACGCAAAAGTATAATGTGCTGGTGTTTTATTATTTCGTTTAAGAATGCAGCCTTGACTTTACCACAAAAACTGCCACAGATTTATTATTTACATTAGTTCCTTTAAATTTTTATTTAAATAAAACACTGTAATTTTAACCCACTTGAAACACATTAATTGTGATTAATATCAGGCTATGTCCATAGTTCTATTGTTCGCTTGATTGAGAGTATTTGTTACATTATAAAGTTAAGACAATATTATCCAGACCATTCTTTAATCATAATTATGCAACTTCACCGGACGGCGTTCTACGTCAAGACTGTAGATGGGTGGGTGTGTACAAATTGATTTCTACCTTATTTACCCAGGTATTACCTGATAATGCTGGGTATTTATTAAGACAGACAAAATGAGTTCTCTCGACTTTGCAATATTTCACTTATGACGGGATACTTGATAGCGGTGACTGGACTGTGAGTAAATCTCCTTCTCGTCATTTTTTTGGTTTTTCATGAGTATTAAATTTGAATTTAATTTACTTTGGGCACTGATACAATAATTTATATATCCTAAATCATGTAGCTAAAATATTATTTTATTGAGTACTACATAACAAATAATGCAAATTACGAGATTTTGCTAAGATTCGTTACTCATTGTTTGAAAGTGTACCTCAAATACGTCGTTTATCGAGGAATTGTTAAAATATCGTTATTACAAAGACTACGCGTAGCGACATTCCATACGAAACAAACAGGTTATAGCAAACGGCGCTGGCGCTGCACGTGGCAATCCCAAAAGATAACGCGAAGGAGTGGAAAGGTATTGTTTTGACGTGACAACGTCCTAAATTAGGTTGCGGCTGGGAGTCACTTATGAAAAAGTGTAACGCTCGGTAACGTTACGATGAGTCACCGAACGAGAGAGAGGCCCGCCGAATGCCTTGCGTCTCTCTCCCACTCAACTATGATCGGTCTGCCGCGCGCGCAGCACTGAGAGCGAGTGAGAGGCACGCGTAAGAACGAGAGAGACAGACATAAAAAGTCGTTGTCACGTAAAACTTTCGCCCGTATACCGACTTTACAGGCAACCAATTTTTTATTAGCGTACTTATCGCTTGTGGGATACTGCCAATATGGCCATTGAGTGATCGTAGCGCTAGAAAAAAAATACACTAACACTCGGGGCCTGTTTAAAAAAAATAAGTAATACGTCTTTTTTTAAGTTATACATTTACTGGTGTCATTTTCAAGTAGTTAATAATACTAAACTATAAAAATTGATATTCTAATAAACACTGTCATTTAGTTACAAACACCGTACGTACCTGCATGTGGGAAATCCCAGAGGGAAAAACAAAGACTGTGTAAGGTTTTACACGACAACTTTTTTTCAATACAGTACATTGTGCTTATTTGTGGATCTTAGAAATAAGTACGAACCAACAAACAGACAATTCAATTTTACTGTAAATTTTGTATTGTAGTTGAAATTTTAGAAACCTTATCGACACATTACCTAGTAAAATAATGCAACCTAGCGTAGGATCTCGATATGTACCTAACCCAATATAAGATCATTGTTAACGATTTATTCTGTTAATACCACTACAGTATTTTACAAATTAGAAAGATAATAAACGACATGTAAAAATACTCAGCACTTTTAGTGCATATAATGCTTGTCAGATCTACGATGAGTCGATGACACATAGTCATATTAATAACGTCGCACAAGCGTAAGTATGCAAACTAAAAGAATACCTTTCCGCCCCTTCCCATTATCTTTTAATCTACCTGGAATTGCCACGTGCGCAGTAATGTCGCTGCGCTAAGTCTTTGTTATCTAACATTATTTTACAATTCCTCGACCAACAACGGACAACACTATCAAACACTGAGTAACGAGTTTTACGAAAATCACGCATTGCAAAAAAGTATGCATTTATCGATATGTAATACTAATACTCATAAATGATACAAACATGTTTAGGCTATAGATAAGATTTAGGATTCTTACGTAAAGTGTCTAAAGCGCCTAATATACAAAAAACTCAAATTTAATACTGATACAAAACCATACAAAATGCGACGAGAAGAACATTTATTTACCAAATTGTCTGACTGACTGTTAAATACTTATTGTTATGAATATCAATTGGCTGTATATGAATACCTAGACCTTTAATATATATAATCAGAAAAATCGTATATGTTATGTGCGACATGAACAAAACCATTAATATTCAGCATTTCTTATTTTTAAACGATTCTTACTAACCTAATCACCCGTTATGGTGTATCCACACCACCTGGCTGCTTTGCCGGCGGCATTCGTTAATTAACTGCCAGATAATATGGAAAATGATACTGTGGCATGAGTGGCATGGCCGGCACAGCTGCCGGCAAAAAACACCGGGACGGTGCGATATACGAGTACCTATGAAACAAAATACTACAAAACAAATTTTGAAACATCTCTTCTCGTTACTTAAACAAGCTTGTGACGTTAGTGAAATCGAGTTGAGCCATCGAACCCTCCTCTCGATCGTCACGTCGAGAATCGAGTAACACAGATAAACAATAATATCCCGAGTACACCACCAAGTTGTGTACTAGTAGCACGAGAGCGTAATTTTTTGTCTATGGTAACATCTCCCTTCATTCCTTGTCTTTAGAAGACATACTTTTACTAATCTGTGCTTCTTTGCCTGTTTGTTTACGTTGCGTTTTAGCTTAAGTTTTGTAAAATGAATAGCAGAATACCATTTAGTGTCATATTTTCGACTGTAACTGCAAACGAACCACTGCTAAAACTAAAGACGAACGACTCATGTTGTAAATACCGGAATCGGGGGGCAGTGACTTATCATTTTCAGAAATCGCGCTGGGATGCCATCCCAACCAGGCGCCGAGTCATTTTTGAGGTTCCGTATTGTACTTGTTCGTCTATATCTAGCAGTACATAAGACTTTAGATAACGCTGTGGCTTAATATTACAAGATACTTTTCGGGTGGGCGGAATTTCCTGGGCAAGTTTCTGACCAATAGTAGAAAAATAAGAATTTACGTCATTCAGAGATTCCACAGGTCCTCCCAAATTGATACGCAACAATTCTGTAGATAAAGTTTTTGTTTTACCTATATGGCTGACACTCTTGACAGTTTTCCAAATTTGTTTTTGATTTTTACAGTTTAGAAATTCTGATTGATAATAAGATTGTTTTAATTTTTTAACGAAATTATAATAAAAGTTTCTATATTTATGGTATGTAATTTGAGCTATTTTATCATCTGGATTGTTTTTTGCAATTCTAGAGTTTATTGCAATTTCGCATACATCGCAGTATCCCTTGGGAAATCCAGGGTTTGAGAATACGTTTACTGCGAGGAGTTGTAATAGTTTTAGTGTTCGCAATCAGTGCTTCCCTAAGATTTGTGACCAGACAATCGGCTGCCGTATAATCGATGAAAATCGCAAACTTATAGGTAAGAATTTTGGGCACATCCGAACAGCATTGGGTCGCTCGAGCGTATGAGCGCGGCTGCTGCTCGCTCGGCGACATTCAAGTTTTCGGGGGCCCCGCCACTGTCTCCGCCCCGCGCCCTCGCGCTAGCACCGCGCAGCGCGTAGTAACGGCCCGCGCTCACTCGCTAGCATCGCAGCGCGTGGTATAATAATTAATTTACAACCTTACGCACTGGCAATAAGTACGAATACGCACGTAGGTACGTTTTTTGCATTAAATGATTTAATTTACACGTGTTTCCATGACGGGAACACCCATTTTTTGCTCGATTTGGCAGGGGCACTACCATGCGCCTATATTTATATAGGACTAGCTTAAACCCGCGGCTTTGCACGCAATAATAATAACTGCCGTAAAACATCGTTACAAATAAAGCCAATATTGAAAAATTTTACTGAAGACTTGGCTGTATGGGCTTAATTTTCTTTGCGGTTTTTTCTAGATTTTTTAGTTTTTCCTTGATTCATACACCAAACATGTTCATGATAGGAACAAGACACGGAAATAAAAGATGGTATGGATTAGAACTGTTTACTGACCATATTACTATGGATATTACAGAAATAAGTAAAATAATAAAGACGAGTAGAGAGTAGTTTATATCGCCGTGGCGTGAAGCGAAGTGCTCGATGTGCGGGCGCCGCCGGCGCCTTCGGGTCCGGTGGTGGCGTGATCCTGGCGTGGAGGCTTCTGATTGGTCGATGATATGTGGCGTGATCTGCCCGCCATCTCATTGACTTAGGGGCGTTAACATCCTCCCGGCCGTTGAAAGCTCTATCAGAAGCTTTCAACCTTCTTGGCTTTCTGCGGTGGGAAGTAGACATAGGCGATTGATCGCTCGTCTGACTGGGCCTTTGGCAGTGTTCACGTCAGCCACTCTGGGAACTCCGTCTGATCCAAAATAGAGTATAATGATTCTACCCAGTTTCCAGCAAAGGAGTGACGTATTCTCCTCCTTTATCAGAACCAGATCGTCAAGTTTCAGATCTCTGCATTTAACCTTCCATTTGGTTCGCTGTTGTAACTCCGCGACGTATTCGGTGGACCAACGGTTCCAGAAGTGTTGTTTCAGTTGTTCCATGCGTTGATAGCGATCCAAGCGGTGGGTTGGTTCGTCCACGAAGCTTGGCGAGGGCAGCGATGTCAGCGTCCTACCAATCAAAAAGTGAGCAGGGGTAAGAGGCTGGTAATCGTTAGGTGAAGGGCTCAGAGGATATAGGGGCCGGCTGTTTAGAATAGCTTCAATCTGCGCAAAAACAGAGGTCAACTCCTCAAAAGTTAAATGAGATTGACCTAAGATTCTATGGAGATGAAATTTTGCAGATTTAACATTTGCTTCGGCCAAGGCATTGAAATGAGGAGCGTATGCGGGAGAAAACCTGAACTCTATGCCTCGACAAGCAGCAAAATCACAAATAGAGTCACTATTAGATTGTAAGAAAGTGCCTATTTCTTTAGCAGCAGCCACAAAGTTGCGACCATTGTCACAGTAAATAATTTTAGGTAGTCCTCTGCGTGCAATAAATCTTTTTAATGTTAGTATGAACGCGTCTTTGGTTAGTTCACTTACTAGTTCTAAATGCGTACATTTGTATTTAAAACAAACAAAAAGGCAGAGATAACACTTGGTTATCTTGCATCCTCAACCCTTGCGGTCAGTAATTAGGAAAAGTCCTGCAAAATCAGTAGCGACAATACTAAAAGGATAGTCAGGCTCTACCCTGTCAGGAGGCAGGTTGCCCATTATGTTTGACATAGTCTCTCCTTTGAATCGACGACAGACAACACAGTTTCTAGTGATATTTCTAGCCAAGTTTCGACCGCTTATAGGCCAATATCGTTGCCGAATTGAAGCGAGTAAATGCTGGGGACCTGAATGTAGTAAGATTAAGTGCTCGGCTTCAAATATAAGTTTCGTTAGGTGATGTTTGGCCATTAATATCGCAGGATGTCGCTGGTTGTACGGGTAAGAAGAAGTATCAATTCGGTCTCCAACACGAAGCAGTCCATTGTCATCGAGAAATGGGTTTAATGAACAAAGTTGAGCTTCAGCCTTGATAGCTTTGTTTTTACCTAAACATTTAATTTCTTTAGGAAATGATTCATTTTGGGCTATTTTTACAAGAGCCTGTAGAGATGTGTTTAGTTCGGTAGCCGACAAAGGGCCAATAATTTTGTTTTGAGGGTTTTTGCAGTTATGGAAAAATCTAAAGACTGTTGCATATACTCTTTGTAGTTTGTTTAACTTAGAGTATTTTTGAAAGTCGACTACCGGTACCGTAGGTACGTCCTCCGCCACCAAAGCAGGCAATGCTTTCATTTCGGGTAACACTACGTTTTTAAAGGTATTAGACGGCCAAAGGTTCTCAGAATTTTTAGGAAGGGCGGCCCATGCCACCACATGTCATTGTTATTGACGGATTGAGGGTTTACACCTCGGGAGGCGAGATCAGCGGGGTTTAGTGATGTTGGCACGTAGCGCCAATTTGAAGGATCCGTGAGCTCGAGTATGGCGGCAACTCTGTTTGCCACAAAGGATTTAGTTTTGTTAGGGGATCTAAGCCAGCCCAAGACCACATTAGAATCAGTCCAAATGACTAGACGGTTTAATTTGTATCGAATGGCTTGTGTAACTGAGGTACTTAGCTGAACTCCTAATAGAGCGCCACAGAGCTCTAATCGAGGAATCGTGCTAGACTTAATTGGAGCTACGCGAGCTTTGGCGCACAATAAATGCACCTTTACATTTCCGTTTTTATCGGAGGACTTTAAATAGACACAAACTCCGTAGGCTTGCTGAGAAGCATCGCAGAAACAATGAAGTTCTATGTTTGTTGCATTATCTATTAAAACGCGTCTTGGAGCTTCCATAGCTGATAAAGTGTTGACATTTTGATTGAACCTTTGCCAAGACGCTTGAATTGGAGGTGGAACAGGTTCGTCCCAATCTAGTTTGTCAATCCATAGTCGTTGAAGTAGGATTTTGGCCTTGATAGTGCAAAGGGACAATAGTCCAAGGGGGTCGAATATTTTGAAGGTTGTGGATAAAATAGAGCGCTTGGAGCAAACGGATTCGGTAGGGCTGTTGAGAGGGAAATTGATTGTGTCTTTAGTAGGAGACCAACCAATACCGAGTGTACTGGTGGAGTTGCTTATTATTAAGTTAGAATCGTTAGGGGATGAAACATCAGTAGGTAGAAAGTTTTCTAGATTTGTGCGATATTTTCTAAGCGGAAAACAACCTTTAGATAGCTCGTTAGCCACTAAGCGCTGAATGAAACGTAGCTCTTCAGCTGAATCAGCTTCACTTAATAAATCATCACAGTAAAAGTCTTGTTGTATGATAGTTTTGATTTTAGGTGTGTCACACTCCTCGCCTAGCTGCCACAAACATCTAGTGCTTAAATAGCTTGCACTGGCAAACCCATAAGTGATGGTATTTAACCTTAGCGTTTAAAGAGGTTCATCTTCGTTGTCACGCCACAATATAAGTTGCAAGTTACGATCGAATTCCCTAACTAAAACTTGCCGGTACATTTTTTCAATGTCTACTGATATAACATATTTGTACTGACGGAATCTAAGCAAAATATTGAATAATGAATCTTGAATGGTGGGGCCTATCATTTGGAGATCATTGACTGAGAAGCCAGATGAAGTAGGTTCAGAGGCGTTGAACACAACTCTGAGTTTAGTGGATTCGCTTTTTTCTCGTATCACAGGATGGTGAGAAAGGAAATAAGAATTAGTAGGTTTTTGTTCGGTTGATTCTGAGAGATGACCTAAATTGGCATACTCATGTATAAAATTAGTGTAAGATTGTTTGAGTTCAGGGTTTTTCTTAAAACGGCTTTCCAAATTTAGAAATCTCTTTTTAGCTGTATTATAAAGGAAGGGGAATTGTTTGTTCCTTTAGTGGAATACCTACAATGAAACGACCGTCTTCTTGGCGAGAAGTATTCGAAAGAAAGTGCCTTTCACAGAGCTTTTCTTCCTCTGAACGAGGTAGAGCTAAGGGTACGTTTTTTAGTTCCCAAAATTTGGCTAAAACTTTGTCTAGATTTACGTCCTCTTCCTTCAGAAGAAAATTGCACGTAACTGGTTGTTTCCAATGACAGGGTTTTCGTATGATAGGTATAGGACCTGAAATCAGCCAGCCGAGCTTAGAATTGCGAAGGCAGGGTTTGTTTGAGCCAAGGGACTGTTGTTCTGAACCTATTAATTCCCAAAACAGGTCAGACCCTATAAGCATATCTATAGGAGAAGTTTCGTTGAAGCTAGGATCAGCGAGTTCGAAATTGGAAAGGTTAAAAGAGCTAGCATCAAATGTAGCCCTGGGTATTCTGTCACTAATAGTTTCTAGGATGAGACAGGTCATTGAAACAGTGAAATAAGAAGTGTTGGAATGTAGTTGTAGGGCACAACGTTCTGGGGTCATGTTTAGAGATTGATTGCCAATAGCAACGATGTTGACATTAGATGGCTGGGGAGTCAGGTTTAGCCTTCGTCTTACATCTGTCGTAATAAACGAAGATTGACTGCCACTGTCGAGCAAGGCTCGAACAGTGATGGTTTCGTTGGTTTGGGGGTTTGATAGGCGCACCTTGGCGGTGCAAAGTAAGATGTCTTGGGTAGATAGTGCCGACATGGCTAAAGTAGAGTTGCTAGGGGGTGTAGAAGTTTGATTGCTGGGTAAATGAAGAAGGGTGTTATGCCTGTTCTTGCAAGTACGACAAGAGCCAGATAGCCTACACAATTTAGTAGTGTGACCTGGTCTGAGGCAATTATGGCAAAGATTCAATTTGTCAACAATGGAGTTCCTGTCTTCGACGAGTTTCGACTTGAATAAAGTGCACTCATATAGTAGGTGAGTAGCTTTACACAAGGGGCATTCAGAACTAGATGTTTCGACAGGAGTAGTCTCCTTGGAAGTTGAGACAAATTACCTAGATTTCGTTTTAGGCTGAGAAGTAGGTTGTTGGGGAATTTGTTTAGTTCTTTCCGCCCTATCGTTTTTTTTTCTATTGACGGTTTCTATAACGTCAGCGCGACTTTTGAGGAAAGTAAAGAAATCATTAAGAGTAGGTATCTCGGGTAAAGTAAGCCTGTGCTCTTCCCATTTAAACACAGTGTTACTGTCTAACTTGGAGGACAACATGTATACAATTAGTACGTCCCATTTGTCAGTGGGCAAACCTAGGGAACAAAGGGCACGTAAGTTTTTGTTTACATGATCGATTATGAATCTTAAAGACTTGTCCGTTTCTCGAACTGATTCGATATAAAACAAAGATTTTAAATGATTACTTATTAACTGTCGCTTGTTGTCATAACGATTGCAAAGGAGGGACCAAGCATTAGAATAATTACTTTCAGAGACTTCTAGATTGCTAAGTACACGAGAGGCTTCACCTTCCAAAGAGGAACACAAATAATAGAACTTGTGAATATTTTTGATCTTAATATTCTCGTAAACTAATGAGGAAAATATTTCTTTGAATTCTAGCCACTTGTAAAAGTTGCCGTCAAATTTTGGAATATTTATAATTTGCAACTTGAAATTAACATTCTCAGACTCGTGATCATGTTGGTCACACACATGGGTATGAGAGCAGCTCGAAATATGACTAGACCTTTCCTGTTGGGGGGGGGGGGGGGGTGAGCTATTAAAACGAATTTTCTCTTGAGCTAGACATATACAATCATCAAATTCTTGTTCAATGATATCACGAGCGGTTAGTTCCTTTTCTTTTTCGGCATTTAGTGCCTCTATTTGTCCTTGCACCTCGTCGAAATCAATGAACAAAGATTCCATTCTCGATAATTTCATCGCAAGTTTGTTGACTTCCACCGAGGAAACACTTTCAAAGGTTGAAAAATTGTCTATGTAAGTTTTAAATTTAGTTATACGACCCTTAATTGAGCCACGTTTGACATTTAATTCCTTTACTTTGCAATCGGTTACCGATTCACTTGGTGGATTAGTCATTGCGACGAAACTACGAAGAAACAATAAGTAAATGAAATGAATACACCTGCTCCTCCTCGAACTGATTCGATATTAAACAAAGATTTTAAATGATTACTTATTAACTGTCGCTTGTTGTCATAACGATTGCAAAGGAGGGACCAAGCATTAGAATAATTACTTTCAGAGACTTCTAGATTGCTAAGTACTGACTCCTCGTTTCGCAGTCCGCCGCGTAGCAGAAGACCGGTTTGCCATCAGCGCACGGGCGAGCGTGGCGCGTAGCAGTGGCAGGCCCGAAGACAAAGGGTGACGTCACGCGGCCGGCCGGCGCAGAGTGCAATAGGCGCGATGCGAACTGGAATTCGAGAAAAATAGTACAGAAAATAACTGATCGCTAAAGCGTGCGAGATGCAGGGAATGGCTTAATAGTGAAAATATAATTGCAGTCTAAGCTTTAGAGTGAAGTTGAATGCTGATTGAATGGCTTTAAGCTTGAAATATGAATGCGTAGCTTGTTTTGAAACTAGATTGAAGGCAAAGGCGAAGGCAAATGTGAAATTATTTATTAAATGAGTGAAATAGGCAAAGTGGAAATTCTAATGGCGCTAGGGGTCGACACACATTGCTATGCACAGATTGAAGGGGCAGCTAGGAAAAAGATAGGTAGGAACGGGCTCACGAGATTGATTGGTAGGCAAGGCGGACGAAGGTGGCACATGGCACGCTGTTGCGAGGTGCTGGCTAACCCGCCGATGCACGTGACCGCAGATGTGGGCCGTCTGCAGCGTTGACCTTGTTGTTTGATTTGATGTGGGCTTGTGCTCGACGATTTGGGCTGCCGCGTTGGCTCTCGGCTGGGTCCTCTGGTGGTGCACGTTGAGGTCGACACACGGTCCGACCGCGTGCTCGGGTCGAAGCGTTGCGCGTTCTGGAATTCTAGATGGACCGAAATTAGTTTGCAGGTCCTGTCACGGTCGCCACTTTCTTGTTCATGATAGAAACAAGACACGGAAATAAAAGATGGTATGGATTAGAACTGTTTACTGACCATATTACTATGGATATTACAGAAATAAGTAAAATAATAAAGACGAGTAGAGAGTAGTTTATATCGCCGTGGCGTGAAGCGAAGTGCTCGATGTGCGGGCGCCGCCGGCGCCTTCGGGTCCGGTGGTGGCGTGATCCTGGCGTGGAGGCTTCTGATTGGTCGATGATATGTGGCGTGATCTGCCCGCCGTCTCATTGGCTTAGGGGCGTTAACACTACTTATATTCCAAATTTGAAGCTTCTAGTTCTGCTAGAAGTGCCTTAGAATTTTGATGATCGGTGAGTCAGTGAGTGACAAAATTAAGAAATTTGACCCGTTATAATTCTTAAAATACTGGTTCAAATTAAATGAAATTTGAAATATACCGTGTCTTTACAATGCTGCATGGTTCCTGAAAATTTCAGTCTTCTAGTTTTATCCACAACGAAGTTACAGGGGTCGAAAATGGTCTGAATTGCTTCGAGAAAAGGATGGTACGGCCGTGACGCTTTTTTGCTCGACTTGGTGGGGGCACTGCCGTGCCCCCAGATTTCTTTTGGTGGAACATTATATTCTAGATGTTTGATGCTCAATGTTTTGTCTTTGAATTCTTTGTTAAATTGTTTGAATTTCTTTATTATTGACTCCTTTTTTATTACACTCAAAAGTTGCAGTATAATTGGTTTACTGTCAGTTTTTGTATTTATCCTGAGAACATCACTAATTTCTTCCGTATTTATGTCCACATCTAAAACTTCTCCGATTCTTTGAACAGTTTTTATCACAACCGTTTTGTTCTCCGCCGGGGATTTTGGTATATTTTTAATTTCAATACTTGAGGAGTGCAAACTTCGCTCTAGGATTCTATTTTCCAATGATTTAATATAAGCTTGGTTTTTCTCACGTTCTTCCTCAACTATAGAAAATCTATTTAGTAGCTCGTCGTATTTATATGACATAAATTCTAATGAAGCAGTTATTGCCGAGTTTTGGGTTTTTAATTTCATTAATGGTTTTTAAAATCATACCATTTTTTGCGTTCTGCTTACTAGACCAGTCGCCGAACAACTGCTCAAAAAATAACCTTGACTCCTCCTTCGAATAATCAAGGCTTGACTTGTCACCACTACCTTCCAGTTTTCGCTTTGTATTGCGCTTTGTATGTGTAGTTGTTTCTGATTCAAGATGCCGGCGCAGGTTTGGTTCCGAACCTGTACGCGATTCACTACTCAAAGTTGCTCCCGCAAATAAAGTTTGAGTGCGAGTGGAGGCGGCAGCTGAGGCTGGGGGCTGCGGCCGCGACGGGCTAGATGGTGGGGTCCGTTTTAGAGGCATATACTGCAAGCCGTACGAAGCGGAGGTACACCGCCGTAGACGATTTCGTAGCCAACCGTCCGTAGTCGCTCTTCGTAGCACTCAGAAATTCGTAGCACCGTAGCAAACACTTAAAAACTCAATGCACTATTTCGTCGTAATCGTCACTGCTACGATAGCGATGATGTTTGGTCGCAGCGTGATGTTTTATAGCCTAAAGCCTTTCTCAATAAATAAGCTATCAAACACTCATTTGTTTTGTCATATCGGTTCAGTAGTTCCTAATTCGCGAGCGCGTTCAAACAAACTCTTCAGCTTTATACAATTAGTATAAATTAAAAAATACGCTAATAAATGCATTTGTATTTGCATAGATAGATAGATAACTCTTTATTGAACATAACATAAATTGATTTACAAATTAGTTTTAACGAAATGTACAATTTAGGCGGTCTTATCGCTATATGCGATCTCTCTTCCAGACAATTTTTGGGTAAAGAAATCATGAGTTTGATAGGAAGGGGTATTTTGGTGCATAGAAAATTAAGAGCTGAATAAGTGAAAAAGAAATATACAGGGTCTAACAAAACTAATGATCGATAGCTAACGGGGGGAATCTATAAATCACTATGATCACGCTCACCATATTTGGTCCAAAAATACAGGCTAGTTTCTGAGATAATTAACAAAACATCAGCGTGTTTTAGAAGTGATAAAAGACACCATTTACAGCTGTTTTTTGCACTACTACACTGACAAATACGCACACCAACAAAAATACCTAACTGACTACGCAAGCACAGAGACAGAGATTATACAATTATACGAAAAACTGATTATGTAGGTAAACAATTGAAATTTAGTGATACCCTTTGATAAAAAAAGATACCTATGTACTTTACTGACGTTGTAAATGTGCAGTATTATTCTGAATTAAAAACAAAACAGAAATTGAGTTTTAATTGTACGGACAACAGCACGTCAAGGCAAACACTGCGGGGTCTTATGCAGTTGTAATAAGGGGTATTTTGCAACAAAAGTGGGTAACCTGATGTGCTGTCGACTGTACAACTAACAGTCCAATAAAGTTTTAATAAATAAATATTTTTGTGAGTTACCTCAGAATCCATAAATTGTTGACATTCTTTAAAAAGGAATTGTTTTAGTAAGATTCATATCGTTTGATTTTCAAAATGTATTTCGTAAATTTAAATTAATAGCACCAGTAATTATTATCATTTTATTTTGAAAAGTAATACGTATTCACGACTTTTGTATTACCAATTTGTAATCAAATCGTGCAATTTTTTCATAGCAATAGCAACCCTTTTTCTCAGTTTTTCTCTAACAAAAAGATTCAAAGAGCCGCTAGCACAAACGCAAATCTAAAGTAAGCCCTAATTGAATGGCATACGGTTCGGCAGATTTATGTCGGCAAGGCGGCTCAAAAACGTCAAAGGCACCGCCGCCGGCGCCACCGCCAGGTATTCCGCTTCTGTTATGACTACATGGAGGGTGACAACGGTTTCTTAAAGTTTTTTTGAATAAAAGAGCAATTATTCCACATTGAATTATTTTATGTTAACACTAATGTGAACGTGTGTTTAAACAAATAAGAATTTAAACATCGTTGTTTTTTAAAATGTTGGATTACATCGTTTTATTTAAGTTTTAAATTTAAATACGTTTTTAAGTTTTGTCAGTTATTTACGTTCGATTGAACATAATTAATTAGGTAAAGTAGAGTAAATGGTTACCAACTCAACTTTCTGGATTCTCAAGTAGTTGACAAGTAGATAGTGTCTGAGGCATGCTTATTATGTAAGACCCATCATCAAGTTCATTATTATTTATCGACATACAAAAATGTAATGGGTTTAATTTCGACTTCCTTACGAGAATACGTTTAAAAGCGCAAACCTTAAAACAAAGTTGCGATTGAATAATAGTCTTTGAAAAAACTCATTTTTGTATTTAAATACTAGACTAGCATTTAGTAGCATGGTCACCCTACACTGCTACTGCCTACGCGCCACGCGTCGCGTCGGCATAAGTCAATCGCAACAATTGCTTCGAAAGTCGTCACTTCGTCATCTTCAGTCTCATCTCGAAATTGTAACAGTAAAGTCCTGTCATCGGGATGCATATTATCGTTACGTGAACATCGCTTATTTGCGTGTGGTAATGTATTACCATGTGATGATGTAGACTACAATTGCGCTGATGCCTCGCGGATGTACGCCGAGATCTACGGTGTCACGCAGCGCCCGCATCAAACCTGACTGCGATGGGGGTGTGTGTGGCATCCTCAGGCGTACCGAGAGGCACACATACCACTTCCCCCGGGTGCAGGGGCTGAAGCCTCAGGACTTCGAATGTCGTGCCCATTTTTGCGTGCGAATCCAGCAGCGGCTGAACGACAAGACGTACCTGGACTTCCTGCAGAACACCCTAGAGGAGCTGCTGGCCGACGTACCTCTACATCTTTGCGGGGATTGTACTTCCGGCAGGACGGAGCGCCGACCCACTTCGATCGCGACATACGTGCATACCTAACGAACCGGTCCGGGCGTCGCTGGCCCGGTACCCTGATCAGCGCGTTCTCCCGACCTTACTCCACTGGACTGTTTTGTTTGGGGTAGGATTATGGACTTGGTTTACGGTGACGATAGGCATCACATCGATAGTTTAGAAAAAATACGCCAGCGGATTGTAAATGCCTTAGAAATGGTTAAAAGTGATTAGAGACAAGTGTGCGTGAAAACATTATAAAAAAGGCAGTGTAAGCAGTGTTACGAGTGAATACCCAAGAAGGACACTTTCATATCTTTAAGTACTGTATTTTTTTTTTGTAAATTAAGTGTTAAATTGTGTAAATACTTTCTAAGTTAGTGTACTTTTTTATTTAATGATTTAATTAAAAAACAATTCAGGTAAAAATTAAGTTATGCTAACATTCTTTAATGCTTTTTAAACAAATCATCCTAAAATAAAGTTAATGTTTTAGCCTTAATTTCTCGGTTATATCAATAACACTAACCTGCCAGTCTTAAGCTTGCTTAAGTGTGATTGTAAGTCATGATAAATTATTAAAGTTATCTCGCATTTTCCTTTCATTCCAATCTACCTATGCTACACCTCATTTTGCTAGTGAAAAAATACAAATAAGTAAACTTTAACTTTGCTAATCAAAGCCTATTTGTTTCTTATGAAACATTTAATTTCTAACAAAGTTTTTACTGTTGGCTGTTTGTTCATTTAATTGCCATAGGCTTGACTTTCATAATACGATTGTTTTCTGTTATCATTGGGGTTTTAAGTAGGTAGGATCATTTAGATTGACCTAAAGGAAATCATGAAAGGTAAGTATGTAAATCTGTTACTGCACTGATAAACTAAATGAGTAGCCTGGGGTCCTACTCTGAATGCATGATTTTGACTCTAGCCGTCACGTTCGCTCGCACTATCATGGTGTTACAAATGAAAGAGACGGCTCGAGTAAAAACATGTTAATTATTGATAACAAAGTAGGTACCTTATTTTTTGTCACGCTCGCTCGCGCAGACCTGATAGAAGAAATGACAGAGACGGCTTGAGTGACAAAGCTCGGCCATACAAAGTAGTTTTTTCTAGCCTTCTTGACCAGCCACACACACACAGCTGTTAGATGGCCTTACTTATATCATCTAACAGCTCGGTGTGTGTAAATAGCGTACAATGCTCCTTGAATTAATTTGAACAGTGTGCGTGTAACTGTACAATATCTGTGGGTTGAAGCCTTTGTGTGCGTAAGTAAACGACAGCATGTTTTTTTAATTAATTGAATTATTTTGTTTGAAAACATAACTTTGAAAAATCACTATAAAACATATGTCAATATTTTGTCATCGTATTCAGTACGATGTATAGATACCCCCCGTTGGCTATCGATCACTAGTTTTGTTAGACCCTATATATGTATAATAAAATTATGTACATACATGTTTATCAAATATAACAAATTAATGTAAATAACACCTATAATAATAATCATTCATATATACAAACCAATATGAAATAATTTTAATAAAAAAATGTACAAACGGAACCCTAAGAAACGCCAATACTTATACTAGGAATGAAGAAATAAATCCCTTGAAGCCTTCGCTGTTCTTTTCATCAGCACTTAGATGCCATTGATCTGAAATCCCTTGAGTTTTAGGTAAACAGCTTCTGTTTCCACAAGCCAAAACCTACCTTATTGTGTTTAAAAAAGAGTTTTGAGTCTTAACTATGGGGTGATACAAAATTACTGGAGAAATAAACTTTGCACCTGTTATTTCTAAACGATGGTAAAAATAAATGAAAATAATATTTAATTAATTTAGTAGAGCTTCAGGAGAAGTAATAAAGAGTGAGAATATTTTATCTAAATATGTATTATTTCATAGCGCAGAACGTTCATAATGGCATAAAATAAATCATTAGTTCGTAACTTTAGAAGAAGCGTAACCTTTTTCTTTTGAAGCTACCTATATATACGAAGCGTTTTACAATTTTAAATGAAAATCAGTGTCGTGGCATGCTAAACATCTGCTGTCATGACTTATACTTTTGGCACACATGGGGCTTTGTTTTACTCGTATCTTATTTATTTTAATTACAGTCCTTGCTATTTATCATAACAGTAAGTTGGTGTATTTTATTTATATATGTGTGTCAAATAAATAATAATTATATTCTATTCTTATTATTCCATTTTATGTGATCGAAACGAAACTTAAATCATCGTTATAATTTTACCAATATTGACCCTTAAGATATCTACCCATAATCTGCTTGATCTAGATTTACAATCACATTTCGCGGCCCAAATATCGCATCCCGAATATTTTGTACCCAAGAACTCCTAAGGGAGTAAAGCTAACCACAGAATACTAAAAACACCAAAGGCTTATTTTACGACGTAAAAAAACTAATTTCTCTTATTGTTTGAACCGTGGGGCATACGCCGCAATGCGGGTTATTGATTATTTTGTCGTGTTTGGGTATTTTTCTTTATTTTGATTTAGAACTAATAAAGTTCTTTAACTCGTTGAGTGCCGCGCATTTGAGCCCGA
Source organism: Pyrausta purpuralis (assembly GCA_963924145.1). Taxonomy (NCBI): domain Eukaryota; kingdom Metazoa; phylum Arthropoda; class Insecta; order Lepidoptera; family Crambidae; genus Pyrausta; species Pyrausta purpuralis. Next base: position 9,505,537 of record OZ001666.1, read on the forward strand.
GTTCGCGAGAACCATTCCAGCGGTGCCGCGCGCTCGGGCCCGAGTGTTTATGGTGAAGTCTTTTTCTGACGTCATTTTGTATACAGCACTCGGACCAATGCTTGGCCAACAGTACGCTATGTGCCGACCACTGTGCCCCGAGTGTGCATGTTTTTTTAAATATTTTTTTATTAAAATATGCATTAAAATTTCTGGGCAATTCTTTACATTTTTAAGGCAGTCAAAGCGTTAAATTTACACACAGATAACGTTCATTAAAAAAAAATACTAATTATTACACTCTGGTATTTAATAACCTGATTGATGTTTCAATGAAATGAGTAGTCAACTAAATAGGGATCATCATTCGATGTAACCAAAAAAATACTTTAAAACTTTGGTTACAAAAAGAAACCTTCTGAATTTTAAGCACTCGAAAATTAGAAAAAAATCATGGAAAACATAGGTCATGACTTACATCTAGTTACAGCAATCGGAGTCATAAAGCAATCAACTTTTGATTATAAACTTTGACTTTACTGCAAATTAATTTTTCTCCTCTTATTTTCTTAGCATTAAGATATTATTACTTGTGTTTTTGAATTGCAGTCACTTCACACACAGTTTGTTAAATTTATAGACCCGTTACACACTCCGACTTTTAGCAGCGATACAGTCGCAATGCTAACGCGCGTTAGAATCGATGCAGTCGCATAATGTCAACCTTAACACACTGCGCTGCTTTTAGCATCGGTACAGTCGCGATGCAGTAGCTGTAAATTGTCAAATTATGTAACGGCCGTTCCTTCTTGCTCGTCAAATTTCGTAAACAATCTTGACATTGCTTTTTACCGAATTAATTCATTTTAAAATAAGATAAACAAAAAACTCACTAACTGCATTAGTAATTCATCTTTTAGCACTAAGAAATTTTTAATCAAATACTAAATGATATTTTTTCACGAGTATTATTTAAAAAGTTGTAAAAAGATTGTTTACATCATTCGACTAGTAAATAAAACAGACTTTACTGAATTTTGGCGTCTGCATACCTATGCGCGTTAATACTGACTAACACTCGTTAGCATCGATGCAGTCGCGCTTCTGCATCGATGCTAACGCGCGTTAATATCGATGCTTAATTAAATCTGTTCGTTGCGTGAGTCGAGATGCTGAAGCGCGTTTTAAAAACGCGCGACTGCATCGATGCTTAAAGTCGCAGTGTGTAAGGGGTCATAAGTATACCTTGTAGATCTTTTTATAGGCCTAGCAACTTCATCAGGTATACTTATTTTATCTTTCAGAACAAGGCTCTACTCTACACTGAGCGATCGGTGGGCGTTAGGCAGTATAGCTGTATTCGTTGAAATATACGGGCTTCTATGCGGAACATGGAATTAAATTTTTGGTTGTGATGGACATGGCAACTTTAGATGCCTTTTTACACGTCTGTGCAAAGACAACATCTGTGGTGTAGTGGCTAAACACGCTGAGATTGAAGGCGTTGCCGCTCTGAGGCCCGGAGTTCGATTCCCTGGCGGGTCAATGTAGATTGTAATTTTCTATTATGGTTTAAGTTTTGGTGTTGTGGTACCACACTATTTTGTCTGCTTTGATTTCAAGTGCATTAGCTATATAGCTATAGCCGTATAACTTTAGCCGTTCTTTTTCCAGACAGCTCAATTGCGACTCAATGTAAACGAATATTATCAATATAATAATACTACAATGATACGAATATTAATAATTATATTGTTTTATTATTATAATTTTATAAGTGTCATGCGAAATCAGCATGACACAGCCACTTTGAAGAAGAAGAAGAAGTGAAGCAACCTACGGGTCGGTCGTGTTTGGATGGGTGACCAATCCGACCATATAAGTGAAATATATCACGAGCATTTCCGTGCTTCGAAAGGCACGTTAAGCCATTGGTACCGACTAATATCGGTTGATATTAGTCGTTAAGCCTAGTCAGAGGCCTTTTGGACGGCTTGATAACATTTGACAGCAGGGTTAGTCGTCTGCCTTCCAAACACCTCTCCACCAATCCGCACTGAGCCAGCGTTGTGGAATATGGCTCGAAATACCTTATAGTTGAGGTAAGGCCTTTGCCCAGCAGTGGGACGTTACAGGCTAACTTTACCTTGCTAGATTTTGATAAAGGCTTTCAACGAAAATTGGTATGAACGAGATCTAACTAGTAGTATTTGAGATAGCGCACATTTTCAGTAACCGCAAACTTGACTTTGTTATTCATACAAATACTGTTGACAGCAGTCAACAAAGTATTGTGATATTTTGGTTTGGTGAAAGTAAGTGAATTCAGTTAAAGTTGACACGGAATCCTCAGTGGGCGAGTCCAACTCGCACTTAGCCGGTTTTTGCACAATTTTCCCACCGTGCAGTGACAGTGAGTGACAAGTCCATTCTTATGACATCCAGGTTGCACTTTTGAGTGCTAAGATCAGAAAAATGGAATATCGATTGTCGAAAAATAGTCAGTTTTTTTGGTACTTTAAATTCCTTACATTCTCACAGAACTCCAAACACAAACCAAACGCTAATTTATTAAAAGCTAATATTATAATAAACACCATTTATTGTCCTTCGACACGGATCCGATATAAAGCCGGCTATTCACGATAACACAATCCGCTTTACGCCCCATCAGCGCGAACCACATCAAATTACTGTAACAAAACCTATACCATCTGAGATACTGCCGGTTTATAGGCTGTTAAATTTTAAATAAGGCTGTGTGCACACATACTGAATGATTTACACTGGAGCAGGGGTACAGGAGCAGTTTGAGCGTTCGGTATATTCAGCCCGTTATCAACTGGGTCTCGAGGCCTTAATGTCAAGGGAAATACTATGAATAATAAAGTTCTATTTGCTGTCAACAAAATATTGTGGTATTTTACATAATATTATGACGACCTCCGTGGTGTAGTAGCTAAGCACGCTGGGTTACAAGGCGTCGCCGCTCCGAGGTCCCGGGTGCGATTCCCGGTCGGATCAATGTAGAAATCATAATTTGCTATATTGTCTCGGGTCTGGGTGTTGTGGTACTAGCGTTGTGTCTGATTTCCATAACACAAGTGCAATTAGGTACTTAATAAGGGATCAGAGCAATGTATGTGATTGGTGTCCAATATCTATAATAATTTATAATTTTGTGTAAGTGGATCTCTAATTCAGTTAATGTTGACGCGGAACCCTTAGTGTGCGAGTCCGACTCGCACTTGGCTGGTTTTATTTAAGATGACTAGTTAGTTCTGGTTGTCACCGTCGGCCAAAAGATCCATGTCACTGTGTAAGGTTATTTCATAGACAAGTGAACATGATTCTTCTTGTCAGATACCAGGAAAGCAGAAACAGGTGTGCAATGGCTTTTATTCAAGCCATGACGAAGCGGTGTTAGCTTTATTTTTATTACAGACTTAGTGATGCGTAAAATTATAGAATTCAGAAAATAGACAGATAAGCACGGAGTGATGGCATCATATTAAAATAGGCAGCTTAGAATTTTTATAATAAAGAAAGTTCCTGATGCATCTCTTTTCAGTAAATTTATGGCAATTTCTTGGTTCTTCTTAAAAGTTTATGGATGGTTCATAAGTTTAGTGGAAAACTATATTAGTACTTAGGTTTAGTATTTCTTGGTAAGAATCTACATAACATAGGGTGTTTGCCAAAAAATTTTAAATTTGGGGTTAGGGTTGTGCATTAGATTAAAATAAAATAAGTGATACTTTAAGCCAGTGTGTATTTTTATAGTCAAAGAAACAGAAAAATCTTCTGCGTTGTGTATATTAGTATCATTGATTATGAATCGTACACGTAAAATACTTCAATCATTAATTATTTTTAGATATTTCCTTTTTAAGTGTTAACCCTTGTAAAATTTTAGAGCTGGGCAATTTTGTCCACCTCTGTCTAAGGAATGGTTGGCAACATTGCCCACACAAATATCTCGTTAGTTAAGCCGAGTATTTGAAACACAACATGATTAAATGCAGCAGCAATTAATGCCCTATACGTGATAAAAATGTATTCAGCCTGCGCAGCGTTTTCTGGAAATGCGGGCCGCAAAATTTAACTAACATTTTTAGCCCAATTTCGACGAAGCCACTTTGACGGTAGCTGACACTTCCCCTTATGAACTACCGCGATTGCGACAGTCAGTGTTGTAAAACAGATTTTCTTTAACACCTCACAAAGTAGCGCCTTGTTGTTGTTAAAAAAATTAAGGTCTGGAACACCTGATATGGAATTCAAAGGACTTCAGTCGCTGGCACAGATAGTAAAGAAATTTGTGTAAAGTGTGAAAAAACTCTAAGTTTTCATTTTGGTTATTTTAAGTTACGTGTTTAATTTTGATTCAAGTTTCATTTGACGACGCGTTTGGTGTATTGGTTAGAGCTCCTGACTATTACGCCGGCCGTCGCAGGTTCGAATCCCGCAAGGGGCAAATGTTTGTGTGATGAGCACGAACAGTACCTGAGTCATGGATGTTTAATATGTATTTAAATATTTATGGGAGACTGCCCCGTTATAATCGTTATTGGTATTCGTAACACAAAAGAACATTCCTTACTTCGAAACCACGACAATTGGTGTCTTGTATGGCGCATATTAATATATTTTTATTTTTGTCACAATGGTCATTTTAAATGATTTTCACCCTACTACTATACGCGGTCACACTTACATAGGCAGGAGTTTACATAGCATAGGCGGTAGCGGAAGCGATTTAGCAAATACGAAAATCAGATTTAAGCATTTCCAGCAGACGAGGTTACAAGAGAATTAACACCATTGCGGAAATCAGGCAGGAGGCTTATACGTAGTAAAAATTACACATCCTGACTTGAAATGAAATAAAATGATAATGCGTGACGTCAGCGCTATCTACCCAACTGTTTTGCAGCAGTGGGCCAAGTAAATATTCATTACCGAATAGATTCAACGTCAAAATTGATAATCCTTCGCTACTTAATGATTCACAGCTTATCGCTTCAGGCTGTATTTAGTCAAGCATTAAATATACTAATTTCTTCGTAAGTTCAACGCCTCTCCCTCGAGACCGTCTCAAAGGTTTCTACTTACACCTGAACCTAACTTACAGAGAGCAAACGACAAAAGCCTAGAAGGATGACGATCTAATAGATTTTGCGTCCGCATTGACAAATGCGATTCAACGAATGAATTTGTCGTAAAACTGATGAGGCGTTGGTGTCATCGGTGGTCTACCCACATAAATATGCCAGCGAATATCTTTTACAAATCAAATTGATTAAAATTGCGCCAAAATTAAATTCTTTAACAGCCAATAATAAAGCTGGCTGGTTCCTAGCCCAAAGGATCAGCATAGCTATCCAACGCGGCAACGCAGCCAGCATCATAGCCTCCTTGCCGCAAGGAAATGGTTTCGTGTTTGAATAGGTATTAATATTAAGTATTTTTTTTATGTTGCATGTCTTAGTTTATTTTTTTCTTGTTTGTTATTAATAAAGAGAGTTAATTGATTTTAATTTAAAACAATATTGTGTTAAAGTTTTGATAGATAATAATCTTTATATATATAATTCTTCTGTGAGTGTGTATGTCACTGAACTTCTCTCAAACGACTGGACCGATTTTGATGAAATTTTTTGTGTGTGTTCAAGGGGATCTGGGAATGGTTTAGATTCACAATGTTTTTTTTTTAAATTTTCAAATTAAAGACGCGTAGACAGGACAACGTCTGTCGGGTCCGCTAGTAATAATATAAATTTAAAACCTTATTTTTATTTAACTTGTTCATTTTTAAAGTCGAAAGATGCATTGCTTTTGGTTTTAGTCTAGGTGTCCTAAATTGTGGCTCGAGCTGCTCGCGCGGCTAAGCTTGTTGTGAATTGCGGTTTTTGAACGAATGAACCATACCTCCTTTCCTGGGTGGCGACCCGCGTGGTGCCGGGCCCAGAGATCAGGCGCGGATCCAGCCCTTCAAAAAGATTGTGGGCACGCCATTTTTTATTCAATGAACAAAAAACGATGAAGGCACAGACGTAGTTTATTTTGATGCAACATAACAATAATTAAAGCGAGAGCGCGCAAAAATTGGTTAAACTAACTAAAAACATGTGAAAATCAAAACCGCGAGTGAAGCGAGCGCGCGACAATTTTATCGACATTTCTCAAACCAAGGACATGATAAAAACAAAAGCAAACGCGCTCTTAGAATAGAAGAAAATGATACCGCTTCCTCTTGTATTCCAATGACATACAGTTACTAGAAGAAAATTTTTGTCATTTTACGACAAGGTTTTCTAGTACAAACTGTTTGTAGAAACTTTCTACCATAAACTTTACAAATTGTGATTAGGGTTGTGTTTGGGCATGCCCACAGTGCCCACAACGATGTATCCGCGCATGCCAGAGATTGGTGTTATCTTGCAACAATTCCAACGATCTATAGGTAATTTTGCAGCTTGGCGTTTTTCCTTATTGTATTGACAATGAACACGTAAAAACGATGAATTATAGCGAATATCAGACGCCTTTGATATGCGGAGCTCCTCGCTTACACGTCAGCCTTAGTCGAATTGTTTTTTTTTTCATTATTTTGGTGTCAAGGTTGGATTCAACGTTAATGTTGCAATTTGAAAACGTACACGCATAGACAAGGGTAAATTAATTCTTTTGTCCAAGTTATATTGCTTTGAACAACACACAGTTGTTGACAGTGAACGTCTATAGACGTCATAACAATAAAATTTCTGGGAACGGAAAAGGAGAACTGTTCGCAAAGGTGTTAATCAATTTTGATACGGAACAAACCGCTCACCGTAAAGTACCGAGTATCTTAGTTAAGTTACAGATGTCGTAGAATGAAAACTAAAATACGCTAACTATTCTGTAACTCCCCAGTCCATACTCTATACAAAGAGGCCAAATCTTCACGACCGGGCGTTTTAGGAACGACTTTCAAATAGCATCAGATACATGAGCTCGCATGATCTTTTTAGTGATGGATAAGATGGCCTCCACTGACAATCGTTGAAAACAATAGAACTAGACTGCTTCTAAACTTGAACCGTTAACTGCTAAAAGCAATGTACGTTTACAAATCTAATTAGTTAAGTTAACAATGGTAAAAGTTGGCAATCATGCAAAAGTAATGTCCTTGCGAAGTTTTTAAAGGAACTCGATTATAAATCTGACGTTATTTATTACATTCTAAATAAATTTTCACTGTTTCAGTTTTTCAGAAGTAACAATATATGTGTTTATAGTTAGCGGTAGCATTATAATTCGATAGGTATGTTTTTTGTACATAATACTATAATGCTACATGTATGAAAAATAAGACCTGGTAAAAATACGAGTACAAGATAAAGTTCCTAAATTTCTTAATGATGATGAAATACATGGGAAACCATTTAAATATCCCAAGGTGCTCGTAGCGCAGCGTTTTGGTAGTGATACTAAAGTTACGCATATACATATACCTATGGCGCGGTCGTGTATTGATGGGTGACCTTTCCGACCATATTAGTAACATACATTAACAGCATCTCCGTGCTTCGGATTGCTTATTAGAAAATGTTCCGGCTACTATCGGTTGATAATAGTAGTTAAGCTTAAGCCAGAGGCGGTATAGACGGCTTGAAAAAAAAGTCGCTTGCCTTGCAACACCTTGAAGTATGGCTCATATCACGTCGTACTTGAAGTGAGGCCTTTGCCTAGCAGTAGGCTTGACGTTACTTTTAATTTAACCAAGATATGGGCTTGATAACTGTACAGAACACTATAAAACAGCTATTTAGAACACCATGTCCATTCATTTATGGATCCTCAGCCAAGGTATGCTCTGTGACTTGACAAATACTCCCCATTATTAAAGCTATGGGCGCCTATTGAGGTAAATGCTCCACGATTTGTTACCGCTCATCGCTTCGCTCTCGTGACTGATTATTATCGAAGGTACCTACCTCATTATTATATGGGTTAATGCTGGATTAGTAGTGGCTTACCGTCAAATATCACACTTGTCATTCGGTAACTCAGAGGTGAGGGGTGAGAGAGAGATAATCCAATACAGACGCTGTAGTGTGATGACGTCGATACTTATGTTTTGTTTTTTTCTATACCACCGTGATGATTTTAATCCTTTGTTTTTTTAAGTATGTTCCTACTCTTAAAACCTATTTTTTTTAATATTCATTCAAAAAATCTTCTTAATTAAAGATACACGATTGTTTTTGAATTCGTATTCCACCGCTGATGGGTCCCCCATATCAGTAGGTATAACAGAATTCAGAGTGAGCGCATAAATACGACTTTACCGATAAAACAATTTTTTTCACGCAATTTTGAGATTTCTACAACCCGGCAGAGACAACTCTTCGATCTTACCAACTGTATCATAAAACTGAAACTTCCTATAAACTGAGAAAGCCGCAAACTCACTCCATAAACATTCATTCTTCTGAAATCAATGAAAACAAATATTGTACTAAAAAGTTGGTCATTTGCAAATAACAGACAATACTGAGTAGTATAAGAGTAAATGGTTCTGTAGCGTATATTGTTACCTTGGTTAAAACATGGTGAGATACGTCTTAATTTACTATAACGATATTTAAATGATTGTAAAAAATATCATTAGTGACTATGTAATAAAAGTGAGTTTAAATTACATAAGGTATACTTCAGTCATTTAAAGAATGCTATCATCAAGTTTTAATTTTGTCAGAAAATACAACGTGTGGCATGTTATAGAAGAAAACATTGCAATCAATGATTCTACATAGTATACGTAGTTACCATGACGCCATAGAACTCTTAAACGCTTTAAGTCAGAGATACAGGTATCCAAAGTTATAATCCCTAATCAACGTTAATCAAAATCTCTTACTCGTTGTAGTAAATGACAATGTGAAGTTCTATGAATGAACACATTTGTTTGCAATAAATTGCTGGTTCGATTTATTATTGTCATTATACTAAATTTATAATTGATGACTAATGAGCGTACGTTCAAAATGTTTGCTCTTATTACAGGCCACACTTGGAAGCCGATTCTCGCTACAATCGATTTATTTTCGTGTGGTAATTCGATTGCGAGTATAACCGTTTTACCTAAAAAAATCAAGTAAAATATGTACACGTAAAAAATACTATCGCGAACAAACACACAAACAAAACATACGAACAAAATCTAAATACATAGAAATCGTAAAGCTGAGAAATAAAAAACTATTATTCTTCAACAAAGAAAATTAAAGATAACTGATAGAATAAAAGATTATTAACTGGTAATATAAAATGACGTTTTGGTGGATGTTAACAAAATAAAGATTTCAAATGGGAATATGCAAGTCAGCTGTAGCCTCATGTGCGTACGCCTTCTAAACATCCAATACGTTATTTAGGATTATGAGATTGAGAGATAAAAATGACCAACATAATAATAATGCACAGGTAAAGAAGGCAAGAAACAAAATATGACGACGCGTTTGATGAATGCGCCTGACTAATATACCGGTCGCGGGTTAAAATCCCACAAGGGGCGAATGTTTATGTGATGAGCACAAACAAAGTCATGGATGATTATATGTATTTAAGTATTTATGTTAAACGCCTCCGTCATATTCGTTTTGCGGTATTCATAACACAAAAAATAACATTTCTTACTTCGAAACCATTACAATTAGTGTTTTGTTTGGCGGTTTTTTTTTTTTACCTAGTGCGGTCCCTCATATTTTTTGCATTTTAATCCTACAGTCTTCCGGACTGAAGCATTTCCGATCTTACACATGGTATTATGCTATCACCATTGAGAAATAAGCATTACCCACGACTGATTCTTATGGCCACGGTTACTTATTAGGCCATTGTGAAATACTCCGTAAATGTACAATATCCTGGAGTAGGTAGATGATCGATCGAAATGGACAAGACGCTGCAACCAAAGCAGACAAGTAAAGCTATAGAAGACTAACTAAAGACAGAATGAGTACAGTTCTGAAAGCCTGGCTTAATTGACGGTCCAGGAAGTTACATAGCCTTAAGTTAGGTTGTACGAACTAAGTCGGGTACTAGTATAGTTGTAATGACGGTAAAGAAAAGTTACGTATTGACTACAGGCAGGCTGAGTCAATTTTCCGACGATCTTTCCTTCGATGTGTAGACTGTAGATTCCAAATAAAACTCTTCTTTTTGAGATCGGTGACCGTGAGAGCGCGTACGATCTGGCCCACTCACGGCCCTTTATTTATCCAAAAATACATATCTGACTTATCGACTAATAAAGATTAGTTACAAACAAGGACGGATACATAACAACATCTACGTATTCCTTCTTACGTTTTTGTAACCTACCTACATTAATCGTCATAAAATTCCCATTCGCAACAATCCACACTATGGGTTTCCTACCTACCCTCAGAAAGTGCGATATGGGGGACAGGAAATCCAAAGGCTTTACCGGCCTCGCTCCACCTGAGCGAGACAGCCTACTAGGGTCTTCCTCGCCCCTGTACCAAACTACCTACATATTTCTTAATATTTCCTAGCTAGTTAACTGTTACCCTACCTGCCTACCTAATTTGCAAATGGGAATTCTTAACTAACAGGTTTCTTATTATTGAAATAAAATGAGCCCTAAGCTAATTACAATGCTTACTCGCTATGGCCCTAACAGAAAATTATATTTATTTTCATCAAAAATCCTTATAAATAAATTTAACTAAACTTATAACTAAAACATGATTGGTTGTCCGTAACATTACGGTTAAGATGAAGTTTAGCTACGATCAAGTTGAAGTTCAAAGTAAATTTAAATAATTTAAATTTTGGACACAAATCACATACATTGCTTTAATCCCAAAGTAAATAGCTAATGCACTTGTGTTATGGAAATCAGATACAACTTTGGTACCAAAATACCCAGACCGGAGACAATATAGAAAATTATGATTTCTAGATTGATCCGACCGGGAATCGAACTCGGGAACTTGGAACGGCGATGCCTTGAAACCCAGCGCTGCTTTGCCACTACACCACACAGGAGAGGTGGTCTTTAGGGTGAGGTAAGTTCAAGTTATGTTAAGGTTCATCATTATTACCGTTAGAAGTCCATTGCTGAACATAAGTTCTCCTAAACGGTTATTCAAAGTAACCGGTTTCAAGCGGTCTGCACCCAGTTTGATTCTGTGATATTTATACGGTCATCGGTCCATCTTGCCTGTGAACTTCTGCGCCCTTATTTTGACTTAAAGGCTTAAGTTACGGTTATTTCAACGTAGGGTTAAGTTACGTATAAATAAGCTTGGTGCCACCCTCTTACGGAACCCTACATTTTCTTCGCAACCCGCTCCCAACTTTGCCTTTGAAGCTATTGGTTGAATTAATAGATTCCCCACAGTTCAAGTAAAAGCGGTATTTTTAAAATTCGGTTTTACTGGAAAAATATGTTTTTACTGGACTTATTGAGAAATGGGAAAAAGGAAATATTGAGTAACGACCTTTTGAATGTCAGCACCCATGTTTTGAATTTTGAAGATTGAATTTGGTGTTCTGATTTTTTTCGTAATTTTTTTACTAGTCTTTCACTCCCTTAAATCAAAATGTTATTGGTTAATGGATTTTTGATTACGAAATAAGGTTTCGGAAGACTAAATATTTTTTTTTGCGTAGATCAGGTATCTTTTCCCTACTATTTCATTTATTGTCTACAATTATACAAAGTTTCTACATGTTGTATATTGTTTTATTATATTTATTGCCTCTTTTTTCATACAGAAATACAAACAAAAGGCCAGAGGAAAATACCATGAACCTACTCACTTCTGTCAAGCACCTCGGAATGAAAATTACTTACTCGGTTCTGTCAACCTTTTAGGCAGATGGATTTTTTTCAGGAGGTACACATACGGACAATCAGAGGGACGTTAGTGAGTTTTACTGTCTGCGAAAGATAATAAAATAAGTGGGTTAGATATTTATTTATTTCATTTATTAAAATTTTATTGCACTGTTAATGGTACAATTGGCAGACTTAATGCCTTATGGCATTCTCTACCAGTCAACCGCTTGGGAAATGCAGAGAGTTAAATCAGTGGCGGAATATTTAAAAGTTCTAAGAGGGACCAAAAATATTTTTTAAATGCAGTTACATATACATACATACTAAAATAACATAGATAAAAGAATATATAAATATATATACATAAGATATATTAAGGAAAAACTTTATCAATTGGAACTTGGTTAAAACAAAAGAGAAAAATATAAAAATTTACAGGTACGGACAACAGCACATCAAGGTAAACACTGCGGTGTCGTTTTTAGTTGTAATAAGATCTAGTTAGCAACAAAAGTGGGTAACTTCATGTGCTGGCCACTGTACAACATTCCATTACATTAAAACATAAATCAATTTCGGTGGTTTGTCGAGAGTGAAAATAACTAATTTACAACTGCCCGAATATTTGCTCTGCGGTTTTTGAATAATGTGTGTTAAAACGATGAACGAATAGTTTTATTGATAATTTATAATTGACTTGATAAAAAATACTATTACATATTGAAGGAATTAAAGGTCACGGTTTATTGTAATAAAGTGACCTAATTAAACAATCAAACGTGAGTAAGACCTTAGCACGCAATTAAGTAAAAGATCCCATTTTTGAGACGTATTGTGTAGTAAAAAAAACTATATTACTATTGACTTTTTGCAACAAAAATTCTGTAAGTAATAGTTATCAGGATTAGTTAAGTCCTCTATTTAAAAAATCTGTCTGTGATTATAATAACTATACTATTCTGTAGTGCAATAATCGACTAGATAAGTTATGATCGATTGATTGCAAGTAATCGAGATTGCTCGATTGGTATCATGGGAGCACTGAACCTATTAAATGTTATTGGAATTCAGCATTAGTATAATTTGAATGCGGTGTAATTAGGAATACCTACAACAATGGTATTGGAGCACATTAATGGTTTTGATGTAACGATGTGAATTATTTGGTTGAAATAAGTATTACTAAGTTAATTTGAATAATTCAATAAAAGCTGGAATCTAGCTTAACCATCATATTCTACATAGTGTCTTCAGCATTTGTATTTTCTAGTACAAACGTATGTTATCATCATTTCTGAAGTACAGACACAATCGCAACAATAAATTATAAAAAGCCACACCCTATTATTAATTTTAAATCCCGACATAAATCCAATGTGCATTAAAACTAAGTAAGTATTAAATAATCAAGGAGTGATACAAATTTTGTCCCGCATTTTAGTAACAGACGCACACGAACAGAGCGAAGAGAAAGGATGTAAAGGGCGTATTCTCATTTCTTTTATAACAATACGCACGTCCTGTTGACATAATGAAATGAATTGTATTGACGTTGTCTGGAATGAAATAAAGAAAATGATGTGAACGAGCGATTAAGACCTCAATCGAAAAATTGAGAATGAATAAAAAACCATAAATAATTACCCATTTCACAATGTAAGTTCACTAATAAGTAATGGTTCTATCTGTCCAATATCTCATGCGAAATGATGTTCCATTTTGAATTATCAGTCAGTGGTTAGTGCTCATTTGTTGATGGTGGAGCAAGCCATTATTGTATTTACTAATTACTTTTCTTGAGTCAATTATTAGGTTTTACGTAAAAATCTAAATAGTTTTCAAAATATGCAATAGACACTTTTATTATTTATACTCTGAATTGTAATTAGAAAGACCAAAGTGTTGTTCCTAAATAAATAAAACCGGCCAAGTGCGAGTCGGACTCGCGCCTTAAGGGTTCCGTGCCAACTTTAACTGAATTAAGGAATCCACTAACTTCCACTTAGTAAAACACCACAATATTTTGTTGGCAGCAAATATAACTTTGTTTTTCATAGTGTTTGTATGGAGTACAAAGTTATGTTTCCGGTTGTTGAAAATGTGCTATATCTCAAAAACTACTTGTTCGATCCCGTCCGAACCAATTTTCGTTGAAAGTATTTGTTAAGATCTACATTACATATATTTTTTTCAAAATTTACACTCGCTAATTTAAGAAGTTAGATGGGGGGACGCCCATTATACCACTTTGGAAGCGCCTAGCTATGAAACGTTAGACTTTAAAAGAAAATCGTTTTAGAAACCTCCATGCCATTTTTAAAGACCTATCCATAGGCACTCCACACGCATAGGTTTGACAAAAAAAAATTTTTAGTTTTATTTTCATGTATGGGAGCCCCTCTTAAATGTCATTTTTTTATTATTTGTATAAGAATCGTAAAGCGGTTGCTGATAGACAGACAGACAGACTTGACGAAACTATAAGGGTTCCGTTTTTTTTCCATTCGGCTACGGAACCCCAAAAAACCTTGATGTAGATCGTGACAAAGACTTTTGACGATAGAGAGTTTGAACGAAATCAAACTAGTAGTTTTTGAGATAGATGAATTGAAAATGTGTTCAATTACCGCAAACATAACTTTGTTATTCATACAAATACTATTTAAAACAAAGTTATATTTGCAGTCAACAAAACATTGTGGAATTTTGGCTAAGTGGAAGTAAGTGGATATCTAATTCAGTTAAAGTTGGCACGGAACCCTTAGTGTGCGAGTCCGACTTGCACTTGGCCGGTTTTAAGTACACGAATAATGTGCTTATTAACATTATTTTGTTTAGGCGTAAATTAAAAAAATACATTGTTTTAACCATGAATTCATCAAAATAATTAATAATGTCATATTTTATTTTAGATAACAAACACTAGAAACAAGAAACATGTTTCAGTAAGTACTGTTATCCTTAAATTTTCTTAAAAATGCTGCATAAAAAATACAAATTCGCAATTTCACAAAAGCGACCGTTTCCCAAAAACTGGCAACGATAAACGACGGCTATCTCGTTCATATAACATTCATCACGCCCCACCGAGCAATGCATTCTTAGCAATAACACAAAGTTGTAAAAACTTGTAGGGCGCACCATAATCGTTACACTTAAAACCCATTCAAATAACGTGTCTGCGAGTGGAGGGGTTCCTTACAATTCTTTACTACTATGTATTGTAGTGTAGAAAGACAAAAGGACCTCAGAGTCGTATTTCTGAATCTCTTGGGCCAAAATGATCTCTACTTGTACTAATGTACTTCAACACCCAAGCGGTCGCATGAGACCGCATAACAATAGAATTTCTATTGCGTCTCGATCACATACGCTTGAGGGATTAAGATTTTCTTTCAAACTTAGATTTAAAATCTTATCAAAGAATATTGATCCCTGTTGTTAAAAATAGAGCATCTTATCATTAAATGGTAATTGTAGTCGATTTATTGCAGTGTGAAATGAAAACTATTTACGAGCAAGCACCTACTAGCTTTCACACGTTATTTTCAATAACATCTTTTGAATAGAAGGAGAGCAATTTCAGCCAGTACTATCATGTATGCGGCTTCGAGTATGAGTTTAAAATATAGAAGACTTCTCTTCCTAGTCAAAAACTGTTTTTCTCGTCATGTTTAGGTTTTTTTCGGATTTCCATAATATTTCTAATGGAACCCCAAATTCAGGCATCATTCTGACATCACCCCCTCCGATGCAGCACGTCGTAAAAAATGCACATGTTTGGCACGGAGCCAGTGAACTTCTGTGTTGCACTTGTATGTTGCAGACAGACTATGAAATAAGGAATATCTGTATCTAACTGGGGGGTAAAATTTTAACGCAGTCTGGCTGGCAGCGGCAAATCTGCTGGCCTCATTCGACGAAACGCTGATGGTTGGTAATTACTTGCCGAAACATGCTTTGTGTATTTTTTTCTGATTTAAGTTTATTTTATTTAAAACTGTTTTGATTACCAACATGAAATGAAAATGCATTATTTTCATGGTGACCTCGCTCCATTGTCGTCTCTGTCTATACTGTGACTGATCTAGTCTAGAGAGAAGAGCGAACCCATTCCATAGATACAACCCTTCAAGCCTTGTCAAAAAAAAGACAGACAAATATTAAAAACAAGTGTAATTTCATTCCTGGTTCGACCGTAAAGAAACACCGAGCATAGACCTCATAGCATTCATATGTATATTAAATGTAAAATTTATATCTCAAGCTTCCACTTACAACAGTAAAACGAAGTCACATCTCAAGTTCAATTGAACATGTTTAGACAAACTTACTAAACCAGGCAATTCATCACATGTCTGATTCGATATACAAACCGCAACACACCCATTGAATGCTTCTAATGTATACGGCATATATGCATGCTTGCGATCATAAATCCATTGCTATTGCTCCGATGGCAAGGCAAGATTTATGGCCGAAGATGAGTGCTTAGGTGATGGCAGCATGAATCTATGGATGATGTAGGGCAATGGAAAACTAATCTGTATCTTGCAGTTTCGGATACGCAACATTTATTATGAATAGACTGTTATTCCTTCAACAGGGTGTTCTTTTAGTCCACGACGGTTCAGGGGTGGTTGTACAAAGGATAGTGATGCCAAAATATATTTTAGAAAAATATGAAAAAAAAACACAAAGTCAATTTATTATTGCACTATTAGCGAGCGAGTAAAAACTACCAATATCAGGTTGCCTCTGCGTAGATCATAAATCATTTTTTGTTTTGTCTTCATTTTATTTAGAATGTTGTGTAGAGGTTTTCTTTTATGCAAATTGCATATAATTTTTAGAAATTGATTTGAATAACCATCATCATCCCGGAGTTGGATGTCACTGACCAAAACACTCTGTAGTGTGATCTAATAATAATTGTCGCTAAAGTCTTATGAAATCATAGGTTTTCATTGTTAATATGTATTTCAGTAACATATTATATCTAATGGATTTCCAAAAATAGCATTGTTTTTAATATCCTTATCAACCAACTCTAAAAGAGAAACAGAAACCATAGTGAAACATAACATAAAAGTTGAAAGATACCGTCCCTTTTAATTGATAGGTATATTTCATTACTTGTTTTAGTGTATGTTTTCATAAAATTCATGACTTATCTGCCACTGAACATAATTAAATATGTTTTCTTTTAACTTTTGTAATAAACATATTTTGAAACATCAAAGGCATTTTTAAAGTGAAAACTTCTTTAGCGGCGTTGAGCACTTTTGTGGGATGGGGGAAAAATGTGAAACTCGCGTCAGGACACGTTGGCTGATCGAAAAAGCGTAAGACGGTTGGTGAAATTATGGATGTAAGTTGATTTTTCTGAGAGATAAACTTTTTAATGTAATTAAATATAATATAAATTGTAATGTTTGTGTACGATAGCGCAATAAATAAATATTGTATTCTATAAAAATATTATATTATCATTATTATTATTATCATTGTATTATTATTATTATTATTATTATTATTATTATTATTATTGTATTATTATTATTATTATTATTATTATTGTATTATTATTATTGTATTCTATCACAAAAATGATAGTACTTTTATATTGATAATTACTATTCCAAAAAATCAAAAATGCACAACGTTGATATTCAAGTTTTCACTTCTGCCGGCACTCCCGGAGTGCAATTTTTTTGTATATCGAATACCCAGATTTATTATTCTTACCCATATATATAGGCTATACTAAATATAAAAATGCTTGTATGGAATGAGGACGAGTACTTTCATCGAGGTCACCGCTACCTAACCACTTAAGAGCCAACATCGCTTGCACCTCACTTCATTCTTTGTATGACGTGACGTCTGTGTTTGTGTTGTGCGTATCAAACGATTTTCGTTTTAAAGTGGTTATGCGGCGGAGACCTTGACCGTACAACTCGATCACTCAGACCTTTACAAGCCTTTTTGCAAGTACTAGGAATTTAGACCTAGTCTACGCGTGACGCGTATTGTAAATGAATGCATGAATGATGATGAATGAAATGATGATGAAAGAAATCTTTATAAAAATAAACGAAACAAAAACATACAGCCCCAAGGTGTGCCAAAAAGGTCCCCCGCTCAGTATAAGTCATAACAGCAGAGGTTAAGCATGCCACGACACTGATTTTTAGCGGGAACCTTTGCTAGGTGCTGGGTGTAAACACACACTTGAAGGAAGATAAAATAAACGATGAAAAACCGGCCAAGTGCGAATCGGACTCGCACACTAAGGGCTTCCGTGCTAACTTTAAATGAATAAGAGATCCACTTACTTTCACTTAACCAAAATACCACAATAATTTGTTGACTACAAATATAACTTTGTTTTTCAAAGCATTTGTACGAATAACAAAGTTATGTTTGCGGTTATTAAAATGTGAAAGTCTTTACATCTCAAGATCTACATCATGTATTCTTTTCAAGGGTGGGGCATTTTACCACTATGGAAGCGTCATCTCTCAAACGTTAGAGAAAATGGTTTTAGGAACCTCGATGTCATTTTAAAGGACCTATCTATAGAAAAAAAATAGAAAAAATTGTCAAACCTATGCGTGTCTATACACGCATAGGTTTGACAATTTTTTTTTAGGTTGTACATACTTCCATGTGTGGAAGCCATAATTATATATAAATATCATTATTTTTATTTTTTGTATGAGTAAAGCGGTTACAAAATAATTCTATTAACTAAGTTTCGACTGTGTAATACTAAAAGTTTCAGAATAAAATGGCTGTGACATACGGACGGACAGACAGACAGACAGACTTGACGAAACTATGAGGGTCCCGTCCTGCCGTTTGGCTATGGAACTCTAAAAACGATCCATTAACGACGCGTTTGGTGTATTGGCTAGAGCTCCTGACTATTACGCCGGCCGTCGCGGGTTCGAATCCCGCAAGGGGCAGATGTTTGTGTGATGAGCACGAATATTTTGTACCTGAGTCATGGATGATTAATTTGTATTGAAATATTTATGGGTGATGCCCGCGTCATAATCATTGTTTGGTATTCGTAATACAAGAAAGAAAATTCCTTACTTCGAAACCGCGAACATTGGGTGTTGTTTGGCGCATATTTATTTATTAATTATTAACCTAGATGCACGTACCAGCGCGTGATAACAATTTAATTTATATTGTGTCTCAAGTGTGGCAGCAAATTGGTTTAATATAAAAATGAAGAAAAAAAAACATACATTTTACAATGGACAATACAAACACTGCCTTATCGACAACATTGCCTGTGAACATTGCCTTAGAACATACATGTATGGTTAAACTGTTGTTTACACGATACTTTTACATTTATAGGCATTTTCATGTCTGTAAAATTTTACTGTGACCATCAATGCCGCATCTGAGTCGTTTGAACGGGTAATAATAGTAACACCAGTCATGGTTGTACAGAATGACACATAAGGATGGTTATAACCTGTAAAATGACAATGATGTGTCGGGGTGTGGAGCAGGGTAGCCAGTATTTTCATGATATTTAAGAAAACGGCTAAGTGCGAGTCGGACTCGCGCACAGGGATCCGTGCCAATTTTTTAACTGAATTAGGGAATCCAAGCTACAATCTTTCTTTGACTGAACTAACGACTCAAAAATGAGTGTCAGTTCAAGCGACGTACATTTTTAAAATATCAGCGCCGTTCCAAAAAAAAATCAATAGACATTTTCTCAAAAAGCTCTGAATCAATGTGCATGGTTTGTTTTATAGTCAAATAATATGAAAAACAAATTTATGTTAAAACTCCACAAAGTCTGGTCTTCCAAGTCCGCACCGACTGATGCATACAGGTCCTAAATATTTCACTTAATACTTAACCGGGCAAACTACATAACTACTTAACTAAATTAGATAATAACAGTTAGTTAGTTACTATCCAGCGGTCGATGTCTGAAGCACAAGAAATGTAAAAAAAATGTCATTTTACGTAGATAATTTAAATTTTCTGATTTTCTGCAGCTTCAAATATTCTTGTAACTTAAGTTACTTAACACATCTTTAATAATTCGGAAAACATTCTTCTATTTTTTTAAGCTCAAATCAAAAAATCTTCTAAATCATAAATACACCAATTTTGTCTCAGTTTTTCGAACGCCACTTGGTTGTTTTACACGAAAAATATGTCGTGACTTCTGAAGCAGGTAAATATTGAAACGGCAGAGCATTGAAGCATTTTTATTGCAATTATCTGAATATTTACTTACCTAATACTCATCTAACCTACGTAGTTACGCCGTACTAGAGTTCACAGTCATAATAATAATATATTATATCTCATCAATTATTATGACTGTGTACCTTATAAAGTTTTTTTTCCAATATTTTATGCATTGGATTATTATGAAAATACACAATTTTTACGTTTTAAATTTCACCTAGTATACGAAAACATATTTCTAAAGGTATTTATACTAAATCTTAGATATCTAAAGATTTTGAAGATGGATATATGTTTGCTACTTCTTCACGCAAAAACTACTCAACGGATTTTGATGAAACTTAACAATAATATGTTTCATACGCTGGAATAGGACATAAGCTACATGTTTTTTATGATATACAATATTAATGCGGCTGCAGCCGTTACTTAAAACGTTATTTATTAAAACGTTAAACTTTGCACATTATTTTGTAAAAAGCGCAGTATAGCTTTTACTCTGTGGTAAAAAAGTTCGCGTTTTCTTCTCAAAAGCTTCTCTTACATAAAACGCAAATTAGTATTTCACCAGAAAATGGGAATAAACGGTAATTCAGTAATATGTTTTATAATCTTCAAAGCCGATGTTGAGATTTTCCGTATGAAGCTCTTAATTACATTTTCTCATTAAGTATACTGTCAAAGATATTTTAATTCTGTTATCTAATGCATTCCACCTCAAAGTTATAAGAAACAAAATTAAACAAAACACTATTCTTAGCAACGAATAAAATCAGCTTATAACAACTTATTAACTGACTAAAAATGAGATTACTTTGTTTGTAAAGGACAATATTTTTTTGTATGGGAGTTGGGCTTAAAATACAATTCTAACTAACAGAAACAAATGATACACCAAATGAAAGAATAAATTCATACAAACAAAAAACACACATTTTTGTGAATTTTTCGATATGGGTTTTGTTTTTATTTTCAATCTAAGTCTTTTATTACTGGCATGTACAGCAGAGAGTTGCAACACTGTCCGCAGTAAGTTCGTTTTGTTTACAGTTATAGAAACATTTTATTTTGTTTATTTTTGAGAAAACGAATACAAAGATACTTAAATTACATTAAAAATCCAAAAAGAGAAAATGCCCACTTTACAATCAGCTTGATACTTATCCTAAAACAAAGATTTTTACTCTTTATTTTTTTTAAATTCGACGAACAAAACACTGGTTTGGTTCCATCCACTTCTTCATAAATATTGACATCTGTCATATGTCAGTGTCAGCAAATCAAATGTCAAAAGCGGTATAAATCAACGTTCTGTTCGACGCATTTTCAAGAATAACAAAATGTTTTCAAAAACAAAACGGGCGTGTTAAAAAATCTAAAAATAATGTTAAATGAAAGTATTTAAGTTTATAAGTAATCCATAACTAAATATAACCCTGTTAAATATTTACGTATTTTAGGCCCAAAAAAAATGATGTCCATTCAAGACAGAATAAAACATTAAAATTTCACCCAATCACCTAAGATTCCGACTCGACCCTAGATTCAAACCCTCGATTTTTATAAGTTCCAGCGGCCTAAAAAGTTTAAAACACTTGAAATAAAAAGAAAGATTAAAAAAATATAACTGCCTTCATAAACTACAGTGTGACATGGATCTATTGGCCAACGGCAAAAAACAGAACTAACGCTGTCAAATAAAAAAGTGTGGTTGCCAGCTTAGTGTAGCAAAATATCCCCAATCTTACAAGAGATTTTCCGATTTTACCTTTTGTTTTATTTTCGTACATGTTCTGTGTAAAGTATTACAATGATTGCTTTTAAATACCGTTGACTTACACTCTTGAAATAAAGTTATAATTTGCAATGTTTTTGACTGTTAGTACAGTTAATTTACAATGATATAAACATAAATGTGTGTATTGTAATATAATCATTACTGCTCGTTTCTGAGAAGTCTTGAAATAATTATACAAACATATATTCTTACGAAATTTTGCACACGTGTAGGAAGCCTTAATTGATCAACATACTAAAATTTTATTAAACTCTGACGATATCACATACGTACAGTTAGATTTGATTACCTCCTTTTTTGAAGTCGGTAATAAATACATTCAATGAATACGTAAGCAGAACAAACGGATTTAAAGATTTTTTATAAATATTTTTTAACAATGCACCAAAACGTGTGTCACAGTAAAATTATTCCTCCTAACAAGCCATTAGTGATCTACGAGGCATAACGACAAGTAATGGTGTCCTTGACTTGGGTATTAATAATTTTCTCTTTCCACACTCTGCCGGAAACAAAACAAAAGCTTTATGTAAAAGGTCACATTTAATATTAGTTAGTGTCGGTGCTAAAATAGAAAGGTAAATGTAGCTGATTACCTAGGTATTAGAATTTCCGAGAGTGATTCGAAAAATGATAACTGAATTTTGTGAGTACATGGTAACATCTTTATTTTGCGTGACTTTAATTGATTTCTAATTCATTTTCAAACGAAATTCACACGCTATATTCAAGCGAGTGATTCAAAAATAGGGCGCCAGGGATCTTAAGCAATGTTTGTAGCTAAGAATAACGATTTATCGACGCTAATCGTAGAAAATTGACTATAAAATGACGTTAATACACCGTTTATGTGTTAGCAGGAGACACAGGCGACGTCGAATGTCGTGTCTGGAAACTTAAGCCACCAGTTTTTCCATATGTGGACTACAATTTACTATAAAAAATGCATTTACGTGAAGCTGCACGGTATTGGAGCGCTGTTTTTAAATAACTTGCGTCAATATTTCCAGTATTTTGCTCTCAATAATTAATTAAAAGTCAACTCCGACGACCTCCGTGGTAGAGTGGCTAGCACGCTGGTTTTAAGCGTCGTCATCTCGTGAGGTTCCGGGTTCGATTTCCGGTCGGGTCAATGTAGAAAACGATCTTTTCTATTTGTTGTCTCGGGTTTGGGTGTTGTGGTGCTACCGTTGTCTCCGATTTTCCATAACACAAGTGCTTTAGCTACTTAGCTTGGGTTCGGAGCAATGTCTGTGATGTTGACAAATATTTATTTATTTATTTAACTATACTCAAACTGTTGATTTGAATAGTAATAGAATTCAGTCACGGGTACGACCACTGCCGTTTCGATTTTAGAACATTTTCATTCGATAACGGCACATTAATCAATAAAAAACACTCGCCATATTGGCGCATGTGACTTAAAATAAGGCCCCCGGACCACTTTTATTGAATCACTTGCGTCAAGATGGCATCTGACTATAATTTATTTATATCCGATTTTCCATTGAAAAGTAGAATAATTCCACGCGCGTGTGATTAAAAAAAATATAACTGAATTTTGTGAGTACTAATATCTATATTTCGCGTGATTCCCATTGATTTTTAGTTAGTTTTTGAACGAAAATTACTTACCATATTCGAGAGAGGATTCAAAAATAGAGAGCCCCTTTTCTGAGTGCGAGTCAAAATAAGGTTGTCATTATTCATTTTCGTTGTCTGACAGTGATTTGTATTTATTTTTATTTTATGTATTAAAAATCAAACGGAAAAACTTAAGTACACTAATACCAGTTTGATTATAAACCAGTATTGGCATTACCGCACACTGCGATTTGACGTCTGTCACTCAGTTGGATCGTTTTCACATGCAAATACATTGCTTATCTTAGGCAAGACTATGATTTTCGTTTAATAGCTCCATTATAAAAAACCGGCCAATTGCAAGTCGGACTCGCGCACTGAGTATTCCGTGCCAATTTTAACTGAATTAGGGAATCCACTTACTTCCACTTAGCTGAAATACCACAATATTTTGTTGACTGCAAATATAACTTTGTTTTTCATAGTGTTTGTATGAAGAACAAAGTTATGTTTGCGGTTGTTGAAATAGTTCGATCTTGTGCAAACCAATTTTTGTTGAAAGTATTTTTTAAGACCTATATTACGTATATTTTATAAATTTACACTCGCTTAGTTAAGAAGTTAGAGAGGACGCCCATTTTTCCACTTTAGAAGCGTCTATCTATCAAACGTTAGAGTTTAAAAGAAAATGGTTTGAGGAACCTCAATGTCATTTTAAAAGACCTACCCACAGAGACCCCACTCGCATAGGTTTGACTAAAAAAATATTTCGGTTTTTGTTTCATGTATAGGAACCCCCTCTTAAATATCATTATTTTATATTTTTTGTATAAGAATCGTAAAGTGGTTAACAGGATACATCTTCCTAACAAATTTCAACAGTGTGATGCTTATAGTTATAGAATATAGTGGCTGTGACATACCGACGGACAGACCGACAGACAGACTCGACGAAACTATAAGGGTTCTGTTTGTTGCTATTTGGCTGCGGAACCCTAAAAGGAATCTTTTCTTTAACAAATGAACTGGTTTATGTATTCAAGCTATAATATCAGTTTTGGAACTCAGCCAAAGGTCTGAGCGGTTGATGGATTGTCAACATACATGATTTGACGATACATTCATTTACCCAAAGGGATGAAATTCTATACCAGACTTCGCTATGCGGTATTTTGAGGAATTTACATAATACTCACACATTTTAGGTTAATTAGTACCATGTACCAGGAAAGAGGGGAAGAGGAAGACCAAGGAGAAGTTATTTCGACCAAGTGAAGGAAAAAGTAAATGTCATGTCGTATACCAGGAGGTCAAGGAAAAGGCAAATAAAAGAAAAGAATGGCGATTACTCCACCGACAAGAGCGAAGCTCCTAAATTTAAGAAGAAGAAGTACCATGTTGTTTAACATAAATTGTACTTGTAAAAAGCGACTGTGTCAGACCAGGAATCAAACCCTGTGTCTTACGCGGGCGCATTCCTATGCCATTAGGCCACCGACACATTGGTAAGCCTGATGAATATTGCAAGTGCTTTCTTTAACATCCGAAGGAAATATTTTTATAATATTTAACAATCAGTTATAAAAAGCAATGTTGCCTCTTTCATGCAAATATGAATCATTGATACAACTTAAGAAAAACAAAATTTCAAATTTATTTCAATAACATATAAACAAATTATTACAGAAACATTCTTGCGTTAACAACTGCAGGAGTCAAAAATCTGTGTCGCAGTTATTAGCGCCCACCTCTAAAATTTTACAAAAAATCACATTATTTTTCCTATTTTAATTACAATACTATTATAAGTAAGTCCTAAGTAATATAATAATATTACTATAAAATTAAAATTTGTTTGTGTTATACTGGAGTGTATATGCATGCGAGCGTACGCGTTGTGTGTGTGTGTGTGTGTGTGTGTGTGTGTGTGTGTGTGTGTGTGTGTGTGTGTGTGTGTGTGTGTACTGTTTAAAATAATACAACATGTTTTAAGTATATTCATATTTTTCGAAAGAAGAATTTCAGGTTGAAGTTAATTATTTACTAGGGGTTTAGAATGAGTTTACTTTTGAAAAACCTGTATTACATAAGATTACGTTGTAATTGCCTCTCTTTTCAAAATCCATTTCTAATGGATAGAAGTGTTCGATGCTAATGTGTATCTTTCACTTTTGCTTATTTTTACAGAAACAAATGTTATGCCATAGTCTACGTACTATGTTAAGCTACGAACTACCATTAACATTGTTGCTACGATCACACAATGCTACGTCGTAGTCACATCCGTAGCATCAGCACAGTGCTACAAATATGGTAATTAAATAAACTAAAAAAAAATGGTTATGAAGATTTGACCGAGAAAAACTGTAAAATCACGTAAAAAATACGTTATAATAAAAACGAAAAGTATCATAAATTTTAATAATTAACACCTTGACTGCCTTAAATTTTACGAAGAAAAATCCAAGAAACCCTTTTTTTTTAAAGACGTCGCCGTAATACTTAACGAGTTAAAAGATGCCGAACTAATTGTCGCAAGTACATTACTTTAAATTAAGGTTTGAAATTGTAAATGATATCTTATCATAAGGTTATCTAAACAGCTAGATTCTGTTCTGTTTTTGTCCAGTCACTAATTCAATCCCATTTCATTCCAAAGCGTCAACCCCATGATTTGTCTTGCACACTTGTTTTATCATATTCGTTATAACTCCACTCTCGCGTGACACCCTTACATTACCGTGTGAAAACAGTCTATGTTTTCATAATTATAATAATATCCGCCCAAAATGGATGCAAAATGTTTGCTCAAAGTGTGATGAACGGCCAGTATTCGGTTCGCAATAACGCTAACGCTGCTCGCTCGTAAAACACGACATTAACTCGTTATAAGCTGAGGACCCATGACTGGACTAGGGCTGTCAAGTATTTCTAACAAAGTGCTAACTATCAAACGGAGGAGAATACCATACTGGCCTATTTCAATCACGGCGGTCGCCTAACGACTTCAAAAAAACCGGCCAAGTGCGAGTCGGACTCGCGCACTGAGGGTTCCGTGCCAAGTTTAACCGAATCAGGGAATCCACTTACTTCCACTTACAAAAATACCACAATATTTTGTTGACTGCAAATATAACTTTGTTTTTCATAGTGTTTGTTGAAGAACAAAGTTATGTTTGCGGTTGTTGAAAATATGCTCTATCTCAAAAACTACTCATTCGATCTCGTCCAAACTAATTCTCGTTGAAAGTATTTGTTAACACCTACATTATATATTTTTTAAATATCATTATTTTTATTATGTGTATAAGAATCGTAAATCGGTTAACAAGATACATCTTTCTACCAAATTTCAACAGTGTGATGCTTATAGTTACAGAATAAAGTGGCTGTGATATACGGACGGACAGACAGGCAGACAGACAGACTTGACAAAACTATAAAGGTTCTGTTTTTTGCCATTCGGCTACGGAACCCTAAAAATGAGGTTATGAATTCGATGTGTTTGTTAACGATATCGAATAATATTTAATTATTTTTTAAATAGCACGTCATAGCGAGAAGATTATTGTATAGTTCAATTAGGTACTTATTTTCCAACAAAAGGTACGGTTTTTAACCGACTTTAAAAAAGGAGGAGGTTACCAATTTGACTGTATGTTTTTTTTTTGTATGTTTGTTACTCATATCTCAGTCGTTTGTCCACCGATTCGAAAAATTTTTTGCCTACTTAGAGGGTATACCTTCTAGTTGGTCCCATTTTTTTCAATTTGGAATATGGGATCTTGGTGTAATCGAGGGAAACCCTCAAATTATAAAGGCACGTATAGTGTTTCTTTACTTGAATCTTAATGTTGACATGTTGTTACGTCTAATAGTCAACATCTTGTAGGGCTGAGCTGATGGTGGAACTCCTTAACGCTTAGGAGTTCAGAAATTATAATGAAATAACTTAAAAAAGGTAGTTTGTAGCTTTTTAAAAAACAGAGTCATAAGGTGCCCCCCCCCCCTCATTCTCCTGTAATCACAAAAAATTAAGAAATAAAATTAACTTTAAAAAAAAGGTAAAACCGACTTCAAAACCAAAATGCACTTAAAAGTCTTAAATAAACTCTTAACTATTGAAAGGAAAGGAATCCATTTTAGGCAAACAATTTCTTGCCTAAAACGGATTCTTTTCCTTTTAATGGTGAAGAGTTTATTTAAGACTTTTTAGTGCATTTTGGTTTTGAAGTCGGTTTTTACATTTTTTTTTTGAACGTGGTTTTACTTTTTTTACACACTACATACATAACAGTTATAACAACTGATAACGATATTTTATGGCCATATCGTCGATGTCAACCCTGGGTTTTGCCATTACTGTTTTGTATCGCAAATATATTTTATGGGTAGTGTGGTATCTGTCTAAAAACGGGAAATTCGGTCAATCCGGCTGTTAAAAAATGGGGATTTTAATATGATTAAATGTAACGTTTGGGAGCAAGCAAACAACCGATATGCGCAGAAGCTGGTTTATTACTGAAAATGACAGCGCGACACTCAATGTGTCGGGCGCTAGATACATGCATTGTTTCATACATATCACTCCTCCAACACTACTTAGAAGCAACCCTGGAGACAATAAAATAGCAACAGTAAACATCAAAACTAAATTAAGGTAGTACACGTCTTTTACAACTTTTAAAAATATTTCTTATAGTTAATTATTTTACGTGGTCTTTTAGATCGACTGTCGGGCGACCCATCAATTCTATTTTCTGAGTTACCCAATAGTTCTGGTATGTTTTCTACGTTAAGATCAGAATTAGTAATAGGTTGCTCAACATCATGACATTCAATATCGCCATCTGACTGTGCTTCAATAAATTCGTCATCCTCCCCATCATCCTCCCCCACGGTAGACTGATCATCGTTATTTGCACTTCCGGAGGCGGCCACGACCGGTTCTGATACGTCTTCCGCCGGCGATGGATTTGCGACTGCGTCATCTGCGCTCGTTGATGACGGCTTTGGCGTCACTTCATGCTCTGAATGTGTCACCAATGGAGAGGAATCGGAACTGGGCAATGATAGTATGACATCATTATTTAGCTTATCTTTATAATCATTTTGCAATATTATTTCATCTCCCTTATATTTCATAATTTGATCTACATGACGTCTATGTGTTACATGAAATTCCAAAAACAGTACATCGAACATTCTTTTTCCTACAATTTTAACAATCTTACCTAATGACCAAATTGATTTGCGTGCAATATACCACTTTGCCCAAATAATTTCGCCCACGCGAAAACATCGATGTTTTGGTAGTTCACTTTTATTTCCAATAACTACAATCTTATCATTCTTTTTAGGAGATATTAAATCTAATCGAGACCTTAAATTTCTACCCAGCATTAATTTAGCAGGAGTGAAACCAGTTGAGCAGTGAGTTGTATTCCGGTATTCAAATAGAAATCCTATTAATTTTTCACTAATTACCGATTGGGTAAATTTATTATCATTTAAAATACATTTCAGCATCTTTTTGCATGTTTTTACTGAATTCTCCGCTTGCCCATTGCTACAAGGATGATAAACTGGGGATGTTTTATATCTGATACCGTTATTACCGCAAAATGCCTGGAATTCGGCTGAACATATTTTTGGGTCATTATCCGAGACAATTATGTGTGGAAGACCGTATCGAGAGAATAAATACTTTAATTTCGTAATGAGCGCATTCGAACATGTCCCGTTATTCATATGGATACACTCAAGCCACTTACTGTACGCATCGATCACTATTAGGTATACATTTCGCCCTACAGACATATAATCGATGTGTAATCTATGCCATGGTGCTGAGTCACGCGGCCACGACGCGGCCGGCACGCGCGGCGGGTCGCTTCGAGCAGTTCGAGCACACGCGCACACGTTGCATGCGCCGATCCACTTTTCTATGTCGCTGTCTATGCCCGGCCACCACATTTTCTACGAGCTGCATTTTTCGTTTTAACAACACCAAAATGCGCCGAATGCAATTCTTCTAACATTTGTTTTCGGAAAACTGAAGGAATAACTACCCTGTGGCCTCGAAATAAGCAACCATCTGCTTCCTCGAGATCTGCCTTGCAATAAAAATACGGCCGTATGTTTTTGCATTTAATTTTTTTTGGCCAACCATGATTCATATAGTTCATTAGCGTACTGAGAACCTTGTCTTTGCTTATAGCTTCCCTTATATCAATAAATGTTATTGGCTTCATATTTGCATCTAAAAATTTTAAATAACTGTATTCAGTCATTCTTTGATTATTTAATGTATAGGCATCTGAATTAGGCATGGGGGCTCGAGAGAAATAATCAGCTATCAAGTTTCTTTCACTTGTTATATACTTAACAGTATAGTTGTATGCCGATAGTATAAGTGCGTAACGTTGCAAACGAGATGCTGTCGTTACTGATATGCCATTTTTATTACCAAAAATTGATAGCAACGGCCTGTGGTCTGTTTTTAGTATAAACGGCTCCTGTCTACCGTATAAGTACTGGTGAAAATGCTTCACACCGAATATTATAGCCGTAGCCTCCTTCTGGATCTGGCTATAGTTTTTTTCACTGGCCCCTAACGACCTAGACGCGAAAGCTATGGGTCTTTCCGTGCCGTCTGCCTGAGGATGGGCCAGCACCGCACCGAGCCCGGCCGGGCCCGCGTCCACCGCGAGCACGAGCGGCGCGCCCGGCTCGAAGTGCGCCAGCACGCGCTCCGACGCAAGCTCCCGCTTCACTTGTGCGAAGGCGCGTGCCTGCCTCTCGCCCCACTCCCACTTAGCGCCACCCCTGAGCAACTCGTGCAACGGCTCCAGTAGTGATGACGCATTCGGAATAAAGCCGCGATAATAATTAACAACACCGAGGAATCGCTTCACACCTAAAACATCTGTGGGGGCAGGGGACTTTATTATGGCATCGACTTTATACGAGCTCGTTTTTAAACCGATATATATCGATAGATATCGATAATATATCCCAGATATGTAACGTTATCTTCAAAAAATGCACATTTATCCTTTTGTAATCTTAGTCCTGCATCATGCAATCGACCCAGTGCATTCTTTAGTCGCATTAAGTGTGTTTTCCTATCGGGACCTGTAACGCAAATATCGTCTAACCAACATGCTACTCCTTCTATTCCAGATAACAATGTCTCCATTGCACGCTGGAAAATCGCTGGTGCGTTGGCAAGACCGTATACTGTAACGTTGTATATTTTTGTCTAAGTTCGCGTGAAACGAAAAGCTAAATGGATGTAGGACTTCAGTCCATATTTTGGCATAGATAAGATGGATGGTGACACTGACATGTGTCAAGTGTGACAGCTGCTTTTTTTCCGGTGCCGCACTGTTGGTCGTGCGTCGGAGTGGAACGTGTCTTAATATGTAATTAATTAAAGAAATGTGATTACGGGGCACGCCCCAAATTATTTTGTAGTTTGATAGTTATTCCTGACGCCGCCAACATGTCAATTTGGATGAATTAATTTCAAAAATGATTTGATATAAATGACTGGAAAATGGTCTCAAATAGAAAAATTAGCATAAATGTTTAGTAATTAATTCAGAAATTATATGGCGAGCCAGCTTTTGCAGGTTTCGCTTTTGATATGTGTCTGTAAGTTGAACAGTCACAATTTGGTGATCATGTTGTAACCTCAGTGACCTTACTTAGACCTTACTAAGACCTTACTTAGACCTTACTAAGACCTTACTTAGACCTCATTTGGATTAATTTTTGAAGTCAGAACTTCCTTATGGATTGATTTGCTTCTTGTCTGCTGTTTTGAGAATGGATCGGTATCGGTGAAACTTTGGGGTAATGTTGCAGAATTGTTTGTAGTTTGATGCAACAAAGATTTGAAATAGTAACCTCCGTTGAAATCCAAGGTTGGTTTTCTTGTATTTACTTTAACTTAGGAAAAGTGGGATAATTTAGCTATTAATTTAGGCATAATTTAGGAATCCCTTTGAGGATAAATTTTGGAATTTATTTAGGTAATTAAACACTTAAATTGGTGGTTTATCTTTATTTAATTAGAAATTTGTGAACATTAAGATTTGTAATAGTATAGATATTGATAACTAAATTAGAACCTAACCTAGTCTCTACTGTATTCTGAGCTATTAAGTTTTGTATTTGATTTTTTTTAGAAGGTGTTAAAAGGTAATTGTGAAATAGCAAATTTGAATAAACTTTTGTTGCCAAATGCTATACCCGGATTTCTTTATTTCATTCGAATATTAGTACCTTTTAAACACCCTTTGTCCACACTAGCCGGGAGTGACTGCGACAAATGGCGCCCAACTTTAGAATTAGTTATTAGTACAATTTTGAGCACTTTGTTGTTAGAATTTTTTTGGAATGCTAATTAACCACCATATTATTTAGCTTAGGTTTAATTTTGCCTATGTTACTAACTGGTTAGGAATTATCCCACAAGTTTAATGTTGCATCAAACAATTTGTATTTACTAACCAAATAAAAGTTGTTGTTATGGTGTAAACCTTATTTTGTGAAATCCCAATTTGTTGTGTTTGATTTTATTTAGCATTTAAAATACTCACAATCTGTTTAATATTGTGATATATTTTGAGTTGTTTTGGTTGTAATATTTTGGACTCACTTTATATTGTTTTGTATGAAAACTTGTAAAAATATAAACCACCAAATAATAGTTAACATGATTAATTAATGTTACTTAACAGTAATATTACAGTGTAACTTATATGAGTTTGCGTTGAGAATTAGTTGAAATAATTTTGGATTTTAATTATTGATTTTGTTGTAGTTACATTGATAAATGAGGTATGAAGTAAATTGTAGGGTCATTGTGGTTACGTGTCAGCGTTATTGGAGTTGTTCTGAAAACGAATTAAATTATGTTACTTGCATTTGTTTTGTATATAAACCAAGAAATCAGTTACAATTTTCTCGGTGTAACGCATTGTTTTGGTAAATCGACTCTGTTGTTTCCTATTAGGCGTGCTACTGGTACGAATGTTGCCAAAAATTTTAGAAACCATTTATAGTGATTCATGAGTTACTGAAACCGTGATTGTGGTTAATTGGACACATATTATGGGATCGTGATTCAGGGAGGCACTGGTTTGTTACAACATTCCTTAACATAATTTTACAGGGATACCGCGACGGAGTACGCAGTAACTATGCCTAAGGAGTATTATGTCGGTGAGTTCGGTTGTTTAAAGGATTTTTTTTTGGAAGTTTTTAGTGTCCGTGCTAGACATGCCACAAATTTTGTTGTTTTAGGGCGCAGAAATGCGTTTTGATTTTTGGTTGGTGATGTAGTTTGGGAGTCCAGCTACACTCAAGTGATGCCCAATTTGGCACCAGTTTGTTTGTTTTTTGTTTGGTGTGGGATCACTGAGGTATTTTTCACCATTTTGTTTACGAGTTGGAGGCTATGGATGGTCGTTCACTCGATTCGTGGCATATTGAGGTTATTAAGACATAAGTTTTGATTCGACTAGAGTTTCTTTGGTTGTGTTTAAATTGATAAAAATTCTAAACACAAAAGTGATAGGGTACAGTTTTATTTAGATTGAGAAATAAAACTGTTTAGTTTTTGTATGATGAAGTATGAAAGGCGAGGTTGATAAGATGGTTTGCTTGTGGAAGAATGAAATTAATTTGTTTGTGGGTATGTTTTAGCGGAAACCCTTAAGTTAAGTCGCTTGAAACTTATGATTTTGAATTGTTGTCTAGCATGAGGTCGTTTTGGAATTATTTGAATGTGTTTTTTGCCCGATTTTGGACTTAATTAACTTTATAAGTAAATTTAGAAAATATAAAGAAATTACTTTGATATTGAGATTTTATTTTGAGGGCTTTTGGATAATTTTGAACAGAACATTCAATGTAGTTGATTTGTTTTTTTTGTGAGCTTTTGGATTATTTTAAACAGAACAATCTTTAATGGCGTTGACGTTGAGATCTTTAGGTATTTTGGGATGTTTTTAGATGGAATATTTTTAAACGGCGTTTTTGAGTAATATTTTCAGGTAACTATTTTGTATATTTTGAACAGAAAATCTTAAATAGCTTTGAGTTAAGATTTTTTTGAGGTATTGTCGATATTTTGGAATAGAATATTCTTAAATAGCGTTGATTTTGAGTTTTTTTTTGTAGATCTTTTGAATAATTTTGGCAGAGCAGCCTTAAATAACATAGGGTTAGCCTTTTTTGAGGTCCTTTGGGACATATTTTTTGGTATTTAATTTTGGACCTACAGTAATAGTTTGAATCCTTCTTGTGAAATTGTTTGCCCTATTAGTGTCAGTTTGAACTTGTTGGATAGTGGAAGGAAATTATTTTGATTTTATTTTGGCATTTGGTAACAGTACATATTTTTACAGTTACGGAAGCTGGGGACAGCTTTCGGTTCACTGTAGTGAACCTCTTTTCTTTGGGAGGGGGGTATTGTAACGTTGTATATTTTTGTCTAAGTTCGCGTGAAACGAAAAGCTAAATGGATGTAGGACTTCAGTCCATATTTTGGCATAGATAAGATGGATGGTGACACTGACATGTGTCAAGTGTGACAGCTGCTTTTTTTCCGGTGCCGCACTGTTGGTCGTGCGTCGGAGTGGAACGTGTCTTAATATGTAATTAATTAAAGAAATGTGATTACGGGGCACGCCCCAAATTATTTTGTAGTTTGATAGTTATTCCTGACGCCGCCAACATGTCAATTTGGATGAATTAATTTCAAAAATGATTTGATATAAATGACTGGAAAATGGTCTCAAATAGAAAAATTAGCATAAATGTTTAGTAATTAATTCAGAAATTATATGGCGAGCCAGCTTTTGCAGGTTTCGCTTTTGATATGTGTCTGTAAGTTGAACAGTCACAATTTGGTGATCATGTTGTAACCTCAGTGACCTTACTTAGACCTTACTAAGACCTTACTTAGACCTTACTAAGACCTTACTTAGACCTCATTTGGATTAATTTTTGAAGTCAGAACTTCCTTATGGATTGATTTGCTTCTTGTCTGCTGTTTTGAGAATGGATCGGTATCGGTGAAACTTTGGGGTAATGTTGCAGAATTGTTTGTAGTTTGATGCAACAAAGATTTGAAATAGTAACCTCCGTTGAAATCCAAGGTTGGTTTTCTTGTATTTACTTTAACTTAGGAAAAGTGGGATAATTTAGCTATTAATTTAGGCATAATTTAGGAATCCCTTTGAGGATAAATTTTGGAATTTATTTAGGTAATTAAACACTTAAATTGGTGGTTTATCTTTATTTAATTAGAAATTTGTGAACATTAAGATTTGTAATAGTATAGATATTGATAACTAAATTAGAACCTAACCTAGTCTCTACTGTATTCTGAGCTATTAAGTTTTGTATTTGATTTTTTTTAGAAGGTGTTAAAAGGTAATTGTGAAATAGCAAATTTGAATAAACTTTTGTTGCCAAATGCTATACCCGGATTTCTTTATTTCATTCGAATATTAGTACCTTTTAAACACCCTTTGTCCACACTAGCCGGGAGTGACTGCGACAATACTAATCGAGTGTATTTAAAAAGACCCTTTGGTGTGTTTATAGTTGTAAGGTCCTGACAAGATTCGCTTAGTACAAATTGATTGTATGCGTTACTTAAATCAATTTTCGAATAATGCTCTCCACCCCCTATTTTGGCAAATACCTCCTCAATGCGTGGCATGGGGTATTTGTCAATTTTTAAGTCCTTATTAAGAGTACATGAATAGTCACCAGCTATTCGGACTTTACCGTTTTCTTTGAGTACAGGCACTATCGGCGTAGCATAATCCGAAAAACTAACTGGCACTAAAATTCCTAGTTTAACTAACCTATTTAGCTCGTCGTCGACCTTGTTTTTGAGGGCGAAAGGTATGATACGCGATTTAAAAAAATTTGGTGTAGTATTCTCCTTTAAATGTAGTTCGACATTGAATTTATTGAAACACCCCAGTTCATCTTTCCAATTTGTTGTTATATGACAATTCAGCTATAAAATAACCAAGAGGCAAGATTTTATGGCCGTTATACAAACACATAGTCAGGTCACTCCTTAACAAATTAATCTGATTGAAATAATGCCGGTACGTTTCATCTGAAATCACACTTGTACCAGACCCTGTATCTAATTCCATTAAAATTTTAATTTTATTTACTACTACATTTATCTTAATAGGTGCATAGTTTACATACCGAAGATTGAAGACCTCGCATTCCTTACAGTCGCTGTCGTCACAAGCTATATTATTTAAACGTGAGTCATCAGACTTCTCGGCTCTGCACATTTTTTTTAAATGACCTTTCTGACCACAGTTATCACACCGATAACCCTTAAAACGACACTTTGCTGACTCATGGCTTTTTAAACCACACACTGAACACGGCGAAGCTTTTGTTTCACGCGACGTTCCTGGTTGCCTTGTTACAACAGGCCTGCGATTTTCACCAACTCGATAAATTGGCTCCTGCTTCACGTCGATCCGGGCTGCCCTTGCGCAAGCCGCTTGCTGCGCTATCTCCAGCGCCTTGGCGAACGTCAGCGTTTTCGAATCCTGTTCAAACAGCCGATCTCGCTCAGGGCCCGCATTCAGCCCAAGGACGAATCTATCCCTTAGTAATGTGTCCAACTCTGTATTGAACTCACAGTGCACCGCGAGTCCCCTGAGACGCGCGCCCCACTCTTCGATGGTTTCCATGTCAGACCTTATGGCTTCATAGAATTTCGCCCTATCGGCAAACGTCGATCTTTTGGGCGTAAAATGGTTGCTTAATCCTTGTATCAAATCGCTAAATTCTTTGTTTTCTATCTTTTCAGGGTAGAACAAATTATTTGCTAGTCGATATCGATATGTTTCATCGGAGAAATGTGTGAGTAAAACCGCCCTCTTCTTAGCGCCTTCAATATCGTTCAATTGTATAAATTGAACCAATCGATTGTAGAAAATATGCCAATCTTGGCTTTTATAGTCTAAAACGCCAATATTTCCAATATACGACATCTTCCTTATCTTTTTTTTTTGTCGTCTCGTACCGTCGTGCGAGGGTAAGTCCTCGTCGCCAGTGTAACGTTTGGGAGCAAGCAAACAACCGATATGCGCAGAAGCTGGTTTATTACTGAAAATGACAGCGCGACACTCAATGTGTCGGGCGCTAGATGCATGCATTGTTTCATACATATCATTAAAACGTTAATGTATCTACAGAGTTAAAATATAGGCTCTTTAAGGAACCAGCAATAAATTCGAAATATTATTTATTTATGATAATGAAAAATAAATTTATTGTTATTTTATAGCAAAATAATTCGCACCAGCAATGTATTGCAAACAGTTCTGTCCAGTCATAGAACTTGACATTGTCACTAACTACAACGAGTTAACGATTTTGATTTGCTTTGATTACGGATTATAACTTTGGATTACTATATCTCTGAGTTAAAGCATTTTAGAGCACTATGATTAGGTCAAGGAACTGAGTATAATCTGTGAAATCATTGATGAAATTTTTGCGCGTATTTTAATGCACACACACACACCACACGCTGTATGTTAATGACAATTTGTGCGCATCGTACATAATTGTGTGTTTCTGGATTTTTCTTATTGTCTTGTTCCATTGTTTTGTTTACTAAAATGACAGAACGATTGTGTACATCTATAAAACCATCGTCGCTACTTTCTTTCTGCTAATTATTTTTTGTTTGTTCTTGATTAAGCAGATATTTGACTTCAATCGCACCCGATGTCAGGTGTGGATGAGGTGCTTATCTGATTAGTAGCAGACTGTTCACTCTTAATATAATACTTATTGTATTCAGTAGAAGTGCTTTCTCTAGCTTTTCTGAAGAATTTACTTCTTGAAACTACGTGAGATTTGTATTTCAATATAATGACGTCAATTAATGAATCCTATGGTAAATTAAGGATTCCACTCCATTAATTTCTATTGAAACCAAACATTATCAACACAAGGACGACCTCCGTGGTCGAGTGGCTAGCACGCTGGTTCAAGCGTCGCCATCTCGTGAGGTTCCGGGTTCGATTCCCGGTCGGGTCAATGTAGAAAACGATTTTTTCTATATTGTCTCGGGTCTGGGTGTTGTGGTACCACTTTTGTGTGTCTAATTTCCATAACACAAGTGCATTGGCTAGTTACTTTGGGATCAGAGCAGTGTATGTGATTGGTGTCCAATATAATATAATATAATATATAATATAAACTGTAAATTTTCAGTACCTATATCATGAGTGCCTAAGCATTCGGAGCTTCGAGGTTGGATTCAGCTTTGAGGTTGGATGGTCGGTACCTTAATCACTGCTCAATGATTCATGTGCTGGATAAAGAGAATACATTTAAAAAAATGTATATTATGAATGATTCAAACAATTTGACTAACCTAGTTTCATCATCATCATCATCATTATCAGCCAAAGGACGTCAACTGCTGAACATAGGCCTCCTCCACGGTTTTCCATAGCGACCGATCACAAGCGGTCTAGTTTAGTAATCTCAATTTTCTTTTATCAACAATAACTTATACTGTGACCTGTTATGGTCGAAATGCAAAGATTTTAATTTAATAACCTATAAATAAAAGTGAGTAAAAAAGGCAATGACGCAAGTAGAAATTAGCGGTGGCTTCAAGTCTTTATGCCATATAGTCGACAATTGCGTATTTCTGAACAATTTGCAATATTATGTACAATACAAAGTGTCTCGTCATGGTATTAAATGGAATAGGCCTTTTTAGGACATTTTGAGCTGACAAAGACATATTAGGAGCTCTGGGATATCACCGTTATTTAAACGGTAAGTGCTGTAATGTAATTGTTTTTTTATTTATTTAATGTTGATAAACTTGATTGACATATCTAAATCGGTGAGTTAAAACTCTCTTTAAAACATTTATTACCATATCATTGGTTGAGCGCTTCAACCTCGTTTCTATACCTATATTATGCATAAGACAATTTGATGCAAAAAACTAAGGACTTGCCAAGTGCGAGTCGGACTTGCGCACTGAGGGTTCCGTACCAATTTTTACTGAATGAGGGAATCTACTTAGCTAAAATGCCACAATATTATGTTGACAGCAAATATAACTTTGTTTTTCATAGTGTTTGTATGAAGAACAAAGTTATGTTTGTAGTTGTTGAAAATGTGCTGAATCTCAAAAAGTGCTAGTTTGAATCCGTCCAAACCAATTTCCTTTGAAAGTATTTGTAAAGATCTATATTATATAATTTTTCTAAATTTATATTCAGTTAGTTTAGAAATTATTAGTGGGGACGCCCATTTTACTACTTTATAAGCGTCTATCTCTCAAACGTTAGACTTTAAGAGAAAATGGTTTTAGAAACCTCGAAGTCATTTTAAAAGACCTATCCATAGACGCCCAAAAAAATCATGTTTTCCCCCCTTAAATTTTATTATTGAAGTGAAAACTTCTTTAGCGGCGTTGAGCACTTTTGTGGGATGGGGGAAAAATGTGAAACTCGCGTCAGGACACGTGGGCTGATCGAAAAACCGTAAGACGGTTGGCGAAATTATGGATGTAAGTTGATTTTTCTGAGAGATAATTTTTTTAATGTAATTTAATATAATATAAATTGTAATGTTTTTGTACGATAGCGCAATAAATAAATATTGTATTCTATGAAAATATTATTATTATTATTATTATTGTATCCTATCACAAAAATGATAGTACTTTTATATTGATAATAAGAGCAATTCATTCAAAATTATTCCCTAACTATTCCAAAAAATCAAAAATGCATAACGTTGATATTCAAGTTTTCACTTCTGCCGGCACTCCCGGAGTGCAATTTTGTGTTTTTTTTTTGTATGAGAATCGTAAAGCGGTTAACAGGATACATCTTCCTAACAAATTTTAACAGTGTGATGCTTATAGTTACTCAATAAAGTGGTTGTGACATACCGACGGACAGACAGACAGACTTGACGAAACTATAAGTGTTCGGTTTTTTTGCCAATCGACTACGGAACCCTAAAAACTGCAACATAGCTTTTCACTTATTGTGCTTCAGAATTTCGCTTGAATTTATTTTTATTATAAATCAGTTTGATAAAAATGTGAATTTATTACTCTAAATTTCTACTGAAAACAGATAAATTAAATAATATACTATGGAAATGCTTCCGTCACTTGAAAAGTGTTCAAGCGCTGTACAATCTGCGTGCGATATAGCCTTGTTTATTTTCAGCGCTCCGTAACGGATATCCGTATATCGGTGTGAATTTTTATGAAAAAAACAATGCTTGGCTTTTGTTTTGACGGAAACGTTTCGTAAAATTGTTTTCGGTATTTTGGCGTAGAAAATGTAGTGGATGGAAAAGTTGAACAAATAATATACCTAGTCTTGCCATAAATATTGTCATAAAGAAAATTTTTTTTTTTTAATGCAAATCAGATTTATTTCTTTTACAGTGTGTTAGTTTTATACATAAATATAAAACAATTTAAAAATATAAAAAAATTATTCGAGGTAGTCTCCATTGGCTGCAATACAGTCCTTTAAACGTTGATGCCAGTTATCAATAGAAGCACGCACTCTTTCCATGGGAAAATTCTTCACTGCCAATCGTATGGATTGTTTTAGGGACTCCAAATTATCATGGCGTTTAGAGCAAGCAGCCATACTCTCTAAAACTGACCATAAATCATAATCCAGTGGATTCAGATCGGGACTAGACGACGGCCAGTCTTCAGCTCTGATGAAGTCCGAAACGTTCGCTTCTAACCAAGACTGCGTGGACCGAGCTTTGTGACCCGGCGCCGAGTCTTGTTGGAAAGACCATGCTTGGTTATTGAACATGGTATTGTTCAGGGGCTTAATTACCTTCTCAAGAATGGTATCTTGATACATTTGTGCCGATATTTTGATACCCTTTTTCACTAAAATATGGTTCAGTCACTCTTTCATAGCTAACACCCCACCAAACCATCACTGAAGTCGGGTAATGCCCACGTTGCACTCTGCCGACTAATTGGGAAGCTTCCTTAGAGGTTTGAATATAAATACTCTCATTTTGTTTGTTACAATGTTGCTCAATTGTAAAGATTTTCTCATCTATAAACATTTTTTTCTGTGAGCTCCCTTTGCGTACCGCTTCAGTAGTTTTTTAGATTTAACTACCCTATTCTTTTTTAAATTATCAGTTAAAAAATGACCAGTACGTCTCTTATAGGCTGCAAGTCCTAAGTCATCTTTTAAAATACGCGACATTGTTCTGGGTGCTATCTTCATCTCCCAAGATAAGATCTTTTGCTATCGGACAGGATTTCTGTGAATTCTTTCCTTTACTAATTTGACCACCTTTTTCGTACGAACACTACGTGGACGACCAAATCTTTTTCTGTCACAAACAGGGGAGGTCTCATTGTACCTATTGATAGCCCGGTATGCAAACATTTGACTAATACCAAGCGTATGGAAAGTTTTAAAAATTTCATTCGGCTCCATACCAACTTTGTGTAATGCAATCACAGCAATTCGGTTCTCTTTATCACCCCACTCCATTTTAATATCGCAATGTAAAGTAAAATGTATTGGCGCCAAAATTAGAAAACACAATAAGCAATGAGTCACGAGTCCTCGGAGTACTATACGAGGTCAAGCGTGAGTCAAGGAAGTACTTTGGGACCTTCATTGTTCTTGGTATTTGTCAATGACTTGCCAGAAAAAGTCTCTAAGGCAAGTTGTCTTCTGTATGCAGACGATCTCAAGTTCTCAGAACGATATTGATGTTGTGCTAGGATGGAGTCAAGAAAATCACTTACATCGTAAGGTCATCACTTGCACCCGAAAGCAAGTACCAATGACTACAACCTATAAATTATTTGACGCACCTCTTGAAAGAGTTAGTCGTATACGTGACTTAGGTTTAATTATTGACGAATGTTTTGATTTCTATTCACACGTTATAGGCATTTGTAAAAAAGCTAACAGTATGTTGGGTTTTGTGATGAGAACTGCATCTCAATTTGACAACGTAGATACGGCAAAGGTTTTGTATAATGCTTATGTACGCAGTACACTTGAATACGGATCGGTAAAATGGGATCCCTTTGAGAGCAAATACGCCTTCTTAGTGTACCGTTGTACATGTATAACGTGTAATAAATTGAGTACCTTAATATATTTAGTATTCATCGGACCCACATTAACATTTTCATCACATTATCTTTGTTTTTCCATGCTTTCATTTCCTTTTTCCATCCAAAGATTGCTGGTTCATTTGCTGTAAACACGAACATAGAGTTAATCATAGATTCTATCTACCATAACGCAGTTCGTATTTTCTCCCTAAAAAGTCGTACTGTAGACATTAAACTATAGGCGTTACCTGCCTTTCTACTCTTCTTATACTATTACTCTGTATTTTTGGATTATTGTTGTTTTCTAATCCTTTTTGAACAATATTTATTGTGAATCTAAAAACGTCAAACTTTCAAAGCTCTGTTATTCTACTTTTCTGTACATAATACTGTAAAAATAACCGTGTTTTACCTTTGTTTGCAATTTTCCTTTAATTTGCATTGGGTGATGATTCGTTATTCAGATTATTTATGTAAATTGCTTGATTATTGACAATTTTATATCTTTATTGACATGGTTGTTATGACAATATCTTTCAAAGTCTGACAATTTCTATCAAAGTTTATTACTTTTTCGGGTTTAATCCTCTGTAAACCACCAGTATTCATGTTCTATTTTTGAACCTACCTCGATCTAAATTTAAACGGCCCAGGCCCCTATATAAGCCTTTACTTTTTTCATTCCATTCATTCGATCCGAGTTCTAAGCTCGAACAGTTCTATTATTCATCAAACATACTTCAAGTTTTAACACTCTACATTTTCCCTCAAGAAGTCTTGAAGAACCGCCGGTGACTACTGAAACACCTCCTCACGCTAGGGGAGGGACCGGATACATTTCCGGAGGAGTATCCGAGTCCATTGAATGCAGTAACACCTCCTCGCTCTAGGGGAGGGACCTGTCTCCTTCTCGGAAGAGGACCCGAGACCAAGTACTTCTGGCACTCCAACTGATCATAACATTTTCTACATAGTTCCCGTTACCCTCATCACTGCTGTGAGTTACCCCTTCACGGCGCCTGTCACCGCTGCACATCGGCGTCGCTGCTACCTCCGCTGTGTCGGCCCTGCACTCCGACGCCGCCATCTGCTACCTCCGCTGTGTCGGCCCTGCACTCTGACGCCGCCCTTTGCTGCCTCCAGGACAATACTTATAGAAGATCTGAAGACACTAACTCACGCCCACTGCACTTTACTTACATTCATACATACATCAACTCATCTCATTTTTCGGTACTGTATTATTATGTTTTTTGTTTTAATATAAATTCTATTCCCTCTTTTACCTCTTTCTTTTACCTTCCACTTCTTCACATTTGTCGCTTCACGACATTAGTGGAAAAAATACAGCGTAAATTTGCGCGATGGCTGTATTTTAAGCGTTATGGGTTCTACCCGTACCTGTACCCATCAATCAAATGTTCGTCACTGCCATGGTTGATATGGAGTCCCTTAAGTACAGGCGGTTAATGCTCCTTATAAAACACTATCTTCTTATTATTAGAAACGTCTTAGACAGTCCGACTATCTTAGAGGGTGTCAGTATTCAAGTCCCAAGAAATATTCGTCGGGATGCGTCAGGGTTACCGCACCACCCCGCGCCGCCCTCCACGTCTTCTTGCGCGCCCCGAGACGCACACGCAGCGGGGCGCGAACGCGCCTACCGCCCGCGCACTGTTACTCATCGGGGACTTGCTCGCTCAGCGCACTGACATTGATATATTTGCGGACCAAATTGGACATATATTTATACAATTCTGTAAAATTTTAAATGACATTTAATTTGATTGACTACTGTATTTTGATTATTTTTTATTTTTATTATTTCTTTTTTCTTTGTATTTTACATTTTTGTCATTTTTTTACTGCAGCTGAATTGATGATTGCATGCTTCTTTATATTTTGTATGGTGTGTGTTCTATCATTTTATTTAATATTCTTTGTATGGATAACATTGACCAGATTTGTTGACATTTGAATTCGATGACAATTATATTATTATTGTAATTTAAGCTTGTAAGTGTGTTGGACTAGCTCTGTAAACTTGCAAGTGTTTTGATTTAAATAAACGAACAAACAAATAAACAAATCGTATAAAAATGACAGATTCCAAATTCAAATGTAATATCTTTCTTATTTTTAATTGTAACAGTATTTATGGCCAGACTGTTTATTGGTGTTATGGAAAAACATAAAATTAACCTGAAATAAGGATAAATAGATGCTTTGAAATATTAAACTATTTTAACATTTAAAAAACATTTTAATGTAATTGTTATTCATTTTCTTTTTATTGGTTGCATCGCTACTATCATTGGCGTAACATGTCATATGGCGTTAAGTTCACCCTTTGTTCAAATTATGGTTCAGCAAAAAAGTATAAAAAATTAACTATGAAATTTTGAATGTTTGAAATAAAAAAAACATGTATTAAGTTACAGTAATGACAAAATTAAAAATAATGTATTTAAGTTTTTTTTAATGGCTCTATGAAAAGTAAAAGATGTTGCATCACATACAAATTAAGAGCTAATGAAAACAGTGTTTCGTCAAAATCGCTTGCACTTGATACGACCACGTCATTATGTACGGATAATTTGAAATCAACTGATAATCTGGTCAAAGCCTTTGTGTTGAAGCTCCAAACTGGTTCGTTTTGAACTGCATTTCAAATGGCCCGATGCAAAACTGAACTGAATTGTCATCTCTTTGTCTAGCACGATTTTATTTTATTTTATATTTATTTATTAAACTTATACTATCATTACTGGATTTATCACCCAATGC
Organism: Pyrausta purpuralis; assembly: GCA_963924145.1. NCBI lineage: Eukaryota > Metazoa > Arthropoda > Insecta > Lepidoptera > Crambidae > Pyrausta > Pyrausta purpuralis. The sequence goes on from OZ001666.1 coordinate 9,549,964, forward strand.
GACAGTACAGCCATATGCTTATTTAACCACAAAGTATTACACAAAGTTTCTATTTAATTAATTATTATAACAAATTACCGCTGGTGCTACTCTATTAAATTCACTCAGGGTACAAATAAACAGATCTAATCTATTGTTTATAATATTAAGAGTGCGAAGTGCGCGCGTCAGGGCCGACTCCTTGAGCAGGTTTGTTTTCGCCGTCGGCACCTCCAGCAGCGGGGGGCGACGTCGGCGCCAAACGTATTTTTTGTACTTTTTTTCCAAATCTCACCATCTCTTTGACTTTTTTACGAAGTAAATACCTGATTTTTTCCTTTTATTTCTTATGATTTCAATTTGTAATTGTACTATATATATTCTATTATCTTAATTTGTAGGTACTTATACCATAAAAATAAAACTTCTTTAGATTGGCTAAAATCTTAACAGTACAAATGTATGTTAACAAATAATAATATACCAAACTTATGTTTGTCGCAGCCAGCAACATCAAACGGAATGAAAGCGCGCCCTCTATCGATGGTTCCTTTCAAATAAGATTTTGGCGCGCTTATAAGTCATAAGTCATTTATTCCATTGTAAACAAAATACATTGTGTTGGAAATTAATTTTAGATTTAAAAATAATATGTAACTAATTAATAACATTAAAATTCAAGCAATACTACTCAATGAAAATATCCACATCAAAATAACAAAATTACAAATAAATAAATACCTATGTCAAAATAAATAAACATACCATTCTAAAATATTATGTCAAAATCATGAAAATTACATTATCAAAGCATGTCAATGGTTAAAACAATAAAAATTGTGATGAAGAAAAATGACAATTATTCAACATTAATATCAAAAGTCCAATATTATCATATCTTACAATTTGACTTGGAATTAACATATTCTTCTATACTATAAAAACTATTTTCCAGAAGATACGCCCTCAATCTGCTTTTAAATTGGATCACATTAGTAATGCATTTTAGATCAATTGGCAATTTATTAAATAGTGTGACCGCTTGATATCTTGCACAATGTTTAACTATTTGTAAGTTAGGCTGTATCAGGTTCACAATATCTTTTCGCCTAGTGTTATGACGCTTTACCCTTTCTTCCGTGGTTTCATATCTGTCTAAATTTTTAACAAGGTCCGTGTGAAGAACTAGAACGTAAAGATATGGCGCTGTAAGTATTTTTAGGTTTCGAAAGTGTTCTCGGCATGATTTTCTTTGGGATATGCGCACCATTGTTCTTATTGCTCTCTTTTGTATAATAAATGCCTTCTTAAGATTATAGTCATAACTATTGCCCCAAAATGTAATGCTATATCTTAAACGAGATTCTACTAAAGCATAATATACCATTTTCAGTTGTTTCAGTGTTAGCTCCTCTCTCAAGCTTCGCAATGCATAACATGAAGAGGATATTTTCTTTACTATGAAATTTACTTCTTGTTTCCAGCTAAGAAGAGAATCTATGTGAATGCCCAAAAATCTTACCGATTCTACAGTAGAAATACAGTCATTATTAAATTTAATATCCAAGGCATCTCTTGAACTAGCAGTAGTTTTAAAAAGGATGGCTCTGGTTTTTTCTGGGTTTAGTTTAAGATTTATTTGCCTTGACAAAGCTTCCAAGACACAGTTAACTTTGTTATTAAGATCATGAATATTTTATGCATTTACAACAGCATTCGTATCGTCAGCATACACTACAAGTTCAGTATCTGGTATAGAGTTGTACATAAAAGGAATTAAGTCATTAATAAAAATTATAAACAAAACAGGTCCCAAGATTGAACCTTGGGGAACACCTCTTATAATCTTATTTAGTTTAGATTTAAATATTTTCTCATGTGCATTATTTGCACACTTGATCTCTACATATTGATATCTGTTACTCAAGTATGACTTAAAAAGCTCCCAAACCTTTCCTTGTACACCATAATGCTTTAATTTTTTAATTAAAATTTGGTGATCCACCATGTCAAAAGCTGAACTCAAGTCTGAAAAAAGGCCTGCTACCTTTTTCTTTTTATTTAAATTCGTCATAATATCATCAATTAATACATCTATTGCGTTATTTGTTCCCACATTAGCCTGATATCCAAATTGTCGTTTATTCATTATATTGTGTTTATGGAGATGTTTATTTAGTCGTGTTTTTATTAACTTTTCGAAAATTTTTGATAGAATTGGCAGTAAGGAGATGGGTCTATAATTTTTCGAGTCTGTTCTGGTCCCATTTTTATATACTGGCAAAACTTTGGCTATTTTAAGTTGGTCAGGGAAGACGCTCAGCTCATAACATTCATTGTAAAAACTAGCCATGGCACTTGCCCATAAGTCAATATTTCTTTTAAAGATTGATATTGGGATGTCGTCCCAGCCACAGGATTTTTTGTCCTCCATTTTTCTTACAATTTAAGTAATTTCTGTGGGTGTGATTTTTTCCCAAATCATGATATTTGAACAACTTTGAATGTTCTGTTCAAGATATTTCATCGAACAGCTCAGACTACCTGAGGTGGGAGAATCTGCATGATTAATTTTTTCTGAAAAAATATCCACAATTACTTGAGGATTGTCAGTGTAAATGCCGTTTTCCTTTAATGTAATTTTATCCTTCATACCAGAGTCTTGCTTTCTATGTTTGTTTACTGTGCTCCATATAACTTTAGCGGAGTTCTTAGATAGCTCTATAGCAGATTGAACTGCGCGGTTTTTGGCGGCTCGTATTACCTTCCTTAAAATTCGAACATAATTATTTCTGTAGTTCACTATAGCACTATCAGTAACAGAACGATGAGCCGAGTTAAGAAAGCGTTTCATTTTGCTAGATATTCTTATGCCCCTTGTAATCCACTTTAGAGACTGTGTACTACAGGTTTTAACTCTTTTGGTCATCTTTCTGTAACTCAGTGCAAAATTTTCATTAAGATGCCTCAAAAAAGAATTTATACCATATTGATTCCAGTCATGATTTAGAACATGTTCTCTAAAAATGGTATTGTTCGTCTCGTTAAACACTCTTAGTTCCTTTAATACGACTGTGTCATCCCTATTTTTTTGACCTCGGGATGGTAGAGAAACATTGCAAACAATTGCAGCATGCCCATCCGAGATACCATTGTGATCCACTTTGGTGTCATTAATACAAGCATCAGGGAGATTTGTTATAAAGTTGTCCAAGCAAGACTGCCTTTTATATATGTGACTGAAGATATTAGTGGTCTAAAATTGTAACATTTAAGCAGAGATAAGAACTTTGACCGTTGTTTCGTGTCTTTCAGCAAATCAATGTTGAAGTCAGTCAGTCAGTCACAAATTATGCATTTCTTATTGAAGTTATATTCCAATAACTTCTCCAATTGTTCCATAAAAGCACTGAAGTATTCATCTACTGAATTTCTATAAATACAGATCAAGTTAAGTTGTGTTTGCATATCCGTAACACCACAAACCTCGAAATAGTCCATTTTGTATATTTTTTTACAGAACACTGATTCAGCAAAATCACTTTTTCCATTAACTAAGACTAGACTACCTCCTCTAATCTTTTTTAATCTTGTATTAAATGATATCATTTTATATTGATTCAAATTAAACAATTCAATATTATTACTGTTTAAAAAATGCTCCGTTACATATATATATTGTGGCCTTAAAGTATTCAAGGTATCCAAATACAACTCCAATTCATCCTTCTTTGTTGATAACCCACATATATATCGTCCCTATCTATTAACTTACAATGTGAATTAACTTCTTTTTACTGGTCAACATAAGTATACTGATTTTCACAACAAACACTTGTTTGTTTGTATTGATTAGAAACGAAAAAACCTTCTATTTAGATTATCAAAGATGTTCATGATATTATTAATCTTACCCGTCATCTTAGAAAACATATCAAATGACAAATTTAAATTAGAGTCAAAACAGTGAACATTTTTAAGCGGTTGTAGGCTATTACTCATTGTTGAATACCTCCACTCTATAGTTGAACAAGGGAGCCCCACATACATATGTAGGTACAACAAGAATTATATTCGTGTGAGATATTTTAACCAGTGTCTTCTTAATGTCATTTATGAGTTGGGTAATGTCTTCTGTTTTCTTAAAATCTTCTTCTCCTATGAGAATAACGCAATAATCACTTATAGTAAAATTTCTTAATTTCGTAGGTGGATTGTTTAGTAATCTCTTAATTCCTGAATTCGGTTCGATTAAATGACAATATTCGAAATCATCATTAGTAACCAGTCTCTCTATTGCACGTAATATTTGATTCCTATTATTATTGCTGACTACGCATAATTTCACATGTTTGTTTTCACTTGTGTCTGTTTCTTCATAGGTAATTTCTATTGATCTTGTCGATAAATCTTTACTGTTTTCTTTGTTAATGTCATCATTTGCTCTAATTACTTCTTTTGTTACAGTAGTTACCTCATTTTGATGAAAATTTATTTTTGTTTTATTGATGTTTTTCTTTTTTCCTTTTTCCTTGTCTGTCTTCGGTGTCGAGAGGCTTATATAAGCCAGTCTATTTGTTTTCATTTCGTACGCTACTATTTGTTTTTTTAATGAACTATTTTCAAGAGACAAATTTTCTATTTCCTTTTCAGCAATAAGTAATTTCTGTTCTACGTTATTAAGTTTAAGTTTTAATTCATTCAGCTCTTCCTTCAGACTAAGGCTTATTTCAGAACAACTTCTGTTAAGAATACGTGTTTCTATGTCCGATTCTTCCACTTCACTATCCGAAAAATCTGATTGTAGCGATTGAAAAGAATTACCTGTAGGAATGTTTATTTGGCATTTAGTACGTTGAGTGACAAAACAATCTGTTTGTGAGGTGTTTTCTTATGAACTCGACAGATTCGGAGCAGCATCTTCATGATGTTCAACAGTTTGCACAGGGGTTATATAGATCTGAGGAGGACCGTGCATATCACTATTGGATGTAAATGCCGCCGGTGAGTGAACTGTAGGTGTATTTTTCATTGCTGTTGTTGATGTGTCGTTCAATTTCTTTTGCATCGGACTTTTCTTTTGAGATCTTACAGATGCTGCTGATGGGGTATAACTGGTGGTAGCAATGCATACCCGTCGCTTACGTATACAATTGTCACACGTCCATTTGCTGTTCTTTTTTCCTTTTATCAGATAATACATTTTTTCTGATATGTTAGCGCAGTCTACGTGATATACTTTTGCACAGTTGTAACATGTCAGGATTCTGTTATCAGACAAAACCCTTTTACATTTTCCACATTTGTTCACCATTTTAAGTCTTTTAAAAAGTCACAAAAAAATATGTAAAAAGTTAGTATAAAATTTCAAAAAGACTAATTGCCCTTTTTGTGATGGCGAGGTTTGACCCCAGAACTCCAAGATTTGAGACTACGGCAGTTACCGCTTAGCCGTCTGAGCGATAGTGACGATAACGCAAATTCGGTACAGTACGCTCACCTAAAGTTCGGAGCGAGCATTCATGACCATATATGGTAATGTTCTTGAACATGAGCACACACTACGAGTATGAGTCACCAACACTTGAATTGCGAATAGCAGTTATTTTGTCCCTACTTGCACTATGTTTTCACAGTTTGTTCACTAACTGTACTAAAAATTCACTAATTATTTTATTCAGTTTTCATGGTTTTTAAAAACGTTGCGATGAGTACAGTTTTCATCTTAAGATTTTCACTTTTTACCATTGTAAACACAAAAGTTATACGGAGCTACGGTAGGGCACGTCTACTCGGATGCGTGCGCGCGCGTATGAGTGAGCTTAGCAGAGTCGTGGCGGTTAGCGCGGCCTCATTTACCACTTTTCTTCGATACGTCGTGCTGTGAAGATCTACGTCACGGAACTGCCCTGTGTCTCGTTTAGTGTACCTAGTGCCTACTTAAATTAGCATCAGTGACAGTTTGTGAAGCCCGCCTTAAAGTTTGATTATTTATCTCGTCTATCTCTTTGCACGATTCTCTATTCTGCCCACATGATGTCTGATGGTTCGATCTTGACGAATCTACGTGTATACTTATGTTCATCAAAAAAGTTATCGATGTTCCATATATTTTGAAGACTTTAGAGGGCCTACTACGAAAAACAAAATCCGTCAATACGATTATCGTTTCGTGGATCCAAAGCATTTCGTAGTAAGGATGCTTCTAAAAACATAATCACAAAAACAAACACAATAGTTAGGTATCCAGTCATTATAAGCTTCAATTGTATGTATCGAAATCTTTTAATAGCCTAATTTAAAATGCCAGTGTATAGTAAAATTCTCGGCATCCACAAACTTTTGCTTTTGGTCAAAACTTTGTCAACGAGACCAACATTTGTCAAACTTTAAATTTCCGTTCGAAACTTTTGTGTCGAAGTATCTTATTTATTATCTTCACCGTTCAAAACAGAATTCTTTGGGAACAATTTTCTTTAGTAATAGCTCCAGCTGTTGTCAACATTTTGCCTAAAGGTTTAGCGGAGAAGACAAAATTAATTACTATTTCCAAGAATCTAATAAGAATCTCTAAGTTTCGTATTCTTGTACTTTTAATCGCTTTTAAGCGTTAAGAAGCTCGTTTAATATTCATTGCTATAAGGATAGTTTCACTGAAGTAGATAATTCGGTTCTGATTTTTAGTGAAATCCAATGTTGCGTTGAGAGGAGATTGTAAATAAAGGAGTCTTTACACATAAATAAAAACAATAAAAGTATTAGTCATGGTAAAAATAAACTACAAGTTTTAAACCAGCTATTCAGCATACACACAAACACGTTTGCTCGTGTTTACACAGGTAAACGAAAATATAGACATACTAGCGGTCCCCCGCGACTTCGTCCGCGCGTTTTGAGTTTGCTCCCTCCCCTCCCGTCGCAGCGTGATGTTTTATATCCTAAAGCCTTTCTCAATAAATAAGCTATCTAACACAGAAATACTTTTTCAAATCGGTTCAGCAGTTCCTGAGATAAGCGCGTTCAAACCAACAAACTCTTCAGCTTTATAATATAATAATTAGCGCAAGCGCACGTTGTACTTTAGCTGCGAACATTATTTTGGTGCGGAGTTATGTTAAAACTGTGATAGCTCCTAAGATATTTATTGGAATCAAATGATATAAAGGGCAACTTTGTTTTAAATGAAATGCTCGTGATGATGAATGTATTTATTTTGATAAGAATAAATACCTGTGTGTACAGTACACCTCTAAAAATGATGCATTATTTTTTTACAAATTTATTAACATAAAAAAGGTTGTAGTAAGTCAACCATAAAAGATAGACTTATGTTGTCCCGTTTTTATTATAGAACTCTTAATGTTGAACAATCCTGTCATACATGATTTTTGTGTAACTTTAGCGGTTTCCGCAGCGTACGCAGCGGAAGCTCTCAAAAGGAATATCTTTCTCCCGTTTTCGCAACATTTTTCATTGCTGCTGTGGTCTTGTGAGTCATATCTTTATGTTATATAGCTTAAAGCCTTCCTCGATAAATGGACTATCCAACATAAAAATAATTTTTCAAATCGGGCCAGTAGTTTCTGAGATTAGCGCGTTCAAACAAACAAACAAACTCTTCAGCTTTATAATATTAGTATAGATTTTGCTGTGACTATCAGTAATTAAATTTTAAAATTAATCAATCAGAATTTTAAAGGAATAAAAAAATTGCGCACCATAATACTCTATTCTTCATCGTTCCATAATGATATTCTTTTTAAACTATTGTATTAAATTATTAACCAAATTGTGTTTCATTGATTGAAAGTAAATTATTAACAAAAAATCAATCACACATTTTTTTTACTATCGTGAACACTTTTAAAGACTTTTAACTCGCATTGAGCGGGTTACACACAAGCACGTTTGCTCGTGTTCACACAAATAAACGAAAATATTGACGTTCAGTAATTAAAATAAGCAAGGTATTTTTCAATTAATTAATCAGAATATTAAAGGAATCAAAAAATTGCGCACTTAATTCTCTATTCTTATTCATTTTATAATGAGATCCTTGTAAAACTATTGTATTGAATTATTAACCAAATAATATTTGATTGATTGTAAGTAAAATTTTAACAAAAAAATCTATGACACGATTTTATTTACTGTCGTGAACACCGCTTTAAAGACTTTTAACTCACATTGAGCGGATCAAATTGCCCAAAATACGCAAACAAAAGCGAGAAAATTGCTCGCCACGCAAATGTTGCGAATCACTGCCGATGCGCCATCAATCATAGCGGTTTGCTTTTAAAATATTTACGTCGCAGGCAAACTATAAAATAAGCATTTAGAGAAGCCATCTGGTAACTTAAGATAACGTTTTCTGAAATGACGGTTTGATTTTTAATTAAGGTATAGGAAAGGGAATGTAAAGTAACTGTATTATAGGTTAGTTTATCTGGGCCCCTATTTTTGAATCATTCGCGTCAAGATGGCGTGTGATATTTATTGATTATTGTCCGATTTTCCAATGAAAGATGAAAATATGACTGAAATTTGTGAGTACTAACGTCAATTTTTCGCGTGATTTCATTGATTTTTAATTCGTTTTCCGACGAAATTCAGACGTCATTTTCAAGCGAGTGATTCAAAAATAGGGCTCCTGGTTACTATGGAAATACTTAATCTCCTATAAACGCTTTCAATACTGCTTTGATTATGAATGACATAATTTGTACTAATATTATAAAGCTGAAGAGTTTGTTTAATTTGACGCGCTGACCTCAGGAACTACTGTACCGATACAAAAAAAATGTGTTGGATAGCTTATTTATCGGGAAAGCTATAAAACATCACGCTGTGAAGGAAGAGGAAGAAGCAAACTCCAAAACGAGTAACTTTATAGGTTTAGTAAGAATTATTATATTTCTGCTTATTACAAACTGAAGCTTAATTTTAATATTAAGTGAAAATAACTTCTTTTCCGTATCATTCCGTCTCAATCAGATCGTTAATCGTTTCCGTATCAATCAGATTTTAATTTTGACGACCCGTCTGGTGTTGTGGTCGAGAAATCGCCTACTACGCAGCGGTTTGCGTGTTCGATCCCCGCACAATACAAACATTTGTGTGCATGAACATGTCTGTTTGTATTGGTCTGGGTGTTTTCTATGTATATTGTGTATGTATTAACAAACAAAAAGTATTTAAGTATTATATCCGTTGTCTGGCACCCATAACACAAGCTTTGAGTAGCTTACTTTGGGGCTAGATGGCGATGTGTGGGAATGTCCAAAGGATATTTATTTATTATTATTATTTAATTATAACCTTAAGTGAATTTCATACTCATTAAAATATACATAGTTTTAGACACTCAATTTGGGCAAGATAAATAAAACTAGTTTTGACGAGACTAATCTCAGCATTTTCAAGAAACATTAGACGTTTACTTTTATTTCTTAAACTTCACCTAAGATGCAACACAGATATTATTTCCGTGCGTGTGGGAATTGAGTGTGAAAAGAATTGCCACAGGTTGGTGACAACTGCCCGTACTTGATATTTATGAGTGTAACTTTGCAACCCCTGCCTTGTTTTGTGTTTATATTTCAATTTAGAGGAAAAGAAATATTTTCATAGATACACTATGCCCATAGGTAGTACTTCTATGACTATGCCACATTTTTATGATAGTATAAAAAGTGCTACTACCTACCTAATTTATTAAGACAGATTATGTGCCTACGCCCACAAGAAACATGTAGCAAAGTATGATAAAACTAAGCGGTTCCAGATAATTTTGTTTCATTTAATACCCGATTATATATTTTTTATTCAGATTCTAAATATAAATTAAATTAAATTAAATTGACCAATCACGGATTACAATAATTATCAATTATTTTTTTTTTCCAATATACGTTTCCTTACCAAGTACGAGTAATATACAGCAATATCATAATTAATGAATTAAAGCAATAGAATATTGAATGAGTATTATAACAATAATAAAAAATAGAGTAATGAGCAAAAGTAATTATGTAGTTGGCTGTCACCTGAACTAGGAAGGATCCTGTATCTCAAAATGATTCAAAGTAAATATTTTGATGTATAATTCGCCATGATTCTTTTTTTTTAACAAAAAGTAGCCCTTGTTACCCGGACGATTATGAGGAATCGACTGATATCTCATTTACCAAAATCGGCTTATTCGTTAAGCCGCAAATGTGGCCCACACACACATAAAACCTACAAACATAGATGTATCGTTTCCTTTCATAGTCGGGAAAAAGAGACCACGCTTTTCACTATATAACAATGTCACCAAATCAAATCGTATAACAATAGAGTCAATCAAATATTCACGTTCAAACATATTCTGGATCCGGGCCTTAACGTTGTTAAAAAGTTTTAACAGTATTTGTAGATAATCCGTTTAAACTAAAAAACTGTTCAAGGAAAAACTTGGAACAAACGACGCACGACACTGGAAATATTTGGGGCCTACTCTGTAATACAAGTATTTTTGTGGTCAAAATGTTCTCATGTAATTTACCTTCGAATGTATTAGCGGTCTCCCGCAACTACGACTCCACGTTTTGAGTTTTCTCCCTCCGCTCCCGTCACAGCGTGAATTTTTAAACCATAAATCCTTAAATTCCTTAAGATTAGTATGTACAGGGTGTTGTTTTTGTCAGTGACATCCAAATCAGGGATGATAATGTGAGTTATCCTTATTAAAAAAAAAAGTTTTCTTTAAATTCTGAGCAAGTTTTATACAAGAAAACCTCTTCACAAAATTCAAAAAATTACAAAAATAATGGGAATACTCGCACCCTAACGCGTAGCTAGCGCTTATCTACGAAATCCTACGCCGTAGCTAGTAAGCTACGAAAAGGCTACCTGGTGTAAGTAGTTTTAACTCGATCGCTGTACCGCATAAAGAAATTGATTTTGTGGGTTTTTTCCATTTTTTATTTATTTATCATCAGTATCGTTTGTACAGCCACCCCTTAGTTGCTCGTCGCTGACTAAAACAACAGCCTGTATACTCCGCCCTCCGGGCATTTTACAAGGATAAGATATCGAACTTATCTCACTGACCTCTTTTCTCACATGAGTACCATTATTTTTATGTGTATGTACTATGTGTATGTTTATTATTCCATAATTATGTATTAATGTTTACGGTATTTATGTAATAATTAGTATATATGTTTATTTTTTGTTTTAAATACCTATTGTAATTTTTAATCAAGCTCTCTCTTTTGCCCTTCTATCACTTCCTTCGCGCCGCCAGCATTTTCTCTGTATAGACCTATGGTTGACCTATGGTTGGTAGATAATGCTTTGAGCATTAAGTCCGCGATATGCACCTTTTATTTGTGCATGAAGTGTTTTAGATAAATAAATAAATACTCGTAAATAATGGTTACAAAAACAAGTAAATTTCCTATAAATAAATAAATATTCGCCAGACAACACACCAATTGTCGTGGTATCGAAGTAAGGCGTTTTCGTCCTTGTTTACAAATAGCAGACAACGATAATTACGGGGGCGTCTCCCACAAATAATTTTATACATATTAAACATCCATGACTTAGGTATAAATATTCGTGCTCATTACACAAACAGTTGCCCCTTGCGGAATTCGAACCCGCGACGGCCGGCGTTATAGTCAGGAGCTCTAACCAATACACCAAACGCGTCGTCCTCTACCTAATAGTTACCTGTATTAAGTGGGGGAGGGGGGGGGGGGGTATTGGCGTTTCACAAAGCAAAGTCTTCGGACAGCGGTGTAGTTTTCCCAAGTTCTGTTTTAGAATGGGGCTATTCGCACCGCCACAGTGGTGAAGCGGTGCAATTCGCTCAAGGCATCTTTGAAATGACTCATTTCATCAAACACTGCGGTGCGAGTAACCGATTCTGAAACAGCACTTGGGCGGCTCGTCCGTTGTCCGAAAATCTTGTGTTGCGAAACGCCTAAAACGAAAATGGACTTATTTAACCTGTTACTATTTGTACAGGCAATTCATTTAATGTCCTCTCATCCAAAACCTGAGAAAGAAGGCTTTCAACTACTGAATAAATAGTATATAGCTTATGTGATAGATCATGTTGCGTGAAAAAAATTCGATTCGATTCGATAGTGCATTACTCAGCCAGGCCACAAGGGCTCAGATCCGGTAAAACCGGCAAACCGAGGTGCACGAGTTGGAGGTAGGAGGGACGCGCTCTGGGATGGGAGAGGAAGGTCGGCAAGCCGCAGACCTCCGACCAGAAACAAAGTAGCTATTCAGCCTAAATTGGTCTAGGAGTAGGGAAGACGGGTATCATACATGGGGAGTGAGCGTTGATGCTGCGACGGGTTGGGCTATCTTGCCATGGTGGTCTTCCGTTATTGTTATTTGCTCGTTGTCTGATTCTGATCCACTGTCTGTTTCACTGAGGGAGAAGATTTCTTGTGCTTCCTTTCTAAGTTTACTTTTATCTTTTGCGATTTCTTTCCATGCTTTTTGTGGTTTGGGGAAGTATTCTAGGTCGTGTGGGATAAAGAATTTTTCCAAGTAAATATTGGTCGCCCGTGTTTCAGCTTATTGGCTTTGTATTTCAGAGTTGCATGTAGGATGTGTGGATGCGTTCTTCTAATTATGTGGTCAATAATATCATAACCTTAGGAACTTTATTCTTTTTGTTATTGATTTTCCTTCTAGGATTTGGTGCGTTCTTTTGTATTTTGGTGGGTTTTAGAGTGCCTAAGCATATCCTTCAGTATTATTCGTTCGTGCCTTCTGAGGTACGATGGGAATCAGGATTTTGGCGTTTTTCTGTCCTTGTTTACAGCGTGTTCGTACTGTGCTTTTCCTGACGTGGTTCCCAGACAGATATGTCCCTAGATATTTGATATCTTCTGCTGGTTGTATATATCGGCCTCCTATTCTGATGAGTTGATTTGGCGTTCGTTTGTCCACTGGGTCTCTGATAAGAATTTTTGTTTTAGAGTCGTTTATTTTCAGGCCTACTGTTGAGAGCAGATATTTTATATTGGTGAAAATCGTATTGAGCCTATTCAAATTTGTGTCGACTATTATGAGATCGTCTGCAAATGACAGACATACAGGAATGTGTATATGCAAGTCTTGGTTTAGTTTAAAGAATGGTAGCTCTTCTTCAAGTGTTTTAAATACTTCATCTATTACTATAGTAAATAGACGCGGTGATAGTGGGCATCCTTGTATTACTCCTTTGCCTTTTTTATGAATTTAGTCGTTTGGCCATACCACTTGATGCAGGTTTCTTTGTAAATACATGCCCCTATGATTCTGTTCGTGAAGGCTTTATTTGATCTCGTTGTGATTATGTCTTTTAATGCGTTAAGATCTACCGTGTCGAAGGCTTTTTCAATGTCTACCGCCATAATGTAGGTTTTCGTTCCTTCTCTCCAATTTTTGTCTAGTATTCGTCTTAAGACAAATATGTGGTCGTCTGTAGAGCGGTTTTCAAGGAACGCTGCTTGATAGTTTCCAAGCAATGCTGTTGTTTCATCTAGTCGCTTCAGGAGAAGGCTGGCATATATTCTGTATCCAGTGCAACAGATTGATATTCGCCGGTAATCGTTGATGTTTTGTGGGTTGGGCTTCTTGGGAATGGGTATCTGGACCGTCCGAGTCCAGGATTCGGGTATTACGTTTTATATCCAGGCTCTGTGGATGTGGTATAATATCATTGTCAGTATAGTATCAGAGCTTGCTTTATATAGTTCGGCTACTACTTGATCCAGTCCAGGGGCTGTGCCGTTACGTATTTTCTTGATGATTTCCTTGATTTCTCCCAGAGTTGGTGCTGGTTCAAGATCTTCATGGTCTTCGTTGGCGTGTAATGGGATCGAAGAGCCTTCATTTTTTTCCAGTTCCTTTTCCCAAGCTAACATGGGAATGTATTTATTCTTTTTGTTGTACTTTTCAGTTTGTTTGTAGCGTCTGTAGAAGTCGTATGTTATTTTCATGCGTTGGGAGGTTGGTTTGTAGGCCAGATCCTGAAAAAATAGTTCAAATTCCTTTTCATCCTCTTTGTTAATTATTTCTTTTAATTTTTTCCGGCTATTTATTAGTTGTTTTCGGCATTCGGCGTTGTTGCGACCTGCTGTATCTTCCAGAATTGAGCTTTTTGTACTTCTGCTAAAGCAAGTCTTCTTTTTTTTGTTCTGTGAGTTTCGTTTTTAAGAATGCTTTCAGACGATTTTTTCATTATTTCCATTAAGCACTCCCAGGAAGGCGGGTACTGAGTTGTATTTAGTTTTGCTAAGTTCTTATTTATTTCTTGTTGGAATTTGTCGCACGTGTGATCATGTTGTAATCCTTTGTAGTCTAATAATCTGTAATTGAAATTTTGGCTCGTTGGAATGTGGTCGTCCTTTTTACTAGGAGTTGCTCCAACATGTGATACTTTATTTTTGCGGGTCATGCCGTTTGATTTAGTTATAGCTATTAACAACTTGTGGTCTGATATCTTGCTATTTATTATACTCCTAACTGATTTGAATATTGGTGCACGGTGGACCTTAGTAACAATATGATCTATTTGGGATATGTTTGAGCCAGATTTCCAGGTTGTTCTATTGCTTTTCCTTCCAAAAGTTGTGTCTACCCGCAGTTTTTCTCTTTTAATGATGTCAATGAGAATTTGCCCGTTGCTGTTGGAATGCTTGTGGAAGAGGATTTTTCCGATTAGACCGGACTTTTCTAATTCTTTCGTATCTTCTTGGCCTATATGGGCGTTGAAATCTCCTAATAGGATGAGTGTGCTTTGTTGTGGTTTATTTTGTATTAAAGTAAGCATTTTTGAAAAGGTACCGGTAGCAGTAGATGAATTGTTTGGCATGTGTGTAGTGATAATAAAAAAGTTTATGTTTTGGGATTTGACGGTCACAGCTAGTATGTTGGTTAGATTTGTTGTTCCCGTGATATTTATGTTGGTTTTTTTTCTTATTAGGACAGCCAATCCTCGACTTTTATTTGCACCCGAAAGTATCCACGTGTAGTGCTTGGATTCATTCTTACCGGATTTTATGTGCGTTTCCTGTAAGCATGCGACGTCGACGCCGTACTTGTGCAGGATGTGGTCAATAGTAGTTTTTTTTTTTTTGTGGGTTTGAGGCTCCTCTTACATTTCAACTGGCAAGTGTTATGGTTTCAGATTCGATTGTTTGTTTCGTGCGACCTGTTGTTGCCAATATTCTGAAACCCGTATTGTCTGCTAGTTCTGAGGATGTCATTGGCGTGCTACTGGTACTGGTGTCAGTAGTGGAACTGTCCGTGTCTTGAGTTGTTAGGGATGACATATAGCTTGAGTAAGATTCAGCTTCTATCATACTATCGTAATGCGTGCCGTCGTAATTAAATTGATGTCACCTACTTCGTCTTCCGGCGATTTAGGCTTGAAGGTAAGTTTAATGTTGTTTATTGATTGATGAACTATGACGTTCACTAAATAATAGTTATCCGCTGCTATTAGTATGTCTGTGCCTCCCAATTTTCCTTCATGATATTGATCTTTGATGTATTTAGAAGTTAACATTCGGGTATTCTCGTTTTCGGTGTTCGGGAGGTTACTTTGTATGGCTATGCTCATTTTGGGATCATATTGGTTTTCGTCGACGTATTTTGCAAGGTCTCGTCTTACTGCCTTATGATCAAAGGTCAGGAATAGTAGCAGGTTAATTTGGTGAGTTATTGCATGAAAAAGACAGTTTCCGTCGCCTGGCATTTTAATGATTTCCATTTTGTTTTACCTGTGGGGAAGAGCTTATGATATAGGTTGTTAGTGGTCTGATAAATATAATGGGTTAGTGTAGTAATGAATTATGTTTATGGTTAACGGGGGAGCTAAATATAATATGTTATGTACGATAGCTTTTGTTGTTATATTCTACTTCCTGGTTGGGTCGAATGGAATCTGTTTACCGATTTTACTTGTTTCGATGGTTCAAAGAATATCGCAGTTGATTTGCACCACACTGTGAAGGTTAGGTTAGGGGCCGTGTTCCGGGTTTGAGTTCTCGGAGTTTGTTTATTGCTTTGCCCACGTGTTGGACGTTTGTTTTGAATTAGGGTCTGGCCAGGTTACGGACAGAACCGCTTTGTTTTATGGCAAGGGACGCATTTGTTTTTCAAGAGCTTTGTACAATTGATGCAGTGTTATTTGTGTCATTTAAAATTGTATAGTTTTAGGCTTATTTCTTTAACACGATGGTGAGTATAATAGAGTGGGAAAGTACACTGAGTTATGTGAAAGTTTGTCAGGAACAGTGCTTTGTAATGGTTATTTCGAAGATTTAGTTTATTTTTAGCGGTGTCCGGGCGTTAAGAAAGATTCTTAGGATAAAGACAATAATATGCCTACCCGGGGCCTGTTACTATTGTAAGTGGGAAGGGCTTGTTTTATGGTGTGCAGATGCTTGATTTGGACGCATGTGTGGAGCGATACGACCGCAAATTCCAGGATTTCGAGGTTTTTGTTATGTTTTTTTTTCCGCGTCACTACGAGATTTATTGTCAGTGTTTTTCTGTAGGATTTGACCTTTTATGGCTCTCGTGTGTTATTAAGGGATTGTGAAAGCTGTCTGAGTATTTCGTTACGTACTTGTTTTATTTTCAATTAGAGATTTAATTCCCTTATCAGCACAGCAGTAGCTGGTATAAGCTCATATTGAAGGAATATTATAAACTATCATGCACACAAAAGTGAAGTTGTAGTATTAGAGATAATTATGAGAAGTGAAGTTTATTCTTTTAGATTTTTGTGATGTGTACCTAAAGTGCTAGGTGTTTATATGGCGATGCGGCGCACTAATTGCAGACACTACTCAATTGTGGGCGAAAGTAGGGTTTGTGTTAGTTTTGGTTGTAAATACAGTATGTTTTCGCCAGAAGCTAGTTTAAACCTAGTCTTTTTGTGTTTGGCTATTTTGTTGTACTTTTGAGTGGCTAAGGATGTATGGTTTATATGTTGACGTTTTGTTTCCTGTATGTAATAGGTAGAGCTATTTGTAGGTAGGTGTCTGTTGTTTGAAGTGTTGCCACCTCAAATGAAATGAAATGAAATGAATCTCAATCGATGGTGTTGTGTGTGTTGCGTTATGGAATGATCTCACCAAATTTGTGTATCTTGATGTAGCTTGGCTGTGCGTTGGGTTTTTTCTAGATTCGTAGCGTGGCAATTACGTGTGCTGGCTTTGCTGCTGATTACTTCCTTGGACTGGGTTCGGAGCTGGACGCGTTCTTTATTGCGAACGCGTTGACGGGTTGTCGCTTGTGGTGTATGACAGCACATCTACTACCAAAACACTGTTCTACGTTTAAATACTCTTTGACACCCGACCAATTGTATTGTTCACTATGACACTCGCACTAGATTGACGGCAATATGAAACGGCATTCGAATCTCTAACCTAATATTATTATGCGGATCACTGCGACACTAGCACTGAATTGAACGTGATTCTTTGCAACACATACTCCGAATTAAAAACAATGACACTCACACTAAACAATGCCAACACACTTTTAATATGTATTTATGTAATAAAATATAGAATTGAATTAAGAGGTGGGCCGCGATGTTACCACTTTGTATTGTTGACAGGTTACACTATAAACGTAGTAAAATGCAAAGCCCGTAATTATTGAGGTTTAACTAAGGAACGGTTTGGAGGCAGATTTCACTTGCGCGCGCGTCAATTGAGTTCGAAGACAATGGATTTATTTAGGGTCCGGTCGTTTGCGCAACACGTGCGGGACGCGACCGCTCGCAACGGCTGCCCAAAAGGGTCTCCTCTAGATCATGTTGCGTGTAAAAAATATATTAAAATGTAAGAAAACACACAATTAAACAAAATAGTCGTTCTTCGTTAAATAATATCAATAGGTAAAACTTCAATCAGAAAGAAACATTAATTTAGACTTGCTCAAGATGGATCAAGATTGAAGTAAATAAGGGACGGTTGATGAGCACCAAAATTCTTATTCGTTCCATAATGAGATCCTTGTAAAACTGTTGTAATCAATTATTGACCAAATTGTATTTGATTGATTGTAAGTAAATTATCAACCAAAAAACCTATCACATAATTTTATTCTGTCGTGAACACGGCTTTAAAGACTTTTAACTCGCATTGAGCGGATTAAATTGCCCAAAATACGCAAACAAAAGCGAGAAAATTGCTCGCCACAGAAAAAGCGCGATTTTGCGTAAAAAGTGCGATTTTGCGCGAAATGTTGCGAATCACTGCCGATGCGCCATTAGCGGTTTGCTTTTAAAATATTTACGTCACAGGCAAACTATAAAATAAGCATTAAGAGAAGCCATCTGGTAACTTAAGATAACGTTTTCTGAAATGACGGTTTGATTTTTCATTAAAGAATAGAAAAGGTAAAGTAACTGTATTATAGGTTAAATTATCTTGTTGATATGGAATTTTTTAATCTTGTAGCATAATGTATTTAACGATATGCTATCAAAACAAAGACAAGACTACATTCTCTCCTTACTAGATGGCGCTGTACTGAGTTGACTCACAGTGGTACTTCGTTTCCCAAACATCATTAGACGACTGGACAAGATTACGAAGCTCTATTACGCCTCACTAGATGGTGTTGCATCTAGTTGACTCGCGGTAACGATTCGTTTGCCTTTTAGAATAAGAACCCTAGACGCAAATTATAAGTTAACTCTGTTCTCACTAGCTTTAGCGCTCAATACCAGCACGTCCACTGGCTCTCACTAATTGTGATTTTTGGATGTCTCTACTGGGCCTATTGTCAGGTAGCTCAGGAGTTATCCCGCGTACATAATTAAATGTACTACCACGTAATATCTACGTCGCGTTTTATTCCCGTCCAACTCTTCGCCTGCCGTACCCCTAACGACGTCATCGTACTACTTGTTCACCTTTTCTACAATCTACCTTTTAACGCTTTCAATACTGATTTGATTATGAGTGGCATAATTTGTACTAATATTATGAAGCTGAAAAGTTTGTTTGTTTTTACGCGCTAACCTCAGGAACTACTGAACCGATAAACAAAGGTGTTGGATAGCTTATTTATCGGGGAAGGCCTTAGGCTATAAAACATCTCGCTACGAAGGAAGAGGAGGGAACAAACTCGCGGACGCAAACGCGGGAAACCGCTAGTACTTTATAGTTCTAGTAAGAATTACTAAATTTCTGATTATTACAAACTGAAGCTTTATTTTAATATTTGATGAAAATAACTTCTTTACAACTTATTTTATTTTTAATTTTAGTCCCCGAATTAATCGGATTTTAATTATAATCTTAAGTAAATTTCATACTCATTAAAATATACATAGTAAGTGTCTATACACTATATTTGGGCAAGATAAATGAAACTAGTTTTGTCGAGATTGATCTCAGTATTTTCAAGAAACATTAGACGTTTACTTATATTTCTTATACTTTGCCTTCGATGCAACACAGATATTATTTCCGTGCGTGTGGGAATTGAGTGTGAAAAGAATTGCCACAGGTTAGTGACAACTGCTCCTACTTGATATTTATGAGTGTAACTTTGCAACCCCTTCCTTGTTTTTGCTTTTATATTTCAATTTAGAGGAAAAGAAATACTTTTATAGATAGACACATCAAAAGTGTCTAGGGATCAAGCATTTTTATGCGGATTTCTTGAGATTGAGATGTGGCTTTGTAATAAATTTATGATTTTATAAATTTACATGGATCCTTTTTGGTGCATTTCATAATTTGAAACAGGAACTATCAATCAAATTCGAGTAAAAGATGAAAATCAGCTGTCAATATATTCCCTATAAAAAACATACAACGCATTGAAGACATTATTATTGCTACTGTTTCCCTACTACTGATTAAAACCAACGTTATTATGGAGCGGCGACGTCACTTAAGCAGGAAAGAAATTCTCAGAGCCGTGGAAATGATAGAAGCTGGTTCCCGGCAACGTACTGTGGCTTTAGCTCTGAATACAAGTCAGAGTGTTATCAGTCGACTTTGGACACGTGACCGAAGCACTGGTACCGTGGCTGAGCGCCATGGAGGACGGTATCGCTGCACCACACGGAGACAAGACCGATACATTGAAATCACAGCTCGAAGAGCTCCAACAATAACCGCCATGATGTTAGCCGTGAAGCTTCATCACTCTTCAGGGAACTTAATTAGCGACCAAACAGTCAGGAACCGCTTGCATGAAGTGAACCTTCATTCCCGAAGACCGCTACGGGTACCACCTATAGCAATGCACAATCGTAGGATTCGATATCAATGGGCTCTTGAACACAGAAATTGGGCAGAAGAACAATGGCGTTTCGTGTGCTTTTCTGATGAGTCTCGTTTTGGTATGAGACCGGATACAAGACGTATACGACACTGGAAAAACCCTGGACGCCAACAGCGATAGCGGAAGAACTGATTTGATTCGGATCAGAGGCAACCTCAACGCTCAAATTTATGCTGAGACGATTGTATCAGACGTCATCGTTCCTCTACAAGTGCAAATCGGTCCCTTATTTCAGTTAATGCATGATAATGCTCGACCGCACACCGCAAGAGTTGTAAGACAGACTCTCGCCGCAGTTAACATCAATGTCCTGCCCTGGCCTGCTCAGTCGCCAGACTTGAACCCGATTGAGCATGCATGGGATATGCTACAGAGAAGAGCTCTGCCGAATATGGAGGGTATCCAGTCGCAAGAAGACCTTTTTTTGTTGTTGCAACGAACATGGGCGGCCATTCCACAGCGTGATTTGGATGAACTCATTTTGAATATGCCAAACCGATGTTCTTGTGTTGTTAGTGTTCGCGGTAGAAACACGGCTTATTAATTGTTTAAGTTACCCAATAAAATTTTAAAGAAAACTGTTATTTCAGTCTTTTTTCGAACTTTAATGTTAGTGGTCCAAATGTCAAAAATCCCTTTATTAGGAAAATGGCAAATTTCTTTATTAATGCAAAGGTGACTTCGTTTATCGTTACTGTAGACAAACGAAAACACTTTATTTAATGAGTCCTTAAAGAAAATTTTAAATAACATCAATCAGGAGAAAAGTTATTGCAAAAATATATGTTGATCCCTAGACACTTTTGATGTGTGTTTATTAGGCTACATTTTAAAGAAACTAAGAACCGGCCACTGCGAGTCGGACTCGCACACTAAGGGTTCCGAACCAACTTTAACTGAACTAGAGATCCACTTACTTCCACTTACGCATAAAACCACAATATTTTTTTGACAGCAAATATAACTTTGTTTTTCATAGTGTTTGTATGAAGAACAAAGTCATGTTTGCGGTTGTTGAAAATGTGCTTTATCTCAAAAACTACTAGTTCTATCTCGTTCAAACCAATTTTCGTTGAAAGTCTTAGTCAAGATCTACATCGTATATGTTGTCAAAATTTACACTCGCTTTGTTTAAAAGTAAGACGGATTTTTTACCACTTTGGAAGCGTCAACCTCTTAAACGTTAGACTTTTAGAGAAAATGGTTTTAGAAACCTCGGTGCCATTTTAAAAAACCCGCCCCTTTTTTATGAGAATCGTAAAGTGGTTAACAGGATACATCTACCTACTAAGTTTGAACTGTGTAATACTAAAGTTTTAGAATAAAGTGGCTGTGACATACGGAGGGACTATAAGAGTACTGTTTTTGCCATGCGGCTACAGTGTGATGCTTATAGCTACTGAATAAAATGGCTGTGAAATACGGACGGACAGACAGACAGACAGACTTGACGAAGCTATAAGGGTCCGTTTTTTACCATTCGGCTACGGAACCCTAAAAACCCATTGTTGTTACGACCATCATCTATTCTTATATTATTATCTATGTTAATAGTATAAAGCTGTAGTGTTTGTTTGTTTGCTCGCGTTAATATCAGAAACTACTGAACCGATTTGAAAAAATAGTTTTACGTTAGATAGCCCATTTACCGAGGAAGACTTTAGGCTGTATAACATGAGGATACAACTCATATAACCAGAGGAGTAATGAAAATGTTGCGAAAACGAGAGAAAGATATTCCTTTTGAGAACTTCATCTTCGTATGCTGCGTTTACCGTTTATATTACACAAAAATCATTCACAGGATTCTTCAACATAGACAGTTCTACAATAAAGTTCAGGACAGCATATGTCTACCTTATATGGTTGACGCGCTACAACCTTTTTTATATTAGTATATTTTTTTAAAATAATGCGCTATTTTCAAAGTCGTATTTTACACATGGGTATGTATTCTTTATAAGTTAATAAATTTGTTAAAAATTAAAGCGCTATTTTTAAAGGCGCATTTACACACGGCTATGTATTCTTATCAAAATAAACACATTCAAACATTACGAGCATTTCATTTTGATCAAAGTTGTTCTTTACATCACTTGATTTCAATAAATATCTTAGAAGTTATATATATTATAGAATTATCAGTTTTAGCAAACGCGCGCTCGCGCTAACTGTTATGATGAAAATAGGTATGTTTTGCGTTTAGGTATTTTACGGTACCATATAGGTACCGTAAAATACCTTTGACTATGTAAAATCTTATATTACAAAAAGATATTAGGGTCGGTTGTACCATATCGGACTTCAACTCTAATCGACTTTAAACAGCTGTCGATGTGAATTGAAAATCAGTATGGATTTTTCATGGGATGATGGTGCAACTGAGCCTTATATTTATATATCCCAGTGAAACAGAAAAGTACTATTTAGGTGCTAAGTAGTAGTTATTGATTAGCCTACTATAATTTATAAAACGGAGGAATCGAGTCGATTTGTAAAAATGATTTCTTATTAGATAGCTTATTTCTTGGAAAAGGCTCTGAAGTATTAAATAGCATTAGACATATTTACGTCTATTTAGACGCCATGGTCGCTGTACTGGACTCTGCAAGGAGGTACTGACTATCGCGGTCATCGCCGCCTCACCACCTCAAGAACCCAAATCGCTTGACGCCCGTGTTTGTATTGTGTGTGCAAGCGATTGTCGACGTGCAAGTGGTTACGCGACAGCAGACCTTTACCGTACTAGCCATGATAAGTAGTGTTTTGCGTTGAAACATTTTACGGGAAACCCGAAATGCACGCGGGCAACGCCACTGGGGGATCGCTAGTTTATTATAATTACAGAGTTTGATAAATTTTGATAAAGTAAGCTGGTGCGACCGACTAGTGAAAACATACATGAAAACGACTTATACTTATTTATTTATTTAATCATTTATTAAATAGGTACATTAAAGACTAACACATTTTAATAACAATATCAAAATATCAAAAGAAAACACTATTTTGCCGGCGTAGTACCGACGATACAAAATACCCTTCGGCCAAAATTCTGCTTTCATGAAGGTCGACAGCTGTTCGGTCGGTACCCTCACCACAAACTTATTAAAATTCGAATTGTGATGATATACCAACCGTTCGACCCTCAGTGAGTATAAGAAAAAATACATATACATGATAACGTTATATCTACGAGTCGGAAACATACTACAGGATTTTATTTTGGTAAGCGACGAGTGACTCAGGGGTCGTTAGACAAATAAAACTGATGCCAAAAAAATCAATTTATTATTGCGATACAGCAAACGAGTCAAAACTACCAACATCAGGTTGCCTCTTCTTAGCTTACTAGCTACGGCCTAGTATTTCGCAGATATGCGCTAGCTACGCGCAAGGGTGCGACCCCATTTGTTTTAAATTCTTTCAGAATGTTGTGAAGACGTTTTCTTTCATAACACTTGCATATTATGTATGTTTTTTCTTTACTATAAATAAATAAATAAAAAAATGAAATGGCTTTATTTCAGGCATTACACACCCATATTACATGACGAATGAAATAAATTACAGGGAAAATTGGCAATTGAACATACTAATACACTAAAATGATATACGAAATGCGTTGTTATATAAGGTCACCTCGTTGTAAGTAATAATATTTAAAGGGCTGATTCAGCACAATAAATGGAACACTTTTTGTAGAAAACACTTTGGGTTTTTATTCGCTAGTTTTTGAGCAAATTAAAGAAAAAGATAATTATTTTTTTCAGTAATTATTTTTTTATTATTGAAGTATGAGATTTAAAAAAAGAACGAATGGGCAATGAATTGAGAGAGGTGAAGCCGATGACGTAGATAACTTTTAAAATCGTCAGGGTACTGTTTTAAAAAATGATATTTTCTGTCAGAGAAAAAAAAAATTAAATATACAAATACACAGTTAAAATATTATCACTTAAAACGATTTGACCTTATGTTGTACATAAGGTCAAATCGTTTTAAGTGATAATATTTTAACTGTGTAGGTATTTGTATATTTAATTTTTTTTCTTAGGCTGCCATAAGACTTTCTTGTGTAACGGTTCCATAGTGCACATGTATAAAAACATGTGCAGAATGCCTAAAAGAGCGTAACATTTCCAGCCCTTGAGAACTTTGCAAATCGACGAGCCAACATGTTGCAACGCACCGGCAAAGCCCTACGCTCCCGCTCCAAGTCAACATCATCACTTAGATATTCACTGAGTACGTGACCCAAGTAACGAAACTGCTTAACAACCTCAACTAGTGCCTCATTTAGAAACACTGGCGGTACCTTCTCCGGCCCTTTGCCAACACGAAATACCGTACCATACCATTATGCCTAACTCATATTATCATCCCTCAGTTGTCACTGACCAAAACAACAGCCTGTATAGTTCTGCGCTACCGTTTCTGTATGTGCTTTGTAGTTAAGCCTCTCAAACAGTCCAACTGCTCCAACTTCTACCGTCGACAGACCAACAGAAACTATTATTATTCGCGAACCCGGTTGAATAATGCAGGGCCGTACTTTGTACAAAGCTTCAATTGTAGCTGAGAGGTATCGAATATACCAAGGTATACAACGCGTAACGTTAAATGCACAAAACCTGAAAATAGGTTGGTTTATCTTCATTAAAATGTTGCCATGTCTATTTATTAATAAGACAAACCATAACGCGCGTAAACCCGCCAAAATACGTAAACAAGCAATGGTTAGTTTTTATGCGAGTAGATTGTAATAATAATAATATCAGCGTGGCGCAGCTTCTTGGTGAATACCTACCGACTCCTCTCACGACAGAGCGACGTTTGCAGAGCAAGTAATGATCAGAAGTGCCAGTCAAACTAAAACACTACATAAGCTTGAATTGTTTTTTTAATTACGTTTTTTTTATTTTTTAGAATTAGGTCAATTGAATTAAAAACATATGTGTGGTCGAGGTCTTTGCCGCCTTACGACTTAAAAACGAAAATCGCTTGCATACACGATACAAAAGGCATCACTTTAAACAAAAGTCGATAAGAGTTGCAAGCCATTTTGGCCTTAAGGTGGTAACATGGCAGCGGTGACGTTGCTACTTGTTGTACATATTAAAAAAACGATACAATGCTATGCCACCATCCTTTGTATCTCTAGATGCGGCATGTTTTTTCATAATGTTTCATTTTATCGGTTATCGAAAGTTTCAGTTCTATAACAAATATAATCGATTTCTATGACAAATTAATAATATGACAACTCCTGAATATTTTGCCGATCTACGGTCGTCGCGGGTTCGAATCTGATAAATGTTTAATGTTTAAAAGATAAATGTTTGTATGATGAGCATGAAACGAATGTACAAATGTTTCACTTTCTTAGGTTACGGGAGACGCCCCCATCATAATCGTTGTCTAGTATTCGTAACACAAGGAAAAAAAATCCATTCTTCAAAACCACGACATTTGATGTGTTGTTTGCCGCATTTACCGCATATTTATATTCATTCAATGTTTTTGCAACGGATAAATTCATGTTACTAAAGTTTTGTAATAAGTGAAAGTTATTGAATCATTTTAGAACGAATCTGTGACCGAAAAGTTCTGAATCGGGATGACGATTCGGACAAATCAGTGCGAAAAGAAAGCTGATGAGTTAGCTTCAGTGGTTCGTATTATCTAATACATTGTGGTCTTTTTTCAATCACTTTTAGACTGGTTTTACTTATTTTATTTCATTATGTTACCAAGTCCGTCCCTGCCTAATGTTTCAAGGCAACTGAAACTAGCTCGCACTACTTCCGTATCTAGAGTAGGGAAATGTATCCATTTTGGCCAAATTTGCGGACCGGTGTGCACAATGGAAAATAAAGCAAAAGGATCATACCAAAAACTATACGAAAGTATTAATAGTATATCTCGTACCTAGTTAGTCGTTCCCGCATACTTGAAGTGAGGTCTTTGCCTGTGGGATGTTTATAGGCTAACTTAACTTTTTTTGTCAATCGATTGCATTAATGATATTAGTTCGTTACAATATATTATTATAATGAATGTTGGTTGTTGAAGATGTATGTAAGTAAGTACTAGGTGTTACATATTGAAAAAGTGTATATTTTTAGCTCCCCTACATAGTCTTTTATCTCATTTTGAATTACAAAGTGTGTGTCAGTATCTATTTCGATAATAATTATAAAATCTGTATTTTATACAGCAAGAACACACTACTTAAGTACCTAGAAAAGCAAAAAAATAACTCTTCAGAAAGTATTATTAAACTAACTATTCTCATACTCGTAGGTACTACATTATTTTATCAATAACTAAATAAGTATTACTGAATACACCTACATTATACCCGGGCATGCAGTTATCTTTTCAAAGGATACTTTTTGTATTCTTGGCCGATACTTTGATCAAAAGCAATCTGATATATCGTTTCAGAATTGAAGAAATCTGGAAATGAAAGAAAAACATATTTTGATTGGTACTCAAAGAAACCGCAGTAGAACTAGATTTAAAAGTTACTTTGGATAGGAAGAAAGTGAAACATAGTGTCTTGAAATATTGTGTAGGTTATCGCGATCTGTCACTTATCAAGTAAAAGTTATCCAATATTTAGTAGTACTTACGTATTTACGTAGTACACATGCCTGCAGCTGGCACACTTCCAAGCTCCTTGCACGTGCCATCTACTTCTATGTGTTAGTTTAAGGATGATTCACGCTACAACGTGCCGGGGCCGGACCGTGCCGGTGTCGAAAAAAAAACCCAATAAACATTCCAACGCCGTGCCCCGTCCGGGTGGAGCCCGTTCAGGCATAAATCACTTCATACAAAATGTATACAATAATGTTTGACCGTGCCCCAGCCGACAACCGGCTGGAGCCCGGCCCGGCGCCGGCCTTTACGCTTACTGGCATGCAATGTGAGGGAGGGGGACGCGGAGGGCTTCAAAACTGGCGCGTGTGATCAACAGTATGAATAAAGACATGCAAGGACACATATTGCTTCTTTCATATGCTAGTAACTGGCATGCAAGCTACTGATACGTTTTACAGGCTTGTGTATCGCCGCCTTTGGCCTAACTACTAATAGCTACTTGACCCACTGTTGCATAAACAGACGGGTATCTACCCGTCTGTTTATAGACATTTCGTTATAGACTTTTCGTTTTCGAGAAATCCGTGGACAAATATACATACACTTACGAAGTTGAATACACGTGTTTGGAAGGGGTATCTATCATAACACAAAATTTTCTGATATCGAATTTCATTTCACAGAAAACTATTCAATGAATGGTAATATCTTTTTTTCTTGATTAATCGAATAGTTAATAATCGTCGTTTCATAACATCGAATAACAGTTCACCAAAAGAATGATTCGCAACTGTTTTGTTAAGAAGAATATCGTTTTTTTTTTTATTTTTTTTTATTCAAAATGGGTTTGCTCTTGACTCTAGCCTACACCTAATTGGGCTTAGACAGAGTCGACGATGGAGCGAGCTCACCCAGAAGAATCCTGTTCACTCTGTTTTTAAAAGTTTTCGGGTTATATTCTCTTGGAAACACCGATGTAGGCAAAGAGTTCCACTCTTTGGCTGTGCGCATTATAAAAGATGATGCAAAGCGCTTAGTTCGCAACAGTGGAATATCTACGCGGTATGGGTGGTAGCCCGCGGTGCGTCTAGACGTGCGGTGGTAAAAAGGGGATGGAGGAATGAGCTCATGGAGTTCCTGTGCACACTCCCTAAAATAGAGCCTGTAAAAGACCGAAAGACAGGCAACTTTGCGTCGATGAGCCAGGCTATGGAGTTTGGCGCATATATTTTTATCGCCAATGAGCCTTCTAGCTTTGCTTTCCACCGTTTCAAGTGCAGCTAGTTGGTACTTAGCTGATCCATCCCAGAGATGGCAGCAATACTCCATGCAGGAACGGACTTGTGCTTTGTAGAGTAACGAAAGCTGTCCAGGCGTGAAGTATCGCTTAACTCTGTTGAGGATGCCCAGTTTTTTAGCCGCAGTCTGAGCTTTTCGTTCGATGCTAGCTCCAAAGTTGAGACTAGCAGTCAGCTCCATGCCCAGAAGCTCTAGGTGGTTGCCGACTGCAACAGACGCACCACGGAATGTTGGAGACTGGAGAAATGGTGTCCTCTTGGTGGTGAACAAGTACGCTTGTGTTTTTTGCGCATTAAAATTTACTAGATTCTCGTCGCCCCATCGGGAGACACGATTTAAAGACAAATTTGTCCGTTCTACCATGGATTCTCTCAACAAACGTATTTCATCCCCACCGGTCCCGGCGCCCGTCAAGTATCTCTCTGAAACCGTGCTGTCATCTGCGTACCCAATGATACCAGGCTGAAATAGGTCGTTCATGTGTAGCAGGAAAAGAGTTGCAGAGAGAACCGACCCCTGAGGAACTCCGGCGTTTATAGCCCATAGGTCAGAAGAGCAGCCATCAATGACAACCCTGATCGATCTCTCTCTCAGGAAGTCAGATACCCAACTACAGAAGTCAGTGGGGATGCCAAGAGCAGGAAGTTTATTGAGAAGACTGGCGTGCCAAACCCTGTCAAAGGCCTTCGATATATCAAGGGATATAGCCAATGCTTCCCCATGATTCTCAATGGCTTCGCCCCAACGGTGCGTGACGTACACAAGAAGATCACCAGTGGACCGTCCTCGGCGAAAGCCATATTGACGGTCACTTAAGATGTCGTTGCTTTCGAGGTAGGTCAGCAGCTTACTGTTTAGGACCCTCTCCATAACCTTAGACAGAATGGAGGTAATGGCGATAGGTCGATAGTTGGCAGGGTCAGCACGGTCACCTTTCTTGGGTATTGGCTGTACATTTGCGAGCTTCCAGGCCCTCGGAAATTGTTTTGTCTCCAAAGAGAGGCGAAATAAACGTGTCAGTACAGGAGACAGCTCAGGCGCACAGTGCTTCAATACTCTTGCTGGTATTCCATCTGGGCCGCTAGCCTTGTTTGAGTCTAGACTGCTCAGTGCCATTCGGACCTCTTTAATGCGAACCTTGATCTCGGACATCGTGGAACCACAACGAGGTACAGTAGGAGGTTGCTTGGAACCAGAGTCCAGACGCGAATTACTGGCAAAAAGAGCAGCAAAAAGATTTGCCTTCTCTACAGCTGTATGGGCCAGCATTCCATCAGGTTTCTGCATAGGTGGTAGAGAGGGACGGCAGAAATTCGACTCAATGATGTTAGACAGGGACCAAAACTGCTTACTGCCCGGAGAGTGTGACAATAGTTTGGACCCAATGCGTTTGACATGGTCATATCGAGCCTTTCGCTGGGTTTTCTTGGCGAACTTCGCGGCAGAATTAAAGGCTCGCTTCTTCGCAAGGACCTCCCGTGCGCCAGCCTTACGCGGACGTTAACCCAGGCTTGATATGCAGTCTGTTTATTGGCCTCAGCTTGGGCACATTCTGCGTTGAACCATGGTCGGGTTTTGAAACCGAGCGGGATGTCGGAGAATGGTATAAAATATTCCATTCCCTGCCGTATCACGTCCGCGACCGCATCCGCACTGCACGAGGGGTCACCCGAAGAGAAGCACACTTCTTTCCATGGATATGACGCAAAAAAGTGTCGCATCTCGTCCCAGTCTGCTGACTCGTATTTCCAGACTCTCCTCGTGCCTCTTGGACTACTATCTGGAGGAGAGCAGAAAGTCACGGACTTGATCACACAGTGGTCAGACGTTCCTAATGGGGCTGAGACTGATACAGAATGACTCTCAGGATCGGTTGTCAAAAGGAGGTCCAGGCAATTAGCTGTATTGCCTGCAACATCTGGTACCCGAGTCGCTTCTTTGACCAGCTGAGTTAGGTCAAGAGATACCGCAAATTTACGCGCTTCCAACCCAGCGTGATCGGTTTTCAGGTATGGGACCAACCAATCTTTATGATGGGCATTAAAGTCCCCCAGAAAAACTAGTTTTGCGGAAGGGAACCTCTGTTGCGCTAGATCGCTCGTTTCAGTGAGGTAGTCAAAGAGCCGAGTCGTCTCCTGATCACCACTGTGCGATCGGTAAACACCAACATAAAGAGACTTCTCCATGCCATTATCTACCAAAATCCAGATGATGGAAAACCCCTTATTTTCAAAGCATCGGAGACAGCGGCAACATATGTCATCGCGGACGTACACACAGACCCCTGCTTGCTTTAAGAACCTGTGCTCAAGGGAGTAGCCCGGGTAGTTGAGGTACGCCACGTCTGACGGGGTCGCTATCTTCGTTTCCGTTAAAAAGAACAGGTGTGGCTTCTCGGTCTCGAGGTGGTGGTGGACCGGATCGAGATTTGAGTGCAAGCCCCTGATGTTGGTAAGGTGCACTTTGAGTGGGAGGAAGTGCAGCCGTTGTCTTACTGTTTTCTTCTTTGCTTTTTTCATGTATATATATATTTTTTGAGTGAGGTGGGTCTAAGATATGGATGTCGAGGCACTGCGCATTACATTTATAATTGAACCCTGAAGTTCAACTGCCCTGAGGGGGACTGATCTGGAGACTGCGGGGACGCCCGAACCCCCCCGAGTGTGGCCACCGGGTCCTCCCTTCCAGTCGCCAACTGGCACGATGGAGCACATCGGGATTTTTCGCGAGTTGGTGGGGCAGCCTTTGGCACGTGGCTAGCGCGCTACTTGGGCCCCCTACTGACTCACGGTCGGCCAACGGCTGGCACCGTTCTTCGGATCCCGCTACCCTCCAGAACCAGTCACCTGGTACAGTTTTGCTAAGAGATCAAGACCGGCTTTGCACAGCACTACTGACAATCACATTCTCTCCCCTGAGGCTCTGGCTCTCCCACGCACTGACGAAACACAGCAAGCTGCTTGGCGCCGGGCTCCGGTAGGAGGGTGGTAGCTACCAGGCGGCCCCTAATGGGGCCTACCACCGCTGGTAATGGGATCGTTCAGCCCCCAACACAAACTATTAGTTTGGTGTTGTCGTTGCCCGGGGTGGACCACTAGGAGGTAGATCCCTTCACACTCCAAAACTCGATATATCAAACTAATGATTCATAGAATTAATAAGTTATCGATATAACCTTTCATAAAAACTTGTTTCAATGTGTAACGGTTCCCATATATTTTTGCATACGCATGCAAGTAAGAAGGCATGTGCATGCACACGCATGCAAGTAAGAAGGCATACATGCATGCATGCAGCAAGCAAGCAGGCATGCAAACAAGCAGCATGCATTAGGATTTCCTCGTCTCCAGCGCTGCGGGAATAGCGGCCTCGTCGCCCTTGCGTAACAAGGCGCAGTCAACCATGCTCGCCTACGCAGCTTCGGCTTGCTGGTCGCCTACGGCGACCTCAGCCGCTCCGGCTCGCGCGGGTGCCTACACCTTGTTACAGCGGGCGGAGGCTGCTCTTCTTCCGCGCCTTCGGCTTTTGAATTACATTCTAGTATCGGACAGACTAGTACCACGGCGAGAAGACCACGGCGAATCGGGATTAACGCAGTTTATTTATTAGATCAATATTTATTACATATTTATATCAGTTATGCTTTAAATTGTCTATTAATAAAGTATGCAATATAATATTAGTAACAGTCGTTTGGAAACACGGGCTTTAGTGAAGTAAAATTCGATGTTTCAAGAATTCTGCATATTGAAACTTACGTGAAAATAAAATTATGGGAAACAAAATAGAAAGCTAATGTTACTTCGATAAAATACGTAATTTATGAAAAGAAGTAACGATGAAGTAAGTTTGTAGATTATAAGCATTCGACCAAATAAAATTGTGATGTAACAAGATTCTAGAATTTGTTGAATATTATTTTGAAACATCTGTGAATCGTTTTATGGGGAATGAAAATCGATGAAGAAAATTGCGAGTAAGTGATGGGTTCCCGTTTGGAAGCTTAACTAGATCAACATACTCAAATATTATAAAACTCCAATGACATCACATACAAACACAATGAATTGTTTACCTCTTTTTTTTAAAATCGGTAATTAGTCACCCTAAGTCATGAATAAAATAATTTTATAAATTGACTAAACGTCACCCGACTGCCGCGATCTGCAGTGGATCAAGAATTCAAGAGTGGAAACAATATTTCTGCAGACACGTGGTGCAACTCATTTTTATGTTCTGTTCGACGAATACTCAGCTGCGTTTAGGTTGGGCTCTGAATACAGCGAATAGCAGTAAATATAATAGTCCCCCTAGCCGATTTCGACTACAGTGGCCAGTCACAACGACTAACCGACTGCGCGGGACATATTATAGTGCACAAGTATGTGTGCGCAAACACTGGTGGACTCTCTATTCCTTTCACTCTCATAGCCCGATGGGACAGCAACCTGACACGACCGGAGAGACATCAGGCGCAGGACCAACGGCTTTACGTTCTTTTCCGAGGCACGGGGGTGGTGAAACACTGCCAACTTCCAAACTCCGGGCTACCCTAAGAATTTCTGAACAGAAAAACTCAGGTATTTATTTTTAGCCCGACCCAAGGATCAGTACCCCTATCACGAATAATTTGCATCAAAGTATTCGTATAGTAACGTAATCATTTGTATGAGAATCTGAAAGCGCCTCTATCGGACGTAAAACAAACTAAATTTGGCAGCTCAAATACCGGACATTTATTGTGCGTAAACATTTTCTATAGTGTTAAACTGGATTTGTGATCACGAATCTTTCTTTGACGTATAGTATCGTGAGTTGCAACAAGATTACTTGAGATTCTGTGTGTAAAAAATGAGCGAAGAGAAACTAGGTAACTTTTACGGATAAGACCGCCTAAATTGTTTTTTTGTCTAAAATTATCATACAGCTGCATTTAAAGACGGATTCAAGCTCCTGGGATGGGTGGGATGGGAAATATTCGGCATCAAAGTCAATAGCAAATACATCTCTCACCTCCGGTTTATTGATAATATACTATTCGTGCAGGCAAAGATGAGATTTTGGAACTACAGTCAAAAGCCTTAACCGAGCCTTACAATAAGTGGTTCTAAGAAAGAGGTCTATCAACGAATCCAACGCGGCCGGCTAGGCAGAGGTTGGGAAACTGCGCAAGAGCGTCGTCATGTCTCATTAACCTCAGTGTTTGAAGACGAAAGTCTTCAACGGGTGTGTGTGTTCTAGTGAGAACGTACGAATCCGACACATAGTTTCTTACTATATGTGCTCAAAATCTCACATATAACAATAGACATAGCTTTGGCTTTTGGAGCGAAATAAAGAAACGTTTGGAATAAAATAAACTTTAGTGGTCATATTTATTATTCTAAAATTAAGACATTGCAGTAGAAATATGAAATTTATTCCAATATTTTTTATCTTATACTCCTTATTTTTAACTTTAAAAGAAATTAGGAACAGGGCACTTGTAACAGGTGTATCGATTTTGATCTTGTTGGGTTCATCTTTGCTCTCAATATGACATATGGGAGTAACGAAGACCACTGGAACTGCTAGACTCACTTTATTTCTTCTAGCTGGGTAGAAGTATTTCTATACATTGTATTTTAGTCTGTCTTTATTCTGAAAAAATAATATGTATATATTTTATATTGACGTTAATGCTTTTCATTCCATTTGTTACAAACAGCGTCCTCTTGGAGAGCTGAGGGCTTGGATAAATCACAATTTCTTGAGAGATAAGATCTAGCACGTGTATCTTGCTATAATAGCCAATGAAAAAAGCACTTTAATCACAAATCCTAGTATTACTTACACGTACTTACTTTTTCAAAAATCAAATATTGTTACGTTGTACTGCAAACGACTTGTCCTCGTTATTTTAATATTTTTTCATAATTTTTAACGAAATCTTTTGTAAAACTTTGAAAATTTGTCACAATATGATGGCATAACGTCAATCTGTCAATTGATAGTCTACTTAACAGTTCAAAAATCTAAAGATTACAGAAAATTATATATCTTCATATTTTAATAGACCAAATTTTTACATTTGCTACTCCTGCCAAACATATTGATCGTAATTTTGTTCCGTTATTGATTTCTCTTAGATTTTAGTGGAATATCATTTTATATTTCGATAATATTCATAAAAAATATCGCTTAACTTGTTTCTGGACGTGTCATTCAACGGCCATGTTTACGTTAGTATGACGTCATCTTCGTCAATGCTATCGAGTTTACTACACGACACGAGAGTGCTTCGTGATGCCGACTAACGTTGTACTACGTAAACTCGCTACGATAACGTGACAAATACGTCAAAAGTTCGTGATTGGGGTACAGACCTCTGGCGCAGCCGTCGCTTTAAAGTGCGACCCTCTTACCGCTGCGCTACCGAGGCAGTTATACGGATTATGTAAAAGCCAAACAAAACATTTGTACGGTGTATCAACGTACATTTCCCATCATCATCATAAAGTTACTAAGCACGGCTGAAGACATTTCGTAACTTAAGTAATAACTTTTACTTTTATATTTAGTTCGCATTTTGTGCCTAGCAAGACGACCGCGACTCATAGCAATTTTTATTCGTAATATTTTTGTGTCAATAAATCTCGTGTGTTATACAAGGAATTTGGATTTATTCTCACCATCAGCATAGTAAGAAAGATATACGGTTCGCAGACCGTACACCTCATGAAAAATATGATCAAAATTAATTAATAGGATAAATTTAAATGAATGGTATATTACTTGTTCTAGTTAAACTACTGATATTCTTATTTTGATAAAATGATCAGTCTAAAAGATAACATATAATGTGGTCTCTATGTGCCCTGAGCCGAATAAAGATTTTAATACGTGCAAAGTATAAAATATAAAATTACAATTGAAAACATTAGATACTAATCGATTACTTTGTACGAAAAACATTGGTTTAATTTTGTTGTGCTACTCTCTAAAATTGTGGAAATGACAACGTCTTAGTTATTATCAGGCAAAGACAACTATAGATCATTTTTTTTTTTTAAAAACCGGCCAAGTGTGAGTCGGACTCGCGCACTGAGGGTTCTGTGCTAACTTTAACTGAATTAGGGAATTCACTTACTTCCACTTAGTAAAATACAATTTTGTAAACAGTAAATATGAAACACTATGAAAAACAAAGTTATGTTTGCGATTGTTGAAAATGTGCTAGGTACGAGGGTCAAACTGAAAGTTCTTAGAAAATCAAAAACTGATTACATTAGCCAGTTATTAGTTTTATTATATCTTTTCAAAATATTGTCCATTGACGTCAATACACCGCTGCATGCGATGGAACCACTGGGAAAAGCACTTTGCCCACTCGTCCTTAGGGGTCTCTTCAATGGCATCGCAATACGCAGCCACCGCTTCTTCAGCATTCATAAACCGCTTTCCTTTAATTTTTGGAAATAAATAAAAATCACAAGGCGCGAGGTCGGGGCTATACGGCGGGTGACCCAGTAATTCAACGTTTGATGTCGCCAAATAGTCGATCGTTCGCTTGGCGGTGTGCGACGAGGCGTTGTCGTGGTGAAGGAGGATCCTACTGCGAGGTCGTTTCTCTCGAACTTTTTCCAAGACAAGTGCCAACAATTGGTAGTGTACCATTCTGCAGAAACTGTTTTTTGATCCTCTAACACAATTGTTGCGAAATGACCTATCTTTCCAAAGAACGAGGCCACCATTTTTTTTCCCGCACTTCGATCTCTCTTCACTTTAGTTGGCAACTCCTCGAAAGGAAACACCCACTGAGCAGATTGTCTTTTGGTTTCAGGATCATAACAGTAAATCCAGCTTTAGTCACCTGTTAGTATGTCGAACACAGCATTTGAGTCACCTCCGTTAAATCTTTCAATCATTTTACGGCACCAATCCACACGATGGAGTTTTTGAGCCTTAGTCAAATTATGAGGTATCCACCGGGCGCAAAGCTTCCTGACCGCTAAATGTTCGTGGAGGATTTTGTGCACTTGACTCATACCGATGCCTAAGCTTGTCCAAATCTGCTGATAGGTCACTCTTTTGTCAGTCTCTATCATACGCCGCACAACACAGATGTTATTTTCAGTCGTCGCCGTAGAAGGCCGTCCCTCACGTACATCATCAGTGAGATTAGTGCGACCACGTTTAAACTCATTAAACCAGTTGTAAACAGTCGCACGAGATGGAGCTTCATCGTGAAAGGCCAATCGTAGTCTATCATAACTTTCTTGTTGACTTAAATGACATCGAAAGTCATAAAAAATCATTGCACGAAAATTTTCTCGTGTTCAATTCATGTTGACGTGACACAGACAATTTTCAATTTGCCGCCAAATCGTAAAACAAATGACAAATGAATGAAATATATACTCAGTAATATTGGCAAAGAGTTCTATTTTCAAATTTTAGAATATTTTTTTTATTATATTGTTTATGAGTGGCCAGTTCTAAGAACTTTCAGTTTGACCCTCGTACATCTCAAAAACTTCTTGTTCGATCCCGTCCAAACCAATTTTCGTTGAGAGAATTTGTTAAGGTCTACATTATATATTTATTTCAAAATTTACACTCGCTTAGTTTAGAAGTTACATGGGGACGCCCATTTTACCACTTTGGAAGCATGCTAGATGCTTCCACGAAACTTAACGTTAACATGAAACGTTAAACTTTAAAACAAAACGGTTTTAGAAATCTCTATGTCATTTTAAAAGACCTATCCATAGACACCTCACACGCATAGGTTTGACTAAAAAAATTGCACTCCGGGAGTGCCGGCAGAAGTGAAAACTTCAATATCAACGTTGTGCATTTTTGACTTTTTGGAATAGTTAGGGAATAATTTTGAATGAATTGCTCTTATTATCAATATAAAAGAACTATCATTTTTGTGATAGAATACAATAATAATAATATAATATTTTTATAGAATACAATATTTATTTATTGCGCTATCGTACACAAACATTACAATTTATATTATATTAAATTACATTAAAAAGTTTATCGCTCAGAAAAATCAACTTACATCCATAATTTCGCCAACCGTTGCTGATTATGCATTTATTTTAACCTATATATATATATATATATATATATATAGAGATCCCAACCCGTCAAATGTTGATCATGCGTGCCGTCACGCGAGCACTTTGTTGATCCGAAAACGTATGTTGATCCGGGTGCATTTTGTTGATCCAATATGCTTTTCTAAAACTAATGTGGCTCCAGTCGGATCAACAATTAACTCCGACGAGATTTTAGTAACGCAGCAAAAATGTTGATCCGATATACAAATCCACTCCGATAATTGTTGATCCGATTCAAATGGACCAATCAGAACGCAGTATCCGATTATTGGTTGATCCGATTGAAATGAACCAATCAGAAGGCAGTCTCAGATTTATTGTCGATCCGATTCAAATTAAACAATCATAAGGCAGTTGTCGTTTATACTAAGGAATTTATAAGTATCTGAACTTAGCAGAGCAAAGTCTGACAGAGCATAAAGAAGCCATGGCCAAGTTCGAGTCGGTCTCGCGCACTGAGGGTTCCGTGCCAACTTTAACTGAATAAGGGATCTACTTACTTCCACTTGGGCAAAATTCCACAATAATGTTGTCAGGAAATATTTTCGTTGAAAGTTTTTGTAAAGATCTAGATCTACATCATGTTTTTTTTCATAATTTAAACTCGCCTAATTTAAAACCTATTACATATTTTTTATTCATAAAGATTAAATATGAAACCAAAAATTGCGCTCGGGCGAGACTTGAACCAGCAACTTTCTGGCTAACTTCCAATTGAGCTACCATCCCGTCGGTCCAACCGTGCAAAATTTCTTTTCTGGTCTCTTAAGAATACCTACCTCATAACGACGTCAGACGTCACACGTTTAATGTTTATGAATATAAAATATGACACAGTAAGGCTATGACGTATGGGCCATATAATTGAATATTATACTTATTACTAACGTTCATAAGTGTCATTTTGTGTCCTCAATTTATTTAATTATTTTTGACTTTGACTTTTAAAACATTATAAACCATTGGATAGCGAAGCGTTATTAATTTCCATTATTCTGTTATGGATAACTACTTAGCCTACTAGTAGCGAAAAAATAAATTTTATTAGATGAAATCTCATTAATTCAGGTAGACCACCAGAAAATCAGAACTCGTCGGATTCTAACAGTTATAAATGATAAGTATCTCGTTTTATAGCAATCAACATACTAGCAGAGCATAGGTGAAGACAGGTATGAAGCAAAAAAATGATATTTTCTTTGGAAAAATCTCATTAATTCAGGTAGACAACCAGGAAGCTAGAACTTCCCGAATTATAATATCACGGGACATAATACACAGTCTGGCCATAAATACTGTTACAATTAAAAATAAGAAAGATATTACATTTGAATTTGGAATCTGTCATTTTGATACGATTGCTCATTTTGTTTTTTTTAAATTTAGCGCTAATACAATTTATAATATTTTGCGATATTAAAATGGAGTGGGATGATAAAGAGAACTGAATCGCTGTGATTGCATTACACAAAGTTGGTATGGAGCCAAATGCAATTTTTAAATTACTCCATACGCTTGGTATAAGTCAAATGTTTGTGTACCGGGCTATTAATAGGTAGAATGAGACCTCCTCTGTTCGTGACAGAAAAAAATCTTGCCGTCCACGTCGTGTTTGTACGAAAAAGGTGGTCAAAGCAGTAAGGGAAAGAATTCGCAGAAATCCTGTCCGAAAGCAAAAGATTTTCTCTCGGGAGATGAAGATAGCACCCAGAACCATGTCGCGTATTTTAAAAGATGACGAGAGACGTATTGGACATTTTTTAACTGATAATTTAAAAAATAATAGGGAGGTAAAATCGAAAAAACTACTGGATCACATAAAAAAAATTGTTTACGGATGAGAAAATCTCTACAATTGAGCAACATTTTAACCAACAAAATGACCGTATTTAAGCTCAAACCTCTAAGGAAGCTTCCCAATTAGTCGGCAGAGTGCAACGTGGGCATTACCCGACTTCAGTGATGGTTTGGTGGGGTGTTAGCTATGAAGGAGTGACTGAGCCATATTTTTGTGAAAAAGGTATCAAAACATCGGCACAAGTGTATCAAGATACCATTCTTGAGAAGGTAGTTAAGCCTCTTAACAACACCATGTTCAATAACCAAGCATGGTCTTTCCACAAGACTCGGCGCGCCGGGTCATAAAGCTTGGTCCACGCAGTCTTGGTTAGAAGCAAACGTTTCGGACTTCATCATAGCTGAAGACTGGCCGTCATCTTGTCCCTATCTTTATCCGCTGGATTATGATTTATGGTCAGTTTTAGAGAGTACGGCTTGCTCTAAACGCCATGATAATTTGGAGTCCCTAAAACAATCCATACGATTGGCAGTGAAGAATTTTCCATGGAAAGAGTGCGATTCTATTGATAACTGGCCTACACGTTTAAAGGACTGTATAAAACTAATACACCTAAAAGTAATAAATATTATTTGCATTAAAAAAAATATTATTCTTTTGTGACAATACTTATGGCAAGACTAGTTATACAGGGTGACTTTGTTATTAGTACCGAAATTTTGTATAAAGACTCCACTGATGAATATGAACAACTTTTACTATGGGGGCAATAGTGAAATCGAGAAAAAAAACAGTTGTTCCATACAAAAGTGCAATTGGCGCGCGGTCTAAATGTATGGAACAGCTGTTTTTTTTTCTCGATTTCACTATTGCCCCCATAGTAAAAGTTGTGCATATTCATCAGTGGAGTTTTTACACAAAATTTCGGTTTTGATAACAAAGTCACCCTGTATTTAGATAATATCCATTTAGACCTAGGACTCTCAACAGCGTACTTATTAAAGCTTAGGTAAAGACAGGTATGTAGCGAAAAAACGTTATACGGATTGAAAAAATCTCATTTATTCAAGTAGAGAACAAAGAACTAGCTTCTTGACTCTTTGGATTCTTACAGTCAAAATTGTAAGCTATCTCGGTTTATAGCGATAAAAACCTCGAATTCTTAATAGCATATAAGCAGTGCACAGATGAAAACAAGTATGAAGCACAAAAAAATCATAATTATATTCTTTGAAAAAATCACATTTCGATTCAGTTAGACCATCAGGAAGCCTAAACTCCATGGATTCTAACAGTTAAGGATGTACACTGTGTCTGTTATAGTGACCTAGACCTGGAGCTCTCAAAAGCATATCAGCACAGCATAGGTGAAGACAGGTATGTAGCGAAAAACTTTATTTTCTTTGAAAAAAATATTAATTCAGGTAGACCAGGAAGACAGAACCCCTCGGATTATATACGAGAATAGATGAGAATGGTAACTGTATCAGTCATAGCAACCTAGACTACACGTCTAAACTAGCTTAGAACAGCATATCAGCAAAGCATAAGTTAGAACAGGTATGTAGCGAAAAACGTTGTTCTCTTTGAAAAAATCTCACTCTATCAGGTAGACCACAAGGAAGTCAAAACTTTTCGGATTCTATCTTAGAAAGTTATAGGCTATATCAGGCATAGTGACCTAGACCTGGAGCTCTAACAAGTATATCAGCAGAGTAGAGGTGAATACAGGTATGTAGCGAAACAATGATATTTTCTTTGAAAAATCTCATTAATTCAGAAAGAGAACCAGAAAGCTGGAACTCCTTAGATTATATTGGCTTAGAATATATTATTTATAGATAATACCTATTCAGCAAAGGAAAGGTGAAGACAGGTATGTAGCGAAAAAAATATATTTTCTTTGAAAGAATGTTATTAATACAGGTAGATCACCAGGAACCTGGCACTTCCCGAATTCTAACAGTTCATAATGTAGGCTATGTAAATCATAGCGATGTAGACTTAGAACTCTCAACAGCACATCAGCAAAGCATTGGTGAAGACATGTATGGAGCGAAAAAACCTTATTTTCATTGAAAAAAAGCTCATTTATTCAGGGAGACCACCAGGAAGCCTGAACTCCTCGGATGATAACAGTTAAAAATATAATCTATGTCAATTTAAGCGATCTAGACCTGGAGCACTCAAAGGCATACCAGCAAAGCATAGGTGAAAACAGGAGTGTAGCGAAGAAACCTTTTCATTGAAAAAATCTAATTAATTCAGGGAGACCACTAGAAAGTCAGAACTCCTCGGATTATAATAGATAAGCATATGAACTATGTCAATATATGCCTCTATAGCAATATAGACCTGGAGCTCTCAACAGCACATCAGCAAATCATAGGTGAAAACAGGTATAGAGCGAAAAACTTTATTTTCTTTGAAAAATACCTGGTGGTCTACCTGAATTAATTAGAGTTTTTTTCTAAGGAAAAGGCGTTTGTTCGTTACATACCTGTCTTCACATATGCTCTGCTGATATCCTGTTGAGAGTTTCAGGTCTTAGTAATTATGATCAAGATACCTTACCCCTTGATTTGTTGGAGACCTAAGAGTTTAGTCTGTCTAGTGGTCTACCTGAACTAACGAGTGTTTTTTAAAACAACTACGTTTTTTTCACTACATACTATCTATGCTCTGCCGACATGTTTATGAAATTTTCAGGCCTTTTTGAATATGACTGGGGTAGCTTTTATTCTGTGCTATAAGAATCCAAAGAGTTCAGACTTCGTGGTGGTCTACCTGAATTAATAAGTGTTTTTTCTCCGAGATAATAACGTTTTTTTGCTAGACACCTGTTTTCACCCATGCTCTGCTGATATGCTGTTGAGAGTGCCAGATCTTAATGTGTATGATAAAGATAGATTTTACCCTGTACTATTAAAATATGAGAAGTTCAGACTTCTTGGTGGTCTACCTAAATTAAAAAGTGTTTTTTTCCAAGATAATAACGTTTTTTCGCTACATAACTCTCTTCATCTATGCTCTGCTGATATGCTATCGACAGTTCCAGGTCTTGATAGATGTGACAGGGATTGCTTGCATTTTGTTCTATTAGATGATAAAGAGTTCTGGTTTGCTGATTGTCTACCTGAATAAATGAGTGTTCTTTTCCATGAAAATTAATTTTTTTGGCTTCCTATTTGTATTCACCTATGATCTGCTGATATGATGTTGAGAGTTCGAGGTCTAAGAAGATACGATCAAGATTATTTACACCTTTGACAATAAGAATCTCAAGAGATCAAGCTTCCTGGTGGTCTACCTGAATTAATGAGTATTTTTCTAAGAAAAAACGTTTCTTCACTACGTACTTGTCTTCACCTATGCTGGTGCGAGTTCCAGGTCTTTATGTATGTGACCAGGATAGCTTACATCTTGCGTTACTGGAATATAGAGGTTTGGCT
Organism: Pyrausta purpuralis; assembly: GCA_963924145.1. Classification (NCBI taxonomy): domain Eukaryota; kingdom Metazoa; phylum Arthropoda; class Insecta; order Lepidoptera; family Crambidae; genus Pyrausta; species Pyrausta purpuralis. The sequence continues at coordinate 9,592,542 of OZ001666.1, forward strand.
TACTGATGCTCTACCTGGATTAATAAGTGTTTCTTTCCAAGAGAATAACGTTTTTTCGCTAAATACCTGTTTTCACCTATGTTCTGCTGATAAGCTGTTTACAGTTCCAGGTCTTAGTGGATATGACTAAGATAGCTTACATTCGGAACTAAACTCCGAAAAGTACAGGCTTCCTGGTGGTCTATCTAAATAAACGAGTGTTTTTCCAAGAAAATAACGGATTTCGCTACATACTTGTTTTTACCTATTTTCTGCTGGCATGCTGTGAGAGTTCCAGATCTAAGTGGCTACGACCAAAATTGCATACATCTTGACTTATTAAAATCCGAAGAGTTTGGGTCTTCCGGTGGTCTACCTGAATTATTAAGATTATTTCAAAGAATATAACGTTTTTACACTACATGACTCTCTTACCCATGCTCTGCTGATATGCTGTTGAGAGTTCCAGGTCTTAATGGATATGACCGGGATAACATATGATTAATGACTGTGATAATTTACATCTTGAACGATCAGAATCCTAGAAGTAATGGTGTGCTGATGGTCTACCTGAATCAATAAAGTAATCAAAGAGAAATAACTTTGTTAAGCTACAAACCTGTCTCTATCTAGTACGTTGTGCTGATATGTTGTTGAGAGTTCAAGATCTAAGTAGATATGATCGAGGTTATTCATACCCTTGACATAGAATAGGATACGAAGAGATCAGGCTTCCTTGTAGTCTACCGGAATTAATGACTCTTCTTTTCAAGAAAAAGTTTCTTCGCTAGTACTTGTGAAAACACCTATGCACCTATGCTCTGCTGATTTGCTGTTGCGAGTTTTAGGTCTTTATGGATGTGATTAGGATAGCTTTTAAATTGCGTTACTTGAATATAAAGAGTTTTGGCTTACTGATAGTCTACCTGAATCAATAAATGTTTTCCAAGAGTATAACGTTTTTTCGCTACATACCTGTTTTCACCTATTTTTTCGCTGACATGCTGTGAGAATTATAGATCTAAGTGGCTACAACCAAAATTGAAAATAAGAATCTGAAATTATTACCTAATAATATTTATATATACCTGAATTAATTCGATTTTTTAAAGTAAATAACGTATTTTCGCTACATACATGTCTTTTCGTATTTGGTGGTAAGCTGTTTACAGTTCCAGGTCTTAGTGAATATGACCGAGATAGCTTACATCCTGAATTATTAGAATCTGAAAATTCCAGGCTTCCTGGTAGTCTACCTGAATAAATGATTGTTTTTCCAAGAAAATTATGTTTTTTCAATACCTACTTGTTTTCATCTAAGCTCTCCTAATTTTATGCTGTTGAAAGTTACAGATCTTTTTCAACGTGACCAGAATAGCTTGTAAACTATTCTGGTCACGTTGAAAAAGATCTGTATCTGATCAAGCTGTAGCTTGTGCTAAGAGAATTCAAATAGTTCTGGCTTGCTGACGATCAACTTGAATTAATGGGAAATTTTCAAAAAATATAACGTTTTTACGCTAAATACCTCTCTTCACCAGGTCCTAATGGATGTGACGGGGATAACTTACATCTTGTGCTGTGAGAATCCAAAAAGTTCTGGCTTGCTGATGGTATACCTGAATTAATTTTTTTTTTAAAGAAAATAACGTTTTTTCGCTAGATACTTGTCTTCATCTATGCTCTGCTGATATGCCGTTGAGAATTCGAGGTCTTTAAGGATGTGATTAGAATAGCTTACATCTTTTGCTACGAGAAACTAAAGAGTTCTGGCTTGCTGATGGTCTACCTGAATTATTGAGATTTTTTCAAAGAAAATAACACTCGCTTTTACCTGACTTCACCTATGCTCTGCTGATATGCTTTGACAGTTCTAGCTAGCTATATTATAGCTTCTATTCTGATATTTTATAATTCGAAGAGTTCAGGCTATCAGGTTGTTAACCTATATTAAAGAGTGTTTTCCTAGAAAATAATACATACTTTCGCTACATACTTGCCTATACCTATACTTTGCTGCTATGTTGTTGGGAGTTTTAGATCTTTATGGATGTGATCGGGATAGCTTACACCGCGAAATATTAGAATCTGAGGGGTGCAGGCTTCTAAGTGGTCTACGTGAATAAATGTGTTTTTTCCCCACATACCTGTTTTCACCTATGCTCTGCTGATATGCTGTTAAGAGTTCCAGGTCTTTATAGTTGTGACCAGGATGCATATTCGGAAATATCCGACGCGTCAGATGCCCGTAGTTACTTCGTAAATAGCAGACGTGTCGGACTAACGCGTCGGTTATTTTTTTAACAAAAAAATTCTTCTTTTAATTTTGTTCCATCCAAATTAAAAGAAAAAATAATAAAATATAACAGATTAGTTTTAATGTTTTTAACAAAAGGTAGTTTGAAAAAACTAAAACTTTAATGTAACATATTGACGAAATAATACTTGTAGTGTATTTCTACATAAGTATAAATGAATTTAAAATATAATAATAGTAATAGTAGTTAGGCAGTAAGGGTGCTTTAGCTAGTTTTTTTCCCTGTTGTTGTTTTACCTACAGCAGTTTCTTAGTGCCACCACTACGTGCTGCCGATGTCGGTTGTACCTACTGAAATACATTTACTCGCCGAGGACGGAATTTGGCTTCACTTTTTCAATTGCAATTAGTTCCTTAACATACCTAACTGAGCATTTTCTGATGTTATGACTATTATCGCGCAAAAAAAAACGTTCAAAACTTTAAAACGATATTTCACTCACTTATACATATTCTTTTGCATTCAATTAAGTCAAAATATACTATTCACTGTAGATGACAACATTTTTGTACTCGTAACCCTGTGGTATTTTACTAATATTTCTCATAATGTTTTTTTTTTTAATAAATTACATATATTATAACAGGTATTTCTATCTGTTGTGATTGTTATAATTTGAGTTGAAACAATACTGATTGACGTGAATTGATACGTGATTGACCGGTAGAAATTGATTGTAGTGAATTGAAAAACAAGCCATTCCGGGCCCTCCGCTACTTACCGCGCGGGGCATCAAGGTAAAATGCTTCTGGATCAACGTTGGTTAGGTAAATTTTATACGCACATGAGTATAAAACGGATTCACATTTGACGCATCAGTGTAACTTTTCCACCATTAGGGATCAACAAAAATATTTAACTAATGTAATTTTAGGTTGACGACACCTGACACAGTTTAATCTGGAACTCTCAACAGCATATCAGCAAAGCATGGGTGAAAACAGGTATGAAGCAAAAAACCTTTGTTTTCTTTGAAAAAATCTTGTTAATTCAGGTAGACCCCAGGAAGCCAGAACGCCTCGGTTTCTAATAGTGAAAGATGTTACCTATATTAGTCCTGGGAATCTGGACCTGGAAATCTCAATAGCATATCAGCAAAGCATAGCTGAAAACAGGTATATAGCGAAAAATATTTTTTTTTTTGAAAATTTAGTAATTCAGGTAGACCACCAGGAAGCTAAAACTCTTCGGATTCAAATAGATCAAAATGTGAACTATGTTCGTTATGGTAATAAGGACCTAAAACTTTCAACAGCATATCAACAAAGCATAGGTGAAGACTAGTAGGTAGCAATAAATTATATTTTATTTTAAACAAATCTTTTTAATTCAGGTAGACAACCAGGAAGCTGAAACTTTTCGGATCCTTACGGTATAGAATATATACTATCTTGATCGTATCCACTAAGCCCTAGGACTCTCATTAAAATACCAGCAAAACATAGGTGAAGACAGGTATGTAGCGAAAAAAAAATATTTTTTTTTGAAAAAATCTCATTAATTCACGTAGAGCACAACGAAGCCTGAACTCCTCTCGATTCTGACAGCTGAGGATGCTAGCTATGTTATTGCTAGCAATATTGACTTAAATCTCTCAACAGTGAGTGAGGTCCTTTTGGTTCGGACGTCACAGACACATGCACGCTGCTTGGCTGGCATTTGTGTAATAATTGCCATATCAGTGGTCTTGTTTTTTTATTTTAATTGAATTTAACAACTTTATTTGATAAAGCTAAAAAGTTTGTTTGTTTAAACGCGCTAAGCTCAGGAATAACAAGGAGGTAGGAGAATAAGCAGGAGGCTAAGCTGTTAGACCGAATTATTTTTGTGTTAGATAGCCTATCTATAGAGAAAGGCTTTAGGCTATAAAACATCACGATTAGTGTTGAAAAAGCGGGAAGGTTTCCCGCTTTTTTCGAAAGTTTCAAGAAAAATAAGAATGAAATATTTCATGTTTTTTATTAATTAAACAGAAAAATATGAAAGAAACGGAAAAATACGATAAGAAACGTATTGATGTTTTTTTTTTGTGGAACATTTTCACTATTTAGAATGTTTTAACACTCACAGTGTCATATTCGTATTCTTAAAAGTTAGAACACGGCTGGGATTCGAACCAGCATGTTTCTGGCTAACTGGGCCAAATGCTCTTCCAATTGAGCTACCGTGCTGTCGGTCCGACCGCGCGTAATTTCTGGTCTGTTATGGATACGTCATTGCGTTACGTCAAACCCATCTTTTTATGCAACTGTTTTTTAAGCAAGATCTAATTACAATATTTATCATTGTTTTAAAAATTGGTAATTAAACTGTTTTTTTTCTCAATCGTTTGTCTTTTATTTTTCGAAACAAACGACTTAAATCTCAATAAAGCTGTTTTTTTTCCCAATAATACGGTTAATAGCGAAAAAACATTTCTTTCACCGAAAAAAACAATTTGTTTCTTTCGGAATTTTCAACGCTAGTCACGATACAACTACTAAGAGCAGAGCAACAATGACAAATGTTGCAAAAACGGGCGGAAAATATTACTTTTGAGAGCTTCCGTTGCGAACGCAACGTAAACCGTTTAAGATGCATAAAAATCAATTATGACGGAATTGTTCCGCTTTAAAAATTTTACAATAAAATCCGCGACAGCGTATGTCCATCTGATATGTTTTACTTACTACATGCTTTTTATATTTTTTATTTGATTAAAAATAATGTTCATATTTCAAAGGTTTTGATGCACACGGGCATTTTTTCTTATCAAAATAAATACATATTATTAAAAAAAAAACATCATCACGAGCATTTCATTTTGAAAAAATTTGCCCTTTACATCATTTGATTATAAATAATATCTTAGACCCCTTAGACACACTGCGACTTTTACCATCGATGCAGTCGCGCGTTAGTATCGATGCAGTCGCCAAAATTCAGTACATAATTAATTTGTCAATTTCCACCTGTACGGTACGTAACATTTAAAGAATTACTGGTAGCAAAATGATAGTCAATGAAAGTCTGCATGCGACTGTATCGATAGTAAAAAGAGCGCAGTATGTAAAGGTTGACATTTTTCGACTGCATCGATGCTAACGCGCGTTAGTATCGCGACTGCATCGCTGCTAAAAGTCGCAGTGTGTAAAGGGTCTTGAAGAAACTATTACACTTTTAAAATAACTCCCTACCAAAGAATGCTCGCAGTTTCAGTAAGAGTACAAACGCACTTGCGCTAATCGCTATGGTTCTAAGCCTCTTAATTCCAATGAAAATATGTGTACTGCGTTAAAAAAAATACGGGAAATCCAAAATTTACGCAAGCGACTCTACACGCTATTTTTGTATTTTGTTGTGACCTCGTGCGTTTGTTGGTGTGTTTGTTGTATTCTATATCCTTAATCAATTAACGCTTCGTTCTTACCTTATTCTAAATAATATTTTTTAAAGAAAATAACGTTTGTTCGCTACATACCTCTCTTCCCCTATGCTCTGCTGATATGCTAATAAGAGTTCCAGGTTTAAACGCATATGATTAAAATAATTACATCCTGAACTATTAAAATCCGAGGAGCTTGGGCATCCTAGTGATCTACCAGAATTGAAGATTAAAAAAAAAAAGAAACCTCAATATTTTTTTTACATTACTTGCATTTACTTTCGTTTTGCCTGGCAGACTATCATGTCTGCTAAGTTTACAGCCATTCAAGGGCCCTCCTGCACTTACCGCGCAGGGCATCAAGGTAAAATGTCCCTGGATCAACGTTAGTTAGGTAAATTTGGTACGCACACGAATATAAAACGGATTCACATTTGACGCATCAGTATAATTTTTTCGACCGTTACGGATCAACAAAAATGTTTAACTAATGTATTTTTTGTTCATGAGTATGTCGAAAAGAGACCGATGCATATCGCTTGTCGCCCCATACATTTCAATCACGGATCAAAGTATATCTGTTGTGCTTGCCGAGAGCCAAAAATACACGCCGAAAAGGTGGATCAACATTTATTCTAACATCGTACTGGATCAACATTGCCATAGAACGGGTACATATTAAAACATTTAAATTTTATATATATATATATATATATATATATATATATATATATATATATATATATATATATATATATATATATATATATATATATATATATATATATATATATATAAAATTTAAATGTTTTAATATGTATTAGTTTACATAATTTGTATTATGGTGTGTATTATATGATCATTTATTGATATTTAATTTTTATATAATGTGCACTTATCATCTTCTTTTATGTTTCTTTATAAAAACCTGTCCATTTCAAATTTGTTTAAAATAATTTCATCGCCATGCCTCTTCTTTCATTCCTCATGCTTTTCCTTACCTGAAGGGTGTCTGGAAGAATTTGCTACAAGCAATAAGACCGCCTAAATTGTACTTATAGCAAATATATAAGACACTATCCTATGTAATTATGTTAATGGTGTGCAATAAAGTATTTTTATTATTATTATAACCGTCTTACGGTTTTTCGATCAGCCCACGTGTCCTGACGCGAGTTTCACATTTTTCCCCCATCCCACAAAAGTGCTCAACGCCGCTTTAGAAGTTTTCACTTCAAAAAAAATTTTCGTTTAAAGTTTCATGCATGGTAGCCCCCCCCCCCCTCCCCCCTTAATCATCATTATTTTTTATTTTTCAACAAGGAACCCTTATAGTTACGCCATGTCCGTCTGTCCGTCCGCAGTCCAGCGCAGAGAGCACCCTAAGGTGCTAGAAAACTGTAATGTCGTATAGATATAGACATTCTAATCTCCCCGCCAAAGTGGTAAAATAAAATTTTTAATTTTTTTTTTTGGGGTACCTCTCTTACAAGTCACGTAGAGATATTTTTTCTCTATAACTAAACCCATCGTGTGTGGTATCGTTGAATACGTCTTTAAAAACGACTGTGAGTTGAAAGTAAAATGGGTTGTTTCGTAACATTCAGTTATAAAGGCAAGTTTTTGTTAGGTTCTAAAGTAACTAACCCTTGTTTTTTACGTCAGCAAATGCTGATCACGCACCGTACCTCTCCGTCGGGGAACGGAGGGCCGTGTGTGGGACTCCCCGGGATTTGGGTATACCCACTAAAACCTGAAGACGCCCACCGCGTTTTTTGGCTGTGACAGCAGAGGCCGCGGTGTCTCAACAGTCCCGCGACCCTTGCCAGCAGCAACGTCCACCCTCTAGCAGGAAGGCGGATCTCCACGAACTGGGGTGAGGAGCTCCCATCCCACTCCAGACGGCACAATGGCGCCTCAGGAGGGTCCCTGGTGATTGGACAGAGGTGTCCCCACACCGTATGTCCGAGACCCTCCCGACGAGGCGATCCACGCCCGACGGCAAGTGCTCGTTGAGCTCGCCCAAAGGACCCAAGTCCTGGGATATCCCCTGCCTCAGGTATAAACAGGGATAAACCAGAGGGGTGCCGGGAGTCACAACAACTTTTTGTGAGCCGCCGCTCGATGCGAAACAGACGCGACTCACTAGTGCCTCTGTCGCCCGATAGGAGAACAGACGCCGCTGCGTCTCTGCATACAGAGCATCCTGGCTTCACCTACCGCTACATTGCGACAGGCTGCTGAGTCTCCTCGCCACGACAAGGCGTGCTCTATTCGAGGGGAATGTAACTAACCCTCTCCCAACTAACTGGTAGTAGGTGAATACGTAAAAAAATGTAAAGCACTTGCATATAAAATGAATTTAGATATTAAACTATCACTACTATGATAAGTAAACAAATGACATTTATGGACTACAACTCATGTAGTCCATAAACTTAAAACAAAATATTGCTCATGTAAATGTTCGTTAATTATACGATATGTATCTGAATCTGTAGTTAAATATTGGTATAAATTGCTTATTTTACCTGTAAAAAAATCAAAGTCGTAATTTATTGTCATCAACAGGAAAAAAATGGTTTTGGCTCAAAACTTCGAATTGTTTTGTTGTTTAGAGGAAATCGAATCCTTATTATTAAAAGGAAATCTTTATCACGTTTTACAGGTGATTATTATGGCGATAAAAATGCTTACATTCATAGTAGGTACGGAACCCTCCGTGCGCAAGTGCGACTCGCACTTGGCCGGTTTTTGTCGTATTACCGTTTTTATTTCTTTCGATATATTTTTTGTATGTAACTTTACTCTTTCTTGCTAACGATAATAAATTAAAAATGGAACGTAGGTATTAGATTTAGAAATTGCTTATTTCTCGTTGCTAATGAGGTTTTAAATTCGATAAGATTCCAGAGCTTTAATATCCTGCGCGTGTTATATCGCTGTTCCGGAGACCACACACAGCATTTATTGTTAAACGCACGGTGTTGCCAGCATCTCGATACGAAGCAGATGCGATTAGAATTTGAACAAGCATTATTTGAAATGTTTCTCGTAATGTGAGTGCACTCGAGTTTAGGGTAGAGTAGTTTTATGGCTAATCGAGCTAGGTAGAAATATTGTCGTATTTTAAGTATTGATAGCATGAATAATTTTTCAAGATCTTATATTAAAAATAGACATTTATTTTCCCTTGTTTTCCGCTGTTATTAAATTCAAACTTACCTACAATTGTTCACACATCACGCAACGAATCCAAAAGAATTTGTCCCTCTTAAATAAAAGGCAACTGCGTTTATTTAAGCTTTAATTTTTTTCAAGCGGTTTAATTTTTTATTTTTATATTTTTATTACACGTTTTTTAGTTATATCTGATATCTCAAAAACCACTGGACCGATTTTGATGAATCTTACACTGTACCCTAAATTAAAATTTAACTGATTGAATTCCAATTATGTCGATATCACATACGTACAGGACTGGTCCGACTGATTACCTCTTTTTTTGCAGTCTGTAAAAAGAACTGTAAAAATAATACACTCAATGGAATATGAAAGACATCACTCTTTGCGATAAGTCCTCCCGAATTGTACAATTTCTGTGAACATTTGGGGCCTGCTTCACAGTGTCCATAAAATCACTCACTACTGCTACTTAAATAATTTCGCAGTATGATGTATCTGGCAGTATCTCTAACCGAAACGAAAAAGTGTATAGAACCTTCACTACAGATATCTTTCTTACCAACCATATGATCAAAAGTTTGACAACAAAATAGTTTCAGTTAAATATACCTCGTTTTAGTTTTTAGTTTACCCAATTCAAACCTATTGCTCGTTGATGCTCCGATTAACCGAGTTTCAAGTTTTAACCAACTTGCGAGTTTACCACAGTTTTACCCTGCACCTTTTAAACCCACTCAGGGTATAGTCTGCCTTTTATTTTTCTGAACAGAATCTGTACTTATATTGATAACTGATAAGAAAAAGTTGAAGAGTTTAGTTAGTTAGAACGCGCTAACCTCGAGAACTAATGGTCCGATTTGAAAACTATTTTTGTTTTAGATAGCTTATTTTTAGATAACGGGATATACTATAGAGTACACAAACACAGGTGCACTCTCTATTCCTTTCACTCTCATAGCCCGATGGGACAGCAATCTGACACGACCGGAGAGAGTTCAGGTGCAGGACCAACGGCTTTACGTGCTTTTCCGAGGCACGGAGGTGAAAAGCCGCCAACTTCCAAAGTCCGGGCAACCCTAAGAATTTCTGAACAGAAAAACTTAGGTATATATTTTTGGCCCGACCCGGGGATCGAATCCGGGATCTCTGGCGCAGTCGTCGCTGTAAAGCTCTCTAAACCCTTCTACCGCTGCGCACACACTTGTGCACTATAATATGTCCCGTGCAGTCGGTTAGTCGTTGTGACTGGCCACCTTAGTCGAAATCGGCAAGGGGGACTATTAGTGTACACATCATGCTTCTATCCGACGGGAATGGAGCACTTAAGTCGTTTAGTGCCGAGCATTCGGGTCCGAGTGCGCGAGAACCATTCCAGCGCTGTCGCCCACTCGGCTGCAAATGGTAACAGCGATGTATTTTTCTGATATCTTTACTTACAACATAAAAAAGGTTGTAGTAAGTCAACCATAAAAGATAGACATATGCTGTTGCGGACTTTATTATAGAACTCTTAATGCTGAACAATCCTGTCATACATGACTTTTGTGTAACTTAAGCGGTTTCCGCAGCGTATGCAGCGGAAGCTCTCAAAAGGAATATCTTTCTCCCGTTTTCGCAACATTTTTCATTTCTGCTGTGGTAACTATTGACTATCCAACGTAAAAATATTTTTTCAAATCGGGTTAGTAGTTTTTGAGATTAGCGCGTTCAAACAAACAAACAAACAAACTCTTCAGCTTTATAATTGTTAAAATAGTTTTATGAAAATAATAATCACTTATTCTTGAATAATTTGCATTTTTTTACGAGACACACTTAATACAATCGTGAGAGAGCCCAGACAAGAAGCGACCAGAGACAAGACAGATTGAGCGTTATTTTTGCGCCTAAATAGATGGCGCTGTATGTACTACATAAGAATATAAGATTATAAGATTTACTTATTTTCAACACGCCTCCTTAAATTTCTTACCACATTAGCTTAAACAATCATACAACTTTCATCAGACTTCAGACATTAACTAAACTTACTTTAACATATCTATCAATAAATGTTATACCAAACTAACATTCTATCTTTTATTTTTACATAACTTCTTTAATTTTAACTTTACCTAATTACAAAAACAATTTTCTTAAAGCATACTATTACTTAATTACTTACTAAACTTAATTACTAAATTAATCTTAAGTCTAACCTGTTTTTCAAAAATTTTGTTTTATCTAAACTTTTAGTTTATAAAATAAGTGTTTGGAAAATTAGATGTAGTATCAATTTTCACAATATCAATTAATTTGTTTTCATAGTTCTCATTTACATAATGATACTGCACTTCGATGTGCTTTGAATTTTTGTAAAGTTACCATATTTAGCTATTGCAACTGCACCTGAGTTATCAACATAAATTTTTATTGGGCTACAAAATTTTATATCAAACGATTCACTTAGCAAGTTCCTAATAAAAAGTACTTCTGTCACTGCCTCTGACAGGGCAGTATACTCTGCAAAAGTTGAACATTTAGTTAATGTACTCTGTTTACGTGTTTTCCAGAAAATTAAGTTTCCAAACAATCTTATAACAAAACCGGTTGTAGACTTTCTATCTACATTGTCTCCTGAAAAGTCAAAGTCTACCATATAGTCTAATACATCAGTATCCATATTATCAGAGTATGTTAACTTTAAATCCTTAGTATTATACAAATATTTTAAGATTCTCATTGCATACTTGTAATGAGTTGCGTTATAACAAGATTGGAATCTACTCAAATAATTAACGCTATGTGCTACATCTGGCCTTGTGCCTGTACTTATATACAGTAATTCACCTATTATATTTCTGTACTTAATAGTTTCATCTACTTCTCTAGCTTGTTCTAGTTTTAAATTAGTTTCCATTGGAGTATCATATAACTTAGTATTTTGAAGATCATATTTAGCAGCCAAAGATTTAATGTACTTTGTTTGATTTAAAGTCATTATGCTTTTATCATCACTATATTCAATATCTATACCAATGTAACTTTTATTTTTTCCCAAGTCTTTCATAGCAAATCTTTTCATTAAACTAGTTTTTACTTCTTCTATCTTCCTTTTATCTTTACAACAGATCAAAAAATCATCAACAAAAATTAATATGTATATTGGGAGTAGTTGACATATAGACAGTAATCATAGTTACTTCTTACAAAATTTAATGTTTTAATAAACTCATCGAAACAATCATACCATACTCTTGGACTTTCTTTGAGACCATAGAGTGCCTTCTGCAATTTGTAAACTTTCTTGTTATCAGTTTCATAACCTTCTGGTTGATTAACATATACTTCTGACTTTACATAAGCATTTAAAAAAGCTGTTTCTACATTCATCTGTTCTTTAAATAAATTATTTTTACAACTGTATGACAATAAAATTTTCAATGTTTGCATTTTTCCCACTGGTGAATAAGCATTATCAATATGTTCATTTTGCTGAAATCCTCTCACAACTAATCTAGTTTTATACTCATTATTACTTTTCTTTTTAAAAACCCACTTTACATCTATAACTTTCTTATCTATTGGCCTTTCAACAATTTGCCAAGTATTGTTTTTATTTAAACCATTTATTTCAGAGTCCATTGCTATTTGCCATTGTTTATGATTATTAGAGTTCATCGCCTCCTCAAATGTATTTGGTACGTTTGCATCAATATAATTAACATATATAAAATGTGTAACAGGATTGCCATATCTAGAAATTGGAATTCTCTTTCTTTTTTTAGATTCTACAACATCCTCTTTTTTATCATTTAAGTTGTCACTATCCAAAAGATTATTTAAAAAATCATTAGAACTGGGCTCATCTGCATCTACATAATTTTCATCACTTTCATGAACTGTTTGGACAATTTCATTATTTTCATCACTATCATTAACTGTTTGGACAAATTCTTTTGAGCTCTGTTCACTTTCTAAATTTCTTTCTTGTTGATCATCTTGTTTTTCTAAGCAAATCAGTTCAGTACTTTCTTCAACTACTTGTACATGTCTAGCATTAATTATTCTATTATTTAATAATACCTGATAACTATTTTCATTATAACCCAATAAAATACCTATCTGTGCTTTATCTTCCCATTTACTTTTTCTCAAAACTTCAGGAACCCTAACAAATACTCTACTTCCATAAATTTTTAAATGACTTACATTCGGTTTTATTCCAAAAAATATCTCAAACGGAGTTTTATTTTCAACTGTATTTGCAATTGTTCTATTTTTAAATAAGCTGCTGCTTTTATTGCTTCAGGCCAATACCTCCTATTAATCTTAGCTTCTCTCATCAAACACCTAGCAATGTCCATCACAGACCTATTATATCTTTCTGCTACACCATTTAATTCATGTACATAAGGTGGACATGGTAACAACTCTATACCCTTTTGCCTTATAAAATCATAAACATCTTTATTTAAATACTCTTTGCCGTTATCACACTGAACTTTCTTAACTTTTTTATTCAATTTATTTTCTACTAAATTTACAAATTCTATGAAACAATTAGCAACTTCAGCTTTACTTTTAATGCAAAATATCCTTGTGCATTTACTATAATCATCAATAAACGTCAAAAAGTATTTTTCTCCTCCATAACCTATTGTACTATGTGGACCGTTTAAATCAGTATGAATTAATTCTAAAATGTCATTACTCTTTGTTCTCTTATTCTCAAATGGTACATTTTACATTTTGCTTTTAATACAATTTGAACACTTCATTTCAGTACTTTCTATCTTATCAGGTAAACCCTTAATTAATTTATTATTTATTAATTTATTTAAATATTGAAAATGTACATGACCAAGAGCTCTATGCCATTTCTCTTTTTGAGTTAAGTCTGCTGAATGTACGTACATATCATTCTGTGAAACAAAACTTTTGATGCAATACAAGTTATTTATTTTATCAGCAACAACTATTAATTCTCTAGCCTCGTTATAAATTTTTGCATTTTCATTTTTAGCTATTATAGTACAACTCTTGGTTATCTTAGAAAAACTCAACAAATTTTGCTTAATACCTTCAACAAAATAAACATTTTTCAAGTCAACATATTTACGGTTATAATAGTTTTGAAAATAAATTTTTACAGTACCTACTTTGGTCGCTTTTAACATTTTACCATCAGGCAGTTTTACATTCACAGGATTTTTTAAATCTATGGAATTACAAAAATATGAATCATTGTTTATTATATGGTCAGTACACCCACTATCTAAAAGCCAATTAATTTCACAATCACAGTTACATTCTTCTTTTTCATTAGATCCACATACCTGATTTATTTCCGGGTTACACACTTGAGCTGTCCATGACTCCGTTAAAAAATTGTTAGAAGATTCACCACTGGAGTGACCTTGACCTCTGCCTCGATGACCTCGGTAGTTTGAAGATTCACCACTGGACTGGTTTTGACTCCTGAACTGATTTTGACCTCTGCCTCGATGCCCACTGTTGAATCTACCTCGCTGGAATCCTCGCTGACCTCTAACACTGCATTGTCCTTGATTATATTTCTGATGACCATACCAGCAATCCTTCTTGAGATGTCCAGGCTTCCCACAGACAAAACACTGAGCTACAGTTTTGGTTGCAAATGTGCTTACATTATTCTTGGCAGAGTTGCTACTAGTCATATTTTTTTCTTTAATTTTACTGCATACATACTCTACTGTCCTTTGCTCTTCCGGTATAACATCAAGGAAATCACCAATATAACTATAGCTTGGTGGAAGCGCTCTTAGCATGTATCTTAACTTTTCAGTTTCTTCTAATATCCCTCCGGCCAACTTAAACTCATTCACTGTTTTTTCAAATTCGACGAAAAATTCTTCAACTGAGCTGTAATTACTTAATTTTATTTCTTCAATTTTGCCGCGACATATTATTTGCATTGCTGTGGACTTCGTTAGGTACATTTTGTCGAATTTCTGTATTATTTCGAACGCTGTTCGGCACTCACTTATATATTCTAGTTGTTTGTCTGTTATTGTGCTCATTATTATAGTTCGAGCTTTAAGGTCTTTCTTTTTCCATTCAATTTCTTCGTATCTTTCAATTTTCATGATGGCGGCCTCGTGGCATTCTTTGTATTCTAACAAAGTTAGCAATCTTAATTGCCAACTAGAATAGTTAACCCCATCGAAAATAGGTATCATTATATCTTCTATTTTTGCTTGTTTAGCCATTTTGATGATAATTTAAGTTCTTCCGTTTTTCGTTTTGCCGGCTCAGCGTGACGCTAACCTTGAAAATCACGTTCGTATTCACTTTACTTGTAGTCCTTGTAGATCTTGAATTTTGCTTTGCCCATTTACTTTTTGCTTCTAACTACGCTCTGCTACCATGTTAAAATAGTTTGATGAAAATAATAATCACTTATTCTTGAATAATTTGCATTTTTTTACGAGACACACTTAATACAATCGTGAGAGAGCCCAGACAAGAAGCGACCAGAGACAAGACAGATTGAGCGTTATTTTTGCGCCTAAATAGATGGCGCTGTATGTACTACATAAGAATGTAAGATTATAAGATTTACTTATTTTCTACAATAATATTAGTAAAGATGAACGATAATCTTTTATATTCATTTTACAATGCGTGCATAAAAGTATTAAATTGGTTCTCATTTATGCCCAAAAGCCTAATTACCCTCAATCTAAAACCAAAACTCTATCTGAATCCTTTTATGTTATAACACAGAACATTTCATCAAAACACGTTTGCTTACCACGTGTGATGATTTTTGTATTTAGATTCAATCAGTAGCCATGTTGTAATCTTAACTCATTATAATAAGAGTTGACGTTATTTATGTAAAAACGAGTATTGTTACTTTATCGAATAACGTTATCGCTATCGCTATTTAAAAATGGCAACACTGGCTGCCCCTTCCCTTCTTATTTTCTGACTTGCGGAGTGCACTCGAAAGGCGAGCCAGTCTAGTGCTGACCGCCGAAGCGAAAGGTTGAGGGAAGGAACCTATGTTAAATTGTAGTTATAATTATTAATGTGGCTAGAGGTAGTGATTTATATCATAGATAAGTGTGTTGATGGAATAAAGAACTTTATAAACTCAAGCGAGTTTGATTCTCGACACGTCGGAAGTGGAAGAGGAAACCTTCAGCTCACAAAGGGTATGTATGTACTATTATTTTCAAATGATAAGAGCAAGTAATATTATTTAATAAAATTTTCTTGAAGATAACGCCATAAATACCACGATAGGATAGCATTGGTTGGGATAATATTCTGCTGCGGTTGAACTGTAGCAATATTATCCTGATTTAATCGTGTTAAGTTTCCAACTGATCGTTTGGTCAAGGCTACTCCTTGATAATGATCTGAGGTGATTAATACGAGTATGCTCATAAGCAAAGTAGGTAGGTAACAAATTGTCGGGCTAGCCCTAGGTTGTTCTTAATATGAACTGGGTCTATGCTAACTCGACGCAGTTGTGCTAAGCTATCATCAAATCATTTGGGCAAGGCTACCCTTTGCTAATGGTATAATGCGCGATTTATTAAATTGGGTCAACTACGTAGGCATGTTAAACAAAATATTATAATTTTTTTTCTCATAATTATCGGGGTAGTGTTAGGTTGCATTGGTTGGGATAATATTTTGCTGCGGTTAAGCTGTTGCACTATTATCCTGACTAAATTGTGTTACGTTTCTAACTGGCCATTTGGTCAAGGCTACTCCTTGATAATGTTCAGTGGATACGAGACACGAGTACGTGCAACTAAATAGCTAAATATAATAAATGACCTCAGTAGTTCCTTCATCCTAATAGGAAATACGAAAAGAAATAGGTATTAAATATTATCATGTCACTGCCTATTGTAGGTAGCTATGTTTAGTTGATTGAGAATAACCGTTCAACCTGCAACTGTTCTAGGGCTAATATTTTTGTGTTCATAAATAATTATACCTACAATAAATAAATAAAACTTTATTTCAGACTTTGCATTCATAATTTGTTAACAGACTTATAAACTATGTGAGTTCAACAATTGTGTGTTTTTAATCAATTGTGTTAAATTTCAACCAATTCAATCCAATTTAATTATAAACATTCGAATCATTTCTTATTTCAATTCAATTTCGTTTGTTATATGACTTGAATTGAGTGCCCTTTAGGGTATTTAATTTGTTAATACACCCATTGATTATGTAAGTGAGTTAAATAATACTGAGTTTTTTATATTTATTAAACTGAGTTCAATTTAAACAAACTTAAGTAAATTAAATTAGAATCATTTTACTTTTACTTCAATTCCATTTGATATGACTTGATATAAAGGCTTTTTAGGTATATGACTTATTGCCAATTCAACCCAATTAAAATTCATATGCATTTTTATTTTAAATTCGAATTCATTCAATATATAACTTGAAATAAAGGCCATAGTGTCAGATTTTACAAAGTAGTTTTAGCGGCCAGGTGTGTCGCGTGGACCAAATGTGTCCTTAAGTAGCGGCCAGGTCTGTCGCATGGGCCAAGTGTGTCCTTATGTAGCGACCAGGTGTGTCGCATGGACCAAGTGTGTCCTCAAATAGCGGCCAGGTGTGTCGCGTGGACCAAGTGTGTCCTTAAATAGCGGCCAGGTGTGTCGCGTGGACCAAGTGTGTCCTCAAATAGCGGCCAGGTGTGTCGCGTGGACCAAGTGTGTCCTCAAATAGCGGCCAGGTGTGTCGCGTGGACCAAGTGTCCTTAGGTAGCGGCCAAGAGTGTCGCTTGGGCCTAGTGTGTCCATAGTTCTGTACATTTAATTATTCAAAAGCAGCAGAAGTGACCAAGTCAGTCAATCAATCAACAAAATTCATTTATTGTGTAATACATGTACATTAGTTATGTACATGTAAGTTATGTATAGTAGCTATATATTTTCCTCGATTAGATCGGGCCATTTGTGCCATGAAAGAGCTATGTATGTTTTACAAAAGGTCAAGTCTAACTGTGAATTCTTTTACTAGAAATTTTCATTAGCAACGGTCATGTGAGCCATATAGGCGCTCTTACTTGCGTTCAGGATTATTTGCAACATTATTCCTTTACTAAAATTATGCTCTAATAAATGAATAGACTCCATAGTAATTAGATTTAAAGATATTTATTCTCATAAATACATACAGTTCATTTACAAAGATAATTATTGAAACCATAACTTAGTAAATAAATACCATATCCAAAATATGATTTTGTTGATAACAACACTAATGCTGGTATTCTTTTTCTTCCCAGGTGATGAGACTGAAGAGCACGAGACCAAACCAGGCTGGTTGGGCCTAAAAAGACGAAAGAGCTCGCGATCGAGGTTGAGGACATCGACATCTTCTAAAGGAAGTCACAAATCAAAAGTACCCTTTCGGCGTCACCAACGCTCGAAACCGTCGAGTCACCTGAAATTACCGTTTCACACAATCCGAAGTGACTGTTTGGCTCCGATCACAAAAAGAAAAAAAGAACAACTTCTATGTTTTAATTGTAATATATTCATTCATTGAATAAGTCCTTGTACACACAACTCTGATATTTTTCGCAGAGGTTTATCTTGATTCCCGTCGTTTTAGAACCATTGCAGCGTTCGTGGTCGCGGGTAGGCTAGGATGTTATTTATCCAAAAGAAAATAATATCGTCACTTCTTCTTAGTAGAATGGGTTATTTTGTTGCGATTGAGTACAGAATTTTGAATATATGTACAGTCCGACAGCACATCAAATTACCCACTTTTGTTGCAAACTTAACCTTATTGCAATTGCATAAGATACCGCACGTTTTACCTTTACGTGCTGTTTTCCGTAAAACTGATATTTTTGGTAAATGTATAATCGCTCCCACAGACCTAATATACTAAGTTGACTTTGCGAAAAATACCGCGCATTTATCACGATCATGAGAAAAATATACCTATTGAAACACGATGTCAGTAAATTCTTACTTGAATTAACGTTGTGACTTAATTATTTCAAAACAAAGATTTAATTAATTCATTGACGCGGTGATTTTATTGTCGGCTAACTTAAACGCCATTAAAGTCGCGTAACGCGTTATAATGCAGTTCGTTTACATTCATAGAAAATACCCTTACTTCCTCTACATAAATTGTTCTGTTTTAACCATACTAGAACTATAAAGGGTAGCAGATTCCGTTGCAATTTTGATAGCTCAGTTAACCGCCAAACTTGTAAGACATAAAATTTATATACAAAGTTTATAAATTATTATTTATTTAATGAAAGAAATACACAGAAGATAAATAATTAATTACAAACTTAACATCGCTCGCTACATGTAAGTAAAACAATTTTATAGGTAAGTTTTACCTGTTAATAAACTGTGGAGTAATTACATTAATTTTGGGACAGATGGTCCTAAACTTATACATATTAATATTAATTTATGACTTCTATAAATATTTAGGAATCAAATAACTTACTACATATTTCTGTAATACTGCACAAACAATAAAAAAATAAATAATTGAAATTATACATCAATAACGAGCTTCGGCAGGTATACTTTACTTATTAAATAACCATCCTAAATGTATTCCTGACTAGTAGACAGTCAGTTATACATAAATTAATGTATCCTCAATGTCTACATAAATTTGTTTTAAATGACATTGTTTATCTATAAATCATTACTCCGACAATTTGTAAAAACATTTGTTTTGTAATATTATTTTTATACTTATTGTCTTTTAGCACTTTTATTATATACGTCTGTCTAGTTTTCGCTCAATCTAGTACTTACGTAAGAGACGAAAGGCATTGTCGCGGGACAGGGTGCCCTTAAAGAATAATATATTTTTCTGTTAGGAAAAATAAAATCATATGCGGGCCAGTTTTCAAAAAAAAATGAGTCCTCTTTCTATGTTATTGTTTGATGCTCTGTTAAAATATTATCACTTAAAACGAGGTGACCTAACATAATATACTAATCATTGACTTCAAAAGAAATATATTTTCATATATGAATTTTATATTGACGCCAAACACGACGTTTGCTCTGCAATATGCTTGGGTTTGGAATAACTAAAGACGCGTTGTAATACATTTAAATGGGGACTAGGGACGTCTACACGCCAAAACGTAAATAGGAGACCGTGATCTCATAGGTCAATTAATAAATAATTATGCACAAAGGCTTTATTTCAAAACTGGTTTTTATTCTAGTTCCCCACTTTGATATTTTTCTGTATTCTTGGCAATATCATGCCGTTTATTATTATTTTTTACATGTAACAGCATAATATCGTTGAGTTTACTTTGCTGAGTAAATTTTATTTGTAGTAGGGCTTAATTATTAATGTCATTTGACTATTAAATCTAACCTCAATTCTATTTAAATTATTTGTATAATGATTAATAAAGTGAAGTAAGTACTTGTTCCTACTACTAAATAAAAACCACATCTTCATGTACTGTTCGTATATAATTAACAAATATGTATTAATATGGGCCCTTAAATATTGAATTTTTCTCATACGGACACACATAATATTAGGGAAAGTTAAACTACAAAGTAATATTTTATGGTAACAATAAATTGAAAGATCATATGAGATTATATAAGTCACTCAGATAATATAATAATAATAATGATCCCTTAAATGACTGTATCTCTGTAAACAGTCTTTATAAGAGATTGAAATTCCATTCAATTGCAATAAAAAACAAACAATGAGTTATTATTAATATACATAATAGCTTAATTCTACTTGTATGACTTTAAGTGCTAAGATTCATAACTTTCATTATTGATATGTGCCACGCAAATTACGAAATTTAACTTTAAAAAAAAAGTTATCTAAGTAGCTTCAATAATTCTTGATTATGTTCTCCCCGATTAACAAGTGACGTTTATTATGGATGCTTTACTGATTTTCTTAATATCTATCTCAATACATAGGTTTATATCCTAATACATTACTTAATATGAAAAATTCAAATCATGAGACTGTGTTTCAGAAAGAAACTTTATTGTTTTCTCCTTATTATTTTATTTACTTTATACTTATTATCATTATACAAATTGTGAACTATTATCATATTGCTGAATGCACCGTTCAGTCATTCCTTTAAGTTATTCAAAAATTGAATTAGATGCTAGAAAATGACGATAATAGAAATTAAAGACTCAAAAACATATTGTAATGGAGTATAATGATGTTATTTGTAGAAACGAGGTATTAATTTGACAACCTCCGTGGTGTAGACTGTGTTTCAGAAAGAAACTTTATTGTTTTCTCCTTATTATTTTATTTACTTTATACTTATTATCATTATACAAATTGTGAACTATTATCATATTGCTGAATGCACCGTTCAGTCATTCCTTTAAGTTATTCAAAAATTGAATTAGATGCTAGAAAATGACGATAATAGAAATTAAAGACTCGAAAACATATTGTAATGGAGTATAATGATGTTATTTGTAGAAACGAGGTATTAATTTGACAACCTCCGTGGTGTAGTGGCTAGGCACGCTTGTTTCAAGGCGTCGCCGCTCTTAGTTCCCGGGTTCGATTCCCGGTCGGGTCAATATAGATATCAAAATTTTCTATATTGTCTTAGGTCTGGGTGTTGTGGTACCAACTTTGTGTCTGATTTTCATAACATTGAACAATGTATGTGATTGGTGTCCAATAATTTGTTTTTTACTGTGTATATAGATAAGGTCTCTTTAAAGTTAGGATCTTAAAACTACAAATAGTTACCAATAAATTTTATTCATTCATCAATTTAAAAGTCAATTAAGTTAAAGATTCTTTCCATTTTGTTATCTTAAAATCAGATGTTTTTTTTTTTAAATTCCTATTAAATATATAAGAACATAATAGATTGTTAATAAATAAAATGGCTTCGATAAATGACCCTTTGTCATTCATAGACAGGAGTAAAAAAAAACATTAGTTTCATTAATAATTACGATTGCGATCATAATTATAATAACATAACCATACTTAACCTTTTAACCTTTAAAACGAAATAACCATGAAATTATAGGTACATAATAGGTTATGAACCCGGTAACATAAAAGATATAAGATGTATAAAATGTTCGTTGCCGCAAGTCTTAGAAGACACTGGATTAATACTTCACCCTTGATAAAGCATAATCAATCTAAAGATTCAATAGATCAATCGATATTGGTCAAGTAAACCAAAAAAAAATTAAAATGATAAAAAGTACTAGAAATGTGATAATTGCTATTAATAAGAATATTTTGTAATTATGTATTACTGAGTGAGGTCAACAGTATAATTGTAGCATAACCTTTATTTCTTGTTAGACTTAAATGCCGAATATGATGATTTTATAATGTGTACTCAACAGCTTAATTTTGGCATAATCTTTATTGCTTGTAATATGATAAATGTAGTATGCTGTAGTAGTATTGATATAAATGCGCCATTGTAAATATTTTATAAAATGCACCAGGAGGTGCATTAGGTCGGATGGCCGAATGTGATGATTTTTGTATTTAGATTCAATCAGTAGCCCTGTTGTAATCTTAACTCATTATAATAAGAGTTGACGTTATTTATGTAAAAACGAGTATTGTTACTTTATCGAATAACGTTATCGCTATCGCTATTTAAAAATGGCAACACTGGCTGCCCCTTCCCTTCTTATTTTCTGACTTGCGGAGTGCACTCGAAAGGCGAGCCAGTCTAGTGCTGACCGCCGAAGCGAAAGGTTGAGGGAAGGAACCTATGTTAAATTGTAGTTATAATTATTAATGTGGCTAGAGGTAGTGATTTGTATCATAGATAAGTGTGTTGATGGAATAAAGAACTTTATAAACTCAAGCGAGTTTGATTCTCGACACACGTTATTTTCATTATAGCGACAGACTGGCTCCAAGCCAGCGGCGGGTTGTCAAATTTTAATTTAATTTAAAATAAACAATGCTCTCACTTAAGATTAAAAGCATAAATTTAGCGTGCAGTACGAGAATGTGTATTAACCGTATATTATTTGGAGCAGGTAGTTTTAGTGGAGATAAGTTGTAGGAAGGTATTTTGTTCATATGGACGAGACGAGGACTCTACATGCCTTTAGATCTTGCTAATAGGATTTTTACCTTTTTTTATTTAGGGACGCAAAAAATTGATTAGTGTTTTGATTGTGACTAAATAAAAATAAATAATAAAATTTCCGATTGAATTCGCTAATATTCTTAGTTCAATCAGAGACAGCCCGAGACCGTCATAAAAATTAACCAATACTACTTATAAATTAATTTAAGACTATTTTAATGTCTTAACTATGTAATATGTTAGTAACATATTCTTTACGATAATTGTTACTAAAAAGTACAAAAAACAAACAGTCGAAGTGAGAACCTCTTCCTTTTTGAGTCGATGGGAAAGTTTACGTAATGGAAATATATTTTAAAACTATACTATATTATTTCGTCGCTAAGTAATAAAAAATAATGCTCCATATGTTAACTTACTTAGCGACGAAATAAAAACTTAAGTGAAGTAAAGTGGGATCTGAATTACTCTAACACAATGTTTTTTTTTTTTTAAATTTGTAATCCATAGCGACTTCAGGGCACGTATTACTATGCTGTTTTGATAGGTAAGCGGCTCAGCTTTACTGTCAATTTAGCAATTCGTATTTCGATTTCGCATGATATTTATAATATTATATAAATGAAACACAAATATTAATATTCGTACCATTGTAGTATCATTATAATATTATTATATTGATAATATTTGTTAATACTGAGTCATAAAGAAGCTCAAAATTACACAACGAGCGATGGAACGAGCTATGCTCGGTGTTTCTCTACGGGATCGAATCAGAAACGAGGAGATACTTAATGGAATCAGGCGTTACTTTGCGGAAATCCATTATTAAGTTGAAATTTATGAAATTATTTTGCTTTAAATTAGAAATAGAACAAAACGATAGTATTAACTTTTTAGATTTAACTATAACAAGGGTGCAGGGTAAACACGATTTTCAAATATATCGAAAACCAACACATACTGACACTGTCATTCATGCATCATCTTGTCATCCGTGGCAACATAAGATGGCCGCGTTCAATTCATATATTCATCGTCTATTCACTGTACCACTTAGTAAAGACAATTACCATAAAGAACTTAATATTTTGTATCATATCGCCATATCAAACGGATACAAGAGATGCATTATTGACCACTTAATAAAAAACAAGACTAACAAAATCATAACTAGTTTATTATACTCTGTCCCTGAAGAAAGGGTAGACAGGTATAATTCTAGTTTGATTTACTTAGGAGCGGTGTCGGAGCGTATTTCTAAAACATTAAAACCTAAAAATATTCGCGTAGCTTTTAAAACTAATAATTCTTTGAGATTAGTTTGTAACGGAAAAGATAAGCTTGATAAACACCAAAAATCTGGTGTTTATAGGCTTAACTGTAGTGCATGTAACGCCATTTATGTATGACAGACTGGCCGTAGCTTCAACACACGTTATAAAGAGCATATTTCCGCTTACCGAAACAACCATCCTGAGAGGTCTCATTTCGCCAAACATCTTTTAGATTCAGGACATAGTATTCCTGATAATCATACGTTTTCTATCCTTCATACTTGTGAAAAAGGCTTGAAACTATCCGTTTTGGAACAATTAGAAATAATAAAACATAATAAAGATAATACGCTTACATTGTTGAACGAACAGGTCAGTTATACCGCCTCTCCACTTCTGAATATATTTTCAAATCAACAATCTATTAATAATAACCGTCAACTACCAACGGATTAACTTCATTTTCAAATTTCCGTTACAACGATTACGTCACCTCATTAGTGGACGGAAAGTATAAAAGGCCTGTTCGCCAGCCGACACAGCTCAGTCGTCCGTGCTCCGCCGAGGCGACAACATCTCCTGAGGATGCCACGTGTAGTGGCGAAACGCGTCGAGGTATTTTGCACGTTGGTGTTGGGTACTAATAATTGCATCAGCTGTGCCGCATGCGTATTGAGGGAGGGCGGGTGGTGCATCCTGCATTTGCCTGAACTAATACTAAACGCGGTGTCGGTTTGTGTTGTTAGTTGCCTGCGCCGGCGTCGCTTAGCGGAAATTTAAAGCAAAATAATTTCATAAATTTCAACGAGGAGATACGTAGAAGAACTAAGGTAACGGACATAGCCTTGAGAATCAGTAAGCTTAAGTGGCAGTGGGCAGGGCACATAACGCGAAGAACTGATGGCCATTGGGGAAGGAAAGTTCTAGATTGGAGACCCTTCGACCAAAGACGCAGCGTAGAACGTCCACCGACAAATGGACAGACGACCTTATAAAGGTCGCAGGATCAAACTGGATGCAGACCGCTAGTAATCGGTCGCTGTGGAAAGCCGTGGGGGAGGCCTGCAGGTTCAGTAGTGGACGTCCTTTGGCTGATAATGATGATGATGATGAGTCGGAATTGAGCTGCCTGAATTGAACGGTTTAAAGTTGGATCGCAATACGCCCCTAGGTAATAATCTTGAATTACCTGCCTGTAAGAAAACTTTCACGAAAGCCAGATCTATTATATCAAGTTGAGAGCTCAGTTACAACTCCACAGTATCATGTCCCAAAGTTGGTGCGAGCTTTTAAAAGCGTCATATGACTTCCTAGCCAGTTAGTAAGATGTTATGGGCTTTGGGAATGAAAGCGCATTACTTTCAGACGTAGAAAAAAACGCCCGAAAGGAAAAATTTGAGCCTTTTAGACAATCACTATGTACTCTAGTCTCGAGTAGTTTGCCTGGTCAGTTACTTCAAACAAAATGTGTCCTTACGTACGTCGTCGCCGTACATAGTCCTTACTAAGCGGTTCAAAAACAAATTACCTGAAAAAATCAGATGATTGTTTGCACCTACTATAGGTGCTAATATCAAAGCACAGAAGTCTCGACATAGTTTCTGTGTAAAACAACCAGGAGGCCGATTCTCGCGGCAATCGAACTTTTTTCGTGTGGTTATTCAATTTTAACTAAAAAATCAAGTAAAATATCTATATGAGAAAAAACTATCGCACAAACAAAATCTAAATACATAAAAATCGTAACCCTTAGAAAAGAAATACTATTTTTTCTTCGACAAAGAAAATTCGATTGGTGAACTTTTTTTGTTATACGAATTGCGCGAGAATTGCCCCTCTGGTCACGCTCGAAAAACGCTAGGACAAAATTGGTGTTATTGATGGATAAGAATTTTTATTAAGCCTCAAAAAATACAGAATTTTTAACGATTTTAAGACTAGCGGGGGACCCCCGCGACTGTGTCTGCACGTTTCGAGTTTGCTCTTTCCCCTCCCGCTGCAGCGTAAGCTAAGTTATCCGACACGAAAATATTTTTCAAATCTCGAAGGAGCTACCTAGGCAACCTACTTACCCGGTCTCCGTGTGCAAATCTTCGCCCACTACAACCACTGCATCTGACTGCTGCCGCCGTTGCTGGACCTTGTTACGCCGGTGCAAAAGGATAGTGCGGTTTGGATTAACGGCCTGTAACTCTTGCTTGCGAAAGACAGAACCCGCGACCTGCTCCTCTTTGCTTTCTATAGTAAATAAATTTTGTAACTTTACTTAATATTGATATTTTTATTTATCTTTCTGCATACTTAATACCAATCCAGCTAAGGGTACGGTTCATTGGCGCCCATATATAGGTCTAAATTTCGCAGGCGAGGTGTTACTGGTTGTATTTTATAGCATTAAATGTTTTTTTCGGTGCTGGCTTTGCTAAATTTAGTTTTAAGGCTGGTTTATACTAATTTTACCATCACTGTGTGGTTAGAAATAAAATAAACATTGTAAAGTGAACAGTTTTATTGTATAATATCTTAGTATACTAATTACATCTATCGCATTATTGAGCCAATTTAATCTACAATAAAAATTCTACATTGTGAATACTAACAGTATTTTTACCACACATTGTTGTTGCTTCAACTTTATTGTTACTGGTGCTTATTATAACCTCGCAAAACTCATCAATCTTAACCAATCATGTCGTATCCTATCAAATTTTTTTCACTCCAAAAACCAGAATTACAATATGAAGTAGAATTACGCGGCGGTACTGGCGAAACTGTAGCGGAACTGCGTAAGCAAATGGTAAAATTAAATTTATTTACTTCAGACGATATTTTAGAATCACATTTAGAACTAGAAGTTGATCTTAAATGTGTCAAAGAATCTCTTTTAAAATCACAAAATAATATTATCGCTTTGAAAACAAAATTTGATAAAAACCTATTTTTAAGAACAGAAACCCTACTCAATCACTTGTACCATCGTATTAATAGGATCTGTAATGTACCGGAAGCAGCTGCCGATATCTATAAAATATGCGCGTCGAGCTTTTACTCTCAATTTAAGGAACTTTCTAACTTAAAAAGTCAGTTATCCATGTCAGTCCCTGTTCCATGTACATACACTGCTACAGAAGCCCCTACCATATCCGTGTCCTGTGAGCGTAACCTAAGCGCTAAAATAGGAAAACTTTAATACTCGGGCAAAACTTGTATGCACGCCTTTATACAGAAAGTGGAGGAATTTGTATTATCTCGCGGTATTTCTTCCGACAAAATCCTTTCACTTGCTTTTGAAATTTTAACGGACGACGCTCTGCACTGGTACCGCTACCATAAAAATCGTGCCGCTACTTGGCAAGAATTATGCGTACTACTTAGGAATGACTTTAGTCGCAGCGATTATGATTATCGTCTCGCTGCTGAAATAAGATCCCGCACTCAAGGAGAAGATGAAAACATAGTGATCTATACCTCAATTATGCACGGTTTGTTTTCTCGCCTTAACAAACCTTTTTCGGAAGGAGAAAAATTAGAGATTCTTCTCCATAACATCCGCCCCTGTTATGCTAATACACTAGCGGCTTCTCACGAATCAAAAGATATAGACTCACTGGTATCTGTGTGCAGGAATTTTGAAAATATTCAATCAAGATTTTCATCATTCCACGAACCTCCCAGAGTGTCTAGTAATACACTTGCTCCGGAGTTATCCTACAAATCCAGTTCAGCCCCTACCACTACTAATAACAAAAACAACAACAAATATTATGGCTTTCATCAAAAAAACACTTACATCAATACTAACAGAAATAATGGTAACACTGAAGTAAATGCTATAGCTTCGAATACTTCTAAATCTGAATATTGCCCTCGTTGCCGAACAGACACTCATAGCCTTCGTAATTGTAAGGAAGAAAGGATTATAGTCTGTTTTAAATGTGGTAAGAAAGACTTTCGCTTCCCTGATTACCCTGATTGCAATCCAATTCCTGAGAGTCAAAAAAACTAGTAGGTTTGGATTGGAAAAACACCGTTATTAGTCATCGTCATAAACACATAAACTTTGATTCAACCGAATGGCTTAACTTCGTCGCCTCATTCTTCACATATAGCGCTGTTTCTTCAATCCGCAATATAGAAAATTCTAATATTGATGTATCTCGACTCTATGTATCAGTCACCATCAACAATAAAAAGCTCACCGGTCTACTAGACACTGGGTCCTCCACTACTATACTTGGTAATCATTGTCATGAATCAATTCTAAAATCAGATTTTGAAATGCATCAATCTGACACCGCTAAATTCGTGACAGCTGGTGGTGATAGGTTGGATTCTCTAGGATTCGCCTACCTTCCTGTAAGCTTTTATGGCCAAACACACAGCTTGAAAATGTACATTGTTCCTAGTATAAAGCATAATCTCATTTTGGGAATGGATTTTTGGAGAACTTTTGGACTTTTCCCTAAACATATTGACCATATCGTCTACTACAGAGATTCACAAACTATTTCTGCAATTGATAGTAGTGAATCTGAACCTAGCCATCTACACTCATATAACCACCTGACTCCTGATCAAAAAATGACAGCCGACCAAATAATATCACAGTTCCGTGACATTTCATATGAAGAACGTGGTCTCGGTCGAACGTCTCTAATAACCCACGCAATTGACACTGGGGATGCTGCCCCCATTCGTCAACGTTACTTTAGAATGTCCTCAGAAAAGCAACGTATTTTGGTCGAACAATTGGATGACATGCTTCGTGAGGACGTCGTTGAGCCTTGTGAGAGTCCTTGGTCGTCCCCTGTTCTCTTAACCCCTAAAAAGAATGGCGAATTACGTTTCTGTCTAGACAGTCGTAAGCTAAACGCTGTTACAAAAAAAGACGCTTACAACCTCCCTTATATGGCTGATATACTAGACAACCTTCGTGATGCTCGGTATCTTTCTAGTCTAGACCTTTCAAAAAGTTTCTGGCAGATTTTGATACGTGAAGAGGACCGCCAGAAGACAGCCTTCTACATGCCTTCACGCGGCACCTTCCAATTTAAGTCAATGGCGTTCGGACTTACCAATGCTCCCGCCACACAACAACGGTTAGTGGATGCTCTGTTCTACGGACCTGAATTCGAGCATAAAGTATTCGTTTTTGTTGACGATATCATAGTGGTGTCAAATAATTTTGAACAGCATATACAGTTACTCAGTAAGGTACTCCAAAAACTAAAATTGGCTAACCTTACTATAAACTTAAAAAAAAGTCAGTTTTTTCGTAACCAACTTAAATACTTGGGTTATATCGTTGATTCAGAAGGGCTTCATGCCGACCCTGAGAAGGTGGAATCAATAGCCAACTATCCCACACCCAAAAATCGCACAGAGGTTCGGAGATTTCTGGGCTTAGCTGCGTGGTTCCGAAGATTTATCGAAAATTTTAGTACCTTGGCTAGTCCTCTTAATAAATTGACGGCGCAAGGTAAAAATGCCCCCCCCCCCCCTTTGTTTGGTCCGACGAAGCTGACCTTGCCTTCAATAAACTAAAAAAATGCCTTACTTCTGCACCAATTCTCTCATGTCCAGATTATACAAAACCTTTCGAAGTCCATACCGATGCGAGTGACTATGGCATCGGAGCAGTTCTCACTCAAAATTTGGACGGGAAAGAAAGAGTTATAGCGTATATGAGTAAATCTCTTTCTAAGTCTGAACGAAATTATAGCGCCACCGAACGCGAAGCCTTAGCCGTACTCACTGCAATCGAACATTGGCGTTGCTACTTAGAAAACGGGCTAAAGTTCACTGTGTTCACGGATCATTCCTCACTTAAATGGTTCCTTAACCTAAATAACCCAACTGGTAGACTAGCGAGATGGGGAGTACGGTTGTCGGCTTATAACTTTGAAATAAAACACCGCAAGGGCTCCGAAAATGTAGTCCCCGACAGTCTTTCCCGCGCTGTTCCAATTTCTGTTATTGACCTTATCACTGTCCCAAAAACAAAGGACCCTTGGTTCTTAAATATATTTGACGGGTGCTAAAAATCTCCAACTTCATTTGTTAATTACCGCGTCGAGAACGGAAAATTATTTCGCTACATGAAATCAATCAACCCTCTCACTTGCGAATTCGAATGGAAAGAGGTCATTCCATTAGAGTATAGAGACAGTATCATAGATGAAAATCACTCAGAACCAACTGCAGACCACTTCGGTATATTTAAAACGCACAAACGTTTAAATTTGAAATACTTCTGGCCAAATATCCTCAAAGATGTGGCTAAATATTCATATCTGGCTGCCATGTTTGTCTCTCACACAAACATCCAAACCACTCCACGCTGGGGGTTATGGGCAGACCCAAGGATTGCTCTCGTCCATTTCAAATGCTTAGTATAGATCTAGTGGGACCTCTACCAGTGTCACGGAAACAAAATACCTTCCTTCTTGTCGTTACTTGTTGCTTTTCCAAATACTGCATGTTGTTTCCCATACGGCGTGCCACATCTGAAATTATAGCAAAAATACTGGAGTATAACGTATTTCTTATCCACGGCATTCCTAGTAACATTATTATGGATAACGGAAAGCAGTTTGTGAGTGCTACTTTAAAAAAACTATTTAAAACTTACAATATTCCTAATATTTACTATACACCATACTACACACCGCAAATAAACACGGTAGAGCGATACAATAGAACCATTATAACATCAGTTTCATCCTTTATTGATGGTGATCATAGGGTCTGGGATACATTGATACCAAAAGTCCAATTTGCACTAAACTGCGCTGTCAATGAGGCTACCGGATACTCACCTTCATTTTTAGTATTTGGCCGTGAACTAGTAAGCTGTGGTTCACATTGCTTAGACTCTGACCTAGAAAGCCATATCACTTTTGCACCTCGTGATGCGTATGCAGAAAATCTCGGTGCTCTCCACAAAATTTTTGATAAAGTTCAGCTGTAACTCATTAAAGCACATTCCCGAAACAGCACAAACTATAATTTAAGACGTAAAAATGTTGAATTTAACGTCGGCGATATTGTCTGGAAGAGGACATTTTATCAGAGTGT
This sequence comes from Pyrausta purpuralis, assembly GCA_963924145.1. Classification (NCBI taxonomy): domain Eukaryota; kingdom Metazoa; phylum Arthropoda; class Insecta; order Lepidoptera; family Crambidae; genus Pyrausta; species Pyrausta purpuralis. Next base: position 9,623,844 of record OZ001666.1, read on the forward strand.
CAAAGATAATAAATTCACAAAAAAATTAGCACCTAAGTTCTTGAAATGCCGTGTTGTCGCCAAAAAATCAAAGCTCGTCTATAAACTTGAAGATATGGTAGGAAATAACTTAGGAACATGGCACGTTAAGGATTTCAAATTAACTTAATTGTATAGGCTAATCAGTAAGCGGATTTTCCTTAGGAAAAACCTAACCTAAAAAGGGGGGTATGTAACGGAACGTTACGACTTCCTATATCTACTTATAACTTGTATTAATTATAATTGTTTTATATTTTAAAAAAAACCTTAACCTATAATAAGAAATAATTACAGTCTACTAATAATATTATTTTAAAAATAAAGAAAACCATAGTTTAAAGTACTACGCGCATAATCAATGACCGTTAAAATTGAACGAAGGAACCGTTACGATGCGCGCAGGCAGCTGCTACCTATAACATTACGTCTCTCATATCCAGCCGGCAGTCCGAGCGAAGCTGCCCTCAGCGCAAGGACGTATCGCTCCGTCACAGAAAAATAGGTCACGGACGCCTACGTGTCGTGATTCGATATTATAAAAACCATATCTTATTGTTTCCTACAATTGAAAATTAAAGTACTCGTCTTGTGGTGTTACCCCGATATCGGGTGAGTGTTGAGAACATGGTTGGTTTTAGATTTTTGTGTTTCATAGTGCCTACTTAATTAAAGTTTAATGCATGCGTAAGTACTACATTTTGTGATTTAAAACAGATATGCTTTCAACCTGGTCATTGATCATCATTTATAATTTCGTGATGCGCATCTCAAGTTGGCGTACGGACATGACCTTTGTATGACACCAACGGTTACACGTCTAGTCTACGACGTAGTATCCATTTAGTTTGTAAGCCCTTTCTATTTTAATCTTAGTTGCTATAATTAAGGATGTTCAACTTTTGCACAGCTTGTTGATGAGACTCTCTTCTACAATGAATATTGCACTTGCCCTTTTGAAACGTCATTCTCATATTTTGCTTATTCATGCGTATTGTCCCCATAAATGATGATTATTGTGACTGCCTCATCGTTAATCACTATTTCTTGCTCCATCTTCACTATCCGCTTTGTTTGCAAGATGATGTCGCAGTCACAATGAAAAATCCGACATCTAGTAAAGTATCTAAAACCTGGATTACAGGGATCATACCTCTGGGCACTACCTGAAGGAGCTACCTGGGCAACCTACTTACCCGGTCTCCGTGTGCAAATCTTCGCCCACTACAACCACTGCATCTGACTGCTGCCGCCGTTGCTGGACCTTGTTACGCCGGTGCAAAAGGATAGTGCGGTTTGGATTAACGGCCTGTAACTCTTGCTTGCGAAAGACAGAACCCGCGACCTGCTCCTCTTTGCTTTCTATAGTAAATAAATTTTGTAACTTTACTTAATATTGATCTTTTTATTTATCTTTCTGCATACTTAATACCAATCCAGCTAAGGGTACGGTACAGTTGGGCCAAAAATATATCATCATTATTATCAGCCAAAGCACGTCCACTGCCGAACATAGTCCTACCCCTCGGTTTTCCACATCGACCGATCACCAGCGGTCTGTATCAATTTTTTATCCTGCGAACTTTACAAGGTCCTCTGTCCATCTTGTCGGTGGACGTTCAACGCCGCGCCAAAAATATGTACCCGAGTTTTGCTGATCAGGAATTCTGACAACAGCCCGGAGTTCAGATGTTGGTCCTGCGCCTGATCTCTCGCCGGTCGTGTCAGATTGCTGTCCCATCGGGCTTTGAGAGTGAAAGGAATAGAGAGTACACTTGTATTAGCGTTCGTGTTTATGAATTATAATATGTCCCACGCAGTCGGCTAATCTTTAAGACTGGCCACCGTAGTCGAAATGCTAGAATAGAAGCACTATTATTAGTACCTCAAACACACCAAAGGAACGCTTAAATACCGTCTCAGTGTGTTCAGTGCTTAATAGAAATTATTTGGACAGCTAATGTATTTGCTATGATAACAACCTTATGTGCCGCTGAATATGGCTGCAAACAGTTACAGTTCAGTGAATTGCAGTGCATTTGTGTCACGTGGCTTAAATCGTCACTATTATGTGGGATTGATGCAAGATTTGAGAGAAAGCGGTTTTAAATCAAGCTTTTGCTTTTGTTCTATTTTCATCCATAGGCTTATCCACGACAACATATTTGAGTGTAGGTAGTCTGGCAGTTATGTAATGAGCACAACATTTTGTACCGGAGTTATAGATATTCATATGTTTTTTAGTATTTATGGGAGACGCCCCCGTCATAATCATTGTCTGGTATTCGTATCACAAGGAAGTAATTCCTCACTTCGAAACCACGAAAAGTGGTGTGCTTTCTGGCGCTATAATACAGTATTATATTAATACAGACACGAACACACCAATAGCGATAACATTTAGGGATAAGGATCAACCTCAGCGCATCTAGAATGATTTGTCAGTTTGCAGGAATATCCTGTCTCCGTGCTCTGTGACAGAAAAGCTTTATAAATGTAATTTCGTATAAAAAAGGGTTAATGAAGTGTTTGTGAATGTTTAAATTACATGACCGCTATTGGCAAGTAGAATTAACTATTTCTTATCCATAGTATGTATATTGTGATGTTCTTCAGAACAATATTTATTTTAATTTTCACTTTGTGGCAAGCGTCAACTTTTCGCCTGAGCTCTCGTGTAAAGCCTATTAGCGCATGTTGCTTGCGCAATGACTGCAGTTTATCATTTAATGCAGTCGAATTTACGTCGTTTTTATAATAACACACAATTTTTAAGGCCGCTGTCGAAAGCGCGATCACAATACAAATACATGCAGTGGGCACTCATTCACCGGACGCTGTATTTAAAAAAAAAAAAAAAATTTTATCTAAAGACTTTATTGCACAAATCATACTGTACAAAGATGGACTTAATGCTAAAAGCATTCTCTGCCAGTCAAACCTTTAGGTCATGCAGTGAGATGGCAATGGGTGCAGCAAAAATAAATTCAGAGAATATCAACAAAAAAGTAACAATTAACTAATATTTATAGTTACAAATAATTTATCTATTTTTTTTGTAATTAATGATCAGGCATTGGACCACGAACACACGTGGTGGTAAGTGATGATGTGATCGAAGATGGATCATCTCTGACCATTAACAGCTTATTCACTCTTTTCTTGAAAATGTTCAAATCAAAGTGTTTAGGGAACACTTCAGCCGGTAGTGCATTCCATTCCTTAGCCGCACGCATCAGAAATGTTGAACAGAAAGTGCGCATTGATGGTATGTCAATATTATAAGGATGGCAACCATGTTCGCGTCATGTGTTCCGAAGGTGGAATGGGGCTGACGATGTCACATCGAAAATCACCTCAACAAATTGCCACAGTGAACACTCAAACCATTTTGCGATTTTTTGTCGAAATTGAGTAAAATCTGATAAGCTGTTTTAGCGAGACAATGAATACACACTCGCATTTACAATATGTTTGTTTAATTATTAAAATTTACACTAAAATATACATCTGTGAAATAATATAAACAATTTAAAAACTAAAAATTATAAACTACAAAATAATAATAAAGTATTAAAATAAAATTACAAAAATGGCCCTCGTGGTAAGGTGCCCAAAATGCTGGCAGCATTGCCTCGCTCAATGGCTGTACTTATTCGCTGTGCGAGGCAGCTGCCAGCTCTTGGGTCACCACTGACCTCAGTTAGCTTCTTAGCAATTTGCCTGTGCAAAGAGATTGGGAACCCACGAACCTGATCTCGACTCCGAATAATACTATTTTATAATATTAGTTTGGAGTAAGACAGAAAGAGCGGACCTCTTTCTTTAGTTAGAGAGGAATGTCTACAGAGATCAGCCAAGTGTGTGTTTCAATCTTGCTGTGCGCATTATACACTGTAAACGTAACGTTGTAAGTTTTCAGAATCAGTTTGCTTCAACCATCAGTCTTTTCATTCATTAATATTTCGTGGTAAATCGTATTGACAATACTTAATGAAAAACGGTTTCGCATAAAATAAGGTTCTACTTACTGGTCAATTTAATTATTTAAAATATTAATAACATGATAACTTTGTGTTTTGATTCAAACTTAGGGGTTAATTTACTTAGCTCGTTAACAAACAGGTTCTTTTTAGTTGAGGGTGGCCTGTATACAGCGCAAATAACAATATTGTGTTCTGACTCTTTAGTCAATTTTCTGAAAATCTTTCAGGCATGATAAAGCTTAGCTTTATCATGCCTGAAAGATTTTCAAAAGTGTGGGTTTTATTCTGAAAAGGGGTGAATTTCAAATGGTTGCGAACATATATTATAATGCCACCGCCTTTTTTTTCTTCTCGCAGCTGAGAGTACATTGTATACCCTGACAATTTATACAAGTGAGCGATATGACTCGGAATACTAGTTTCTGTTATGACTATTATGTCTAAAGAATAGGTACAATTATTTATTACCTGCTGCAGGTTTATAATTTTTATATGAGTGATCTGATGTTAAAATGTATACACGAAATTTCTAGTGAGCTTTTAGTTGGTAGATGCTTAAAAAACTGATTAGGATTACTACAGTTACATAATTCTTTCATGTTTTTATCTATATTATTAAGGTGAGCTTGAAAAGAGAATATAAATAAACAGAAAGGTACTAAAATATTTACACTTTTTTTGTTTATCTGTTTCTTCAATAATTTTACTTATATCAGTTAGAGTGCGTATATAATATATTTTGCTATTATCAGTTTTTCAAGCACAGACCTTGCCATATTTACACCATACATATTTATATGATTTATTGAGAAGTTGAGACATAGCATTAAACAGGAGGGTTTTCTGGTATTTTGTGAGGGCTTCCCTTATGTAGATACGACCGTCTGCCTTCTCCTTCGGGACGTTTGGTAATATCATCCCCACAGTTAGACATTTTTCTTTACCAGCATCAATCCACTGTTCTAAAATCTAAATCTTTTATATAGTAATCAGCAATCAGCTTATGCTAGTGATCATAAACTTGTTTTGATGTGTTTACATGGAAACATCATGATTCATTTATTTAATTTTTATTGTTATTCTCTTCGTTGCTATCAGTTTGTTGATTGATTAAACTTATTATGCATTAAAATAAGTGTAGTGTAATGTTCTTACGTGGCACAAATAATTAAAAAAAAAACTTAAAGCATTTAGGCAACAGATTTGAGAATAACCTTTTTTTGCACAGTTCGTAGTAACTATCCTTATTTATCACCACTTACACTTAAGGGGTCTTTTTAATGATGTCCCTTAGCGGTAAGGAAGTAGCGCATGAAGTACATAAAATCGACCACGATCCGAATAGAAAAATAAACTTGTGTGTGTCATATACAGGGTGTTGTTTTGGTCAGTGGCAGCCAAGTCATTGATGATAATATAAGTTATAATTTTAAAAAAACTTTAAATTATATGCAAGTTTAATGCAAGAAAACCTCTTTATAACATTCTAAAATATGACAAAACGAATGGGGAAACTTGCACCCTCGCGCGTAGCTAGCGCGTATCTACGAAATACTACGCTGTAGCTAGTAAACTACGAAGAGGCTACCTGGTGGTGGTAATTTTCACTGGATCACTGTATCGCATCAATGAGTTGATTTCAGCAATCATAAAGATGAAATAAGAAACCAAAAATTTGCGCACGGGCGGGACTTGAACCAGCAACTTCTTGGCTAACCGGGCCGAACGGTCTACCAATTGAGCTACCGTGCTGTCTGTCCGACCTTGCGAAATTTGTGGTTTCTTATGGATACGTCATTTTGCGTGACGTCTAGCGAATTTATCCGTCTGTTTATGCGACAGTGGCCCAAGTAGTTAATCTTTACAAAATAAATTTCGGCCCGTTTAGCCGAGAAGTTGCTGGTTCAAGTCCCGCCCGTGCGCAAATTTTTGTTTTCTTATTTCATCTTTATGATTATAAAATATGACACTGTGAGTGTTTAAATCATTCTAAACCATTAGATAGCGAAGCGTCATCAATTTTCAAATTGAATTTATTCTGTAAAGAATAACTTCTTGGGCCACTGTTGCATAAAGAGTCGGATAGATGGCGTTAGACGTCACGCATAATGACGTATCCGTAAGAAACCAAAAATTTCGCATGGTCGGACAGACAGCATGGTAGCTCAATTGGTAGAGCATTCGGCCCGGTTAGCCGAGAAGTTGCTGGTTCAAGTCCCGCCCGTGCGCTAATTTTTGGTTTCTTATTTCATCTTTATGATTATAAAATACTAGCGGTCCCCCGCGACTTCGTCCGCGCGTTTTGAGTTTGCTCCCTCTCCTCCCGTCGCAGCGTCATGTTTTATATCCTAAAGCCTTTCTCGATAAATAAGCTATCCAACACAGAAATATTTTTTCAAATCGGTCCAGCAGTTCCTGAGATAAGCGCGTTCAAACAAACAAACTCTTCAGCTTTATAATATATAGCGGTCCCCCGCGACTTCGTCCGCGCGTTTTGAGTTTGCTCCCTCCCCTCCCGTAGCAGCGTCATGTTTTATATCCTAAAGCCTTTCTCGATAAATAAGCTATCCAACACAAAAATATTTTTTCAAATCGGTCCAGCAGTTCCTGAGATAAGCGCGTTCAAACAAACAAACTCTTCAGCTTTATAATATTAGTATAGATTAGCGCAAGCGCACGTTGTTCTTAAGCTGCGAACATTATTTTGGTGCGGAGTTATGTTAAAACTGTGATAGCTCCTAAGATATTTACTGAAATCAAATGATATAAAAGGCAACTTGGTTCTAAATGAAATGCTTGTGATGATGAATGTATTTATTTTGATAAGAATAAATACCTCTAAAAATAATGCATTACTTTTTTACAAATTTATTAACATAAAAAAGGTTTTCATAAAGATGAAATAAGAAACCAAAAATTTGCGCACGGGCGGGACTTGAACCAGCAACCTTTTGGCAAACCGGGCCAAACGCTCTTACCAATTGAGCTACCGTGCTGTTAGTCCGACCCTGCGAAATTTGTGGTCTCTTATGAAAACGTCAATTGCGTGACGCTTAGCGCCATCTAGCCGTCTGTTTATGAAACAGATGGCCCAAGCAGTTATTCTTTACAGAATAAATTCAACTTGGAAATTGATGTCGCTTCGCTATCTAATGCTTTAGAATGTTTTTAACACTCACAGTGTCATATTTTATATTCATAAAGATGAAATAAGAAACCAAAAATTTGCGCACGGGCGGGACTTGAACCAGCAACCTTTTGGCAAACCGGGCCAAACGCTCTTACCAATTGAGCTACCGTGCTGTTAGTCCGACCCTGCGAAATTTGTGGTCTCTTATGAAAACGTCAATTGCGTGACGCTTAGCGCCATCTAGCCGTCTGTTTATGAAACAGATGGCCCAAGCAGTTATTCTTTACAGAATAAATTCAACTTGGAAATTGATGTCGCTTCGCTATCTAATGCTTTAGAATGTTTTTAACACTCACAGTGTCATATTTTATATTCATAAAGATGAAATAAGAAACCAAAAATTTGCGCACGGGCGGGACTTGAACCAGCAACCTTTTGGCAAACCGGGCCAAACGCTCTTACCAATTGAGCTACCGTGCTGTTAGTCCGACCCTGCGAAATTTGTGGTCTCTTATGAAAACGTCAATTGCGTGACGCTTAGCGCCATCTAGCCGTCTGTTTATGAAACAGATGGCCCAAGCAGTTATTCTTTACAGAATAAATTCAACTTGGAAATTGATGTCGCTTCGCTATCTAATGCTTTAGAATGTTTTTAACACTCACAGTGTCATATTTTATATTCATAAAGATGAAATAAGAAACCAAAAATTTGCGCACGGGCGGGACTTGAACCAGCAACCTTTTGGCAAACCGGGCCAAACGCTCTTACCAATTGAGCTACCGTGCTGTTAGTCCGACCCTGCGAAATTTGTGGTCTCTTATGAAAACGTCAATTGCGTGACGCTTAGCGCCATCTAGCCGTCTGTTTATGAAACAGATGGCCCAAGCAGTTATTCTTTACAGAATAAATTCAACTTGGAAATTGATGTCGCTTCGCTATCTAATGCTTTAGAATGTTTTTAACACTCACAGTGTCATATTTTATATTCATAAAGATGAAATAAGAAACCAAAAATTTGCGCACGGGCGGGACTTGAACCAGCAACCTTTTGGCAAACCGGGCCAAACGCTCTTACCAATTGAGCTACCGTGCTGTTAGTCCGACCCTGCGAAATTTGTGGTCTCTTATGAAAACGTCAATTGCGTGACGCTTAGCGCCATCTAGCCGTCTGTTTATGAAACAGATGGCCCAAGCAGTTATTCTTTACAGAATAAATTCAACTTGGAAATTGATGTCGCTTCGCTATCTAATGCTTTAGAATGTTTTTAACACTCACAGTGTCATATTTTATATTCATAAAGATGAAATAAGAAACCAAAAATTTGCGCACGGGCGGGACTTGAACCAGCAACCTTTTGGCAAACCGGGCCAAACGCTCTTACCAATTGAGCTACCGTGCTGTTAGTCCGACCCTGCGAAATTTGTGGTCTCTTATGAAAACGTCAATTGCGTGACGCTTAGCGCCATCTAGCCGTCTGTTTATGAAACAGATGGCCCAAGCAGTTATTCTTTACAGAATAAATTCAACTTGGAAATTGATGTCGCTTCGCTATCTAATGCTTTAGAATGTTTTTAACACTCACAGTGTCATATTTTATATTCATAAAGATGAAATAAGAAACCAAAAATTTGCGCACGGGCGGGACTTGAACCAGCAACCTTTTGGCAAACCGGGCCAAACGCTCTTACCAATTGAGCTACCGTGCTGTTAGTCCGACCCTGCGAAATTTGTGGTCTCTTATGAAAACGTCAATTGCGTGACGCTTAGCGCCATCTAGCCGTCTGTTTATGAAACAGATGGCCCAAGCAGTTATTCTTTACAGAATAAATTCAACTTGGAAATTGATGTCGCTTCGCTATCTAATGCTTTAGAATGTTTTTAACACTCACAGTGTCATATTTTATATTCATAAAGATGAAATAAGAAACCAAAAATTTTAAGCGTCACGCAATTGACGTTTTCATAAGAGACCACAAATTTCGCAGGGTCGGACTAACAGCACGGTAGCTCAATTGGTAAGAGCGTTTGGCCCGGTTTGCCAAAAGGTTGCTGGTTCAAGTCCCGCCCGTGCGCAAATTTTTGGTTTCTTATTTCATCTTTATGAATATAAAATATGACACTGTGAGTGTTAAAAACATTCTAAAGCATTAGATAGCGAAGCGACATCAATTTCCAAGTTGAATTTATTCTGTAAAGAATAACTGCTTGGGCCATCTGTTTCATAAACAGACGGCTAGATGGCGCTAAGCGTCACGCAATTGACGTTTTCATAAGAGACCACAAATTTCGCAGGGTCGGACTAACAGCACGGTAGCTCAATTGGTAAGAGCGTTTGGCCCGGTTTGCCAAAAGGTTGCTGGTTCAAGTCCCGCCCGTGCGCAAAATTTTTGGTTTCTTATTTCATCTTTATGAATATAAAATATGACACTGTGAGTGTTAAAAACATTCTAAAGCATTAGATAGCGAAGCGACATCAATTTCCAAGTTGAATTTATTCTGTAAAAAATAACTGCTTGGGCCATCTGTTTCATAAACAGACGGCTAGATGGCGCTAAGCGTCACGCAATTGACGTTTTCATAAGAGACCACAAATTTCGCAGGGTCGGACTAACAGCACGGTAGCTCAATTGGTAAGAGCGTTTGGCCCGGTTTGCCAAAAGGTTGCTGGTTCAAGTCCCGCCCGTGCGCAAATTTTTGGTTTCTTATTTCATCTTTATGAATATAAAATATGACACTGTGAGTGTTAAAAACATTCTAAAGCATTAGATAGCGAAGCGACATCAATTTCCAAGTTGAATTTATTCTGTAAAGAATAACTGCTTGGGCCATCTGTTTCATAAACAGACGGCTAGATGGCGCTAAGCGTCACGCAATTGACGTTTTCATAAGAGACCACAAATTTCGCAGGGTCGGACTAACAGCACGGTAGCTCAATTGGTAAGAGCGTTTGGCCCGGTTTGCCAAAAGGTTGCTGGTTCAAGTCCCGCCCGTGCGCAAAAAATTTTTGGTTTCTTATTTCATCTTTATGAATATAAAATATGACACTGTGAGTGTTAAAAACATTCTAAAGCATTAGATAGCGAAGCGACATCAATTTCCAAGTTGAATTTATTCTGTAAAGAATAACTGCTTGGGCCATCTGTTTCATAAACAGACGGCTAGATGGCGCTAAGCGTCACGCAATTGACGTTTTCATAAGAGACCACAAATTTCGCAGGGTCGGACTAACAGCACGGTAGCTCAATTGGTAAGAGCGTTTGGCCCGGTTTGCCAAAAGGTTGCTGGTTCAAGTCCCGCCCGTGCGCAAATTTTTGGTTTCTTATTTCATCTTTATGAATATAAAATATGACACTGTGAGTGTTAAAAACATTCTAAAGCATTAGATAGCGAAGCGACATCAATTTCCAAGTTGAATTTATTCTGTAAAGAATAACTGCTTGGGCCATCTGTTTCATAAACAGACGGCTAGATGGCGCTAAGCGTCACGCAATTGACGTTTTCATAAGAGACCACAAATTTCGCAGGGTCGGACTAACAGCACGGTAGCTCAATTGGTAAGAGCGTTTGGCCCGGTTTGCCAAAAGGTTGCTGGTTCAAGTCCCGCCCGTGCGCAAATTTTTGGTTTCTTATTTCATCTTTATGAATATAAAATATGACACTGTGAGTGTTAAAAACATTCTAAAGCATTAGATAGCGAAGCGACATCAATTTCCAAGTTGAATTTATTCTGTAAAGAATAACTGCTTGGGCCATCTGTTTCATAAACAGACGGCTAGATGGCGCTAAGCGTCACGCAATTGACGTTTTCATAAGAGACCACAAATTTCGCAGGGTCGGACTAACAGCACGGTAGCTCAATTGGTAAGAGCGTTTGGCCCGGTTTGCCAAAAGGTTGCTGGTTCAAGTCCCGCCCGTGCGCAAATTTTTGGTTTCTTATTTCATCTTTATGAATATAAAATATGACACTGTGAGTGTTAAAAACATTCTAAAGCATTAGATAGCGAAGCGACATCAATTTCCAAGTTGAATTTATTCTGTAAAGAATAACTGCTTGGGCCATCTGTTTCATAAACAGACGGCTAGATAGCGCTAAGCGTCACGCAATTGACGTTTTCATAAGAGACCACAAATTTCGCAGGGTCGGACTAACAGCACGGTAGCTCAATTGGTAAGAGCGTTTGGCCCGGTTTGCCAAAAGGTTGCTGGTTCAAGTCCCGCCCGTGCGCAAATTTTTGGTTTCTTATTTCATCTTTATGAATATAAAATATGACACTGTGAGTGTTAAAAACATTCTAAAGCATTAGATAGCGAAGCGACATCAATTTCCAAGTTGAATTTATTCTGTAAAGAATAACTGCTTGGGCCATCTGTTTCATAAACAGACGGCTAGATGGCGCTAAGCGTCACGCAATTGACGTTTTCATAAGAGACCACAAATTTCGCAGGGTCGGACTAACAGCACGGTAGCTCAATTGGTAAGAGCGTTTGGCCCGGTTTGCCAAAAGGTTGCTGGTTCAAGTCCCGCCCGTGCGCAAATTTTTGGTTTCTTATTTCATCTTTATGAATATAAAATATGACACTGTGAGTGTTAAAAACATTCTAAAGCATTAGATAGCGAAGCGACATCAATTTCCAAGTTGAATTTATTCTGTAAAGAATAACTGCTTGGGCCATCTGTTTCATAAACAGACGGCTAGATGGCGCTAAGCGTCACGCAATTGACGTTTTCATAAGAGACCACAAATTTCGCAGGGTCGGACTAACAGCACGGTAGCTCAATTGGTAAGAGCGTTTGGCCCGGTTTGCCAAAAGGTTGCTGGTTCAAGTCCCGCCCGTGCGCAAATTTTTGGTTTCTTATTTCATCTTTATGAATATAAAATATGACACTGTGAGTGTTAAAAACATTCTAAAGCATTAGATAGCGAAGCGACATCAATTTCCAAGTTGAATTTATTCTGTAAAGAATAACTGCTTGGGCCATCTGTTTCATAAACAGACGGCTAGATGGCGCTAAGCGTCACGCAATTGACGTTTTCATAAGAGACCACAAATTTCGCAGGGTCGGACTAACAGCACGGTAGCTCAATTGGTAAGAGCGTTTGGCCCGGTTTGCCAAAAGGTTGCTGGTTCAAGTCCCGCCCGTGCGCAAATTTTTGGTTTCTTATTTCATCTTTATGAATATAAAATATGACACTGTGAGTGTTAAAAACATTCTAAAGCATAAAAAAGGTTGTAGTAAGTCAACCATAAAAGATAGACATATGCTGTTGCGGACTTTATTATAGAACTCTTAATGCTGAACAATCCTGTCATACATGATTTTTGTGTAAGTTAAGCGGTTTCCGCAGCGTATGCAGCGGAAGCTCTCAAAAGGAATATCTTTCTCCCGTTTTCGCAACATTTTTCATTTCTGCTGTGGTCTTATGAGTCGTATCTTTATGTTATATAGCCTAAAGCCTTCCTCGATAAATGGACTATCCAACGTAAAAAAAAAATTCAAATCGGGTTAGTAGTTTTTGAGATCAGCGCGTTCAAACAAACAAACAAACAAACAAACTCTTCAGCTTTATAATATTAGTATAGATGACACTGTAAGTGTTAAAACCATTCTAAACCATTTGATTTCAGCAACTTCTTTGCTAACCGGGCCAAACACTATTGCTGGTTCAAGTCCCGCCCGAGCGCAAAGTTTTGGTTTCCTATTTCATCTTTATGAATATAAAATATGACACTGCGAGTGTTAAACACATTTTATGTCATTAGATAGCGAAACGTCATCAATTTTCAAGTTTAATTTATTCTGTAAAAATAACTACTTGGCCCAGCGTAATGACGAATCCATAAGAGACCACAAATTTCGCAAGGTCGGACAGACAGCACGGTATCTCAATTGGAAGAGCGTTTGGCCCGGTTAGCTAAGCTGTTCGAGTCCCACCCGTGCGCAAATTTTTGGTTTCTTATTTCATCCTTATGAATAATACTTGCATTTTAAATTCACCATAGTCGGTGGGATAGTTTGTGTTAATTTTCAAAAGATGAAAATATGTAACGAATTATTATTTTTTGCGCGATACTGAATATTAATCCTTCCGTGGTGTAAAAGAAATATTGTATCTCGGTATTAAATAATAATCCTACTGTGGTGACGCCTGAAAGAAGGATTGTATATTTATTTATTAAATTTAGCGTTGTCGAGTATAACGACGCTGTAACAATGTTTTCTCAGCCGAAACTGAATGATATTATCGATGTATGTACTCCGCGTAACCATTCAAGAGAAAAGATAAAGGGCAAAATGTCTTAATATAAGCATGTGCAAAAGGCTCACAACATTGCATGATTTTCATGTTTACTATGGTGCTAAGACTGCATTTCACCTTGTTTTCTAATATTTTAGATGGAGTTTTTAAGTAGCAAATACTACGAAATACTACCCCGTAGCTAGTAAGCTACGAAGTGGTTACCTGGTGTATGTTGTTTTAACTCGATAGCTGTATCGCATCAATAAATTGATTTTATTGATATTGTGAGCTATTTCCAAATCAAATATATATATACACTAGCCCCGCCCCGTCCCGCCGACTCCCGTAATTTTAAAAGTTAAGCATTCCCAGCGAATTTTGTTTCACCCTTAAATTACAAAAATGGCTATTAAAAAATAAGGGTTGATCGTAGAAGGGTGAAAATTGAGGATTGCATGTATTTTTGTACGTTGTATCATAAAAAAATAGATATTAAAATTTTTGTCTAAAAAATAAAAGAAAAATTTAGTGGTGGCCTACCCCTAACATTTAGGGGGATGAAAAATAGATGTTGGCCGATTCTCATAGATACCGGATAAGCACAAAAAAATTCATCAAAATCGGTCAAGCCGTTTCGGAGGAGTATGGCAACGAAAACTGTGACACGAGAAAAGTTGAAATTCATAAAATTATTTTGCTTTAAATTTCCGCGAAGCGACGCCGGTGCAGGCAACTAACTACACGAACCGTCACCGCGTTTAGTATTAGTTCAGGCAAATGCAGGATGCACCACCCGCCCTCCCTCAATACGCATGCGGCACAGCTGATGCAATTAATAGTACCCAACACCAACGTGCAAAAAACCTCGACGCGTTTCGCCACTACACGTGGCATCCTCAGGGGATGTTGTCGCCTCGGCGGAGCACGGACGACTGAACTGTGTCGACTGGCGAACAGGCCTTTTATACTTTCCGTCCACTAATGAGGTGACGTAATCGTTGTCACGGAAATTTGAAAATGAAGTTAATCGGTTGGTAATTGACGGTTATTATTAATAGATTGTTGATTTGAAAATATATTTAGAAGTGGAGAGGCGGTATAACTGACCTGTTCGTTCAACAATGTAAGCGTATTATCTTTATTATGTTTTATTATTTCTAATTGTTCCAAAACGGATAGTTTAAAGCCTTTTTCACAAGTATGAAGGACAGAAAATGTATGATTATCAGGAATACTATGTCCTGAATCTAAAAGATGTTTGGCGAAATGAGACCTCTCAGGATGGTTGTTTCGGTAAGCGGAAATATGTTCTTTATAACGTGTGTTGAAGCTACGGCCGGTCTGACCTACATAAATGGCGTTACATGCACTACAGTTAAGCCTATAAACACCAGATTTTTGGTGTTTATCAAGCTTATCTTTTCCGTTACAAACTAATCTTAAAGAATTATTAGTTTTAAAAGCTACGCGGATATTTTGACGTTTTAATGTTTTAGAAATACGTCAAAATATCATCATATAATAAGTATAAAAGGCCTGTTCGCCAGTCGACACAGTTCAGTCGTCCGTGCTCCGCCGAGGCGACAACATCTCCTGAGGATGCCACGTGTAGTGGCGAAACGCGTCGAGGTTTTTTGCACGTTGGTGTTGGGTACTATTAATTGCATCAGCTGTGCCGCATGCGTATTGAGGGAGGGCGGGTGGTGCATCCTGCATTTGCCTGAACTAATACTAAACGCGGTGACGGTTCGTGTAGTTAGTTGCCTGCACCGGCGTCGCTTCGCGGAAATTTAAAGCAAAATAATTTTATGAATTTCAACTTAATAATGGATTTCCGCAAAGTAACGCCTGATTCCATTAATTG
The DNA here is from genome assembly GCA_963924145.1 of Pyrausta purpuralis. NCBI lineage: Eukaryota > Metazoa > Arthropoda > Insecta > Lepidoptera > Crambidae > Pyrausta > Pyrausta purpuralis. The sequence continues at coordinate 9,639,086 of OZ001666.1, forward strand.
TGACACGAGAATTTTATATATTAGAAGATGGCATCATTACCGTTTGTACAGCCACCCCTCAGTCACTCGTCGCTGACCAAAACAACACCCTGTATATATTAGGCAATGGTCCAAATAGTTGAAAAATCTGTCATGACAGAGCCTACTAATCAAAGTCAAAGTAATGAGTTAGTCGTGTCTTACCAAAAATTTTAGAGCGATATGTTAAGCATTTTTAAATTAATAACAGGAAGGTTGGTCAATATTAAAAGGCCGACAAGATCGACCTCTGCTGGACATCCCACGAGTGAAAATTACTAACTTCAAATAGCTGATATAATCACCGCTCAAATACAGGGGATAGTAACAATCATGAATAATAATGTAAAATAAGTATACATGCCACCACACATTTATCAATAGTATTATAAAGGGTAGAAAAAATTTCACTTAAAATTATCGATCTTTCATTCATGTCACACTCTTCCCGCTTTTCCACGCTCACACGCGTTCGTCCGTTTCGAGTCAAACATTTTTGCACACTTTTCTTGTGGGCTGTAATAGGAGCAAAAATTTAAAATACAGGATGTTGTTTTGGTCAATGACATCCAATTCTGGGATGATGGTATAAGTTATGCTTATTCAAAAAAATAAATATTTATAATTTATATGCAAGTTTTATAAAAGAAAATCTCATCAAAACGTTTAAAAACAATCCAAACGAATGACGAAACTCGTAACCTCGCGTGTAGTTCGCGCGTATCTACGAAATACTACGCCGTAGCTAGTAAGCTACTTAGAGGCGACCTGGGATTGGTAGTTTTAGAGGTTTTAACTCGCTAACTTATGTCGTTTTAAAAATAGTTTTTGTGGATTTTTCCATTTTTATTTATTTCTATTGGCATCAGTTTCGTCTGAAACACTCCTGAGTCCCTCGTGGCTGACGTAAACAACGCCCTGTAAAGGTTTAAGTAACCAGTAATCCATTCTGGTTTTAATTTATAATAATGAAAAATAGGTAAAAATTATAACTTTGGATTACTATATCTCTGAGTTAAAGCAATTAAGAGCATTACAACTTTACAACTTAAATGGTAGGCAGTCTTGGTACAGTGCTTCTTACTAAGAACATAACTCCTCCTCCTCCTCGCCTCCTATGTGTGCGTGTGTTGTATATGTCATCTTGTTCGTGTATATGAATGAGTCAGTCCTCTTGAAATCCTACTATTATAAAGGCGAAAGTTTGTAATGTTGTTGATGAATGGATGTATGGATGTTTGTTACTCTTTCACGTAAAAACTACTGAATGGATTTGAATGAAACTTTACCAAAATATAGCTTATACATCAGAATAACATATAGGCTACAATTTTTGAGGTTTCTAATGTGAGGTCGTAAAAAAACATGAGGTTTCTAATGTGAGGTCGTAAAAAAACACATTTTTTGCGCTTACATTGCAAACGCTGACTGAATCCTACAAGATAGATCAAAATAATGCAGCACGTCAGACTACTACACTTTGACCTTGAGCGCTTTGAAAGTTGAACGGAGAGAATCGTGCGAAAGAGACAAATATCCTATTTCAGTCCTACTTCAAATGAGTCGTGCTGCATCGCTTCTCATGTGATTTTGGTGGGAAGGATGGTGTGATTTATTGAAATGCAAACAAGCGGTTGCGTATTTCTTTACTTTTGTTTTTTTTTATGATATAGGAGCAGTTTTGCAGATTATATATTCATTACTTTTAGTGCCTGTATAACCGGTTCCTGTTAAAGTTCCATATAGCTATCTGGAACCCGTAAAACAAGCCCTTAGAATACTTTTTAACCGACTTCAAAAAAGGAGGAGGTTATCAATTCGACTGTATGTTTTTTTTTTTTGTATATTTGTTACCTCATATCTCAGTCGTTTGTCGACCGATTCGAAAAAAAATTTCGCTTACTTAGAGGGTATACCTTCTAGTTGGTCCCATTTTTTTCAATTTGGGATCTGATGATGGGAACTTGGTGTAATCGAGGGAAACCCTCAAATTTTAAAGGCACGTATAGTGTTTCTTTACTTGAATCTTAATGTTGACATGTTGTTACGTCTAATAGTCAACATCTTGTGGGGCTGAGCTGATGGTGGAACTCCTTAACGCTTAGGAGTTCAGTAATTATAATGAAAAAACTTATAATAGGTAGATTGTAGCTTCTTAAAAAACAGAGTCATAAGGTGCCCCCCCATTCTCCTGTAATCTCTAAAAAGGGACTCCAAAAAAAATTGTTTGCCTAAAATGGGTTCCTTACCTTTCAAACGTGAAGAGTTTATTTAAGACTTTTTAGTGCATTTTTGTTTTGAAGTCGGTTTTTACTTTTTTTAAAGTTAATTTTTGAGTTTTATCTCATTTAAACTCTTTACGCTCTCATTACATTTTCAAAGAATGCTTTGCCCCCCCTTTTATTAATAACTATTAGTTACGTCGCCCGTTTTTAAAATAAATATTTATAAAAGTATCGTGAGAAGTAAAATAGCGCTTATGCACTCAAAATACACATTACTTTTTTAACTGTGTTTTGATATATTGTTTGAACCGTTTAGCCTTAGGTAAAGCATTTCAAGCATAATGTAGATAATACCCGCTTGATGTGCGAAGTGTGGGTTCAGTTCCAGTCTTGGACAGAAACATTTTATTCCAAGCAAACGCTTGGAAGTAAGTGCAATGGACTAATGAATGACTGACTTATTATTACGCTGTAACATTACCTTTTGTTCTGCATTAGCGGCAGGTTTACCTACCACAAACCATTACAAAATAGTGAAGCTGAAGGGCAAATCACAACTGATCAGATTGACGAGTTCAGAAGGCACTTAGCCTATCAGTTCGCGGTCATGCAACCATGAGGTTAGTCTAGTAGTATTATATTATCTGGGGTCTTAAGTTAGGCTAAGAGCGCACATTTGGCGAGACGCGACAAAGAGAACGAAAAGATAACAATTGAAACTAAACCCTAACTTAATTTCATACAGTTGAAATAGCAAACGGCTCGCTCGCAAGGACATCCCGATGCCACAAGAGCCGCCGCGCGACTCTCACGACTGCTCCTACTAGCTTCAACCGTATATCATTACTTTAAGGTTTACTTTAAATTGTTATCTTCTCGATTTTTTCGCCGCGCCTCGCCAGCTGCGCGCTAAGCTAAGTTAACTTTTTTGCGACTGCTTCACGTTCGCACGACCGTGCCGAAAACTAGTGAGCCAAGGGTTGAACCCAATAAACGATAGAGTATTATAATCCTAGTCTGAGAATTGAGTCCAATTGAGCTCACGGCCTCCAAATTTGGTGAGTCCGATCGCATGAGCTAATATTATTTCGGATATTTAATATCTATATCGGATAGCTAATATTGATTATTTGGGATATTATAAAGAAGATATTAGATAGTATTGAAGGCCACAGAACGAACGATCGATGGGGTGACGATTTGACGAGTTTTGAAACGCAATAGGAGAATCCGAGGCATGATAATGGCTCATAAAAGTTACTTTTAATTTTTAAAACAAAGTAAAAACTAGCTATTGATTAGAAAAAAAATAACATCATAATAAGTGAAAAATATTTATTTAGTAATTAATAACTTATAACAGCATAATAAATTATTTATACTAACTCCATCATAAAATTTGCAAAATTATCGCTTAAATTTGTAACAAAATGAATACCTATTGAAACAGAAAAACAAGCTCACCTAAAGAATTACAATATTTATTTTATAATAAAAACTCTCGATGATATCTTTATTCATGATTGATTGATGATTATAAAAATTTGCAAAAACAATAATATCTCAAAAACTTTTTTAAAATAGATGTAATTTTAATTAAAATATAACATTTTATGAAAAAAAGATAACTTCTTGATAACGTTATTAACAATTAAATTTGTAAGAATAAAAAAACATGTAAAACTTCTCTACGCTCGTTCATTATGGTTATGCCATAATGAAAAAAGAGGCAAAAATTATTTTTTGCTCAAATTATCATAACTTTGATTGGAAGTTCTAAAGTTACTTTTTATAATTATTACCAACCTAAAAATAAAACTGATTAAACAATTCAAACCTAACCATCTTAGGATCAGAACTACTATTTATTTATATTTTTTTACCTATTTGTGTGTCCAACTGGTGATTGGACAAGATCACCAAGATTTACAGACAGAAGAACGCAAATTATTATGACAGTAGTAACGAGCAATATGGCTGAAATTCAATGTCAAGTTCATCATGGTTTGTAGGTAATAATGAACATGTTGATGCTGATATTACTTTTGACATAGATACCTACAATCAAAGCCATCTTATCGCTAGGAGCGTTCTCTTCCATACAACATCTAGGTGGAGAAAAAAGGTCACAAATAACACAAAATTACCAACGTTAAAGTCATTATTTTTGTAAATAGGCCCACATAAGGCATTTTTCCATGTTCTAACTTAATGTTATCATACCACAGCTTCGGAACTTTTTGGGCTACTACTGAGAAGATGGAGCGGAACAAACTCAGACTTTATTATCTTGCCACTTTTTCAAGATTTACAATAAGTTTAATACAATTATGTCTTCGTGAGAGCCGAACATTAATTTGTTTGCTCACCATTAATATGAACCCAGGACTACTTTTCTCGTCGACAAATATAACAATGTTATTCTCCCAATCAAAATTATAAATTTCTAAGCAAAAACTAACTCTTGCCTCTTTGTGATGAGCATTTAGTTCTATTTTCTTATCTGGCCGGCAGAACTTCTTTCCCGCTTCCTTCAGTCTCCTCCTTACTGAACCAAGGAAATCTAAAACAAAACAAAACAAGTGTTGGTTCCTTTTACATAGAACATGATAGTGTGAACCAACGCTATACTGCTGCAACTGTAAAAGCTTGTATGTCCGCAGCTGTACAGGCCCTGATCACACTTTACCTTAGCAAACCAAATGAACACTTTATGATTTTTTTGATATTTTTGAGACTTATTTTTACTTTTATTGTTATGATAATGAATTATATTATAATATAAATTTATTCATAACAACCACTGAGATATCGGGCAGATATGGAAAATAAATAAAAACTTCATTACTATAAATTGCACTTGCACAGCCAAAGTTGCTTTTTACAAGTGCAATTTATATTATTAAGTTTCTATAGTGACAAAACATTATAAAAACAAAAAAATAATTATAACTTTATTACTCTTTTTTCCCTATTAAGGAGGGACCTAACTAATAAATATAACTTGTGACTCGATTAAATAAAAAGCAAAATATTTTTTTGAAATAACTCTAGCAGGGGTAGTCAATAAATTATTATAGAGTATGCATTGGGCGAAGGATTGCCTTTGCAAATTTTCCATCAATTCTTTTTTATAGTCGGTCTACTTCCTGAGAGTTTGAAACAATCAAATAAGTAAGTAAGTATTTAAGCAAACTAAATGCCAGTGTTTTAAAGTATGCTATATATTTTTTCATTCTATTGCTAAAGATAAATCTAGGATTGATGCAATAAACTCACATTGTAAGTAGAAGAAGTAGCTCTCGTACTGGGGAAGGGATCAGCGGAGTGTGCCGCGACTATGGCCGCGTCCTCCTCTGCCGTCGTGGCTCTCTCATCATAGCGCTGGCGGTAGTGGGCTTCGATGATCCCTGACTCTTCCCACCGCCGCAACCAGAAATAAACAGTTTTTCGCTAAAACAAAACGTCAAACTTAGTTTATTTGCTATTTTAAAAGTTATTAATAAAGGCTGCGTTCCGTTTTGCGCCAATATCACTGTTAGCACTGTTAGCGTCAAAAGCCGTTCCGATTTGATTAGCGTGCTGACAGCGCTGTTGACGCGATTTCATTTCGGAACGGTTTTAGAGAACATTTGCTGTTCTTTGAAGCAAAAAGACGTCAAATGCGTCAATGTGACAGTTCGCTCAGAGCCGCTCACGGTGCTAACGCAGCAAAACGATTGCACTGTGAGCGCAAGATGGCGGTGATAGTGACGTCAGCCGTGACGTGCCTACAGCTGTCGTTGACTCGCTAACGCCAAATCGGAACGGTTCGTAAGCGCGATATCAGTGATATTTTCGCTGTCAGCGCAATACGGAATGCAGCCAAAACCATCTCAAAACTAAAAAAAAAAATGGCATCGATGACATTGGTCGTGAGTAAAAGTTAATAACATTTTAAAATATTGTTGATGGTTTATATATATATATCCACATTTTTCAAGATAAAAAATGATACCTAGCTAAGTAAATGACACATCGCTCAGGTATCAACTGGCCGCCGGCGGTCGCGTAGGTAAACAAACAAGATAATACGGATGTGTTTAACAACAGATTGTTGTTAAACACATCCGTAAGATTCATCCATTTTATTTTGTAATGTGATATTAAATTGAATCGTTATCTGACAGTCAAACACTCGTAATAAAATCAAATAATGAATTCAGTCTTTTGTTATAATTGTTACGTTTATTTATGAAAATTTTAAAACTCAACTTAGTTAGCTAAAAGAGCTTCGAAACAGTGAGTAAACATGAAAACAAGTAAAGTGTTTGGGAAACTGTTTGTGTGTCTATAAATTCGAATGAAGTTAATCCTTCCTAAATCTTTAAAACAAATAAAAATTTCACTTCAGTAACTAATTTGAGGTTTTAATTAATGTGAGGAAAATCATAGCTTAGTTAACCTGCTCTTTTTGTTTACACTTTCAAAAATAACGAAAAAGTAAATAAATAAATAACTTACCGTTTCTCCAGTCTGATCACAAATGTCTTTCACACGTAACACGCAATTATTCGCTCCCTCTCTACTTGGGATAGCGAAGGCGCGAAAAAACACTTTCAGCGGTAATGTCGAAAACGTGACTGAGGAGCTCGGGTCCGGTGGCGGTGGCAGACTGGCGGCGGCGCAGGGAGGCGTGGCCAACCCCCAGTATTTTATCTCTATTGGCCGTTAGCTTTGAGTCTAATCGCACATTGGCAAATTTTGATAAAATAGACAACTTCACCAATAATATCAAGGAGACTTTCTTTCTAACACTCCATACTGCGTCGTAGTTATAGATATGTATAATGGGTAGCATGACGTGCTGCCGTGTGTACTACAGTATTGTACAACTTAAAAAGGTCTCCAAAAAAGTCCGTGATGGTATATGTTTATCTCTTAGGAATAACCCACAATAACCATTTTTTATCCTTTACTTTGGACGAGAAATAATGGCTTATTTACGAAGCGATTTTAAGCAATACAGTATTAATCCTTATCCAATTAAGTATCTTAAATACATTGTGCATTTAATAAAGATCAATATGGCTTTTTACAGCATGTAAATTAAATAAATATTTTCGAAGATATCACAGATTTAAAATGCAGAGTCATAGCAATTTAGGCGATAAATACCGTTTCGGTGATAAATACCGGCAGCGGTGCCAGGCGAACGGGGCGTGGGGGGAGCGGGGTAGGTGCGGTGGGGAAGAAGTGGCTCATCGCTGAGTGCGCGACCCGAACGCGGGCAGACGTCGTTGACGGTTGTGTCCGTTTTGCGAATTTTCAAGGCACTAGCGATTTGATAAAAACGTATGGTCACCTACTTTAAGTAATATAGGCCTAAGGTTAGTTATTGCCAGGTTTCTTTTTAGTTAGGAGTTACATGTACAAAAAGATACTTCATTTTTACGAATTACTTCATTGATAATTCTATTACTATATAGATAGATTAATTAAATAGGACAGGATTGCATTAAAGTACAATCATAACAATAACTACCGTACTGTATTTTTTGGAAGTATAGAAACAACACGTACTTAAGAATTATGCCGCGAAAGCGTAAGTCTAATCTTTCCCAAAGCTCTAATAAAGCTCGAACTATGAAAGTAGCTAGACTTAACGAGACGTTTCCACAAGCCGAACTGCGAAGGCTTAAACAAGCAGAGCGTGAGGCAGCTCAAAGAGCTGCTGAGACACCAGAGCAGTCCCAAGATAGACGTCGACAGCATGCTGAGTATCTAGCATCTCAACGGGCTGCAGAGACACCCGAACAGTCTCAAGCTCGACGTCAACAGAACGCTGAATATCTTGCATCTCAACGGGCTTCTGAGATACCCGAACAGTCCCAGGATCGACGTCGACAGCATGCTGAGTATCTAGCATCTCAACGGGCAGCGGGGACACCCGAACAGTCTCAAGCTCGACGTCAACAGAACGCTGAATATCTGGCATCTCAACGGGCTTCTGAGACACCCGAACAGTCTCAAGCTCGGCGTCTTCAGCAAGCGACTTACGTAGGGTCCCAAAGAGCTACTGAAACTGTCGAAGTTATATAGACATATGCTGACGCGGACTTTATTATAGAACTCTTAATGTTGAACAATCCTGTCATACATGATTTTTGTGTAACTTACGGTTTCCGCAGCGTATGCAGCGGAAGCTCTCAAAAGGAATATCTTTCTCCCGTTTTCGCGACATTTTTCATTTCTGCTGTGGTCTTATGAGTCGTATCTTTATTTTATATAGCTTAAAGCCTTCCTCGATAAATGGACTATCCAACGTAAAAAAAATTTTTCAAATCGGGCCAATAGTTTTTGAGATTAGCGCGTTCAAACAAACAAACAAACAAACTACAATACTAATATTATAAAGCTGAAGAGTTTCTTCAGCTTTATAATATTAGTATAGATACTGCAGTAGCTACCTGCAGACCTATGATTAGGGCTCTGCAGTGCTTAGTTACCGTATTTCTTACTTATTACTAGACTAGACGGGACGAACCTGAATTCCACGCGAACGAAGTCGCGGGCAAAAGCTAGTGTTTAATAAAATTAAAGTTTGTCCTATTCGAGCAAAAGCTTAATTTAAAAGAATTTCAGTATTTTTGTAGTCTAAGTGTTGTAGCCAATCTCTTATTTTGAATTTACATAAGGTTTTTTGTAAGTTGTAGATTCCAATGATTATTTGAGCACTATGACCAGGTCAAGTCAACTTCTTATACTCAGTTGAATTATAGATTAAGTTTTTTGCTCCTTTCACAGGCTACACGCTAAATTGTTTTTAACGGTAACTTTATTTCTGTGAGCCAACTGCATATTCCTTCATTCCCCTGTCTGCCGCCGTGCAGTCAAGTATAAAATAGAACCAAATACAAGAGATTGAACCGATCGCGTGTTTGACTCGATTGATTGACATTTGTACGACATTGTGAAGGATAAGTGTGCACTCCGTAAATTACTAGTACCCAGTGAACAGGAGTAGCTATGGAAGTATATATTATACTCTAAAATGGCCCGGGAAAAGTATAGCAAGTTGGATGAAATTGTGCCTGTAAGCTTTGTTGCAGATAGCAACTCTGAAAACACATGTTAGACATTTAATTAGAAAAACATGAGAAGGTAGGTATAGGTATTGTACATTTTATCATTCACGAAATTCAAAGCAATAGAGAAATGTCCATGTCCAAGCATCACTGTGGAGGTAGCGTAGACAAAAAACTTTAAACATTGCTATACCATCACTTCATAAACTATAGAGAGTGGAAAAAGGGGTAGCGAGGCCTTTGCCCTGCAGTGGGATACCACAGGCTCTTAACAATAATATAATAATGAATTTAAAAAGGCTGTAAAAAATAACTGATCAATTGGTGGGCTGGTACATTCTGCAACAGTAATGTATGCATTATAAAAATTACTTTTTTATATATTAAATCTTGAATGTTAGAAGAATGGTATCAATTTCTATGTATATTTCTATGTATATCATGTATGTATTTACAAATAAAAAGTATTTCAGTATTATATCCGTTGTCTGGCACCCATAACACAAGCTTTGAGTAGCTTACTTTGGGACTAGATGACGATGTGTGGGAATGTCTGTGATGTGTATGTGTGTGTGAATTTCAGTTTTTACTTAATATTGAAAAAAAAAACTTCTCGCCTTGAAATGTTCACACATTTCAAGACGAGAAGATTTTTTTTTATATATATCTTATATATTCTGTTTATCGTCTTAAAGTTTCATGGTCACTAACTTAAGAATAAATAACTACTATATACATACGTGCTAAACTATGATACGGGTTTGCTGCCATGAATACGGTGTAGCAAATAAATAATAAGGTACATGATAGCAAACCCGTACCTGACTGTTCTAAAATTACATATTCTGCTGTTACGGAGAAACTGCTTCCATAGTAACAGCCGTTCACTGCTTAAGCACCTTACCTTTTTGCTAATCTGATTGTGTGCCTAAGCAAGATGTGGGACATGACCTTTGTCACTCTTCTTTTGTTCACATTATGTTTAGCATCAATGTTTTCTACCAAACAAGGAGTAAAAAGGATATACATCACACAATCTGGGGTCCTATTTTTGAATTACTCGCGTCAAGGTAGCGTGTGATATTTATTGATTTAACTCTAATTTTGTAATGAAAATTAGTTGAAATCCACACAAGTGGGATTAATTTTTCTTTTTTTCAATTTTGTGAGAACAACTTTGAGAACATTTTTGACGCTATTTGTTCCTGATATGTATAAGTGCAAGACAATGCGGGCGAGCGAGACAGATAGAACCTCAAATTCAGCGTGTAAAGAGTACCTAAGTCCCTGTAAATCTAATACGGTATTCTGGATTCAATGCACAAAATATTTTCTCAGAGTTCAAACATAAACCACCAGTTTCGTATGTATTTTTGTGGAAATATTGAATTTCACATGTAGGTTTCGGAAACCATCCAAGCAAAACAAACAAAATATTATACCCTATTCACAAAGGAAAGTCCATAAATGTAAACAAACTATTGACTAACCTATTAACCTTATTATCAGCAAATTCTCGGCACATACACAAGCAAACTTTTTCACAGATCTCACAAACACCTTTACCAATTATGCAGTAACAATATAAATATGATTATTGCATTCAAACACACTTATTTAAAGCAAAAATCGTGATTCATAGGAAAAATACCACTATTTTGACAATGACAAGAAGATGACGAAAAACTTCATATTTTTAATTTAGTGTTGGAACACCAATTTCGTTCAATTGATCGATTCAATTGGTTATTCGAAACTCGCATGTATATTAATATTAGGGTCAATATTACTAAACGTGCGAGTTTCTAGAAAGGATTGATATCAAAAATTTTGTTGTTTTACTGTTCATGAAATGGTTTGTTGTTAATCATTGTAAGTAAATAGTTGTATACAAAATAATATTATTTTAACTAGATGTACAACGCGTAACGTTGTGTGCGCAAAACCTGAAAATAGTATGATTAAGATTTAGTTTACGACGTAAAAGTCTATGGAAAATTGCACAGCACCCCTAGCGGTCACATACTGAACTAAAATTTATGATACTAAAAGTTACATCGTCGCTAGAGAGTGAAACCGCCGTAAGCTTATGGTAAAATAAATATGCTGGTGATAAAACTACCTACCGAATCCTTTCTCGACAGAGCGTCGTCCGCAGAGCAAGAAATGATCAGAAGTGCCAAATAAACTATTACACCCCATTAAATCTAAAACTATTTATAAATATATTTCTTTTTATACGAATTTTGTCATTTGAAATAATAATCATATGGGTTGTCAGAGTTTATTTTATTTTATTATAATATACTGAAATTATTTTTTCCAATTACTAATAAGAGTTATTTAAATATTACTTAGTACATTTATCCGACTTAAAAATCAGGTATATATATTTCCGCGATTATCTAGCATTTGGATGAACCGATTTTGGTGCGGTATCTTCCGCGATTATCTAGCATTTTGATGCACCGATTTCGATGCCTTTTCTAAAAAAGTATTCTAACTTCAAAAAATCTCACTCAACAAACTTAAAGAACACTTATAGGTTTTTAATTTTCATAGTGTCGAACGTTTTTGTTAATTAATTGAATTGCTCAAACATGGTGTTATAGAAATCATCAATTTCATGTATATAATACGCATTTTTTTTAAATGAAAGATTAATAATTTGTGTTTAACCTTTTAAGATTACTTAATGCTATCAATCAGTCATCACCCATACAAACGTTTGATTAAATTTATATTCAATTACTATATACAATTTCGTAATTGTGTGTGACCGATTCGATATTTTTTGTTTGGATGTGTTTTTTTTTCCAAACGGAACTTAATATTATAATCACGGACATTTAAACTTAAAGTATTCAATTATAATAAAATCACTTCTCAATTTCCTATGTTTCGTTTACACGTAATAAGCCGATATTAAATATTTGCAAAGTTAAATTATTTCACTTTTCTTTATTTTTCATTAATAGCAATCGATTGTATATTGTACCAGTTCAATTGACTAAATTCCTCTACTTTTTCTTAGCACTAAAGTTTGTCTATGGTATTCAAGCCGCCATGTTTGTTTACATTTATAGACTTTGTCTGGTGAATAGGGTATAGATACAACTGTGAATAGATAGATACAAAATCGGGGATAAATGAATAATGTTGGAATGCGTTCGAAATATTTTTCGCAAAAGATAAAAAAAGGTTTCAACGACTAAGGTATCTACCGCCTTACCTTACTATGATGATGATTGGATAGCGTATTCATCGAGGAAGGCTTAAAGCTATGAAACATCTCGCTGCGACGGAAAGGGAAGGAGCAAACACCGCTAGTATTATACAAGTGTCTACAATCTAAATTCATGCAATATCCTCGATAGTATAAGATAAGAATCAAACCCAGGACCAATGAATACGTTGACGCCATCATCAGGCAGGAACCCCTATTCGACTAATGTTAATTATAAGATCTAGGGGACCTACTTTAAAAGACGTCCATATTATTGATCTTGCCTGTTTAAGGGTTCCGTAACCGAATGGCAAAAAACGGAACCATTATAGTTTCATTGAGTCTATTTGTCTGTCTGTCCGTCCGTATGTCACAGCCACTTTATTCTGTAACTACAAGCATCACACCATTGAAATTTGGTAGAAAGATGTATCTTGTTAACCTCTATACGATTATTATACACAAAATAAATAAAAAAATATAAGTATAAGGGGAGTAGGGGGGGGAGCGCCCATACATGAAACTAAAATAGTTTTTTTAAAATCAAACCTATGCGCTATAGGTTTTTTCGCAGGTAGGTGACAAATAAGCAACATCAAAATTTTTGTGTCTTCAAAATTTAATTTTTAAAATAGTTAAAAGTGTTCTTTTTATTAATGTAATTGTACAAACCTGTTGTCACCTATCAGCACTAACATCACCAAAACAATAACAACACAAATCTGTTTTCATCACAAAATTTTCACAACCATGGCACAACTCGGCGAACTTATGTCATCCCAGGCTGCAATGGAAGCTCACCTATCACAGAGAATGGCTGATTTTGAAGCTCAGCTAAGGGCATCATCGTCATCGTCACCTTCAGACTCTCTGCACAAACTATCAGGTGATTTCTATGCCTTCCGGGACCTTGTGTGGGGTCTCCTCAAGAGTATGAGGCAGCAAATAACTGAATGTGTTAACAGCATCGATAATTTGGAAATGCGCCATCGTCGTCAGGCTCTCCTCTTCAGTGGGATTCCAGAGAGTGTAGACAATGTGTTGGATGCAGTAGTTGACACAATCAAAACCAAGTTGAAGTTGACCGAGTTTGATCCCTCTCATGTAGCAGTCTGCCATCGACTGGGCGATAAGTCAGGAAAGCGCTGCAGGCCTGTTCTTGTTCGCTTCTCTCTGTATGATACAAAGTCTGCAATCTGGAAGCGAAAGACTTTGCTCAAGGGCTCAAACGTATCAGTGAGCGAGTTTCTGACTAAGGCTAGACAAAGTACTTTTATCAAAGCCCGCTCGCATTTTGGCATGCGTGACTGCTGGACGTCTGATGGAGTTATTACGATTAAGCTCAGCGATGGGACAAGGCGTAAAGTGAGTACGGCTGAGGAGTTGCACGAGCTAATCTTCTAGTTCCCGAAATCTGCAGCCAAAGTGGATTCGCAAGCGCCGGTGAAACAGACATCATCACGCCCGGCAGCGCAGCCCACTGGCTCAAGTTCTACGACCAAAGTGGCTACTCGCAAGCAAGCATCCGCCGCCGGGAAGAAATTATAAGTAGGCACAATTGTTTGTTATGCTTTTGTTGAATTCCGACGTCCATTTTTTAAATGTTTTGGAAGGTATTCATTACAATTTCGTAATTAGTCATTACTTCACTTTATATTTTTATTTGCCTTCTGTCACTGTCACTCTTAAATGTCAGTCACCTTAGCTGTCAAAGAAATAACTCTTTTTTTTTGTTTTCTTAACTCGGCGTGTATTGAATTTGGACATTGGCCAAAATGAAACGTTTCGTTTCACAGCGTTTTTTACTTGTATTTTTGTTTATATTTTTCTGTTGTTAATTCATTCAGTAACTTTTTACATTATTTGTGTTTTGTTATGTTTTTATGAAGCATTTTTCTTCACGTAATGACTGATAGGTGATGCAGAAAGTTTGGCTTTTACTCGGGTAACCGAGTGATTTTTCTTGTTATTCATATCTTATAATTATTATTTTTATTATTAGTATTTATTATAATATTTAATTTTCGCAATTATGTCCTCACAGAAATCATTTGTCAGTTAATTCTCTATCTTTTCGATCTTGTGAAGATGACTCGTTTGATTCAGCGGCTTCTGAGTTGGAAACGCTGGGAACTCAGCTTCACAACTGTTTTCGTGACAATAAAAAGTCTCTGAATGTTTGTCATATTAATGCTCAGAGTATACCCAAGCACCACAGTGAGCTCCTTGTCAGTTTTTCGTCCGACGCCATCCATGCGATTCTTGTCTCGGAATCGTGGCTCAAACCAAACCTTCCCTCAGTTGGGTACAGCTTGCCTGGTTTTGTACTTATTCGCAACGATCGGCTGGGTAAGGGAAGCGGTGGAGTTGCTATTTACTTACGATCTGACATTTCTTTCAAAATTATCTCGTCATCCCCTGCTGAATATTCTGCTACTGCAGGGTTCCTGTTCATCGAGATTTGCCTGGGTGGAACTAAAGCTGTTCTCGGGGTTGTGTATAGCCCACCTGGTGTAGATTACTTTGATCAGCTCGAACTTGCCCTTGAGCCGCTATGCACTGACTATTCACACATTATTAGAATGGGTGATTTCAACACTGAGCCTACCGGAGATCCTACTCGATCCAAAAAGTTTCTTAACCTGCTTAGGTCAACAGGTCTTTCCCATCTCCCGTTTTTACCCACACATCATAATATTGAAACTCGTGACACTTGGCTTGATCACGTGCTGATCTCATCCGAACAGTCTGTGCTCGATCATGGTCAATTGTTGGCTCCTGGGTTTTCAAGACACGACTGCTTGTATTTGTCTTACAGAATACGACCACCTAAAAACAAGCCGCAGACCATTCAAGTCAGAAGTTATGCTCGTATAAATATAGATAACTTGCTGGAAGATGCATCTGCTATTGACTGGAACCCTGTGGTGGCTGCAGCTTCGGTTGACCTTAAAGTGGATGTATTTTCTGTTCTCTTACTTGATCTTTTTTATAAACACGCACCTTTGCATACAGTCCGCTTAAGGCGACCACCAGCATCGTGGCTTACCAAGGAGATCCAGACAGCTATGACTAAGCATAACAAAGCCTTTTGTATTTTTAAAAAGAATAGGTCCAAGGAGAACTGGACGAAGTACAAATCCGTACGTAACCGATGCAACCAGATGATACGTGCAGCGAAATGTCGCCACATACATTCAGAGATCCATAAGTCTTCTACTCCTAATATTTGGAATTTTCTCAACTCCCTCGGGGTTGGCAGGTCTAAATCTGCCAATACTCATATTCCTTACGATCTCAATGTAATCAACCGGCACTTTACAAATATTCCAATTCTTGACTCCCACACTAAAGCCCACACTTTGTCTTACATAGCATCTCTCCCTACTCTAAATATTGCCCCTTTTTCTTTTACTCCTGTTTCCGAGGCTGATATCTCCAAAGCCATAACCTCCATCACATCTAAAGCTACTGGAGTGGATGGTATCAGCCGCCTCATGGTGGTGCCATTGATTAATATCATCTCACCTGTCATCACCCACATCATTAACTGGTCATTGGAAGCCGGTGAGTATCCTGACGTTTGGCGTAAGGCCCTTGTTTGTCCACTTCCCAAGGTAAGCAATCCCTCTTCACCCAGTCAGTATAGACCAATATCAATCTTGCCTTATCTCTCTAAAATTATTGAATCCTGTGTGCTGAAACAACTGTCTTCTCACCTTACTGTCAACAATTTATTGAACCCCTTTCAGTCTGGTTTTCGTCCTGCACACAGTACTACCACTGCTCTAATCAAGGTCACAGAGGATATAAGGGAAGGTATGGACGCTTCTAAAGTCACACTTCTCGTATTAATCGATTTCTCCAATGCATTCAATACTGTTGACTATGATCTTCTACTGGCTATTTTATCCAAACTAAATGTCTCTTCACTAGCTTTGGACTGGTTTTCATCATACCTGCGGGACCGCAAGCAAGCTGTTAAGACTCCAAACGGCATTTCTGACTGGCTCAGCTTGACCTTTGGTGTACCGCAGGGTGGTATCCTCTCTCCCCTCCTTTTTTCGGTTTTTATAAACCTCATCACTGTTTATCTTCGCTGCTCATATCATCTGTATGCTGACGACCTACAACTGTACGTACAATCCGATGTCTCAGAAATGTCTGCAGCGATCGATCTGATCAACGACAGTTTAAGCCATATCTCGTCCTGGTCTCGTGACTTCGGAGTTTCTGTCAACCCCACCAAGTGCCAAGCGATCATAGTAGAGAGTCCTGGACTCATCTCTAAGCTAGGTATGGCAGAGTTGGAGCCGGTTATGTATGATGGTACTGCTATACCTTACTGTACCAGTGTGAAGAATTTGGGCCTGATGTTAGACTCTACGTTGAGCTGGACTGTTCACGTGGCTGAGGTCAGTCGTAAGGTCATCACGTGTTTGAGGTCTCTCTATCGATTAAATTTTTTTCTTCCGTTCAAGACAAAACTTCTTCTCATGCAAACTCTCATTATCCCTATCATTGATTACGCGGACTCTTGCTGTACTAACCTCACTGAGGCACTCACTGACAAACTTGAACGTCTTCTTAACAGCTGTATTAGATTTATCTTTGGCCTCCAAAAATATGACCATATTTCCCGCTACAGAGCACAACTTAATTGGCTTCCCATTCGACAACGTAGAAACTCTCGAATTCTCTGTGTTCTGTACGGTATTCTCAATAACCCCTCATCACCTTCTTATCTTAAGGATATGTTCCCCTTTTTATGTCAATCACATGATCGTGCTCTCCGTTCCGCTCATCGCTCCTCCTATCAATCCAAGTCGTTTACAGTGACGGCTACGCGGCTGTGGAATACGCTCCCTCTTGAGATCAGGAAGTCAGAGACGAAACTGTGTTTCAAAAACAAACTGCGAAGGTTTCTGTTTCAATGATTGCGAAATATTTAAAATATGTATGTATGTATATTTTTAGTTATGTATGCATTTGGTAGTTATGTATCTAAACTCTTTTATACTGTATATTTAGTTTATGCATTTTATGGTATGTATATAATATTATAATTTTACTCAATAGTATTTGTTGCAATTTTAATATCTATTTACAATATTCTCCTGCACCCATAACAATCTCTCTGCATGATCTGAAGGTATGACTGGGAGAGAATGCTATTAGCATTAAGTCTACCTTTTGTACACTTTTATTTGTGCAATAAAGTTTTTAAATAAAAATAATAAATAAAATAAATAGATAGGTCTTTTAAAATGACATAGAGGTTTCTTAGACCGAACTAGTAGTTTTTTAGATATAGCACATTTTCAACAACCGCAAACATAACTTTGTTCCTCATACAAACACTATGAAAACAAAGTTGTATTTGCTGGCTACAAAATATTGTGGTATTTCACTTAGTGGAAGTAAGTGGATTTCCTAATTCAGTGAAAGTTGGTACGGAACCCTCAGTGCGCGAGTCCGACACGCACTTGGCCGGGTTTTTTTTGTATTTCGTTCGTGTTGCATGGCAGCATTAAGTTTGTATTTTTTTTTGTGGAGTGGCAATACTCGTCTCTCCCTCGAAATACAAGCAACTACGTGCGTGTTTTATTTATGGAAATATATCCAGCCGTAGACACTCCAGCGCCTATAAATACACACAAATCAAGCGGCCACGCCCCAGTTCGCTAACCAAAAGGTCTCGTGTTCAAATTCGGATCGGGCTAAAATTGTTTTGAGTCTTTTTACTGACTTCCAAATAAAGAGGTTATTAATTCAATGTTTGCGATACATTTGGAATCTTTACTAATATTATAAAGCTGAAGAGTTTGTTTGTTTGTTTGTTTGTTTGTTTGAACGCGCTAATCTCAGAAACTACTAGCCCGATTTGAAAAAATATTTTTACGTTGGATAGTCCATTTATCGACGAAGGCTTTAAGCTATATAACATAAAGATACGACTCATAAGACCAAAGCAGCAATGAAAAATGTTGCGAAAACGGGAGAAAGATATTCCTTTTGAGAGCTTCTGCTGCGTACGCTGCGGAAATCGCTTAAGTTACACAAAAATTATGTATGACAGGATTGTTCAACATTAAGAGTTCTATAATAAAGTCCGCGACAGCATATGTCTATCTTTTATGGTTGACTTACTACAACCTTTTTTATGTTAATAAATTTGTAAAAAAATTATGCATTATTTTTAGAGGTGTATTATACACACAGGTATTCATTCTTATCAAAATAAATACATTCATCATCACGAGCATTTCATTTAGAACAAAGTTGCCCTTTATATCATATGATTTCAATAAATATCTTAGGAGCTATCACAGTTTTAATATAACTCCGCACCAAATAATGTTCGCAGCTTAAGTACAACGTGCGCTTGAACGTGCGCTTGCGCTTATCTATACTAATATTATAAAGCTGAAGAGTTTGTTTGTTTGTTTGTTTGTTTGTTTGTTTGTTTGTTTGTTTGTTTGTTTGAACGCGCTAATCTCAAAAACTACTGGCCCGATTTGAAAAATTATTTTTACGTTGGATAGTCCATTTATCGAGGAAGGCTTTAGGCTATATAACATAAAGATACGACTCATAACACCACAGCAGCAATGAAAAATGTTGCGAAAACGGGAGAAAGATATTCCTTTTGAGAGCTTCCGCTGCGTACGCTGCGAAAACCGCTTAAGTTACACAAAAATCATGTATGACAGGATTGTTCAGCATTAAGAGTTCTATAATAAAGTCTGCGACAGCATATGTCTATCTTTTATGGTTCACTTACTAAAACCTTTTTATGTTAATAAATTTGTAAAAAAAATAATGCATTATTTTTAGAGGTGTATTATACACACAGGTATTTATTTTTATCAAAATAAATACATTCATCATCACGAGCATTTCATTTAGAACCAAGTTGCCCTTTATATCATTTGATTTCAATAAATAGCTTAGGAGCTATCAGAGTTTTAACATAACTCCGCACCAAAATAATGTTCGCCGCTTAAGTACAACGTGCGCTTGCGCTTATATATTGTAAAGCTGAAGAGTTTGTTTGTTTGAACGCGTTTATCTCAGGAACTGCTGGACCGATTTGAAAAAATATTTCTGTGTTAGATAGCTTTGTTTATCGAGAAAGGCTTTAGGATATAAAACATGACGCTGCGACGGGAGGGGAGGGAGCAAACTCAAAACGCGCGGACGAAGTCGCGGGGGACCGCTAGTATATTATAAAGCTGAAGAGTTTGTTTGTTTGAACGCACTTATCTCAGGAACTGCTGGACCGATTTGAAAAAATATTTCTGTGTTGGATAGCTTATTTATCGAGAAAGACTTTAGAATATAAAACAACACGCTGCGACGGGAGGGGAGGGAGCAAACTCAAAACGCGCGGACGAAGTCGCGGGGGACCGCTAGTTTGATAATATTTGAGTATTTCGATCTTTTTTAAGGCTTCCAAACACGTGTGCCGTAAGTGTATGCTTGTTTGGATATTTGTACATTTGTATGTATATCCGAGGAGTTCTCGAAAACGAGAAGTCATTGCGAGATTATTCTTTATTAGTTCCCTCAGGTATTTTTCAACTTTGGGTACAGTACTAAGTTTTCTTGGTCTAGTAGTAGTAGTTTAGTTCTTGCATGAAAAATAAAACTAAGACATGCAACTAAAAAAAAAACTTACAATCTACCTATTCAAATACGAAACCATTTCCTTGTGGCAAGGAGGCTATGATGCTGGCTACGATGCCACGTTGAATAGCTATGCTAATCCTTTGAGCTAGGAACCAGCCAGCTCTATTGGCTGTGACATTATTTTTGCATAGAAATTATTCAATATCTGCTTAGGGTCAGCAAGGATAAATATCACGGGTTTATTTATTTACATCGTGTTAGTTTTTTTAGTGAACAATGGGACATTGATCAAGTGGCGAAGAGGTCAATCTTAGTTGAGCTTAACCGCCGTGATATACGGCCAATAGTTAGTTGGCTAATTTCTTCATATGATGTTATGTATAGTAATCCATTTCTATTATAAAAATGAACCATGTTCGTACTGTTGTTAATAATTTTCATTTTGTTTTATTTTTTACAAAACAAATACGTCTTAGTAGACCACTTCTTGTTCGATACCATCGGGTAACGCGTTAATAGCCTGAGATATAGCCTGTTAGCAGCAAGATAAGGCAAAAGGTATTGGATCCTCGCTTAGCTGGCAATATTAAATTGCAGGAAGGTGGTTGTATTTCATTAAAACAAGCTTGATAAGTGATAAGATAATTCATGCATTAAAATTTAAATGTGCACATGTGCGTGTGTGTGTGTGGATTCCGTGTTTCGTTCGTAAATAGAGAGTGATAATAATTCATTAAAGCCGCGAAGTGATTTCTTGTGAATGTGTAGTGGTGAATTAACTGACAACTGTTAGTTGGACTCAAACGTGTGAACGCTATTTTCCAACGGTATAATTTCTGTTAGAAAGTACCGGGTTTAAGAGATTAAATAATTTCATAGCTTTTATTTTAAATACCACCAGTCTTTATTTGTCTGTGTTTTGAAAGTGTGTTACAGAATGGCGTTAATTCTATAGTGATCGGCGTTAGAATCATTGCGCATCGCGTTTAATCCGACGCGGATAACGTAGTGATTCGCGTTTATTTCAGTGTGATTGGTGTGAATGTTGTTAGTAATTAATGAGCGCTGGTACTGAGAATTGCGTCAAATTAAATCCATGTGTAGAATCTTGTAAACAAAATTATATTTTATTAAAAAAGACTATGTGTTCTATTTAAACGCCATTTTTAGGGAAATAAAAGTCGTCGTAGATAATCAGTAGTTAAGTGTTCAGGTAGATAAGGAAGCGGAGTGCTTCCGGGAA
Source organism: Pyrausta purpuralis (assembly GCA_963924145.1). Classification (NCBI taxonomy): domain Eukaryota; kingdom Metazoa; phylum Arthropoda; class Insecta; order Lepidoptera; family Crambidae; genus Pyrausta; species Pyrausta purpuralis. The sequence continues at coordinate 9,660,497 of OZ001666.1, forward strand.
GCGATGACGCACGTATGCGATGCGTCCATGCCTCGGTCTGGACCCCTGCCGCCTAAACGCCAAGCCTACTGGTGGTCGGAAGACATCGCAGAGCTGCGCCGGGTGTGCATCGCAGCACGCCGTGAGTCCTCAAGACATCGCCGTAGAAGACAGCGAAATCCTGTGCTAGATGGTCCTTTATATGAGGCTTGGCGGACGGCCAAGAAAGCATTACAAATTACGCTATTGCCCAGGCTAAGGTTCGTGCACGGAAGGAACTCCTAGAAACACTCAACCGAGATCCCTGGGGTCGTCCATATCGGACTGTTAGAGGGAAAATTAACACCACATGGTGTTTTTAGGCAGGACTCAAAAGCAAACCAGACTAGTATATAGTAGCCCGGCAGGGCCAGTGTGGTGTTAAAGTTTGTGCGTGAGTTTCATGGTGAGCCTCATCAGGCGTGAGAGTGCAGTAAGGAACGTGTCCAGCTCCGTCTTCAAACAGAGGAGCAAAAAATGTATATTGTTAGAAGCCTGAGAAACTTTCTAAGCGGCGGAATATCAATCCAACAAAACAATTACCATTAACACACCTAAATAATACTCGTACAACGACCACGTGCACCGTTTAAGTATCTTTGTTCCTAATTTTTTCATTATTTTGTCAAAGAAAACATAGCACCTAAGGCCAATAAGATTGCTTGGCATCTGTCATAAAAGCTTCTTTAGACGCATGTAATATCTTTTGGTAAAATATATAAATAAAATTTAAGTTTTTCGCGTAAATAATTTTTTTTCAATCTTATTAGCGCCTGTCCCTACCTAAATATAAGGAGTTGCTGTCGAGCTCGAGATTGGCATGTTTTGCACTAATTTGATATTACTTTCAGGTTGTTTAAGGCATCTTAACATAGCAAGTAAAGTCGTCATTAAATTTGCAGAATCAAAAAAAAGGGAAAAATGCAATCCTAAATTGCAAAAATCAACAATGTATCAGTGTAACAACGAAATCGTGTTTTCATTATGTGTGTCTGTGTGTAAAATGTGCGTCGCTTCTTGTGCTAGTGGTTTCTTGTATATGTGCTGTGTGAGTTGATTTATTGTGTACATCAGTGATCATCAAGTGAAAAGTTTCTGGCAACTCAACAAACAATAAAAATAAAACTAGCTGAAGCAGGTGCTTAAGAAAGGATGTGTGTCGCTTCTTTTGCTAGTGGCTTCTTGTATAGGTGCTGTGTGAGTTGATTTATTGTGTATTAGTGATCATCAAGCGAAAAGTTTCTGGCAACTCAACAAACAATAAAAATAAAACTAGCTGAAGCAGGTGCTTAAGAAAGGATGTGTGTCGCTTCTTGTGCTAGTGGCTTCTTGTATAGGTGCTGTGTGAGTTATTTATTGTGTAGATCAGTGATCATCAAGCGAAAAGTTTCTGGCAACTCAACAAACAATAAAAATTTAACTTGCTGAAGCAGGTACTTAAGAAAGGAAAGCACAAGCTGGCTAAACCTAATAGACTAGGACTGGTCACCAGCTACATTATTTAACAGCAGTGGAGCAAAGTGAACTATAATGATCAACTTCGGAGCGCCCTCGAGCCATAAGCCGAAGACAGCTTCAATGATCAATTTTAATTAAGCGCAGGGACCAATAAATGGACGACAGCCATTATGGTCAACGCCGCTATAAGCGGACGACATTTACAATGGTCAAAATATAGGGAGCACAACGAGCTAAAAACTGACAACAGCTACCATGGTCTACAGTGAGCTGAAAACTTACAACAGCTGTATTGGTCTATGTCGAGGAAGCACATATACACAATATTCGACATTGAGGGAGCACAACGAGCTAAAAAATTACGACAGCTACATTGGTCTACGCTGAGGGAGTGCAGCGAACTCAAAACTGGCGACAACTATAATGGTCTACGTTGAAGGATCGCAGTGAGCTGAAAACTGATGACATCTACAATGATCTACGTCGAGAGAGCGTAACAAGCTATTAGCGGAAGACACCAACTTTAATAAACATCGGAGCGCAGGGAGCTCGTGCAAACGAGTACTTTGATGGGCAACGTCAGGAGAGCTATTCAAGCTATCTAGCCAAAGTCAAAAACCTTCATCTAAAAAAAGAAGCTAAAAGAAGAAGCTAGAGTGCACCTAGCTTTAAAAGGACGCCAGCCAAAACATAGACGTGAGTGGAATGCACCCACTTATGAAATTTACTTATTAAGTGCAAAACATATGTACCGAAGCACTGCATCGACCTTATAACCGAATTAAAAGGACCAAAGAAGATCAAGAAGAACTCCTAAGTGTATCCACAAAGGCAGATTGCCCACCTCATCAACGCTCAGCCCTCTTATGATACCCATCTTTCTCCCTATATTCCTAGACCACACTCGATGCATATCTTGGTGGTTGTGGCCGATAGGCTCCGGCTAGTCGGTCTCCTCTCCCACCCCGGAGCGTGTCCCTCCTTCTAAAAATCGTGCTATTTGGTGTGCCGGTTTTACCGGATCAGGCTTCGATCCTGGCTGAATAGTAATTCGTATCGTATCGTATCGTATGTGCGTGTGTGTGTGTGTGTGAGCGCGTGCGTTCAATCTGCAATAAAAAATGTGTTATTTTGCTAACGTATTTACTTAACTATGTGTATACATTTTACATGAAATAAATACTTTACCTATAAAACGTCCTATAAATAGTTAATAAGTTAGTGATTATTAGAGATATGATGGTCTAGTATGATTAAGTGTCCATTTTACCAACGTCCGATTAGAAATATTCGTCGAATACCACACAATACGTCTAGTTAAAATGTCATCTATTTGTCACCAATCATTTATATAAATTTCATTTTGAAATTGGTCGTTTTATATTTATTCAGTCAGATAAGTCTTATCTGATGTTTGTAAAATCGACACTAATTGACCTGTATTCGCTTCTCTCATAATTTGATAAAGCTAACTCATGCTCGAATAGGAAGAAAAGTTTCGTTTTTCATGCTAAGTCCAGTTTACGTAATACACTACTTTAAATTAGCTTCTAATCTAGTTTCAGCGGTGTCTCCCGAACTTCACCCCACATTTGCTGGGACATAACGTATCGGGGAAACGTCTCCGAAACGTTGCACCGATCTTTTGGCACTTATTACGTAACCAATGAGCAGTTTTCTTCAGTCACTTTATAGTTCTTACTAGATGGCGTTAGGATAGCTTTAGGACTAAATGGTTAAAATAAGTATTATTAAGATACTTAATTTAGTTACTCTGACATTTGGTTAAGCTATATTTTTTTAAACACACAAAATAGTAAATGATCAATCACTGGTAACGACATTTTACCTTTACATTGATGCAGTAATTAGGCCTTTAACACTAAGAATCGGTTGCATGATTGAAATTAAACTCAACTAATGGTTAATGACATTACAATATTCACGATATTACGAGTTTTTAAAGAAAAAAAGCTTAACTAAATATCAGAATGACTATTCTAAAGATCATTGGTTGGGTGCTTGTTTTTTAAAACACACACATTCGTAAATATTACGAGCGAACGCGCTTATCTCAGGAAGTATGAGCGATGTTCACACGCGGGAGTTCATCTCGGGTGCGAGGTGAACTCCCGCGTGTGAACATCGCTCAGTTGTTGCTCTGCTTATTTTTAATTAGTAATACCGTTTAAAGTTGTGTTCATTAGTTTAAACTTACTTCAAAATTAAGGACAAGTTTCCAGCTTCACGATGATCTACTTAGTTTTTATCATTTCGACCCTTCTAATCGTAAAGTTATCGTTTTAACTTCAAAATTGCTAATCGAATTCGCCGTGTCACTGAACTTGAAACCGGTCGCCGTCAGCTGATTCAAGGACGTTCGCCCACCAGACATCGTGACTCCTGTTCTACCTGTGTGTGAGTGTTAACACCTTGTTTGTGTGCCGTACGCCCGCAGAGACTCAAACGCAGCTGCTTGTTTTATGTTGCTAGCGCCATCTACACCTGACTATCAACATTACTACCGTGCCTCTACTGTCTTTGCTTTTGCAAACTCGCTCGGTGGTTCGAACCCTACGCTCACGCTTACTAGCGATTAACGTTATGGCAAATCAGATGGCGCTGAATCGTTCAAGAAAAGATGAATAATTATTGTAATGCTTGTAATAATCCCGTTGACTTGAATATAGATTGTATTATGCAATGCTTTACCTGCAAACACACCTACCATTGCGAGTGCCTTTCTAATAGCGAAAAACAGTACCGAGGGTTAAAAAAGAGTTCAAAGCTACATGGAAGTGTCCTTCCTGTAGTAACGTAACAAACCGTAAGCAGTCCAACATTAACACACCGGTTCGCAGCCAGCAGGTACCGTTGCTCGACGAGTCCATGGATACCTCATATACACTTTCTGAAAATAACACAATGATGGACTCCGTCACACAACCTATAAACCCCGAGCTCTGGAAAAATGACTTTAACAACTTTTGTAGTGAGTTAAAAGCTACATTAACTGCGTGGCGTAGTGATATGGAATCCAGCATGCAGAACTTGGGTGCAGACATTAGGGACATACTCACCGGCATTAAAAGAGAGCTTCAGTCAATTCGTCTCGAGCAAACTAATATCAACCAGCGTATAAACGTTTTAAACAAGGACGTCTCCGAATTACAAACATCAGCCCAATTTCAGTCTGAAGAGTGTGTGGAACTCAAAAAACGCATCGAAGTTCTCGCTGAGAACACCAAGTGCTCTGACAGATGTGACTCGTCGTTGGTAGTCCTCGAAACGAAGCTAGATGTTTTGGAGCAACAAGCCAGACAATGTAATGTCGAGATATGTAATGTGCCTGAGAGGCGCAATGAAAACTTGCTCACTGTAATCGAGGCGCTCGGAAACATCATTAAACATCCCATTGCGCAGACTGACATAGTATCGATACATAGAGTGCCGCACGCGAGCTCTGATGACAAAAAGCCGAAAAACATAGTTGTTAGTTTAAATCACGCATCATGAGAGACAACGTGCTTAGCGCATCTAGGAAACGTAAAGAGATTAAATCAGATCAGATAGGTGTCTCTGGCACCTCTTTGACAGTCTACATGAATGAGCATGTTACTCTAAAAAGGAAGAAGTTATTTCGTGCTTCCAGAGAAATCGTCAAAAGAAACAATTTTAAATACATCTGGATTAAAAACGCTACTATACTTGTTCGAGAAAACGACACGGCTCCCGCAATCGCTATACGGACGGAAGAGGACCTCAAGAAAATTAAGCGCAAGCAGGGTCAGCCTAACAATAGTTAACTTTTTTATGATAACACTGTTTATTTTGTCAAGCTCTGTCTTTAGCTACCTTATTAAGGCTGTAAAATTTTACATGGTTTTTTTTTTCGTGCTCTTCCGTAATCAAAATGTTAAATGTGACAAGTTATTGTTATTGTTACTTCTTTTCTCATTACCTAAGACAGAGTTCCCGAAATTCTGGCTGTGCTCTTTTTTTATTTTATTATTATTATTAGGACCAAATGTGCTAGTCTTTTTAGATAATGCTAATGTCTATTATAGTGTAATTACTTTTTTAAATGTGTGTTTGTATTACTTAAGGTGTCTGGGATTTAATCACGCTTGGTTGGTTTTGCAAACTCTCCTCCTACTATTTTACTCTCTTTTCAAAATAGCATTTAAAACTTTTTTAGCAACACAATATTATATATAAATTTTCCTGTTTTATGGATAGTAATCTCACTATATACTATCAAAATTGTACTGGAATCAGATCTAAACTCCATACAGTTTACATGAATATTCTTTCTCTGGCCTATGATATTATAGTTTTGACCGAGACTTGGCTTGTACCAGAAATATCTGTTGGTGAATTCATGGACAGTCGCTACAACGTGTTCAGATGTGACCGTGACCGCCAGGCAACTGGAAAAAGCGACGGCGGGGGTGTACTTATAGCTATAAAAAGTGAGCTCAGACCAGTCAGTCTACAGATCAATCATTGTAGCTCAGCGATTGAACATATCATAGTTTCGATACCTTCCTTTAACCCAGCAGAGACACTGCTTCAGTGCAGTTTATATTCCGCCGCAAACTCCCCGAGATGCATATTTAGACCATTTTACTCTATTATAAAAATGTTTTTAACGATCAAAGCATAGAATCTTTCTTTATAATAGGTGATTATAACTTAGCCAATCTTGATTGGTAAAACTTTCATCTAACGGCCCCCACCAATTCCCCTATCTCTATCAGTTCCTGCCTATATAAGCTTTTATCTACATTTAATGCTAAACAGTTAAATTCAATCAAAAACGATAATGATCGTATCCTGGACCTGTTTATATCAAACACGAAAAGCAGCTTAAGCCTCTGCTCCCCTATAGTGCCCGTGAATCAGCATCATCCTCCAATTTGCGCGCTTACTTACGTCAACTTAAAATGTAAACATATTCTCGATATAATTTTCCCAAACCTAACCTAACTTCCATAAAGCAAATTATGAAGATATAAATGCTATTATAAGGGAAGTAGATTGGGAGTAAGTTTTGTCCGATCTCTCCGCTGATGAATCGGCTAATTTATTCTATGAAAAAATCCTCGAAATCATTCAATATCACGTACCTCTGTCAACAGTAAGATCATCACGTTTTCCTGTTTGGTTCTCCCCAGCCCTTAGACATATCTACAATAACAAAGAGCGTGCCTGGCGGAAATGGAAAACGTATGGAAACATCTCAGATTACGAATCTTTCTCTGTATTTAGAGCAAGATTCAAAGATCAATGCTCAATTTGCTATAGCAAGTATATTGATAGCGTCGAAGATAGTATTGGTCTGAATACAAAATTCTTTTGGTCATACTTAAGGAACCGTAAGAATACTACATGTTATCCTTCTTCAATGTTCTGTAATTCTAATACTGCGAGTGACCCCAAGGAAATTTGTAATTTGTTTTCTGACTTCTTTATGTCTGTATACGAACCTTCAACGCTTACCCTTTTTGATGACACTCAACACGCAGACGGCGGGGATTGTGAACTTCTAATCTCTGACATTGGCATAACTCTAGAAAACGTCAGAAAAGTACTAAATACGCTTAACATATCTAAAGGTAAGGGACCAGACGGCATACCACCGTTATTCTTGAAACTTACATATAAAACTATAAGTGTTCCCTTGTACGTCATATTTAATAAATGCCTGCAGGAGGGCAACTTTCCTAGCGTATGGAAGAATGCTTTCATCACGCCTATACCAAAGACAGGGGACGCACGCAACGTGGAGAATTACCGGCCCATTTCAGTTCTGTCCACGTTGTCTAAGGTATTTGAACGCTTGGTCCATAACGAAATATATCCATTGCTGCATCACATTCTAATACCAGAACAGCATGGTTTTGTTAAACGTCGATCTACATTAACCAATTTAACACTGTTCACAAACGACTTATTCACAAGTATGGATAGGAGAACACAAGTAGATGCAGTATATACGGACTTTCAGAAAGCTTTTGATAAGGTGGACCATAGATTGCTTTTGGAGAAATTGGCGTTTAACGGAATCCGCGGCAACCTCTTGCGCTGGTTTGCCTCGTATATATCTAATAGGACACAGAAAGTTGCTATCAATGGACTTGAGTCAGTCAATATTCTGGTCACTTCTGGTGTACCACAAGGATCTATTCTTGGCCCGTTGTTGTTCCTTTTGTATGTAAATGACATCAAAAAATGCTTTAATCACTCAAATTTTTTATTGTACGCAGACGACCTCAAAATATTTAAAGAAATAAAGTCTGTTAATGATTGCATTCTTCTTCAATCGGACCTAATTAAATTAAGTGAATACTGTAAGGCGAATAAATTATTTTTGAATATCCCCAAATGCAATTGCATAAGTTTTACTAAAAAGAAAACTATTTGTAACTTTGATTATCATTTGGCCAATAATACTTTAAAGAAAGTATCTGTAATTCGGGATCTTGGTGTTGTCCTTGACTCTAAACTTCACTTAGATATACATATTAACACCATAATTAATAAAGCCTATAAGATGTATGGTTTCGTTTCTAGGTCTGCAGTTAACTTTAAAAAACCTAACACATTTCTGCATTTGTACCGTTCACTGGTGAGGTCTCAGTTGGAGTACGCCGTGCCTATTTGGAACCCAATATACAAAAAGTACACCGAATCCATTGAAAAAGTCCAGCGTAAATTTTAACGTCTAGTAAACTTCAAGTGTTTTCGCTCCTGTGACCCTTATGAACAGCTGTTAGCAAAATTTAAATTCTTACGCCTTGCATCGCGCCGATCGCTCCTTTCTGTTATGTTTCTTTTTAACTTTATAAATAATAAAATCGATTGCATAAGCCTTAGTAAAAAAATAAATTACAATATCCCCAGGCGCGCTATGCTCAGAAGTACAAGCAGACTTAGGACTTTTCATGTTAGCGTCTGTAAAACCAATGCAGGCAAGCGAGCCCCATTAAATTGAATGCTTTCCGATTTCAACGGGCAGTTTAATGAATTTGATTTTTCCCAGACTCCTTCTAAATTTAAAAAACTTGTTTTAGATATTCTGCAAGCCTAGCACAAATATGTGTACCTCTTGTTTATTTTTACATGCCTATCTAAATATTTTTTTTCTTCCCAAACTTCTAGCTTTTGAGACATAAATTGTTACATAGATTTTTAGACTATCCCATAATTAGCACGCATTTAACCTCGTATATTTTATTAATTTTGTATACTTATACGTGGATTACGCGGTGGGATGTGTTACCACTCATAGTTTATGAGTTTATATGTTTTAATTAATTGTGTTGGATAACTTTTTTATCGAAGAAGGCTTTAGATTATAAAACATCACGCTGTGACGGGAGGGGCGGGAACAAACACAAAACGCGCGGACACAGTCGCGGAGGACCGCTAGTCAAGTTTAACACTATCATTGTTAAAACTAGTTATGTTTAAGAGCATGCATGATTCTATTCATCATTTTAATTATACTAGGACTTACTCCAGCCATGCACACATAGATTACAATCACATAGCGATCGCCACCTAGTCACGTAATACCTCAGCCGGTAATTCTGCCGGCCCGGATACGGTACTCCGGTGGGAAATTCCCGGTTCGGGAAACCCCCACTATTTTCATTTGCTCTGACGCGCATGTAAAGTGTGGGCTTAAAAGCAACTCTGGTTTATGGTCGGATTTTGTGTCAAAGGAGGATGCATACTCAGCGGAGTTTTATGTCAAGCTTCTGCTAAAAAACAACGTTTCGACGGAGGAAGGTGAATTTCGAAGGTTTTATGCGTTTTTGTAACATCTTTATCAAAAAACTGGCCAAGTGCGAGTCGGACTCGCGCACTGAGGGTTCCATGCCAACTATAACTGAATTAGGGAATCTATTTACTTCTACTTAGTAAAATACCACAATATTTTGTTGACTACAAACATAACTTTGTTTTTCATAGTGTTTGTATAAAGTACTAAGTTATGTTTGCGGTTGTTGAAAATGTGCTATATTTCAAAAACTACTCGTTCGATCTCGTCCAAACTAATTTTCGTTGAAAGTATTTATTAAGATCTACATCATAATTTTTTTTCAAAATTTACACTTGCTTGGTTTAGAAATTAGATGGGGGGGGGGACGCCCATTTTACCACTTTGGAAGCGTTTAGCTATGAAACGTTTGACTTTAAAAGAAAATGGTTTTAGAAACCTCTATGTTATTTTAAAAGACCTATCCATAGACACCCTACACGCATAGGTTTGACAAAAAAAATTTTTTTTGGTTTTAGTTCCATGTATGAGAGCCCCCCCTTAACTGTCATTATTTCTTATTTTTTGTATAAGAATCGGTAAGCGGTTAACAAGATACATCTTCCTACCAAATTTCAATTGTGTAATGCTTATACTTACAGAATAAAATGGGTGTGACATACGGACGGACAGACAGACAGACAGACAGACAGACTTGACGAAACTATAAGGGTTCCGTTTTTTGCCATTCGGCTACGGAACCCTAAAAACGAGGTCTAGATGCTTCCTTTTAGTTCACCTTTTATAGATATACTAGCGGTCCCTCCCCTCCCGTCGCAGCGTCATGTTTTATTGCCTAAAGCCTTTCTCGATAAATAAGCTATCCAACACAGAAATACTTTTTCAAATCGGTTCAGCAGTTCCTGAGATAAGCGCGTTCAAACAAACAAACTCTTCAGCTTTATAATATATTAGCGCAAGCGCACGTTGTACTTAAGCTGCGAACATTATTTTGGTGCGGAGTTATGTTAGAACTGTGATAGCTCCTAAGATATTTATTGAAATCAAATAATATAAAGGGCAACTTTGTTCTTTATGAAATGCTCGTGATGATGAATGTATTTATTTTGATAAGAATAAATACCTGTGTGTATAATACACCTCTAAAAATAATGCATCATTTTTTTACAAATTTATTAACATAAAAAAGGTTGTAGTAAGTCAACCATAAAAGATAGATATATGCTGTTGCGGACTTTATTATAGAACTTTTAATGCTGAACAATCCTGTCATACATGATTTTTGTGTAACTTAAGCGGTTTCCGCAGCGTATGCAGCGGAAGCTCTCAAAAGGAATATCTTTCTCCCGTTTTCGCAACATTTTTCATTTCTGCTGTGGTCTTATGAGTTATATCTTTATGTTATATAGCCTAAAGCCTTCCTCGATAAATGGACTATCCAACGTAAAAATAATTTTTCAAATCAGGCCCGTAGTTTTTGAGATTAGCGCGTTCAAACAAACAAACAAACAAACTTTTTAGCTTTATAATATTACTATAGTAAAATAGTTAATATAGTAAATAGTAAATAGTATAGATGATATTCTGAATACGGAAATTAATATAAAGAATTATGGGTTGATAACAAGAGAGATGATGAGATGATTGAATCGAAATAAAACACATACCTTGTTAATGTTTATAACATTAATGAGACCCTTTACACACTGCGATTTTTAGCGATGAAGTCGCGATGCTAACGCGCGTTAGCATCGATGCAGTCGAAAAATGTCAACCTTTGCACACTGTGCTACTTTTAGCATCTATGCAGTCGCGATGCTAACGCACGTTAGAATCGATACGGTCGCGATGCAGAAGCTGGAAATTATCAAATTATGTAGGTACTAAATTTTGGCGACTGCATCGATACTAACGCGCGTTAGCATTGATGCAGTCGCGCTTCTGCATCGATGCTAACGCGCGATTGCATCGATACTAAAAGTCGCAGTGTGTAATGGGTCTTAGCTATATATTTTTGTTAATTTTGGACATTAATCACATACATTGCTCTGATCCCAAAGTAAATAGCCAGTGCAATTGTGTTATGGAAATCAGTCACCATGGTGGTACCGGTAGTAATGGTGGTTGTGGGGGTGGTAATTATGGCATGTTTATTAACAGAATTACTATAAATTGCTCTTGTAAAAAGCAAATTTGGCTGTGTGACAGACGAGGATTCGCACCCCGTGTTTTAACGCTATCCGGGCGTATGTCTATATATGCCGAAAAGCGTAGACACGGGGTTCGATTGCTCGTCGGTCGCACAGCCAAAGTTGCTTTTTACAAGTGCAATTTATATTATTAAGTTTGTAAAGTGACAAAACACTATAAAAACAAAAAATTAAACAGAATTACTGTTTACATTACCACTTTTAACCACTAAGACATTTCTCGTCGCGTTTCAACATCAGCAAAGTTGTCTCTAAGGCTTTACAACCATAAGTGTCAATTTCGTTAGTAGCTTAGCTGTAGCTAAGTTAATAGCTATTTGTAGACTTATTTCCGTCAAAGAAGGTTCATACCAATGCGCTCCTAACTTCAAAGGTTTCCATCAAAGTGGCGGTTTTAATCAAAATCAAATTACCGATATTCATTCAATTAGATAAATCATTACCGATATCCTCGGGGGACTAAAAATCTTACGTAATCCAGCAATTTTATTTTTAATTACTTTGGCATAGAATTAATTCCCTTAATCTTATTTTAATAATGTCAAGTTCGGGAACGGTCCTTAAGGGCGCGTTTTACAGATTGTCTCTGTTGTGGTGTGTGGAAGACAGCTAAAATCAGGGCATTTATAGACGTGGTTCACATATTTTTAAACAACTTTTTTATGTACCAATAAAAAAAGAGTTATACTATTTGACCTGTTATACCTATGTGATAATATTGGAGTTGACTGCCTCGGTGGCGCATAGGGTTGCACTTTAAAGCGACAACTGCTCCAGAGGTCCAAGGTTCGATCCCCAGGTCGGGCCAAAAATATATACCAGGTTATTCTGTTCATAAATTCTTAAGGAAGCCCGGAGTTTGGAAGTTGGCGGTGTTTCATCCCCGTGCCTAAGAAAAGCACCTAAAGGCGTTGGTCCTACGCCTGAACTCTATCCGGTCGTGACAGATTGCTGTCCCATCGGGCTATGAGAGTGAAAAGAATAGAGAATGTTTGTGCACACTCTTGTGCACTATAATATGTCCCGTGCAGTCAGTTAGTCGTTGTGATTGGCCACCGTAGTCGAAATCGGCTAGGGGGACTATTATTAATATTGGAATTAAAATAATTTTAGTGCATATCGATCTAATTAAGTTTCCAAACACGTATGCCAAGATTTGAAAATTGAAAATTTTATTGGCATGATTCTTTTCAGTTCAATTAGATATAAACTCAATGGCCATGGATTTCTATTTTTCAAAATATTTTAATTTAGGTATTTGTGCAAGGAAAAGATGGGTAAAAACATAAACAAAGAAATAAAAACAGTTGCCGTTTTTTTAGTTCCTATCTACACGAACAGTACATATTTTTACACGCACATGATAAAAAGTCGTAGTTGAAAAGTAAAAAAAAAAAACCTTGCAACGCCTGTGAATATCTGTTGACCCTTCAGCACAGATTTAATTGAAGTTAACTTTGGATGACATAATGTCACGTTAAGTACATAATGCGATTGGGAATTGATTGAAATTGAGATTCCTTCCTCGAGAAAATGGATCGGCACGTGGTAAAATGAGTACCTACTTACTAACATTATACAATGAGAAAACTAGAGAATAATAATAAAAAAAATATTAAAGCGACGCGATGTACACGTGCGAGCGAATGGCACGAGTACAACGAACTCTGTGTAATACATATAAGTCTATGCACGAGTATCGAAAACGATTTTTTAGGCTGTTTTCACAGCACACAGATCGAATATACAGAATTTAGTTATGGTTAGTGACATCAAACTCAGGGATGGTAATATGAGTTATGCTTATAAAAAAATCTTTTAATTATATGTATGTTTTATAAAATGCCTCTTCACAACATTAAAAAAAAAATACGAAAACTCGCACTCTCGCGGGTAACCCGCGCGTAGTAGCAAAATACTACGCCGAAGCTAGTAAGCTACAAAGAGGCAACCTGGAGGCCAATTCTCGCGGCAACCAAACTTTTTCGTGTGGTAATTCGATTGCTACTTTAACTTAAAAATCAAGTTAAATATCTACACGTAAAAAACTATCGCACGAACGTATACGAATTGCACGAAAATTGACCCCCTGGTTGGTAGTTTTGACTCGCTCGCTAGTATAGCGATATATAATAATAAATTGTTTTTTCTGGTTTATTCCATTTCGAAAAAAATAATAATATACTTTTTGGAATCAGTATCGTTTATACAACCACCCCGTGTCGCTCGTCCCTGACTGAAATAACACCCTGTATTTCGTAAGTTTATTTTATTGTTCTTTGTAATATTGTGTATAGGTGTGTTTGTGATATAAACCAAAAGATGATTTTCATATTTGGTTTCGTTTCATATTTTATATTTCTATCGACTTCGCTAAAGGTAAGTTGTCAGTCGACCTATATGTATGTTACGAATGCTGCTGGGCTAGTGGATACACTATTAAAATGCACAATTAATAGTGGAAGCGGTATGCAAAAAACCGGCCAAGTGCGCGTTGGACTCATGCATAGAAGGTTCCGTGCCAAATTTAACTGATTAAGCGTTCCACTTACTTCCACATAGCAAAAATACCACAACAGAAATTATAACTTTTGTTAACAGAAAATATAACTTTGAGTTTAATAGTGTTTGTATGAAGAAGAATGATATGTTTGCGGTTGTTTAAAATTAGCTATATCTCAAAAACTACTAGTTCGATCTCGTTCAAACCAACTTTAATTAAAAGCATTTGTAAAATTCTATATAATGTATTTCTTTTCAAAATGTACACTCGTTTAACTGATAAACAGTTAGAGGGGGGAGGAGGACGCCTATTTTACCGCTTTGGAAACGTCTATCTCTTTTAGAGAAAATGGTTTTAGTGACGTCGTCATTTTTAAGGACCGATCCATAGACACGCATAGGTTTGAGTAAAAAAAGTTTTAAAAGTTTTTTTTCGTGTATGGGACGAGCCCCCCTTTTTTCTTATTTTTTAAGTTTTTGTATAAAAATCGTAAAGCAGTTAACAGGATATTACGTCTAACTACCAAGTTTCAACTGTGTTATGATAATAGTTTTAGAATAAAGTTTTTTGAATAAAGTGGCTGCGTCACATCCTTGAGAGGTTAAGTATATTCTTGGAATTTTTCAAAATCACAAATTCTAGCCCTAATCCTAAATCAGTGGATCTAAAGTGTGTCTCCCACCGAACGGCATTCGTTCAACCATACCCGACATAAAACCTCTCACATTTTCGGGTTCAAGATAAAAACAAATTCCTCGGGAATCATGGAATACATTTTATTTTTGGCACTTGCCACGGTATCGGTTCTATCTCATTTTTATTGTTCCGCCAAATCGGACGGTGGCCTATTTTGTTTGCTATTCGCTTGAGTTTGCGGGAAAAAGATGGCGGAGTCTAATACCTGTCAAGATTCCCATGGCTTTGTGACCTAAATACTTACGAACATAGATTCCGATACAGAACGAGGTATTTATAGGTAGAATAGGAGGTATCGACGTCTGTTTGATATTTGATCAATGTTTAAGTACGGACGGCAGCACGTCAAGGTAAACACTGCAGTATCTTACGCAGTATTATATATTCATAAAGATGAAAATAAGAAACCAAAAATTTGCGCACGGGCGGGACTTGAACCAGCAACCTTTTGGCAGACCAGACCAAACGCTCTTAGCAATGGAGCTACCGTGCTGTCAGTCCGACCCTGCGAAATTTGTGGTTTCTTATGAAAACGTCAATTGCGTGACGCTTAGCGCCATCTCGCCGCCTGTTTATAAAACAGATGGCCCAAGCAGTTATTCTTTACAGAATAAATTCAACTTGAAAATTGATGCCGCTTCGCTATCTAATGCTTTAGATTGTTTTTAAGACTCACAGTGTCATATTATATATTCATAAAGATGAAAATAAGAAACCAAAAATTTGCGCACGGGTGGGACTTGAACCAGCAACCTTTTGGCTGACCGGGCCAAACGCTTTTAGCAATTGAGCTACCGTGCTGTCAGTCATCTTAATGAATATATAATATGACACTGTGAGCGTTCAAAACAATCTAAAGCATTCTATTCATCATTTTAATTATACTAGGACTTACTCCAGCCATGCACACACAGATTACAATCACATAGCGATCGCCACCTAGTCACGTAATACCTCAGCCGCTAATTCTGCCGGCCCGGATACGGTACTCCGGTGGGAAATTCCCGGTTCGGGAAACCCCCACTATTTTCATTTGCTCTGACGCGCATGTAAAGTGTGGGCTTAAAAGCAACTCTGGTTTATGGTCGGATTTTGTGTCAAAGGAGGATGCATACTAAGCGGAGTTTTATGTCAAGCTTCTGCTAAAAAACGTCATTTCGACGGAGGAAGGTGAATTTCGAAGGTTTTATGCGTTTTTGTAACATCTTTATCAAAAACGAGGTCTAGATACTTTCTTTTAGTTCACCTTTTATAGCGATATAATATTCTGAAAACGGAAATTAATATAAAGAATTATGGGTTGATAACAAGAGAGATGATGAGATGATTAAATCGAAATAAAACACATACCTTGTTAATGTTTATAACATTAATGAGACCCTTTACATACTGCGATTTTTAGCGATGAAGTCGCGATGCTAACGCGCGTTAGCATCGATGCAGTCGAAAAATGTCAACCTTTGCACACTGTGCTACTTTTAGCATCTATGCAGTCGCGATGCTAACGCACGTTAGAATCGATACGGTCGCGATGCAGAAGCTGGAAATTATCAAATTATGTAGGTACTAAATTTTGGCGACTGCATCGATACTAACGCGCGTTAGCATTGATGCAGTCGCGCTTCTGCATCGATGCTAACGCGCGATTGCATCGATACTAAAAGTCGCAGTGTGTAATGGGTCTTAGCTATATATTTTTGTTAATTATGGACATTAATCACATACATTGCTCTGATCCCAAAGTAAATAGCCAGTGCAATTGTGTTATGGAAATCAGTCACCATGGTGGTACCGGTAGTAATGGTGGTTGTGGGGGTGGTAATTATGGCATGTTTATTAACAGAATTACTATAAATTGCTCTTGTAAAAAGCAAATTTGGCTGTGTGACAGACGAGGATTCGCACCCCGTGTTTTAACGCTATCCGGGCGTATGTCTATATATGCCGGAAAGCGTAGACACGGGGTTCGATTCCTCGTCGGTCGCACAGCCAAAGTTGCTTTTTACAAGTGCAATTTATATTATTAAGTTTGTAAAGTGACAAAACACTATAAAAACAAAAAATTAAACAGAATTACTGTTTACATTACCACTTTTAACCACTAAGACATTTCTCGTCGCGTTTCAACATCAGCAAAGTTGTCTCTAAGGCTTTACAACCATAAGTGTCAATTTCATTACCAAAGTTATAGCTATTTGTAGATTTATTTCCGTCAAAGAAGGTTCATACCAATCCGCTCCTTACTTCAAAGGTTTCTATCAAAGTGGCTGTTTTAATCAAAATCAAATTACCGATATTCATTCAATTAGATAATTCATTACCGATATCCTCGATGGACTAAAAATCTTACGTAATCCAGCAATTTTGTTTTTAATTACTTTGGCATAGAATTAATTCCCTTAATCTAATCGGTCAAGTTCGGGAAGTTAAGGGCGCGTTTTACAGATTGCCTCTGTTGTGGTGTGTTGAAGACAGCTAAGATAAGGGCATTTATAGACGTGGTTCAAATATTTTAAAGCAACTTTTTTTTTATACCAATAAAAGAAGAGTTGTACTATTTGACCTGTTATACCTATGTGACAATATTGGAATTGACTGCCTCAGTGGCGCAGCGGTAAGAGAGCCGCACTTTAAAGCGACGGCTGCGCTAGAGGTTCGGGTTTAAAGCTAAGCTATATATTTATAAAAATTTATAGCTAAGTTTTTCTGTTCAGAAATTCTTAAGGAAGCCTGGAGTTTGGAAATTGACGGTGTTTCACCCCCGTGCCTCGGAAAAGCACCTAAAGCCATCCTACTCCTGAACTCTATCCGGTCGTGTCAGATTGCTGTCCCATCGGGCTATGAGAGTGAAAGGAATAGAGAGTGTTTGCGCAAACACTTGTGCACTATAATATGTCCCGTGCAATCAGTTAGTCGTTGTGATTGGCCACCGTAGTCAAAATCACCTTAATATTGGAATTAAAATTATTTTGGTGCATATCGATCTAATTAAGCTTCCAAACATGTATGCCAAGTTTCGTGTGAAACATTCATTGTACGATACTCAACGGATTTCTCAGAAATTCAATGGCCTGCCATCGCAAAGAGCTGAGTGGGGACTAATTTGGTTACACATCCTAATTTTAATATTTTGTTTCTTATTTTAACTTCTTCAGATGTTTTTCTATTCTGTTTGTTTGATGTGTACCAAATAAAAACGTTTTCTTACTTACAAAACATTTTAACTTAGGAAATAGTGCAAGTAAAAGATGGGTCAAAACATAAACCAAGAAATTAACATAGTTTACGAATATAACCGCCATAAAAATCAGATTTCTATGTACAATAGAAGTACAGATTTTTAACACGCACATGGTGAAACGTCGTAGGTGAAAAAAAAGGTTCGCATCGCCTGTGAATACCTACTGACTCTTAAGCACAGATTTTATTGAAGTTGACTTTGGATCACGTAATGTCACGTTAAGTACATAATGCGATTTGGAATTAATTGAAATTGAGATTCCTTCCTCGAGAAAAAGGATAGGCACGTTGTAAGATGAGTACTTACTAAAATTTTACGTTCATAGACTAGAGAATAATAATAATAACAAATTATTAAGTATAATAATAATTTTGACGACCCGTCTGGTGTAGTGGTCGAGAAATCGCCTACTACGCAGCGGGTTGCGGGTTCAATCCCCGCACAATACAAACATTTGTGTGCATGAACGTGTCTGTTTGTATTGGTCTGGGTGTTTTCTATGTATGTCATGTATGTATTTACAAACAAAAAGTATTTAAGTATTATATCCGTTGTCTAGCACCCATACATCAAGCTTTGAGTAGCTTTCTTTGGGACTAGATAGCGATGTGTGGGAATGTCCAAAAGGATATTTATTTATAATTATTTTATCAAAGCTTTCACGGAAATCCTGAATTTTTCGTGGACCATAGTCAATAAAATGCATCGCCAATATTAAGTTGCATTTACACATTTGCACAAATGTGTGAATAGAATGCTTGCTACTTGCCTTGCGATCCGTGCACTCGTGCGAGCAAATGGCACAAGAATCTAAAACGATTTTTTAGGCTGTTTTCACAGCACACAGATTGAACATACAGAATGTAGTTTTGGTTAGTGACATCAAATTCAGGGATGGAAATATAAGTTATGCTTATATTTTTTTTTTTTTTTAATAATAATTTAATTTTTTTCACCAACGTAATCAACAGAAATATTATACAAACTTCATACCGTAAACTAAAATATACATCTATGAAATAATATATACAACTTAAAGAATATAAATTATAAACTAGAAAATAAAATAAAAAGTATTACAAAAGGGATAATAAAAATAAAATTATAAAAATGGCCCTTGTGGTAAGGTGCCCAAAATGATGGCAGCATTGCCTCGCTGAATGGCTATACTTATACGCTGTGCGAGGTAGCTGCCAGCTCTTGGGTCACCACTGACGTCAGTTAGCCTCTTAGCAATTTGCCTGTGCAAAGAGATAGCGTTGGGACCCCACGAACTTATGTCTCGACTCCGAACGGTACAAAATGATACCGGGAGTAGATCAGGCTGTATTTTTTTGTTTTATTATTTTCTGCACTTGACGCAGCCAAACCAGCACCACGGGTTGTACTTGGTAGATGGGAGGCTGCCAATGTGTCGACACAGGTAGCATCCCACACTAGAGCCCGACCCATCCGCCAAGGAACAAGTGACATGCCATCCGGCCTCTTGCCGTCATCACGCGCGATACCGTTCGGCTCAAGAATAGCCGGCACGTTGATGGAGGCAAGAGAACGACGAATGATGTCGTTGATGCTGGCATGGCGGGAAAATCGGCCTGTGCTCATAACACATGAAAGTCCGTGGTGTCCCAACGAGCTGACTTCAGAACCACAAGGACATCTGTGTGGTTGACAAATCTCAGCACCAACACGAAGACCAATCGCCACGCGAAGGGTCTCTGCATCAAGGAGGGTACCAACGTTCGATGATGGGTATGCATTTAACCAGTACCCTGCCCCTTTTGCAGAGACAGCCTTGAGCCTGGCGAGGTCCCCGTTGTCGGTTGCACTCTCAATTAAACTATTAAAAAGGGACTCACTAAAAATTTGGTCCCAGCTCCTTTGAATTTTGTAATCTGATGGGAATTTATCTGGGTACGCCACTTGCCATGCATTTATAGCTTCATCCAAGCACGCCACTTCGATGTTTGCGGTGGAAAGCCGCAGGATACTACCAACGAGAGCGGACGTGCTGTAGGATGATGAGAGAAAAGCAGGTAAACAAACACTAGAAATTTTTCGAGCTCCAATCCCACCAAAACGGATGAGAAGGGAAGCCTGGTCCCAGGATCGTTCCGAAAGACGAATGTTCAGATTTTTTTCAAGTTGTATTTTAACCAAACTGTCAAAACTGTTTGTAAAGTTTTGGAACTTCCAAATCGGACAACATCGAATCAAATAACTAAATTTAGGGACTAAAAGACACGATTTGAGAATAAAGAGAGCCGAATGTGCGTTGATTTCCAAAAGACGATCTGAACATTCATTGAATTTGGTAATATTTTTTTGAAAATGAGTGGGGACAGAATTTTCGAAAATCGGAGATCCTAGGAGGTTGAGGGTTGAATTAGTTAAAATATTTATGCCAGGAGCCAGTGTATTAAATTTTGAAATTATTTCAGCTTTTCTAGAGGAAATTAGTAGTTCTAAAATGAAAATTTCGCACTTATCAAAATTTAAAGAAAGGCCTATAGTGTCAAATTTTTGTATAATTCTTGATAGGTCTAGAAAAACGGTATCGGCATCACCTCCTAAGGTCCCGTCGTCCAAATACCAAACATTAAATTTTGAAAATAAATTTTGTATAAATGGGTTGATGCACAAGCTAAAAATAGCAGGCCCGAGAGGGTCTCCTTATTGACAGCCAACAGCAGAATAAATTTCATGACTTTTGTAAAGCAATTTAGATGGGTTATAGTAGCACTGATTAACAAAGTTAAAAATTTCTGGAGAGTTTATTTTCACTTCATGCAACAAGAAGTCCCTGTGAACCGAATTAAAAGCATTTTTGACATCTAATTTAAGCAACACCTCCGTCTGATTTTGTGAAAGAAGAGTACGAAGCGCATGAACAGCGGCTTCGCAGCCCCCCTTGGTACAAAAGCCTAACTGGTGTGGTACAAAATGATCGCGTAGTTTATAAGTGAGGAACTTCACACATAACTTTGAGAACATGCGCCGAAAAGTCTTCCTTTTCGTCCACTTGCAAGCAGAAAGATTCATCAGTCAGTGGTTCCGAAGGAGGAGGTGTTGCTGAAGCTGGGGGGTGTTTCGAAATAAGGGCATTGAGAGTGTCCTGGCTGTCAGATGATATCACGTCGCTAGAGAAGAGGAGTCGCGCGGCGCCTTTCAAATCACCATCACTTACTTTATCTTCGACTTTTCTGAACAAATTAAAATTACTAAACGGTCGGTCGGTCGTGGCTGGGCATGGGATATTAGCCGCAATGCAGTTATTTTTTATGATTTGGGTAAGAGATGATTGGTTGGAAGAAAGATCACGTGGTGCATGCAGAATTTGGAAAGAAAAAGAATAAGAGATTTTCCCACGAAGAGACAGAGTTTTGGTTAATACAGTCTAAGATTACGTGCGTTAATTTAGTCGCAACGGTGATTCTGGCACCGCGCGGAATCCTCTTTACTGTAGGAATTGATTGCTTTAAGCTACTTAATTTATTTACAAAATTGTCTTTGTTGGCAGATTGGGCTGCTACGGGGTTAGTTGATGGGGGTGATTGTTATGTATACGTGAAATATGAATGTTTAAACCCCTAGATGTTGTGAAATGCCTACGGCAGGAATTGCAGGTAGATGTGGGCGGCGTGATATCATTCGATGGCATCGGACTGAGATTTAACGTGCATAATAAAATATATACTTACTTTTTAAATAAATAATTAAGATTATCTCTTAAAAAACATAAAATAAACACAATATTTACAAAATAAATAAATGTCAGAAAATTGTCACAAGGCACACACGAACAAACAACCGAATCTAAAATCAAGGCATTTCATTGGCCAGCTATGGACGATGATAGACTTTGCGTCACAAGCAAAAGCACCTTATTGGGTGATGGGCAGCAGGCGCTTAGCAACCGTTGCTAATGACGACCTTAGCAACCAGAAATTTCAGGGGGTCAGCTGATTTTCCAACAATGTTATTTTCACTTTTCCTCAACGATTTCTCGGGAATATTTTATCTTTTGTGAAATCAGAGATTACTTATAGATTCATCTTCTTAATCTCATGCTTTTTAGTGTCATTTTACATAAAAAATAGCTTTAAATAAATTTATTGATTGCGGACAAATCAATGTGTCAATGTCAAAAAAAAATCAATGTGTTAATTGTATGCATGTTTTATAAAATGCCTCTTCACAACATTAAAAAATCAAAACAAATAGGAAAACTCGCACTCTCGCGGGTAGCCCGCGCGTATCTACAAAATACTACGCCGAAGCTAGTAAGCTACGATGAGGTGACCTGATGATGGTAGTTTTGACTCGCTTGCTAGTATCGCAATAATAAATTGATTTTGCTGGTTTATTCCATTTCAAAAAAAAAAAACTTTTTCTCATCAGTATCGTTTGACCAACCACCCCAAAGCATTTATTGCTCACCAAAATAGCACCCTGTATTTCTTACATTTATTTTATTGTGCTTTGTAATATTGTGTATGTGTGTTTGTGATATAAACGTTCGTTGCATATTTTATATTTCTATCGACTTCACTAAAGGCAAGTTGTCAGTCGACCTGTATGTATGTTACGAATGCTGCTGGGCGGTGTGGATCTTAAAAGTACCAGGATAATAATTTTATGGTGCGGATACACTATCAAATGCATAATTAATAGTGGAAGCGGTATGTTAAAAACCGGCCAAGTACGCGTTGGACTCGTGCATAGAGGGTTCCGTGCCAAATTTAACTGATTTAGCGTTCCACTTAGCAAAAGTACCACAACATTTTATTGACAGAAAATATAACTTAGAGTTGAATAGTGTTTGTCTGAAGAACAATGATATGTTTGCGGTTGTTGAAAATTAGCTATATCTCAAAAAATAACTAGTTCGATCTCGCTCAAACCAATTTTAATTAAAAGCATTTGTAAAATTGTATATATTTCTTTTCAAAATATAAACTCGCTTAGTTTATTAGTTAGAGGGGGGAGGGGACGCCCATTTTACCACTTTGGAAACGTCTATCTCTTAAACGCTAAACTTTTAGAGAAAATGGTTTTAGTGACGTCGTCTATTTTAAGGACCTATCCATAGAAACTCATAGGTTTCAGTAAAAAAAGTTTTCAAAGTTTTTGTTTCATGTATGGGACCCCCTCTTATTTTTATTTTTTTTAGTTTTTGTATAAAAATCGTAAAGCAGTTAACAGGATACATCTAAATACCAAGTTTCAACTGTGTTATGATAATAAAGTGGCTGCGTGACATCCTTGAGAGGTTAAGTATATTCTTGGAATTATTCAAAATCACAAATTCTAGCCCTAATCCCTAAATCAGTGCATCTGAAGTGTGTCTCCCACCGAACGACATTCGTTTAACCATACCGACATAAAACCTCTCACATTTTCGGGTTCAAGATAAAAACCAATTCCTTGGGAATCTTGGAATACATTTTATTTTTGGCAATTTCCACAGTATCGGTTCTATCTCATTTTTATTGTTCCGCCAAATCGGACGGTGGCCTATTTTGTTTGTTATTTGCTTGAGTTTGCGGGAAAAAGATGGTGGAGTCAAATACCTGTCAAGATTCCAATGGATTTGTGACCCTAATACTTACGAAGATTCCGCCCACAGAACGAGGTATTTATAGGTAGAATAGAAGGTATCGATGTCTGTTTGATATTTGATCAATGCTTAAGTACGGACGACAGCACGTCAAGGTAAACACTGCGGTATCTTACGCAGTTATGATAAGGGTCATTTTTCAACAAAAAATTATAACCTGATGTGATACGCCGCTGTACGTTTCACACTGATGGCATTTTCCCGCGGTACAGGTATGGGTGATAGATCATTTTTTTTTGCTCTAACCTATGCGTGTGGGATGCCTAGGTTCTTAGGGGAAGACGCTTCCAAAATGCTAATATGGGCGCCACCATTCTAACTTTTAAACAAAGCAAGTGTCAATTTTGGAAAAATGCACAATAGAAAATTAGTTTGAACGATATCGAACTAGTGGTTTTTGAGATATATCACATTTTCAACAACCGCAAATACGACTTTGTCTTTCATACAAATACTATGAAAAACAAAGTTATATTTACTGTCAACCAAATATTGTGGTACTTTGGCTAAGTGGAAGTAAGTGGATCTCTAATTCAATTAAAGTTGGCACTGAACCCTTAGTGTGCGAGTTCGCTTCACACATGGAGCTAAATTTATGGAATAACCTACTTATTTAGGTTTCTAAGGTTATAAGTGACAACCAACCAAGATCATGCAATATTTTTAAGATCGACCCAAGTTCGGTTGCTTCAGTCTCCATACAGCCGGTTGGAGCCGGTCTGAACTAGTTTACTTCCACCTCCGAGCCACCTGCAGAAAGCCTCCAAGAGCCGCCGAGACAATAGCGCCTTCTGTTGTACGAACGAAGAGTTGGGAGTTGATGGAAGTGACATCAAAAGTGAAAATATTCAAGGATTTTTTTATGTTACCTAATAAAAAATCAGTCACAGTTTTCAAATGTAACTTGGATTAGTTGTAATAATATTGATTATGTTCTGCTGCACCCGCCACTTATTTTACCTACGTAAAGAGGCATCAAATAGCTGTCAAAATTCATACGAAAAACGTAGCTGATAAATTCTGATAAAAGTAACATGGTACAGTCACAAATGCAAACGATATTTTACTAAGTAATTTAATGAAATTATTAGTTACATGTCGTAATATTAGAGTTAATTATTGTAGGATATGATTATATCAGTCGAAGTTTTCATGTGGTAATTCGATTGTGAGCTTAACCGTTTTTTTTTAAAAAAAAACATCTAATATATCCATCGTGACCCTGAGGAATCAATAACTATAGTTTATTTGAGAAAGAAAATTTGATCGGTGAACTTTTTTTAGTATACGAACTGCACAAAATCTGCCCTCAAATTTGAAAAACTAAATATGGCATTCGAAAATGTTTGCATTTAATAATCACAATAATTTAGTGTTGTTTGTTCTGGGCTCTACAAAACATAACAGTAAAAATAAAAACACAGAGTTTTATGTCATAATCAATATGTATGAGTACTTAAATACAACCCTTCCTCGTTTTTATTCTTACACATTACAATAGACAAGAAATCACTCTTTCTCCCAGTTTTACGAGAAGCGAAGAAACAATCATGAATGAAACAAATCACTTTCATAATTTATTAATATTTCGTCATCTTCATGTCAACGCTTCCATCTCTAAATATCTTTGTGTCACTACTGTAATGTACATAAGCTCACCCTACGTATGAGGTCTCTCATAAGAGTACACCCTGGGTGTTTGCAAATACTCTACAATTTAAGCAGTAAGGCAAATAACAGGTTTGGCACACAACACTGGTTTTGTTACAGTGTACATGTAAAAGGAAGTTTGCAAAGTTATGATAAGACCTTTTGAATGTTTTTGATACTACTATCTTTTAAGGATTTCATAACCGAATGGCAAATAACGGAACCTTTATAGATTTGTCAAGTCTTTCGGTTTGTATGTCACAACCAATTCATTCTAAAACTCTTAGCATTACACCGTTGAGACTTAGTAGGTAGGTGCATCCTGTTAACCGCTTTACGATTCCCGTACCATTTTGGTACGAGAATCGTAATAATTAAATAAAATATAAATAAAAATGCGCCACACAAAAAAACCAACTGTCTTGGTTACGAAGCAAGGAATCCTTTTTCTTGTGTTACGAATACCAGACAACGATTATGACAGGAGCGTCTGCCATACGTACTTTAATACATATAACATTCACGACTTAGGTACAAATGCTTAATAATATTAAGAGTTGGGGGGAATTTAGGGGACCATACATGGAAGAAACTGGAAAAAACATTATTTTGGATGAATAAGTAAAGTAAAGTAACTGTGTCTAGATCCTGAAAAAATTTAGGATACAGTATCCACACTATCTTTTTAAATAATTTAGCCGGTTTCGTATATTCACATCCAATCCAGACGTTCCCAAACTTATTTGGTCTAGCACCCACTTTGAATAATTATATATTTTTACATAGCCCCCTCCCCCATTTGTTTCACCTCAAAACCTTTATAGCATTTAGTCTAGGCTGGAGAACGCCGCAAATAATTAAATAATTGCTTACAACGCTTATTAAAACCAAGTGAGCGCGCAAAAACTTTGCAAACTTAGCAAAAGCACGAACGGAGCGAGCGTGAAATTAGTGCATGAGCGAGCGAAGACAGCGTGCATATTTTTTCTTTACGACGCTTTTTATACAAAATTTATGTTAATAGTAAATGCATGAGTAAAACTAGCACGTTAACATTTTGTTTGCGACGCTTTTCTTACCAAGAGTATGGCAATAGTGCATAAGTGAGAAAAAACAGTGCTTACGACGCTTTACGAATCATAGGCATGATAGTAGTTGATGCGCGTGTGAAATTTTGATTACGCTGCTTCTCCAACCAAGAACAATATAATCATTGATGTGCAAGCAAAGCGAGCAAGCATTTTAGACGACAAAACCAATAGTTAAAGCGCGAGCGAAGCGAGCGTGAAATTTTTGTTCACCATGAGCATGATAATAGTCGTAGAGCGAGCACGCAAAATTGTTGTTTACGATGCTTCTTTAACTAAGAACTTGATAACCGTTGATCCGCGAGCGAAGCAAGCACTCAACAATTTGGTTTGTGGCGCTTCTAATAGTGATGAAGTGGTAGGGTATGCCCACCGTACCTAAAAAACGTTGTATTCGCGCCTGTTTTGAAGGACAAAAGAGACACATATTCATTACTGAATTATCTTCAACACATAAACAGCCTTATGACCGCACTTGAAATAATAAATATTCAATGTATGTTTAGTCAATTGAGGTTTATTCATTCAATAAAAAATATGTAACTATGACCTAGTAATATAAAAAGTGCAGGAGGAGATTTTTTTTTGTGAATTTTAAAACATGAAGTAGCTGAAGTTACAAATTCCTCCGCGCCCCCTTAATCCACATCAGTGACTCACATTTTTTTTCCGGGCCCCTTACCTCTCCCTCTAGGCCTTCAGTGCCCACAAGGGGGCATTATTGCTCACTTTGGGAACCACTGATAATCAATAGCATTAGTGCTTGATTAACCTTCA
Organism: Pyrausta purpuralis; assembly: GCA_963924145.1. NCBI lineage: Eukaryota > Metazoa > Arthropoda > Insecta > Lepidoptera > Crambidae > Pyrausta > Pyrausta purpuralis. The sequence goes on from OZ001666.1 coordinate 9,687,547, forward strand.
AATCCCATTCTGTAAAACCAAGATCTTTATTGCTATATCTTCAAAGTATACTAGACCCTGTAATAAATTGCATGTAGGACCTATTCGGTATTTTCAACTCATAAATCTCAAGTATTGGCAGGCTTACCCGCATAGCATAGGGTGTTTATGTAATTTGAAAGAAAGCAATAGCGATTCGATTGAAATGCATTTAGTATTTGACCTGGAGTAAGCAATAACAATTGTTTTATTATTTTAAAAGGTGCGTTGACAGCTTGTCGACGTCATGCCAACCGTGCATTGATGGCGCTATAATCGTTGATGGAAATCCGCTGATATGGCTTCAGCACGTCAATGGCAGGCAGCGTAGGTACAGTGTTGATGGAATGTTGGCGGCTGATATGACGGCTGCCATTACGGGTATTGGGCCGTTTCGCACCACGAGGTTTTCAGATCGCAGAGCAAATCGCTTGGGTAATTTGTACCGTTAAATCATTGGCCGATACGAATGATCCCTTAATGAAACTTTACTTGGGTGCTCCGTACAGCAGTCTGTAAACTATTGCTGTGCGTAATGCACCAATTTCAAACCGTCTGTCACCAGCAGCAGTCGTCTGTGTGTATGTCTTAGGTGCTTACTACAATAATTGCAACTTTTACTGAGACGCTTGACTTTGATTGAGGAAAAGGCTATTTGATATTACCGGTAAGCGTACAATACATAAAAAATCTTGAACGTTCAGAGTGGATTGCTTGAAATTATTGTATCCATCTATAGCTTCAAATCAATCTACAGCTTGTGGTGCTCGTAGCGCAGTGGTATCAGTGCTTTGGTAGTGATACCGAAGTAAAGCAACCTACGACGCGATCATGTTTGGATAGGTGACCATTCCGACCATATAAGTTAAGTACATCACGAGCATATCCGGTCTTCGGAAGGCACGTCAAGCCATTGGTCCCGGCTAATATCGGTTGATATTAGTCGTTAAGCCTAGTCAGAGGCCTTATGGGCCTAATGATAAAATCGGACAGCGGGGTTAGTCGCTTGCCTTGCAAACACCCCTTTTTTGCGTCAGGATAATGCTGTTATGCATACCCACCGACCGCGGGGGTAGTTGGGGGTTATGTGGGACTCCGGGCTTAGAGCCCGCCTACCCACATAAAACCTGACGGCGTTCTCCCGTGCCATTAGTGAGGCAATAGCTGACGGGTGAGGCCCTGGTCTTAAGCCCTGAGCATTCGTCCGCAGATCTTGTCTCTGGCTGTGGCTCGCTGAAGCAAGCGCCACCCGGGTGCAGAGGGGGTTCCCTTGCGTACTGCTGTAAACGGTGCGCGGAACGCACGCATCACCGCTTCGAGCCTCCCTTAGCGGACGGCAGACACCCCGTGTCGGTCGTCCGAGACTCACCGAGGAGGTTTGCATGGAGGTCATAGGCCCTCCTGCGCTGGCCAGTGCGTCGGCGGCGGATCAATGGGGCGTCAGCAGAAGCCTCTCGCTCCCTCTCTACGGCTTTCTTCTGGAGGATCACCTCTTCGCAGAAGGTTCGCACCGCTTGCCAAGCATCCTCCTTGACCACCATTTGGGCATTAACTGCCACCTCAACCTCATTAACTGCCTCTAGGGATAGGTCTCGCCCAAGTGCCGCAACGAGAATAGCACGCTCCCTCGCCCAGGCCAGGCATGTCTCGAGGGTATGTTGCGCTGTGTCCTTGTCAGCGATACAGTGGTGGCACCTTTTAGATTCCTCCCAGCCCATTTGGCACAGGTAGGCCCCAAAACACCCGTGACCCAACAAAACTTGGGTCCGCCTATATGTCAGGCGACCGTACTGGCGCCTCATCCACTCTTTAAGAACAGAGAAGATAGTTTCGAGGGTCCTGCGACCTGCTCTTCTGACGGCTAGCTTCCGCCTCCGCCTCCTCCGCCGCTCCACCTCGATTTTGCACGGTACAAGTCGCTGTCCTTGGGATCTTTGTTCTCCTCGCCACGGGTAAACTGCGGCGAGGACCATGGCGTCGAGGTCCCAGGGAAAGCATCCTGCAAGCGAAATAGCCGCATCGGTGACACAGTGCGGTATCCGCGAATCACTTGCACCGCCATTATTCTCTGAGCCCTCTGCAACTGCGTGATGTTGGGTGATGACAGGGCATCATACCAAACTGGAGCCCCGTAAAGGGCCATGGAACGAATGAGACCCATGTAGAGTCGACGACACAGAGCGGAGGGCCCGCCAACATTCGGCAGGAGAAAGCTGAGGGCTCTCACCGTGACCATGAGTTTTGGCACTAGCTTTTCCGCGCCACCGCCGATCGATCGATCTTAATTTGGAACCCACCAACTGTGTATGCGTCTCTGCTCATGGAGCTCGTCGAGGCCCGTGAAAGCACACAGCATCAGATTTTTCGAGTGCCACCTCCAGTCCTAACTCTCGGATTCGCTGGACCACCGTTGCGACTCCCGCCGTTGCCCGAGCGGATGCTACCTCCAAGTTGTCTCCACGGGCTGTGATAGTGTCAGTAGCCTTACGTGTTACGCCTTGCAAACACCCCTCCACCAACCCGCACTGAACCGGTGTGGTGGAGTATGGCTCAAACTGCACCATAGTTGAGGTAAGGCCTCTGCCCTGCAGGCCTTTACCTTACATTTTTTTTACTATAGCTTCAAAATCATGGAAGTATTGAAAAGAATAGGAAATGTATATTATCATGACAAAATCAAAAAGCTATCTTCTCAGTAAACATTATAGATCACCAAAATCTAACAGCAATGCGATTGATCAAACATCTGCTCAGAAATTCAAGATCAGTTAAGAATGTTTCGTTGGATGTAATTAAGTCTATTATATTCATATGTTTTTTTTAAATATAAAATTTCTACGAGACCTGCGAAAAGAATGTGCTATTTCCTACTGGAATAAAATTAGAAACTTTTCCTAAATAACTTCTCGCGGCATGTTGTTTAAAGTTGTCGGCTCTTTTGATCTACTTAGCCGCATACGCTACCAGCCCCAGTTGTAATTCGATTCGGGTTTTCGTTGAATTTTAATTAATTTCAATTCCTTTCTGAGGAATATGATGTTAGCAAAGCCTGCGATATGATATTTTTGGGTTGAGACGTTAGGGTGCCATCTTCAAATTGAAGTTTGGAGGTCAGCATGTAGAGACCGATGCGGTATTGAACCGCCCTCTTTAGCTGGTCATTAAGACGAAGTTTGGTCCAGTATTTGATGTCATCCATTCATTTTCTTTTGGGTCGGCCCGATAATCACTTGCCAGCAATTTTGCCTTCGAAGTTAAGCCTTAAAAACTCATATATGGAACCTCTTTGCATATGTCCAAAGAAGGCAACCTTCCTTTTCATTATAGTTGACATCAATTCACGTTTAGACTTGGCACGTTGCAGTTCTTTGATTTGACGTTTAAGGTACGGCTGACGGTCCAGTAAATTTTAAATATAAACGTTGACAATTATATCCTCTATGACATTAATTTGTAAAACAGCACTTGTTACCTCATGCGTGAATTTTGAGAAAACAAGGGCTTCAGCGTCGTCAGGGCTGCCAAACGACATTTGCCAGGTATGGAAATCTCGACATAGTTCCCTGTAAATCTACCAGGTGGCGTTAATAAACGTTGATACAAAATAGTTTTTTATAAAAAAAATACAAAAAACCGTAATAAATTAATCAGATTTATTAAATATATAGCTACGCCAGTTAAAAGGATCTCTGATGCATCAGAAAATCATAAAATTGAAATTGTCTACGCGGAATCTTAAACATCTAGCTTCAGACTACGCCCAGTAGGCATGCGAACAACGCAGGTAACTCTTTTTTAAGGCAGTTCTGCAATTGATTACTGAGGAGTAACTGATATTTTTGGATTTTTCTGTTCAGAAATTTTTAGAGTAGCCCGGAGTTTGGAAGTTGGCGGTGTTTCACCCCTGTGCCTCAGAAAAGCACGTAAAGCTGCGTCCGTCTACGTCCTGCTCTCTTCGGTCTCTCACCGGTCGTATCAGATTGCTGTCCCATCGGGCTATGAGAGTGAAAGGAATAGAGAGTGCACCTATGTTTGCGAACACACTTGTGCATTATAATATGTACCGCGCTTTTCATATTATGAAAAACAAGGGGTTACAGTAATTGTAATAGAATAGTTTATACATGGCTTTTTGCGTAACAGTAATAAAAATTAAAATACTTTACCAAGCATGTACCAAACACCAAAAGCTTTGATTTCTGTGTATGCCACAGGTATATAGCTATTCGTCCGGTGTTCGAGAGACGTCAGAACCCAATTCCGTGCCCCGATAAAACTCAAAGACACTTTCGCTACATGGTTTTAAGGTTCGAACGTCGATTTGTGAAAGACTCAGGGCCAGGGTTAAAGTCCGTAATTTTTTTGGAACGGTCCTTGTTGTTTGATGTTTAATTTACTTAAATTCACTAAGGCCGTCAGCATCCCACTGCTTGGCAAATGCCACACCATAACCTCTATCTTTATATTTAAAAAACCGGCTAAGTGCGAGTCGTACTCGCCCACTGAAGGTTCCTTGCCAACTTTAACTGAATTAGAGATCCACTTACTTCCACTAAGCATAGTGTTGAAAATGTGCTATATCTCAAAAACTACTAGTTTGATCAAACCAATTTTCGTTGTAAGTATTTGTTAAGATCTACTTTATATATTTTTCTAAATTTACACTCGCTTAATTAAGAAGTTAAAAGACTTTCTTTTCTTTCTTTTACTTTTCTTTAATTTCCTTGCGGCAAGAAAATGGTTTCGTCCCCCCTCGTTTTTGAATAGGTAGATATTAAGTTATTTTTTATGTTGCATGTCTTTAGTTTTTTTTTCTTGTTTGTTATTTAAAAAAAATATAGTTTTCCATGTTTTTAACATTATCTTAAAATTTATTTTTACCGAAATAATTCAGTTTAAAATCAAATAAACACAAAAATCACTGACAACATAGGTAAATCATCGTTTAGCACTGAGATCTTTTTGGATCAAATAGTAAATTAATTTTATTTACAGATATTATTTTAAAAGTTATGAAAATATTGTTCACATTATTCGACTAACAAATAGAAACGGAATATAAAGTACTTTTATGGTAAATATCATTACAACGATCTATAACCCAAAGTAAGTATAACTTTAACACTGAAATTCAAATTTAAAATCCCAGGAAAACATAATTGATTCCCATTCACCTGGGTGGCTCCTCAATTAGTGTCGCAGACGCGAGTGTGGAACAGCACTTCCAATTAGACCGAGAAAAGAGATAGAGTCACCATGGGTCTTGGAACTTTTAGGACTAACGGAAAACGGATTAGGTCTGCAATTTTTAACCTTGAAGTTAGCGAGTAATCTTTACTTTGCATTAGACTGAGAAAATGGGTGAGGTGTTGAAAAAAACATGTTTTTGGGCAGTATGTAAAAATGCCTTAAGGGCAGCCTGCTGCCATACCTAAACACCGGACTTAGGGAACCATTTGTTCAAAAAGTTGGCACTGGTTTTTTCTGATAGTTATTTTTATTTGAATAAAATATGATGACATGATAATATGTTCATCTATTTATTTACAATAGTAAACAGGTTTATAGGTATATTTTGAACCTACGCAAATAACTTTTGTCGTGAATAAAACCCAATTGACGGATACGTTTCGCAAATATTTATTATTATTTTTTTACCGACGTTTCGAACGCTTTTGTGGTCACGGGAAGACTAAAATATTTTTGTCATTTACATAATTTTGAAGAAAAAAAACTACCATTATGACTTTTGTTAGGATATTAAACACTCAGTAAGATCTTTCTGCGTGGATATGAACGTTCATTATCATTATTAAGGCTCTTGAACGGTGACAAAATATCGGAAACTCAAATATAATAAGGTTGTTAATTACCATTGTGGAAGCCATCCTGTAATAATCAATGCCACCTTTAAACCCCAGTAAAACACTAGGGTCTTTTACACCAAATCAACCATTTATTAAACTTATTAAAAAAAAAAAAAAAACATTAGTATTGTGATCTGAAGTAGAAAAAATAAACTTAGTTTAGTTTTGTATTTTACTTCAATCCCGTAGGTCATTGCGTCATATTTATTTTTCAAATAAGATCTCATTTAACCAATATCTGAGATAACCTTGATCAGTAAAAAAACAGTCTCCAGATTTATAACAGCTTTAGTTTAACAGTAAATAACTGGTAATCGATATGTGCTTTATTTAATAAAATCACTTAAAAAAAACAAACACGACATGAAATTGATTTTTATTGAATTTGAATGCTACTAACGTAAACATAAGATTTACTAACCATTTCTTTGGAATTTCAGTCTCTTAAAAAACGAAAGCATGGTCACTATAATTAAGCACCAAACGAGCGTGCTACGTACGTCGCTTACTTTTTGTTACACAAATCACAGGTGTTGGTTCAAACTGGGATGCAGACTGCGATATTGATCACAGAGTCAAAGTAGTTTTATACATGAGTAAACAGAAGATTTTAAAAAGATACTGAATAGAGAAAAGTTCTAGTTAGGAGACACTTTGACTAAAGACGCAGCGTAGGAAGTCCAAATGGACAGAAGACTTTGTAAAGATCGCAGGATCAAGCTGGGTGTAGGTTGCTGTGAAAAACGGTGGGGGAGGCCTACGTTCAGCAGTAGACGTCATTTGCCTGGGAAAAATACTGATGATGATGATGATGACTGAATAGAGGTAGGTATTATGATTTGTGTTTATTTTGATCCGCTTACCCAGTTGTTGCTGCCGCTGACAAATTTATTAATATTTCTTTGATAAAGAGTTAAAAAGTTTATATATCACAACAAATTAAATGAAATTGAGATTATCTGAAAAAAACCCCTGTCTGTTTCTTGTTCTGATTCTTTGTTCAAGATCTGGTGCGTTGTTTTTTACACAGTACGACTTTTAGCATCAATGCAGTCGCGCTTTTTGCAAACGTGCTTCAGCTACGCGACTCACGCAATAAACAGTTTTAATTTAGCATCGATGCAGTCGCTAATAATCCAGTACATAATTTGACCAGTTCCTGTATCGATGCTGAAAATATACGTGTGAGGTGTCTATGGATAGGTATTTTAAAATGACATAAAGGTTCCTTAAACCGTTTTCTTTTAAAGTCTAAAGTTTCATAGCTAGACGCTTCCAAAGTGGTAAAATGTGCGTCCCCCCCCCCCCCCCATCTAACTTCTGAACTAAGCGAGTGTAATACTTTCAACGAAAATTGGTTCGAACGGGATCGAACGAGTAGTTTTTGAGATATAGCACATTTTCAACAACCGCAAACATAACTCTGTACTTCATACAAACACTATGAAAAACAAAGTTATATTTGCAGTCAACAAAATATTGTGGAATTTAACTAAGTAGAAGTAAATGGATTCAGTTAAAGTTGGCACGGAACCCTCAGTGCGCGAGTCCGACTCGCACTTGGCCGTTTTTTTTAAATTCAATTCATAGTAGCTAATTAAATGTCATATTCAAATGGTCTAAAAAAATTAAACTGGCTAGATTTGAATATGACCTATAATCTAGCCAGTTCTATTTTTAAGTGAAAGCTCGAAGACAGCAGTAACAGAAGTGATGGCTACTTTTTGTCGTCCAGGCTGAAGGTGGCTGGGGCAAAATATGCGCCGTATATTAACTTGTCACGTGCGGTTTCGTTACGGCGAATAGGTTTAGGTCCGAGATAGGAGTAACTGGGAGTAACAGTTAGTAAAAGTCACTTTTTGTCGTCTTGAGGCAGCAGGTGGCTGGATCAAGTGCACCCTATATTGACTTGTTAGGTGCGGTCTTGGTACAACGAATAGAGAAATATATCTAAAATGGGAGTAATCGAGGCAGGTACTTTATGGCTATCTTTAGATTGTATTTAGTACTAGCGGTCCCCCGCGACTTCGTCCGCGCGTTTTGAGTTTGCTCCCTCCCCTCCCGTCGCAGCGTCATGTTTTATATCCTAAAGCCTTTCTCGATAAATAAGCTATCCAATACAGAAATATTTTTTCAAATCGGTCCAGCAGTTTCTGAGATAAGCGCGTTCACACAAACAAACTCTTCAGCTTTATAATATATTAGCGCAAGCGCACGTTGTACTTAAGCTGCGAACATTATTTTGGTGCGGAGTTATGTTATAACTGTGATAGCTCCTAAGATATTTATTGAAATCAAATTATATAAAGTGCAACTTGGTTCTAAATAAAATGCTCGTGATGATGAATGTATTTATTTTGATAAGAATAAATATCTGTGTGTATAATACACCTCTAAAAATAATGCATTATTTTTTTACAAATTTATTAACATAAAAAAGGTTGTAGTAAGTCAACCATAAAAGATAGACATATGCTGTCGCGGACTTTATTATAGAACTCTTAATGCTGAACAATCCTGTCATACACGATTTTTGTGTAACTTAAGCGGTTTCCGCAGCGTATGCAGCGGAAGCTCTCAAAAGGAATATCTTTCTCCCGTTTTCGCAACATTTTTCATTTCTGCTGTGGTCTCATGAGTCATATCTTTATGTTATATAGCCTAAAGCCTTCCTCGATAAATGGACTATCCAACGTAAAAATATTTTTTCAAATCGGGCCAGTAGTTTTTGAGATTAGCGCGTTCAAACAAACAAACAAACAAACAAACAAACAAACTCTTCAGCTTTATAATATTAGTATAGATTAGTTTGTCGTCAATTGTGTATGGCTGAAGTATTTGTGTATTAATCATGGTCTAAATACAGTAATAATAACCAAGGTTTACTTTAGTTAAATGATAACAATAAATAACGATTTGCTTATTGCATGCATCATTGGATTTGTATTAACTATATACTCCCTTAATGATCTTACTTACAGGCAACATAAAATACTAAGCTCGACTCCCAAGACGATTAAAAATAAGCTTCAAATAGGTGCAGTGTCTTCAATTGTAACGCCTTTTATTCAATGAGCAGACTTCTTGTCATTGAATGTATATATCATCGATAGATGACGTCACTATAGGAAATATCTTTTAAAATTTTATTTAACATGTAGGTTCAGTATAACAGCAGATGTAAATTACTTTTCGCCAACGAAAATAATAAACAGTTAAATATAATTAAAATGGACCTTTACTAAATAAATTACTTTAAATTTCATGATTAAAATAGTATCCTAATAATTATAAAGGTCTGTTGGTGTTACACTATGGAGAGAGTACAGTCGTCAAGCCCAGAGAGCGAGTGGACTGTAATTTAAATTTAACACTAGGCACTGACTGTTCCCCAGTAAAATACTGCACTTATACTGACACACATTAATTTATTAATACTTTTACTATTTTCACAATTCACTGGTGATTACTGGTTCTTCACTTTTCACTAGTAGCTGTATTCACTATTAAACCGTAGGAAGGAATGAACGTACTGCATACAAATTCGGCTCTATTCTTGTATGATTTTCTGCGTTCAATTAGCGACTAAAGCGATCCATTATTATCTCTAATTATTGAGCACGAAGTTTGCACACGGCACTACTTTGTTCATTTCTTTCTTACATATATTGCTATCCTATTTAATTTTTCTTAACAATTTTCGTATTCGTTCTTACTTATACATTTTTCTCTTTCTTTAAGTCTAGTAGAAAATTAGTAAATAAACGACAATATCAAAGCTTAATGAAATCATATGAAACTTCTTTTGGTCTTGTGGCTGTCGTTAACATTCTCCCCCCGGCGAAGATGTACCGTAGCCTCCTCCGGTAGACAGTCTCTCGTTGGTGCAGCGCGTCCCTTCCCTCTGGTCCGGGGAAGGTGCGGATGTAGATATCACTTGTCTTTTGAAGGTCCCACCTTTGGTTAGCACATCTACAATGCGCGTGACACCGTCAGGTCCTGAAAAGGTCCTGGTGACAGTGTCTCTCGGCCACATGTTCCGTGGTAGTTGTGGATCAGCGATGATGACCAGATCGCCTGTTCTGACGGCAACCTGGCGTTCGTGACGGTCAAGGCGTGGCACCAACGTGGGTAGGTACTCGCGCATCCACCGCTGCCAGAAGCTGTCCGCAAGTGCCATTGCTGCTCTCCAAGCCCGCCGGTCCGCTTCTTCGCAGGCTCCGGTGTGTGGTAGTCCGGTTGATGATCCCAGAAGAAAGTGGTTGGGCGTCAGCACTTCTGGGTCTTCTGGATCCACGGAGACATGGGTCAATGGTCTTGAGTTGATTGAGTATTCAGCTTCGGTCAGCAGAGTGGTCAGGGTCTCTTCTTTCGGCGCTTTCTCCTTTAACGTTGCGGTAAGCGCGTTCTTGACCGAGCGCACTAGCCTTTCCCATGCGCCTACCTGGTTCGGAGCTCCTGGGGCTATGAATTTCCACTCGGTGTCGTAGTTCATCGCCAGTCTTGATAGTTCTGGTAGCCATTCGGCATAAGCTTTCTTTAGTTCTATGTCTGCGCCTCTGAAGTTTGTTCCATTATCGCTGTACAGCGTTTTGGGCCATCTTCTTCTGGCAGCCATTCTTCTGAGAGCCATGATAGCAGAGTCAGTGCTTAAGGAAGCGACTGACTCTAAATGGATGGCTCTTGTTGTCAGGCAGGTGAAAAGAGCACACCATCTTTTTTCTCGTCGTCTTACTATCGTCACTGTGATGGGGCCGAAGTAGTCTACTCCGCAAATGCTGGACGGTCTGTGGTATGACTGCAGGCGTTCAATCGGTAGATCTCCGATTGGTGGGTTTCTTGGCTTCGTCTTTCTTAGTTGACACATCTGGCAGTCGGCGGCTACTTTCTTCACTGTAGGCCGCAATCGTGTCACCCAGAACTTTTGTCGAACGTCGTTGACTATCCTCTCGGTGTTCGCATGGCCAGCTCTTCGGTGTTCTCGCCCGATGAGTAGTCTTGTGAATGGATGGCGCCCATCCAGCAGTATGGGTCGCTTTGCTGTATCAGGTACCGCTGCCTTGTTTGCGCGCCCATTGAGCTTTAGGAGTCCATCTTCCCATAGCAGGTCAAAGCGATGAAGAGGGCTTGATCGGGGCACGATGATGCCTCTCTTCGTGCAGTCTATTTCGTGAGGAAACGAGTCTTGCTGTGTTCGTCGCAGCCAGAGATTCGTTGCCTTCTTGATGTGTTCATGGCTGAGCGTAGTCTTCTGTTTGCGGCAAAGATCTACGAACTGTAATATTCTTGCCGTGGCTCCAATCAACCGATCGTATGAGGAGAATCGGCTGATGTCAGGCAGTGCTGCATCTTCTTTTTTCCGTTCTTCAGTGATGACATGTAGTAGTTCCGTGGTGATGTCATCGCTGCTATCTTCTTGGCGTGGCCAGTCACGTTTAGGCTTCTCCAAAAATGACGACATTCCAAACCATGGATCATCTTCGGACGTTGGCACGTAGCCTGTTCGCGTTGCTACGTCAGCTATGTTCTGGTGAGTCGGCACCCACCGCCAGTCTGCTGGCTTCGTTTCTTCTGTGATCTCGCCGAGCCGGTGTGCTACAAAGGGCGTGTAGCGTCGACTCCCGTTCCTCAGCCAATGTAAGACTGTTTGCGAGTCACTCCAGTAGACCGTGTCATCGATGCGAAGTCTGTGTTCTTGTTTGATGGCCTTCGCTAACCTAGTTCCAATTAATGCTGCTTGTAGCTCTAGCCTGGGAATGGTTTGTGCTTTGAGTGGGGTGACCTTCGCGCGTGCTGCCACCAGCACAACTTCCACTTCCTTGTTACTGTAGGTGAGCCTCCAGTATGCAGCCGTTGCGTATGCTTCTTCGCTTGCATCACAGAAGATGTGCAATTCTCGACGTTGCACTTCTCTCCCCCCGTTGTAGCTTCGGGGAAGCTGCAGCTTCTTGATGTTTTTTAATTTTGCGATCCAACCGTCGAATTCGTTGGCGATGTCTTCAGGAATCGGTTCGTCCCATCCAGTCTTGAGGCGCCATAATTTCTGAAGAGTGATCTTCGCTGCAATGGTGTAGCAGCTCAGAAGTCCCGGCGGGTCGTAAATGCTCATTACCGTTGACAGGGCTTCTCGTTTCGTGGGGGCTCGTTCTCTTGACGTCACGGCTTCTGAGACTCGAATCAGCGAAGTGTTGAAGCTCAGCTTGTCGGTCTTCGGGTTCCATAGAAGTCCCAAGGTCTTCTCTTGTCCTCCTAGTGGTGTTGTTCCCGCTTTTGCTCGTCTGTCCTTTGGTGTGACCTCTAGCAGCTCCTCGTTGTTGCTGCTCCAACCTCGAAGATGGAAATCGGCTTTCTTGTGTACCTCGTCGACTTGCACGATGATTCGTTTTGCGCTCTCCAGGTCGTTGAAGCTATCCACGTAGTCATCCATGTAGTGGGCTTCCATGATCGGTAGAACGGCTTCAGGGTGTGTCTTTGCGTGCTGAAGTGCGTTCTTGTTCCGGACGCTGTGTGCCAGGAACGGAGAGCTTGATGCGCCAAATATCATTGAAGTCATCTTCATCTTCACTGGTTTGTCTGTTGATTGTTCCCTCCATAGGAACATCTGCGCGGGTTGATCTTCCTTTTTTATCTTCACACGCAGAAACATTTCTTCTATGTCTGCTGTTATCGCGTAGGCGCCTTCTCGGAACCGGAACAGTATGGTCTGCAAAGACTGCAGAAGGTCCGGCCCCTCCAGCAGGCAATCATTCAGGCAGACTCCGTTCGCCTTGGCTGCTGCGTCGAAGACAAGCCTGATCTATCCTGGCTTGTTCGGGTTCTTCACTGCGAAGTGTGGTAAGTACCATGCTACTGAACTGTCTTCTTCTTCGCCACTACACTGCTCGGCGTATCCCTTCTTTAGCAGGTTCTCCACTTGCTCGTGGTACTGCTTCTTCTCTTCGGGACGACGTTCTAAGCTGGACTCAAGTGTCTTCAGCATCTTCAAGGCAGCGTTGTAGCTGTTCGGTAGCTTCATGACTTCGCTCTTCCACGGTAGACTTACTTCGAATCTTCCGTCTTTGTTCACCGCGGTTTCTTCGAAGATCTTCATGGCTCGTAGGTCATCTTCTTTCGTGAATTCATTCTTCATAGATATCCCTAGCGAGTCGACGCGAAAGTGATGTTCGACCAGATCTTCGATCTTCTCATCTAGTTTGATGTGCAAGATCTTCTCTGTATCTTGACAGCTTCTAGGTACTCTTCCGTGGATCACCCATCCTAGTAAGGTCTTGGAGGCTGCCGGCTGATACGGCTTGCCCGCTCGCAGCTCCCTCGTGATGATCAACGGCCAGTTGTCAGTTCCTATGAGGACTCGTGGCTTGGCGTTCTGGTAGGCTAGGCTTGAGATATCCAGTCCTCGCAGGTGTTCCAGCTGTAGTGCCTCCTTTGGCAACGACTGCGTCGATAGGTCCAGACCTGCCATCGTTCGGAATGTGATGACAGAGCTGTGTCCGCTGACGTCATCTCCCATGATCTCGACGTGGACGGTTCTGCTGTTCATGCTCGTGACTTCTTTGTCTATGCTTCTTATTTTTAGACAAGTACTGGGTCCGCTAGCTCCAACTTCGTTCGCGAGGTCTTCGTCGATTAGAGAGATCGTGGCCCCTTCATCAAAGAGCGCGTATGTTCGCTGCGCCCCCCGCTGGCCGCTGATGATGATCGGACATATCTTCAGCTTCACGTCACTCCCTCCAGGTGTAGCTGTGGCCATTGCCTCTGCTTGGTTCGTAGTCATCTGTTCGACTTCCTCTTTGGCAGGTGGCGTTTAGCAAGGCTTCCTTGTGGCGTGGTGAGGACGTTTGCAGCCCTTTACGCCGCAGAGCTTCTGTTTACAGTTCATTCTTCTGTGCCTGCTGTTGATGCACCGGAAACAGAGTTTTGCGTTCTTCACTGCCTCCCACCGCTCCGACACCGACAGCTCCTTGTACTTCGGGCACTCAGGTAGCTTGTGTTCACTGTTGCAAACTATGCAAACGCTGGCTTCGGGCTTCTGATTGTCTTCTGGCCTGCCGCTCGTCTCCGTTACAGTGAATACTTTTCTCTTTTGTTCGATCTTCGTGTTCTTGATCGGGACGTCTTTTCTAGCACCACTGTAACTGTGTTTTAATGCACGGTCAGCTTGCTGCATTAAAAACTCGGAAAACCTTACGATTTGAGTCGTATTTCTCGGCTGCTCCTCGGCGAAGTCACACCACCTTGACTTGATGTGTGGGCTCAGCTTCTCTAATACTTCACGCACTAGCAATGGGTTATACAGATATGCTGGATCCACGTTGCCAAGAGTTGCCACGATGTTCTGGACTTTGATGGCGAAGGAATTTAATTCACTTGCAGTACTTCCCATCTTGGGCAGCTTCTTAAGGTCTTCGTATGCCATATCTATGATCATCTCTGGGCGTCCAAAGCATTGCTGTAACGTCTTCATTACTCGATCTGGGTGCGTTGCGCTGCTAAGTAGTGGCGTTACCACTTCCTTTGCTTCACCTCTGAGAGCGTTGCGTAGTCGGGCCAAGTTTTCGTATGGAGTGAACTTATACAGCCTTGTTGATTCCTCCATTGCAATAGCGAAGTGTATCCACTCCAGTGGTGATCCGGAGAACAGCGGTAGATCCGTAACTTGCCGCGGTGGTGGTCGCGACGCCATCATCTGTGACAGCGTGTCTGCCAGCTGTTCAATACCTCGTCCCTTTGGGGTAGACGATCTCTTCCTTTCTGCGCGTGGTCTGGGTTGGACCGGTCCCGGCGTCCAAAATCTTGCCCTTCGGGTCACAGGCGTCTCTTCGTTGCTGGGTTCCGGTATAGCCTCCAGGCGCTCCCCCCGTTCGGCATCCACGTTTGGCGCAGACTTGTCCAGCCACTCGTTTACTTTTTCTATTTCTTGCATCTGTTCCTGGTCACTGTCGTCATCCAACTCTGCTAGGTCTGCCGTGAGCTTCTTCTTTACCATCTCGGCCTCAAGCTCAAGCTCCTTGCGTCTGATGGCTGCGAGCCGCTCCTCTGCCTCGAACCGTAGCCGTGCTACAGCGCTAGCAGTGGATCTGGTGGAGCGTGCTCTGGCGTGCTGCGTCCTGCTCGTTGCGGCGGTCTCGACATGTCCCATGTTCACGTCGAACGCTGAGTGCGTACCCAACACAGCGGCGCCACGTTCGTTAAGCTGGACGGCCGTATGCTGTTCCGCTTCCAAGCGGCTCCTCGTCGACGGGGACGGCGACCGGGGCGGTTCCGGTAACACACGTTCGGAACGTTCGGCCATGACTGTGCTTCGCGTATACACTATTTAAACACTTATCAGAGTCAATTAGCAGAGTCAAATGTCTATTTGCAAATCACAATTAACACAGACAGAGTTCAGATCAGATGCAGAGGGGTTAACACGAAATAACACAGTAATCACTTGTAGAAATAATAAAAGTACTTACAATTTATAGTCCAAACTAAGTGTGTTCATATTGCACTAAGTCATAAACACTAATTTCACAGCACAGAGTCCACTAGTGCGCACTTTCGATCCGTCTCCGATAGGACCAACGATGTTGGTGTTACACTATGGAGAGAGTACAGTCGTCAAGCCCAGAGAGCGAGTGGACTGTAATTTAAATTTAACACTAGGCACTGACTGTTCCCCAGTAAAACACTGCACTTATACTGACACACATTAATTTATTAATACTTTTACTATTTTCACAATTCACTGGTAATTACTGGTACTTCACTTTTCACTAGTAGCTGTATTCACTATTAAACCGTAGGAAGGAATGAACGTACTGCATACAAATTCGGCTCTATTCTTGTATGATTTTCTGCGTTCAATTAGCGACTAAAGCGATAATTATTGAGCACGAAGTTTGCACACGGCACTACTTTGTTCATTTCTTTCTTACATATATTGCTATCCTATTTAATTTTTCTTAACAATTTTCGTATTCGTTCTTACTTATACATTTTTCTCTTTCTTTAAGTCTAGTAGAAAATTAGTAAATAAACGACAATATCAAAGCTTAATGAAATCATATGAAACTTCTTTTGGTCTTGTGGCTGTCGTTAACAAGGTCATTAACGCATTTTACAATATTTACTTTTGTACGTTTTTTCTTTGTCTATAGTTTTCTGTCAAAGTAAAAAAAAAATGATCCTGAAGTCTGAATATCTTTGCTTGTCGAATATTGTAAACAATCTTTATATTACTTTTAAAACACCAGTAATCTTGACTCAAGATTTTTGATTGTTTTAGTATTTAAGGAATAATGATTATTTTAAATAGAGTGGCGCTAGTGTTCACGTCAAAAATTCGGGCAGCCCCTTTAAAAAGGAATACCAAGATTGTTTACAATATTCGACAAGCAAAGGAAAACAGACTATAAAGCTATCTCAAATCCGTCTAGTGAGAACTTTAAATTGATGGAAGAAAACTGCTTACTGGAGGAAAAATACAATAGGACTATTTTATATAAATAACACTTCATTAATACGAATTGTGATTCCAAATAAATCGAATCATTATTGTTAAAGTCAAAACCGGTGAATAGAATTTTTATTAAAACCATTCAAGGCTCTGTGGAAATAATCATACCGTATAAAGTTTGTTTAAATGAATGAATGTTTTGATTATAGGAATCCATGAAATTACACAGAAAAATATTCTTTCAATATTTTCTGTGTAATTTCACATTTTATTATGTCCTTCTCAGAATGCCTAACGTTATGTGGGTATCTTTTTATTTGCTGTATGAATGAATAATTATTTCAGAGTAATAATAACGTGGCACTTGCATTGCCGTTACGATTAGATAATATTAATAATCTATCTTAACTCGAACTAAGTGTTAGTCACGCCGTTGATGCGCTTACAGCCCATATAAAACTTGTAGATAATATTCAAAATATAATAAGTATCGCTACTGAGTCAATTTTCTGCATTTCCAACCGATTGACTGGTTGAGAATGCCCTAAGGCAATAAGTCTGTCAATCGTACAATGCACAGTGCAATAATGTTATAAATGAATAAACAAAAATGCACTATTTCTGATGTAAATAGTTTTAAATTATATGCTCAAAATTTGTTGTAAGTAAGCCGCACTTACACTAGACTTTAAATCAAAAATCTAGTATGAGCTCGAGTTTAACTTAAGACGTCGCTTGCTCCCTGATTTATATTCTAGACAAGGCAGTTTTTAAATGTTCGTGATTCCTTGTTGCCACGTGTAACTACTTACTTTTAGCGTTTTCGATTAGTGCTATTCTTTCAAAAGAGTTTAGGAGGGAGTTTTTAAACAGGATGTTATCAACTTATGCATTTCTGATTGATTTCAAAAATATATTTATTTAAGAGTCAGTTCAATAGTCTGTTTCAAAATTATTAATTTTAAAATGTAGTGACATCTATGATAAACCACTGTCACTTCATTTCAACGCAACACGCAGACTCGGCTCGACGCGACTAGATGACAATAAAGTCGAAATATGGAAACAGAACCGCGATATTAAAGATTTAGAGCGGACTAACTTTTTAACTAAAACCGGTGATCATTGGACCATGGTTCCCGGCCACAACACCTGGTCGGTTGGAAGCGCTTCCAATTGCCTTCCTATGATTATTTGTTGAATTATTCTAGATATATGACTTCTCGTTTTTGAGAAATCTTGAGACAAACATACTAATATACAAACATACAGAAACTTTGTACTTGTGTTCAGAAGCCTTCATTGATCAACAAACTAAAACGTTATCCAATTCTGATGAGATCATATACATACAGGTCGAATTGATTGCTTCCTTTTTTTGAAGTCGGTAATGACCAGGTTTCTATAAGAGCATAGCATTAGGTGTCTGCTCTTACGCTTCGTTTCCGCTGCTATGATAGTTTCGGTGTAGTTTTATATTTGTACAGTAGCAAAGTAAGGTTAGAATGTAACGTTCTACTACTAGGTAAGACCTGACCTCGACTATGAGGTAGTTTAAGCCATATTCCACCACGCGGGCTCAGTACGGATTGGTTGCGGGGTGTTTGCAAGGCAACCTTGCTGTCAGATGATATTAAACTGCCCATAAGGCATCTTAACGACTAACATCAATCGATATTGGCCAGGACCACCGGCTTAACATGCCTCTCGAAGCGTTATAATGCTAGTGATATACAACAATTAAATGGTCCGTATGGTCACCCATCCAAACACGACCGCGGTAGGTTGTGCTTAGCTTCGGTATCTTTACCAAAGTGCTGCTGCCATTGCGCTACGAGCACCTATGAATACACTAGATTATCTAGTATTTAGTCTTTCTAATATAAACGTGAATGTTTGTGAGGATGGTATGTTTGATACTCCTTCACGCCTAAACTACTGAATGGATTTTGATAAAACTATTCAGTATATAGCTTGTTCATTGAAAAAGCCACTATAAATAGACACTATACATATTTACGCCGGTGAAGCTGCGGGAATTTGCTAGTACATTATACACTTGAAGTTACGTCAGTAAGAGCTGCGGTTAGATCCGGCTGCTTCTTGCTTGTTCGGCGAGAAACTGATAGTTAATCTTCATTGTGTTAGCAACAACAGCACTGAAGTTACCAAGAATACTTACTTGAAGGAAGTTGCTTTATGGATCTTCTATACCTTAAGCGTGCTTTCACACTTAGGCGACTTTAGCAGCGTGACGGTCACGTGACAGCCGCGCTGCTGATAAGTTCATATATATCTATACTCTATACTAATATTATAAAGCTGAAGAGTTTGTTTGTTTGTTTGTTTGTTTGTTTGTTTGAACGCGCTAATCTCAAAAACTACTGGCCCGATTTGAAAAAATATTTTTACGTTGGATAGTCCATTTATCGAGGAAGGCTTTAGGCTATATAACATAAAGATACGACTCATAAGACCACTGCAGAAATGAAAAATGTTGCGAAAACGGGAGAAAGATATTCCTTTTGAGAGCTTCCGCTGCATACGCTGCGGAAACCGCTTAAGTTACACAAAAATCATGTATGACAGGATTGTTTAGCATCAAGAGTTCTATAATAAAGTCCGCGACAGCATATGTCTATCTTTTATGGTTGACTTACTACAACCTTTTTTATGTTAATAAATTTGTAAAAAAATAATGCATTATTTTAAGAGGTGTATTATACACACAGGTATTTATTCTTATCAAAATAAATACATTCATCATCACGAGCATTTCATTTAGAACCAAGTTGCCCTTTATATCATTTGATTTCAATAACTATCTTAGGAGCTATCACAGTTTTAACATAACTCCGCACCAAAATAATGTTCGCAGCTTAAGTACAACGTGCGCTTGCGCTAATATACATATAATAATGCTGAAGAGTTTGTTTGTTCGAATGCGCTTATCTCAGGAACTGCTGGACCGATTTGAAAAAATATTTCTGTGTTGGATAGCTTATTTATCGAGAAAGGCTTTAAGATATAAAACATGACGCTGCGACGGGAGGGGAGGGAGCAAACTCAAAACGCGCGGACGAAGTCGCGGGGGACCGCTAGTATATATACATATATATATGTATAACAGCAGTTAGCCCTTCACATTAGTACGACGGTGCTGCTGCCGCTCTAATTTGAAGGCGCACATACTCTGATTTTTGATTAAATATACCACTTTTTCATAATTTAAAAATAGTGTTGTTCTTAAATAATCGAAAAGTTCAATTTATATTCAATTGCTGTTCTTAATCGATAATAAAATTTTATTTTTTGTATTTTGAATTTGTTTTGCGCCGAAGTTTAAAAGCTACAAAAAATAAAATTAGTTTGAAAATCATGTTTAATCAAATATTTTAATTTTTCTAATAAATTATTTATAAAAGTCAAAATAGGTAAAATATTACAAGAATAATAATATAACAAAGGAAAGAGACCTAGTTTTTTTTTGCTCTTTACATAAACTGTTTTAGGTGTTACGTTTTTTATAGCTTAAAATTATGTTTTACATGTTTTTTTCAAGAAGTAAGTAAGATATGAGCAAAATTTGTTTATAGTAGTAGAAGTTACCATTTTAGTCTATTTCATTAAAAATCAGAGTATATATCAGCGAGATATTACTACTACGTACAGAGACGCTATGCCAAGCAAAAAGTGTGCGCAATTTGATGACAAGATATTGACGTGAACTGTCAACATACTGATGTATTCCTAGAAATTTGAATGTTGAATATGAAACTGACAAAGGCTTTTGTGCCTATTATACCTGACTGTATTGAATGGATATTATTTTGAAAACAAAATATTTATTTTTAAAAGCTAAAGAAATAAAGTTCAATAAAAAAAAGAACCGAATTGGAAATGAAAACGTGTCTGTCCGCGGTAGCTCCCAAACAGATAAAGCGATTTTCATATATTTTTTTGTGTCGCAGATAATTGTATTCTAAGTTTGGTACCCAGAACAACAAGTCAAGCTTGATTGAAATCTGTTCATCTTTTTTTTAAATAAGGGTATTTTTTATTTTATGTAATATAATAATTGAATAAAAATGGTAATTCAGCGAGGAAGTCTTAAGATTATAAAACATTACGCTACAACCTACGAGGGTGGTTTAAGTCGCGGGGGATCATTTAATTATCATTAATGGAAGCATGTACGTAGTTATATCATTTTTCAATTCATATTTTTCTTTATTTATTTATTTTTCATATAAAATCACTCGGGTAAATACAACTACCGATGCAAAACACTTTATTACAAATATCACAACATTGCATGTCATTACCTCAATTTATTACCTACTTTTCCATTTTGTGCGAATCACTTTTTATCATATTTGATTTTCGTATAAAATGGCGGCAATTTCATACAAAACATTTAAAACTTAGAAAATATAAATAAGTAGGTTATACTTAACATTTAATTTACTTACCGCTGAAAAGTAAAGACGGTATGTTTTTATTTCTTGTGGGTTTTATTGTTGTATGTTTTAAAATGCTAGACGGCATTTTTGACGAATAAATTGACCAAATGTCAAATTGCATATCGTTACGAGCGGAAGTGAGTGGCTGGGATGCCGCGCATGCGTTGATGTCCGGGACCATCAATTCATTTGGCACGAGGTTCCTTCGGGATGTCATTTCCATACGTAGTAGTATAGTTCCATGGTATACATAATTTTGTTGCAATTTCGATTACGAAGTGAACTCTAATGCATACTTACATATTATTATGAAACATGTTTGATAGTGGTTAGCGCTTCTGACTACTGAACGTCGCGGATCTGAATCCGCAAATGTTTGTGTGATGAGCACGAACATTTTGTACCTAAGTCATGGATGTTATGTATGTAAGCATTTATGAGAGAGGCCCCCGCCATAAACCTTGCCTGGTACTTCGTAACACAAGGAATAAAACTCCTTACTTCGAAACCAGATGATTCGCGTATTGTCTGGCGCATATATGTTTACTTATAGTCTGCTGACTGATGTTTCAGACCCCGTACACACTGCGATTTTTAGCATCGACCCAGTCACGCGCGACAGCATTGCACCTCACGAAATGAACAAATTCAATTTGGCATCGATGCAGTCGCCCGTTAGCATCGATGCAGAAGCTCAACTGCATCGATGCTATTGCGTGTTATTATCCAAGCAGTCGCTTATAAACAGTACAAAAGTTGTCAATGTCCAGCTTTGCATCGCGACTGCATCGATGCTGAAAGGCGTAGTGTGCAAACGGTCTACAGTTAAGAAATAAGGCTGTATGAGCACATATCATATACTATACAAAATACTGGGGACCCGGGAGAACTTTGTTTCTACAGTGGCCACGTTCCAACCGTGGTAGTCCTTCTGCTGATTATGATGATGAAGCTCTTGAAAGTTATTTAACTACAGCTAAGTACTAAACGTTAAATTAAAATTAGCGAAACAGTATAAATTACACACAAACAGAATACGTTCAGTAGTTATAAACAAACCGATTGCACACGCCACGAGGATCTAAGGCCCGGTGAAGCTTATCTGAACAACACAAACTACGGGATTTAACGCAACTTAAACTTATCTTTATAGGTAAATATGGTATTTACCTTCCCGACGTTTCGACACGGTTACACGCGTCATGGTCTCGGGACAACTGCTGAAGCTCGGCGTCGTCTGCCTGTGCGAGTTGAAATAGTTTCTTCTACCCGCACACTTTGAATATTTATTGCACTTGTACAGTCAGCTCGACAAACAACACTTACAGTATCCGGGTTATTTACGGACGGCACAACACGCGATTTGCACTTTGTTATAACTGGGTTCCAGGTTGGTGACAAACGAAACCCATCATCCCGATTGAAATTATTATATTTCTTGATTTCAATTGCTTCACGTACTAACCTAGTGTGGTAGTAGCGATCAGTAGAAAGGATTTTTGGGTCATGAAGTTCTATCCAGTGACTTGGGCCTGAATTAAGCAGATGTTCGGCTATCGCAGATTTACCCGTCTGTAGATTCTTAACAGCTGAAATGTGCTCCTTGACTCTTTCAGCGATTGTTCGCTTGGTTTGTCCAATATAGGCACTACCACAGCTGCAATCTATCTTATAAACACCCGGCGTCTGCAAAGGTATCACGTCCTTTGGTGAGCGTAAGTACTTTGTTACTTTTGACAGCGGACTATATACAGTCTTAATGGAGTATTTGTTAAGTACTGTTCCAATTTTATCTGTTATGCCTTTTACATATGGTAGAAAAGCAGGTTCTCGGCTCACCATCGGTTGTTTTTCTCTCTTAGACCTCTTCTCCATTTGATGTCTCGTCAAACCGTATCCGTTCCCATCAAGTACCTTTGCTACATGGTTAAGTTCTCCTTCTAAATGGTCAGAGTCACATAAGCTGTACGCCCTATTGACAAGCGAGGATACCACAGATTGAAGATGACGAGGATGATGATGTGAAGAGGCATGCAAATATCTGTCTGTATGCGTTGGTTTGCGGTACACAGAGTGGGCCAAAGTTCCATTTGATTTCACTGACACAAGAACGTCAAGAAAAGCCATCGATTTGTTCTGCTCAATTTCATACGTAAACTTAATCTTTGGGTGAATAGAGTTAAGGTGTTGAAGTTATTGTTCCACATCCGCCTGGTTTCCATGTATAATACAAAACACATCATCAACATACCTTTTCCAGAACTTTATAATATCAGGGCCACTTGATAACGCTTTTTCCTCAAAATGCTCCATCCAAATGTTTGCAATAATTGGTGCCACAGGACTACCCATTGCTACACCATCTTTTTGGAGGTAATATTGGCCTTGATACAAAAAATAGTTTCCGTCCAAGCAGTTTTGTAAAAGAACAATGTATTCTTCTGGCAATTCATTGTCAAACAGTCTCTCTTTGATGACCTCTAGGCAATCTTTCAGCGGCACATTTGTGTACAGCGATTCTACATCAAAACTCACCATTATGTCACCAGGTTCTATCGTAATATTCTTCAGCAGCTCTATGAAATGTATCGAGTTCTTCACATAAGATGATGACCTTCCAGCTAATGGTTGCAACACTCCAGCAACGTGTTTCGCCAAACTATATGTAGGTGAATCAATTTGGCTCACAATCGGTCTAAGTGGCACGTTACATTTATGTATTTTAGGCAAACCATATAGTTTTGGTGGCTGTACGGACTTGGCCTTATAAAGACTTGCATACTCAGCCTCTGTGAACAGTTCCTGACGCTCCTGAATTACAGCGCGAATTTGACGTGTTACTCTGGCAGTAGGGTTAAATGACACTGGCTTGTAAACGTTTGCATCAGAAAGCATAAGTCTCATTTTACTGTCATAATCTTCAACATTCATAACTACAGTGGCGTTACCCTTGTCTGCCTTCAGAACCAAGATGTCTTGGTTCTGACGTAAATTACTCAGTGCTTTACGCTCTTCCATAGTTATGTTGCTCTTAGGCAGCCTAGACTTTCGCAAAATTACTGCTACATCCTGCCTCAGAACATCCGCATCTGCAGAAGGAATTTTGTTGCGAATTATAGTCTCCTCCACGCCACAGATTATTTTCTCATAAGGTACTCTCTTAGGTGTTAATGCATAATTCATCCCCTTTGCCAAAACATTCTGTGTAGCTCCATCAAGCGCAACATTTGACAAATTTATCACCGTATGAGTATTTAATGCGGCTGACTGTACTAAACTATTCGTTGGTCTCGCGTTCTGTAAATACCCACTACGGCGTTGGCGGTCACGTAATTTGTCCAATTTGCGATCATGACTGTTTTTACACAAATCACGGGTGCGAGCTGCTTGCAAATACGTGATATTATCGCACTTGTCAAAATCATCACGGGACCACAATACACTGCATTCCTGATGTAACACATATAACTCACTCTGAACTTTTTGCAACTGACTGTACGTATTTTTAATCAGCTGTTTTAGCAAACGAACACTCGAAGCTTATCTGAAAAATAAAACAAACAAATCCGACAGTTAATATCAATCAGTCTTAACTTCACTTTTGAAATCATATAGAAAACAAGAATTATTTTTTTGTAGAACCTTCTAAAGCCTTTTTTTAAATTTTGGTACATGAACAGTACTACGTTCGAAGCACTAATGAGATTATAGCACGATTAAGGATTGAGACTCGGTTTAGTTCTAGTATTATAGATACACAAAGTTGGACTAAATCCATTCCTCTTTTTGGCTTGGATAGGATTTTCACACTTTAGGTACTGATTCTGTTCTTCTGTCCTGGGTTTTTACACACCTTTGTCGCTCAAAATTTTTTGGACTGCAACGTGCCAGCGTCGTCCTATAAAGGATTATTCAAAATCAAAGTCATTTTTAATCCGACTCGTTCTGTATTGCTTTACCACAAAATTTATTTTAAAATAAACTTTTTGTTATCTACTATAGTTTTCACAAAGATATCGCTATATAACACATTATTTGATTGATTTTTCATAAATGACGTCAATATTTCAAAATTGACTCGAAAAGATGAAGTTTTGCCCGTAGCTACAAACCTATACATCCCCCCGGTTGGGATGTAGAAATTTGTAGCTACAAGCGCAAAACCTCTATGTCTCACCTCTACAGTACCTCATTATTTTACAAATAGAACCACCTTCAAAATACTGCGTAAAAAGCTTAAATAACGCATTAGTCTTCTTTCTAGAAGAAACAAATCATTTTGTAGTCGGTGTATGATGTATTTTTAGAGTTTAGACTGTTGAACTTTAAAAACACAACTCGCTTTGACTTCTCGTTTTCGGTAAATCCTGAGACAAATATTAAACATACTTACCAGCCATAATAGATCAACATACTAAATTCTCATACCAGATTCTGATGATATCACATGCATACATGTCGAATTGACTACCTAATTTTTTTGAAGTCGGTAAAAATCAAGACTTTTAGTTTGGCTATGCTATTAATCCATATGCTATGCTATTTCATGTCCTCAGCTGTGTGCAACAAAGGGTAATGAAATGACAAATTCTCCGCCCGAGGCTGCATATGCATACAATTGAGCTGTGGTTTCTACGGTATTGAAGTATATTACACTGTTTTAATTAATGCAGCTAAGAAGCATATTAAAATATTAATAGGAGTGCATTAAGGAGCGTGTGCCCGTTAAATGGGTACAAAGTAGAAGTCATAAGGTTAGAAGTTGTGTCATTTTGAACTCTAAGTTTTTAATAATAAAACGCAACTTCAAAGCCTGTTTTTTCCGACTTCAAAAAAAATGCACTAAAAGTCTAAAATAAACTTTTGATCTATTTTCGGCGACCAATTTTATTTTGAAGTGTGTAAGTATCAGAGGATAGTTAATGCTTGAGATGGTCAAAGTGATAGCACCAACTCGAAAAATAAACTGTTCGCCTAAAATGGATTTTTAAAAAGTTACTTTTCTTTCTTTATTTAAAGTGATTACACATAAGCTTCTATGCGTTAAGGAGTTCCACTATCAGCTCAGCTCCACACAATATTGACTTTCAGATGCAAGAACATGTCAACATTAAGATTATAGTTAAAAAAAAACACTTTACGTGCCTTTAATATTTGAGGTTTTTCCTCGATTGCATCAAGATCCCATCATCAGATCACATCAACAATGGGACCAACTAAAAGGTATAACCTCTAGAAAGGCATAAACGAACGACATCTGCATCATTCTGTTCTTTGAAAGGAACAAAATATTTTTCAACTCTGCGTTGCCATACGACAGTTATTGACAATTGATCGGTTGCCTCTGCTTCCATAAATCAGCGAGATAAAGGCGACATTTCAAAAAGATAAATAAAACACGTTTGCGAGCAACAAGTCCTTGTCATAGGACACAAAACTCAAACGAAATATTGCAACGGCAAACAACGAGATTGGCCCGCGATGAAAATATAATATTTTGTTTCTGCATTTCAGGGCAGAAGTTGGTGCTTTGGTGGCATTAAGTTTAGAAGCTGTTTTTCAAATTAGGAATTCATTATAGAAAAGCCCACATTTTTTATAATGTCTAAATTATTAAATAAATCCCAGTTCTGATTTCATCCTTTTTTTATTGATCCTTTGAAAATGTTCAGGCAATTAATTTCGATTGAGAGCGTTTTCATATTTAGGTGACTTAGACCCTTTTCTCACTGTGACTTTTAGCAGCGATGCAGTCGCGATGCTAACTCGCGTTAGCATCGATGCATTCGCAAAATATCAACCTTTACACACTGCGCTACTTTCAGCATCGATACAGTCGCGATGCTAACGCGCGTTACCATCGATACAGTCGCGATGCAGAAGCTGGAAATAGTCAAAGTATGTACTGAATGGAATGAAAACTCTTGGCGACTGCATGGATACTCAATAAAATCTGTTCATTGCGTGAGTCACGATGCTGAAGCGCGTTTTCAAAACTCGCGACTGTATCGATGCTAAAATTCGCAGTGTGTAAGGACAGTCACGCTGCTGATAATTTTATTATTAAATGGCTGCTGCCACACTGCTGTCGCTGTAATGTGAAGGCATACTTAAATACACGTGTCAAAAGACACAAGTTTTTTTTCACCTGAACTTTTTTATACCAACTTAATATATCAACCTGTAGTATATTTTAAGTACTTCAAGCCTGCAATTTACTTTGCCAAGAATAGTTTATCGATAGAAACAGTATGGGAATTAGTGTAATACCTGATTGGTCCTGATAATGGAGCTTCAGAATACACACAAATACGTCAAATGCGGCCTCAAGAACCCTGTAGTTACCCCTCGCTGAAAAAATAAACATTTCTAAGAGCTAGGCGAGCAAACACGATTATTGTCGATAATGGAGGAAATCTGAAAGTGGAGGGGTCTGAAAGAGCCATGATAAGATTACTTACTTCAAGGGTTCCGCGAAAAAATATGAAGAGAGTAGCTTTAACTTGATTTTCATTGTGCTTACATATTCTAGTTATCGCAGTTAGCTAGGAACACTCAACTGAAGGTCCCTGTAGTAAGTACTGTCCACCTGCTTCGGTGGCGCAGCGGTTAAAGGGTCGCACTTCAAAGCGACGGCTGCGCCAGAGGTCCTGTGTTCGATCCCCGGGTCGGGCCAAAAATACGTACCTGCGTTTTTCTGTTCAGAATTTCTCTGGGTAGCCCGGAGTTTGGAAGTTGGCGGTGTTTAACCCCTGTGCCTCGGAAAAGCACGTAAGGCCGTTGGTTCTGCGCCTGATCTCTCTCCGGTCGTGTCAGATTGCTGTCCCATCGGGCTATGAGAGTGAAAGGAACAGAGAGTGCACCTGTGTTTGCGCACACACTTGTGCACTATAATATGTCTCGCGCAGTCGGTTAGTCGTTGTGACTGGCCACCGTAGTCGAAATCGGCTAGGGGGACTATTACTATTATAGTAAGTACTCTCCGCACCCACTTTCATAACCTTGGTTCACTTCAGTGCCGTTACCAGAGTTTACGACGGGTTTATTCGCTAGCGACGACGTAAACAAGTCTATGGAATGTTGCACAGCGCCTCTAGCGGTCACTGACAGAAGTAAAATTTTCCACACAAAAAGTAACTTCGTCGCCAGCAAGTAAAACCTTCGACGCTATCGATTAAACTCCAGAATTAAACACTTTTTTCTTTTAGTTGTGTCATTTTAGACGTTGTCAATATCATCACCTTACTTATTTATAATTTTGTATTTATTAAGTATAATGTATTCCATGTTTGTTTATTAGTATTCTGGTTAAATAGTATCTATATTTGTATAATATTAGTATGAATGTTTTCGCTTCAATTGTTCAGAATTTTTCGATTATACGTCACTTATTGTTGACTTAAAGTGACACGATATTTCGGCCGTGATTTCCGGTCACGGGCCGAAATATTGTATGAAAATCCATCCATCATTGCGTATACTGTAAAAAACTTGCACACGAGAGTCCCGTGCTCTGTATTTGTATCCTACAAATACTTTTTGACTTTGAAAGATACTCTGATATTTGTAATGAAACAATCGTGATAAAAACTCCTTAAAATTTATTCGGTACTTACAAATTTAACAATATATAAATTACGATAGTTAGCTATTTACAAACTATGTACACTATTACACTACTTTGAGTAATAAAATATACAATTTCATCTAAAGCGTTGATTGATATTATGATGCGGAAAAAACAAACAAACTGTAAAAAAATTATATGATATTGCAATACTTTATAAAGCAAAAAACTAACACTTTAATTTTAATTGAATTATTACAAGAGATTTCTTATTTATAAATATTATATTATTATATTTCAAACTCCTTTAATTATATTAAAAAAAAACATAATGCATTAAAAAAATAACTTATTTCAGGACCTCAAGAAGAATATTAGCATATTTAAAATACTCTAAAATCATAACGGTCCAAAAGTTCTTTTTAAGGGACTTAAAAATTGTTACACCGTCTTGCGCCCATAAAATTCAACTGAAAAAGACCTCTTGAACACAGATTAAAACGCAAAGGTTAAATATTTACGATTTCAATGGATATTTTCGTAGCTAGGGATGCGATATGTTTATAATTTATCGAACAGTTTATGAAACTGTTATAGGTACTAGCAAAATAAAAACGTAAGCGTTGTCGGTAACTTATATTTTATTATTTCGTTGCTGAAGAACGATGCGTATGTCATATCAAATCTTGTATTTCTTTTTACGTATCAACTAAATGCTTATAGTTATAATAAAACATGCATCGTAGCATTATCTTTTGGTTTTAAAATTAACATGAGTTCATAATATCTTTTTTTTTCAAGGGTGTTTTGTGCGTGAAGTATTTAAGTATAAACTAATAGATACGGACAACAGCACGTCAAGGTAAACACTGCGGTGTCTTATGATGCCTTAATAAGGGCTAATTTGCAACAAAAGTGGGTAACCTGATATGCTGGCGTCTGAACATTATTAATGCAAATATTCCAACTCTCGATTTCCAACTTTGGTGTCAATAGTAGACGTAAAGTAGCGTGTCTCTCTGTCTACTACAGGCTGCATTTCCGAGAGTGCGCGAGAGAATTGCTCGACCTGATTCCACCAGCCCCCTTTCACCAGAGAAACACTAGACGCGGGCGTGGTCTCCACCCTTACGTCGTAGACATACAACCGTTTCTCATGCGCATGGCTAGGGAGTGGAACGCGCTGCCGGCAGAAGTGTTTCCTAGCCATTATAATCTGGATGAATTCAAGAGAGAGAGTGAATAGGCTATTACTAGTAAGACATGATCCATCCTAGGCCACATCATCGCTTACCATCAAGTAAGATTGTGGTCAAATGTCTGCCTATATATTTAAAAAAAAAAACGATAGATACATTGAAATTATTAGTACATCACTATTTAACTGCCTCACTCCCTCGCTCCAGTAAAGCGAAGGCTGCCTTCAAAAGTTTTAATATCAGTTGCTAACTACCTCAAAGGGCTGAGCAGTTCGGAAATTATGGAGAACCTCTTTTTAGGAATTGGTATTGGTAAGTAAATAAAAATGATTAAAATCGGTCGGAAAAAAATGAGTAGCTGATATAAAAATAAAAACTTTTTTTGGACCTCTCTAATTGATACGTCATCTTTATTGACACAAATATATATTGACACAAATAATAAGCAAAGAGGATTTTTTTTAAAAAAAAATATCAAAACATTCAACGGTTGCTGGTAAAAGTATTTCAGAATTGCGATAAACGTAGGGATCTTTTTTGCTCATTATATATTAGTCGATTCATTTCTAACCTGAGCGAGTCCTCCTAATTGTAATTAAAATTACAAAGACTTAAACGACAATAACAAAATAAGATGAATCTAAGAACCCTTACACACTGATTCGAACAATAAACAGCATCGACTCTGTCGCGCTTCTGCATCGACGCTGAATTCAATCTGTTCATTGCGTGAGTCGCGATGCTGAAGCGCGTTTTCACAACGCGCGACCGCATCGATGCTAAAAGTCGCAGTGTGTAAGGGGTCTACGAGATAAATAATTGCTGGAAATTGACTAGCAGTTGTTTTAATCACCTAAATTAATTTAAGGAAAATAAAAAAATAAAAATCTCAAACAAATCTTTACTCTAAACCGAATAAAGTCTTTTCGTATGTTAATGACAAACAAATCAACACACAGCTTAGTAAATGAAGCACACCAAAAATATTTTTTGAATTCAAATGCATCATGAATTTTCCCCAACAAAATAATCTATTCGAGTAACAATCGCAGTCATCTCTTAAATACCTAACCTGCACAAAATTTTAGATTATTCGCGTACAAGATTCACACGTTTAATTATTTCATTCCCTGCTAAATAGTGGTTCAGTGCATACAGTTTTAGGATGTAATTACGGGTTAGCTAGTGTTGGGAAAAGTGTCGATACTTATTTTTATCGAGACAAGAACATTTATTCGCTTTCACGATCAAATTATGAAAAGGTTTTTATCACCATCACCATTATTCATAAGCAAGTCCATTGCTGAACATAAGCCTCTCCCGTTGCTTTCCACAGCGACAGGTTGCACGCGGTCTTCTCGCAGTGTCATCCTGCTATCTTTGAATAACAAAATTAAAAAAAAGTTATTTGCAAGCAATGAAATGTAGTATGGTGACCAAAACATGAAGATCAAAATCTGAATCATCAGTTTCATAACTATTGCGTATCCAGGCTTCGTGTTTTTCTGATGTATCCTATTTACTTCAGGTATATTTGGTGTTTTTATACGAGATCGAATCAGAAATAAGGAGAAATAAGGAGTACAAAGGTAACGGATATAGCCCCGAGAATCAGTAAGCTCAAGTGGCAATGGGAAGGGCACATAGCGTAAAATAACTGACGGCCGTTGAGGCAGAAAAGTTCTAGATTGGAGATCCTTCGACCAGAGAGGCAGCGTAGGACGTCCACCGAAGAGATGAACAGACGACGATGACGATGTGAAAATCGCAGGAACGAACAAGATGCAGACCGCTTGTGATATTAGACCGCGAGTCGCTGTGGAAAACCATGGGAGGCCTAGGTTTAGCAGTGAACGTTCTTTGGCTGAAAATGATGATGATATTGACAATAATATCGATAGTTTACTTTTACCACTGCACAACACTGGCTTTAGCTATTCCAACCACATGTTTTAGATAACAGCAACATTTGAATACAAATTCAAATGTAGTTACATACAATTCAGAAAACCATGTTAATAAATTGTTGAATCAAAAGGACCCTAAATTGAGAGTTTGGGCTACCTAATTTAAAATAACATTAACAAAGTAGGAAGTATTAAAATCATCACACATTGAAAGGTCTCCTTGAATACTCTGACTAAATTTCCAGGCTCTTTCGTTTACTAAGTATTTGATCCAAAATGACATCTCATTTGTAATTACGTACGCGTACAATTCGAAAAAAAAGGGTTTGGTTGCAAATGGAAGACCTCATTCAATACAACATTTTCAGTTTTCACCAACCAGTCTTTTCGTATATTTAGATTGCAATATTTAACTTATATTATCAGGATCTTGGAATAATTCAAGATGACAACTAAATGGCGTTTAACTTTCGTTTAGTAAGACAAAAAGTAAGTGTATCTAATTATTTCTCAAATAGTTAATTTTAGTTTCGGATGTGATTGATGAAACCTTCAAAGGTCTTTATTTCAGCTTTGATAAATAATTTAAATGCAAACTATTGAATATAATTATATAATCAATTCTGATACACGTGCTTTAAAAACTTTATTACCTATTATTAGTAAATTCACTAACTAATAGTTAAAATGTCATTGAATCCTTCCATTAACAATAATTTCGCTTAATAACCCGCGAAAGCAAGCTTTTAATTTTAGAATATAGGTATTCAATTAACTTGAATAAACTAAGTTATTTAACTACAATGAAAACAATTACTTTTAACTAATTAAACTATAAAATTGAGAAACATGTTTAAAACTATTCGATGTGACACATCGTGTTAAAAACTCTATAACAAAACTTTCTTACACTAACTTTTAAACCGCAAAGTTAGAAACTCTTTGGAACCTATACATATCACAACACTTCTAAAAATTTAAAAAGTCAACGTCAAGTTTCGCCTTATGTTATCTGTGGGGCTCAATGTCAGCTGTAACCACATAAGTATTCCCATGTTTTTTACACGGCGAATCGTCAATGCCATAGAAACATACACTCCTTTGCGGATACACTTTGGGTTTAAAATCTACTGAAGAACCTAAATTCCTAGGCAGTGTTTTGGATTTCTTACAACTAAGATCACTTTTTAAGCAGTAGTCATAGATAATTTTTGGTCCTTCGTTGAAATATTGGCTATAGTAGCCATCACTGTCGAATGTCATGCTTCGGGAGAAGTGGTCGAGGCAATAGTGGGGGGTGTGTGAGCCCTCGGGGCATGTCCGGGGCTCTCGAGGGGGCCCTATGGCCCACGGTTCGGGGGGGATTGGGGCCCACGGCGGGGGCCCCAAAGGTCACCCTCAGCGAATCGGTTTGGAGACTATGATGACGTCGGGAGCAGATCGGGTGGTCTCAGCGCTCATCGGGCGGCGGTCGGACATCTTTTTATCTGTAACAACAAAATAGTTGAGGTACTAAGATAAACCTATAACCTAAGATATATCCATTTACGATATGAAAAATTCGTAAATTTTAACTATTGGAATCAGGGATGCATCTTAAATTACCAGATTGCATATCAAGAATTATTTTAAAATATTAAATACTTTTGGTTCTGAATCTGAGAGCTCTCTTCATTTTTCTTTTGACACTATCCGTTGTTGGTAAAGTAGGTGGTGAGAGATCTCGAATCGATGACAGCGCTTACAGTGACCAATAAAAACAACATTGGAGGACGTCTGTTACCATTTCTAGCAATTCAGTTCAAAATTTACGTAACCGTGTTATATTTTATCAATAAGTAAAATCGACAAAACAGATAAAATAATACTAGTCGTCACCCAAGATTTACGATGCACTTGGAATCGAACCCCTTCTCTTAAGCTATCCATGGCTTGCCAATGTATCGGTGGCCAAGTGGCATAGGCATACGCCCGGATAGCCGAAGCGTAGCGTTCCTCGTCTGACATAGCTGCTTTCTTCAAGTGAATTTTATATTATTAAGTTTTTATAACGACAAAACACCATAGAAACAAAATTATAATAATTATTTCATCTTAATTTTTGATCTCGGTGGGCAACACCATGAAGTCCACTATCCACTGACATTTGAAACAATGACACAAATGTGCGTTGACAGCCGCGATGTTAAACGCTGCATCTAGGCTAAAGAGCGCCTTCACATTAGAGCGTCAGCAGCGCGACAGCAGCGGATGCCTTTACATTAGCAGCGCAACGGTCGCGCGATTGGGTCGGTCCCACTACACCCATTACCCATTTCAGTGCTAATAAATAAATAAATAAATAAATATCCTTTGGAAATTCCCACGCATCGCCATCTAGTCCCAAAGTAGGTAAGCTACTCGAAGCTTGTGTTATGGGAGCCAGATAACGGATATAATACTTAAATACTAAAATAC
This sequence comes from Pyrausta purpuralis, assembly GCA_963924145.1. NCBI lineage: Eukaryota > Metazoa > Arthropoda > Insecta > Lepidoptera > Crambidae > Pyrausta > Pyrausta purpuralis. Next base: position 9,721,466 of record OZ001666.1, read on the forward strand.
TCATATACATAGAAAACACCCAGACCAATACAAACAGACATGTTCATGCAAACAAATGTTTGTATTGTGCGGGGATGGAACCCGCAACCCGCTGCGTGGAAGGCGATGTCTCGGCCACTACACCGTCAAATACGGGGATGGTATTACCACTGCAATGGGTATAGTAGGACTGCGGCGCTGCTACCGCGCGCTGCCGTGTATAGTATGAAATCATCGGCAGTGCGACTGTCGCGCGTAAGTTGCGCTGCTGCCGTACTGCTAAAGTCGCCTAAATGTGAAAGCGCTCTAAATCGCGTTTATCTTTATGTATCGCTACAAAAACTCGCAGTGTATACAACCATTACAGAATCAATAGCTTCAATCACTGACCACCATATCACATATGAATAACTTACGAGATTTCGTAGCCGGGTGCGGTGGGACCTGGCTTAGCAGTTCGATCGTGATCTCAGCGGTGTTCGTCTGGGTTTGAGCTGGTGGTGACGGTCTGGCTATGGTCGCACCGGAGTAGCCAAAGGTCGAAAATGCAGGGCCGTTGCTGCCGGAGCCTGTGTGGAAAAGAGAGTTGTTAAACTTATGTCTTAGCTGGATTTTTACGTTTAATAGCGATAATAGTCTAAGAGCCGGTGAAGTGAACGTCGACTTTCACCAATTTGATTACTATGACGACGAACATGTTTTTTTTTATCAAATATAATTAACTTGCTCATAGAAAAGTGTTCAAAGCTATTTTTATTCTATTTATCTAAACATACACTGTACCCTAAGTTGGAATTTATCTGATTGAATTGAAAAATTATCAGCTTGCCATGACTTCTCATTTTTGAGAAATCCATGGACAAACATACATACACTTACGAAATTTGTACACGTGTTTGGAAGTCTTCATAGATCTATTATATCATCATATTTTCACTGACCTGTTTGCATCTTCTTGCCAGGTAGCACAGAAATATGTAGGCAAGCCTAGGCTAGGCCTAAGGCTAGGCCGTGTGTTAAGAATTATCGATTAAGATAACAATCACTCGGCTATAATAACAATTGTAAAAAAAATATTAAATTAACAATGGCTATGAACACTTTTCCATGTATAGGCAAATTATCTTAGGCATATTTGTTTACAAATTACATTTCATAAAAAATATGTCCCATTGAGTTCCCAGATCGGTGAAGTTTGATCTTCCACGGCTCCTGTACTATGATCAATGGTATTGATGACCTGGGATGGGATTTATGACCTGCTCTAAAGGCGCTTACTCGTTACACCCATGTGCATTCATTTAGTACGTATTTAATCCGAGAAATTCACAAATGCAAAAAAGAGCATTATATAAACTTGATTCAGTTTACGGACGTTTTGGCAAGTATTAACTAATGGGTAAACCCAGTCAAATCGAATTCCGATACGTATCGACTTTGGAATTGTGCTAAAGTCCATAGAGTACCTAATATAAAATTCTGGTAACAGCCTTTTAATTATTCTATCATTAATTACCTCTCTATTCAAATGATAACCGATAACGCTAACGTTTTACAACTAATGATTAACAAATTAAACATGGGTTAATATGGCTTCAATCTAATTCTATTAATTTTGATTAAGTTTAATAGATACATAATTAATACGAGGCCACGGTCAATAACTAAAACGATGAAGTTTAGTTTTATTTATGAAAATAATTTCGGCGTCATTATCACCTATTAAGTACAGTGTTAAAAATAACTTATTAATATTTGAATATTTAATAATAGGTTACATCTTTTTGATTAAACCGTGACTTAGACGGTGAATACTGTTATTCCAACGTTACCTATACTGAACCGTTACATTGATCAAAATTCATATATTTCCGTTTCGTCTATCGTAACTTGGCTGTAACTTAAAAAACATTAACTAGCAACTTTTCGTGCAAACCGTCTAATAGTTTGTATGTATAGCTTAGTTTGCCTTAAGAGAGGGGTAATATATTAATTACAATATACTACATACAAAGTACAAAGGCTGGGTGTTCACCGTACAACCACCTACTTTTGTTAGCAAGATCAATCAAATTGGTATTCCATTGAGAACTTTAGCCAATTTCCAAGTCAATTTGGCCCGAGGGTCAAAGTCGGGTTTCACCAAAATGCACAAGCTTTAATGAAGGGGCCTCCAATAGAATTGTCCCTAAGTTGCCGGTAAGTTTCAAGAATACAGCGTCTGACATGATATGGCTGATAAATCGAATTAACGATATAAAAATTCTGAAAGCATCGACAATATTTTTTTCTAAACAGCTAACTGCGAAACGCATACTTAAGATTCCAACTGATAAATTTGTGCCTTCTGTCTTTTGGCTATCGTAAAAACCGGCCTAGTGCGAGTCGGACTCGTGCACTGAGGGTTCCGTGCCAACTTAAACTGAATTAGGGAATCCACATACTTCCACTTAGTAAAATACATACTACAATACTTTGTTGACAGCAAATATGACTTTGATTTTCATAGTGTTTGTATGAAGAACAAAGTTATGTTTGCGGTTTTTGAAAATGTAATATATTCATAAAGATGAAATAAGAAACCAAAAATTTGCGCACGGGCGGGACTTGAACCAGCAACCTTTTGGCAAACCGGGCCAAGCGCTCTTACCAATTGAGCTACCGTGCTGTTAGTCCGACCCTGCGAAATTTGTGGTTTCTTATGAAAACGTCAATTGCGTGACGCTTAGCGCCATCTAGCCGTCTGTTTATGAAACAGATGGCCCAAGCAGTTATTCTTTACAGAATAAATTCAACTTGGAATGATGTCGCTTCGCTATCCAATGCTTTAGAATGTTTTTAACACTCACAGTGTCATATTTTACATTCATAAAGATGAAATAAGAAACCAAAAATTTGCGCACGGGCGGGACTTGAACCAGCAACCTTTTGGCAAACCGGGCCAAGCGCTCTTACCAATTGAGCTACCGTGCTGTTAGTCCGACCCTGCGAAATTTGTGGTTTCTTATGAAAACGTCAATTGCGTGACGCTTAGCGCCATCTAGCCGTCTGTTTATGAAACAGATGGCCCAAGCAGTTATTCTTTACAGAATAAATTCAACTTGGAATGATGTCGCTTCGCTATCCAATGCTTTAGAATGTTTTTAACACTCACAGTGTCATATTTTACATTCATAAAGATGAAATAAGAAACCAAAAATTTGCGCACGGGCGGGACTTGAACCAGCAACCTTTTGGCAAACCGGGCCAAGCGCTCTTACCAATTGAGCTACCGTGCTGTTAGTCCGACCCTGCGAAATTTGTGGTTTCTTATGAAAACGTCAATTGCGTGACGCTTAGCGCCATCTAGCCGTCTGTTTATGAAACAGATGGCCCAAGCAGTTATTCTTTACAGAATAAATTCAACTTGGAATGATGTCGCTTCGCTATCCAATGCTTTAGAATGTTTTTAACACTCACAGTGTCATATTTTACATTCATAAAGATGAAATAAGAAACCAAAAATTTGCGCACGGGCGGGACTTGAAGCGACATCATTCCAAGTTGAATTTATTCTGTAAAGAATAACTGCTTGGGCCATCTGTTTCATAAACAGACGGCTAGATGGCGCTAAGCGTCACGCAATTGACGTTTTCATAAGAAACCACAAATTTCGCAGGGTCGGACTAACAGCACGGTAGCTCAATTGGTAAGAGCGCTTGGCCCGGTTTGCCAAAAGGTTGCTGGTTCAAGTCCCGCCCGTGCGCAAATTTTTGGTTTCTTATTTCATCTTTATGAATGTAAAATATGACACTGTGAGTGTTAAAAACATTCTAAAGCAATGTAATATATCTCAAATACATCTCGTTCGATCCCGTCCGAACCAATTTTCGTTAAAAGTATTTGGTAAGATCTACATTACATTTTTTTTTTAATTTACACTCGCTTAGTTTAGAAGTTAAATGGGGGGACGCCCATTTTACCACTTTGGAAGCGTCTAGCTATGAAACGTTAGACTTTAAAAGAAAATGTTGTTAAATACCTCTATGTCATTTTAAAAGAGCACTCTTTAGACACCCCACACGCACAGGTTTTTTTTTTGGTTTTAGTCTGATATATGGGAGCTCAAACCAAATTTCAACAGTGTCATGCTCAAAGTTACAGAATATATGTAATACGGATTCGTCCGTATGTAATACGGACGGACAGTCAGACGAGATAAGGAGACATGATTCGCCCCTTCAGGGCACATTTATTTTTATTTTATTTTTCACTGTACATTTGACACTCATAAGTGGCATATTGTGTCCTTAATTGAATAAACAATATTTTAATTTGAAAGGAGATGTCCCATCCCAGGCCTGTACCATGTACGTAGTACCAAAAAATCGGTAAAAAATTGCTATTTCCAGTAAAAATACAATAAAAATGTTTAAGTCCGTAGTTTAGTGGCTCAAAAATAAAATCAAACACCTTATTTCTTTGTAAAGATGGCAAGGGGTTTTTTTTTATTACTGGGATTTACATACCAGTCAAAAAAACTGACAATGTCAACTGTCATGATCAGTGCTGCCCTAGGTATTGATTTTCGTTCGTTCAGTTTGTTCGTTGCGTTTAAAGTGTTTTGAGTTCTTGCTTCTTTATAACAACCTCGCTTTCTTTTGGATTTGATAACTTCTTCTCCGTGACTTACTTGGCATTAATTGGACTGACCTACCTGCCCTATCTGTTGACCCGGCTTTTGTCGTAATGTATCACAGCTTACGCTGGCCTGCTTCGAGATCGGAAAGGTGTTAAGTAGGTAAAATATCATAGTATAGCAGCTGATCTAGAGCTGCATGACTAATTATTTGTCCATTGTTCTGATTAAATCAAAATACTGTGTGAAATAAAATAAGTAGGTACTATCAAAAGTAAACTGACAGACAAACGTCATTCAAGTGTCAAAGATGGCGTCCTCCGCCATATTGTACTGAGTTGCAATAATGTGGTTTATTTTAATGTTTCAGCCAAAAAACTAAGGCTCTCCATAGAAATAAGTCTTATTAAAACTGTACTACACATATTCGCGTATAATTAGGTATAGCGTACATGGACCTGGCCGAGGCTTCATACATTTTTGGGACATCTCCTTTGAATTTGAAGACAGACAGACAGACTCGCTCTCATACCATAATAAATACTGACCTTATATTTTAACACATAAAATAGTTACTTTTTAATAAATAATTAAAATATGGAAATTGCGATGCGTACGAGTACCAAGACGTCGACGTTTATCGAGCTACTTAGTCGCCCTAATGTGATTATGTATTTAAGGGGTGCTCCCATACATGAAACTGGAACCGAAAAAAAATTTTTAGTCAAACCTTTGCGTGTGGGGTCTATGGATAGGTTTTTTAAAATGACATTGAGTTTCCTACAACCATTTTCTTTTAGAGTCTAATGTTTGGTAGATAGACGCTTCCAAAGTTGTAAAATAAGCGTCCCCCCCCCCCTTCTAACTTTAAACTAAGCGAGTGTAAATTTTGAAAAAAAAAAATGTAAATCATAATAATTACTTTAAACGAAAATTGGTTCGGATGGGATCAAACTAATTATTTTGAGATATAGTACATTTCTAACAACCGCAAACATAACTTTGTTCTTCAAACAAACACTATGAATAACAAAGTTACAGTTGCTGTCAACAAAATATTTTGGTATTATACCTAAGTGAAAGTAAGTGGATTCCCTAATTCAGTTAAAACTGGCACGTAACGCTCAGTGCGCGATCCGACTCCCATTTGACCATTTTTATTTCATTTAATAACTTTATTGCATAAATATCAATCAACAAAAGCTGGAATGAATGCTAAAAGCATTATTTCCTGAATATACTTCTCAAAACGATTGTAATAGGTGCCGGAAAATTATCTTTACAATGTTACACATTAAATGCGTATAACCTCAGACACCACAAATGATTTTAATGCAATTGATCCAATTCAGAGCAAATAATATATTTTTTTAGCTTTTATATGGTCTCTTAGTTTTACTGGCACTTCTGATTATTATTTGCTCTGCGGATGACGGTCTGTCGAGAGAAAAGTCTGTAGGTTGTTATCACCGGGTCGCTGCGCTGTGCCGACATTATTATTATTTAATGGTTTAGAATGTTTTTAACACTAACAGTGTCATATTTTATATTCATAAAGATGAAATAAGAAACCAAAAGCACGGGCGGGACTGGAACCAGCAACCTCTTGACTGACCGGGCCAATCGCTCTACCATTTGAGCTACCGTGCTGACAGTCCGGCCTTGCGAAATTTGTGGTCTCCAATGGATACATCATTGTGTGACGCTTAGCGCCATCCACCCGTCTGTTTATGCCAAGCAGTTATTCTTTACAGAATAAATTCAACTTGGAAATTGATGATGCTTCGCTATCTAATGGTTTAGAATGTTTTTAACACTAACAGTGTCATATTTTATATTCATAAAGACTAAATTATTATTATAACTATCTCGGCTCATAAAGAACTATCCATTGCTTTACGTATTTTGGCAGGTTTGCGCACGTGATGGCTTGTCTTCGTAATAAATAGACAGGGCAACATTTGTGTAAATATTTTTGAAAAATGTGACTTTTATAAAAAAATGGTTTAAATGATTCTTCTTGTCAAACTATTTTCAGGCTTTGCGCATTAAGAGTTCACGTTGTATAATATTTAAATCTTTCGCGTTGCAGTACAATGATAATGAAACGTAAGAAACGTCGAGCAGTAAACAGCATAAAATCCTATTGAAATTTATTTTTACTTGGTGAGAACCGACTTTTTACTCTGTATAAAGAAATAAACTTAAACAGAAAGAAAGATTCCAAATAGAACGTCCAAACAATAAATTACGAAAAAACTTTACTTAAATCCAACGCGAAACTCTCCCAAAAGAATTTCTCTTTAAAACTCCAGTTACACACAGACAGACACTTAAGTTTGTTTAATATCGCATTTCATGAATGTTTTCACAAAAACAGTGCTCATATAAAGTTTTGAAACTGATACTATCTTCGCGAAACTAGTCCCATAATAATAATTTTGAATAACAACGCTGGGAAGCATTGGTTGCCAAACTTTTAGTAAAATAATAACTTTTAGTATAATGATATTATTTGACTTAACTTCAACTAGACCTATAGAAAATTAGTACTTGTACAGAAGTTATTATGCAATTTTCAAATTTGTAATATAACATTTATATTATTATTTACAAAGCCCTGGCATCATCGCCAGGGCTTTGTACAATCTAGTAATTATGGATATAAATTGCAGAAATAATACTTAATACGAGTAAGTAGGCTAATTTGGTTCTAACTAAATGGGTGTTTTTTTCTAACAACACCTCTTTTTCTCTTGTATTAAAGATTTAAAAGCATTCCATTATTATTTTGAAGATTTAAATTATTTTTTGAAAGCTTATTTAGCAAAAGTATTAAAATAACTGAGTCTTTGAAAATCCGAAAAAATATTTAGAGTCGATTTTACTAACATCAGATAAGACTTGTCCAACTAAATAAGTATAAAACGACCGATTTCAAATTGCAATTTACATAAATAATTGCTGACAAATAGGTGACTTTTTCAAATTAGGCGTTTTGTATTATATTCGACAAATATTTCTTATCTAACTTTAATAAAATTGGGACTTAGCAATTGTTTTTTGGCGTACATACCATTCAGCTTTTCTTTACTATAAAATGTTAACTTATCCCTTTCAGGTCCCAATATTTGAATTCTGAGCAAATAAGCTCCGAATAATATAAAAAAAACACTTGAAAAAAGCAACTGTGTCAGACTAGGAATCGAATCCCGTGTCTCACTCTGTCCGAGCATATGCCTATGCCACTCGGCTACCGACTCGTTGACAGACCGGTTGAATTTTGAAAGTGTTTTCTTTAACGCGTAGGCTGCGTGACCTTATCAATGTTGCGAAATTGCATTGCATCACAATATCGGAAGGAAATATTTTCCACAATTAAACAATAGGATAAGATGAAGGAAGCCAATTTATGATTACATTTTTGTTTTTATAGAGTTTTGTCACTATACAAACTAAATAATATAAAATTCACTTTAAAAAAAACATTTGTTTCAGTTGATTTTTCCAATTACAATTTATGTATAAATAAGCTCCTGCTTAAAAAGTTTTACAACCGCTGGTTTACAACTCCGAAGTTGCTTTTTACCATCAAACGTGGGCACAAAGCCGAGGAGAGCTTTGTATTTTGATATCGTTACATTCCAAGTGCTGAATTGTATCAGAATAATGAGCAAAGCAAATAAATTTAACACCCTTTTGAATGCAATTAACGAGACGCTCAGGAATTTAAGAAAAAACTGTAAAGTATATGATTGTTCAAAAATTTTATCCAAAAAAATAGTTTATCCAAAATGCGTGTTGTATTCAGTGAGTATTCATTTGTTTGTCTTTGTCTTGGTTAACTTAACGTGTTGTGAAGTTAATACCTAAATATTTTTTATGCAAATGAAATGGTAACTAAAAGAAAATTCGAGGGCACTAGATAAAAAATACTTTGTTACTCTTTCAAGCGTCTAGGAATGATACATATCAGCAATATAAATTATCCATAATTGTAAATTATTCTTGATAAAAAACCTTTACAAAATCTTAATTTTATACAAGACTGTAGTTTATTATGGCTCCTAAGACCTATAATAGACCTTACTGCTGACCCAAGGAAATTAGTGTGCAAAAATGAACTGTATTGACACGACACCGACGGTCGCATTTGGATGAGCGGGCGGGAAGGGCGTGACATGTACGACAGATCATTCTCATGCGGCTAGTGGCTCAGCTTCCAAGCTCACGCGAGCCAAAAAATTACGTAGGTATCAGGCAAGGAACATTTCATGAATAGCAGATTAAATTTCATATGAAATGAAAATCATTATTAACATTAGTACCGTTACCATGAGTTTACGACGGTTTTACTTGCTAGCGACGACGTAAAAAAGTCTATGGAAAATTGCACAGCGTCTCTAGTGGTCACTGACAGAACTTAAATTTTCCATACAAAAACCGGCTAAGTGCGAGTCGGACTCGCGCACTGAGGGTTCCGGGCTAACTTTAACTGAATTAGGGAATTCATTTACTTCTACTTAGTATAATACCACAATATTTTGTTGACTGCAAATATAACTTTGTTTTTCATAGTGTTTGTATGAAGTACAAAGTTATAATTGCGGTTGTTGAAAATGTTCTATATCTCAAAAACTACTCGATTGATCCCGTTTGAACCAATTTTCGTTAAAAGTTTTTATTAAGATCTACATCAGCAATTTTTTTTCAAAATTTACACTTGCTTGGTTTAGAAATTAGATGGGGGGACGCCCATTTTACCACTTTGGAAGCGTCTAGCTATGAAACGTTAGACTTTAAAAGAAAATAATTTTAGAAATCTCAATGTCATTTTAAAAGACCTATCCATAGATACCCCACACACATAGGTTTAAGTATTTTTTTTTGTTTTAGTTTCATGTATGGGAGCCCCCCTTCAATGTCATTTATTTTTATTTTTTGTATGAGAATCTTAAAGCGGTTAACAGGATACATCTTTCTACAATTGTGTTTTTAATTTTTATTGTGTTTCTAAAATTTCAATTGTGTAATGCTTATAGTTACAGAATAAAGTGGCTGTGACATACGGACGCGTCTTTGCCACAACGACTATATCATCGGCAAATCGGAGGTGTGTGATGTATTTGCCGTTAACATTGATGCCGATTCCTTCCCATTCCAGAAGTTTGAAGGCGTCTTCCAATGCCGCTGTGAACAGTTTCGGAGATATCACATCTCCCTGTCTCACACCTCTCCGCAGTGGAATCGCCCTTGATAGATTTGGTAAGATAGATGTAGCAATGTTTTTAATGTTTGGTTATAAGGACAATAAATTAAAGTGATTTTTTATATATATTTAGTATTTATTTCAGTAAATAAGCAAGATCATCACAAACATTTAGCAATTTGACTATTTAATAATCATAAACAAGGCATAGATTATTATAGAATTTACTTATATCAAATCAGTTACAAAATATCGCTTATATACCTTTATATACTATGGCTATTTTATGACTAAGCACAAATATATAAATCATAAGTATATAACACAGTAAGCATATAAGCATATAATATATGTTACTTCATTACCCCATATTACAGCAAATAATTATTATGTACATAATCATACCTTAAGAACCGATGTTCACTCTCCGCCAGCCCAAAGGCAACTGACTGTCCCTCCGCAGTGCCTTCCTTTTATACCAGTGAACAAACAACTGATCACGCGATTACTCACAGCCGGCGCGACTACGCGCCGTTCGTTTAACAACTTTTATTTTGTAATTCTTTCTTATAATGTTTTAAATTACTAAATACATTTTATTTATGTACTAAATTAATAAATTTATTGTTCTGATATAAATACGTACTTACTAAAATTATATTGAATAATCTATCACCCTCGTGTTCTGCTTCTGTACTCGGACCGACATGGTGGCGTTATTGTAAAGGCACTTCAACACCTCTATATACCTATAGTCTATGTGGCACCGCTGCAGAGACTGAAGCACTGCCCAAGTTTCGATCGAATCAAAGGCCTTCTCATAGTCCACAAACGCTAAGCATAGAGGCATATTATACTCCTCGGACTTCTGTATAATTTGCCTAAGCGTATGTAGCGGGAGGCTGGACTATGCTCTTGCCACTATGCTCGAAGACCTTGACCGAGTATCCCAACAAGTGGGTCTTAAAATGAACATGGAAAAGACGAAAATTATGTCGAACTCCATTGTCGTACCCACTCCAGTATCCGTTGAAAACTCAACTCTCGAAGTTGTCGACGAGTACGTCTACCTGGGACAAGATATCCAATTGGGTAGGCCCAACTTCGAGAAAGAGGTCAATCGACGAATCCAACTCGGCTGGGCAGCGTTCGGGAAATTGCGCAAGAGCGTCTTCTCATCTTATCTACCTCATTGTCTGAAGACGAAAGTCTTCAACCAGTGTGTGTTACCAGTGATGACATACGGATCCGAAACATGGTCTCTTACTATGGGCCTTATAATGAAGCTCAAAATCACACAACGAGCGATGGAAAGGGCTATGCTGGGTGTTTCTCTACGGGATCGAATCAGAAATGAGGAGATACGTAGAAGAACTAAAGTAACGGACATAGCCTTGAGAATCAGTAAGCTCAAGTGGCAATGGGCAGGGCACATAGCGCGAAGAACTGATGGCCGTTGGGGCAGGAAAGTTCTAGATTGGAGACCCTTCGACCAGAGACGCAGCGTGGGACGTCCACCAACAAGATGGACAGACGACCTTATAAAGATTGCAGGATCAAACTGGATGCAGACCGCTAGTGATCGGTCGCTGTGAAAAGCCGTGGGGGAGGCCTATGTTCAGCAGTGGACGTCCTTTGGCTGTTAATGATGATGATAATGATGACATACGGATGGACAGACAGACAGACAGACAGATAGACAGACAGACAGACAGACAGACAGACAGACAGACAGACAGACAGACTTGACAAATCTATAAGGGTTCCGTTTTTTGCCATTTGGCTACGGAACCCTATAAAGTTACGTCGTCGCTTACGAGTAAAACTGTCGCCGCTAGCGAGTAAACTCATGGTAACGGTACTTTTTCTTTTTTTATATTATAGACTGCTGCAAATCGCACTTTGCCAAATCTTAGAGCGTATTACATTTAATTTAATTGACGAATGAAATGAAGCGGGCAAAAAAAATAAAAAAAAAAATAATTGAAATTTTTGAGAGTTGAAATAATTTTGTAATGATTTTGAAGTGGGTCGGTACGAAAATCGCATTATTTTCGTGCAGTTAAATACATAGGGAATTAATTAGTCTCGTTCTGGCGTCGCAATTCACTCTGTTAAAAAAAAAACATTTCATGGAATGAAAATTAATAATAAGTAACAGTCAGTTCCATAAAAGAACTTGAACTACGTCATACAGAAGCATACATTCTTTGAAATATTATTTAAAAAAAGTTACTAGGTACTCTTTGTAATATTACTTTATGATATCTCCACTTGATTGATAATTAATTTAGATGTATAATGTGAATGAAGATTATTTGGATTTGTAATTCTGACAGTATATTACTACTCTTAATGTACGCCAACGGGCAGGTTATATTACACACTATGATCTGTTATAAATGCAATCAAATAATTTCATTGAATGATTGATTGATTGACAATAAATAAATAATATTCGCCAGACAACATACCAATTGTCGTAGTTTCGAAGTAAGGAATTTTCATCCTTGTTTAACGAATACCAGACAACGATTATGACGGGGGCGCCTCCCATAAATACTTAAATACATTCTATGACTCAGGGTATGTACAAATGTTCGTGCTCATCACACAAACATTTGCCACTTACGGGATTCGAACCCACGACGACGGCATAATAGTCAGGAGCACTAACCAATACACCAAACGCGTCGTTAAATGATAGGTATATTGAAGCGACTCGCACGCAAGTATAAGCCAGGGGTTACGATAATCAGGTACTACTTACCATCAGAACTAGGAGCAGTCTCAGTCTGAAACAGGCTCTCCCTCGTCTGGCACCCCGACTCCTTCGTATCAGGCGCACCGACCGACACATCTCTTATCTCTTTCCTCTCCCTCTCGTCACTCTCTCTCAAACTCTTGCGCATCGACTCCTCCTTCTTGCTCGTATCGCTCCGTCTCGTTCTGCCGTTGTGCTCGATTCTGACGTTTTCCGTGACGGGAACCTGGTCTACGTTTCGGCGCCATGGCTCATCTTCAGGGTCTAAGGGTACGTCTGGTATGAAATCCGAGTCTATGCTGCTGGGCTGTAAAGCAATAATTTATGTGAGCAAACATTAACGCAAAAAATTATGGTATTTTTTACATAGGCGGCCGTTTTTAGGGTTCCGTAGCCGAATGGCAAAAAACGGAACCCTTATAGTTTCGTCAAGTCTGTCTGTCTGTCTGTCTCCCATGGGGGCTCCCATACATAAAACTCAAACCAAAATCATTTTTTAATCAAACCTATGCTTGTGGGGTGTCTATAGATAGGTCTTTTGAAATGATGTTGAGGTTTCGAAAACCATTTTCTTTTAAATTCTAACGTTTTATAGCTATCCGCTTCCAAAGTGGTAAAATGGGCGTCCCCCCCCCCATCTTACTTCTAAACCAAGAGAGTGTAAACTTTGAAAAAAAATATTTAATATAGATCGTAACAAATACTTCCAACGAAAATTGGTTTGGACGAGATCGAACGAGTAGTTTTTGAGATATAGCATGTTTACAACAACCGCAAACATAACTTTGTACTTCGTACAAACACTATGAAAAACAAAGTTATATTTGTAGTCAATAAAATATTGTGGTATTTTCTAAGTACAAGCAAGTGGATTCCCTAATTCAGTTAAAGTTGGCACGGAACCCTCAGTGCGCGAGTCCGACTCGCACTTGGCCTTTTTTTTTTGTCGGGGTGTTATCGACTGAGTCCTGTCAGTATATGTCTGTCTCACTTGCACTTACTGACAAAGCTTCGCACTGTATATTCTATCTCTATTGCCATTAGAACGTCAATACTCAATTGATAATAAGCTGACTATACCTCTAAATCATAAATAAAAATTTATTTCTTCACACAAAGTTTTACATAATCAGTACAGTTAGGTTATATGTATGGTGTTACAGACAAACTTTTGTGAAGACTGGTGCTTGCTATGGATTGAGACAATCTGTATTACTGCAATACAAGAAACCAGGTCTCCACCTCCTAAATTCAAAAGATGCTTTATAATATAACAGTAGTTCATTTTTATGTATTGCATCTAAACTAGTATAAATACAGTAAAGTCTTTTAAGAGAATATAGAACAACGAACATAAACAAAACAAAAAAACTAAAGAAACGTCGATATGTGGGTGTCAAAATTCTCAACTATGGTTTAGCGTATCAGTAACTAGCCATCAACGCGCTGCCGGCATGCTATCGATAAGCCGTCAGCTTAAGCAGTTGTCAATTGCTGCTCGTGTTTCTTTTATCCATTTAATTACATTTCAGGTTTTTTTCCCACTGCACCGTGCCGAGACCGTGATAGTAACGTGTCAGGCACAAATACAACACGCTACGTTCTACCTTAGATACCTACCTAAGGAATATTGAGCAAGAGCGAGAGCGAGCAAGAACATATTTTGCCGGCGCCGACATGCTACGTGCATGACTCGCTACGGAGTTAGTAAAAAGAAACCGGCCAAGAGCGAGTCGGACTCGCGCACTGAGGGTTTCGTGCCAACTTTAACTGAATTAAGGAATCCACTTACTTCCACTTAGTGAAATACCACAATATTTTGTTGACAGCAGCAAAGCTTTGTTTTTCAGTGTGTATACGAAGGACAAAGTTATGTTTGCGGTTGTTGAAAATGTGCTATATTTCAAAAACTTCTCGTTCAATCCCGTCAAAACAAAAAGCATTTGCCAGCAAGTAGTTGAAAGTATTTGCTCATATCTAATTTATTCTTTTTTTTCAAAAAATTACACCCGCTTATTTTAGAAGTTAGATGGGAGGGGGGTAATTTACTAGTTTGGAAGCGTCTATCTATGAAACTTTAGACTTTAAAAGAAAATGATTTTAGGTACCTCTTTGTCATTTTTCAAGACCTATCGATAGACACACACGCATAGATTTGACTAAAAAACTGTCTTTTTTAGATTTTAGTTTCATATATGGGAGCTCTCTCTTAAATATCATTATTTTTTGTATAAGAATCGTAAAGCGGTTATCAGGATACATCTTCCTACTAAATTTCAACAGTGTGAGGCTTATAGTTACAGAATAAACTGGCTGTGGCATACGGACTGACAGACAGACAGACAGACAGACTTGACGAAATTATAAGGGTTCCGTTTTAAGCCATTCGGCTACGGAACCCAAAGCAGTGTTGTATTGAAAACTTTGACACCTTGTCCACTAGACCGTTCCGTCGTTTAGGCATGGTATCAAAGTTTTTAATACAAAGATATATTTTTGCCGGACACGTTCCTAGCACGGTCATGGTCATACTGCGGGGAACTAGGCAAAGAGCTTTACTATTTTTCCCTGCAGAGAGAACATAGCGTTAGCAACTCGAATATATTTGTATACTTTAAGATTTTAGACCCATTCCATACATTGCGGTTTTACGTAAAAGTCGACTTTTTCAAACCACTTGCGGAAATAAAAAGTTAAGGGCCTTGTTAAGGGTTTAGAAACGGGTTGAAATGTTAAACCGTACACAACCATCAGTTTAATCAAAAGCTTAAAAAAAAAAAAGCCCACCACAGGCGCCGACCATTAGAACGGACAGTAAAGGACCCTTCACTTCCGACCAATTACACTTTTTCCGTGTCATCCAAATTCATTGGGTGCAGTAGGGTTGTCGAATTTCCAGTTTTCTAATCACATAGTGTATCACAAGGCTTAACGAAGCTTTAACAAATTCACTACGAGGTATAAATTGTATGTAGGTATCAAACATTATCGCTGGGAAACGACTTCATTTGTGCAATGTATGCATCGCTCACACGTAGGAAACGACGAGCATTGCCACGAAGGCCCTAGGCTTCTTTCAAGTGTGATGAGTTGAACAAATACAAATTATATGAATGTGGACAACTTATCCCTCGGGTCGAGATCGAGCGGGATGAGTTGACCAAAGACTCTTAGACCCCTTGCACACTGCGTCGAGCATCGCTGCTGTTAGCATCGATGCAGCTGTCGTTAGCATCGATGCAGTTGCAGGTTAACATCTATCTAGAAGTGCGACTGCATCGATATTTACGGGTGGTATTAACGATGCAGTCGCCAATATACAGATATAATTTGACGATGTCCAGCTTCTGCATCGCGACTGCATCGATACTAATAGTAGCGCAAGTGTGTGAAAGTTGAAATTTTGCGACTGCATCGATGCTGCATCGCGACTGCATTGCTTAAAGTCACAGTGTGAAATGGTCTTAGTTGTGTGCGTGCGCGCATCGTTTTCAGTGTCGTCGTTAAGCCTTTTATTACACTCTTTAGAGTATCTATCCGGTATATTTTCTTTTAAAATTCTTAGTCGTTACCTAAAATCGAAATTATTCCATTCTGCCAATGATTAGGTACTTGGGGTATAGCAATTGTTTCGATGACTAGGTACTAATGCTCATAATAGAACAGTTACATCAAAATGTCAGAAAAGAAATTGATGAAATAAGCCTTGATTTTAGTTTGCTTTGCCTTTGATAAGGCGATTTACTAGTGATGATTATTTTCTACATGAAAATTTATATAGCTTTATGAGCAGAAATCAGAAAAAAAAGAATAAAAAAAAGGAAAAAAGTCTACTTCAGTAAATAAATTAGCGACAACCCTTGCTCATGGAGTTCGCGACCGGCAACAGCCCCCAATTAGTGACGCCTATTGAATATGTCGGGAAATCGCCAAGCTAAATTAAAGTTACACCAGAAAAAAAACGCATAGTACGATTTGCGCTTAAAAACTAAAAAAAGTTTGATTTTACTAGTTTTCATTTTAATTACTTAACTTTTACTCGTAAGGAACTTGGATGGAAATGAAATAAGATGGTTTATTCTTAGTTTTTGCACAAAGGCCATACGCCACAGTCACAAAACGCCGATACCGGCATAATATATTTTCACCTTTGTTGTTTTTACAAGTTTTCAAATTCTCACTGCAAACAGTTAACGCTAGTGGCCGCCACATGGTACAAACCGATGTTGCTCAATTCTTGTGGCCCGAAGTGGCCACTCAACACCGACACAAAATGCAAACATACGTCACTATACACCTTGCTTTTTTAACCGTCTTAAAGTCGAAGGCCACTTAAAGTATCCAATAACTACTTGTCAGTCGTAAAATAAAACTTGTTTATTATTAAGATTTCAAAAACTTAAGAACTATAAAAGTTGTTATCACAATAAAAAAGGAAAAGGATAACATGTCCTAGAGGTTTATTAAGATGGTAACATAACGCGGGTTTCGGCTCTAAGACGGTTAAAAAAGCACGGTGTATAATAGACCCAGGAATTCCCAAAAGATATCAAAATTAAACGAAAATGCTTGTAAAATTTTTTTAAGTGGTTAAAAAAGATTGTCGAAACGATCGTTACATTTGTGACAATTTGTTACATTGCATGTATCCAATAACAATGGTATCGTCTTTTTTTTTTGACCTTCTTCGTCGGAGTTCATTTCGATACTGCATGCAAGTATGGATTAAAACAAGTAGCGGCCACCGACCACTAGTGTCGACCACAAACCACAAGTAGCCGTTGCGCCAACTTTGTAGCCGCTTCTGGCTTATTGTGGTGGTGTTTGTAGCTGTGGCATGTGGCCAGTGTGCGGTAACCCTTACATTTGCGAAGTGGGGTCTTCAACGTGACCACAGTAGTTCAAATAAGCCATAATACGTGCCACTAAACGTGACCAATAGAATTTTAGTCGTTGCCACTAGTTATCGCCACAAAGAAATCATGTGGCTGCAATGTGAGCGACAAATTCCACCACTAGTCCACTAGTGGCTCAATTGCGGCCACCCAAACGCCTAGTTTGCGTCGAATGTCGAAAATGTAGGAAATTATACTCGTCCACATCTAGTGGTCACGTTTAGTGGATTCCACTAGGGATTGGCCAAATGTGTGCTTGCTCTTTGAGTCTAACCCCGTTACTAATAAACAATGCTAATAATCGTTGAATAACGTAAGATGTTTTGTCACTTTCTTGACAACTTGCATAACTAAAATATCTGAATAAGACAAAACATGATGTCTATAACTAAATAAAAATATACGGCTGTCTTGTCAAAAGAAAATTCCTTTTCCCAATATGTTTTTTACGTACCTAGTAACAAATACGCGCCCATTTCGGGGAATTTCTTATTGTCTTGTTTGAGACTATCCGATAGATTTTGTGTTATTTTTTTCGGGTAAAGTAAGTATGTACAGACAACAGCACGTGAATGTAAACACTTCGGTATCTTAAACAGTTGTGAGAGGGGTCAATTTTGCAACAAAAATGTATAACTGGATGTGCTGGCGACAGTACCATACCTACATACAAGGATAATGACACAGTTTTACTGCCGATGACAAGAATTTCTGAATGTTACTAATTACGCTTAACTTTATTATACGAGTAAGTTCAAATCGTTTAAACAAAGAGAGACCATTTCTGCTTAGCCTAAAGGCATGACTGGTAGAGAACGCCATATGGCGTTAAGTCCACCTTTTGTACAACATTTTATTATTGTGCAATAAAGTATAAATAAATAAATAAATAAGATCCTTTTTTGAAACAGCATCCTGATGATTTTAAGAGTTATCTACATCATCGGCGATGCCTCTCTCAATCCAATGCCCAATTAGTTTTTTTTCTTATATTAACCTAATGCTTTAGAATTAGGTTAATATTAGAAAAAAAACTAATTAGTAAGAGCAAGTAGCTCAATTAGTAAGAGCGTTTGGCCCGGTTAGCCAAAAGGTTGCTGGTTCAAGTCCCGCCCGTGCGCAAATTTTTGGTTTCTTATTTCATCTTTATTAATATTAACCTTTTAATTCATAAAAAAACTGAAAAAAGCCTTAAACACTCATTTCATTAATTTTTATTTTTTTAAGTTACTCCATTCTATTTGTTTCAAATTGTTAACTATAAAATTACTTAGAACAAGACCTTAAAGGCTATTTTATTTAGATACTTATATTCTTGAAATTCGTAATTATATTACCTAATAAAAAAAATCATTTTACCGGAATTATGTTATCCTAAAATGCATTTTTTTAAAATAAGCATAGATTATAATTGAAGGAATATAATGAAGGCCACTCTCAGATTGCCATTTGAAAATTCTTATAAAAGAACTAATTTAATAAATACCTATCACAAAAAAAGAATAACAGTTTATTATCCAAAAGCCTTCCACTTAATAAAAGCTTCCTACACAAGTGACTGGTTGCGAAGATACCGGAAAAAGATCCTTGCAAAGATCGCAGGATCACAACAGTGTGATGCAGCCCGCTTGCAAGTAGCCGCTGCGGAAAAGTAGATTATTTTATTAAGCAAGTACAAACCTTATGCTTAGAAAAGCTCCTTTGTCGTTTCACCATCTCATTATTGGTGTGGTTTTCTCTCTCTAAACTAGCCCTGGGTTCGGTATCCGACTGAAGCCTTTTCGCGTCCAGGGTCAAGCGACTACCCACTAAGCTGTCCAGACGATCCTCGCACGACTGCCTGATGTGTTCCTGAAAAAATAAATTGCATTAAAGTCGGTTCAGCCGTTTAAAAACCAGGTGCATAGATTCAAATCCGCGAAGAACATACACAAAACGGTACACACAATAATACTTTTGATAGGTTAGTGTCTATAAAATATTATAAGGTAGTACTGAGAATGTGGTCGTTAATCTATGCTAATGTTATAAAATATAAAAGGTTTGTTTGTTTGTATGAATGTGCTAATCTCAGGAACTACTGGATTGATTTGAAAAATTATTTTTGTGTTGGATACCTTATTATCGAGGAAGGCTTAAGGCTAAACACATCACGCTGCAAATTGGGGGAAAATCAAAACGCGTGGAAGCAGTGCGGACTATGTTATCTGGGGCTATGTTAAAATAATCGAGGAAACTTAGTGGAGAAGTGGCTTTTTTATTTTTTTATTGAATAAAGGTACACTTACAGATTACAGTCAGACATACATAGCTAACATTGATAAAACAGTAATAGACTAGACGGCAACCTAAAATAAGTGTACACAACATGTTTTTTTTTAACAAACGGATACATTTAAGGTAAAGTGACATAAAAGGTACAGACACAGAACATGTATTTCTCTACTTGAGACTACTACTGTGCGAGGCAGAGCATTCCTCGGCCCCCAAGATTTGTGAAATTTCTCTTTTAAATGTGGAGAACCTACTGTTGAACACATCTACATCCCAGCCACTGCGATTCAGCTCATTGTAAGTCCGACATATTCTCGTTATAGGATCATGAAAGGGTATATTGTTTTTGTACACATTTAACGCAAAGACAATTAAAGTAAACAGGTTCGGTATTGTGTATTTATGCAAATAGAATGGAGGAGATCTGGCGACTCAATCGAATAATGGATTATTTTGTGTAAGCACAGTAAATCATAACGCTTACGACGAGTATATAGAGAGGTCATTTAAAATTCAGTCAGCCTCTCGTAGTAACCCTGCACAGATCGACTGAGATTGTGTTTGCAGCAAAGGAGCTTAGTAAACTTTTTTTGGACTTTTTTCTATACTATTTATGTGAATATTATAAAAAGGGCTTCAGACTAGACAGCAATATTCCTTTATTGCCGGTTTTCACCTCGCCATTGCGGAGGTACCGCGTTTGATCCCCGGCTGATAAAAAAATCTATTTACTTAAAATATTCAATTCTGAATATTCAATCACGAATTTTATAATTTAATCATAACTCCATAGTAAACTGTCGAAAAGCCAAATCAGAAGAGTCTTTTAAGTGTAAGTAAATATAATTCTGGTGTATTACTAAATAATAATAAAAAGGTAATATCAAAATAACCAAATTGGATGAAAATCGAAGTCAGCAAAGCATTTGGAACGCCACATGAGAGTCGCTTTATTTTTATGAAACGCATTTTGCCAACTCAGTAGCATCTACTCTGCAAATTGATCGTCATATTTGACTACTTCTGCCCCGCTTACTCAAACCTGTATCTTAGTAAGAGCGAAAGAGATGGAGATAATAGAAAGAAGTGACATCATAATAATATTTTTAAAATAAGCCCTTGAGCTTGCACGAAGGCAGCTCCGATATATTGCATTTCTCTGATATTGCAAAAGATTCAAATAAAAGTGTCCACTATAGAAGATTTTAATGGTTATTGGAATTTGCTTATATTTATGATGTTTTAGATTTTGAGCGTATGTGTTTGTGTTGAAGATAAAGGAATCAAACGTCAAAACACAAATAATAATATGACTTTTTATGAACACTTGTAAGATAAAAAATACAGAGATATTAGGTATGTGGTGCTGGATACGAACACTTAGCTTATATTTATTAGAAGTTCTTAAGTATAGTAAATTTTTCCTTGCGAGTCGAATAGTGTAAACATTTTTTTATAATTGAAAAATAATACGAATGAATACAATTAATTAATTAATTAGAAAAGATCTCAGTGTTCAACGATGAATTACCTAGTTAGATTGAGTATTGTTATACCTTATTTGAAAATGAATCATTTTGTCAATATAATTTAAAAAAGTAAAAACCGACTTCAAAACTAAAATGCACTAAAAAGTCTTAAATAAACTCTTGACCCATTAAAGGAAAGGAATCCATTTTAGACGAACTTTTTTGAAGTTATTTTATTTCTTCGTTTTTAGTGATTACAGGGGGAGGGGGGGTTGCACCTTATGACTCCGTTAGGAGCTACAAATTACCTATCATAATTATAAGTTTTGTCATTAAAAACACTGATCTCCTAAGCGTTAAGGAGTTCAACTATCAGCTCAGCTCCACACAATGTTGACTATCAGACGTAACCAAATTATGATTCTAATACAAAAACACTATACGTGCCTTCAAAATTTGAGGGCTTTCCTCGATTGCACTAAGATCCATCATTAGATCCTGACTTGAACACAATGGGACCAACTAGAAGGTACAACCACTAGGTGGGCAAAAAACTTTTTCAAATCGGTCTTCAAATGACTGTGATATATGTAACACAGCCACAAAAAAAAACAACATACAGTCGAATTGATAACCTCTACCTCTTTTGAAGTCGGTTAAAAAGGAACATCAAAATTGTTTACAATATCCGACAAGCGTAGTAAAACGAACCTTAATTGGTATTTTTGAACTCTACCACATTTTAAAAAAGATAATAATCTCTCGCTAAAAACTTGCAAGCAAAATTAAATTACCTACCATCTTTCTGCTACTGATCAATTTAACATTTTCTTTGAGAAACACTTATGAACTGAAACTCGTTATGAATTTAATTTCAGCAGCACAAAATCGTTTTATAACAAGAGAGATTCTCAAAAAGGGGATGGTTTAAATTAAAATCACTTTAATCGGCTGTTGAGCTTAGTTCTCTTTTTTATTCTGAGTTTGTTCAGCACTCAAAAGTATATTAAGATGAAATACTTTTTATGCTTAAATATTAAAAAGGGTAATAATATCTTTTGTCCTAGTAAGGATAAAATATTTCCTCCTAATTGTTTCTTTAGGGGTGGTCTTGTGATCGATAATTAACTCTTCTAATGGTTTAAATCTGTACCATATTGGCTAAAATAATTACCATTGTACTTCCTTACCTTTATAAGTTTGTGATCCTGATACAGTTTCCTGATGCACTTGAAAAGGAAGATGAAGCTCATTCCAGATAGAATTAGGCAGAAGATGACCAAGATCACCATGATGTGAGGCTGGCTAATCATCGACGTGGTCTCTCCCTGGGGAAAAAAGGGTAGTTTTGGTAAAAACTCCTCTGACAAAATCTATGGCTGTACATTAAAGTGGAAAATGATGTCACAGAAACTTTAGTGTTTTAAAAAAAGTCTCAGTAACAACTCATGAGTTCTCTTTATCGCACCGAAAGGGGATCATAAGGAACATTACAATGCTCCCCAAATCGCACACGCTAGTTTAAGAGGTGGGCAATCGAAAGAGGCCTTAATAGCATATGACGACCTCCGTGGTGTAGTGGCTAAGCACGTTGGTCTCAAGGCGTCGCCTCTCCGAGGTCCCGGGTCCGATTTCCGGGTCGGGTCATATAGAAATCAAAATTTTCTATATTGTCTCGGTGTTGTGGTATCACTGTTGTGTCTGATTTCCGTAACACAAGTACATTTGCTACTTACTTTGGGATCAGAGCAATGTATGTGATTGGTGTCCAATATGTATTTATTATTTATTCAATGGTCAAAAACACTGCCACCGTAACTTACCTTACCACTTTCAAAAGAAAATCGCGTGCAAACACAACACAAATACAAATGCTAGAACGATAGTTCCGTGTTCCGAAATCAAATTTGACTTAACTAAGTAGTAATGTCTTCTCATCTCAATTACGTCAACGTCTGAAGACAAAAGTCTTCTACCAGTGTGTGTTACCAGTGATAACATACGGACTCGTTTCTTTGTTCGTTGTTTCTCTACGAATTCATTCCTGGGAAATTGTGTCAAATTTTTCAACAATATACCTAATAATGTCATTGAACTACCTATTCATAAATTTAAGTTACATGTCAAAACTACCCTAATGTCGAGGGGGAATTATAAAATTCAAGAATATCTTAATGACGAAAATGTATGGACAGTCCAGCCTGCACCAAACTGATGTACCTACCTGTTCATTTTGATTTGTATCATTTTTGAGGCAGCTAGTGGTGACTGAGTTTGTTCCGGCGTTTCTTCTTGTTTCGAAGCGCTAGTAGGGCCCAAAAGATAAGGAGACATGTTCTAGCCCCATACGGGCCAAAATTGATTGATATTACGCTAATTATTGACGTTCATAAGTTAAGTTCATAAAATTATTTTTGACTTTTGACTTTTTGAAGAGATCGAATCAGAAATGAGGAGATACGTAGAAGAATTATTGGAAGGTATTGGACATAGCCTGGGGAATCGTTAAGCTGAAGTGGCAATGGGCAGGGCACATAGCGCGAAGAACTGATGGCCGTTGAGACAGGAAATTTCTAGATTGGAGACTCTTTGACCAAAGAAACAGCATAGGATGTCCTCTGACAAGATGGACAGACGACCTTGTAAAGATCGTGGGATCAAACTAGATCCAGACCGCTAGCGATCAGTCGCTGGAGAGGCCTATGTTCAGCAGTGGAAGTCCTTTGGCTGATAATGCTGATGATGATGAAGTAAAAGTCAGAAGGCCCACGAAGGGATTATTTGCGATACTTACCTTGCAAAGTTCTTTATCTTCATCCGCCTTGAGTCTGCAATGGGCAGTGTTGTCACATGTTAGTGAGGCATCTATGCACGTGTTGTCTTCACAGTCAAATTCTTCAACTGGATCGCATTTCTCTTTAAAAAGTAAAAATAAAATATAACTTCAAGAAGAGCAGCATCATTAAAATTGTGCAAAAAGTCTTATTAGATGCAGTCAGCATTATACACCACTGACCACATAAGTCCCCTTACACACTGCGACTTTTAGCAAAATGCAGCCGCGCGTTTCGAAAACGCGCTTCAGCATCTTAACTTAGCATCGATGCAGAAGCGCGCCTGCATCGATGATTACGCGCGTTAGTATCGATGCAGTCGGCAAAATACATTACAAATTTGACAATTTCTAGCTTCTGCATCGATCCTAAAAGTAGCGCAGTGTGTAAATGTTGACAGTTTGCAACTGCATCGATGCTGCATCGCGAAAGCATCGATGCTAAAAGTCGCAGCGTAAGGGGTCTAAAGGTTAATATCCCGAGCAATGTGGCCTATGTAGGCGGCTTGACACATATGGAGCCTAGGAGCTGCGCGGCTATGATAGAACTATGGGAGTGTAGGTATGAGGCGAGCCGCATACGGCCATGACGCATTGCTCGAAAAATGTGGAGTTAACAATATGTCAATTCTCTTTCAGAATCTCAAAATAAAACTTCGATGTGGTTTTAATATTAAAGCAACTTTGATAGTGGGCGTTTTTAATTCAGTTTCAGTTATTCGGATGGCAGTGAGACTAATTCTATAAAAAACACAAACATACCTTCTTTACTCTGATCTAAAGTCCTGAAGGCAGTGAAAGTGGTATTGAAAGTGGTCTTCTTCGACTGTCTCGCCGTAATAGAAGCAAAATACCGTATATACATCTCATTTCCAGTAGTTGTCACAGAATTGGCTACAGAACCACAGTAGTGTGCTAGTCTGTAAAATAACAAAAAATGAATAAATATAAAGAATAATAAACGTATCGGGGATAAAATTATACGTAAGGCTGTCTGCTGGTGCATTATTAAAACCGTGTTTTTATTTGAATTCTTTATTAAATGTTTTTATACTAAGCACAAATAACAGCACTAAAATAGCAATGTGTAGGAACAGTTCATCTTAATGAATATAAAATATGACACTATGAGTGTTAAAAATATTTTCAACCATTGGATATCGAAGCGTTATCAATTTCCAAGTTGAATTCATTCTGTAATGAATAACTGCTTGTCCACAACTGTTGTAAAACAGTTAGATAGATAGCGCAGACGTCACGCGTAATAACGTAGGTATCCATAAGAGACCAGAAATTTCTAACGATTGGACCGACAGCACGGTAGCTCAATTGGAAGAGCGTTTGGCCCGGTTAGCCAGAAAGTTGCAGGTTCGTACCACTCGTGCGCAATTTTTGGTTTCTTATTTCATCTTTAGGAATATAAAATTTGACATTGTGAGTATTTAAAACCTTCTAAACCAACAGAATATTGTTTTTTTATGGATCTCCTATCCATTGATTATAAGCGAAGCGTAGGATGACCGCCGGTAAGATGGAAAGACTTGTAAAGATCATAGAATCACACTTTATGCAGACAGCTTGCAACCGGTCACTATGAAAATCTTTGGAGGATGCCTATGTTCAGCAGTAGACGTCCTAGGGCTGATAATGGTGAAATAAAAGGTCACATACTCACTTGGCCTTATATTCTAGAACCGATCCAAACACTTGTATGACGTTCTCTTCACACTCGTTCGGGTGTTCAAGATCGTACGATGTAAAGTTGAGGTAGATCTGCAATAAAACCAAATTTTGCATTAGATTTTTGTTATTTGGTTAAATAAAAGTGCTGTAGGTATCTAGGCTGAATCTATAAATCCTGTAATCCTTGGGGTATTATCAATATCAAAAATAAAAAAAAATAAAATAAATGAAAGTAATGAAAATTAGTAAAAAAAATATTTAAGAAATATATAGTGAAAATTATAATTAACTTGTAAAAGCAGCATGATAAGGTGAAATAAAATTATCCATCTTTAAAACCACATACATAATTAATTGTAACATTACTCATTGGTACTGGTAGTTAATATAATAGATAAGTGTAACGTATCTTCTAATTTGGTACGTTGATTCTTTTGTTTCAATTTTTGATGTAAAATGGAAGAGCGGGGCTACCTGCCACAAGTGTTATATTAATTCTTGCTAGGCAGTCTCAATTACAAGCTTTGTTCTAGTATTAAGCTTGGAATTATTTTTTTTTTTTTATATATTTATCTAATCTCTAAAAGAAAAAATGCGAGTAACTATGTACTCGTACATATGACAATTTAAAATATACTCTACCTTGGTGTTCTCAGGAGTTATAATTGTCCACAGCACGTCCAAAGCCTGTCCCTTGCTCTCTTCTAAACACGAAGGCTTTATTTTGTCAATGCCCACGTAGCCATGTTTCGCTTTTATAGGCTCATTGTAGCATTCTTTTGGAACCTTGTCTGCAAGTAAAAGTTAATGTTTAGTTGTATAATAATTAACTAGGCCAATAAGCACTAACCAATGTGTAATGCAAAAATTAAACGCTATTTTTACCGACTTAAAAAAGAAGGTAATCAATTCTACCTGTAATGTGCTATCGTCAGAATGGGATAACATTTTAGTATGTTAATATATTTAGGGTTCTTCACATGTGTGCAAACGTAAGTGTGAGTATGTTTGTCTCTGGATTTTTAAAAAACTAAAAGTCATAGCGTGATTATTATTTTTTAGTTTAACCAGGTGTAGTTCTAAATAGGGTACAGTGTAAGTTTCATCAAAATCAGTCCGGTAGTTTTTGCGATATGAGTAATAATTTAATTTGAACCGCCTTAGAGAACTTGACTCAATAAGCCTAAAATAACGCATTTGTCTTCTATTTATGAGATACAAGTTCTTCATATAAATTATTGGTCCGATCACGTTAACCAGATCTTATTAGATATTATTCAGAAAGTTTATTATTTCTTTCTTTAAAAAAAATAAAAAAAACTTCATGCACAGAACATAAAATTGTACATCTAGCAGAATTAATGCTAAAAACATTCTCCACCAGTCAACCATAGATCTGAACAAAGAAAAAAATATATACAGGCGGTGCAAGTAAAGTCATAGAGGCAAGAAAAGAGAAGAAAGTAGCGATAAAGATTTTTCGTAAGATTCTGATTATGACAACTGCGTATTTTATAAAAAGTATACCATTCTTTTAAGGAAAGACGGAGGTTTGTGAAACTTTATCCACTAATAAATTAAGTACGAGTAACAATATTGAGTTCCTGTATCTAGTAGAAGCTTTTGTTCCATTAATAAATAGCCTCATACAATGCTTAAACCTTTGTTCTCGGTAATCGGTTGTATCGAGTTTCATATTGAATTGGAGCAATTTATTATTTGCCTACTGCCTGAGCTGTTTTACAAAATTACCTTTAATCTTATTAAAACAAACCTTTATTGAAATATGCATCAGGGGGGGGGGGGGGGTCAATACTCGTGCAATTTGTATACGAAAAAAGTTCACATATCGAATTTAATTTTTCAAAGAAAAAACAGTTTTTGATTTCTCCGGGTCACGATTTCTATGAATTTAGATTTTGTTCGTGCGACTGTTTTTAAGTTGTACATATTTAACTTAATTTTTAAGGTTAAACGGTTAAACTTGCAATAGGAATAGCACACGAAAAAAGTTCGATTGCCGCGAGAATCGGCCTCCTGGTACTTATATAAATACTGATATATCTACGTGTCTTTAAATCTTCTTGATGTAATATTAATATGAATAAGTGACTAGATAGTCTCAATCGTTACCGTTACCATGAGTTTACGTCGGTTCAAATTGCTAGCGACGACGTAAAAAAGTTTATGAAAAATTGCACAGCGACTCCAGCGGTCACTGACGGAACTAAAAAAAATCCACACAAAAAGTTACGTTGTCGCTAGCGAGTAAAACCGTCGTCGCTAGCGAGTAAACTCATGGTAATGGTACACAAAAAATGTTCTAGTGTTAAGATTTGAACGAAATACAAATATTTTGTATAATCTTATCTATCCCTTAAAGTAGTTAAATTGCGTAACACACTTTTTCTATTTGTTACTTCTGCAAATTACTTTAAACGGGGTATAAGATCAGTGAAAAATGTGGTAATAAAGTAGATATCCCAGAAACAACATTTTAATGAGGTTAAGAGGAGGGAACTGGTCAAACGGAATATCCTTTTTTTTAACTCTAGTAGATGAATCACATTACTCACGACTTTTAGGCTCCTGCCTAAAGGCAATATTTATACGGAACCCTTCGTATTCTATCGTGTCATCTGACACAAACTTCAACCAAGCATAGGGACCAGTTGTCACGATCTGCCGGGGGAACTGATGGCCGCATAAGGTTTCTATTTCATCTGAGTACCCCTTCTCACCGTCACGAATCTAAAACAAAATTACGGAATCGATTCCTCTAGTATTCTTTCGTATGTATCGCTGCATTGCCTAAAAAACACTATGAAACATGTAACATAATAAACGCAGTTCCTTCAAGTATTTTATTAAGAATCAGATACTGAATCGATTTCTGAAAATATGTATCATGTCTGTTACTCGTTGGAGATATTCTTTCAAAAAAAAAACATTGCAGGATATGTTGGCTGTTGACTGATTACCCAAAAACAATAGTTAGTTAGTTTAGTTTCTTCTTATAAAAAGTAACACTACATGTTTCTTGACAATATTCTGCCATACTGTGTTACAGAATAGAACTCTATGTATGCACATTTTTTTAAGTATCTATTAGTAAGTGTAAAGGATGTTTATATACTTACTTCTAAATAATCATAGATACAATCAGGATGATCTTCTATGTGGAACATATCTACGAATGTCAATTCTATCACTGTTCCATCAGGACCTAGAAGGGAAACAAAACAATCACTCATAGGAGCCAAAATAGTCTAGTAGTCTATAATGTTTAGGCTCAGCAAATGGCTAATACCAATAAATGACCTTAAAACCTTTTCCACAAAAAAAAAACACATTGCAAAAATGTCCGTCAAGCCCATAAGAATTATTAACAATTCTTGTCTTGACTTCATCATGTTTGCTATAAAATATGTATTACGTATATGTTCATTTGCTGCTTTGCAATTTATCCTACTGTGTAATATTTTAGTTAACCTAGGACTTACCATAAATAGTCGTATTGCAATTCACGCCGCTCGCGTACGTATCAGTACTATTTTTGCTCCGAGGATGAGTGATCTGCACCTGCTCAGGATTCCTGAACTTAAAAGGCTCACACGGATCATCGTCCCTCTTCACTCTTCTCTTGCCTTTGGAATACTTTCCAGCACCATCAAACCTTTTACTCTTTTTACCATACCTTAGGCTTACATCAGAAAATTTCCTAACCCCATCCATTTCATCGTCTGTCGCCCTCAAATTTAGTTTCTTATCTATATTTATTAGATCTTCATTCTCTGTGTATATTTCATCATATTTATTTACAATTTCTTCTCTATATTCGTTATTCTTGAGTTCATTTTGTCTACTTATTCTACTATGTACATTGGTCCAAGAGTTTTCCATACTAATAATATCTTTAGAGACAGTGTATGGTTTGTTTGCTAGTGTGTCTGTCTGCATACTTGCACTGATGTCATAATCAGCTGTACGCTCGATTGTTATGCCATAGGTGGAGAATACTGAAACAATAGAAAAATAATGTTAGATACCTTTTCTACCAAACTAGCAGTTTGATGAAGTTCAATCGAAGGACTTCGAAATCAAATTACGTTGCATAATTTAAAAAAAGTAAAAACCGACTTCAAAACCAAAATGCACCAAAAAGTCTTAAATAAACTCTTCACCATTGAAAGGAAAGGAATCCGTTTTAGGCAAACAATTTCTTTTTGGAGTTGGTGCTGTGATAGTTGATGCTTGATGGTCAAAGTGATGGCACCGACTCCTTTCCTTTCAATGGTGAAGAGTGACTTTTTGCTGCATTTTGGTTTTAAAGTCGGTTATAACTTTTTTTTAAGGTTATTTTATTTCTTCATTTTTAGTGATTACATAAGAGGGGGGGGGGGGTGTAGTTGCACCTTATGATTCAATTTCCACCATCAGCTCAGCCCCACAAGATGTTGACTATCAGACGTAACAACAATTCTAGTACAGAAACACTATACGTGCCTTTAAAATTTGAGGGTTTCCCTTAGCTAATAATTATTATTTGTATAAGATTATTCGTATAATATTATTTTCTTGTTGACACACAAAATGAGAAGTTGAGGTTTTACGCGTAACCTCTACGTCTCGTTCGTTCGACTTTTCGTATTTTAAATGTAAATAAACTTAGACGTTTGTCATATCGATTGTCATATAAATACAATTGTTATATTCCTACGATATCAGATCTTTGTGTGTCAACAAGTAAATAATATTATACGTATAATCTTATATAAATAATAATTATTAGCTAAAGGAAATAAAACAGAGAATACCTGAAGTTAAGTATATTATTTAATCGTAAACGTTGAAAACATAAAACATAAACTCGTATTCATATCTCCGAGATCACAGCGACGCTACGCTTTCTCACAGTACACCCTCTAAGTAGGTGAAAAAATTTTTCGATTCAGTCGACAAACGACTGAGATATGAGGTAACATACATACAAAAAAAATAATAATAAGAAAAACATACAGTCGAATTGATAACCTCCTCCTGTTTTGAAGTCGGTTAAAAACAAAAACAGCATGTGGCCTATAAAACAAAAACAAAAAAAAACAGTGATTCTACAGAGTATACGTAGTTACCTAGACGTAGTGTTCTAAAATGCTTTAACTCTGAGAGTAGTAATCCGAATGATTTCCCATACTGAATCGGTCACAGGACCCGCCTGATTTTGAAAGAGAGCCACATTGTTGTTGTCATATTTAGACCCATGTCTCTAGAAGAAAGTTGTTAAGTTACTGATCCTAAGTAGCTACTTGTTAAATACAAGTAGCTTGGTAGATATTTGTCATGTTGACAATTTGAGATTTTCGGCAATCACGTCTATTTACAAGTGTACTGGATAATATGACACCATAACCAAATAACGTGGTACCGATTCTTGATATGATTTCGATTTGATTAAAATCAAAAACCTATGCAATACCTTCGCTACACATTAAATTTCAATGGGAAAGCAATCCCAAAAGAACCTGTTAAAATTCCACTAGCACAGAATCCAGTGCTAGCGAGGACCCAAGCCGGACCACTCATTGTAAGATCACAAGACACAGTTTACTCTTTCTGCGTGGATAGAAATGTTAAATAATATTATTGAGTGACGATAGTTTTTTTTTCAAAGCACTGTAAATGACAGTGTTCGAATCGTCGGGATAACATTAAATAAATATTCGCAAAAAGTAAAGTATCCGTAAAATAATATTTTATTCTATGAGTAATATTCGCATAAACTTCAGAAACAAGTACGTGAACCCGTTTAACCTTTATTTTCCTTAAATAAAATATAAAACAACCACACACAAAATATGAAAAGAATGGGAAGTTTGTGGCATAAACTTGAGAAGGTGAATTTCGCCTTCCTCGAGAAAATGGCGTTACATTACAACTTTACACCTCATTTTGGCCACTCCGTCATATTTTTCGAGGTTTTCCTTTTAAGTTTTAATACGCAGCTGTTTTGTACAGTCAGCAAAAACAAAATAAGATTCTCGTATCTTGTAGTTGACTTTTCTTCATATGAATTTGCATTTCCTTATTCATTTAGAGCAGCTACAATAAAACGTTAGTTTTAAACTGTGTATCTTTTATTACAATTCATAGTAAGAGTACCGACTATGTAACTTTTACTTATGATTTAGTTGCTTATAATAATAAAAGATATTGAAAAACACATGTAGGTGTCGACGGTGGTGGCATTGTTAAATGATACATCACGTCAATACGATACAGAACGGTCGACCAGAGACTGGCGCTTTGATTTTTGTCTGAGTTCAACCCTTAAAGGGGTATCGCGGAACCCGAGGGTTTCTTCGGAACACACTTTGAGTATCGCTGATTTAGAGAAAGAAAGGATTTTAAGACTTAAACTTTCAATTATAAAACTTATCAGGGTAGTTTGCATGGAAATGATGTTTAGATGATATAAAGGTACACAATATGGTTTTAATCAGTAAAGGTGGAAAACAAATTGAAGTTTGTTATTGTTGAGTGCTGTTTTCAGTCTCTAGTCATTTTATCTTTAGGGAAATAATGGTCAGTATCTTTTTTTTTTCAGATAGCTATTTCTAAGAGTTTTATACCTCAATTTTAACAGATTTTTGAACTATGCTTCGTGCTTAGATGCTTATTTTTCTCTTCAACTGTACCTTATAACGTATCTCACGCCCCATACATTACACCGTGAGAGTGGCGAGATAGCAGTTTACGTAATGCCCATCATTTATATAACACCCTGTAGTTTGAGGTAACTTTGCAGATCGCTCACAACCTTTGCATTCTTTTGATGTTTACTTTACAATTTTCGAGTAAAACTGGTGGATATTTGGAATCTTGGACATGGCATATTTCAAATTGCATTTGGGTGAACATAACGTGGAAGTTTTTTATTTATTTTGCACGTATGTAATAAAGGGTGACTTTTTAAGGAAAATTGATGTTTTATCAGCCGCCATCAAAGCATTTTTTTTTCTTTTTTTAATACCACTTATTTAGAATATCTTTGTTGCAAACAAAAGAAGTAGGTGGTCGATAAATCGCCGACTACGCAGCGGGTGCGGGTTCGATCCCCGCACAATACAAAAATTTGTGTGCATGAACATGTCTGTTTATTTTGGTCTGGGTGTTTTCTATGTATATTATGTATGTATTTACAAACAAAAAGTATTTAAGTATTATATCCGTTGTCTGGCACCCATAACACAAGCTTTAACTAGCTTACTTTGGGACTAGATGGCGATGTGTGGGAATGTCCAAAAGATATTTATTTATTTATTTTAGAATTTATTACTATTTGAAATATTTTGCACAAATTTTTAGGTTACACTTTCTAAGTGGGAATATCTTGGAAAGGGTTAAGTAAGGACGGTAGGTCTCATAGTGATATCTGTCGGAATAACCCTAGACTATCTCCCCTAAACGGCTCCGCCTCTATTTTCCAGTCACCCTGTATACATATACTGCCGGACTGCGCGGGACATA
Organism: Pyrausta purpuralis; assembly: GCA_963924145.1. Taxonomy (NCBI): domain Eukaryota; kingdom Metazoa; phylum Arthropoda; class Insecta; order Lepidoptera; family Crambidae; genus Pyrausta; species Pyrausta purpuralis. The sequence continues at coordinate 9,754,717 of OZ001666.1, forward strand.
TTATTGTGCACAAGTGTGTGCGCAAACACAGGTACACTCTCTGTTCCTTTCACACTCATAGCCCGACGGGGCAGAAATTTGACACGACTGGATAGAGAGATCAGGCGCAGGACCAACGGCTTTACGTGCTTTCCGAGGCACGGGGGTGCAACACCGCCAACTTCCAAACTCCGGGCTGCCCTAAGCATTTCCAGATAGAAAAAACCTAGGTACATACTTTTGTACCGATCGATCGCGGGACCTCTGGCGAAGCCGTCGCTTTAAAGTGCGACCCTCCTACCGATACGCCACCGAGGCAGTCAAATAGTCAGTCTCATCATCATACATAAATGGTGTTACCCTATTTTTGAAGTCTTTTATGAATGGTACTCTTTTGAAATAGAACGATTCTTAGGAGTGTATTCATATACCGCTGGTATTACAGTTTAAATTTTTTGAAGTGAAAACTTCTTTAGTGGCGTTGAGCACTTTTGTGGGATGGGGGAAAAATGTGAAACTCGCGTCAGGACACGTGGGCTGATCGAAAAACCGTAAGACGGTTGGCGAAATTATGGATGTAAGTTGATTTTTCTGAGAGATAAACTTTTTAATGTAATTTAATATAATATAAATTGTAATGTTTGTGTACGATAGCGCAATAAATAAATATTGTATTCTATAAAAATATTATATTATTATTATTATTACTGTATTATTATTATTGTTATTATTATTGTTATTATTATTATTGTATTCTATCTCAAAAATGATAGTACTTTTATATTGATAATAACTATTCCAAAAAATCAAAAATTCACAACGTTGATATTCAAGTTTTCACTTCTGCCGGCACTCCCGGAGTGCAATTTTTTTTAGCACTTACAGTGTCATATTTTAAATTCATTCAGGTGAAAAAAGAAATCAAAATTGCGCACGGGCGGGACTCGAACCTGTAACTTCTGGCTAACCAAGCCAAACGCTCTTCCAATTGAGGTACCGTTCTGCCGGTCCATCCGTGCGAAATTTCTGGGCTCTTATGGATACGTCATTACACGTGACGTCAGCGCTATCTACTCGTCTATTAATGCAACAGTAAGCCAAGTAGTAAATCATTAGAGAATAAATTCAGCTTGGAAGTTTATAACGCTTCGCTATCCAATGGTTTAGAATGTTTTTAACACTCAGTGTCATATTTTATATTCTTAAAGATGAAATTATAAACCAAGAATAGGGCGTGACTAGAACCTGCAACTACTGGCTAACCGGGTCAAACGCTCTTCCGATTGAGCTATTGTGTCGTGCAAATTTCTGGTCTCTTATTAGATTGGTAGTCAGATGATGATAGTCTTAGTTTAAAACTGGTACTATTATGTTTCTACAAATGTGGAACTAGATCTGTATAGTTGGGCAACTTGTAGGATGTAGATCTTATATTTAGAAATCAAATAATATTATATTCAAGGCGGAATTATTATTTTAGACATCGACTCAACATCAAAGTTAATGAATAGTTTTTTAATATTCTAGTATTTTACTGTTCTTGAGTGTACGTGTGCATTCTTCTTTGCGTCTTATGATCAAAACTAGCGGTCCCCCGCGACTTCGTCCGCGCGTTTTGAGTTTGCTCCCTCCCCTCCCGTCGCAGCGTGATGTTTTATATCCTAAAGCCTTTCACAATAAATAAGCTATCTAACACAGAAATATTTTTTCAAATCGGTCCAGCAGTTCCTGAGATAAGCGCGTTCAACTTCAAACCAACAAACTCTTTAGCTTTATAATATAATTAGCGCAAGCGCACGTCGTACTTAAGCTGCGAACATTATTTTGGTGCGGAGTTATGTTAAAACTGTGATATCTCCTAAGATATTTATTGAATTTAAATAATATAAAGGGCAACTTTGTTCTCAATGAAATGCTCGTGATGATAAATGTATTTATTTTGATAAGAATAAATACCTGTGTGTATAGTACACCTCTAAAAATAATGCATTATTTTTTTACAAATTTATTAACACAAAAAAGGTTGTAGTAAGTCAACCATAAAAGATAGACTTATGCTGTCGCGGACTTTATTATAGAACTCTTAATGCTGAACAATCCTGTCATATATGATTTTTGTGTAACTTTAGCGGTTTCCGCAGCGTACGCAGCGGAAGCTCTCAAAAGGAATTTCTGCTGTGGTCTTGTGAGTCGTATCTTCATGTTATATAGTTTAAAGCCTTCCTTGATAAATGGACTATCCAACATAAAAATAATTTTTCAAATCGGGCCAGTAGTTTCTGAGATTAGCGCGTTCAAACAAACAAACAAACAAACAAACAAACTCTTCCGCTTTATAATATTAAGTATAGATAACACAACCAGGACTTGAAAACATATGTAAAATAACAATTCAAAACCAAATACATCAACCCTATTAATTTATTAACCTTGACCGTACTACAATTTTGTAAATGCCTAGATTAGCAGCTTCTATGTTGTAGCACTAACCACTGCAAATCCTATGTAGTATTTATCATAATACCCTGCTAGTGTCAAAATCCCTTTCAGAGCTAGATTTGTAGCAATTTTAATCTCTGTGACAATGCAGTTGGAAATCCTTTGCAGTCGTATAAATGTTGACTATTTATAAAGCTAAACTGTACTGCTGTGTGAATTGAGATTTGATCTAATAAAATCAGGTACACAGGTTTCAAAACTGTTATGGTTACTTCGTCACAACGTAAACAATTATTTAAGAGCAGATAAATAGTTTTATGTTAAATATTTTAAAAGCCACTCTTATAAGATCATAGAAACAGGGCCCTATCATTATTTGAAAAAAGACGGGATTTTTTATTTTTCTTCTGCCTTACGATATAAATCAAATATTTAACAACCTGTCAACTCTCAAAGATCCCCACGTTATCGCCTGCGTCTTACTGATTTCGTTGCACCATTTTTCTTTATCTCAATGTTATTTCATAAAAAATCTAAATGTGAAAATAGTAAAAAACATAATCTCTTTCTTTAACCTTAAACCTTATCTCTTCTACGAGTATTAAAAATTAAAAATAGTTAATACAAAATATTTTTTATTTATTGTGATAAATCAGCTCTTTAAATATTTTACGTAAAACAAGGCGACTTTATACATATAAAGATGTGGTCGTAGGGCAGCGGTACAGTGATTACGTACAGCGCGGTCTTGTTTGGATGGTTGACTATTTGACATATAAGTTATATAAGACAATAGTAAAACACGAGCATCTTCGTGCTTCGGACGACTTTAAAAGCTGTTGGCGCGACCATAAAATTATTATCCCTTTGGAATAGAACGACAAGAGCGAGATGTCACTAGCAGCAAACTGTGTGGTAAAAAGAGATGCGAGATGCGATGTAGCAGAACCGTTTTTGGCGGCTGTCAGTTAGTTTGGTAGCCCATGAAGGTTCGCTGAAAAATTCTTTCCTTTGATTTAAAAAAAAAAGTGAATTTGTGTATATTTTGAATAAATAGTTCTCCTGAAACATGGTGACTTGATCGGTGATTGATTGTTGTTCATTACAGCGAAATAACCCAAACAAATAATCATTTAACAGGTAACTAGTCCAAATCGAAGCCTCTTAATATACGATTTATATTTACCAATGCGCATCAAATTTATAGTATGCAGTTTGATTATTCCATTATATAAATGTTAATTTACTTAAAAAGTAAAGACAGCATAACACAGCTAATGCAAATCTACGAATATTTTGTATAAATAAATAATATTTCGTTTTACACTAGAACTAAATGTTCGATATTTTGTGTCGACTGTTTATCATGCGGTAAACTTTTATGTTTAACTTAGGAAGATTGGTATAAATCACCTGAACGAAAGGTAATCACATTTTAAGCTACAATTGTTATTTACTTCAGTTAGTTACTGACATCCTCAATCGGTTTCGTTTGACAGCATTTACTTATCCTTCTCTTCCGATAGGAATATTAATTTAATGGTCGTGACTTGTATTGGTTTATATTAGGAGGTAATATTGATAATATCTAACCGCAAGGTTTTTCGCTTGCTTTGCAAAGCCCTTCAACCAATCCGCATTCCGCACTGAGAACAGATTAGTAAGATTATAATATGTAAGCACTGAGGCCGTGCGTGGTGGATTATGGCACATACAGCATACATCAGATAAGGCCAGTGTCCAGCGATGGAACATGTACAGGGTCAACTTTTTTATTATTATTTGAATATAAGATAATGCAAAATCTCATTACGAATTGCTAATCTGTCAAAGTAACATCGCAGTACCAACTTTTCTTTTCTAAAGACGCTACTTTTAAAAGCCTACTTCTTATGATAAGTTATAGCAAAAGTGACCGTCCTTCTAACAGTTATGACATAATAAGGTTTCCTGAAACATTTTACAGCCTCTCAAAGAAAATTACTGGCGAAGTTTTTATGATATTAGTCGATAAAGATATTAGCTCGGACCTTTGAAGCCTAAAGTGTGAAGCTATAAAAAGTAAAAATGTTGAAAGGTTATGAAAAGTGTTTGTGCGCTAGATCTTAAAGTAGCAGTTCTCCGCGACTTTGTCCGAGCTTTTAGATTTTTCTCCGTCTCCGTTGATTCCTGCGTCTCATAGCATTCCCCGGGAAAGAAGCTATCGAAAACAGAAACATTTTTACAAATCGGATCAATTCCCCCGTTTTATTTAAAGTAACATTGTGGAAATTCAGAATTTGGAGTATTTCATAAAATCACTAGAACAAATAACTTTGTAGGAATTTTGATTGCTATTTATAGTTAATGTATTTAAAGAAATGGTAGATGGAAATGTATGCTTCGGGTGTTACGGGTATAAAAACTATTTGGTTCATACGGGTGTAACAAAAGCCATAACGAAGCCGTAAACCACGTATTTGCCCCATAGGCGTATTTGCATAAATAAATGACTTTTTATGTACAATAAGTTTTCTCAAAGAAACTTCACCTGAGAAAGGACGATATACATAATACGATATATAATACTGGCGATAATATAGAATGAACAAAATTATTCATATTTTATTTTCCGTATTCAATTTAGCACTGCCAATAACCGCAACTATTACAATTCCAACACCTATGGGTTGGCTGGAAGAGATCCCTTTTAGTGATAAACCCACCTTTGTTCACATTGTCTATGCAACTTAATTAGTGCAAAAAAGAATATTACATGACGCGTTACTGATATATGGACAGTCAAAGTGAAAAAAAAAAGAATTTAAAAAATTTACATCTTCTGTTAATACTCCCAAATGCTTTTCACTGAGTAGCATGTTAAGCATTTTCAGTACTTTTTTCGTGAACAGACCAAAAACAGTTAAACGCACTCAACGAAGCGCGTCGTTTATGTGCGCGCGCGTCGCTACGCCCCGAACGCTCCGTACGCGTATACTTTGTGGCTCTAATACGTAAATGAATATTTTTAAGGACTTAAAATAAAAGTCGTTTCCAGGCGTTTATTTTTAATACGTACGACTTAGTTTGATGTACTGAATGCCAGATTTAAGACTTCGTTAAGCCTGTTGTTACGACTTGCCCAAACAGTCATCTTAGTCGCCATAACAACATCCTATAAAGTTAGAAACCAGAGTTTTTCAAGTACAGATAAAGATGTGTTTATTACACAAAGAGAAACAATGTTTGTCTCGAAAATGGCCAACTGAGATCAAAGAGTCATGCCGTCTGCGAAAGTAGTTAATATTTAAAATATTCACGCCTGTTTTTGCTAGCTGCATAAAAAGCGCTTCCACCGCTTGTATCAAATAAGTCGCTAGCTTTCAGCGCTTTGTGTTGTTGCTTCAATGACGCCAGACTGGTAGGGATGTGTCGTGCCTAAATCAATCCCGGAAAACTAAAACTTACCGTTTAAAATGCCTTTGCCCTTTCTTGAAAGCATATTTTCCTATTTTTTGTGACGACTTAAGTACTTGACTAGTTAATTTAGTCAAACATTGTAAACCTTTTGAAAAAAGGCATGGACAATAGTGACTGAGTTTGTTACGCAGCTTCTTCTTAGCACTAGCCATTGGGACTATATTGGGACAGGTAATAGTCTGTCTCTTAACATAATGAAATGACTTTTGTGAATTTTATGCATATAAGTTTCCGAGACTTGGCACTAGCCAGAGCTAAACTTATTGTAATTTAACCGTCATGATTGCATTACTATAACTATGATAAATTATCATGTTTGCATTGCAATAGTGTCTCAGAAACCCTCAGTTTCAGCGATCAGCGATAATCCCACATAGGATCCGAACGGATCTCACTCTTGCACATCCAACATAACCAGCTAATTTAGTATTTAAACATGCGTACATGCATATATTTGCCAACATCACATATATTGCTCCGATCCCAACCTAAGTTGATAAAGCACTTGTGTTACGGAAATCGGAAACAACGGTGGTACCACAACACCCAGACCCAAGACAATATAGAAAAGATCGTTTTCTACACTGACCAGACCGGGAATCGAACCCGGAATCTCACGAGATGGCGACACTTGAAACCAGCGTGCTAGCTACTCGACCACGGAGGTTGTCAATATAAGTCAGTCTACAGGAACAGATACTCTCTCAAATCCCGTTATAGTGTATCTTCAAGCCACCAGCCGCATTTCAGTGGTCATTAGTAATCCCGCAAACATCCCGTAAACATCACGCGACTGGCACATCTCTAGTCATCTGAAGCAGGTCCCTAGGGCCGCGGCCCGGAGCACCTCTAATTTATTCATCGCTCATTCTCGCTAACGGTCTCTGTTTGGGGCTAATAAAAAGTTACGGAACTACCGTCCTCTGGATGTGGACAGTAATTAGTATTGTTTTATTGTCAAATGAAGCGGCTAGACTGCATTGAGTTAGATAAAGATGTTTAACAATGCCATTTGTAGATTAAGATATCGTTATTAGATCGATTCTCCCTCGCCCGTATTATTTCTTACTACATATGGTGAAATCGTTGCCAAATGTCTGGCCGTATTAAAAAAAAACGGCCAAATGCGAGTCGACTCGCACACTGAGGGCTCCGTGACAACTTACGCTGTTTCGTTAAAATACCACAATAATTTGTTGACAGCAAATATAACTTTGTTTTTACAGTATTTGTATGAAGAACAAAGTTATGTTTGCGGTTGTTAAAAATGAAAAAAAAAAGTAAAACCCGACATCAAAGGTGGGGAATGTGGGGCTGCAGCTTTTGACTGTGTTTTTTTTATATACTGCCTCATAGTTGAGGGAAGGCCTTTGCCCAGCAGTGGGACGTTACAGGCTAACTTTACTATTTTTTTTTTGACATTTCTAAAAAAATAAAATTTTGATATTACTGCCAAAATATTATTAAACAATGTTTTATTAAATATAAACATTTAATTTGATCCACCGTTAATGATTTGTAATTTTCTATCCTTATTAAACAAATCTAAAATTATCCATGGAATGAAACTCGAACTATAGTGATCGACAAAACCCAATCGGTCTAAATCTTGTACGTCCAAATAATCGGTATAGCTGTATTTATTATTAAATCAATCACTTTATTTCTCTATGAAAACCGCAGGAAAAATATAATGACTATTGATTAAAAAGCTAACTTTATTTGAATGAACGATATCCTACGTGTTAATGTTATTCTACAGTTATCCTACTTGTTTTCGACAGAATTATCGGTCCAAAAATATTAAAAAGTATATGTCACGTAAAGGCCCTGAGCCTAAAAAGGATTTAAATACACAAAAATTATAAAACATTAAATTACAACGAAAAAACGTCAGACACTAATCGATTACTTTGACCTTTAAATATCGATTCAATTTTATTAGATTTCAGTCACAATGACAACATCTTAGCGATCATCATAATATAAATGGACATAAGCTACACATTACCTACCCATCTTACGTAAGTTCTGGCGTCATTATCACTGAACTTCTAAGCGTTATGGAGTTCCTCCATCAGATCAGAATGGTGACTATCAGGCAAAGATATGTCAAAATTAAGATACAAGTACGGTCAACAGCACGTCAACTTAAACACTGCGGTATCTTATGCGGTTGTATTAAGGGATAGTTTGCAACAAAAGTGGGTAGCCTGATGTGCTGGCGACTGCATAAAAACAATATACAAGCCTTCAAAGTTTGAGGGTTACCTTCGATTACACCATCATCAGATCCCAATTTGGCAAAGTAGGGACCAACGAGAAGAAAAACCCTCTATTGTCTTTTTTTTAACTGGTCTACAAATGTCTGAAATGTGAGATTACAAACATACAAAAAACAAACAGGCGAAATGATACATAACCTCCTCTTTTTTGCAGTCGGTTAAAAATGCCGGTCAAACTTAAAAAATAAAATAAATAAATTAAAAACATTTCAAATGAATGCTGACATGATAACATTAAAGTTATTCTGTGGTTAATCTCGTCAAAAGTAAGGTTTTCAAGTACCTAACTTGATGCAGTATTTTGTTTCTTACAAGCTCATGATAAAATTACGTCAATGCTGTTTGATGACGTAATTGTATTTGTATCAGTTCTATCATTTGCCTCTTGTGTTCAAAACTCTTATTGAATGTCCAATACGTACTGTCATGCGCCTTACGCAGGCATAATCTGTTTTCTAGCTGATTTTAATAAAACACCGCAGTCTTGGCCCTTTGCCAGGCGTCGCAGCTGTGTGCATTCATAAAAAGGGGACAAGTTCAACCTTTGGTTTCGGGAAGATGGGTTCAGTAGGCTATTTATTTTAGTAGATTGGATGGAGGTTTTGAAACAAACATATATTTTATTCAAATTTATCTCCTGCTTTTGACTGCCTCGTTGGTGTAGCGCTTAGTTGGACTGGTCACTGTTTTTGAGTTTGAATCCTGGTTCAGGCCAAATTTATTTCTGAGTTTCTTCTATCTTGCAAAAACTCGGAAACAGCTCGGATTCAGAAAGGTAATGAGACCCTCGTGCCTCGGAAAGCACGTTTAGCTATTGGCTGCGCTTGATCTCTCATCCGTCGTCTCGGTCTATCTGTCTCACCGACTTAATGAGAGTGAATGACCAATAATTGGTACAATATAATTATTGTCATGATTTAAATTTTGTCAGATTCGTCACCGTCTGTAGTAAGATATTATTTATTATAATTACGGGGTCAGGCCGGAACGGAGCCGGGGCGAAACAAATTTCGCTGGGTCTTTTAGTATATATATGCATCTCTTTAACACTTGCTCAATCGCTATTGTATCTCTATTTAAGTATTCATAAAGTTTCGTTATTCACTTGACACTGTTTTGTTTTTAATACTGTACCCATGTGTCCCCGTAATTTTAATTTCTACCACCCTGGAAGTTTATTTCACAGTGGTACCCTAAAAAGCTCTACCAATAACAAAACTAGACCTTTGCGGCAAAACAAATCTCGCTGACACATGAAAATATTTTGGTTACCTTAATGGTGTAGTAGATATTCCAGCGAAGTACTGGGCCATTTTAATGGAGAGGATTTTCTTATAAAATAGTTTTGGCTAACTTGGAATTGTAGAGAATATTTTTAGTGTAGTTATTTTGGTTGTTATTAAAGAAGTAGGTTAAAGTACTACGCGCTCAAATATCGAGTCAAACCAAAAGGTAAGGAGATGATTGGGAATAGAGATCATCATCATCATCAGCCAAAGGACGTTCACTGCTGAACATAGGCCGCCCCTACAGTTTCGACCTCCGTGGTCGAGTGGCTAGCACGCTGGCTTCAAGCGCCGCCATCTCGTGAGGTACCGAAACGATCTTTTCTATATTGTCTCGGGTCTGGGTGTTATGGTACCACCGTTGTTTCCGATTTCCATAAAACAAGTGCTTTAGATACTTAGCTTACTTGGGATCGGAGCAATGTATGTGATGTAGTCAAATATATTACAACATCCAGGAATATTTAAAAGACAAAGTTAAATAAAGAAACTGTACAATTTAAATTTATTATTATTATTATTCATGGCGAGCCGAGTAGTGTATTATTGGGCATTCTGTCCCCCAGTCGTCCGCTTCGCTCCCGACCGTTCGCTTCGCTCACTCTGGTATGACAGAATGCCCAATAATACACTACGAATCAGTGGTGCAATATATTCAGCAAACCTTCAGTTCACAACCGGAAGTTCAAGAAACTGCGTGGCAGTGAATTTTTCATGAATCCCATTAAATTTATCTATCGTCACTATTTTCATCATTCCGTTGAAACCCGTCAATCAGAACGGTTGAGTAAAAAGAAATGAGATTTATAAAACAAAAAGAATCTCTTAGATTACAATGTATATGTCCAGTCTCTTCAAATCAGTGTAAGAGGCATGGCAAATTATTGCCAAACACTATCCGAAGCATTGTTTGTGGTCCATCAAACTGCGGAAAAACTAACTTAGTAATAAGTCTATTGCTACACCAGGATGGGCCTCGTTTTCGTAACCTTTATGTATATTCGAAGTCTTTGTATCAACCTAAGTACATAAAGTGCTTTAGAATGTTTTAACACTCACAGTGTCATATTTTATATTCATAAAGATGAAAATAAGAAACCAAAAATTTGCGCACGGGCGGGACTTGAACCAGCAACCTTTTGGCATACCGGGCCAAACGCTCTTACCAATTGAGCTACCGTGCTGTCAGTCCGACCCGGCGAAATTTGTGGTTTCTTATGAAAACGTCAATTGCGTGACGCTTAGCGCCATCTAGCCGTCTGTTTATGAAACAGATGGCCCAAGCAGTTATTCTTTACAGAATAAATTCAACTTGGAAATTGATGTCGCTTCGCTATCTAATGCTTTAGAATGTTTTAACACTCACAGTGTCATATTTTATATTCATAAAGATGAAAATAAGAAACCAAAAATTTGCGCACGGGCGGGACTTGAACCAGCAACCTTTTGGCATACCGGGCCAAACGTTCTTACCAATTGAGCTACCGTGCTGTCAGTCCGACCCGGCGAAATTTGTGGTTTCTTATGAAAACGTCAATTGCGTGACGCTTAGCGCTTATTGCTTGACAGCACGGTAGCTCAATTGGTAAGAGCGTTTGGCCCGGTATGCCAAAAGGTTGCTGGTTCAAGTCCCGCCCGTGCGCAAATTTTTGGTTTCTTATTTTCATCTTTATGAATATAAAATATGACACTGTGAGTGTTAAAACATTCTAAAGCATTAGATAGCGAAGCGACATCAATTTCCAAGTTGAATTTATTCTGTAAAGAATAACTGCTTGGGCCATCTGTTTCATAAACAGACGGCTAGATGGCGCTAAGCGTCACGCAATTGACGTTTTCATAAGAAACCACAAATTTCGCCGGGTCGGACTGACAGCACGGTAGCTCAATTGGTAAGAGCGTTTGGCCCGGTATGCCAAAAGGTTGCTGGTTCAAGTCCCGCCCGTGCGCAAATTTTTGGTTTCTTATTTTCATCTTTATGAATATAAAATATGACACTGTGAGTGTTAAAACATTCTAAAGCATTAGATAGCGAAGCGACATCAATTTCCAAGTTGAATTTATTCTGTAAAGAATAACTGCTTGGGCCATCTGTTTCATAAACAGACGGCTAGATGGCGCTAAGCGTCACGCAATTGACGTTTTCATAAGAAACCACAAATTTCGCCGGGTCGGACTGACAGCACGGTAGCTCAATTGGTAAGAGCGTTTGGCCCGGTATGCCAAAAGGTTGCTGGTTCAAGTCCCGCCCGTGCGCAAATTTTTGGTTTCTTATTTTCATCTTTATGAATATAAAATATGACACTGTGAGTGTTAAAACATTCTAAAGCATTAGATAGCGAAGCGACATCAATTTCCAAGTTGAATTTATTCTGTAAAGAATAACTGCTTGGGCCATCTGTTTCATAAACAGACGGCTAGATGGCGCTAAGCGTCACGCAATTGACGTTTTCATAAGAAACCACAAATTTCGCCGGGTCGGACTGACAGCACGGTAGCTCAATTGGTAAGAGCATTTGGCCCGGTATGCCAAAAGGTTGCTGGTTCAAGTCCCGCCCGTGCGCAAATTTTTGGTTTCTTATTTTCATCTTTATGAACCTAAGTACATATTTTTAGAAAAGGTATTGGAGAAAATTTCAGAAATATCTTACTACAAGTATAATGATAATAGTGAAATTCTAACGCCACACGAAGCTTTGCCCGACTCAATTTTTATTTTTGATGATGTTGCGTGCGAGAAACAAAACAATATTCGCGATTACTTTGCCATGGGAAGACATAAAAACATTGACTGCTTTTATATTAATCAAACCTACACCAAAATACCTAAGCAACTCGTAAGAGACAATGCTAATCTGATAATATTATTTAAACAAGACGACATTAACCTGAGACATATATACGATGAGCATGTAGGATCTGATATGACGTGGTCACAGTTCCGTAAAATGTGTTCAACAGTGTGGAAAAAACCATACAGTTATGTCGTCATCAATAAGGATTGTGAACGAAACAAAGGTTGTTATAGAATGAAGTTTGATACATTCATAATAGTGGATTAAATGTTTTATTTCTTGTATAAGTAACTATTACTTGGACGAAAACGAATCAGTTACAATCAGGAAGTCATACAAAGTGGAATCCTTAACAATGGAGCGAAACCTTAAGGAACAAATTGTAAAGTCAGCATCAGCTGTAAAAAAAAAGGTAGAAATGATAAAAGATTCAAAAAAGAACAACGACTTGGCTCTGGAAACAATATTTAAACCAATTGTAAGCCCCCTTAAACTATTGACTTGTAGAACTGCCAACAAACGCCTCATAGATGAAGAGACAGAACAAAGCCAATCAGTGAAAAGAACTAAACACACAAAAAGTGAGTCATCAAATATTTCTGACGAAGATTTTGATTACTTTAAAGCGGATGATGACAACGAAGAATATTTTGAAGAAGATGAAGTTAATATAGAAAATGAAAACTGTAAAACGCCTAACAAAACCCTTACTGCACCACCCACTGAAGGTGATGATGATCATGAGAGCTCATTCAAATCTCTTCAGTCCTCGCCAAGTACTGGCAATAATAATAATGATTCTTTATCATGGTCTGTATCATCTGAAGTAATGAAAGATATACCTTTTGGTATTAGGAACGTAAAGGGGAAACTAATGCTTGGCAATACGCGTGTTCACGATGATGACCATATTATAAAAATTGGAAGTCGTAGCCTCAAAAAGACTCCTGGCTTGAGAGAGTTATTGTATGAAAAGATCCCAAATTTAGAAATTATTACAGAACAAGATTTACAAAATTATAAATTAATACTTATGGATACCAATGCTTACAGACGCAACTTTGATTCTTCGAAACCAATTAACAGTAACAAAAGTTTTAAGTATATGAAAGTAATCAAACCATTATTTAAGTTCGCTAGAAGTCATACAAGTAGTTTGGAAAGTCTCCGACAGGGCAAAGGCATCGATATTTTAAAAGAAGTGAAGAACGATACCGATTTGGTTTACTGGGATGATCCCAATGAATTAGTGGAAAGGTTAAAATTACTACTTGGATCATGGGCAGCTGGCAACACTGGGGTACAAAATGAAATTTATGCAATACTTGAAGAGTTATATGAAGCTGGAATTATAAAACAAATCAAATATATAAAGCTTCCATCAGGAGGATCGGGCAGTGTCATTAATCTACGGAAGCGGACCAGACGACAATGAATATTGACAAATTTGGTCATCATATTCACAAACGTTTACGACTATCAGAATTCAGTAATATTCTTAGCGACATCCTAGTGCGAACAGATGAAGGAGACTTTGACTTAAAATCATCGAGATTAAAGGGACTACAAATTCCGGAAAGGAACGATGAGGCTGTAAATAAAGAATACGTGGATAAAAGTGTTGATGAACTAAAAAATGAACTGAATAATATTCAAAGCAATTTAAAAAAGTATCTTAACAATTTAGAAAAACTTACTACTACAAATTTTAGTAAATTGTACTACACAAAAAAAGAAATTGACCTCATGCTACCATCAAAAGTTGTTAATAATGAGTAAACAAGATATAGTTAACGAACTTCACAAGGCGGCAAGAAGAAATTTCATTCGTCGACATACTGTTATTAAAGGAATCGATGATTTATGGCAAGCTGATCTCATGGATTTTCAAAAGTATGCATCATTCAATAAAGGATACAAATATGTTTTAGTAGTAATTGATGCTTTATCAAAATACGTTTGGGTTAGACCGTTGAAGACGAAATCTAAGACATGCGTTGCAAATGCTATGCACAACATATTTTCTGAATCCACACGAAAGCCAAAAAATTTACAAACAGATCTAGGCACAGAGTTTTACAATGATTCTTTTGAAAAATTAATGAAAAGTAACAACATAAACCATTATTCCACATATTCTGTTAAAAAAGCTTCCATAGTAGAACGCGTAATTAGAACCATAAAATCCCATCTTTACAAAGCATTCAGTTTATGCGGACGATATGAATGGGTTCAAAGTAATTTAGATTCTGTTGTGAATCACTACAACAATACTTGTCACCGTATCACAAAATTCAAACCAATCAATGTTAATCGTTCAAATGAGCTTTTAGTAAGGTCTAATATTTTTAAAACACAACATGGAAAGATAGCACGTTCAGGTCCAACTTTGAGAGTTGGTGATTTTGTTCGTATAAGTAAATATAAAGGTGATTTTTATAAAGGCTATACTCCTAATTGGTCTACGGAAATATTTCGCATTGTTAAAATCGGTCAAACCAATCCTCAAACGTATCAAATAGCTGACAAACACAATCAAATTATCTTAGGTTCTTTTTACCGGTATGAGTTACAAAAAACTAATTTTCCTGACATTTACCTTATTGAAAAAGTTATAAAAAGAAAAGGAAACAAACTATTTGTAAAATGGTTAGGGCTAGGTAATGAAGAGAACACTTGGGTAAACAAAAAAGAATTAGTGGTGTAGTGGAGAGGTATATAAATAACACAAATCACTTCTTCACAACACTTACTGCTTATCAATGAAGGAAGGCAGTGGTATAATTGATAAATTGATTGATCGTTTGCCAGTTGAGCTACACTTACCAGGCTATCAATTTTGTGGTCCTGGTACAAAACTTCAAAAACGGATACAAAAAGGTGATCGAGGAGTTAATAGATTAGACGAAGCTTGCATGCATCACGATATTGCATACATTAATAAAGATTTAAAAGTACGACGTAAAGCTGATTTAGAACTTTTGAACATGGCTAAAAAAAGGTTGAATTCGAAAGACGCAGGCAAAGGAGAAAAAATTGCCTCATGGATAGTAAAAAACGCAATGAAAGCAAAAATCAAAGCAGGCGGAGCCATAAAATCGTTTCATAAAGGAATTAAAAAGATTAAATCTCATTTAAAAAAACATAAATCGAAAAATCACACTTCGTCTATAAAATATGCTTATGCAGCGGCAAAGAAATTGTTTCGGAATAAGAAAGGAATACGTTTGCCTCGTTATATTCCTCTCCCAAAGAGTGGTGGGGTTTTGCCACTCATCCCCATATTTGCTGGGCTATCGGCTTTAGGTTCACTTGCTGGAGGTGCAGCAGGTATAGCGAAAGCTGTTAATGATTCTAAGGCTGCACAAAAAAGTCTTCAGGAAGCTGAGAGACACAACAGGATGATGGAAGCAGTGGCTCTTGGAAAAGGATTATATATAAAACCACATAAAAAAGGAGCAGGTTTATATCTTAGTCCATCAAAAAACTAAATAAACGGCTGCCCAGACGTGCACTCACTAACCTTGATATAATACAACATGCCACTGATATACCTTATTTTCGTGGTGTTTACATGAGAGATACGTTACCATTGAAACCTAGAAAGATAGAATGTGGAATTATGAATTTGGATAGCAACATAAATCCTGGCACGCATTGGGTAGCCTATGTGAAGCAAAATGAATACATAGAATATTATGATAGCTTTGGAAATTTGAAACCACCAATAGAATTTATGAAATATGTACATGACTTGCCTGTAAACTATAATTATGCAAGACATCAAGCATTTGGTACTACAAACTGTGGGCATTTGTGTCTAAAATTTTTAAGAAATTATTGGAAGAATCATTTATATAATGAAAGAAGAAAATAAATATGTCAGTTTCAAAATGTCTTTCACTGTGTCTATAACTGGGAGAGGAGCTTCCTTATCAACAAATTACTCACCAACATTGGAGCTTCAAGGAGACTATGAATGTGGTCTTTTGTACTTTTCCACTTTCAACTCTATTCCTAATATAGATGAGCGTAATAATAAGTTTTACTATGGTGAAAATGAAATAATCGAAATTCCTGAAGGGTCTTACGAGCTTCAAGATATTTGTGATTATTTAAAATGCAACATTAAGAACACAATTTTAAAAATCACTTGCAATAATAATACATTAAAAACAAACATCTTTTGTTCAAAAGATGTTCATTTCAATAAGAGTGCCTCATTAGCTCAAATTTTAGGATTTGGGAAGGAAACAATAAATGCTAATATAAGTACAGATTCACAATATCCTGTCAACATTCTATCAACGACCATCGTACGGATCGAATGCGATGTTGTTAGTGGTTCATTTGTAAACGGGAAAGCAAGCCATATTATTTATGAATTTGTGCCGAATGTACCACCTGGTTATAGAATAATTGAAGTTCCAAAAAATTTGATTTATTTTCCTGTTAATCAATCATCAATAAGCGCTATCAATATAAGACTCTTGGACGCAGACAATAAAGAAATTAACCTGCGAGGTGAAGAAGTTCAACTCTATTTACATTTTCGAAGAAAATGATAAATTTCAATAAAAGCTCCCCTCAGTCGAATATTCGAGTCAGTGCTGAAAGATCATCCCGCAAAGGCACACCGCTACAGCTTAAAAAGAAACTTACCAAGACCAATAAAGAATTCCTAAAGAAAATTGGGTTAATAAAATGAATATCTTAAATATATCTGAACAAACTACATACGACAACAGCATTGAAGGTTTCGAGTATCATTCATACAAGCCATACGTAACAAGTTTCAACAAGAATGATGAAATAAGAATTCCGATTAATCAGCAAGACCTATACGTACTGCCATCACTTAGTAGTCTGTACATCGAGGGAAAAGTGAGTGTTCATAACACCACGACCAAAGCAAAAATATCAGATGTAAACTTCGTTAATAATCCGGCATTGTTCCTATTTCAAGATATTCGTTACGAATTGAATGGAGTAGAAATAGATAAAATTAAAAATGCTGGTTTAACTACAACTATAAAGTCATATCTGTCCTTAAGTGAAAACGAGTCAAAATATGCTCGTGTTTGGGGGTGGTCAACAGGGGGAACCAAAAATACAGGAGATGGATCGTTTTCTGTATCAATTCCTTTAAGCAAGATATTAGGATTTGCAGAAGATTATCAAAAAATTATCATGAACTGTAAACACGAGTTAGTGCTACTTAGAAGCAATACGAACCTTAATGCCATAAAATTAAATGCAGGAGAAGCTGTAGATGATATTACAATAAATAAAATCATTTGGAGAGTGCCACACATTAAAGTGTCTGATCGAGAAAGAATAAATCTATTAAAGCATTTAGAGAGAGATCGTGCTATTCCATTAGCGTTTCGCAACTGGGATCTTTACGAATACCCATTACTACCTAAAACACGCAAACATACTTGGTCTATCAAAACTTCATCGCAAATAGAGAAACCGCGCTTTGTTATCATTGCTTTACAAACTAACCGGAAACACAACAGTCAATTGTCAATGGCAGAGTTTGATCATTGTCACGTGCGTGATGTAAGAGTATTTTTGAATTCATCATATTATCCATATGAAGGATTGAACATCAATTTCTCCGAAGACAAATTTACTTTATTATATGAACAATATACAAGATTTCAACAGTCGTATCATGGACGTCGACCAGAGCCGTTGTTGAGCTTAAACGAATTTAAAAACATTGCTCCTTTATTCGTTATTGACTGTTCACGACAACACGAAACGCTTAAAGGATCTATTGATGTGCGAGTCGAAATTGAAACAGACCAAGAAATTCCAGATAAGACAGCTGCATACTGCTTGATTTTAAACGATTGTTTATACGAATATAAGCCTTTGAGTAACATTGTAAAGAAAATATCATGAATAATTATAATACAGTAATCGTTGATTTGCAAGGATTCAAGGACATCGATAATAAATTCTTGGTTAAAGAAATGGCAGTAGCTACTCCAGAGTATACTTACGTGTTTTTAATAAAGCCTCCGTATCCGTTCTCTGCATTGAGTGATGAAGAAAAGAAATGTGTTCGTTGGATTGAAAGAAATAGAGGTTATTTATGGAGTGAGGGCTATATAGACTACAGAGAATTTCTTAGAATGATCAATGGTTTTTTGAAAAATAAAAGAATTATAGTCAAAGGGGAAGAAAAAGTAAAATGGATGCAAGAGTTGTGTGATAATAATAATAGTGTTTTCGATATAACGCGTCAAGGTACTCCTAATTTGAATAATCTTAATGAACTCTATTGTAAAGACAAAATTATGTTTAATTGTTTTTATCATGATAAGTATTGTGCGTTACGAAATGTTTTAAGTTTAAAGAAATGGTGTATGGATAACAATGTATTTTATTAATGCTTATTTTTTGAAATAAATAATTGTAACATTGAATTAAATGTTTTATTTATTTTTATACCTCAATTTATACCTACCTACATTTTTAGGGGACTTAGTAAAAAACATATTTTTTGCATATTAGTTAATTTATTTATTTAATTACATTTACAACTAGGATTATTAAACAATATTCTAATAACTTAAAAACGTAAATCAACTAAAAGTTAGAACCACATAACTTTTTTGATATCTTCTTAATTACACATTCTGTCATATCCATTATTTCGTCCACTGCGTCATGAACAACGTATTGAGCACTAAGTAACACGCACTCGCTGTCAGCGTCCGGCGTCGAGGTCGACGAGCTTGTCCTTGTTGATTCACATTCGCAGACCAAGTCCAGCACCTTTATCTGGATCATCTTGAAACCTTTCTGTTCGTTGCACACCACAAAAGATTTAGGAGCTATTCGCTTATTCTTTTTTGATGGAACACGTTTTCTCTTCTTTTGTTTAACTTCTGTCGATTGCGAACCAAACAAATCCTTGTATTGTTGCGTAAAGTTTTCTAATGGGTCTTGAGCGTATTGAGGAAAAACGTCGTATCCATCCGCCATTATCTGTAAAGAAAAAAAATCTCATATTAAAATCAAGAAGTTATTATTATAACTATAATAACCCTTTTATTTTAAAAAGTATTCGATAAAGGATAACTACAACATACCTGATTTATAATATAATTATTTCACAGTAGTCACAAAGCAGGTCTTTCGTTGCGGTCTCCCAGTTTCCTACTAATTTCAGTCAGCAGTTGTTCTGTCTTATAATAGATGACGTCCCAATGGTCGTACACCAAATACTGGCTTTTTGCTCGCCCTCTGATTTCCACTTCAGTTTTATCCGCTGAATCCACTGCTTCCATGATTTCTATTTTAATTATGAGCTTTGGTATTCTATGATCATTCGATGCAAAGTAGCTGGTTTGCGGTGAAGAGAGGTACTGATGGTTGGACTGCATTTTAAGTTCGACGCAATCTTTATGTGAATGCACTGAGCACGAATAATGAACTAAATTTAGAATGAATAAGCTTTGTCTATATAGGTAATCAAGAACATGAGACGTGTGAGACGAAGTGTCATAAGCACGTGTACTACATGTTTTAACATGTTCAATAATCATTTTTCAGTATAGCAAATATTTCTTCCAGTAAGTTGAAACGAAATACGACGCGCGCTAAATAACACTCGTGTTAGCAACTTGTTTTAACCTGCACTTTTAAATGCACACGTGTTTTTGTGCGATAACTGAATACCTACATAAACTCTTAACTATTTTTAACTATTCATTAGAAATAGGGGATATTTAATAAATCAAAAAAATATCGTATCATCATTTATTTGCGATATAAGTACAATGTACAAGGAGGTAACTTAATTTCTAGAATATAAATTCTAAAACAGTTCTATTAAAAGAGTCCATTCTATTACTTGCACAAGCATCAGTGTAATACCTTATATTATGGGTTCTTACAGTACATACATTACTTATGACATATTATAATCAGAAGACACAAAATCACTTCAAATCATTGTAAACTATTCATTACCATCATAAAATTACAGTGCAAATAGTTACCTAACTTTAAACAAATAATATACATTTCGTTTGATACAATTTAAATATTAAGAATGGCTCTATGACCCCAAGCTCTCGTAGATACTTTGTCAGACAAAATGTGACGCTTGTCATCGTTGCGGCTTAGTGCAACTTTTTTAAGGCTACGTGTGAATATTTCATGTTTAATAGATTTGAATAAAACGTTGGTTTTTCTCACTACATCCCCATCATATAAGCTTTTTTTGTATTGAGATATTGAAATATCGCGAACAACGCATGATTTCACCCCCTTTGCTTTTTTAATAGTACTGTTAACAGTTTTTATACAGTACAGTTTTGATCGTAATCCAACAAATTCTGATATTATGTTCCCTCCCATTTCGTCTTTGAAAAGACCAGGAACTTTTTTGTTCAAAAGTGGTAAGCTATGTATATTTTCTGCTGGAAAGTTACTAGTATCGAAATAATTCAATAATAATTGTTTTAAATCTTTATAGAAATCAGGGGTTTGAATCTGATAGACAAAACTGTCTGTGTCTGTGTAGCACATGCGTAAGCGGTTTGTATACGTCGGCTCAAAGACTGAGTAATGAAAATCATACATGTGGCTTTTGGACAGTTCCAAAACTGTAAACCCGATGTATATTGGTTTGTCTAAAACAACACGCTCAGGTTTAGTTTGTATTGCAACCAAATTTTCACTGAAAACTGAAGCACTATGGAAATTCGAATTTGCTATTAATCTATCAGCACAATATCTTTTTTTTGTTTTATTTGTTTATCACTCCATTTATTAACTAAATGAACATTGACCCTTTTTTCATTATTTTCCAATGTCTTTCCGAAAATGCTGTTATTGAGCAGTTTAAAAAAGTCTTGTTCAAAAGTTGACTGAGCCTGTTGCCTTAAGCTTGTGTTTAAATCGATATATTGTTTCAAGTAAGGGCTCTGCCGAAACGTTATAGCTCGATGAATTTTTTTTAACTTTAACCCATGTTTTATACATGTTTTTAAATGAACATAATGGATTACGTAAAAATATTTATCATAAAGATTGGGAACAAGTTTTGAATTTTTCCCTCCAGGAGGAATACATTTTTCAGGACAAAATGGTAATTCATTATGCCTGTCATGCAACTCTTTTGGATAGCTAAGATCGACCTCGAGAATAAACCCGTATTCCGCGTTGTCAGGAATATTGGTTACATCGAGTCTAACAATTTCTGTTTGATTTAAAAACCTAAAGTCCGAGAATGGTAATGATTGACACATGCTAAATCCGTACAAGTTATTACAATCTATGTAAACCACGTAAGTTTCGGGTTGTTGTTTATCATATTCTGGAACATATTTGTTATTTGCTTTCGCATGCCTGTGTGAGCACATACACACACCTCCCCTTACACCGGATTGAATCATGCGCACCATGGCAAGGTCATCAATTAGCTCTAGCTCAACGCCTGTTTTAAAAAGCATCGCATCAAATGATAAACTCGGAGCAGTGACATAAAACGCAGGGTCTAACTGATAGTGAAGTTTACATGTTCTTCTGAATTTTTCGAAAATATCGGTCAATAAGATGACATCGACTTTTAGGTATAAGTCAGTATATTGGCCCAAGTTTTTAATATTGAATTCGGTCCATACGGATTGTGCGTGCTTATAATCTTCATCAGATATATGCTCATTTGTAATAGAACTGTAAAACATATTTTTTTCTGGAAGAGATCGCTCTTTATAACGGTCCCAACTATCCATGTACTCGTATGGGTAAATTCCTTTTCGTGTTAGTAAATTGAATTGTGTTTCAATAGGAAAGTGGGTACGCATATGATTAAATTCTTCTTTTTGAATAGTTTTAGCTAATCTGTTCAAGCTGGTACCTAAAAATTTAAACGAATCTACAAACCGAACTTGTATGAACTCATTGCCAGAAACAGGAATGAATTTTGTAAACGATACATAATTCTCCTTCGTTTTAGGTATAACTTTTATAGTTCCAGGCAATCCACCTAATTGTTTTATAAATAAATGGCAATCATACCCGGATAAATTATGAAAAAATATTGGAATAAACTTTGGTGTTTTGTACTGTAAATTACAATATCTATGTGCTGCGCCACGATAGAAACCGCTTATGTGGCAATGATCACGAACTTTGTCGGTAAACAAAAAATTGTCGCAAATATGGCAACGAGTAGCTTGCATAAAGTCAGCTTCATCTTGTTCTGTAAAAAATATTGGAGAGTTTTGGGATAAAATTGTATAAATCTCGCGTACATCGCGATAGATAGAATCTATAAACTTTTGAACACAGTCTTGACCTCGATAAGTGACGTAACGATTATGACTTTCATTCACAGAACATACTATATTATATGCAAACGCTGCTGGAACATGGTGTTGTAACGTTTTTGTGTGTGTGGTATCGGAAACTAAAGAACTGTTCTGAGACGGTTCTAAAATGGTTTCAAAATCTGCATAAATTACGAACGGAACGTTTTGTTTACGGTCATAGTTTTTGAATTTAATTACCGAACCTTTGTCAGGTAAAACAGTAACGATACCGCTACATAAAT
The DNA here is from genome assembly GCA_963924145.1 of Pyrausta purpuralis. Taxonomy (NCBI): domain Eukaryota; kingdom Metazoa; phylum Arthropoda; class Insecta; order Lepidoptera; family Crambidae; genus Pyrausta; species Pyrausta purpuralis. The sequence continues at coordinate 9,777,542 of OZ001666.1, forward strand.
GACTTTCGAGTTCTTCGCATGTAGTAAAATACACTAGACATGTGTCACAAAAATAGATTTTACTGTGATGTGATGTAATTTGACTCCGTATAAGTCGCGACAAATCTTTTATTAAACAATAGTGTGTAGTAGTCCCGTTATCTAATAGTAATAAATGAATAGTCTTTTTGTTTTGACTGTTTCCGGACTTATAAAGAGGTCCAATGATAGTCTTATTATTTTTTAAACCGTAAATGATGAAACTCAACCTAGGATTGTTTTTCTCAAATGTATTTATATCTGCGAATGTGACAGGAAAAGACAATCCTTCGTCATTTAGAACGAGACGAAAATCGGGATAAGATGAGACCCGTTCAGGATGCTTTTGCGAAGGATAAAGAGCAGCTACAACGCTCCATAAGAAACAAAACTGATCTTTATTATGAATGTTTATGCATGCTTTCTTATTTTGAATGCATTTTGGTAGTGGCAAAAAAGAGCTGCCTCCTAATGGTTGATATTTATTTATGTTAATTTCTAAATGTGAATTGTCAAGAAATGCCCAACCACTATCATTCTCCTGAAATTCGTCTATTTTCTTTTTTAAAGAACTTTGAAGCTTTAAAAAAATAGTGTTAAAATCATAGTTCTGATAAATAACAAAATTTTTTGTGAGAAATGATTTCATTTCTTGTGTGCTGTCTTTAAATAGTATGAACAGGGAAAATAGCTCAAAATTAACTTTTATAGTGGTATGCTTTTTTAAGGCATCATCAATAAGTAATTTTATTTTATTACTGATTGAATACAAAAAGGAGTCTAACGAGGCTTTATCAGTTTCAATTGGAACGATTCGATATGAAACGATACGAGAGCGAAATGCAGATGCAACAATTTCCACGCCATCGCTATGCGGTTGGGTGGAGTTATTTTGTTTATGCGATCGACTGCGTATATGACCTATCCAAGACTTTGAGCCGATCGATGTATTACAAACCGAACAGAATGGCATAATTGCTTAACTTACTTTTATTTGCAATGTTAAATATACCTACCTATCAAAATCAATAATAAATCAAAAAAACAATATAAGATAAGAAAATGTAATTAATATTTCAAAATGTTATTAATATTTATAAACTTATTGCTAAATTCTCTTACTTACTTAATATTAATTTTATTACTGTAATATACCGGGTCACTATTATTAAAAATGGCGTAGGCCTTGGCGAGGAAGTCCTGCAGGGATTCCCACTCGCGAGACTGTTCGGAGCACTGCAGCTTCACCGACGCCAACGCCTTCTTGTATCGCTGGTCTGCAGGGGTATTTCTGGCGTCGTCGGTATTGTACACCTTCAGGTCCACATAAAACTCTCCATCGACAGTTGCGGCGCGACGACACTGACCGGACGACACGCGGGAGGTAAAGCTGGAGCCAAGGCTGGGGCGACCGGAGTCCTTGTTGGTCGTCCGCTCGTCGTTGTTTATAATGGCGAACAGACTCTTCGGCTTTTTGTGCGATCTGAAAAATCAATTATAATAAATAGCCTTTAAATAAAAAATAAATATCCTTTCCTACACATCGCCATCTAGTCACAAAATAAGCTACTCAAAGCTTGTATTATGGGTGCCAAACAACGGATATAATACTTAATTATTTTGTAAATACATACATGATATACATAGAAAACACCCAGACCAGTACAAACAGACATGTTCATGCACACAAATGTTTGTATTGTGCGGGGATCGAACCCGCAACCCGCTGCGTAGTAGGCGATTTCTCGACCACTACTCCAGACGGGTCGTCAGTATAATAATAAGAAATAGTAGATATGCTTCAAGTTAATAGGTATACAAGTATAGAGTAGTTTTAGTTTGGTATAGAGTAGTTTTAGTTTGGATATAGTGTATTAGTTTTTTTAACGTTTTATGTCTATTGTGTATGTATTATTAAGTGGTTATTTTATTACTCTCAACTGGCGGTAGCAGAGAGCTTTGAATTGAATGCATCGACAACCACATGTATAAGTATTATAACCTGATAAAAAATACTACTAAACTGGACTTACTGGGAAGAGGAAGGCTGCGTGTAGGCTTCCACGTTGATAACAGGAGGTATGGCGGATTTCCGCTTCCTGGGCTTTGGTGCGACGGCAGCTGGGGCAGGCTTGCTCTTGCTTTTGCTCTTGCTTTTGGCCGACGATTGCTGTGGTGGCGGTGGTGGCAAGGGCTCTTCAGCTGCTACCTCATCGCTGCTTGATGCGTACTCAGAATCCGACCTTAAAAGAAAAAATATGATAATATTTATAAAAAAGAAAAAACAATTATTTTGGACTGAGTCTAAAGCGAAAAAAATAATCATTAATGGCAAGGCGGAAATCAAACTGCCTAACACTTGCTTCAGGAAAGTAACGAAGATAATCACTATCGTTAAAATAAAACTTTGTAAAATGATTAAAATAATAAAATAATGAAGGTACTTACTAACATTTTTGGGTCGCAGGATCTGGTGTCTTGTGCTTTCACAGGAAAAATCTTGAGGAATAATAAATTTTTGCCACAGAAATCCGTATTTATGCGATAAATAATGAATCATCAGCAAAATGAAATCATTATTTGGTTGATAACGTAAGTTGCTACAAAAACAGCAAGCGATTGTATACCGTAATATAATAGACAGTCCATACATTTTATGAAAAGTAAGTATGTAACATATTCCCTTATACATTGCAACATTATCGTTATTTCATGTTCACATTTAAAGAAATCATAGTCGTGTTTCATTATGTAGCAGTCAACGTGAAAAAGAAATTTGAGTGCAATAAGTGCTAATATTTAAAATGGGTAGGTACTCAATCAATAACCTTACCAAGTACATGCCTTTTTTATGTAGGTATATATGGTTTTCAGAAACATTTATAAGTAGTTATTACTCGAAATATGATAGTTGTAAAGTTAATCCATTTGACACAGTTTTAATGTCAAAGTTTTTCATTTATAAGAATTGAAATAAATATTTGAAAGTGCATATCATACATAATAAAATTAAAGGTAAACGTGAGGTAAACATAGTATCCATGAGGTATTTCTGGACAAAACTCAAACAGTCATTTGCTTCTTTTTAATGCAACATAAAGTAAACACGATGAGTGTTAAGTTACACAGCTCTCAAGCATTTACATAGAAAGCTTAAAAGCTGAGTCTGCAACTGCATCGTTAGTACAGGAGCCAACATGATTTAATCAATCATTAACAGGAATATTAAGCTTTTATTTCTTGTTTTTTTTTTTTTTTTTTTTGACCTTATAACTTGAATTGGTGGTTCAGTTCATTTATATAATTACGATCTAAGATTATTCTTATAAGTCTATAAGTAACAAAAAAAAAAAAAAAGAAAAAAAAACACTAGTAGATATCCAGATTTTCATTCATGAATATTTCAAATTATAAAAAGCATTAGGATCTTAAATGCCATGCGAGCATACCTACCTACAAAAAGTGTTCTAGTAATAATGACAGATTAATGCATCTGACTCCTAGACTAGACACAGGTAACTCACGTTCCCACGCAACGCGCCGCGTATCGCATCAGTTAAGCTCCGAGTCAGTTAGCATGAGTTTGAAGTGACAATTACTAAAAGTGTGTTTAATGTGTGCCAGTGTTTAATTGATTACAAAATGTAAGTATATTTTTTTTCATCCACTTATTTGACTTGTAGCAGTAAGTAAAGTTTATTAATTGATTTTATCAAATGTATTATTATTTAATTTGGATGAAAAAGATTTAGTAAGACAAGTAAGCATAAAAGTAGCATGACTCTCCTTTAAATTCATTTGTATCTACATATGTTATTTTTTGTTTTGTTGTAATGTACCTACTTATTATCCAGAATTACCTCGATCATAACTTTTGGATTCACTCTAACACTTTATTATACGATTAGATTTTAAACTTTCGCGTTACATTGCAACTAGTACCTACTTTGATATCAGAATCTTACTGTAAATGTCTCATTTGGAATGTCATCTGAAAACATAACCCTGATCCACCCGTGTTTAGGTATTCCGTATTGATCTTTCAATTCATATTTTAAACTGGTTAATTAAAATACAGCTGTTATCAATTTCAGGTTGCTATGCTGTTGGGAGGCTGCCATACAACACAAATTACAACGGTATAGATATTTACTGCGTATAAAGAAAATGGGTAAGATTTATTATGTATTAATTCTAAATTGTACATTTCCATTAAAAAATGAAGAAGATTGTTGAACATTTTTATGAAAAACAATCAGATATTGGTGAAGTATTTCAAGAAGAGATGATTAGTGTGAAAGTGTTTTAATTATTTTATTTGCATTTAGCACAAACTACTTTTTTTATTTTGTTGACATGTAAAATGTTCAAGAGTTATTATACCTTATGTAGGTAGATACACATTAAAAATTTGCATTGTTAATAAAAAATGTATATATTTTGAGCATAATATTTACCATTAATTAAAATTTTACATTGATTAACAATAATATTTAAATTTTTTTATTACGATAAAATACATTACTTTTTTATGGAATTCATTCGGTAATAAAATGATTGAATTAAATTGATATTTAAACAAAATATAATTATGTTAGTAAGTAGGAAGGTTCGGTGAGAGAATCTTGCCATGGGTCTCTCTGAAGATACTTACCTTGGTTCTTCAGCCGAAATTGCTAGGCGATACATACAGTAATGGAATCTTGTCATGGGTCCGGAGCTGTTTGTATTATGATAGGTAGTAATTCGGTGAGAGAATCTTGCCATGGGTCTCTCTGAAGATACTTACCTTGGTTCTTCAGCCGAAATTGCTAGGCGATACATACAGCAATGGAATCTTGTCATGGGTTCGGAGCTGTTTGTATCATGATAGGTAGTAATTCGGTGAGAGAATCTTGCCATGGGTCTCTCTGAAGATACTTACCTTGGTTCTTCAGCCGAAATTGCTAGGCGATACATACAGTAATGGAATCTTGTCATGGGTCCGGAGCTGTTTGTATCATGATAGGTAGTAATTCGGAGAGCAAATCTTGCCACGGGTCTCTCTAAAGATATTTACAAACCGCAGTTAATCGTGTCCCATTAATTCGTAGTGTATTATTGGGCATTCTGTCATACCAGAGTGAGCGCAGCGAACGGTCGGGAGCGAAGCGAACGACTGGGGGACAGAATGCCCAATAATACACTACTGAGCCGGTTGTGAGCATTCTGTATCCAGTGTGATCCTGCAATCTTTACAAGGTTGTCTGTCCATCTTGTCGGTAGACGACCTACACTGCGCCTTTGGTCACAGCATCTCCAATCTAGAACTTTTCTGCCCCAACAGTAATCAGTTCTTCGCGCTATGTGCCCTGCCCAATACCACTTTAGCTTACTGATTCTCAGATCTATCCGTTGACTTAGTTATTCTATGTATCTTCTCATTTCGATCTCGTGGTGAAACACTGAGCAAAGCCCTCTCCATTGCTTCATTGGAATAAAGATAAATGGAGAAAACTCCACCGACAAGAGCATAGCTCTAAATAAAGAAATAAAACGAAGAAGAATGGCTTAAATATGTTTTTATCATCTAGAATTTACATTGACATTTATTTGTTTAGTTGCTTAATGGCTATTATATTCTGATTTACCTTTAATACCAAAAAACCTATTTCACATATTTATTTTCAACAATTTCTACTCCTATGTTGACTTATTTCTTGGCCTTAGGCCCAGAATATCATAATTAGAATAAAAAATGATCTCATTTTTTGAGTAAGTATCTTACAATTACCTTTCTCTGGTTCTTATTAGCAATAATATTATTATTTGAGGCAAAAGAAAATGTAATACCTTTCGTTTAAGACTCATAAGTATGCAAAAAGGCAAAAACTTTCGTATATTAGATCTTGTTTGCCAGAATGACGCTTTTATAGTTCATAAAGGTTTCCACACGAGAGCACAGATGTTACGTCTTTGAAAATATACGAATACTAACAAGCTACGAATACATTGTTGCTACCGTATTTTTCTCAATAAATAATAATGTCGTGAGCAATTTTCGACAAGACATTGAAATATGTAATTAGGTTTTAAAAGTTTGAAAGATAGTATTTTAAATCAACTCGTTGTAAACTAAACTTGAACTTCGTCTTGTATAGACGACTTCCGTAGTGTAGTGGCTAAGCACACTGGGTTTCAAGGCGTCGCCACTCCGAGGTCGCGGGTTCTATTCCCGGTCGGGTCAATGTAGTAAACATATGTTACTATATTATCTCGGGTCTGTACTACCGTTGTGCCTGATGTCCATAACACAAGTGCATTGCCAATTACTTTGAGATCAGAGCAATGTTTGCGATTGGTGTTCAATATTTTTATACAGGCTACCATTATCCAAATAAAAAATGCGTTTTTTTTTTATATAAGCATACGATTTGATTTGTTGTAGCGAATTTCAACCCTCACATTAGTTTAGAATGCAAGGTCCGTTTTTCTTAGCTTGGCGAATATTGTAAACATTAATTTTATATATTTTTAATAATATTATTCACTATTGATTTTAAAAAGGTCTCACTTTACAACGATGAATTACGAAGGTTGTGAGTTTTTAGTTTATCCAAATTTTTAACGAATTATTTTATCAAAAAGTAATGTCAAAATTGCTTTAGATACTTGCGAAGCAAAAATATGACTTGAACATCGCAGCAAAAACTATTTGTCGATCTATTAAGACTTCAGTACTTTCAGCAAAACTAGGCGAACTGACTGTGAAAGTTCATTCCCTAGCAAGTTGGCCGGAAATCGAACAGACCTCCTCCTAATAGCAAGCGATTGATTGCCAATCTTGTAAGTTTCTAGATTCTTTGTGGAGATTTCTTCAGAGCTTAACTAACTTATAAATACTGGACAGAGTCCGTAGTAGCAGGTATTATGTAACTAATTTATCCATATCTATACTAATATGACAAGGCTAAAAAGATTGTTTGTTTGTTTGAACGTGCTTTTCTCAGGAATTGATGCACCGATTTGAAAAAAAAAATTGTGTTGGATAGCTTATTTATCGAAGAAAGCTTTAGGCTATGAATAATCACGACTGCGACGGGAGGGGAGGGAGCAAACTCAAAACGAGCGGACGAAGTCACGGCGGAACGCAAAGTAATGACTGCCTCCTTGGTGTATTAGCTCGCTGATTGCTACCCAAGAGGTCCCGGGTTCTAAACCCAGGTCAGCTCACTGGGTTTTCTGTATACACATCGGAGTATAATAAATCTTCTACGTACTGGCTCAATTGAGGCCGCCATCACCAAAAATCGGTGGGAGAAAGTCTTTTACATTCTCTGGACCAGGGTCCCAAGCCTTTGGAAGGCGTACATGGGGTCGAAGCCAACATGCAGAGGCCCTTCAGACAACATTAATCTACAAGCTGTGTAACACAAACCGACGATTATCCCTGTATGCACTATACACGTGCACCTAAGGACAACCCCCGGTAAGATATGGACACAAAGATACTGAGTTATGGGTGTAGGTGTTAGGTGGACCGGGAAACTGCGAAGAACTATGGCTATATGAACTATTTTATTATTATTATCATTATAGATAACGTAGGTAATTAGCCGCTATAAAGAAGCAAGTGCTCGAAGCTCAAATGGCAGTAGCACTGCTCCTATTGTCTATCCAAAATCAAAACATGTTTCCAATTTGTACCAGTAATTTATTTTATTTTATTTATGGCTTAAAGGTATTTTACCTCGATCGCACATGCCAGTCTCGTTCATGAGATAAGTGGGTACCAAAAAATTAAACCATTTAGGTTTTTATGAATGGTTAGGAAAGCTATTCTAATATTTTGGAATCAGGCCGTAAGGGACAATTGAGTTAATGTAAATCAACTAAGTAAGTAACCCTCGGGCTTTAACGTCAAAACTGATCTGAGACAAGGGTCGCTACTTGCAAAGACAGATTCTTGGGACCTCGATTGACTTGGAATATAACTTTTTATTTTTTGACGACCATCAAAAGTTTATTAAAAACGAATGATTCCCTGTTTAACAAAAGCATACTGGATAAGCACGCAGGATTTTAAGGCGTCGCCGCTCCGAGGTCCCGGGTTCGATTCCTGGCCGTGGGTGTTGTGGTACCATCGTTGTATCTGATTTCTACAACACAGGTGCCTTCGCTACCACTTTGGGAATGTATGTGATTGATGTACATCATAGTTTTTCTTCCATTGGAGCTAAATATTCGTTCGTATGTTGACTAGTGAATCTTGAGAAAAAGGGAAGATAGTAAGACCATGGAAAATCATATGGCTCAAATAAAGGAAAAGTTGGAGGTCAAGTCACACCAGAAGGTCAAGGAGATACTATATCTTGGAAAAGGGATAGAAGTAAAGTTAGCCTGTAAAATCCTACTGCTGAGAAAATGCTTACCTCAAGTATGAGGTAGTATGTAGTATAAGCGATACTCCACTCCACGTGGGCTCAGTGCGGATTGGCGAAGGGGTGTTTGCAACGCAAGCGACAAACCTTGCTCTCAGATTTTACACTGCTGGGCAAATGCCTTACCTCAATTTTGAGATAGGTTGAGCCGTACTCTACCACGCGGGCTCAGTGCGGATTGGCAAAGGGGTGTATGCAACGCAAGCGAAGAAACATGCTCTCAGATTTTACACTGCTGGGCAAAGGCTTTACCTCAACTATGAGGTAGTTTGAGCCATACTCCACCACGCGGGCTCAGTGCGGATTGGTGAAGGGATAAATGTAAGGTTAGCTACGAATCTTGCTGTCAGGTTTTATCAAACAGCCTATGACGAGGCTGAACGGCTAAGCCAGGACCAACTGGTTAACATGCTTTCCGAAGCACATAGATAATGTGATGTGCGTCATTTATATGGTCGGAATAGTCCCCTATCCAAACACGACCGCGCCTTGACTTGCTGTTACTACCAAAGCGCTGCTACCACTGCGCTACGAGCACCTAAAAGATAAATGGAGAAAATATCACCGGCAAGAGTTTTTATAGTTTCGTCAAGTCTGTCTGTCGGTCTGTCTGTCTAACTGTCTGTCTGAAAGAACAATAAAATTCTGCCATGTAACGCAACCCCTTATAGCAACTTTTCCGAGGTACGAGGGTGTAAATTTTGCTACTTTCCTGACTTCGTACTGTTTCTGAGTATTTTGAAGACTGAATACCCAGGGAAGTATGGCCTTTTCACTTTAGCCCTTACCATATAATTTCCTTTGAGGGTTCCGTAGCCGAATGGCAAAAACCCTTATAGTTTCGTCAAGTCTGTCTGTCTGTCCATCCGTATGACACAGGCATTTTATTCTGTAACTAAACATCACACTGTTAAAATTTGGTAGGAAAATGTATCCTGTTAACCGCTGTACGCTTCTTACACAAAAAATAAAAAATAATGATAGTCAAGGGGGGCTCCCATACATGAAATCAGAACCGAAAAAACTACTGTAGGGGTTAAAGTTATTATAATTCAATACAAATTATCAAAAAAAAGACCTCTAATGCAAAGCGGACGATAGATGAATTAATAAAAAAATGACTTTGAATAAGAGGAAATAAAGCTTCATCGTTTAAAAACTACCCATTTGATGTTGCGGTATAAAAGTTAATATCACTAGTTCCACGCACAAAACGTTTGAAATAGCGTAACTGCACCAGAACTAAAATGTGAACAAACTTTTATGTTTGTTTGTACAATTCAAATTCAATGTTGCACCCTATATATGCTTTGTACAGTTATAGTCAAAAGTGCTTTGAATTCTGTTGAATTTTAGGAGTCTGTTCCACTACCGACAAAGAAGTACTAATACAAACGGATAATTCAAGTATAGAACGTCATTCTATGAAGTATTAGACAGTCCACGCTTACCAGAACGTATTAGGACATTTTAAAACTTTCGGTATAGGGTAAAAAAATCTTAAACATAAAAATATATATTAAAAAGCTGCATAGTAGGCTATTGACTATACTATATCTATTAATAAAATGCAGTATTCATACCAGTAGTAAATCATACCATCACAAATGCATAACCTATTTCTGAGCACAGAACTGCAACATGGATAAAAACTTTAAATTGTTAATGTTCGTTAGATAAAAATGAACGTGAATTTGGCTTTGTTACGTTAGGCAAAAGTTTTAAATACTATTTTGATGCCGTTTGATATATTATTGTTTACTGCTGGCCAGTACCTACTGCAAAATAGTGGTGTTTTTTTTTACTTGCTATTTATTCCAATGCAGCTAAAACTACTTATTTAAAGACACACAAATAAAAGATATTATTCATGTAATAACAAAACTTAGTAAATAAATATTAATAAAATTATGTCTTACTTCCTATGAGTAAAGGTCTGAATCGAGAGTGTATTAACTTATAAAAAAGTCCAACGTAATACACAACTGGTTTATTACGTTACGACAATGTCAGTAACCGCAATAGGTTAGGTATACAGAAAACATTTAGAACATTTAGAATTAATAGTTAACATTTGAAAATTTGTACATAGCGGTTTAACAGGGTTTAGCGCCATCTATGACTACAAAAGTGAACTAAAATTGACTTTTAATTGTCTGAGCTTAGAACAACAATTGACTATGAGTTGTACAACTATTTTCCAAAGCAGTGATATACTGCATGCTTCTTTATTTCAGCTGTAATACATTTATTAATATGTTTTTTTTTGCACTTGTCAAGTTAAAATATTTCAGTGGATAAAACATCTATATAAAATCATATCCGAAATGAAAACACAATATTTCTTCTGTAACATCGTATTTTGTTGCCAATACTGGTTGGTCGCACCAAATGACTTGTAAACAGTATCTCGAATCCGCTAGTGATGTAGCTAGGTAACAACGTAATAGAAAAACTATCGATAGAAAAATTTGGTCAAAATAAATGAAACTCATTACTATTATCAATATCAATAAAAAAAGAGCTTCGAAGTGGTTCACCGTTTCGTAACCTATCCAAAAATGACTGTTGTACGTTAGCGTAACATTTGTTATTGCTATTATAATCTTTATCTTTATGCCGAACGTTATTATAAGGCAAAGAATAAACACGAATACATACGATGGATTTGTCGACGCATTAGGTGTATTGGTTAGAGCTCCTGACTACTGAATACTATGCCGGCCGTTACGGTTTCAAATCCCGCAAGGGGCGTTTGTATGATGAGCAAGAACATTTGTACCTAAGTTGTGGATTTTTATAATATGTATGTAAGTTTTTATAGCAGACGCCCCCGTTATAAATGTTGTTTGGTAGTCGTAATAGAAGTTAAAAAATCCTTAATTCGAAACCACGATAATTCGTGGGTTGCTGGCGCATATTTATTATTTGTGTCATTATTTAATAAAAGGTCAGTAGTAACCACCCACAATATTAAGTTTACTTTTTGTTTTATCTAATCTTTAGTCATTCATCTTTCTTATTCGGTAAAGGTTGCTAACTAATTAACATTTTCAAGGTCAAGTGCTTCGTGATTAGCTGTCGTCAACATAAATAATAGGTAACGCGACCTACTTATTTATTTTTATAAATCTTAAGTAGGGCACTCATCTCTACATACAGTAAAAAGCAATATTACTATAAATCATTTTTTTGATAGGTGTGTAAATTAAATCGTTACTTCAAAAAGACATATACATCATAAAGATGAAATAAGAAACTGTAAATTGCGCACGGGTGGGACTCGAACTAGCAACTAACTAACTACTGGCTAACCGGGCCAAACGCTCTTCCAATTGAGCTACCGTGCCGTCGGCATGAATTCATATCGACGAATATAAAATATGACACTGTGAGTGTTAAAAACATTATAAACCATAGGATAGCGAAGCGATATCAATTTCCAAGTTGAATTTATTTTATAATGCATAGTTATGCATTGAACTTGGCCCACTGCTGTTGTAAAACAGTTGTGGTTGATAGTGCAGACGTCACGCGTAATGACGTAGGTATTCATAAGAGACCAGAAATTTCGCGCGGACCGACTACACGGGAGCTCAATTGGAAGAGCGTTTTGCCCGGTAAGTCAGAAAGTTGCTGGTTCGAGTTCCGCCCGTGCGCAAATTTTTGGTTTCTTACTTTATCTTGAAGTATACAAAATATAATACTGAGAGTTAAATACATTCTACACCAAAACAAAAAAAAAACTTCCTTTATCGATATCTTAGAATGTGCAATCAATAATCTATTTTTATCGATACCATAACTATCAACAGCGTCCCCTCTCTATCCCGTGGGTACGAGTATGATTGATGAACACTGCGGCGTGTGAGATACGATGTGACTATGACGACTTTCTGCTTCCAGGTTATTGGATTTATACCCTCAATGTATTTTTTGAGGGTCTACCATTTATTTAGTGCGGTAGACAGTAATAAATAATATTTATGCGGGTAAATAACAAAATAGATTTAGTGCACGCAAACAGCGTGCACTAAATCTGTGTAGATAGATAGATAACTCTTTATTGCACATAACATACATTGATTTACAAATTCATTTTAAGAAAATGTACAATTTAGGCGGTCTTATCGCTATAAGCGATCTTTTCCAGACAACCTTTGGTACCCTTTTGGTAACCTTTGTAGTTCTCTTAACACAGTGAGTTGTTATTACTACGTATAAAGAAGCTATCACAAGCAAAAAAGGTGTCGCAAATCGCAGGTAGCGACACAATGACATATTCCTTGAAATTTGATTTTTGCATATGAAACTGTTTTGTATGAGCCAGCATCATAGCCTCCTTGCCGCAAGGAAATGGTTTCCTTTTTGAATAGGTAGATTTTAAGTTATTTTTTATGTTGCATGTCTTTGTTTTAGTTTTTCTTGTATAAGTTGATGACAAGTGGCGTCTTCATGTGGCACGAGATTTGGTTGTGGTGTCAGTTCCGTACGCTAGTAGGTAAAAGTAATTCGATGTCTCTAAATTGAAAGTTTTTACCGATTAAAAAAAAGTTAAAAACTTATGTTATGTATGTGATATTGTTGGAATTTGATAATAATTGTGTAAGTTGATATATAAAGGCTTCCAAACGCGTGTTTTAACTTTAGTAAGTGCATGTATGTTTGTCCACGAACTTTTTAAGCAAGAAATCATAGCAAGAAGTTTTATTCAAATCAGTCCGGTCGTTTTTAAGATAAAAGTGAATTGAATAAATCAAGGAATAAATAATTGAAATGAATAAACCGCTTTCCAAAAAACTGTCAACAAGCTTAAAATAAGGCATTAGCTCTCAGGCTGCAATGTTTTCAGACTTGATGTCTTGAATTAATTGCAATGAAATATCAATTACGAGTATTTTCAGCCTAGCCATTTTAATATTAGTCGCTAAATGAATAATTTATTACACAAATAAAAAACGTAAGAGAAAGGAATAATATCTTTTCAAATTATATTCTAAAATGTTATTTAAATGGTTAATATTTTGTTTTTTACTTTTCTGTCATAATGCTATTTTCATGTAAAATTTTAGTACACCAATGTCTTGAAGTTTTGTTTTTACCGACTTCAAACAAGGAGGTTTTCAACAAAATATCGTCTGATATCAGTGTCCGAATAAATATCCGACAAACTACTCTACAATCTATAGATCTCTTTTAAAATCAAAAACCGTCGCTACATTTAACGTTCACTTACGCACGTCATCAGTAAGTAAACCTGCGATCCTTTTCACGGGAGAAGTTTTAGACACTGTACGTTTTCTCGAACACGTGTGCGAGGCGAAGAGAAAAGCGCTACGTAAGCTTTGCTGAAAGACAAAAAAGTTGTGGACACACTGCTGATTTGCTGAGGCTAGAGCTAGTATAGATTTTTTCTATTTAGATTAATGTTTCACCTACTAGTTTTAAGTTTGAAAAATATATTTTTAACTTTAAAAGTAAGGCATTTTTATCGTATTTTCATCAAGTTTCTAAAAGATTCAGATTTAACACGATGCTACGGTCAGGAATAATACATGGATTTTGGCTCGAACACAATATCACTGATGAGATAAGGAGATGGCAGAAATTTTTAAAAAATAACAACACAATCAATAAATAACTGATAGAAAAAGAATTTAAAATACATTTGTAAGTACCTAATTATTTCAATGTGTATGTATGTGATATTGTCGGAATTTTCAAATACTCGAGTATGTTGATCTAGTATGGCTTCCAAACACGTGTGTTAAATTTCGTATGTGTATATGTTTGTATATTTGTGTTTATACACGAATTACTCGAAAACGGGACGTCACAGCGGGATGGTTCTCTTTTAGTTCAATCAGGTGTATTTCAACATAGGTTAAAGTGTGAGTTTCATTAAAATCGGTCCAGTAGTGTTTGTGATATGGGTTTTAACGAAATATCAAGAAATAAAAAAATATACCGCCTTAAAAAAACTGACTGATAGATAAGCTTAAATTAACGCATTTTTCTTCTATTAAGGGGAAATAAGTTATTTTTGATCAGTACCTGATGTGCGTAGATTGTTGAGTAAGCTAGAGATCACGCGCCGACTCCAAATGAATTTATATCTTCTGAATAGAAGACGAATGCGTTAGTTGAAGCATTTTAGTCACTTTTTTTAGGACTTTTCAATTTTAAATCTATACTAATATTATAAAGCTGAAGAGTTTGTTTGTTTGTTTGTTTGTTTGAACGCGCTAATCTCAAAAACTACTGGCCCGATTTGAAAAATTATTTTTATGTTGGATAGTCCTTTTATCGAGGAAGGCTTTCAGCTATATAACATAAAGATACGACTCTTAAGACCACAGCAGCAATGAAAAATGTTGCGAAAACGGGAGAAAGATATTGCTTTTGAGAGCTTCCGCTGCGTAAGCTGCAGAAACCGCTAAAGTTACACAAAAACCATGTATGACAAGATTGTTCAGCATTAAGAGTTCTATAATAAAGTCCGCAACAGCATAAATCTATCTTTCATGGTTGACTTACTACAACCTTTTTTATGTTCATAAATTTGTAAAAAAATAATGCATTATTTTTAGAGGTGTATTATACACACAGGTATTTATTCTTATCAAAATAAATACATTCATCATCACGAGCATTTCATTTAGAACAAAGTTGCCCTTTATATCATTTGATTTCAATAAATATCTTAGGAGCTATCACAGTTTTAACATAACTCCGCACCAAAATAATGTTTGCAGCTTAAGTACAACGTGCGCTTGCGCTAATATATTATAAAGCTGAAGAGTTTGTTTGTTTGAACACGCTTATCTCAGGAACTGCTGGACCGATTTAAAAAAATATTTCTGTGTTGGACAGCTTATTTATCGAGAAAGGCTTTAGGATATAAAACATGACGCTGCGACGGGAGGGGAGGGAGTAAACTCAAAACGCGCGGACGAAGTCGCGGGGGACCGCTAGTTATAAAATATGTCTTTTCAAATATTTGTTATAAGTATGCAATAATCCTGTTTTATTGTCCCGTAGGGGCGGTAAACTTGTCCCAGGATACAAAGATTTGGTCTAAAGGATGGAAAAATGTAGAATTGACAAAAATGAGTCCGAATCGATTTGTTTTTTTTTTTGTGTTAGACAGCTTGTTTATCAAGGGAGGCTTAAGGCTATCTAACATCACCCGCGGACGAAGGCGCGGGGTTCGCTAGTATTTTCTAAAGTAGGTTATTTGTTTCATCCACATTCTATTTTCATTGAAAATATACTTTTTAAACTAAAAAAAACTGCTTTATCCGCATCAACGTTCGATACAGATCATCCTCTATTTAGGTCAAACCGATATTCTCATCATATTTTGGGATTAACCTCTTTAGTTATTTTGACATTAATATACTCTGCGATAAACTGCGATAAATGGTCTTTATTACAGCGGCTTATGAGCCATTTTCAAAGGGCAAACATAGGTTTACTTCCTGGTATTAAGTTAAGGGACCTATTGGGATATTATTATGCAAGTGGTAACCTTTGGGTCAGGAATCAAAGGAATTGGAAAACCCATAATAGGATCTTGTTAATATGATATTTTCGGTGATATAAGGAAACTGTTATATATGTGTCAAGGGACCGAAAAAGCGGTTATGTTTTTGTAAATATGGTATTTAACTGGACATAAGCGTACGTATTATGAAATAAGGAAGTAAACTTCAAACATTTTTTGCAATACTCGTATATTCATAACCCGTAAAGTATGTGTTTCTCAATGATATCTGTATCATGTACCAAAAACATAAGGAGGAATTATTTTATCAAGGACTTACCAGAAAAGTTAAGATTACCCGACTTATTAAAAGAGTATACCTCCATTATGGTATATCCACACCATCGTGAATAAATGTCAGATACTATGGAAAATGCCGCAGAGGCATGAGCGGAATGGATGCACCATTATTGATTGGTGTTATAATGGCGTTATTTCTAAATTGTGTTTAAGCCTGGGCTCTGACTAATATTTTGGAATAAGGGGACTTGTCTTATATGGCCGTAGTAACAGGATGCCGTCAGACGAACAATTAGAAGTTGCAATACAGTCGGGTAGATAGCGCTGACGTCACGCGTAATGACGTATCCAAAAGAGACCAGAAATTTCGAGCGACGGCACGGTAGCTCGATTGGAAAGAGCCATACCATAAGTTTACGACAGTTTTACTTGCTAGCGACGACGTAAAAAAAAGTCTGTGGAAAATTGCACAGCGCCTCTAGCGGTCACTGAGAGAACTAAAATTTTACATACAAAAAGTTACGTCGTCGCTAGCGAGTAAACCGTCGTCGCTATCGAGTAAACTCCTGGTAACGGTACAGGTTCGAATCCCGCCCATGAGAAATTTTCGGTTTCTTATATGTTCATCTTATTTGTAAATATTTTATAAGAAAAGAACATATTATGTTTTATCAAAATATTACAAAAAATTAACTCACCAAGTGCCAAAAACAGCACAGCCAATGCTGGCGTTGTCATTGACTTGCCGGCCGCCGGGGCCGCGCGCCCACATTGACAGTGGCAACACCATCAATACCGCTACATGCACATCACTACTCCCCGCCACTGCACTGACAGCTGTCACTGTGACATCCGCTGACGGCGTTGCTCAACTGTCAGAAGCGCGCGGGAGTTTATGAAGACACTTTTCACACTGATGCTGATTGACACAAGTGTTGTTAACATTTATTTTTAATGCACTTTTTCAGAGCTTTTTCTCACTTTTGATGATATGCTTTTCAAATAGACTTTAATAACAAATTATGTACACTTTGGGTACTGAAACTTATCTTCAGTTACAAAACTTCAGTATCGCACTCTCACTAAGTATAGATTTTCAATAAACTTGAACACACATTTCACTGCGTTGAATCCACTGCGAATCTGCGAACAAACAAATAAATTGACTTTAATTACACGTTATGCTGAAGATAATTTTGTATTACAACCACGTCCACAAATATTATTTTAGAGTAAGTTTTAAGTATAGACTGCTCCACCAAGAGAAAACGAAAATGTCGATAAAACAATACGAAATTTATTAGAATTTACACAATTCTCTCTGAAATGCATTTCTGATAAGCCTAGAACTAGCTCAATTGGCAAAAGCGTTTGGCCCGGTTAGCCAAAGGGTTGCTGGTTCAAGTCCCGCCCGTGCGCAAATTTTTGGTTTCTTATTTCATCTTTATGAATAAAAAATATGACACTGTGTATGTTAAAAACATTCTAAACCATAAACCTAGAATTTGTATCCAATGACGCAACAAAAGGGTACAAAAAGTGGACTTAATTGCTGAAAGCATTCTCTCATCAAACTTTCAGGTCATGCAGATAGACTAATGGGTGCCGGAGAATATGATGACGTATAGTCTATATCAAATTATCATTTTGCGAGTTACTAGGTACTAAAAATCTCCAATTTATTTATGTTGTTTGAGAGACAAGATTCTGCCAATATTAAGTAAGTTCAAAATTTGTCAGTTTTGTTACCTATGCAGTTCGATACTAATTTATAATATTATCGATACCAAACTATCGACAGTCCACCATCACTAAACTATAATAGTGTAGCTGGCTACGTCAAAACTGTAATGGCCTCTCGTAGCGAGTGGCGGGCGAGGTGAGTGCACTGAGTAGACTAGCAACGCCAAATGAAACTATTGATGTTTTTTTCTATGCTATGTCAAAATTTTTGACATGAATCGACGTAGATACAGTGCGACAAGGATCTACTGGCCGATAGATGACATTGACAGGGGGCGCTAGCGTTCAATCAGGATAGCCAATGCAATAATCTCCCTTGATTTAAGGAGTTTAGGAAGCTGTTTAACGAATATTTATTTACCCAACCATGGCAAAGTCAAAAATAAATTTAAAGCAGTGTAAGTATGTGTGTTTGTATCATGTATATTCCATTGATTTTAAATGCAAAACAATT
Source organism: Pyrausta purpuralis (assembly GCA_963924145.1). Classification (NCBI taxonomy): domain Eukaryota; kingdom Metazoa; phylum Arthropoda; class Insecta; order Lepidoptera; family Crambidae; genus Pyrausta; species Pyrausta purpuralis. The sequence goes on from OZ001666.1 coordinate 9,795,963, forward strand.
GTATAGATAACAGAAACCATTAAAAATTTAACTTTATTTAGGGAGTTTAGCCCTACGGCGTCACAGTATAATAATACGGTGTTGAGAAAGAATCATTTTGTAGTTGATAGTTTACACAGAATATGTAAGAAAAAAAACCTCAGAATTATCGCTTGTAAGATTTTGAAGATGACAGTAATAGTAGTTGACTAAGATCTGTTTTTTCTAACGTCAAAAAAGGAATATTCGTTGTATAAGATACAATATACCTAATTTAAAAACGTCACTTATTTGCCAGTAATAATTTCTGTACTTATATATCATTTAAAATCTCGATTTTCCAATTATTGAAAATTAAAAATAAAAGGCTAGACTCGGGACTCGATCTCGAGAAGTCTTCGGTAGAAGCCATCAAACTAACCACTAAAAGTACTATCGAGGTCACCGTCACCTTACCAGTTTACGAGCCAAATTCTTGTGCAGCTCGCGTCGCGTTTTGTTTAAAGTGACGCCAGTTATTGAGTCATTTCTGGGCAAGAGATTTTCGCTAGAAAGTGGTAATGCTGAGGTGTCCTTAACTCTACCTATGAACATCCTACTAGAACTTACGAACTATTGCTAAAATGAGTAGGTATTTGTTATTTCAAGCTGCAAGCATAAAACATGCAGATAATTTAAAGAACTAATTAAAATAATCAAAGAACTAATTAAAATTTTCTAATTAAATGCATTTGCTTTGATGCTACTAGCGAAAAGGATAAGTCACGGAATGTGTTTATCTTTTTTTAAGTCGGAAAGGTGAAAATACCATGTTGAAAGTAGGGCTGTCCTAAGGATGGTTTTATATGCTTTATATTAATAAAATATATGAACGACTTTTCTTCTTCTTCTTTATTTGAGAGCTATGCTTTTTTGAGAGGTATGCTTTTGTGAGAGCTATGCTTATGTCGGTGGAGTTTTTTTTCCATTTATCTTTATTCCAAGCGATCTCCTTGACTTCTTGGCACGACTCGACGTCCAACTTTTCCTTTAATTGGGTTATACGCTCTTCTAGGTCTTCCTCTTTTCCTTTTTCCCTTCAATTTTATCCAAGTGTCCAAGCGTATTCCCTCTCCAGATTTTTTAAAAATATATTTTGATGAATTTATTTTTTTGCCATTTTCACCGCTTTCTACCTTTAATAACTGTTGTTTCCTCTACCCAATAATTGTCTGGAATAAATTGCTTCTAGCGATAAGACCGCCTACATTGTACTTGTAATTTGAATGTTTTATTATATTTTTGTTGTGTCTTTTTTTGTGATAAATAACAACTATGTATAGTTATTTATTTATAATTATTTATTATATTTCTCTTCTCACCTATAATCCTCAGAATTTCTTCGTTAAAATTATTTTCCATCCAGCTTATTCTCCCCATCCTTCTTCAGCAGCACATCTACAATGTATTACTAAACAGCGGCAGGATTACCAGAATGTAGTGCGGAATTTAGTAGGGTAAACTTATCTACATAAAGCTACAATATTTATTAACGATCCTGTGCCCTGGTGAGTCATTGCAGCCATCAAATAACCGTTCCCTGTTGCTGTGCAGCATCAGTATCAGTACTGACAGAAGACGAAGATTAAATATCGAGAAGAGCTTTTGACCGGAGATTCGGAGGTGAGTAACCTCAGCTCTTAAACTGCGTTGTGAAAGGCTAGGGGGAAAACACCACAATTTCGAATTTTTGAATATGAACAAGAATGATTAACGAGTACATATGCAAATTTTAAAACATGTTTAATAAACCATGTTTGTTTAAATATAACGGTATAACAAAATGAGAAGTGAGATATCCTATCTATACTTATGTTATAAAGCTGAAGAATTTGTATGTTTGTTTGTTTTGAACGCGCTAATCTCAGAAATAACCGAATCGATTTGAAAAAATATTTTTGTTTTGGATAGCTTATTTATTGAGGAAGGCTTTAGGATATAAAACATCACGCTGCAGCTAGAGGGGAGGGGGCGAACATCCAATAAATAGTTATGGAAAGGTTTTAATGTCTCTATAATGATGTGTTAGTCAATAATAAAACTTACTCGTTTCTCTCTCAAAGAAGCATTTGTATCTCATCCAACCCGATAACGCAGCCAGCATCCACGCGTTTTTTTAGATGGGTACGTTTTTATTTTTAATTTTGATTTTAAGTTAGTGTAGTTAGTCTTTAGCTGTGTAAGTTGATGTATGTGTTTTTCATATTACCTTTGTGTATTTATATAACTTTTATAAAAATTAGAAAAATTATTTTATACAACTTTGCAGCCCTATTGGAGGTACGGTTCAAACGGAAAAGCTAAAAGGGTTAGCAAAATAAACTCACTCAATAGAACCGTGTTTCAGAGTCGGTGAGTTCAGTAAATACCATATCAACCTTCAAAACAGGACTCACTGGAATATAAGCTTTATCTATGGGGAGAGTGTGAAGTTGCACCTTTTTACTCTGTTCTGTTCGTATTAATCTATAAAGAACCTAACATAAGTTCAGAGTCGATTTTACCAACATTAAATAGGACTTATTTATCCGACTGAATAAGTATTATTACGACCGAATTTAAAATGACATTAACATAAATGATTGCTGACAAATAAGTGACGACGAATATTCGACGAATATTGCTTGTCTGAAGTTGGTTAAATCTAAACTTAGTCTGATAAGTATTATCTGACGTTACTAAAATCGGCTAAGCTAGAATTGAATAAGACAATTAAGTGCCTTATATTATGCAACTTTGAAAATATAAAGGTGTTTTATACACATTTATTCTTATCAAAATAAACATATTCATCATCAGGAGCATTTCATTTTGAACACAATTATTATTGCCCTTTACATCATTTTATTTCAATAAATATCTTTGAAGCTATCACAGTTTTACAATAACTCCGCACCAAAATAACGCTCGCAGCTAAGGTACAGTGGCCAGCACATTAGAATACCGACTTTTGTTGCAAACCAGCCCTTATTACAATTGAATAAGATACCGCAGTATTTACTTTGACGTGTTGTTGTCTGTACAACGCGAGCTTGCGCTAACCGCTATGTTGTTGGCTTGCTGACTTGCTTACAATGAAAATATGTGTTTTGCTTTTAAATTCAGGATATAAAAAAGTATGAGCCCTATTTAAGAGGGTAGTTTTCAATCAAGTTTAAAATACAGGAAAAATATTTTTTTAAAAAAACATGTTTTTTTCAGCCTGTATAAGAAAGAAAAAGAGTTGTTATAAGATAAAATGTTCTCGAATCCTTAAAATTCTATACAAGGTGTCAAAAAAGTATAAGCCAAATCAAGTCTGGTTAAAACTGTAGTCAAGAATACAGGAATAATAAAAAATGAACTTTATAATAATTTTCATAAATATATTTTTCTGTATTTTAACTCAATTATAAACCTGATTGTTGGTGATTTTGGCTATCTATATATAATACTATCTTTTACAACCTGTATTTTACGAGAAATCCGAAATTTTCACTGGCAATGTCGCGGGGGAACACTAGTACCTCGATAAACGGACACACTCTAATAAAACCAATAGGGAAAATGACCTCAGCAACAATGTAGTAATATGATTTTCAAAATTTGCTCTCCCAATTATTAACGGTTCGTTTCACTGTATTGTATCGCGGGCAATCCGATTATATTTATTCAGTCAAACAATACCTGCCTAATTGAATAAATTTATGATTGTTCTCCTTTTAATCCATCCAATTAGGCTAGACCCAGTAATCTCTGCGTATACGATTTTTGTATTTTTTTCCTTAACAAAAACATATTTTTCAAATCGTTCGAGTAGTTTCTGAGATTAGAGCGTTCAAACAAACTCTTCAGCTTTACAATATTAGTATAGATATTAACAAAAATATTACATATATACTGAAATTCCTGAATAATTTGTTACTGACGTACGTAAAGTGTAATAAAGAGTTATCTTACATTTATCTTAATAATCCATCTCAATTATGTCATTATGTTGCGGTTAATAACTGAAACTCGTCTTTTCACTGCTAATTTATTTAAGTATGTAAGATGAGCAAAGCAGCATCTTTGTAATTAATATGGTAATTTAGATTAGAAATTAATTTGTAATTATGCTTAGAACACAAACCTTTTCTGTGCAGGAAATAAAATTAGGAAGCTACAAAGATTTGGAAGTTTTACTTGTAAAAGGATTTAATGGTGTTTACGTTATTTTATACAAAATATAAATAAATAAATAATAAATATCCTTTGGACATTCCCACACATCGCCATCTAGTCCCAAAGTTAGCTACTCAAAGCTTGTGTTATGGGTGCCAGACAACGGATATAATACTTAAATACTTTTTGTTTGTAAATACATACATGATATACATAGAAAACACCCAGACCAATACAAACAGACGTGTTCATGCACACAAATGTTTGTATTGTGCGGGGATCGAACCCGCACCCGCTGCGTTGTAGGCGATTTCTCGACCACTACACCAGACGGGTCGTCAAAAGTGTATATAATACTAGCGGTCCCCCGCGACTTCGTCCGCGCGTTTTGAGTTTGCTCCCTCCCCTCCCGTCGCAGCGTCATGTTTTATATCCTTGAGCCTTTCTCGATAAATAAGCTATCCAACACAGAAATATTTTTTCAAATCGGTCTAGCAGTTCCTGAGATAAGCGCGTTCAAACAAACAAACTCTTCAGCTTTATATATTAGCGCAAGCGCACGTTGTACTTAAGCTGCGAATATTATTTTGGTGCGGAGTTATGTTAAAACTGTGATAGCTCCTAAGATATGTATTGAAATCAAATGATATAAAGGGCAACTTGGTTCTAAATGAAATGCTCGTGATGATGAATGTATTTATTTTGATAAGAATAAATACCTGTGTACATAATACACCTCTAAAAATAATGCATTATTTTTTTACAAATTTATTAACATAAAAAAGGTTGTAGTAAGTCAACCATAAAAGATAGACATATGCTGTCGCGGACTTTATTATAGAACTCTTAATGTTGAACAATCCTGTCATACATGATTTTTGTGTAACTTAAGCGGTTTCCGCAGCGTATGCAGCGGAAGCTCTCAAAAGGAATATCTTTCTCCCGTTTTCGCAACATTTTTCATTGCTGCTGTGGTCTTATGAGTCGTATCTTTATGTTATATAGCTTAAAGCCTTCCTCGATAAATGGACTATCTAACATAAAAATATTTTTTCAAATCGGGCCAGTAGTTTTTGAGATTAGCGCGTTCAAACAAACAAACAAACAAACAAACAAACAAACAAACAAACAAACAAACAAACAAACTCTTCAGCTTTATAATATTATAGTATAGATAGTATAGATTAGCTAAGAGAGTACGTGGCTATTAAAAAATGCGACTATATTAAAACAATACAAATCGAAGTTAACTAATAGATAATATAGCACTCAACATGTGCTTTTTATTTGAATTTATTTTTTAAAAATCACTACCAATGCGTTTGTGAAGCTCGTACAAATTGAAATTATGTCATCCAATTTCGCTTATTAATTAATAAAAATTCAGTCTTCAATCTTGCATTCAGGTACTTGCTATACATTAAAATGACATCATAACTAAACGTTCCCTTCACAATCGAGATGCGCAACTCTAAAATCATACATGCTCAACACCACCTAAGGACATCAAAATAAGTTGAACCGAAATCGCACAGCACCTACCAAGCTGCCTGACGTTATAAGTATTCATGTCGCGTCAAAGTTGTAAAATCAACGTTTGAGAGAAAATCCGTGAAATTATTAACATAACGGCAGTCGCAACGCGCGTTGACGAGTATGAATATTATTTGCTCGCTTTCGAGAATAGACTATATGGAACCAACAGGTAACTTTAATAATAAAATATAAAAAAAATATTTAAATTAACTCCTATTATTATGGCTGTAAGCAAATTAGGTAGTAACTTTCGATGAGAAATGTGCAGAGTATTCATTCTCAGCTGCGGGAGGACTTGATACATTGAACATTAATTAATGATATTAAACTAATGTGTACTAGTGCTTACAATTGGCACTTAGTAAGTATTACTAAGTAACTTTGTAAAAAACGAAAAACATTTTTAGTAGCAGAATATCACTGAATCTGGAATCTGACAAATTACAAGTTATTTATTTTGCTTGTGGAATGAGTTTGTTTAATGTTTGCTCTTTTTGGCTACCCATTTAGTAAACAAGGCATACGCAAGGGTAGAGTGAGCTTTAAGCAAGTCTTATTTAAATAAATCCACATGAAACATGGATATGCATAATTTACTTACATTCGTTTTTTGAAACTTAAGACGAGAAAGTCGTAAAGTTGTAAATAAAAAGGGCTTGTTTCTCCATCTACAAATAAGCCCTAACCAACGAATAACTCAAATATGGATCGTCTCGTCGAATATTTGAATGATGTAATGTACAGATAACATCATTGACTACTTATAAGGACAATGTAAAGCAGCTTGTACTTTTTATGAGACTTCAAAATACTCAGCAAGTACTTAATAACATACTGACATACCGGGAGGTTCTCTTCATTATCAGAAGAGTAGTCCTCGACTACTCTTCTGATAATGAAGAGTAGTCATAGTTCTGATAATGAAGCGTAGACACGAAAAAAGTTCGATTGCTCGCAATCGAACTTTTTTCGTGTGGTAATTCGATTGCATTTTACCTAAATGAAGTAAAATATCTCTACGTGAAAAACTATCGCACAAACAATATCTAAATGCATAGAAATCGTGACCCTGGGAAATTAAAAAACTATTGTTACTACGACAAAGAAAATTTGATCGGCGAACTTTTTTCGTATTGCACGATAATTTTCTCCCTGCACTTTTTGATCTATTTTAAGAGCTGATATTACTCCAATAACCTAACAAACTCACAACATTATTGAGTTACTTAGAAATCCCTAAAGTGAAAATAAAACGATAACAATCGCCGTAAGAAAATCCGCCAGGGCGTTTGACTTTCAAAAGGTCATATTTCAACCCGGCAAATTCGCGGAACGCCCGAATAACCACATTATCCGCCACTAATGGCTGAGGCCGTGGAGATATGACAGGGTTCTTCCATTAGAAAGATTTTGAGGAAACAGGAGGCTTTAATGCCTTTTGAAATTACATTTTGGTTTGTTTTGAAAAAGTTTGCATGTTATTGCTGTTACAAAATCGTATATTTAAAAAATGAAATGTTTCAACGCCAAACAGCGCAAACACATAATCACTTGCAAGTGAGACGTACTTGCGACGCTTTACGTTTTGATTTTGGATTGGTACAATTCGCATTAACTTCATATCTGTATGGTTACTATAATAGTTCAACAGTGACAACGTTTCGAATTTCAGTAATTAATTTTGCATAGCTCATACGAGTACCCATTAAATTTTCGGTACCTAAATTACCATAAAAATCACTTTATTTATCAATTCATCTAAAAACCCTGTTAAAGAAGCACTATTTGTCATTACGGCCATAGTTAATTCTAATTCAAAACATTAATTTTGCAGTAGGTAGTTTATGTAAAATAACTGTATTTTTTATGTTTACCAAAACAAAGTTTATTAATTGTTTATATGCTATAGTCATTAAGCTAAACATCAGAATATCCCATGAAAACCGCTTCCGACAAACTGCCTCACAGTTTGGCTAAAAGCCGTGTCTGTAAATAAGTATGTGTGATTTTAATTCAATTGGAAAAATCGCGCGGTCGCGTTACGAAACAAGTCAAACACCGAGATTCGTGACACAACAGCCAAGTAATCGCGTCACATACGATATCGTTTGGGTTCGATGGATTTGAGCATTGCTGTTTTTTTACCCTCTGAAATTTTGTAGAAGGTGCTTTCGAATGGGGCATAAATTGAGAAACCGCTAGAAATATGCAGACGAAGTCGCAGGAAACCAGTAACTATTAAGTAGAAATTAATAAATACGTTCGCTTACCAACTAAAACAAAGGTCAAGATTCGAATCGGAAGATCTTGAGATATTCTATTTATTACTATACTTACTCCACATCACTCACACAAATAAATCCCACCAAGATCGAACCGATTTAACACTAGCCAAACACAAACCACTATTGTAAGACAATCTACAAAACTAACACTTTCATTTACATCTCGTAATAGCGCTTTGATGAAGCAACTAAACTATTTAAGCCAGTATCAAAGAAATGAATGGGTCGAACAAACATTTTAGCCACTCATAACTGCAATGCCAGACTGCTAGACCGACTTTGATGTCTATTTATATTTACAGTCCGTTATTCTTAGTTGGTGTTGGGATGATATCGATATTGGTGAGCTTCACCGCAATTACGTCATTATTAAGATGAAGCTCACCAATGTTGAGTAATATGTATTCGTTACTGCTTTAGAAATTAGTGGCTTTGTAGTGACATCTATGATCAATCGCGTCACTAAATATCATGGCGACACTTTGACTCCGCTCGAAACGACTAGATGGCGCTGAAGTCGAAGTATGGAGACTGAACAGCGATATTAAAGATTTAGATCGGACACAAATTCATATGATTAAATATAGACGGTGAACATCGGACCTTGGTCCCCAGCCTTTATACCCGGTTGGAAGGAAGCGCTTCCCGTTGCCCTTAGTTGCCTCAAATAGGTTACCTCAATGTGATATTATCCATATCCGTGCAGCCGCACAGTCATCGTCAGCGTCGCCTTCTCCCCCTCACTACCAGAGTCAGCAGTCTCTTCGAGTCACTACCGCAGCAAGTTCCAGCCTAAATGACCCTACCGCAAACCGCACCGGTTCTTCCTGATTCCTCAGAACTCAGCTCATCATTTCGACTCATCAGGATTCAAGTTTCATCCTCACGTATCATGGTCATCACAAATAAACTGCCGCAAAGAGAGTAATAAAACATCGATATATCTATTTAAAGGAAGGAACAGCACTATTCTGGACTTCAGAACTAATGTTAAAATTAATGAGTGATAATTATGGCATAAAACGAGGAACTTTATTCTTTTCAACGAGCTTATTTCCGAGCGCTTTGAAAAAATATTTTACATAACTTACATTTATTAATTTTATCTGCGTCTGGGTGTTGTGGCTGCTGCTGTATCTGATTTCCATAACACAGGTTCATTAGCTACTACTTTGGGATCATAAATGTGATTGGTGTCCATTTTTATTTATTATTTATTTATTTATCTTAAGAAGAATTTCGTGGCATTATGTACTAATATTCAAAACTGAGGAATTCGTTTAAACGCGCTAATCTCAGGAACTTATGGTCCTGCTAATTAAATAAAACGTTATATAGAATAGCTTATAATATATCGACACAGGCAATACCTACGGGAACGGCGTAAAATCAAAACGCGTGGACGAAGTCGCAGGGGACCGTTTGCATGTCAAATGCAAACCGACTATACACACTGCGACTTTTAGCATCGATGCAGAAGCGCGTTAGAATCGATGCAGTCGCCAATATACAGTACATAATTTGTCAATGTCCAGCTTCTGTATCGCGACAGCATCGAGCCCAAAAGTAGCGCAAGTGTGTAAAGGTTGACATTTTGCGAAAACATTGATGTTAAAAGTCGCAGTGTGCAAAGGGTCTTTGCAACTATAATCTAAATATCAGTAACAAACAGTATCTACGTGACGGGCTTCCCATACCGTGTAGATATTCCACTGTTGCGAACTAAGCGCTTCTCGACATCCTTTATAATGCGCACAGCGAAAGAGTAGAACTCTTTGCCTGCATCAGTGTTTCCAAGGGAATATAACCCGAAAACTTTCAAAGACAGAGTGAACAGGTTCTTCTGGGTGAGCTCGATCCATCGTCGACTCTGTTGAGCAAACCCATTTTGAATTAAAAAAAACACGAATTTATAAACAAATTTGTCTACGTGACTGTTTGAAACCAATGATATAATTATCCTCAAGGTCTGAAAACCTTACTTGATATTATTTGCCTACGTCGTCGTAAGTAAGATTATTTTTCATGATGTTTATTCTTTCTCTATTCAAATGGAGGGACTGGAAACTTTGCAGACGGTTATTAAGAACATACTCCAAGATTTATTTGGATATAACTTTAGTTTTCGTATGCATTCACTTATTGAAATCATTACAAGTTTAAATTAACTACCTTTGAATGTCATTTTCCAATACAACTAACAACTAAAAACGATTAAATACAAATCTGTCATATTGTACTTCGTAAAATAAAGTTACCCGTAACGTCCCACTGCTGGGCAAAGGGTTTACCTCAACTATGAGGTAGATTGAGTTTAACTCCACCACGTAGGCTCAGTGCGGATTAGTGGAGGGGTGTTGTGCAGGATAAATAAACATTTTTTCATCTTTTTCATGTAATTACTCATGAGGTTGATTTTGCCATAAGCCTAGTACATAAAACGTCCAGAAATTATAATTTACTTTCAACTACATAATGAGATCAGTAGTCGGACAATTCCACGGAAGGGTTCCCGTAAATAACTAAAAAGGTTAAGAACTAACGACGTCTCTTTATCTCAAAGACATTCTGCAAACAGAGTCTCTATTTCAATGAACTACAGTTTAATAAGGCCACCATAAAAACGACGTCTAAAGTAATTCACAGATGTAGGCTAGGAGGGGTCCTACTCTACAAGCCAGATTTTAGTTTCGATAGTAACCAAATAAGGGTTCGGACATTGTATCCGAATAAGATCTACTAATTTAAGGAGTGAAGATGTGCGGTAATTTGGCTGTCTTTGTTGAAAGTTATTGAGTAAATGGATGCTGAACTTCACTTACATACCTATATACTGCTTGTTTTTTTTAACAGAGCGTCGCTGCTTCATGCGAAAGTACAAATTCAACAGTATTAACAAAATTACCAATAATAAAGGGTACACAAAATAACACATTAATAAGGTTATAAAGCGCTATTAACAATCCATTTTTTTATTAAATGGTTACGTAAAATAAAATAAAATAATGCTTATCAGTATTATAACGAGACAAGGAATCTCCCACGGTTTTTTCTGCCAGTTTAAACTTTACCTCGTTTACGTAGGTGTAGATTATCAAAAAAAAAATCTATGCCTGATTGACACGTTCAAACATATAATCTCTACAGCTTCATTATGTTAGTATAGTTATCTTTTGTTTTATATTTTTGTAACGTTTCCTAATTATTCATAAAAATACAAAAATATATTTAAAATTGTTATTTAATCACGTTTTTGTTACAGTTAACGTAAAAAATTTACTGTATAGTGTAATGCTAAGGGTTTTTGTTGTATGACATCAAGTAGTTGAAATGCTTTTGTGTTACTTAACATGATACTATTTATATCTAACACCAAGTGACGAGGATTATCGTTGCAGAATCTATCTAGAATCGTTTCTGCAACGATAATTGTGTAGTAAATAGGTGTTTTTTCTATAATGTCTTAATTAGCGCTGAAAACCTTAACTCTTTAAAATGTTTTCTCTAATCACCCTCAGAAAATCTCCCAATTAATACAGAATGCCAACTACCAATTCACATTTTACGAACAATTAGCGCCATCTGTTATACGGTACCGTAATATTATTATAACAGTATTTTCTTTTTTTTAAATATTGAATACTAATCACATACATTGCTCTGATCCCAAAGTAAGTAGCTAATGCACTTGTGTTATGGAAATCAGACAAATCGGTGGTACCACAACACCCAGACCCGAAACAATATAGAAAATTATGACTTCTACATTGATCCGACCGGGAATCGAACCCGGGACCTCGGAGCGGCAAAGCCTAGACCCAGCTAGCCACTACACCACGGAGGTCGTGAATTTATTCGAGAAATTCGAAATTTATTCGAAAGTTAAAACTTTTCTTTCACAGTAGCCACCCTGGGCACTAAGCCAGCTCGGACATTCCGTTCCGTCTAGACGAACAGACTCAATAATAACCAGTCATTGTTATTACAGTGTGAAATACCGACTTCAAGTATTCACCTTTTATCCGTGATTTATTCGCATGCTAAGCCGAGTGGAAAGAAGTCAGTTTCGCTGACTGGAAAGTTTTGCCGCAAAGTCTGAATTTTAGCTGTCAAACTGCTATAGAAAAGAATTTATGATTGAAAACAAAGTAGTTTGGTGCAGCTGTAACTCAACACAACTCAATTCAAGTCAAACACACTGAACATACCTAGATGACCTAATGGTAACGGACGTAGCCCTGAGAATCTACTAATTGTCGATCCACTAGCTTGAGCTTCTACTAAGCTTATAAGCTCAAGCAGCAATGGGCAGGTCACATAGCGCAAAGAACTGATGGCCGTTGGGGCAGAAAAGTTCTATATTAGAGACCCTTCGACCAAAAACGCGGTGTAGGACGTCCACCGATAAGAAGAACAGACGATCTTGTAAAAATCGCAGAACCGAACTGGATGCAGACCGCTTGTGATCGGCTACTGTGACGTAAGTATTCCTTGAAATTTGAATCTCGAAAATGGAACCGTTTGTATGGATAACAAGTAGCGTCAATTCATGTGGCACGAGATTTGGTCGTTGTGTCAGTTCCATACACTAGTAAAAGTTGTTTAAATAATAACTATTTCCAGCATTCATTGTCATAATAAGTATTTGCTAATTTAGAGGCTAAATAGCAAGATAGTAACCATTCTTAGCATGGCGTGGCGAAATCAACGAAACAGAGAAAGAAAAGCTTTGAATAAATCGCTCTTTCAAACTTTAAATTGTAAGAACGCCACAAAGCACTACGCTCGCTTAGCTCGCTTCGCGTCACTTTGTTATGATTTAAGTTTTTTTGAAGCACAACCGTTTTGTAATATATGAAGTCACATCAAACAGGTAGATTTAAGAATAATTAAAATATTAAGGTAAAAAAATACTATTAAAAAAAATACTTTAAAAAAAAGTAAAAGCCGACTTCAAAACCAAAATGCAGTAAAAAATGTAAACAAACTCTTGACCCTCTATAGGAAAGGAATCCATTTTAGAAGTTGCACTTTATGACTCTGTTCTTTAAGAAGCTACAAAGTACTTTTCATAAGTTATGTCATAATAATTACTGAACTTCTAATCGTTATGGAGTTCCACCATCAGCTCAGCTCCACAAGATGTTGACTTTCAGACGCAACAACACGTCAACATTAAGTTTCTAGTAAAAAAACACTAAACGAGCTTTAAAAATTGAGGTTTGCCCTTGGTTACACAAAGATGCAACAATGTGACCTACTAGAAGGTATACCCTCTAGGTAACCGTTTTTATTTTTCGAATTGGTCGACAAATGACTGAGATATGAGGTAACATAAATACAAAAAAAAAACAGTTGAATTGATAACCTCCTCCATTTTTAAAGTCGGTTAAAAAAACATGACATACCTACCTCATTTAATTAAAATATTTTACATGAGATTCGCTAGTCTTATTAAAAATGTGTGTAGTAAAGTAAAGCTATGATTCGCAACTCAAATACGTACTCATTATCAACTTAAATAGGACGCACAATAATAAACTATATACATACATTGAATTAAATCTGTTTTACAAATTATGAAAAATAAGTGGTCGTGTTAGGTAAGTATTTTTTCGAAACACCCAGTATATTTCTGCACCAAAGCTCATGAGTCGTCCGTTTTCCTTATTAAACCCTTAATTTATGCTAATTACACATTCAACCTTTGTCTTTCGCTAATTTATAGATTTTAATATCAGCAAACGTGGCACTAGGGGCCATAAATTTTTAAATTTAATACATTATTCGGTTTACGAGCTTTCGCATAAATTATTACTAATAAGCTGACGTCGATTGGTATTGTCAGCTGGTTATAAATCAGACTGCAATTTATTTTACAGTCTTTTTATGGGTTAAAAGTCAAAATTATGGTTATTATATTCGGAAGGAGAGTAAAAAGTTTTATGAGCCGATGATTGGATTGCCTCCTAATCGCCACAGTTTTAATATAGTGTGTAGATAGTATATTTTTTCATGTGGGTTAATATTTTTAGGGTTCCGTAGCCGAATGGCGAAAAACGGAACCCTTATAGTTTCGTCAAGTCTGTCTGTCCGTCCGTATATCGAAGCTACTTTATTCTGTAACTATAAGCATCACACTGTTGAAATTTGGTGGAAAGATGTATCCTGTTAACCGCTTTACGATTTTTAAACACAAAAACCAAAATGCACTAAAATTGCAAAAATGCAAAGAAATTGTTTGCCTAAAACGGATTCTTTTCCTTTCAATGGTGAAGAGGTTATTTAAGACTTTTTAGTGCATTTTGGTTTTGAAGTCGGTTTTTAAAGTTTACTATATTTCTTCATTTTTAGTGATTACATAAGAGGGAAGGGGGGGAGTTGCACTTTATGATTCTATTTTTTTAAGAAGCTACAAATTACCTATCATAAGTTCCGTCATTATAATTACTGAACTCCTGAGCGTTAAGGAGTTCCACCATCAGCTCAGCCCCACAAGATGTTGACTATCAGACGTAACAACACATCAACATTAGGATTTTAGTAAAGAAACACTATACGTGTCTTTAAAATTTGAGGGTTTCCCTCGATTACACCAAAATCCCATCATTAGATCCCAAAATTGTAAAAGTGGGACCAACTAGAAGGTACCCTCTAAGAAGGCGAAACAATTTTTCAATACGGTCGACAAACGACTGAGATATGAGGTAACATAAATACAAAAAAATAAAAATTAAAAAAAAATACAGTCGAATTGATAACCTCCTCCTTTTTTGAAGTCGGTTAAAAATAAAAAATAATGATATTTATGGGGGGATACATGAAACTAAAACCGTTTTTTTTGTCAAACCTATGCGTGTGGGGTGTCTATGGATAGGTCTCCTAAAATGACATGGAGGTTCCTAAAACCATTTTCTTTTCAAATGTAACATTTTATAGCTCGATGCTTCCAAAGTGGTAAAAGGGCGTCTCCCCCCCATCTAACTTCTTAACTAGGCGAGTGTAAATTTTGATAAAAATATTTAATGTAGATCTTAACACTATATCTGAACACTATGAAAAACAAAGTTATATTTGCTGTCCACAAAATATTGTGGATTTTACTAAGTGGAAATAAGTGGATTCCCAAATTCAGTTAAAGTTGGCACGGAACCCTCAGTGCGCGAGTCCGACTCGCACTTGGCCGGTTTTTTTTTAAAATTGCTTTCATTAATTTTGGAATATCAATAATGGTCACACTGAACTGTATCGGCAGCAATTACGTTTTCAATGTGACAACAGTAGATCCCTTTTTTGACTATTCTTCAAACAAGTTGGTGGCACTGTATGCTACAATATCATTTTTACTGGCACTGACGGATACGTTGCTGATCGGCACGTGTCGGCACTGAGCCGGTACTGTTATGTGTGGATCAGCCTTTCCTTACTAGCGTATGGAACTGACACCACGAACAAATCATGGAGCATGGATTGATGCCACTTGTCATCAACTCATAAAAATGTTTTCATATTTGAATTTCAAATTTCAAGGAATACGTCACAACCTTGTCGTAGTATTTGCGACATAGCTTGGCACAGCTTCCCTTTTCTTAGTATTAACAACTCAATGAATAGTTTGGACTATTTCAAGGGTTTCAATTTCAAATTAAGTTTATTTTTTTTCTAGAAAGTATCACCTTAAGTGTGCCACTAAAAAAAAATCAAACTAGCTTGTCTCCCAATTTTCTTACTTGTATTTTCATCTTTGCTCCATCAAACCACAAAAGAGGTTTTAATGTCTATTGTTAGCACCAACAATAACACTCTATGTATAAAAAAAGGGATTCGCTTTTTCTTCGATTTTTTCTTAACAAAGAGAGATATCAGCTAAAAGATAACTGAGCATAATGCCCCAGCGTTTACTTGGTTATTCGTAATTTTATGAGTCACAAAGAAATATTGTAGCTTACTCAGTGCGAGGTTTTGCGAAGGAAACAATAACGCAACTCTCTATAAAGTGGGCAAAGAATATGGAATGAAATTACAGAGGTCCCCTGAACAGTTTTCATCAAGTAAATTGATAAAATTCCATCCAAAGTCCCATGGTTAAGATGAAATGTTTCTGAGAAGCTTTTAAAACTTTTAGCCATAAGACATAATTATATCCTTTATATAAAAATCGAGATATCAATTTATCTTTTAATTAAAACATGACAGAGTTTACGTTTAATAAACAATTGCGGATTCTGAGTTTATTTTTGTGTCAACTTTTGTTTCGTCTAATCAATGTTAAGCACCCCGTCAAAATTATCTAGTAGCTTCATCACAAAATACATCTGATTAGTCTTAATTGGCTTTTCTCAGAAAATTTCGACAAATCAGAAAGTTGAATTGTAATTTCATTTTAATATTGTTAGCAGATTTTACCACTGTTGCGAAACAGATGGGTAGATGTCGTTGACGTCATGCGACGTATCTATAAAAGACCAGACAAGCGGTCGGACCACCAGTACGGTAGCCCAATTAAAAAGAGCGCTGGCCCGGTTAGCCGGAAAGATGCAGAGGCCGTAGTACGAGTCGGAGCGAGACTTACTCGTTCAAACGCATCGAGCGCGTAAACGTGATTTTATATGAGATTGTATTAGTAAAAACGTTAGCCACTAGACGGCGCTGCTTCAATTCCATATAAATTCACGTCACAAATCGATGCGTCTGATCGAGTAAGTCGCACAACCCGGACTACGGCCACTGATTCGAGTCCCGCCATCATAAGAATTTACCTCTTAAGTCTTCCCATGTCTTGGTCGTTACTGGCCTATCAATGGAGTGTCATTGCTGTATCTATCTCATCTATGTCACAGACAAGTAAGATGGCGAACCAACATGGCGGATTGGGGTGCGACACACGTCCGTGCTTTATCTACTTGCGGGTAGATTTACAACCGCCGATGCCGTGTGGAGCTGCCTTAACGCGTCTCTTACACAGCCTAAAGACTTGCGGCTTAAAAAATATATCTGACGCTGGTTTACCAAAAATATTATCACAAGCTTTATTCACTTTATTTATTAAACCTTAGGATCTGAAAGCGCACTCTTTTGAAAAGCACAATACAAAAGAGAGTATATTTAATGCTTTTCTATTCATGAACAGACATAAATAAATCAAACCGATATTTAGGGCCCGTCTCATCATCGACAAAGAAGCATTAACCAACGAATAATTCAAATATTAACTGTCAGGTCGTATGGAGTATTAGAGAGATAACGTTATCCAGAACTTATAAGGACATTGTGAAAAACGCCGTTAATAACATTACCCGATAACTATGAAGACCTTAATTACTACCCGATTGCATTATTTTAATAAACAGGGTGTTTGGTAGGGAGCTGTACATACGCCTAGGGTAGAAACTCAGGATGGTCTGCTACCTACCCCCGCCCATTATAGTGACTTTGGCCTCAAGGTTTCATTTTAATGTTTTATTTTTTATTTTTTAGAAATAACTATTTTTTGGACTAAAACTACCTGTTGCTCAAAATCTATTTATACCATTCCATTTAGACCATTTAGCAGACCTGTCTTATAAATAGATTTTGAGCTACGGGTAGTTTTAGTACAAAAAATAGTTTTTTTCTAAAAAATTAAACATTAAAATAAAACCTTGAGGCCAAGGTCAATATAATGTAGCAGACCATCCCGAGTTTCTACCCTAGGCGTATGTACAGCTCCCTACCAAACACCCTGTATATGCCTACCCTAAACTAAGAAATAGCACGACCAGCTACCTGGTACCGCTGGTCATTATTTCGTTACGCTGAGTAACTAATTTATTATTTACTCTGCGTGGTATAAGGCAACCAGCCTGCTCGCTAGACGCTTCCAAAGTGGTAAAATGGGGGTGGGGGACGCCTCTAATTTCTAAACAAAAAGAGTGTAAATTTTGAAAAATATATGTATAATGTAGACTAAATACTTTCAACGAAAATTGGTTTGGACGGGATCGAACAAGTATTTTTTGAGATATAGCACATTTTCAACAATCGCAAACATAACTTTGTTCTTAATACAAACACAATGAAAAAAAAAGTTATATTTGCTGTCAACAAAATATTGTGGTATTTTAGTTAAGTGGATTCCCTAATTTAGTCAAAGTTGGCACGGAACTCTCAGTGCGCGAGTCCGACTCGCACTTGACCAGTTTTTTATTTACACGCCACGGAATCGTCTGAATTGCTGCTCACTTGTTAACACTGCAAGATTTTACACTTTTGCCAAGAGAGTTTCAGAGAAGAAGTTTTGAGTAGCTGTTTACTTACACTATGTGCAAGCTAACACTTTTATAGGCGTCTCGTTACCCAATATTAGTGGGACAAAGTGGCATATAAACAGGAATGATTGTTCGGGTGGATCTTCCTAGTAGAGCATAAAATGGCATAAAATCCGCGCTCCGAGACAAAATGCGTTTAAACGGGGAAAGAAAAGCGTAAAAACGGGGAAGTGTGAGTTAGACTCATGGGCTGAGGGTTCCGTACGAACTTGTTTTAGGATAATAATGTAGTAAAGTAAAAAAAAGTAAAGTTAGCCTGTAACATCCCACTGCTGGGCGAAGGCCTTACCTCAACTATGAGGTAGTTTGAGCCATACTCCACCATGCGGGCTTAGTGCGGGTTGGTGGAGGGGTGTTTGCAACCCCCTCGAATGGAGCACGCCTTGTCGTGGCGAGGGGGCTCAGTAGCCTGTCGCAATCCAGCGGTAGGTGAAGCCAAGATGCTCCGTGGAGAGTGCCGCTGCGTCTGTTCCCGTATCGGGCGGCAGTGGCCATAGTGAGTCGCGTCTGTCTCGCATCGAGCGGTGGCTCACTAAAAGTCGTTGGACTCCCGGCACCCCTCTGGTTTATCAGAGGAGGCAGGGGATGTCCTGAGAACTTTGGTTCTCTGGGCGAGCTCGGCGTGCATTTGCCGTCGGGCGTGGCTCGCCTCGTCGGGAGGGTCTCGGACAGACGGTGTGGGGACACCTCTGTCCAATTACAAGGGACCCTCCTAAAGGCGCCAGTGTGCCGTCGGGAGTGGGATCGCCCCACTCCGTGGAGATCCGCCCTCCTGATGGAGGGTGGAGGTTGCGCTGGCAAGGGTCGTGGGACTGTTGAGACACCGCGGCCCCTGCTGTCAAAGCCACCAAACGCGGCGGGCGTCGTCAGGTTTTAGTGGGTATACCCGGGGCCGAATCCGGGGGAGTCCCACACACGCCCCTCCGTTCCCCGACGGAGAGGTACGGTGCGTAAAATGCATTTCCTGACGTTAAAAAAAAAAAAAAAAAAGGGTGTTTGCAAGGCAAGCGACTAACCCTGCTGTCAGATATTATCAAGCCGCCCATAAGGCCTCTGACTAGGCTTAACGACTAATATCAACTGATATTAGCCGGGACCAATGGCTTAACGTGCCTTTCGAAGCGGAGATGCTCGTGATGTACGTCACTTATATGGTCGGAATGGTCACCCATCCAAACACGACTGCGCCGTAGGTTGCTTTACTTTGGTATCACTGCCAAAGCCCTGCTACCACTGCGCTACGAGCACCTTAGGATAATGATATAATTATGATAATAATCTAAATTACAATTTTCAGTTTTCATATCTATCTAAAAGATGGTGTGCTGTTAATAAAACACTGGTATATTATACTAAATTGTATGTTCTAGGTCAAAAGGGAAGGGCTATGAAATTTTTGGTTTGTAATGTTTCACAATATGATATCTGAGTAGGCAAATTGCGCTCATACTCGTAATTGACTAGCTAGTTTATGAAAAGACAAAGTAAGTTAGATGCATAAAAAAAACTATCATCAGCTCAGGTGAATCCCATGCATACAGATATGAAAGACGAACGAATAAAGTTAGAAGTTGGACTGACAGAAAAATGAGTTGTGATCGTCCATCATGGCAATTTTATTCGTTGTTGATTACGGAACCCTAAAAGGGCGTCGTTCTCATGCGTATGGGGAAGTAAAATGCGAGTTACGGGCGTAATTTGAAACTTAATTTAAATATATGGAGGAAGTAAGTATTGAGTGAATATTGAGTGATCGTTTCAAGAAGCATTGAAAACATTTTATTTTAAAATTTTCTTCTGAAAGATTTTTTTAAAAATAATGATAGGTTTTATGTGGTATTTTTGTTTTAATGGCACTTCTGATAATTTCTTGCTCTGTGGACGACGCTCTGTCTAAAGAGGAGTCGGTATGTTAGTTATATCACTGAGCCGCTGCGCCGTGCTGACATTATTATTAATACTATCTACGCTAATAAAGAACTGGCCATTGCTTATATTATAGATAGTACTTTGGCGGGTTTGCGCACGTGATGACTTGTCGTATTAATAAATAGACAGGGCAACATTTGATTAAAGATTTTTTTTAATGTAACCTATATTAAAATGTAGTTTAATTCATTCTACTCGTTATTCTAATCAAACTATTTTCAGGGTTTGCGCATTTAACGTTTCACGTTATATAGGTAGGTACCTTTACCTATACCTTTCAGTGAATGAGCACTACATCAGATAAACAAGATTGCAATTATAAGAAAGAACCCCTCACACCATACCTTCCATTAGCAATCTTGTAAACATATACGATTCGTAGAATCCTAACTGCGTTAAAAAACTATAACCAATATTTATATTTACTTCATTTAAATCATAACTTCGATAGGTATCTTATTACTCATATATTAGAAACCAATAATATACCTTTAAGAAACTTCTATAAAATCAAAGTTTATAACTTCTAAAGTACTCTACCACCACAATTTAACTTGAAAGTCAAGCCCAAACAGTCTTAACCGATTAAGAAAACATCCGTTTTCTAAACTTCTCAGACGAAACAACGAGAAAAGGTTACTCCATTACAGATATCAGTTGAAAAATAAATGTTTTCCTTTATAAAACAGTTCTGCTGAAAAGTTGAGAACAAAAAACGCAATCTGGAGTTATGGCCTAACTTTGAGTGCCAATTTAATGTTTGAGAATACGGACGGAGCGGTCGGCATACAGAAGTTTTGCAAGCACATCATATTTGGGCGAGATAATTAAAAATGGGAATATTTCCATTTTGTAACATGCTTCCAGAAAACATATGACAACTGGCAAACATTTGCTTTGCAAAATGAATTTTGAATGAGTTTGCTAGGAATAAGTCTGATTAATTGAACAACGATGTCATATGTAAAAAACAATGTTTTTCATTCATGTAGAAAATAAATTTATAATAAAGTTAAACCCCCTAAAGTTTGAAACTTTTTCTGGTTTAATTTAAAAAAAAAACCGGCCAAGTGCGAGTCGGACTCGCGCACTGAGGGTTCCGTGCCAACTTTAACTGAATTAGGGAATCCATTTACTTCTACTTAGTAAAATACCACAATATTTTGTTGACTACAAATATAACTTTGTTTTTCATAGTGTTTGTATGATGTACAAAGTTATGTTTGCGGTTGTTGAAAATGTGCTATATCTCAATGACTACTCGTTCGATCCCGTCCGAACCAATTTCCGTTGAAAGTATTTGTTAAGATCTACATCTGGTTTTAGTTTCATGTATGAGAGCCCCCCCTTAACTGTCATTATTTTTTATTTTTTGTATGAGAATCGGTAAGCGGTTAACAAGATACATCTTCCTACCAAATTTCAATTGTGTAATGCTTATAGTTACAGAATAAAATGGGTGTGACATACGGACGGACAGACAGACTTGACGAAACTATAAGGGTTCCGTTTTTTGTCATTCGGCTACGGAACCCTAAAAACTGTTTTTTTGTAGGTACTGTGACATGTACGTGAACTGAGCTGTTCACAGATAAATTACGAAATCATTGGTTTCTTAAATACGAGTATTTCCGTGTTTCAGAAGACACGTTAAGCCGTTGGTTCCGATTTGATAACATCTCACACCAATGTTAGATGCTTGCCTTGCAAACATCCCATTAATCCGCACTGAGCCCGCGCCCGGCGTTGGAGTATGGCTCAAACCATCTCACTTACAGGCTAAATTTGCTTTACTTTTTAATAATAATACTAAAGTTATACAGTACAAAAGTTGGTTGTCCAGTTTTTACGTCTGTATTATCGGTTATTAAACCATTTCCTTAGTAAACTCGGACTTATTGTTCACGATTTCCAGTGCCTTGTAACTTAAGACTTCGGAGGTACCAGTACCATCGATGTAAATTGTAGCCTTTAAATAGTGGAATTACTGTTAAATTTGCTAGATGTTTTTTGCTTTTAAATTATCTCATTATATGATAAAGTTATAGGTATGTAAGACACTTTGTACTGTTTCACTTAGTGAAAAGGTAAAAATAATTATAATAATAAACATTGCTTATTACTTATCTACAAAGTAAATTAAATAGATTAAAAATAGTTTTCAAATTCAAAATTCTAAAAATGAATATTAGTGGACATGTCTTAGGCTCATCGTTGCATCATGTAACTATAGACACGAGCAAAATATATATATGTATATTTTAAATAACGTTTCACTATGTGTGCATAAAAGTTGGTGGTAGAATATGACTAATGAAAGGTTGCACAAGAAAACAGCGGCAATAAAAAATTGTAAACACTGGATAACATAGAAAAAAAAAACAGCTTGATATCCCTTTTTAGGGTTCCGTAGCCGAATGGCAATAAACGGAACCCTTATAGTCAAACCTATGCGTGTGGGGTGTTTATGGATAGGTCTTTTAAAATGACATAGAGGTTTTTGAAACCATTTTCTTTAAAAGTCTAACGTTTCATAGCTAGACGCTTCCAAAGTAGTAAAATGGGTGTGTCCCCCCCCCCCATCTAATTTCTAAACCAAGCAAGTGTAAATTTTGAAAAATAATAATAATGTAGATCATAACAAATACTTTCAACGGAAATTGGTTCGGACGGGATCAAACGAGTAGTTATTGAGATATAGCACATTTTCAATAACCGCAAACATAACTTTGTACTTCATACAAACACTATGAAAAACAAAGTTATATTTGCAGTCAACAAAATATTGTGATATTTTACTAAGTAGAAGTAAGTGGATTCCCTAATTCAATAAAAGTTGGCACGGAACCCTCAGTGCGCGAGTCCGACTCGCACTTGGCCATTTTTTTATTACGATTAACATTACTATGTGCAGTTTAATTAAAGTACCAATTTGTTTTTTTCATGAAATACAGTGGTTATACCTATTTTTTTTATTGCTGCTGTTTTCAGGTGCCATCTTTCAAAACTTCCGATAAACCATCATGTTCGACTAGGCTGTAAGAAAATACGCCTGGGACATAAAATATGATGAAAAATATTCAATGCTCAAGGTCTCAATTTATGAGGTTTGACAAATAAATTCATGCGGACATATTTCAGGGGAAATACAAAATGGATCTGTACGGGCGAAAAAAGGGCTCAAAAGCAAAATGGCGGAAAATTGAAAGCTGATGACAGTTGTCAAGTTGGTAGAATTGATATTTTTTTTGGCACTTTTCAAAAGTCTCAGCTCAGCTAAATACAACATTTTAAAAATATTTATAGCGTTAACAAAATGGATGTGAATGGATGGAAGAGAAGAGGCCCACCAAAAAGAGATAAATGGATTGTGTGAAAGGTATGTATGATTCATCGTACACCATACCAGGCCAATGAAGGCGTGTGTGTGTGTGTGTGTGTGTGTGTGTGTGTGTGTGTGTGTGTGTGTGTGTGTTAGTGCGTGTGCATGTGCGTGTGTGTGTGTGTGCGTGTTCGTATGTGTGTGTGTGTGTGTGTGTGTGTGTGTGTGTGTGTGTGTGTGTGTGTGTGTGCGTGTGCGTGTGCGTGTGTAAGGTCCCTTGGAGAACCTAACGCTGGTTTTCAGTGGGGCCCTGCTGAGTGAGGTACACTGAAATTTGCGCCAACAGCAAACGCGAGCAATAGCGCAAGGCGTACCTATTGTCGATAAAGTTCACTAGATAACAAAATAAAAAAACCTACTAAGCTTAGGAAAAAAGACAGTTTTCTATGAAATCGAATTAAATATATGTATAGATACCATCCCAAAAATTTAATAGCCGTCCTTTTAAAAAAGGAAACAACATGGTAAACAAAATATGATCCAAATTTTTCATATCCCTTCAAAACAGAATGGGCGTAAGAACTTATCGCTTTTACTTAGACACGCTTGATAGTCAGCACGTGCCAGTCAGCGCTTATTTCGGTTAAACACAACCACTGGGCCCGATTCCAGTTCCCTTAGGAAAGATCATTAATCTGGGGTAACGGTACCACCACCTTTAATAGCCAGATCTTAGGGAAGATATATGGCTTTTATTTCTTTTAGTAGGCAGTGGTCGAGTCTAATATATTATTGGCGTATAGACCTTGACAAAATGATGTTATAGTAAAGTTAAGTACCCTATGAAGTTGTTAATAAGGAATACAGTAGAAACAAGTGACGATAACATTTTCCTAAATTACCCATTTACGTGTTTGTTTGAAAAGCCATTGTTTAAATTGTTTTCTCCGTTATAGAAGCAATGTTACGTGTCATAAGCAGTTTCCTCCGATCACTTAACAGCTCTCACGGACAGACAGCACACAGACAGTCTGACGGAGGTGGAATGAAGGAAAGAAAAAAAAAATATTGGAAGGACATCACAATCACACACACAAAGCCAATATTAAACATAAAATTACTAATCAAGGAAGAAAACTAATGAGTGCCGCAGTGTGTGTGTGTTTGTGTGTGTGTGTGTGTGTGTGTGTGTGTGTGTGTGTGTGTGTGTGTGTGTGTGTGCGTGTGTGTGTGCGTGTGTGTGTACGTGCGTGCGCGTGTGTGTGTGTGTGTATACGTGCGTGCGTGCGTGTGTGGATGTGTATGACGCCTAGTCCCAAGAGGTCCTCACTCAGCATAAGTCAGGTCTCCTAAAGAACCTGACGCTGGTTTACAGTGGGCCCCTACTGAGTGAGGCACACAGAAGTTGGCGCCAACAGTACGTTTATGGTATATGAATGGTAGACGCTCACGGGAACAGGAAAAGGGGGCTGTTGCGATTGGGGCATATCCAGCACCTTGCAAATGCACGGCGACGTGCGGCCCTCCCAGAACACTTGGGGTCCTCCGAGGCTCCCGTCACCTCAACCGCCCAGAAAGGGCGAGAAAATACACGACAACGACGAGAAAAATTCGAGAAAGAGAAACTCGAGAAAATTACTAAATTGTAACCTCCATAATTCAAAAGTATTATTACAAATATTTGGACAATGATCTGAGTCGGCAAAAAAAATAACTAAATTTTCAACATTAATTTGGATCTTCAAAAGGCTAACTTTTAATACTCTAAGTCTCAAATTAATCATCGGCCTAGTCATTTACTTGGATGCCAGCGTTTATTTCATTACCTAGGCATTAAATTAACTGGCTGATTAAACCAGATGGCTGCGACATTTATATTACGAAATGCATGGGTAAGAATATAATGCCGTTTTCCGTTCACGCCCAACTTTAATAAGATTTAAGACACACATTGAAAGTGATTGCGGTCGGATACAATTAATTAATCTTATTAACAAAGCTCGCTTAAAAGCTCAAGGGCTTTTAAAACCCGATGACTGTAATTTCGAAATTAAATTGACCATAAATAAAGCATTAACGAGGGGGTGTTCCGTTGGCCCAGTTAAGATGAAACACCCGTTTAGATCTAATTACAGATTTTGGATATAATCGTTTTTTTAAATATAGAGGTACCTACTCAAATATATCTTTGTTGTTTTTTATAGCTTGTAAAGACTACAAGATAACATTGGATACGGACAGTTTGCAACCGGTTGCTTTGGAGAACCGTTAGGGAGGCCTTACTTTAGCAATGAACGTCACTTGGTGATAATGATGATGGGTTCTATCTGTTTGTTAGGTCGAACGCACTAATATTACGAACTTCTTACTGAGAATTCATTTATTGATGCAATCATCTTACTGACTATTTTCAACATCAACCATTTAAATAGGTAGTTTAAAGTTTTTATTTTATTCAAAACAGGAAAATAAAAATAAGTTCGTCAATCTATCCTAAAGGACGACGATTGTCGACACATACAGCGCTGTCAGCTGTCAGTCACTTCATTAATTGATAGGCTGTTACGATTTAAAAAACAATAAAGAGTGTCCATTTAATTTCGCGCTACCACAACTAAATGGAGAGAGCCATGTTTCATCTCAAGTAATGGTTTGATTCTTATTGCCTTAATTCTTAATGATACTACATTTTAATGCAAAATACACAGTTAAGCAAGCAACAGGCAACCTAACAATCAACCTAAATCTGGCCAAACTGGATTATACTCTATAACAATAAAGTCTAACAAAATTGCTAAAAACGGCATTAAAATATTACACCAGCAAACAAATCGTCTTTGCTTATTATCATATTTTTTGCTCCGTAATTGGTCGACAAGATGGTGACGTTTCAAAATGGCGGTTAGCAAGATAAAAAGTGGATTATGTGCTAAGTGATGCTTAGGCTAAACGGATGCTGTGAATTTGATGTGTGTTGGTGACGGAGAATAATGGGAATATTATTAGGCCTTAATCTTTGTATTACAAAAAAGTTTACAGAGTATAGGAACCGTGCGCTATGACAGCGCCACAAACTATGAGCGGACGTTAAAATGACAAATGGCTGGCTGTCATTACGAAAAGTAATAAAACCATACCTATTTTTTTTTTCAATTAAGATAAGATAACTCTTTATTGCACACCAGAAAGGTTAATAAAAAATTCATTTCGAGAAAATGTGCAATTCAGCGATAAGCGGTATCTTCCAGACATCCTATGGGTAAAGAAATAATGAGCTTATAGGAAGAGGTATTATGTGCATAATAAATTAAGACAAATTATGAAATTACTAATATGTTATATTAAACATACATAAATATTCGTATATATATTTATAAATACAATCATAAAAATAAAAAGCAAAGTACATAGTTATAAATAGGTAAAACGAATGAATATAATTATATACCAACACAATATAAACTATATATCGCTGGCGCCGGGCAATAAAGCGGTTATCGGCGATTACGCCCTTCTTAATGTTATTTAATTTTTGGCTTCGCTATCCTTCAATCTATTCCTCTATTTTTTTTCAGATTTTTTTATCACCATTTTAATATATTTATTGACATTAACAGCTTTACTGAACGGTCAATTATTAAACGAGTAATTTATGTGATGTTGTCTTACTTCATGCAACATAAAATAAAAAATCGGCGAACATCTTTACTCTATTTTTGTTTTAAATAATTTACAATAAATCCGTTAACCGCTTTTCCTAAGATAAATATTTATAAACATGGATATATAAACACTTAATACGAAGTAATCATTCAATAATTTATTTTGTAAAAGCTATTACGCCTTTTTTCTCGTAAATTTGTTGTGGCTCTAGGAACGTAAGCCTGTGGGACAATTGTTAAGGTAACAACATAAATTTTTAAAGGGTGCAATATACCAAAATTGATACATTTGTTGCTACTAACTGTACTATGAATAATTTTACGTGTAGGAAATGTACAGACAGCGTGATGTTAAGTGGAACAACATAAAACTATTTCCGGTGAAAGAATCACATTATGTGCGAAAAGACACTAAAGTTATACTTAGAAGAAACGCTAAGTTTTCCTAAAATGTACCGATTATATGTAGAGTGGTTTGACAAAGAAACTGATTCGAACGATATAAAAATGGCTACAAAACGACAGTATGAAACCATTTTCAATACAAAATTTATTTATTCATTTTACAAACCAAAAAAAGACATTTGAGGTCAATGTACTTTGTATCATCAAGCTGATGATGAAAGAAAAGAACAACTCAAAGAATCTCATACATATCACAATAGATATGGAATGTGTTCGTGAGCTTAAAACCAACAGAGGTGGGTATCTTTCATTATAAGCGTATCCTATCGTATGTATCCTATATATAACTTTACGGCTTATAACTCATTAAATGGAAGAGGTTATAGCTATGTTTGGCATTTAGCAAAGAGGGGCAAATGAAATCGGGAGTTGTCTTTTAAATTTCATTAAAAATGGAAGCAATAAAGGCATAAAGAATTACATTTTTTATTCTGATGGCTGTGCTGGCCAGAGTAAAAACAGAATTATCTTTGCTCGTTATTTATATTTGGCCAAAAAGTATAGAGGTAACATAATTCATAGATATTTTAAGACTGACCATAGCCAGTCCGAAGAAGATTCTATGCATTCTCTTATTGAACGAGCAATAAAGAATCATACAATTTTTACTCCTGACCAAATGTGGATAATCACGAATGCCAAGATCAACTGTGAAAAATTCCAGCTAATGGAAATGGAACAACACAATTTCTATGATTTAAAGGCGATGATGGGCAAACGATACTGGTAACGAGCAGACTAAACTAATGAAAAAGTTATGTGGTCAAAGGTTCACAAACTTAAAATCACTGCAGATCATCCAGATGTTATCTATTTCAAGTACAACTTTGACGATGAGTATATAAGTATATTTCATTAAATACTGCACTAGTGCCTCAAGAGGGAGGTGCAAAAAGACACCGATAACCGATGTTATAAAAAATGATTTGACAAATCTTTACAGAGAGCCAATTGCCTTACCAAAACCACTTCATGATGAATTGATGATACTCTGCAAAGTTGAAGCAATTTTGAAGTTGAAAAAACATTATCACATAATCTATACTAATATTATAAAGCTGAAGAGTTTGTTTGTTTGTTTGTTTGTTTGTTTGTTTGTTTGTTTGAACGCGCTAATCTCAGAAACTACTGGCCTGATTTGAAAAATCTTTTTTACGTTGAATAGTCCATTTATCGAGGAAGGCTTTAAGCTATATAACATAAAGATACAACTCATAAGACCACAGCAGAAATGAAAAATGTTGCGAAAACGGGAGAAAGATATTCCTTTTGAGAGCTTCCGCTGCGTACGCTGCGGAAACCGCTTAAGTTACACAAAAATCATGTATGACAGGATTGTTAAGCATTAAGGGTTCTATAATAAAGTCCGCGACAGCATATGTCTATCTTTTATGGTTGACTTACTACAACCTTTTTTATGTTAATAAATTTGTAAAAAAATAATGCATCATTTTTAGAGGTGTATTATACACACAGGTATTTATACTTATCAAATTAAATACATTCATCATCACGAGCATTTCATTTAGAACAAAGTTGCCCTTATATCATTTGATTCCAATAAATATCTTAGGAGCTATCACAGTTTTAACATCACAACGTGCGCTTGCGCTAATTACATTATAAAGCTGAAGAGTTTGTTGGTTTGAACGCGCTTATCTCAGGAACTGCTGAACCGATTTGAAAAAATATTTCTGTGTTAGATAGCTTATTTATTGAGTAAGGCTTTAGGATATAAAACATCACGCTGCGACGGGAGGGGAGGGAGCAAACCCAAAACGCGCGGACGAAGTCGCGGGGGACCGCTAGTTTATAATAATTTACAGTGTGTTGGAGACACAGTAGAAGATTCAGATATTGAAAGCGAAAATTCAAACTAAAGAAGCATTTTTAAATAAAGCAAGTTAAATAATTAATAAATATCATGATTGTGATTTTAAAAGCCTTTTAATTATAAATAATAATTATTCTAATTACTCGATAGGCTGAAATTTAGGCGATAACATTTACGTAATAAAATTGTAAATATGTTAAATTAAATTGGTAGTATTTAAGTCAATTACATAATGTTATTGGCTTCTCCCAGTTCCAAGGGAATTTTTGCCAATCAATTTAATTATTTTAATCAAATCATGCTTCCAAAACTAGTACCTAATTAAAAAAGCATTTATTAGTGTTTAATATTGTAAAAAATTATAATAAATATAAAATAAAATGCCTAAAATAGTAATAAATATTAAATATATAACATTGTGGTCAGTTTGTAATGATAGTTATATAAAAATATAATTCATTGATAGGATTCCTAAATAGCGTTTATTGAATAATACTCCTAAAATAGTATAACAAAATTACCCTGAAAAGGTGGTAATAGGCTGATACGTTCACGATTATAAATGGAAATTGCGTTGTATTATTTACTTACATCCCGGGCTATTGTTGAAGGGTATATTTATAAAGCAGTTAATGGTGTTGTATACATTTTTATAATTATCTCTTCCATTATTTATGTAAAATATAAATTTATATAAGGGATTAGTAGGTAAACAAAATACCTTTCGATTGAGATATTAAACGCCTATTTCGAATGACTGTACATTAAAATATAAATAAATTATCTTCAATTGTTTCTCCTGTAAAATTTGTTTTTTGATATAACTGCTTTATTGCTCAGGGCCAGCGATATATAATTATACATACATATAAACCAATGTGAAATTAAAGAAATTTACCGAGACACCAGAGAAAAGGAGAATTATTTTGAAAAAAGAAGATGTCCTTTTAGGCGATTTTTAAAACAGTCGTTCCAGTTTCACAGTCGTACTGATATAGAATTAAATATTGTATAATCCATTAAAATTCATTCTATTCAATAAGATTAATCTATAATGTCGATTTCTACATAATAATAAAATAAAATTAAGAGGTATGTAAATTTTGGTCTAAAATTGCTAGAGTAATGGTGACAGAAGTCCACCAATGTTGTAAATTTTTTGGTCACTGCGAGCTTTGTTATCAGGATCTCCCACCACCGGCTTCACGCAGCGAATAAGCTGATTTTTTTTGTCACTTTTGTATTAAAGTAATGTTTATTTGAAAAATTATTCAAGGTCAATAAAATTCGCAGTAAGTAGTATCAAGTAAATTTATAAATTTGTTATCTTATTCAAATCACAGACGATTTAAACGGATTTTCATTCGAAAATCGAATATCAAATTACCTATGTCTTAACGTAAACAGTTATCTGTGAAGTAATAGATGAACATTATTTCTCAATTTTTTTTTATATTTGTAATTGTTTCGACGAATATAAGCACCTATAAGAGAGAAGGGGTTGACCGGTATTCATGATTTTTACGACGAAAACGAAATTTTTAAAGAAAAGGAAAATGTGATTGAAATGTTTACAGTGTTAAAATAGTCTTTTTGACAAAAGCAACTTATAATAATAATAATAAAGTATATTTCACAAAAAAATGTTACATTGACTTATACAGTGACCGAAGCGCCCTTTTAAGCTTAAAAGCCTGTATCAGGGAGCAACGCTCTTCCATTTCTAAGGTAACAAAGATATCAAAAATTAGAATTAGTAGGTTACACTTTTATTAATAGAAATTATATTTTTGCGTGCTTTTGTGTTATGTTGTGGTTATGTTGTGTGTGTGTGTGGGGGGGGGGGGGTTGTGTGTGTGTGTCTATATGTGTGTGTGTGTTTGTTACTATTTGATAAGATCAAGTAATGCCTCCAAATCGTCAAAGGTTTTTTTTTTCTAGGTACACCTGTAAGCATCTTTTACAATCTCTATATGTTTTGTTATATAAATTATCTAACATTCTTATTAACATTTTATATAGGTAAGCCGAGCAAGCTGTATATTGCACAGAAGCAAAAACAGTATAGAATTTAGGGGTCTCTAACTTCTGCCTTCTTCCATCGAACAATGGTTAGCTATCAACAACAACTATGTTGGCATCGCGTCAACACGCCGTCGACAACATAGTTGTTCTTCCTGTCGTGATAACTTAATGAGGTACCCAGCTTTACTTCATACATAAAAAAGTGATATTCACAGCTCCTCACACCAAAAAGGCGGTTGTGTGGTTTCACTCTTACTCGAGAGGCAGGCAATTTAGTAGCTAATGTGTCTCAGCCCTTATCGCATTTAATTTCAACGCATGGCGGTTTTATTTCCTACGCGCGGATTGGTCGGTTTCCTCTGTAATGCGTTGATGAAAGATGGCGGATAAGATTTGCCGTTCGTTTTTGGATATGGCAAAAAAAATATTCAAATGTGAATTCTTTGTACGCAGTTACTCGGTATACAAACTCATTCGCATGCGGCATGGAAAATTCGCATATGCTTTGTTTCGTTCTAACATAGCTAGATGTGTTAATTACACGTTTTTCGGTAATATCACAAAAGTTTGCTTTACGGAATATGAACTTCATATCAAATCAGTAATCTATGATAATTAATTTTTTGATAGATTCATTTTCAAAAGGTTTGGTACGCAGATCTACTTGCCGGCTAACTGAACTAAATTAGAAAGTGTAGAATGATATTTCCTAATACTGATACACCTTGTATAAAAGGGTATCTGCCTGTCGTAAAAAAAAAGAAAAGATGTGTCGCATATAGTTAATTAAGATACCAAGAATTATAATTAACATTTATATCATCTAGTTCTAAAAATAATTGCAAATATATGATATTTTCATTAAGTAAAATAATGGATTCCAATCTATATTTTACGATACCGCAAACGTCACGATTAAGTGTGACGTCACGTTTCTCAATAATGCATGTCAAACGTACCAATTTTAGTGCTGTCAATTGCGTACTGTAAGAAACGTGAGGACATGCAGACCACGTGACGATGATGGGTATTTTGCGCGGCAAAAGTTTATCTAGTAGCCAGTGTCTCATGCCGCATTAAAATGACATATTCCGTATGCGAATGCGACGGTGGACTAATGTCTTAAACCCTTAACCTTTCAATACAAAGCATTAACAGCACGAGAGGAGGAGGAGGGGTGGATGGTGCCAACAATAACAGAAACAGAGTTCTCTTACCAAATTTCTACCATTTGATTATTCTTACCTGAAACAGATATAAAAAAACATTACTTCACCAGTTTTTCGGCCACTAGTCGAAAAAAGGAGATTAGTTTATATTTTTCAAAACGCAATTTTTAAGCTCGAATATTTCAATCTGTATAATGTAAAAATCACACTGCGATATCCAGTTTAATCCGAACTAAGCTAGTTTGACACCTAGTGATGCGACTTCTAAAAAAAATCTACAATGTCTATATTTACCATAAAATTACTATCCCTTTGGAATAGAACTACAAAAGCGAGATGTCACTAGCAGCAAACTGTGTGATAAAAAGAGATGGGTAGCAGAACCATTTTTGTCAGATGTCAAACAGTTGACCGCCCTGCGGAAGCTCGCTGAAAATTACGTGCATTTAATTTTTTTATATTTAAGAGTGAAATTGTGTATATTTTGGAGAAATAATGCGTCTGAAACATGGTGACTTGATCGGTGATTGATTATTATGCATTACAGCGGCATAACCCCAACAAATAATCATTTAACAGGTAGATTAGTCCAAATCGAAGCCTCTTAATATACGACTTATATTTACAAATGCGCTTCAAATTTAAAGTACGCAGTTTGATTATTCTATTCTACAAACGTTAATTTACGTAAAAAATAAAGACAGAATAACACAGGGAATGTATATCGACGAATATTTTGTATGATGAAATAACAATTAGTTTTACACTAGAGCTGCATGTTCAATATTTTGTGTCGACTGTTTATCATGCAGTATACTACTATATTTAACTTAGGAACATTGTTATAAATCACCTGATCGAAAGGTTATCTCATTTAAAGCTACAAATGTTTCATACTTAAGTTAGTTACTGACATCTTAAATCGGTTTCGTTTGACAGCTTTTACTTGTCCTTCTATTCCGATAGGAATATTAATTTTATGATATTTACTCATTTGATTGTTTTATTTTATTATATAAACCGTGCTCTTGGAACAAAAACGCTTGAGAGTAAGTTTGATGAAACCCAATCAAATCTATGGCTTAAACGCAATTCAATACCTTTTCAAAAACTTTTTTTTAACAATGACATATGATATCCGATGTCGTGTTAAAATTACTAGTAACTTATGATGCTCACTATCTAGAAAGAAGGTCACAGATGACCTGGGATTGAGAGAAACTTAATTTTCCTTGCAAGCACTTTGTCTCACCAATAGACGCTTTAAATGAACAAATATTCAACGACCGATCGACCAACATGCAATGAGCATCACAGTTTAATGGTTCATTGAAAAACTATTTACCTGCCCAAAAAAATAACTATATATATTTAAACAAATACATATTGGTATGTATTTGTTTAAATATATATAGTTATTTTTTTGGGCAGGTAAATAGTTTTTCAATGAACCATTAAACTGTGATGCTCATTGCATGTTGGTCGATCGGTCGTTGAATATTTGTTCATTTAAAGCGTCTATTGGTGAGACAAAGTGCTTGCAAGGAAAATTAAGTTTCTCTCAATCCCAGGTCATCTGTGACCTTCTTTCTAGATAGTGAGCATCATAAGTTACTAGTAATTTTAACACGACATCGGATATCATATGTCATTGTTAAAAAAAAGTTTTTGAAAAGGTATTGAATTGCGTTTAAGCCATAGATTTGATTGGGTTTCATCAAACTTACTCTCAAGCGTTTTTGTTCCAAGAGCACGGTTTATATAATAAAATAAAACAATCAAATGAGTAAATATCATAAAATTAATATTCCTATCGGAATAGAAGGACAAGTAAAAGCTGTCAAACGAAACCGATTTAAGATGTCAGTAACTAACTTAAGTATGAAACATTTGTAGCTTTAAATGAGATAACCTTTCGATCAGGTGATTTATAACAATGTTCCTAAGTTAAATATAGTAGTATACTGCATGATAAACAGTCGACACAAAATATTGAACATGCAGCTCTAGTGTAAAACTAATTGTTATTTCATCATACAAAATATTCGTCGATATACATTCCCTGTGTTATTCTGTCTTTATTTTTTACGTAAATTAACGTTTGTAGAATAGAATAATCAAACTGCGTACTTTAAATTTGAAGCGCATTTGTAAATATAAGTCGTATATTAAGAGGCTTCGATTTGGACTAATCTACCTGTTAAATGATTATTTGTTGGGGTTATGCCGCTGTAATGCATAATAATCAATCACCGATCAAGTCACCATGTTTCAGACGCATTATTTCTCCAAAATATACACAATTTCACTCTTAAATATAAAAAAATTAAATGCACGTAATTTTCAGCGAGCTTCCGCAGGGCGGTCAACTGTTTGACATCTGACAAAAATGGTTCTGCTACCCATCTCTTTTTATCACACAGTTTGCTGCTAGTGACATCTCGCTTTTGTAGTTCTATTCCAAAGGGATAGTAATTTTATGGTAAATATAGACATTGTAGATTTTTTTTAGAAGTCGCATCACTAGGTGTCAAACTAGCTTAGTTCGGATTAAACTGGATATCGCAGTGTGATTTTTACATTATACAGATTGAAATATTCGAGCTTAAAAATTGCGTTTTGAAAAATATAAACTAATCTCCTTTTTTCGACTAGTGGCCGAAAAACTGGTGAAGTAATGTTTTTTTATATCTGTTTCAGGTAAGAATAATCAAATGGTAGAAATTTGGTAAGAGAACTCTGTTTCTGTTATTGTTGGCACCATCCACCCCTCCTCCTCCTCTCGTGCTGTTAATGCTTTGTATTGAAAGGTTAAGGGTTTAAGACATTAGTCCACCGTCGCATTCGCATACGGAATATGTCATTTTAATGCGGCATGAGACACTGGCTACTAGATAAACTTTTGCCGCGCAAAATACCCATCATCGTCACGTGGTCTGCATGTCCTCACGTTTCTTACAGTACGCAATTGACAGCACTAAAATTGGTACGTTTGACATGCATTATTGAGAAACGTGACGTCACACTTAATCGTGACGTTTGCGGTATCGTAAAATATAGATTGGAATCCATTATTTTACTTAATGAAAATATCATATATTTGCAATTATTTTTAGAACTAGATGATATAAATGTTAATTATAATTCTTGGTATCTTAATTAACTATATGCGACACATCTTTTCTTTTTTTTTACGACAGGCAGATACCCTTTTATACAAGGTGTATCAGTATTAGGAAATATCATTCTACACTTTCTAATTTAGTTCAGTTAGCCGGCAAGTAGATCTGCGTACCAAACCTTTTGAAAATGAATCTATCAAAAAATTAATTATCATAGATTACTGATTTGATATGAAGTTCATATTCCGTAAAGCAAACTTTTGTGATATTACCGAAAAACGTGTAATTAACACATCTAGCTATGTTAGAACGAAACAAAGCATATGCGAATTTTCCATGCCGCATGCGAATGAGTTTGTATACCGAGTAACTGCGTACAAAGAATTCACATTTGAATATTTTTTTTGCCATATCCAAAAACGAACGGCAAATCTTATCCGCCATCTTTCATCAACGCATTACAGAGGAAACCGACCAATCCGCGCGTAGGAAATAAAACCGCCATGCGTTGAAATTAAATGCGATAAGGGCTGAGACACATTAGCTACTAAATTGCCTGCCTCTCGAGTAAGAGTGAAACCACACAACCGCCTTTTTGGTGTGAGGAGCTGTGAATATCACTTTTTTATGTATGAAGTAAAGCTGGGTACCTCATTAAGTTATCACGACAGGAAGAACAACTATGTTGTCGACGGCGTGTTGACGCGATGCCAACATAGTTGTTGTTGATAGCTAACCATTGTTCGATGGAAGAAGGCAGAAGTTAGAGACCCCTAAATTCTATACTGTTTTTGCTTCTGTGCAATATACAGCTTGCTCGGCTTACCTATATAAAATGTTAATAAGAATGTTAGATAATTTATATAACAAAACATATAGAGATTGTAAAAGATGCTTACAGGTGTACCTAGAAAAAAAAAACCTTTGACGATTTGGAGGCATTACTTGATCTTATCAAATAGTAACAAAGAGTATGGCTCATACCACCTAATATTTGAGGTGAGGCTTTTGCCCAGCAGTGGGATGTTTACAAAGTAACTTCATTTCACTTCAAATGGTGTAAATATAAATAAAACAATTGTTTAATTGTATATCAAATCAAGTGTTTAATTCCAAATTTGGAGTATCGATACCGATAATCGACTTGTTCTCCTCACTAAAATTCGGATAATCTTGAAAAATGCTCGTCTCATTGTGATCCTATGTTATCCATAGCAGCGGAGGACCCCTGGGTGCCGTTGTTACCGACTTACGACCATAAAGAGTGTTATGATTTTCGCATATACGGGAAGTGGCGGTTTGGGGAAAATTTTAGAGAAAAAATATGGGGATAAGGAGAATGATTCAAAAAATAAACATTTAAACAAGTGACTAGTAGGTTAAGATGTCCGTTTGATATTATTTAAGAAGTAAATAAACAAGTGAATCAATGTACAAGCAAAATCATCTCTTGTAAGTAGATATTTAAAACATTGTCATCAAAGTACCGTTAAAAGTAAAAAAACAAGAGTAAGAGCTTTTAATAACGTTCATCAATCTTATTTTTCTTATTTCAGAGCTATATAAGCAAACAATCTAGTATCATAACATTAAAAACAAATTAACCGCTTTCAAAAAAGCCACTGTAAGGACTTAAATAACGCTAAAAGGAGAACCAAACTTATTTGAAGTTGATGCATGATGTACGTACGATTGTTGCTATCTGTTAAGGTTGACATCATGCACCGACTTTAAATGAGTTTGTTTCTCCTTTTAGCGTTATTTAAGTTCTTTAGTGTTTTTAGGTGGTCAAATTATTATGAAATATTTTTTGTCAATTTTATTTATTGCTTAAGTTACAATGTAATTGTTTGAACTAAAATAATAATTTAAACCTGCTCCTTAGTGTAACAAACACGTCTCTGAAAACCGCATCAAAATTGGTCCAGTCAAATGCGAGATATTCGCGGACAAACATTCATACAGATCTACATACATACAGGTTGAACTGAGAACCTCCTTATTAGGGTTTCGTAGCCGAATGGCATAGAACGGAAAACTTATAGTATCATTAAGTCTGTCTGTCTGTCTGTCTGATTGTCTTGAGGGGCGTTGCAATAGGAAAGTCCTAATGGCGCTACAGTAATAAATACTAATAAAGCCTTGCCAACAGTTTCAAGATGCATAAATTCTATTTGCGCACTAAACAAAAACATAAAAAGTGCCTCAAACAACAGATATCTCCTGCGTCTTAGAAATTTTAAACAATTATACAAATAACTTTGTTATTAGGCATATTTACGAGATAATAAAATACCTTTTTAATCATGTCCACTATGTTTATATCAGGCTAGGGTCTGATCAATACGAAATAAAAATTGACCAACGATGTAAGTCATTCTTAAGTGGCGATAAAGATTGAAATACGGCGTTGGCAAAGTTATGAGGGTCACGCACATTTGTAAGGAATATATTTGATTTATAGCGAAACGGTCAAAGGTGACTAATATTTTATGCGTAACGATAATTATGGGTTGTAACATAAATTAGTTCTTACAAACCAGAATTTTATATTATAAAGCTAGGCCCCTTATACAAAAAAAAATAGTAGATTTAAACCAAGACTCAAATTATCTGACCAAGTAGAGAACTATACTTCCTTTACTTAATGCGTCATTATTGTTGCTTAGAGCGGCTTTACATTAGGGCAACCAGCAGCGCGGCAGCAGCGGACGCCCATACATAAAAACAGCGGCGCTGCTGCCGCACGACCGCCGCGCAACTGCCGCGCGCCCCTACTGCCATTTTACCCCTTGACACACTGTGAATGACTTTCGCAATGAACAGATTTAATTTGGCATCGATGCAGTCACCAATATACAGTACCTACATAATTTGCCAATGTCCAGCTTCTGCGTCGCGGCTGCATCGATGCTAACGCGTGTTAGCATTGTATCCATACTAAAGTAGCGCAACTGTGTAAATGTTGACATTTCGCGACGGCATTGATGCTGCATCGCGACTGCTTCGCTGCTAATAGTGTGTGCAAAGGGTCTTTTTAGGGTTCCGTAGCCGAATAGAAAAAAACCCTTATAGTTTCGTCAAGTCTGTCAGTCTGTCAGTATGTCCGTCCGTATGTCACAGCCATTTTATTCTCTAACTATAAGCATCACAGTGTTGAAATTTGGTTGAAAGATGTATTTTGTTAACCGCTTTACGATTCTCATACAAAAAAAATATTTTTTTGTATGAGAATCATACAATTTTTTTTGATTTTTTTTTTTGAAAAAATAATGCATAAAACTAAAACCATTTTTTTTAATTAAACGTACGCGTGTGGGATGTCTATGCATAGGTCTTTTAAAATGAAATGGAGATTCCAAAAACCATTTTCTTTTCAAGTCGCACGTTTCATAGCTAGACGCTTCCAAAGGAGTAAAATGGACGTCTAACTTCTAAACTTAGTGAGTGTAAAATTTGAAAAAAATGTATAATGTAGATATTAACAAATACTTTCAACGAAAATTGGTTCGAACGGGATTGAACGAGAAGTTTATGAGATATAGCACATTTTCAACAACCGCAAACATACTTTGTACGTCATACAGACACTATGAAAAACAAAGTTATATTTGCTGTTAACAAAATACTGTAGTATTTTACTAAGTGGTAGAAAGTGGATTCCCTAATTCTGTTAAAATTAGCGCGGAACCCTTAGGGCGCGAGTCCGACTCGCACCTAGCCGGCTTTTTTAGGTATGAAATTACCAGATGCTAAAATTGCCTAAATGTGAAACCGCTTTCAATGTTAAAATTGTTCGGTTAATAGTTCAGTACCTACAGTGTTCAGTTGGCAAGGAAATGATTGCTACAGTTTGTTCATATTTTTTTAGGAAATGTTTTATTTTCATCTTAAATCATAAAAAGCAGAGGTAAAGGAACAATTGTGAAAATACCTAATAATGAAAGTATTTTAAATAGCTTTTAACCTTGTACCCTTTTTCTCATGAACGTGTACATTTCAATCGAAATTTATATAAAAGAAGTCTAAAAGAGGTCTGAAATACCTTTAAGCTGAAACTAAATCAAACTTCGATGTCAAAGCTTTCAAAAAGTAATAATTATGTATCAACTTACTGCAAGGGAATCAAAACTACTTGTAACCGACCTAGAACCTTAAAGTTTGGCATGAACCAATATTTTATAGCACATATAGAGGAAAAACTGACCCTTATCACAATTGCATAAAATACCGCAGTGTTTATCTATCGTCCATAGAAACATACTTAAAAAGCTATACTTATTTCTTACACTATTTATGGGCCATGCCTTTTTTTAGGGGTTCCGTAGCCGAATGGTAAAAAATGGAACCCTTTTAGTTTCGTCAAGTTTGGCTGTCTGTCTGTATAGATATATCTATAGATAGGTCTTTGAAATGTCATAGAAGTTCCTAAAACCATTTTCTTTTCAAGTCTGACGTTTTATAGATAGACGCTTCCAAGGTGGTAAAATGGGCTCCCCCCCCCTCCTCTAACTTCTTAACCAAGCGAGTGTAATTTTTGAAAAAAAAATGTAATATAGACCTTAACAAATAATTTCAACGACAATTGGTTTGAACGAGATCGAACAAGTAGTTCGTGAGATAGAGCACATTTTCAACAACAGCAAACATAACTTTGTTCTTTATACAAACACTATGAAAAACAAAGTTTTTTTGCTGTCAACAAAATATTGTGGTATTTTGGCTAAGTGGAAGTAAGTGGATTCCCTAATCAGTTACAATTGGCACCTCCTCAGTGCGCGAGTCCGAGTCGCACTTAGCCGTTTTTTTTTAAATATTTAATAGCTCAATTATTGGACAAAAACTAGCACCACGCTACGAATATACAGCAGTGGGTTTTGCGAAAAATACCAACACACACTGTCATATAAAAGGTAATAAGGCAAACAGTGCGTATTATATTTCATCGCACGCCGCAAATACACACAACCGACCATAATACGAACTAATAACACAATAATATAGAGAACATACATCATTCCGCGCAACTGACCGCGAATCCCTTAGAAATAATTTCCATATTATTGGAAGCATCGCCTGTGGAGATCAAGCAGTCCACAACGAGCAGAAGTAAAATAAAGTAAGCATATATTAACAACCTCCGTGGTGTGGTGGCTAAGCACGATGGGGTACAAGGCGCTGCAGAGGTCCCCGGTTCGATTCCCGGTCGGATTCCACGTAGAATTCATAATTTTATATACTGTCTCTGGTCTGGGTGTTGTGGTAACGTTGTGTCTGATTTCCATAACACAAGTGTATTTGGCTACTTACTTTGGGATCAGATAAATGTAGGTGTTTGGTGTCCAATATTAATTTATTGTCCCACTGCTGGGCAAAGACTTCATAATTTTTGTTTACCCAAATATGGCAAAGGAGAAAGGTAGTACAGTATATTGATTTAAAACGTAAAAAAATCGTATAAATAGTAAAAACCAATGAAATTTATAGTTTTTTTTAGAAGAATAGCTTTGCGGTATTTAAAAGAATCATTTTATTTAAAAAAAAAAGTGTAACGAAAATGAAACATCGCAAAATCTCTTGTAAGATTGGGGAGATTTGGTTACACTCATAAAATGATTATCCCTTTGGAATAGAACGACAAAAGCGAGATGTCACTAGCAGCAAACTATGTGATAAAAAGAGATGGGTAGCAGAACCATTTTTGTCAGATGTCAAACAGTTGACCGCCCTGCAGAAGCTCGCTGGAAATTACGTGCATTTGATTTTTTATATTTAAAAGTGAAATTGTGTATATTTTGGAGAAATAATGCGTCTGAAACATGGTGACTTGATCGGTGATTGATTGGTATGCATTACAGCGGCATAACCCCAACAAATACTTAATCATTTAACAGGTGGATTAGTCCAAATCGAAGCATCTTAATATACGACTGATATTTACCAATGCGCTTCAAATTTAAAGTACGCAGTTTGATTATTCTATTCTACAAACGTTAATTTACGTAAAAAAAGACAGAATAACACAGGGAATGTATATCGACGAATATTTTGTATAATGAAATAACATTTAGTTTTATACTAGAGCTGCATGTTCAATATTTTGTGTCGACTATTTATCATGCAGTAAACTACTATATTTAACTTAAGAACATTGTTATAAATCACCTGATCGAAAGATTATCTCATTTAAAGCTACAAATGTTACTTACTTATGTTAGTTACTGACATCTTAAATCGGTTTCTTTTGACAGCTTTTACTTGTCCTTCTATTCCGATAGGAATATTAATTTTATGGTTACACTAGATATGACAACCGCATTTTTGATGATGACAGCGTTAGTTCAGATTTTCGCCGTTAGCCAAAAGATTCATGACGCAATGTAATATCAACTGATTTTAGTCCGGACGAACAGCGTAATCTTCCGAATCATATGCGTCACTTATATGGTCGGAATGGTCCAAATAAGACCGTACCGTGGGTTGCTCAACTTCAGTAATCACAACCAAAGTAACTTATTTCTAACTAACTTATTTCTACTGAAGGTGTGGTTCTTCAAACATTAATACAGTACCCTGTATTTCCTTCATACCAATTGTTATGGTACGTTATTAGTAGCTTGAATATTTTCACGAGTTTTGGTGTTCAATTCTGTCTTGTCTATGTCTCTGTATTGTATATTTCCCGCCCCTATTATTCGCGATACTCTACTAAACATCCTCCACCATAACTTGACCTTCCCTTCTTTGGAAACAACACGAGGGCACTTGGAGTAAGACATGTCTTTTGTGACTGGCTAGCGACGTGATTTCTTTGCGATCGCTCTTACAGTACAATAATTGATGTTTGGTTTGAAATGTAGCTCTAATGGTATATCATTTTGGAAAGATACCTCCACAATAACATTCTGACTGTTTTTATTACCGACTTTAAAAAAGGAGGTAATCAAATCAATGTGTATGTATGTCATGTTGTTGAAATTTGATAATATTTGAGTATGTTAATCGAAAAAGGCTTCCAAATACGTGTGCAAAATTTCGTATGTGTCTGTATGTCTTTATATTTGTACGTTTGTCTACGAATTTCTCGAAAACAAGCAGTGTTAGCGGGATGATTTTTTTTAGTTCGAATAGTTATATTTCAACTTAGGGTACAGTGTAAGTTTTATCAAAATGGGTTAAGTATTTTTGAGATATAGGTAATAACAAAAAAATGGTTAAATATATATATAAAAAAACGGTTTCAAGTGACTAAAAAGCTTTAAAAAATCATTGGTGCTATATTTGTACTACACTCATTGCGCTTAGTTTTAATAGGCTGTTTAATTTTTATTTTATGTATAGGCAAGCTGTCGTGCTACCAACATAATAAGAAAGGTCAAGCTAAGCACTGAAGCATCCAGTACACATAACAATAAGGTTGGTTTTGCAATCTAATTATACATTCTTGTATGTACCATTTAAACAAGCTGTCAAAGATGTCAACAATAGATGCGGAATTCAACACAACAATTGATGGGAGGCTCCCATGGGCCTTTGCATTTGACATTGAAATGTTATGACAACGTAACACTCGTACCTTTATAGAATGCGACATGAATCTATTGGCCAACGGCAAAAATCAGTATTAACGTTGTCAAATTAAAAAACCGGCCAAGTGCGAGTCGGACTCGCGCACTGAAGGTTCCGTGCCAACTTTAACTGAATAAGGGAATCCACTTACGTCCACTTAGTGAAATACCACAATATTTCGTTGACAGCAAACATAACTTTGTTTTTTATAGTGTTTGTATGAAGAACAAAGTTATGTTTGCGGTTGTTGAAAATGTGCTATATCTCAAAAACTACTAGTTTGATTCCGTCTGAATCAATTTTCGTTAAAAGTATTTGTTACGATCTACATTATATATTTCCTTCCAAATTTACACTCACTTAAACTAAGAAGTTAGATGGGGGGGGGGGGGGGACAACCATTTTACCACTTTGGATGCGTCTCGCTATGAAACGTTAGACTTTAAAAGAAAATGGTTTTAGGAACTTC
The DNA here is from genome assembly GCA_963924145.1 of Pyrausta purpuralis. Taxonomy (NCBI): domain Eukaryota; kingdom Metazoa; phylum Arthropoda; class Insecta; order Lepidoptera; family Crambidae; genus Pyrausta; species Pyrausta purpuralis. The sequence continues at coordinate 9,839,818 of OZ001666.1, forward strand.
GATGTCATTTTAAAAGACCTATCTGTAGATACCCCACACACATACATAGGTTTGACTAAAAAAATTTTTTTTGGTTTTAGTTTCATGCATGGGAGCCCCCCCTTAAATGTCATTATTTTTTAGTTTTTGTATGAGAATCGTAAAGCGGTTAACAGGATACATCTTTCTACCAAATTTCAGTGTTATGCATATAGTAACAGAAAAAAACGGCTGTGACATACGGACGGACAGACAGACATACAGACTTGACGAAACTATAAGGGCTCCGTTTTTAGCCATTCGGCTACGGAACCTTAAAAATGGGGGTTGCGAGATCGAGTGTAGCAATATAAGGTAATAAATAAAAAGACCCTAATAAATAAATAGACTTTGAATAAAGAGTCATTTTTTGCACTCCATATCATTAGGTACTCCTTCACATTAGAGCGTCAGCAGCGGATGTCTTTACATTAGCAGCGCGACGATCGCGCGACTGGGTCGGTCCCACTACACCCATCACCCATTTCAGTGCTAATACGGGGATAGTATTACCACTGCAATGGGTAATGTGTTCAGTGGGACGGACCCGCGCGACTAACGCACCGCTGCGACGCTGCTGCCGCGCTGCCGTGTATAGAATGAAATCGCGGCTGCGCGACTGTCGCGCGTCAGTTGCGCTTCTGCCGCGCTGCTAAAGTCACTTAAATGTGAAAGCGCTCTAAATGCCTGTCAATGTCATCTTCTGGCCGTTAGATGATATCCGCTAGCTTCATATGAAATGACGTTTCGTGTTTGTATTAAACGATGTTTAGTAGTTTTTGTCTATGGTGAAACAGACCCCTAGTGTTTTAACTCTGCTAATTTCTTTATTTTGTTTCAAAACATAGAAAATCTTATGCCGTGCTAGTATTTTTTAACTATCTTCGACTGTTGATTTTGTACCGTCACCATAAGTTCACGGTGATTCTACTCACTAGCGACGACGTGAAAAAAGTGTATGGAAAATTTTTAGTTCTGCCAGTGACCGCTAGAGGCGCTGTGCATTTTTTTTATATCGTCGCTAGCGAGTAAAACCGACATATTCTATTATGTACTGTATTAAAATGGTATCGGTATTTGTAGCTATATAAAAATAACCACGTTGTTGTTAACAATATAGCAAAAAGTAGTCAAGTTGTGTATTTAGGCACTATGACTGTTTGAAGGAAATTTTGATATTGTGTTCTGAAAATAATTGTTGCCTAAAGCGAAATTTAATTAAGACTGTCGTCAACGACATTGCTTTTACATTATTCATTAAAGTAGCCTGATTCAAGGTTTATAAAGAAAGAAAGAAAATAATGTCTTTTGAATAGCAAGCTCATTACCTGTCCTATTGCTTTAAAATATATATTTAATCTTATATAGATAAATGTTAATTCTACAAATAAATCTAATTTCGTACTAGTTAAGTAAAAAACTTCAATTTATCATGATAATCATTCACAGTTATTTTTAAATTTTAAACGATTGTACGTTGAAAATACGTCCAGTTTTTGTGGTGTCCTATCTTTTTGCATTTAAATGTCATAACAATTGGTGAAAGTCATAAAATTAAATAATAATTTTATGGTCAAAGTACGAGTTAATATTGCTTGCTATTGCTAGTGTTTCGTAGCAGAATCGCCAGGGGGCCTGCAACAGCTGTAACGTTGTATATTTTTGTCTAAGTTCGCGTGAAACGAAAAGCTAAATGGATGTAGGACTTCAGTCCATATTTTGGCATAGATAAGATGGATGGTGACACTGACATGTGTCAAGTGTGACAGCTGCTTTTTTTCCGGTTCCGCACTGTTGGTCGTGCGTCGGAGTGGAACGTGTCTTAATATGTAATTAATTAAAGAAATGTGATTACGGGGCACGCCCCAATTATTTTGTAGTTTGATAGTTATTCCTGACGCCGCCAACATGTCAATTTGGATGAATTAATTTCGAAAATGATTTGATATAAATGACTGGAAAAATGGTAAGTATGTTGAGAAACTCCTTTCGAAATCCTTGTAAAGAAAATGTAGCCTACCTACATCTGGGCATATTGTATTGAGAGTTGTAATTTTTATCATTTCAGGTCTCAAATAGAATAATTAGCATAAATGTTTAGTAATCAATTCAGAAATTATATGGCGAGCCAGCTTTTGCAGGTATTAAATTGGTTTATTATAGATTTCATAAATAGGGTGATGAAAAGTATAACCACCCTCACTTAGAAAAAAATAATTGGTTGTTAACTAGAACTTTCTTTTATTTCTAGGTTTCGCTTTTGATATGTGTCTGTAAGTTGAACAGTCACAATTTGGTGATCATGTTGTAACCTCAGGTAAATATTTATTATGAAAAGTTAGTGTTTTTTAACTTTTACTTTGGTTTGTGCGTTGAACTAACCTTTTGTAAATTCTTTTCAGTGACCTTACTTAGACCTTACTAAGACCTCATTTGGATTTATTTTTGAAGTCAGAGCTTCCTTATGGATTGATTTGCTTCTTGTCTGCTGTTTTGAGGATGGATCGGTATCGGTGAAATTTTGGGGTAATGTTGCAGAATTGTTTGTAGTTTGATGCAACAAAGATTTGAAATAGTAACCTCCGATGAAATCCAAGGTTGGTTTTCTTGTATTTACTTTAACTTAGGAAAAGTGGGATAATTTAGCTATTAATTTAGGCATAATTTAGGAATCCCTTTGAGGATAAATTTTGGAATTTATTTAGGTAATTAAACACTTAAATTGGTGGTTTATCTTTATTTAATTAGAAATTTGTGAACATTAAGATTTGTAATAGTATAGATATTGATAACTAAATTAGAACCTAACCTAGTCTCTACTGTATTCTGAGCTATTAAGTTTTGTATTTGATTTTTTTGAAGGTGTTAAAAGGTAATTGTGAAATAGCAAATTTGAATAAACTTTTGTTGCCAAATGCTATACCCGGATTTCTTTATTTCATTCGAATATTAGTACCTTTTAAACACCCTTTGTCCACACTAGCCGGGAGTGACTGCGACACAGCTAATGTCCGATTTCCATGAGCCGTGCCAAAAATTTGGTTTAAAAATCAGTGTCAAAAAGACGGAGGTGATGTCTTTGGACATTCATGGTCGCAAGTCACTGAATATTACACTCGGAGGGGATAAGCTGAAGCAGTTGGACAAGTTTCGCTACCTGGGGAGCACAATATCATCTAAGTGTGATCATGATGCAGAGATCAACAGCAGAATCAGCGATGCTGCAGCGGCCTTTGGCAAGCTGGACTCTTAGATCTTTAACTGACACGACTTTAGGCTGGCAACGAAGATAGCTGTCTACATGGCAGTTGTGCTGCCCAACATCTTATACTCTGCCGAAACGTGTACAGTGTATCGCCGTCACATCCGTATGCTAGACCAATTCCACCTCAAGTGTTTACGAACAATACTTCACATCCAATGGTCTGACCGTGTACGGAATACAGAAGTGCTGCGAAGGGCCAATGTAGGTGGCATTGAGTCGTATCTTATGCGGCGTCAGCTTCGGTGGTGCGGGCGTGTGACGCGTATGACGGAGGAAAGAAAAGCTATGCGCATCTTTTACTCAGAACTTAAGGAAAGTATGCGGAGGCATAGCGGACAACTCCTTAGGTACAAAGATGTGCTGAAGCGACACATGAAAAGCAGCAGGCTGCCAGACGGCTGGAGCGGAGAGCACTTTTTATATCTAGCGTCAATACCTTTGAAAACCGGCGGTTTCTTGAGCTGGATGCCAGACGCGACGAGCTGAAAGCCCGTCCACCTGCGGCTATCAGCTATAATTTTGTGAACGGTCTGCTCTCATGCCCGCAATGTGCGAGGATTTTTACCAACAAAATTGACTACATAGGCCACATGCGAGCTCATCAACGGCAAAACTGTAGTTGACGACAGTCGCCGTGGCCGAAATCGGCCGGGATTACATCATCATCATCAATATGGCAGTCCTTTTTTTTATATGGTGTAAATGGGTTGGCATTTGTCTTTGACTTGACCAGACGTGGCATACACAGTGACGACGATGAAACAAGTTCACCCAAAAGAAGCCTGTTCACTATGAAATCGATGATAGAAACTTAAAAAATATATATATATTTGCGCGAGTTAAGTCGCGGGTAGCAACTAGTCTTTTGTTTTATAACTAAACCATAACAGTGACAATAATTCCGTCACAATATTTGGTCTCCACCTAATACGTATTGCTAAGTGAAAACATCTCTCCAGAGAGCTACATATAAGTAGAATTCCCCGAAACGTGTGATAATAACATAATAGAGCGATCGAGTCCTGTGGGATCTCTAATCCTACCTAAGTTTCTACGTGACAAAGCCAGTGTGGTATATTATTACGAAGAATTAGTGTCACGATATACAGGCTGTCCGTTTTAATTATTTGAATGTATTGTAGTGGATCGGGTTTTATCAAGATGTTTTTTATTGCGTTATGTATGTAGGTTTGAGGTTGAAACTGTTTTTGTTTTATATTTTTTTTAAATAACCTAACTACCTATTATTATTAATTTATTTTATTTTATTTAAAGACTTTATTGCACAAATTTAGTGTACAAAGGTGGACTTAATGCTAAAAGCATTCTCTACCAGTCAAACCTTTAGGTCATGCAGAAAGGTGTCAACGGGTGCAGTGAAAAGCTTCTAAAGAAAAAAGGAACATAGTAACAATAATCCTATTATCCTATAATAATAAATATTCATATAATAATATATTATATAAATAGATAAACCTACATTTCAATAGTAACTTTAACTATAAACATATCATATATATATATATATATATACTTACATAAGCATAAATAAAGCAATAATACATACATATAATAATAATATTACTATGCAATTATTCACTCTTTTAGAAATGTGCGAACTTTATTCTTGAAGGATAACCTCGAATCAGTCTTCCTTATATCTAGGGGGAGAGAGTTCCAGAGTCGTGTAGCTGTCACTGTAAATGACTTAGAAACATACGAGGAGCGGTGAGCCTGCGTACCTAGCCGAAGGTTGTCAGAGGAACGGAGAGAACGATCATGAGTTTGACTTAAAAAAGGGAACATATTTCGAAGGTAAGAAGGGGTAGAGGGTTATCAGTTTGTTGTTACCACATACCACTAAAGTAGTCGATTTTGACTATAGTTATTTCGTAAGTAATTTTAAACTAGCGTGATTTTCGACCGAGGATAAATGTTTTACCAAGTCTTAGTTACTAATTCAGGTTATCTGTAAGAGATAGCAGCAAGACCACGTAATTGTAGAGATTGATTTAAATTAAGTAGTGACTAAGACAGACCTTTGTGTCCTATGTGTTATCTTATCTTATCTAACTTATACAATTCTAACTAAATAATATGAAATAAATTACATTACAAGTCTTACTGAGTTAAGCTCTCACAAATTTAATCAAAATTTGATGTGACGTGAGTAAACTGAAACAAAAATATCAGAAAGAGAATTTGTTAGTCTGTTGTTCTTAGCTTGTCAAATATTGTAAACAATCTTGACATTCCTTTTTAAAAAAAAATTAATCATAAGATGAACATAAAATTCACAACCTACATAGGTAATTTATCGTTGAACACTGTAAAGATAATACATTTTATTCGCTGATATAATTTTAAAAGTAATAAAAAGATTTTTTTATATTATTAGACTAGCAAAGAAAAACGAACATTAGTACCTAAGCTTTTAGACACCTAACTACACCAACAAAACAACCTGTACGTGTCCGCTACCAAAGGCACCCAGAGGTATACACTAAGAACGATTCCTGTTATTTACAACACCAACTCACTTTAACATAGTAATTAAAATACCCTGTATGTATATTTATTAATTTATAATTTATTGCACAGCCAAAAATTTGTACAAAAGGTAGACTTAACGCCATATGGCATTCTCTACCAGTCATACCTTCGGGCTAAGCAGAAATGATTGTAGGCGGTGCGACAGACAAAAAGAAAATGAGTTACTATTAAAAGAAAAAAAACGATAAATTTCAAACATAAAAATAAAATAAAAAAACATGAGAAACATATATCATAAAACAAAACAAAATAACTACAATTTACAATAAATACAATATAATCTAATGAAATATTACATAAACATAACGCAAGCGATAAAGTAAATACATATACTTGTACATACTATAATAATTATATACTATGACGATGTATTAGAAGTTTATGAATTACGCTTTGTTGATGCTTCTGATATACGTACCTATGTTGAAAGTGTGCACGAACGAGTCTCTTAAATGAAAATTTACTGGGAGCCTGTTGAACTTTTGCCGGAAGGGCATTCCAGAATGTATGTATACACGAGTTCGTAGCTAAAGGTAGACACAAATCGCATCAAACAGCACAGCTAGGCAATCCATCAGTATCACGCCCCGTCTGTCTCTGACTGTTAGGGGTGTAGTCCGTGCCAAGACACTAAATATAACGCGTACATTCTACGTAATAACAACCTGTTTATAGGTTTGTCTATTAAGATTTACACTGAGGCTCTTTCCTTCACTTTTCCTTAATCCATCAGGTACCAAGTTTTGAGATGTCATCGTCAATTTTATTGAGCCTGACAGATAGAAACCTTTCGAAAGTTATACGTTGATTCATTATCTTTGAGAAATAATATATTATAATAAATAAATAAATAAATATTAGACACCAATCACATACATTGCTCTGATCCCAAAGTAAGTAGCCAATGCACTTGTGTTATGGAAATCAGTCACAATAATATATATTATATAATATCTGTTTTACATATGAGAAATGGAATTTTTAAAAAAAATCATCATTTTAAACTCTTTTCACATGATTCGAGTTTTTTTTTTCCATTTTGCCTACCGTTTATTAATAAAAGTATACGAAAATTGGTGAAAAGGTGTTTTTGTGTGTCGGAAACTACGCTTTTGTTTGATTCCTCCAGGAAGCAGTTAATATGTGGGAGAAATGGTTATTCAAAGTCACTCAAACAATTTATTGTTAATTGTTTAAGCTATATTTAAAGATTTCGACTGATTAATTTACTTGCCTTGTTTAACGGATTCTGTCCAAAATCCATTTATTATGAGTTTATTATTAATAAATGATCTTGTAAATGTCAAGTTTAAGAAACATCTGGCTTGGACTCGATTAACGACGTCCAAAAGAGAAGTTTATAAACAAATAGTTAATAAACTTTTCGAAACACTTTCAATATTAATTTATTTAATCTTTATTGTACTGTACGTTGTACAATTGGCGGACTTAAAGCCTTATATCATTCTCAACCAGCCAATCGCTTGGTAATGCTGACAGTTTAATCTGTGGCGTTTAATATTTATTAATAGGTATTTATTTTGGTATAACAATTATTATAAATTGACTTTGTTAATACATATTTTACTCGTTTATTACATATCTGCTGCAATACGTAAGAAAATTATTATCCCTTTGGAAAATAATATTAATTTTATGTACGTAAGTGAAACTAAATAATGAAAAAATCGGGATATGTTTTGTACTTGACGACGCGTTTGGTGTACTGGTTAGCGCTCCTGACTATTACGCCAGCTGTCGCTAGTTCGAATCCCGCGTCGGGCAAATATTTGTGTGATGAGCACAAACATTTGTACCTGAGTCATGGATGATTATATATATTGAAGTATTTATGGGAGACGCCCCCGTCGTTTTCGTTATCTGGTATTCGTAATACAAGAATGAAAATTCCTCAGTAAGAAACCACGACAAAAATGGTGTATTGTCTGTCTCATATTTATTTCTATTCTTTTGTTTTTAAAATCTATAATCCGATGTGAGTAAATTAGTACCGCAGGTAATATAAATAATCACTAATATAAATGAATATTGGACACCAATCACATACATTGCTTTATCCCAAAGTAAGTAGCACTTGTGTTATGAAAATCAAACACAATGGTGGTACCACAACACCCAGACCTAAAACAATATAGAAAATTATGATTTCCATATTAACCCGACCGGGAATCGAACCGGGGACCTCGGAGCGGCGACGCCTTGAAACTTGAAAAGCTTAGCCACTATACCAAGGAGGTCGTCAGGTTTTAAGTTATATGTCAAAAGTTTGTTCACCAGTTATACAACACTTTCTAGCATGAATATTTTTTTAACTTTAGCGTTTAATTTGATTTTACACATAATTCACATAACTTTGTTACCTTTAGAATTCTGTGATAAAAAACTTTTGTATTTTGCACCATGAAACTGCTGAAAACTATGCTCACAGGGTAAAACTTTTTTTTCATGCAGGTAGACTTTTCAAAAGCTTTCCAGTGCTTTTCAGAGCAGCTATCTCGCATGTTTTTAAATTTCAAAATGAAGTAAAATAAAACATGTAGGTAAAGCGTTATTTTATAGACGTAATTTCAATTTCTGTTTGTACAGGAATATTAGTTTTCAAGTAATAGAATTGTTTTTAATCTAGCACGGAGAGATTCTTTTCACCATATTTGCTTTTCGAATTAATTCTATTAACACATACCTATAACATTTTTTTAGATCTACAATAATAGTAAAAAAAACAGCCAAATGCGAGTCGGACTCGCGCACTGAGGGTTCCGGGCCAACTTTAACTGAATTTATTAATTCACTTACTTCCACTAGGTAAAATTCTACAATATTTTATTGACCGCAAATATAACTTTGTTTTTCATAGTGTTTGTATGAAGAACAAAGTTATGTTTGCGGTTGCTGAAAATGCGCTATATCTCAAAAACTACTATTTAGGTCCCGCCCGTACCAATTTTTGTTGAAAGTGTTTGTAAAGATCTACAAATATTTTTTTAATTTACACTCGCTTAGTTTAGAAGTTAGGGGGTCGGGGGACTTATCAAAATTCCACGAAATCATTCAAAAGTGATTTTACTTTTATATAAACTTCAAACCCGGCTGCTATTGACGGTTATTAAGTACTCCCGTTCAAATATCTTACAATGCTCAGGTATTTTCCGACAACTTAGCTGAAGTAGTTAAACCAAAGATATTTGAAACTATGTCGAACTTTGATCTGGAAGCTCCAATTATTACCAAGCGATCGTGTCTGGACTTAAAACGAACGGACGTGTATATTTAAAAATATAGGTAGAGTTAAATTCAGATATAAAAATGTTAAAAAAGCGATTTCACGCAAACATATCGATACATATGTACATATGGGCATCATACTAATATTATAAATGCCAAATTTTGAGACAATGGATGTTTGTTTTTGTTACTCCTTAACCCCAAACTATTGGTGGATTTATGATGTTATTGGTGGATTTGTCATGTTATACAATATAGCGAATGCGTCCGAGTTTTGAGTTTACTCCCTCCCCTCCAGGCGCAGCGTGATATTTTATAGCCTTAAGCCTTTTCTGATAAATAAGCTTACCAACACATTTTTTTTTTCAAATCGGTACAGTAGTTCCTGAGATTAACAAACGTTCAAACAAACAAACAAACTATTTGTTTCTGAAGTTTATGCGAATATTACTCATCGAAATAAAACACTTTTTTACGGATTAACTTTTCGCCAGAGACTCCGTGCCATTGCCAAGCCCATGACAGTTGAACGCCCCCCTGCCGTACTACCTTACATAAAGGGGTCACTGACAAGATTGGAAATATCTTAAAGCGAGCTTCCATCAAGACTTATTTCAAGCCGCCAAAGAAGATTGACCAATTTTTACCACCTGTCAAGTGCAGCATACCTCTTCAAGATGTGTATAGACTGGAATGTGACTGTTGCCTTTACTACATTGGGCAAACAAAACGAAGTATAGGCATGCGGATAAAATAACATATCGCTGACGTTAAACATAGACGGAACATAAAATCTGCAGTGTGTGAGCATGCCTTAGACAAACCCAACCTCTTCATACGTTTGACCAGCCCAAAGTATTGTCAAAAGAACGTCGCTTCGTTCGACGTATGCTACGCGAAGCTATAGAAATAAGAAAACATCCAAATTTCAATAGAGAATGGTTGGAAAATTCCAGTTCCAATTCCAGTTCTGACTAGGACCCAAGCTAGACCACTCACTGCAAGAGCACAAGACACAGTTTGCTCTTTTTGCGTGGATAGGAACGATAATTAATATTATTGAAAGTATATTTAGTGTATATAGTGAGTGTAATTTTTCAAAAATCTGTAAATGACAAATAACATCTTAGTCTACCCGTGACCCCGAACGCTGTAAAGTTTACGAAACGTGAGGATAAAAATAATAAGAACGCGAAAAGTGAATCCGTAAAAAAGTGTTTTATTTCGATAATCAAACAAACTCTTCAGCTTCATAATATTAGTATAGATATAGATTAGACAATGCGTACTCATGAGATATAACTTAGCTGGAAGTTAAATACGAGTTTTTAGAGCTGCGTTGCACCAAATAACCTCAATGATTGTCAAAACTCACATTGACTATACAGGAGCCCTTACAGGCTTATCGATAACAGACGGCTAAGTAATTGGATGCAAGCTTTGCACTTTGCTTTTCAGTACTGTAAAGTTTAATTACTTAGTCCAGAGTTAATTTAAGCCTAGTTTAAACGTCCAGTTTTTCTGTACTTATTAAGAAAAAGTAACTAGAAGATTTGGAATAAAATTTTAACGAACTTTTCAAAGATAAGTAGCTAGTAATTGCTATTATCAGCTCAACTAGCATCATTATCTTCTTGTCTAATGGAAACGGTTCCGTGTTTTCTTTATTTTATTGCATTCATTTATTTGCAGAAAATACATAGTAGTGTTTCACATAGTTAAATATGTAATACATATGCACACCCGGTAGGGTACAGCAAACATCTTATTATCATTACCAACTTAAATATTTCACAAATTAAATTAAATTTAAAACAGAGTACCTCAGTTAACAGCAAATAAGCACATAATATGTAATTATAACTAATATCACATAAATTTAACATCTTCCATAAACTCACTAACATCGTAATAACTTTTTTTTAATAAAATTATCTTTATTTTTTTCTTAAGAGTTTGGTCACAATGCTTTTAAGTTCATTTGGTAGTTTGTTATATATTTGAATACATCTGTAAACTGGGCTTTTTCTGTACATTTCCATAAAAGGAACTGGAAGTTAAATTTTCGGCGTGGATTTTTTTCATACTGGAATAGGTTAATGTATTTCCTGACAAATATAACTACTTCTAATAGATATATACAGGGCAGAGTTAAAACATTTTCATTTATAAAGTAAGGCTTACAGCTGACCCGTGGTTTTAAAGGTTTCAAGTGTATTTTTATATTATGATTTTATGCGTGTCACCCGCACTTATTGCATAAAGCAGTTTTTTCCCATCACTTAAAAGCTTTCACTAGATGGCGGGAGGATTGTTTTAGATTTTTTTTCATGTTGGCGGAAAACCATAGACAAAGAAAAAAGAGTGTAAGTAAATATTTTAAAATACATCTAAAACCTTTTGATTAATAAAGAAACTTATTATTTGTCAATTTATAATTGCTTAATTTACGAACGATACTTATTAATATTGTTTTACTGTTTATGATTTAGCTTGGATAAATATATTACATGAACATGTCTGTTTGTATTGGTCTGGGTGTTTCCTATGTATTCATGTATGTATTTACGAACAAAAAGTATTTAAGTATTATATCCGTTGTCTGGAACACATAACACAAGCTATGAGTAGCTTACATTGGGACTAGATGGCGATGTGTGGGAATGTCCAAAGGATATTATTATATACTAGCGGTCCCCCGCGACTTCGTCCGCGCGTTTTGAGTTTGCTCCCTCCCTTCCCGTCGCAGCGTGATGTTTTATATCCTAAAACCTTTCTCAATAAATAAGCTATCTAACACAGAAATGGTTTTTCAAATCGGTTCAGCAGTTCCTGAGATAAGCGCGTTCAAACCAACAAACTCTTCAGCTTTATACATAATACTAGCGGTCCCCCGCGACTTCGTCCGCGCGTTTTGAGTTTGCTCCCTCCCCTCCCGTCGCAGCGTCATGTTTTATATCCTAAAGCCTTTCTCGATAAATAAGCTATCCAACACAGAAATATTTTTTCAAATCGGTCTAGCAGTTCCTGAGATAATCGCGTTCAAACAAACAAACTCTTCAGATTTATAATATATTAGCGCAAGCGCACGTTGTACTTAAGCTGCGAACATTATTTTGGTGCGGAGTTATGTTAAAACTGTGATAGCTCCTAAGATATTTATTGAAATCAAATGATATAAAAGGCAACTTGGTTCTAAATGAAATGCTCGTGATGATAAATGTATTTATTTTGATAAGAATAAATACCTGTGTGTATAATACACCTCTAAAAATGATGCATTATTTTTTTACAAATTTATTAACATAAAAAGGTCCTAGTAAGTCAACCATAAAAGATAGACTTATGCTGTCGCGGACTTTATTATAGAACTCTTAATGCTAAACAATCTTGTCATACATGATTTTTGTGTAACTTTAGCGGTTTCCGCAGCGTACGCAGCGGAAGCTCACAAAAGGAATATCTTTCTCCCGTTTTCGCAACATATTTCTTTACTGCTGTGGTCTTGTGAGTCGTATCTTTATGTTATATAGCTTAAAGCCTTCCTCGATAAATGGACTATCCAACGTAAAAATATTTTTTCAAATCGGGCCAGTAGTTTCTGAGATTAGCGCGTTCAAACAAACAAACAAACAAACAAACAAACAAACAAACAAACAAACAAACAAACTCTTCAGCTTTATAATATTAGTATAGATAATTAGCGCAACGTTGTACTTAAGCTGCGAACAATATTTTGGTGCGGAGTTATGTTAAAACTGTGATAGCTCCTAAGATATTTATTGGAATCAAATGATATAAAGGGCAACTTGGTTCTAAATGAAATGCTCGTGATGATGAATGTATTCATTTTGATAAGAATAAATACCTGTGTGTACAATACACCTCTAAAAATGATGCATTATTTTTTACAAATTTATTTACATAAAAAAGGTTGTAGTAAGTCAACCATAAAAGATAGACTTGTGCTGTTGCGGACTTTATTATAGATCTCTTAATGTTGAACAATCCTGTCATACATGATTTTTGTGTAACTTTAGCGGTTTCCGCAGCGTACGCAGCGGAAGCTCTCAAAAGGAATATCTTTCTCCTGTTTTCGCAACATTTTTCATTGCTGCTGTGGTCTTGTGAGTCGTATCTTTATGTTATATAGCTTTAAGCCTTCCTCGATAAATGGACTATCTGACATAAAAATAATTTTTCAAATCGGGCCAGTAGTTTCTGAGATTAGCGCGTTCAAACAAACAAACAAACAAACGAACTCTTCAGCTTTATAATATTAGTATAGATATTACCCTGCTAAAATACTTAAGTAAAGTTTAAAAAGTTATTTCCTAAAGTGACTCTAGCGCCATCTCTCGATGATATAAGCATCAAATGACAAGAAATCTGCCTATTGCTCCTAGGCGTACCAAGAAAATATAGAATAGTAGTTGCATTCAGTACGCCCACACGTACGCATTCACATAAGAGCGATCAGCAGCGCAGCAGCAGCGGTGCCGATGCATGCATGCATGCATGCCGCGCGATATGAAATTATTAGTAGCGCGATTTTCGCGCGATTGTCGCGCTGCTAAAATCGCCTAAGTGCGCCTTCACATTAGAGCGACAGCAGCGCGTCTCTCTAATGTGAAAGGCTTTCTGCTGTCATTTTATGTATGAAATTGACAGCAGCGCGTCTGCCCCGCGACCGTCAGGCTGCTAAAAACCATAAAATTAATATTCCTATCGGAATAGAAGGACAAGTAAGAGCTTTCAAACGAAACCGATTCAAGATGTCAGTAACTAACATAAGTAAGTAACATTTGTAGCTTTAAATGAGATAACCTTTCGATCAGGTGATGTATAACAATGTTCCTAAGTTAAATATAGTAGTTTACTGCATGATAAACAGTCGACACAAAATATTGAACATGCAGCTCTAATGTAAAACTAAATATTATTTCATTATACAAAATATTCGTCGATATACATTCCCTGTGTTATTCTGTCTTTATTTTTTACGTAAATTAACGTTTGTAGAATAGAATAATCAAACTGCGTACTTTAAATTTGAAGCGCATTGGTAAATATAAGTCGTATATTAAGAGGCTTCGATTTAGACTAATCTACCTGTTAAATGATTATTTGTTGGGGTTATGCCGCTGTAATGCATAACAATCAATCACCGATTAAGTCACCATGTTTCAACAGAAATATTTCTTCAAATTATACACAATTTCACATAAATTTTCAAAAACTCAAATGAGAGAAATTTCCAGCAAGCTTTCATAAGCCTCCGAACTGTTTGACATCTGCCAAAAATGGTTCTGCTACCCATCTCTTTTTATCACACAGTTTGCTGCTAGTGACATCTCGCTTTTGTCGTTCTATTCCAAAGGGATAATAATTTTATGCTAAAAACACCTACCTAAGTGTGAAAGCGCTCTAAGTGCGCCTTTACATTAGACCGACAGCAGCGCGCCTGCCGCGCGACCGTCGCGCTGCTAAAGTCACTTAAGTGTGAAAGCGCCCTAAGCGTGAAAGCGCTTTAAATATGAAAGCGCTCTAAGTGTCGTTTGAAACAAAGATGATATCAAGCAACTCCTGCACCATATTTAAATAACATTAAGTCGTTTTATAGACTGTTTCAATGTTTTAAACAGCGATACTAACAAAACTATTAGTAGCTTTAATCTTCAATAAATAACTTGAAAAAGTATAAAGAAATCTCTTCCACTAAAACTACAAGTGAATGCTAGCACTAACTCTCCCTGTTCAAATGGTTACTGCACCGATGCTAACAGGTTTAATTGAGCAATTATCAAGAGCACTGGCAAAAACCAATCTGGACTCAGCACTTTGGCATAGACTACATTATGCGGCCAGAACACTTTGATATTGAATAAGCAAAGTCAGCCTGTAACGTGCTGGGCATAGGCCTTGCCTTAACTGTGAGGTAGTTCGAGCCGTACTCCACCACGCAGGCTCAGTGCGGATTGGTGGAGAGGTGTTTGTAAGTAAGTTGTAAGCGATTCAACCTGCTGTCAGATGGGTCCCGCCTAGGACCAACGGCTTAACGTGCCTTCCGAAGCACGGACATGCTCGTGATATACGTCGGAATGGTCCCATCCAAACACGACCGCGCTGTAGGTTGCTCCACTTCGCTATCACTACCAAAACGCTGCTACCACTGCGCTACGAGCACCTATTGATATATTGAATTAAGCCAAACATAACGTCAATTACGTTTATACCTTTATGAGCAGATCAAAGTCAATAAATCGTAGTTATGAAAAACACATGTCAGTATTTATTTTAATATTCAAAGGTAGCGTAGTGGCTAGAGTGAAAAAGCGTAGATATTTTGAGATAGGGGAATTAGCTCACCCAATAAGAATTAAGGTTTAGGGTTTTTACATACTATTAGTATTCCAACGCAAGCGCATGTATCTTTGTCGGTACAACTTCTTCTTCTCCTTCTTCACGAGTCAATGGCAATTAAACTTTCCGCGCCCAAAAAGTGGCAACATCAATGGCATTCTGGTTGGCGTTGTACACGTCCTCTTGCGTGCAGGTGGCAGGAGAGGTAGGGCACGACATTAAGTGTGGCATAGATTGTAAGGCGCCACACTCGCACGTGTCGTCCTCAGTGAAGCCCCCCCTTTTTCTGAGTTCCTTAAACAGACTTCGTTCAGGTGTAGGCAGGTGCAATGAACTCGGTACAACTGTAACAGAGCTTTGTTACAGCGAGTCATAGCAATGCCACTTCGAAGGCGTTGGTCTACTAACAGCGTTACTCAATCGAACTAAGACACAATCATACATTGTGTTAACTAATTAAATTAGATTAAATGTGTTTGGCAAGAAAAATCGATCGGAAACAATTTTGGTGTAAAATGTTGATGAAGAAATATTGATATAGATAGAATGTAGTTAGCTCCTATTTGAAGTCGATAGAGTGTCTTCAGATCATTCTAATGGCCTATAAAAAGGGCACCTCAGTTTTAAGAAAGGACATATAGTTTTATTAAGTTTAACCTACTATTTATCAGTTTACATATTACTTAAAAAATATAAGTAATCAAAATTCAAATTTTGTTTCAATTTAGTGTACATAGAACTTTTTTTCTCCTGAACCATAATTTTTCCGTATTTTCTGGATTAATTAGTTGAAATGTTTTGTCTGTTTAATTTTGTCTATGTCTGCAGTTCCGGCTTTGCCACCCAACACTTTTGCCGTCTCAGAATCAATTCACTTTTATGTTTAACGAATTTTAACACTTAAAAATTCTCCAGACTTTTCTGCCGGAAGGGCGGAAAGCGGCTCCTTTGAGAGTTTCTCTTGCAGGCAAATTAAAAAACCAATTAAAATCTACAAAACAGCAACGCTGTGCGAACTCCAAATAACAGTATTGAAACTTGAGTTTGCTGTTTGTTTCGCGAAAGTTTGTAAGAAAATATTAAGTATCATTCCTTTTTATGCTAAGAATATGAGGTAATTAAG
Source organism: Pyrausta purpuralis (assembly GCA_963924145.1). Lineage (NCBI taxonomy): Eukaryota > Metazoa > Arthropoda > Insecta > Lepidoptera > Crambidae > Pyrausta > Pyrausta purpuralis. Next base: position 9,856,386 of record OZ001666.1, read on the forward strand.
ATAAAATAACTAAATGATATATTTCATTTCTTGTATTCTTATTAATTTCTTACTTCATTTGTTGTGGTCAGAGGGCGTATTGTAAACTTGCTTAATACGATGGTACTGTTACATAAACAGACGGTTAGATAGCGTTGACGTCACGCGTAATGACGTATCCAAAAGAGACCAGAAATCTCGCACGGTCGGACCGACAGCACGGTAGCCAGAAGTTGTAGGCTCGAGTCTCACCCGTTATTTTATGTTTAAGAATTGCTTAATCCGTTCAAGTTCCATGCAATTCAAAGCACACTCAGTGTAAACAAATTTTATCAATTTAATAATATAATTTAATCGCAATGCAAATGGCTAAAATTCAAAAGTAGAGCTGCGTACTGTCAAAGCAACCTCGCAATTCGCACCCACGCCTGAGGGGCTTATTATGATACTATTACAGATTACAACTTAAATATCACTGTGTTATTATTATTATTAATTACGAGCAGTTAACATCAGAATTGAGACTAGTTGCGTTTCTATGGTTATGTCGCATATTTTTAAGTAAATCATTTATTGTAATGGTCACGGTTTATCTTGTATTCTTCTTTAAAGTCTGTTTTTATTTGCTTTTCGTACCTATTGTAAAAAAAATCTTGTCAAATCCTTTTATACAAAAATGTGTAATAAAAAAAAAAAAAAAAAACACCCAACCTATATAAATAGTTTATCGTTGAACACTGAGATATTGTTAAATCAAATAGTAATTTTTTTCATTGGTATTATTTTAAGAGTAATGAAAAGCAGAAAAGGCTAATGCCAAATCTCATTAGGCTAATCCACCTATTAAATGATAAAACATCAGTATCGAATTTTATTCCAAATCCAACGACTTTCATGGTTCTTAGCGCTATACTTACTTTTTTCCTATACCGTAGGTACTGTAGATTATTATTATATTCTGAAAATAGTTACGATCATTCGTATCACTGTCACGTCAGTACAAAGTGCAAGTGAAAACAACAACAATTGCAACTAGTTAATGAATGCACGGTCCAAATCGATCTGTCACCGGCGCGGGAGTCGGTGCCAGAAGCGCCGCGGTCAAGGCGCGTGCGCGGTCATGCGATCGGTATGCGTTTAGACATGGGTGTATTAAATATACGCGTGGGGTAGCGTGTGCACGACCTAGTACAGTGTATGAGTTTTCAATCAAATGGCATTGGAAGGTATGCGTTCACACTTGCAATTAGCTGTAGGGTAGGTATTGGGCATCACTCTGTCTTTATACTTTTATTAGATCACACATTTTGTTTTATAGCTTTTATAGTTTATAATTGTGTATAGAAAGAAAAAAAAAGGTTTTTAAAATTTCTTTAATCTCTTTTTAGGTAATCGATAATAGAAGGTATGTTTCCAAGAATCTGTTAGATGTTACACGTAGGATAATATACCGACGCTGTATGCCTTGTTATATACACGATGTTGTATACTCATATGTATTGCAATTAAACGATATGTTACGTTTACGTTATGTTTCGAAGCAGGAATAGTTGAAGCACGACTGTTTAAGTAGATTTTCTGTGTTCCTGAAGAATAAGATTAAATAACTTAGTAAAACGTATAATTTCATAATAAAAAAAGAACTTTTTCTTGAAAAAACCTCCATTTGAAGGAAGAACAACATGCATTTGTTCTAGTTAATGAACACCCATTTTTTTATACTTATATTTACCTTGTACGAATAATCATTGGCCTCTCACTTCCAGTGAGTCCTCGTACATTTCTTTTCTACATACTCAAGACCATTTATTATTTACAGAAGAAATGTATATCAACTATGACTTTGGTGGTGTATCCACACCGGCCGACAACTTTGCCGGCGGCATACGACAATTAAGTGTCTGATGCTGTGTCGGATACACCATGACAATGCAATGAGAATTTTCTAGTTTTGATTGTTCGTTGCATTAAGGTTTTACCAATACTTTGTTACGCTACAGATCACAAATATTTTTCACTCCGACTCAACAAAATCGCTTTTACGAGAGCAAACTGACACAGTTTCCGAAACATTTGCCGCGGCTATAAAACAAAGTGTTAGTTTTACACACCGAAATATTTGTGCAGTTACAACAAAGTTTCAGCAAAACTTAAGTTTTGCGCTATAAAATTAGAATAAAATAACATATGCATTTACCAAAATTGTGATCTTTGGGAATGATATTTCCAACATCAGATAAAAATATATTTTATGCAACAAATGCATTTTGACGATTGCAAATTCAGCCCTAAGTAGATAATACTTTATGTATTGTATAATAATTCTATGGTGTAAACAACTTTTCACACTATCTACTCGGCAACGTTAAATTACATATATTGTAATTTTGACTTAAAGTGACTCATCTCGGCTCAGGGGCGTAAATATTGTATGAAATCTGCATGAAAATAATGTATGGAATTATCTTCTATTTTTATCCAGCAATTGATTGAGATGTTACAATCATTAAAATTTACTTAATATTTTTTCAAGTGCAATTATTGACTGTGCAATAGTTTAAGGCAACTTTTAAGCGGCGTAACGTAACTTTGTTAAAACTTCAGGCATATAATATCTGTAAGTTACTAAAATGCGCACGCACTTTAATAGAAATACCCTCAGATTTGCGCCTTTTGTCGATACGAAGTGTCGTTTTGCCACGTCGGCGTCGTAAGCGAGTCGTTTCTGCAAAGTTTCGTAACGACACGACGTGTCCCTTGGGCATAGAGCGGATTACACGAAAGTAGTGACGGGGTAGTGGTCGATAACAGTGGTTTCAGAACAGCGGCAAACGATTTATTCAATACGCCAAAGATATTCTATGGAAAAGATAATTGCAAACTAGAACTCAAACTGTTAAAGTCATGTGACATACAAATTCTAAACCTTGGTGTTTCAAACTTGTTGAAAACCACTGGTTATGGTATGGAGATAGGATTTATAACATTAAATTAGTACTTCTTGAGTGTGTTGACTCTATACTTTATTTTTATTACCTTAAAATATAATTCAACTACCTATAGATAAATTCAAATCGATTGTAAAACAATGTATAATGACTAAAGGATATTACAAACTAAATGGTCTAGTTTGTTAAGATTTTTCAATTTTGCAATAACATACAAAATGTCTCATAAAACAGTGTAATTGTTCGAAAATGTTTTATTTCATCTGCATGGTATGCATTTGAAAGTTTACACGTTTACTGTTTGAGAATGTTTGTTTAATATCAAAGTTCTAGTTAAAAATATCATAATTAAACTAGCGGACCCAGCGAACTTTGCTTCGCCTCTAGCACCGTCCCGACCCGGCCGCGTCTAGCCCAACCTCGTAATTTTAAAAGTTAAGAAAAACACTATAATTAATCAGTTATCGAGCGGGATGAAAAATGAATAAATTACTAAAATTGCTATTAAAAAAATAGGGGTTGGTGATAAAAAAGTAAAAATCGAGGGATGTATTTTTAATGCTACATTTAAAAAAAATAAAAATGAATAAAGTGGACAATATTTTAAAAAAAAATTAGGGTGAACAACCCTTATCACTTAGGGGTATGAAAAGTAGATAGTAGCCGATTCTCAGACATACTGAATACGCATATAAAATTTATATATAATATAATATCCTTTGGACATTCTCACACATCGCCATCTAGTCCCAAAGTAAGCTACTCAAAGCTTGTGTTATGGGTGCCAGACAACGGATATAATACTTAAATACTTTTTGTTTGTAAATACATACATGATATACATAGAAAACACCCAGACCAATACAGACAGACATGTTCATGCACACAAATCTTTGTATTGTGCGGGGCCAATCGTAATTGTAGTAGCCAATCTTCATTTCGGTGGTGCATCACATATTGAATATTATCAGCACTGAAGTAGGTATATGTTTACATCAACCGATACTTTTTGCAATGTCAACTTTCCCCATCTCTAAAAAGCGGTCATTCAAACTGTTACACGGGTTCGTTGCAAGGGAATTGTGAAGCTCTTTTTAATTCTTATAGAGTGGGAACTCCGTCGAGGGAATATACGAGGGTCAAACTGAAAGTTCTTAGAACTGGCTACTTATAAACAATATAATAAAAAAAATATTCTAAAATTTGATAATAGAACTCTTTGCCAATATTACTGAGTATATATTTCATTCATTTGTCATTTGTTTTACGATTTGGCGGCAAATCGAAAATTGTCTGTGTCACGTCAACATGAATTTAATACGAGAAAATTTTCGCGCAATGATTTTTTATGACTTTCGATGTCATTTAAGTCAACAAGAAAGTTATGATAGACTACGATTGGCCTTTCACGATAAAGCCCCATCTCGTGCGACTGTTTACAACTGGTTTAGAGAGTTCAAACGTGGTCGCACTAATCTCACTGATGATGTACGTGAGGGACGGCCTTCTACGGCGACGACTGCAAATAACATCTGTGTTGTGCGGCGTATGATAGAGACTGACAAAAGAGTGACCTATCAGCAGATTCGGACAAGCTTAGGCATCGGTATGAGTCAAGTGCACAAAATCCTCCACGAACATTTAGCGGTCAGGAAGCTATGCGCCCGGTGGATACCTCATAATTAGACTAAGGCTCAAAAACTCCATCGTGTGGATTGGTGCCGTAAAATGATTGAAGATTTAACGGAGGTGACTCAAATGCTGTGTTCGACATACTAACAGGTGACGAAAGCTGGATTTACTGTTATGATCTTGAAACCAAAAGACAATCTGCTCAGTGGGTGTTTCCTTTCGAGGAGTTGCCAACTAAAGTGAAGAGAGATCGAAGTGCGGGAAAAAAAATGGTGGCCTCGTTCTTTGGAAGGATAGGTCATTTCGCAACAATTGTGTTAGAGGATCAAAAAACAGTTTCTGCAGAATGGTACACTACCAATTGTTTGCCACTTGTCTTGGAAAAAGTTCGAGAGAAACGACCTCGCAGTAGGATCCTCCTTCACCACGACAACGCTTCGTCGCACACCGCCAAGCGAACGATCGACTATTTGGCGACATCAAACGTTGAATTACTGGGTCACCCGCCGTATAGCCCCGACCTCGCGCCTTGTGATTTTTATTTATTTCCAAAAATTAAAGAAAAACTTAAAGGAAAGCGGTTTATGAATGCTGAAGAAGCGGCGGTGGCTGCGTATCGCGATGCCATTGAAGAGACCCCTAAAGACGAGTGGGCAAAGTGCTTTTCCCAGTGGTTCCATCGCATGCAGCGGTGTATTGACGTCAATGGACAATATTTTGAAAAGATATAATAAAACTAATAACTGGCTAATGTAATCAGTTTTTGATTTTCTAAGAACTTTCAGTTTGACCCTCGTATGTCTACATCACTTGACCGGGATTGTTCAGCTGACACTTTCTTGGTGAGAAAAAAGAAAAATGATGGATAATTTTAAAGCGTTATTCGATGTGTGCGTAGTAGGGTGAAGGAACCCGATTCGATGACAGCGCTCGCAGTGACCAAAAAAAACAACTACCGCGGACTTCTGTCACCATTTCTCTAACAATTTTAGTTCAAAATTTACGTGCAAGCTGCGAATGATATTTCATTATTAAGTAATAATTGACACTATAAATTAACTTGACTATCGGTCCCCCGCGACGTTGCCCGCGTAAAATTCGGATTTCCTGTAAAATATTTCAACGCAAAATACATATTTTCAGACGCCTGAAACCTTAGCGCAAGTGCGTGTTTTTCCCAAGCTGCGAGCATAATTTTGATGAGGAGTTATTTTAAAACTGTGATATTTTCTCAGGTATTTATTGAAATCAAATGATGTAAAATGCAATTCAGTTTAAAATGAAATGCTCGTGATGATGCATATGTTTATATTGATAAAAATAAATACAAATCCGCATCAAAACACCTTTGAAAAAAGTACATAATTTTGTATCCCATTTATGAACATAGAAGTTTGTAGTGAGCAAACCATATCAGATAGGACTTTATTGTTAGACTTTTATAGCGAAACAATCCCGTTATACATGATTTTAACGTATCTTAAACGGTTTACGCTACGTACGCAACGAAAGCTCTCAAAATCAATATTTTCGCCCCGTTTTTGCATCATTTTTAGGGTTCCGTAGCCGAATGGCAAAAAACGGAACTCTTATAGTTTCGTCAAGTCTGACTGTCTGTCTGTCTGTCCGTCCGTATGTCACAGCCATTTTATTTCGTAACTATAAGTATTACACAATTAAAATTTGGTAGGAAGATGTATCTTGTTAACCGCTTACCGATTCTCATACAAAAAATAAAAAATAATGAAAGTTAAGGGGGGCTCCCATACATGAAACAAAAACAAAAAAAAAAGTTTTAGTCAAACCTATGCGTGTGTCTATGGATAGGTCTTTTAAAATCACATCGAGGTTCTTAAAAACCATTTTCTTTTAAAGTCTAACGTTTCATAGCTAGACGCTTCCAAAGTGGTAAAATGGGCGTCCCCCCCATCTAATTTCTAAATCAAGCAAGTGTAAATTTTGAAAAAAATATAATGTGGATCTTAACAAATACTTTCACCGAAAATTGGTTCGGACGGGATCGAACGAGTAGTTTTTGAGATATAGCACATTTTCAACAACCGCAAACATAACTTTGTACTTCATACAAACACTATGAAAAACAAAACATTGTGGTATTTTACTAAGTAGAAGTAAGTGGATTCCCTAATTTAGTAAAACTTGGCACGGAACCCTCAGTGCGCGGGTCCGACTCGCACTTGGCCGGTTTTTTATTGTTATTTTGCTTTTATAAGACATATAATAATGTTTATAGCTTAAAGCTTTTCTCAATAAATAAGCTATCCAACTCATTTTTCTTTATTAAATCGGTCCAGTCACCCTCTTACCGCTGCGCCACCGAGGCAGTTAAAATTACTAAATAGCTATTAATTTAATTCAATTAGACATATATTTTTTAAATATACTATCAAATACTCTTTTACCGAATGCGATGGCGGAATGTTGTGTCCGTCCTCTGCCCCATCTAGGCACATGGAATCAAGCACTTCTCTTTTTATCTACGTACAATAATTTATTCGAGTCTTGTAATATTTTTAGCATTATCTATAACTATTTCAAGTTTATAAATCACATATCATTTTTTATTGAAACAACTATGGTTGTCATTCACCTTGGCATTATACATCTCTTTTTTAATAACTATTTAATTTTAAGGATAATATTAAATGTCCATATACTAACTGCGTCTGTTTGTTGCCTAACTACGATTATTTAAAACCTATTTATATTTAATAATTATATGCTGCTATGCAAACATTTGGAACGACCTGATTCCTCCGCTGAACTCTAAAAGAGTAGGTATACAGTGCTTTAAGGGTAAATATAAAGCGGTGTTGCATAAAAAAACAGCTTGCTACCGAAGGTCTTACACGTGAGTGTTAAAAAGAGTGTGTTGCTGGCTCTGAAATACTTTTTTTAACTGTTCACAAACTCAATACATTAATACACGTATAGGGGAGAGAGGGGCATAGTGGAAGAGGAGGGCAAAGCGAAAAATTTGATTTTACCAACACTCTTTCACCCAACGGCACCCACACCTCGCACAAGCCTAGCGCACGTCCGACCAAGGTCATTGACCAAAATCAGTCCGGCTAGCACCACCTACCGGGCTACCCGGCTGCGCGATATGTATCGAGTGAGTTTTTTATGAAATTCAAGGATTTTGGAGGCTGGATATTTATGATAAAAGTGAGTAGTGGCGGTGTATTTATTATTTTAATCTAATATCTGTTTATTCTACTATACTCAGACATTTAGTAGATTGAACAAATTTAAATATTTGTTTAGTAATGAATTAAAAACTATATTATTTTCATAAAGGCAAAGTGGAAAGAATTACAAGGGGGCAAAGTGGAATGATTTCCACTTTTGTTGACAGTTGATTTAATACGTTATATTACGTTACGTAAAGCGACATCAACTTTTATTTCAAAACTACAAAAGAAAAACAAACCAATGCTCATGAACGGAAGGTCAAATGAGGAGAGCGATCGAGCGAGTTCGGTATCCAAAAAATATGGTATCCCAATTGGAACTCTCCATCGCTCATGAACTTTGTGGTGAAATTGAAGGCGGTTGTTTTGTTTGTGTTAAATATAGGAACTAACGCATTTTGTATGTGAATGTCAAATATGTGCCTTTTTAAATTAAATAAAAAATCACTTTACCTACTCCTAATGATGAAAAGTGGAAAGTCTTTGATTTGAAATAGTTTATTTATACCAAATTAGTTGATTATCTTACTTAATTTTATTGATTTCATTAGCTTAATACTCAAGTTGATGGGAAATACGCCAAATAAATCCCTTTTTCGCTTTGCCCAATGTGCAATTCCACTTTACCCTTGTGATAAGGGCAAAGCGGAAAATTACTACTTCTAAAAAAAGTTAATTTATTACCTAAATGGTTAAGAATTCGTTGAAACTATTTAAACCTGTCTGTAATACAATAGATCTAGAACCATAAAGATTAAAATTTGACTTCAGTACTACTCTAGTCCTTTTTATTTTTTCGATTGAAGTTAAGTATTCCACTATGCCCCCCTTTCCCCTAATCACTTACACATATTACATGGAGGGTACTGGCTTCTCGCTTAAGGAAAACCTTAAATCACTTTATTAATTAATATTAAAACTTTGATAAAGATGAACCAATGCAATTTTGTGTTGATTCTTGTTTGTTTTTAACTATTATTTTAGATAGTTACTAAGCCCCCATTACTAATATTCTCGTTTAACGCCTAGGGAGAAATGAGGCAAGGCATTAAATATTTCTCATTTCATTCATTTAAATTTGGTAAAGAAAATAGTATCTCGTCTTATAGAAATGATAAAAGTTAGTTTTTAACCCCATAAGGACTTTTTTTACGGAATTTAAAGTTCATGCTGGCAAAGCTTAAAAAAACATTTAAAAAGTAACAACAAAATTTCAACAAATTACTATTTGCTACTTACAATAAGATAACTCTTTATTGCACATCAGATGGGTTAATTACAAATTTGTTTCAAAGAAATGTATAATTTGGGCGGTCTTACCGCTACAAGCGATCTCTACCAGACAACTTTGGATAAAGAAATAATGAGTCCCAGGGAAGGGAAGGAAGCTACATTTTTAAAGGTTACAAACTTCTGTTCCTGGTAGATCATAGTGTCGAGGGTGATCAAATATTAACCCGTCTTACGGGATACAAGTCAAGTTTTAACCGCTTGACTCAACCTCGACCGTTTCCTGGATTTGGGAAGGGCTGATATTATGCATTTGAAAGTTAAGTAGATTAAGGGTTAACTTTTGAACCGGCAAGGTTGAAAAGGTTTAAGTTTGAGTGTATGAATTAATAACTTGGGAAAGTTATTAACTTTGAGGTATATATTGGTTATTAACCATTAAATATTTACAAAAAAACCGGCCGAGTGCAAGTTGACGCAGTAGCGCGCTGAGGGTTCCGTGCCAACTTTAATTAAATTAGGGTTCCGCATACTTCCTATTAGCCAAACTACCACAATATTTTGTTGACAGCAAGAAATACTTTGTTTTTCATAGTACTTGTATGAAAGACGAAGTTATATTTGCGGTTGTTGAAAATGTATCTCAAAAACCACTAGTTCGATCTCGTTTGAACCGATTTTCGTTGAAGGTATTTGTTAAGATCGACGTTATATATTTTTCTGAAAATTAACACTTGCTTCGTTTAAAAGTAACACCCTTTTTTACCAGTTTGAAAGCGTCTATCTCCCATATGTTAGTAAGACTTTCAGAAAAAAATTGGTTCTAGGGATCTCGTCATGTCATTTTCAAAGACCCACATGCATAGGTAAGTGAAAAAAAATTGATTGTTTTAGTTCCATGTATGGGAGCCCGTCTCAAATTTCATTTTATTTTATTACTAGTATGAGAATCGTAAAGCAGTTATCAAGATACACCTACCTGCTAAGTTCCAACTAAAGTAAGCTAAAAGGGAAATTAAAATAAAATAATTCAAAAATCAAAAATTAAACTATTAAAGTCGAGAACAAGTAATAAATAACTTATTTTATAGCCACCACGTAGCACTTCGTAGACGAACTCCATACATGATTTGTTATATTTGTGAAAGTTCGAGGGTAGGAAAGGAGGTCCCGGGTTCGATCCCCGGGTCGGGCCAAAAATACGTACCTGGATTTTCTGTTCAGAAATCCTCAGGGTAGCCCGGAGTTTGAAAGTTGGCGGTGCGCCCCATGCCTCGGAAAGCATGTAAAGCCGTTGGTCCTGCGACTGATCGCTCTCCGGTCGCGTCAATTTACTGTCCCATCGGGCTATGAGAGTGAGAGGAACAGAAAGTGCACCTGTGTTTGCGCACACACTTGTGCACTAAAATATGTCCCGCGCAATCGGTAAGTCATTGTGTCTGGCCACCATGGTCGAAATCGGCTAGGGGAACTATTATTATTTGTGAAAGCAGCGATAATGTTAATTATGGTAGAGAAATTTTGCATAAGAAGTATTTATAAAATACCTGCTTCATACAGCATTTATCCGCAGCTAACAGTTTTAATGCTTCAACACCCGAGCGGTTGCAGGCAACCGCATAACAATAGAATTTGCATTGTGTCTTGTTCACATACGCTTGAGGGATTAAGCAATGCCTAAATTATTCAAATGCGAAATGAAAAACAGTCAGAGATGAAGGCGCCTTAAATTTCAATAACAACAACTCAACTCAGGAGTGGGTGTATAATCGATACTGATGCAAAAAAATAAAAATAAAATCAACAAAATCAATTTATTATTGCTATACTAGCGAGCGAGTCCAATTCACCAACGCCCGGTCGGCTCTTCGCAGCTTACTACTAGCTACGGCGAAGAATTTCGAAGATAGGCGCACGAGCTACGCGCTAGAGTGCGTAAATCCCATTCCTAAAAATTTCCTTTTTAGAATGTTGTGAGGAGGTTTTTTTTTTCAAATCTTGCATATTAAAGATTTTTTGCAAAACAAAACCCTCTATTTGACCTTTAAAAATGCATTTTTATTTTTCAATACGAAGAGAAATCTGTCGGAACCATATTTTTAGCAAGAAACTGATAAAATTAGCCTCAAAAGCAGAAAAGGTAGGAAAACTCCACCAGCTCTTACCGGCAAGTTCCAATTTCCGGTGGTTCCTTCGTTTTACTTTTATTATGCTTGTAAATTCTTGAGGTCCTACTCCGTAAGTCTCAAAGAAAGAACTTGAGTCAAATGCCTAAGATGACGGGTTTTGGAATGTTTCGCACCACCAGGTTTTTCGGACCGCGGAGCGAATCATCCGAATGCTGTTTCTTTACCGCAGTGTTTAATGAATTGAATCGCTTCAAAAGAGACCTTGGGCAATTTGCACTGCTTAACATCTGTCGGTACGAATGACCATATTCTGAAACAACGCTTGGACGTTTCACACCACAGTCCGAAAACCTTGCGGTAAGAAACGCCCCAAGATTGCTAACTGCTGATTCGACTCATATCAGCAGTTAGCAATTTGACAGCCTGAATAAATATAAGTGACGATTCAAACACAAAAAATCAGCCTTCTTTTTGAAATGAAACATACCAAAGGACTGAAAAATTGCGTTTTATTTACACATACACTTTTCATACACTATAGAGTATTGACGCATTATTTCTACACACCTACATAATGGGTTTTTGATCTTAATGATTACGGTTATCTCAATAGGTATAGGTTATTAATTTTGGCTGATTTTAGAGGTTAGGACTACAGCTGTTATTTTCACTTGTGCTGTTTCCCTTTCTTAAGCCATAATACAAACGTGAGCAAAGAAGACAGCAAGATACGACATTATATACAAGGTATTATTGAGTTGGACCCCTGAATCGAATAAACAGCCTTTGAATATTAGATTTCATATTTGAGCGCTTATTTCTCAGCGTCTGCATTTTCAACGGTTTGTTTATTTTTAGAGTAAAGTAACTTGTTTCAATTGCGTAAATTAAGTGGAAGAGGCACGAACTTTTTTTTCGGTAAAGAGAGCTAGCTACTTCTAAAACTTTTAAGCTATAGAACCGAAAATACTTAGGTAATTGTTTTTTTTTTATAAAGTTACTTAAACCCAAGGTCAATATTGTGATGTTTTTATTAATAGTTACAATAGCTTTTAGCAATCATTAAAAATAAAAATATTAAAGTCCTAATTATACATTTGTATGTATACATGTTATTATAAGGATTCAACTGAGTGACAGACGTCAAATCGCAGTGTGCAGTAAAACTAACACTGGTATATAAATAAATACCTAAATAAATTCTTTATTTGCACTAATATGTATATCACACAGGTATGAATGTACGGACAACAGCACGTCAAGGTTAATACTGCGATATCGCAGTTGTAATAAGGGCTAGTTTTCAACAAAAATGTAAAGCCTGATGTGCTGTCGACTGTACCTAGATAAGGTTTTCTTGCATGTTTTTTTAATAAATAAATAATAATAACAAGTTTAAGTTACTGTTATCTGTCGAATACTTCATACGAAATGACTTTCGTTAAGTGAAATGAGTAATCCGTTGGGTAGTACTTAATTGTCGATGGCGAAAAACGCCCCATGGTTTTTTATAATAAGTATGATAAACAAGCTACCGGCATTTGCATATGCGTTACAGGAAATGTATGAATTCTAGGAATTGTATACACTCTTAGGAAATGTATAAGTGGATATTGTAAATTATCCATAATGGATAGACATATACCACTAAGAGCTTTTTTTAAGACCTTTTTCAGGTGTACAATACTGTTGTATCCATCTCGTATGGTTTAGCCAGCGTTTGCAATGTAAGCGCAAAAAAAAAGTTAATTTAACACTTTTTTTAGAAACCTATAAAATTATCAGTGTTTCACTATTATATTTTGCATTTATTATACATACAAACCTGCCCCTTGAATCACTCTATCTATAAAAAAAAAACGTTGCGTATTTTTAAAGATTTAAGCATACATATATACAGACTTTGTTTTATGCTATGTATACACATATAGTGATATCAAATAGGTACAATTCCTAAGAATTGTATACAATAACGGATTTAATAAATTTCGTGTAACCATATGAACTAACTAAACTTTACCACTACAGTTATCTCAGTCCATCGTAACACAATAAAATACTCGCTAACTCCGCCTGAAGTTCGTTACTGCCCTAGTTTAGGATTCCTCAACTATTTCATCTATCTAACCGCTTGCAGAACTATTTATTCGTGTCTAGACTGGAGTGATTTATCTCGGCAACAAATGGGAGATCAGTAGTGGCTTGACTTATTTATTGACTAAACAGGTTTTCTTACGATTCAGATGCTATGTTATGTTGATGACACGTTTGATTCAGTGGTTACCGCTCCTGACTACGCAACCAGAGGTCGAATCCCGCAAGGGTTCACAGGTCATGGATGTGTTTATACAAGATGTACTGTGGTCAGATCATATGCCGCTAGTTGTAGAATGCAACCTAAACGTAGTTTTGTCAAAGAAAAGTAAGTCTTTTGCGTGTAAAAATTATGTAATATGGGGTGAAAGAAATGGTGAAGAAATAGATACTTACCGACAAGAATGTCATAAGAGATTAAAACTAATTGAGTTTCCAAAAGAATTAAGCAAGTGTTGCGATCACATGTGTACTGATCATGACCATAAATTGATAATTAATAGAATGTATCTAGATATTGTTAATGCTCTAAGTGAAGCTGCGTCACTTGGACGAAAGCACAAAATTAAAAGAAAAAGAGTTGTAATAGGCTGGAACAAACATGTAGCTGAAGCGCACCGGGAGGCAAGGCAAAAACATCTCGAATGGTCCTGGTACGGTAAACCGACTTCAGGTACATATTTTAGTGAAATGCTTACTGCGAGAACAATATTTAAATCACGCCTAAAATGGTGCCAAGACCATGAAAATCAAATCAAAATGGATATATTGGCCCTACATCATTCGAAAAACGATTTTCGTTCCTTTTGGAAGCATACAAATAAATTACAAAGTAAACCGAGCCCACCGGTGAGCGTGCATAATGTAATTGAGCCTAAAGAGATAGCTTACTTGTTCAGGAATCATTTCGCTGTACAATCACCATTGGGTCCCTCAAAGTCGGAGTTGGATGCTGTGACTGGCGTGAACAGGGTCATAAGATTTTCCGTAAAAGAAGTTAAGTTGAAAATACAAGCGATGGCTAGAGGGAAATCCCCAGGTCATGACGCATTTGCCTCGAGTGTTGTACATGCTATTCAATTTTTGCATTGGACATAGTTACATGCCTTGTGATATGATGCAAACCGTGGTGGTACCCATTGTAAAAAATAAGACGGGCGATCTCTCAGACAAAACAAACTATAGGCCAATCTCACTGGCAACCGTTATCTCGAAAGTGTTTGATGGCTTGCTTAATACACGGCTAAATAAGAATTTTACACCACGAGATAATCAATTTGGTTTTCGGCCCGGGTTGTCAACGGAGAGCGCGGTGCTGTGTCTTAAGCATACTATCACATACTACACAGAACGCAAAACTCCTATCTATGCATGCTTTTTGGATCTGTCTAAAGCATTTGACCTGGTCTCATATGATATCTTGTGGAAAAAAATTGAACAAGCAAGCTTACCAGTAGAACTCGTTAATATCCTCAAGTATTGGTATAGGGGCCAGTTTAACAGTGTCAGATGGGAGGGAGCCATGTCGGATACGTATGGTTTTGAATGCGGGGTGAGGCAGGCGGGGTTGTGCTCGCAAACGCTTTTCAACCTGTACGTAGATGACTTAATAGGCGAGCTCAGTAGCACCAGAATCGGCTGTCATATAGATGGTGTATGCGTCAACAACATTAGCTACGCGGATGATATGGTGCTGCTGAGCGCGTCTGTGTTTGGCCTGAGAAAGCTGGTGGCCAAGTGTGAGGATTATGTGGGACCCATGACTTAATTTATAATGTAAAGAAGAGTCAACTCATGGTTTTTGAGCGCCATGATATACTGCCACCTGTCTACCTAAATAACTCTGAACTAGAGAGAGTTTACAAATTCAAATATCTTGGTCACATATTGACTCCTGACCTCAAAGACGATGACGATATTGAAAGAGAACGGAGGGCATTGGCGGTAAGAGCGAACATGCTGGCCCGCAGGTTTGCACGGTATACAAGGGATGTGAAGATCACCCTTTTCAGAGCATATTGCACTTCCTTCTACACATGTAGCCTGTGGGTTAGATATACTCAAAAAACCTTCAATGCCCTACGGGTACAGTTCAATAATGCGTTCAGGGTGCTGTTGGGACTGCCTCGCTTCTGCAGTGCCTCAGGCATGTTTGCAGAGGCACGGGTAAACTGCTTTTTTGCCACAATACGCAAAAAATGCGCTTCGCTAGTGCGCAGAGTCAGAGGCAGTGGCAACGGCATCCTGGCCATGATTGCGAGCCGACTCGATTGTGTATACGTGAGTCATTGCTGCGCCACTTCTTATGGAGTGAAGCGGCGATGATTCTCGTGTAGTAGCAATTACGAGTCTTATACTTGTATAATCAAAAATATCATTCTTACTAACCATAGTTGTTTAAATTTAATTATTGTTACTAACAAATTGAGTCCTGGTCACTACAACATTTTTTATTATTATTATTAATATTTTATAGGCGACGCCTAAGTCATAATGTCTGTCTATTTCTAACACAAGAAAAAAAAATTTTTTGATATCGCGACAATATAGGTGGGTCTGGCGCAAACTTTTTTTTATTTTTTTGTGATAGTATCTTAATGTTGAAATTTCTTTACGTCTGATAGTCACCATTTTGTGGAGCTGAGCTGATGGTGGAATTCCTTAACGACTATAATAGAAGTTCAGTGATTATGACGCCACAACTTATGTTAGGTACTTTGTAACTTATTAAAGAACAGAGTCAAAAGGTGCAACCTTCATAAATCACTATAAATTAACAAATATTAACAATTATGTTTCGTTGTTTCATTCTTCCGATATAATTTACCATGTAGTCCGTTTATCCTGCTGGCAACTCACTTAATTTTGAGATCAGAGCAGTCTGATCGGTTTTAATAATGAGTCTAAATACATACTAATTATTTTAGTGTATCAAATTCAAAAACAAAGAATAAATGCTATGATTTTGAAACCGGAATTTCCATTGCACTTTAAAAAAAGAAAAGTTTTTGGAACTGTAGTTCTAAAGCTAGCCTTTTTAGATTTGCGTATCACAGAATATTTCCACAGCCATTTGGATTCGCTCACTCGTCAATACATATTTTTTCACAACTTTCATGACTGGTTGTCAAAACTGGTTTGTTCAGGCTTAGCTCTTACAAAATTTTACGTACTGATAATCACTACATATTATAAAACAAAGTCGCTTCCCGCTGTCTGTATACATATCATGTATGTATGCTTAAATCTTTAAAACTCTTCAATGATTTTGATGCGTTTTGAATAGTAGATAGAGTGATTCAAGCGGAAATTCTATATGTATAATATGTATACTATAGAAGTGAAACGCTAATCATTTTATAGGTTTCTAAGTGAAGTCGTAAATGTTTATTTACGACTTCACTTTTTGCGCTTACGTTGCAAACGAGATGTATCAAATATTCCATCCGTGCGAAACCAGGGCGGGTCAATAGTAAACAATATAATCAAAGTTAGTAGTGTAAATTATTGCTGCATTCTACATAAACTCATGAGAGTCATGCTCTTGCTTATACTCGTGAGCACCAAAGTACATTTTTTTTTAATTTGCTCATTTAAAAGATATTGGACAAAAGCAGTTTTATTCAAAAAACAATTTTAATATCAAACGCGTTGTGATATACTAAAAACTTCAATTTTAACAAAATTAATTACCCTCGAGTCTTTTCTCAGCTATTTCATCTATCTATCTTTTTATAACTTCAAATAATATCTGTTCTGTAGTATCTATTTTCATAAAGTGTATAATTTTTTTACTGTTTAACTAAGGGCTGATTTTTCAATAGTCAGATAAGAAATAATCGTCGAACAAAATAGAATATGTCTAATTTAAAGACGTCACCTAATTGTCAGCAATCATAGGTGCCTGTCATTTTTCAAAAACTGTCGCTTTATAATTTATCAGTCTGATAAGTTTTATCTGACCATTGAAAAATCGGCCCTAAGAAGACCTCTGTGTTCAACGGTAATTGCTTAAGCAGGTTTTGAATTTTGTGTTTACCTTATTTTAAAATGAATCATTTCGTTAAAAAAAAGTCTAAATATTTTTTTGCGACGAAAAGCGGGCTCTAAGTACTTAACCTATACTAAAATCTAAGCAATATTTTGCATTATCTCCTTATTTTGCTCGACTCAGCCACTTGTTTCTTCCAACTTGTTGAGATAAGGGCTAATCTATGATTTTGTTCCCTTTATCCGAACAGAAAGCTTTTCCAATTTTTCTCAACAAAAACCTCGTTTATGTCCTGTTTCGCCGTTCTTTTATTCGCAACGATTATCTCAAGAATAACAGACCGTATCTTAAGATACAAAAGCAGAAATCACCAATTTTTTTCTTCGTTTTTAACGAATATTATTTTTTGGGTTCTTTGTGTGATTGAAGATGTTTTAAGCTCTAGACGTAATAAATAAAGCTCTTGACATATACATTTGAAATGGATTATTTAATCTATTATACTCATTCAAAGAAATGTACTCGTATTTGTAAAACCAAGCCAACTTCAAGTGGTACTCAAAGTCGATATAATTTATTGAAAAAGAAGATGTAACGTTTCAAAGAGAAATGTCAAGCAAGAAGATGGATTGCTTGTCCCAACCAAAGTTTGTACAGGAGCACAACAGACAAGAATTTTTTTGTTGCAATTTCAGCTCTATTGCTACTGAATAAGACGATATATTGCAATTTTTAGCTTGACCAGTGCGATCCGTACACAGCGATATATCAGACCTTACCTGCTAGTAGCAAAATCAATTTTATTACAAATGCTCACAGAAGTCGTTTTGCAACTAATCTGTACATGTATTGGTTTAGAAATTGGTAATACTTGGCAATAAACCTTACTTTTTCATGCCGTGGAAGACAAATCTACACCGACGACTAGGAATTCAATATTATGCGGAATCACTCTATATTATAAATCATCCCAATACATTATCCCGTGGAATTGAGTTATATAAATGTAGCCAACGAAGTACAGTCAGTAGCTAACCAATATCTTATTTCCGGGACCTTAAGTTATGATTGCCTAAAACAATGTTGGAGCAAATCACCAACATAAAAAATCATACAGTCATCATAATCATGTACTCATACAAAATGGTTACAAGTTTAAAAAAATACAATAAAATAATGTGGTACATGGTGGGACAAAATGCCATCATAATAGGAAATAATTACCAACCTAAACTTATGGTCAAATGATGTTAACAGCGGTTGAAAATTTACAAATGTGTGTTTTGAAGAAAAAAGTACATAAAGCAAATTTTAGAATGGTTATTTTTTTAACCATTGGTTCGGTGGTAAAAACAATTTAATTACTATGTTTTTTTTTAACTTTCGCGTTGCATTATAACTTAAAACTTATAACAGCGGGTCTGTACGCGACGCATATTATGAAGTAGTATTATTACTATACCGCAGTTATAAGTTTTAAGTTAATAGTAATAATACTACTACATAATATGCGTTGCGTAAAGACCAGCAGTTATAAGTTTTAAATTTAATTACTACTTGAGCTAATTTTATTTTATTTATTTTATTTTACAATTTTTGGAAGACTTACAGCTAGAACAAGATTGCTTAAAAACTATAAATAAAAAAAAGGCCATTTACATGTCTCCACTGATAAAACAAAAATGTTAAAGTAAGAAACGCTAGCAAATCAACAATTTGTCGCTTAAATTAATAAAAAGTAATTCACAAAAGCAAAGGCAAGTTCAACATTCAGAAAAAAAATTGTTAGATAATTGTTTCTTAACCTGATTTACACTTGTACAAAACAAATCAAAGCCGTAAACGTTCTGACATTCGTTAAATAAATTAGCTGATCTAAGTAAATAAGAATTCCGCCTGTAATTTGTGTTAACTATAGGGACGTGTAAAAGGTTGGGATTCCTCAGAGGTTTCCTTGGTGTGCAAATGCACAGCTTGGAATAAATTTATCGGTAGAGTGCAAAATCGCTATTTCCGCAACCTTATCCGAGAAATTTTCTAGTTGGGTGCGCAATGTGTTTCCTAGATTCTCTGCACATATGTACGCTATGCCAATATGTAACCGACATGTAGTCCTTGGTTTTTTACTCCGCTATGTGACAGTCACCCATAAGTCCTCTGCGGAGGAACGCCATTCAGTGGGGCTGGTAGAAGCGAGCTCGCGCCGCACAGCTATAAGTACGCCGCCCCCTTTGGTTTGCGCAGTCCGTTCATAATTTCTATCGCTCCTCCACACTATGTAACGATCGTCAAAAATCTCGCTATATGTATACTATCAATCAGCCAAGTCTCGGTTATGCAAACGATATCGTAAGAATTTACAAGAACATTTCTAATAAAACAAGAAGTCTTTGTACGCAGTCCCCTAACATTCTGGTAGTAAATACTAACTGAGTTCATGATCTGGAAAGTAGATAGAATCTGTATGGTTTGCTAATAAAAAATTAAAAAATGAGTAATAACAACAAATAAGAAGTGTTCTAGAATTAACGGAGCATCTTATCCTATAGTAAGTAAAGAAAGAATAATGATATAAGTGCTTGCAAGCAGACAATTGCATCAGTTCTAATAAACCTATAAGTAATGACAAAAACATCAATATTAATAATTCGTCGTAAAAGCAGTTAGCGGAAAGCCGACAACAAAATATAAGAATAATTCTATGCAAGTAGGAAGCCCAACATTCACTCAAAACGCATAAAAGATAGCAGCAGTCCAACTCACCGATCCAACGAAATAATACAAAACAAGTCGTAACATCGAGGCGATTGCTCGCTGCGAGCGCCGCTCGGCCGGCACACAAACCGGCTACGCTGACCTTGAAGTCATTAGTGAGCAAGGACAAGCCTAAGGTTCCCAAACCTTTCGCCTGGCAACTAGCAGTAAATGAATGTGTCAAAAAATATATCAATGTAAGCAATATAAGCAATTGAGTTAGTAATGTTACACACTTAATTTCCTTAAGTCCGCCTCCGCTCGTATAGTATGAATTGGTGAGGTGGTGTTTTTTCTTATAAAAATCTTGCATCCCTTCACCAACACAAACAAAAAACCGCGGTCCTTCGCCAGTGACTTCGTTTTGTTTAATAGGATTTTGTTCTCCACCGTCAAGTGGTCATTGACATATACATTGCCTGCACAGTTGAAGCCAATATCTAAGCATGTCAGTTTCTTATGTGCTCGAGCGGCCGCCACGAAGTTCTCTTTAATATAGCGATTGTGGAATGATGCAACAATGGTTTTATTAACTTTGCTATTTCTCATGGGTACCCTGGCAATGTAGTTAATTTGGTCTTTTGAGACACTTTGACCAATCTCGGCACCAACTCTATGTATTAACTCGAACAGGTTTTCATTGTTACATACGGGTATGCCTTTAATCTCGATATTGTTAGCTCTGGATCTCTGTTCGCTCTCACCCATTGCGCTCTCAATTTTCTGCACCCGCTGGTGAAGTGCTGATATGTCTGATTTGGTCTTTTCTAAGTACTGCACTCTGTCCTCGAGCCCGGTTAATCGCTCCTGCATTGCTTGAAGAGTACTGTGAATTATTTCGTTACCTGATTTCAGGTCAGCAATTTCTTCTTTGATTATCTTTGTGTCCTCCTTAAGCGTTGCTAAAGCTGCCATCTGCAGTGATAATCTCCTATGTTCCTCTTGTATGTTGTTAAGGTCAAAGGTTGATGAGAGGGAATTATCAGCGGTAACAATACCGCGGGCGGGGCTATTGAGGTTGTTCTTGCATGAAGCACACTTCCAGTTGTTCTTTCGATCACCAAGCTTCCGATATCCCACCTCCGTTATGCCCGCACAGGGAAAATCCAAGAAGTTGCGACAAATGCTGCAAATAGCACCATCATTGACCTCAGCTTCACAACGAGCACACACCGGCATGATAAAAATTTAGTTTGAGAACCGTTGGTTTTTTGGAAACAAGTAGCGATAAATGCGTGCGCTTGCTATGCCGACTAGCGACCGACTGACTCGATGACTGACTGACCGAATCGATGACACAACCAGGTCGACAATTTGTTACTTGAATTCTAACAAATAGCTCCCTTGATTGAAACGGGCCGTCTTCATCTCTCTTCTATCGTTAAACAAGTACGAGATATATAAGAACAAAATGGTATTTGCACATCATACGGCATACTTCTAGATACAGTACGTGATACCTCCGTGACGTAAACGTGCTTTATCTAATAGACCCTTCTTTGGAAGAGGATAATATCATTAAATGAGGTTTCGCTATTTTCCTTATTACACTATCAAGCAAATAAAGGCTTTAAAAAACTCAACAATTTAGTGACACGTGGGAGTTCTATTTAACACAGAGTTAAGGTTAATTCTAACTTACAATTTACCCCTTTGTATCATATCACCCCTTCTTATTCTGCAGTATTGTTTAAACGTATAATTAAATAAACTACTTGATTTCTTTTTACAGAAAGAGAACTAAACTAAAGAAACAGATAGAAGTCTGTATTAGATTTTCGTCAGTTTTACAAGATAACTTCTACAGAGAAGCTATCTTATAAAAGTTACGAATTTGAGTCTTTCTATTATTAAAGTAAAATACCTAAATTTTTGAGTTGTGCCCGTACATTATTACAGGTGCGACATCATTTTCTTATATTAAACTAGCGGTCCCCCGCGACTTCGTCCGCGCGTTTTGAGTTTGATCCCTCCCCTCCCGTCGCAGCGTCATTTTTTATATCCTAAAGCCTTTCTCGATAAATAAGCTATCCAACACAGAAATATTTTTTCAAATCGGTCCAGCAGTTCCTGAGAAAAGGGCGTTCAAACAAACAAACTCTTCAGCTTTATAATATACTAGCGGTCCCCCGCGACTTCGTCCGCGCGTTTTGAGTTTGCTCCCTCCCCTCCCGTTGCAGCGTCATGTTTTATATCCTAAAGCCTTTCTCGATAAATAAGCTATCCAACACAGAAATATTTTTTCAAATCGGTCCAGCAGTTTAAAGATAAGCGCGTTAAAACAAACAAACTCTTCAGCTTTATAATATATTAGCGCAAGCGCACGTTGTACTTAATAAGCTGCGAACATTGTTTTGGTGCGGAGTTATGTTAAAACTGTGATAGCTCCTAAGATATTTATTGAAATCAAATGATATAAAGGGCAACTTGGTTCTAAATGAAATGCTCGTGATGATGAATGTATTTATTTTGATAAGAATTAATACCTGTGTGTGTAATACACCTTTAAAAATAATGCATTATTTTTTTACAAATTTAATAACATAAAATAGGTTGTAGTAAGTCAACCATAAAAGATAGACATATGCTGCCGCGGACTTTATTATAGAACTCTTAATGCTGAACAATCCTCTCATACATGATTTTTATGTAACTTAAGCGGTTTCCGCAGCGTATGCAGCGGAAGCTCTCAAAAGGAATATCTTTCTCCCGTTTTCGCAACATTTTTCATTTCTGCTGTGGTCTTATGAGTCGTATCTTTATGTTATATAGCCTAAAGCCTTCCTCGATAAATGGACTATCCAACGTAAAAAAAAATTTTCAAATCGGTTCAGTAGTTTTTGAGATTAGCGCGTTCAAACAAACAAACAAACAAACAAACTCTTCAGCTTTATAATATTAGTATAGATTAGCGCCAGCGCACGTTGTACTTAAGCTGCGAACATTATTTTGGTGCGGAGTTATGTTAAAACTGTGATAGCTCCGAAGATATTTATTGAAATCAAATGATATAAAGGGCAAGTTGGTTCTAAATGCAATGCTCGTGATGATGAATGTATTTATTTTGATAAGAATAAATACCTGTGTGTATAATAAACCTCTAAATTTAATGCATTATTTTTTTACAAATTTATTAACATAAAAAAGGTTGTAGTAAGTCAACCATAAAAGGTAGACATATGCTGTCGCGGACTTTATTTTAGAACTCTTAATGTTGAACAATCCTGTCATACATGATTTTTGTGTAACTTAAGCGGTTTCCGCAGCGTATGCAGCGGAAGCTCTCAAAAGGAATATTTTTCTCCCGTTTTCGCAACATTTTTCATTTCTGCTGTGGTCTTATGAGTCGTATCTTTATGTTATATAGCCTAAAGCCTTCCTCGATAAATGGACTATCCAAAGTAAAAATAATTTTTCAAACCGGGCCAGTAGTTTTTGAGATTAGCGCGTTCAAACAAACAAACAAACAAACAAACAAACAAACAAAATCTTCAGCTTTATAATATTAGTATAGATGACTTATGGCTGTCTTAAGCAATAACTCAATATCATTAGTGTGTACCTATACAATGAGCTGCTACTTGTTTTGTGCAAAGCAGGTGGTGGGGGAACCCGAATCGATGACAGTGCTCCTAGTGACCAAAAAAAAAACATGGGCGGACTTCTGTCAACATTTCTATACTTAGTTTAGTAAAAAAATTACGTATCCGTGCCATCATCATCATAATTATCAGCCAAAGGACGTCCACTGCTGAACATAGGCCTCACCCACGGCTTTCCACAGCGATCGTTCACAAGCAATCTGTATCCAATTTGATTCTGCGATCTTTACAAGGACGTCCGTCCATCTTGTGGACGTTCCACGCTGCGTCTTTGGTCGAAGGGTCTCCAATCTAGAATTTTCCTGCCCCAAAGGCCATCAGTTGCCTGCCCATTGCCACTTGAGCTTACTGATTCTCAAGGCTATGTCCGTTACCTTAGTTATTTTACGTATCTCCTCATTTTTGATTCGATCCTGTAGAGAAATACCGAGCATAGCCCTCTTCATCGCTCTTTGTATTCCTGCATTATATTTTATTTGTAAAGAAAAACCGATACCATAGATTAACGTAGTTGAATAGAATAGAAGAATAATATAATATTTAATTGAAATAACTTTAGTATAAATACTTTTTGAAATGACAGTCCGCCAATAGCTTGAGGCGCCGTCGTCACGCAAGTTATTAATAGTTGTAAATAAATATCAAATATAACTAATTAGTTCCTATTATTTTGAGTCTGCCACGGAGCAATTATGATCGGCGTAAGTTTCATCAGAATTTGATAAGAGTTTCATGTAAGTAAGGTCACATGCAATAACTTTCACAGCTTGAAATAGGACCTTAAACACCTAAGCTTTACGTAGTTACACCAAAGTTTTGAGATCACAAAAAAACGGAGTGATTAGGCTTCCAACTTCTTGATTGAAATTGGAGAAGTTTCTAATTCAGTCAATCAACTTACTAAGTTTCATAAACGAGACCTTAAAAAGGGCTCAAATTAACATCTTTGATGATGATAAAACAAAGCTCACTAAAATCCACCAGTACATGTAAAATAATTATTTCCATAAAATTACGCAATTAAATTTGCTTCATGAATTTAAAAATACTATTTTGTATAAATAGTGATACCTACTTTATTAGTTTATCACATTACTTTTTGAGCTTTTGTGAATATATACACTTATTATATCACATATAATTGATATTATAATATGGTTACAGGGCATTTTTATTTTACTGCCTCGGTGGCGCAGCGGTAAGAGGGTCGCAATTTAAAGCGACGGCTGCGCCAGAGGTCCCGTGTTCGATCCCCGGGTTGGGCCAAAAATATATATGGTTTTTCTGTTCAGAAATTTTTAGGGTAGCCCGGAGTTTGGAAGTTGGCGGTGTTTCACCCCCGTGCCTCGGAAAAGCACGTAAAGCCTGTCCTGCGCCTGCACTCTCTCCGGTCGTGTCAGATTGCTGTCCCATCGGGCTATGAGAGTGAAAGGAATAGAGAGTGCACCTGTGTTTGCGCACACATACTTGTGCACTATAATATGTCCCGCGCAGTCGGTTAGTCGTTATGACTGGCCACCGTAGTCGAAATTATAATTATAGTGTAGAAAACATACAACAGATATGTTTTCTTGATACAGTTACATTTGAAAAATGCTTATGCTAATGATCATAAACTTATTTGATGCGTGTAATCTAGTACCTACTATATAAAAATTAGGAAAATAGAATAATAAGAAAGATAATCTGTTAAGTGTGCAGAACGATTGTTGTTCTCAAATTATTTTGTTCTACATATTATTACAGTTTGCTCACAAAAACACATGTAAACATAATATTTTAATTAGCAAAACGAAATAGCCTGCTCTTAGGTTAACTATCTTTATTTGCATAATATTTCCTTATCTACCTACAGAAAATAAGATGTCTTGTCTTTTCTTTCTGGGCGTTGGTTAGACTGAAAAAATTCAGTGTTTAGTATTCACTTTCGGTGGTAATTTTTGTGGCCAGAACTCAACAAGGTCACCTTGTTAGATCTTTAATTTAATAATAATCTAGTGAACTAAAATCAAGAAGGCACTGAATTAAAATAACTTATACTGGTACCTCCTTAAACATATTGGACATAAGCTGAGATTATAAGAACTACTTTTTAGTTGAAATATATTTACAACGTCCAATTCTTTTTATTTATGAGTAGTAACGATGAATACCTCATTAATAATAAACAAGAAAAAAATAAAACTAAGACATGAAACAAAAAAAAATAACTTAAATCTACCTATTCAAAAACGAAACTATTGCCTTGCGGCAAGGAGGCTATGATGCTGGCTGCGTTACCGCGTTGGATCGCTATGCTAATTCTTTGAGCTAGGAACCAGCCAGCTTTATTCCAATTCTATTAAATATATTTGTCAATACCTTAGCATAAATGTAACTTAAGATCGGAAAGTCACTAAATATTGAAATCTCAAGAATTTGTTCCGTAAACCTAGCGCTTTAATGCAAAACGCAAATGTATACCAATATTAGAAAAACTGCTAAAGACAAAGCCTTTTTATATCGCACTGCGCTTGCGACCAAGCTTGTTATGAAATATCCAATCCAACGCTGCATTTTGCTGGAACTAAAAAGCTCAGTCAAGTCAAATGAGATCTAAACCGCTTTGAAAGTTAAATCCTGTAATATGTACAAAGTAAGAATTTTAAATAGAGATAAACAGATTTTGACGTGTGCTAAAAACACGATAACATCTTGCTTAATTTTACAGAAAAGAGCCATTCGTGCCTTTTACAAGCTTAGTCCCCACGAATCCCTGAGAGATTTTTTTAAGGAAGTTAACATCCTCACTGTCGCTTCTCAATATAATCTCAAATAATTTATATCTCTTTTACGAAAATAAGTAATATTCATTCGTATAACACAACTTATAAAAATAAACTTCTCATTCCAAACTTCAGGTTAGCCAAAACAATAAATTCATTCTTGGTAAATTGTCTAAATTTTTTCAATAATATACTTATTCATGTTATCGAACCACCTACTCATAAATTTAAGTTACATGTCAAAACTACCCTAATGTCCAAGAGGTATAATAAAATTCAAGACTATCTTAATGACGAGAATGTATGGACAGTCCAGCCTGCACCAAACTGATGTACCTACCTGTTTATTTTGATTTGTATCATTTTTGTGGCAGCTTGTGGTGACTGAGTTTGTTCCGGCGTTTCATATCAGCATTTACCAGATGGTCTGTGTCTTTTGTCTCGAAGCGCTAGTAAGGCGATATAAATGCCTGTAAAACGGATTAGTAGCTTGCATTCCAGTTACTGACATGTGAAAGTATATCATTTTGCGTCCTTGCATGACTATATTCATAATGTAGATACACGCGCCAGTTTTACAGCCCTCCGCGTCCCCTCCCTCACATTGTATGTCAGTAAGCGTTACTCAACATATAGAAGGAGATGGCACGCGCAAGGAGCTGCGGGTGTAGTCTGAAGCATAATTTTTGACATTTCGCGAAGACAACGCTGAGACAAAATTGTTGTTTTCACGTATTTATTGCTTGAGAAGAATTTTTAATGAATGTTTAAAACCGTGAAAAATTACACTGATTTTCAAAGATTTATTACAGATATAGCTATGTAATTAACAAAAAAATATTTGATGAAATAGAAAATTGGAATTTTGTCAACACGAAATGTTAAAAAATTGCTTCATACTTCAACCGCTGCAGCAGTTCGGCACAGTGTGCCAGCTATAGGCAAGTGTGTCACTGCTAGACAAGGACACCCCATCTTAATGATAGATTAATCAAATCCAAAATTAAACTCTACTTACCTATGTTACTGTTAGGGTACATTGGTCAAGCGTTGCTATAACACTTTTGTATTACAAATGATATTGCAGTCCAAAATATCAAAGTAACTTACTGAATTTTAGACGTAAAGCAATACTATTTCAACCTATATAGGTCAGGAAAAGAAGGATACAAGAGAGGATCGCTGGGAACAAAATTGTTGACCTAAAAAAAACCTTTAAACTCAACTCACCCCCTTCTTCCAGCTTAAGGGCTACGGGCTGAAACTTTTGATATGTTGACCTCCTTACTAGTCCAAACAAAATTACGAAGTCAATAATCGTGTTCTTTCTACTTAGTCCTCCCCATTAACGAAACTTACTCCCATCATCATCGTCATTATCAGCCAAACGACGTCCACTGCTGAACATAGCTCTCCCCACGGCTTTTCTCAGCGACCGATCACTAACGGTCTGCATCCAGTTTGATCCTGCGATCTTTACAAGGATGTTATCTATCTTCGGTGGACGTCCTACGCTACGTCTTTGGTTTAAGGGTCCCCAATCTAGAAATTTCCTGCCCCAACGGTCATCAGTTCTTCGCGCTATGTGCCCAGTTCTTCTTCGTATCTCCTCATTTCTAATTACTTACTTTACTGACCTAATAGTGATGAAAATAAAACATCTTGTGTGTAACATCCCCTACACCCGCGCTACATTTCCACATAAATGAAGTTGTGAACAACAATTTGTACAGACATATATTGACATCAAACTCCAGCATAGTTTAGACTGCGCTTGATGCAGTTACGGGCATTTTAACTAGCGTAAACACTTACTATGTTTGTTTACTATTATAGAGAACAAGTCTGGATTTGAATCAACATTTTGTGTTACAACTAGCATTTGCCAGTCGATTTTAAGTCAATATTTACATAAACTTGAATGCAGTGTGTGTATTTAATGACTAAGGGCATTATATATCAGTCAAGCGTTTGGGAATGCAGAAAGTGGAACATTTACAGTACCAGTACCTGTTGTCCTATTGAAATAATACAATAATATAGTATTATATTGGTCACCAATAACATACATTGCTCTGATTCCAAAGTAAGTAGATAATGCACTTGTTTTATGGAAATCAGACACAACAGTGGTATCACAACACCCAGACCCGAGACAAAATAGAAAATTTAGTTTTCTATATTGACCGACCGGGAATCGAACCCGGGACCTTGGAGCGGCGACGCCTTGAAACCAACGTGCTTAGCCACTACACCACGTAGGTCGTCGATTGAAATAAACACATGAAGTTAAAAAATAATTTATGTACAGTCACCAGCACATCAGGTTACCCACCTTTGTTGGAAAATAGCACTTATTACAACTGCGTAAGATACGGCAGTGTTAACCTTGACGTTCTGTTGTCCGTAGTAGCAGTTAGTAAAAAGTTATTTTACTATTTGACTTAGGATTAAAACTTATAGGATAGACTGCCAAAGCGGGCATTTCTAGCACCGTTTTACCATTGGCAAATAGGTACTAACCAATGAATAATGCGAATAGGGTACGTAATTTTGTATGAAGTAATGAAAAAATAATTTACAGGAAATTAATACGAATTTGTGAAACAGGCAGTTAATTTCGATAAAGTCTTAATCTAAAATTTACATCTTCTTTCTTACAAGCCCTCCACGACTGCGTTTGCGCATTTTGCATTTGCTCCCTCCCCTCCCATTGCTGCATTGCAGCGAAATGTTTCTCGGTAAATAAGCTATCTAACACAAAAATATTTTTTCAAATCGGTCCAGTAGTTCCTGAGAATATCGCGTTCAAACAAAGAATCTCGTCACCTTTATAATATTAGTATAGATAGTATAGATTTATTCGCCACTAATTTTATGCTGTCCTACTTAAAGCAATTCTTTTAAACTTTAATACCTATGTTGGGAAGTTTTCAGACTTGTAAAGTACAGGAGAGCTTTTACAAGCTTCTTTCATGAAGATGTTCACTGAGTGCTTTTTAAAAGGTTATTGAAGCCCCACATGTTGGATTTATCATCGCTTAACAACGTTTTTCGTTATAAAAATGAATTTCTGTTCGTTAGTCTCACTAAAACTCGAGAACGGCTGAAGGGATTTATCTTATCTTAGTCTTGAAATGTTCGTGCAGGTCTAGGCAAGGTTTCAAAGGCGAGAAACAA
This sequence comes from Pyrausta purpuralis, assembly GCA_963924145.1. Taxonomy (NCBI): domain Eukaryota; kingdom Metazoa; phylum Arthropoda; class Insecta; order Lepidoptera; family Crambidae; genus Pyrausta; species Pyrausta purpuralis. The sequence continues at coordinate 9,885,905 of OZ001666.1, forward strand.
TCGAAAAACGCGCGGACGAAGTCGCGGGGGACCACTAGTTCATAAATATATATTGTATATACACCAATCACATATATTGCTCTGATCCCAAATAGGTAGGTAATGCACTTGTGTTATGGAAATCAGACACAACGGTGTACCACAACACTCAGACCCGAGACAATACACCGTGCTTTTTTAACCGTCTTAGAGCCGAAAGCCACGTTATGTAACCATCTTAATAAACCTCCAGGACATGAGTTATCCTTTTTTATACTCCATATAATTTTAATGTAAAAATATCTAAATAATTCAAGATAGTAATGTATCATCCTGGATATAATGTTTACGTTTTCAACAATGCATTCCTTGACCTTGCCGTCCCACGCGTGCCGAACCGTTAGCCAATCTAAGATAGTCAACGTGGACCTTCACCAATTCGTTACAGGATGTTTCGTACTGAATTGTGCTAATAACCTTTTTTAATGTCTTAGTTTTTGAAATCTTAATAATAACCAAGTTTTATTTTACGAATAGCAAGTAGTTATTGGATACTTTAAGTGGCCTTCGGCTTTAAGACGGTTAAAAAAGCACGGTGTATAGAAAATTTTGATTTCTTCATTGACCCGACCGGGAATCCGGGAACCCGGGACCTCGTCTTGGCGAACGCCTTGAAACCAGCATGCTTAGACTACACTACACTACACACTACACCTACATAAATAATCTTAATTACTGTAGGCAATAATTTCGGGCCACGCGTGAACACGATTCTTAGTCATTTAGTTACGTTGAAACTTTTGAGGCTGAAGTGTATAAATAGAAATAACTGATTTACTTAAACGTTACCTAAACGTAACTTATAATTGCCAGGATTTCTTCCATATAATACCTGGTTTAGACCGATCGATACCCTAGAATGCAGGATCCTACAGCTTCTGGGAATGAGGCTTTTACTTTTTCCACAAAAAAGCATTGAAATATGGTGTCCCGTGTTATACAGACAAACAACTAAGTATTTACACTTTTTTTCTATACGTGGCGGGGCGTGGCGATTTCATTTTTTTATCGTGACCTCTTTGGTGCAACTTCATGCACACTGCCGCGTTCATACGAGCTAGTATTCCAAACAGGGCTTGAAACCGGTTCAAGATTTACCGGTATTATAACGGTTAAACCGGTTTTATCGTAAAATTCCGTTCCGCAGCGGAACCAAATAAGAGTGATACTGTGAACCTAAATAAACTGGTTAATCCTAGACGCTTTCGACGATCGCAACGCGACTTGCTTTTTGACCGAATATTCTTCGAAAGAGGTTATACTAATTATCAGATTCTTCAGAATTATTTCTTTTGTCATTATATTGTTTTTATAATATAATTGACATTACAAATAGCAAATTGCGCTTGTAAAAAGCAACTTTGGCTGTTGTGACAGACGAGGAACCCCGTGTCTTACGCAATCCGGGCGTATTATATGTTTTCATAGTGACAAAACACTATAAAAACAAAATAATAATTTTAATTAACATTTACAAAAATATGTCGAACAATTACCACAGTACGTATCTGATAGGATATATAAACAAAATACGTTTTATTGAATAAAAACAAATGTAAATGCGCTCACCGTTCGCAGATCTTAACGAAGTTGAGGTGGTTGTCCTGCCTGAACGAAAAGTTGAACCGGTTAGTGAAAAATACCCATATTTTTCCAAACCGGTTTAAGAACCGGTTCAACGGAACATAACCGTTTTCAAAAAGTTCCACCTATATTTTCGTTAAACCGGTTCAAAAAAAAATACCGGTTTCCAAGCACCATGATTCCAAATTCGAAACTGATTACACCATATGGGCTGCGATGGATTTTGTTGTGTCTTGTAAATGTCAACGTTTTTGAGCCGTCTTTGCGTCCGACAACCGAGGAGCGGCATTTGAATGTTTACAAATAGACCAGTAAGATGAGTCGATCTCCCTTAAAGAATGACTTAATATTTCTTTGTATCTTGTGATTAGCTAAATAAAAAAGGGTAATCTTTGAAGAGGGGTTTATTAAAAACACAACGACATCGACCGAGAGCAGCGAATAATTTCCGTACTATATTTCGGCCCATAAGCTGAGATGGGTCACTTTAAGTCAACATTTTGTGACTCGTAATCGAACGTTGCTAAGTAAGTGAAGCATAAAAATATTTATAACCCATCTTAACTCTAAATTTTAAAACTTTAAAATTTTTTCTCTCAGACAATTTAATAACACGAGTTATTTTCATCAATTTCTACCTAGTTTCAAACTGGCCACTTCACATACTAACATTATCGACAATGGTCCGAATCTCCCCGCTCCAAAAAGACATATTACACAGTGGACGGTCAACTAACTTTGTTGGACATAATCTGAAAGTTTTGGAGCAAACATTCACTAAGTTAGATTAAATAAAGAGAAAAAAGAGTGGAGAGTTCCGTTTGCAGTGCGATTCAGCAATCAGATTCAAATTAAAAGTTTTTTTAGTGTTAACTTTAATTAACGTAAGTACACAATCCGCCATGCGAAATTAAAATACAGTATGAAGAAATAAAAGGATAATCTTAAGTATCCGTGAGGAAATATGACAGTAAATAGGCGTACTTTTAAACTAATTAACTGCTTGTAAGTTTTTAGTTCTCTTTTTATCATTCACGGTAAAGAAAAAAAAAGGAATTTGATACACTACCAAGGCTATGAACTTCACATTTGTTTCTTGACATAATTAACCTAGTGGCTACATTATCAGCAGCAAACTAATGTCACTAAGCCCATAGATCATAGTGACTTATTAAGAGCACCAGACTCAAACATGAAAACGAGGAGATAATCCCGTTTGATTGATTGGAAAGAGCGTAGGCCCGGTTTGCCAGAGGTTGCAAGTTCGATTTCGTCTGTGCGCCATTTTTGATTTCTTATTTCATCATATAAGAATACAAAATAACACTGTGAGTGTCAATAATATTCTAAATCATTAATTGAGTGAAGCTAGAAAATGGTGTGACAACCGTTTTAACAGTACAAACAACTCATTTTTCTAAACAAAAGAAGTTTACAATTAAATAAGAAACCAAAAACTTGCGCGGCTGGAGATTCAAAACTATACTTTATTAAGATTTCTTGTACCGTCATTTATCCACTATTTCAAGTGTTTAACTAAATAGTTTTCATGTGCCTATCTAAAAGTGTAAAGTGTGAATCAACTTTGCACACTGTTTCGTAACGTGCACTTATAATGTGTAAATGATAATGTTTATATAGCATATAAATTGAATAGACTTACAAAATAGGTCATCATCATTATCAGCCATAGGACGTCCACTGCTGAACTAGGCCTTCCTCATGGCTTTCCACAGCGATCTTGTCGGTGCAAACCCTATGCTGCGTCGCTTGTCAAAGGGTCTCCAGTCTAGAATAATTCTGCCCCAACGACCATCAGTTCTTCGCGCTATATGCCCAGGCCATTGCGACTTGAGCTGACTGATTCTCAAGGCTATGGCCGTCACCATAGTTCCTCTACGTATCTTCTCATTTCTGATTGGATCTCGTAGAGAAACACCAAGAAAAATATATAACGTAAAACGTAGGTAACGTAAAACATTTTGCCTACTTGTTGCCTATTTTTGGCTCAGATGTTTTTTTACGGAACTCCATAAAAGCATCGGTGACCAGTTAAGAAAGGCAAATTTGATATGGGTTGAGTTAACAATTCCATTGCGTATATTCCAGAAAACTCCACCGAAAAGACGCGAAATGGAGTTTATATGGATTGAAATACCGTTACGACGGTAAAAGGAAAATAACAATAACGTTATTGCTTACCGTTAAATATACTGATATGATGTACAGTCGCAAGCACATGAGGTTACCCACTTTTGTTGCAAACTAGCCCTTATTACAACTGTGTAAGATACCTTGTTTACCTTGACGAACTTTTGTCCGTACTTTGTTTGGTTCTGTGGAATAGAACGACAACTTACTGAAATAGGTTTGCATCCACACACGTGATGTGACACAGATGTATGTGTGGGTTGTTTTTAATGAAAGAATTCTAAAGCCGGCACGTTAGCAACGTTCGTGTCGTAAGGCAATAATGCCAATGGAAATAGGAAAATGCAATACGCCTTTTTGTTTTTAATAATTTTTAGGGTTCCGTCTCTCGAAAAGAAAAAACGGAACCCTTATAGTATCACTTTGTTGTCCATCTATCAAGCCCCTTTTTCTCGGGATCGCGAGGAGATATATCAGGAGTTCAGTCCATTGGAACTGTAAAAAAAACAAACTTCTAAGCCATTGCTGTCAGAAGGTATGCTTATATTATATTTAAGGGAATTTAAACCTTAAGCGAAGAAGGAATGAAGCATTTTTTTATAGAAAATTTAGAGGAAAAAATTCGAAAACCAAATTTTTTGATACATCACAGATTTTTACGGAGCCCTCGGTGCGCGATTCCGACTCGCACTTGACCGGTTTTTTTGCAAAATAAATACTTATATATTTTATATGTATAATGTATCAACCATCAAACAACAAGTTTATTCGGGCGAGTTTGTGAACCCTCGCAACTTAGCTGTAACGACTTATTTAATGGGTTTTTCATAACTTGTTATGGTTATTTATGTTGGTAGTTATACAGGGGGCTTGTTTTGATTAATACATCGCTATTCTGGAGAAAGTTTTATTGTGGATCGATGTTTGTGTGTTTTGCCACTTAGAACTTTTTCAGTAGTTTGTTCTGTCATTAAAAGGGTAGAGCGGATATTTTGTGATACTCTAAAAACTCAGATTAATGACGTTCTGTAAAATGTTAGTTACGGCAACCATTTTTAAGAGTGATTAGACAAAAATGCAAGAAATTTTATGAAAGTGCATAAGATATTATTTATTTTTTACTCATTTACCATATTTTTAACTTCATGTCTATTTGTTCTATTTGAGAATAATTGTAAAAATTTATTGATAAAAATAAAAAAAGTCTTGTTTTGCCCTTTCATCTATTACCACTAATTACAATAAAAACATAGATCAGACCCAGAAAACTGAAGCAGCATATTTTGTATTGCTCTAACTCAATCGTTTTTCAGTCGCAGTATGTAAAAATATCCGACGTTTATTAAATATCTTTTCAGGAAAATGTAAAAAGGCAATATTAAAAGGTTTTTTTTCATGCAATATATGAAGATATAAGATAAGAGTAGAGTTTTAACCTTTTTACCTTGTACCTTTTTACCGACTTCAAAAAAAATAGGCAATCAATTCAATGTGAATGTAAGTGATATCGTTGGAATTTTCTAATATTTGAGTATGTTGACCTATGAAGGCTTCCAAACACGTGTGCAAAATTTCGTAAGTGTATGCATGTTTGTATGTATGTCCTTGGATTCCTCAAAAACGAAATGTCATAGCGAGATGATTCTTTCTTAATTTTATCAGGTACTTCAACTTAGGGTACACTGTAAGTTTCTTCAAAATTGGTTCGTTAGTTTTAGACATGGGTACTTAATCACTAAAAATAATGAAATAAAAATTTAAAAAAATAAACTGCCTTTTAATAAAGCTGATTTAAATCTTAAAATGACGCGTTTGTCTTCTATTAAGTGAAACGAATTCTTTTGGAGTCGGTGTCGGTGCATGATGTGTGTAGACTGACAATGAACCTTAGCTTGAAATCAGACACTGACAAAATAATTTGTTTCTTATAAATATAAGACAAAATATGCGTTATTTTAAGCTTATTAGTCAGTTTTTTGAAAGCGGTTTAATTTTTTTTTTAAAGTAATAATGACAAATGGTAATAATGGCATGCTGCTGTGCTATATGTAAATACTAATATAAAAGAATTATATTTCCTTCAAATTGCTCCGAAATAAGGACTAGAGACAAGATTTACAGGTGTAAAAAATTTACGAACTACATTTTGAGGTATAATGCAATAAAAACCAAAAAAAATAACATGTTCCAATAAACTTTGACCAAAGACGCAGCGTAGGATATTCACCGACAAGATGGATAGATGACCTCGTAAAGATTGCAGGACCAAAATGGATACAGATCGTTTGTGATTGTTCGCTGTGGAAAACTGGAGACCTATGTTCAGCAGTGGACGTCCATTGGCTGTACATGACGATGATGATATTCCAATAAATCATTACGTTGAAACTCAATAACATCGGTTCACCGGTTTAAGCGCATTTGTAATGCTAGTCAAGTTATAGGTACATAGAATTTCGTGCATGCCTGTTAATATCGGGAATTTGGCTTGTCTGCAAACAATATATTCAAGTTTAACTGAATACCTCAACTATTGAATAATGTCTCAAAGCAAACATTGCAACCAGATAGCCCCTAACTCAACTAAGCTATGTTGTGCATAATATGTCAGAGGCAAGCTCTATAATTATTATTCGGCAGCATAAAAACAATTAGTGTTTTTTTTTAAATAAATTAATAAAAAATAAAATGAAGACATGCAACAAAAAAAAATCTTATGAACTTGCTATTCGAAAACGAAACCATTTCCTTGCGGCAAGGAGGCAATGGTGCTGGCTGCGTTGCCTCGTTGGATAGATATGTTAATCCCTTGAGCTTGGAATCAGCCAGTTTTATTTTTAGCCGTAACAGAATCTAGTTGTGGAGCAATTTTTCTACACAGCAATTTAGCAAAAGGTCCCCACGGCCCGAATGTTTCAACGCCAAACGTTGAAAAATCATAGTCACTTGCAAGTGAGACGTACTTACGACGCTTGTCTAATTTTCAATCATAAAATCAAGGGATATGTTTTTTTTATTAAAAAGGTTTTTTCAACTGCAATATGAAATTTCAAATTTGATAATTTAAGGCTTAATTCAGTATCCTTTTCAGAAGATATTTATTAAAAGACGTTTAAAGGCACAGAAGCTGTTTTAAACTCACTTTATGTAGATTTATGAACCCTAGAATATCTCCTGTGGCTTAAATTAACAATACCCAAAATTCGGCTGAGCCCGTGTAACAAAGCGTGCATCCAATCCATACTTTAATCAAGGTCTCTCAAAGAAGGACTGTACTTAACCCTGCCACAGTCAAGTTGTTTAAGAAAGCTCATGAAGTGTATAGCACAAGATTTTTTTACTAAAACATTTGCTCCTAAACCAGTGAATATTTATAACAACTAAGGTCCGATTTTACCAATGTCAAGCATGGAAGTATCGTCATAGTTCCCAGTACAACCACCAGGTGGCTCTCGAAAAATGTTGTGACAAAATTGTCGTCGTGTATTTATTGATTGAGAAGATTTTTCGAAAGAAGCTTAAAATACACATGTTGTGATAAGTCTTATCTGTCGCTCGTAAAATAAACCTTAAACTAGACAGTCAATCAGATCATAGGTGTATGTTATTTAATTTGCATTTGTGTGAGAAGTACTCATCTTTCAGCATCCAATTGTTTCTTTGCATTAAAACTAAACATAACATTATGTTTACTTACTGCTCATGCAAGTTTCCTTACACTGGCACTCCATACAAGCTTCTACTATTGGAAATTACCTGAAAAGAAAAGAAATATCATCAAACAGGATAATAAAAATCCAAATCAAGCCCTACTCGTGTTAATGCTATAAACCCGTACGTTCGTGAGGATGGATGTATGTTTGTTACTCCTTCATGCCAAAACTACTGAATGGATTTTGATGAAACTTTACAAAAATAAAATCATACATCAGAATAACAAAAAGGCTATTTATAGTGATATTTTGTGAGATGGGATAACGTAAATACGTGGGTGAAGCCGAGAAGAACCCTTGTATATTATTATAAAATAACAGCATGTCTCACATATATACACAACAAACAAGTCACAAGTCCTCGTGTAAATCTTTCTTCTTTACCCAGGTCTTTTGATATGCATTTATACAAACTTTAAAAGCTAGGAGGTAGTCAATTGAATGTGTATGTTCGTAATATTGTTGGAATTTGATAATATTTGAGTATGATGATCTATAAAGGCTTCCAAACTGAGTGCAGCGTGCTGATCAATAACATTACGTTTTGTGAAACTAACTTATAAGCTCATTATTAGTAGACTTTGTTCTTAATGAGTCTATCTTAGTTCTTAAATCCAAAAAAAAAACACGTGAAAAGTTTTGAATGTATATTTGTATATTTGTCCATTGATTTCTCAAAAACAAGAAGTCATAGCATAAATGATTATTTTTAAGTTTGATTAAGTTTATGCTAACTTAGGGTACAGTGTAAGTTTCAGCCATTAATAACTAAAAAGTATAAAATAAATAAAAAACACCCTTAAAAATTTGTCTTCTGTAATGGACAAAACCTTTTGAACTTCCCATAACAGGTGGCAAATGTGTTATTTTGAGGTTTTTAGTCAGTTATTTGGAGGCGGTAGATGTTATAATATGTTTGCGTTTAGTGTTTTTCCACTATGCAAAGTTATTGTTATACATTTTAGATTAAAGTTGTACAAGTAACTTGTTTAACTTACTAGTATTGGAACCTTTCTTATTACCATAATTTCAAAATTGTCCTTTAGTTTAAATTATTTAGTTGATATTGTTTTCTTTCTACAATGCTGAGTACGACGTTAAAAAGTCTACATATAAGATGACAAACACTGTAAATATTACTTTAGATAAGTGTATACAATGTATAAAGTAAAATCGTATTGAGTGATAATATTTTAACTGTGTGTTTGTTTACATCATTGAAAGAATACACTATCATTGGTTTTTAGATAATGAAGTTTTTATTTATTTTTTATTTTTCTAAGCGCTGATTTTTCAATAGAAGAAGAAGAATAATAAGAAATATTCGTCAAACAAAATACAATATGGCTTATTTGAAAACGTCACCTAATTGTCAGCAATCATACGTAACTGTCATTTTTTAAAATCTGTCGCTTTATAATTTATCAGTCTGATAAGTTTTATCTAACCATTGAAAAATCGGTCCTTACAAAGATAATAACGTTTGTTAAACATCAACGTATCAATTTTAATAGTTATCTACGTAATCGGCTTTGCCTATCTCATTTCGAGTCCCAATCCTCCTTTATCTCTTATCTTAAAATTAATTAATAAAAAAGATAAACCTAAAAATATAATTACCTTAATTTCTAAGTTTCTCAAAAACGAACAAATAAAAACCCAAAGTGTTTTTAACCAAAATAAATCATTTTCTGTGCTGAATCGGCCCTATAAATATTATCACTTAAAACTTATTATCATATAAACGGTCGGTGTATCTTTTAAATAAAATAAATGTTCTGGCACCAATCCTAGCAAATAGAGTGATCTGTCTGTTCTATCCCGAGCTACGTCATGCTCAGATATTCATAGGGTCCTCGCAGAAAAAGGGTCTTTTAAAATGCCCCTCTTGTTCCGAGTACTTGAGATGAGCTTCAATAGTTGCGTAACAATCCGATCACGTTTGTAGTGAGCACTTGTCTTTTGTGCCTTACCTTGGACCTGTATTAGAGGTAGCTGAGAAGGGTCGATACGTACACGTGTTGTGGGCTATGTCCTTTTTTAACCTAACCTATATTGAACCACAGATTAATATTCGTATTTTTATTGTTGTATTAGCGGTCCCTCACAAATGCGTCTGCGCGTTTTGAGTTTGCCCCCTTCTCTCCCATCGCAGCGTAATGTTTTATAGCTTAAGCCTTCCTCGATAAATAAGCTATGAATGAATGAATTTATTTCAGACCGTGATCCATATTCCTGTTAGTAACAAAATTGAACTTGGCCTGTGTTAGTAAAATATATTTTAAAACAATGAAAGATGCCGCCTAAAAGAAGCCGTCCAAGCTCAATCCAGCGCTCTAGCTTCGGCGAGTCTCACCGGTTAGCCAATGCCACCAGGATGCTCTTTGTACGGATAACAGCACGTCAAGGTAAACACTGCGGTATTTTAGTCAGTTGTAATAAGGGCTAGTTTTCAACAAAAGTGGGTAACCTGATGTGCTGGCTACTGTACAGTTACGGAGGCGATCTAGGACTAAGACGCACCGCTCTGGATCAACGTGTGAAAGCCGTCAGTATGCGCCCCAGCGAACATAGCTTTCCTACACAAAATAGTTTATTAAATCGGTGTAGTAGTTCCTGAGATTAGCGCGTTTAAACAAGCAAACAAACACAAACTCGTCAGCTTTGTAATATTGGTACAGAATCTTAATAATTACAAATGATACAACTACGGTAGCCTAGTAATTATATTACTGGGGTAGCCTAGAAATGAAATTTGACATATTGTATCGTGAAGATAACAATAGACTTTGAAATATCTTCAATGTTTTGGCGCAACACTGGTGATTTAGTGTAACCAAGCTTGGTTAGTATAAAAAATAATGTATTTGGTATTTTGGGCAGAAACTTCATTAAAATAATACGCATATTCTTAGAACAACTTTAGCACATAAATACTCCGAAAAGATTTATTTATAAAACCCTGAAACTTGCATTAGCACTATCTACAGACCTAAGTTTATACCACTGCTTGTTTCCATAAATCACTGAATAACCTATTCACTACTACTACTATAAAGGAATTTCCCTCATAAGAAATGTTGCAACATTTTCCTTCAAACAGACGCGTTATATTACGTGCTCAATATTGACGCGTTGCGGCAAAGGGTTCTACTGTGTACGACATACGACCTATTGGCTTACGAACGAAGGGACTTTAGGTGCTACCCGGATTTTCAACGCGCACATCTGCGCCACTTTAGTAGAAAAACCATAACTCGTTAAATAAAAGACCAAAATCAAATCAAAATCAAAAAAATATTTATTCAATTTAGGACACAATATGCCACTTATGAACGTCAACCAATCAAAAATCTGGTACACACGATTGTAGTACAAGTTCTATAGTTTATTTTACGTTTAAATTATTTTTAAAGTAAACTTTACTGTAGTTTGAGTTAGAAAAACTGCTAAATATGGCCACTTTTGGCATTTTTTCTAACTGTAACTACAGATAACTACTTTAGAAACAATTTAAACGTACTAAATAAACTGTAGAACCTGTAATACAATCTTGTTTATCAAATTTTGGATTGGTCTTTTATTTCACGAGTTATGATTTTTCTACTAAAGTGGCGCTATTGTGCGCGTTAAAAATCCGGGTAGCCCCTTAACATACAATCCTGGGGGCGTATCGCGATCTTGCTCTAATCCGTTCAAGTTCCAGGCAGTTTAATTTAACTATACTCTTATTTTAATAAGATATACTAAAATGACATTTGGTGGAATGCCACTTTTTTGTAATTGAAAAATAGTGTTGTTTATAAACAGATGACAAATTAAATATTTATTCAATAGTTGCTTTTAAATGATTAAATAGATATAGTTTGAGTTCGTGTTGTGCAGAAGTTTAAAAGCTTAAAACAAAGCAATGTTATTATAACAAAACTTCAAACATAATCCGTTTTAAAATCATGTATTCAAAGAAAACCATCGTTTTATAATGTACTAGCGGTCCCCCGCGACTTCGTCCGCGCGTTTTGAGTTTGCTCCCTCCCCTCCCGTCGCAGCGTCATGTTTAATATACTAAAGCATTTCTCGATAAATAAGCTATCCAACACAGAAATATTTTTCAAATCGGTCCAGCAGTTCCTGAGATAAGCGCGTTCAAACAAACAAACTCTTCAGCTTTATAATATTTTAGCGCAAGCGCACGTTGTACTTAAGCTGCGAACATTATTTTGGTGCGGAGTTATGTTAAAACGGTGATAGCTCCTAAGATATTTATTGAAATCAAATTATATAAAGGGCAACTTGGTTCTATATGAAATGCTCGTGATGATGAATGTAATTATTTTGATAAGAATAAATACCTGTGTGTATAATACACCTCTAAAAATAATGCATTATTTTTTTACAAATTTATTAACATAAAAAAGGTTGTAGTAAGTCAACCATAAAAGATAGACATATGCTGTCGCGGACTTTATTATAGAACTCTTAATGCTGAACAATCCTGTCATACATGATTTTTGTGTAACTCAAGCGGTTTCCGCAGCGTATGCAGCGGAAGCTCTCAAAAGGAATATCTTTCTCCCGTTTTCGCAACATTTTTCATTTCTGCTGTGGTCTTATGAGTCGTATCTTTATGTTATATAGCCTAAAGCCTTCCTCGATAAATGGACTATCCAACGTAAAAAGAATTTTTCAAATCGGGCTAGTAGTTTTTGAGATTAGCGCGTTCAAACAAACAAACAAACAAACAAACAAACAAACAAACAAACAAACAAACAAACTCTTCAGCTTTATAATATTAGTATAGATTTATAGAAAGTATAAAAAAAACAAAATTGTTTAATTTCAGTAAGAATATTCAGCAATGGCTATTGCAAGTGAAAGAGCTGAATTTTTTACTCATCACTTATTTATAGCTGTATTAATCTCTTAACATGTATTATGTACGACGACCCTTCTGGTTTAGTGGTCGAGAAATCGCCTACTACGCAGCGGGTGCGGGTTCGATCCCCGCACAAAACAAACATTTGTGTGCATGAACATGTCTGTTTGCATTGGTCTGGGTGTTTTCTATGTATATCATGTATGTATTTACAAACGAAAAGTATTTAAGTATTATATCCTTTGTCTGGCACCCATAACACAAGCTTTGAGTAGCTTACTTTGGGACTAGATGGCGATGTGTGGGAATGTCCAAAGGATATTTATTTATTATTATTCAAAATAACTTTGTTCATATTTTTGAAAAATCATATCTCATGTTCAATTAATCGCCCACGATTTGATTATTACAAAACTGTTTGTACTACGCTACATTTAAAAAAAGCGATTGAAGTTGGCACTCTGTTCCATCAAATTAAAATCAGATATAACTTAGAATAACTTAGATAAACTTATTAGGCTGATGGATACTCCATGCTATCCATGAACTGCATTATATAGTGTCAAGTAATTAAACTTAATTATTAAAATGTATTTATTTTCTCATTAGTTTTTAAGATAAATGTTGCAATACTCAACAGGGTCATTAAGAATTAAGCCTTAAACTAATTTCAAGACCTTAATATACACTTAATGGCAATAAAAAAAATGGAATTTTAATTTAAACAATTAAAAGGTATTTCTATTTCATTCACTCGTGAAGCGCTGTCTCACGCTAGAAGCAGGGAATCAAACCTCAACATCCTACGTTATCCGAGCGCTTGCCTATACCACTTGAGCTTTAGCGATTGCTTTCTTGAAAACGTCGGATACATAATTTATTATAACGCAACTTGCGACATACCTAACCACAACTCAAAACATTACATTACAGTGTAGGACCTCAGAAATAAATACCACGAGGTTGGTCTCCCCAGGAGAGTGCACTTAATACCTTCCCACCTGACACTCTAAAGTTAGTATACTTTATTAAAGTACTTGTGTTCTTACTTCCTTTAAATTAACGGTTACGGTTTGTCATATTTTAGTTTCCATTTTACATTCACACTTCAGTGACAATGTTGCAATGTGAGTGTTAGAATATTCTAAGTTCAACACGTTTAAGAGGTATGCGGATTTGATTAAATACTATTTCGTATAGACGGAAGAAAGGATAGCCATGTAGTTAACTTCTACACGAGTTATATTAAATTTATTCAGTAGGTGTATTCTACTTATGAATGCTAAAAGTTACTAAAGAATATAATAAATAATTCAAACTCGATTCTACTAATGTTAGATAAGGAATATTCGTCGAATGTGATACAACACCCCTAATTGAAAACGTCATCTATTTAACAGCAATCATTTATGAAAATGACATTTTAAAATCGGACGTTTTATACTTATTCGGTCGGATAAGTGCTATCTGACGTTGGAAGAATCGACCCTAAAGAGCTTAAAATAACGCATGTGTTTTCAATTTAGGAGAAACAAATTATTTTGGAGACGGTGCATAGAATCAAGCTAACGTAAACCAACAGTTTACGCACATCATACACATAAGACGGTCAGTCGGGTTTTTGAGGCGGTTTAATTTTTTATTCCTCATTTTTTGTTATTACCCATATCCCAAAAACTACTGAGCCGATTTTGATGAAACTTACACTCTACCCTAAGTTGGAATATACCTAATTGAAGAAGAATTATCTCGCTATGACTTCTCTTTTTCGAGAAATTCGTGGACAAACAATTATACAAATATACATACACTTACGAAATTATACATACGTGTTAGTGTAAGGCGTCTAACCTTACTAGATCAACATACTCAAATATCAAAAAATTGAAACAATTTCAAAAACATACAGATTGAATTTATTAACTCCTTTTTTGAAGTCGATAAAAACCAACAAGAGACAAAATAAAGAATCAAACTTTCCTCTTTGTTTACCTTTTTAAAAATTGTCTGATGTTTATTGAGAAAAGACGCATACTGACAAAGAGATATTAATGTAACTTCAATATGGCTTAAGAATCATAAAGAATATAACTAGAATGCGTTAAAATTTAACTAACATACGAAACTTTGAAAACCCACATCAAGCTAAGTGGTCTATTATGTAATAGCTCAATTAGTAGGTATTGCTAATGAATTGTTCCTCGCTCGGGTTGGTTTCGTTTTAATAATTAGGTGTTCTTATACTGATTCTATAATTATTAGAATAGCTCTAGGCGCAGTTCCTCACTACGTCCGATCCGAATCCAGTACGAACCCGTGAAAATAAATTATAACCCTCTTATTCATTATCATCATCATCATCATTATCAGCCAAAGGACGTCCATTGCTGAACATGGTCTGCATCCAGTTTGATCCTGCGATCTTTATAAGGTCGTCTGTCTATCTTGTTGGTGGACGTCCTACGCTGCGTCTTTGGTCGGAGGGTCTCCAATCCAGAACTTTCCTGCCCCAACAGCCATCAGTTGCCTGCCACTTGAGCTTACTGATTATCAAGGCTATGCCCGTTACCTTAGTTATTCTACGTATCTCCTAATTTCTGATTCGATCCCATAGAGAAACGTCCAGCATAGCCCTCTCCATCGCTCGTTTTGTGATTTTGAGCTTCTTTAGAGACCCATAGTTAGAGACCATGTTTCGGATCCGTATGTCATCACTGGTAACACACACTGGTTGAAGACTCTTATTCAAAATAATGCAAACAGTGTTATAAACCTATTTTAAGTATTACACTGTTTTGTCTCCTTCTTTCTTGTCGCTATCATCATTTGACAGAAAGTGACAAAACAGTGTAATATTTAAAGGAGGTTTATTAGACTGTTTGAGTTATTATGAAATAACCGGCCAAGTGCGAGTCGGACTTGCGCACTGAGGGTGCCGTGCCAACTGTACTTAATTAGGGAATCCACTTACTTCCACTTAGAATTCTTCTCGACAAGCTCGAACGTCTCCAAAATTTCTGTATTAAGATAATCTATGGTTTACGAAAGTATGATCATATCTCCGAATACCGCTCTCGGCTCAAGTGGCTCCCAATACGACTTCGGCGTAATTTTCATATTCTCTGTTCATTTTACTCCATACTTTTCAATCCGAAATTCCCACCTAATCTCAAGGAGCGCTTTCATTTTCTGCAGCCGTCGCGAGGTCTTGACTCTTGACATACGGTCATCGAGAAAACTCCACCTTGAATCCCCCTGTCACACAACGAGCTATTATTCTAATTCTTTTACAGTTCAATCAGTACGACTGTGTAACTCCTTACCCCTTCTTATTAGGCAGTCAACTTCAATAACTGTTTTAAAAATTAGCCTAAAAGAACATATTATCTCTTTAAAATAATTGTCCTTTTTTTCACATTGGTTTATATGTATGTAAAATTATGTTTGTAATTTATATTGTGTTAGTATATAATTACATTAATTTGTTTTATTTATAATTATGTATTTTGATTTTTATGATTGTATTTATTAATGTATATACGAATATATGTATGTTTATTATAATATATTATTAATAACATAATTTGTCTTAATTTATTATGCACATAATACCCCTTTCTATAAGTTCATTATTTCTTTACCCAAAGGTTGTCTGAAAGAAATCGCTTATAGCGATAAGACCGCCTAAATTGTACATTTCCTCGAAATGAATTTGTTAAATTAACCTTTCTGATGTGCAATAAGGAGTTATCTATCTATCTATCTTTTCTTCTATCTATTCTTTCTTTGACGACCCGTCTGGTGTAGTGGTCGAGAAATCGCCTACTACGCAGCGGGTTGCGGGTTTGATCCCCGCACAATACAAACATTAGTTTGCATTAACATGTCTGTTTGTATTGGTGTTGGGTGTTTTCTGTGTATATCATGTATGTATTTACAAACAAAAAGTATTTAAGTATTATATCCGTTGTCTTGCACCTATAACACAAGCTTTGAGTAGCTTACTTTGGGACTAGATGGCGATATGTGGGAATGTCCAAAGGATATTTATTAAAAGGATATTAATCTATCTTAGTAAAATACCACAATATTTTGGAGACAGCAAATATAACTTTGTTTTTCATAATGTTTGTATGATAAACAAAGTTATGTTTGTGGTTGTTGAAAATGTGCTCTTTCTAAAAACCTACTAGTTCGATCTCGTTGAAACCGATTTTGTTGAAAGTCTTTGTCAAGATCTACATCATGTATTTTTCAAAACTTGCACTCGCTTAGTTAGATGAGGGGGGACGCCCATTTTACTTCTTTGGCAGCGTCTGTCTCTCAAACGTTGTACTTTAAGAGACAATGGTTTGTGAAACCGCGATGTCATTTTAATAGACCTATCTATAGACACCCTACACACTTATAGTATTGATTTTTTTTGGTTTTAGTTTCTGTATATTTAAGGTATATCATTTTTTTTGTATGAGAATCATAATGCGGTGAACAGGATAAATTTACTTACTAAGTTTCAACTGTGTAATACTAATAGTTTCAGAATAAAGTGGCTCTGACATACGGACGGACAGACAGACAGTCTTGACGAAACTATAAGGGTTCCGTTTTTTGCCATTCGGCTATTCTAAAAAGACATTATCACAGACATATTAAAAACATAGCTGTCCCAAACCAAAGCTATGAAGTCATTGAACGTAAATCTATTTCAGAACTCGTGCCAGTGCCAAGAGAAGCTGTTTAATTGACAGTTCTTTCAGACGGCCGCGATTTGTACATCATGCTGTCTCACTTTTTGGGTCAATGTCATCTGTTTGGGTTAACTAAAGATTTACTAATAGCATCGTTTGTTTGTTTGATTTCAGTAAACTGTTTTCAGCAAACATGTTTGTTATTTGTAGGTTTGTTATTATTTAGGGAATATTTTCGTTTCATGAATAGAACCCAAAATTACTTTTAATATTTGAAAATATGAATACGTATAGTATACAGGGTCTATCAAAATTAACTGCATCACTTCTTGAGGCATACTCTGATGCACAAATACGACAACTTTTTGTATGGGACCAACATGGTTATCCCAAAAAAAAATTCTCTCCCATACTAGAGTGCCGATCAGCCGATGCTTGTTTGTTTGGAGAAGTCAAAAAAATATTTTGGATTTCGATCTCTGTCCCATACAAAAAGCTGTTGTATTTAAGCAGCAGAATCACCTCCGAAAAGAAATGCAGTTAATTTTGTTACACCCAGTGTAGTTTGCCTTCCTTATATTGTCTAATTCGTCTTAAGGAAATCAAGTTTTTATACGTAACTTAAACAAAGATTATATAATGTCTATACATAAGTACTAATAAGTATTATGTACAACAAATTCATAAGTAAAATTGAAACTTCGATTTCGAGGTAAAGTGGAAATTTTGCACTCTTGTTAAGAAGCCTTAATAGATCAACATACTAAAATTTTATCTAATTCTGACTATAACACATTACAGATCGAATTAATAACCTCCTTTTTTTGAAGTCGGTAAAACCATACCCAGAAGATACTTTAAAGAGAAAATCAAAAAATAGCTACTCAAACTCGCTACTTCAGTTTGACTCTCAACAATAATGCTTGCGAAATAATAAGCTCCCATACATAATGTCCTTTCACAAACAGACTCGCATTACCATACTCCTTATATGCCCCACTTCATCTAAGACCCATATAATTTATTCACTCCATACTGACCACAGACTATGCCACACAAAAACGAAAATCCTAAATGTCCACTTCACTCTCTAATAAATGGCCCCATATTTCACTTGTACAGTCTAATACAAAAGTGCTTATCGCTAATAAAAAATAATATCCCGGCCAGTTTCAGCCTCTTCACAATATCCACGACCTTTGACAAAAGACAGTCGGCTAGTAAGGGATGTAATCGACCGTATTTTCAGCTGGTAGTAGCGCTGTCGCTCGATAGTCCACTATCGATATTACAATGAAAGTTACGCAAAAGTTGTATTATAGCAATGGTATCGATAGCTCAGTTTGGTGCATCGTGCTATCGCCACACAGCAATAGTATCGATAGTATGAAAGCTCAATGTGAATGCACTATTTATAGAATCGATAGTTATATTATTTTTATGCTGTATGATTTTGGAGTTGCAGTGTCGACGACGTTGAGAAGACCAAGTAAAACACTCTTAAATCAATCACGGCATTTATTGTTCGTAGTTGGATTCACATATATCAGTTGCTTTGACTTAATACTAAGATGCGTATTCATCTGTCTAAAACTGACAGTAAGTAATTGACATTAAAACGGTGCGTTCAGAAATGCTGAACGCCACATGTTGATTACCAGATCTGAGATATTGATAGTATCGATTATTTTCTAGGACAAAAAAAAATGTGATTTTCGGTTAAAAATTCACAGATCCACACATAGTGCAAAAAAACACAAAAAAATACACAGAAACAGAAAAAAGTTACAATACGACTAATAACAGTTACCTTTCCATGCCAGCCAGGCCAAGCCCCTGGAGAAACTGTCGCTGGTTTTCAGTGAGCCCCTGCTGAGTGCACACAGATATTGGCACCAACAGCACATTTATAACGTACCTAATTTGTAATCATATTTTTTACCGATAGTCAAGCTAGGATAGTTGGACAACGCTAGCTGGAAGGCTCGTTATGGCGTCTGGCTCGTGAGACAGACTAACCGCTTTTGTACGCGTCTGTAGTTTTTCGTAAGACCTGGTGGCAATGTGTTTGCCGCTAATTATTTCGGTGTCACAGCTGAGTTAGGGTAATGTTTCAGAAAACAGCTTGCACTAGACAGACATTTCAAGTAAAACTTGTTAGTGAGAAATTGTTTGAGCGAAAATTAGCAAGTAGTATTCATAATACTTTACTGAAACTAAGTAAGACTGGAAAACTTAAAGTCGAATGGCAGTTTTAAAACATATTCTAAAGAGGCCAGAAATAAAATGGTTTTGGAACTTTTGGATCTCTTTTTGGTCCGCCTTTTATATTTTGTTTGAAAGTATTGGTACGCATGAAAACCCTTAAAACACGATTCCTTACAATATTTTATTCATAAAATATTGTCGTATAATATTATATTGTCGTATCTCATAAGATATGTACATCAAGCTGTAAAAACATAATATCTTTAACTCAAACTTTACATCCATATTTTTTAGTAATGCACAAAAGTCTTATTAAATATTTTCGTGTATTTTTAAGTAAAAGGATGCTCGATTTTTGTTTTATATTTTAAGCAGCTTACAATTTGAAAACCTGACACGTTACGTAGTTTTATCAAAGTATATTTTCAATATTGTTAGTTTTTATTTAAGATACATCCGAGGCCAATCTAAAACCCGAGTGAGCACCATACTAAAAGTTACAAAACCCTTTAAAGATGTCTTTTTGACTTTTTACATACTTAAAATCTATTAGAGACACAGCGAGACTCCTGACATACTGTGACGTTTAGCATCGATGCAGCATCGCGACTCACGCAATGAACAGACTTAATATATCACATTTACGCATCGATGAACAAGCGCGACTGCATCGATGCTAACACGCATAGTATCGATGCAGTCGCCAATAAACAGTACTCTTAGACTGGTTGGACTGGAACCAACCAGTTCTTCTACTTATAGTGAGATAAATTAGATTATTCTAGGAATTTAGTGATAAAATTAGTGGTAATTTTTTGCCTGTCTGATTATGTACCTACCTAACTAATTAGGTAATAAGGTAATGACGAAGCCTAAATGTATACGAGTAACTTTGGATACGGCTTATTTCTTTTCTCCCGGCGGCGGCCCCATCCCGCCCCGTCCTTGTAGAGACGGGCCAAGTACTTGGTTAATACTCGGTACTCGGTGTGCTCAGTGGATTTAGATACTCGTACTCGGGCGAATAACTCCGTTTAATTCCGAGTATACTCGGTTTAAATTAAAACATATTTAGGTAGATTTGTCGTCGTAAAAACCTTTCGTCCAAATGCTACTTTGTGAAATCAGATAATTGCATAAGGTGCATTTTACTTAGGTTCTATCTTCTTCTTGCGTTAAATTGCCTAAATTTATGGGTATTTCACACCGCCTACAAGCAGCCAATATTTTTAACCGACTTCAAAAAAGGAGGAGGTTGTCAATTCTACCGTATATTTTTTATTGGCTGTGTTACCTCATATCACAGTCATTTTTAGACCGATTTGTTTTTTTTTCAAACCATCACTAACCATCTAAGCCATCAACTATCAGAGCAACGAAATCCAAAAAGAAATTGATCGCCTGAAACTCCTTTTCTCTCAAGAGTCAAGAGTTTATTTATGACTTATAAGTGCATTTTGGTTTTGAAGTCGGTTTTCTAAACTTTATAAATTTATTTTTTATTAACTATCTTTGATTGTAAACTAGCAAGCGATCTAACTTGCTTACGCGTCCAAAACCGGAATTTGATTGAACCGAGATACTCGGCCGAGTACTCTCTAAAGTTAATGAGTAATACTCGTTACTTTGAGTAATAATGTGTTAATCAGCGCATCTCTAGCTTCTTCTGTTAATCGAGGAGAGAAAAAATTAAACAAAGTAGTATACTAAATTATAATTATAATAACCAGAATATTTAGTGCAACAAACAGGACTTTTTTGTGACTAAAAAAGAAGATTAAAATCGTGCCGCGCCGTGCCGTAATCGGCGCGCGTTTCAATTTTACTCCGTTCCTTCCTCATTTTAGTTATCGTCAATGCAAAAGTGTGTGTTCTGTTCTCACCTCTTCACACTCAAACAGCTGTACAGATTTAGATATTTGGTGGAAATATTTAGAAGAATGAAAGAAAATGAATTTATCCGACCAAAAGTTAATTACATTAACAATAATACATTCACTAAGCTACTTAGATAAAAAAGGCACCCGCTCAGCATTAATCGTGGCAGCAGCAGAAAGCATACCACGACGCTGATTTTCAGCAAGTGCCTTTGCAAACATAATTCACATAAAATAACATAAATCTATCTTTCAAATAATCACAATTAGAATTTGACATATTGTATTATTAAAAATTGCAAATTATAATATAAATAAGAATATCATAATCAATTCAATCAATTTAATTAATAGTACTAAATAAAAATTTGGTGTCATGGAAAAATAAATTTTACATTTAACTTTCGCGATGCATTGCAAAAATAATAATTGCGATTAGACCCGTCATGTCTTATACTTAAGGATCTCCCAGAATTTTTAACGCGCACACTAGCGCCACTTCAGTAGAAAAATCATAACTCGTTAAATAAAAGACCAATCGAAAATCTAATTGATGCGATTGTAGCTCTGGTTATGTGATTAGATATAATGTTTTAGTTCAATAAACTTACAAGTACAGTATTTTTTTCTAACTGGAACTACAGAGTTATCTGTAGTTACAGTTAGAAAAAATGCCAAAAATGGCCATATTTAGCAGTTGTTCTAACTTTAGCTACAGTAAACTACTTTCTAAACAATTTAAACGTACTAAATAAACTATAGAACCTGTACTACAATCGTGTCTACCAGATTTTTGATCGTTTTTGTATTTAAGGGGTAATAATTATTTTAAATAAAGTGGCGCTAGTGTGCGCGTCAAAAATTCGGGGAGCACCAAATCGAAAAATAAATTTCTTTATATTAATATGTGTACAAAATAAGTTCTATCGGAAACCCTTTGACCAAATATACAGCGTAGGATGTCCACAGAGAATATAAACAGATGACATCGTAAAGATCTTAATCACACTAAATCCATACTGCTCACAACTGGAATCTATGAAAAACCGTGAGTGGCCTATTTTGGCTGAGAATGATGATGATAATCATTATTTTAGCGAAATCACGAGCTGAAAACGTTTACATAGACGAATGCAAAAGTCCCTTAACAAAGTACAAGACAAATCACTATCCACTTCAAGCTTATTTTATTGCCTCTTGACCTTACCCCAATTTAGACTAAAATTTTAACTTCAAAGGTACTGTAACTTGATACTGTAAATTTCACTTTGACCGTAACTACTTGAAACAGAGTTTAATTGCGATAGCTGAAGGTCTCGGGGGACGGTTCGAAGCGAAATCGAATTAGGGAACCAATTTCCACTGTTGGAGATTAAAAAATCGTGATTGTTTAGTACAAAGATGCGACTTGCGACTCAAATAAAAGTTTTTGACGTAATAAATAGATACGGTCAACAGCAATTACTTTTTTAAATTTATATACAAATTTTTGGACTATGTGTGATGTTATTATGAAATATATTTAACAAAAGCAGAAAATAGGATAGATCAAATATTTTTCAAGGTATTTTTGGGTAGTTAGTAGATAACTACGGGTAAATTTTTATGTTTAAAAGTTTAATAAAAACGATTGAATTATACTAGGTTGGTAAATGCACGTTATAGTTTTGTTTTGGAATTTGTATCTTTTTATATGAATTTCAATGTCCGGAATAGAACAGCTAGAGAAAAAAATCGCAACGATTAATCGCAAGTCTATGGTTCCCATAACCACTTGGCAACAAAATATGACGAGGAGCAACAAGCAGAAAATACGAATGATTTTAATGATCTAGATTCGTCTTCCTTTTACAATCCAGAGACGAAATATTCCATGTTTGAGCTAGAATGCTTTTAATACCGCCTTAGTGAGTACGAAGATAATGAGACAATATTTTTTCCAGGAATTTACTTTTTGTGTCGCTTTTGACATACATACCTAACCATAAAAATTCGCAAAGGTATGCGGAAAAGAAAATGTATTATTTTTGAAATAAATACTTTTGTTTTATAAAAAAAAAGATAATTAAAAGTAAGTATAGAACGGGGGAGAGGGAGGGGTTTTCACCTTTTGACTCTGTTCTATAAGAATCTATTTATTACCTATCATAAGTTTTGTCATTATAATCATTGAACTCCTAAGCGTCAAGGAGTTCCACTATCAGCTCGGCGCCACACAATGTTGACAATAAGAAGTTACAACATATAAAAATAAAGATTCTAGTACAAAATCACTTTAAGCATCTTTTAAATTTTGTGGGTTTCCCACGATTGCACCTCGATCCCATCATCAGATCCCGACTTGGCAACAATAGAACCAACTAAACGGTATAACCTTTAGGTAGGCGAAATTTCTATTTTATCGGTCCAAAAATGACTGTGATATGAGGTAACAAATTTATACAAAAAAAAACTTATAGTCGAATTGACAACCTCCTCCTTTTTTGAAGTCGTTTAAAAATATTTGAGTATTTAGATATCACAATGCTGTAATTGTACAACTTTTTTGTTGTAGATATTTACCAAACATTAATGATCTTACTAAGAAATAGAATATGATCTTGATAAATGATACGCCCTTCTTCAAACAATTCTGTTTTGGTTTATTCCGGGCAAACTTGTTAGAAAACTATTAACTGCTTTACGGCACGTGTACGGTTATATTTCCTTGTTCAAAACAGTTATTAAACAACTCTGAAACTTTATAGAAACAATTAATGACCGCACCTTTCACTTCAGGAACGGACGTCAAACTAAACAATTAATAATACAGTTAATGGATCTGAATATTGGCACCACTTACTTTGTTTATTTTATAATCATTTAAGATGGCATAAAAAACCGCATGAGTAGGATTTGAACCCAAGACCTCTGGCGAACCGAGCCAAACCTCTTACCAAACGAGCCACCACATGAATACGCCATTACGAGTGACATCAACGCCATCTACCCGAACTATATGGCAACTGTGGCCCAAGTAGTTATTCATTACAGAATAAATTTCAAATTTGAAGTGATAACGCTTGCGCTCTTTAATAGGTTTGAATATTTTTAACACTCAGATGAAATAAGAAACCGAAAATTCCGAATGAGTAGTTCGATACAACCTTAGGCGAACCGGGCCCAATGTTGCTAAAAACTATTTATTTCTTTTTCCATCAATTTGATTTTTTGGTTTCTTATTTCATATTATCTTATTAACATTTAATTCATTGTTAAGAACATCTCTCACGGAAAAACAATACAACAAAATATGTTTTTTTTTAATATTATACATAACAAACACACACGCGCGCAGAAGTTAAAGTAAGAAGTAAAGTCAGCCTGAAAGGATCCCACTGCTGGGGAAAGGCCACAGCTCAAACATGAGGTGATATGCGGGCTCAGTGCAGATTAGTAAAAATGTGTTGTCAGGCCCATAGGGACTAGGCGTATTATGGCCCATATGGGTCAAAGTGAGAGTGCTGAGATGAAACGCCGGAATAGACTCAGCTGCCTCAAAAATGATACAAATCAAAATAAACAGGTAGGTACATCAGTTTAGTGCAGGCTGGACTGTCTATACATTCTCGTTATTAAGATAGTCTTGAATTTTATAATACCACTTTGACATTAGGGTAGTTTTGACATGCAACTTAAATTTATTAATCGGTAGTTCGATAACATTAATAGTTATATTATTGAAAATAATGATACAATTTCCCAAGAATGAATTAATTGTTTTGGCTAACCTGAAGTTTGGAATGACATGATTGTTTTTATTTCTTATATTATATAAATTAATATCATTTTTTTTCATAAAAAGATGAATTTTTTTGCGTACGTACATGATATTATCAAATATGTATTGCGAAGCGACTGTGAGGATGTTATATACTCGATTAGTGCCGCCCACTCGGGCCCGAGTGTTTACAGCGACGTCTTTTCTGACGTTATTTTATACAGCACTCGGACCCGAGTACTTCGCCACCAGCACGCTGTATGCCAGTCGGTCATGTTAGTTACGTAATAACAGCGCATATATTTTTTAACGATTTTTTATTAAATTATGCGTAAAATTGCGGCTTGGCAGATAAAGTGTTAAAATAACGTTATGAATTATGTTCTGTTTCTCATGAAAAAAAAAAAGAAATTTAGCTGTTCCCCAAAAACCCTGTACATTGTGGAAATACAGATGACAAATACAACGCCATTAAGGTCTGCCATCTCGCTCACCATTTTGATATAATTTACGACTCGCATCATGGAGGCTTAGTACTACTTTTAACGATAAATAAAAAATTAAAACACGAGAGATGGATAGTCACAGTTTAATGAAGTTTAAATGACTTATTTACAAGCAACAATTCGAAATCACGAAGTTGATCGAACCGAGATTCCGGAACCCGGAACCTCTTAGGGACCAAAGAACTCGCTAAATCAACGATGCAGTCAAGTGCGTGTGTGATGGAGCAGAGAGTTCATTTGTGTACTTCTTACACACCTACCAACACAAACACAACACAACACACCCACCCACACCCCCCCCCCCCCACCCACACACACACGCACACACACACGCTCGCTCATACTTACGCTCAAATAGGGGATATATTTTTCAAAAAGGTACTAAACTCGACACCATAAAGTACCGTTACCATAGAAATGTATGGAAAATATGTTTAGTTTTCTTTATGATCGAAATCACGGAGTGAGTCTAGCTATTATTAATTATATTTTTTTGTTAGTCATATTGGAAAAGCTAAGCTACATTACAACGTTTCAGGTACTTATATAAGTAATTCTTTGCAGCTTTTTAAGGTTCCGTAGCCGAATGGCAAAAAACGGAACCCTTAAAGTTTCGTCAAGTCATTCTCAAGTTTCTATCTGTCTGTCCGTCCGTATGTCACAGCTACTTTATTCTGTAGCTATAAGCATCACACTGTTGAAATTTGGTAAGAAAATGTATCCTGTTAACCGCCTTACGATTCTTATACAAAAAATGAAAATATTTAATGATATTTAAGACGGGATGACTCTCATACATGAAACTAAAACCGTTTTTTTTTTAAAAAACCTTTGTGTGTGGGGTTTATAGATAGGTCTTTTTAAATAGCATAGAAGTTCCTAAAAACATTTTAACAAAAAATAATATATAATGTAGATCTTAACAAACACTTTCAACGAAAATTGGTTTGGACGGGATCGAACGAGTAGGTTTTGAGATAAGGCACATTTTCAACAACCGCAAACATTATTTGTTATTCATACAAATACTACTAAAAATAAAGTTATATTTGCTGTCAACAAAATATTGTGGTATTTTGGCTAAGTGGAAGTAAGTAGATCTCTAATTCAGTTAAAGTTGGCACGGAACCTTCAGTGCGCGAGTCCGACTCGCACTTGGCCGGTTTTTCCTCTACAACGCAATTATACTCATAAGTACTTACACAATCGCTTTAAAATTTACAAAAAATATCCTTACATCTAGGATGAGCCTAAAGCTAAATTTCTTTCATAATTTCAGCCCGAAAAAGTTGTTCCCTCTTTGTGATATGATGTCAAGGATACGTATTATAATACCGAAAGTTCATAATACCTACAAATGAAATACCTACGCTTGAAACGTCGAAAATCAAAATACCGAACGAATGAAATACCTATACCCGATATACCGAAGCTCAATATGCCGAATTTCAAATAACCGAAAGTTCAAAATCCCGAAAGTTCGAAATCCCGAAAGTTTGAAATACCGAAGGTTTATATCCCGAATGTTTAAAATCCCGAAGATTAATATACCTACAGTTAGTATACCGAAGTTCAAAATCCCGAAAGTAAGATTAACTTTGCGGTAGGCATGCAGCATGCAGCATGCAAGTAATCAAACAGGCATGCATGTAGCAAGCCGGCATGCAGCATGCAAGCAATCAAGCAGGCATGCAGCATGCAAGCAATCAAGCAGGCATGCAGCATGCATGTAGCAAGCAGGCATGCAGCATGCAAGCAATCAAACAGGCATGCATGTAGCAGCAAGCATAGGTTTTGCTCTTCTTCGGCGCTGCGGGAAGTGCAGCCCTTTCGCCCTAGCGTAGCGAATCTCAGGCACCCACGCTCGCCTCCGCAGCTTCGGCTTGCTGGTCGCCTTCGGCGACCAGCCTCAGCCGCTCCAGCTCGCACGGGAGCCTGAGATTTGCTACAGCGGGCGAGGGCTGCTCTCCCTCCGCGCCTCCGGCTTTTGAATTACACTCTAGTATCGGGCAGACTAGTACCACGGCGAAGGACCACGGCGATTCGGGGTCAATCAAAATTTGTTTTTCTTAATGAACCTTAATCTTAATGGTATACAATTTGTTTGGCGTTTTGTTCATAGGTCTTGTAAATTCAGTATTTTTAATCTTCGGGTTTTAAATTTTTCGGTATATTAAACTTTCGGTCATATAAACAGTCGGTATATTGAACTTCGGTCATATAACCAGTCGGTATTTTAACATTCGGCATTTTAGTATTCGGCATTCCAATCATAGGTCTTATAAGATTCGGTATTTTGAATTTTCGGGATTTCAAACTTTCGGTATTTAGAACTTTCGATCATATAAACATTCGGCATTCTAAAATTCGGTCTTCCGTTCGTAGGGCTTATGAAATTCGGTATTTTGAAATTCGGTATTGTAATACGTACCCGATGTCAAAGCATCTTGTAATTCGAAACCATATTAAAGTACAGTCGTGCCAATATAATTGTTGAAAATCCTATTCTGTCAGATTTTATTAATGATACATGATAAATGTGTAATGCAGAAACATGGTTTCAATCATCTGCGAGTCAGAACAGGGCCTGTTTTTGAATCACTGGCGTCAATATTACGAGTAATTTTCGTAGAAAAATCAACAAAACATCAACGAAAATTACGTGATATGTTGACACGAGTACCTACTTACTTACAAAATCGAACCTCTTTTTTGATACCTCAAGCGTATGTGAACGAGACACAATACATATTCTATTGTTATGCGGTTGCCTGCAACCGCTCGGGTGTTTTTTTTTTTTTTTTTTTTTTGACATTCCCACACATCGCCATCTAGCCCCAAAGTAAGCTACTCAAAGCTTGTGTTATGGGTGCCAGACAACGGATATAATACTTAAATACTTTTTTTTTTTGTAAATACATACATGATATACATAGAAAACACCCAGACCAATACAAACAGACATGTTCATGCACACAAATGTTTGTATTGTGCGGGGATCGAACCCGCACCCGCTGCGTAGTAGGCGATTTCTCGACCACTACACCAGACGGGTCGTCGTGTTGAAGCGTTGAAACACTCTTGTGTGGATTTTTTTAGTTTTCAATAGAAAATCAAACATAAGTCAATTGAAAATCATGCGTGACGTGTGATTTGCATTGATGAATGATCAATTTTCAACTGAAAATTACATTAAATTCACACGGTCGTGATTTAAGGTAATTTTATAAATATTCGCTTCTATATTAAGCGTATTTTTAGCTATGTTTTAACCAAGTTTCGAATGAAAATCACGTAATGTCGACGCGTCTGTTTTACATATAGAGAATGAATGTAGGATATTTAACGAAAGTAAAAGCAAAGCAATAGTTTTATTTAATATTTTCTGTGTGTGGTGCCCAAAAAATTTATTACTTAAGCGGCACGCTTGCTAAGCTAGGTTAAAAACTAAATAGAACTATATTTCTGAAAATGGTTTATGTTATTGACTGTACAAGTTAACGAGCGTACATAAATTCTCTCTGGAAGATGTTATATAGTAGGTAACCTACCGTTAGCTCAAAGTAGACCGTGTCAGAGTACGAAATTAGGTTCTGGAGTCGCCGAAATCTATACTTACATGCTAGTAAATACTATAAAAATGGAGAGTTAGTTTGTTGGTATAAACGCGCTTATTTTGAACGCATTTTTTTGTGGTGGATAACTCATTTATTGATAAAGGCTTTAGACTCAATTTATTAGAGCAGCAATGAAAACTGTTGCAAACACAAGGGAAAAATATTCCTTTTGAGATTTTCCGTTACGTACGCAGCGTAAACCATTTACGATTCATATAAATTATCCGCTTTAAAAGTTCTATAATAAAGTACGCGACAGCATACGAGTATGTCTATCTGATATAGTGAATGCACATTTTTATGTTCATACATTTGATAAAAATAATGTACTATTTTCAAACGTGTTTTGATGCACATAAGTATTTATTCTTATCAAAATAAACATACTTATCATTAAAAGTATTTCATTTTGTACGATTTTTTTTCAGTTTTAAAATAACTAATAAACAAAATAATGCTCGCAGCTTAAGTACAACACGAGCTTGCGCTAACCGCTATGGTTTCTGGCCTCTTACTTAATGAAAATATTTGATTTGCGTTGAAATATTTAAAAAATTCAAATATTACGGGGAAAAGCCAGTATTGGTCCCCGCTAGTTGAAAATTTTAAGCGACGACACTGAAACGCCTGGATCTCAAAAAATAAAACATCACACTGCGACGAGAGGGGCAAAAGGGGGGAGCAAACTCAAAATGCGTGGACGCAGTCACGGGAGACTAGTTTCGCAAAGATAAAATAAGAAACCAAAAATTTGCGCACGGGCGGAACTCGAACCAGCAACTTTCTGGCTAATTTCGCAAGGTCGGATTGACAGCACGGTAGCTCAATTGGTAGAGCGTTTGGCTCGGTTAGCCAGAAAGTTTCTGGTTGAATCCCGCCCGTGCAAAAATTTTTGGTTTCTTATTTCATCTTTCTGAATATAACATATGACACTAAGTGTTAAAAATATTCTAAACCATTAGACTAGTTACGTATAAAGATAGCTTCAGTCTGACAACAAAGAGATCATTATCAATGAAATGCCTTATTTAATTCGGTTTATAGTCCTACATATTTGAAATTCTTCAGCCCATCGAAATATTTTTTCTCACTGAATGCAACGTTGTTCCAGTAACCTGTGTTAAGTAAATAAAAAAATAATTGAATCCATAACCACGCAAAAGAACGCAAAAATTTTGCCCGACACTAAGTGAGTCCATTTAAATCCCCATAAAAATATTGTCGAGGCATCAAAAAGGGTTCAAACCTGTGTAAAGTTCATAAAAAAAATTGTACCCATCAGTGTTCTCTCATTACGACGAATTGAATTAAAACCGTCGAAATTAAAGTTGGAAGATAAAATCTTTAATTCTAAGGGCAAACAGTGGAGTGCTCAAACGAAAGTGTTGATTATGCAAAACAAAGCCAAAGTTGTTGGGCTATTTACGTGGTTGTCTTTTGTGTGTGGTCCAAGTTTTGAGATCTAGCGGGTCTTGAAATATTGAGAGTTAAATTCAAGCCTATTTTGCGAAGAAGTATAGGGTAAAAAGACGTCATTAACTTTCTAACTACAGGCTGTATGTACGTGTCTGCTGTGTGCCCTTGTGTTGGTCAATGAAAATAGTAGCGGTAGCCGTAACTGCAGTCAACTTGCCCTCGGCTGTCCCCAACACGCCATTGACGTCATCATTACCGCTTGTGTACCGTGATTCATGTTCCAAAGAAACATTACAACCCTTGGATTGTTAAAATATGAGCAGATCACTCATAAAATAACATCGCTGTCGTTATGTGCACCGCTTAAGTGGCAAACTCTCATACAAGTATCTTCCTCTCAACGCATTTTTTATTTTCACTACCGCTGTCGCCTATCTCTTTTGCCTTACTCATATGATCATAATGCTCTATCCGGATATTTACAAAATAATTATTTCAATACATTTTCTACTTCTGCTGCTGTTTCTTATACCACGCACCTTCTTATTTATTGATGAAAACACAACAGATAACAGTCAATTAGATTACACTAAGTGACTTATATAATGGTATTGTACTAAATAGAATTTCTTAACATGTTTTCACTGCAACTACATAGTGGCTTCTCTTAAAGAACCGAACCATGAGAGACCAGAAATTTCGCACGGTTGGACCGACAGCACGGTAGAAGAGCGTTTGGCCCGGATAGCCAGAAGTTGCTGGTTTGAGTCCCATCCCCTGCGCAATTTTCGGTTTCTTAATTCATCTTTAAGAATATAAAGCAAGGGACCTTTAATGCCATCCTTGTCAAGTGTCCCTTAAACAACATAAATGTACACTGTATATGTCTAGCTATTAACAAAATCCTACATCCAGGGCTATCCAAATATACCCTATGTATGTTAGGCGAATTTTCGTATTTTTGGAGATATTATTTATATTCGCAAATTTTGAGAATTTTCTTACAAAAAAATCCTTCGCTTGTTATAGTATTATGTAGTTTCTTTAATTGCAGTGTGAACCTAATGAAAAAAAATGAGAATTCCAAAAAAAAGTGTGCGTCACTGTTTGGGCCACCAAATAAAATGTTATGATAAGTTTTCTACTCCAACCGCTGACGCCTATCACTTGCGCGTGCTTATATAATCACATTACTGTCATTACGCGCCGCGCGCGCCACTAAGGGGCGCTAGTTAGCATATAACCCTTCTACTGGAGTTGTGTACGTTTTTTCAGTTAATTCCTGAAAATACTTGCCATTGCAACAAAAGAGGAAACACGAGTTCGGTAAGTACTTATCTGAGTTCTGATTTTATTTTTTATACTAGCGGTCCCTCCTCTCTTGTTTCAGCTTGATGTTCTATACCCTAAAACCTTGCTTCATAAATAAGCTATCCAACACAATGATATTTTTTAAATCTGTCCAGTAGTTCTTGAGAGCGCGTTCAAACAAACAAACTCTTCAGCTTTTTAAAATCTATACTAATATTATAAAGCTGAAGAGTTTGTTTGTTTGTTTGTTTGAACGCGCTAATCTCAAAAACTACTGGCCCGATTTGAAAAATTATTTTTACGTTGGATAGTCCATTTATCGAGGAAGGCTTTAGGCTATATAATACAAGGATACGACTCACAAGACCACAGCAGCAATGAAAAATGTTGCGAAAACGGGAGAAAGATATTCCTTTTGAGAGCTTCCGCTGCATACGCTTCGGAAACCGCTTAAGTTACACAAAAATCATGTATGACAGGATTTTTCCGCATTAAGAGTTCTATAATAAAGTCCGCAACAGCATATGTCTATCTTTTATGGTTGACTTACTACAACCTTTTTTATGTTAATAAATTTGTAAAAAAATAATGCATTATTTTTAGAGGTGTATTCGACACACAGGTATTTATTCTTATCAAAATAAATACATTCATCATCACGAGCATTTCATTTAGAACCGAGTTGCCCTTTATATCATTTGATTGCAATAAATATCTTAGGAGCTATCACAGTTTTAACATAACTCCGCACCAAAATAATGTTCGCAGCTTAAGTACAACGTGCGCTTGCGCCAATCTATACTAATATTATAAAGCTGAAGAGTTTGTTTGTTTGTTTGTTTCAACGCGCTAATCTCAAAAACTACTGGCCCGATTTGAAAAATTATTTTTACGTTGGATAGTCCATTTATCGAGGAAGGCTTTAGGCTATATAACATAAAGATACGACTCATAAGACCACAGCAGAAATGAAAAATGTTGCGGAAACGGGAGAAAAATATTCCTTTTGAGAGCTTCCGCTGCATACGCTGCGGAAACCGCTTAAGTTACACAAAAATCATGTATGACAGGATTGTTCAGCATTAAGATTTCTATAATAAAGTCTGCGACAGCATATGTCTATCTTTTATGGTTGACTTACTACAACCTTTTTTATGTTAATAAATTTGTAAATAAATAATGCATTATTTTTAGAGGTGTATTATACACACAGGTATTTATGTTTATCAAAATAAATACATTCATCATCACGAGCATTTCATTTAGAACCGAGTTGCCCTTTATATCATTTGATTGCAATAAATATCTTAGGAGCTATCACAGTTTTAACATAACTCCGCACCAAAATAATGTTCGCAGCTTAAGTACAACGTGCGCTTGCGCTAATATATTATAAAGCTAAACACGCTTATCTCAGGAACTGCTTGACCGATTTGAAAAAATATTTCTGTGTTGGGTAGCTTATTTATCGAGAAAGGCTTTAGGATATAAAACATGACGCTGCGACGGGAGGGAAGGGAGCAAACTCAAAACGCGCGGACGAAGTCGCGGGGGACCGCTAGTTAGTATATATTTATACAAATAGAGATTTAAAAAGTACACTGCACAAAAACAAGCTGAAAAAACATTGTCGCAACAATTTATTCAATGTGTGTTTTTTTAGTGTCATGGCTCAGCACGCTGGGTTTCAATGCGTTGCAGCTCCGAGGTCCCGGGTTCGATTCTCGGTCGGGTCAATGTGGAAATCATAATTTTCTATATTGTCTCGGATCTGGGTGTTCTGGTCTGGTACTACCGATATTTCTGATTTCCATAACACAAATGCATTGGCTGCTTACTTTGGGATCAGAGCAATGTATGTGATTGGTGTTCAAAATGTAATAAATAATTTATTGAAGTGGTTTTAAATTAAAAAGATTAGATTCTAGCATAGCATTGATTATTGCAACAGTTTTGATGTTTTCTCTCAAACTACATTCTGGATCCCAATACAAAAGATTTAGATTTGACGGAAACTATTGACTTTCCGTCAAATCTAAATGTATATATCTTCGTAAAAAAATATTTTGAAAAAGGCCGCGCGAGTTGGTAAAGTTGAAATCGAAAAGACAACATGAAAATCTATAAGAGAGCTCATTTTTAAAACTTCTCGAAAACATTTCAGGTATCCTAGGGGAGTTGCTCCCAATTGACTGTAGAATGTAGTAAAAATCGAATAAAAAATCAGCTCTAACAGTAGTTGATGTATCAGAACCTCAGAACCACACATTAAAGATGAATTCTTTTGAAAATCTTTTCCGATTTTTCAGACTACCCTTAGATTTTCCGCTCGTATAAGGCCAGCTTTTCATCGTCAAAGCTGCAGCTTAGGGGCAGCCGATATTCAATAGAAAACCTATATTTAACTGACTAGCAAGACTGACATTATTACAACATGTTATAACCTAGATTTCATGTAGAATTTAGTTACTATTATTATTATTTTATTGTGTATTAAAGTCTATTGCGCCTTATTTAAAGAAACAGAGTTCATCACATTTCGTAACCTCTTATTTTCACAAACTACTCCGTAATTTAGGTACTTCACTTATGGGGTGTAACTGACAGGATTTCAAATTATGCATTAATAGCTTGTCTAGTCAAGTTGGGTCTAGACTCCGAATTGGTTTAAGAACAGTCAATATCTTGGAAAAAACATAAAGAGGGTAAAGTGGGCTTGACTTAATACTCGAAAGGATTCGAACCCTTTTATATTTTTGGAATACTAAGTCTACCTACAGATCGCGTCTGATTAATTTGGCATGAGCAAAAAACAAATTGAGTTTATTCCAAGATTATGAAGATTCCAATGTATTTGAACAATTTGTCATTTCATAAACATAAAGAAATTAGAATATGTAAGTTCCGCTAAATAATATTGCATCTATACTAATTTAATGATAAATCTGAAGATTTATTCGCTTGAACGCGGTAATCTCAGGAACTTCTGGGCCGATAAAAATAAAAATGTATTGGATAGTTATCTATCGAGGAAGGCTTTATTTTATGAAACATCACGCTGCGACAGGAGGGGAGGGAGAAAACGCAAACAGCGCGGACGAAGTCGCAGGGTACTGTAACGTTGTATATTTTTATATAAGTTCGCGTGAAACGAAAAGCTAAATGGATGTAGGACTCCAGTCCATATTTTGGCATAGATATGATGACACTGACATTTGTCAAGTGTGACAGCTGCTTTTTTTCCGGTTCCGCACTGTTGGTCGTGCGTCGGAGTGGAACGTGTGTGGAAAATGAAAAATTAGATATTTGAATATGGGGCACGCCCCAAATTATTTTATAGTTTGATAGTTACTCCTGACGCCGCCAACATGTCAATTTGGATAAATTAAATTCGAAAATGATTTGATATAAACTACTGGAAAAATGGTCTCAAATAGAAAAATTAGCATAACTGTTTAGTAATTAATTCAGAAATTATATGGCGAGCCAGCTTTTGCAGGTATTAAATTGGTTTATTATAGATTTCATAAATAGGGTGATGAAAAGTATAACCACCCTCACTTAGAAAAAAAAATTGGTTGTTAACTAGAACTTTCTTTTATTTCTAGGTTTCGCTTTTGATATGTGTCTGTAAGTTGAACAGTCACAATTTGGTGATCATGTTGTAACCTCAGGTAAATATTTATTATGAAAAGTTAGTGTTTTTTAACTTTTACTTTGGTTTGTGCGTTGAACTAACCTTTTGTAAATTCTTTTCAGTGACCTTACTTAGACCTTACTTAGACCTTACTAAGACCTTACTAAGACCTCATTTGGATTAATTTTTGAAGTCAGAACTTCCTTATGGATTGATTTGCTTCTTGTCTGCTGTTTTGAGGATGGATCGGTATCGGTGAAATTTTGGGGTAATGTTGCAGAATTGTTTGTAGTTTGATGCAACAAAAATTTGAAATGGTAACCTCCATTGAAATCCAAGGTTGGTTTTCCTTGTATTTACTTTAAGTTTAGTGAAAGTGGGATAATTTAGCTATTAATTTAGGCATAATTTAGGAATCCCTTTGAGGATAAATTTTGGAATTTATTTAGGTAATTAAACACTTAAATTGGTGGTTTATCTTTATTTAATTAGAAATTTGTGAACATTAAGAGTTGTAATAGTATAGATATTGATAACTAAATTAGAACCTAACCTAGTCTCTACTGTATTCTGAGCTATTAAGTTTTGTATTTGATTTTTTTTGAAGGTGTTAAAAGGTAATTGTGAAATAGCAAATTTGAATAAACTTTTGTTGCCAAATGCTATACCCGGATTTCTTTATTTCATTCGAACATTAGTACCTTTTAAACACCCTTTGTCCACACTAGCCGGGAGTGACTGCGACAAATGGCGCCCAACTTTAGAATTAGTTATTAGTACAATTTTGAGCACTTTGTTGTTAGAATTTTTTTGGAATGCTAATTAACCACCATATTATTTAGCTTAGGTTTATTTTGCCTGTGTTACTAACTGGTTAGGAATTATCCCACAAGTTTAGTGTTGCATCAAACATTTGTAATTACTAACCAAATAAAAGTTGTTGTTATGGTGTAAACCTTATTTTGTGAAATCCCAATTTGTTGTGTTTGATTTTATTTAGCATTTAAAATACTCACAATCTGTTTAAGTATTGTGAGATATTTGAGTTGTTTTGGTTGTAATATTTTGGACTCACTTTATATTGTTTTGTATGAAAACTTGTAAAAATATAAACCACCAAATAATAGTTGACATGATTAATTAATGTAACTTAACAGTGATATAACAGTAATTTATATAAGTTTGAGTTGTGAACTTGTGAATGAGTTGAATTAATTTTGCATTTTAATTATTGATTTTGTTGTAGTTACATTGATAAATGAGGTATGAAGTAAATTGTAGGGTCATTGTGGTTACGCGTCAGCGTTATTGGAGTTGTTCTGAAAACGAATTAAATTATGTTACTTGCATTTGTTTTGTATATAAACCAAGAAATCAGTTACAATTTTCTTGGTGTAACGCATTGTTTTGGTAAATCGACTCTGTTGTTTCCTATTAGGCGTGCTACTGGTACGGATGTTGCCAAAAATTTTAGAAACCATTTATAGTGATTCATGAGTTAATGAAACCGTGATTGTGGTTAATTGGACACATATTATGGGATCGTGATTCAGGGAGGCACTGGTTTGTTACAACATTCCTTAACATAATTTTACAGGGATACCGCGACGGAGTACGCAGTAACTATGCCTAAGGAGTATTATGTCGGTGAGTTCGGTTTTTTAAAGGATATTTTTTGAAGTTTTTAGTGTCCGTGCTAGACATGCCACAAATTTTGTTGTTTTAGGGCGCAGAAATGCGTTTTGATTTTTGGTTGGTGATGTAGTTTGGGGGTCCAGCTACACTCAAGTGATGCCCAATTTGGCACCAGTTTGTTTGTTTTTTGTTTGGTGTGGGATCACTGAGGTATTTTTCACCATTTTGTTTACGAGTTGGAGGCTATGGATGGTCGTTCACTCGGTTCGTGGCATTTAAGGATATTGAGACATAAGTTTTGATTCGACTAGAGTTTCTTTGGTTGTGTTTAAATTGATGAAAATTCTAAACACAAAAGTGAAAGGGTTCAGTTTTATTTAGATTGAGAAATAAAACTGTTTAGTTTTTGTATGATGAAGTATGAAAGGCGAGGTTGATAAGATGGTTTGCTTGTGGAAGAATGAAATTAATTTGTTTGTGGGTATGTTTTAGCGGAAACCCTTAAGTTAAGTCGCTTGAAACTTATGATTTTGAATTGTTGTCTAGCATGAGGTCGTTTTGGAATTATTTGAATGTGTTTGTTGCCCGATTTTTGACTTAATTAACTTTATGAGTAGGTAAGTTGAGAAAAAAAATACTTTGATATTGAGAATTTATTATGAGGGCTTTTGGATAATTTTGAACAGAACATTCAATGTAGTTGATTTGTTTTTTTTTGAGCTTTTGGATTATTTTGAACAGAACAATCTTTAATGGCGTTGACGTTGAGATCTTTAGGTATTTTGAGATGTTTTAGTTGAAATATTTTTAAACGGCGTTTTGAGTTTTTTTTTAGGTATTTTGGATATTTTGAACAGAAAATCTTAAATAGCTTTGAGTTAAGATTTTTTTTGTCGTATTGTCGATATTTTGGAATAGAATATTCTTGAATAGCGTTGATTTTGAGTTTTTTTTAAGGTCTTTTGAATAATTTTAGCAGAGCACCTTTAAATAACATAGGGTTGGCTTTTTTGAGGTCCTTTGGGACATATTTTTTTTTTGGTATATACTTTTGATCTACAGTAATAGTTTGAATCCTTCTTGTGAAATTGTTTGCCCTATTAGTGTCAGTTTGAACTTGTTGGATAGTGGAAGGAAATTATTCTGGTTTTATTTTGGCATTTGGTAACAGTACATATTTTTACAGTTACGGAAGCTGGGGACAGCTTTCGGTTCACTGTAGTGAACCTCTTTTCTTTGGGAGGGGGGTATTGTAACGTTGTATATTTTTATATAAGTTCGCGTGAAACGAAAAGCTAAATGGATGTAGGACTCCAGTCCATATTTTGGCATAGATATGATGACACTGACATTTGTCAAGTGTGACAGCTGCTTTTTTTCCGGTTCCGCACTGTTGGTCGTGCGTCGGAGTGGAACGTGTGTGGAAAATGAAAAATTAGATATTTGAATATGGGGCACGCCCCAAATTATTTTATAGTTTGATAGTTACTCCTGACGCCGCCAACATGTCAATTTGGATAAATTAAATTCGAAAATGATTTGATATAAACTACTGGAAAAATGGTCTCAAATAGAAAAATTAGCATAACTGTTTAGTAATTAATTCAGAAATTATATGGCGAGCCAGCTTTTGCAGGTATTAAATTGGTTTATTATAGATTTCATAAATAGGGTGATGAAAAGTATAACCACCCTCACTTAGAAAAAAAAATTGGTTGTTAACTAGAACTTTCTTTTATTTCTAGGTTTCGCTTTTGATATGTGTCTGTAAGTTGAACAGTCACAATTTGGTGATCATGTTGTAACCTCAGGTAAATATTTATTATGAAAAGTTAGTGTTTTTTAACTTTTACTTTGGTTTGTGCGTTGAACTAACCTTTTGTAAATTCTTTTCAGTGACCTTACTTAGACCTTACTTAGACCTTACTAAGACCTTACTAAGACCTCATTTGGATTAATTTTTGAAGTCAGAACTTCCTTATGGATTGATTTGCTTCTTGTCTGCTGTTTTGAGGATGGATCGGTATCGGTGAAATTTTGGGGTAATGTTGCAGAATTGTTTGTAGTTTGATGCAACAAAAATTTGAAATGGTAACCTCCATTGAAATCCAAGGTTGGTTTTCCTTGTATTTACTTTAAGTTTAGTGAAAGTGGGATAATTTAGCTATTAATTTAGGCATAATTTAGGAATCCCTTTGAGGATAAATTTTGGAATTTATTTAGGTAATTAAACACTTAAATTGGTGGTTTATCTTTATTTAATTAGAAATTTGTGAACATTAAGAGTTGTAATAGTATAGATATTGATAACTAAATTAGAACCTAACCTAGTCTCTACTGTATTCTGAGCTATTAAGTTTTGTATTTGATTTTTTTTGAAGGTGTTAAAAGGTAATTGTGAAATAGCAAATTTGAATAAACTTTTGTTGCCAAATGCTATACCCGGATTTCTTTATTTCATTCGAACATTAGTACCTTTTAAACACCCTTTGTCCACACTAGCCGGGAGTGACTGCGACAGTACCGCTTGTTTCTTAATGAAAGCCAAAAAACGCCCTATTAGGGTGTAGGGAACGTAGAAAGGATATTGACCAAAGCCTGGCCCAGATTCCGTCTTTGTAGTTTATATTTCAAAAATCTTGTTTGAATTATAATTGCACTGGTATTTTATGGGCTATTGGATTACTTTAGTAAAATATAACAATTACCTTCTGAATGTATCAAAATTAATGTAGGTGAGGTGCAATAACTCTGCAATCACAAAACATAACCTCAAAATGTCTAATCTGCCATTGAATTCCACGTAAACACCTAATTATTTTTCAAAAATATTTTTTGTCTGTATTCTTTCAAATATTTATATATTTTATCTGAACATTTTGTAAAGACGCATGCAGACGCAAGGTGGGCCGAGTTTCTACAAAGTTTTGGTTAAGATCATTTACAACTGAAAATGGTTGCTGTTTTCATGTAACCTCCTCGCATAAAAAAGTATCGCACTCTGATAGCACGCCAACAAAAATAAATAATCACAGGGTTTTTATTTTAGTTTAAAGTTTGAATATAAATTTCGGCAGTAGAAAGTTTTCCAGAACTCCTTTCCGCTAAAAAGGGACACGCCTTTATTAACCTATTTTTACAATGTCCTAATAATATCTGGTCCCCGTTATCTGTGAAGTGCTTCATACGAAATTACGTTATATATTTTAATAATTCGTAAGTTACTGTTATTTTCTTATGGCGAAATAGGCACTCAAGTGTAAAGCAGGTGTTTTTTTACGTTATAACGCAATTACTGCTTTTTAGGTAAAAAAAACTTGCTGCCTGCCTAGCTAACAAGCAAACTAAATTGGGTATATTCTATCTTAAGATTCTTGATAAATCTCTTTCACGTATATTTATTTATGGCGCCACAGCCAGCTAAAGTTACTTCATACAATTTCACTAAGTGAGAAGTAAATAATTATATTTATTCCTTCACTATATAGGCATAACATTGGTATGACACAAATTAGGTATGACCAGGCACAGATAAAATGTAATCCCAGATCTGACAAGGAACCGATGCCTGAAATAGGTTCAGAAAAACCTGTTCTACAGTTTTTATAACTCCACTGTTTTCATATTTTGACTACAACACGTCACGGGCACAGATGGTAATAACGGCGTTTGCGTGGTATTCGCGGCGAAACACGCAAAAATCGTCGCTGCGACCTTATCTTTTAATGAAAACCGGGATCGGATGAAACGTCTAGTTATTAACAAACGAGGTTATGTTGTAGCTAGTAATATTAAACTGGGGTAATACAAAATAAGAGTGTTTGACGAGATGGGTAGAACGATATCATAATTATTCTGTAAATTAAAAAACCGGAAAAGTGCGAGTCGGACTCGCGCACTGAGGGTTCCGTGCCAACTTTAACTGAAATAGTGAATCCATTTACTTCTACTTAGTAAAATACCACAATATTTTGTTGACTACAAATATAACTTTGTTTTTCATAGTGTTTGTATGAAGTACAAAGTTATGTTTGCGGTTGTTGAAAATGTGCTATATCTCAAAAACTACTTGTTCGATCCCGTCCGAACCAATTTTCGTTGAAAGTATTTATTTAGATCTATATCATATATTTTTTTCAAAATTTACACTTGCTTGGTTTCGAAATTAGATGGGGGGGGGACGCCCATTTTACCACTTTGGAAGCGTCTAGTTATGAAACGTTTGACTTTAAAAGAAAATGGTTTTAAAAACCTCTATGTTATTTTAAAAGATCTATCCATAGACACCTCACACGCATAGGTTTGCCAAAAATTTTTTTTTTGTTTTAGTTTCATGTATGAGAGCCTCCCCTTAACTGTCAATATTTTTTATTTTTTGTATGAGAATCGGTATGCGGTTAACAAGATAAATCTTCCTACCAAATTTCAATTGTGTAATGCTTATAGTTACAGAATAAAATAGGTGTGACATACGGACGGACAGACAGACAGACAGACAGACAGACAGATAGACAGACAGACTTGACGAAACTATAAGGGTTCCGTTTTTTGCCATTCGGCTACGGAACCCTAAAAAAGGTTGTGTTATATCATCAGTAGGGTTACTGTTCGAGATCGGCAGTGGATTCAACGTGGTGGGGTAAAAACATAAGGGAAGTTTTATCTGTCAGGACTCACCTAGTATCCGCCAATAGCTGGCTTCCAGGGTTGCAGGTGATCACCGATGACACAGGCACAGTCACAAAGGTCTTCAGGTAAGTTTTAGGGGAAAACACCCATGAAATTGAGTCCTGGTAGGTCAGTTAGTGTCAGGGGAACAACATCTCGAAAACGAGTACTTTACGGGGTTCTCAAACGAGCAAAAATAGGTAAGTATTCAAAATGATGTACGTAGGAGCGCGCGACGCAAGACTAGAATGGCAACACAGGTATCGATCAAATTATTGTAGTAAACAGTTAGTATAATTCATTATTTAAGTACCAAAAGTGTTTTATCGCTTTTCACAAATCGTGGATCTGAACACTATATTTTTATAACCACATACCTGTGAAATATTTTAGGAAACCTTAACTTATAATAAAAAAATACGTGAAAAGTTTTTATTCAAGTGACTTAAAAATATTAAAATTAGGTTGTGTCGTTTAATAACTAAGTTCCTTTGGCCACCTTTCAGCACCATCACTAGACCCTGGTCACCATCTAGCATCGAAGTACTCGTCAAGTTGAATCATACGAGCTCTAACTCGATGGGGTTGTGTCGTTTACCTACCGACTTCCTTTGACCACTTGCCGGCTCCATCATCAGATCAGATCCATGTCATAATAATATTACATTATCATATGACTTACTTTTGCGTACAAAATCTCAGCTCAATCGGTGGAAACTTAATATTGAACCAGTATCAATATTAAGTAGAAAAATTTCACCCGGACAAAAAAAACGGATGCTGTTTTGTTTCGTAATCAATACATAAAA
The DNA here is from genome assembly GCA_963924145.1 of Pyrausta purpuralis. Classification (NCBI taxonomy): domain Eukaryota; kingdom Metazoa; phylum Arthropoda; class Insecta; order Lepidoptera; family Crambidae; genus Pyrausta; species Pyrausta purpuralis. Next base: position 9,928,400 of record OZ001666.1, read on the forward strand.
AGAACTTCTTGCTTTACAAACACTGCTCGTTTAATATTAGTAAAATAGGTCAAATGTAAAATAGAAAAGATCCAATAGAGTCATCCAATGGTCTTATTTCCTTGCCTTCGAAGTAATGGAATAGTTAGATTAAGTTTCGAGTAAAATCAAATTTAATGTGAATGAATGGAATACACCCGGTACTACACATTAGCTTCTTCTTCTTCTTCCTAGCAACTGTCCCGTATGGAGACGGGGTCTGCTTTCCGACTATTCTTCCTCCACTTTGCCCTATCCTGGACGTCACTTTCGGTTAAGTCTTTTTAATTGTGTGATAGCTGAAATAAGCGCTTAAAGCATTTGCAAATTATTATTTATTTGTCTTAGTTTAGCATTTTTCTATAATTTATATAATTTCTTTGTCATTTCTGCTTAGCTCAAAGCCACAACTGGTTTAGAATACCATTTTGTAGAAAATTAAATTGCAGTATCGTAGAAATAAAAATAATGCTTGAATTATAGTAAACTCTTATTTCATCAGCCAAATACTCAAGGAATATAACGTTATAACTTTCAGAATACTGAGATAGCCATACAGTTATGCTACTGCAATTTTGTATTCGATCACACAGATAGGTAATAACCCTGTAGCTTGGCTTAAGTATTATGAGTAACTAAAGAATTAATACTTCCAGAAGGCTAGAATGATGTAAATGCTATTTAAATCGATAATCTATTTAAATCACGAAGGGGTAACCTAAGTAGGTTAGGCCAAAAGTTGTTAGATTCTGTAGGAACTATCTAGGAGACTAAATGAAAAATTGTTTTTTTGCTGAAATCCTAAAGTAAAGTCCTAATAAATAAATAAATATTGGACACCAATCACATACATTGCTTTGATCCCAAAGCAAGTAGCTAATGCACTTGATTATGGATATCAGATACAACGGTGGTATCACAACACACAGACCCGGGACAATATAGAAAATTATGATTTCCACATTGATCCGACCGGGAATCGAACCCGGGCCCTGGGGCGTTTTGATACTCAGCGCACTTAGCCACTACACCACGGAGGTCGTCAAATAAATAAAGAAAAATTAAATATATTGTTCCACCACCATGTACAAAAACTTGGTATCGAAAACTTTCTTGACTTTCAAATACAGGATGAATATTTAATATATATTTAATCATTCATACACTTCCAGCTACGAACCACTCTGACTTATGTTTTGAATACTACATAAAGTATCGTCCTCAATATTTTCTCTTATTCCCTTATAATTCACAGGCAATTTGAATAATGATAACCGCAAAACCGAGCACATCTCTGGCGAAACTCATTTCAGTCAACACTGTGTTGCAGGCACTTTGAGAAATATGGCAAACTGACTATAATAGGGGTAAAGTTAGCTCATGTTATCACATATTCACAAATACGTACCTATCTCGTTTTTAAGGGTTCCGTAGTCTAATAAGAAACCCTTATAGTTTCGCAGTTTAGCAAAGAGACCAGAGGTGCTAAAAAAATGTAATTTGTCATGGATAAGTATTATAATTTCCCATCAAAATAGTAAAAGATTTTTTTTTTAAATATATGTTTTAACGTGTTAAGATATGAATCTGAAACTGATATCAAATATAAGTTTTGATCATCTCTTTTAGATGTAGCATATTTGTGAGTTAGCTTCAGCAAAAGATATAACCGGTTTTTAGCTCATGATTTCATTTTTTTATTTTAATTTAAAGGTCATCATATCCTTATATGGCAATCATGTTTTATGGTACATTATAAGGCCGATTAAAGTGCTTAATACATAGTAGATACGGAACCCTAGGTGCGCGAGTCCGACTTGCACTTGGCCGGTTTTTATAAAAATTAAACAGAAATATGACGATGCCTTCAATATTATATAAACCACTCTAACGTAAAGTGAAAGTAAGTAGTATTACTTTCTGATAAAGTTTGCATTAAGTTAGCTCTAGATAAATTTTTTTTTAGAAAAAAGAAGTATCTGTCTATCAAGTTCGTTTTATTTGTTGCTGACTATAACTAAGTTAACTTATGAAACAATACCGCAACATATAACACCTCACCACACATCTCCGTCGAGGTTCAACTTAGAAATCGCGCTTATTGCGATACGTCCAACTTCGTTATGAATAATCCCCATCGTCTCTGTGGTGATAATCCAGTTTAATTTCTCTAGCACAGTGATTCTCAACTTTCTAAAGGTATCCAATATATTGAACATTATTATTTATTCATAAAAATGAACTTAAAAACCAAAACGCGCACCGGCGGAACTCAAACCAGCAATTTTCGAGCCAAAAGCTTTTCCAATTGAGCTACCGTGCTGTCGGTCCGACCGTACGAAATTTCTGGTCTCTTATGAATACATACGTCATTACGCGTGTCTTATTTCATGTTTATGAATATAAATTATGACAATGTGAGTGTTAAAACATTCTAAACCATTAGATAGCGAAGCGTTATCAATTTCCAAGTTCAATTTATTCTGTAATGAATAACTACTTGGCCAGCTGTTGTTGTAAAACAGTTCGAGTAGATAGCGCAGACATCACGCGTAATGACATAGGTATTCGTAAGAGACCAGAATTTCGCCCGGTCTGACCGAAAGCATACAAGCTCAATTGAAACAGCGTTTGGCTCGGTTAGCCAGAAAGTGACTGATTCGAATCCCACCCATGCGAAATTTTTGGTTCCTTCTTTCATTTTTAAAAATATAAAAAATATGATAATGTACAAATACTCTCTAAACTCAACTTTTCTTGATTATTCCAACTTAAATTAGGATAAAAAATATTTATTATCTCCGTTAAAAAATACAAAATTCATGACTGAATGAATTTTTGTAGTAAACCCTACTGGGATGTACAGTAATGAGTATTCTTTTAACTCATCGAACAGATTCACAATCTTGATCGTATTTTATTTTTAAGATAGAAGCATACCTATCGCAGATTGACAACCAGTGCCCTAGTCACAATTAAACGGTATAATTTCCGTAACAATAGGATTAGAAGTTGGAATGTTTGACGTGAATTTGCTTAAGTGTTAACTTTAAGCACTGTTGGGAGCGTAGCTTAGCGTTTTGGAATACTAATGGCAATTAATTATAATCCCAATGTTAATACTTAAGTATGAATAATTAACAAGCGTTAAACTTTTGTTTTGTGGCTCTTGAATCATAAGTTATCCTGTAGTCCTGAGATGATCCTTATTGTACCTACAGCTCATAAATATATTTTAAAAACCGACTAAGTGCGAGTCGGACTCGCGCTCTGAGGGTTCCGTGCCAACTTTAACTAAAATTACGGGTACACTTTCTTCCACTTAGCCAGACACCTCATTTTTTTACAATATAAATAACTTTGTTTTTCATAATATTTGTTTGAAGGACATGGTTATGTTAACGGTTGTTGAAAATGTGCTTTTCTCAAAGTACTGGTTCGATCTCGTTCAAACCAACTTTCGTTGAAAGTATTTGTAAAAGTATATTATCGGGTATTTTTTTCAAAATGTTTACTAGCTTCGTTCAAAAGAGGGGGAATGCCCATTTAACCACTATGGATGCGTCTCTCTTACAAACATTTGACTTAAAGATAAAAAGGTTCTAGAAACCTCTATATCATTTTTAAAGACCTATCCATAGACACCCCACATGCATATGTTTAGGTATTTTTCTATTTATGGGAGCCCTCTCAGATGTCATATTAATTATTTTTTTGTATAGATTACTGTACAGTGGTTGGCAGGGGGTTCCCTCTATCTGGCAGAATCTTTTTGCTCCGAAAGTCACTTGGCATAACACGCTTGGCATAATTTTCTTTAGTCGAATATTATTCAGGCAGAAATTTCTGTTAGCATAATTATTGTTTGGTCGAATATTTATATGCCCGAATTTACAATGGCATACTTTTAAGATAGCAGCAATTTATAATGCATAATTACCTTTGGCAAAATTTTACTTTGCATACTTTCACTAAGCATAATGTTTATTTGGCATAATTTGACTAGGCATACAATGAAGAAAGCAGAATTTCGTTTAGAATAATTTCACTACGCATATTGCTATTTCTTTTAAATAGTATTTTACTCTAAAATTGAATTAAAAAGTCTTTAAGTTGTGGTACAAAAGTTAGTGACAGAAACGAATCGGTGCAAAACCGACTCCACGCAGTCTTGTTTGCCCCAACCCTAGAGTGTAATTCAAAATCGCGTAGGCGCGGAGGGGCGAGGCAGCCCGCGAGCTGAGGAGCAGGTGGTTTAAAAGCTCGCCGCCGCGGTTGAGGCTGGCCGGCGAAGCCGGCCGGCAAGCCGAAGCTGCGGTGGTGAGCGAAAACCATCTGCGACGATAAGCTCGCGTGGGACTGCCGGAGCCCCGCAGCGCCGGAGCCGTGACAGAAACCATGCATGTTGCATGCTTGCATGCATGCTGCATGCTTGCTTGCATGCTTCATGCTTGCTTGCTTGCTTGCTTGCTTGCTTGCTGCATGCTTGCTTGCTTGTTGCATGCTTTGCTTGCTTGCTTGCATGCTGAATGCTTGCTTGCATGCTGCATGTTTGATTTGCCATGCATGTTGTATGTTAGTATTGCTGAGACAGACCTACTTGGGATACACAGAGAAATTAAGGTTTGTAGGAGAATATTAAATATGAAAAATATGCTAAAAGACGATTCGGACTGTGAATTTTCTGCGATAGGATGATTCTGCCTGTTAATGACTATATATACGAATTGTATGCTACAAGATGATTCTATCTGTGAACTTTCTGCGTTAGGATGATTCTGCTTTAAGACTATTATGGATATTAAATTTCTACCTAAAGATGATTCTAGCTTACACGATTATGCGTTTTGAACGTCTGATAAATGAGTGAATGCTAATTGATGTTCTGCGAAAGGAAGATTATGCTATTTGATGATATGCCAAATAAAATTATGACAATAAAAATTATGCGAAACAAGGTAGACCCGTTGGCAGGATATACCTACCTATCAAGTTTAATTTCTGTAATACTAATAGTTTCAGAATAAAGTGGTTGTAACATACGGACGGACCGGCAGACAGACAGACTTGACAAAACTATAAGGGTTCCATTTTTTGCCATTCGGCTACGGAACTCTAAAAATGATACTAACTTTTGAATAGCAAGCACAAGTTAATCAATTTAAAGGTTTAGTTGCTTTACATTAAAACTGTTCTCATAAAACTTTTTTTATTTCAGTACTAGCATTTACCAAGTTGCAGGGTATTCGTATAAAAACATATGAAAAGTTATTTACTTTCAGTATCATAATACTAAAGCTAGCCATGGGGCAAACGGCTAACTCAATAAAAGTGAAACTTACATGAAATCACACGAAGTTGTTTGAACAAAAATATTATCAGTAGGGTCACCTGTTCCAAAGTCGTTTTTGTAACATCACAGGCCAGCTACGAAATAAATCATGGGTTAAAAGAACCGTTTTTGTATAAAAATGAATTTAAAAAACCGGTCAAGTGCGAGTCGGACTCGCACACTAAGGGTTCTGTGCCGTCTTTAACTTAATTAGAGATCCACTTACTTCCACTTAGCCAAAATATCACAATAGTTAGTTGACAGCAAATATAACTTTGTTTTTCCTAGTATTTGTATGAATAACAAAGTAATGTTCGCGGTTATTGAAAATATATCTCAGAAAAAAACTTGTTCAATCTAGTTCAAGCCAATTTTCGTTGATAGTAATTGTAGCCAGGAGTTTGGCAGTTAGCAGTGTTTCACCCCCTGCCTCGAAAAAGTACTTAAAGCCGTTGGTCCTGAGCCTGAACTCTCTCTGGGCGTGTCTGATTGCTGTCCTATTGGGCTATGAGAGTGAAAGGAATAGAGAGTGCACCTGTGTTTGCGCACACACTTGTGCACTATTATATGTCCCGCGCAGACCGACTGCCGAGTTGTTGTGACTGGTCACCGAAATCGAAATCGGCTAGGGGGACTATAACTCCGTGATCACGGTGCTTGCAACGGTGCCGAAACATCGCGAACTCATAAATAATAAAGTAGATGGTAGCAATCCCGTATTCAACAACCAGCGGTTCCTCGCGCTCCTTGCTTCCGCGCTTTTCAAGAGTTGCCCCCCCCCCCTCTCCCCCTCCCGCGTCACAGCGCGATATACGCGTTCAAGCAAATAAGCAAACAAACAAACTCTTTAGCTTTATAATATTAGTATGGATACTAATCTTGAAGAGGAAGCAGTAAGCAGTATATCCAGTGTCACAGCCTAGCCTAATCTTAAAAAAAAAACATGTATTCAAACCACATGCGCAATTGAAAGATACTCCAGCCGGACCAGGCGGACCAGACGTTCACTGGTGCCATCTATAACTGACGGGTAAAGCATGAAACTTGAACATTCGTCCGCAGTTCTTGTCCAAGGCTCTATAATACTGAAAATCATAGCTGAGCCTACTGCATTTGTACAAATTTTAGTAGTAAGTTGTCCAAGACCCCTGATTCAGCGAGCTCGTAAAAAAAATGAAGAGTGCGTGAAACGACCTTTTTACGACTAGCACTGACCCCGTTTTTCGTCGTAGTTTAATCTCATAATTTTATTGCTGACACTATTTTTTTATTCTCAGCACAATTATGTAGCGTGCATGAGGTGCATTTGTAATGTGAAATTTTAGAAGTCTGTTAATTAAGGAATAAAAATAAATAAAGTTCCGATTAAAACTTTCCGACATTTAAGTACCTAAATCCTTTTTTTTTTCTTCTTAAAGATGAAAAACGTTGTAAACTGCTACATTATAATCTTTAAAGTAAAATGAATCGTTATAAAAACAGCACAAATAAAAAGGCAATAAAATATGTATAAGTGCATCTTCAAGTATCAGTAACTACAAGTACGTATATTTTCCAAAAGTCTAATTTCCAATTTTCACTGCAACTTGGTGTAAGTAAAACGCGAAGCATAAATTAAAGAAAACAGCGTCATTTGCATAAAACACGTCGAAAAGAAAATATATCGACTCTAAATTGGCTTCGAGTCCTAGAAAGGAGTACTTCTTTCTCTGTCTTTAATGTGCATTATTTTGTATTTCTACGAGTATCTCTTAGCAAACAATTAGCTAGAATTTTATTGGTCCACTTTGAGAATTGAATAATTAAATTCTTTGACTGTTAAACTTTTACAAAAAACAGTAAATACCGACTTCAAAATTGAAATGTCAACAACAATTTCTGTTTGGAGTCGGTGCTCTGATAGATGACACTTAAGATGGTCAAACTGATGGCAATTTATAAACTTTTTTTAAATAAAATGCTGGACCTGTTCTGCCTTTTTATGACACCATGGTCGCCACTCCCTTGTGTTCAATTTTACTTTATTTAAAGGTAATCTACACCTAAAGACCAAAAAAATCTCATTTAAATCCCTAAGAACCACTTCTTTTTAACCGACTTCAAAAAAGGAGGAGGTTATCAATTCGACAGTATTTTTTTTTATTCATTTTTTTTTGTATGTATGTTACCTCATATCTCAGTCGTTTGTCGACCGAATCGAAAAATTTTTTCGCCTACTTAGAGGGTGTACTTTCTAGTTGGTCCCATTTTTTCTATTTTGGGATCTGATGATGGGATCTTGGTGTAATCGAGGGAAACCCTCAAATTTTAAAGGCACGTATAGTATTTCTTTACTAGAATCTTAATGTTGACGTGTTGTTACGTCTGATAGTCAACATCTTGTAAGGCTGAGCTGATGGTGGAACTCCTTAACGCTTAGGAGTTCAGTTATTGTAATGACGAAACTTATGATAGGTAATTTGTAGCTTCTAAAAAAATTGAATCATAAGGTGCAACTCCCCCCCCCCCCCTTCTAATGTAATCACTAAAAATGAAGATATAAAATAAACTTTAAAAAAAAGTAAAATCCGACTTCAAAACCAAAATGCACTAAAAAGTCTTAAATAAACTCTTCACCATTGAAAGGAAAGGAATCCGTTTTAGGCAAACAATTTCTTTTTGGAGTCGGTGCCATGACTTTGACCATCAAGCATCAACTATCACAGCACCGACTCCAAAAAGAAATTGTTTGCCTAAAACGGATTCCTTTCCTTTCAATGGTGAAGAGTTTATTTAAGACTTTTTAGTGCATTTTGGGTTTATTACAATACTTTGTCTAAAACTCTAAGCTGGAACATAAACTTTCAACCTCAAAATGGACGGTTCCTCCCTAATAAGACTTTAAGTGGTAGTGTTTTGTACCCCATTAACTTTTATTGGTGGCACTTTAAAGGGATTTCGCACGTGTCCAAGTTTGAATTAGTTACTTTTTTTGGGTTCTGTACACGTGATTTAAGAGTTATAGTTTTCAGTAGCGGTCCCCCGCGGCTGCGTCTGCGTGTTTTGAGTGTGCTCCCTCCGTTCCCGTCGCAGCACGATGTCTTAGCTTTAAATCTTCCTTGATAAGTAAGCTATCCAACAGTAAATCAGTTTTCCAAATCAGCCCAGTAGTTTCTGAGTTAAGAGAGTTTAAACAAATTCTTCGGCTTTATAATATTAGTAGGTATAGATTTAGGTAAAATTTGCGCATGGGCAGAACTCGAACCAGCAACTTTGGCAATTTCGTGCGCTAATTTTTTGTTGCTTACTGCATCTTTATTTCCCTAAGTGGTTTTCTGACAGCTTTCAGTGGCTCTGTTAAGAATTCGGTCACCGGTTTCTATGTTTGTTTTTCATTCGTATGCTTTACAAACCCAATATTAATATCGGTTAGCTTTGAAAAAACACAATTAAGAATCAATGTATGCATAAGATATCAGAGTTTATATAATCGTTAAGACAAAAGCAATGTCTTCAGCACGTGTGAAGGAAAATTCTAAAATCAAATCGCTCTTTCGCGATCTTTTCGCTGAAGGGTTCTTTAACCGAATGGCAAAACCGGAACCTTTGTAGTTTCGCCAAGTCTGTCTGTCTGTCCGTCTGTATGTCACAGCACACTTTGTTCTGAAACTATTAGTATTAAACGGTTGGAACTTAGTAGGTGGATGTATCCAGTTAACCGCTTTACGATTGTATGTAATAATATTCCCCCCTCCCTTCATATAACATTTAAACTAAGCGAGTGTAAATTTTGAAAAAAATACATGATGTAGATCTTGATTCGATCGAACTAGTAGTTTTTAAGATAGAGTACATTTTCAATCACTGCAAACATAACTTTGTTTTTAATACAAATACTGAGTTAGAAAAACAAAGTAATATTTGCTGTCAACATAATATTATGCTATTATGGCTAAGTGAAAGTAAGTGGATACCTAATTCAGTCCGACTCGCACTTGACCGGTTTTTATTTAAAAACGGACTCATCTACGGCAATATGTAATAGTAACTATAAATTCATATTTCATAACCAGATATTGATGTATTAATATTCTCGAAAAACATCTTATAAATTTTCAATAATTTCATTTCGCGGAAACGTGGAAAAATCAAGTTTTCTCAGAATTCTTAATATTTAAATGAAATCACTTTATTGCTTGTTACTTTGTAAAAAAAAGTATTTATTGAGAAAATCAAAAGGTGTTTCATGTATATATTTATTTCATAAATGGCAAATCGGTAAATTTCTAGAGGTATGTATAAATACGGCAAAACTCAACGAAATAACATGGAATCAAGGGACCATAGAGATATTATGCAAGAAAATCACTTGTTTCTTTAGAGTATTTGGAAGAACACTGGATTTCGTTATACACATTACAGTCACATTAATCAAGCACCTATTTTTTATTACTCGCGTAAAGATTGCGTGTGATATTATTTATTAATGGTCGATTTTCCAATGAAAATGATATTATTCCATACGGAAGTATTGAATAAGAAGATAACTGAATTTTGTGAGTACTAAACATATATATATTCAGTGTGATTTCCATTGATTTAAAAAAAAACTGACGCTGTATTCAAGAGAGTGATTCAAAAGTGTCACCTGTTATGTACCTTTTAGCAATATTTCGAAATACATGGTGTAAAAAGCTTAAGCCTTAGACTCCTTACACACTGCATACTAAAAGTTAGTATCAATGCGATAGCATCGCGACTCACGCAATGAACGGATTAAATTTGGCATCGATGCAGTCGCAAATACACAGTACCTACATAATTTTCAATTTAAAAGTGCATATAATAATAGGTAACACCTCAACTTTAGGAAAATATGCATCCGACTATCCGATCACTATTTATTACAGACTACTACCGTTCGACTTACATCGCGACTGCATCGATGCTAACGAAAGTTAGCATCACGACTGTATCGATGTTAAAAGTATCGCAGGGTGTAAAGATTGATATTTTGTGACTGCATCGATGCCGCATCGCGACTGCATCGCTGTTGAAAGTCGCAGTGTGCAAAGGGTCTTAAGCCCGCATTTTGTACGCGTTATGAAAAGTAAGTTAATGAATAAAAAAAAATAGATATCTCCACCCTAATATAACTAAGTCGGGATCCAAAGATCCCGATACTGGAGAGATTATATGATCATTATCCTACTTAGCAGTGCCGTTCCATAGTCCACTATCGATATTATATCGATTCTTCAGAACGAGCTGTAGTATCGATTGCTGTGCTATGATGTTTTTAAATTATAAATACGTCGTATGCGCTCAAAAATGGCTACACGAAAGGCAGGTATTTGCCCGGAGTGCATTCGGTTAGGCAAGTCTTCTCTTTATGGTTATACGTCCCGACAACGCCTTAAATTATATCTCGTTTCGAAATGAAACACTTTTTTACGGATTAACTTTTAAAAAACTCTGTAAATTACAACTAACATATTTTATAAAACTCTGTAAATGACAAATAACACCTTAGTCTACCCGTGACCACGAACGCTGTAAAGTGTTCGAAACGTAGGGATAAAATTTAATAAACTCGCGAAAAGTTAATCCGTAAAAAAAGTGTTTTATTTCGATGCGTCATATTCGCATAAACTTCAGAAACAAGTATTTCTTTTTTTCTGGTTAAATATGGCTTTCTGTGTGTTTAGAAGTAGTATTTATTATATTACACTGCAGCTGTCCTTTTGAACGTCATTGTTGCTGTGTGTTAGTATTGAATATCGAAGCTCAATTTCGAAAGCACTATCGATACTTGAATAATGTACACCACTGCCTCGCGACGGCTGCGCCAGAGGCCCCGGGTTCGATCCCTGGGTTGGTCCAAAAATTTGTACCTGTGTTTCTTCTGTTTAGTAATTCTTAAGGTAGCCCGGAGTGTGGAAGTTGGCGGTGTTTCACCCCAGTGCCTAGGAAAGCACGTAAAGCGGTTGATCCTGCGCCTGATCTCTGTCCGGTCGTGTCAGATTGCTGTCCCTAAGGGCTATGAGACTGAAAGGATTAGAGGGTGCACCTGTGTTGTTCACTACAATATGTCCCGCACAGTCAGTTAGTCGTTGTGACTGGCCACCGTAGTCGAAATCGGCTAGGGAGTACTACTACACCTATCACAACATTGCTCTAATCCCGAAGTAAGTATAAGCACTTGTGTAATTAAGGCAAGAAATCAGAAACGACGGTAGTACCGCAAGCCAATATAGAAATTTATGATTACTTTGACCTGACCGGGGATTGAACCCGGGACCTCAGAGTGGCGACGCCTGTAAAACCAGCGTGCTTAGCCACTACACCACGATACACACGAATTGTAAATCGTATCGACTATCCATAGCTATTTTGTTGTTCAGTACCGTAACCATGAGTTTACTAGTTAACGACGACGTAACTTTTTGTATGGAAAATTTTAGTTCTGTTAGTGACCGCTAGAAGAGCTGTTCAAGTATCATAGCCTTTTTTACGTCGTCACTAGCAAGTAAAACCGTCGGAATTTCATGGTAACGGTACGGTACTGCTTAAATACTATCGATAGTACTCCAGTATATAAGACTATGAGACGACCTCCGTGGTCGAGTGGCTAGCAGCTAGCTAGTTTCAAGCGTCGCCATCTCGTGAGGTTCCGGGTTCGATTCCCAGTCGGGTCAATGTAGAAAACGATCTTTTCTATATTGTCTCGGGTCTGGGTGCTGTGGTACCACCGTTGTGTCTGATTTCCGTAACACAAGTGCATTAGCTACTTACTTTGGTATCAGAGCAATGTATGTGATTGGTGTCCAATATTTTATATTTATTTATTTATGGCACCACACTGAGTTACCAAAATCATAAATAATTTTTGAGGTCAACAATCGATAGTCAAATCATCGACAGCCCGGCTTCGCTACCTACTGGATTAAAGGCCTAAGATCCCGGTTCGATTCCCGAGTAAAGCTTAATGGGGAAGGGGCTTATTTTCCACCTCAATTTTATGGGACAATTAAAAATGCATTAAAACTTAATCAGTAATCCTTTAGGCAAAGGTAAAAGAGGTTTCGGTAATGTTATCGTAATAATTAAGATCAAAACCGGCCAAGTGCGAGTCGGACTTGCACACTAAGTGTTCCGTGCCAACTTTAACTGACTTAGAGATCCACTTAGCCAAAATGCCACAATATTTTGTTGACAGCAAATATAACTTTGGTTTTCATAGTATTTGTATGAATAACAAAGTTTAGTTTGCGGTTATTGAAAATGTGCTTTTTCTCAAAAACCACAAGTTAAATCTCGTTCAAACCAATATTCGTTGAAAGTCTTTGTCAAGATTTACATCACGTAAATTTTTCAAAATGTACACTCCCTTAGTTTAAAAGTTAGATGGAGGAGAAGACCGGCTGCTTTTCGTGGTAGATACCGTTCTGCTGCCACAAAATGCTGGAATAGCCGTTTTACACACACACAAACACACACAAACAAACACACACACACACACACACACACACACACACACACACACACACACACACACACACACACACACACACACACACACACACACACACACACACGCGCGCGCGCTTTTGCAATGAAGTTTGATTTGATATTTAATAATACGTATAATACGTGGTATGTAAGCGTAACATTTAATTTTAATATAGTTTGTTGGTGACATCCCAACCTCAATGGTCTCCATAAAGATGAAACAAAAATTTTCGCACGGGCGGGACTTAAACCAGAAACTTCTGGGCTAACCGGGCCAAACGCTATACCAATTGAGCTACCGTGCTGTCTGTCCGACCTTGCGATATTTGTGGTCTCTTACGGATACGTCATTACGCGTGACCTTTAATGGTCTCCGCTGAAAACCAGCGCCACGGCTTACCATGGCAATAAAGCTGAGTGGAAACCAATTTGGTTTCACTACTTCATAATAAAGTTATATTTTTAATGTGTATTTTTGCATTTTTGTAGTGAACCTGTAAATTACTTTTGTTTCTTTCTAGTCCGAGTTTATCATGTTAAAGCGTTAAACCTTAGTGTAAAATTCAACATGGATATTTAGACCCTTCTGAATTTCTCTATACTATGCTGTATTTTAACGACGAAACTTTATAGGGGTAATTTTGAGATTTATTTTATTTAATGAGGAAAGTGTCAGTCAGATCAAATTTTATTCATTTAATTAAGCATTTTGAAAGCTTTTATTATGTCCCTACTTTCTTGAGTTATTTGATTTATGTAGGAAAGCAGTTTGTTGTATTTTGTAGGAAAATATTTACCTACGAAAGTACTTACCTAATGGCAGAAGAAAAATATTGCTTGACTAATAGATTCATTTTTATATATTTTATTAAAAAAATAACAAGCCAACGAAAAATATTGAAATATGAGACTTAGTGACACTGACCTAACTTTACACTATACACGTATATGTATTCAGGTTTTTTACAAGGTTATGGCCGTTTCTCACGGAAAAATTGCAGTATTTTGCAGGTACTGCTTTCTGCAGGATCCCGTTTAGTTGTATACGCGTTCTAATGCTAATATTCACTTGGTCTTACTGTTTACAGCGTCCAGCAACAAAGCCATACTTGTATTTCACTGATCCTGTTTTGTAATTAAACTGGACCAGGAGGCTGATTCTCGCGGCAATCGAACTTTTAACCTAAAAAATCCAGTTAAATATCTACACGTAAAAAACTATCACACGAACAAAATCTTAATACATCGTGGACCCTAAAAAAAAATAACATTTTTTTATTAGACAAAGAAAATTCGAGCGTTGAACTTTTTTCGTATACAAATTGCACGAAGATTGCCCCCTGTTCTACTTCTAAAATAGCAGTATGCACCAGTACCGTAACCATGAGTTTACGGCGAAAAAAAAAGCTCTTAGGTAAAGAACAATATTAATCTAAATATTAGCATCAATAATATAAATAGCACTGAAGATAGTTTCTGAAATACTTTATTGCAGGTCAAAAATCAAACAAACTTTCACTTCCTTTTCAATTTATAAGGGTCACTGACAAATTAAATCGCCAAGAACCCTTTTAGGTGTTCTTAAGCTGGGTCCCCGAAAACCTATATTTCACCCTGCAGTAACGGAATTGACGGTATCATAAAGGAATTTCACTCTGAAGAAGTTGTTTTAGGGATCAAAATTACTTTTTAAAATGTGCGCCCACTTATGTAAGGGAAGTTATTTATTTCTTCAAATAGATACGAGTGATTTAGGAGGAACGCTTATATGTATAATAAAAATTATTATCCGGGGATAGTACTCCTTGGTGCTTACTGATCTGCCTTTGTTTTGTTGTGGTATGAAGCCACAAAGAGCTGTCAGCTGTCAAAACTACGTGTGTGTTGGAACATCCCTCCGCCGTGCTATATTGACACACTTTCTAATAGACTTTTCGTTTGTAAGTCAATATTCTGTTAATATTACGTTCTTATAATGTACAAATTAGTTATTTTCAGCTTCATCTCGTAATTTGCTGTCTTGTTTATTTAAAATTGAATACTAGTAATAAATTCTTGGTAAACAATATGCCCAGATTTTTAACTTTTCATATTCGGTTTCTTCTCCAGAGTATCTCAAGTATTCATGACTAGCGGAGCGTAAAATTTTAATCATCGCTGTGTTAATTTTTCAGATCGTAACTTCTCCAATTTTCACGCAAAAGCAGCTTAATTTTGGTAACGAGCGCGGATATTTTTACCAATGAAAAGTTTGGAAAATATTTACTGGTGGTCATTCTGTACTTTCGAGGTCACCGTCACCTAACCATCTTAAGACCCAAAATTGCTTGCGTCTCGCGTTGACTTTTGTTCGAAATAAAGTTCTTTTTGTGTCGTGCAAGTAATTTTCGTTATAGACGGGAGATAACTCAAGGTGCTATATTACTATAACCGTAATATTTTTGTCATTTAACACAATTTAGTTTATAATTGCCACACAAATTGAGTAAAACCCATTTTGCTTCCATAATATAGCTTCGCCCAGTTTTGCATGAAAAATCACACCAGAAAAATACGGGTTTAAAAATGTGTAAGTGATTTTTATTTCCGCCTAAAAGCTAAACCCTTGCGATTCACCTCTTAATGTCTGCCAGTCAAACACTCCAACTGGAGTATATGCTTAACCCTTTCATTCCCACTGACAGGCCAAAAACCCCACGAGAAAATAAATTGAATCTCGGTGTTTTTGAGGGCACCGGCTTGACACCATATATCTTTTTGAACACTTCCACAGCATTTCCCGAGAGAGGAAAGACGAAATTCTCAGCTGGATAACAGAAAAATAGGTTGTTTTTGTGAATAAAATCGACTACGTGACAGTTAGTTGTAGCCTTTCAAAACGATAGCCGTAGGGAATAGTCATTGAAAATGTTGATGTAAACAAGTGTTTTTTGCGTCATGATAGCGTAACTTCAACCACATGTAAAAACAAAATCACATATTTATATTTTGATTAGTGTTAATATTGTATAAATAACTAGAAAACAGGCTGTTGTTTTGATCAGCGACGAGCGATGCAGGTGTTGTTGTACAAATCATTTGTCTCACTCATGTCAAAAAAAAATTAAAAAAATATTTTTTTTTGATGGAACAAACCCACAAAATCTTTGCGAGACCCCAAAAAATATTACTATACTAGCGAGCGAGTCAAAACTACCACCACCCGATCGCCTCTTTGAAGCTTAGTAGCTATGGCGCAGTATTTCGTAGATGCACGCGAAGGTGCGTGTTTTCCTATTAGTTTTTTTTTTATTATGCTGTGAAGATGTTTTTTTTTGTAACACTTGCAAATAATTGAATAAGCATAACTTATATTATTATCCCTGAGTTGGATGTCACTGATCAAAACAACACCCTGCATTTCAAGTTTTCATACTAACTGTGGCAAAACATGGGGTCAGAGGTGGAATTGTGTATAGCAATCGTATTCATTTGACAGTTCTAAACGTACGATATGATCTGTCAAACGGCGAAGAACAAAGCGTTTGACAGATCATATTGTACGATATGAACTGTCAAATGAGTACGATTGCTTTACATAATTCTACCTCTGATATGAAATTTTGTAATCACATTTACCATGTTTACTCACACAAAGATTTTTATTAACGTCAAGACCAATTTTTTTTTTTAAATATTGGACACCAATCACATGCATTGCTCTGACCACAAAGTAAGTAGCCAATGCACTCGTGTTATGGAAATCAGACACAACGGTGGTACCATAACACCCAGACCCGAGACAATATAGAAAAGATCGTTTTCTACATTGACCCGACCGGGAATCGAACCCGGAACCTCACGAGATGGCGACGCTTGAAACCACCGTGCTAGCCACTCGACTACGGAGGTCGTCGTATCTATTCAACAAGACGTAAGATGTCTTGTTAAAAGTAAGAATTTTATTTAAAATAAACTTATATTTATCTATATTAAGTATGCTACAAAAAAGTCAAAGATTAAGATGATTTAATTTGAGTGTGTTATTATTGAAAGACATGACCATAACAGCAACTTTTGTTACGAAGCCACGATGAAAACCGACTCGCAAAAACTTTGATATAAAGCCTGTATAGAATAGAGCCCCTGATATTACCGATATAGGCTTACCGCTGTCAGACATGATTTCCTCTCTGTCATCGATACGTCAATAAAAATTGTTTTGTTCGGTATAGAAAGAAGCCTCACAAAAGGATAGACATTTTCCGTTATCTTTTTCATTTTTTCCATCGTTCCCTTAAAGCTTAAAGGTTTTTAAAGACCCTAAATAAGTATTACAATCAATTAGCCGTGCTAACACATTAGCCTAGGTCTAAAATAAGCTATTATGGTGTAACCACACCGCCCAGCGGCATAGCCAATTAACTTTCAGATACTAAGCAAAATGCCGCTTACTGGGCGGTATGGAAACACCATTATAAGCAAAATGGCGACGTCTTAAAAATATGGCGGATTATATCATACTGTATCAGACACACAGTTCGCTAATGTAAGCTAAGCATGTCCTAGGCTTAAAACTCCTCAAGCGTATGTGAACGAGACACAATAGATATTTTATTGTTATGTGGTTGCCTGCAACCGCTTGGATATTGAAAAGTTAAAGGGTTTCAAATCTATCACTGATGCGTTCTAAATTTCCATCCTTTTTCCTGTAATGTCACAAATGGATTGTTTTGCATTCACTTGCAAAATACCCGAGATGACAAATGTGGTGGTTGTGAACAAATTACTTCATATTCATAAATTATTATCTATTATATTAGATAGTAATGTATATCTCGGTAGTTCTCTCAAACAAAACTGTCTTTAACATATTGGAGTTTCCGATGAGCAATTTTCACGGTGTATCGCTCATATTGAAATACCAGGCCCAATTGTTCTAACGATATTACTCAGACCGTATACCGTATTTCTGGATAGTGTTGTGCACATAACAATAGATATGAAATATCGATATTCAAGAATCGGACTTTTTAGTGTCATGTCAAGCGGAAAATAGTCATGACTCAGTAGAGTGACATTAAGCCGTGATACGTTGTTCTTACGAAGCCCTCATTTTAACTGCCCTGACCGCAAAACGCATTTGTAAGACAAAAACTTTGCCTGTGACGTACCGCGGATACCATCCTTAACTTCTCGATGTCCCGCTGTTAAGAACTAAGCGCTTTTCATCAAAATGCATAATGCGCACGGCAAAGAATTGGAACTCGCTGCCCGCGACGGTGTTTCCTAGTGATAACAATTCGAATCTATTCAAAGTTAGAGTGAACAGGCTTTTTATGGGTGCATCGTTCCATTTTCGACTGTGTCTTAATCGCTTTTGGCTTGGTCTGGAGTCAAGTTATCCTGTTTTAGCAAACCCATACAAAAAAACTCTAGATATGGCAAAACTAATCAATTCAAAAATATTGAAATCTAAAACAACGGTGGTACAACAACACCCAAACCTGAGACAATGTAGAAAATTATGATTTCTACATTGATCCGATCGGGAATCGTACCCGAGACCTCTGAACGGCAACGCCTTGAAACCGAGCGTGCTTCGTCACTATACTACGGAGGTTGTCATTGATAATTGATATCAAACTTTTGAAATTTTGATTAAGAAATAAATATTTCATGGTCATATACTCTGAATGTCAATATGTCATATGTTGTGACATATTGACATATTATTCCTCATGAGTTATTTAGTGGTGTGCCACTAAATAACTCATGAGGAATCATGCCACAACTGTCGGCAGGATGCCATTTTGAAGGAGACAAAGGAAAGGTATTTTATTCATTGCCTTGATAGTGTGGAATGATTTAAGCTATACAATATCAAATCAAGTTCAAGGCATCGCCGCTCCGAGGTCCCGGGTTCGATTCCCGGTCGTGTCAATATAGACATAAATAAATAAAATTTTCTATATTGTCTCGGGTCTAGGGTTTGTGGTACCACCGTTGTGTCTGATTTCCATAACACAAGTGCATTAGCTACTTACTTCATTACATTACGGAATCAGATCAATGTATGCGATTGGTGTCTTTAAAAAAAAATGAAAAATGCCTTTCGTTTTACCGTAATTGCAATAATAGCTGGAGCCTGGTTAAGTTATAATAATATTTTTTGTTTCAAAAGTGACAAAACATGTCACTATTCAAACTTAATTACATTAGTTGCACTTATAAAAAGCCAAATGCGTCGGACAAGGAATCAAACCCTGTCTAACGCTACCCGGCATACCTATATGCAACTTATAATGTTGAATGCGCAAAACCTCTGAAACCTCAAATGATTTTGAATCCAATTGACGTAATGCTGATAGAACCCTTTTTAAATTAATACTTCTGCCTCACCCAATGGTTGACTGGTAGAGAATGCTTTTAAGCATTAAGTCAGCCGTTTGTTCTTCATTTTGTTTGTGCAATAAAGAATATATAAAATAAACTTTAGGCTTTTATGTGGTGTTTTAGATTTACTGGCATTCTGTTCATTACTTACTCTGCGGACGACGCTCCGTCGAAAGAGGATTCGGTAGTTATTCACCGGGACGCTGCGCCTCACCGACTTTATTATTATTACTAACTACCCTCATAAAAATTAACCATAGCTTTTTTGCGTATTTGTGCGAATCATGGCTTGTCTTATTAATAAATAGACAGGGCAACATTTTAATGAAATTTTTTGAAAACACTTTTCTTTTGAAGTGGTTTAATTGATTCTGCTCGTTATTCCGATTAAACCATTTTCAGGTTTTGCGAATATAACGTTACACGTTGTAAAGGCCTGCGCCCGGATAGCGTCAGACATGAGGTTCGAATCCTTGTCTGACACAATTGCTTTTGACAGGTGCAATTTATGTTTTTTGGTTTTAGTTTTTCCTGCAGATATTTTGAAGTAACAATCATTATAAAAAAAGCCAAGCTGACATTTTTAACATTTATACTTCTTCTTATACCATTTCAGTGATTAATTATTTGGAGTGAGGAGTCTACATATTATAGACGTAAAAATTTCTACTTGAACTCCTTTTATTTCTTTACTTTTTCTACTAAAGCCCATTAATAAAGCATTCTCAAATATTATTGAAACTAAACGCAATCTATTTCCAACAACTTCTCATACGGAACCCTTATTTATCAAACAGCCAATGATGTATTGTGCAATATCTCAAACGGGGATATTTTTTACTCTGATATAATATTATTATGGCCATCGATCCTTGTCAGCGTTGTAGCGTTTTTCCTCAAAAAGTCATGAGAAGCTTCATTATTTTAGAATTAGACCTTTCTTTTCTCCTCAGTTTATTATGTGAAAAAACAATGACGGGAATAAATAATAATGTGTTTAGTGATGCGTTTTTTAATTGGTTTTGAATATAATGACGCGAAAAAGGCTTTAGCAGCAGTGTTTCCATATTTATATCTCTTTCACTTTTCTTCGAAATAGAACGATTCTTTTAAATAATCGCCAAGCTAAAATTCTTAAAAAAGTTATTATTTGTTAAAATTGTTTGTTTGCTTGTTTGTTTTGTATTTAAAGTTGGTTGATTACGTTCCAGCTAGAAGGTATTCATTGTGCTGTGTATCAGAAAATCTTATGTATACTAATATTACAAAGCTGAAGAGTTTGTTTGTTTGTTTGAACGAGCTTCTCAGGAACTACTGGACCGATTTGAAAAATTATTTTTGTGTTGGATAGCTTATTTATCGTGGAGGAAATATGCAACGGGAGGGGAAGGGACTAACTTAAACTACTACTACTAGCTACTAAAATAGCTAAACGCGCAGACGAAGTCGCGGGGGACCGCTAGTGTCAATATAAACCTTTTGTCTCAGTTCTCGTAGCCGCAGACTTCCGAAACAGAATGAATTGTACCTTTTTTGTACTTGGTTGGTATGAGAATAAGATCGTAAAGTATTTTTACTCGACTACCACCGACCCCAATTCTTTGATACATATACCGTACTATCGTACTTATTACGTGTAATATTCAGTTTAGCACTCGACCATAAACACTTAGTAACTTTTTGTTCAACTAAAGAAATGGTCAGTTCTATTTTAGTGTGAATTAAAACAACACGTCGATTTCTTTTTTGTTTCTGAAGTTTACGCAAATATTACTCATCGAAATGAAACACTTTTTACGGATTAACTTTTCGCGAGTTTATTAAATTGTATCCCGACGTTTTGAACACTTTACAGCGTTCGTGGTCACGGGTAGTCTAAGATGTTCTCTGTCATTTACAGAGTTTAAAAAATTACATTACCGTCACCCAATAATATTAATTAAAGTTCCTATCCATGCAGTAAAAGGTAACTGTGTCTTGTCATCTTGCAGTGAGAGGTCTAGCTTGGGTCCTCGTTAGCACTGGATCCCATGCTGGTGGAATTTTTCAACCATCTTCTCTGTGGAAATTTGGACGTTTTCTTATTTCTGTAGCTTCGCGTAGCATACGCGGAACAAACTAAAAGTCTAAACTAAACTCGCGAAAAATTAATCCGTAAAAAAGTGTTACGTTTCGATACATCGATATCTGTTAATTAAAGTTATTACTTGAAACTTTAAGTACTTCAAGAATTTAATTATTACTTTAGGCAATAATTACTTAGGATTTTGGACCTGCAACCTATGTCATACCGAGCCAAAAATTTTCCAATGGAGCTAGGAGCCGTCGATCCGACCGCGCGAAATTTCTGCTCTCTTATGAACACGTTATTACGCTGACGTCAGGCGTTTGGATTCTTAATTCATCTTATAAGAATGCAAAATAACACTGAGTGAGTACTACTTTACTTTACTTTACTTTACTTTAGTTGTCTAACCAGTTCTCTTACTTATCTTATACCTTAAGAGCTGTCAGTTTGGTTAATGTACGTTTAAATGTTAATTACAGAAAGAAGAGTTGATATTTTAATCTTGGCTTACATCTTTTAACTCTAGTTTGTATGCACCGTTGGGCCAAGGGTCTCACTTACGTCTAACGACCTAATGGTGTATCCACACCGCCCAGCAGCATTACCGGCGGCATACGTAAGATAACTGTCATATGCTAAGGAAAATGCTCTGCGGCACCCAGTTCAGCTGTGGCATGTGCGGCACGGCCGCCGGTACTCGCCGCCGGGCGGTGTGGATACACCATAAAAAACGATATGTCATGTCATCGTCTAGCCGTCTATGCATTGACGTGAACATGACATTGCCACAGCCGTTTCAAATGTCCCTCTAATAAATTAAGCCCACGGCATTTTCCATCAACAAACTTATTCCGTAGCCGTTAATATAACTATAAATTACTACCTTGTCTGATAATAATAAAACGTTTCCCTTTGAAACAGTTTAATTTGAACTAAGTTTAGAACGACATCTGGTGTCGGGTAACGTAACTAATTTGGGTAAATTGAATATTCATTCTCGAAGGCTTTGCCTTAGCAGCAGGTAGTAAAACTTCCGTTTTTGTGTTAGCTATAGGTATGAAGGTTTATTTTTAAATCACACAGTGTTATTTTTATTCTGATAAGGTTCAATAAGAAACCAACAAAATATGTTTCATTTATTTTTTAAATCGGCCCTTTAAATATGATCACATAAAACGAGGTGACGATACAAACATACATACAATGACAAAATTTTGCACACTCGCTTGGAAGTCTTACTAGATCAAAATACTTGATTATTTTAAATTCTAACGATATCACATACATACACATTTTTTTGAAGTCGACAAAAAAAAATTCGAAGGAGTTTCAATTTTATAAAAAAAAAGGTTTGGAGTTTTGAGTTATAAATTAAGTAACAATGTACTCCATTGGACTAAAATGGTAACTAAAACGTAATTCTTGGTGTAACAAATACTTTAGTGCAAACCGCATTGAAATCGGTCTAGCCAAACGCGAGAAATTCAGGGATAAACATTAATGCAAACATACAGGTCGAACTAAGGATCTCCTTTTTTATAGTCGGTTAAAAACGATGAGGGGCGATTTAAACTCTTAAGGTGGTAAGGCCAAAGAGACCTCGACCGAACGTACGGACAACAGCACGTCAAGGTGAACACTGCGGTGTCTTATTCCGTCGTAATAAGAGCTAGTTTGTAACAAATGTGGGTAACCTGATATGCTGGCGACTAGTCAACCAAAACCTAATTAATAAATTCAAGCTGCGTATCTATTTTGCTAACGAGAACCCTTTTTTCAGATGTTAAAAAGCACGTCCCATTCGGTCTGAAAGTCAAGCGAAAGACCCTTATGTATACTCAATCCCGATTGCTATTTTAAGCCCAAACATTTATTCAAGGGTACAACACAATCATTTGAGTTACACCCGAGTTTTCGCGGTTTGTTCTCAACGCTTTTAATAAAAACAGACCTTTTCGATCCCCACAATAATAAGTAACACAATACTGTATTTTGTTCCTTAAATAATTACTAGCGGTTCCAGAGAACATCGTTTCGCCCCGGCCCCTCTTGCACTCTGTCGAACGGGATAAAAAATATCCTATTTCCTTCTCCTGGTTCTAATATACCTCATAACTAATTTACAGTTAAATCGGTTTCGCCGGTCTTGAGTTATCAATATTGTTACTAACACGACCTTCTGCTGCTGGTCTGGACGGTTTGTCGCCACAGCACTTGAAAGACCTTATTTCATTTCAGGCAGGTGATGCTGGTCGAAGTTTACTTTCAGCCATCACAAAACTTTGTAATTTTATGCTTTTTGGCAAAGTAAATTCAGAAATCGTCCCAATTTTGTATGGCGCAAATCTAATTGCGCTAACTAAGAAAGATGGCAATGTCAGACCCATTGCGGTTGGTTCCACTTTTCGGCGCATGTGCTCAAAGTTATGTGTGAAGTTCCTCACTTATAAACTACGCGATCATTTTGTACCACACCAGTTAGGCTTTTGTACCAAGGGGGGCTGTGAAGCCGCTGTTCATGCGCTTCGTACTCTTCTTTCACAAAATCAGACGGAGGTGTTGCTTAAATTAGATGTCAAAAATGCTTTTAATTCGGTTCACAGGGACTTCTTGTTGCATGAAGTAAAAATAAACTCTCCAGAAATTTTTAACTTTGTTAATCAGTGCTACTATAACCCATCTAAATTGCTTTACAAAAGTCATGAAATTTATTCTGCTGTTGGCTGTCAACAAGGAGACCCTCTCGGGCCTGCCATTTTTAGCTTGTGCATCAACCCATTTATACAAAATTTATTTTCAAAATTTAATGTTTGGTATTTGGACGACGGGACCTTAGGAGGTGATGCCGATACCGTTTTTCTAGACCTATCAAGAATTGTACAAAAATTTGACACTATAGGCCTTTCTTTAAATTTTGATAAGTGCGAAATTTTCATTTCAGAACTGCTAATTCCCTCTAGAAAAGCTGAAATAATTTCAAAATTTAATACACTGGCTCCTGGCATAAAGATTTTAACTGATTCAACCCTCAACCTCCTAGGATCTCCGATTTTCGAAAATTCTGTCCCCACTCATTTTCAAAAAATTATTACCAAATTCAATGAATGTTCAGATCGTCTTTTAGAAATCAACGCACATTCGGCTCTCTTTATTCTCAAATCGTGTCTTTTAGTCCCTAAATTTAGTTATTTGATTCGATGTTGTCCGATTTGGAAGTTCCAAAACTTTACAAACAGTTTTGACAGTTTGGTTAAAATACAACTTGAAAAAATTCTGAACATTCGTCTTTCGGAACGGTCCTGGGACCAGGCTTCCCTTCCCATCCGTTTTGGTGGGATTGGAGCTCGAAAAATTTCTAGTGTTTGTTTACCTGCTTTTCTCTCATCATCCTACAGCACGTCCGCTCTCGTTGGTAGTATCCTGCGGCTTTCCACCGCAAACATCGAAGTGGCGTGCTTGGATGAAGCTAAAAATGCATGACAAGTGGCGTACCCAGATAAATTCCCATCAGATTACAAAATTCAAAGGAGCTGGGACCAAATTTCTTGTGAGTCCCTTTTTAATAGTTTAATTGAGAGTGCAACCGACAACGGGGACCTGGCCAGGCTCAAGGCTGTCTCTGCAAAAGAGGCAGGGTACTGGTTAAATGCATACCCATCATCGAACGTTGGTACCCTCCTTGATGCAGAGACCGTCCGCGTGGCGATTGGTCTTCGTGTTGGTGCTGAGATTTGTCAACCACACAGATGTCGGGGTGCAAGGGGAGACGCCTTCCATCCAGCTCTCTCAAGTCAACCTCACCTGCACGTGGTGCACCCTGCTATCACCGACGAGGCTCTGGCGACTGAGGAGCGGTGGGATAACCGCTTACGACGTAAGGGGTGGGTTCTGTGGTCTGAACCGAAATAGCTGGACAAGGCCACCCACGTGTTTGTGCCGTGCGTGGAGACCCGTAATCCGGAGGAGAGGATCCTGGGAGTTGAGCCAGGGCGAAGAAGGACGCTTGCGCATCTCCGTCTCGGGCAACACGCGACTTTGGCCTCAAATTCGGGCTAAACGGGAGGTTGGAGAACTAGCCAGCTCCGATCAATCGGCTGCAGTCGCCAGTAGGCTGGCGGCTAGGCGAGATCTGGGGGTGGGAAAACAGGCAGGCGGCGGGCTCGCCAGTGAGCACATCTGGTCGCTGAACTCTCTGCGCTTGCCCTAAACCGTCGCGTCCTGTGGTCCCATTGCTTTCCTTATTCTTCTCTCTTATATCTTTTTATTTTCTTCTCTCTTCTCCTGGTTCTATATCTTTGGTGTAACTCTGGGTCTAAATATAAGACTCCCCATATGCGGGCTCCATGGAGGGTGGAGAGCGTCAAAGATGAAACCTTTTTAATCCCTCGTTATGGCTTCTACAGATAAAAACTCGACCAATCCCAGCTGCGAGGCAGCTACAAACACAAACAATTTAGACGAAACAGTTGTCGCGGTACAGCACAGCACTCTACCGCTAGAACTACGGCTCACCGACGCCCATAGCGTCAGCATCCCTTAAAATTTCGCAACCAGTTGACACAAACGATATTGCTAAATCCAAAATTTTAGATTTGGTGGAAAACATCATAAAGTCCATCAAAAGCAGCAGTAATGTAAAGACCTCTATCAAAAACGACGTCTTAAGTTCAGCCACGGCGATACGAAACATAGTTACAACCGGCGAATACGTACCGCCCACACAAGCCACTGACGATGGCTCATTGCTGATGATCAGACAGGTAATCAGGGAAGAACTCTCCAATCTCAAACTTTCTGAACCGGGTTCAGCTAAAGCATCTATACCTGCACCACCTGCACCTATAGCTCCATCTGCTACCGCATCGTCTCTCTTCGCTGACGTCGTACGCTCACAGAAAGCTGCAAGAAAGACCAATAAAGTTCCACCTAAGACAAAACCGGCACTGATCGTGGAATCCAAGCGCAAGGTTCTCAGCCCTGCTGAGACTTTGAAGACCTTTAAGGACAGCGTGTCGTTCCGGAATACAAACTTCGCTCCGGCAAGCGTGAAATTCGTGTCCAATAATAAGATTCGGGTCGAGTTTGACTCCCTGCAGCAACGAGAACAGACAATGTCTAAAATCAACCAGCCCGACTGCCCTGTCCAAGCCGAAGTGTCCAAGTGTCTCCGCCCTATGATAATTCTCAAGGGCGTGCCGCAGGACATTCCGGTAGAAGACTTGGCAGACATTCTCATCGGGCAAAACGAGTGTCTGCAAAATACTATATCTGAAAAGGATGACTTAATATTCAAATTCAAACGCACCAACCGAAGCAAACATCTCTACAATGCAGTCTTTATGACATGTCCCAAAGTCTGGCAGGCAGTCACAGCAGCGGTCAAACTGAATTTAGATTACTCGAGAGTACACGCTGAAGATTACGTCGCCCTCTTACAGTGCTTCAAGTGCCTCCAATTCGGGCACACTAAATCGCGTTGCACGCAGGAGACAAGTGTGTGTTCATTCTGCGCCGCCCTGGGTCATGACTTCCAGACATGTCCCAATAAAAAAGACCCAGCCAAAACTCAGTGCCACAACTGCGTCCAGTACTCCAAATCTTCTCCATCTGCAAACAAAATCAAAACTAACCATGGTGCCACCTCTCTCTATTGTCCTCGAGTTTCCCTAATGTCTGAAAAAGTTCGCTCTCGCACCGACTATGGGTACTAGATCACATTCAGACAACAACTACTATACACTCAACAAAATCCTTAACTGCACTCAATCTAACCTAGCTCATTGCCGAAAGGCCCAGCATGAGTTTAGTATTCACCTTCCCGATAAAAATATTGACGTTGCGTTTATCAATGAACCGTATACTTCAAACGTGCATTATATGAAACCTATACCCGGCTATGTCACTCACCAATATGGCAAAACATCACGCGCCGTTAGGTCAGCTATCATAATTAAAGACTCTTTGTGTACTCTGGGCATGACGGAGTATTCAGATGCGAATCTCTGCGTGGTCAAATTAAATGTCACTTCTCGCCGAAAAATCTTCTTAATATGCGTCTACGTCGAACCGCGCAGGGACGAACATGAAACTTTCAGGAAGCTGCAACTTTTCCTGCAAAACACATCAGGCGCCACGCACATTATATGCGGAGATTTTAATGGCCACCATCAGTCCTGGGGTTCTAACGACAACAACGCACGAGGTAACGAAACCTTTGATTTTATCCTTGCTAACAATCTCAGCATCTGCAACATTGGAAATACCCCTACATTTGAGACCTTCGCATACCAACGCCCTCGCCAGACAATTATTGACCTCACTCTCGTTAGCGACACCAACAACGTAAACATCAACGACTGGTCCGTAGACCGGAATATCTGTCCGTCTTCTGATCATAACGCCATCACATTCACGGCAAATCTTGGCCGGATCCGTCCCACTCGAAGTCCACGCATGTCGACATTTAAGTACAATACTAACAACATCAAGTGGGACGAGATTCGTCCAAGTTTTGAGGAAGAAGTACGCAGACACCTCCCTCTTGAAACAAACTTCACCTTGATAAGCTCAGAAGATCTTAACCTATACGCTACCACTTTTACAGAGTCCATACAGCGGGCATGTGACAAATATCTTACTAAATCTCCTGGCCCATCACATCGGGCACCATGGTGGACAGAAGAGTTAAATCAACTCAAACGCTCTGTTATTCAGGTGCACCATCGACTCAGTAGAGCGGTTAGACGTGGAAACCCTCTCGAAGATCTTATTACGGAGCGTGACGAACTGAGACGTCAGTACTCTGATGCCTTCTGCGCCGCCTCCACGAAACATTTTCGTGAATTTTGCGGCAAGCAGAAGAAAGAGGACGTCTGGTCAGTCACGAACAGGCTTATGAAAACCCGTCCATTAGTTCAGGCGCCTACCACTCTTAAACTAGGTGATAACACCTTCACACAGGACTCCACTGAGACTGCGCGTGCACTCCTTTATCAGTTTTTTCCTGATGACACTCCTGACTCGACTCTTAACCAACAAAGACTACGCCTAAACATGTCAAAACCCATCGAAACTCAAGAAGATCCACCATTCCAATATGAAGAAATCCTCGAGGGACTTCGAGGAATGAATCATAAGAGGGCACCCGGCTTAGACCACCTGACAGCGGATATATGCCTACACATCGCTCTCTGGTTCCCGAATGAAACACTGGGACTGATGAACTGTTGCCTCCGTCTTAGGCACTTCCCAAAAATTTGGAAAATTGCTACTGCGAAAATAATTCCCAAACCAGGTAAAAAAGAATACGACTCCCTATCCTGCTTCCGGCCCATTGGATTGATCAATTGTTTCGGTAAATTGCTTGAAAAGCTAATCACAAACAGGATCACACATCACTTAGACATTACACACAACAGTCCACAAAACCAGTATGGTTTTAGATATCAAAAATCCACCGTTATGGCAATTAATAACGCTATTGATATTATCACACAAGCCAAATCACGAGGTGAACACGTAATCGGTGTCTCCTTGGATATCAAATCCGCTTTTGACCGTGCCTGGTGGCCGGCCATATTCCAAAGGCTGAGGGACACTGACTGCCCTAGAAACCTCTATGAAATTCTCCTCAATTACGTAGACGATCGGGAAATTTTGATCCAATTCTCTGATTGCAAAGTCAGTAAATTTATGTCTCGCGGGTGCATCCAAGGCTCGGTCATAGGCCCCACTTTATGGAACCTAATAATCGACCAACTTCTCCTTAAAACTATGCCGAGCGGGGTACATCTTCAGGCGTATGCTGACGACGTGCTGGTTATTGCTCACTCCCACGATCTTAGTACTCTCGAGCAAATTATCAACTCCGCTTTAGACCTCATTACATCCTGGGGTAGAGATGTCAAACTTGAGTTTGGACCAGAAAAAACCCAAGTGATTGCATTCACACGCCGAGCATCCAACTGCCGCATCCAAATTCAGTCCCAAACATTGATTTTCTCCAACACCATCAAATATTTAGGCATATTAATCGATTCCAAACTCCGTTTCGTTAATCATATAGACCACATCATAGATAAGGTCAAAAGGCTGTATAATCGTCTCTCAATCTTCATCCGCCCCACTTGGGGAATTCATGCAGAAAATGTCAAAATTATTTACGAACACGTGATTGAACCAATAATCTGTTACGGTGCGGCAATTTGGTCTCCTGCCACTCAACATCAGTACATCCAGCAGAGGCTCCTCTCGGTACAACGACTGTTCGCCATCAAGATGGTGCAGGGCTTCCGCACCCTCAGCACGGCATGTGCAATCTCACTTGCCCAATTGACTCCTCTTCCGGCCAAAGTTCTTGCAACAGCTGACGTAGAAAAGTCGAAGCTTTCTGGCGTCTCCTCTCTCTTACCAAACGACGTCTCCCTAGAGTCTTTGTGCCCGCCCTCCGAACTTTTGCATCCATCAGAAAGACGAGGCATCGAGTTTATCGAGATTACTTCTGACTCAGATCTCACCCAAATAGCTGCCGAAAACACCTGGCACATATACTCAGATGGAAGTAAGCACGATGACAGGGTTGGTGCAGCTTTCGTCGTTTTTGACCCTACAGGACGACAAACAGCAGTCGTGAAGCTAAAACTTCATGACTGCTGTTCAGTGTATCAGGCGGAACTGCTTGCTATTGTACGAGCTTGTGAATATGCAGAAAACCACCAGTTACAACGCGTCATCATATTGTCCGACAGTAAATCAGGGCTACAAGAACTCCAAAATGCAAACTCTCGTAATCGCTTCGCCGTTATGGTACAAAAGCAAATGCTAAGCGCACGTACTACTAGACGGATCGTAGACTTTGCGTGGATAAAGGCCCACGTCGGACTGCTTGGTAATGAAGTCGCAGACTCCGCAGCGAAGGCCGCGGCTAACATGCGTAAGGCCCCGGACTTTAAACAAATACCTAATAGCTACATAAAGCTTCATAATAAGAAGCAATGCCAAGAAGCTGCAGAATCTCTATATATGGACCAAAGAACCTGCGTCCACACAAGGAGTTTACTGCCAACTTTTAAACAGCTGACCGACTATCTTAGTATAGTCAGACCTGTCTTTGCGATTACCCAACTCTTGTCAAACCACGGGTACCATCTTGAGTACCTGAATCGCTTCCACATCGTAGCTACGGACAAATGTCCATGTGACGATTCCACAGTCCAAACCTGGGAGCATCTACTCACTTCATGTCCTCGTTTTACGTCTAAGCGCCTTAATCACATGAATACCTGCCACCACCATAATATTAACCCTTTTAATCTCTCTGAAATCACATATAAAGAAGCTTCTATTAAATCATTTACCAATTTCTTAACCTATATAGTCAATAATCTCAAACTATTCAATAACACATAATAATAATATATAAAGGCCCCGAAATAAACACACGGTTGTGTTCGCGGAAGTAAACCGATAGCTCCGCGAGCTCAATATTCCCGTATTCGAACAATACCAAAAAAAAAAAAAAAAAAAAAAACACAGATGTCCTTGTGGTTCTGAAGTCAGCTCGTTGGGACACCACGGACTTTCATGTGTTAAGAGCGCAGGCCGATTTTCCCGCCATGCCAGCATCAACGACATCATTCGTCGTTCTCTTGCCTCCATCAACGTGCCGGCTATTCTTGAGCCGAACGGTATCGCGCGTGATGACGGCAAGAGGCCGGATGGCATGTCACTTGTTCCTTGGCGGATGCGTCGGGCTCTAGTGTGGGATGCTACCTGTGTCGACACATTGGCAGCCTCCTATCTACCAAGTACAACCCGTGGTGCTGGTTTGGCTGCGTCAAGCGCAGAAAATAATAAAACAAAAAAATACAGCCTGATCGACTCCCGGTATCATTTTGTACCGTTCGGAGTCGAGACATTAGGTTCGTGGGGTCCCAACGCTATCTCTTTGCACAGGCAAATTGCTAAGAGGCTAACTGACGTCAGTGGTGACCGAAGTTGTATATATTATTTCATATATGTATATTTTAGTTTACGGTATAAAGTTTGTATAATATTTCTGTTGATTACGTTGGTGAATAAAATTACTTTAACACGACTTTCTTTTATTTAAATATAAAGATTTTTTCTTAAGGCAATGCAACGTTTCTGGACCAAAGATGGAGCAATATAATACTTAATATACAAATAAAAATCAAATATAAAAGAAAATGGATACCAATCACAAACAATGGTCTGATCCTAAAGTAAGCAGCTGATGCACTTGTGTTATCGAAATCAGAAACAACAGTTGTGATACCAAACTATATAACTTAGTTTTTTATTCTAAGCGAAATCATGATATAGCTATTCTAAGAACATCAAATATAGATGAGCATAGGTACAACATAACTTTCTGTATTTCTTATACAATAAAGAATACAGAAAGTTATGTCATAATATAATATAAGAAACCAAAAATTGAGCACGGTAGCTCCATTAGTAGAGCGTTTGGCCTGGTTAGCCAAGAAGTTACTGGTTCGAGTCCCGCCCGTGCGCTATTTTTGGTTTCTTAATCATCTTTAAGAATATAAAATATGACACTGTCAGTGTTAAAACATTCTAAACCATGTAGGTATAACACACCGCAGCAAGCCATTCTTTTGAAAGGCCAAGAAAATTTCTTTCACATACATATATCCTAATTTGCTAAACCATAAAGCAAGAAGTATGATACGTCGGAATGTATATTTGTCCCACAACTCCTAACCAGGTTATGGCAAGAGGTCTACCATGAAAGCAGATGCCATTATTTTTAACAGAATTAAGGGAGGAGATTATCATTTCGACCTGTATGTAAAGTCGTTACAATTTGATAATATTTGAGTATGGTAATCCATGAAGGCACGTGTAATGATAATAAAATGACAATTTTTTTGCATTATTCACCGTCTGCAAATGGATTTGATTATGAATAAAATAATAATAAAAACTATTTATTTTTCTTTCACACAATTGGACCTAATTATCCTATATATATTTTTTGTTATCTAGTGCGGGGAGAGTTGAATTACATCATCCAATTTTGTGAGTGACTGGCGCCTGAAATAGGTTCTGTGAAAAACCTGTGCTACAGGTCACCAGGCTTTTTGCTTTAGATTCTGCTAACTAGAAGATATAAACGTTATTTTAAGCTTTTTAGTGAGTTTTTGAAGGCGGTTAATTTTATATAAAATCTTTCTTGGAGTCATTCGTCTCTGTCATTCATACTAAAATAAAAGTTCGAGAGAGCAAGATGACTAGAGCTGGAAATGTGGAGGCGTTATAACGTAGTAGAGACTAGATGTTTATTAGTTTAGTGAAGGTATCTGTTTGTTTTAGCGTTGTTTTAGACATTAATATGTTGTGTTTGTGGATGATGTTAGTTTGCGAAACATTCTTAGGATCTGGTTTTTATCCAAGGTTATTGAGGTCACGATAAACTCGAGGTAAAATTGTTAAAGAAAAAAAAACATTGAAATAGTATATTATCTAGTTTACCTAATTATGGGTTTCCAAAGGTTTGTTTATTGTCTCTCTTTTTGGTAGAAACACATTAACCTACCTGTCAAAACTGACAGCAGTAATGTATCTAGTTCTACATAAAGACCTTGGACCCTTTACACGCTGCAATTTTAGCAGCGATACAGTCGCGCGTTTCTCAAACGCGCTTCAGCATTGCGACTCACGCAATGAACAGATTTAATGTACCATCGATGCAGTCGCGCGTTAGCATTGATGCAGAAGCGCGTCTGCATCGATGCAAACGCGCGTTAGTATCGATGCAGTCGCCAAAATTTAGTACATAATTCAACAATTTTCAGCTTCTGAAAACATTTCTGAGGATTAATATGTCCCAAAAAAATATATAGTTAAATAAAAACCCTGAATTTCGCTATAAACAATTAAAATTGAAAAATAAAATTGAGAATATCTTTGAGGATATTAATATTTGTTTTAAATAACCAAAAAAATAGTTATAATATAGGGATATGTTTCATCACTGTCCGTGGCTTGGCCAAGAATGGTGATTTTCTTTAAGTCTCGTTTTAATATAAACATAAAAACTAGCAGCACAGCAGACAAGATTTAAATCCCAGATTGGAGCTAATAAGCCTTCGCTTAAAGCACACTTAACCGGGCCATGGTTACGTGAGCACCAAACAAATTGGTCCTTCGAGCCGGATCAATGTAATCGACGTTTAGTTTTTTCAAGCGATCACGATTATGCTGCTCTATTTGTTTTGAAGTTTCAATGGATTCTTAACGAGGTTAAATGTTTTAAATAAAGATATTATTATTTAATTTGTTTTTTAAAGCAGAGTATTAGGTATGCTTTTAGTAACATTACTTTCAATTTTGATTATAGCTTACAAGCTTAACGAATCCTGTTTAAATCTAACATTTGATTGAAATTGACATTTGTTTATAAGTGTACTAAAGCCATCATATTTATTTTTGTACAAAATAAGGGTATCAAAGTACACTCAGATGAACAACGATCAGAAACTATCAAAAGACCAAAAATCGGCATTTTTATTTCTGAAAATTTCAACGCTTAATTTTTTTTGCATTTATACAGCTTTTAACATAATTTACTGCATTTCTTCTCGATAGTTATTTTATTGCTAAAATACATATGTATGAGACCAACATCAACACCAGAAAAAAATTTCTCCATACAAGCCAGTATCAGCTGATCGGTACTTTATTATGGGATAGTGTTTTTTTTTGGTTTACGATATTAGTCCTATAGAAAAAAGTGTTGTATTTTAGCATCATATTTTACCCCAAGAAGTAATGAAGATTTTGATTACGGTTATTAAATACCTAATTTGAATGTGCCAGTCCACGTCATCGTAATAAAAGCCCATTCAACTATAAAATTACTTCAGGAAAGAGATTCATAGCCTCACTCCACTCTGCTGACTAGATAATGTCCAGTTTTTATTGAAACTATCGGATTTTAGCTTTAATCTGATTCTCTCAGTACGGCTAAGCCCTATTATTCAGAGAGGAATTAATATTACATTTTCACTATTAAAAGCGCCCATTGGTTATCCATAATTGAATAGAGGCTTCGATTTCCTGAATAATTGTATTTGCTCTTTAGTCCTAATTCAAATAATAATTCGTTAAGTGCATTAAAACAAAATAAATTGAAATATTAATTATTGTAACGGAAAATGCTTTTCTTTTTTTAATTTATTAAGCAGCTTTTTAATTTCATGATGATCAAATTAATGTACTGATTAATACATTACAACAAGTTAGCTTAAAATATTATACTGAAAAGTCCGAAGGCATGATTATCTTTCTTTTGTCACAAATACTATAAAAAACTTCCTACTTTATACTGATGCCAAAAAATATATATTTTAATGGGAAATCAATTTATTATTGCTGTACTAACAAGCGAGTCAAAATTACCAACGCCAGGTCGCCTGCTGCTTCGTAGCTTACTAGCAATGGCGTAGTATTTCGTAGATACGAGCGAGAGTGCAAGTATATCCTTTTTTTTAAGAATGAAAAGTTTTTTTTTTAATTTTTAATGTTGTTTTTAAATAAGTATAACACGTATCATCCCTGAGTTGGATGTCACTGACCAAGAAAATATAACTAAACTTTCTCATCCAATCTCATCTTCTATACCCAATACAGCAGAAACCTAATACAGCACCATCCAAAACCTCACAAACTTTCTACCTAAATAAAACTCGATCAATACAAGGAAAACTAAGTCAAAGTCGAGCCAGCGCATCAAGATACCCACTGTCGTTGCAAAGTTAGCCTTGTTATAACTAAATAAGATTCCGCAGTGTATATACCGTCCGTGTATCGAAGCCTGATTAATAAATTAAGGAAGAGACAAATAACTTACCTTAGGAGGTTGTAGGACACATTTTTATATGAATTATTTATGCCTAATAAATGTTAATAAAGATATGCGCCTGACAACACACCAAGTGTCGTGATATCAAAGTGATTTTTTTTCTTTTGTTATAAAAAAAGACAACGGTTATGACGAGGGCTATTCCCATAAATACTTAAATACATACATGACTTAGGTACAAATGTTCGTGCTCACAAACATTTGCCTGAGGATTTGAACCTGTGACGACTGGCATAGTAGTCAGGGGCTCTAACCACTACACAAAACGTGTCGTTAATATAACAAGAATAAAATAAAAAATATAAAAAAACCATAATGTTATACATAAAACTGAACTTTTTATACATCAAAAAGAAAAACTACAATAATAAATAGCTATAAGGCTTGGCGAAGGAAAAAACATAATTAAAATTGTGAAAATAAAACTCTAAGGGCCTGTTTCACTATCAACATGATACTAACTAGATAACTTTAGTTAAATAACATATATATTAATTTTCATATCATGATATACAGGGTGTTGTTTTGGTCAGTGACATCCAACTCAGGGATGATAATATGAGTTATGCTTATTCTAAGACATTTTGAATCAGGCCGTTAGCAATATTGACACGGAAAATTTGTCGAATGGTATTGTATGCAACTACTTTAAGTTTTTCTATTTATCGAATGGCATTGTATGCTAAGATCTACTTTAAGTATTTTTAGACTAAAACATTTAGCGGTGGTATTATCAATAACAATCCATAACACGGATCTTAGTACAGAGACTCTTCTGAGAAGGCAGATATCACCAATTTACTATGCTACGAAATTTGCTTCGCTATACTACGAGCCGTAGCAAGTGCCGTAGCAGGGATAGTATGACCGGCTACGCCGTAGTCGACTACGAAATATTTGGATACAGCCTAGTGCTTGTTTGTTAGAAATAAGACTGGTAAAGTAAATTATTAACTGATAGATTTGTTGCGTGAATTGCAGAAATCAGTTTTTTTAAAGTGTGATTAGTTTTTATCGACTTCAAAAAAGGAGGAAATCAAATCAATGTAAACGAATAAAAGTCTTATCTTAAGTTTTTAAAACAGTTTTTAAAAGTTGTTTTTTTATTGCCTTAGCACTTAAATCGTTCGATAAAATATTAAAATCTATACTATTTTACTGCTTTGGGTTTATTGAAATTAATTGAGTTCATTTATTGAACTGTAACTGTAAGTTTTAGAATATTTTTTTAAATAATCAATCTGTACAGAGTTTGACTGACTTTCGCTTTGACTTTTCAAACCCCAAATGAGATCATATGGGCCGATAAAACAAATGATTGGCTATCGTGCCTGTGATTGTAAACTTCATGCACAGACCAACGGTACATCGCGGACTTAATGCGGAATCTCAATGCTTGACTGTTAAATATTTTAAATAAATAATTGAGGTTTTCTAATGAAAGTCTTTACTGCATGACTGAACTATTCTCTATACGAAAATTATATATATTGTATTCAGTTTTGAAAAACACATACAAGTATGCCATATTATGATGTTAATGATAAAAAAAAGAAGGAAAGATATTTTTATTCGTTTGCTGGTCGGCAGTACTGCAAACGTTTAGCACATCTGTACAAGCTCATAAAGAAAATTTTAAGTAACTGGTTACAAATTACAACGAATTAGAAGCACTTTTTAAACTGATAAACTTTGTATTATTTGTAAGTTTAATTATTAGTTAGTCCTAAGTTACCTGTGTTTTAGTAAAAACATATGTACGAAAGTGTTACTAAGTGCGGTGCTTCCTGTCACAGGCTTTTGGAAGCTTAAAAGGAGGCATCAGCCACTGATATTGCATTATTGTTATTTAGTTTTTTACAATAAACGATTTATTATTTTTATAAATATTAGTGAAAAAATGTTTTTTTTTTAATATTGGACACCAATCACATAGTTCTGATCCCAAAGTTAGTAGCCAAAGCTCTTGTGTTATGTAAATCAGACACAACAGTGGTACCACAACACCCAGACCCGAGACAATGTAGAAAATTCTGTTTTCTACATTGACACGACCGGGAATCGAACCCGGGACCTCGGAGGGGCGACGCCTTGAAACCCAGCATGCTTAGCCACTACACCACGGAGGTCATCAGTTACTCATCAAAAACTTCATATTTTTCAAGCTTAAAATTGTCTAGTCACACTTTCTACTTAATCCGAGGCCTTCGCCTAGCACTGGTATGTTTACAAAGTCCCTTATTAATTTTCCATAACCTAAGGCTACGTAACACCACAACCACGTGATTAACTCGGCTATTGCTGTCAATAATACATACGAGAGCAAGTTAGATGGAGCCCAAGAAACTGGTACGAACGTGTTCGAAGCCCACTAGTTGGTTGCTGTTTAGCCAAGTTTAGAGAAGAGACACACGGTCGTAAAGTATATCAAACAGCCTCAATTTCTTACCAGTTTTAGGTATTTATTACTTTTAGTTTAGAAATGGTAAATCAAAAGGAAGGTTCAATGTATTAACTTGTTTGATCTATGTGAGTGGAAGATACTTTATTTGATTTGCAAATAAACGAATAAAGTTTTTAATGTACCTTCTTTGATGATTCAGGAATCAGATCTTGACAAAAACTGTTTCAGCATCGCTTACCTGCAACAAATCAAAGTTAACTTAAAAATAAACTTATGCTTTAGAATGTTTTTAACACTCACAGTGTCATATTTTATATTCATAAAGATGAAATAAGAAACCAAAAATTTGCGCACGGGCGGGACTTGAACCAGCAACCTTTTGGCAAACCGGGCCAAACGCTCTTACCAATTGAGCTACCGTGCTGTTTTTTGGTTTCTTATTTCATCTTTATCAATTTAAAAAAAAACTTTTTATGTGAAGGAAGCTGTTCTTGACAAAATAATTTTTAAGTTTTAGTTTCTTTTGTCTACTAAATAAAATATAATATTAAAAAATAACATTTCTGTTTACTTCAGCATTACGTTGGATACTCGTAAAGAATGTAAAGACCCGTTTTGTTTAGTTATTCATTGTCTATACTAATATTATAAAGCTTAAGAGTTTGTTCGTTTGTTTGATCTCATGCGCTAATCTCAGGAACTACTTAACCGATTTGAAAAATATTTTTTTGTGTTGGGTAGCTTATATATCGAGAAAGACTTTAGGCTATAAATCATCACGCTGCAACGGGAGGGGAGGGAACAAACTCAAATCGCGCGGACGAAGACCAAGACCGCTAATTCAATATAAAGCGAACGAAGAAAGGCGGGACTTTTGAACATACGTAAAAATCCAATAATAAAGATTGATTATATCTCAATTTGTTTGTCAAATTTATCAACAGTGTGTCATAAGCCTAGCATTAATCGGTTCCGTACTTATTATTTCCTGCTACAGCTAATTCAATTAAAGCCCTGCCTAAGGAACTCATTTCGGAGGCTGCGCCGCGCCAATTTCCGCTATCGATTGTCTCTGTCTAATCTGTAATAAAGATAAGAGATAACTAGTTATTATCCAGGCTTAGGAGGGATTGGGATGACGGTCGGATGTTCGTATTAAAACGCTACGTATTTGGTGGAATAAATAATAATAACAGTCCCCTAGCCGATTTCGACTAGAAAGATCATTCACAACGACTAACCGCCTACGCGGGACATATTATAGTGCACAAGTGAGTGCGCAAACACAGGTGCACTACCTATTCCTTTCACTCTCATAGCCCGATGGGACAGCAATCTGATACGATCGGAGAGGCGATCAGGCGCAGGACCAAAAGCTTTACGTGCTTTTTCGAAGTTGAAATACCGACTGCCAACTTCCAAAAACTGGCTACCCTAAAAATTTCTGAACAGAAAAACTCAGGTATATATTTTTAGTCCCGACCCGGGGATCAAATCCGGGACCTCTGGCCGTCGCTTAAAAGTGCAACCCTCTTATCGCTGCGCCACCTAGGCAGTTAAAGGTAATAAATACTTGCTCTTTCAATATTACACAAACTATTCTAATACCATTAAATTAAAGTGTCTTTCATTACGGACGATTATTCCTTACGATGAGCAATTCTATTAAATGTCCCAAAATGAGTCCAAATTACCAGCTCAGTGATTTGATCAAATTAGAGAAGGTGTTGAGCCGAGTGAGCAGTGCCCAGTAATAGCTGGGTTTATCCACAGACAGAGTTAGTAAGCCAGTCCATTTGGCACTTTAAACGATGCAGATTAGCGCCCTGCTTCAAAGACACAGGACAAATGATGTAAATGTTCCACTTTTCCTTTTGTGGCTCGTTTTATCGTTGACACTGTCGTTGCCCGCTTGTTTAAATCTAGTAAGAGTCAAGAGCATATTTTAGACACAAAAAAATAAATTTATTATTTATTAACTCAATAGGGCAAACGGCAATCAAAGTAATATCCAACACCAAGCAACTTTTTTTGTGCAAGAAATAAGTTGTCTATAAAAACCTTTACTTTTATAGTATGAGCGCTTTCACAGTTAAGCGACTTAAGCAGCGCGACGTCGCGGTAAGTTCTGATTATTTCATACACAAATGGCAGCTGCAGTGCGCGGCAGTCGCGCGGCTGTTTTTTATAATGCAGCATCCGCTGCTGCCGTACTGCTGTCGCTCTAATGTGAAGACGCACTTAATGGAGATATTTGAGGCAACTTAAGATGAATTTCCTTTTTAATAAGATAATAAACTTCTGGCAACATCCACAACTATAAGTGTGATATTTTTTAAGATACATATCCTGCTGTAAGAACAAGCCTATTTTCAATTTTTTTCACTATCGTTACCTCTTTCACGCTTTGCTCAATCCAGATACAATCTTCAGTAAAGTTAGCCTGTAACGTCCCACTGCTGGGCAATGACCTTACCTCATACCTGTTATTATTATAATCATGTACAAGATTTTTTTGATGACAAAATTTAACATTTTTGTAAATAATTTAATTTGACATTGTTTCTCTTTTAACAATTATTATTATTTAATTATGTCTTGATGGAATTATGTCTGCCTTTTAGATATTTGAATACAATTTGTTAACTTTTAATGTCATTTTTACACGCCGAATGTTTGCAGAACATGTTGATACTATAATCACTATTTTATTGTCATCATTTATGTACACATGTTTAGTAAATAAATATATTTATCTCTTTATCTCAACTATGAGGTAGTTCGAGCCATACTGCACCATGCGGGCTCAGTGCGGATTGGTGGAGGGGTGTTTGCAAGGCATGTGACCAACCAACCTTGCTGTAAGATAATTTGAGATTCAAAGTTTTGAATTTCTAGCTGCACTTAGCGGGCTATGTCATGTTCGCCCAAACCGGGATCAGCACATTTACAGCAAATAAACACTGAACCGTATCTCTCACACATTTACTGATCTATTTAGATTGTTGCCACGTTCGGACGCTTAGAACACGTTTTGGGTTTGTCAAAGGATAATTTGCCTTGATGAAAGGGGATGTTACTTTTTGGGACACGTCTTTCTAATCTATATTGGGCATTAGAGGGTTTTTTGGTATCGAGGATAAGGGTAACTATTGGCTTTTATTCATTTAAATGCAGAAAATAAATAATATGCGTGACTAATTCAATTATTTTTTTTCTTTAATTATCGTTCTGCATATCGATAAAACACGTTTTGTCATTACCAACTTCTCTTGTATTGGAAAAAATCAGTGCTAATATATTATTATCATCATTAAAAACTACCTATTGGATCACATTGTGTATTTTTGTTATTTGTACTAATATTATAAAGCAGATGAATTTGTTTGTTTAAACGCACTGACGACCCGTCTGGTGTAGTGGTCGAGAAATCGCCTACTACGCAGCGGGTGCGGGTTCGATCCCCGCACAATACAAACATTTGTGTGCATGAACATGTCTGTTTGTATTGGTCTGGGTGTTTTCTATGTATAATATGTATGTATTTACAAAAAAAAAGGTATTTAAGTAATATATCCGTTGTCTGGCACCCATAACACAAGCTTTGAGTAGCTTACTTTGGGACTAGATGGCGATGTGTGGAAATGTCCAAAGGAAATTTATTAAAAAAAAAACTCAGGAACTACTAGACCGATTTAAAAAGTTTTTTTGTGTTGGATAGGTAGCTTATTTATCGCGGAAAGCATTACAACTACTCTTTACCGTTGTATTTTTATGAGTCCAAATGTGTATATGTCAAATGTGCTGTTGTGCCTCGTTCTCCCTTATTAAGTTCCCCTATTAACTTTTTAACCTTCAAGAATGATTTAAAATATTCATAAAACATCTGCCTATGTCATTCCCTAGCCCGGTAAAGAGCTAATAGTTGAAAGCAAAAACGTCGAAACTAACTTACAGCTCGTACCGAACCGGGTACATTCCACGGAAGTCAAACTAATGAGCCAACTAAAAGAGGCTCTCAGCAAAAATGGACTAAATGGACGCCTATAAATTGACCCTAAGGGCAGGAATATGTTAACATGACCTGCGAGATAATGTGCAATCATATTTCTGAGCAATACAGGGCCCCTATTTTGAAATCACTCGCATAGGTATGGCGTGTGATATTCGTTCGAAAACTAATTGAAAATCAACGAAAATCACGCAAAATGTAGACGTGTAAGAACGCACAAAATTAAGTTTTTTTTACAAATCACTCTCGTGAAGATGTTAACTGATTTTCATATAAATATTTGTCATTTTCTAACATGAAATAAATTTCACGTCATCTTGACGCAAATGATTAAAAAATAGGGTAACAGAGGTAGAATTGTGTAAAGCAATCGTATTCATTTGACAGTTCAAAACGTACGATATGATCTGTCAAACCCTTTGTTCTTTGCCATTTGACAGACCATACCGTACGTTTTGAACTGTCAAACGAATACAATTGCTTTACACAATCGCACCCCAGGTGTGTATATTGAAAATTAATGGAATCATTGAGGCTGGACCATTTATATTTTCTTCGGCAATTTTACATTAAAAAAAATACAAATAAAATATATCAGATAGGTGAAACAGGCAATTTTAAAAGATCAGACTGACCAAGAATCGAAACTGAACCAAATAAAGAACATTGAAATGTTTGTACGTCATTTTCCTTACGTGTTTGATGTAACAGAGTATTAATATTTTAACAGAGCACTTATAAAATCTTATAGGCTTTTTTTTTAAATATTGGACACCAATCACAAACATTGCTCTGATCCCAAAGTACGTAGCCAATGCACTTGTGTTATGGAAATCAGACACAATGGTGGTACCACAACACCCAGACCCGAGACAACATAGAAAAGATCGTTTTCTACATTGACCCGACCGGAAATCGAACCCGGAGCCTCGGAGCGGCGACGCCTTGGAACCGGCGCGCTTAGCCACTACACCACGGAGGTCGTCAATTATCATACAGATATTAAATATTACTTGCTTGCAAGAGATTTTCTGTTTGCGCCATTTGGCGTTGAAACATTCGAGCCATTGGGGACCTCATCATTCATCATCATCATTATCAGCCAAAGGACGTCCACTGCTGAACATAGGCCTCACCCACGGCTTTCCACAGCGACCGATCACTAGCGATCTGTATCCAGTTTGATCCTGCGATCTTTATAAGGTCGTCTGTCCATCTTGTTGGTGGACGTCCTACGCTGCGTCTTTGGTTGAAGGGTCTCCAATCTAGAACTTTCCTGCCCCAACGGCCATCAGTTCGTCGCGCAATGTGCCCTGCCCATTACCACTTTTTAGTTCTTCTACGTATCTCCTCATTTCGATCCCGTAGAGAAACACCCAGCATAGCCCTCTCCATCGCTCGTTGTGTTATTTTGAACTTATTTATGAGGCCCATAGTTAGAAACCATGTTTCGGATCCGTATGTCAACGCTGGTGACACACACTGGTTGAAGACTTTCGTCTTTAGACACTGAGGTAGATGAGATGAGAAGACACTCTTGCGTAATTTCCCGAACGCTGCCCAGCCGAGTTGGATTCGTCGATTGACCTCTTTCTCGAAGTTGGACCTACCCGATTGGATCACTTGTCTCAGGTAGACGTACTCGTCGACAACATCGAGAGTTGAGTTCCCAATGGATAATCGAGTATACAACAAGAACATTGGGGACCAGCTTCTGCTAAATAACTGTTTAGAAAAAATGCTCCAAAACTAATTGTTACGGGCATTCCTAGCTCAAAGACCCTTTACACACTGCAAATTTTAGCAACGATGGCGTAAAACGCGCTTCAGCATCGCGACTCACGCAATTAACAGATTTAAATTAGCATCGACGCAGTCGCGCGTCAGCATCGACGCAGAAGCGCGAGTGCATCGATGCTAACGCGCGTTAGTATTAATGCAGTCGCCGTTCAGTTCATAATTTGACAAATTCCAGCTTCTGCATCGCGACTGTATCGATGCTAAAAATAGCGCAGGGTGTAAAGCGACTGCATCGATGTTAACGAGCGTTACGCGCGACTGCATCGCTGCTAAAAGTTGCTGGGTGTAAAGGGTCAAAGGATAAGCATCGCTATCCAAAGCAGCAACGCAGCCAGCGTCATAGCCTCCTTGCCGCAAGGAAATGGTTTTGTGCTTGCAGTAAAGTATTTAAATAAATAAATATTGTACCCTTAAATGTCGGCTTTAAAAGTCTAGTCATTTACAACCTACCGTGCTAAAAGGCTTAATTTAAATCACGAGCTATATTTACAGCAAAACCTTCTCTTTTAAAAGTATTTAAAAGCCGGACTCAAAAATGTAAGACGTCAAACTGAAAAAGCTTTTCCATTTTTTAAAATGTCGTTAATTTTTGTCGCCATCGCTGACGTCACGTCCGTTTCCGGTGGATGGGCCAATTGCACCGATTTATATTCTGTGCTGCGGCCATTATACGGGGTGGAATGTGTTTTCACGGAATGCAGTGTTTAGGCAAAAATATAAAACGTTGAAAAGCAGTTGAAAAACATAGAGGCCGAGTTTTGGGTACAGAAACCTGGGTTTATTATAGTTAGCCTTAATTTATTATAGAAAACAGTTTCAAGTGCCTTTTATTGTGAATGTTATTATTTACCGAATAGTAAATTAGTCTTAGTTGGAATTTTGCTTGCCTTGTGGCAGTCATATTAATATTGGCTCAAGGAAGTACAAAAAGAGAAAGTCTTTTATGAGAATAAGTTTTTTTTCAATTATCAGATATGTCTATTTTGAAGACTTCGTAACCTATTAGCGAACACTATAGTGTATTATATTGTTATAACCTAACAATATTACGGTGATTACACGTAATTTTAAACTAGGTTGACTTATGTTTTATCAGTCAGTATTTTTATCAGACTATCAAAAAATTAAGCCTTCGAGTATATTTTTTTTACACAGAATAATATGAAACAACAAATGCATCACAGTTACCAAACATTTCTCATAAAACCAATTTGACACTACACAGCATACCACGCGGAGTCTCTATAGAGGGCAATAAGTCATTTCGAACTGCAAAACCAACACCATATTGGCAAACATCAGAGGAGTCTTCCTTTCCAAAAGAACGTATACGAGCTAAACTGCGCTTCTCAAACAGAGGTGACTGCGTTGGCTAGGGCATGTATACAGGATGGCAACCTTT
This sequence comes from Pyrausta purpuralis, assembly GCA_963924145.1. Classification (NCBI taxonomy): domain Eukaryota; kingdom Metazoa; phylum Arthropoda; class Insecta; order Lepidoptera; family Crambidae; genus Pyrausta; species Pyrausta purpuralis. The sequence goes on from OZ001666.1 coordinate 9,973,211, forward strand.
AAATCACCACGACGCGTTCTCTTGGGTGCAGTTGCGAGTGCAAAAAGAGATGAAGGGAGGCCATTGCTTCGCCTTTAGAACTGCGTCAAGAGATATGTCTGCTTTTAACCTTGATCTTCATAACTGGGAAAATCTTGCGGAGACACGTCCAGAGTGGCGCATTCGTGCGGAGGGTCGCTGGCTATATGATCAGTCCTGGTTCGCGGCACTTGCGGAAAAGAGGCAGAGAAGACATCAAAGCGACGTTACTCCATCGGTCGTAAACTTCTTTTGTCAGGCATGTGGTAGACTTTTCCGTTCTCGCATCGGCTGATATATTCAAAAGATAATAATGCATGGACTTGCATGATCACTACAAACATTGTAAACCATTTGAAAAGGGACATTCATAATAGTGACTGAGTTTATTGCGCAGCTTCTTCTCAGCCCTAGCCCACAACAATCTCGAAGCTCTGGTAGGGTTTATATTGGGCCGTGTAAAAGTGCCCTCAGTGGGACTATTTGCATAAATAAATGACTTTTATGACTTTTTATGCACCATAAACCGTCTAAAATAGTAGTAGAGGCCACTGATTGATTGACACAGCATCACTTCAGTCTTTAATAAACACAAGCTTAGCAAATATTAGTCACAGCTGATGCGCGTAACCAACTTGACATTTGACATATTGACTGACCGGTCGTAACGTCATTGAGCCCTGTCCGCACGTCAGTCAGTAATATCCGGCCGGACATGGCCATCTGAGTAATGAGCCGGCTAAGAGCATGTCATAACTTCGGGTATGTGTGATATCTTGAATATTAAAGGTAGAAAATGGATATTTTGATTTCCATTACTTTAAGGTTTAAACTAAGCCAAGTCTTACTGTATGGCGCTAGAATAAGAGAGACCAGTAGATTTAAGAACTTTCATCAATGTTATGGAGACCTCTTAAAATATATAATCAGTATTCATTTATTGATGAAATCTCTCGTTATACAGGGTGTACCAGCAAGTGTTTGGTGGTAGAACCTTGGGCTATCGTTTTAGTTTCCGTGTATGTTCAGCGAAATTCAACAGCTTGCACGTTATTTCGTTCCAAACGAATTTCGGCCTGATTGCGACTTGATCCAGAAGAAATCATGTAACAACTAAACTATTAATGTAAGTGAGGCAAATTATTGTACTCAAGTGGTCTTATAATGTATCTTTCTGATAGAAATGTCATTCAAATTATATCATTTAATAGTTTACCAAAAATTAAGCTTTTTTGTTGGTTGGAAAATTTCGTATTTTTTTCAACATCTTTATTACACTCGTTTTCTGAATAATGCACTAGAACAAACTTTTGGCACGTATCTGGAAAACTTCCTTACTTAGTTAGCTTACGAGAATCGTCATCAAAAAACTAAGTGATACCAAAGAAAGGAAAATTACATAAGTTTCTAGGAACGCATTTGAATGGCATGAAAATCGTTTTATGATCTTTTTTACGTTTAATGTTCAAAGTGTCCAGCATTTGTTTAACATTTATAGTTAAGTTGTTACATCAATTTTCCTAGACCAAATCGCAATCAGGCCGAAATTCGTTCGAAATTTTGGTAAACATACATGGGGATCAAGTTGATAGCCCATGGTGTCCTATACCATTAGATACCCGCTGGTACACCCTTCTTGGGACAACCTGTATAGGTTTGTTATAGTTTACCGTAAAAAAAAAACTATTGAACTGTTACCAGTGGAATGGAACGCGTATATTTAAACATTGCTATCTATGCTCTTTTTTTAGAATGCAAAAGCCTCATAAATTATTAGGCAAGTGTTATAATATTCATAATATTAAATGTGAAAATTCTACGACTATTCTTTGATGCAGTCATTCAAGACACGTTATATTTGTAATGAAATGTTTGAAATGCTTTAAAAATGCGATTTTAATGCTGCTTTTTTTTCATACCTGGTGCTTAAGAAATGAAATAAAATCATTTATTTGCTTAAATATGGTAATATGCAGATGGTGTTAATAACATATTTATATTTTACATTCAATCATTTGTATTCGTTTTTCAAAAAGTATACTAAAACGGAACTTCGGTTTCATTTAATCAAAATACTTGGCCATTTAATATGGTAAAAATAATTACTATTCAGATATCAATATATCGATTCATTATAACATTTTCGATATTTTACTGTTTTTATACTGTGTATAATAATAGCAGTTCTACATTAAAACTACAACTTAAACCAATCAAAAAACATTTTAGTTCCAGAATAACCATGTCCAGAACTGTAAGAACGGTTCACAAATTTAAGGGCAATATCCGGTCGGACATACGGTCTAATGATCCGGTCCTGCGTAATGGCGTATACGCCGTAAATTGGACGTAAACGCCATAAATTGCCGTATGCGCCAGGCCCAACGCTTTTAGTGGTCCGATATATCCACGTCGATATTAAGGGATACATTTTGATGGCGAGGTAAGAGAAAGGAGTTTTAGGTTTGGCACAAAACCGAAATAGCATCGCAAGGATTTCAGAGGCAAAGATGGTCGAGGTCTAATACCTACTTATCACTTTTAAAAGCATTTTTCTCTTGAACATGCTACACCAAAACGGGCGTCATGAAAAATCATAAAAGTAATTTATTTATGCAAATAGACCCAATTGAGGCACTTTTACACGTCCCAATATAAACCATACCACAGCTTCGGGACAATTGTGAGCTAGTGCTAAGAAGAAGCTGCGTACAAACTCAGTCGCTAATGTTAATGCCTCTTTTCAAAAGGTTTACAATGTTTGAAGTGATTGTGAAGTCACTTCTAACAACAAAAGACATCCTTCAATATCACTCGAATGCATAAGAAAAGTAGCAAGGCAAACAGCATACGATGTTATTTAAAGTCAGGCGAAAATAACTTCGTAAATAAATAAAAAGGCTGCGTCATTGCAGGAAAATATTAATGGTGCTGAATCACCGTGTTTGTGCATTTCTTACTAAACTGCGTTGACAAATGACACATAATTTTATTAATGGACCCGACGCGTCTTTGCCTAATTAAGATGAATATCATGTTACTTGGATGGGATAAAATTAGGTTAATATTAGCCTTGCAGGAAATAAAATTTACTTCTATTACTTTTACATTAATTTTCTGCCACTGATTTAATATGCATTCCTAAGCAACCGCTTAGGAATGGATATTGAACTGGTTGAAAATACCATAAGGCATTAAGTCCGCCAATTGCACAATTTACAGTGCAATAACTACATCTAAAAACTAAAGTTTGCCTGTAACATCCCATTGCTGGGCACAGGCCTTACCTCAACTATGAGGTAGTTCTAGCCATACTCCACCATCAGTGCGGGTTGGTGGGGGTGTTAGCAATGCAAGCGACTAACCTTGCTGTCAGATGTTATCAAGCCGCCCATAAGGGCTCTGACTAGGCTTAATGACTAATATCAACCGATATTAGCCGCGAACAATGGCTTAAAGTGCCTTCCGAAGCACGGAGATGCTCGTGATGTATGTCACTTATATGGTCGGAATAGTCATCCATCCAAACACGACCGCGCCGTAGTTTGCTTCACTTCGGTATCACTACCAAAGCGCTGCTACCAATGCAACAGTGTAATAAAGTTTACAGAAATAAATAATAAATTTAGTCTGAATCCCAAGCAATAATAAATATAAGCAATAAAAATACAGTGGGCTTGATTATTAAAAGCTAGAACCACGCTTAGAGACAGATAAAAAGTTCTTTCGACATAATATTTCGTTTCTCAATGCAATTAATACAGACACACTATAATAATTTAGAAACACTCATATAGGTGACGCGGTTTCTAATGTTTTTACATTACCAGCACAGAAAGACTTACTCAGATTTATGAAACTACATAATGAAATTTATGTCATTTAAAAACGTTCGAACTTATCGAAAATCGTGCATTTTGGCGAAACCAGCATATCAGTTAACTAATTGGCATATTTATTCAACTCAGCTGAAATTCAGCGATGAAAGCTGAAATAAACTGGGAAACGTATAGAGATAGATTAAAATGTTAATGAGAATTAAAAGGTGCTTATCCGCCTGTGTCGCTGATTGGATTCAAATATTTTGTAGATATTTTATTCCACTGCGGCGAAATCTGGAAGAATTTAAAGGTACCTGGATTTAAAAAGGTATTATATTTTATTTTATTTCTTATGTCGTTTTTAGAGCCGAACGGCAAAAATTAAACCCTTATAGTTTTGTCAAGTCTGTCTGTCTGTCTGTCCGTATGTCACAGTCACTTTATTCTAAAATTATTTGTATTACACAATGTTACTTAGAAGGTATCCGCTTTATAACTATTGTACAAAAATAAAAATATTCAAGGGAGGGCGCTCCCATTCATAAAACTAAAACCATATTTTTTATCAAACCTTTGCGTCTATGGATAGGTAAAAAAGACACCGAGGTAACTAAAACCACTACCTCTAAAAGTCTATCGTTTAAGAGATAAACGCTTTCAAAGTGGTGATCTCTAATTCAGTTAAAGTTGGCACGGAACCCTTAATGTGCGAGTCCTACTCGCACTTGGCTGGTTTTCAATAGATGGTAATACTACTCTGATGATGGTACATGTTGTGTCAATCGATGAATTAAAATGTCTGTAATTTAATACATAAATTAAAAAAACAATGATACAGAGGGGTAGTTTTTGTTCTTGAGTTTTCTTTATTAATATTAATTAATTAATTGGGTAATTAAGATATATATCTTAATTACCCAATTTTTGTATGGAACTGTCTCTAAAAATATTAAATGAGTATAACTTGACCCAACATGTCTGGAATTCGTGAAATAAAGTTCCTCTCACCTAATATATATAATGGTCTTGTTTGCCGCACCCATGTCACTAAATAGCCAAACCACACAGTGCTAGATTTAACTAAGGGTCAACTATTTAATTTGGCTAACATCCTTAGCCGATTTTCGACCAATATTCGTAAAATCTGAGAGATATAGTGCGGTTTCATAAACAAGCGAGCTTCTAAAATATGGGTTGTATCTGCCCCGTCTGGGTACTGTTCCGTTATAAATTATTGAGGGGATATTATATTAATAGAAGGCACCGGTGTATCGTAGTGATAGTGGTGAGAACGCTACTTTAAATTTACAATTTTGTTACTAAGGACCTACGCAAACCATTACTTCGGGAAGTATACTAATTTCAAGAATCAAATTTAGTTTATAGTTGAGCTTGTGAATTTAATATTATCAAATTTAAAAAAATAAAATCAGTTAGAGCCCATGGCAGTTAGTTATAAATATCTTATAGCTAGTGTAAGTAATTATTCCATTTATTCAAAATCAATTAGTTTAATTATATTATCTATTCTAATGGTTTTGAATATTTTTAACACTCTCAAGTATATTTGTAGATAGATAGTCCCCCTAGCCGATTTCGACTACGGTGGCCAGTCGCAACGACTAACCGACTGCGCGGGATATATTATAGTGCACAAGTGTGTGCGCAAACACTGGCGCACTCCCTATTCCTTTCACTCTCATAGCCCGATGGGACAGCAATCTGACACGACCGAAGAGAGTTCAGGCGCAGGACCAACGGCTTTACGTGCTTTTCCGAGGCACGGGGGAGGAAAAACACCGCCAACTTCCAAACTCTGGGCTACCCTAAGAATTTCTGAACAGAAAAACCCCGGTATATATTTTGGCCCGACCCGGGGATCGAACCCGGGGCTCCTGGCGCAGCCGTCGCTTTAAAGTGCGACCCTCCTACCGCTGCGCCACCAAGGTAGTGTCATATTTGTATTTATAAGATGAAATGACCAACCAAAAATTTGCGCACGGGCGGGACTCGAACCAGCAACTTCTTGGCTAACCGGGCCAAACGGTCTACCAATTGAGCTACCGTGCTGTCGGTTCGACCTTGCGAAATTTGTGGTCTCTTATGGATACGTCATTACGCGTGACGTTTAACGTGACGTGAATTACGCAAGGTCGGACAGACAGCACGGTAGCTCAATTGTTGTAACGTGCGTTTGCATCGCAACTGATGATAAAAGGCGCAGGGGTCTAAAGGTTGACAGTTTGCGACTGCATCGATGCTGCATCGCGACTGCATCGATGCTAAAAGTCTCAATGTGTAAAGGGTCTAGGGGTCTCACTAATGTCAACAGTTACAAATGCAAGTTATAAGTAAATATGTTTACAAACTGAAGTTTAATTTTATAAGTTCCTATGAGCAAGTCTCATCTCGGTAGATGTCTGTGAACTGGTTAATTAACTTTTTAACTTCAACGAGTTTATGCAAACTTTGCCATAGTTCAAAGCATAAATAATCGTGAAAATAACTTGTAAAATAAGAAAAATATCAGAATAATATCTCTGTTGTGCACTCAAGGAATCTCTGATTGAACTCAGTGTGTATAATTAACTGCCCTTTAGAAGAAAACACAAATAACTTAATATTTTTCATCTTAAATTGATAATATAAATACTCCAGTCGTCAAACAGAAATACTAGTATTTATGATTTATTAGTTTATTTTACAAAATGCAATAATCATAATAAAAAATATGAACTTATTTATACACACATCCACAGCTATATAAAAGCTTACAACAATGTTAAAAGTTGACCAACGATATTATAAATTGTGAAGTAAAATCGGCTTCCTAATATAAATCATGCCCTTGAAACATGCTAACATCTTACTAAGGGTTCGAGATAAATTAAAATTCAAGCCACTGAACCTATTATTATAGCAAGATAACGCGTGGCTTATCCTAACCGATTCATAAAATCCGGTTTGATCCAGATATTCAAACGTCACCCGATCAATCTTGACCCATCTCTTCATACTACAGTAGTAAAACAGAAGATCAAGTTATAATGGTCAGTGGCGCTTAAGTCAAATTTCATGTCACGTCTATAGAAACAGATTTCCCGGGGTGAGAGTATAAATTATTCGTATGATTTTAGTTGAATTATGTGCGGGTTTGACGATAGGCGTAAGCCTTAATAGTTATTAAGAAAATACGGATCAAAGGAAACGTTAGCTAATTCATAGTAGTTTCGGGATGAAAATGTATACTTATATTATAAAACTGAAGACTTTATTTATTTGTTTGAACGTGCTTATCTCAAAAATTGATTTTGTGTTGAGTAAGCTACTCAACACAAAAATATTTTTTTAATATTTATAAATCATTACGATACGACTTATAAGAGCAGAGCAACAATAAAAAATGTTGCGAAACGGGGGGAAAATATTCCTTTCAAGAGCTTCCATTGCCTACGCAGCGTAAACTATTTAAGATACATCATAATCATGTATGACAGGATTGTTCAGGTTTTAAAGTTCTTCAATCAAGTTTGCGACGGCATAATATGTTTAACTGATATGGTTTACTCACGACATTTTTTTTATGGTCATAAATTTGATTAAAAGTATTGTAGTGTTTTCAAAAGTGTTTTGATACACGCGGGTATTTATTATTATAAAAATACACATATTTATCTTCACGAGCATTTTGAACGAAATTGTCCTGTACATTATTTAAGTTTAATAAATATCTTAGAAGCTTTCACTGTTTTAAAATAACGCCAAAATATTGTTCGCAGCTGAACAAGCACTTGCGTTAACTCCTATGGTTCTGTAGTGTGCGCCTCACGTAAGTGTTAACCATACCTATTACTACGCACACTCACTTCTTCCTTTAATATATAAGGTATTGCTTCCCAATAAATATGCTTTTGATCGCAGTCAGTCTTATCATTTACAACGCTCCCAACGCCCATCACTGCAGTTCCTGACCTCTTACTATCAATGAAAATATGCGTTATAATATTTTACGGGAAATCCGAAATTTACGCAAGCGCCGCCGCGGTGGACTGCTAGTTATAAATAAGATTAAACTTGAAAGTAGTATTTGACTGATATCATGTAATCCTGATACTAAATAGATACATAATAAGTATAACAATTACATTCCCCGAGCCAAATCCGACCCAGGCAATCTCACAGAGATCAAGCCAACTGCATTATAAGTGCACAATTGTAATATTTAGTCAGTGAGTTGTTATTACAGAGTACAGGGTGACTTTGCAACGTGTTGCTAAGTTTTAGGAGGTGAATGAGGTCAATACCTGCAACTTTTACTATAGGGCCATCGTTCAAACCTTACGGTTCCGTAGCCGAATAAAAAAAAACCCCTTATAGTTCCGTCGAGTCTACCTGACCGTCTGTCTGTCTGTCCATCCGTATCATCATGTTAACCACTTTACGATTCTCATACAAAAAAATACCCCATCTAAGTTTTGAACTTAGCTAACGAAACAAAATATAGGTATATGATATAGATCTTAATAAACACTTTCAACAAAAAGTAAACGAAATCAAACAAGTAGTTGTTGAGATATAGCCCTCCGAGCCCACAGTGCGTGCGTCCGACTTTCTACTTATCCAATTTTTTTTCTGCCTCTCCATACATTGTCGTCAATGTAGCTGACTGATTTTGTAAGGAGCACCTGAAATTTTATTTAAGATTCCAACCACCTAATTCTAAAAGTTGAATGTATTGTTGATGGTCTCATTCACCTCCTAAAATTTTGTAACACCTCGTAAAATCACCTTGTAGAGACGCTATGCCAAGCAATAAAATGTGTCGCAAATGCGACGACAAGATTGTGACGTATTCCTTGAAATTTGAATGACGAACATAAAACCGTTTGTACGAGTTGATGACAAGTTGCGTCAATTCATGTGGGACGAAATTTGTTCGTGGTGTCAGTTTCATGAGCTAGTAATAGTAGTTCAATGTTATTAGTGCACAAATGTATGCGTAAAACACAAAGGCACTCTGTTTCTTTATTTACTCCTGTCATCATCATCATCATCATTATCAGCCAAAGGACGTCCACTGCTGAACATAGGCCTCCCCCACGGATTTCCACAGCGACCGATCACTAGCGGTCTGCATCCAGTTTGATCCTGCGATCTTTATAAGGTCGTCTGTCCATCTTGTTGGTGGACGTCCCACGCTGCGTCTCTGGTCGAAGGGTCTCCAATCTAGAACTTTCCTGCCCCAACGGCCATCAGTTCTTCGCGCTATGTGCCCTGCCCATTGCCACTTGAGCTTACTGATTCTCAAGGCTATGTCCGTTACCTTAGTTCTTCTACGTATCTCCTCATTTCTGATTCGATCCCGTAGAGAAACACCCAGCATAGCCCTTTCCATCGCTCGTTGTGTGATTTTGAGCTTCATTATAAGGCCCATAGTAAGAAGTTACTCCTGTACTTTTCGCGAATTTATTTTTTCACGAGTAGACTAAGATGTTATTTGTCATTTACAGAGTTTTGAAAAATTACACAACCGTCTCTCAATAATATTAATTAACGTTCCTATCCATGCAGAAAGAGTTAACTGTGTCTTGTGATCTTGCAGTGAGTGGTCTATTATTGAGTGACGGTAGTGTCATTTTTAAAACTCTGTAAATCCCAAATAACATCTTAGCCTACTTGTGACGCTGTAAAGTGTTCGAAACGTCGGGATAAAATTTAATAAATTCGCAAAAAATACATCCGTAAACTAGTGTTTCATTTCGCGTAAACTTCAGAAACAAGTATGCTTTTTTTTTTACAATTATTGATTCACAATGTCTGAACAAGTACCCATTAGCGCTATCTTTCCACTACTTCATACAAAACGAAGTTACATATTTAAATAATTCGTTGATTAGTGTGCTATTTGCCGATGGTGAAAACAGGTTCTGAATATTATTTCATAGTGTACAATATTTTTAATAGTGGTCCCTGCGACTGCGTCCCTCCCCTCCCCTTGCAGAATAATGTTTTGTTCCTCCTCGATAAATAAATTATCCAACACAAAAAAACGGTCCTAGATTTCTAGTAGTTGCTGAGATAAGCGCGCTCAAACAAGCAAACTCTTCAGCTTTATAATATTACTAGTAGTATTATATTATTTGGGGTACAGATTTCATTGCCGTATTAGATGTTTTTAACTCGACCAAGTATTATCGGGCTTATATAATAATCCTGTTCTGGCCAATAAACGAAAAAAAAGCTAATACGACCGGGATTTCTTGCTATGATCGTAAATCAACAAAAAGAATTGAGCATTTCCAACCTTATCAACATTGGCAAAAGGAAAAATTCGGATTTTACTATCGACTGTACTTCTTCGCAAATCACTTTCAACCATATACGTTTGTTATAAAGTTGATATTTCTGAAGCAGAATTTTGATCTGAAAAGTGTTTGCGTGCAATCAGTTTTGACTTGTACACAGGATGGTTTAAAGTGCAAAATAAGTTGTATTTTCGATGCCATGCTCCGTCAGACTTCATCCTACTGAGTGTTTTATGGCATCATACCGATGCGAGTGCAGGGAATCATTGAATTCTTTAGTGGAATAACTTGATGTAACGCTTGTAAGAACGTAAAATATTTATGGCGTTTGAGAAGTCACTATTTTGGTTTATCCGCCATCTTTATCAGAGAGTACGTAAAGTATAAAAGGTCGTCTGTCCATCTTGACGGTGGACGTCCTACGCTATGTCTTTGGTTGAAGGGTCTCCAATAGAGAACTTTCCTGCACCAACGGCCATCAGTTCTTCGCTAAACAGAACAGGCTAAACAGCTATGGAAAACAGTTTTTTTAACACGTTTTTTTAATATTATTAGCTTGACCTGTATGTTTGTATGTAACGGAATCTTTGAACTTTATTTTCACCTCCTTCCTGATTATTTCACCTCTGATTAACATGGAAATTTGCACAGGGGTCAAGGATCGATGACAATACAATAATCTTATAACTTTATATAAAAGTCCTGACTAGGATTATGAGGACAAAATATATATATATTTAGATTAATGAGCATGTTAATTAGCCTATGCCACTTGCTGAGAGCCAATGAAAATGTTATTCTCTGTCTCTTGCTGCCGATTGGCCCTGTACTACCTACGGCCTGTTCTTTTTTCTGGTTCTCACTTTTAAAAGACAAGTTTTCTTATTGGTTGGAGCTACCAATTACCTCGCGTGTATGCACTATCACTCCTTGAATATTATAATTGTCGCTGCTGCCGAAATATTGCGCGCGCATCCGCGCTTGCATATTTAAATTTCTTTAATATTTTAATACTTCGTCAATTTTAAATTATTATTTATTTAACTGTCGTCTTGACACTAAAAATTGAGAAAATAAATTATAGTTTAAAAACACACACACACACACACACACACACACACACACACACACACACACACACACACACACATATGCGTTTTGTGATTGTAGCTAAAAGATTTTTGTTTTGTTCAGTATTTGTTGTTTAGTTTATAAATAAGATTAGTATTGATAAGGAACAGTGATTCCTTCTGGCACAGGTGCTATGCACTTAAAAGAACGAGTCTACATCTAATATTGTTATATATCTTTGCAACAATTATAGATTTTTCATTTTCATTTTCATTTTTCAAAAAACACGCTTTAATAGCAATCGAACTAAAAAGTAGAAAATATTTTTTGTTTAAGAGAGTTTGTGTTACTGCAATATTAAATTGAACTATCAATTATCATAATTAATTCAGAATAAGATTAATATGAATATTAAGATATTAACAAAAATTCAAATAAAAAAAGCGTGGGGTGCTTAATCATATTATTATAATAATTCTGATATTGCAAACAGTAACAAATAAAATAAACCTCACATTCGATATCAAGCACCCTCGCTTTTTCACTTTATTTGAGTTTTTGTTAATATCTTAATATATTTATATTAATCTTATTCTAAATTAAATTTAATATTGCAGTAACACAAACTCTCTAAAAAAATTTTTTTTTCTACTTTTTAGTTCGTTTGTTATTAAAGCGTGTTTTTTTTGTTTTTTAAACTATAATTTTAGTATTTATTTCAGACGATTGCGATCCAGATTGTTAGTATAATGAAACCAATGTCTTAATGACTATGCAAGTAATTAATTGTGTATAAAGATCTAGTTACTCCAATCATGTGACCGATCAGAGGACAATCCCCACTGTCGGATAACTCCTTGAGGACGTGGCAGCTACCGCGTATTCGGTGTAGCAAAGACGCGGTCTTCTTGTGCATGGTAGCTTCAAAGCTGTCTTCTCGTCTGCCTGCCAGAGCAAACATCGCAGAAGCGCTGGCAGCCATAACAAAGCCCTGAAGGCGTTATTTGAATGGAAAGTTAAGGAGAATTAGTGCAACCGAGCCTAACATCATCATCATTTACATGTAAGAACATCATTATAATTGTAACCTTTCATCATCACTACATCACATAACAGTATAAAACAAAGTCGCTTCCTGCTGTCTGTAAATGTATGCTTAAATCTATAAAACTACGCAACGGAGGTTGATATTTTTTTTAAAATAGTTAACGAGATTAAAGAGGAAACACAATTGATAATTGTGTTTCACTACTTAACAGGCTGTTATTTTGGTCAGTGATATCCAACTTAGGGATGAATAATAGAGTTATGCGAAAATGAAAAAAAAAAAACCTAAAATCTTATATATATTTTTGGCATTACTATCGCTATTGCACAACCACCCCGAAGTCGCTCGTAGCTGACCAAAACAACACCCTGTAAAGTAGTGAAACACAATTATCAATTTTAGAGGCTTTTTCAATGAAGTCGTAAATAAACACATTTTTCGGTTCCGTAGCCGAGTGGCAAAAAACGGAACCCTTATAGTTTCGTCAAGTCTGTCTGTCTGTCTGTCCGTCCGTATGTCACAGCCATTTTATTCTGTAACTATAAGCATTACACTTGAAATTTGGTAGGAAGATGAATCCTGTGAACCGCTAACTGGTAAAACGGGCGTCCCTCCCCCCCCCCCCATCTAACTTCTAAACCAAGCAAGTGTAAATTTTGAAAAAAATGTGTAATGTAGATCTTAATAAATACTTTCAACGAAAATTGGTTCGGACGGGATCGAACAAGTAGCTTTAGAGATATAGCACATTTTCTACAACCGCAAACAATAAATTTGTAGGTACTTCATACAAACACTATGAAAATCAAAGTTATATTAGCAGTCGACAAAATATTGTGGTATTTTACTTAGTAGAAGTAAGTGGATTCCCTATTTCAGTCAAAGTTGGCACGGAACCCTCAGTGCGCGAGTCCGACTCGCACTTGGCCGGTTTTTTGCGCTTACATTGCAAAGGCTGGCTGGGTCCTATGAGATAGATCAAAGTAACGAACTACGGTATTTTCCACCTTAAAAAGGTTAAAAAAACGCACGGTGCTATACCTATGTCCGACCTGTTAGAGATAACCTATAATAACCATTTTTATTCTTTGCATTTTAAGATAGATAATGGCTTTTTACGAAGTGTTTTTAAGCAATACAGCACAAGTTCTTATCTAATTAGGTACCTTTAATATATTGTGCATTTAATACAGATCAATAAGGCATTGTACAACATTATATTTAAATAAATATTTTTAATGATATTACCGATTTAAAATTCAGGGACAAAGCCGGGGCGGGTCGCTAGTCATCATATAATGCGCACATTTAATTTCTAAATCGTATCTATCCCGTTTCTAACCGCGTGTCATGAACGTACAAAGTTAAACTGTGAATGTGTTTGATTTCAAAGCGTTGTTGAGTTACTTCAAAGCCTCGCGAAATGCAACCGTTGCGTGGGAAGTACTCCTTTACGTGCCATGGGTTTTGTAACGACACACTTTTATATTTACAAGCAGTTTCCTGTGACTGTGTTCGCTAATCCAAGTAAATGATCATAAAATAAGTGTTTTATAAACGCTGTTAAAATTCGATGTAAATATTTTTGATTCACATGCGATGGCCTCGTGCAGTCGCCAGCACATCAAGTTACCCACTTTTGTTGCAAATCAGCCCTTATTACAACTGCATAAGATACCGCAGTGTTTACCTTGACGTGTTGTTGTGTACATATTGCAGCATTACACTGGAATGGATACAGGCTGCTCTTTCAAAAGCTATGTAGGAGGTATACAGCAGTGCGGACTTTGAGCGTTTGAATGATTTTGTATTTTAGTTGTGTGTGTTTTAACTGATGCGTTATCTATTTATTCATTGAGACTTTATTGTGTAAATCGAGGTGTACAAAGGTGGACTTAATGCTAAAAGCATTATCTGCCAGTCAAACCTTTACGCTATATATTTTCTTATATTTACCTACTTGTCAAATAGTCTCTTGCTTAAGAAGAAATCTTAAAAGTTTTCAGAAACAAAATAGCAAACTACACAAAGAAATCGAATGCAATAACCTCATTTTTGACATTGTTTAAAAAAATATCATGAAAGGCTCAGATGCACTCAGTTGTCTTTTTAGTAAAGAACCCGAGAATAAAACACTTGGCTTAGGTTTTAGTTAAGGTCAAAATAATATACTGCAACAGAACCTTCAGTCCTATACATATGAAGTTTTGAAAACGGAAAATACCAAAAGCAACTTAACAAAATCATACTCGTATCAAAAGAATTACCCGATGCCAAAGACCCATTAGTTGAAATGCCATTTGGATACAAAGGATTAGAGGAAATCGTGATAACATTTCAACGGTAAATCATCTTGATCCTTAAGGCTTTAGGTATTAGGGCGACTTTCAATCCGTAAGGATTACTTTGAGTAGAATTTTTAAAAGCAAAATATTATCTTGTTACCGAGATTTCGAGGGTTGACGTTTCGTATCCATTTTACGGTGAACGTCACTTTAATTCTACCCTCTGTAACAGAAGCTGTGTAATATGAATAAGCATTAAATTTTATCAGGGGTGGTTGTGAACCAGCATACGAATATATATATAATTTTAGTTTAATACATGTGTTCATTTTGTTTCCGAAAAATGAAGGATAAATTTCAGACTACATAAATAAAGATCGTGTTAAAAGGTTTCTATGAAATTCGCATTCGCATTTTTTCCATTTTCATACAAAATTCAATAAACAACTCTGCAGTTGGTGTGTCCTGATAAAAGTAGAAAAATACGTTCTAGTACAGCCAGGAAAAAAATGTCGGCGTATTTTCAACGGAGCCCTGTCAGTGTCATGCTATCACGCTTGCATCATAGCGACGCGCCGCTAAATACTACCCAGTTAAATAAATAAACAAATATTGGACACATTACATACATTGCACTGATCCCAAAGTAAGTAGCCAATGCACTTGTGTTATTGAAATCAGACACAACGGTACCACAACACCCAGACCCGAGACAACATATAAAATTATTATTTCTACATTGACCCGACCGGGAATCGAACCCTTGAAACCCGCGTGCTTAGCCACTACACCACCACTGTCGTCGTAATCGAGTTATTATAAGAATAGACCTGTCAAGCATGTAATTTTTCACCCGAGTTCGTCCATTTCGTGTGAATACAGGTTAAAACAAATCAACTGCGTTTCGCTCGTTTGCCGACCTCCGTGGTGTAGTGGCTAAGCACGCTGAGTTTCAAGGCGTCGCCGCTCCGAGGTTCCGGGTTCGATTCCCGGTCGGATCAATGTTGAAATCAAAATTTTGAAATTTGTCTCGGGTCTGGATGTTCTGGTACCACCGTTGTGTCTGATTTCCATAACACAAGTGCATAAGCTACTTACTTTGGGATCAGAGCAATGTATATGTGATTGGCGTCCTATATTTATTTATTTATTTAACTCACCCGGCACGGAAATAGCACCAACTAGGCGTCAACCATACGGAAGCACGTTACGTAAAGGGAACAGCAAAGCATCGGCATGGGATCGACACGGGATACCAAACGCCTTGCCTCGGATCGTGTTTGCTACAACTTATGTCGATTTTTTTTGTGAATGACAGCCTGTTTTACAGGGTTGGTGGATAGGAGACAACCATCGGTCGACTTGCTGTAAGCGCGTTACAACTAATACCGCTCTGGTCGAGAGTGGGTCCCGAGTTGATTCGATCCGAGGTGGTGACGTTACAAAGTTGATAGATGTGCGTTAAAGTATGGAGTTTCATTCAAAGAATACTGAACGCCTCAAGTTGATACGGTGCTTTTCTTGTAATATTTGCACACTTTTTCTTGCGCGCGATGACAATACAGGTTACAGGCATGAGACTGACAGGATTCAGTTAAAAAAAAAACGACTTCAGGCCTCAACAAAATCTAAATAGATCTGAGAAACTTTGAATGATCTTTCAAAACTAAAAGTGCGGTTTTCCAACTATACAGTAAACTTCAGCTATGTTTTCAGAACATCGCAAAATAGTTGCGGAATAATGGAAAATTAATAAAACCTAAAGAACATTGTAACAAGAAATTGCAGGGAAGTTCTATCTCGTTCACGCTTGGCCAAACTTTGCGGCGCCATTTTGAATTTATCCTGAAGCGGTTTTCGCTGTAGTGAACCGGTTGCAACCAGTTCGTTAATGAGATGGTGGCGTTGGCATGAAAAAATATTGTAGGTTGTTTTTGTTAGGTTTTGGTGACACGGTGACTTATCTAGCTAACGACTAGATTTTGCAATACTTATTGCAAATATACAAATACACTTAAGTTGAAGTTTAAAAAAATATTTTGCTTTAAATTTCCGCTAAGCGACGCCGGTGCAGGCAACTAACTAGAAAAGATGATGTCGCCTAGGCGGAACATCTCCTGAGGATGCCACGTGTAGTGGCGAGACGCGTCGAGGTTTTTTGCACGTTGGAGTTGGGTACTAATAATTGCATTGGCTGTGTATTGAGAGAGGGCGGGTGGTGCATACTGCATTTGCCTGAACTAATACTTAACGCGGTGACGGTTCATGTTGTTAGTTACCTGCACCGGCGTCGCTAAGCGGAAAATTAAAGCAAAATAATTTTATAAATAACTAGCGGTCCCCCGCGACTTCGTCCGCACGTTTAGAGTTTGCTCCCTCCCCTCCCGTCGCAGCGTGATGTTTTATATCCTAAAGCCTTTCTCAATAAATAAGCTATCTAACACAGAAATATTTTTTCATCTTCATCGGTTCAGCAGTTTCTGAGATAAGCGCGTTCAAACCAACAAACTCTTCAGCTTTATGATATAATTAGCGCAAGCGCACGTTGTACTTAAGCTGCGAACATTATTTTGGTGCGGAGTTATGTTAAAACTGTGATAGCTCCTAAGATATTTATTGGAATCAAATGATATACAGGGCAACTTTGTTCTAAATGAAATGCTCGTGATGATGAATCTATTTATTTTGATAAGAATAAATACCTGTGTGTATAATACACCTCTAAAAATGATGCATTATTTTTTACAACTTTATTAACATAAAAAAGTTTGTAGTAAGTCAAACATAAAAGATAGACTTATGCTGTCGCGGACTTTATTATAGAACTCTTAATGCTGAACAATCTTGTCATACATGATTTTTGTGTAACTTTAGCGGTTTCCGCAGCGTACGCAGCGGAAGCTCTCAAAAGGAATATCTTTCTCCCGTTTTCGCAACATTTTTCATTGCTGCTGTGGTCTGGTGTGGTGTGTGTGCTTGTGAGTCGTATCTTTATGTCATATAGCTTAAAGCCTTCATCGATAAATGGACTATCTAACATAAAAATAATTTTTAAAATCGGGCCAGTAGTTTCTGAGATTAGCGCGTTCAAACAAACAAACAAACAAACAAACAAACAAACTCTTCAGCTTTATAATATTAGTATAGATAATAATAATAATAACAATAAATATTCTTTATTGCACAAGTGAGGACACAAGAAAGAATAAAAT
Organism: Pyrausta purpuralis; assembly: GCA_963924145.1. Taxonomy (NCBI): domain Eukaryota; kingdom Metazoa; phylum Arthropoda; class Insecta; order Lepidoptera; family Crambidae; genus Pyrausta; species Pyrausta purpuralis. The sequence goes on from OZ001666.1 coordinate 9,990,971, forward strand.
TAAAATTACAGACAAATCATTTGTACAATATTGGCGGTCTTATCGCTGGAAGCGATCTCTTCCAGACAACCATTGGGTAGAGGAAACAACGTTTATTTGTAAGGTAGAAAGCGGTGTGCAAAATATAGCTAATATTTTAATATTACACTTTTATAACAAATACAAAATAAAAATATAATATAATAAACAAATAAATAATACATTTTATATTACAAATACAATAAAACAAATTAATAAATACATATAATATACGTACATATACTAGATCTATTACAGAAAATTCCGTCAGTTTTTTTGAAGCGAAAGGAAGTGCAAATTTCAACTTAACAATGGATTTCGGCAAATTAACGCCTGATTTTATTAATTAACAGAGAGGCTTTGTACCCAGCAAAGCTTGGAGGCGAAAGTAGTATAGACCATTTATAACCATTTGAGCAATGGCTGTCTTCGACGAAATTTCTCATTTTTAAAAAAATACTTATTATGTTTAATTAAATGTTCGAAATTTTAATGACTTTAAATGTCTGTAAAAAAATTTTTGATCACATGAATGCTTAGAACATATTTTGTTAGTTTGCTTACACATTACTTTGATTAGGAAAATAAAAAATACTCACTTATCATTAAAATTGGCCATTATTAGCATTTAATTGTATAAGCTTATGTTTTTTAATAAAAAAAAACATAATAAGTATTTTTTTATAAATGTGAAACTCCGTCTAAGACAACCATGGTTCAAATGGTTCTAAACGGTCTATACTGCTTTCCCTTCAAACTTTGCACCCATCTTCAAGTCACCCTGTATTACAAATGGTTTGATACTTAAACGTGGCTTTAGTGTATGTTATGTGTAAAACAATTTAGATGTAACGTTTGTGGTCCCTTGATTCATAAATTGAATCTATTTTACCATTAATCATTATATAATAAAATATACCTATGCTCCTTTTCTTTACTAAAGGCGCTTATCTTAAGAACTACTAGTTTCATTGTTTATTTTATTTTATTGTACAGTACTCCGCTATCAACGAATTTAGTAACGTCGGACAAAGTTACGGAGAAACCATCGCTTAAGACGTCACATTACATTATTCAATATAAATTAAACTAAACAATATTAAATTAGGTTTTATGCACATCCTCAGTTCAGGTACCAAAAGGTCTGTCACTTACAAACTTTGTTTTATAAAATTTCAAAAGACAAAAACGGTTTTTCCTTTTCCAATTTGTCAAAGGCATCTCCTCCTGGCTTATCAGTACACTTCCGTCGAAGGCTTTATCAAGTTTCAACAGTAGATTTATTGCCCTGAGTGCTTTATATCCCCCCCTATAAATCCGGTTTGGTGACAATCACCTAACTTTACTTGTAATCTGATTTTGTAGAGTTCACTTTTCAGAGTTATAGAGTTGAGTATATAATCTTCTTGGGGGCAAAAGATTAATTGGTTTTGAAGTAGTTTGTTAGTTCGCTAACCTACGCAGTAAGGATTCAAAAATAAAAGCAATATTTTATTTCATATTTAGGTAACTACTTACTACCTTAATTTGAGTTATTTTGCCAACGTCAGATAAGGAATTGTCGATGTGCCGCTGTTTCGAACTAAGCGCTTCTCGTCAACATTTATAATGCGCACGGCAAAGGAGTGGAACTCGCTGCCCGCGTCGTTGTTTCCAAGGGATTACAATCCGAATCTTTTTAAAGTTCGAGTGAACAGGCTTTTTCTGGGCGAGCTCGTTTCATCTTCGACTTCGTCTTAGTCGCACTAGACTTGGACTGGAGTCAAGAGCGAACCCATACTAAATAAATAAAAAGGAATATTCGTCGAATACAATACAAAATGCCTTATTTAAAAACGTCACCTATTCGTCAGGAATCATTTACGTTAATGTATTTTTTAATTCGGTCGTTTTATACTTTGGTAGGATAAGTTTAGTGTGACGTTAAAATCGAATCTTACTATAGTAAGCAAAAGGCACACATTTTGTATTTCAAATAATAACCAAAGTCGATTTCATTGGTCGTGCATTCTGGACAAAAGTAAGAAAAATGTAAGAAAAAATGAAGCATTCAAATGATCCAAATACGTACATAGTGACAGAGTCACCCTATCGTTGACTCTGCGACCAACTTAGCTCTTTTATACGATAAAGGGTCTCATATTCACCTTTGGGTATGGAACCCTAAATATGATTGAAATTCCCCTTACTTAATTCACCTGGAACAAACTAAATTACTCTATGATCACACAAACAAACAGACACACACACACACACACATCTGATTGATAAGTCTAAGCATATGTTTCCTTTTTTATTATTTTATTAATCACATTTAAAATTCGCATTTAACACTTATTGGGTACCCTTAGCCGTCCAGATTACATTTACTTACTTTATTTTTCTCTTCCTTTTGAGACGTACCGCTTACTTGTTCCTATGTTTTTTATGCTTAAGAAAAGTTAAAAATCTGTAACAGATCTATTGTTATCTTGCCTCGTTTATGTTATGTTGTTTGTTACTAACTTTATAATTAGGTTTCTAATCAAAATCTTGTTTAGAACCTATTTTTACTGTTTCTGCTATACCTACAAGACTTGTATATTTGCCGGGGAACTCTCTTATTGGCTAGATTCCATAATTGAGTTGTTATTGTCACAAGTGTATTTATATCCCACTTAAGGCGGAAAAAAACTGCCTAAGAAACAAAAGATCCTATGTACAATATCAGTACAAAACTTGTTCGTTTAAAATAGTTATAGAAATAGTTATATAATTTTATTTTTTAAAGGTACATTACATTAAAAATAGGTAAAAATGAGTTTCAGGTACACAAAAGAGTATATTTTATTCTAATTTGCATTTAAAATAAATGTAAACTGATAAAAAGTAAGCTATACTTGATATAACTATACGTCCTTTCTTAACTAAGGTGTCCCTTTAAAAGGCCAGTAGTATAATCTGGGATAAAAAGCTGTTGAGATTCCTTTACAAATAAATAAAATAGTAAAATCAAACCTGGTTATTAATATTGGTTAAATAAGTAGGTTACGTTTTAATATTTATTACGACGTCTGTAATTTATGGGAGTAGTAAGTGACGTAAAGAAAGTCACGTTATAAGCATAGTTTCTATATTGACTTAAGCAAATGTTATTTGCTTATAAAACCCTCAAAATTTAATCTAATTCTGAACGAAATAACCAAATTACTTAAAGTGTATTTTATATAAAGTTGACATAACATTATATTACATTTCCATTTTATTAAAATGTTCCAAGCTTTTTCCACGGAGTCTAATATAACGGCTGAAATAATAAGAATAACATCATAATTGTGAACGTTTGACTATATTTTGTTACAACCCCAGGTTACAACATACAGAATTCCCTTTGATATTCAAAGCTGTCCACGTCAGAATTTCAATAAAAAAGGTATTAATACAGGTTTCCCTACTTTTGTAACGTTCGTAAAAAGCCTATTGTTTTTGGGAATCTTGAAAGGTTTTCTTATAAAATTATATTAAAAAAGGGTGAAAGGGCTTTGTATATTTTCTATGCCAGCTAGTGTAGTTTCAAGGACTATGGTTGTCAGGAATTCTACATAATAATATGAAACATGGAACGTTTTCTTTAGATGCAGATGGCCTATAGGTACATGTATCAAATAATAAGCATTTAACGCAGCAAAAGAGAATGACGATCTCTAATTGATTCCATTCGATACGAGATAATTTAGTTAAATTTTTGTAAGCACGCGTACGAGTATGTGTGTTTGTGGTGTGATTTCACATATTAATAAACACTTTTTTTGTGCAGTTTGGCATCTTAGTATATTTACTTGACCTATTTGACAAGAAGAATAAATAAGTTAATAATAATAAAAAGCTAAATCAAAAATAAATGAAAATACAGACATTTCAAACCCAAGTATTACAAAACGTAGTGGTGCTATAAAGATTGCTATATGGGGTCTAACGGAATAACACACTAATCACGGCCCTAAGACATTTTGTTCTAAAATAGTCGTAAATTATTAAAAAAATGAGGTTAAGATCGTTTAACAAATGGTAGAAGTACTGGCCGTGTCCTGCCTCTAGCTAGGGCGTACAATGATAGAAGGGCACATGTTAAAACAGTTAATACAATCAAGGTAAATAAGGTTAAGGAAAATTCAATCTGCAATAAATGACAGTCAGAAGCTCTCTCCGTTACAAAATCATGTATAGAAACTTTTCCAATTAAATATTCATACAATTAAGATTTAAATATATTAATGTCAATCTCTGATTGTTTTCGGTTTTTTGTTGTAAATCCGAGGAGCATTACCAAATACACTTTTACTAAATAGCCTTGATTTAGCACCAACTGAGCACAATTTATCCTTGTGGCGTTCTCGAGCCATATATTTAAATTTTTCAATGTTATGTCTTATCATAAACCACATTCCAAAACATAGATGCAAGTTGATGTCTTTTGGCACTAGAAATGCATTATATGCAAATATATTCCACCTCCAAAATCTGACTGCCTAAGGCATTATGCACAATCCTAGGATTAGCAATTAGGGCTCATGGGCTAATTATTTGCTTATCTGACCGTGGAATTGTGTGTTTGGTGGAATAGCACACATGGCTGTAACGGATAGTTCCGATTCCATTCCTGCATGTAACTGAAATGGGTTAGAAGCGTGCATTTACGTAATTTGAAACGTAGCCTTGCGCTTTCGGTAGGTTGCAGGACTTTGATACCATTTGGTCCACGCGAAATACCGATATTTTGACCGACTCCAAAAAAGGAGGATCTCAGTTTGACCTGTATGTTCGTACGTAGGACAAACATGATATGAACAAAGAATGTTTGTCCGGTATTGTCGCACGTTTTTAACTAATGAAGATAGCTTTTTGGTAGCTGAAGTTGCACTATGATTAGTACATGTTTAGGAGTGAGTACTCTATGGAAATAATATCTAAATTGTTCGCTACCGAACGTCTCAAATAATATACTTATACAGGGCCCTTTAAGAATCCAGTAATCATTTCTAATTTATTTTAATTTATTTTTTTATTTTCTAGCGAAATAAATGTGTCCAGTCATAGAATTTGTCAATGTCATTTACTACATCGAGTTAGCGATTTCATCTCCCTTATACATGAACCACTAACTAAAACCTTAAAAAAAATTTTTTCACTTAAACCTATGCATGTGGGGGTCTATGGATAGGTTTAAAGTTGGCACGGAACCCTCAGTGCAAGATTCCGAATCGCACTTGGCCGGTTTTTCACAAATGGCGGACTTTATATTTATAGCAACCACACCCCATAAAGTAATATAGTTTATTCTGACATGAAATAGTTTTTTTACCAGACACACACTTATTCAACTTTTATAAGCGAATGAATTACTAAATATAATTTCCTTGATATTTTTATGGACGTTGGAATGCGTGCCAACGCTTGAACTAAGACATTTTAAAAGAATTGCAATGAATGGCTTGACTGTAACTTTAGAAGTATTATTTATGAATTGAATTGTGATATAAGTAGCTATGTTTTTATTGTGTAGTTTCTCATTCAATTCACTTACAAAGTATATCTTGTACACTACTTCTTTAAAATGAATCCCTACAAGGCTAAGATCAGCGTGTTGGATTATCCGTATTATTTTTTTTATGGTAATAATAAATAACCAAATTCCACACACTGTCTAAGGCGGTCATTCTCGTGTCAATTGAACTTTTCTGGAACTCTTGTGGAAATTCGCATATCACATAGAAATAATGGAAAAGCATAGGATCCTCTGAAATGTCATCCATAGTGACCCTCAACAATAGCAATAAAACCATTTTTTCCTTCGATATTTTTTTTGTCGCTTCTCTTTTTTCGTATGCACGAGAAATGAGGCCTAGGGCTGAAATGTAATCTTATCAGCTAATATACCCACACATAGTCATTTATGTCAGCTGATCACCCAATTAATAAAGCCATTCCCTGGCCTCAAGGCGGCTCGAACTACAAAATGTCAGCGGCCGGTTCCGCGACAGAAATACCTGACCCATTTGCACGACATTGACATGAGCCGTCAACATGCTTCAGACGGCAGAGTACAGATTGAACAGCCATGCCATTTCAAACAAAACTTTTACCATTGGTCCAGCCATAGGTAGGTTTGATATAGCAATGAGCAGTTTTATTTCTGTATGATTTTATGTCTTCATAGGATTCCTATTACACACTAGATTGCGTTGGGTAAGTACTATACTTAACAACAATCACAACGTAAGGAAATTAATAATTTAATATTCTAATCATCATATATCAGCTAGAACACACACACACACACAAAAACACACACACACACACTAACACACACACACACACACACACACACACACACACACACACACACACACACACACACACACACACACACACACACACACACACACACACACTAACACACAAACACATGCGCGCGCGCACCCACATAAGCTCGCACACTCAATAATTGATATTAATTGCATCAAAAGACACACGACATTAGTCAAACTTACACTTAATTATGTTTTGTTGTTTTATAAAATATAAATCCAATGTTGGCTGTATGATAAGTTCCTCTATTAGAGAAATATGTAAAGACTATAAACGTAACTATAAATGGCGCAAATAAGGTATCGACAGATACCTTACACAAACAGATAGAGCATTAGAATTGATTGTGACAGGATTGCTACCATGTACCTTATTATTTTTGAGTTTCCGATATAAGGCGCAGTTACCACCAAGACACAAAACGAGACACCAAAAAGACAGGGTAGATAGACAACCAGTGTTTCTGCCCTATATTAAAGGAGTGACAGACAAGATCTCCAATGTTCTTAATAAATACTCAATTAATACTGTCTTCACTCCACTAAGAAAAGTGGCACAATGTGTGCGATCTCCCAAAGACAGTTTTCCTTTAGAAAAACCTGAAGTCTACAAAGTTGACTGCAGCTGTGGTAGTTCGTACATAGGCCAAACTAAACGCACTTGTCGCGAAAGAAGGTATCGCGATGTTCTTAATAATCCAAATGTAAATATGTAAACTAAACCTAATGATAAATGTGAACTAAGCCTAACGATAAATGGCAACACTGAAACAGTGTAGGCAACCAAAGTACAATTCAGACAACTTGACACTTCCGCAAACCCACGCCTAGTAGAATGTCGGTATAGTGTGAACGCATGAAGATGAAAAGTATATCCAAACCAGTGTAATCGTGAGGAAGACGAGCCGGAGACTGTGGCAGCGCCGAGGACATTGCAGCTAAGTACTTAATCTACTAAGATAGTTGTTTAAATAACTAGTAATACTATTGCGCACCGCATGCCCTAAATCATGGGCAAGATCCCTAAATCATGGGATGATGGTGATGGCCCCACCATAGCCGGAGGCTGCGTGTCAATGGCTAAATCTAAGAAGTGCCGACGGGCACTGGTGTCGACGGGCACGGAGAACATGAAAGATGTATATCAGGAGGAAACGGAATGGAAACTGCGGGTTCCAGGTCCGTCTTCTCATTATTGAGTTTGTTAATGTAAATGATGTTAAGGCGCTGGAGGTGGGCCGTCCTGAGGTGACGGACATTCTCCAGGCGAGTTCATGCAACGCTGGTCGCGAGCCGGCCGGTCGTGCTCCAGCGTGTGAGATTCTATACTAAAAGGTGGCAATAGTATTTAGACAAAGTGATAATAATAATAACAAGAATGATAATGATGGCTGAGAGAGTGAAGTTAAGTAAAGAGTTTATTGAGGCTTCCAAAGGGAAGCATAAATGCATAGTTAAAACAGTAACGCTAACTTGTGTAGTATTATAGGATGTACTTAGCCCAGGTTTAATGGGTATATTACTATTTACAGGTGTGAAAGGAAATGAGATGAGGAGGGGAACGATACCAAATCATCCTAGACAGAGAATACACCGCACAGTGTTATCAGAGAAGGTTTGCCAAGTAAGTAGCTTCAGTATATCGCCCGGGGGGCCTTGTGTGCTAGATTCAGTAGAGCGAAGCAACTTATCTTAATAGTAATTTGGTCTCATCTAAACATATAAAGTTAGTTAAATCTAGGATGCACACAGGGTCTGCACCCGCCGCGACAGCACTATTACATGCCGAATAAAGGAACATATAAAAGCAGTTAAAAACAATGACAAACAGAAGTCAGCAATTGCGGAACATTTGTTAGAATCGGGTCCAAATCACTGGATTGAGTTCCATAACCATAAGATAATTTCGACAGAACGCCATTACATACCAAGATTGGTTAGGGAAGCGATCGAAATCACAAAGTACAAAATTTTCAATCGTGAGGATGGGTTTAAATTGTCTAATGTCTGGAATCCAGTGATTCGTAAATGCAAAAACCATTTATTTCGGCAAAATGTTGTTTCGCGTGCGGATACTGTGAGTGTTGTGTGTCGAGAACAGGTGCGAGAAAATAGTGAGTTTGTGAACAATGGTACTGCAACTGATCGCAATAAAAGACTTCGAAGGAGGGTAGACCGATATGTCTGCCAATAACAGCTTACCCGCAACAACTTCAGTTACGCCGTGACCATGGCACTTGCAACAGTGCCGAAATATCGGAAACTCAAAAATAATAAGGTACATGGTAGCAATCCCGTTACAATCAATTCTAATGTTAATGACCATGTAAGTTTAAATTAATATATAAATAGAGCATTGTTTTAAGTTCGGAACAATGGGGAAATCTATTATAACATTGGAGGGATTTGGCTACCTACACTAGATCTGACAACCGCATTTTTGAAGATGACAGCGTTATTTATTAGCCAAAAGATCCCTGTAGCACTGCATTACTATTGAAATTAAGGCCTCAAGATTCAGTTACTAAAGGGCTGAATATGAGTACAAATGTCAAAAATATAACATCGTGATTTAGAACATTGTTTCAGTTCCTGTCCGTTCTACTTTCCCTAAACTCAGCAGCAGCGTGAGACTAATCAAACCACTGCAAATCGTTCTTGAAGTTACTAACAGTATCTTGAAACTTTGTAGATAGAGCTTGCAGACAGTTGTTGGATGGTATGGTAGCAATGGACGAAGATAGATAGAAAAATACAAGCACGATAGATGTAAGGAAGATTTGTTGCTACTGAGCGAATGAGGTGTCCTATCTGATGATAACAACAGTTCATAATTATTTTGATACTGTTTATGCTAAATGGTAAGAAATGCACAATCTGTTATCTTAATGGTTACTTATAACTTTTGGTAAGTTAATATATATTTTTTAGCAGTGAAAGACTGCGCTTGAGCATTTGCCATAACATCCAAATGTTCATTTAATTTTGGGGAATACAGTTAGTTGTTTAAAGTACATTTAGTTGTTTGTTTGAACGTTATTTAAAGCAGTAATGGTAGCTATAAACAAAAACGATATAATCGATCTTGGCACCATCAATGCAATGTAAAGCTTACTTACACCAATACTAGTCTACACACATCATGCACCGATTCCGAAATAATTTGTTTCTCCTAAATAGAAGACAATTCTTTATTTTAAGCTTTTTAATTAGTAAATTTGTTTTGAAGGCGTTTTTTTTTATTGTTTTTTATTTTATGATTTGCAATTATTACCAGTGATCGGATAGTTGGATGCATATTTACCTAAACTTTATTTCAGACTAAAATAGTTTGTAGGCGACTTTTAAAAAAATATATTTTTTATTATAAATCTCGGGATCCCAGAAAATTTAGGAATGTGAATCTAGTTTGTAACATGGTAAAGGGGTTAACGCGGGTTTTTTCGATTAAAAGTGCATTCCATAATAGCCAACACTTCAACTTTAGGTAAATGTGCATCTGATTATAAGATCACCAGTTATAACACATCTCAAAAACTGCTGGACAGATTTTGATGAGACTTACACGGTACCTTAAATAAAACTTTATCTGATTAAGCTAAACAAGAACCATTCCACTATGACTTTTCGTTTTCGAGAAATCTTCAGACATACCTAAAAATATACAATCATACAGACACTTACGGAATTTCGCACACGTGTTAGGAAGCCTTAATAGATCAACATACGAATTTTTTATCACTTTCTGACAATATCACAAACATACAGGTCTAATTGATTACCTCCTTTTTTTGAAGTCGGTAAAAACTGGCTGCAACATAATCTTGTTTTAAAGTAATCAACAACAAAACGGATCCCATAATTTAAAAACATTATCAACTCACTTTTTCACGGACAGTTTTCAAATATCTCATGAGGATTTGAAATTATTTATGCATTTCTCAGATTGCACTTGGTAGCAGACTGGAAACGTTCCTCGTTTTGCCTACTCAAGAATATTAAAAGCCGCCTGCAATGCATATCTGGCTTAGAAATTCATAAAAGTTAGGTGAAGATTCTACGTTTGATAAACAGGTTTTTATTATTAAAATGCCAGATATTGGGCTGAAACTGATAGTAAAAAGAAAATGCTGTAGTTACACACTATGAGCGCTTTCACACAGGCGTTTTTATCAGCGCGACGGTCGCGCGGCAGTCGCGCTACTTTCAATTTCATACATAAAATGACAGCAGTAAGCCCTTCACATCTGCTGTCGCTCTAATGTGAAGGCGCACTTATATCAGTTTAGGTGATACATAAGATGGATTAATCACCGGAACTATTTAAGGCTTTGACTGCCACTGAAAAATGTTGTTTGTGGGTCACCGGTGACCACCATGGCGCCGAATGTTTAAAACATTGTAATAACACAATTTCTTTATTTTATAACGATTAGGACCGCCCATTGTAAACACAAATATAATCTAGCACAGCCATTCTCAACATGCGATAACAAGCCATTTTTTTGTGCGTTACATCACGAATAAACGGCTTGACCGATTTCGCTGATTCGTTATTTGTTGTGTTTGTTATAGTCAGAGAAAGGTTTATATGACATTAAAAATTTAGAAAATTGTGCGACTGGACCGATAACCTGGAATAATATTATCTAATTGTCTTGGTTTTGAAGTAAGCAAGTTTCTGCCTTGTGCCACAAATACTAGAGAACGATCATGACGGACAGTCTCCCGTAAATACTTAAATACATAAGTATAAACATCCTCAAAGTATAATAGAATATAGTCTGGAATAGTAGTCATGAGCGCTAACCACTACACCAAATGTGTCGTAAATTTAGTTAACTTTCGATCACGCAACCTTTCCTTTTTTCAATACAAGGTTTAAACTTAGAGAACGTTGCAATTGAAAGAAGTAGTTATTTGAGTAAAGTTTGACGAGTAAATAGATAATATTGTTACATAGTCATAATTTGGCCAAAATATCGGTTTATATAAGCCTAGTCAGGCGCCTAAGGCGGCTTGATATAATCTGAAAGAAAATTTACTTTGAGTATTCACCTTAAGTAGGCACTTTTACTTGAAATGATAGATAGGTAGTCCCTCTAACCGATTTCGACTACGGTGTCCAGTCACAACGACTAACCGACTGCGTGAAACAAATTATAGTGCACAAGTGTGTGCGCAAACACAGCTGCACTCTTTATTCTTTTCACTGTCATAGTCCGATGGGACAGCAATCTGACTTGACCGGAGATAGATCAGGCGCAGGACCAACGGCTTTACGTGCTTTTCCAAGGCACGGGGGTGAAACACCGCCAACTTCCAAACTCCGGGCTATCTAAGAATTTCTGAACAGAAAAACTCAGTTATATATTTTTGGCTCGACCTAGGGATCAAACCCGTACCTCTGGCGCAGCCGTCGCTCTAAAGTGCGACCCTCTTACCGCTGCGCCACCGAGGCAGTTCTTGAAATGAGGCAGTTGCCCCACAATAGGACATTTTCAGGCTTTATTTACCTCACTGAGACCTCATTTATATGAATGTATTTATAACCAACTGAATTTAATCAAAACACAATAAGCTTAAAGTAACAGAAATCAAAAACAAATTCACAACTTTCAACGATAGAAACTCGCGCTCCCGTAATTGGTACAATAGTTCAGGCACAAACAAACAGAGAAATTCACTTAAACGGCCATAATATTTAAACCCGAACTAATAAAGTGCACGCGTAAACAAAAACACAATTTCACAGCCAGTAGAAGTATTACCTAACAACTTTGCTTTTTCTATTGCATACAATGTGATACAATGGTTATGACGTCAACAGTACTTGTATTTAGGAAGCGTCGTAACCTTTAATCAAAAGCGCGGCGACGTCTAATCTGGGTGCTCAGTGCCATGCAGCTTTGATAGTTATCGTGCATAAGCACAAATTATGACAAATTATGTACTGTATATAAGCGACTGGATCTATAATAACGCGCGTTAGCATCTACGCAGAAACTGCATCGAGGCTTAATCAAATCTGGTCATTGCGTGAGTCGTGATGCTGACGCGCGTGTCTAAAACACGCGACTGCATCGATTTTCAAAGTCGCAGGGGTCTACCGGCAAGATAGACAGGCGATCATGAAAATGAAGAATAAATTAATGAAGTGACGCGATACTTCATGAGTCTCGACTGATCACAAGTGACAGCCCTAAACATATTCGGAGTTGTTTTTTTTTTCAAGTGTAATGTATACCTTTATGCAATAGCTTTGAGTTATGTAATACGCCTGCGGATTATATCAGGCTGTTCACAGACGGTTTTTAATCTGCCTCCACTTTACCAGTTCGGATTTTTCCATAACGCACCGGTGTGGCATCCGGATCAGACCAGTACAGGCAGTTTGAAGTAGTTTGCACCGGTTTACAGTTGAAGCGAGCGCTCGAAATGACAACTTTGAAGTGGGGATTTTTGATATTTTGAGCTCGTATATTGTCGTATATTGGTTGAAACTCTTGTCATCATGCAAATCAGTACTCTACAAATCTAAATAAACTTGTGCGATATAATTTCCATACTAATTTTCGTCATATTTTGACAGGTAGCATTTTTTCTTACTTCGATGAAGCTACTGGCGTTGTGTTGCGTCTTCATTGCGTTCACTTGACGCTGCGACGTCGGAGCGGTGGTTCTTATCAAAATAATCATTTTCCCAAAATCGCCCTTCACATCATTTCATTTAAATTAATATCTGAGAAGCTATCACAGTTATAAAATAATTCCGCACCAAAATAATGCCCGCTGCTTAAAGTACAACACACGCTTGCGCTAACCGCTATGAAAATAATAATGAAATATTTTACTGGAAATCTAAAATTAAAGCGGGCAGCGGGGGACCGCTAGTTTAACAAATAAATCTTTAAAATCATTCCAATTCACGTGCTATCGAAACAAAGTGGTGGAATACCACCAATCACTCAATTACTACACTTTTATGGTCCGTAAAACGAAGAGGGGTATTCGAGTCTATTTTACTGTCAATTAAAGTTGTATCGGAGTTAATTAAGCAACAATACCATCAACAATGGATGGTCAGGTAAGATCTTTGATTGATTGCGTCTTTGTCAATCAATGGGTTAATCTTCTGAATCGCTCAAGGGGAAAAGGACTGATAAATTACATTTCATGGACCTATTCTGTTAACAAAATTGATTGCATAACTCATTCTAATTGTTTGATTATTTTAAAAGATATAAGTTACTATCGGATGCTAAGAATATAATCTAAATTAGGGTACATATTATAATACCAAAAGTTCATAATACCTACAAATGAAATACCTACGCTTGAAACGTCGAAAATCAAAATACCGAACGAATGAAATACCTATACCCGATATACCGAAGCTTCAAAATCCCGAAAGTTAGAAATACCGAAGGTTCATATCTCGAATGTTTAAAATCCCGAAGATTAATATACCTACAGTTAGTATACCGAAGTTCAAAATCCCGAAAGTAAGATTAACTTTGCGGTAGGCGTTTTGTTTTTTTTACAATGTGGGTAGGTAGGGGTACTTATTGAATTGTAAGATGACTTCTTTTTTTCACTTCATTCACGTTAGTTCATTCGTAATTATTGTTTGCAAGCAAGCAAGCATGCAGCATGTAAGCAATCAAACAGGCATGCATGTAGCAAGCAGGCATGTAGCATGCAAGCAATCAAGCAGCCATGCAGCATGCAGCATGCAAGCAATCAAGCAAGCAGGCATGCATGCATGTAGCAAGCAGGCATGCAGCATGCAAGCGATCAAACAGGAATGCATGTAGCAGCATGCATAGGTTTTGCTCTTCTCCGGCTTTTGAATTACACTCTAGTATCGGGCAGACTAGTACCAAGGTGAAGGACCACGGCGATTCGGGGTCAATCAAAATTTGTTGTTCTTAATGAACCTCAATCTCAATGGTATACAATTTGTTTGGCGTTTCGTTCATAGGTCTTGTAAAATTCGGTATTTTTAATCATCAGGCTTAAAATTTTTCGGTATTTTAAACTTTCGGTCATATAAACAGTCGATATATTAAACTTTCGGTCATATAAACAGTCGGTATTTTTAAATTTGGCATTTTAGTATTCGGCATTCCAATTATAGGTCTTATCTAATTATATTAATAAGATTCGGTATTTTGAATTTTCGGTATTTCAAACTCTCGGTATTTAGAACTTTCGATCATATAAACATTCGGCATTCTAAAATTCGGCCTTCCGTTCGTAGGGCTTATGAAATTCGGTATTATAATACGTACCCATTATGAGGTGGAGGATTCGATTCTCCGCACTAGATATGATGATGTTTTTAAGTAACAATTGATATAGGATATAAAATAGCACCTGGTGTTGTAAGTCTTCCGAATACTTCCAAAACGCAGGATAGCCTACCGGCAGGGTATGGAATGCTGCGGTATACTACGTGGGTTTCGTAGATAACTTTTATAAAGGAAATTGAAAGATATCGCAATGAATCGTAGTTAAAATATAGTGTTACAAAAAACAATTTTTGCGTTTAATTGCTAGTAAAATTCTAAGCGTAGGCACTCCAGCGTTGTTCCCTCGTCCACCGTCCTTTTTTATGTTTAAATGAAACTTGTTGAACTACAAATATAATATAATAATCATTATTTAGCTAAAAGGCTATAATCAATTTTAAATTCAGATTGAAGAACAATAATTTCTCACAAGAATTATTTTGTAATACAATTAAATTAAATCTACGAAGGCTACCGCACTGAATGGAAGGCTGCCGAAGTCTACCGTAGTGTATCGAAATACTACTGAATACTTTGGTAGGCGACATTGGACTTACAATTCTAGTAGCACCACAACATCAGCCATCTTGTGCTCTCTGACGCCCAACTTTAAGAACTTAAATCGATTGCACCTAGCGTCATGTATTGTTTAAAATGGTATCCGTTTATCGTGTGTGCAAGAAATTTTCGTCAATAGTTGTAAGGCGCTAAATATTTCAACCGTGCAAATTAGGGAACAAAACCTACAAAACATGGACACCATATAAATAGTGACTTTATAAAAATTTTAATTGACAACAATTAATTGATTCTCTAACGTAACTCTGGAGCTCTATTTCTCAATCACTTTCATACGAAATCAAAATTCAAATACAACGAAAATTACGCGAAATATAGACTAAAGTACTCTTAAACAAAAACCGACCAAGTGCGAGTCGGACTCGCGCACTGAGGGTTCCGTGTCAACTTTAACTGAATTAGGGAATCCACTTACTTCTACTAAGTAAAATACCACAATATTTTGTCGACTGCAAATATAACTTTGTTTTTCATAGTGTTTGTATGAAGTACAAAGTTATGTTTGCGGTTGTAGAAAATGTGCTTTATCTCTAAAACTACCCGTTCGATCCCGTCCGAACCAATTTTCATTGAAAGTATTTATGAAGATCTACATTACATATTTTTTTTAATATTTACACTTGCTTGGTTTAGAAGTTAGATGGGGGGACGCCCATTTTACCACTTTGGAAGCGTCTAGCTATGAAACGTTCGATTTTAAAAGAAAATGGTTTTAGAAACCTCAATGTAATTTTAAAAGACCTATCTATAGACACCCCACACGCATAGGTTTGACTAAAAAATTTTTTTTTGGTTTTAATTTCATGTATGGGAGCCTCCCTTTTAATGTCATTATTTTTTATTTTTTGTATGAGAATCGGTAAGCGGTTAACAGGATACATCTTCCTACCAAATTTTAACAGTGTAATGCTTATAGTTAAAGAATAAAATGGCTGTGACATACGGACGGACAGACAGACAGACAGACAGACAGACAGACTTGACGAAACTATAAGGGTTCCGTTTTTTTGCCATTCGGCTACGGAACCCTAAAAAGAGTTGCCTTTAATTTCAAGCACTTCCGTGTGGAGTAAGACTGATTTTAAATTGAAAATTTGACATATCAAAGAATATCCCACGCCATCTTGACCCCAGTTGTTCAAAAATAGGCCCCCAAATACAAGCGACGCGTAATATTTTAACTTTTGCGAACAAAATTTCATTTGGCCCAATCGCAAAACCTCTTTGACCACAAAATAACTATATAACTTTTTTAACTCTGAACCCAGTGCGTGGGAGAAATAAAAATATTTTACACGAAATACAATATTTAAACGTGCAGTTCCAGAAAACGTTTTTAGCGGTTTAGATTAGGTCCCAAGTCATGAGAAGAAGGACAAGAAAATATCAAGTAACTAACTAAAAAAACTGTAAAAAGAAACTTTCATACACTATTGGCCCCAAAATTTCTATGCGTGCCTTTTGCGTTATTATCGAATTGTTGCCGTTACATAATGTTAATGATACTTTCATTTATTTAATGTTAATGATACTTTCATTTTCATTTATTTACTATACATTTATGTTAATTTTCATTAAAAACTAATTCATTTATATAACTATGTTTCCACCGACACCCACCTGATACGGACGTTTAAATTTAATTTGAAAGAAAGAAACAAGAAAATGCGCTATGACTTCACTTCCTCAACATCTATAATATTTTTTTTAGTTTACTTTGGTACCGGTCGTCACCTTTATGAGAGTCGAAATGTTTTAACTTATGTTACCATTTCCATAGCTATATTTAGAAGCTCAGTGGTGTGTCGGCCAAGTTCGCAAATTAAAATCGATCCGCTAAATAAACTATGAGTTCTTTTTATACTTTAATACCAAGGCTGTTTACCTATGCCCTAGCTTACTTTTTTTTTTAAAAAAAGCAAAGGAAATACTTTAATTTCAGTGAACAGCTGTGCGCTTATCTCTTCGCAGCGCGGGTCGGCTGTGGCCACATAAAAACTGGGTTTACGGTATCCGGAGAACCGGCCGAGTGTCACCAATAAAACCGGCGAAACTGGGCGGGGTGTAGGGCTGGTGATTGAATAAATTGACTTGAAATCCCATAGAGGGTTGATTTTGGGGAATAGTTTTCAAAAAAAGCGTTCGTTTGTTTAGTTTTGTGGACAAGTCCGACAATAAGAAGCTATGTGGCGTTTTCTACAAGACGCGTAGGCTTAAACAGAAATAAAAGTTATAGTTCAACTAAGGATATAGTGTAAGTTTCATCAAAATCGGTCCAGTAGTTTTTGAGATACAAGTAATAACTAAAACTCATGAAAAAAAATAGAGTCGGTGCATTATGTCAACTTACTGTAGGTAAGTTGACATAATGCACCGATATATATGCACCGAATAATATGCACCGAAATAACAGTCTTCACACATCATGCACCGACTCCAAAATAATTTGTTTATCCTAAACAAAAGACAAATGCGTTATTTGAAGCTTTTTAGTCGGTTTTATGAAGGTGTCAATCGAGTTATGGAAAAAGTAAAAACCAGAAAAACTGTTTCTTCGTAAAAGGTTTGCCGTAGCGTATTTGTATAAAAAAAATACTACAATTAGCGACCAGTACTTTTTTAAGATTTGGCGTTGCGTACAAAACATGGCCATTCTATTTTCATTCAGCTGACGAGCGCCAACCCTATCACAACCGGTCGAAACCGGATACGTAGTAACGTTTGCGCTGGTATTTCCTGCGCTCGTTCTTCGGAAGGGTTCGCATTGTGGGAAGACATTTGCTTCGGCCCTTTTTAAGGCAAGGACGCATGGAGGAATCACGGGTAGCGCTAGAATAGGTTTGACACTCAAGATTGACTTTAGTCTTTTTTTAAATCATAGTGTTGGGATAAGGACGACCTTCGTGATCGAGTGGATAGCACGCTGGTTTCAAGCGTCGCCATCTCGTGAGGTTCCGGGTCCGATTCCCGGTTGGGTCAATGTAGAAAACGATGTTTTCTATATTGTCTCGGGTCTTGGTGTGGTGGTACCACCGTTGTTTCCGATTTCCATAACACAAGTGCTTTAGCTACTTAGCTTGGGATCGGAGCAATGTATGTGATGTTGTCAAATATTTATTTATTATTATAATGAAAAACCAAAAAATATTAATATGAGAAACCAAAAATTTGCGCACGAGCGGAAATCGAACCTGCATCTTTCTGAGAAGATGATAGAAGACCAGAAATTTCGCATGTTATGATAGAGAGTACGTTAGATTAATTGGAAAGAGTTTTGACCCGGTTAGCCAGAATGATGCAGATTCGAGTCCCGCTTGTGCACAATCATAGGATTCTTATTTTCATCATCATCACCAAATCGGTAAGAGAGTATCTTTAGTATGTACCTGACCTATGTAATGTTGTTTTTATTTCCGCAGATTTATCTGTCGAACAACTAGATGGCGTTCAAAATTGCTACGACTAAATTCGTGTTATCGTGTGGTTATTGATTGAGAAGAAATTATTAATGAAGCTAAAAAAAATATATATTTTTACGATTAATGAAACATATAGCTACAAAAGTTAAAAAGATATTTTAAATTTGAAAATGCAAGCAGGAAATTTGAAAATCGAACTTAACAAAAATCCAGTTTTTTTGTGCTTGTGACTATGGCCGCAAGTACCGAAACCAACCACAAAACCCGCCTC
This sequence comes from Pyrausta purpuralis, assembly GCA_963924145.1. NCBI lineage: Eukaryota > Metazoa > Arthropoda > Insecta > Lepidoptera > Crambidae > Pyrausta > Pyrausta purpuralis. The sequence continues at coordinate 10,009,899 of OZ001666.1, forward strand.
GGGTCTAAATCGCTTCATGAGTTCTAAGTCTTAGAGCTCAAACATTTTGGGTGAGTCCCCGTGATTGGTGTCCAGTTGCTTCTGTATCACATATCATCTGAGAAGATACAAGAGCAGTATCTGTTACACCCTGTATTTATGTGCTAAATATATTGTAATCTGTATATTGTTTAAAAATACAAGATAAAAGCATCAGTGGATTTCAAGAGAGAATCAATAATAATAACCCCTTTTAGGCTGCGAGGTATCAGACAAAGATATTACGTAGTCAAAATAGGTTGTTACGACACAAATTTGATGGAAATCACAATGAAAAGCCACCAACTTAACTGAAGAATGACAAAATGGCGTCACCATCGCAAATAGTTGCCTTTTATGCACATAAATAAACAGTTCTGGCTTTTGAACACTCGCCGTACAAAAAGATGCAAAATTAAAAACTGGTATTAATATACACATCCAAAGGTGGAATTAACGCCAAATGGCATTCTCCACACTTATACTTTAGGGCTTAAATGAATTGTAATAGAGGCTATTTTAGTGTAAGACTCCTTGCTTGCACTAATATCAGCGCTGAAAATAATATGGAGACCAATAAATGAGCTAACATTACAATATGTGCTTACAATTTGTACATATGAATTCAGTTTTGCTTTAGTTAGTTTAAATATTTTAAGTTTATTGTTATTATAATTGTATTTCATAAAGCACGCAATAAATCTTGATCTTGTCAGCAAAAAACACGGTCAAGTGCGAGTCGGACTCGCGCACTGAGGGATACATGCCAACGTTAACTGAATTGGGAAATCCACTTACTTCCATTTCGCTTAAATATCGTAATATTTTGTTGACAGCAAACAAAACTTTGTTTTTCATAGTGTTTGAATAAAGAACAAAGTTATGTTGCGGTTGTTGAAAATGTGCTCTATCTCAAAAACTACTAGTTCGATCCCGTCTCAACTAATTTTCGTTGACAGTATTTGTTAAGATCTGCATTATCCTTCTTTTTTTTAATTTACACTCGCTTAGTTTAAGATTTACAGGGAGGAGTGGGGGTACGCCCATTTTACCACTTTGAAAGCGTCTATCTATCAAACGTTAGACTTTAAAAGGAATTGGTTTTAGGAACCTCTATGTCATTTTAAAAGATCTATAGTCCATTGACACCCCAACACATAGGTTTGACTAAAAAATTGATCGGATTTAGTTTCATGTATGTAAGCCCCCCTTAAATATCATTATTTTTTATTTTTGTATAAGAATCGTAAAACGGTTAACAGGAGTCACCTTCCTACCAAATTTCAACAGAGTGATGCTTATATGTACTTACAGAATACAGTGGCTGTGACGTACGGACGGACAGACAGACAGACTTGACGAAACTATAAGGGTTCCGATAATTTTTGAACATCAATAATGGTCCCACTGACTTGCTGCCAGTGCAATGACGTTTCCAAAGTGTCAACTGTTTTTCAATATTTTCCATTCTTCAGAACTGTGCAACAAAACATCAACTTAGTATTGTTATACCCAGACCAGAGACAAAAAATATAGAAATATCCCTTCCATAGATAGTACCCGTGACCTCGGAGGTTAAAATATCTTAAAAGCCTTCGTACAAATAAAAAATAAAAATATACAATGTAAGCCCGAACTAGCTTAATGCAATATAAACCCACTTAAGGTTTTTAGAGTAGGAATTACTGTTAATTAGATTAAGTTTTGATTGTTGTAAAAAAATAATGTCTCTCGACCACAGAGGTCAACTGAAAACGAGGGTTCTCCTAAAATTGGGAGTTGCATTGAATAAATAATGATTCTGTGAAAGGTGACAACACCCACATTATTCTCATGTCCTTTTGTGTTATTCATAATCAAATTACAAACGTTTCAAATGTATTCGAGTTACTGGATAAATCACATACAAGATTAACAGGAAACAATTCGGAATTAAATTATTTGATTGGAACTTATTTAATTAAATCAAATTCAGTCCTAGAACTCCACTTTCGTTTCATCGGAATTCATTTAAGGCTTTTCATCGAAATGTAGAACAAACTTAAGCTCTGGCTTTATTGTAATTATTTTACAGGATTTTTGAGGTCAGAAAGCTTTAAATATGTTTATTCCGAGCCTTTTTGCTTGTGTTTTATTACAAGAAATAATATTTAAAAACATCCAAAATGCAAACATACAAGCATGCACATTTTTTAAATGTAACACCTATAATTGTACATTAGGGAGCTGTATACTTTATTTTGAGTATATTGCGTACCTGTATCAAAGTTTTAGAAGCTGGTATAACAAAACAAAAAAAATATAACCCAATTTTATGAAGTCGGTCAAAACATAAAACTTTGTTTTCAAAAAAGTTACATCGGCGCTCGAAACTAAAAGTGGCGCTCGAAAAATCCGAGGCTCTCTGCTTCCATGGGCCAAGACGAGGACCACCACCAGGATCACATCTCATCGTGGGTACCTAGGTCTAGGTAAGCCTTAAGTACCTAGGTCTTATTTTAGACGGAAGATGGAAATTTAGTGCACATTTTAACTACCTGGCGCCTAATTTGCTTAAAACAGCAGGTGCACTGAGCAGTTTAATGCCCAATATCGGTGGACCAGCGGCTCCCAGTAGACGCTTATATATGGGCGTTGTACGCTCAATGGCCCTCTATGGGGCCCCTGTATGGTACAACGCCCTGGTCCGGGAGAGTAAAGCGCAACTGCGCCGGGCGCAGCGCCAAGTGGCACTAAGAGTAGTGCGATAGCCCCGCTATCGCACTATTGCGGGGGATGTGGCCCTAGTTCTGGCCGGAACGCTCCCTTGGGATCTCGATGCTGCCGTTCTTGCTGCGGTTTTTGAGTGGCGAGAAGAAAAAAGGTCCCAGGATTTGAGACTGGCACCCCGGGAAATAGAAGGGGAGCGGCAAAAACTGGAGGAGGAGGCCCTACAAGTGTGGAAGCTGCAGCTTGCCCATAGCAAAGCAGGACACCGCATACTTGGGGCCATACGCCCAGTTCTGGAGGAATGGGTGCGGCGACAACATGGTCGCTTGACTTATCGGCTGACCCAAATTCTGACCGGCCACGGCTGCTTCGGCAAATATCTGTGCCGCATCAGACGTGTGACAAGCCCGAGGTGCCACCACTGTACAGCCGATGAGGACTCCGCTCAGCACACCCTGGAGGTTTGCCCGGCCTGGGTATCCGAGCGCGAACAACTCATAGAAAACGTCGGGTGCGACCTTAGCATTAAGGTGATCGTGGCCCGAATGCTGGATAACGAGGAGACGTGGCAGGCGGTGCTTAATTTCTGTGAGGACGTTATCACACAAAAAGAGGCGGCGGAGAGGGAGCGGGAGGCTTCGGCCGACGCCCCAACTATCCGCCGCCCACGTCCTGGGCGCCGTAGGAGGCTTCATGCCCTTCACTTGCCCCTCCTTGATGGACCTCGAGCGACTGACTCAGGGGTGTCAGCCGCTCGATAAGAGGCCTGCGACGGTGTTGTGCGTGTCCGGCACGCCGTTCGACAAAAACCGGGGGGAACATGCATTTCCCCCTGAAGCCGGGTGGCGCTCGCTGCTAAGCGGGCCACAGCCAGAGGAGAGGCTGCGGAAGAATGCCCAGGGCAAATGCCCAGGGTGCTAACTCGTGGCTCTCTCCTTACTAATGGCACCGGAGGACACCGTCAGGTTTTAGTGGGTATACCCACCCTATTGGGTGGGGGAGTCCCACATAACCTACTGGTTGGCCCCCGCCGCTGGTATGGTATGCCTAACGCATTTCCTGACGGAAAAAAAAAAAAGTTGTTACGCGATATGTTTTATTGCGCTTATAATTATTTATACCAGTTTATATCAAAAATAATTTATTTTCGTGACAATCCCATCGCATCATGATTTCATGATCCTAAAAAATATTTTTTATTTATTTATAAATACAGAATGAACCAAAAAATATTGTCAGGCAAAAGCCCAAAGGAACATCATCAGGTACATTAATGAATATTCAATATGTCTACCTGAATCATTGTGTATGTACCGCGATGTCTGATAATATTTTTTCAATTGTTTTTCAATATATGAAAAAAAAAGGTTATTTTATCACTAAAATTCACTTTTTTATGGTACAACGTGTATATTTAATGGAACAGAAAGTTACAAAATCTTTAAATGGAAAATACCTACCTCATCCATCAAATAATCATTTTTTGAAATACATACTCTGAATTTACCACAAAACGTTAAAAACACAAAACATTTTTGCATTTTGCTTTGCATGGCATGACGGATGACAGATTTCAATGAACAAAATATTAATTCTCGTAAGCTTCGCAAATACAGGAATAGGTACATTATAATAATATTACAGTGAACACAAATTAATAAAACACGTATGTCAGCAATAAACCTAAATCAAAAGATATTAATTTAATTTCACCATTACTTATTTAGTATATTTTCACCAAAATTTATAGCATGGAAATGATGTAAAAGAGAATAAATAGTTATTTGATATTAAAATATCAAAATTTCCGCCCTCCGAATCGAATTTTAATTCCGCAAAATGTCCTTTTTTGATATAATAATAGAATATTTATACCTGGGGGCGCGGTAGCACTTCTGCAAAGTTGTGGAAAAATAAGTTTTACTTTTCTGGAAGCCAATTAAATGTTAAATGTACCTATGCTATGTATTTTTAATTATACATATAATAAAAAAATGACACAGATTATTCCGTTATTAAGTATGTAGATACTACTTTAGGTAAAAAAAAAACCTTTCGTTTTGGTTAGGATAGTGAATATAGAAATACCCACTAAATTCAAATAACATGAACTGAAGTTATTAGGAATTTAATAGGCATTATCAATTACAATATTATCACGCAATTGTAATATATATTTCAAACGTAGTTCCACCATACTCCTCCTTTGATTCGATAATGAAAATTGTTTTGCCACCATAACTGCTTTCGGATATTTTGTTACGCTCAAGGGAATCTAGCTAATTTATGTTCTACAACTTCCCTGTATAGGAAAAAACAAATTACCAATTCGAAACTTGTTCAGTTTTCACGAAACTTTAGGGGACACCGGATGTAATTGGAAATACACGTGGGAAATTACTTGGGTATATCATTGTGTTAAGGCTAAAATAACTAAAATTTTCTTGAGAGGCTCTCACAAAAACAAATGGAAGGTCAAATCTTAGTATAATTAGAGTGTTTAAGCTTAGCTATGATGTTAAAATTAAAAAAACATAAGTTGTCATAGTAAAACCAACCAATCACAGCCAAAATTTGGTAGGCCGAAAGACTGTTTAGTTACAGGTAGCTACTACAATACTAAAGCTGAAAATTTATGTATTTTTTTAAGAATAGAAATTAAAATCTATTCCAGACATCAATAACATACATTGCTCTGATCCTTGATACTTAGTATCAGAAAGAACGGTGATACCACACTCAGACCCGATTATCAGTAACAACAAAATTTCTTTTCATACCTACCGTTTGTAGCAATTTTTCGCGTTAAAATGGAGACGTTCTGTTGAACCAGAATCTTCGTTTTAGACACTTTGTTCCATAAAAATAATTTATATAGGTACCTAACGCGAACTCACTATTGGATATGATCCAAAATACTTGTGGTTAGCAATCGACGAAGAAAAACAATAACAAGAACTAATTTTGGGTTCGGATATAATATAATTAAAGTTCATTTAATTAGTAGTAAAGTTTGAAATCTCTTTAGTTATTCAGAAATTCCTTATACAGGCTGACATAAGGCAAAAAAGTAAAATGCTACAAATTATACATATATTCTTTATTGCACTCAAAAGTTGTATAGAAAACACATGCAGTCACAATGTGAACAAAGGTGGGCTTATCCCTAAAAGAGATCTCTTCCAGTTTCTCAAGTAAATATTGCTTCCAATAAAATGAGTTAGGTAGAATTCATTAATTATTAATATAATACTGGCTAACAAATGCTCAAATTGTGCTTAATAAGATGAATTATTTATCACAGTTTAATTATTACTATTTCATTATATTTTTTATGAAATTAAATATCAATACTTGCGAATTATTACGCAATTTTTATATAAAAATAAATAAAGTAGTTCGTCACAGCCGTCAAAGCTCATGTTTGATGGAAAGCCAAGTTTTTAACATATGGCTCGTTTTTTGTAAACTGAAATATTTTACCCCGTATAAAATGTACATTTAGCAGGCCCTAGCTTTGGTCTCGTTGACCCGATTCCTCTGTGAAGAACACGCGCTAAATGATTAACAGAAAATAATGTGAAAAGAATTTTATGTAACTAAAAAGAAGGGCGTTTTAAATACCAAAATGACAAGGACAAATGGAGTGGACTTTTGTTTTTCAGGACAAAGCCTCAATCAAGATATCTGCATAGTGATAAGGAAAACAAATTGAATAGACTTGTTTTATTTTCTAAAAATAAAACATTTTTTCCGACAGTCTCAGGAATATTGTAACCAACATTTTAAGCTTGAACTGAGGGTAAACATTTATTTGCCATCCATTTTTCAAAGTACAAGCTTACGCTTTTTTTTAACCTTATTATTAAAACTATTTTAGGACTTATGAAACAAAATGCAGAATATTAAATTCACTTCTATAAAATTAAAAATATTTTTAATATTGGTTCCCTACAAGTTTGATGTATTTTGTATTTGATCACTAAATACATTCTAAGAAGACGTTATTTTGTAAACATTCAACATCTTGAAAAAAGACGCCTCCTTTTCGACCATATATTTTTGCAGCATACATAAAAAACATAGAATCTTATCGCGGTTTCCTTTAAAGTTGTTCACTATTTAAATAAAAACAAAGAAACGCAGTGTTTGTCTGAAAATTTAACTAAAATATTTAAATATAGTCGTTGCGATGTTTGGATTTACTTCAAAGTTTTGCAAGTCCAAATCTCAAGAGAATCCCCTTTTGAGTTATGAATAAATCAAGATATTCACAACAGCAAAGTTTTGACGAACTTGGCATTTTTTTGTTGTGTTTTTTTTAGAAGTTACAACGAAAGGGTTACATTTACATTATCAATGGAGAGTAAACGTATTTTTTTCTACGAGTTACAGAAAAGTTCGCCTAAGTTAATGAGTTACGGATTTCTCTAACGAGTAATGTGGTAGGGTAGGAAAAGTAGGTCACTTTATCATAGGTCCCACTTCTACAAAAAAAACACGCTTAAAATATTACAAAAAATACTAAGTTCACCAAGATTTTGTGTCTAGTAGAAGAAGAAATAACTTAAATATAATAAAATTGACAGACACTAATCATTGACAAACATTGCTCTCCCGAAGGAAGTTGTTACTGCACTTGTTTATGGAAATCAGGAAGAATTATGTAGATTTTTAGGGTTCCGTAATGGAATGACAAAAAAGCCTTATAGTTTCATCAGATCTGTCTCTCTGCCTGTCCATCCGTATGTCGCAGCCTCTTTATTCTGAAACTATTAGCATTGCACTACTGAAGGAACTGTGAGTATGTGTATTTTCCCGACCGCTTTAAGATTTTTATACAAAAAAGGGGGGGCTCGCAAACATGGCACTGAAAAAAAAAATGCTTAACCCTATGCATGTGGAGTGTCTACAGATAGTTAAAATCTCAAACTCTTAATATGACATCGAGGTTCCAAAAACTATTTTATGTATGATAAACGCTTCCAAAGTGGTAAAATGAGCCCCCCTCTAACTTTGAAACAAAGCTAGTGTTTTTTTTTTTAATAAAACAGATGATGTAGATCTTTACAAATACTTTTAACAAAAGTTAGAACCAGAGATCAAATAAGTAGTTTTTGAGATATATCACATTTTCAACAACCGAAAATATAACTTTGTCTCTCATACAAATACTATTAAAAACTAAGTTATTTTTGCTCTCAACAAAATATTGTGGAAGTAAGTGGACCTCTAATTTAGTAAAAGTTGGCACGGAACCCTCAGTGCGCGAGTCAGACTCACACTTAGCCGGTTTTGTTTATTAGTAAGAAAGTGTGCTTAAAATGTGCGTCTGGTTGCAGGAAATACTATTATAATATGTACGTATGTATAGTAGAACGTATAATCACATGACTTGTCATAAAATTATATCCCGGTATATGTTGGATTCAACATTTCTTATATGTTCACGGTTCCTACCAAAATAATTCCTGAAAAAGGAATATAACCTCCACACTCCATCATTCATTCACTTCAGTAACTTTAAGCAAAATAAATAGATTGCTAATAAGTATGATCAATATTCATAATAGCATAAAGACAAGTTTTAGTAAATTTTACACAGAAATAAACATAATAGGTAATTACTTAATTAAAGCAGCCAGCCTGAAAAGAAAGCAAACGCTCGTGTTTCATTTAAATTATTTTAGTGTAATTAATTAGACCCTGCTTACGTGCCGTTAACAAAGAGTTTCTTAAGATACTATAACAGTATTGAACACAACCTTACGTCCAAATTTACTAACCTATACCGTTAAAAACCTGTAAACTTCAACTCTGATTTTTAATTAAATAGACCAAAATGACATTTGAGGGTGCCCACTTTTTCGAAAAAAATGTAATTTATGTAATGCAAGAATTACACTGTAGAAAGATAATTAATTACAAAATCAATATCACTCACTACATGTGCACACCCGGTAGGGTACAAAAAAGTAAAACAATTTTACAATTTAATACAATGTCCCTGAATAAACGAAAATTACAATTTCGTGTAATTGTAAAAAAAAAACATGTTTCCCACAAAGATCATCAATACAATATAGCTATTGCATGAGAAAAAATATACGATTTTTATTATTCCTTACAAAAACTGTTTTATGCATTACATTTATTTGTAGCTATATGTAACATTTTGTTATTCTTTTAGTAAACAAAGTTTAATAGAAGCATTAAAGCTATAATAGTAAATAAAACAAAAAACTTTAAACTAAAATTTCAAAACGAGCCTGAGTCAGATTCTTCATTTGTAAGTTATTATCACAAATAAAAAATTTGACCCAGGTCACCGTCCCGTGGAAAGGTGCCCATGAGGCTGGCCACATTGCCTCTTTGAATAGCCAAGCTTATACGCTGGCCAAGGTAGAGGCCAGCCTTTGCATCTTGAGAAATCAAAACTAGGCGTTTTGAAATCTCACGATACAATTTATGGGCACTTGGTCCCCACGGCCCCAGAGTTTCGACCCCAAACGGCTCAAACATATAAGTCTCACTTAGACATTCATATTTGCGCCGTTTGAGGACTTCAGCAGAAGCAGCTGCTGATCCAGCCCTATTACCAGTTAAAGGAAGATGAATAATATGAATAATATTCTTTTTAATGTGTAAAAATTTTATTATTGAAAATTCATATCAAAAGTTCAATTAATCGCAAATCGGTACTAGATTTACATCATTAAAAAATAATAAATTCAATTGAGACTGTCATTCTGGTCTATCTTATTAATAATCTGAGTATAGGCATAAAATGATAGTCACCTAAATTTGTTCCTTTTAATGTAACAAACATTTGTATGAAAACCACAACAAAAAACGTCCAACATACAAACGTGCATGTAAAAATGAGAACCTCTATTTGCAATCCGATGAATAAAATATCCATTAATTTAAGATAATTTCAAACTTTTTTTAAACTTATCCCTTTTACTCTATTTACGTATATTTTAAATGAATTTAAAAGTTTAGAATTCATGCTTTAACCAGTCGACATTTAACTTATCATATCATAGTACTGTAGCTTTTAAATTGTATTAAAAAAAAACTAAAATAGTATAGAAAAACTCACTTTAAAAAAAAGTAAAAAGGAATTCAAAATTAAAATACACTAAAAAGGTATGAAGTCGTTTTCACTTTTTTTTAAGTTAATTGTATTTCTTAATTTTTTGTGATTACAGCGGTTGCACCTTATGATTCCGTTATTTAAGAAGCTAAAAATTACTAATCATGAGTTCTGTCATTAAAATCACTGAACTCCTAAGCGTTGAGGAGTTCCACAATCAGCTCAGCTCCACGCAATGTGGATCATCAGACGAAACAACACGTCAACATTAAGATTCTAGTCAAAAAACACTCTACGTGCCTTTAAAATTTGAGGGTTTCCCTTGATTGCATCACGATCCCATCATCAGATCCCAACTTGACAACAATGGGATATACCGACTAAGTAGAACGTATAACCTCTAGGTAAGGTTTTTTTTTTCAAATCGATCTACAAATGACGACCTGCGTGCTCGAGTGGCTAGCATGCTGGTTTCAAGCGTTCGATTCCCGGTCGGGTCAATGTAAAAAACAATCTTTTCTATGTTGTCTAAGGTCTGGGTGTTGTGGTACCACCGTTGTTTCTGATTTCTATAACACAAGTGCTTTAGCTACTTAACTTGGGATCGGAGCAATGTATGTGATGTTGTCAAATATTTATTTATTTTAATGACCGTGATTATGAGGTAACACAGCCACAAAAAAAACATACAGTCAAATTGATAACCTCCTCCTTTTTTTAAGTCTTTAAAAATGCGGTAATTCATAAACATTGCACAGGTGTAACTTTTCTGACCGCGAACATCGTCCATCATTTTCAAAATAACAAAAAAAAACTTTTTGATACGTTCGTTTTTAATTCGTTCATGTTTGATTTGCACCACATGATTGAACACACATGTTTCTTTTTTTACTGGCTAATACAATTAACATTATTTAAAAAGTTGATAGTTTTTTGTTACCATCATTCCAAACTGGTTTATTTTCATGATTAAAATAAGCTTCGTTAACTTATATTGACATTGTAAAATCATCGTAATTTACAGAATGTATTAAAGCAAAATTAATCTCTCCCAATAAAAAATATTATCTGCATACCTATACTATTATTAGCTCTCAATTTTGGCATATTATCCCATTGTTAAACGGTACTACATATCAATATTAAGTTAATTAATGTTAGTACGTTTTTCATTTATTTTAAACTCAATTTACAATCAAACTGTACATATGGCGTATTTAATGCTAAGCGCGAATCTTATTAGATAAAATTCAAGAAATCACACGTCTCAAATGAAATATTCAACATGTACAGTCACAGTCAAAAATACAATGTATGAAGTATTTATGATCCGAACTTCAAACGAGTGAGTCAGACTCCACTACTGAATAGTTAATCTCGGCTCAGTCTCCGCTATATTCCTTCGCGAAATGAAACCATAATCTTACATAAATTATGTTAATTAAAACACAAGTGTTTTAAAAAAGAAATTACCGTCAGTATCCTCAATATCCAATTAATCAGCTCTGTCGTAACTGGGACAGTCCGGTTATCGTCCTCGACTAAAATATTCTATGGTTTATTTTGATCTTCATATTCTGGCAAGCACCACAATGTCACAATTTTGCCCACTTTCAGCATAACAAACCTACTTGCACGATCACTGGTTGGTTTTTACAATAAATTTAAAAGTTGAGGTTAAAAAAAAAGTAGGAACGTCACTTTTCGGTTTTCGAGTTTCGAACACGTGTTTTGCGGAGCGCGCGCGAAACGACCGCCTCTGACGACAGATGGGCGAATACTGAAGCTACTGAAGCTGGATGAATAGCGTCTGAAAAAGTGTACGTTTTTAGTGCACGAACGAGAGGTGTATGCTTTTCTCTGTCTCGTATAGGCACAGGAAAATTTTGAATGCAGTCAGGCACAGACAGCGCTGGATATGAAACAAAAATACTGTATTTTACACGCACAGTAAAATGGGACATAATCGCATTACGTTTATAGAGATCACTGGAAGAATGCAAAACGTCTCGAGTAGCATACTGAAGAAGGTATTGAGTGGGCTTATCTTTTGTTACACAAAGAAGATACTAGGATCGGGTTCTAGTCTGCCCCACATATTTACTTAGTTCTGTAATGGTATACTTCAGCACTAAACCACATACTCACTGTGTGTGACGTATGTAATCCTTCTGCATTCACTAAATTACACATTCTCTTCGTCATATGTTCAACACATCATAATTTATAAACCTATCTAGATATCGACTCTGATAACCGTTTGTTTTGGTAATAAGAATGACTTGATGGCTTGAACGGCTATGATATAAGAATTACTTGGGTTAATCCTTAGATTATTAAATGATTATAATAATATTTTATTTATTATAAATTATTTAACAAAAGATTATCGGGACACTTATTTGATTTTTGTGTCTGCTTTAAAGAACATGCTCATTTTGGCGCCAAAAGGAAGTTGACTCGGATTGGATAGTAATAGAGGTTAAATTTATTTTATATATTGTAACTATTAAAATTATAATCTTAAAGGCTAAGTAAATTCACTACGAATAAATACTAAATCAATGAATTTACATATTCAATCAGCAAATTGTTTATCCCTACAAATGAAACGGATGTCATCCCCACTGTATTTCTAAAAAAAATTCAGGGTTTGGATTTGTATAAAAGCGAACTGCATGCTAGAATAAAATCTCTCTATTTGTGCTTTCTCTTTGTGCTATTTTGTTGGAATAAATCCATTGGCAAAGAACCTGAAGACGGATACTACATGTTTATTATTCAAACACCCTACACGCGGTCACACTTAATAATAACCTTTAGTTATTTTCGTGTACAAATATTTAGGGTACCTATGTGTGATGTTGCAACATTTTAAGCGCAATATGTTGCCGGCTGTCGCAAATCACCAGTCGTCATAGTTGCAACAATATTGAGTTGCCGGTTGCCACCATTTGGCGTGAGTGGATAACATACTACCAAATATTTACCTTAATGGCCAGGTTTTAGCAACGTCAAATCAAATTTAACAATCAATTATTGTGTACTTAGTATGTACATTTGATGTGAATTAAACTTAAATTAACTAAATCACAATAACCTGCTTTCAAGGCGTACACAAATTAGTTTCAATACTAGAAAAAAAATAGTAAATCAATAAATAAATAAATATTTGACAACATCACATACATTGCCCCGATCCCAAGCTAAGTAGCTAAAGCACTTGTGTTATGGAAAATCGAAAACAACGGTGGTACGACAACACCCAGACCCGAGACAATAATAGAAAAAATCGTTTTCTACATTGACCCGACCGGGAATCGAACCCGGAACCTCACGAGATGGCGACGCTTGAAACCAGCATGCTAGCCAGTCGACCACAGAGATCAACATTAGTCACAGTATTATTTGAGAACAACATATTCAATAAGACTTATCAGACGGAAAAAAGTACGAAACGACCGATTTTAAAATTACTTTCACATAAATGATGGCTGACAAATAGGTTACATTTTCAAGTTAGGCGTATTGTATTTTATTCGACGAATATCCCTTATCTAACGTTGGAAATATCAGGCCTTAGACCCTTTACACCCTGCGACTTTTTGGAGCGATTAAGTCGCGATGTTAACGCGCGTTAGTATCAATTCAGTCGCAAAATGTCAACCTTTACACACTGCGCTACTTTCAGCATCGATACAGTAGCGATGCTAACGCGCATTAGCGTAGATACAGAAGCTCGATGTAAAAGCTGCAAATTGTTAAATTATGTACTGAATTTTGGCAACTGCATCAATTCTAACGTACATTAGCATCATGCAGTCGCGCTTCTGCATCGAAGCTAAAAGTCGCAGTGTGTAAGAGATCTAAGAGTCAACTCACCTACCCAGCCACAATTTTATCCGAGTAAATTTTATCAGAGTACCAATTTTGAATTGACCTTAAATAGAAGTAGGGTATAATATTTATTGCGTAAGTATTTTAGATCACATGATAACTTGTAATAAGCTACGAAGTTACGACAGAAACCAATAGCGTTTTAACATAGACTTATACGAGGGTCAAACTGAAAGTTCTTAGAAAATCAAAAACTGATTACATTAGCCAGTTATTAGTTTTATTATATCTTTTCAAAATATTGTCCATTGACGTCAATACACCGCTGCATGCGATGGAACCACTGGGAAAAGCACTTTGCCCACTCGTCCTTAGGGGTCTCTTCAATGGCATCGCGATACGCAGCCACCGCTTCTTCAGCATTCATAAACCTCTTTCCTTTAAGTTTTTCTTTAATTTTTGGAAATAAATAAAAATCACAAGACGCGAGGTCGGGGCTATACGGCGGGTGACCCAGTAATTCAACGTTTGATGTCGCCAAATAGTCGATCGTTCGCTTGGCGGTGTGCGACGAGGCGTTGTCGTGGTGAAGGAGGATCCTACTGCGAGGTCGTTTCTCTCGAACTTTTTCCAAGACAAGTGGCAAACAATTGGTAGTGTACCATTCTGCAGAAACTGTTTTTTGATCCTCTAACACAATTGTTGCGAAATGACCTATCCTTCCAAAGAACGAGGCCACCATTTTTTTTCCCGCACTTCGATCTCTCTTCACTTTAGTTGGCAACTCCTCGAAAGGAAACACCCACTGAGCAGATTGTCTTTTGGTTTCAGGATCATAACAGTAAATCCAGCTTTCGTCACCTGTTAGTATGTCGAACACAGCATTTGAGTCACCTCCGTTAAATCTTTCAATCATTTTACGGCACCAATCCACACGATGGAGTTTTTGAGCCTTAGTCAAATTATGAGGTATCCACCGGGCGCAAAGCTTCCTGACCGCTAAATGTTCGTGGAGGATTTTGTGCACTTGACTCACACATCGGTGTGAGTCAAGTGCACAAAATCCTCCACGAACATTTAGGAAGCTTAGGCATCGGCCTAAGCTTGTCCGAATCTGCTGATAGGTCACTCTTTTGTCAGTCTCTATCATACGCCGCACAACACAGATGTTATTTTCAGTCGTCGCCGTAGAAGGCCGTACATCATCAGTGAGATTAGTGCGACCACGTTTAAACTCATTAAACCAGGGCTTCATCGTGAAAGGCCAATCGTAGTCTATCATAACTTTCTTGTTGACTTAAATGACATCGAAAGTCATAAAAAATCATTGCACGAAAATTTTCTCGTGTTAAATTCATGTTGACGTGACACAGACAATTTTCAATTTGCCGCCAAATCGTAAAACAAATGACAAATGAATGAAATATATACTCAGTAATATTGGCAAAGAGTTCTATTTTCAAATTTTAGAATATTTTTTTATTATATTGTTTATAAGTGGCCAGTTCTAAGAACTTTCAGTTTGACCCTCGTATATATAGAGGTCGTTGCGTTTTAATAAGTAACGCTATTACACATAGCGTTACTTATTAGCTTTTAAATTCGTATTGTATATAATTTGAAATATTTTTGTTATAATTTTAAGTGTTTTGTCCTGTTGAGAGTGTAATCTCATAATTATAACATTGGTGAAGTGACGCAGCCTGCGCATTAAAAAAAGCACTTACATAATTCAACAGGCTTGCCAATGTGTTGGTGGCCGAGTGGATAGCATATGCATGAATACCGTAAAACGCAGGTTTAATTCTTTGCCTGAACCAGTCATTATCATCATCATTATCAGCCAAAGAACTTCCACTACTGAACATAGGTCTCCCCTATAGTTTTCCAAAGAGACCGATCAACCGACCGACAAGCGTTCTACATTCATTTTGATCCTGCGTTCTTTACTAGGTCGTCCGTCCATCTTGTCGGTGGACGTCCTACGCCGCGTCTCTGTTCAAAGGGTCTCAAACCTAGAACTTTTCTGCCCCAACGGCCATCAGTTCTTTGCGCTATGTGCCCAGCCCATTGCCACTTGAGCTTATTGATTCTCAATGCTATGTCCATTACCTCAGTTCTTCTACATATCTCCTCATTTTTGATTCGATCCCATCCATTCCATCGCTCGTTGTGTGATTTTGAGCTTTATCATAAGGCCCATAGTAAGAGACCATGTTTCGGATCCGTATGTCAACACTGGAAATACACACTGGTTAAAGTCTTTCGTCTTCAGACTACTACCTACTTCTTTTTATAATATTTATAAATAAACCAAACACATGCACATAGGAAGGAGCCTACAGCCTTGGCCTTGTCTTTTCCTTTTCAGAGCATTTTTGAAAGCAGTCGGATTTTTGGTTTTTATTAATAATATTTTTACAAGTGTAATTTATGTTATATTCTAATCATTGCTCTTGACAAAGTAGCAATGAAACACCTGCCATTATCAAATAGGGACTCTCGAATCTTGCCTACTCTATATATTTGTATTATAAGGAAAGGGAGTGCTGCATGAAAGAATGCAAATGTGGCTTTATTTTGGAGTCAGAAGCCAATATGTAGCGGTGGGATGCAAATGTGTTCTGTTTGCGGATAACCGGCTTTTCCCGGAAAAACTTTATAGATATTACGCCTATCGAATTTAGCGGATTTTACTAACGCCTTTTGAGGTTGAAAATATTTTGTTAACCTATGACTAAGGCCATATCTCTTTTATATACAGTGTGGTCGAAACAGAGACGCCCAATTTTTTTTGGATTCTGTACATCCGCCTTGGATGTACAGAATCCAAATTTAACATATACCAAATATACCATATTTATGATAGCCAAATATTTCTAGTTTTAAAATAAATAAAAAAGCTTTTGTTACTTTAGTTTTAGCAAGCTTTAAATTTAATGTGAGTTAATTTCATTTATAAGGATCACACTGTAATACAAAATCCGATAAATACCATAAAAAGTGGAAGATTATTTAGATTATTTGTTTAAAAATTTGCGAAAATTATTCAAATTAAATAAATTTGGATGTCGCTGTTTGGGCCACCCTTTATATTAGAAACCAATGACATACATTGCTCTGATCCCAAAGTAAGTTAATATAGTTGTAGTATGGCAATCAGAATCAGTGGTACCACATCAATCAGACCAAAAAAAAATTTTAAAATTTGGTTTCCTACATTGACTCGACTGAGAATTGAACTACGATCCGCTTTTCTTAGCTAATCCAATAATATAAACAATCTTTTTGTAACTTTTAAATAATATCAGTGAATAAAATTCATTTACGATTTGGTTTAAAAAAAACTCAGAGCTAATCGATGATTTACCTATGCAATTGTTGAGTTTTATGTTTATCTTATTTTAAAATGATTTATTTCGGTAAAAAGCAAGATTGATTACAACATTTGAAAAGCAAAAATAAACAGACTTTACACTACATTATCTTTTGCTACAAGTTCTGACATAGTAACCTTTGGTAAAGTGGGATTTTTTTTCGACATTTTTTTAATATAATTACACAAAAACAACACATACTTGTCTTGTAGTCTACTTGTGACCACGAATGCTATTCAGAGTTCGGAACGGATATATCAGAATACATAATCTAATAAATGTTCGCGAAAGTAAAATATAAGGGTTTAAGGGTAAGGGTTATTACAACACTGCACCAGCACAAAACTAGAATACTAACCGGCCACTGCGAACTGAACAAACATTTGTCCAATATGAACATGACCGGGAGACACTCTGTGCAGATTCTGCAATACAGAAGAATAAAACGGCCATGCATTTCCTCTGCTCATGCGATCCGCTTATGAGCAAAAGAAATATCCATCTCAGGCGACACATCATGCACCCGGATGAGATAGCAGATATCAAGCTCCAAAGAATCTGGCAATTTATAGACTCAACGGGACTAAGCAGTGAACTTTAAACATAAGGGCCGCCACAATAGATCATACTTGGTCGAGTTTGCAACAAAAGGGCCCAACAACCAACCATTCAAAAAAATGAAAGTAAAGCAAACGTAAAGTTGTTTTATTCAATGCGTGTGATGTGACATTGACATATTTTATGTCCTGCTCCAACAGAGCTAGACGTAATAGTTGTATCCTTTTCGGTATCGAATGCGTCGGTGTACAACGGCGTTACTGTAACGAAGGTAACTTAAAGGTTTAAGCAGATCTATCCACGTAACGGGTACGGCATCGCATCATCTCATGGCGTTCAGTATTATTTGCATGAAACTCTATATTTATACGCATATCAAATCAAATCAAAATCAAATCAAAATCTTTATTTGCATTAAAACATGGTGTTACATGATGTTAATATTATTAAGCTCTAAGACATGTTTTGCCTAATTAGATTTGAGCATGCAAATTTAGAACACAATTACAAATTTATCAATTCACACAAAAACTGTAATAGTTTTTGTGTTAAAATAGTCCTTTATGTCATAAAATTTTCTATTGTGGAGCCATTGAAATAATTTTGTTTTAAATTCCACGTCATATCTTATAAAGTTATAACCTCGTCATTTATGCAACTCGGATCGAGATCAACTTGGGCCTCTTTGAACCAGCGGCGCATGCGTTGCAACGCGCTTATAGCCTTTACACACTGCGACTTTTAGAAGCGATGCAGTCACGATACTAACTCGCGTTAGCATCGATGCAGTCGCAAAATGTCAGCCTTTACACACTGCGCTACTTTAAGCATTGAATCTAACGTGCGTTAGCATCGATGCAGAAGCTGGAAATTGTAAAATAATGTACTGAATTTTGGCGACTGAATCGATACTAACGCGCGTTAGCATCGATGTTAAATTAAATGTGTTCATTGCGTGAGTCGCGATGCTGAAGCGCGCTACTGCATCGATGCTAAAAGTCGCAGCGTGTTAGGGGTCGTAGGTACGGCTATTCACCCGATGTTCCTCATCTATCCGTCAACGTCCGTAATTCATACGAAAAACTAACATAAATTGTAGCAAACGCTATCCCATGCGTAACTTGCTTCCGTATAGTTGACACCAGGTTGATGACAACACGGTGCTGTTCTCGTTACGGGTGGATAGATATGCTTCAACCTAAATATAAATTATAAGCAAGAGTTTCGCGTTCCCGAGTTAGTAAGTGTCAAGACGAACAACCTAACAACGATCGTTTGATATACGAGAAGTCGATAAATCTGTTTGATCGGAGTTCAACGATTGTTATTTTAAGTAATGTAATTAACAGAGCAGGCCTGAAAGATGAAATGTTTGTGAAACTTAATCGTAAACTTACAAGAAGCTTACATAATGGCAGTCACAAATAATCGCGCATGATTTTTACTTTGTTTGATTTGTTTATCCACTTTCACCATTGCCCCAAAAGCAAACACTATTAGGAACAAAGTATTTTTACAATCGTAATAATGAGAAATATAATAATATTAATCTTAGGACAAGGTTTGGGGTTCCATCCGAATGGCAAAAAACGGAAACGTTATAGTTTCGTCAAGTCTGTCTTTCTGTCTCTCTGTACGTCCGTATGTCACAGCCACTGCAAGTGTAATAGTTTTTGAGATATAGCACATTTTCAACAACCGCAAACATAACTTTGTACTTCATACAAATAATATGAAAAACTAAGTTTGTTGTCAACAAAATATTGTGGTATTTTAGCTAATTGGAAGTAAGTGGACTAATTCAGTTAAAATTGGCATGGAACCCTCAGTGCGCGAGTCCGACCCGCACTTGGTCTTTATCTTTTTGTTGAGCTGTGTAATATAAATCAAATAAACGACTAAACATCGTCTAATTTTATCTTTGTATCCAACTCAGACGTTCAGAACCAGTATTTTATTTCTCTGGAAAGATGAACTGTAATACATTCTTAATTATAACTTCTCTTACTATAAATTTCATTTTGTAGGTATCACAATCACATAAAACCATACTTTAATTTGTTTATAAGCTTATATTTTAAGGGTCGATTTTAGCAACGACAGATAAACTAATCCAACAGAATAAGTATATAACGACCGATTTTAAACTAAAATTTACATAAATGATTTCTGACAAATAGGTCACGTTTTCAAATTAGGCGTTTTGTATTATATTCGACGAAAATCGGGCCCACATGAAACAGACAATTAGTATCTTAAATTACTTGCAATATTAGTGTATAAAAGTATCTTACAGATTTTCGAACAATGATTAAAGCGCGGTAATTTCTATATTAATTACTTGCAGACTAGGCGATATTTCCATGCCCCAGCCCAGTCTTACAACGTCGCCAAAGATTCCGATATAAAAGTCATAACATTATTCGGGGCAAAACGAAACCGAGAAAGAAAATATAAATGAAACTCGGTCTATCCGTTTTTACCCACTTTAAAAAGCAGGTAATTAATTCGACCTGTGTGTATGTGATATCGTCAGAATTGGATAAAACTTTAGTATGTTGATCTAACACGTGTGCAAAATTTCGTAAGTGTATTATGTTTGTATATTTGTTTGTTTGTATTAGGATTTCTCGAAAACAACAAGTCAGATTTTTTAAGATCAAATATGTACATTTCAACATAAGATACAGTGTAAGTTTCATCGCAATCGGTTCAGTAGTTAATGAGATGTGGGTAGTAAAAATCATGAAATAAACATTCGAGTAATTTGAATGCTGTAGTTTGATAGCTGAAAAATGTGAAAATTATCCTTTTCCCATACATTTTTACTTATTTATTGAGAAGTCAGACAATAGGCTACAAAAGGCACATGATGTTAAGTCACAATGCGTCCTAAGATAAACCCTAGCTGCCAATTGTTTTTGTAACTTACTCTATATACTTGCAAACACAAAACGCCTGCATAATCTTACTACAATTAATTGAGTTATCGGCGTACTATCCAGAATGAAGTACTCGTAATATAATATAACTGATAGTAGGGGCTGAAATTTCACGTATTTCTGAATATCTCATCGCCAATATACCAACGCGAGCCGCGGAAGGAGGTTGAAAACATACAGTCCGTAAAACATACAAAAAAAAATAGTTATTATTAATTCCACCAAAACAAATTGACGACGATAAAAAAAATCCTTTTTTAACATTTCTAAATATATTTACCTCTTGTCAAAAATAACAGTATACATAACATTTTTGTGTTTAATTATCTTGCACACGTTTTGATACCTGGACAAACATTCAAATGCCTTCAAAACTTTTAATAAAGCTACAAATATTCAACTTCTATTTAGGAGAAACAAATTCTTTTGGAGTCGGTGCGTGATGTCAAGCTTACGAACACAAAAAATCTGCCTATACACATCATGCATAGACTCCAAAAGAAGTAAGTTTTTTTGAAGGCGGCTTTATTTTTAGTTGTAACACATATCTCAAAAACTACAGGACCGATTTTGAAGAAACTTACACTGTACCCCAAGGTCAATAATCATTTTGCTATGACTTCTCGTTTTCGAGAAATTCTGAGACAAATATTCAAACATACATACACTCACGTTTTGCATGCCTTTATGTTTTTCAATTCTAACGATATCACAAACATACCGGTCAAATTGATAACCTCCTTTTTTTGATGTCAGTAAAGAGTTATGATAGTGGTAACTTGTTTTTTTAATGGTTATTATTATAGTTTTTATCACAGCACCAAACTATCAGCCATCTTGGCTGCACACTGGATTGATACGGGTCATTGTTGCACAGTGGTATATATCTCTAACGAGCCATTAGGCCATCGGCGCGTAAACGCAATATCAGCATTAATCAAGCCAGCCTGATCACTGTTCGACAGCGGATTACTCGTACGAGCCACTGCCGATTCTCAATCACATCAAACGTCTAAGTGCAGTAACATTTACGTTACTAAAACCTAAACGTTTCATAATATTATTTCCAACACACTTGCTCAAAACAACGTTTTTATTCCACCGATTTTTTGCTCATAATCCTAGATATTAAACACGCGTGCTTTTTTAGTATATTATTGAACGAGTGCCTTTAGTTTATTAACCCGACCAATTTACATTTTTATTTTAGCAACAAACAGTATTTATGTGAAAAATAACAGTATTTACATATTTATTGCAATAAATTGTAAATCCAGCTTTATTACTTAAAAATAACTCAAATGTATTAAAAAAATCTGTAATTTGTGTTTTAAACACGAATTATTACATTTTTAACCTTGGCTGTTGGCCGATCCAGTTCGCGCCTTAGCCTTGCGCGCGCATCGGTATCGCGGCAAGAAAAAAAAACAACGCGCCATTTTTTGTGAATAAGTAATAAAAATCTGGTTTTTCCTCGCAAGTGCGCGTATGAAACACGTGTACCTGTGACCATAATATACGCGGCTTTCTTATAGCGCACTCGCTTTCGCTCGTACGCACACAATATAGCCTTGTATATAATGGTCAACTTAGCACGCTTGTATCATAATGTACTATTGTTTTATGTAAGAACATATTATGTTAAGATACGGTCGAGGTCTGGAAATCTCGTGCTGAACGCGTTTTTAACGAAAATCGCTCGAACACATGACACAAAAACTGCCCAAGTGCGAGTCGGACTCGCGCATCAGAATTCCGTGCCAAATTTAAATGGATTAGGGGTCAACTTACTTTCACTTAGCCAAAATACCACAATATTTAGTAGAATAACTTTGTTTTTCATAATATTTGTATCAAGAACAAAGTTTTATTTGCGGTTGGTAAAAATGTGCTATATCTCAAAAACTACTAGTTCGATCTCGTTTGAACCAATGTTCCATAAAGTATTGGTAAAGCACTACAGTGTGTTTTTTTTTTTCAAAATTATCACTTGCTTCGTTCAAAGATAGAGGGGGGGGGGGACGCCAATTGTACTACTTTGGAAGCGTATATCTCCCAAATGTTAAACTTTCAGAAAAAATGGTTTTAGAAACCTCGATGTCATTTTAAGAGACCTAACCATAGACACCCACATGCATAGGTTTGTGCATTTTTTTTTTGTTTTAGTTCCATGTCCGCCTCAAATGTCATTATTTCTTATTTTTGGTATGGATGTTGTAAAGCGGTTAGTGAGATACACTTCTTACTACAGAGTTTCATCTATGTAATTCCAATAGTTTTACTATAAAATAGCTGTGACATACGGACGGACAGACTTGACGAAACTATATATTAAGGGTTCAGTTTTTGCCTTTCGGCTACAGAACCCTAAAAAGGGCGTCGCGAGTTGCAAGAGATTTTAGATCTTAAGGTGGGTACTTGGAATTGAAATAATTAACACTTGCAGAACGTACAAGTCTACACAGAGTTGTACATGCCTGTTATAAATAATGTAACTCATAAAGTTAAATTGAATTTTTCTAAAATACGTACTAAAATAGCTCACCGGCAACATGGCAAAGCCTGAAAGGAAGGCAAAGATGGGTAAAGATTTAATTTCATTCGTAATGTCACATTGTTTTATTGCAAAAGTATCAATACAATAATTCTATATTACTATTTTAAGGCCTGAAATTCCAAACGTCAGATACAAAATATTTCTTTAATAAATTTTTTATACAAAGCGCCTAATTTCAAAATAAAAAACGTCACTGATTTTAAAATCAGTCGTTTTATACTTATTCAGTCTGATAAGTTTTATCTGAAGTAGGAAAAAAAGATCCTAAGTATAATACTTTATATAGGTAAACCGATAAAAAATATTGGTTCCATAAGTCCGAAAGGAAAAAAAAGGTGATTTTTACAACAAAAAAAATAACCAAAACAATTAAACGTTCCCGCACCAATTACACTTACGTGTGTTTCCAAATAAAATCCATCGAATCAGTCAAAATTCAATTTGAAATGCATTTAGCGAGCGCCGGCGTATAATTGGACGAGTTTTATTTTGTGCTCGGAGCGAGCGCCTCCAGGTGTGTCAACTAGTCATTATGTGCTGATGGACCGCAAATATAAAGGGTTGCCGCGAATACAGGGTGCGCAGTGGTTTGTGGTCTCTTTGATATGTAATAAAAACGTTTACAGTCGGCGTGCTATCAACTGAGTCCTGTCAACTTCTGTCAGTGTCATAATTATCACGCTTTCACTTACCGATAAAATTACGCGCTGTATATCTCTATGTCTGTTGATATTAGGGCCTTGAAACGCAGTTTCTAACGTGCTGACTAAGGTGCTTTGAATGTTGGTAACTGTAATGTAAAAAGTAGTAAAGTTAGCCTGTAACGTCCCACTGCTGGGCAAAGGCCTTACCTCAACTGTGAGGTAGTTTGAGCCATACTGCACCACGCGGGCTTAGTGCGGGTTGGTGGAGGGGTGTTCGCAAGGCAAGCGACTAACCCCGCTGTCAGATGTCATCAAGCCGCCCATAAGGCCTCTGACTAGGCTTAACGACCAATATCAACTGATATTAGCCGGGACCAACGGCTTAACGTGCCTTCCGAAGCACGGAGATGCTCGTGATAAACGTCACTTATATGGTCGGAATGGTCACCCATCCAAACACGACCGCGCCGTAGGTTGCTTCACTTTGATATCACTACCAAAGCGCTGCTACCGCTGCGCTACGAGCACCTTTGGTTGGTAACTGATGAGATGAATAAACATCCTTAAAAGGCTTCATTAAGTTATGTAGAATCGGAATCGTTCATTCATTTATCCAATAATGCAAAAACAAAATACAAATTGAAGACTTATTGCTTTAATGGCATTGTCCACCAGTTATTCTAATATATGATTAAGAAAATAAGTAAGTTTGGAAAAATATGTCCTTATTTTTCTGTCTGTTAGTTAGTACTGACTTATATTATAAGTAAAATCTTGAATTTTTCTTACTTCTAACTACTAGTCTAGTTGACACCATGTTCAACAATCGTTGACAATCGTTGTCGCTATTCGGCTACGGAACCCTAAAAAAATTACGATTCTCATACAAAAAAAAGTTTTTAAAGGAGGGCTCCCTTTATACAAAATAAAAACCGGCCAAGTGCGAGTCGGACTTGAGGGTTCCATGCCAATTTTAATTGAATTAGGAAATCCACTAACTTCCACTTTGTAAAATACCACAATATTTTGTTGACAGCAAATATAACTTTGTTTTTCATAGTGTTTGTATGAAGTACAAAGTTTTGTTTGCGGTTGTTGAAAATGTGCTATACGTTATATATTTTTTTCAAAAGTTACACTTGCTTAGTTTAAAAGTTAGATGGGGGGGACGCCTATTTTACCACTTTGGAAGCGTCTAGCTATGAAACGTTCGACTTTAAAATAAAATGGAGAATTTTAAGAATCTCTATGTCATTTTAAAAGACCTACCCATAGACCCCACACGTATAGGTTTGACTAATTTTTTTTTTGATTTTGGTTACATCTATGGGAGTCCTCCCTTAAATGTCTTTTTTTTTATTTTTTGTATGAGAATCGTAAAGCGGTTAACAGGATACATACTCCTACCAAATTTCAACAGTGTAATGCTTATAGTTACTGAATAAAATGGCTGTGACATACGGACAGACAGACAGACTTGACGAAACTATAAGGGTTCCATTTTTTGCCATTCGGCTACGGAACCCTAAAACACTAAAAAAAAAAAAAATTGGCAAAACAATGCGTGTAGGGTGTTTATGGATAGGTATTTAAATGACATCGAGAGTCCTTGAACCATTTTCTCTAAAGTCTAACGTTTGAGAGATAATTGTTTCGAAGTGGCATTTACTTTTATGTGTTTGAGCCCCTCCTTAAATATGATTATAATTTGTTTTTTGTATCGTATCGTAAAGCGGTTAATAGAATACATCTACGCATCAAGTTTTAACTGTGTGATACTCATAGTTTCAGAACAAGCTGGTTGTAACATACGGACAGAGAGACAGACAGACCGACTTAACGAAACTATAAGGGTTCCGTTTCTTGCCATTCGGCTACGGGACCCTAAAAAGGATTAATGAAAGGTTAGCCCAAAATATAGTATTTTCTATAAGTATCTGGTTCGTCGAATAATTACTGGTTGCAGGAAACTTCCCGATTGTTGAAGTGTTTAAATGCTCATTTTATTTATTTATCGTCAGAGTGGTGGTAGCTGATGGTGAAAGAGTCGTGTTCTCATGTAACTTAACAGAGATACTTCAAATTAGTGTCGACATATTTATTAATTACATCCAAAATCATTTCTGTCACCCTGTATCGTCTGTTTTATTCGATGATTGGTAATTTCATTGTTCTGTTTGTCTTTGTGGGAAACAATGGCGGTTTTATTGGGAATGGACACTGCATGAGGGGATAACGATGACATGGACTCATCATCCTTTTGACGTGTTAACTGAATAATTATACGCAAATCCAATTGATTAAATGAATAAATTTGGGGTATTTGACAAATATAATTGTATAAATTGCCCTTGGAAAAAAACAACTTTGTCTGTGACAGACGAGGAATCGAACCCCGTGTATTACGCTATCCGGGCGTATGCTTATACCACTCGGCCACCGTCACATTAGCAATCCCGTTGAATTTTGTAATTTCGCATCAGTGATGATGTCACGCAGCCTACGCTTAAAGTAAGCACTTACAAAATTCAATGGTTTTGCTAATGTGACGGTGGACGAGTGGTATAGGCACACGCCCGGAGAGCGTAAGACACGGGGTTCGATTCCACGTCTGTCACAGCCAAAGTTGCCGTGTTACAAGTGCAATTTATATTAAGTTTGTATAGTGACAAAACACTATCAAAACAAAAATGTAATTATAAATGTATTTGTATAAAATTATATGTATGTTTGCTCTTGACTCCAGACCAAGCCAGGTGCGACTAAGACAGAGATGAAGACGGGAGGAGCTCGCCCAGAAAAAGCCTGTCAATTGTATTCACTAGGAAACACCGACACGGCAGCGAATTTCACTCCTTTGGGCGCACTTTGAGTGTATTTAGGTTGTCTTCCTTTTAGATTCAAGTAGAGAGTCTCACTCTTTTACTATACGCATTATCTAGTCAGCTAGATTAATTAATACGTACGCTAGTTTTCTAGCCACCTTCCGAAGGGAAGAAATATTGCCGTTCAGAGAGTGATATTATCACGTTTATAATTTTGATGGAAACCCTATGGAAATAATGTCAAAGTCAGGAACTTTGTCTTTACATTCATTTTGTGTCGGGATTGAGGCGTCAGGGAGGCATTCTCGGACCATGACCTGTAGTAAATTTTGGTGGTATTGGTGATCTCTTTCATCTCCCAAAAGTCAATACCTTGCTATGTCACCCTGTATAGCAAAACTTTTCTACCAACTCAGAAATCACTCGTTCAGCACCTCATAGTATCTCTCAATCTTCCAGGAGACTCAGCAATTTGGCTTAATTAATAAAAACAAATCCTACAGCTCATGCATTTTTCAGCAAGATTACAGCGCTTCAAAAATTCATGGAGTGACGTCAGGCGCATGCGATGGACTGTCTCCTGTAAATAGTGCATGAATAATGGAGTGACTCGTTCACTTGTAGCCTGGAGTAATCTGGTGAGGGCCACACCCTGCGATCCGACTACGATCCATGCGGAACGAAGAGTATACCAAAACACGTTAAAGTAAAAGTAAAGTAAGCTTGTAACATCCCACTGCTGGGCAAAGGCCTTACCTCAACTATGTGGTAGTTTGAGCCATATTTCACCACGCGGGCTCAGTGCGGGTTGGTGGAGGGGTATTTGCAAGGCAAGCGACTAACCCTGCTTTCAGATGTTATCAAGCCGCCCATAAGGCATCTGACTAGGCTTAACGACTAATATCAACCGATATTAGCCGGGACCAACGGCTTAAAGTGCCTTCTGAAGCAAGGAGATGCTCGTGATGTACGTCACTTATATGGTCGGAAGGGTCACTTATCCAAACACGACCGCGCCGTAGGTTGCTTCACTTTCGGTATCACTACCAAAGCGCTGCTACCACTGCGCTACAAGCACCTTACTTAAAAGCGTCATACGGTCTTAATATGACTTACTTGACTCAAGGACCTGTAACCTCTCGATGGGGCAGAGGGCGTCAACAGTGCGCCGCCATCCCGTTCGGTCTTGAGCTTCGCGCTTTATTTTGCTCTAAGTCTTCTCTATGTTTTTCGCTTCTGCAGTGATTGTTAGCCGCCAGGTCTGCTTTGGCGGCCATGTCTAGGCTTTCCTTGGGGATTCTAATCAAGGGCTTGCCAAAGTATGTGTTCAGGGTCCCTTTGGAGCATGTTAAATCCAGTTCTACTTGCGGCGTTTAATCTGCTGGTCTAGTCTTAAAATATAAAATAAATGAATAAATAAATATTAGACACCAATCACAAACATTGCTCTGATTCCAAAGTAAGTAGCTAATTGCACTTGTGTTATGGAAATCAGACACAACGGTGGTACCATAACACCCAGACCCAAGACAATATAGAAAATTATGCTTTCTATATTGACCCGACCGGGAATCGAACCCGGGACCTCGGAGCTGCGACGCCTAGAAACCAGCGTGCTTAGCCACTAAACCACGGAGGTCGTCATGTCGTCAATATGCTTCTTAAATTTATGCAACCGTATATGGATCCACACAAGTCGTGCACTCTTGAATTCTTTCACTCATAGTCCAGTGAGAAGGCTTCAACATAACTGGCGTCAGAAGTCATTGCATCATTTACCTATCGAACAAAAATTCATGGAGGGACAAATTTCGTGGTTTATTGATTGAGAAGAATTTCCGAATAAAATTTTAAATAATCCAAAAATGTTTACAATATTAACTATATAGATAATCAGCAATAACAATACAGCACCAACAAATAAAGACGAAAACACGAACTTTGCCCCTGCGTTTTCCAAGCGCCATCTAATGTTTGACAGATAAATTAAGTAGTGACTTTCACTGCAGAGCAGAGAGTATAATTTGTTAAACGTCTTTAGCCATGTTAGAGGCTAGAAACTGGCGATATTTCAGCGACTA
Organism: Pyrausta purpuralis; assembly: GCA_963924145.1. NCBI lineage: Eukaryota > Metazoa > Arthropoda > Insecta > Lepidoptera > Crambidae > Pyrausta > Pyrausta purpuralis. The sequence continues at coordinate 10,038,546 of OZ001666.1, forward strand.
CGCTATCGAAATACTTCATTATTTAAAAAAAAATAACACTGTAAACGTTTACCCATCATTAACCGTTCATACTTAAGTTGGGCCCACCGACAGTACTTAGTAACATTGAAGGGATGACAAACATAGGAGATTAAAATGACACCAAAACCTGAACGTGTAAAAGCCGCTTTAGGTTTAACGAATAGATTGGGACCCCTGTTAATACACGAAGACAGAGCATGAGTCAATATTTGTTTAATCCCGGAGTTTGCAAGTGAAATTCGAGTTACTTCTCGTTTCGATGTTCCTAGACTTTGTTTGGCTTTTAAGGTATTTTCCATACCATACCATACCATGACCGTGCTAGGAACTTGTCAGGCACGAAAAGCAATACGATACGCTCTACCTTGCCCACTGAACGGATTGACAGCGTTCTGTCTCACCGTTATATGGAGCTAGAGCGAGAGCGAGCGAAAACGTATTTCGCCGGTTCCGACACGCTCCGTGCAAGGCACGCTACAGTGTTGGTCGGTGACGGAACGGTTAAGTTGACAAGGTGTCATAGTTATCATTTTTTTTTCCGGACACGTTCCTGGCATGGTCATGGCAAGTACACCTACGGTGAACACCAAACATGGTAAGAACACCGTAGGTGTACTTGCCATGACCATGCCAGGAACGTACACCGTAGGTGTACTTAGCAAAGACCCAAAGAGACAAAGTCCTTAACTTTTGAAATTAACAAAAAAAAACAGATAAATAAGTGACGCAGACTACGCATTGCAGACAGCACTTGCAAATTCAACAGGCTTTCTAATGTGTCGGCAGAGTGGTACAGGCATGCGCACGGATGGCTTAAGCCACCGGGTCCGATTGATTGTCTGACACAGATTTTAACAAGTGTGATTTCATATTATAGATAAAATAGTTTTAAAATATAAGGCTACCACGTTTTAAGTGATAATATTTTAAAGGCAGATTCAGAAAAATAAATGAAACATATTTTGTACGAAAAAAATTTTTTTTTATACGCTAGTTTTCGAGAAAATCGCCTCTAAACATGTAGAAAAAAGAGTAAAATAAAACACCACGTGCCGCGTGTTGCTGAGCGGAGCTCTCGGTTTTTGTAGGTATTGTCATACGCGCCGCCCATCGCAGCGATGTTGCCTGCCTGCCTACACGTGTCGCGCCTTGACCTGGTACGGCACCTACTGCCAAACACCGCAGACGCTTGCTATGGCGGTTTCTGCACAACGAAGCCCTCCACCTTTATCACTTGAGGGTCCAAGAATTGCTGTTGGCGGGGATTACGCCTTTATCACTTGAGGGTCTAAGTTTTGCTGCTGGTGCGGACTATGCGACGAAGATCGAGCAGCTCGAGCTCGAGTCCTCCCGTTGACTACTGCGCGATTGCACGTTGTTGGGATAACGTGCATGCACAACACCATGCTGCAGTTATTCGCCACCAATTCCAGCAAAGGTTCAGTGCATACGTGTGTGAATGAATAGTGAATGCCGTGATAGCCAGTGAAAAAAAACAGTGCTCGTGATAGCCAGATTGTCTAGTGCTCGCTTCAGTTTGCATAATAAGGTTCGGAGGCATTGCCTCAATTTGTAGTAACCTGTTTTACTGTAAATCTCTGACATCATTGTTTTCATGTTAACTTATCGCTGCTGATTAAAAAAAAATGTGTTTGTTAACCAATGCAGAAATCCCAGTTTCAATTTATTTTATTGTGAAATAAGACTTGTATCCACATATCTGTACAAAAACTAAGCAAGTGCGATAATTTAAAGTAAAAAATAATAAAAATGTACGTAATTTGCAAAGATGTGTTCGCGTTTTATGTGTTATGTTTATTTTCGGTACGTAATAAACGAAATTTAAAACAAAACTGTGTTAATGTACTCACGCAATTTTTAGTGCATATCCATCTACTGAATCAAAAGGAATCAATAGGTACTCATTAGGTAGGTAGGTAACTACAACATCTGTTAAAGTTAGATTTGGTAAGATTGGAAATTTTAATAGGTATTCTTTTTAAAGATAACTTTCACATAAGCTTTGTCTTCTTATTATTATTAAATAAACAGAAGGAACACAACACAATTAGGTAGTTTCAGTTTATCATAGCTGCCCAGCTGTTCATGTTTTAAGCCTGCGATAAACACATAGGTACCTAAGTTGAGTTTCTGTCTTAATTTATTATACATACCCAGCTTAGTGTTTCAGGCCTACGATTAATGAACACATACCTACTTAGATTGACTTTCTGTTTCAGATAATCATACCGATAGATATCATACCCAGCTGTTTTAGGCCTCAGATAAATGGACACATACCTTCCTAAGTTTTTGTCTTTGTTTTCATACCCAGCTGTTGTGTTTGTTTAGCGTTTATCTAACTGATCTGTCTGTTTGATTTATTAGGTACTGATACACGTTGATAATGTTTTTTTCATATTAGTGTTTCGTAATAATAGGTAATCAAATGTAGTAGGTAGTTAACTTTATTATTATTATTATGTAGGACCGAATAAATAGGCGCGCAGCCGCCCGAGTACCGCGCATCGGCACGCCGCATGAATGAGATAGGCATCTTCTGTCACGCTCACGCCCACGCGACTGTCTCGTTTTCGCTTAGCTAGTCCATCTTCCGTCACGCTCAGGCCCATACGTCTGTCTAGTTTTCGCTCAATCTAGTACTTATGTAAGACACGATAGGCGATGTCGCGGAACAGGGTGTTCTTAAAAAATTATATTTTTATTGTTAGGAAAAATAAAAACGTAAACGGGCCAGTTTTCAAAAAAAATAATTATTAGGTCCTCTTTCAATGTTATTGTTTGATGCTCTGTCAATATATTATCACTTAAAACGAGGTAACCTTATATATCGAACTCGAGCAAGCCAAATCAATTTTGTAATCCAATATTGATTTAAGGCTTGCTTGATTTTGAGATAATGTGAGGTTGTTATGAGTTGATAGTGTATCGTCCTACCTTCCATTGAATTCAATTCAACAACCCTGTGAAAACTGAGTAACGATAACATTTTGAGATATCTGTTAAGATTTAGTTTGAAATTGGTGTTCACGCAAAGGCATATAACGCTAAATCTTTGTCTTTGTTAAGAAAAAATGTTTTTTTTTACATAGAGATGAAAAGTTTTACCATAGTGTCTCATATACTGAGTAAAAACATATAAACATTGAAAACTTCAAGCATAATTCGAAGCATAAAAAACTATACTTCACGAGCAGAAAACTTACAAATACCGCTCCGTTTCATTAACTTTCACGAATTTGCTTTCGAATAACGAGATTACCATAGGATGTCTGGAAACAGACAAATCATCTTACAAGACTCCACATTAGGTCCTTCTGTCACGCATTTCGAAAACACGCGACTGCTTAAATGCTAAAAGTCACATTGTGTGAAGGGTCTTATGTACTTGTTTATAAAACATTAGTGCATTATTTGAAGTTGAATTATGAACATTTGTGTCAATTATTTAGTAAAAGCAGAGGTCTCAGGGAACTACATTTCGTCCTCGGTCCCGCCCCGCCTTGGCCTCGTTTTGATGAGACAATGTTCTCGTGCAGTTCGTATTCGAAAAAAGTTCACCAAACGAATGTTCTTTTTCGAAGAAAGAATATTTTTGCTTTCTATAGATTTGGAATTCCTTCGTGCGTTCGTTTTTACAAGTGCTTATATTACTTGTTTTTTCTTCGATAATAAAGTGAAACTCAAAAATATAATATGCACTTGAAAAAAGCAACTGTCTCAGACGAGGAATCGAACCCCGTGTCTTACGCTATCTGGAGCTCTATTTTTGAATCATTCGATATGATATGGCGTGTGATTCTCATTCGAAAGCAAACCAAAAATTATTGAATACCGAACAAAATATAAACGTTATTCACGAAACGTCACTCAAAGAATTGAGGCCTCTTTTTTGAATCACTCCCGTGTGGAAATAATCTTTTTTCCTTCGAGAATTTGACGTTAATAAATGGATATCACACGCCATTTTGACGCAAGTGATTCAAAAATAGGGTTCCTGGGCGTATGCCTATGCCACTCGGCCACCTACACATTGGCAAACCCATTGAATTTTGCAAGTGCTTTCTTTAATACGTAGGCTCCGTGATCTCATCATTTTACATTATTAAATTATTAGTGTATATTGACAAAACACTATAAAAACAAAAATATAATTTTAGTGGAACTCGTCTCCTGACTGAAAGGTTTTAAAGAAAACACTGACGAGGGTAGTGATTTCCACTCTTTTGCTATGCACTATGATTGATGATAACGAAAATAAGCAGGACATTGCGGCATCTATCTTTATCTAAGTCTATGTTTTGCAGCACCCGTGTCGATAATAAATAATCCTAGAACACGGCTGCAAGGAAATTGTGGAGGAATTTGTTTGTCAGCAAACAATTTACTATCAGCGTTTCTTCCTATTATTGAATTACAGTAAGCGTATATTGTCTTCTGTTTTCTTTGTGATGTATTACACATTTTCATTATATTTTTTAACGTTATTTCTGAAAGGATTGTTCCGGTATTTACGATATTATTTACACACAATTGTTTTATTCCCGTTAACAGAGAATGTTATGATGTAACAAATTTTGTGAATTATATTGGTTTGTTTGTACATATAGAAGACAAATGCGTTATTTATAGGTTATTGTGAGTTGAAGAAAATAAGTTTTTTAATGATAAAAATTTATTTTATTTATAACTCAAAAGATATTGAACCGATTTTGATGACTCTGTACCCTAAATTAGAATATAATTGATTAAACTTAAAATAATCATCGTAACACGATTCGTGGAGTAACAAACAAATATACATACACTCACAAAATTGTATGCAGCTTGGAACCCTCAATAAAGACCTCTTTTTCGGTTCCGTAGCCGAATGGCAAAAAACGGAACCCTTATAGTTTCGTCAAGTCTGTCTGTCTGTCTGTCCGTCCGTATGTCACAGCCATTTTATTCTGTAACTATAAGCACCACACTGTTGAAATTTGGTAGGAAGATGTATCCTGTTAACCGCTTTACGATTCTCATACAAAAAATAAAAAAATATGACATTTAAGGGGGGGGGGGGTCCCATAGATGAAACTAAAACCAAAAAAACCTTTTTTTTAAACCTATTCGTGTGTGGTGTATATAGATAGGTATTTTAAAATGACACTGAGGTTCCTAAAACCATTTTATTTTAAAGTCTAACGTTTCATAGCTAGACGCTTCCAAAGTGGTAAAATGGGCGTCCCCCCATCTAACTTCTAAACAAAGCGAGTGTAAATTTTGATAAAAATATATAATGTAGATCTTAACAAATAATTTCAACGAAAATTGGTTCGGACGGGATCGAACAAATAGTTTTTGAGATATAGCACATTTTCAACAACCGCAAACATTACTTTTTACTTCATACAAACACTATGAAAAACAAAGTTTTATTTGCTGTCCACAAAATATCGTGGATTTTACTAAGTGGAAATAAGTGAATTCCCAAAATCAGTTAAAGTTGGCACGGAACCCTCAGTGCGCGAGTCCGACTCGCACTTGGCCGTTTTTTTTTGTAGTCGATTAGAGACTACTTAATTGTAGTCATAAGTTCTACATTAGCAAATTCCCATAGAAATGCTACATCAAAATTTACATTTCCCTAACATAAAAGGTTAAACAGCTTGTCTATTCACACTAAAACACAAATAAATGAGTCATTAGAGGCTTAAACGCTTTGTAATTTATTAATTACGCCTAAGGGTAATTAACTTCATCAATCATCAACGGTTTACCCGGGAAACTAGCCGTTGAATTTTATTTCACTATTATGTTCGGGTAATGGAGTGAAACAGTGTTGATTTTACATTATCCGTTTTGTGTATAACTTATGTTAGATAAGGAAGAGCAATCCCTTAAAACCTTTTTGATATCTGCATCACTCAAAGACTCGCTACAAAATATATTTAGTACAGTAAAAGGACAACAAAAAAAAACCGACTTCAAAAATAAAAATCAAGCCGTCCGTGCTCCGCCGTGGCGACAACATTTTCTGAGGATGCCAGTTGTAGTGGCGAAACGCGTCGAGGTTTTTTGCATGTTGGTGTTGGGTACTAATAATTGCATCAGCTGTGCCGCATGCGCATTGAGGGAGGGCGGGTGGTGCATCCTGCATTTGCCTGAACTAATACTAAACGCTGTGACGGTTCGTGTTGTTAGTTGCCTGCGCCGGCGTCGCTTAGCGGAAATTTAAAGCAAAATAATTTTATAAATTTCAACTTAAAGTCACTAAAAGTTTAAAGAAAAGGAATCATGGACCTTTCACCATCTCAAACATCATCTATCGAAGCACCGACTAGATCAAAAAGAAATATTTCGCCTAAAATGGATTCCTTTCCTTTAAAAAGTCAAGAGTTTATTAAAGACTTTTGATTGAAGTTAGGTTTTGAAGTCGTTTTTTTTGTAAAAGTTATTTTTATGTGATTATATGAGGGGGAGGGAGTTGCACCATTTACTCTGTTCTTTAGCTACAAATTATACCTTACACAAGCTCTGTCATTATAACCACTAAATTCCTTAGCGTTAAGGAGCTCCACCATTAGCTCAGCTATATCAACATTAAGATTCTAGTAAAATAAAATATTAGGGTTTCCCGCGATTGCACCAAGAACACATCATCAGATCCCGACTCGATAACAATGGGACCAACTAGAAGGTATAACCTCTAAAAAGGCATTTTTTTTTAATTGTTCCACAAATGACTGATATTTACAAAAAAACAACATACAGTCGAATCTATAACCATCTCCTTTTTTTAAGTCGGTTAAAAACCAATACTTTATTATGATAAAATATTGGTTGTATAGTATAAATTATGTAATGTAATGATATGTCATTATCATCATAATCAGCCAAACATAAAGATTCAACTCATAAGACCACAGCAGAAATGATAATGTTGCGAAAACGGGAGAAAGATATTCCTTTTGAGAGCTTCCGCTGCATACGCTGCGGAAACCGCTTAAGTTACACAAAAATCATGTATGACAGGATTGTTCAGCATTAAGAGTTCTATAATAAAGTCCGCGACAGCATATGTCTATCTTTTATGGTTGACTTACTACAACCTTTTTTATGTTAATAAATTTGTAAAAAAATAATGCATTATTTTTAGAGGTGTATTATACACACAGGTATTTATTCTTATCAAAATAAATACATTCATCATCACAAGCATTTCATTTGATATTAAGGGCAACCAAGTTGCCCTTAATATCATTTGATTTCAATAAATATCTTAGGAGCTATCACAGTTTTAACATAACTCCGCACCAAAATAATGTTCGCAGCTTAAGTACAACGTGCGCTTGCGCTAATCTATACTAATATTATAAAGCTGAAGAGTTTGTTTGTTTGTTTGTTTGTTTGTTTGAACGCGCTAATCTCAGAAACTACTGGCCCGATTTGAAAAATTATTTTTACGTTGGATAGTCCATTTATTGAGGAAGGCTTTAGGCTATATAACATAACGATACAACTCATAAGACCATAGCAGAAATGAAAAATGTTGCGAAAACGGGAGAAAGATATTCCTTTTGAGAGCTTCCGCTGCATACGCTGCGGAAACCGCTTAAGTTACACAAAAATCATGTATGACAGGATTGTTTAGCATTAAGAGTTCTATAATAAAGTCCGCGACAGCATATGTCTATCTTTTATGGTTGACTTACTACAACCTTTTTTGTGTTAATAAATTTGTAAAAAAATAATGCATTATTTTTACAGGTGTATTATACACACAGGTATTTATTCTTATCAAAATAAATACATTCATCATCACGAGCATTTTATTTAGAACCAAGTTGCCCTTTATATCGTTTGATTTCAATAAATATCTTAGGAGCTATCACAGTTTTAACATAACTCCGCACCAAAATAATGGTCGCAGCTTAAGTACAACGTGCGCTTGCGCTAATCTATACTAATATTATAAAGCTGAAGAGTTTGTTTGTTTGTTTGTTTGTTTGTTTGTTTGTTTGTTTGTTTGTTTGAACGCGCTAATCTCAGAAACTACTAGCCCGATTTGAAAAATTATTTTTACGTTGGATAGTCTATTTATCGAGGAAGGCTTTAGGCTATATGTATAACATAAAGATACGACTCATAAGACCACAGCAGCAACGAAAAATGTTGCGAAAACGGGAGAAAGATATTCCTTTTGAGAGCTTCCGCTGCGTACGCTGCGGAAACCGCTTATATTACACAAAAATCATGTATGACAGGATTGTTCAGCATTAAGAGTTCTATAATAAAGTCCGCGGCAGCATATGTCTATCTTTTATGGTTGACTTACTACAACCTTTTATATGTTAATAAGTTTGTTAAAAAAATATGCATTATTTTTAGAGGTGTATTATACACACAGGTATTTATTCTTATCAAAAACAATAAATTCATCATCACGAGCATTTCATTTAGAACAAAGTTGCCTTTCATATTATTTGATTTCAATAAATATCTTAGGAGCTATCACAATTTAAACATAACTCCGCACCAAATAATGTTCGCAGCTTAAGTACAACGTGCGCTTGCGCTAATATATTATAAAGCTGAAGAGTTTGTTTGTTTGAAAGCGCTTATCTCAGGAACTGTCGACCGATTTGAGGATATAAAACATCACGCTGCGACGGGAGGGGAGGGGAGCAAACTCAAAACGCGCGGACGAAGTCGCGGGGGACCGCTAGTATATTATAAAGCTGAAGAGTTTGTTTGTTTGAACGCGCTTATCTCAGGAACTGCCGGACCGATTAGAAAAAATATTTCTGTGTTGGATAGCTTATTTATCGAGAAAGGCTTTAGGATATAAAACATGACGCTGCGACGGGAGGGGAGGGAGCAAACTCAAAACGCGCGGACGAAGTCGCGGGGGACCGCTAGTATATTATAAAGCTGAAGAGATTGTTTGTTTGAACGCGCTTATCTCAGGAACTGCTGGACCGATTTGAAAAAATATTTCTGTGTTGGGTAGCTTATTTATCGAGAAAGGCTTTAGGATATAAAACATGACGCTGCGACGGGAGGGGAGGGAGCAAACTCAAAACGCGCGGATGAAGTCGCGGGGGACCGCTAGTATTAAATATTCTCTTATAAACCTTAATTTCTCTGTGTATCCCAAGTAGTTCTATCTCAGCAATACTAACATACAACATGCATGGCAAATCAAACATGCAGCATGCAAGCAAGTATTCAGCATGCAAGCAAGCAAGCAAAGCATGCAGCAAGCAAGCAGGCATGCAGCAAGCAAGTAAGCAAGCAAGCATGCAGCATGCAAGCAAGCATGCAGCATGCAAGCAAGCAACATCTTGCATGCAGCATGCAACATGCATGGTTTCTGTCTTTGCCGGCTATTGTTGCTGGCCTAATATTACAAAGCTGAAGAGTTTGTTTGTTTGAACACGCTAATCTCAGGAGCTACTGGACCGATTTGAAAAAATATTTTTGTGTTAGATAGCTTATTTATTGTGAGAGGCTATATTAGGCTGCGGTGGGAGGGGAGAATGCAAACTCAAAACGCGGGGACGAAGTTGCGGGGGAAGTCTTGACATTCACGGCAAAGCAGAGAGTATTATTTATTGTTTAAGGTCTTAAACCATATCATGAGGGTAGAAACTGTCGATATTTCGGCGACTACGCCAGCGAACTACTTCAGTATTTAAAAAAATAAATATCTAAACACTGTAAACGTTTGACCATCATTAACGGTTCATACTAAAGTTGGGCCCACCGACAGTACTTTGTAACATTGAAGGTGCTGTAAAGGGATGACAAACATAGGAGATTAAAAATGTCACCAAAACCTGAACGTGTAAAAGCCGCTTTAGGTTTAACGAATAGATTGGAACCCCTGTTAATACACGAAGACAGAGGATGAGTCAATATTTGTTTAATCCCGGAGTTTGCAAGTGAAATTCGAGTTACTTCTCGTTTCGATGTTCCTAGACTTTGTTTGGCTTTTAAGGTATTTTCCACTGTAAGTACCATACCATGACCGTGCTAGGAACATGTCAGGCACGAAAAGCAACACGATACGCTCTACCTTGCCCACTGAACGGATTGACAGCATTCTGTCTCACCGTTATATGGAGCTAGAGCGAGAGCGAGCGAAAACGTATTTCGCCGGTTCCGACACGCTCCGTGCAAGACACGCTACAGTGTTGGTCGGTCACGGAACGGTTAAGTTGGCACGGTATCATAGTTTTAAAAAAAGTATTTTTTTGCCGGATACGTTTCTAGCACTAAGGCTAAGACCTCGCCATGTCGCACTAAATTTGCAATTAAAAAAAAACAGATAAATAAGTGACGCAGACTACGCATTGCAGACAGCACTTGCAAATTCAACAGGCTTTCTAATGTGTCGGCAGAGTGGTACAGGCATGCGCACGGATGGCTTAAGCCACCGGGTCCGATTGATTGTCTGACACAGATTTTAACAAGTGTGATTTCATATTATAGATAAAATAGTTTTAAAATATAAGGCTACCACGTTTTAAGTGATAATATTTTAAAGGCAGATTCAGAAAAATAAATGAAACATATTTTGTACGAAAAAAATTTTTTTTTATACGCTAGTTTTCGAGAAAATCGCCTCTAAACATGTAGAAAAAAGAGTAAAATAAAACACCCCGTGCCGCGTGTTGCTGAGCGGAGCTCTCGGTTTTTGTAGGTATTGTCATACGCGCCGCCCATCGCAGCGATGTTGCCTGCCTGCCTACACGTGTCGCGCCTTGACCTGGTACGGCACCTACTGCCAAACACCGCAGACGCTTGCTATGGCGGTTTCTGCACAACGAAGCCCTCCACCTTTATCACTTGAGGGTCCAAGAATTGCTGTTGGCGGGGATTACGCCTTTATCACTTGAGGGTCTAAGTTTTGCTGCTGGTGCGGACTATGCGACGAAGATCGAGCAGCTCGAGCTCGAGTCCTCCCGTTGACTACTGCGCGATTGCACGTTGTTGGGATAACGTGCATGCACAACACCATGCTGCAGTTATTCGCCACCAATTCCAGCAAAGGTTCAGTGCATACGTGTGTGAATGAATAGTGAATGCCGTGATAGCCAGTGAAAAAAAACAGTGCTCGTGATAGCCAGATTGTCTTGTGCTCGCTTCAGTTTGCATAATAAGGTTCGGAGGCATTGCCTCAATTTGTAGTAACCTGTTTTACTGTAAATCTCTGACATCATTGTTTTCATGTTAACTTATCGCTGCTGATTAAAAAAAATGTGTTTGTTAACCAATGCAGAAATCCCAGTTTCAATTTATTTTATTGTGAAATAAGACTTGTATCCACATATCTGTACAAAAACTAAGCAAGTGCGATAATTTAAAGTAAAAAATAATAAAAATGTACGTAATTTGCAAAGATGTGTTCGCGTTTTATGTGTTATGTTTATTTTCGGTACGTAATAAACGAAATTTAAAACAAAACTGTGTTAATGTACTCACGCAATTTTTAGTGCATATCCATCTACTGAATCAAAAGGAATCAATAGGTACTCATTAGGTAGGTAGGTAACTACAACATCTGTTAAAGTTAGATTTGGTAAGATTGGAAATTTTAATAGGTATTCTTTTTAAAGATAACTTTCACATAAGCTTTGTCTCCTTATTATTATTAAATAAACAGAAGGAACACAACACAATTAGGTAGTTTTAGTTTATCATAGCTGCCCAGCTGTTCATGTTTTAAGCCTGCGATAAACACATAGGTACCTAAGTTGAGTTTCTGTCTTAATTTATTATACATACCCAGCTTAGTGTTTCAGGCCTACGATTAATGAACACATACCTACTTAGATTGACTTTCTGTTTCAGATAATCATACCGATAGATATCATACCCAGCTGTTTTAGGCCTCAGATAAATGGACACATACCTTCCTAAGTTTTTGTCTTTGTTTTCATACCCAGCTGTTGTGTTTGTTTAGCGTTTATCTAACTGATCTGTCTGTTTGATTTATTAGGTACTGATACACGTTGATAATGTTTTTTTCATATTAGTGTTTCGTAATAATAGGTAATCGAATGTAGTAGGTAGTTACCTTTATTATTATTATTATTATGTAGGACCGAATAAATAGGCGCGCAGCTGCCCGAGTACCGCGCATCGGCACGCCGCATGAATGAGATAGGCATCTTCTGTCACGCTCACGCCCACGCGACTGTCTCGTTTTCGCTTAGCTAGTCCATCTTCCGTCACGCTCAGGCCCATACGTCTGTCTAGTTTTCGCTCAATCTAGTACTTATGTAAGACACGAAAGGCGATGTCGCGGAACAGGGTGTTCTTAAAAAATTATATTTTTATTGTTAGGAAAAATAAAAACGTAAACGGGCCAGTTTTCAAAAAAAATAATTATTAGGTCCTCTTTCAATGTTATTGTTTGATGCTCTGTCAATATATTATCACTTAAAACGAGGTAACCTTATATATCGAACTCGAGCAAGCCAAATCAATTTTGTAATCCAATATTGATTTAAGGCTTGCTTGATTTTGAGATAATGTGAGGTTGTTATGAGTTGATAGTGTATCGTCCTACCTTCCATTGAATTCAATTCAACAACCCTGTGAAAACTGAGTAACGATAACATTTTGAGATATCTGTTAAGATTTAGTTTGAAATTGGTGTTCACGCAAAGGCATATAACGCTAAATCTTTGTCTTTGTTAAGAAAAAATGTTTTTTTACATAGAGATGAAAAGTTTTACCATAGTGTCTCATATACTGAGTAAAAACATATAAACATTGAAAACTTCAAGCATAATTCGAAGCATAAAAAACTATACTTCACGAGCAGAAAACTTACAAATACCGCTCCGTTTCATTAACTTTCACGAATTTGCTTTCGAATAACGAGATTACCATAGGATGTCTGGAAACAGACAAATCAGCTTTCAAGACTCCTCATTAGGTCCTTCTGTCGCGCATTTCGAAAACACGCGACTGCTTAAATGCTAAAAGTCACATTGTGTGAAGGGTCTTATGTACTTGTTTATAAAACATTAGTGCATTATTTGAAGTTGAATTATGAACATTTGTTACAATTATTTAGTAAATAGCAGCTATCTCAATGAACTTCGTTTCGCCCTCGGTCCCACCCCGCCTCGGCCTCGTTTTAATGAGACAATGTTGTTGTGCAATTCGTATTCGACAAAAGTTTACTAAACGAATGTTCATTTACGAAGAAAAAATATTTTGCTTTCTTTACATTTGGAATTCCCTCATGCGTTAGTTTTTACGAGTGCTTATATTACTTGTTTTTTCTCTGATAATAAAGAGAAACTCAAAAATATAATATGCACTTGAAAAAAAGCAACTGTCTCAGACGAGGAATCGAACCCCGTGTCTTACTCTATCTGGAGCTCTATTTTTGAATAAATCGATATGATATGGCGTGTGATTCTCGTTCGAAAGCAAACCAAAAATCATTGAATACCGAACAAAATATAAACGTTATTCACGTAACGTCACTCAAAGAATTGAGTCCTATTTTTTTAATCACTCCCGTGTGGAAATAATCTTTTTCCTTCGGGAATTTGACGTTTATAAATGAATATCACACGCCATTTTGACGCAAGTGATTCAAAAATAGGGTATACCTATGCCACTCGGCCACCTACACATTGGCAAACCTGTTGAATTTTGCAAGTGCTTTCTTTAACGCGTAGGCTGCGTGATCTCATCATTTTATATTATTAAGTTTGTATATTGACAAAATACTATAAAAACAAAATTATAATTACAGTGTAATTGTCTCTTGACTGAAAGGTTTAGAGGAAAACACTGACGTGGGTAGTGAATTCCACTTTTTTGATGTGTACTTTTAATTGATTATAAGCGAAAAAAAGGCAGAAAATTGCGGCATCTATCATAATAATTGGCTTTGTTTTGCAGCACCCGTGTCAATAATAAATAATCCTAGAACACGGCTGCAAGGAAATTGAGGAGGAATTTGTTTGTCAGCAAACAATTGACTATGAGCGTTTCTTCCTATTATTGAATTAGAAGCGTATATAAAGCAAGCAAAAGCAAAAGTAAGCGTATATTGTCTTCTGTTTTCTTTGTGATGTATTGTACACATTTTCATTATATTTTTTAACGTTATTTCTGAAAGGATTGTTCCGGTATTTACGATATTATTCACACACAACTGTTTTATTCCCGTTAACAGAGAATGTTATGATGTAACAAATTTTGTGTAATATATTTGTTTGTTTGTACATATAGAAGACAAATGCGTTATTTACAGGTTTTTGTGAGTTGAAGAAAATAGGTTTTTTAAAGATAAAAATTTATTTTATTTATATATAACTTAAAAGATATTGAACCGATTTTGATGACTCTGTACCCTAAATTAGAATATAATTGATTAAACTTAAAATAATCATCGTAACACGATTCGTGGAGTTACAAACAAATAAACATACACTCACAAAATTGTATGCAGCTTGGAGCCCTCAATAAAGACTTACTTTTAGTAGTCGATTAGAAACTATTTAATTGTAGTAATTAGTTCTACATTAGCAAATTCCCACTAAAATTCTATATCAAATTTTCCATTTCCCGAACAGAAAAGGTTAAACAGCTTGTCTATTCACACTAAAACACAAATAAATGAGTCATTAGAGGGTTAAACGCTTTGTAATTTATTAATTACGCCTAAGGGTAATTAACTTCATCAATCATCAACGGTTTACCCGGGAAACTAGCCGTTGAATTTTATTCTACTATTATGTTCGGGTAATGGAGTAAAACAGTGTTAAGTTTACATCATCCGTTTTGTGTATATATAAGTTATGTTAGATAAGGAAGAGCAATCCCTAAAAACCTTTTTAACCGACTTCAAAACAGGAGGAGGTTATCAATTCGACTGTATGTTTTTTTTTTGTATGTTTGTTACCTCATATCTCAGTCGTTTGTCGACTGATTCGAAAAATTTTTTCCCCCACTTAGAGGGTATACCTTCTAGTTGGTCCCATTTTTTTCAATTTGTGATCTGATGATGGGAGCTGATGGTGGAACTCCTTAACGCTTAGGAGTTCAGTAATTATAATGAAAGAACTTATAATAGGTAGTTTGGAGCTTCTTAAAAAACAGAGTAATAAGGTCCCCCCCCCAGTCTCCTGTAATCTCTAAAAATGAAGAAATAAAATTAACTTTCAAAAAGGAAAAACCGATTTCAAAACCAAAATGCACTAAAAAGTCTTAAATAAACTCTTGACTATTGAAAGAAAAGGAACTCATTTTAGGCAAACAATTTCTTTTTGGAGTCGGTGCTGTGATAGTTGATGCTTGATGGCACCATGCATTTTGGTTTTGAAGTCGGTTTTTACTTTTTTTAATTGATATCTGCATCACTCAAAGACTTGGAGAAAAAAAATCTTTAGAAAAATTGCACCAAAATTAAATTCTGTAACAGTCAATAATAAAGCTGGTTGTTTCCGGGCTCAAAGGATTAGCATAGCTATGCAACGCGGCAACGCAGCCAGCATCATAGCCTCCTTGCCGCATGGAAATGTTTTCGTTTTTGAATAGGTGGATTTTAAGTTTTTTTTTTATGTTGCATGTCTTGGTTTATTTTTTTCTTGATTCCAGTACACTACTATTATTGTAACTAAGTCAAAGTCAAAGTCAAAAATATTTTATTCAATTCAGGACACAAAATGCTACTTATGAACGTCAATAATTAGTGTAATATCAATTAATTATGGCCCGTATAGGGCTAGAACATGTCTCCTTATCTTTTGGGCCCTACCAGCGCTTCGAGACAAGACGCACAGACAATTTGGCAAGGTGCCTCAAAAATGATACAAATTAAAATAAACACGTAGGTACATCAGTTTGGTGCAGGCTGGACTGTCCATACATTTTCGTCATTAAGATAGTCTTGAATTTTATAATACTCCTTCGACATTAGGGTAGTTTTGACATGTAACTTAAATTTATGAATAGGTAGTTCGATAACATTATTAGGTTTATTGTTGAAAAATTCGACACAATTTCCCAGGAATGAATTCATTGTTTTGGCTAACCTGAAGTTTGGAATGACAAGTTTGTTTTTATTTCGTGTGTTATACGAGTGTATGTCACTTTTTTTCATGAAAAAATCTAAATTTTTGCGTACGTACATGTTATTATCAAATATGTATTGAGAAGCGACAGTGAGGATGTTAATTTCCTTAAAGAATTCTCTCAGGGATTCGCGGGGACTAATTTTGTAAATGGCACGAATGGCTCTTTTCTGTAAAATAAACATGGTATCGATGACCGCAGAAGAACCCCACAAGAGAAGACCATAAGACATTATACTATGAAAGTAACTAAAATACACAAGCATTGCTGTTTCAACATCAGTTAAATGTCTTATTTTTCTAACCGCAAAGGCAGCTGAAGCGAGTCTCCCAGCCAGAGCGTCAACATGTGGTCCCCACTGCAATTTCGAATCCAATGTAATGCCCAGAAAAACAGTGGAGTTTGATAGATCTAATTTTTCACCGTTGAGTAGAATTTCTGTGGTAGCTTGCTTCACGTTAGGCATGGTGAATTTAATACATTTAGTCTTTTTTGTATTAAGAAGCAAGTTATTGCTAGTGAACCAAGTTAATACCTTAGAGAGAGCTCTGCTAACATTGTCAAATGATTCTTCGCCTCTTCTTGATTTGAAAATTAAAGAAGTATCATCAGCCAACAGAACTATTTCACAGGAGTCTTTTGAATAAAAAGGAAGGTCATTAATATAGATCAAAAACAGCAAAGGTCCCAATATCGAGCCCTGGGGCACTCCCATTTGAAGCGGGGCACCTGAGGAGTTAATTCCATTAACGTTTACTGTTTGTAGTCTGCCTGAGAGGTAAGAATTCAACAGTTTTGACGCATTATTAGAAAAACCGTAATGTCCTAGCTTAATAATGAGTGTTTGATGATCTACACAATCAAATGCCTACGATAAGTCACAGAAAACACCTATTGCATCATGTTTATCTTCATAGGCATCCAAAGTGTGTTTGACTAGTAGTTGTAGGACTTTTTAATAATATTAAATAGTTTTGTAAATACTTTCGTTTTTTTTTCAACGGCTCCGTAGATACGCAATGAAAAAGGTATCTTTTTTAAAAATATCTAAACTACCTTGAAAGAAATTTGGTATTTTATTAAAGAAAACATTATTTTCTCTTGTTTGAAAATAAAAACAAAGTAGTTTAAGGCACTAGATTTTTCACAAAAAGTAAATAAATAAATATTTGACAACATCACATAATTTGCTCCGATCCCAAAGCTAAGTAGCTAAAGCACTTGTGTTATGGAAATCGGAAACAACGGTGGTACCACAACACCCAGACCCGAGATAATATAGAAAAGATCGTTTTCTACGTTCACCCGACCGGGACTCGAACCCGGAACCTCTCGAGATGGCGACGCTTGAAACCAGCGTGCTAGCCACTCGACTACGGAGGTCGTCAGCCCAAAAAGTTTCACTTGCTCAGAATCGTTCGATTATACGTCACGTATTGTTGACTTAAAGTGACTGATCTCCGACCACGGTCCGTAATTTTGTATGAAAATCCATCGCGGCCCATGACGTGTAATGAGATTGAATTTGGAAGACGAGTTCCTATAATCGCGGCAGTGTTCCCGAAGTCGCACCCAAGAGGTCATAATTCTAAAATCGAGTTGGCCACGCCCCGCCTTGAAGTATAAAAAAGAAAAAAGTGTAATAATACTTAGTGGTTTGGCTATATGACATGGGACACCTTATCTCATTGCCTTTTTTTTTCGTGGTTTGAAAAAAACAAATTGTTATTGTTTTGAAAATATATAACTTGTAGGTTATTATTAATCTCATTATCAAAATGAATGTTTTGTCTTTGTGAAGATTATTAATTATGGTAAGGAAAAGATTTGCTATGTGATATCGTTTTGATTTGTTAACCACTGAGCAAGTTACCACTACGTTTGGTAAAAGTACTTACTAAACTAAATTGTATTTACTCATGAATTGCGATTTAACGTTTAAGTGAAAAATAGTATGAATTTAGTAGATCATTTTATAAATTGCCTCGCAAAGAGAAGCAAAAAGCAGAGTATTCACCACGAGAATAAAGTTGTCTTCGTCTTGGGCCAGCTTAAATCCCTGGCTATATTCTGGATGTTCTATTACCTATTATCTTCCTCGCTTTGCTGGGGAGTCGAAATAACAATCCTATCGTTTCGCTCGTGTCTCAAGATGGCGCCCGTGCCTTAAGACTTTACTTTTTTACCGTAGTGAATAATCTACTATTTCAATTCAATACTATTTCATTTTTTTTCAGCTTCATAATATATGTAGTGGTTCATAACATATTCTTTAGGATTCCAAACTTTCTAGTCATACCTACCCATAAAATTATTATCCCTTTGGAATAGAACGACAAAAGCGAGATGCCACTAGCAGCAAACTGTGTGATAAAAAGAGATGTGTAGCAGAACCATTTTTGTCAGATGTCAAACAGTTGACCGCCCTGCAGAAGCTCGCTGAAAATTACGTGCATTTGATTTTTTATATTTAAAAGTGAAATTGTGTATATTTTAGAGAAATAATGCGTCTAAAACATGATGACTTGATCGGTGATTGATTGTTATGCATTACAGCGGCATAACCCCAACAAATAATCATTTAACAGGTAGATTAGTCCAAATCGAAGCCTCTTAATATACGACTTATATTTACAAATGCGCTTCAAATTTAAAGTACGCAGTTTGATTATTCTATTCTACAAACGTTAATTTACGTAAAAATAAAGACAGAATAACACAGGGAATGTATATCGACGAATTTTTTGTATAATGAAATAATATTTAGTTTTACACTAGAGCTGCATGTTCAATATTTTATGTCGACTGTTTATCATGCAGTAAACTACTATATTTAACTTAGGAACATTG
The DNA here is from genome assembly GCA_963924145.1 of Pyrausta purpuralis. Lineage (NCBI taxonomy): Eukaryota > Metazoa > Arthropoda > Insecta > Lepidoptera > Crambidae > Pyrausta > Pyrausta purpuralis. The sequence goes on from OZ001666.1 coordinate 10,057,530, forward strand.
TTATAAATCACCTGATCAAATGGTTATCTCATTTAAAGCTACAAATGTTACTTTCTTATGTTAGTTACTGACATCTTAAATCGGTTTCGTTTGACAGCTTTTACTTGTCCTTCTATTCCGATAGAAATATTAATTTTATGTACCTACCTAAAGGTCTACCGTAGTCTCATAACTCTATGTCACCTAAATAGCCTTCTGTGTTATCAGTTAAGGCCGTTTCCCACGTTAGTCTAGTTCTGCAGGATCACTGTATTACTGAATTCCGCAGGAAACTCTAGTGTGTTCACATGTCTAATCTGCCATGAACTCCTGTCAACTGTCAGTGGCATGCCAATCTCACTTGCACTAACCGATAAATCGGCGCGATGTATATTCCTTTCTTTCATAGCGTTGCCATGATAATATAAATTATAGTAAAAAACTTGACGACCCGTCTGGTGTGGTGGTCGAGAAATCGCCTACTACGCAGCAAGTTGTGGGTTCGATCCCCGCACAATACAAACATTTGTGTGCATGAACATGTCTGTTTGTATAGGTCTGGGCGTTTTCTATGTATATCATATATGTATTTACAAACGAAAAGTATTTAAGTATTATATCCGTTGTCTGGTACCCATAACACAAGCTTTGAGTAGCTTATTTTGGGACTAGATGGCGATGTGTGGGAATGTCCAAAGGATATTTATAAAAAAAAGATATTATTTATAATTGCTGTGTGTGTACATACTGTCAATTTTGAATTGGAACTGGTCCAGTATAACAATCAAACTGGACCAGTCAAAAACAGGTATCGATGTTTGCAAGTCTCAATATTAGCATCAGAAAGCGTGTACTGCTAAACGGGATCCTGCAGAAAATACATCTGCAAAATACGGGTGTCACCGGGCAAAAGGGCCTAGTGTCATCGATAGAGACTTAAATACACTGAGATTTCAAAATCCTCAGCTACTAAATTGACTGTTCAATTCACCAATTGTTAGTTAACCTATAAACACAATTGAGAGTACGATTAATACTTCGTTTAACTCTAAAGTCCTAGAAACTGCAGCAAACTACTCAGTTTCAAACAGATATACCCCCACACCACCACAGAATTGAACTGTATTGAATTTACAAGGCTTATAACAATGCTCGACACTCGACACGTAAGATACCTAGTTCTAAGTATTACAAATACATTAATGCCTAGAGCAGCGGTTCTCAATCTTTTTTGGTGACGGAACCCTTTTCGGAAGCGATACACTTGATGGAACCCTACAATAAAAGAATAGTTTTAAAAAGTGTATTATTGATTAATAAGAATTTCTATCATTGCTTATCTCGACGCACTGTGAGCTATGACCCTTACCTAGTTGACATTCCACTGATAAGAACTAAGTGCTTTTCGTCAACTTTTATAATGCGCAGAGCAAAAATGTGGAACTCTCTACCCACATCAGTATTTCCAATGGATTATAACCCTAACATTTTGAAAGCTAATGTGAACAGGCTTCTTCTGGGTGAGCTCGCTCTATCGTAGTCTCAATGCCATGTCTGGTCTAGTCTGGTGACAAGAGCGAACCCATTTCAAATAAAAAAAGGATAATAAAAGTACCTATCATGTAACTTTTACGTATCAGTTACTTAAAACATAATAATTATAATAATAGAAGATAATGAAAAACAAAAGAGGGTATAGACGGTGGCGGCTAGTAAAGTGATACGTCGACCACCGAGGTGTATTGATTTTTTGTCCAAATTCTTGCGGAACCCCGTAAGCCATGAATATCTGCGGGTGTCGCGAAACCCCAGGGTTCCGCGGAACACACTTTGAGTATCGCTGGTCTAGAGTAAGCCGATCGACTGAACTTAGATTTATAGAACATACGGAAATGCATTTTGTGCGTACCCGCCAAAATGATAGTTATCAGTACAAATATTATAAAATTGTCAGGACGCGCTTATTCCAGGCACTACTGTTCGGATTATAAACAAGGTATATGTTTGTTGTGTGTGCTATAAAATATAACGCCCTTTGTATCGCGACACCAGCACTGAACAGATTTTTGCATCGATGCTGTCGCGCGTTAGTATTGATACAGTCGTGCGTTTGCATTGATGCTAACGCACGTTAGTATCGATACAGTTGCCAATATACAGATACGGCAGCTACCTGTTGACGACAACATCATCATCATCATTATCAGCCAAAGGACGTCCACTGCTGAACATAGGCTTCCCCCGCGGCTTTCCACAGCGACCGATCACAAGCGGTCTGCATCCAGTTTGATCCTGCGATCTTTACAAAGTCGTCTGTCCATCTTTTCGGTAGACGACAAAACGCTGCGTCTTTGGTCAAAGGGTCTCCAATCTAGAAATTTCCTGCCCCAACGGCCATCAGTTCTTCGCGCTATGTGCCCTGCCCATTGCCACTTGAGCTTACTGATTCTCAAGGCTATGTCCGTCCTTAGTTCTTCTACGTATATTTCTTGCGTTGACGACAACGGCAGCATAAAAAATATACACTTAAAGACACGTTGAGCAAAATCAGTCAAGGATGTCGCTCTGAATACAAAAATCTGTGACTCGACAAGTTAACTCTTATTGTTAACTGCTCAACACAACAACTGATCACGAGCTAAAAGAGGGAATCAGTCACATGTTAATAAACCAGTTTCGCTGGTGCGCGACACTTGCTGACAATAAACAGAGGAAACATCAAAGCGACGTGACTCGATCGGTCGCGGACTTCTCTGTGGTAGACTTTGCCGTACCGTTACCATGACACGACGTAAAAAAAGTGTATGGAAGATTGTAGTTCTGCAAGACCCTCTAGCGGTAGGCACTGGTCTCTAGCGAGTGAAACTGCCGTAAACTCATGGTAACGGTACCATTTTCGCATTGGTTACATATCCACGAAACCAATGTACAAACATTGCAACATACACCGTCTGAAATGGACGTAAAGGCCATTGTCCTGCCAGTTACACCTTTATCTGTCAATTATTTTAAAGGTACGAAATGACGTTCAAAGTTTAAATAATTCGTCGGTTAAAGCCTATTTGTCGATAGGCTTTAGCGTAAGAAGCTAATCTGAATGTTCTTTGTTCCTAATTGAAGATAACTTCTTTGAAATATTATCACTCGTCCACTTGAATTTATTAATTTTGTAAAACGGCTATTATTATTATATTGCTAGCATTTATACGCGATGACATTAACCCCACCACAGCTTCGGGAAAATTGTGGGGTAGTGCTGAGAAGAAGCTGCGTAACAAACTCAGTCACTATTGTCAATACCTCTATTTAAAATATATAATTTGGTCCGTAGCTAGACCATACATTTTTAACGTTCATATAATCATCTAGTATATAATATCCTTTATTCACAAAACATTGTTTAACAATCAATTTGAATGTATCTCTAGGTAATTCAATTATTGTTTTTCAATGTCTATCTTAGGTTGGAATCGACCAAACATTGGCTTACATGCGCGTAACTATACGAAGAAAAATTATGTTCCTCGATTTTATATTCAAATAACTCAAAGTCATTTTTCGACGTAAAATTGTAATAGGAATTACTAAACTTGCTTAACTGAACGAATCATTGAACTGTTTTATTATCCAAATCTATAAAGTATTTCTTCCACACCAAAGCTGTATGGTGTGAAAGTAAAAATCGTATCAACTAAACAATGTCGTATAATTGCGTTGGAAAGTATCAAGTTGTCAGAAGTAAGAACATTCTGACAATGACAAAAATCGTATGGCAAGCAGACGTTATTACGATAAACTTCGATTAGCACTTATTACACGGTGGGTATAAGACCCCTCACACACTGCGACTTTTAGCATCGATCCAGTCACGCATTTTAAAAACGCTCTTCAGTATCGCGACTGACGCAATAAACAGATTTATTTTGCATCGATGCAGTCGCGCGTTGGTATCAATGAAGTCGCCAAAATTCATTACATAATTTGTCAATTTTTAGCTTCTGCATCGCGACCGTATCGATGCTAAAAGTAGCGCAGTGTGTAAAGGTTGTCATTTTGCGACTGTTTCGATGTTAACGCGCGTTAGCATCGCTACTGCATCGCTGCTAAAAGTCTCAGTGTGTAAAGTGTCTAACTTACTTCGTTATAAACGCGATATTCATTTTCTCCCTTCTGGTACGAAGACCCTTCTCGTACAGTCTCTGGTACTACCTATAATTGACTACGGTGATATCTGCTGTACTAACATCTCTCAGGACTTCCTTAATAAAATGGACCGGCTCCTTAACAACTGCATCAGATTTGTGTTTGGTCTTCGCAAATATGATCACATCTCCCAATTTCGCACCCAGCTTGGCTGGCTTCCCATCCGGCAGCGTAGACACATTCGAACACTTTGCATGTTGTACTCCATTCTTTTCAATCTCAATTCTCCGTCGTACCTTAAAGACAAATTCTCGTATCTCCATACTTCTCATGACCGGTCCCTTCGCTCCAGTAGCTCTCTCCAACTGTTCACTCCGCGTCACTCTTCTGGTTTCATGTCCAATTCATTTACCCTCACAGCCATTCGACTTTGGAATGGCCTCCCAAAGACAGTACAAACATCCTCCTTCAAATTCTCTTTCAAGATGGCCCTCCGAGCACTTTACAAGGAAGAGATATCGAACTTGTCTCACTGACCTCTTCTTTTTTTTCTTACATGTGTACCATTAATATAATTATTATGTGTATGTCCTATGTGTGTGTTTATTATTCCATAATTATGTATTAATGTATACGGTATTTATGTAATAAGTAGTATGTATGTTTATTTTTTGTTTAAATACCTATGGTAGGTTCAATCAAGCTCTCACTTTTGCCCTTCAATCCTAAGATGTTTTTAAATTATATAGATACGACCTATGCGCTCGAAAATGGCTACACGCAAGGCAGGTAATTGCCCGGAGTGCATTCAGTTGGGCACTCTTTCTCTTTATGGCTATACGTCCCGACAACGCCTTAATTATTTCTCGTTTGCTGGTAAAAATGCCTTTCTGTGTGTTAAGGAGTAGTAACAATTACACTGCCACTGTTAGAGACCAGAACAACGTGTCATTACATTCATCAGTATAGTTTTTTTCATTTAAAAGTATTAAAACTTAAAACACGTATTTATGTTTTACCGTAATTTAGCCATGGCTGACATAAGGCTAAAGAGCGAGATGTCACGCGCTCGCGCCAATGAGCGCTCAGTAGCAATCAATACGTAACGAATGGTATATATTCATCTCTTTCTATCAACAGGCATGCCCCATCATTTGTCTTTATTAGCGCTTCATGCCGTTATACACAACTATACGTTCGTATATAGAGTAATCCTTGCGCCACTTTAAAATGCTTTAATGTTGGTGTCGAACGTGTCTATCATTTTGAATGTCATTGCTTCTATCACTTTCTTCGCGCCGCCAGCAATTTCTCTGTATAGACCTATGGTTGACTGGTTGAGAATGCTTTTAGCATTAAGTCCGCCATTTGTACCATTTGTTTGTGCATGAAGTGTTTTAAATAAAAATAAATAAATATTCTAGAACAGCAGATGCTAGAATGGAAAATAGATATACTCTCGGATAACTAGCGATGTATTCTAAGGTTAACATTTATTCTCTTATTGTCGAATCGACTCTAAGATACGTTAGACAATACCTAGATAGATAGATTAATAGATAACTCGTTATTGCACATAACATAAATTGATTTACAAATTCGTTTCAAGGAAATGTACAATTTAGGCGTTCTTATCGCTATGAGCGATCTAGGTTCTAAAATGGACTCTGAATGGCGTCCCTTTGTGTCCTAGTGTTTGTGTGTTGAGCAATATATCACGTTTCCAACTACGGCTTAAGCAATATTGTGCCGTATGTTTCAATCAATCTTCGCTAAATAGTTTCTCGCAATTCCAAAACTTATTAGTAATGTACTCAACGCAAAACAAAAAGGAATTTGAACGCAAATTAATTTTGCAGAAGCATTAATGATTTTGATTTAAACTTGAAACTTCATTCACTTAAGCTTCTGGGAAATGGAGCAACTGAACTGTACAAACATAAAATTAATTGAAAAGTATGAAAACTAAGAAAATATTAAATTCAAGTCTAAGAAACAATAAAGAGTTTCTAATCCTAATATTATCAAATAAAATCAATCTCCATCAACATTAAATTTCAATGGTTTGAGTTTTTTTAACACACACACACTGTCATATTTAATATTTTTTGACAAATAAGAAACCAAAACTTGCCCACTTCTGCATAAACAGACGGGTAGATAGCGCTGACGTCACGCAAAATATCAGAAAGCCAGAAATTTTGCATGGTGGGACCGACAGCACGGCAACTCAATTGCATAAGCGTTTAGCCCGGCTAGCCAGAAGTTGCAGTTGTCCCGCCCGTGCGCTATTCTTAGGGAATGCAAAAAACGGAACCCTTTTAGTTTTGTCAAGTCTGTCTGTCTCTTTGTCCGTTCGTTTGTCACTTTATTCTGGACCTATAAGTATTACGCAGTTGAAACTATGTAGGCTGAAGTACAAGTATGTAGTTAAAGTTGTCACGGAACCCTTAGTGTGTGAATCCGACTCGCACTTGGCCAGTTTTTTAGTTTCTCGTTTAAACTTTAAGAATATAGTATTTTAATTTTGATTTCAACATTAAATAAATAATTATAATTCTTTAACCTATTAATAATTGTTCTTGTTCTTGTGTTAACTTTAAAAATATTGTATTCAAAATTCAACATTAAATAAATAATATTACATCTTCAACCTATTATTATTTTCATTAATCAGACGTTAGTCAAATAATATCACACGCCATCTTGATACAATTGATTCAATAATAGGAGCGCAGATCCCTAAATAACTTAAGCACATAGTTCTAACAAAACTAAGGCACTCCTCATGACAAATTCTAAGGGAAATGAACAAATAGTCACTTTGAAATGGTATCGTAAATACGACCAACGTATTCGCTGACTTATGATACCAACAGTAACTTTCTGATACCTTTGTAACTTCATGCAACGGAGCCTCTACCATTGACAGAGGTGTCTGTGCCACACAGTACATCACAGACGACGCTCAAACACTCTTCGGTCAGCCAAACGAGTCGTTCGGTAGTCGTGTGTCGTTAAATTACGCCATAATGAAACGGCTACTCGATCAACAAGCCACTCAATGGTCCCAGACGACCGTGCAATGGCCGCCCGAATGGTTCCTCGGCAGTTTTGGGCCAGAAATGGCACACGGTAATGAATTTCCCGCCTTTAGTGGTATTGCAACGTCGTATTTGGTTCAGGTGATATTAACGCAGTGCTGAATGTAAGTCGAAAGTGATAAATAAAACCGGCTAAGTGCGAGTCGGACTCGCCCACTGAGAGTTCCGTGCCAAATTTAACTGAATTAGGGATCCACATATTTCCACTAAGCCAAAATACTACAATATTTTGTTGACGGCAAACATAACTTTGTTTTTCATAGTGTTTGTATAATAGTTAGGGAGGCGAATAGGGGAATTTTCGGTAATACTCGAGCGTGGCAGTTTAAGATATAAAAGATACCTTGGACCTAATAGAACAACCTTGTAAAGTATTTAGCTCTATATGTAGTGACGCGCGCCTAGGATAGACGATCAGATTAGTAAAAAAATCGATAGTCTGTAATACTCGAGCGCGTCAGATTAAGATATTAGGGGTTGATTTTAGTGTTTTAAGACTAAATTTAACTAATCTGACGATAAGTCCTTGACGCCGCCGAGTTATAGGGTCGCGAACTTGTAAAAAAAAACGTTAATCCGGCATTCTCGAGCGCGATTTTTTTTATTTTATTTTGAAGAATATAATCTATAACGTACTAAAAATACAAAATCTGCCGGTTTCCGCATGACCAGGAGTGTGGAGGAGCCATTTCGTCTTCCGAAAAACGCGTTGCGGCATATAAGTCGCGAACGATACATTTTACAAAAAAAAAGTTTAAATAAACAAAAAAGGTAATTTTATTTTACACAAAAAAGGTCTCTTTACATTTTTGTCCAAAGTTAAAACTTTCTGACTTGAAGCTTCATAAAAACTCAAACTCCCGGTTTTTTGAGTATATCTTCAAAACTGAGGGTGTTAAAAAAAATGATATGAAATAACGATGATTAAATTATGTTACTTTTATCTCAAATTTTTTTTTTTTCTAAAGCTTCTCGACAATTTTCGTGGACTTGGAAAAGGTTACGCGTAACTGTATACAAAAGTATTATTAACATGTACAGTTTCATGTATGTATATTATTCAATAGCCTGTTGATCCTCAAATTGTTTTTTGGACGTACCGTCAGCAAAACGAAGTGAAGAATTATTAAAAGAAAGAAGAAAGGAAAAAAAAAGTAACCAAAAAACCTTTCCGGTCAGATTAAGAGGACCCACCAACATTTTTGTCAGATTAAGAAAATATGCTTTCAGGATACCGAGATGAACCTCCCCTATGAAAATCTGACGCGCTCGAGTATTTCAAAAAAACTGTTTTTTTTTGCATTTTCGAAAATTCATCGTAACTTATGGTCACGCCAAAATCGTCAGTTTTTTTAAAGGGAGCTTCCTTGGGGCCTACTTAACACCCCTTCCGAAAATCTGACGCGCTCGAGTTTTTTTTTTGCATTTTTGACTACTTTATATGCCTACCCCCACCACGCAAACCGGCAGATTAGTATACCGTTGTTATCAGAGGCACTTGGGGACTACGTAGTATGAATATCTGACGCGCTCGAAAATGCCCAAGTAACTGTTTTTTTTACATTTTTGAAAAACCGTACACGCCAAACCCACCGCTAAAATGGTTTTTACCATACGAGCTTTTCTTTTCGAAATTATTTTATCTTTCGATTTTGATAGGTCTCGACGGTGCCATTGAATTACGCCATTTAGCTACCTCGCCTCTCTAACTATAAAGGACAAAGTTGAAAATGGGCTAACTCGCTAAAAACTACTAGCTCGATCTCGTTTAACCAATGTTCATAGAAAGTTTTTATAAAAATGTACATCATGTGTTTTTTTTTAATTCACACTCTCTTAGTCCAAAAACTGAGAGGGGGGGCGCCCATTTTACCACTTGGGAAGCGTCTATCTCCCAAATGTTAGACTTTTAGAAAAAATGTTTTTGAAACCTCGATGTAATTTGAAGAGACCGATCCATAGACATAAACCGCACATACATAGGTTCGACCAAAGAATTTGTTTTTTATAAATCTATGTATACAGCCCCCCTCAAATGTCATTATTTTTTATTTTTGTAAAGGAATCGCAAAGCGGAATACATATACCTCCCAAGTTCTATCTGTGTGAAGCTAATAGTTTCAGAATAAAGTTGCTGTGACATACGGACGGACAGACAGACAAATAGACTTGACTGCTACAGAACTCTAAATAGGTATCTCAAAATGAGATATGAGTAAGTTCCTAAGGCATTGTAACCGAAATATTATGTGAAGACCAATTTTTATGATATACGAGTAAGATGAGAAGTGAATATAATTTTGTGACTGAAATGGGGATGAATGTTCACTTACATTTCCTTCGCCCTATCACGCATAAGATTTTCGAAGGCAAACTAAGCTCATCAGGAACCAGTGGGAATGCACAATAAGCATTGGGAGAAACTAGAACAAACCGCGCGCTAACTCGCTTCTGCGCCATCTATGATCGCGGATCAGTACTATTAGTAGGATCGTTCACGCATCACTAATTAGGTAAATACAAATATCATAACAAGCAATTCATACAATGATTGTGAATGTTAGTGGCAGAAAAAGAAGTTGTCGACCAAGATAGATAACTCGAAATGGTTCTTTGGAATATTAAAATAACATACTCAGCCGACTCTACCTCTAAATGAACTGAGAGGGCTAAGTAAAACCGTTTCTGCCTAATTTAGTACGCATATCTTTGTTTAATAAACCAAAATTTTAAAAACTGAGAACCTCCCGACACTTATAGCACTTTCTTTGGGGCAAAAAGCCCCACTTGGCACTTTAAGTCATCCCTTAACCCTACCACAACTTCAGGACGATTGTTGGCTAATGCTAAGAAGAACAAACTCAGTCACTTTTGTCAGTGACTCTTTTCAAAAGGTTTACAATGTTTGCAGTGATCATGCAAGTTCAAACATTACTATCTTTTAAATAATCATCTACTTTATAATAACCTATATATTACCCTTAAAAATATTAAATTTATTAACCGGTAAGTTTACAAAGTGTTCTGGTAGTTAATTGATTGTATTTATACCTACATATCTCCATGAAATAATTATCAACCTTTCAGCTCACAAGTACACAAAGAAAATGTTATTTAATTACTCAAAAGCTAAAACTAAGCATGAATGCACAAATAAGCGAGAGCTGTATTTGTTTTGCCAGGAAACACGTTTTTGTTTCTTGTGTTGTACGAGGGTCAAACTGAAAGTTCTTAGAAAATCAAAAACTGATTACATTAGCCAGTTATTAGTTTTATTATATCTTTTCAAAATATTGTCCATTGACGTCAATACACCGCTGCATGCGATGGAACCACTGGGAAAAGCACTTTGCCCACTCGTCCTTAAGGGTCTCTTCAATGGCATCGCGATACGCAGCCACCGCTTCTTCAGCATTCATAAACCGCTTTCCTTTAAGTTTTTCTTTAATTTTTGGAAATAAATAAAAATCACAAGGCGCGAGGTCGGGGCTATACGGCGGGTGACCCAGTAATTCAACGTTTGATGTCGCCAAATAGTCGATCGTTCGCTTGGCGGTGTGCGACGAGGCGTTGTCGTGGAGAAGGAGGATCCTACTACGAGGTCGTTTCTCTCGAACTTTTTCCAAGACAAGTGGCAAACAATTGGTAGTGTACCATTCTGCAGAAACTGTTTTTTGATCCTCTAACACAATTGTTGCGAAATGACCTATCCTTCCAAAGAACGAGGCCACCATTTTTTTTCCCGCACTTCGATCGCTCTTCACTTTAGTTGGCAACTCCTCGAAAGGAAACACCCACTGAGCAGATTGTCTTTTGGTTTCAGGATCATAACAGTAAATCCAGCTTTCGTCACCTGTTAGTATGTCTCGAACACAGCATTTGAGTCACCTCCGTTAAATCTTTCAATCATTTTACGGCACCAATCCACACGATGGAGTTTTTGAGCCTTAGTCAAATTATGAGGTATCCACCGGGCGCAAAGCTTCCTGACCGCTAAATGTTCGTGGAGGATTTTGTGCACTTGACTCATACCGATGCCTAAGCTTGTCCGAATCTGCTGATAGGTCACTCTTTTGTCAGTCTCTATCATACGCCGCACAACACAGATGTTATTTTCAGTCGTCGCCGTAGAAGGCCGTCCCTCACGTACATCATCAGTGAGATTAGTGCGACCACGTTTAAACTCATTAAACCAGTTGTAAACAGTCGCACGAGATGGGGCTTCATCGTGAAAGGCCAATCGTAGTCTATCATAACTTTCTTGTTGACTTAAATGACATCGAAAGTCATAAAAAATCATTGCACGAAAATTTTCTCGTGTTAAATTCATGTTGACGTGACACAGACAATTTTCAATTTGCCGCCAAATCGTAAAACAAATGACAAATGAATGAAATATATACTCAGTAATATTGGCAAAGAGTTCTATTTTCAAATTTTAGAATTTTTTTTTTATTATATTGTTTATAAGTGGCCAGTTCTAAGAACTTTCAGTTTGACCCTCGTAATGTGGAATCCACAATAGAAATAGAAGTAGTGAGTTCACGCCTTCTCGCGTGTCGCCTTCTTTTTCATGCATGTCATAGTTTATAAAATAAACTATTTATACATGGGTAAATAGTACAGATATTAATTGCAGTAAACTAACATTTGACAAGCATAGGAACCACTATTAAACCTGTATACTTAGCGCTGTTTAGATTTCATTGAAATATGGCGTATTTTGAGTTTTATCCAATTTACTTAAGTAAACTTAAAAAGTGAAAATTTACTTCAGAAACAAAATGAACTTTAAAAATCTTAAATAAACTCCCGAAAGGACACCATTTTAGTCAAACCATTTCTTTTTGGAGTCGTTGCTCTGATAGATGGTGCTTGAGATGACCAATGCGATGGCACCGTCTCCAAAATAATTGTTTTACAGATTTCAGACTCTGAAATGGAGGCCATTCTAGAGTTAATTAAAGACTTTTAAGTGCATTTTGTTTTCGTAATCGGTTTTTCCATTTTTTTGTTAAAGTTAATTTTATTTGCAAATTTTTTGTGATTTGTAGGAGGAGGGAGTGTGGTGTTGCACCTTTTGACTCTGTTCCTAAATGAGCTACAAAGTGCCTACCTAAAATAAGTTCTGGCGTCATAATCACTGAGCTCATAAGCATTGAGGAGTTCCACCATCAGCTCAGCTCTACAAAATGGTTGGCATTTTATCTTATATCTACTCCTTTTCTTTCTTACACAGGGCGTAAAAAAGGACCAGCCAAATTCAAGGGAATGGTCAAAAGTCGAGTCTAGATTACAGAAAAAAAACTTGTTTTTTTTATAATTTTATTTAAAAACAATTTCAATTATTCCTGTATTCTCAACTCGTTTGAATTCCATTTTGAATATGCTCGTACTTTTTTACACCATGGATAATGCACAGATACGTGAGAAATGTTGACAGAAATCCGCCATTGTTGTCAATTGTTTTGGTTACTACAAGCACTACCTACCTTACAAGCACTACAACCTATTTCGCACACAGCGAATAGTTATACTGACTGATTTTCTACTATGTATATGGTGGTAGTGATAATTGGGCAGAGCTGTTTCGCACAGCGGATTCATAGTTCAGGCTTTAGGCAATTACAGGGTTGTGTACAATGTTTGTTACATCATGCGGGCTTTTAGGAAGCTGTTTATTGTGCATTTGTGCAGTTGATTGCAATAGACTAAAAAGAACGTGTGAAAGTGTAGACCTAATTATTAGAAAAGTGTAGAACACAAGAATACATAAAACGTGCGATCAAGGTCCCTTGCGTCTTACCTTAAAATAAAATAGCTTGTACAAGTCTTTGTGACAAGATGAAGCAAGGTGCAAGAGATTTAGGCTCTTAAGATGGTAAGGCGCGAGAAACCTCAACTGTACAGTCACAGAATAAAAAAGTACATAGTACAAAATTTGATAAGGCTAAGTTTTACTTTTAGCGTCTTTAATCCAATGACTATGTGGATGTTTTATTGAACATCATTTTGTAAAGCAGTCGGTATTTTTTTTAATGAAGCAAATAAAATAAAAGTTGAATAACTTTATCTACATTCATAAGTTGCCACCACTTATTAATTTCGAGTATGTAAATAATCTGTTTTTTCCTTAAGTTAAAACTTATTTTATTAACATTCTAAAAGTAATTACACTATTGTTAATAGGACAATGTGCTTTAAGCATATCTAGCTAGCTCTAACAAAGAGTTTCCATGTCAGAATTACTTCTACAAAGTACGAATTTAGAGGTGTACTCAAGCAGAAGCGAAATAATTTTAAATTTCCATTAAGACTAAGTAATGTCCATCCGTATAATCATATCATTTGCCTTTAAAAGAAAATAATCCAAACCTTTTTCCCTATCTTTTGTCCTAAAAAGATATATATATTTTTAGAAATCACTTCAATCTTCTTTGACTCCCTTAAAAAGGTAAAGGCAATGGAAAATGCTACCCTTAAAGGTGTTATCGAGACATTAGTGCTTCGTCACTATGGGGGTACAAAGGCGCCTTCATTTGTTATAATATATCGATAGAGATGCCTTAGTGTCGATAACTATTATAAATAGTTTTCTTCTTCATTACTTAAGATCTGCGTATTTATCGGTGGAGTGTTGTCATTCTTTTCTCTTTTCTGCTTTCTTCTTTACGTGACACTGAGTTTTTCATTTACTTACTCGTAACAGCTTTGACGAACTCCGTGGGGTAGTGGCTAAGCACGCTGGTTTCAAGGCGTCACCGCTACGAGGTCACGGGTTCGATTCCCGGTCGGGTCAATGTAGAAATCATAATTTTCTATATTGTCTCGGGTATGGGTGTTGTGGTACCACCGTTGTGTCTGTTTTCCATAACACAAGTGCATGAGATTGGTGTCCAATATTTTCAATTTTTCAGCCTTAAACCCGGTAAAATTGGTATACCCCGACCCTTCACACCCCGTTTTTTCGGGGTAAATACGACTCCAACAAAGTATAATGCTTTAAACCTGTTCACTGATTCTCGATTTATAAGTGGTGTAAACATCATGATCATGACTTCAATTTAAATGAAACATATAATGAATGAATAATGATAAATGGATGGAGGACAAGAAAATCTAATTATAATAAAAGTATAAATACTTTTATAAATTTGGGTCTGGAAAACTTAAAAACCAAATTATGTGTACAGGGAATAGCCTGTAATAGAAATAAAAATGTGCCCTTTAAGATGCCAGTCATCATCATCATTTTCAGCCAAAGGACTGCCGTCCACTGCTGAACATAGGACTCCCCCACGGCCTTCCACAGCGACCGATCACTAGCGGCCTGCATCCAGTTTGATCCTGCGATCTTTATAAGATCGTGTGTCCATCTTGTTGGTGGACGTCCTACGCTGCGTCTTTGGTCGAAGGGTCTCCAATCTAGAACTATCCTGCCCCATGTCACTTGAGATGCCAGTAATCAAGTTTCATAAATGGTTTTAATGAAAAATAAATTTATTGCTGATATCTCACAAAATAATCGAACCAGCAGTGTTGTGCAAACAAATATGTCCAGTCATAGATATTGAGATTTTAATTTCCTACAACGAAATATTGATATACATTGTTTAGGGATTATAACTTTGGGTTAATATATCTCGGAGTTAATTCATTTTAGAGCACTATCACCTGGTTAAGGTAGCGTGAACTCTGTAGAATCATTGACTAAAATTTTTGCTCCTTTCACACGCTGTATATTTCATAAATTATTTAACATTTTCAGTCGGCTCAAAGCTACCTTCACGGTATTTTAGGCGTCTGAAAATTAATCGTCTGTCTTGCTTATAATAACATGACACACGTTACACGTTTGACCTCAACTTTAAACTGAATAACTAAACTTTGTTCCGCGTCCTCAAGTTACGTCGATACATTAACGCTTTGACGCGACGGACATTTGTTTTCGTGACCCTTGTCCTCCGACCCGGCGAGGGTGACAACACGTCACCAACTTTGACATACGATCGGGACTTTTTGACAGTTTCAAAAGCAAATTGTGCACGGTGATTAAAAAGTTGGCCGCTTCCGGAGAGTTCCTTTCTGAATTATGGGATACATTTGAACGAAGTTTGGTTTTGTTATGATTATGAGTTTACTAGCCACTTTTAGGTCCGGCAAGGTTAATATTTTCTTTAGCAAATCAGTTTACACTTTTTTGAAATAAAGCCATGTCGTTTCAAACTATCACGAAACTTAGCGGCTAAATATATATAACTAAATTTAGTATTTTGACGTTATCAGGTATGAAAAAGAATACTTTCATTTGATTGAAATCTCGAATCCCAAATTATTTTTGCTATTCAGTAATTAAAATTAGTAATACGATACAAAATAATAACGAGCAGAGCTTTTGTTTCACTGTCAATCGATTTAAATCATTGATAAGTATATTTGCTTCGGGGTAAATGTATTTTATTTCTTTTAAGAAGTATTTGTTTATACTGAGTGGAACAATGCAAGGTGACATTAAACCTTAGAAGAATACTTATTTATGACGCGTTTAGGTGTTTAAAGTGTAAAAATATATAGTAGCATCAATGCCCATCATTGCATTTAAAGTTTTCCTCTCGTATAGTGTACATGATATATAATGTATGTACTTGAATCGTTGCTGTGCCACTGCTTATGGAGTGTAGCAACGGTGATTCTCATAAAGTAGCTATCATAGTCGCATATATGTATTAAAAATATGTTACTCACAAACTTTAGTAGTATGAATTTAATTATTGTTACTTACAAATTGTATCCTGGTCACATAAGCAAATGATTTTATTTATTATTTAATTTAATAAACGTTTTTATTTTAAATAGTTTGATCTGTCGTAACAAGGTACTTTGGTTTAGAAATAAGTAAATATCGTGTTTTTACAGATATGTATAAGTGGTTTAAGATTTATTTTCTGAGAAGTACCTATATTTGAGACGTAAGGGAGCTTAACCAAGACCCAAAGCTCCAAGCCAACCTCACCTTCACGCGGTGCGTCCTGTTTCAGCAGACGAGGCTCTGGCGACCGACCGATGGCGGGATAACCATCCAACAAAAGGCGCAGTAAAATGTTGAGCTGTGATGGGCAGCAGCGTCACACTTAAAAGATACTGCGCCGCTGCGCTCGCCAACCCGCCTGCCAAGCGTGGCGAGTACTGGCAAATACCCCCCTAAATGGTAGGACACAAAAAAACAGGCCCCCAGTCTCCGGCAGCCCCCCTATTCCTGATTCCGGTAGCGGTCACGGTAACAGCGGGGCAGGGGGTGCTAAGAATCCCCGGAGGCGATCTCGCTACCACCCCCAACGACAACTGGCCCTGGTAACTTATAACGCGTGCACACTGAGGACAGACGAGAAGTTGCTCGAGCTGGAGGAAGAATTGAGCAGGTTACACTGGGACATAGTGGGTTTATCAGAAGTCCGTAGAGAGGGCGAGGACACGATAACTCTGAAGTCTGGCAACCTGCTCTTCTACTGGGAGGGTGACCAAAAGTCCCAAGGTGGTGTTGGGTTTCTTGTCCACAGGTCCCTCGTAAACAACATCGTAACCATCGAGAGTGTGTCGAACAGGGTGATATACCTTATACTCAGAATAACCGAAAGGTATTAGCTGAAGGTCATACAGGTATATGCACCGACCTCGAACCACCCGGATGAAGAGGTGGAGGAAATGTATGAGGACGTAAGTAGAGCCATACACACTTTCAAAACCTATTTCACTGTTGTTATGGGGGACTTCAACGCAAAACTCGGCAAGCGAGGCGAGGATGAGTTGAAAGTGGGACCTTTTGGATATGGTCAAAGGAACGCCAGGGGAAATAGGCTGGCCGACTTTCTGGAGAAGGAGAGACTTTTTGCGATGAACTCTTTCTTCCAGAAGCCCCCTCAAAGGAAATGGACCTGGCTAAGTCCGGATGGCAAGACGAGAAATGAGATAGACTTCATCATGACCACCAAGAGACGGTTATTCAATGATGTCTCCGTGATCAACAGGGTAAAAACCGGTAGTGATCACCGTATGGTCCGAGGCATATTGAATATAAATGTCAAATTGGAAAGGTCCCGCTTGATGAAGTCCACGCTCCGACCTACTCGTGCCCATATCCAAAATCCCGAGAGCTTTCAACTCGAGTTGTCAAACCGCTTTGATTGCCTAGAGAATTGCGTATCAGTGGACGAAATAAACAACGGGTTTGTGGAAACTGTCCAAACGGTCGGATCTAAGTTTTTTAGACCTGGCCGTAAAAATAGACCTCAAAAACTCTCGGTCCACACTCTCGACCTTATGGCAGAACGTCGATCTATGGCACTGCAGACCTCTGTTAATCCTGAAAACTACAGGCAGCTCAATAGACAAATGTGGAAGTCCCTGCGACACGACATTCGTTGCTTTAACACTAATAGTGTTAAAGAAACAATAGAGCGGAACCAAGGCTCCAAAGTGTTTGCAAGGGACATGTCTATTGGGCAAAGCCTGTTGACGAAGCTTAAGACGGAGGACGGCAGTGTAGCGACGACGAAAGCAGAGGTTTTGAGGGAGATCGAAAGGTTCTATGGGCAGTTGTACACCTCAGTAGCCAAACCCGTTGATAGCTCGGCCAGAGACCCACGAGCTATCCTGACCCGTCACTACACCGAAGACATCCCGGACATCAGCCTCTACGAGATAAGGATGGCCTTTAAACAGCTCAAAAACAACAAGGCACCTGGCGAGGACGGAATCACAGCAGAGCTTCTGAAGGCGGGTGGAACACCGGTACTTAAAGTCCTTCAGAGACTTTTTAATTCCGTGCTGCTGGAGGGCATCACGCCTGAGGCATGGAACAGGAGTGTGGTGGTGTTGTTCTTCAAAAAAGGAGACAAAACCTTATTGAAGAACTACAGACCCATCTCACTCATGAGCCATGTCTACAAGCTGTTTTCAAGGGTCATCACGAACCGTCTCGCACGTAGGTTTGATGACTTCCAGCCTCCCGAACAAGCCGGTTTCCGAAAAGGCTATAGTACCATAGACCACATCCATACGCTTAGGCAAATTATACGGAAGTCCGAGGAGTATAATATGCCTCTATGCTTAGCGTTTGTGGATTATGAGAAGGCCTTTGATTCGATCGAAACTTGGGCGGTGCTTCAGTCTCTTCAGCGGTGTCACATAGACTATAGGTATATAGAGGTCTTAAAGTGTCTGTATTACAACGCCACCATGTCGGTCCGAGTACAGGAACAGAATACGAGGGCGATTCCATTGCGAAAAGGTGTAAGACAGGGCGATGTAATATCTCCGAAACTGTTTACAACGGCATTGGAAGACGCCTTCAAGCTCCTGGAATGGGAAGGATTCGGCATCTCCGTCAATGGCGAATACATAACACACCTTCGGTTTGCCGATGACATAGTCGTTGTGGCAAAGACGCTGGATGATCTAGGCACTATGCTCAAAGACCTCGACCGAGTATCCCAACAAATGGGTCTTAAAATGAACATGGAGAAGACGAAAATTATGTCGAGTTCCCTTGTTGTACCCACTCCAGTATCCATTGGGAACTCAACTCTCGAAGTTGTCGACGAGTACGTCTACCTGGGACAAGTGATCCAAATGGGTAGGTCCAACTTTGAGAAAAAGGTCAATCGACGAATCCAACTCGGCTGGGCAGCGTTCGGGAAACTGCGCAAGAGCGTCTTCTCGTCTCAATTACCTCAGTGTCTGAAGACGAAAGTCTTCAATCAGTGTGTGTTACCAGTGATGACATACGGATCCGAAACGTGGTCTCTTACTATGGGCCTTATAATGAAGCTCAAAATTACACAACGAGCGATGGAGCGGGCTATGCTCGGTGTTTCTCTACGAGATCGAATCAGAAACGAGGAGATACGTAGAAGAACCAAGGTAACGGATATAGCCTTGAGAATCAGTAAGCTTAAGTGGCAGTGGGCAGGGCACATAGCGCGAAGAACTGATGGCCGTTGGGGCAGGAAAGTTCTAGATTGGAGACCCTTCGACCAAAGACGCAGCGTAGGACGTCCACCAATAAGATGGACAGACGACCTTAAAATGATCGCAGGATCAAACTGGATGCAGACCGCTAGTGATCGGTCGCTGTGGAAAGCCGTGGGGGAGGCCTATGTTCAGCAGTGGACGTCCTTTGGCTGATTATGATGATTATGATGATGACCTATATTTGATGGGGTGGAGAGTTGATAACCTAAGACACAGGCAACATCCTAGTTTAGGTATCCACCATACCTTACATATTTGACCGTATCGTGACGTAATTTTGTTGATTAACTATGTTCCTATGTAAAAGTATGGTGAAAAAAAAATTTATTTATTTATTGTATCCATGTGTCTTTATTATCCGTAGACTTTTTTTCTTCCGTCCTCCTAATCATGGCCACCCTACAACCATGTTCTGCTTCATTACTCGTCTCACATATGTCCCGGCCCTTAATGATAATAGAGGAAAAGCCTCGCATAGCGTAACCTTTGTCCTGACTCCACCTGAATTTATGTGGCCCCGAGCTTTTGTCTGACGAAAAATATGTCTTTGGAAAAGTAGTGAATACATTTTGTTTCCTATATATACAGTTGTCTGTCTGATGGATGATGAAATTCATTATACAGTAAGTAACAAATTTTTAACAATTAAAAATAGAACATAGTTATAAATACGAGTATGTGGTATTGAGACGACCATTGTGATATTGAGGAAGGCTTCATTTAAGTAATCAATCAATCTTGCTGTGATTTTTTGCATTAACACATTTTATTTTTAGTTTTTATTTTTAGTAAAACATTGTTAAAACTTTGTATTCTGTGAATCATTCTAATAAAGGATACTTGTTGTTTATAATTTATAAGCAACGATACAACGGGTTGTTACTTTTAAATACCTACAATTACTTAAAATTCTTTGACATGGTAAAGGCGAAAAGAAAAGTAATGGAAACGATTGAAAATAGGAAAAAGGCGTTAGGACACTTGATAAGACTTCATCAGAACCATAAAACTGGCCAAGTGTGAGTCGGACTCGCGCACGAAGTGTTCCGTGTCTAATATGTTGTAAACACTTTACTTTCCCTAACAATGTCCTGTAAAACATGATTAAGATTGCCTTATAATGTTTTGATTCGTATAAAATAACAAAATATATGAAATTATGAGACAAACCCGGTTATATATCTTTTGAGGGCAATGACTCAGAATTATGATTTCTAAAAAAGAAGATAATCTTTATTTAACTAGTATAGCTTTAATTTCATATCTTAACGCGTTTTGGAGGTAAAATTTCTGAAGGTGAAATTTTACATGTAGTTTATGGATTAAAGCTCTGTTATTTGTTAACCT
The DNA here is from genome assembly GCA_963924145.1 of Pyrausta purpuralis. Classification (NCBI taxonomy): domain Eukaryota; kingdom Metazoa; phylum Arthropoda; class Insecta; order Lepidoptera; family Crambidae; genus Pyrausta; species Pyrausta purpuralis. Next base: position 10,078,133 of record OZ001666.1, read on the forward strand.
ATAGTAAACGTGATAGTTTTCCTTCTAAATTTATCTTATATGCTTATGCTAGTGCTGTGATTTTTTTCACGCGTCCACCTACTACCGTTTATTTGGGAGAGGGTGGTGGACATTGGACTCTTGGATAAAAAAATACCTAAAGAAGCTGAATCTTACGGAAACAGACCACTTAATAGAAAAATGATTTTAGCAAACGCATTATCTTATTGTATCAAGTAAGAGGTCTTTTAGAACGACTTATTCAACGATAATGGGTTTGGCAACAGAAAAAAAAGGATTAGTTTTATATGAAAGGTAACCCGAGTTTTTTATTTTATTTATTTAACACTTTGGCGAGGATATTTTAATACATACCTCTGCCAAGTTCAAATTTTCTAGCATCTCTTAATTTATATTTTTGAGTCACTAGCGTAAACTCGCGTTTTAACTTCTTTAATCAACGTCTGATTTTCGGATAAAAAACAGTTTTACTTCACACAGAAGTGATAAAAAAATATCACTCAATTTTGTAAGTACTTTGCAGCGTAGGACGTCCACCGACTGATGGAGATAGACCGACGGCCTTGTGACGATCGCAGGATCAAACTAAATATAGACCGCTTGTTATCGGTCGCTGTGGAAAACCGTGAGGGGAGGCCTATGTTCATCAGTGGACGTCCTTTGACTGATTATGATGATGACGTCTGTATTTCGCTGTATTTTTGTTGATTATTAATCCGTTTTGGAACGAGAATCATACGCCTTATTCAAGCCAGTGAAGTACTATTGTTTATTCTGTGCCAGCGATTCAAAAATAGCTCTACTAACTAACCAATAGATCTACGCTGAATTGTGAACAGACAGACACACAGACAGTCATTTATTTATGCAAATAGACCCACTGGGAACACTTTTACAAGTCCCAATAAAAACCCTACCACAGCTTCGGGACAATTGTGGGCTAGTGCTAAGAAGAAGCCGCGTAACAAACAGTCAATATTGTCAATGCCTTTTTTCAAATGTTTTACAATGTTTGTGGTGATTATGCAAGTCCATGCTATAAATAACTTAAAGAGTTCCTTGTAGTACTATGAAACCTAATAGAGGTAAGAATAGAAGGAAGAAGAAAGCTAGGAAGACCAAGAATAAGATCAAATAAAGCAAAAGTAAATTGCCGCGTTGTATCAAGAGGTCAGTGGAATGTAAAAATCTCCAGCGAATACTCAATAAGTAATAATGAGATATTATCATATAGTTTCAAAGACAAGATTACAAGATTATTGTTAGCTTAAACTTTCAATATTACGGGAATCATCAGATTTGCATCACCGTTATTCTATTGCTAATCGATTGCTTAGCAACTCTGAAGTAATATTATCATACCAAACTTTAGCGAGGATTCCTAGAGATACCAAGCAGCGAAGTATGTTCAAGCGATTATATACGTGTATGTTCCGTTTACACCCTCTGATGCACTCTCTGATTGTTCTATCTCATAAAGTGTACAGGATGTTCAGTATATGAAGGATAATCCTTTAACTGTGTCATGTACCTCAGCGCTCTTAGTATACAAGGTGTCCAGAAAGTCGAGGTCAAGTCGAAACTGAGTATCACTCAGTTTCGACTTCGACCAAAGACGCAGCGTAGGACGTCCACCAACAAGATGGACAGACGACCTTATAAAGATTGCAGGATCAAACTGGATGCAGACCGCTAGTAATCGGTCACTGTGGAAAGCCGTGGGGGAGGCCTATGTTCAGCAGTGGACGTCCTTTGGCTGATAATGATGATGATGATGACGTCCCAAGATGCACTCATTCCATAATCGATTAATTATGTATTCTTTTCTTGATTTATTGTATTTTTGTATTTTATAAATAATAATATAATTAAATATTTTGCAGTAAGTTGCCGTAGAAGCCCCTTTTAATTTTTTTAGTACAGTAAATAAAAGTTGGACCGTTCGATAAGTTTGAATTCATGGTTGGACTTGAATGTGTCATGGTATAAAAATGGAGGTAGCTGTGTTTAAATTTTAAACTAACATTGATAGAACAGCTGCGGAATACAATGCAAGAAAAGAATCTGAAAAAAACTTAATACCTGTAGCGACAGTAGTCGACAAACCAATACAAAGTGTCAATTGAAATATTCTAGTGACTGTCATGGCGTAGCCTATAAAACGGCTTGACCTTGACTTTCTGGACACTTTGTATAAATATATCTGTAATGTAATGCATATATTTGATGCAGTAATAAACTGTATTTACTCGGATTGAGCTGTTTCTTTATATCTCCCGATCCGCACCGTATTACTACGAATTACTGACATCATGCCCTAACTATGTATACCTATGTCAATTATGTTACTAGTAAAAGTTTTATTTTTTAAATTGTAATTTAAGGATACATTTTGAAGATCTTTTACAAACTTTTTAGTCAACATTTGAATTAATCAAAAGTAAAACAGATTTTTTAAAGTAATCATTTGTGAAAGTTACCTATACCTAGAAAAAATTACATCTCCAAAATGGCAAGACTTTCACCATAAAATATTTGTCATATAGTAGACCATGACTTAGTTTTAATTTACTGGGTATACTGCATACAATGTAAGTTTTCATTTGTAGTCACTAGATACTATAATAAAAGCAAGGACTCTCGATAGGGAGGGCAATAAACGAGCATACGAGACAGCGCACATCATTTTCTATTTTTCACTTGCAATACTTAAGAGTGACGTCACACAAACAGATATGTGAGTTATTTGTTACGTGCGTTTATCGATTACAAACCGGCCAAGTGCAAGTCGGACTTGCACACTAAGGGCTCCGTGTCAACTTTAACTGAATGAGATATCCATTTACTACAATAAAATTTACTACATCATCATCATCATCATCATCATTACCAGCCAAAGGACGTCCACTGCTGAACATAGGCCTCCCCCACGGATTTCCACAGCGACCGATCACTAGCGGTCTGCATCCAGTTTGATCCTGCGATCTTTATAAGGTCGTCTGTCCATCTTGTTGGTGGACGTCCCACGCTGCGTCTCTGGTCGAAGCGTCTCCAATTTAGAACTTTCCTGCCCCAACGGCCATCAGTTCTTCGCGCTATGTGCCCTGCCCATTGCCACTTGAGCTTTCTGATTCTCAAGGCTATGTCCGTTACCTAAGTTCTTCTACGTATCTCCTCATTTCTGATTCGATCACGTAGAGAAACACCCAGCATAGCCCTTTCCATCGCTCGTTGTGTGATTTTACTACAATAAATTGAAAATATTCTATATATTAAAAACTACCAGTTAGATCCCGTTCAAAACAATTTACGTTCATCTACATCATGATTTGTTTTTCTCGCTTAGTTTTAAAGTTAGATGGGGGGGGGGCCTTTTACCACTTTGGAAGCAGCTATCTCGTTAGACTTTTTAAAAAAATAGTTTTCTTAAAAGTCTAACGAGAAACCTCCATGTCATTTTCAAAGACCTATCCATAGACACTACACGCATAGGTCCGACAATTTTGTTTATAGGTTTTCGTTACATTTTTTCTTGTTTTGCATGCCTTTTGTACTATCGATAGTTCAGTAAAATGCGCGTGCGCATTCTTATTTCAAAAGTGATTTATGGCACGGACAGCCGCGTGTCTGTGGGTTTAGTATACTACATATTAACTCTCTCTGATGGTACACAAAACAATTAGATGCATTTTGCATAATGTTCAGTGTATTCACAACTGTGCCTAGGTAATTTATTGACGTTGATAAGTGTAATTATAATTATTGACGTTCATAAGTGGCATTTTGTGTCCTAAATTGAATAAATTATTTTTGACTTTGACTTTGATTTTATTTTATTTTATTAGAAAAATACTACAGTATTATAAGACTAGATTAAACACTAGACTAAGCAACTATACATCTATCTTGACTCTAACGTATGACCTTTCAAAGACCTACATATCTTTTGATAAAACCTCCAAACTAGACATTTTAATTAAATTCTAAAATTATCTATCAGACCGAATACTCCGAATCCCTATTTCAACAAAATCTAACCGGCCGGTACTAATTTCATGAAAAGATACAGAATTCTTTACCCCTTTCATATTGTTCGGGCTAACTGATCAAAGAAATAAAATCTTATTGGAGAATTTCCACCACACAGGAGAGGCTCACAAAAATCAAAATGAAAGAGTTACTTTACTGTTTTATATCCAGTTGATACCGGAAACCTTATTTCCAAATCAGGGCAGTACTAAGAAAAATATTTCGTCTCTTTGGGCATACAAAAAAAAATAGAATGACTTTTATTAACCAACAACAGAGGCCGGATTAGCTATTTTTATTAATATACTAGCGGTCCCCCGCGACTTCGTCCGCGCGTTTTGAGTTTGCTCCCTCCCCTCCCGTCGCAGCGTGATGTTTTATATCCTTAAGCCTTTCTCAATAAATAAGCTATCTAACACAGTAGTATTTTTTAAATCGGTTCAGCAGTTCCTGAGATAAGCGCGTTCAAACCAACAAACTCTTCAGCTTTATAATATAATTAGCGCAAGCGCACGTTGTACTTACTCGTAAGCTGCGAACATTATTTTGGTGCGGAGTTATGTTAAAACTGTGATAGCTCCTAAGATATTTATTGGAATCAAATGATATAAAGGGCAACTTTGTTTTAAATGAAATGCTCGTGATGATGAATGTATTTATTTTGATAAGAATAAATACCTGTGTGTATTATACACCTCTAAAAATGATGCATTATTTTTTTACAAATTTATTAACATAAACAGGTTGTAGTAAGTCAACCATAAAAGATAGACTTATGCTGTCGCGGACTTTATTATAGAACTCTTAATGCTAAACAATCTTGTCATACATGATTTTTGTGTAACTTTAGCGGTTTTCGCAGCGTACGCAGCGGAAGCTCTCAAAAGGAATATCTTTCTCCCGTTTTCGCAACATTTTTCATTGCTGCTGTGGTCTTGTGAGTCGTATCTTTATGTTATATAGCTTAAAGCCTTCCTCGATAAATGGACTATCTAACATAGAAATATTTTTTCAAATCGGGCCAGTAGTTTCTGAGATTAGCGCGTTCAAACAAACAAACAAACTCTTCAGCTTTATAATATTAAGTATAGATTGCTTCCTCCCCTCCCGTCGCAGCGGCATGTTTTATATCCTAAAGCCTTTCGATAAATAATCTATCCAACACAGAAATATTTTTTCAAATCGGTCCAGCAGTTCCTGAGATAAGCGCGTTCAAACAAACAAACTCTTCAGCTTTATAATATATTAGCGCAAGCGCACGTTGTACTTAAGCTGCGAACATTATTTTGGTGCGGAGTTATGTTATAACTGTGATAGCTCCTAAGATATTTATTGAAATCAAATGATGTAAAGGGCAACTTGGTTCTAAATGAAATGCTCGTGATGATGAATGTATTTATTTTGATAAGAATAAATACCTGTGTGTATAATACACCTCTTAAAATAATGCATGATTTTTTTACAAATTTATTAACATAAAAAAGGCTGTAGTAAGTCAACCATAAAAGATAGACATATGCTGTCGCGGACTTTATTATAGAACTCTTAATGATAAATAATCCTGTCATACATGATTTTTGTGTAACTTAAGCGGTTTCCGCAGCGTATGCAGCGGAAGCTCTCAAAAGGAATATCTTTCTCCCGTTTTCGCAACATTTTTTATTTCTGCTGTGGTCTTATGAGTCGTATCTTTATGTTATATAGCTTAAAGCCTTCCTCGATAAATGGACTATCCAACGTAAAAATAATTTTTCAAATCGGACCAGTAGTTTTTGAGATTAGCGCGTTCAAACAAACAAACAAACAAACAAACAAACTCTTCAGCTTTATAATATTAGTATAGATTGGACACTAATCACATACATTGCTCTGGTCCCAAAGAAAGTAGCTAATGCACTAGTGTTATGGAAATCCGACAAAACGGTGACACCACAACATCCAGACCCGAGGCAATATAGAAAACTATGAATTCTACGCTGACCAGTAAATCAACCTGGAACCTCGGAACGGCGACGCCTTTTAAACACAGCGTGCTTAGCCACTACACCACTTAGTTTTTATTTAACGTTTCACTCATACCAATACGAAATACGATTTTAGCGGAATTGGCCACTAGTTCTCAAAATTAAATATATTATAAGTGGGTAAAGTAATTTCTAAATAATTACGACTTATGATATCCTTTGATTTCTAAAGTACCTAATTTTTATAATAGAACCAGGCAGTTAAGGTATTGGCATTGTTGATTGAGGATTGTACTCGACAGTTTTACATTAAACTTCATGGATAAACACTTTAAGTAAAGACTATTATACACCTATTCATGTTGTTATTTAATTATAAAACCTCAATGGTGTCAATATTAGTTAGATAATTAATAATTGTAATGTATGATCCATTAGACATAAAAGACAAGTTATTCAGTATTGTTAAAACAAAATAGCTAAAATTAGGTACTAATTACCATTTATATGCGTTATACGTTAAATTTAGTACTTGCCATTGTGACTAAAACAATTTACCCTAAGCTCCAAATGCGTCCCTGACCAAGATGCATTTCTTATGTTCATTTTAACCCCTCGGGGCCAAAGTTTAGATGACACCTCCTTTAGTACCAGTATATTACGCTCATTTGACTTAACCATCTCAAACGGAAAACCTCGCCAAAGCATTTTGTGCTGTAATACAAAGGCTTAGGATATAAAATTATAGAATTTAAAGAGGGACATTGAATATAACTTTACACGACTTTAAAATTGGGTATTGTAAGTTTGGGTCTCTTCCGCTCTAGCATTTTGGGTTACAGTGTGGTTTAAGGGACGGAATTAAAACTTAACCTAGTTATTGCTAATGTTCTTTATAAAATACACCTGAGTTATAAGAAAGGACATGTAGTTTTATCAAGTAACTTACAATTTATCTCTTTTTTTCTTTTCAAATCCAAATTATTAAAAAAACTATCCTTTTTTGTGTACCTGGAACGCTAACGTATTTAAAGTTACATTTAAATTAAATATATATATTTATATAAAGTAATAAATATTATTAACTCTTTCACGGACAGTGACCGCCTATAGGCGTTGCTACATGGGATTTTGATAAATGATAACTTAAATTTAGATATAGTAAAGTTTATTAATTTTTAGCATCTCAGGGTCGGGTTCGTTTCGTACTCGTAATTTGGTATCACCAAAACTTCTCACGATACTGTCCTTGGTGCGCCGAACCGTCCAACATCCATAGGTGAGTCCAACATAGGTCCATAGGTAGTTCTGGTAGGTAGGTTGGTATTTTTGATGATATGGTTGGTAATTCCAAGTATTTATACTGCAGCCGACGGAGGGTAAAATAGCCCAAACCAAGAACCCTGGAATTCCAGAAGTTGGCCGTTTAGTGAAATGCCAGATTTTTCACCCTGACTGCAACATGGGGATTACGTGGGGTCTTAAGGCGACAAGCGCAATTCCCGAAGATAATAACAGCATCGTGATTATTATTTATTCCATTTAGTAATCGAGATGAGGCAGTCAGGGTCAAAGATAAATAGGAAAGCAGAATGGCCTTAGGCATAAAGCAAAACAAACAAAAAAAATTAAGTACAATGTTCTAACCACAATAAAGTACACTTTCAATAATGCAATAATTGTAAATATAAGTAATATAAAGTATGTATGTTTATGCTAAGCTATATTAGTAGGTACATTGGTAAAAGGTAAAATTGTTATTCTGATTATTGTATGTATTTTTCTTATTATGTTTTTAACCTAACATTTATTCATGTTTTTTTTAAGAATGAGCTACTATTTATTTAATTACTTTGTCACATTCAAAATGACACTTCCCTTTAGGACATTCTATAATAACTGTATGTACTAGTAGGTAGGTAGAAACAGTAACCCATATTACATATTCACTAATAGTATAACTATTTGACTAATAGGCATACTAAACAGGACACCGTAAAATGTACATATTTTTAAACAAGGACTTGGGATGCAAATCTCGCAAAATTACATTAATTCTTAAAATCTAACTCATACAAAATGCAAGTTTAGGTTATGCATGAAAATATCTAAATACGCACTACTATCACTACTATACATTTAAGTAAACTTCATAACTTACCCAATCATGGGGTTTTAAACACACGACAACATTTATGGAAGCATTCGATTAGGTTTCGAGCAATAAACGAATAAATTAGATTCACTTTAACGTGGCACGCACACATAGAACGCGTTGCACACTGTCGTTGACCATCCGGACGCAAGTCGAATTCATCTGCCAGGTAATTCGCGGTGATACACGAATGCCTCAGCGCACGGCTAGTTCGTTGTCGGTAAGCAAAATAACAAATTACCCGTTCATTAGGATAAAAAAAGATGAGCGTACTGGTGAGTTGATGTTTAGCCCACTTCATTCAAAGGGAGATTTGTATCATGTTTTAAATTATGATGAGATTAATTATAACTTAGTAAATAATAGTATTTATTTAATTAAGTTTTAAATACCCAGTGTTAGCCAAGTAAATAATAAAGACATGTTGCGTTAAACGTAACAGCGTGATAACAATAAAATTTCTATTGTGTCTGGAGTACTGTCCGTAAAAGTGTTAACAAAAAAATTTTGATCCTTTATTGTACATATAACTTCATGTTATAGAGGCATAATATTTCCGTAATATCCGAGTTAACCAGCTTTTCTCTCAGAGATTAACGTTATCGGACCACTAATTCCTTCCATACAAAATGGAGTCCCATATTTATCACTAGTGGTCCCCTGCGACTTCGTCTGCGCGTTTGATTTCGCTGCCTCCCCTCTCTTCGCAGCGTGGTGTTCAATAGCCTGAACCTTTCTCGATAAATAAGCTATCAAACACAAAAATATTTTTTCGAATTGGTCTAGTAGGTCTTAAGATTAGCGCGTTCAAACAAACAAATAAGCAAAGAAACTCAGCTTTATAAAATATAGTCAGCATTTTAATATTAGTATAGATCGTTGGTTAGAACTTAGCCGAGGATTTTTTTTGTTTGTTTGTGAGAACACGCTACAACCAGGAACTACATTCAAGTACGGAAATCTCTACATGGTTACCCTGTAGAACAACCAGGTGGCGCTCGAAAAACGCTCGGACAAAATTGGTGTTCTTAAAAACACATTTTTTACGATTTATTTAAGATAAAGATACCCTTACGTAAGTTAAAAGGATATTTGAAGCAACAAAAAATCTGAAAGTTTAAAATATATCTACGCGAAATGTCAGAAATTTTACATTGTTGGTGGTAGCTAGTTTATTAAACGGAGAATACCAAAACCATCACACTACAACCCTCGGGAAAAGAGAGCTTCTCATAAATCAAAACGCGCGTTACGGGAAGAATAATACAATATCTTGTTTTCACCATCATCTTCTCCAATAATTATACCTGCTACACACTTATTAGTTATTATTACTCAACTACGCTTTATTAACACTTTAAGGCCCACTTGCTCAACACGATTTAACCCAGGATTAAGCTAATCCTAGCTTAAAAATCATTCTGTCTCTGACATTTTATGTGGCGTTAACAGTGATAGTATAAAGATTTATTCCAGAACTAAGTTTATCCTGATATATGCAAGTCCACCCAAGTGCCCTAAAAGTTTACGAAGAAAATTCCAGGAAATTGTTTTTTTTTACGTTTATTAAAAAATAAAAAAGCATATGTATTTATTTATTAAAATTACCAACAACTATTACAAAATATCTTGGGTAATAAAGATAACAATTAAAGTATCTGATCCATGCACTGTAAATTATAGATAAACATAGCTTGCACAATATATTAGTAAAAATAAAATAAAAATTAAGTTGTATAGTAAATAAAGTTAGTAATTCAAATTTGCACTATTATTTATTATTATATAAAAAAGACGTGTGGCACTCAGAGACTGCCGCGGTAAAGCTATTGCATAGCATTTTTATCAACTCATGCAATTATAATTGTTTATTTATGTTATTTATACAACAAATGCCAACTAAAGGGTTGCTGAACTAAATAGACAAGCGTGATATTTCAAAATGTCATTGAAAGTTCTGCTATTCATTGACAGATGGAAAAACTAAAAAGTGTCACCGCTGTGCCGGTCGGAGTTGTTAGGTTATTTTCGTTACGGAATTTCTGGATTCGGTCTCCACGCTCAAGGCCCGCGATAGAAGATATGCAATAGCTTAAAAACATAAACACTCGGATCCGAGTGGTCAGCACACAGCATGCTGGTGGCCCAGCACTTGCATCCGAGTGCTATTGTATAAAATGACGTCACCGTAAAATTGTCCTGGAGTGATCGGCACCGCTGGAATACGAGCACTCGGGCCCGAGAGCTCGGCACTAAATGTGTTAATGAAGTAATTAAAGTCTCGTACGTCGTAGTGGGAATATAGCGACAACTAGTAAAGGGAAATATCAATTTTAATCAATTTGACTTCATTTTAACTAATTGCTCGGTCGCACGGTTCTGTTATTAAATTCTATTGAGGCCAAAATTAAAGTCTAATTGGAATCAGTTCAGAAATCAAAGAAGCGACGAGTTGATTTCAATTATTTAGGCTTTACCACCTTTCTGTTGTAATTAGTTTCCGAAAAGGTTTTTTTATTTATTAATACACCAAATCAAAAACATATTACTTACATAAATATTTATTAAAATCGCATTATTAAACCAATGAGGTTTGTATTGACGCGACCGGAGTTGACGTTTAAATTAAATAATGAAATAAGTAGGTAAGAAATAAATTACATTCATTATATAATTACACAATTTAAACAACCAAGAGGAGGAATAGAAAACGCACATCTGCCAAAATTTAATAATGAGATTCCTAAAAGGTACAATTTTAACTTTCGTTTTATATTTTTCATATTTAAGCTATCGCGCAATTTGGAAGGTAACGTGTTTATCAGTCTTTGAATAATAAAACTCACCGTTCGCTCCCCGTACATGTTGTTTGCACGACTAGTCAGTAGCTTACGACTACTTACCGTAGGTATTCTATTATATATTACTAGCGGACCCAGCGAACTTTGCTTCGCCCCTAGCACCGTCCCGCCCCGGCCCCGTCTCGCCCGGCTTCGTAATTTTAAAAGTTAAGAAAAACACTATAATTGATCAGTTATCGAGCCGGATGAAAAAATGATCAAATTAATAAAATGGCTATAAAAAATAGAGGTTGGTGATAAAAAAGTAAAAATTTAGGGTTATATGTATTTTAATGCCACATTATAAAAAAATAAAAACAAAAATTTATGTCCAAAAATTAAAAAAAAAAATTAAGGGTGAACAACCCTTATCACTTAGGGGAATGAAAAATAAATAGTAGCCGATTCTCAAACCTACTAAATACGCATATAAAATTTGGTTTGAATCGGTAAAGCCGCTTCGGAGGCGTGCGGGAACGAACATTGTGACGCGAGAATTTTACAATGTTCTAACCACAATAAAGTACACTTTCAATATTGCAATAATTGTAAATATAAGTAATATAAAGTATGTATGTTTATGCTAAGCTATATTAGTAGGTACATTGGTAAAAGGTAAAATTGTTATTCTGATTATTGTATGTATTTTTCTTATTATGTTTTTAACCTAACATTTATTCATGTTTTTTTTAAGAATGAGCTACTATTTATTTAATTACTTTGTCACATTCAAAATGACACTTCCCTTTAGGACATTCTATAATAACTGTATGTACTAGTAGGTAGGTAGAAACAGTAACCCATATTACATATTCACTAATTGACTAATAGGCATACTAAACAGGACACCGTAAAATGTACATATTTTTAAACAAGGACTTGGGATGCAAATCTCGCAAAATTACATTAATTCTTAAAATCTAACTCATACAAAATGCAAGTTTAGGTTATGCATGAAAATATCTAAATACGCACTACTATCACTACTATACATTTAAGTAAACTTCATAACTTACCCAATCATGGGGTTTTAAACACACGACAACATTTATGGAAGCATTCGATTAGGTTTCGAGCAATAAACGAATAAATTAGATTCACTTTAACGTGGCACGCACACATAGAACGCGTTGCACACTGTCGTTGACCATCCGGACGCAAGTCGAATTCATCTGCCAGGTAATTCGCGGTGATACACGAATGCCTCAGCGCACGGCTAGTTCGTTGTCGGTAAGCAAAATAACAAATTACCCGTTCATTAGGATAAAAAAAGATGAGCGTACTGGTGAGTTGATGTTTAGCCCACTTCATTCAAAGGGAGATTTGTATCATGTTTTAAATTATGATGAGATTAATTATAACTTAGTAAATAATAGTATTTATTTAATTAAGTTTTAAATACCCAGTGTTAGCCAAGTAAATAATAAAGACATGTTGCGTTAAACGTAACAGCGTGATAACAATAAAATTTCTATTGTGTCTGGAGTACTGTCCGTAAAAGTGTTAACAAAAAAATTTTGATCCTTTATTGTACATATAACTTCATGTTATAGAGGCATAATATTTCCGTAATATCCGAGTTAACCAGCTTTTCTCTCAGAGATTAACGTTATCGGACCACTAATTCCTTCCATACAAAATGGAGTCCCATATTTATCACTAGTGGTCCCCTGCGACTTCGTCTGCGCGTTTGATTTCGCTGCCTCCCCTCTCTTCGCAGCGTGGTGTTCAATAGCCTGAACCTTTCTCGATAAATAAGCTATCAAACACAAAAATATTTTTTCGAATTGGTCTAGTAGGTCTTAAGATTAGCGCGTTCAAACAAACAAATAAGCAAAGAAACTCAGCTTTATAAAATATAGTCAGCATTTTAATATTAGTATAGATCGTTGGTTAGAACTTAGCCGAGGATTTTTTTTGTTTGTTTGTGAGAACACGCTACAACCAGGAACTACATTCAAGTACGGAAATCTCTACATGGTTACCCTGTAGAACAACCAGGTGGCGCTCGAAAAACGCTCGGACAAAATTGGTGTTCTTAAAAACACATTTTTTACGATTTATTTAAGATAAAGATACCCTTACGTAAGTTAAAAGGATATTTGAAGCAACAAAAAATCTGAAAGTTTAAAATATATCTACGCGAAATGTCAGAAATTTTACATTGTTGGTGGTAGCTAGTTTATTAAACGGAGAATACCAAAACCATCACACTACAACCCTCGGGAAAAGAGAGCTTCTCATAAATCAAAACGCGCGTTACGGGAAGAATAATACAATATCTTGTTTTCACCATCATCTTCTCCAATAATTATACCTGCTACACACTTATTAGTTATTATTACTCAACTACGCTTTATTAACACTTTAAGGCCCACTTGCTCAACACGATTTAACCCAGGATTAAGCTAATCCTAGCTTAAAAATCATTCTGTCTCTGACATTTTATGTGGCGTTAACAGTGATAGTATAAAGATTTATTCCAGAACTAAGTTTATCCTGATATATGCAAGTCCACCCAAGTGCCCTAAAAGTTTACGAAGAAAATTCCAGGAAATTGTTTTTTTTTACGTTTATTAAAAAATAAAAAAGCATATGTATTTATTTATTAAAATTACCAACAACTATTACAAAATATCTTGGGTAATAAAGATAACAATTAAAGTATCTGATCCATGCACTGTAAATTATAGATAAACATAGCTTGCACAATATATTAGTAAAAATAAAATAAAAATTAAGTTGTATAGTAAATAAAGTTAGTAATTCAAATTTGCACTATTATTTATTATTATATAAAAAAGACGTGTGGCACTCAGAGACTGCCGCGGTAAAGCTATTGCATAGCATTTTTATCAACTCATGCAATTATAATTGTTTATTTATGTTATTTATACAACAAATGCCAACTAAAGGGTTGCTGAACTAAATAGACAAGCGTGATATTTCAAAATGTCATTGAAAGTTCTGCTATTCATTGACAGATGGAAAAACTAAAAAGTGTCACCGCTGTGCCGGTCGGAGTTGTTAGGTTATTTTCGTTACGGAATTTCTGGATTCGGTCTCCACGCTCAAGGCCCGCGATAGAAGATATGCAATAGCTTAAAAACATAAACACTCGGATCCGAGTGGTCAGCACACAGCATGCTGGTGGCCCAGCACTTGCATCCGAGTGCTATTGTATAAAATGACGTCACCGTAAAATTGTCCTGGAGTGATCGGCACCGCTGGAATACGAGCACTCGGGCCCGAGAGCTCGGCACTAAATGTGTTAATGAAGTAATTAAAGTCTCGTACGTCGTAGTGGGAATATAGCGACAACTAGTAAAGGGAAATATCAATTTTAATCAATTTGACTTCATTTTAACTAATTGCTCGGTCGCACGGTTCTGTTATTAAATTCTATTGAGGCCAAAATTAAAGTCTAATTGGAATCAGTTCAGAAATCAAAGAAGCGACGAGTTGATTTCAATTATTTAGGCTTTACCACCTTTCTGTTGTAATTAGTTTCCGAAAAGGTTTTTTTATTTATTAATACACCAAATCAAAAACATATTACTTACATAAATATTTATTAAAATCGCATTATTAAACCAATGAGGTTTGTATTGACGCGACCGGAGTTGACGTTTAAATTAAATAATGAAATAAGTAGGTAAGAAATAAATTACATTCATTATATAATTACACAATTTAAACAACCAAGAGGAGGAATAGAAAACGCACATCTGCCAAAATTTAATAATGAGATTCCTAAAAGGTACAATTTTAACTTTCGTTTTATATTTTTCATATTTAAGCTATCGCGCAATTTGGAAGGTAACGTGTTTATCAGTCTTTGAATAATAAAACTCACCGTTCGCTCCCCGTACATGTTGTTTGCACGACTAGTCAGTAGCTTACGACTACTTACCGTAGGTATTCTATTATATATTACTAGCGGACCCAGCGAACTTTGCTTCGCCCCTAGCACCGTCCCGCCCCGGCCCCGTCTCGCCCGGCTTCGTAATTTTAAAAGTTAAGAAAAACACTATAATTGATCAGTTATCGAGCCGGATGAAAAAATGATCAAATTAATAAAATGGCTATAAAAAATAGAGGTTGGTGATAAAAAAGTAAAAATTTAGGGTTATATGTATTTTAATGCCACATTATAAAAAAATAAAAACAAAAATTTATGTCCAAAAATTAAAAAAAAAAATTAAGGGTGAACAACCCTTATCACTTAGGGGAATGAAAAATAAATAGTAGCCGATTCTCAAACCTACTAAATACGCATATAAAATTTGGTTTGAATCGGTAAAGCCGCTTCGGAGGCGTGCGGGAACGAACATTGTGACGCGAGAATTTTATATATAAGATGTATTATACAGGGTTTAACAAAATCAACTGCATTCCTTCACGGTGGTGATTCTGTTGCTAAAATACAACAACTTTTTGTACGGGACCAACATCGGGTTCCCAATTTTTTTTTTACTTCTCTATACAAACTGAAAACAGCTGTTCGGCGCTCTAGTATGGAAAGTGAAATATTTTTTTGGGATTACGATGTTAGTCCCATAAAAAAAGTTGTTGTATTTGAGCGTCAGAATAAGCCCTAAGAAGGAATATTGTTAATTTTATTAGACCCTATATACGAAATAAATTACAATATAATAATAATAATAATAATAAATCTTTATTGTCAGGTAAATTACAAATATATAAATACTTGCTACCATATTTGAATAATAATGAGTTTCGTTATCTCAATACGAGTCATCATCATTATCATCCCATATGCTTCCTCCACGATTAACCAAGCGACCGGTTGTGAGCGGTCTGCATCCAGTGTGATCCTGCGATCTTTACAAGGTCGTCCGTCCATCTTGTCGGTGTACGTCTCACGCTGCGCTTTTGGTCGAAAGGTCTCCAATCTAGAACTTTTCTGCCCTAACGGCCATCAGTTCTTGTTACGTGCCCTGCGCACTACCACTTAAGCATACTGAATCGTAGGGATATGTCCGTTACCTTACGTATCTTCTCGTTTCTGATTCGATCTCGTAAAGAAACACCAAGCATAGCCCTCCCCATCGCTCGTTGTGAATTGTTGTTGCTTAATACGAGTATTGAGAATTAAAATTTACAACCGCAGATACTAAAATCCGTTGTTTACTGTCAAACTATATAAGTTTAAAACAAACTATGTTGAAGTCAAGGTTAAATTGTTTTTATTTCCGGCAAAAACTAGTCTGAAGAGTGAAATAAAAGACTTTTCCTGATGGTAGTTTTATTTTTCAAAACTATGTAATGACAAATAACATTTTAATGTTTCCTGTGATCACGGATGCTGTAAAGCTTTTGAAACGTCAGGCGTAAAGTTTTGATTACATATGCTATGTCTATAATTTCAATGAGTAGAATTCGCGTAAAGTTCAGAACCAAATATACTGAACAGGCTTTTCCTAGGTACATTGTCTGCCATTCTTAGCTCGATCTAGCTAGACTCAAGAGTAAACCTATTTAAACTAAAATACATAGTTATCCAAGTTTTGTTACCAAAGTCAGTGGCAATGAGCAGGGCACATTGAGAGTAAAACTGGTGGCCATACGGGAGAAAAAGTTCTTGATTCTCTTGAGACCCTTCGACCAAATGCGGAGCGTAGGAGTCAACCAGCAAAATGGACAAACGATCTTGTAAAGATCTAAGGATCGCACTAGATGAAGACTGCTTGTGACCGGTCGCTGTGGAAAACCGTTTGGCTGTGTTCAGCAGTGGACGTCCGAAATGATACTCTGATAAGAAATTATATTAGAACTTAACATGACGGCTCTAAACACAAAATAATAATATGAGTAAATGCTACTTGATGTTTAGTTATCATGGTAACGCAACGCAATATTTTAAAATCTTATGAGGAAGTAGCGGAAACAAACAAACTCTACAGCTTCATAATATAAGTATAAAGTATGTGTTCACTGACTCGCTACCTTTTCCGCCTTGCACCACAAGAACAGTTTTCAGCAAGGTGAATCCGAACATTCCGGCCCGTACGGTTAGGATATACTTTTGACTTTACTTTTTAGGACCAATCTCAAGTTTGCGCAGCGTAATAATTCCTACAATAAGCCGACAAATGTAATATCGGCGCGGCATCTTGCTACAACGGCGATGAATACAGTAGACTCAGTTTCTTATTCTACACTCCAGCGAATTTCGCTTCACCTCGGCATTGTCCTGGGCCTCTATTTTTGAATCACTCGCTTAAATATGGCGTGTGATAATTGTTTGAAAACTAATTAAACATCTAGGACAATCACACGAATTATTGACGTAAGTACTTACAAAATTAAGATACATTTTTGCAAATCCCTCCCATGTGGATTTCAACTGATTTTCATTAGAAAATTCGACTTTAATAAATGATTTTCAGTCGCCTTCTTGATGCCAGTGATTCAAAAATAGGGGCCCTGTACCGTTACCATGAGTTTACTCGATAGCGACGACGGTTTAACTCGCTAGCGACGACGTAACTTTTTGTATGGAACATTTTAGTTCCGTCAATGACCGCTAGAGGCACTGTGCGATTTTTTATAGACTTTTTTACGTCGTCGCTAGCTAGTGAAACCGTTGTAAACTCATGGTAACGGTACTGCACCCAGCCTCCGAATTAAAGTTTGTTATCATATTCGATATCAAGGAAATCCAGCAATGTAAAAGTCATGGAAATTAGTACACCCTTTCTCGAATGATGTAACTAACACAACATGACTTACTTGTTTATATTCTCGTGATACCTCATGTAATTTAAGATGGCTTAGGTTGGATTCGACCAAACATAGGCTTACACGCGCGTAACTATACGAAGGGTAATTTTATTTCTTCATTTACTCGAGTAACTCTAAGTCTTTCTTCGACGTAAATATTTATTAAGAATTACTAAACCTCGCATAACAAAACGAATGAATGAACTGTATTTAATCCGGAAAATCAACGCTGCACTAAAGCAGTATGGTGCGAAAGTAAAAATCCTGTCAACTAAACAATGCCGTTGAAAGTATCAAACTGTCAAAACTTTTGGCCATTAGGCATCGCTTAAAAAATGCTTTAGAATAAAAAGGTACGCAATCCTTTTTAAGTCCGTTGAAAAAATTATGCTGAGATTTGTACGCAAAATAAGTACAGTCATGCATGTTTTATCCGAATTAACAGAAAATAATAATAATGAGTAAGCCTACCAGTATGTCACCCTATTAGAAAAACCAACAGAGATAAAATAATACGACTTTTATATGACTTGAAGATAGGCATGTTTATGAATGTGCTATTACTATTTTGTTAGTAAATGTTTCCTGAAACAGGAAATTATTGGATGATGCTTGTTATTTTTATTACTAAAGTTGATAGAAACATGTTACGATCAAC
Source organism: Pyrausta purpuralis (assembly GCA_963924145.1). NCBI lineage: Eukaryota > Metazoa > Arthropoda > Insecta > Lepidoptera > Crambidae > Pyrausta > Pyrausta purpuralis. Next base: position 10,096,526 of record OZ001666.1, read on the forward strand.
ATAACATTATCGTGAGATAGAGATAAGCAGAATTTAAAATGATATTTTTATTTCTTTGTCTGCTTAGCCCAAAGGTATGACTGGCAAATAATACAATTTGGCATTAAGTTCACCTTTAGTACAAATTTTAATTGTGCAATAAAGTAAAATTATTTTGAAATACAACTCCATGAATATTGTACAGTCCCGAAATAAAAATTGTTACAGTAAAAGTGGTATTGATAATTCCAACCAAGTTATTAAATTAAATAAAAATATTTTCAATATTGCTTTTTTGAGGTCAGAGGTTCAGGAGCAGCCCTCACTTGATATGTTTTGAAATTATTTTTGTTTTAATTTAATAAAACTGACTGAAAAGTCATGATGTGCTATATGTTTAGTATATATTGTATGTTGTGTATGTGCTATATATTTAGGCCTGGCCGTAAAAATAAACCTCAAAAACTGTCGGTGCACACTCTCGACCTTATGGCAAAACGTCGATCTATGGCACTGCAGACCTCCGTTAATGCTAAAAACTACAGGCAGCTCAATAGACAAATATGGAAGTCCCTGCGACACTACATTCGTTGCTGTAACACTAATAGTGTTAAAGAAACGATAGAGCGGAACCAAGGCTCCAAAGTGTTTGCAAGGGACATGTCTATTGGGCAAAGCCTGTTGACGGAAAGACGGAGGACGGCAGTGTAGCGTCGACGAAAGCAGAGGTTTTGAGGGAGATTGAAAGGTTCTATGGGCAGTTGTACACCTCAGTAGCCAAACCCGTAGATAGCTCGGCTGAGGCCCACGAGCTTTCCTCACCCGACACTACACCGAAGACATCCCGGACATCAGCCTCTACGAGATTAGGATGGCCCTTAAACAGCTCAAAAACAACAAGGCACCTGGCGAGGACGGAATCACAGCAGAGCTTCTGAAGGCGGGTGGAACACTGGTACTTAAAGTCCTTCAGAGACTCTTTAATTCCGTGTTGCTGGAGGGCATCACGCCCGAGGCGTGGAACAGGAGTGTGGTGGTGTTGTTGTTCTTCCACTGCGGAGAGGTGTGAGACAGGGAGATGTGATATCTCCGAAACTGTTCACTGCGGCATTGGAAGACGCTTTCAAGCTTCTGGAATGGGAAGGAATCGGCATCAATATTAATGGCGAAAACATCACACACCTCCGATTTGTCGATGATATAGTCGTTGTGGCAAAGACGCTTGACGATCTTGGCACTGTGCTCGAAGACCTTGACCGAGTCTCCCAACAAGTGGGTCTTAAAATGAACATGGGGAAGACGAAAATTATGTCGAGTTCCCATGTTGTACCCACTCCCGTATCTATTGGGAACTCAACTCTCGAAGTTGTCGACGAGTACGTCTACCTGGGACAAGTGATCCAATTGGGTAGGTCCAAATTCGAGAAAGAGGTCAAACGACGAATCCAACTCGGCTGGGCAGCGTTCGGGAAATTACGCAAGAGTGTTTTCTCATCTCATCTACCTCAGTGTCTGAAGACGAAAGTCTTCAACCAGTGTGTGTTACCAGTACTAGTATACGGATCCGAAACATGATCTCCTACTATGGGCCTTATAATGAAGCTCAAAATCACACAACGAGCGATGGAAAGGGCTATGCTGGGTGTTTCTCTACGGGATCGAATCAGAAGTGAGGAGATACGTAGAAGAACTAAGGTAAGGGACATAGCCTTGAGTCAGTTAATCAGTAAGCTCAAGTGGCAATGGGCAGGGTACATAGCGCGAAGAACTGATGGCCGGTGGGGCAGGAAACTTCTAGATTGGAGACCCTTCGACCAGAGACGCAGCGTGGGACGTCCACCAACAAGATGGACAGACGACCTTACAAAGATCGCAAGATCAAACTGGATGCAGACCGCTAGTGATCGGTCGCTGTGGAAAGCCGTGGGGGAGGCCTTTGTTCAGCAGTGAACGTCCTTTGGCTGATAATGATGATGACGATGATGATATGTTTAGTAGATAGGTTTCTAAACATATTTATTTTAAATATAAAATTTCTCCTTTTTGGTTTCTTATTTCCATCTTTATGAATACATAAAGATGGAAATAAGAAACCAAAAAGGAGAATGCCCAAATCTGCCCCACTCTAATTAAGCAGAGTATAAGCATGACATATAAACCAAAATTCGTTATTTATTTTTATAATTCATATTTGTTTGTTACGAAAAAAACTTTTGTGGGAATTTTATTTTCATTTTAATTGATTATTCAAATGACAAAATCCTATTTTGAATACAGTTAGCAGCACTTCAGGTGATACGAAAACAGCTTTTATCTTGTAAAGAACAGAGGCGGTTTTAAGGAATAGTCTGTCGTGCGACCATGTAAACATTTACAGGGACAGTTAAAGTCTTAAAATCATCACTGTTGTTTTAGTCAATGTGTTGCAAATGCAAAATACCTATTTAATAAAATAGATAACATTTTAGTTGTTAATTCTTTGTAATGGATCTGTGGGTATCAGAAATATAATTATCTTTACATGATGAGGATCTTGTAGGGCAATCGGCAGTATGCGTAACAAGTCCCGTAAATGATATAAAATAGAACTATATCCGTCCGTCATCATGATTGATACAATACAAAGTGGTTTATTTTCGTTGTTCATTGCTTCTTATGAAATGCAAATATTTTGGTCATTTGAAGCCACGAGTTGAGTTTTATTATTCCTCCACGTTAAGATTCTGTACTCTTTTGTGCAAGTGCTGTGCTGTCTTCATGACGAACGTTCATACGTTCACAATGCCAGTGCCTCGCTGTGTAAACTGTTCTCTTGCTCTAAGGCATCATCTGCTGCCTTATCAGTTACAAAGAGGCAAGCGATGCAATGTTTAGTATTCTACGCTCCTGGATAAGCATGGCCATTGTAAGTAATATACACTTTTGACTGCTGCCGATAGTAATTGTTAATAAAATGCAGTCTTTCTTGTGAAATGCTTATTATTAAAATGTAGTGATCATATATATGGACCTGTATATTATTTGAGTGTATAGTATTGTTATTTTTTCAGATCACTGAAGACAATCATCTCTGGCAAGAATGTTTTTTCATACTTCTTAACGAATCTGCAACCTCCTCTTCTGGAAGTCAAGTAGTACATGGAGTACTTAAGGGCACCCACAAGTGTGCCATGTATGTAGAAAGTCCATTATAAAAGCCAATATAGATTAACTTCCGGAGAATAGTCTAGAGAGGGATGTTTTTATTTTATGCATATTGTTTCATCAGGTATATATTTGCTTTCTTTATAAATTAAATGATTTAATTATAGAAATGTGTATTTTGAATTAATTAAACATTTGATTCCAAAAAACAGTTTTTAATTTCAGATTAACCGGCTTGAGAATGTCTGTTTAGGGCATTTCCACAGAAGCGACTGATTGACCGACTGGAGCAAAAAACCTACCTTTAAAATTGATTAACGTGTCTGAAAAAAATCACACGTATTTATACAACTCTTGGCCTGATGGAGAGCATATCAAGAAGACCACCAGGTTGTACATACGGTCTAAAAAAAATCGGAAATTTCAAAAACGGGCAGAATTTGGCCTAAAATGGAGTGTCCGGTTTCCAGAATTTACTCGTTTTCGTTTCATAACTTAAAATAATAAGTTGCTGATTATTATTCCTACATTCCTATAACAAGGAATTAATAATGAAGCCATATACGTGCTTACATATATCGTGAATCCTTTAATTTGAATACAGTGACACATTTTAATTTTGTCCGAGGCTTGTGCCTCAATTCGGTGAAATTTACTTTTATGTACCTGTAGCACTAACTATGCATAATAGGAACGCGCACTACTTGTTCCCGTCATCTGACAGTTGCGCTCGAGCGGACGAACAGTGTAAACGGGAGATCTGTAGCACTCAGGAGCAATTTTCAAAGGTACGAAAACGTTCGGTGTTTTTGGTACAGGGTAATTTCTCAAATCGGTGTGCCACCTCGATTATGTATCTTAAGTATTTTATGAGATTTGTGCTAAAACTATTGAGTGTTTAACAGCTTTCTATCGTTAGGTTTAGTAGAAATTACTGTTACTCATAACATTTTTGGATAATTTGATGTGTTATTTTCTCAATTCCATGGATCTCAATTCCGTGGAAAATGGTGCACTGAATTGAGAAAACTTACACCGAATTGAGGTTTTACTTTTATATTATTAATTTAGCTAATTGTTGTTGTTGATTATTGTTGTTTATCGAGAAAATCAACAGCACTTTTATTGCTATAACTCACGTTTTAATACATTGGGTATGGCACATTACAGATCTCCCTATAAATTATCAGTAAGTTAGTACAAAAATACTAACAAGTGTCTTAAAATTGACAAATTAACAATTCAACAATATTATATTATGAACGTACCTAACATATTCAATTTCCTATTTTATGTGATTAATTGTATTTAAATATTAAATTATTATAAAATATTTAATGTCATTAATTGAATTTATATATTAAATGTAAAAAAATACTAAAATTTACTAACAAACATGCTGCACCAAGTAGCTAGTTATGGAACCCCCTCGCCCTTCTGTGTTAGATTAGGGTTGCCTCAGCATATTTAAGGGCAAGCTCATGTATTTTATTATCGACTTAGCTGTTTCAGCCTCAACGGCCCGTGCCTGTATTTAGAATTAGTAAGCCAGTAATAAATCATCTTCGAATCGGTGCAGACATTACTCGCATTTTAATTTTAATTAATTTAGTTAGTTTTTAAAAACTCCCTACCCGGCTCCCGATACGTAACTGGCGCAGCCGGATCGGATTATTCAAGGAGTTTCCGCGTTTTCCCTGTGTGTCTAAATTCACAATTAAGGGAAATTGAAATAGCTCTAGCCTTAACTAAATTGTCAGTTTTACATCAATCCATAGTTAATTCGAAAGAATTACTAAATCATTTAAAATCGATAGCTCAATTTGCAAATCTTATGTATTTACCTAACGAGGTTTTAAATTAGAGGTTTTTTTTAAATTAGAGGAAACAATGTATGTCAAATCATACGTTAAGAAAGACAAGATAACATTAATAATGGAGATACCAATAACTGATAATCATACTTATAGTTATTATAAGATTTATTCCTTACCAATATTCCACGAGTCACAAAACATCACAATATCCATCTTTCCTGAATTTCCTTACCTATTGGCGAGAAAGTCTAATTACTTACCGATTTCCAAGCCATGCCGCGCGTTCGCTGCTGGCGACCACTTCTTATGTACTACAGACAACCAAGCTGTCTACCATGAACCTACCTGTGCGGAGCAGCTTATGCAGTTTGACAATACTCTCACACATTGTCACCAGCATCAAATTCAAATTGAAGAAGTAAGAATCCAGAGGGTTAATACCAACAATTGGATCTTGTATAGTCGAAGACCAACAAAGATAACTAGTCTATGTGATAACCACGACCAGAACAGTAAGCAGCCTATTTTTGGGACTTACCTCGTTACTATTGATGAACCCTGCAACCTAGAAGTCCTTGGACTCAAAATCAATCACCATATCTACGAGTCGCTAGATACCGCGAAACCGATCCCGATCATAAACTTACCTGTGATGCACGGTCATACGAATCTATCAAGCACACACGCACTAAACATGGTTGGAGTTAACCTGAATGGAATAAAATATATGTCATATGCTCTAAAGCACAGTGCGGAAGTGGAAAGTGTTTTGAGTGATAAAAAAGACATTAACTTCAGTGTTAATTTAGGTTATTTTGTCATATTATGATTAGTTATAATATGTTTAATTATATTCCCTTTATATGTGTTGCGTAAAAGGTTATTAAAATTTTTGCGAAATGATCGGAAAGATTTTGAAAATGATCGTTCTGATAGTTTCACTCTTAGGGAGGGAGGAGTTATGGAACCCCCTCTCCCTTCTGTCTTAGATTAGGGTTGCCTCAGCATATTTAAGGGCAAGCTCATGTATTTTAATATCGACTTAGCCGTTTCAGCCTCAAAGGCCCGTGCCTGTATTTAGAATTAGTTAGCCAGTAATAAATCATCTTCGAATCGGTGCAGACATTACTCGCATTTTAATTTTAATTAATTTAGTTAATTTTTAAAACCCTCCACCCGGCTCCCGATACGTAACTAGCTACTATCATGTGGTGAATTTGAACTTTCGTTCAGTTAGCAGAATGATTCCTTTAGCGCTTCAATTAAGTAAAGCAATAAAGAATAAGGATGAGAATAAGATATAAATATATACAATAAAGATAAAAAGACAAAATAAATATATAAAACAATAAAGATATAAATATATCGATGATAAATAGTATTGTGTTATCCTCTTTGAAAATTGTAATGTTTAAATTGTTTGAGTTTTAAAAACAAGACTGAATATTAGTTATTTCGAGTAATAAACATGTTGATCAGTTTTTTTATTTATTATTAACATTACAAAGAATTATTGATATAGACTTTCACATAAACTATTAAACCGATAGACCAGCAGTCAGTTAACATAACATAATTTTTTTATTTTGATCATTTAAATACATTATATATACACAATAGAATGCAATACAATACAATACATTAGATAATGTTGCATCTATTCTTAATTCGGTGATTCATTTTCTCAATTCGGTGCTTTCTCAATTCGGAGCCTAACTTTTCTCATAGATCAATCAACAAAATTAAGGCAAATCGTTATTTTATGTTTCAAGATGGAGTAAACTTCATTTTTTATTATTTAAACTACTACAAAATCCAAATTAAAAATCAACCACCGAATTGAGAAAAAAAGTGCCCTACTGTAGAAATGTCCTTTACCCTATTAAACAAATGTCTATAGAAGTGTGAGAGGACATGCATTACCCGACCCGAGTAGACAACAAGAGGTTGTGCTAGAAGCAGCTTCCACATCTTATCAAAACTTGGATGCTTCTATGTCTTCATCGAAAACTACCATGTAGTCACCAATACAAATACCACCTTCATTACCAACATTTCAATCAAATTTTATTACTGGTGTCTGCGCCAGCATTATTTTTAGACAATGTTTTTTTATAAATATGAAGATGATAAATAAATCATATAATTATAAGAGTTTTAATCATTTCTTTTAATGACTTAACTTGTAACATAATCTAGATACAGCAGGTATTGCAACAAAACTATCAATTATTTTAAGCGTTCAATAAATGATTGAAGGCAAAACTATGTATGTCCACACTTTCATTTTGAGTGATTTTAATTCTTAGACTACTCACATTTGGAGTGGTTGAATATTATTTTTATATGTTTTTTCATTAATACCTATCTTATTTACCTCTCATTTAGTATCTAGTAACACCTAACCTCAAAACTGAAGTTTGTATTTAATTATTAGGAAAACCCCACAACCAAAAATTTTTTTTAAGTTCATTTTATTTTATAACATTACTTCTCCTTTATTACCAATTTTGGTAGTTATACAAATTCATTTGTTGCGCAACCAAGCTCCATAGTAAAATGGGCATTCTCCTTTGCGCACGGACGGGAACCAATCATCATCTCATCATCTTTATGAATATAAAATATGACACTGTGAGTGTTACAAACACTCTAAACCATTAGTTAGCGAAGCGTCATCAATTTCCAAGTTGAATTTATTCTGTAACTAGCGGTCCCCCGCGACTTCGTCCGCGCGTTTTGAGTTTGCTCCCTCCTCTCCCGTCGCAGCGTCATGTTTAATATCCTTAAGCCTTTCTCGATAAATAAGCTATCCAACACAGAAATATTTTTGAAGTGAAAACTTCTTTAGCGGCGTTGAGCACTTCTGTGGGATGGGGGAAAAATGTGAAACTCGCGTCAGGACACGTGGGCTGATCGAAAAACCTTAAGACGGTTGGCGAAATTATGGATGTAAGTTGATTTTTCTGAGAGATAAACTTTTTAATGTAATTTAATATAATATAAATTGTAATGTTTGTGTACGATAGCGCAATAAATAAATATTGTATTCTATAAAAATATTATATTATTATTATTATTATTATTAATTATTATTATTATTATGATTATTATTATTATTATTATTATTATTGTATTCTATCACAAAAATGGTAGTACTTTTATATTGATAATAAGAGCAATTCATTCAAAATTATTCCCTAACTATTCCAAAAAATCAAAAATGCACAACGTTGATATTCAAGTTTTCCCTTCTGCCGGCACTCCCGGAGTGCAATTTTGTGTTTTTTTTTTCAAATCGGTCCAGCAGTTCCTGAGATAAGCGCGTTCAAACAAACAAACTCTTCAGCTTTATAATATAATTAGCGCAAGCGCACTTCGTACTTAAGCTGCGAGCATTATTTTGGGGCGGAGTTATGTTAAAGCTGTGATAGCTCCTAAGATATTTATTGGAATCAAATGATATAAAGGGCATTAAGGGCAAATTTGTTCTAAATGAAATGCTCGTGATGATGAATGTATTAATTTTGATAAGAATAAATATCTGTGTGTATAATACACCTTTAAAAATGATGCATTATTTTTTTACAAATTTATTAAGATAAAAAGGTTGTAGTAAGTCAACCATAAAAGATAGACTTATGCTGTCGCGGACTTTATTATAGAACTCTTAATGCTGAACAATCTTGTCATACATGATTTTTGTGTAACTTTAGCGGTTTCCGCAGCGTACGCAGCGGAAGCTTTCAAAAGGAATATCTTTCTCAAGTTTTCGCAACATTTTTCATTGCTGCTGTGGTCTTGTGAGTCGTATCTTTATGTTATATAGCTTAAAGCCTTCCTCGATAAATGGACTATCTAACATAAAAATATTTTTACAAATCGAACTAGTAGTTTCTGAGATTTTCGCGTTCAAACAAACAAACAAACCTACAAACTCTTCGGCTTTATAATATTAGTATAGATGAATAACTACTTGGCCCACTGTTGCATAAACAGACGGGTAGATGGCGCTAGACGTCACGCACAACGACATAACCATAAGAGACCACAAATTTCGCGACCGACAGCACGCACAGTGCGCAAATTCTTTGTTGCTTTTTTTTCATCTTTACGAATATAAAATATGAGACTGTGAATGTTAAAAACATTCTAAACCATATTTATTTTATTTCCCGTACAAAATTTTGATGACCCTTGTCACTTCAACGCTCCCCTGGGCGAGGATTTTTAGTATTTCCATCGTCTGGGCATCCTGAACACATGTGTTCCAAACACCTACAATGTAGATTGTTTTACTAAAAACTCCATTGAAAAACACTTATTTTATGTCTCCAGTTTCTAAAACAAGAAACTTTATCTATACTAATATTATAAAGCTGAAGAGTTTGTTTGTTTGTTTGTTTGTTTGTTTGTTTGTTTGTTTGTTTGTTTGAACGCGCTAATCTCAAAAACTACTGGCCCGATTTGAAAAAAATTTTTTACGTTGGATAGTCCATTTATCGAGGAAGGCTTTAGGCTATATAACATAAAGATACAACTCATAAGACCACAGCAGAAATGAAAAATGTTGCGAAAACGGGAGAAAGATATTCCTTTTGAGAGCTTCCGCTGCATACGCTGCGGAAACCGCTTAAGTTACACAAAAATCATGTATGACAGGATTGTTCAGCATTAAAAGTTCTATAATAAAGTCCGCGACAACATATGTCTATCTTTTATGGTTGACTTACTACAACCTTTTTTATGTTAATAAATTTGTAAAAAAATAATGCATTATTTTTAGAGGTGTATTATACACACAAGTATTTATTCTTATCAAAATAAATACATTCATCATCACGAGCATTTCATTTAGAACCAAGTTGCCCTTTATATCATTTGATTTCAATAAATATCTTAGGAGCTATCACAGTTTTAACATAACTCCACACCAAAGTAATGTTCGCAGCTTAAGTACAACGTGCGATTGCGCTAATATATTATAAAGCTGAAGAGTTTGTTTGTTTGAACGCGCTTATCTCAGGAACTGCTGGACCGATTTGAATAAATATTTTTGTGTTGGATAGCTTATTTATCGAAAAAGGCTTTAGAATATAAAACATGACGCTGCGACGGGAGGGGAGGGAGCAAACTCAAAACGCGCGGACGAAGTCGCGGGGGACCGCTAGTATGCTTATATTTAAACATTATGCGGTTTCCAAGTCCCAACAAATTTAGACAAAGAACAGGGCGTGATGTCATCCACATAATTTTTTACGGAAAATTTTAAACAAAACTCAGTCTTAAATTTTCGAGAAGGAAATGTGGGCCAGGATAATTTGGCGCAGGGTTCCTTCGTAAAACTCACGCCTAGAAATTAATTAGTTGGAGATTAAGAGCTATGAGTTTTGTGATTTATTGCCACCGCAGGCTTTAAGCTTTAAGGTTCCGTAGGGAGCCGGCCATTGGCGGGACCAAAATATTTCGAGCAGAAATAAATTGCCGGAGAAGCGAAGTGTTGGTTGAGCACTAAGATAACTTCCTTTAGAATTATGTTTGTTAAGTAAGTATAATAGTTTTGAAAATACACTTTTTTATTTTTTTCGTATCCCATTCAGCAAACCCTTTCATTTTATACCCATATCATGGAGGTGCATTTCAAATAACCAATCTGCCACCTTGGTGAAGCCGACATATTGGATCTGTAATGACGTTTCTTAGCTAGTTATGTATTGTCATCAGGACCCAGAGCGTGTGTAAAATTTCATCCTAATCAAAGACCGGTAAGTGGGTCAAATTATATTCCAAAATTTTCTAACATTTACTAGTAGAATCACCTAGTCCTTTTTGAGATTTTTGTTTGTTTTTTGTTGTTTTTAGCTATGATGGAACTAACATAGTTACTTAAACCATCTGCATAATGTTAAACACATTTTACTGAAAACCGCATTAATATTGGTTTAGAAAAACACGATCGAAACCAATTTTTTTCAACTCATTTAATAAAATACGAGTAATGCGCGAAACAACACACCAACCGTGTGCCGCGGTTCCGAACTAACCAATTTGACTGAACTAACCAACTAACCAATAATGACATGGGCGTCTCCCATAAATACTTAAATAGGTACATATCAACATCCATGACTTAAGTACAAATATTCGTGCTCATCACACAAACATTTGCCCCTCGCGGGATTCGAATCCGCGATGGGCAGCGTGATAGCCGGAAGTAGTAGTAATATTTATAAGAGTAGATATAAAATTCTTTTCAACTTATTTATGTACCAACAAAATACTTGGATTGTTAAAAAATTCTTGTGCGAAAGCGTGTTTAAATTTTATAGTTCGCATTGTTCTTTTTCTGTATTTTTTTTTCAAATAACACTAACCTTATTTTTTCATAACTCGTAATTCCGTTCCGTTTCACGCTTGTCAACCTTTTTTTAAATTTTAATTAAACGCGTTGTCTTTGTTTTTAGATGCTTTAGGAATCCCCGCCTTGCACAGTTTCAGTTTAAGTCAAGGTTTTTAATTATAAAACAACTCTGGAAACTCATAATGATTATTATGGCCTTGTTCCAGTAATATTCTTAATTCTTGTCTTTGTTGTGATAAAATATTTCCCTTACCGTACAGTTTCAGCATATTGTGTGGTTACTAAAGGCCGTGTTGTTTTTAGTTATTTATTAAAAAATATTTCACATTTAGTAAAAGCGTACTGTAGAGGTAATTAGTAGTTTTTTTATTTATTTACCTATTCACGATCTAAGATCATACATGCTGTGGAAGTATGACGTTGTTACTCCTTTTTTTTGTAAGACAAATAACAGATGACATTGAAAAAAATACCACCTTAAAAAATCTTAAATAACCGGCCAAGTGCGAATCGGACTCGTGCACTGAGGGTTCCGTGCCAATTCCACTTTAACCCCAAAACCTTTTTTAGGAAGAAATCACTAAAATCAGTTTGGGGTTAAAGTGGAATGAATGCGTAGATTATAAAATTTCGAGAACTATGGGTTATGGGGTTAAGTGGCATAAGCCGTTTTTTTAAGGTCGTTGAATTCTTATTAAAAAAATCGTCGTTTTTAGTTATTTATTAAGTTACAATTTACCAGATTCAAATAAAATACTAAAACCTTTTCCTCGGTGTAACAAATACTTTAGTGAAAACTGCATCAAAATTGGTCCAGCCAAACGCGAGATATTCGCGGACAAACATATAAGTAAAACTGAGAACTCCCTTTCTTTCTAAAGTCTTTACAAAAATCGGTTCAGCCAAAATGCGAGAGCATCGCGGACTACCATTCATAAAAACGTGATCTCTGGAGCCTAAGCACTTTTCAAAGGAAATCGCTTGCACACACGACACAAAAGCAAAAGACGACGCGAAAAGCAACCTATAACTTGTGATCAGGTGCCAGGCCTCGACCGTATACGTCAAACTGAGGACTTCTTTTTGAAGCCGGGTAAAAATAAAATAAGTGAAATTAGTATGAAGTCAGACAAATTGAAACAACGGATTTCCAAAGTCAAACTTGAACCGAGATATCAGGGCCCCGATTCTGGTGCAGTTCGAATTCGAAAAAAGTTCAGATTTTAAGTTTAAGGTTCTCAAGAAAACATAGTTTTTAAACAAACACCTTATCCCGTGAAGTAGTTGCAATCGGTATCCACGGTAAAAGTTCAATTGACGTGAGAATCGGGGTCTAGACTCAGACAAGTGTCCAACTAGTCGTATTTTCCATTCAGTAAAATGGAATGAATTTCCATTATCATCATATTCATTTAACAGACTCGGATCTACTACGTTTGCCGATTGAGACCATTAATCTTACAATTAGAGTCTACAAAGTTATTTCAGACATAGCCCAAATGTGACAGCAAATTTTTAATAATTTTAAGAAAAATTATAGTCCCCCTAGCCGGTTTCGACTACAGTGGCCAGTCACAACGACTAATGGACTGCGCGAGACGTATTATAGTGCACAAGTGTGTGCGCAAACACAGGTGCCCTCTCTACTCGTATTCCTCTCACTCTCATAGCTCGATGGGACAGCAATCTGACACGACCGGAGAGAGATCAGGCGCAGGACCAACGGCGTATTGTGCTTTCCAAGGCACGAGGTAGAACACCGCCAACTTCCAAACTCCGGGCTACCCTGAGAATTTCTGAACAGAAAAACCCAGGTTTATATTTTAGGCCCGACCCGGAGATCGAACCCGGGAACTCTGGCGCAGCCATCGCTTTAAAGTGTGACCCTCTAACCAGCCGTATGGCTTATCGAAGGTTCTGAATCGCCCTGCTGGTGGCAAATAAGGATGTGGTACGCACAGCAATGTATACCATCATCTACGGGCAACTGCAAGTCAACATATACACAGCGGTATCTTGTGCGGCTGTGATAAGTGTTAATTTAGACAACACTGTATCATAATGCATTTGTAAAAAAAAATTTGCTGTGCGACATAAGAGGAATCGAACCCCGTGTCTTACGCCATCCGGGCGTATGCCTATACCACTCGGCCAACCGTCACATACACAAGCCTGTTGAATTTTGCAAGCGCTTACTGTAACGCGTAGGCTGCGTAACGTCATCAATGTTGCGAGATTGCTCTCACAATATCCGAAGGAAATATTTTTACAAATATTTATAAATCGGATAAGATGAAGAAAGCCAATTTGTAATTACATTTTACTTGCTAATGTGATGGTGGCCGAGTAGAATAGGCATACGCCCGGATACCGGAAGACACGGGGTTTGATTCCTCTTCTGTCACACAGCCAAAATTTATTTTACAAGTGGATTTTATATTATTAAGTTTATATAGTGACAAAACACTATAAAAACGATGTAATTATAACACTGTATAAATGAAAGTGCTGGCGACTTTACAGCTTTATAAAGTAACTGTATTTTCTGATACATTTTGTCTGTGGCCTGACTGCCACCTCCACTGCAGGCCAGTTATAGCTGGTGCATAATTTATAAAATTTGCATTCCCAAACGATTTACATTTCGCCCGGGACCTAATGCAGTTTTAATGACCTTTATTATTTACGAAAGACACTTTGCATAAATTTTAAATCTACCCTCTAGTGTGGGACCGGAAATACACGTGCCATTTAGTGCAGTGTGTGTTAAAGATTTGATTTATTATACAGGGTGTCAGATATAGTGGCGTACGTGTATAGTCTGTGTAAAATGAATAAAGACTAGGCACTATCATAACAGTTAAATAGAGTCCATACTCTATTTAGTCATTAGTAGTTAAATAAAAAAAACCGGCCAAGTGCGAGTCGGACTCGCGCACTGAGGGTTCCGTGCCAACGTTAACTGAATTAGGGAATCTACTTACTTCCACTTAGTAGAATACCACAGTGTTTTGTTGATAGCAAGTATAACTTTGTTTTTCATAGTGTTTGCATGAAAACCAAAGTTATGTTTGCGGTTGTTGAAAATGAGTTATATCTCAAAAACTGCTCGTTCGTTTTCGACCAAACTAATTTTCGTTAAAAATATTTGTTAAGATTTACACAATATTTTTTTTACAAAATTTTACTTTTTACTTAGTTTAAAAGTAACAGAGTGGGACGCCTATTATACCACTTTGGAAGCGTCTATCTTTCAAACGTTAGATTTTAAAAGAAAATGGTTTTAGAAACCGCCCACCATCTAACTTCTAAACTAAGCAAGTGCGGACGCCCATTTAACCACTTTGGAAGCGTCTATCTTTAAACGTTAGACTTTTAAAGAAAATGCTTTTAGGAACCTTAATGTCAATTTCAAAGTCCTATCCATAGACACCCTACACGCACGATATGGGAGCCCCCCTTAAATATCATTGTTTTTTTATTTTTGGTATAATAATCGTAAAGCGGTTCACAGGATACATGTCCCTACCAAATTTATACAGTGTTATGCTTATAGTTACAGAATAGAGCGGCTGTGACATACGGACGGAAAGACAGACTTGACGAAACTATAAGGGTTCTGTTTTTTACTATTCGGCTACGGAACCCTAAAAAAGAAGCATTTCCACTTCAGACATTATAACTTTTATGTAAATATTGTTGCTAAATAACTGGGTTCACTCGAAAATTCGTACCCACAGAATAATATGAGCGCATGCATTTTATCCACTTGCACAAATTAAGTGTCCTATTTATCCACAGTTCATTACGCGTTGTTAACAAAACTGTCAAAACTTATTCAAAATTATTAATTCACCTAGTCACTAAAGTATGTTCCGGCAAATTCCGTTTCAAAACCTGTTTGTTTTAAGTTTGCACGTTTAATTGTATGTAAAACAGAAAACATACACATGGACTCGTTAGAGGAGGCAAGGGTTGTCACCTGACACTGTGAAACAAGATATGGGAATTAGAAATAAGGAGTGGTTTTTGTCTTGAAGTTGGATTGTGGTATTGGTAAAAACATACAAATACATTAATATAGAGTAGTGATACCGAAGTGAAGCAACCTACAGCGCGGTCGTGTTTGAATGGTTGACCATTCCGACCATATAGTGACGTACATCACGTGCATCTCCGTGCTTCGGAAGGCACGTTAAGCCGTTGGTCCCGGCTAATATCGGTTGATATTAGTCGTTAAGCCTAGTCAGAGGCCTTATGGGCGGCTTTGAGCCTGCGGGGTGGAGCATGGCTCAAACTACCTCATAGTTGAGGTAAGGCCTTTGCCCAGCAGTGGGACGTTACAGGCTAACTTTACATTAACATGGTATGTATACACTTACTAAATTTTGCACATGTAAATTCTAACGATACCTATCACATAAATAAGTATATAAGATATAATGGTTTCATTAAAGATGTTTTCTGTCATCATATTATGTTGTTTATGGTGTGCAATAAAAATATTTATTTTTGTTAGTATAACATGTCGAATCTTCCTTTACTAAAGTCGGTAAAACAGCGGTCCTGCGCGACTTCGTTTGCCAGATTTAGCACACCTTCAGTGAATGACTGTAGGGCATGCCAAATGAAGTTGAATCCTACACTTTTTATGGTGTTACGACAATGGCGTTTATTGTAATAGCAGTGTGTTCCATTTAAATTAAAAGCCTTGAAAGCTCCAAGAAAATGGTAATCATAAATATGGTATACTTCGAAAAAAATACTTGTCACTGTTTGGGCCATCATGTATAAATTGTGATGTATTCCTTGAAATTTGAAACCATTTGTATGAGTGGCGTCAATACGTGGAGCAAGAAATTTGTTCGTGTTGTCAGAGCATACGCTAGTAATAGTAGTTTAATGTTGACAACCCTATATTGTTGTAAAGGGTTGTTTACTATCATACCAACCCAATTTACGTTGTACCTGATACCGGAAAACTGTGAAACATGAACTAAAACAATTACATTTTAAACTGTTATTCGCTATTTATATGAAGAGAGTAACATATCTATTTCGATGCAAGCAAAGTATAAAAAGTTTTAGTATTGTTTTTATCAAAACTAATATCCTTTTTACCATTATTTTACACACCTATACAAACTTGCAAAATTCAACAGGCTTGCCAAGTGGCATAGGCATACACCCGGATAGCGTACGACACGGGGTTCGATTCCTTGTCTGACACAGTTGTTTTTTTCAAGTGCATTTTATATCATTTGTACTATTTTATTATTATTAAAACCTTATATCATGATATTGCTAAATTACCTTTATGAATTTAAATTAGTATAATCGGTATTATGGACGCCTCAGCGGGTGAAGGCCTCCTCCATCTCACTTCATGCTTTCCTATCTTTTGCCTTTGTCATCCAATCCTTAATAGCTTTTCTTATTATTTCGTCAACCCATTTTTCTTTTGTTCTACCTCTTTCCCTTTTTTTGTTGGTCCTTGCCAAATAGTTACTCTCTGTGTCCATTTTAGGGCTCAGTCACCGAATGGCAAAAAACGGAACCCTTACAGTTTCGTTTGGCACTGAACCATCAGTGCGCAAGTCCGACTTCCACTTGGCCGGTTTTTCCTTATATGGATAATATGCGTGCAATATCTGCTTGCTTATTATTATTTGTATACGAGATTCAATTATTAATTTGTCAGAAAGTGCATTTGCATTTACAGTGAAACTCTTACCCCCTTATTCCAATTACTCGGTATAATGCTTAGAACCATACAATACTCGTAGTATTCATTGATCAATTCAAAAATAAAAATTACAGACCCCTCAGCCGATTCCGACTACGGTGGCCAGTCCGACACCTAGCCGATTGCGCGGGGCATATAATAGTGTACAAAAGTTACCCGGAGATAGAAGCCGAGACCTCTAGCGCAGCCATCGCTTTAAAGTGCGACTGTTGTAACCGCTGCGCCAAATTTTTTGACAACATTCGATAACAGAGGTACACTTATATTGGTCGGGTATATTATTTTTCGTTCAAACTGGGACTATCTTTGTTTATAATAGAGTCCCGATTTTTACTACGATGACCAGTCAGAACGACTAACCGACTGCGCGGGACATATTATAGTGCACAAGTGTGTGCGCAAACACAGGTGAACTCTCTTTTCTTTTCACTCTCATAGCGCGATGGGACAGCAATCTGATACGAGCGGAGAGAGATCAGGCGCAGGACCAACGTCTTTACCAACCAACGCCTTTACGTGCTTTTCCGAGGCACGGGGGTGAAAGACCGCCAACTTCCAAACTTTGGGCCACCCTTGGGCAAGAATTTCTGAATAGAAAAACTAAGGTTTATATTTTTGGCCCGATCCGGGGATCGAAACCGGGACCTCTGGCGCAGCCGTCGCTTTAAAGTGCGACCCTTTTACCGCTGCGCTACCGAGGCAGTTTTTTATAATAAGTGGGTTAATTACTATAAATAATAATTCTTTTTTTTTAATTTCTTGAAGCTCCAAAGTCTGATTTATGAAGTTTGATTTATAACGTTTCTATACATTTTATTTACGAGTACATCTGATTGTTTTATGAACGTTTCTGACGCTAATTATTTTCTCGCCTCTTCAAAGCTTTGAACTCGATAAATATTCTATTTTGTTGCATCTCCGTTATTGACTAAAGCTGGTTAGCTCGTGTGTACGGCCTTACGCTGCAAAGGGCATCTCTATCAGCTTAATTTAAGTTATATACCGCCAAGGAGATAGACTTTACGAACCCACACTATACTGCAGATAACTTGATTACTATTGATATAACCTTACAGTGGAATATAGTAATGTTGCAGTCACGGGTGAGGATGAGGCGTTTCAAAAAATGACTAGAATTCAATTTTTAAAAAATGTGTTTATTGTAACTTATATATTATTAACGTATGCTAAACGTATCGTTACAGGTATAACATTGTCTTTAATTGGAGTTTTTGTTAGACGTTTCCTACACAAAAGGATAAAACTTTTATTCTAAAACGAAGTCGTCTTTGTTGTACAAAAAAAAAACATTGTCTTTATGAGGCGGCAGATTTAGAATGCTTATTTATTTGTGGTGTTGAATAAAGGTTTCCGTAAAGATTGTAGTCTCGATGCTCATATTTACATGCTAAATGATGTCTGAAACAGCAATTCCAAGAAGTTTGATTTTATACTTACTTAAGACAAAATTGTTGAGTTATTATAATTAAAACATATACGCCTGACAACACACCAATTATCGTGGTTTCAAAGTAAGGAAATTCCTTCCTAGTGTTACGAATTAGACAACGATTATGACGTGTACGTCTCCCATAAATAATTAAATACATGTAAACATTTATAACTTAGGTCAAAATGTTCGTGCTCATTACACAAACATTGGCATCTTGAGGGATTCGAATCCATAACAGCCGGCATCGTCAATTATGTTGTCTTGTTGCGATCTGTGCTTAGTATTTTTATCAAATATCTAGCTAGATGTCAAACATCCGTCGAAAAAAGAATAATAAAATGGAAATTTATGGTAATAATTCCAGACATTTTCTCAAACTACTGATCCTCCAAATTGTCTACGACGTGAAATAGACTACCGCGCCACCCGGTCCTATCTCGATAGTACCAAGACCGACAATCAGCGGGTCCAAATTCGATTCCCGGCAAATTGTCTGTCTGTCTGTGGATGTAATACAAGGTTTATCGCAGCCTTTACGTAGCTCGTGAAGTACAGAATGAACACTCATTTGTGTTGTGATCATGCGTAATTCTGCCATAGAATTTCTCAAGCAAAATCATCTAATCATTCACTTACCGCTCGCTAGTGTAACATTATTTCTTAGTTATTTCCTTACTGTACTGCACAATTGTACATTTGGCGAACTTAATGCCTTGGGATACCCTATACCAGGCAACTCAAGTACCAAGGTCTAAGTTACACACAATTTCTTACTTGTGAATTGTTTTTAAGTATTTACAGTTCACGAAAACCCATCGTTCTAATGGGATTTTCATCTGGAGCTCCAAGATTGTACGAGACAATCAGTTTTTATAGAAAAGCCTTTATTTATTTTAAATAGTTTTATTGCACTGTAAGTTGTAAATTTAATATATTTTTTAATATAAATATGCATCAGACGCACCAATTGTCGTGGTGGTTTCGAAGTAAGGAATTTTCTTCCTTGTGTTACGAATACCAGACAACGATTATGACGGGGGCGTCTCCCATAAATACTTAAATACATATTAGACATCCATGACTCAGGTACAATTTATTCGTGCTCATCACACAAACATTTGCCCCTTGCGGGATTCGAAACCGCGACGGCCGGCGTAAAAGTCAGGAGCTCTAACCAATACACCAAACGCGTCGTCATAAATTGGTGACTTAAAGCCTTAATAAAGGCATTCAATCAGCCAACCGCTTCTAAATTCGATTTATGTATTCGGGCAGCAAGCAGGCCGTTCTTTTCTACCTACGCCATAGTGCTCAAAGAAAATTGTGTCAAATGGCTGCTTTATCTTTTGGAAAAAGCGATTTTTCGACCAGTACGTTTGAGTGGGCCTTGATATTTTCAGTGATAACAAAAATGGGAAAGTTCCATTAAAGCCTTTATTGAAAATATTTACCGAAGAGATTATCTCAGATCTCTTATTGCCGGTGACAATAAGGGCTTGTTTCACCATCGACAAATAAGCACTAACTAAGTATCTGACTGATAACACTATCCAGACGTTGTGAACTAGGCCGTAATTTTAAAAAAAATATTAATAAAAGTTAGTAACTATATTAGTAAAAAAAGAATTATTAAATGGCAAATCAGAAAATTGTGAACTGATACTTGCATTTAACTTTTTTTTCACTGACTTAAAAAAAACAGGTTCTCAATTTGACCAGTATGTTTGTCCGCGAATTGCGGTTTTCACTAAACAAAATATATTTTTTTTTCATGAAAATTGAATCGCCTTCAATAAACACAAAAAGGACTAAAATAACGCTTATAGTAGAAATAAACTTATTTGGAGTCGATGCATCATATCAACCTTAGCGGGCAGCAGCAGTCTACGTACGCACATCACATCATGCACCGACTTCAAATGAGTTTGTTTCTTCTATTAGCTGTACTTTAGTCCTTTTGGTGTTTTTTGAACTGATAGATAATGCCTTAAAGCATCCCTGAATTTTATAACTTCAAGTGCAATAACGTTTTCAATATATAAATGATATGATTAGTTCCACAATTTTATGTATATCACTTGTAAAAACCAACTGTATCAGATCAACCATCAAGGAATCGAACTATACAATTACGCATAAGCCCGGATAGCGTAAGACAAAGGTTTAGATTCGTTGTCTGACACAATTGCTTTTTACAAGTGCAATTTATAATACTTTCGTGCGAACAAATGCGTGATCATCAAACGTTAGACTTTTAGAGAAAATGGTTTTAGGAACCTCGATATCATTTTAAAAGACCAATCCATAGGCACCCTACACGCAAAGGGGTTTTTTTTTTATTTTAGTTTCATGTATGGGATATATAAATGCCCCGCCCTTATATTTCATTATTTTTTGCATGAGAGTCCTATAGCGGTAAATAGGATAAATGTTCCTACTAAGTTTCACCTGTGTAATACTAAAAGTTTCAGAATAAAGAGGCTATGACAATCAACGGTCAGACAGGCAGACTTGACGAAACTATAAGGGTTCCGCTTTTTGCCATTCGGCTACGGAACCCTAAAAAGGAGGTAATAAATTCAATATGTTTTGACGACCTCTGTGGTGTAAGTGGATGAGCACGCTGGGCTTCAAGGCGTCGCCGCTCCGAGGTCCCGGGTTCGATTCCCGGTCGGGTCAATAAACAAATCAAAATTTTCTACATTGTCTCGGGTCTGGGTGTTCTTATTTAGTTCAATCATCATAAGCAATCTTTAATAAAAATAATGTTAATTAAACCCATAGCTACTGTAAAACTGGAACACAAGCTTACAATCACTGTCGCCACTCAATATTCTAGCTCAAACAGTAGTGGACAATATTTGCTTGTCAACGTCTGTTCTGGGGCAGCCGACACGCGACGCTGTGACATAGTGTTGTACAACTGATAATACATCTTTCAGAAGCGCCAGTCTTGATTTTGCCTAATCTTATTTAACTCGTTCTTAAAGAAAGTCATGTTACTAACACCACTTATACCAGTACCATTACCAGTTACCATTTAGAAAATGTATCGGGAAAATGATTAGGCTTGAAATTCTTTCAATTCGTTGTATGTCAAAATTGAAACCGTCAAATTAGCATTGTTTGAGCGGTTAATGATAAAGCTAAACGACCTCTTCTTTAGTAATGTAATAGTTCATCTTTACTTGTTTCTGAAGTTAACGCGAATATTTTTATTAGATTTTTGAATATTTATTTGATTATTGTTACTATATTCCTACTTTCTATTGTTGTTTTTTTTCACTGCACCCGTAGCCATCTTTCTGCATGATCTAAAGGTTTGACTGGCAGAGAATGTTTTCAGCATTAAGTCCACTTTTGTACTTTAAATTTGTGCAAAAAGGTCTTTAAATAATAAATAAATATTTACTCATGGAAAGAAACACTATTCTACGGACTAATTTTCGCGAATATATTAAACTTTATCCCGACGTTTCGAACATTTTACGACGTTTTCGCTGTGTACGCTGTAAAGTTTTCGAAAAATCGGATGAAATTTAATAAATTCGGAAAAGTAAATCCGTAAAATTGTGTTCTATTCCATACTTAATCTTTGACGGATCACTAATAGCTAATAATTTTGCGATATCTTTTCCCTGATATTCATTTGGCCGTATCATTTTCACGTCACAATATTTGCAGTCCCATTATAGTACGAGAATAGTAAAGCAAATATGTTCTTACTCTAAACAGACGCGGTTAATACAAATAGAATGTCGAACGTGATAGAGCTAATACTTAGCATTAGTTAAGTAAATAAATATGAATGGAGAACTCGCGAAGAAGTATTAATCACGACGTATATTTGAACATATGAATAAGTTCAAATTGTTTTTAATAAAATAAATAATAATAATAAATAAATATCCTTTGGACATTCCCACACATCGCCATCTAGTCCCAAAGTAAGCTACTCAAAGCTTTTGTTATGGGTGCCAGACAACGGATATAATACTTAAATACTTTTTTTTTGTAAATACATACATGATATACATAGAAAACACCCAGACCAATACAAACAGACATGTTCATGCACACAAATGTTTGTATTGTGCGGGGATCGAACCCGCACCCGCTGCGTAGTAGGCGATTTCTCGACCACTACACCAGACGGGTCGTCAATAAAAATATTTTGACAGCGTCTCTGATTACGTCATAGATACAGGACCATGTAATTTTTTTTTTGCAAATCAGTTTTTGAAGTGAAAACTTCTTTAGCGGCGTTGAGCACTTTTGTGGGATGGGGGAAAAATGTGAATCTCGCGTCAGGACACGTGAGCTGATCGAAAAACCGTAAGACGGTTGGCGAAATTATGGATGTAAGTTTATTTTTCTGAGAGATAAACTTTTTAATGTAATTTAATATCATATAAATTGTAATGTTTGTGTACGATAGCGCAATAAATAAATATTGTATTCTATAAAAATATTATATTATTATTATTATTATTATTGTATTATTATTATTATTATTATTGTTATTATTATTATTATTATTGTATTCTATCACAAAAATGACAGTACTTTTATATTGATAATTAGAGCAATTCATTCAAAATTATTCCCTAACTATTCCAAAAAATCAAAAATGCACAACGTTGATATTCAAGTTTTCATTTCTGCCGGCACTCCCGGAGTGCAATTTTGTGTTTTTTTTATTTTTTTATTTTTCTTAACATATTTTTTTTAAAAGCGCCCTGCCATGGTTTTAAAGATCCCTCCGTCATTGGCTACGTCACTCTCATTTCAATGACCCATTCTTCTGTGTCTCGAATCTTAATCCTAATTAATTGAAAATAATATACAGGGTGACTTTTTTATTTTAAAAAAAAATCAGCTGTTCCATACAAAAGTTCAATTGGTGCGCGGTCAAAATGTACGGAACAGCAGATTTTTCTTTCTCGATTTCACTATTGCCCCCATAGTAAAAGTTGTTCATATTCATCAGTGGAGTCTTTTTACAAAATATCGGTACTGATAAAAAAGTCACCCTGTATATGAAAATAAAATTATCATGGCCAACCAGAGAAAGCTCATACTGGTCATCATAGAGGTTTTCAATTTCGACAGTAAATGTAAGTACAGTGCGTCAAAGATCTTCAGGCTGATAGATGACATTAGCAGGGGGCACTAGCATTCAATCAGGGTAGCATATTGGATTTGTTGATAGTGTAGGTATAGAAGTCTTGACATAAAGATTTAATTTGGGTCGATATTGGGTTGCATAAATTTTAGGAATCATAATAGGACTGCGTAACGTTTTTGGCATACTCTTCATTTCGCATAACGTTCATTTAGAATAAATTATTAGGCCTAATTTATTTCCGAATAACTTCTGTTTCGTTACCATGAGTTTTCTCGATAGCGTTTACTCGCTTGCGACGACGTAACTTTTTGTACGGAAAATTTAAGTTCTGTCAGTGACCGCTAGAGGCGCTGTGCAATTTTCCATAAACTTTTTTTACATCGTCGCTAGCGAGTAAGACCGTCGGAAACTCGGTACTTATCATAATGGTACATCCGCATAGAATGATTAGATGTTATTAGAATCCGCATAAATGTTATTGGAATCGTCATTCTAATACACTTATTCATAATCACTTGACACAAATTATGAACGATAGAAAGAATATAAATACAGATTCTTTTAGGAAGCACAAAAATATTGAATTATTTTTATTTTATTATTATTACATTTACAGTCACTTGTCATTTCTTAAAGCGTTGCTAAGCAATACATATAGGGTGCTTAAAGTATTTTTATATAGTGTGTCTGCAACATGCCCCAGCGCAAAAAATGCCGTCAGGCATTCTTGTTATACTAGTACATAGGAACTATAAAATACAAAAACGGAAGTGTTAGGTCGCTGGGTCTGCGAGTCAGTCAACATTTAATTTAAAGTCGATGTCCTGTCACGGTCGCCACAGTATGAACGATAGAAAGAATATAAAAGCAGATTATTTTAGGAAGCAAAAATATATTTTATTATTACACAGTTACAGTCACTTTTTTTCACTTGTCATTTTTTATAGCGTTGCTAAGCAATACATATTATAGGGTGTCTAAAGCATTTTTATAAGGTGTGTTTGCAACACAAGTTATGAACGTTGGTATACTTCTGTCATCGCTAAGTATCCACAATAACACCTATTTCAGAATTTTTAGTATTTTTTTAACATAAAGCAGTTGATGAAGAAACAAACGTGTCAATAGAATAGATTGTAACGGGATTGCTGCCATTTACCTTATTTTTGGAACTCAAAGCTCCAAAAATAAGGTAGCTTTAACCACTACACTAAACGCGTTGTTCATGAGGAGGTCTTTACTTTAAGAGTTTATTTGTTTATTTATTACTATATATAACACAATGCAAAAGTGTAAAAATAATATATTCTTGTCTTATTAGTTAATTTATATATGTCTTTAAATAACAGGGAAAGACACACATCTTTTTTTAAATCGCCTTGTGGCTGAATTGGAACGACTCTCTAAATTCTTGTGCCGTATAAATTCAGAGGATCCGTATTATTTCTAAGTAGACTCTCAAAGTCTCAATGGGGTCCCCAAGGTCCCTTTGCAAGATGATGAGGCCCTTAACGTTTCAATTCCCCGTATAATCTCCAATCGGTCATACCCACGTACGTTCTGCGATATTTCTCACGTACCCCCGCTTTTATAAGCCGGTTCATTCACAATGCAGTTTCGGGCTTAGCGACTTTTCTGTGTGATAAGCGAAAGCGGGTGGGAATTTCGTAAATTATGTAATTTGATGAGAACATTATATGGGCATTTCTACAGAAGCGACTGATTGACCGACTGGAGCAAAAAACCTACCTTTAAAATTGAATAACGTGAGCATATCATGAAGACCACCAGGTTGTACATACGGTCTAAAAAAAAACAGAAAGTTCAAAAACGGGCAGAATTTGGCCTAAAATAGAGTGTCCGGTTTCCAGAATTTACTCGTTTTCGTTTCATAACTTTTAAAATAATAAGTTGCT
Source organism: Pyrausta purpuralis (assembly GCA_963924145.1). Lineage (NCBI taxonomy): Eukaryota > Metazoa > Arthropoda > Insecta > Lepidoptera > Crambidae > Pyrausta > Pyrausta purpuralis. The sequence goes on from OZ001666.1 coordinate 10,122,070, forward strand.
GATTATTATTCCCACATTCCTATAACAAGGAATAAATAATGAAGCCATGTACGTGCTTACATATATCGTGAATCCTTTAATTTGAATACAGTAACACATTTAAATTTTGTCCGAGGGTTGTGCCTCAATTAGGTGAAATTTACTTTTATGTACCTGTAGCACTAACTATGCATAATAGGAACGTGCACTTCTTATTCCCGTCATCTGACAGTTGCGCCCGAGCGGACGAACAGTGTAAACGGTAGATCTGTAGCACTCAGGAGCAATTTTCATAGGTACGAAATCGTTCGGCGTTTTGGTACAGGGTAATTTCTCATATCGGTGTGCCACCTCGATTATGTATCTAAAGTATTTTATGAGATTTTTGCTAAAACTATTGAGTATTTAACAGCTTTCTATCGTTAGGTTTAGTAGAAATTACTGTTACTCATAACATTTTTGGGTAATTTATTCTTGGTATTTATTCCATGGATCTCAATTCCATGGATCTCAATTCCGTGGAAAATGGTGCACCGAATTGAAAAAACTTACACCGAATTGAGGTTTTACTTTTATATTATTAATTTTGCTAATTGTTGTTGTTGATTATTGTTGTTTATCGAGAACATCAACAGCACATTCATTGCTATAACTCACATTTTAATACATTGGGTATGGCCAATTACAGATCTCCCTATAAATTATCAGTAAGTTAGTACAAAAATACTAACAAGTGTCTTAAAATTGACAAATTAACAATTCAACAATAACATATTACGAACGTACCTAACATATTCAATTTCCTATTTTATGTGATTAATTGTATTTAAATATTAAATTATTATAAAATATTTTATGTGCTTAATTGAATTTAAATATTAAATGTAACAAAATATTATGAAGACATAATTTACTAACAAACATGCTGCACCAAGTAGCTGGTTAAGGAACCCCCTCGCCCTTCTGTCTCAACGGCCCGTGCCTGTATTCAGAATTAGTTAGCCAGTAATAAATCATCTTCGAATCGGTGCAGACATTACTCGCATTTTAATTTTAATTAATTTAGTTAGTTTTTAAAAACTCCCCACCCGGCTCCCGATACGTAACTGGCACAGCCGGATCGGATTTTTCAAGGAGTTTCCGCGTTTTTCCTGTGTGTCTAAATTCACAATTAAGGGAGATTGAAACAGCTCTAGCCTTAAGTAAATTGTCAGTTTTACATCAATCCATAGTTAATTCGAAAGAATTACTAAATCATTTAAAATCGATAGCTCAATTTGCAAATCTTATGTATTTACCTAACGAGGTATTAAATTAGAGTTTTTTTTTTTTAAAATTAGAGGAAACAATGTATGTCAAATCATACGTTAAGAAAGACAATATAACATTTATAATAAAGATACCAATAACTGATAATCATACTTATAGTTATTATAAGATTTATTCCTTACCAATATTCCACGAGTCCCAAAACATCACAATATCAATCTTTCCTGAATTTCCTTACCTATTGGCGAGAAAGTCTAAATACTTACCAATTTCCAAGCCATGCCGCGCGCTCGCTGCTGGCGACCACTTCTTATGTACGACAGACAACCAAGCTGTCTACCATGAACCTAACTGTGCGGAGCAGGTTATGGAGTTTGACAATACTCTCACACATTGTCACCAGCATCAAATTCAAATCGAAGAAGTAAGAATCCAGAGGGTTAATACCAACAATTGGATCTTGTATAGTCGAAGACCAACAACGATAACTAGTCTGTGTGATAACCACGACCAGAACAGTAAGCAGCCTATTTCTGGGACTTACCTCGTTACTATTGATGAACCCTGCAACCTAGAAGTCCTTGGACTCAAAATTAATCACCATATCTACGAGTCGCTAGATACCGCGAAACCGATCCCGGTCATAAACTTACCTGTGATGCACGGTCATACGAATCTATCAAGCACACACGCACTTAACATGGTTGGAGTTAACCTGGATAAAATAAAATATATGTCATATGCTCTAAAGCACTCAAAACACTTTCCACTTCCGCACTGACATTAACTTTAGTGTTAATTTAGGTTATTTTGTCATATTATGTTTAGTTATAATATGCTTAATTTTATTCCCTTTATACCGGGTGAAGAATAAGGATAAGAATAAGATATAAATATATACAATAAAGACAATAAAGATAAAAAGACAATATAAATATTTATATATATAAAACAATAAAGATATAAATATATCGATAATAAATAATATTGTGTTATCCTCTTTGAAAATTGCAATGTTTAAATTGTTTGACTTTTAAAAACAAGACTGATTATTAGTTATACATGAAAAAAGATACAAAAATAAACATGTTGATCTTTTTTTTATTATTACCATTACAAAGATATATTGATAGGCATATAAACTATTAAACCGATAGACCAGCAGTCAGTTAACATAACGCTTTAGGTATTTTTTTTATTTTGATCATTCAAATACATTATATATACACAATAGAATGGAATACAATACAATACATTTTATAATGTTGCATCTATACTCAATTCGGTGATTCATTTTCTCGATTCGGTGCATCGTTTTATCAATTCGGTGCTTTCTCAATTCGGAGCCTAACTTTTCTCATAGATCAATCAACAAAATTTAGGCAAATCGTTATTTTATGTCTCAGGATGGAGTAAGCTTCATTTTTTATTATTTAAACTACTACAAAATCCAAATTAAAAATCAACCACCGAATTGAGAAAAATAGTGCCCTTCTGTAGAAATGTCCATATAGTATCACTCTTACCCATAGTTGTTTGGAAGAAATCACTTTAACTAGAAACGACTTTATTATTTTATATCTTAAAGAATTTGGGTGCAGTCTCGGTCCGGTCCATGCAAAATTGTTGTAGGACCAGACCGCAAACCGCAACCTGTGTGCTAAATCCAGAAGCGAACGATTTATATTCCCGTTTTGTGATGAAATTGTATTACAATTATCTATCTATTTACTTTATATCAATATATCTGCTTCATATGTTTCAATTTATGCCCGATGAAACTGAGTTTTATGTTAGTTTAGCATTTGTGTCATATTTAAAATTCATAAAGATGAAATTAGGAACTAAAAATTGCGGCGGGGCGGGACTCGAACCTGCAACTGTCTAAGCGGGCTAAAATGCTCTTCCAATTGAGCTACCGTGATGTCTGACCGTGCGAAATTTCTGGTCTCTTATAAATACTTCTTTACGCGCGACGTCTGCACTATCTACCCAACTGTTTTGCAACAGCAGTGGACCAAGTTGTTTTATTATTTCTTATTTCGTCTTTACGAGTTTTATGTTATTTTTTTGAAATTGTACTATTTCGGTCAATTTTGATTAGCCACAACAACATTGCAATTGTGCCCGCTTCCTCGTCCTCTTCAGCTTATCACCATATCCTCAACCTATAGCCGCAATAGAAGGGGAGGGAAGATAAATAACAGCACTTAAATCGACAGTGTACCCGGAATACGGCGCTTGCCAGATTTGAGGGGAGCAACCATGGTTTAGGGGAGAGACGGAAAAAGCTAAATTGCCTTTATGTAACAATTGAACCGCTCGTTTTATTCAAGAAAAAGAAGTAAGAACGAAGAAATGGGGAGTCTGTGAATAAAGGGAGATTGCAGGCTTTTGTTTAAAGTTGCCAGAAAAATGGTTAGCTTATCCAAGCGGCGAGATTTGTGTGTATTCAATGCATCTTTCCCTGAAGGATTAGCGCCCCTGGCTACTATGCCTGTAAATATGATGAGCGCGTACCTAAGTCACGGATGTTTACATGTATTAAGTATTTATGGGAGATGATCCTATCATAATCGTCGTCTGATATTTGTAACACAAAGGAAGAAAATTCCTTACTTCGAAACCATGACAGTTGGCGTGTTGTCTGGCGCATATGCATTTAAAGATTACGCACTTTTCTTGGGAGCACAGATCTGGTGTACCTTAATTGAACGATATCTAAATTGCTAAAGCATAAAATATGCCAAATCATAAAACTCTGACTAATATATCAATCTCTTTTTTTGCTAAAATAAAATAAATCAAGAATAAAAGCCTAATATAGTTTAGTCTTCCAGAGAATGCTTATTTAAAGCCTATAGCTTTGTCAGAAAATGAAGGAAAATGGATATTGTCAGGAAGTTTGAAAATATTTTTATTCGTTTGTGTCAAAATTTTAAACGAAATTATAATTAATATAATATTAATATTCTCTTTGCGGCTAAATTATACAGTAACTATCATAATATACTTTCTTTAAAAATGGTAAGAAATATATTTTTTCTATATTGTCTCGGGTCTGGGTGTTGTGGTACCACCGTTGTGTCTGATTTCCATAACACAAGTGCATTAGCTACTTACTTTGGGATCAAAGCAATGTAAGTGATCGGTGTCCAATATTATATAATAATGATGTTGTGATAGCTTTTGCCATTGTGTATTTTAAAAAATAGAATTTATTTAAAGACTTTAATGTACCAATTGAGTGTACAAATATGAACTGCTAAAAGTATTATCTGCCAGTTAAACCTTTAGGTCTTTCAGAAAAATGGCAACGGATGCTGTGAAAAGCTTCTAAAAAAAGATTGAATGAGCTCTTTTGTGCTGTTAAGCTATCCTTTTTTAGAATAACAGTAATTCTTTGATCTGAAATATTACTCCCATGGCTTTAGCAAGTATTAATAAATATGAAGAATTATGTTAGCTAGGTTATAAATTATAAATTGACACAAACCACTTCATTGAATTGGTATTTTAAACACGGACATATTCATTATAATATTCATACTCAGTATCGTTTCCGGTACAAGTCTCGACATTATTTACCTATATAACACCAGATGGCGCTCAAAAAACGCTGAGACAGGTCGAAAACATATGAATCGGTATGTGATGTCGAGAATTCCAACGTTAGTGCGTCTAAAATGTATAATGTTACCTTGAATTATTCACATAACAAACATTTATGTGCATGAACATGTCTGTTTGTATTGGTCTGGGTGTTTTCTATGTATATCATGTATGTATTTACAAACGAAAAGTATTTAAGTATTATATGCGTTGTCTGGCACCCGTAACACAAGCTTTGAGTAGCTTACTTTGGGACTAGATGGCGATGTGTGGAAATGACCAAAGGATTTAAATATTATACATTTTATGTTTTCAGTCAGAATTCAATATTAAACCATTATTAAATATTAGTTACGACTACATACTTAGGGAGAGACCATTTTAACACTATAGCGAAGAAATGATGGTAATTAAGAAGAAATAATATTATTAGGTCAGGTTACGTCAGGTTCTCCAGGAGACCTGGCTTAGGCTGAGTGAGGTCCTACTGGGTCTTAGGCGTCTTAGACACACACACACACACACACACACACACACACACACACACACACACACACACACACACTGCGGCATGCACTGATTGGCTGGCATGGATACTTGTATTCATCATATTGTAATTATTATTATTTCTCTATTTTTTTATTTTTTGCTTTTTTTGTGTTTAGTTTTCTTTTTTGGTTAGTAATTTATGTATAATCTTGTGTATGTGTGTGTTTGTGCTGTCCTTCCAATAAATACTTTTTTTTTTCTTTCTATTATTTGACATAAAACAACAACGCATGGTCACACGATTCAACAATAGATCCATTTATCCAGTACCTGTCTTCTCCACCGGAAAGTCTATATGTGACACGAAAAAATACCGAACGATCCGGTTGAAAGGACCAATTGACCGAAACGGCATGATTACATAATCTGCAAGCAAAAGCGATGTGATTGCAATCTGCTTATGACATAGCCAGAGAAAGCTCTTACATGCAAGAGCGTTCAGGAGATTTTTACGCTGTCGAATGTATGTAAGCATTGAAAAATGAGCTTTGAGCGTATTACAAAAATCGATGAGACAGCAATCCGACACTGTGACTGAAGAGAAACAGGCGTTTAAACAATGGTTTTACGAGATACAAGGATATCACCAACACCTGTATCCTCAACCCGAGATATTATTGAATATTATCAAAACAGAAACCTTCGTCGCGACCAGTGCTCTGTACCTAGAGCCACTTGATCAGAAGCCAGAATATTGACCACTAGTCCAAAAAACTACTCATGCGTTTGGTGCAGTGGTTAGCGCTCCTGACCAAAATGCCAGCTGTCGCAGGTTCGAATCCCGCAAGGGGCAATTTTTTGTGGGATGCGCACCAAGTGATGTACCTAAGTTATGGATTTTAATATTTAAGTATTTATGGGAGACCCTCCGTGTCGCAATTGTTGATTGGTATTCGTAAAACAAGAAAGAAAATTCCTTAATTCAGATACAAGACAATTGGTGTGTTGTCTCGCATATTATTATTTTTTTATTTATTTTTTCAAGCTACTTATGTCATGACATGTCACTAGTGTTGAGAATGACTATAGTGACTGAATTTGACTAACGGTCAATTACGGCCCGAATGGTCGAAAACAGCAAAAACGTTCAACTGTCATAAATGGTCGTGCGTACGCGGTACGTCGAATTAGGTCGGTCACGTGACTTTCGCGCAGTTCTGTGAAAGCCCTTTTTTACATCTAATTTCAACCTTATTTACTTTTAAAGCCAAGTTTAGTGATGTACAAGTTCTTTGATATAATATTAACTGCTGGTTTAATCTGGAATTTCACACCACGACACAAAATTGTTATATTGTTTTTTTTTGTGGCGAAAACTGAGTCTGGAAATTTTGATTTACCGTTCATCATATACGGTCAGTTCAATTGAATTCGACAGTATTTGACCATCCATATATGATTTATGACAAATGCGACTGGTCAGATATAGACATTTTACAACACTATATGTCACGAACAATTGCAATATCGCAATAGTGCTACGTAATAGCACCACCCACCCAAAACAGTCGGTCTGAGTCAGGCCATTGGAGCACTGAACGGATTTTCACGGATTGCCTTTTATAGTCCAAACTTTGTGAATTTGCTGAAATCTTACGCTATCCCTAGTCACCAGAAATATTGCACTTCCGTTTTGTTCTTTAAGATCCGTAACAACATTGTTTTTACTCGGAAATATAAAATCTTTGTTTGTCTCTGAATTTTCATGATGAAATGTTCTAATACCTACAAAATATAACTTTTGTTGGAGATAATAATAATAAATACGCAGGGCAGCTTGTGGCGAGCTGTTGGGCAATAGCACCCCACGTACCTGATTGCTCCTGGGAGAACCCCTGCTGTTCATCTCTGTCTTGCATATACTGGCTGGACAGAGTGAACGCAGATTAGGGACAGGATCTCCCAATTCTTGCTTGCCATCATTGGCTGGCTTGAGTGGAGACTCGCTTGAGCCAATGCTCGGGGGAAGGAAGTGTGCCATTGAGATGCTTGTAGGGATCTTGAACGACTACCGGAATTGTCCTGGACGCCGTAGTACACCTCACCACTCCCCTAGTACCTTATCAACTGGTGTTGCCCCCTTGTTGTCTACGTCACTTAGTGCTAGCAACTAATTTGGGGGACCCATCGACTGAGTGTGCAAGTCACCCTCTACCATTTTATCCGTGTGAGAAACATACGTCAGGCAGGGGCCATAGTTTTTTCATAGTCCCAGTTACCCGGTCCACCTAACATCCACACCCGTAACCCAGTATCTTTGTGTCCATATATTGCTACACAATCCGGGGGTTGTCCTTGGGTGCACTTGTATAGTGCATACAGGGATAATGATCGTCGGTTTGTGTCACACAGCTTTTAGATTAATATTGTCAAACGGGCCTCTGCGTGTTTACTTCGGCCCCATGTACGCCTTCGAAAGGTCCGGGACCTCATGGTCCCGAGAATGGAAAAGACAGAACATAATAATAATAAATATAATAAATATTGGATACTAATCACATACATTGCTCTGATCCCAAAGTAAGTAGCTAATTGCACTTGTGTTATGGAAATCAGACACAACGGTAGTACCACAACACCCAGACCCGAGACAACGTAGAAAATTTTGATTTCTATATTGACCCGACCGCGAATCGAACCCGGGACCTTGGCGACCACCTTCGCGAATGAACCAGCGTGCTTAGCTACTTCACCACGGAGGTCGTCACGGAGATGTTTGAAATCTTAGAAACTCTTGAGCAACAGCCGTCAACATAATATGTAAATGGAAAGTAAAAATAGAAGTAGGCATTATGACTACATGTAATAAAAGAGGTAAAGTCCATTTCTCTTTACTAGTCGAATATTGTAAACAATCTTTACATTCCTTTCTTTACAAAATGATTCATTTTAAAATATGATTAACGACACAAAACTTATAACTACAAGTCATATTAGTAGTCATAGTTATAGTAAGTCATAGTTAGTTAAACATTGAGATCTTTGATTTTTGTGTGTTTTTTTGTTGTTGTTGTTTTTAGCGCACCGCCCACAATCATTTCTGCTTAGCCCAAAGGCATGACTGGTAGAGGTGCTTGTAGCGCAGTGGTAGCAGCGCTTTTATAGGGATACCGAAGTGAAGCAACCTACAGCGCGGTCGTGTTTGGATGGGTGACCATTCCGACCATATAAGTGACGTACCTCTATCACGAGCATTTTCGTGCTTCGGAAGGCACGTTAAGTCGTTTGTCCCGACTAATATCAGTTGATATTAGGCGTTAAGCCTAGTCAGAGGCCTTATGAGCGGCTTTATAACATCTGACATCAGGGTTAGTCATTTGCCTTGCAAACACCCCTCCACCAACCCGCACTGAGCCCGCGTGGTGGAGTATGGCTCAAACTACTTCATAGTTTGACCTTTTTGAGACCCAGGCCGGATTTTGGTGCCCCCAGGGCCATAGCTAGTAAGCTTTTTGTATTTGTATTGTTTGTTTTTAGCTTAGGGCTCGTTTTATTTCAATAATAAGAACAGAGGGACGTAACAGGCTAACCTTACTAAATAAATCTTTTAAAGTCACAAAGTATATTAATTTTATTCACTGATATAATTTTAAAAGTTATTAAAACATTGTTTACATTGTTTGACAAGCAAAGAGAAACGGACTTTACAAAAAAATCGCTCGTGAGATGGCAAATAAAAAAGATGCATCGTTTCACTGAGAAACTACATATAACCGTAACCGTTCAGGAACATAAGTATGAAATAAGTAATATTTTGTGCAAGTCTATGTCTACAACAGTAAAGGTTTCTGCTCACTACCAGTAGTAGCATGCCATGAGCGTAATAGGTCGTGTTAGGCAAAAAAACCTTTGTATTAATTAACTTTAAAAAAAAGGAAAAACCGACTTCAAAACCAAATCCCTCGGGTCCAAACCAGTCGGTTTTTACTTTTTTTAAACTTAATTTTATTTCTTCATTTTTAGTGATTACAGGAGAGGGGGAGGGGGGGGGGTTGCACCTAATGACACTGTTCTTTAAGAAACTACAAATTACCTATCATAAGTTCATTCATTATAATTACTAAACTCTTAAGCGTTAAGGAGTTCCACCATCAGCTCAACTCAACAAAATGTTGACTATCAGATGTAACGACACGTCAAAATTAAGCTTCTAGTAAAAAAACTCATATGTGCCTTTAAAATTTGAGGGTTTCCCTCGATTACACCAAGATCCCATCATCAGATCCCAATTTGGCAAAAATGGGACCAACTAGAAGGTATACCCTCTAGTTAGGCGAAAAAAATTTTCGAATCGGTCGACAATTGACTGAGATATGAGGTAACATAGATACAAAAAAAAACATACAATCGAATTGACAACCTCCTCCTTTTTTATGAAGTCGGTTTAAACTATGACTTGCCCATTAGACCGCTCCGCCGACCAATACCGTCGCGTGTCATGCACGGAGCGTGTCAGTACAGGCAAAATACGTTCTCGCTCGCTCTCTCGCTCTCGCTCCATATAACGATGAGACAGAACGCTGTCAATCCGTTCAGTGGGCAAGGCAGAGCGTATCGTGTTGCTTTTCGTGCCTGACACGTTCCTAGCACGGTCATGGTATGCAGCGGGAAAAACCTTTGAGCTGAACGCACACTTATCTGAGCCGAACGCGCCGAACGCACCGAAAGAAACGAATTTAGAACTCTTTATATCAAATCTCATGAAACCTTGCACCTTGTCCGAATCTGGAAGAACCCTAGAAATCCCAGATAAATTCGGATGACGTTATCAGATTTGGTGCGGCTAATTCGGTCGGATAAAATCTTTATACTCACTCCCACCTTAGATGTCGGTCATAGCGCTATCTCATGATTTCTTTGACGCGGTCGATTCGACCGATTGGTCGATTCAGCCGAATCGAATACGTGTGCGAGGCCTCCTTGAATTCGATTCGTTCGGCGCGTTTGGCTCGGATAAATGTGCGATCACCTTTATGGTAACTTGGCGGAACTGAACCTAACTATATTAAATTAACTCTGACCACAACTAAATGTAATCTCGCCCACCACTCCCCATAAGCTTCGCCTTAATTAGCGGTATCTAGCTAAACGATATATCGCGATTAACAAAGCAACTTAACCCCTAACCCTTGAGTTAACCTAGGCACACTTAACTTGTGTACTCTCTGTTAAACGCTGTGCACTTTAATCTCTGGTAATGCTATTCCTTGTCTGTGCTTCTAAGTCTTGAGGAGCAAGCTGTATAGAGAACTTCTATAGATAGAGTATGTGACGTATCATATCGACTCCTAAAAGGCTCGTCTCATTATAGGTACTGTCTTAAACCCATCCATGTCAATGAAAGGAACTCTTTTTTGTGCCTTTTCTCCCTCGAGTTTATTACTGTTAATGGAAATTATCGGCACTGTGAGAGTTGTAGTCAATTTTTAACCGACTTCAAAAAATGAGGTTCACAGATCGCCTTTCTGTTTGTGTGTATGTATGTTTGTCAGCGAATATGTCTGTCTATTTTGATGCAGTTTTCACTAAAGTATTTGTTACACTGAGGGAGAAGTTTTAGTGAATGTTGTAGTTCAATCAAGTACAATTTACCTAAAACAATAACTAAAAACGACGACAAACAATTGTTTTTAAAAAAAAATAACCGCCTTCAAAAACAAACACTAAAAGTACTGAAACAAACGCTAATAGGAGAAACAAACTCCTTTGATTCATTTTTTTTTCAAAACTCAACTAACTTATTTTATGCACCTACCTTGTGCAAATCACAGTGACTCCTTCGTTAAACAATTAAGCAACGAAAAAGAGTTATTATGTATTAATTATACAGGTATAATGTGTTTTCATTTTTAAGGGGTTCCGCAGCCGAATGGCAAAAAATGGAATCATTATAGTTTCGTCAAGTATGTCTATCTGTCCGTATGTCACAGTCACATTATTCTGAAACTATCAGCATCACACAGCTCAAACTTGGTAGGTAGATATGTCTTGTTAATTGCAAATACAAAAAGTAAAAAAATGTCATTTAAGGGGGGGGGGGGCTCCGAAGTGTAAAAAGTGGCAAAATGGGCTCCTCTAACCCATCCTCTCTCTAACTTTTGGACTAAGAAAGCGAAAATTTGAAAAAATACACTATGTAGATTTCAACAAATACTTTCAACAAAACACTTAACTTTGTCTTTCATACAAACACTGAAAAACAAAGTTATTTTTGCTACTAAAAATATTTTATATTTTCGCTCAGCGGAAGTAAGTGGATCCTCACTTTATTTAAAGTTGGCACGGAACCCTCAGTGCACGAGTCCCACTCGCACTTCGCCGGTTTTCCATAATACCTTCTGAAAAATAAATGCTAAACATCCTATAATAATTTTCTATAAACCGGCAACGAGGCCCATTTCCGATCTATCGTTGTTAATTAAGGGTTTTGTACAATCCCCTTAATTACACTCGGGATTAAAATTCACCCCCTATTATTAATGGCATTTCACACAGTGATCAATCAAAGGGAGGTCGCTAAGAATTTTACGAATTTTTGCCATGTGAATTGGTGACATGCGAAAATATTGAGGGACAGCGGTTCTCAAACATAAACCTAATATAAAACCTAACCTGTGTATCGAATGTAGGTATGGATGTTTATTATCCTTTCAACTTCAAACTTGAAACTAATAAATAATGTTGATGAAATATCACAATAATATGGCTCATACCTTGAAATAGCACATACGCAATTAATATTTGTAATATTTTGTAAGACCCGATATTTACGTGAGTGACAAATGCAAAACAGCAGGCCACACGCTGTTTGCAAATCGTGTATTTTTGTGCATAAATTTACATATTTCCTACGTCTGGGAAAAAATATATATTAAAAACTATTTGACACCAAACCTCTTAAAAATAGTTTGAAAAAAATAACATTTTATAATAATTCTTGGACTCAGGCTTCGCTTCCTATTCGTTTTAGTGGGATCGGAATTCACCAAATTTCTAGTATAGCCCTCCCCGCTTTTCTCTCCTCTTTGCATAGAACTTCTGTTTTAGCCGGAAAATCGTTGAGTATCCTCGCCAGCTTTCTGAGGTGAGAGAGGCGGAGGAGTTTTGGCAAGGTCTCTGTCCTAGAGAAGACATTCCAAAGGAACGTCACCAACAAAAACTTTGGGATGTCCCTCTTGCGAGAGAGAACTTCAATTCTTTACTTCAAAATTCCGTCAGTGACAGTAGTCGCGCAAGGCTCTTGGCGGTTTCCTGCAAAGATTCTTGTCACTGGCTTCATGCTGTACCGTCGAAAAATTTGGGCACTATTTCCGATAGTGAGTCTTTCCGGGTGTGTGTGGGCTTCCGCCTTGGTATGTGAAATATTTACGTGTCCCTGTGGCAAGGAAGTTAACAAATTTGGTCTCCACTGCCTTTGTTGCCAGCAAAGCGCTGGGCGTCTCGCCCGTCACGCTACCCTTAATGACGCCATCAGAAGAGCTCTTGCGACCATTAATGTTCCTTCCACGTTGGAACCTCGTGGTTTGGTCCGTAACGGTGGCAAGAGACCCGATGGCCTCACGCTTATTACCTGGGAAAGGGGTCAGGCCTTAGTTTGGGATGCAACTTGAGTCGATACTTTGGCCCCCTCCCATCTCAGCGAATCAGCCCTTAAAGCTGGAGCAGCAGCGGAGTTGGCTGAAACGTCAAGCGTCGCAAGTACGTCTCACTTGCAAGTGATTATGTGTTTGCGCCTTTCGGTGTTGAAACATTTGGGCCGTGGGGACCCTCTGCTAAATTGCTGTTTAGAAAAATTGCGCCAAAATTAAATTCTGTAACAGCTAATAATAAAGCTGGCTGGTTCCTAGCTCAATGGATTAGCATAGCTATCCAACGCAGCAACTTGCCGCAAGGAAATGGTTTCGTTTTTGAATAGGTAGATTTTAAGTTATTTTTTTATGTTGCATGTCTTAGTTTTTTTTCTTGTTTGTTATTAATAAAGTATTTAAAAGATGTTATCTTAACATGTAAAATAATATTTAAGTTTGACTGTACTTAATTATTATTTGCATGCTATTGTTTTTGGCATGAATGCAATGTACGTATTTAATTTTTACCACCTTGTCATGTACTGTGTTCTTCCCAATAAATGATGATTACATAATTATAACACAATTTCATATCACGGAAGTCAAAAGTAGAACAAATTTATTATAGCGAGTTTATTTTTATTTTTTTAAGTCTTACTAACAATAATTGTAAGTTAATTGTTACTAAAAACCATCTATACGCATCTTAATTAGTCTGAAATAAACGATTTATTATTAATATTTTTATTATAGTTTGAGATACGTCTCCAAAAGTTAAAGAAGAAGGTAGGTAATGTGTCCATAATGACCGGCGAAATTAGGACCGTCCTATATCCCTAATGGTGATTTATTTCCCACCAGTGTCGCCAACTTTCGTGTTTTGATAGGATAACTTTGGGACACATAATTAGCGGAAGAAAGTTTTTATGTTGGCAGTCTTGAGAAAGTATGTCAAACGTTTATGTGCCTTTACTTTATTACACATCTCATTTATGAGCGTTTTGGAGCTTCATAAAAACTCAAAATCTACATTAATTTGTTATACAAATTGACAGAGCTTAAGTGATATTAAAAATATAAATATTTATTTTGCAATCTTATTCAAAAAGTAAATGTACTTTGTGAAAATCAGTTTCCATTTTTTATATAGTAGTCCCCTTAGCCGATTTCGACTTCGGTGGCAAGTCACAACGATTAACTGACTGCGCGGGACATATTATATAGTGCCAAAGTAAATGCGCAAACACAGGAGCACTCCGTATTCGGACAGCAATCTGACACGACTGAATAGAGATCAGGCGCAGTACCAACGGATTTACGTGCTTGTATATTATATTACGTGGTGAAACACCGCCAACTTCCAAACTCCGGACTAACCTGAGAATTTCTGAACAGAAAAACACAGGTACATAATTTTGGCCCAACCCAGGGGTCGAACCCAGGACCTTTGGCTCAGCCGTCACTTTAAAGTGAGACCCTCTAATCGCTGCGCCACTGAGGCAATGAATGATTCTTTCATTTTTATATACTAGGTATGCAATAAAAGCAAATATTTCAATCTTACGCCTATCAAATGTTTCTAGCTCTGGCACATATTTGCATATCGAATATTCGTATCGCATTAGTGATTATATCAATCGATTTATCAATGAAAAATCCCAAAAGCCCGACACACATTAACAAACTTCTGTTCTCACCTCCCAAAAGACCTAAGAAAGTTTGATCATACAGGGTTACTCAATTTGCATAGTTGTAGAAATAAACAAACTGAACGAACGTTTCGAGTTAACTTCGTACTCGTTTACCAGATGAAACATTTCAGTCAGGATCAGGACTTTGACATAGCACGAAAGTAAGAGCCAGGGCAATACTTATCTTGGATGACGCGTTAACAATTATTATGTATTTGTATATTACGAGGGTCAAACTGAAAGTTCTTAGAAAATCAAAAACTGATTACATTAGCCAGTTATTAGTTTTATTATATCTTTTCAAAATATTGTCCATTGACGTCAATACACCGCTGCATGCGATGGAACCACTGGGAAAAGCACTTTGCCCACTCGTCCTTAGGGGTCTCTTCAATGGCATCGCGATACGCAGCCACCGCTTCTTCAGCATTCATAAACCGCTTTCCTTTAAGTTTTTCTTTAATTTTTGGAAATAAATAAAAATCACAAGGCGCGAGGTCGGGGCTATACGGCGGGTGACCCAGTAATTCAACGTTTGATGTCGCCAAATAGTCGATCGTTCGCTTGGCGGTGTGCGACGAGGCGTTGTCGTGGTGAAGGAGGATCCTACTGCGAGGTCGTTTCTCTCGAACTTTTTCCAAGACAAGTGGCAAACAATTGGTAGTGTACCATTCTGCAGAAACTGTTTTTTGATCCTCTAACACAATTGTTGCGAAATGACCTATCCTTCCAAAGAACGAGGCCACCATTTTTTTTCCCGCACTTCGATCTCTCTTCACTTTAGTTGGCAACTCCTCGAAAGGAAACACCCACTGAGCAGATTGTCTTTTGGTTTCAGAATCATAACAGTAAATCCAGATTTCGTCACCTGTTAGTATGTCGAACACAGAATTTGAGTCACCTCCGTTAAATCTTTCAATCATTTTACGGCACCAATCCACACGATGGAGTTTTTGAGCCTTAGTCAAATTATGAGGTATCCACCGGGCGCAAAGCTTCCTGACCGCTAAATGTTCGTGGAGGATTTTGTGCACTTGACTCATACCGACGCCTAAGCTTGTCCGAATCTGCTGATAGGTCACTCTTTTGTCAGTCTCTATCATACGCCGCACAACACAGATGTTATTTTCAGTCGTCGCCGTAGAAGGCCGTCCCTCACGTACATCATCAGGGAGATTAGTGCGACAACGTTTAAACTCATTAAACCAGGTGTAAACAGTCGCACGAGATGGGGCTTCATCGTGAAAGGCCAATCGTAGTCTATCATAACTTTCTTGTTGACTTAAATGACATCGAAAGTCATAAAAAATCATTGCACGAAAATTTTCTCGTGTTAAATTCATGTTGACGTGACACAGACAATTTTCAATTTGCCGCCAAATCGTAAAACAAATGACAAATGAATGAAATATATACTCAGTAATATTGGCAAAGAGTTCTATTTTCAAATTTTAGAAAAAAAAAAATATTATATTGTTTATAAGTGGCCAGTTCTAAGAACTTTCAGTTTGACCCTCGTATGACGATTCAACTGAGTGACAGACGTCGAATCGCAGTGTGCAGTGAAACCAATAGGTATTGGTTCATAACATAAAATTAATATTCCTATCGGAATAGAAGGACAAGTCAAAGCTGGCAAACGAAACCGATTTAAGATGTCGGTAACTAACATAAGTAAGTAACATTTGTAGCTTTAAATGAGATAACCTTTCGATCAGGTGATTTATAACAATGTTCCTAAGTTAAATATAGTAGTTTACTGCATGATAAACAGTCGAAACAAAATATTGAACATGCAGCTCTAGTGTAAAACTAAAAGTTATTTCATTATACAAAATATTCGTCGATAACATTCCCTGTGTTATTCTGTCTTTATTTTTTACGTAAATTAACGTTTGTAGAATAGAATAATCAAACTGCGTACTTAAAATTTGAAGCGCATTGGTAAATATAAGTCGTATATTAAGAGGCTTCGATTTAAACTAATCTACCTGTTAAATGATTATTTGTTAGGGTTATGCCGCTGTAATGCATAATATAATCAATCACCGATCAAGTCACCATGTTTCAGACGCATTATTTCTCCAAAATATACACAATTTCACTTTTAAATATAAAAAATCAAATGCACGTAATTTTCAGCAAGCTTCTGCAGGGCGGTCAACTGTTTGACATGTTACAAAAATGGTTCTGCTACCCATCTCTTTTTATCACACAGTTTGCTGCTAGTGACATCTCGCTTTTGTCGTTCTATTCCAAAGGGATAATAATTTTATGGTTCATAATCACACCGGTATTAGTACCAAGATTAAGTTTTGCTGTGTGATTTTTGATAAAGAGATTAAAAAAATGAACTTAAAAAAAAATGGTAAAAGAAATTCCTTTATTTGGCAATCACTTTGCCATATAATTTTTAGCCTAGCTGTTTTTGACGGCCTTTGCCTTCTATTTGAATGGAGGTATGGCAGCTAATATTATACTGTACTGTAGAGAACTTTAACCTCTGATTAAATTAACTAGCCAACTAGCGGTGGTGTGTATCGTAAAATTTTATTATTATATGCGCGGTGCTTAATATTGTTTTTCTTTTATGTCTGCACTGGCATATTGATTTTAAAGCCACACAAAGTCACATGGTTTGTTTACAAATGTATGCAAGAGAAACTTGCGATTCTTGTGAAACTAAACTAACTTATAGCATTAAGTTCTCCTTTTATAATATAATTTGTGCAATATATTGTGTGGCGAAAGTATTGTCGTTACCAGAAAAATGAAGACTTCAACATGAAACACATTTCGATGCAAACATACTATTAAAAGCTGTATCATACGAACTAGTTTTCGTATCTTTGATTTTTATATATTACTTGATAACTGGATTCCCGTGGCTTGCGCTATAATTACAGCAAAGCATTTTATTTTTAAAGAAGTTCATTACATTACGGCTATTCATAATGAATCTTGTGTTTTAAAAAAAAAACATTTTTATTTACTTATCTAAAAAGGTTCGTGCACAAACAAAAGGTACATATGGCGGACTTAATGCTAAAAGCATTCTCTACAAGTCAACCATAGGTCTATACAGAGAAAATGCTGGCGGCGCAAAGGAAGAGATAGAGAGGCAAAAAAGAGCTTGACGATTAAAACTACAATAGGTATATTTTTGTGTAAGTGTACTTTATTTTTTATTATCATCGATTATAATGAATAATTTATCTATAATATTTTAAAATAGACACACGTATGAAACATTAGCTAACCTTAATAACAAAGACCTTTACCCAAATCTTAATGAAAGTATTTCTGCAGCCCCGTGTTATTTTTGTGGTGTTTCGCATAAACTCATGGGGTAACTAATTAACTTGACATTTGGTTAAGCAGCGCCACAGAAATGAGGTTTCTAATTTAAATATTTAAACAATTAAATTTCAGACCACATCCGGTGTATGCAAAACCCCTCCAATCATGACGTACATTTTATAATGGTGTGCCGTGGTTTAAACAGCAACAGAAAATATATAGACTGCATTCTCAATCTGCTAATGATTGAAATACGATATTTCTACGTATTGAAATAAAGATTAATTGTTACAACAGACTAGCGGTCCCCCGTGGCGTGGCCCGCATACATTTCATTGGAAGTAACAAGCCAAACCATAGTGCTTCTAAGCGTGCTAAAAAGCTTCTAAGACGTTTATTGATATCAAATGCTATAAAGGCCAATTTCTTTAACAATTAAATGTTCGTGATCATGATTATGTTTTTTTTTTACTAAGAATTAATACTCGTGTGCATCAAAACACCTTTGATTTTTTTTTTATAAAAGCAAGACAAATAAAAAAATGCTTGCAATTAGTGTTACGACTTAGTTTGAAAAAAATCTTACCCTTTTTTTTTATTTGGTACAAATTAGTACATTATTTTCTATATTTTTTTTAACATAAAAACGTTTTGAGTGATTAAACCATATCAGATAGACATAATATGCTGTCGCGGACTTTATTGCAGACTTTTTTAGGCAAAACAATCCTGTCATACATCATTTGTGTATCTGAAACGGTTTACTCTGAGTACTGAACAAAAGCTCTCAAAATTAATATTTATCTGCTTTTATAAGTCATAACATATAGCCGAAAGCCTTCCTCTATAAATAAGCTATTTAACGTAAAAATATTTTTTCTAATCGGTTCAGTAGTTCCTGAGATTAGCCCATTCAAACAAACAAAGAAACAAACTCTTCAGCTATATAATATTAGTAAAGATATTGTAATTCTGACACACCGATTGCAAAGAAAATGCTGACAAGTTTGTAAAGAAAAATCACTTTTATAAATGAATTCTAGGAAAACCTAATAAAATGTTTGTTGATAGGTTTTCACGGAACTTATCAACAAAGATTTAATTAGAAAATAATATAAACATTAAGACAGGCATCTTACTTACACATCTTGCAAAGAAGATACAAAAAATACTTTACGCAAAACTTTACCAGCCAAACGGTAGCCCTCCCGCCCTATATTAATATTAAATAAACAAAGGGCGACTCTTGTGTTAATGAATTCAAAACAGTAACAAACCATTTTCGAAGAAACTGAGTCACAAAATTAGAGTACCCTACGTACGACAGAGAAATTAAATTACTCACCTAAGTAATTACACGTCTTATTTGAAATGAAAGGTGGATATGAGACAATAATATGTGAAGACATACATTTAAAATCTAGTAGTCTGCAGAAAAACCAAAAATTTATACGAGGGTCAAACTGAAAGTTCTTAGAAAATCAAAAACTGATTACATTAGCCAGTTATTAGTTTTATTATATCTTTTCAAAATATTGTCCATTGACGTCAATACACCGCTGCATGCGATGGAACCACTGGGAAAAGCACTTTGCCCACTCGTCCTTAGGGGTCTCTTCAATGGCATCGCGATACGCAGCCACCGCTTCTTCAGCATTCATAAACCGCTTTCCTTTAAGTTTTTCTTAAATTTTTGGAAATGAATAAAAATCACAAGGCACGAGGTCGGGGCTATACGGCGGGTGACCCAGTAATTCAACGTTTGATGTCGCCAAATAGTCGATCGTTCGCTTGGCGGTGTGCGACGAGGCGTTGTCGTGGTGAAGGAGGATCCTACTGCGAGGTCGTTTCTCTCGAACTTTTTCCAAGACAAGTGGCAAACAATTGGTAGTGTACCATTCTGCAGAAACTGTTTTTTGATCCTCTAACACAATTGTTGCGAAATGACCTATCCTTCCAAAGAACGAGGCCACCATTTTTTTTCCCGCACTTCGATCTCTCTTCACTTTAGTTGGCAACTCCTCGAAAGGAAACACCCACTGAGCAGATTGTCTTTTGGTTTCAGGATCATAACAGTAAATCCAGCTTTCGTCACCTGTTAGTATGTCGAACACAGCATTTGAGTCACCTCCGTTAAATCTTTCAATCATTTTACGGCACCAATCCACACGATGGAGTTTTTGAGCCCTAGTCAAATTATGAGGTATCCACCGGGCGCAAAGCTTCCTGACCGCTAAATGTTCGTGGAGGATTTTGTGCACTTGACTCATACCGATGCCTAAGCTTGTCCGAATCTGCTGATAGGTCACTCTTTTGTCAGTCTCTATCATACGCCGCACAACACAGATGTTATTTTCAGTCGTCGCCGTAGAAGGCCGTCCCTCACGTACATCATCAGTGAGATTAGTGCGACCACGTTTAAACTCATTAAACCAGTTGTAAACAGTCACACGAGATGGGGCTTCATCGTGAAAGGCCAATCGTAGTCTATCATAACTTTCTTGTTGACTTAAATGACATCGAAAGTCATAAAAAATCATTGCACGAAAATTTTCTCGTGTTAAATTCATGTTGACGTGACACAGAAAATTTTCAATTTGCCGCCAAATCGTAAAACAAATGACAAATGAATGAAATATATACTCAGTAATATTGGCAAAGAGTTCTATTTTCAAATTTTAGAATATTTTTTTTATTATATTGTTTATAAGTGGCCAGTTCTAAGAACTTTCAGTTTGACCCTCGTATTATATTACTAGCAGTTTCTACCTGTGTAAGTGTCATGTCCAAAAATTATAGTTGGAAATTATAGGCTATATTTAAGCTATATTATTGTAGAGTGTTGTCATAACCATTTTTATGACTCACAAACTAACGCATTTATAATATTAGTAGTAACGGATAGTCTCTCAAAAATCGAAGGTCATGGTCACCGTACAGTCTAAGTGAATAATAACTAATGAAAAGCATTCATTCAGCCTTGTATAATGGCATGAAGATTCCATTAAATAATAAACAATATAAAGATGAAATTATATTTCAACGCTTTAAGAAAGATAATGGTAAAATATCACCCTCATTTTTCAGTAAATTAACCCAAATTGATAAATTATACGTTCTTTTATAAGTGTTGAGGCTTTTTCTTTTCATATCTTTGTTTAAGATTTGAATAAAAAATTGTTATGATCAATATGATTGCTTTTTTATTCCAATTGTAATGCATAGTACCTTTTTGAACCGCCTACAGTTTATAATTTAGTTACGTACTCAAAGATATCTGGACCAAATAAAGCAGTGTAGTGGTGCATCGTATTGATCAACTGATTTAGGAATAAATATTAAAAGGCGAATTGTATTTATTGTATTTTACTACACATATGACCGCGTGCTTCTTGTTTTGTACCTAAACAAATCAGCAGTCAATAAGGTCTGGCTTTATTATAATTACCATGAAATGAATTCTGTATAAATATACATAATGTTGAAAAGATATTCTTATCAAAATTATTATTAGTACAAAATTTTGTGGCAAAAAGCCTTTTGCTATTGAAGCGAAGAAAATCTAATTTATATGAATATTTGATCAACAATTTGGACCCAAAACATGTTTCTTGAAAACTTTATAAGTTGATTAAAAAAATCTTCCCAACCGTCATTTTGGGGCAAGGGTCATTTACACTTGACGACATCTTTTTTTAAGTCGCTTTTTACTCGACTGCACCTGACGTATTCTCGAGCATTTCCGAGCTTCGAATGGCATGTTAAGCTTTCATGCTTATTCGAAACGAGGCTAACGGATATTTGAAGTTAGGCCTAGTTAGAGATCCAGGTCAAAAATAAATTTTCAACGTAATTTTAACCATATTTAAACAGGTTTTTAGTAACTTTAATGCATTCATTTATTTTCAAAAGCAATTAGGATTGCCTTACAAGTGAAAACAATGGGGGAAAACATTTTGTTTAGGATTTGTAATTATTTAAACGGTATAGAGGCGTGCATATTAGGCTTACTGGTTAGGAATTGATAACATTTGACAATGACAAGGACAATACAAGGTTTTTCGCTTGCCCTGCAAATACTCCTCCACCGATCCACACTGAGCATGCGTATTGTAGAGTTTGGCTCGTACCACCTCATAATTAGGCTGAGGCTTTTTTTTTAAAAAAGTTTTATTGGACACCAATCACATACATTGCTCTGATCCCAAAGTAAGTAGCTAATGCACTTGTGTTATGGAAATCAGACACAACGGTGATACCACAACACCCAGACCCGAGATCATATGAAAATTTGGATTTCTATATTGACCCGACCGGGAATCGAACCCGGGATCTCGGAGCGGCGACGCCTTGAAACCAGCGTGCTTAGCCACTACACCACGGAGGTCGTCGGCCTTTACTAAGGGAATTAAAGTTCACGGTTTGGTTAAAACGCAATGCTCTGACGTAACTCGATCACTTAAGCTTCTGTGACTGTATTTTGAAAGCTCTGAAAAAAGCAGCGCATAAAAGAAATTGGCAGCGTATTATTCTGCTCTGACTGAAACAAGTGGCAACGCTAACCATTTACGAAACCGGTCAAAAATTGAATCTGCCTCTTGTCTAAAGCCGACGCGCCCGAACTCCTGTAAGCCTCATCATCATCACCATCATCATTATCAGCCAAAGGACGTCCTCCACAGCTTTTAACAGCGACCAATCACTAGCAGTCTGCATCCAGTTTGATCCTGCGATCTTTACAAGGTAGTCTGTCTATCTTGCCGGTGGACGTCCTACGCTGCGTCTCTGGTCAAAGGGTCTCCAATCTAGAACTTTTATGTAAGCGTAAGCCTATGCGAAACAAATTACCAACCGTTTCACTAAAATTAAAAGTCGTCGTCACGTCGTCGCTTATAAATAAAGGATCCGGTGGTTCCAATTAAGGGCCCTTTAATTTGCATGCGCGATGCGTCCCATACCACATCGGTCATGCGCAGAATGAGGCTTGTGACTGTCACATTCGTGGCAGTTTAGTTAGCTGACGAAATTGAGGCTTTTTTGTCCCTCCTTTATGGAACAGGGGAGGTGTCAATTATGAATGCGGCTACGCGAACTTGGCGGGCACACGGCCGCGTGACGCCCGCCTAGATTAAAGGATGGAGGTTTTGAATTGTTTTGGGAGGTGAGGTGTAGAGCTTGAGATTGAGTTGAATTATTTACTTTGTTTTTTCCTCTAAATACATTGTTTAGATTTTAGGCAAACAAACAACACTTAACTACTAAATTTTATTTATTGTGGTTCTGTGCCCTTTGCCTCAAATTGTCTAGCGAATTATCACTTCCCAACTAATGTTTTACCGTATTTTATTTCACCGAATAATCATTTGCCCTTGTATGAAACAATTTGTTTCCATTTGCCAGCCGCCAAGAACGTTTGGTATGTTTTTAAGTATGAAAAAAAACTATCACGCTAACGACACGTTATTTGATGAATAGTGTGTGGCCTAGTGAACGATCTTTCAAATGATAAATATTCCAAACATTTTGTAGTATTATAATAATCAGCTAACAATAATTCTGTCATAATAAAATTGGGAACACTTTGACACATTGGCGAAACGTTGGTTGGCAAGTGAAATTCGGCCAAAGATTTATTGTGAAAAGTGAGGATACCATTCATTGCATTTAACATCTAGAAGAAAACTAAACGCCACGCAGCCAGCATCATAGCCTCCTTGCCTCAAAGAAATGGTTTCGTTTTTGAATAGGTAGACTTTAAGTGATTTTTTTAATGTTGCATGTAGGTATTAGTTTTTTTTTCTTGTTTGTTATTAATATAGTAGCATTTAATCTAACTCAAAAATTTATGTGCAAACTGAAAGAAATACATACTGCCTAGGAGGAAGACACGAAGAAGTAGGTACATGACCCCAACCTCTGTGTTAATTTATAATTTATAATGTTATTATTTATTTTATCTTTAATATATTATTTATTTATTTTATTCCTTATTGCACAAAAAAGCAAGTACGAATAGTGGAGTTAGTGCTTAAAACATCCTTAACCAGCAGACTTAATGCGTAAAGCATTTTCTACCAATTTAAAAGTCAATTTATATTTAATTTGTTTACACCAGAAATGTCACATCCAAGTGAAACCTATACAAGATATAATTGTATTTAATAACTTGGTTTCTATACACAATAAAGCACAGAAAAGCAAGACGAATAGTGGAGTTAGTGCTTAAAACATCCTTAACCAGCAGACTTAATGCGTGAAGTATTTTCTGCCAATTTAAAAGTTAATTTCTATTAAATTTGTTTACACCTTAAAGGTAGATCCAAGTAAAACCTACACTAGATATATGACCATTGTATTTAATAACCTGGTTTCCACACACAATATATTTTCTTTTCATTTCATTTCACGGGCGGGACTCGAAGCCGCAACCTCAAGTGGATTAGCTTGTTATTTTGGGATCAAGAGATGTATCTGATTGTTATCCAATATTTATTTATGTTTAAAAAAGTTTTCAAAAGCGTTTCTACGAATAAAATGGATGTCTTCACGCACCAACGGATCCCCGAAAGCGTCCGTGACGTCGATAACAAATGAGCAGCACGTCTGTTAAGGCATCCAATGAAATATTTTCACTCCTCCGTCTCCCGTCGCCGACCCGAATTTATAATGGGATTAATATAAAAATATTGCACCGTGACAACGGTTTATAAGAGTTTACTGCGTTGACGATTGGTATTTCAATTTCTGCAACGAGTGAAAAAAATATAAATTATTTTGTTTCAGCTTCCTTCTTAGCAATCATAACAAACATAATTTAAAACCTTAAAATGGTAATATTATTGCTGTAAATGTCTGATGTTTGCCTTGTTGCTTCCTTTTAACATCGTTATCTATACGATTGCTCTACTAAAAAATAGATAAGCCGCCGTTAAGTATTCGAAAACCATGGTGTAAGTCTCGACACAGTTTTATCGCTGGCGCTCAAAAACGCTGATACAAAATTCGTATAGATATTCGTATAGATTGAGAATATTTTTTTAATTAAGCTTTCTAAGTTTACAAATATTTTTTACGATTTATTAAAGATATAGCTTCATAAGTTAAAATAATATTTTATGCAGCAGAAAATCGGAAAATTGAATTTATAGAGGCGAATAGTCAAAAATTATGACAATACTGATGCTTCAGACTGAATTTTGGGTTTTCGTAAATAAATATTAATAATAAACAAAAATAGTCTCTTTCAGAGGTGTTCTTAGCGCAGTGGAGGCAGCGCTTAATTGGGTAGTGATTACCGAAGTCCCAGATAATATAATACTACTAGCCAAAGCTTAGCTTAGCATCCTACAGCGCGGTCGTGTTTGGTATCGAAATCGGAATAAGTTTAACATATATCACGAGCATCTCCGTACTTCGGAAGGCTCTGAAGTCCTAGCTTATATCTGTTGATATTAAACTTCAAACCTAGTCAGAAGCTTTATGGGCAGTTTGGTAACATCTGTCAGCAATGTTGGTCGTTTGCCTTGTACGAGCTCTGAGCTCGCATGGCTCATACCGGCTCATACTTTGCTAAGCAGTGAGATGTTTATGTCACCGTCATATTGTAAAAACCGCGTGGTAACAATCTAATGGTTTTGAATCCGTAAATTTGTAATCTGACGATTTTTTGTGAACTGCAACAATCTTCAAACATTTCAACGTTAACTTCAATGAGGAATCACTGGTTAAAGAGGTGGGTTAGGGTTGGTGAAGGATAAACCCCCCTCGAGTAGAGCACGCCTTGCCGTGGCGAAGGGGCTCAGTAGCCTGTCGCAATCCAGCAGCAAATGAAGCCAAGATGCTCTGTGGAGAGTGCTGCTGCGTCTGTTCCCGTATCGGGCGGCAGGAGAACTAGTAAGTCGCGTCTGTCTCGCATCGAGCGGCGGCTCACTAAAAGTTGTTGTGACTCCCGGCATCCCTCTGGTTTATCAGAGGAGGCAGGGGATGTCCTAAGGACTTTGGTCCTCTGTGCGAGCTCGGCGTGCATTTGCCGTCGGGCGTGGATCGCCTCGTCGGGAGGGTCTCGGACAGACGGTGTAGGGACACCTCTGTCCAATAACCCTCCTGAGGCGCCAGTGTGCCGTCTGAAGTGGGATGTGTTCTTCTCTTTAGTTAAATATATATAAATAAATATTGGACACCAATCACATACATTGCTCTGATTCTGAAAGTAAGTAGCTAATTGCACTTGTGTTAAGGAAATCGTAAACAACGGTGGTACCACAACACCCAGACCCAAGACAATATAGAAAATT
This sequence comes from Pyrausta purpuralis, assembly GCA_963924145.1. Taxonomy (NCBI): domain Eukaryota; kingdom Metazoa; phylum Arthropoda; class Insecta; order Lepidoptera; family Crambidae; genus Pyrausta; species Pyrausta purpuralis. The sequence goes on from OZ001666.1 coordinate 10,148,332, forward strand.
ATTATTTCTATATTGACCCTACCGGGAATCGAACCCGGACCTCGGAGCGGCGACGCCTTGAAACCAGCGTGCTTAGCCACTACACCACGGAGGTCGTCGAAACGTCACGTAGGTTGACATGTAAGTACCAATTAAAGTGTTAATGCTTAACCAGCTTGTTCACAATTAATCGAAAGATTACAACCTACCGGATTTAAAACAGTAAGATTGGTTGTCGCGGTTTTAACAATCTTACGTTGACATTATAAGCTATATTTACTTATTTTAACTAACTCTCTTTGTTCCAAAAGTTATCGACAAAGAAACGTCAGTTTTAGAACACCCAGCTCGGCACAATAGTATCGCATAAAACTATTGTTTTTAATAGTTTTACATTGAAACTTGGCAATCTATTCCGCTGCGAGTTCGAAACATCGAGAACTCGCCTCGGGCTGTTACATACTGCTTCTACGTTGTTTGACAGCTGAAGATTCAATTTAGGAGTTTATATCGTGACAAGGTAGGTATATTCCTTTCAACATTTTACTACAAACTGTCTGAAAGCCACAATCGATCGACCGATGATCGACACATAAATTAAAAAAATAATCCTAACCTTTGCTTACGAGAAACGAATTCATTTGGAGTCGGTGCATGATTTCTAGCGTACTTTCATAAATAGTCTACATATGAACGACTCCAAATAAATTTCTTTCATCTTAACAGAGGACAAATTTATTATTTTTTTGTTTCATGATTTTTACTTATTATAACCCATATCTCATAAACTACTGGACCGATTTTGATGAAAATTACACTGTACCCTAAGTTGAAATATACCTGGTTGAAAAAATAATTTCGCTTTGACTTCCCATTTTAGAGAAATCCGTGGGCAAACACACAAACATACATACACTTACGAAATTTTACAAACGTGTTCCAGAGCCTTAATAAATCAACATACTCAAATCTTACCAAATTCTAACGATAACACATACATACACATTGAATTAATTGTTTCCTTTTTTTAAAGTCTGTAATAAAGTAACGTAATTAGTTCGATCAGCTGATTCTTGACATGAACACATTTTCAATAATGTTATGACTTAAGAAATCAATTTATCATACAATGCTTCCAACTACTTCTTCGGTCTTTAAGGAAAACTGCTGAATGCTTATATTCAGCAGTAGACATTCTGCGCCTGTTTATAATGATGATGACTTTTTGACCATATTTGTTTTTGGTATTTTTATACCAATACCATAATTAATGAAATAATAGAAAAGGCTTTTTAATTCCTACCCCTAACGTTGAGATTACATATTAAATCAATCATCCACGGAACTATCGGATAATTTTTCGATCGAGAGAAATTCATTAAAACATTTTCACGATAGTTTGAGCTGAAGCAGGGAATCGATTTCACGAAGTTCGGATGCGCCGGAAAGTTTACCGCTGCGACAGACAGAGGGGTAATAGTGCAGTGTGTTATATTAATACCAGGGCAATTCTCGTGAAATTCTTATACGAAAAAGGTTAACCGAATGAATATTATTTGTCAAAGAAAAAAATAGTTGTTGATTTCTCAGGGACACGATTTGTATGTATTTGTATTAAATTTTATTCGTGCGATATTTTTTTACGATTTGTTGTTTTACTTGATTTTTGAGTAAAACGGGTAAATTCGCGCTCGAATTACCACACGAAAAAAGTTCGATTTCCGCGAGAATCGGTCTCCAGCCAGACCCCTACTTCTCAATCGAAAAGAGTACACTAATCTTATTTAATTTCCGAAGAAAACACTGCTTTATCAGCGTCTCGATTTCTATGTATTTGTTTTTTTTCCTAACGGTATTTTTTTCGTGTGGATATATTGCTTGATTTTTTCGTTAACACAGTGAAACTCGCAACACACGGTTTAATTTCGATTGATGTGAGAATCGGAGCAGGAGTTGACTTAGGGCCGACTTTCAATAGTCAGATAAAACTTATCAGACTGTTAAATTATAAAGCGACAGATTTAAAAAAATGACAGATACCTGTGATTGCTGACAATTAGGTGACGTTTTCAAATTAGCCATATTGTATTTTGTTCGACGAATATTTTTTATCTGGCTATTGAAAAATCAGCTCTTAGTTGAATAATAATATAATAATAATAATTTATTTATTTCTCTACACAAGTTAGGTTACATTAATTAGGTACATTTGATGAACTTAAAAGTATTTATACCTAATAGTCGTGATGTAGAAGTATTCTGGGAGCGAGGATAGTAATATTATGAAAACCAAACATAGATTATGAAACATTGTGAGAGGATGACGTTTAACACAATAACGAGTTTTTTTTTTGGTTGGGGACCTCATATTGAAGCCCTAGCTAGGAGGCTAAGCTCGGCTGCCTAATTAAGCCTATTAAGTACATGATTATAACGATTAAACAAAAATAACATTTGCGGGATTGAGGGTCGACTCGACCACATGATAATAAATGTTAACCTTAGAATAAATCACTAGTTATCCGAGAGTATAAAATTCTCCATTTTACCATCCTTCTGTTCTTTACATCGCGATAATACGGAAGTAACTCCAACGTCAACTAGACCCCTTACACACTGCAACTTTTAGATTCAGCATCGATGCAGTCACAAACTGTCAATATTTACACACTGCGCTACTTTTAGCATCGATGCAGTCGCGATGCAGAAGCTAGAAATTGACAAATAGTGTACTATATTTTGGCGACCGCGCGTTAGCATAGATGCTTAATAAAAACTATTTATTGCGTGAGGTTGCAAGAACTTCATCGATGCTAAAAGTCGCAGTGTGTAAGGCGTCATAAACCCACTGCGTTCCGTGAAATAAGAGCTAATCAAGTACAACGCAAGCGATTATGTCAGAATGTTTTGTCAAATTCAAAACTTCTGAAAACTCGATACTTTCCCACGGTATAATACGACATTGTTTAGTTGACAGGGTTTTTATTTTCACACCATACTGCTTTGGTACAACATTGATTTGCCGGATAATAATGCAGTTCAATCATTCGTTTTGTTATGCGAGTTCAGTCATTCCTACTACATGGAACAAGATTATATTTTTAATAGTTACGCGCGTGTAAACCTATGTTTGGTCGAATCTGACCTTAACCGCTTAATTTTAAGGTTAATTGTTACCTTCTGCAAGTAAAGCTCATATACTACGAAGAATAAGACGAAGTAAACAGGACAGTAAGAATTTGACGAAGTAAACAATACTCTCTCCAAAGTTAGTTCACCCCAATAACTTGTTACTGAATGCTAGTAAAACTAAATGTGTAAAAGCAACTTACACCAAATATTGTACTTAATGGTATTAATCTACTCTTAATAGTCTCCACTGTGTTTCTGGGCATTACACTTGACTCAAAATTACAGTGGGGACCTCATATTGAAGCCGTAGCTAGAAGGCTAAGCTCGGCTGCCTTTGCAGTTAGAAAAATAAGGTATCTGACTGATGTTGAAACGGCGAGGCTTGTGTATTTTAGTTACTTCCACAGCATAATGTCTTACGGTCTTCTCTTGTGGGGTTCTGCTGCAGACATTGATACCATATTAATTTTGCAGAAAAGAGCCATTCGTGCTATTTATAAACTTAGTCCTCGTGACTTCCTAAGAGAGGTCTTTAAGAAAATCAACATATTAACTGTGGCTTCTCAATACATTTTTGACAATATAATGAACGTTCGTAAAAATTTAGATAATTTCATGAAGAAGAGCGACATTCACTCATATAACACAAGAAATAAACACAAGCTTGTAGCTCCTAACTTCAGATTAGTTAAAACTATAATGTAATTCGTTCATGGGAAATTGTATAAAATTCTTTAATAATATACCACACAATCTTGTCGAATTGCCGGTTGATAAATTTAAGAAACACGTTTAAAACACGCTTATGTCTAAAGGCTATTATAAGCTTCAAGACTACCTGAACGACACGAATGTGTGGTCCGTCCAGCCTGCACCGACTGATGTACTTACCTTTGATGATTTTGATTTTACGGCCGCTAGTGGTGACTGAGTTTGTTCCGGCGTTTCTTCTCAGCACTTGCCTAATTGTCTGTGTTCTGTCTCGAAGCGCTGGTAGGGCCCAAAAGATAAGGAGACATGATTCGGCCCCTTCAGGGCACATTTATTTTAATTTTATTTTTCATTGTACATTTGACGTTCATAAGTGGCATATTGTGTCCTAAATTGAATAAACAATATTTGATTGTGATTTTTGATTTTTGATACACTAACTTCATATTTCGTCCTTATCTAGAAATGAAAATGACTCGCACAACTTTCTATAATTACAGTTTCTATTATACTGTCTTTATGTATTATCCAAATCATTGGGCATTATCAGCATAAGCAAATAATGTTTACGAGTTCCTAAAGTAAAGAAAACTTATTTATTATTTATCTTTGTAAAGTAAAATAAATAATTTCAAAATTAGTCTCTACAAGCAGTTAAAGTTGATTCGCGAAAGGGGAAACTTTGTGAGAGATATTCAAATCAACAGACAATCCTTTGTCACTTAAGAATGACAAAGCGACAAATATAATTCCATAGCGGTGCTCCGCGGCGTTGCCCGCGTACATTACAACAATTTGACGACGCGTTTGGTGTATTGGTTAGAGCTCTTGACTATTACGCCGGCCGTCGCGGGTTTGAATCCCGCGAGGGTCAAATGTTTGTGTGATGAGCACGAATAATTGCACCCGAGTCATGGACGTTTAATATGAATTTAAGTATTTATTTAACTGCCTCGGTGGCGCAGCGGTTAGAGGGTCGCACTTTAAATCGACGGTTACGCCAGAAGCCCTGGGTTCTATCCCCGGGTCGCGCCAAAAATATGTACCTGGGTTTTTCAGTTCAGAAATTCTCAGTGTAGTTGGGAGTTTGGAAGTTGGCGGTGTTTCATCCCCGTGCCTCGGAAAGCACGCCTGATCTCTCTCCCCGGTCGTGTAAGATTGCTGTCCCATCGGGCTATGAGAGTAAGAGGAATAGAGAGTGCACCTGTGTTTGCGCACACACTTGAGCACTATAATATGTCCCGCGCAGTCGTTTAGTCGTTGTGACTGGCCACCGTAGTCGAAATCGGCTAGGGGGACTATTAAGTATTTATGAGAGACGCCCCCGTCATAATCGTTGTCTGGTATTCGTTACATAAGGGGAAAAAAACTTACTTCGAAACCACGACAATTGGTGTGATGTCCGTCGCATATTTATTTATTGCGAATTTCCCGTAAAATTTTTAGACGCAAATAACTGTACCTATTATCATGGTTAGTACAGTCAAGGTCTCTGTCGCCTTACCACTTGCACGACGATAATCGCTTGCACAAAACACACAAACACGAGCATAACTTCAAGCAAAAGACGACGCGTGGTGCAAGCAATTTTGATTCTTGAGGTGGTTAGGCAGCGGTGACCTGTATAGTACCTCCTCGCAGAGTCCAGTACAGAGAGCATGGCGTCTATCAACGTCTCATGCTGTTTTGTACTTTAAAGTCTTCCCAAGTAATAATAATAATAGTCCCCCTAGCCGATTTCGACTACGGTGGCCAGTCACAACGACTAACCGACTGCGCGGGACGTATTATAGTGCACAAGTGTGTGCGCAAACACAGGTGCACTTTCTATTCCTTTCACTCTCTTAGCCCAAGTAATAAACAATGTAACACAAAACGTTTTAATAAATCGGCTCAATTCCTCCTTTTTATAATATTACTAGCGGTCCTCCTTGAATTCGTTCGCGTATTTTGAGTTGGCTCCCTCTTTCCCGTTGCAGCGTGAATAAGCTATCTGACACATATATTTTTTTAAATCGGTCCAGTAGTTCCCGAGAGTAGCGCGATCAAACAAACAAACTCTCAGCTTTATAATATTAGTATAGATATAGATTTTAAGGCAGCGCACTTCATAATACGCATGCAGCATGCGAAATTCGCATATGCTATATCTCGCTCTCACATAAGTATACAGAGAGACTTTTTTATCCGCCGACATATTTGACCGCGCGCCAATTGAACTTTTGTACTGATAAAAAAACCGGCCAAGTGCGAGTCGAACTCGCGCACTGAGGGTTCCGTGCCAACTTTAACTGAATTTGGAAATCCACTTACTTCCGCTTAGTAAAATCCACAATATTTTGTTGACAGCAAATATAACTTTGTTTTTCATAGTGTTTGTATGAAGTACAAAGTTATGTTTGCGGTTGTTGAAAATGTGCTATATCTCAAAAACTTCTTGTTCGATTCAGTCCGAAGTAATTTTCGTTGAAATAATTTGTTAAGGTCTACATCACATTTTTTTTTTTAAATTTACACTCGCTTAGTTTAGAAGTTAGATGGGGGGACGCCCATTTTACCACTTTGGAAGCGTCTAGCTATGAAACGTCAGACTTTAAAAGAAAATGGTTTTAGAAATCTCAATGTCATTTTAAAAGACCTATCTATAGACACCCCGCACGTATCGGTTTGACAAAAAATATTTTTTTTTGGTTTTAGTTTCATGTATGGGAGCCCCCCCTTAAATGTCATATTTTTATTTTTTGTATGAGAATCGTAAAGCGGTTAACAGGATACATACTCCTACCAAATTTCAACAGTGTGGTGCTTATAGTTACAGAATAAAATGGCTGTGACATACGGACGGACAGACAGACAGACAGACAGACTTGACGAAACTATAAGGGTTCTGCTTTTTCGTATTTGGCTACGGAACCCTAAAAAGGCACCCTGTATGTGATTGTTGCATCCTTGTCGGTATCGTTCAGCCGCGTCACCGCCGCGTGCGAGTTGCATTACTTACGTTGACCATTACCAAAACGGCTAATGTTCCTCTTTGCGTACGAAGTCACAGGCAAAAGCTACTTAGTCAAGGTGCCCATACAACTCAAAAGCAATACTACAAGATGTAAAGTTGTATCGAAGCTCAGACAATACAGCAGCCTCCGGGGTCCCGGTGTTGATTACGCGTCCCAATCGCTATCGCATTGCTATTGGAAAGACAACTTCTGAATAAGAGATGAAATGTCATATGAAATGAAAATCATTTTTTACACCTGCTACTTTTTTCATAAAGAATGCTAAAATCGCACTCTGGAAAATCATAGATCATACGCATTTCATTTCATTGACGAATGATATGTAGCGGGCATAATCCTTGAGCGTGAGTAAGCGAGTAGGAATGATTATGCTCTGTGCGGTCTTATGACTTACAACGCCTAGCAATTAAAAAATAAAATTTAATCTCAGAGTGTTAAAGTTGATATTATATTACATTAGTAGCGGGTCGATATGAAATTTCCAAAAAAAAAACTAAAATTAAAACGCATTATTTAAATACAGTGAAATTCATATGAAATTGATTAGTCTCGTACCCGCGTCGCAATTCATTACGCCAAAAAAAACATTAGGAATTAATGAATGAATTTCGCATATGATTTTGAAATTTCATTTCTAATGATATGAAAAAAAAAACATCATTTTATGAAATGAAAGTGAATAAAAAAATAACTTATTTCCATGTCTATATTGGAGCGTATAGAGCGAGCCGCATGCGGCCATAAGTACATAAGTACTGTGATAGAGCGTGAGATGCGTCACTCTATCACAGTACTATTGGAGTGTATCCCTTTCCGAGCTGCGCGGCTACGAAGCTCTGATGTGTCAAGCGGCTTACACAGGCATTGCTTGGAACTCCACCTTAAGTTACCTCATATAAGACAGTTAGGTAATCACACTGCTAACTTGAGAGGCAATGGCTTCTAAATGGAAATCTAGAAATCCTAGTTCTAAAGCCTTTAGGGATGCTATCGCTCTTCGCAAAAAGACACCACAATCTTCGTATTGAAACAGACGTACGATATTCTATTAGATATTTTACAGGTTGTGAACATTTTGGATTTTCCAATGTAATCATTTGAGGGAATCATAAAGCTCAAGTGGCAATGGGCAGGACACATAGCGCAAAGAACTGATGGCCGTTCGAACAGAAAAGTTCTAGATTAGAGTCCTTTCGACCAAAGACGTGGCGTACGACTTTCACGGACACGGAAGATGGATGACCTTGTAAAGATTGCAGGACCAAATTGGATGTAGACCGGTTATGATCGCTCGCTGAGGAAAACCGTGGGGGACGCCTATGATGAACCATATTTGCATATTTTCTGCGTACCAAGCTTCTACAAAGCTTAAGGAAACGTCAAAGATAGATAGTAGTTTTCATGTTTTTCGTGATCCGGCGTAATGAGCATTCATGTTTGTATAACAACAACACTCTTCGATCATCTACGGTAGGTTAGTATTTGCACTGGATTTGCATGTAGGATAATTTATTCTCAGTGACTCAACTAATTCTAAAAGGGTCTACCTAGTTTCGCAGAAATTTAGCTTTCTCTCATTTATCAAAAGTTCAAAACGCATAATCTTGTAAGACAGAATCATATTTAGGCAGAAATTTAATATCCATAATAGTCCCAAAGCAGAACCATCACCTTGCAGAAAGTTCACAGACAGAATCTTCTCGTGGCATAAAATTCATATAATATATAGTCATTAATGGGCAGAAGCATCATATTGCAAAATTCATAGTCCGAACCTTTTAATACATACTTTTCATATCTATAGTGATTAGAAGGCAGAACTATAATACTAACATACAACATGCAGGGCAAATTAAACATGCAGCATGCAAGCAAGCATGCAGCATCGAAGCAAGTATGCGGCACGCAAGCAAGCATGCAAGCAGTCATGCAGCATGCAAGCAAACATACGTGCAGCATACAACAGTTTGTATGTATTACAGTAAGCAACAATGCAACATGCAATAAAGCATGCATACAGTTTGCAGCTTGCAATAATTATGCTAACAAAAAATTTTGCCTAAATAATATTTGACTAACGAAGATCATGCCAAGAGTTTTATACATTATTTAAATGAATCTTATCAGAACAAACTTCAAAATTTTACTTTACTTTTGCCATAGACCCGTAAGGAAAAGAAGAATTAAAGAACCATGAACCTATGGAAATAAGCCTTTCGCATAGCTCTTCTCATGAATTAAACTTTTTTATGTAGTTTTAATGTTATCAAAACAAGTTTAAAATATTGAGGTGTTGTATTTATGTCATAACAAAATCCACAGCTTGTATCAACAGTATTTGACAAATTCATGCGATATCCGGAGGTATAGTTGCGATATTCTATTGACAATATTAACACTAGCAAAGCCACCACATGCTCATACCGACAGTATCGATCAGAGTTTATGGAGGAACTGCAAGGAAGTATATTAGAATGCAATAATATATTATATAGTTTTAAAAATCTTTTTGCTCACATGAAAATTGTAGAAATTTGAATTGGAGTTGTAGAAGGTGGAAAAATAGCTACGCCTATTGCATTGCCTATTGCCTAAATTATTATAAGTATTACCAGAATAAATATCTTGTCCTGTACCGTTACCATGAGTTTACGGCTGTTTGACTCGCTAGCGATGACGGTAAATAAGTGTATGAAAAATTTTAGTTCTGTAAGTGACCGCTAGAGGCGCTGTACAATTTTCCGTAGACTTTTTTTTCGTCATCGCTAGCGAGTAAATCCGCCGTTAACTCATGGTAACGGTAGGTACTGTATCATTGTTTGTGATTTAAGTTATTACTTGTACCTTTATTTTTACTAATTATCCCACTTCTTCTTTCATTATTCAACGTAGAATGGAGTGATAATACTCCATGGGTATATCATAAAATATGAAATAAGTGGTATAATAAAAAGAAGTAGTACACGGTTAAGTTGTCAAGATTTCATCCGGTGGTCAAAAGACTAACAGTCCAATGCCATATGAACAAATTAAAGAGAGAGCTGATAGTTTTGTGCTGATTAAAAAAATAATCAAAATTCTTAAAAAAATTAAAATTAGTTTATTTTGTACATAGGTTATTGCTAGCACTTACACACGTCCCAACACTGGCCCTACCACAGCTTTGGAACAATTGTGGGCTAGTGCTGAGAAGAAGCTGCGCAACAAACTCAGTCACTATTGTCAATGCCTCTTTTAAAAATATAACAATTTAAATGTTCTTACAAGCTAGACCATACATTGTTATCGTTCATATAATCATTTATTCTATAACATCCTTTAGTCATTAAACATTGTTTAACAATAGATTTGAATTTATATAAAGGTAATTCAATTATATTTTGAGGCAATTTATTAAAGAAAGTAATACATCTTCCAATACACGAGTGAAGTTTGGAACGGCAAGTTTATTCTTGTTTCTCGTATTGGAATCATGTAAATCACTTTTTTTAGGAAATAAGTGCAAGTTTTGACGAACATAAAACAAATTTTCATAAATAAACTGTGAATACACTGTAAGTATCTTGACTTCTTTAAACAAATTCCTTAAAGAGTCGTCAGATTCACTTAAGCGAAGTTCAGACCAGTACGGAAGTGGGTCGAATCTATACACACGGCGTTAATCAACTTCATTCACTTCGTTTGGTTTTGTTTGAAACTCGTTGCATCAGCCCAAAGTTGGTGTATTAATCGATGAATGATCAGGGGTGCGATTGTGTAAAGCAATCGTATTCATTTGACAGTTCAAAACGTACGGTATGGTCTGTCAAATGGCAAAGAACAAAGGGTTTGACAGATCATATCGTACGTTATGAACTGTCAAATAAATACGATTGCTTTACAGTACCGTTACCGTAACAAGAGTCGACGGTCGTCGTAGACGTAAACAAAAGTCTATGGAAAATTGCACAGCGCCTCTAGCGGTCACTTGCTGAACTAAAATTTTCCATACACTTTTTTTAGGTCTTCGCTGGCGAGTAAAACCGTCGTAAACTCATGGTAACGGTACAGGTGCTGGACTACGAGTAGCCAAACTACTGATCTATATATTCCTGTGTACATATTATATTATATACATATTTTTGACTGCCTTGTTGGTGTTGGCTAGCTCGCTGGTTGCTTTCCAAGAGATCCCGAGTTCGAATCCCGGGTCTGGCCGAAATTGTTTCTGAGTTTTTCTGTCCTGAAAATACTCGGAAACAGTTCGGAGTTAGGAAGTTAGTGGTGATGAAAAGTACGTTAATCCGTTTGTCTTGCGCCTGATCTTTCATCCATCACGTCGGACTGCCGTCTCATAGAATTAATGAGAGTGAAGTAACAAAGAGTGCACTTGTGTGTTGGACAACCATCTGGGAACTATTAATATCCCCTGTCTGGCCTATCCTTGTTAAGAATGACCGAAAATCGGTAGGAGAATACTACATTTACATATTTTAATCATTTTTAATGTCCTAACCTTTAATTATCAAATTATTATTAACTTGTTATCACCAGATTGATGTTACATTTATTGCTTACTCGCGCTAATTCGTTATCAAAAGTTCAAGATCTCATGAGGGTAAAATGAGGAAAGGTGTATCAGTTATTTTGAGGAATTAAAATCAATACCAAGCACTTTGTCTAGTACTTTAATCTCCTAAAGACTTACGGAGGGGATATTTAAGCTAAAAATCACCTAATTCCACACAAGGTAAGGTATTATTTAGGGTACGAGAATTCACTACAAAGGAACAGCTTTTAATAGTATTTTTATGATTATTGCTAGCACCATCAAAGTAGGAATTGTGCCTATTTCTTGTCGAGCAGATCACAAAGGATTGAGTATTCTGTTGAATCCACATATTCAGTAAAACAGGGACACTTTCCCCCATCACACTTTCACACAATCGAGGTTGTCCTCTTTTGCTTTTACAATCACAGTCTACAATAATTACTACTCGGGCCTGTGACCATCGCAACATGAAGTTGACTGTAATACTAATCCTTGGTATCATTTATAAAATCAATTGTGGTCTATTAAAAGACCTAACTGAAAATCTTGAAAATGATCTAAGTAAAGTGCGTCAACGTGTACATAATGTTTTAAGTGAAAATGAAGATAAAGAAATAGCTACTAGTACCTTTACTAAAACAGTGGATTTTCTAGATAAGCGCGCTCAAGCTGTAGCTGATAGAATTGATCATGCTGTAGAGCTTGGAAATAAAGACCACGAAAAAACAAACAATGCTGAATCGAAAGTGACTTCTAATAAATCTAATGATACAGTGATAGTCGTTGATAAAAATGATGCCACTGATAATACAGCAACAGTCGACAAAGATGGTGATATAAATAATAAAAATCACACAAAGGATGAATACCCTGTTAACGCAGTAAATGATAATTCTGTTAATACTTTATTGGTTGTTAAACTCTGTCTCAAATTCAGACTCAGAATTGACTACCGAGTTTTTTTTACTACAGAAGCATCTTGACTGCTTATGGAACTTCATAATTATAATTGACAACATTTCATTTTTGTAAAGATATGAAATATCAAAAACCATTTCAAGACTTAGCGATTCTACACACGTTAAATATTTTTTCAGATTTTTTTACGCCTCATTTTTAAAGTTAAAAGTAAAAGACTAAAAATAACATTGATGTTGGCATTTCACAGCTTATGCCTTTGCAATGACATTTTATGCAGAAAAAAAAATGCTTTTGAACTTTGAGCCACTTTGAGCTTGCTGTCAGCTGTCACTTTGACATTTAGTGTTGTTGTTGGTTCCGGAGTTGTATTGGATATTATCAATTATTTACGATGTGATAGATGGGATTATAAAAAAAACATTTTGCATCCAAATATTTTTTTTTGTTCCGATACGAAATAAAATAATCATCATAATTCGAAATATGATTGATATTGGTGATTGACACAATATTTGAGTAATTGATGATGATGATACAATATTTGAGTAATTTTGAAACATCATAATTATATTAAATAGGAAAGGATACTACGTAAGCTTTGTTTGGTTACTATTTACAACTTAAATCAGGTAATGTCACATAATAAAATTGATATTTTGATACATTGATATCGACATCTTAATTTTATAATTGATACAGACCACAACACTATAAACGTCATGTTTTTTTATTGAATATAGCAAAGACATGACCTCGTAACATCCAACCTAATGTACTTACGCTCTTTTAGAATGGAGAGATTTTAAACAATTATTATTAGAGAAAATACTGAAAAGAAATGAAAATAGAAAAATATGGGTGCCTTTATTTTTGAAGTTCTTACAGGAAAAAAATAAATTTGCGCATATAAAAAATTTGAAATGTTGTCAATTATGAAATATGTGACATAAAATTCAATACTTAGATCTATTAGATCTATCCATACATAGACTCCTTTTGTAAAAAGTACTCGATAGTAAGCCTTTAAATCGTATTAGACAACATTTCTATAAGACATCGTTTGCACGAGCCTTTTTTGCGACGTCCAACGTTGTTCGTATTTCTACGACTTTTATTAGAATTGTATTGGTCGTTATAATTGCCAAACGCCCGTTGTAAGCCTTTAAAGCGTATTAGACAATATTTCTATAGGAGATCGTTTGCACAAGCCTTATCGCAACGTCCAAAGTTGTCTGTTTTTATTCGACTTTAACTTGAATTGCCTTTGATAATCGTTATAAATGCATTGTATTAGGACCAATAGTTAATTGTATTGTATTAGGACCAATTTACTTTGTGTAATTAGTTTGTAATTCTATATTTTAGTTTGACTGAGTTTTTTTGCTTTAATTACTATCAACTATACTTGAAGATGTGTGTGTACGTGGAGTATACACACATAAATAGTTAACTGAAGTGACAACAATGTCTCACCTATTTTAAACAGAAGTAGTATGAAGCGCCATTACTCGTATATTGTCGACTATGTATTCATATTATAAACAAACATTTTATTGCTTTAGTGATTTGATACTAAATTATTTTTAAGTATTTTTATACTTAAAAATAACTATAGGCCAATATCGCTAGCTACTATAATGGCTAAAGTACTAGACCGGATACTGGATAAACATCTAACCAAGCACTTGCATCTCCACGACGCTCAGTTCGGATTTAGGCCCGGCCTGTCCACTGAGAGTGCGATACTTAGCTTTAAGGAAACAGTTAGGTACTATTTGGATAGAAAGACACCAGTATATGCCTGCTTTTTAGATCTGTCGCGAGCCTTCGATACAGTCTCTTATGATGTGCTGTGGCGAAAGCTTCGCGACACTTCACTTCCCATAGAGTTAGTTTCAGTTTTTGAGTACTGGTATTCGAGACAAGTTAATCATGTAAGATGGTCTGGATGGCTTTCTGAATCCTATGATTTGAAGTGCGGGGTGAGACAGGGGGGTGTGTCTTCTCCTGGCCTCTTTAACCTTTATGTAAACGAACTGATATATGGTCTCAGCAGACAGCCAATAGGATGTTACATTGATGGGACTCCCATCAATAACATCAGCTACGCTGACGATATGGTCCTGCTGGCACCATCTGTCAGTGCCTTAAGAAAGCTCATAGAAATATGTGAAAAATTTGCAGATGACCATGGACTGTGTTACAATGTTAAAAAGAGCGAGGTTATGGTATTTACACCAAAGGGCACTAAAATAGAATATGTTGTACCACCTATCTTGTTAAAAGGAATTCGATTAAAAATAGTTAACCAATTTAAATACTTGGGACATGTTGTAAGCGATACGCTTTGTGATGATCTTGATATCGAAAGGGAGAGAAGAGCACTGACGGTGAGAGCTAATATGCTGACTAGAAGATTTTCACGTAGCTCACATGATGTAAAAATATCATTATTTAAGGCTTTCTGCCAGACTTTATACACGTGCAGCCTCTGGTCAGTGTATGCTCAAAAATCTATCAGTGCTCTTCGTGTTCAGTATATCAACGCCTTTAGGATGATGTTGGGACTTCCTCGCTTTTGTAGTGCCTCTGGTATGTTCGCCGAAGCTCGAACGGACAGTTTTCGAGCATGTTTACGAAAAAAGACTGCGTCACTACAGAGCAGACTGCGAGCAAGTGCCAACACCATCTTGAAGACGTTGTCTGACAAATTTGACAGCCCATTCTTCAGGCACTGCAATCGCATAGTGACGGCATAGTCATGTGATTTCCCAGTGCCGCTAGTGCTTGTTGTAAATTCAATTTATACTAACATTAGAATAAGTGCATATCTACTAACATACTATGGATCTATGATCTGAAATAAAGAGTAATTTAATTTAATTTAATTTAATTTAATTTATAAAATACCACCAATTAACAATTCGCTTTGTAATTATTTTTAGTAATGTTTTAGTATGACTTTTTAACATTAGATTGTTACATTTATTAATATTAACAACGATTATGTGTGGTTAGCATTTATTCTGAATTACTGATATATTCCAACTTATTCGCAACAAAAAAGAAGGTTTCTATTGTAAAGTACAATTCTACTATGACATTAGGAATCAATGAAAAGATTTTATATCAAAATGTTGTATCTTATTTTAGGTTTGAATTTACACAACTAATATTTTGAAATAATGTCGTCAGTTCATATTTTATCGGTGTTGTTGCTTTTTCAGTCAACTGCATTCGCAATGTTCAGTACAATTGACTACAATTCATTTTGAATAGCTTATTGATAAAATATTGCAATAATATTAATATTATTTCTGTACATAACTTCAATTTATTTCAATAAATTAATAATATAAGATATCACTTTGGTTTTTATTCCACTCCATCTCTTGGTTAATCTTAATTAATTAATCTTAAGTCAAATTTATATTCGGGGATCTAAATTGGGTTCATTGAAATAAAAAAATGATCAGTTTCCATTATGCTTCATTGCAGTAATGTTAAGTCTATACAAATCCGTATTCACAATAAACAATATCGTTTTCAACAATCAGGGTGGCCTCATAAGCTTGTCGCGCAATCAATTGACTTAAACTACGCTTATACTCATAGAAAAAATAAATAAGGTTAGAATGGCCTCGGTCGGTGCGGCAGCGTGTTAATATTGTAGGCATATGCCTGCATTGAGCCGTAGCTATTTCAGTCGCGTGACAAGAGCGTTGCATTATTTTTTGTCAAAAATGCCGTCTTGTGCTATAATTACTTGCAGAGCGTGAAGCCAGGTCATACAAAATGAGAGTGGAAGTGTATCTTTTCACCGGAGAGTAATAAAATGTAGTTATTTCGACATTATTTGCAAAAAATCACCTTTAAATTATGATATTTCAAATGACAGCGGATTCCTTGCACCAAGTTTAAAAAAATATTCATTGATGACAGTCCACGCATATTTCTTGCAAATCTGCTATCTTAGTAAGCAATGTATCGCGTCCAATTTGGTTGGTTCGCTTGCATACGCATGACTAGGGATGTAACTCGCAGCACAGTAAAAATATCGATACATGGTAATTCCCTACTGTTGTATTAAGAGATTAACAATAATTATTTGCAAAAATAAGTTCGAATACAATAAATAATTAAATGTAATTAAGCTGAAGAGTTTGTATGTTGGGACGCGCTTATCTCAGGAACTACTGGAGCTATTTGAAAAAAAAAAACTTTATTATATTCTTATTCGTGCAACTAAAATAACGTATTCCTGCAAAAAAAATATAACTCGGCAAAAACGCACTGCTTAATTCACAACTTTTGTACTTTTGTTATTAATTTAAATTTAAATTTATCGGTTGATCTATTTATTTGTAAAATAGGGTACGACAATTTAATAAACACACAGTTTAATAAATAAATAAATAAAATAAAATGTTTTTAACAGAAACAAATAAAAAATAAGAGTTAGTAACATTTTCTCTTAAAAACTGTGTCAGTAAAAAGTGATTATAATTATTTTTTGTGTCTTTGGTGAGTTAAAACTGAATCCAGTGTCGCATAATGAAACTGATCGTGTCCAACCTCGCCGCGACCGCTCTCAGGAGGCTGTTGGAGCTGCCGCTATAATATCGATATGTATTCAATACTCTTTCACAAGTTGTACATTGGTTTACTGTCAACAATGTACTTCCTTCGGTAGTGATATCGAAGTTAAACAACACACGGCTCGCTCGTGTTTTAATGGGTGACCATATAAGTGCTCGTGGTTTACCATGAGCATCTCTATGCTTCAAAAAACACTTTATGCTGTTTAGCTAGTATCGGTTAATATTTTCTTACACCATCAAAAATAAAATTTCCTCAGAAATGGTTGAATTTTGACAGTACTATGGGGTTAAAACTGATGAAATACTTTTGTAAGCCAGTTATTTGTAGTCAGTACCTACATATACATTTATTGTTAGTTTGTTTAAAATTCTGTAATTTTTCAAACCCCTATAACGCTCCTTTGGTGACGTGAATAAAACACGAACAAAAACACTGCAAAGTTAACCGTTAAAATCATACAGTTGTACATTTCTTAAACTTAATCACCATACTAACTTGGGTCATATTTATCATACTACTACAGACCTACTGTTGCATAAACAAGACGGGTAGATGGCGCTAAACGTTCCGCGTAATGTCGTATCCACGAGAGACACAAATTTCGCAAGGTCGGACAGACACCACGGTAGCTCAATTGGTAGAGCGTTTGGCCTGGTTAGCCAGAAACTTGCTGGTTCGAGTCCCGCCCGTGCGCAAATTGTAAGCATTGTAAGATATAAAACCTGAATAATTTAGAACATGCAAATATCTTTAAACACTTTTTTTACCCTTTCTTTACATTGGAATCTATATGTCGTATATAAGAAATATTACTTGTTTTTTATACATAGAATGATTCAATTCTACGAATAAAATTATTTTTAGATACTACTTTTATGTTTATGAGTATTAGTTACTATATTTCAAGTAACGTTAGCTACTCATTTTTTTCTTTTATTGTTTTTACCGAAAAGCAATAGTAAAACCCTTTGCTGCGATCAAATGAGCTGTAAAATTATCCAAATGAACTCAAACTTAAATCCTACATGTTGGTTCATATTGAGAAACAACATTACAATAATCGACTTTTGCCACATCACTAGTATTTTGACATAAAAGAACGAACGTATCTGAATGAGGATTGGTGGTTTCACCGCTAGCAGCTCTGTGATTGGTAGTTGGTTTCAAGTACTAATGACACCAATCACAGAGCTCCTAGCGGAAAATGTGATTGGTTTGTAATATAGATGCGTTGATTCTTTGATTGGTACTTGAAACACTGCAGCAACAGCGCGGTAACTCCCACCGGCGACAGAGGTTCCCATACAAACGAGCGATCAAACCCATTCTAACCTTATTCATTTTTTCTATGCTTATACTTAATTTTATATGGGACCCTATCTAAGATAATTAGGTAACAATTTGGCTTATTATGATAGCACTAGCTATTATTAATCGTTAGAGTGAGATAAATAATAATTTCTACATCTAGTGTTATGTAGAAGAAATTGAAGTATAAATAAGTATGTCTCTTAAGTTTTATAATAAATACCTACACATCATAAAAGTTCAACAGATGTTTAGAAGAAAGCTGGTCTTAAATAGTTGGTTTTGGCTACTTAAAGTAAAGACAGCATCGCTGCAGGTTAGTCTTAGCAATATCGGAACCTTTATTCAAAATATTACGTATGCATTTTTTTTTAATATTCATTGCACGCAAAAAGTAGAGGGAGTACTTCTACTAGCATATTTACAATGAGCTACTAGGAATCATGATTTCTTATCGCTTTGTAGTTATTGTTGTTTCCTGAACTGGTCATTAATTTTTAGTAAAATAAATTTAATTTTAAATATGTATTTATGTTTTAAATATGTATATTAGCAATACCACCACCACAATGCAAGTACCTTCATTGTCTTGAAACGTCATTCTAGTCTAGTCAAACAGCTTGACCATGTTCAAATTTTTCTCTAATATCGTGTTCAAGGCAATGTTTGGCAAAAGAGGAAATTAAAAAAACACAGGTTCAAATGTTTTTTATACAGCAAGTCGCCGTGACAAGGGGTGCGATTGTGTAAAGCAATCGTCTTCGTTTGACTGTTCAAAACGTACGGTATGTTCTGTCAAATGTCAAAGAACAAAGGGTTTCATTGTGGTTCTAATAATCACACCGGCTTACTACACAAAAATGTACTCTATTTTAAAGATGCGAAGGAAAATCATGTAACTCCGATACAATGCCTGGCAGCCTTAGCCAGCAAAAAAGGCGATCGCTTACACTGACTGATTATTTATTTATATATTTATTTATTTATTTATATTCGGTATACAGACAGGATACACTCATCCCATACTTTGCGAGATCTATGAGGAATATTAACGTTGAGAGCCGAAAAAAGACCTGGAGTATCGACTGTAGAGTGGAGAACTTTATGAAGGTACAGTAGGTCGTATCTTTTTCGTCGAGTTTTAAGGGGCAAGACGTCGAATTTTGTTAGTCGCTCGCCAAAGTTATTAAGGGAGCGACCGTAGTATTACCGTAGTGGTATTTACGGGATAAATATCGCAGCAATATAAGCACGTTACCGCGAGATCGCGGCTAGCGACAAGTTTGTGTCTTTTTACTCTATAGCATTCAGGTTTTTGCGCACTACAACGTATCATACCAATACATACATTTACAAAATTCTCTAAATAAAAACCTCTACAACAAACTTCATAAAATCCTTTCCATACATCACCTAAACACATTTACAGTTAAACACATACTTTCAGAAGGGTTGCCTACATTCTATACAATAAATATAAAACACACACTAACACACTGAGTACCTACATGACTGGATTTTTGAAATGTATACTAATCCTCTCGATTGTTGTTCTAATTATTTCTTAAGTTTAGATGTGTTTAGTGTAAGTACGATTAAAAATATTACAAACCAAGAGATGGGGCCTGCCTAAAGGCTTGTAATACAGGTATTAAACCTAGTACATCCATCAGCTTCCACAAAATTTGGTTGCAGTTAGTGCTACTTATACTTTTAAACCGTATCTTGCACGAAGCGTGTCGACCGGCAAAATACTCACTCGCTCTCGCTCTATATAACGGTGAGACAGAACGCTGTAGACCCGTTCTATGTATCTATCTATCTATCTCTATATTATGCATAGTATAGCATATCTTTTCTGATACGCTCCTAGAACGATGGTGGTATGATACGGTGTAGTGGATAAAAACCTTTAAATGCATCAATGCAGTTGTGATTGATACACATGCACGCGGATCTATTCGGGCTGTGGCTAACAACAATGAAGCATTTTGCCTCCTCAACTTATTACTATAGAAGATTTTGCCTAAGATGATCGCTGAGACGTTTTCATATCGTCAATTTTAGTTATGTAGTCCAAAAAAAACAATGTTTTTCTTACATAGTAATCGATTAGTGTTTTTTTATATATTTTTTGTGATATTTAAATTTTGCATGTATCTAACTAAATCTTTTGTCAGGCTCAGGGCATATAGGAAACATATTATTTAACCTTGTTGACAATGATAAAATCAATTTATTTCAATAAATTAATAATATAAGATATCGCTTTGTTTTTTATTCCACTCCATCTCTTGGTTAATCTTAATTCATTAATCTTAAGTCAAATTTATATTCGGGGATCTAAATTGGGTTCATTGAAATAAAAAAACAAAAATTCATCAGTTTCCATTTGTCGCAGTCACTCCCGGCTAGTGTGGACAAAGAGTGTTTAAAAGGTACTAATATTTGAATGAAATAAAGAAATCCGGGTATAGCATTCGGCAACAAAAGTTTATTCAAATTTGCTATTACACAACTACCTTTTAACACCTTTATAAAAAAAAAACAACAAATACAAAACTTAATAGCTCAGAATTCAGTAGAGACTAGGTTAGGTTCTTATTTAGTTATCTATATCTATACTATTACAAATCTTTATATTCACAAATTTCTAATTAAATAAAGATAAACCACCAATTTAAGTTTTTAATTTCCTAATTGATTCTAAAATTTATCCTCAAAGGGATTCCTAAGTTATGCCTAAATTAATAGCCAAATTATCCCACTTTTCACTAAAGTTTAAGTTAATACAAGGAAAACCAACCTTGGATTTCAACGGAGGTTACTATTTCAAATCTTTGTTGCATCAAACTACTGACAACTCTGCAACGTTACCCCAAAATTTCACTGATACCGGTTCATCCTCAAAACAGCAGACAAGAAGCAAATCAATCCATCAGGAAAATTTGACTTCAAAATAATCCAAATGAGGTCTTAGGAAGGTCACTGAAAAGAATTTACAAAATGTTAGTTCAACGCACCAACCAAAGTAAAAGTTAAAAAAAACACTAAATTTTCATAATCAATATTTACCTGAGGTTACCATATGATCACCAAATTGTGACTGTACAACTTACAGTCACATATCAAAAGCGAAACCTTGAAATAAAAGAAAGTTCTAGTTAACAACCAATTTTTTTTTAGTGCGTATACTTTTCATCACACTATTTATGAAATCTTTAATAAACCAATTTAATACCTGCAACAGCTGGCTCGCCATATATATTCTGAATTGATTACTAAACATTTATGCTAATTATTCTATTTGAGACCTGAAATGATAAAAATTACAACTCTCAATACAATATGCCCAGATGTAGGTAGGCTACATTTTCCAGTCTTTCATATCAAATCATTTTCGAAATTATTTCATCCAAATTGACATGTTGGCGGCGTCTGAAACGATAAAAAGAACCATGTGCTCAGACTAAGAAATGTCTCGCAACAAACAAAAATCAACGCCAACCTTTCTGCAGATACATACCAGGAATAACTATCAAACTACAAAATAATTTGGGCGTGCCCCGTAATCAAAATTTTTACTTTTTTACATTTTAACACACGTTCCACTCCGACGCACGACCAACAGTGACGGAACCGGAAAAAACAGCAGCTGTCACACTTGACAAATGTCAGTGTCAGCATCCATCATATCTATGCAAAAATATGGACTGGAGTCCTACATCCATTTAGCTTTTCGTTTCACTCGAACTTAGACAAAATATACAACGTTACACATAATGCTTCATTGCAATTATCTTAAGTCTATACAAATCCGTATTCACAATAAACAATATCGTTTTCAACAATGGGTTGGCCTCATAAGCTTGTCGCGCATTCAATTCGACTTAAACTACGCTTATACTTAATTTTATATGGGACCCTGTCTAAGATAATTAGGTAAAAATTTGGCTTCTTATAATAGCACTAGCTATTATTAATTGTTAGAGTGAGATTAATAATAATTTCTACATCTAGTGTTATGTAGAAGAAATTGACGTATAAATAAGTATGTGTCTTAAGTTTTACAATGTAGTATACGTAAGCAAAGATAATACACATGTATAGGTAAACATTTTCAGAAGACAGTTGGTGGCTCAAATAGTTAATGTTGGCATCGCTGCAGGTTAGTCTTAGAAATATCGGAACCTTTTTTCAAAATATTAAATATGCATATTTATTTGTAATACCTAATATTAATTCTTCGCGCGGAAAATGTGGAGGTAGTACTTCTACTAGCATATTTACAATAAGCTACTAGGAATCATGATTTCTTTTCGCTCTGCAGTTATTGTTGTTTCCTTCACTGGTCATTTATTTTTAGTAAAATAAATTTTATTTTATTTTATTTTATTTTACAATTTTTGGAAGACTTACAGCTAGAACAAGATTGCTTAAAAACTATAAATAAAAAAAAGGCCATTTACATGTCTCCACTGATAAAACAAAAATGTTAAAGTAAGAAACGCTAGCAAATCAACAATTTGTCGCTTAAATTAATAAAAACTAATTCACAAAAGCAAAGGCAAGTTCAACATTCAAAAAAAAGGCGTTAGATAATTGTTTCTTAACCTGATTTACACTTGTACAAAACAAATCAAAGCCGTAAACGTTCTGACATTCGTTAAATAAATTAGCTGATCTAAGTAAATAAGAATTCCGCCTGTAATTTGTGTTAACTATAGGGACGTGTAAAAGGTTGGGATTCCTCAGAGGTTTCCTTAGTAAGCAAATGCACAGCTTGCTTGCACAGCAAGTCAGTCAGACAGTCTATCAAACCACCAGCGATCTTGTGAATATAAGACAAATCTGCTATCTCTCTGCGCTTGTATAAAGGTAGCATGAGATGTCTCCTGCATCGCGACAAGTAGTCGATGTCGTGTTTGCCTGTTCTATATTGAATGAATCTGAGAAAACGCTTTTGAATGCTTTCCAATCTCGAAATATAAATGTTATAGTTAGGGTTCCAGACTTGTGATGCGTACTCAAGGTGACTGCGTACAAATGCACAATAAAGAATTTTAAAAGTTTTCACGTTAGTAAACTCTGCAGAAAGCCGAAGTACAAAGCCCAGTGCCTTGGAGGCCTTTTTAATTATTGAGTAAATATGCTCATCAAATAACAGTTTACTGTCGAAGGTGACCCCAAGATCTCTTATGCTTGTCACTCTTGTGATCGTAGTGTCTTTTAAAAGGTAATTAAAATGTATTGGAACTAATTTTCTAGTAAAAGAGCAAACCTGACATTTAGATACATTAAGATCCAACATGTTCCCCATACAATACTCCTGAAACCTGTTCAAGTCTTCTTGTAAGTTAGATGCGTCTTCTATTTGGTTAATGGGATAAAGAATTTTCATATCGTCTGCGTAAAGAAGGATTTTAGAATGAACGAAACAGGCTGAAATATCGTTGATGAAGATAATGAATAGGAGAGGTCCAAGCAGAGAACCCTGTGGCACTCCTGATGGTATTGGAACCATAGATGACGTGTAACCATTGAGAACGACTGCCTGACATCTGTCTCGCACGTAGGCCGAGAACCACCGAAACAAGTTACCGTGCACGCCAATCAATGCGAGCTTTTTAAGAAGTAGTTCATGGTTAATTCGATCGAAGGCTTTACTGTAGTCGGTGTACACAACATCTACCTGCGAGGGTCTTGAGATGTGTTCTGATATAAAATCACTACATACAATTAGGTTTGAGGTCGTTGATTTACCCTTTAGAAAACCATGTTGGTTATCATCGAAGGTATGCTTTAATGAAGTGTAGAGTTGAGTATAAACTATTTTCTCTAATATTTTGGAAAAGATACACAGTTTCGAGATAGGACGGTAATTTTCAATAACATTCTTAGGACCTTTCTTATGTATGGGACTAATAAAAGCTTGTTTCCAAATAACGGGTAGCTCCCCAAGGCTAAGCGAGCGCTTAAATAAAAGAGTAAGTGGGACAACAAGACTCTTTGCACACTGCGTTATAAATGTAGGCGGTATAAGATCAGGTCCAGCTAATTTATTTAAATCAAGACTCTTTAACAATGTTAATACGTGCGATTCCTGCACCTCAATTGAACTTATATCTACCATTGAATGATGGGTGCTTGTATTAGTGTTGGGTTGGGGACAATAGTACTAGATTGAAATGTAGAATAAAAATATTCACTGAACAACTGGCACACTTCATGTGGCGAGGAAGAAGATCGTTGACCATATGACATAACAGATGGAAGACTGTTAGACTGCTTTTTACTTTTAACAAATGACCAAAAAGCCTTGATGAATACAATTGCTTTACAATTTTAAATATGTATTTATGTACCAACACCACCACCACAATGCAAGTACCTTCATTGTTTTGAAACGGCATTTTAAGACCAACTTGATCATGTATTCTAGTCAAACAGCTTGGCCATGTTCAGGTGTTTCTCTTTTCGTGTTCAAGACAATGTTCGGCAAAAGAGGAAATTGAAAAAGCACAGGTTCAAATGTTTTTTATACAGCAAGTCGCCATGACCAGGGGTGCGATTGTGTAAAGCAATCGTATTCGTTTGACAGTTCAAAACGTACGGTATGATCTGTCAAATGGCAAAGAACAAAGGGTTAGACGGATCATATCGTACGTTTTGAACTGTCAAATGAATACGATTGCTTTACACAATTCCACCTCTGGTCAAATCATTGTGGTTCTAATAATCACACCGGCTCACTACACAAAAATGTACTCTATTTTAAAGATGCGAAGGAAAATCATGTAACTCCGGTACACTGCCTGGCATTAGCCAGCAAAAAAGGCGATCGCTTACACTGACTGACTATTTATTTATTTGTTTATTTATTTATTTACTTATTAACTTATTTACTTATTTACTGGTTTACTTGTTTACTTAATTACTTAATTACTTATTCACTTATTTATTTATTTATTTATTTATTTACTTATATACTTATTAACTTATTTACTTATTTACTTATTTACTTATTTACTTATTTACTTGTTTACTTGTTTACTTAATTACTTATTCACTTATTTATTTATTTATTTATTTATTAACTTATTTACTTATTAACTTATTTACTTATAAACTTATTAACTTATTTACATATTTACTTATTTACTTATTTACTTATTTACTTGTTTACTAAATTACTTATTCACTTATTTATTTATTTATTTATTATTTTATTTATTTACTTATTTACTTATTTACTTATTTACTTATTTACTTATTTACTTATTTACTTATTTACTTGTTTACTTGTTTACTTTATTACTAATAAACTTATTTATTTATTTATTTCTTATTTAATTATTTACTTATTTACTTATTGACTTATTTACATATTTATTTATTTAATTAATTTATTTATTTTTTTATTTTTTTACTTATTTTCATATTTACTTATTTACTTATATACTTATATACTTATTTACTAATTTACTTATTTACTTATTTACTAATTTACTTATTTACTTTTACACTTATTTACTTATTTACTTGTTTACTTAATTACTTATTCACTTATTTATTTATTTATTTACTTTTAAACCTATGTACTTATATACTTATTTACTGATTTACTTATTTACTTATTTACTTATTTATTTATTTACTTATTTACTTATTTACTTATTTACTTATTTACTTATTTACTTATTTACTTATTTACTTATTTACTTATTTACTTATTTACTTATTTACTTATTTACTTGTTTACTTGTTCACTTGTTTACTTAATTACTTTTTCACTTATTTATTTATTTACATATTTACCTATTTATTTATTTACTTATTTACTTATATACTTATTTACTTATTTACATATTTATTTATTTATATATTTCTTTCTTTCATTATTTATTTATTTGTTAATCTATTTATTTACTTATACACTTATTTACTTATTTACATATTTATTTATTTATTTATTTGTTTATTTATTTACTAATTGACTTATATACTTATTTACTCATTTATTTATATATTTATTTATTTTATTTACTTATATACTTATTTACTTATTTATTTATATATTTATTTATTTATTTTTTTAACTTATATACTTATTTATTTATTTATATTCGGTATACAGACAGGA
The DNA here is from genome assembly GCA_963924145.1 of Pyrausta purpuralis. Taxonomy (NCBI): domain Eukaryota; kingdom Metazoa; phylum Arthropoda; class Insecta; order Lepidoptera; family Crambidae; genus Pyrausta; species Pyrausta purpuralis. Next base: position 10,174,676 of record OZ001666.1, read on the forward strand.
TACAGTCATCCCATACTATAATTATTACAATACACAAAAAAGACTGGACCGTAGCCCATAAATAGTATACACAACATGTTTGGTAACTACTAATGTATGCTACTAGAACATTAAATCTTATACGAGTTAAAAAATAAATTTACACAAAAGGAAGAAAACATTAAACTGAATTAACTTAAAATTTTTGCATTTCGTTGTTACGGCGAGAACACTTCTGCCTTAAGAGTGTTGGATATGGCTTTTTTATAATGAGAGAAGTTACTATCGAAAATATCTATGTCTTTGCCACTGCGGGACAGCTCGTTGTACGTACGGCACATTCTGGCTATTGGGTTGTAATACGACGTGTTATTCAATTCAATTCAATTCAAATATTTTATTTCAGAATAAAATTCCATATAAATTGTTAGTACTTCTTACGATTACGTTAGTAGCATTAAACTAAATAAATAATAATAATAATTTCAAATAATAATTATAATACACATGTCAATTAATTACAAAAAAAAAACAATGTTAACCCAATAAAATGCATTTTTTTTTTTCAATTAATGCTTTGCTCCGATCAAAAGGGCCGCCCAATGATGAGCGATGGGACACTCGGGCCTACCCCCCACCACCCTCAGAATGGCATTGGAGCTGCCGCACACTCTGCTCATCAGCGAGGCCACTTTCTTGCGAATGATCGCGTAAAATAAATCAGTGTGTGCCTCGGCGAACATACCCGACGCGCTGCAGCAGCGCGGCAACCCCAACAACATCCGGAAAGCATTGTTGTATTGGACCCGCAGGGCGCTGTAGGCCTTCCGCGTATATCTCACCCATAGGCAGCTCGTATAAAATGATTGACAGTACGCCTTAAACAGGGTAATTTTTACTTCTTTCGTACAACGAGCAAACCTACGGGCCAGCATATTGCTTCTGACCGCCAACGCCCTGCGTTCCCGCTCTATGTCAAGATCATCCTTCAGGTCTTCTGTTACGATGTGCCCAAGGTATTTGAACTGTTTGACTCTCGTCAAGACAGTTCCAGACAATGTGACAGGCGGAACGACTTGTGGAGAGCTGCTGCCAACGGCGAAGACCAGGAGCTCACTCTTTTTTGTATTGTATCTCAACCCTTGAGATTCAGCATAGGCCTCACACGTTTGCACCAGCTTCCTCAGTGCGCCGATCGAAGGGGCCAGCAGCACCATATCATCGGCGTAGCTGATGTTGTTGATGTTTACACCATCTATAGAACATCCCGCGTGCATGCTGCTGAGCCCGCGGATCAGCTGGTCGATGTACAAGTTGAAAAGCTTCGGAGACGTCAACCCCCCTTGTCTCACGCCGCATTCCAACCTGTACTCGTCCGATTGCCCATCCGCCCATCGCACGTAATTAACCTGGTTGCAGTACCAGTGTCTAAAAATCTCTATGACCTCCGGCGGAAGACCAATGCCCTTCATCTTATTCCACAGCAACGGGTAGGACACCAAGTTGAAGGCTTTTGACAGATCCAAGAAGCATGCGTATACGGGTACGTTATTCCTGTACAACTGTATGTCAAATATGTTGGGATTGCGAGATCTATGACAAATATTAACGTTGAGAGCCGAGAGAAGACCTGGAGTATCGACTGTAGAGTGGAGAATTTTATGAAGGTACAGAAGGTCGTATCTTTTTCGTCGAGTTTTAAGGGGCAAGACGTCGAATTAAGTTAGTCGCTTGCCATAGTTATTAAGGGAGCGACCGTAGTGGTATTTACGGGATAAATATCGCAGCAATATAGGCACGTGACCACCAGATCGCGGCTAGCGACAAGTGTGTGTCTTTTTAATCTATAGCATTGAGGTTTTTGCGCACTACAACGTATCATACCAATACATACATTTACAAAATTCTCTATATAAAAACCTCTTCAACAAACTTCACAAAATCCTGTCCATACATCACCTAAACACATTTACAGTTAAACACATACTTTCAGAAGGGTTGCCTACATTCTATACAATAAATATAAAACACACACACACACACACACTGAGTACCTACATGACTGGAATTTTTAAATGTATAATAATCCTCTCGATTGTTGTTCTAATTATTTCTTAAGTTTAGATGTGTTTAGTGTAAGTACGATTAAAAATATTACAAACCAAGAGATGGGGCCTGCCTAAAGGCTTGTAATACAGGTATTAAACCTAGTACATCCATCAGCTTTCACAAACTTTGGTTGCAGTTAGTGCTACTTATACTTTTAAACCGTAACTTGCACGAAGCGTGTCGACCGGCTAAATACTCACTCGCTCTCGCTCTATTTAACGGTGAGACAGAACGCTGTAGACCCGTTCTATGTATCTATCTATCTATCTCTATATTATGCATAGTATAGCGTATCTTTTCTGATACGCTCCTAGAACGATGGTGGTATGATACGGTGTAGTGGACAAAAACCTTTAAATGCATCAATGCAGTTGTGATTGATACACATGCACGCGGATCTATTCGGGCTGTGGCTAACAACAATATAGCATTTTGCCTCCTCAACTTATTACTATAGAAGATTTTGCCTAAGATGATCGCTGAGACGTTGTCATATCGTCAATTTTAGTAGTAATACACATGTATAGGTAAACATTTTCAGAAGACAGTTGGTGGCTCAAATAGTTGGTTTTGGCATCGCTGCAGGTTAGTCTTAGAAATATCGGAACCTTTTTTCAAAATATTAAGTATGCAGATTTATTTGTAATACCTAATATTAATTCTTCGCGCGGAAAAAGTGGAGGTAGTACTTCTACTAGCATATTTACAATGAGCTACTAGGAATCATGATTTCTTTTCGCTCTGCAGTTATTGTTGTTTCCTTCACTGGTCATTAATTTTTAGTAAAATAAATTTAGAATTATATATAAATTAAATTTATAAATTTGGATACAACATACAACATTTAGATTACAATAACACTGAAAATCTTCTAAATTAAAAAGTTTTAAATACATTTATCAATATAATATATTCTAAGTACCTTAATGTAGTAAAATAACAAACAAACACACACACACACACACACACACACACACACACACACACACACACACACACTATTAACAAATATTTTATAAATTCGTTCAAGTATGAGATTATGTGCATACTGACAGAAGAGATAAATTGTTACAGTATAGGGAAGAAGCTGTCTCCTAGAATACAGGATAAACCTAAACTAGGAGGCAGAGTCTCATTTTTTCTTGGAAAAAGCATTGTATAGTACAGTAAGCATTATGCAAAATGTTTCAGTTTCGCTCACGCAGTCGTCTAAATAAGTCGTGTCCTCAGTGTCGATAGAATACCCTTGTGATCAATTATCAACCCTCTTGTACATTTTTTAAGTTTCAAGTTCCATTGGCCTGCTCCTCGCATTAGGCCGCTTTGAAGATAATCCAAACAAAAAGTGTGCAGTATATGCAAAATCATCAGACAATAATGCCATCTACACCTATTTCTGGACAAGTTAAATACTCTTCGCAACCAAACCTGAGTGAACAGGTTGACGGAGATAAAAATGAAAACATTATAAGAAATATAAATCTAAGAAAACGAAGGAACCCCGAGGAGGAATATTTTCAGGACATTAAAGAGTCACTAATGGAGTCCCTCAAAGAAATGGTGAACTCGGAAATGGCTGAGATAAAGCATCAAAATGCTCAAATATTACAGGCTAATCATGAAATTTTATCTCTACTACAGCAAAGTGCTGCCAGTTATAAAGAATTATCTGAGAAAGTTCAGACACTTGAAACAAGGAATTATATTCAAGAGACACAGATAAGCGAGTTGCAAAGCCAGATTGACGAAGTGCAGAAGAAGTTGATAATAAACACGATTGAAATAAGGAATATACCAAGGAACAACGATGAAAATATTCAGGAGATAATAGAAAAGATATATAATACCCTAGGCGTTCGATGTGCTGGGATCGCAAACATCTATAGAAAAGGTAAACATAACGCTCCAATCATCGTAGAATTCCAAGATCTAAAAGCAAAGGACGTCGTGTTGACCGCTTTGAAAAAATACAAAACAGAAAATAAAGAACCTCTGAGCACTGAAGATTTGGGTCTTGCTGGTATTAAAACTAGAATTTACATATCAGAGCCACTGACTGCTTTGGGAAAAAAGATCTTAACAGATGCTCGTGCACTTGTGTCTACTGGAGCTTTTAAATATTGCTGGACATCAAGGGGAAATGTCCTACTTAGAAAAGGTGAGGGGCAACCAGCGATTGTTATAAAATCCTTGAGCCACATTAAAGAGCTCCTTAGTAAATGACTATATGTATGTTTATGGATATTGCTACTAATATATCTAGTTCCTTTGTCTTTTTTGCTACATCGTATATTTTTAGGGAATAAGTTGTTACTTAATCACAAAACGTATCAGACATATTATAATTTCTATACCCTCTTGCACGCACATAATGTTGTATATTTTTGTATTATATTTATTTTCAACGGTGTATTTTTCTCTTCTGTCAGTAAGTTGCTAAAATCAGTCCTTATTGCTCAATCACAGCTCATCAAATTTTACTTTCGACCAAAACTGACTTCATATATTCACAATTCAACGTCTATTGTAGACACTACTTGAATGTGTACTGATTTAGAACAAGTTATCGTCGAGGTTGACACTAATGTCAACGTCGGGGATTCAGTTTTGGTCGAGAAACCAGAGTTATTTTCGCAGTACACTTTGAATTCAGTGCATTCCCTCAATATTATTGTGCAAAACATCAGAAGCATCAACAAAAACCTCGATGATTTCATAGTTTTTATGTCCAGAAGTGGTATAACTTATGACCTTATTATTTTGACTGAATGTTGGTTAGAGAAATGTCCAACAATTCCACAAATGAATCAGTATAAACAATTTAACAGCCTCAAACATATCAATCAGAATAGTGGTGTAGTCGTATATATCCGTGATAACCTACCAAACGTATCCGTATATGAGCCAAACATCGTAGAAGCCGATTGTCTAGTAATAAAAATAGGCCATAGTCATGCTTTTGTGTGCATCTATAGGTCACCTTCTTTCGTCTCAGCCTCGAAATTTCTTTTGTCTCTGGATGAACTTCTACATGACTTAAGGCAAATTCCAAATATATTACTAACAGGTGATATCAACATTGATATACGTAACGAAAATGAAGATAGAAACTATGATGAATATCTTGACCAGCTTGCAACACACTGTCTCTTGCCTAGTCATGTCATACTCACTCACATAAACAAGTGCATTGACCACTGTTTTGTAAAATCAAACCATAAAATGATAACTGTGGTTTGTAACTCGTCGATAACAGACCATAGAAGCTTGTACTTATGTGTGCCATTGGCAGGAGGAAATCTTAAGAGCAAAATCAAACATGTGAAAAAAATTAATTATACTAGGGCATTTGAACTATTAGAGCAAATTGATTGGCATTGTATCTTAAATGACAAAGATGCTAATAGTGCTACTGCAAACCTTCTTAAAATGTTGTCTAATGTAATTCAAAAGGCTTCTTATACCATACAATTGCCAAACAGACGACAGATTAGCCAGCCTTGGATAACTCCTGGCCTGTTACGCTGCATGAGATTCAGGGACATATTACACAAAAGACACATTAAATCTCCTAATGATAAAATTATGGAAATAACTTACAAGCGTTATAGGAATCATTGCCGAAACATATTACAAAATTTAAAAAACGAATACAACAAAACACAGTTGAACAACTGTAAAAATGATATCAAAAAAACATGGCACGTAATCAAACAAGTATGTGGTATAAACAGGTCATATAACACACAAGAACCCTCACAACTTTTGTATCTTAAAGCAAGTCCACAAGACTCAGTTAATTACATAAACGAATACTTTACGAATGTCGGTACTGATTTATCTAATAAAATACTCAATAAAATTAATTTGAAAGAGGATGAGCTTGCGCGTAACTATCGGTCTGATAATACTCCAGTTAACTCCTTGGTGCTGCTAGATACGGACGAGGAAGAAGTGCTAAAAATTTCTATGAAATTGAAAACTACAAATTCTTCAGGATGGGATGGGGTATCGCCTATATTTGTGAAGAATTTTATTAGTTTATTAGTAAAACCTTTGACTCATGTGTTTAATTTGTGTTTATCGTCTGGTAAGTTTCCAACGGTTCTAAAGGATTCGTTGGTTATTCCTGTTTTAAAGACTGGAGACAAAGACAATATTACCAACTACCGACCTATATCTCTCTTGCCCACCATAGCCAAAATGCTTGAAAAAATTATTAACATACGTTTAATCAACTATCTTGAAGTTAATAACTTGATTTCCCAAAACCAATTCGGGTTTAGACAAGGCAAGTCGACAGTGGATGCTATTGAGGCACTAGTTACTGGGGTGGCTAAAAGTCTCGACCGTAAACAAAAGTGTATTGGCATATTCCTTGATCTAGCCAAAGCCTTTGATACTGTCTCCATTCCCCTACTGATACGAAAGATGGAATCAATTGGTATCAGGGGAATCCCATTAGATCTTTTTAAGGATTATCTCCGTAATAGAACTCAGGCAGTTAAGGTCGGTGACTTTGTCAGTTCTCGCTTGAGAACTAAGTTTGGGGTTCCGCAGGGTTCCGTTCTTGGGCCAACTCTTTTTCTGATTTACATTAATACCTTATGTGATACTAGTATAAAAAATGCAAAAATAACTACATTTGCCGATGACACCGTTATTTTATTTCAGGGAAGTACTTGGTCCAAGGTTAAAAAGGCTGCGGAAAAGGGTATGAGAGTAATAATAAAATGGCTAGATGTTAATTTACTCACTTTGAATCTTAGCAAAACTAAATTCATTGCCTTCAGCATAAGAAATTACCTACGACCGGACTCCTTCTTTACGCTTAAAACACACAATAGTGATTGCCTGGACTATTCTAACTGTGATTGCACCTCTATAGCTTCCACTACCAGTCTTAAATACTTAGGTATCGAAATAGACCAAAACCTAAATTGGAACCAGCACATAATTTTTTTAAAAACCCGGGTACGCAAGCTTATTCCAATATTCAAAAGATTTAGAAACCTAAAGGATGAACGTGCAAACAGGACTATATTTCTAACTTTATGTCAATCGATAATTACGTATGGCATTTCTGCGTGGGGTGGAGCGAACAAAACTAACATTTTAGAAGTAGAAAGGGCACAAAGATGTATATTAAAAGTTATTAACTTCAGACACTTCCAATATCCTTCTGATCTGCTGTACAGGGAATTTGGAGTTTTAAACGTCAGACAACTTTTTATCAAAACAATTTTACTACGTCAGCATGCCCACCTACCACCAGAAACAAAACAGCCGAAAAGAAGATCGCACGAGGTATATAAAGTACCTTCGTGCAGAACGGTTTTTGCTAAAAGTTTCTCGTTTTTCTTGGCACCGTTTTTGTACAATCGCCTAAGTAAATCTAAGCCATTGAAGGATTTGACTCGTTTTGTATGCGGAAAAACAATAATAAATTTTCTGAGTGATCTTGATTTTGAGCGGACTGAGGAATTATTAAAAATAATAAAATAAATACAACTTCATTGAGCACCGTATAACGTAAATTGAGTACATATTATACTTTAAATATATAATAACATACATCATATTATATATATAATAGAAGCAAAAATAAAAGTATTATCTATTATTGTACCTAGTATTATATAGTATTTTATCAGATTATAATGATCTATTTATTTATAATTAATATATTGCGTGCTTTTAATTTAATTTTGAATAAAAACTATAGTTGTATATGCATATAGTTGTCTGGTACGTTATTAATTAACTAAAATACATAATACAATTGTAATGTAATTTAAACTTGTTTGATCTGTTAATTTTGCGTATACCATGTGTTTACGCCAAACCTGTTGTTTTGTTACCGGGCGGGTCTATTGTGCGCAACTTTTTGTAAATGAAGTAGGATAGTGATCGTTATGTTCATCACACTGCAGCTGTGAATTCCGGAGCGAGATTCTTACCTTGCCGTAACACAGTCTTGACTAGCACGGAAGGTAATGAATTACTTTATCTGGGTACCGACAAATAAATATGTTAAGCTTATATCGATTTACACTTACTCAATTAATACTTAACAACTTTTCGTTACAAAGATAATAAGTGAAGTGTGTATCGTAGACGTGAGCCTCTGTTTTATTAAATTGTTTTATTTCATGTACCTACCTTAAGTTTTTCTTATTATCATTGTTCTTACTTTGTATTACTACTAAATACTGTTAGCTTGTAAGTAAGGAGTATTGTCTGTACCAGTATTTTATCGGAAATAAATGATTTATTTATGATTTATGTTTATTATCTGTTCTTTGCTGGTAATGTACAATAAAAGTTTTTATTATTTTATTTTATTAATTTAAATTTAAATATGTATTAATGTACCAACACCACCACCACAATGCAAGTACCTTCATTGTTTTGAAACGTCATTTTAAGACCAAGTTGATCATGTATTCTAGTCAAACAGCTTGGCCATGTTCAAGTGTTTCTCTTTTCGTGTTCAAGACAATGTTCGGCAAAAGAGGAAATTGAAAAAGCACAGGTTCAAATGTTTTTTATACAGGAAGTCGCCATGACCAGGGTGCGATTGTCAAATGGCAAAGAACAAAGGGTTTGACGGATCATATCGTACGCTTTGAACTGTCAAATGAATACGATTGCTTTACACAATTCCACCTCTGGTCAAATCATTGTGGTTCTAATAATCACACCGGCTTACTACACAAAAATGTACTCTATTTTAAAGATGCGAAGAAAAATCATGTAACTCCGGTACACTGCCTGGCATTAGCCAGCAAAAAAGGCGATCGCTTAGACTGACTAACTATTTATTTATTTGTTTATTTATTTATTTACTTATTTACTTATTTACTTATTTATTTATTTCAGTTCAGTTCAGTTCAAAATTTCTTTATTTTATTATAATAAAAAGTGAACAGTTTTACATTTCCAGTGTACATTGTAATCCTAGAATGTAATGACTTATTGTTAACACGTTTTTAAGCTGTTTCGCTTGTCAAAACTTACAAAATAAACACTTAATATCTATTTACGAAACGTGAATTACGCAGCAACGTTTTAATCTCTTAAATAACTTAATTACTTATGCAAGCTATAGTATAGTATATAAAAAAAAAAAAAACAACAGATAATGGTATTTACGAAGGTATATCAACAAAGAGAAACCAATTAGTTAGACAAACATGAATACAAACGACAACAAAAGAGCGGTAATAGGCAAGTGAGCTCGTCAATAGGAACAGTATTTATTTATTTATTTATTTACTTATTTACTTATTTACATATTTATTTATTTACTTATTTACTTATTTACTTATTTACTTATTTACTTATATACTTATTAACTTATTTACTTATTCACTTATTTATTTATTTATTTATTTATATATTTACATATTTACTTATTTATTTATTTATTTACTTATTTACTAATTTACTTATTTACTGGTTTACTTAATTACCTAATTACTTATTCACTTATTTATTTATTTATTTATTTATTTATTAACTTATTTACTTATTATCTTATTTACTTATATACTTATTTACTAATTTCCTTGTTTACTTGTTTACTTTATTACTTATTCACTTATTTATTTATTTATTTATTTATTATTTTATTTATTTACTTATTAACTTATTTATTTATTTACTTATAAACTTATTTACTTTTATACTAATTTATTTATTTACTTTATTACTAATTAACGTATTTATTTACTTACTTATTTCATTATTTACTTATTTACATATTTATTTATTTAGTTAATTATTTATTTATTTATTTACTTATTTATTTATTTATTTACTTATTTATTTACTAATACACTTATTTACTTATTTACAAATTAATTTATTTATTACTTTATTTATTTATTTAAATATTTACTTTTATACTTATTTACTTATTTATTTATTTATATACTTATATACTTAGTTACTTAAATACTTTTAAACTTATTTACTTATTAACTTATTTATTTATTTACTTATATACTAATTTACTTATTTACATATTTACTTGTTTACTTTATTACTAATTAACTTATTTTTTTATTTATTTACTTATTTCATTATTTACTTATTAACTTATTTATTTATTTACTTAAAAACTTATTAACTTATATACTCGTTAACTTATTTACTTATTTACTTGTTTACTTTATTACTAATTAACTTATTTACTTATTTATTTACTTATGTTCTTATTTACTTATTGACTTATTTACTTATTTATTTATTTATTTATTTATATATTTAATTATTTATTTATTTATTTACTTATATACTTATTTACATATTAACATATTTATTAATTTTTTTTTTATTTACTTATAAACTTATTTACTTATATACTTATTAATTAAATACTTTTTAACTTATTTACTTATATTCTTATAAATTAAATACTTTTTAACTTATTTACTACGAGGGTCAAACTGAAAGTTCTTAGAAAATCAAAAACTGATTACATTAGCCAGTTATTAGTTTATTATATCTTTTCAAAATATTGTCCATTGACGTCAATACACCGCTGCATGCGATGGAACCACTGGGAAAAGCACTTTGCCCACTCGTCCTTAGGGGTCTCTTCAATGGCATCGCGATACGCAGCCACCGCTTCTTCAGCATTCATAAACCGCTTTCCTTTAAGTTTTTCTTTAATTTTTGGAAATAAATAAAAATCACAAGGCGCGAGGTCGGGGCTATACGGCGGATGACCCAGTAATTCAACGTTTGATGTCGCCAAATAGTCGATCGTTCGCTTGGCGACGAGGCGTTGTCGTGGTGAAGGAGGATCCTACTGCGAGGTCGTTTCTCTCGAACTTTTTCCAAGACAAGTGGCAAACAATTGGTAGTGTACCATTCTGCAGAAACTGTTTTTTGATCCTCTAACACAATTGTTGCGAAATGACCTTTCCTTCCAAAGAACGAGGCCACCATTTCTTTTCCCGCACTTCGATCTCTCTTCACTTTAGTTGGCAACTCCTCGAAAGGAAACACCCACTGAGCAGATTGTCTTTTGGTTTCAGGATCATAACAGTAAATCCAGCTTTCGTCACCTGTTAGTATGTCGAACACAGCATTTGAGTCACCTCCGTTAAATCTTTCAATCATTTTACGGCACCAATCCACACGATGGAGTTTTTGAGCCTTAGTCAAATTATGAGGTATCCACCGGGCGCAAAGCTTCCTGACCGCTAAATGTTCGTGGAGGATTTTGTGCACTTGACTCATACCGATGCCTAAGCTTGTCCGAATCTGCTGATAGGTCATTCTTTTGTCAGTCTCTATCATACGCCGCACAACACAGATGTTATTTTCAGTCGTCGCCGTAGAAGGCCGTCCCTCACGTACATCATCAGTGAGATTAGTGCGACCACGTTTAAACTCATTAAACTAGTTGTAAACAGTCGCACGAGATGGGGCTTCATCGTGAAAGGCCAATCGTAGTCTATCATAACTTTCTTGTTGACTTAAATGACATCGAAAGTCATAAAAAATCATTGCACGAAAATTTTCTCGTGTTAAATTCATGTTGACGTGACACAGATAATTTTCAATTTGCCGCCAAATCGTAAAACAAATGACAAATGAATGAAATATATACTCAGTAATATTGGCAAAAAGTTCTATTTTCAAATTTCAGAATATTTTTTTTATTATATTGTTTATAAGTGGCCATTTCTAAGAACTTTCAGTTTGTCCCTCGTAATATACTTATTTAATTATTTACATATTTTTTTTTCTTTTTTTTTTATATTTTTATTTATTTACTAATATATTTATTAACTTTTACACTTATTTACTAATTTACTTATTTACTTATTAACTTGTTTACTTGTTTACTTTATTACTTATTCACTTATTTATTTATTTATTTATTTTTTTAATTTATTTACTTATTTATTTATTTACTCATAAACTTTTTTACTTATTTATTTATTAACTTGTTAACTTGTTTACTTAATTACTTTTTCACTTATTTATTTATTTATTTAATAATTTACATATTTATCTATTTAATTATTTACTAATTTACTTATATACTTTTTTGCTTATTAACCTATATACTTTTTACTTATTAACATATTGATTTATTTATTTATTTATTTATTTATTTACTTATAAACTTATTAACTTAAATACTCATTAACTTATTTACTTATTTACTTGTTTACTTTATTACTAATTAACTTATTTATTTATTTATTTACTTATTTACTTATTGACTTATTTACTTATTTATTTATTTATTTATTTATTTATTTTATTATTTATTTATTTATTCATTTATTTACTTATATACTTATTTACATATTTACTTATTTATTTATTTATTTACTTATAAACTTATTTACTTATTTACATATTTATTTATTAATTTATTTATTTACTTATTAACTTATTTACTTATTTACATATTTTTTTCTTATTTTTTTATATATTTATTTATTTACTAATATATTTATTTACTTTTACACTAATTTACTTATTTACTAATTTACTTATTTACTTGTTTTCTTGTTTACTTTATTACTTATTCACTTTTTTTTTTTACTTATTTTTTTATTTACTAATAAACTTATTTACTTATTTACTTGTTTACTTGTTAACTTGTTTATTTAATTACTTTTTCACTTATTTATTTATTTATTTACATATTTACCTATTTAATTATTCACTAATTTACTTAAATACTTATTTACATATTCCTTTATTTATATGTTTCTATCTTTATTTATTTGTTTATTTGTTTATCTATTTATTTACTTATAAGCTTTTTTACTTATTTATTTATTTACTTATTCACATATTTATTTATTTATTTTTAAATTTACTTATATAATTATATACTTATTTACATATTTACTTATATATTTATTTATTTATTTATTTATTATTTACTTATATACTTTTTTACTTGTTTAGTAGTTTACTTGATTACTTAATTACTTATTCACTTATTTATTCATTTATTTATTTATTTAGTAACTTATTTATTTATTTTCTTATTTACTTATACACTTATTTACTTATTTACATATTAATATATTTATTTATTTATTTACTTGTATACTTTTTTACTTATTTACATATTTATTTATATATCAATTTATTTATTTATTTATTTATTTACTTATATACTTATTTACTAAAATACTTTTTAACTTCTTTACTTATTTACATATTTATTTATTTATTTATATATTTATTTATTTACTTATATACTTATTTACTTTTACACTTATTTGCTTATTTACTTATTAAATTATTTACTTGTTTACTTGTTTACTTTATTACTAATTCACTTGTTTATTTATTTCTTTACTTATTTATTTACTTATTTATTTATTTACTAATACACTTCTTTACTTAAATACTAATTTACTTGTTTTATTGATTACTTTTTTACTTTTTTATTGATTTATTAACATATTTACCTATTTATTTATTTACTAATTTACTTATATACTTATTTACTTATTTACATATTGATTTATTTACTTATATACTTATTTACTTGTTTACTAGTTAACTTGATTAGTTAATTACTTATTCACTTTTTATTTATTTATTTACTTATTTATTTATTTATAGTTGGTATACAGACAGGATACAGTCATCCCATACTATAATTATTACAATACACAAAAATGACTGGACCGTAGCCCATAAATAGTATACACAACATGTTTGGTAACTGCTCATGTATGCTACTAGAACATTAAATCTTATACGAGTTAAAAAATAAATTTACACGAAAGAAAGAAAACGTTAAACTGAATTAACTTAAAATTGTTGCATTTCGTTGTTACGGCGAGAACACTTCTGCCTTAAGAGTGTTCGATATGGCTTTTTTATAATGAGAGAAGTTACTATCAAAAATATCTATGTCTTTGCCACTGCGGGACAGCTCGTTGTACGTACGGCACATTCTGGCTATTGGGTTGTAATACGACGTGTTATTCCTGTACACCTGTATGTCAAATATGTTTGGATTGCGAGATCTATGACGAATATTAACGTTGAGAGCCGAGACAGTACAGAAAGTCGTATCTTTTTCGTCGAGTTTTAAGGGGCAAGACGTCGTATTAAGTTAGTCGCTCGCCATAGTTATCAAGGGAGCGACCGTAGTGGTATTTACGGGATTACAAACCTCTTTAACAAACTTCACAAAATCCTGTCCATAGATCACCTAAACACATTTACAGTTAAACACATACTTTCAGAAGGGTTGCCTACATTCTATACAATAAATAAAAACACACACACACACACACACACACTGAGTACCTACATGACTGGATTTTTTAAATGTATAATAATCCTCTCGATTGTTGTTCTAATTATTTCTTAAGTTTAGATGTGTTTAGTGTAAGTACGATTAAAAATATTACAAACCAAGAGATGGGGCCTGCCTAAAGGCTTGTAATACAGGTATTAATCCTAGTACATCCATCAGCTTCCACAAACTTTGGTTGCAGTTAGTGCTACTTATACTTTTAAACCGTATCTTGCACGAAGCGTGTCGACCGGCAAAATACTCACTCGCTCTCGCTCTATATAACGGTGAGACAGAACGCTGTAGACCCGTTCTATGTATCTATCTATCTATCTCTATATTATGCATAGTATAGCGTATCTTTTCTGATACGCTCCTAGAACGATGGTGGTATGATACGGTGTAGTGGACAAAAACCTTTAAATGCATCAATGCAGTTGTGATTGATACACATGCACGCGGATCTATTCGGGCTGTGGCTAACAACAATAAAGCATTTTGCCTGCTCAACTTATTACTATAGAAGATTTTGCCTAAGATGATCGCTGAGACGTTGTCATATCGTCAATTTTAGTAGTTATACACATGTATAGCTAAACATTTTCAGAAGACAGTTGGTGGCCCAAATAGTTGGTTTTGGCATCGCTGCAGGTTAGTCTTAGAAATATCGGAACCTTTTTTCAAAATATTAAGTATGCATATTTATTTTTAATACCTAATATTAATTCTTCGCGCGGAAAAAGTGGAGGTAGTACTTCTACTAGCATATTTACAATGAGCTACTAGGAATCATGATTTCTTTTCGCTCTGCAGTTATTGTTGTTTCCTTCACTGGTCATAAATTTTTAGTAAAATAAATTTAAATTTAAATATGTATTTATGTACCAACACCACCACCACAATGCAAGTACCTTCATTGTTTTGAAACGACATTTTAAGACCAACTTCATCATGTATTCTAGTCAAACAGCTTGGCCATGTTCAAGTGTTTCTCTTTTCGTGTTCAAGACAATGTTCGGCAAAAGAGGAAATTGAAAAAGCACCGGTTCAAATGTTTTTTATACAGCAAGTCGCCATGACCAGGGGTGCGATTGTGTAAAGCAATCGTATTCGTTTGACAGTTCAAAACGTACGGTATGATCTGTCAAATGGCAAAGAACAAAGGGTTTGACGGATCATATCGTACGCTTTGAACTGTCAAATGAATACGATTGCTTTACACAATTCCACCTCTGGTCAAATCATTTTAGTTCTAATAATCACACCGGCTTACTACACAAAAATGTACTCTATTTTAAAGATGCGAAGGAAAATCATGTAACTCCGGTACACTGCCTGGCATTAGCCAGCAAAAAAGGCGATCGCTTAGACTGACTGACTATTTATTTATTTGTTTATTTATTTATTTACTTATTTACTTATTTACTTATTTACTTATTTACTTATTTACTTATTTACTTATTTATTTATTTACTTATTTACTTATTTACATATTCATTTATTTACTTATATACTTATTCACTTATTATTTTATTTATTTATTTATTTATTTATTTATTTATTTATTTACTTATTTACATATTTACTTATTTATTTATTTATTTATTTACTTATTCACTTATTTAGTTATTTACTGGTTTATTTGTTTACTTAATTACTTATTCACTTATTTATTTATTTATTTATTTTTTTATTTATTTATTTATTTATTCATTAACTTATTTACTTATATACTTATTTACTTATTTACTAATTTACTTGTTTACTTAATTACTTATTCACTTATTTATTTATTTATTTATTTTTTATTTTAATTATTTACTTATTAACTTATTTATTTATTTACTTATAAACTTATTTACTTATATACTAATTTACTTATTTACTTATTTACTTGTTTACTTTATTACTAATTAACTTTTTTTTTATTATTTATTTACTTATTTCATTATTTACTTATTAACTTATTTATTTATTTACTTATTTACATATTTACTTATTTATTTATTTACTTATTAACTTATATACTTATTTACTTATATACTTATTTATTTATGTATTTATTTATATTCGGTATACAGACAGGATACAGTCATCCCATACTATAATTATTACAATATACAAAAAAGACTGGACCGTAGCCTGTAAATAGTATACACAACATGTTTGGTAACTGCTAATGTATGCTACTAGAACATTAAATCTTATACGAGTTAAAAAATAAATTTACACAAAAGGAAGAAAACATTAAACTGAATTAACTTAAAATTGTTGCATTTCGTTGTTACGGCGAGAACACTTCTACCTTAAGAGTGTTGGATATGGTTTTTTTATAATGAGAGATGTTACTATCAAAAATATCTATGTCTTTGCCACTGCGGGACAGCTCGTTGTACGTACGGCACATTCTGGCTATTGGGTTGTAATATTCCTGTACACCTGTATGTCAAATATGTTGGGATTGCGAGATCTATGACGAATATTCACGTTAAGAGCCGAGAGAAGACCTTGAGTATCGACTGTAGAGTGGAGAATTTTATGAAGGTACAGAAGGTCGTATCTTTTTCGTCGAGTTTTAAGGGACAAGACGTCGAATTTAGTTAGTCGCTCGCCATAGTTATTAAGGGAGCGACCGTTGTGGTATTTACGGGATAAATATCGCAGCAATATAAGCACGTGACCGCCAGATCACGGCTAGCGACAAGTGTGTTTTTTTAATCTATAGCATTGAGGTTTAGATGTGTTTAGTGTAAGTACGATTAAAAATGTTACAAACCAAGAGATGGGGCCTGCCTAAAGACTTGTAATACAGGTATTAAACCTAGTACATCCATCAGCTTCCACAAACTTTGGTTGCAGTTAGTGCTACTTATACTTTTATACCGTATCTTGCACGAAGCGTGTCGACCGGCAAAATACTCACTCGCTCTCGCTCTATATAACGGTGAGACAGAACGCTGTAGACCCGTTCTATGTATGTATCTATCTATCTCTATATTATGCATAGTATAGCGTATCTTTTCTGATACGCTCCTAGAACGATGGTGGTATGATACGGTGTAATGGACAAAAACCTTTAAATGCATCAATGCAGTTGTGATTGATACACATGCACGCGTATCTATTCGGGCTGTGGCTAACAACAATGAAGCATTTTGCCTCCTCAACTTATTACTATAGAAGATTTTGCCTAAGATGATCGCTGAGACGTTGTCATATCGTCAATTTTATTGATGTAGTCCAAAAAAAACAATGTATTTCTTACATAGTAATCGATTAGTGTTTTTTTTATATATTTTTTGTGATATTTAAATTTTGCATGTATCTAACTAAATCTTTTGTCAGGCTCAGGGCATATAGGGAACATAATAATATTATTTCACCTTGTTGACAATGATAAAATCAATTTATTTCAATAAATTAATAATATAAGATACCGCTTTGTTTTTTATTCCACTCCATCTCTTGGTTAATCTTAATTAATTAATCTTAAGTCGAATTTATATTCAGGGATCTAAATTGGGTTCATTGAAATAAAAAAAACAAAAATTCATCAGTTTCCATTATGCTTCATTGCAATTATCTTAAGTCTATACAAATCCGTATTCACAATAAACAATAGCGTTTTCAACAATGGGGTGGCCTCATAAGCTTGTCGCGCATTCAATTCGACTTAAACTACGCTTATACTTAATTTTATATGGGACCCTGTCTATGATAATTAGGTAACAATTTGGCTTCTTATGATAGCACTACCAATTATTAATTGTTAGAGTGAGATTAATAATAATTTCTACATCTAGTGTAATGCAGAAGAAATTGAAGTATAAATAAGTATGTGTCTTAAGTTTTACAATGCAGTATGTAAGCAAAGATAATACACATGTATAGGTAAAGATTTTTAGGAGACAGTTGGTGGCTCAAATAGTTGGTTTTGGCAACTAAAAGTAAAGATAGCATCGCTGCAGGTTAGTCTTAGCAATATCGGAACCTTTTTTCAAAATATTAAGTATGCATATTTATTTTTAATACCTAATATTAATTCTTCGCGTGGAAAAAGTGGAGGTAGTATTTCTACTAGCATATTTACAATGAGCTACTAGGAATCATGATTTCTTTTCGCTCTGCAGTTATTGTTGTTTCCTTCACTGGTCATTAATTTTAAGTAAAATAAATTTAATTTTAAATATGTATTTATGTAGCAATACCACCACCACAATGCAAGTACCTTCATTGTTTTGAATCGTCATTTTAAGACCAACTTGATCATGTATTCTAGTCAAACAGCTTGGCCATGTTCAAGTGTTTCTCTTTTCGTGTTCAAGACAATGTTCGGCAAAAGAGGAAATTGAAAAAGCACAGGTTCAAATATTTTTAATACAGCAAGTCGCCATGACCAGGGGTGCGATTGTGTAAAGCAATCGTATTCTTTTGACAGTTCAAAACGTACGGTATGGTCTGTCAAATGGCAAAGAACAAAGGGTTTGAGAGATCATACCGTACGTTTTGAACTGTCAAATGAATACGATTGCTTTACACAATTCCACCTCTGGTCAAATCATTGTGGTTCTAATAATCACACCGGCTTACTACACAAAAATGTACTCTATTTTAAAGATGCGATGGAAAATCATGTAACTCCGGTACACTGCCTGGCATAAGCCAGCAAACAAGGCTATCGCTTACACTGACTGACTATTTATTTATTTATTTATTTATTTACTCATTTACTTATTTACATATTTATTTATTTACTTATTTACTTATATACTGATTTACTTATTAACTTATTTACTTATTTATTTATTTACTTAATTACTTATTTACTTGTTCACTTAATTACTTATTCACTTATTTATTTCTTTATTTATTGCTTTATTTATTTATTTATTAACTTATTAACATATTTATTTATTGATTTATTTATTTATTTATTAATCAAAATCAAAATCAAAAAAATATTTATTCAATTTAGGACACAATATGCCACTTATGAACGTCAAATGTACAGTGAAAAATAAAATAAAAATAATTGTGCCCTGAAGGGGCCGAATCATGTCTCCTTATCTTTTGGGCCCTACCAGCGCTTCGAGACAGAACACAGACAATTAGTGCTGAGAAGAAACGCCGGAACAAACTCAGTCACCACTAGCTGCCGTAAAATCAAAATCATCAAAGGTAAGTACATCAGTCGGTGCAGGCTGGACAGACCACACATTCGTGTCGTTCAGATAGTCTTGAACCTTATAATAGCCTTTAGACATAAGCGTGTTTTTAACGTGTTTCTTAAATTTATCAACCGGCAATTCGACAAGATTGTGTGGTATATTATTAAAGAATTTTATACAATTTCCCATGAACGAATTACTAGTTTTAACTAATCTGAAGTTAGGAACGACAAGCTTGTGTTTATTTCTTGTGTTATATGAGTGAATGTCGCTCTTTTTCATGAAATAATCTAAATTTTTACGGACGTACATAATATTGTCAAAAATGTATTGAGAAGCCACAGTTAATATGTTGATTTTCTTAAAGACCTCTCTCAGGGAGTCACGAGGACTTAGTTTATAAATAGCACGAATGGCTCTTTTCTGCAAAATAAATATGGTATCAATGTCTGCAGCAGAACCCCACAAGAGAAGACCGTAAGACATAATACTGTGGAAGTAACTAAAATACACAAGCCTCGCCGTTTCAACATCAGTCAGATACCTTATTTTTCTAACTGCAAAGGCAGCCGAGCTTAGCCTCCTAGCTAGGGCTTCAATATGAGGTCCCCACTGTAATTTTGAGTCAAGTGTAATGCCCAGAAATACAGTGGAGTCTATTAAAACTAGATTATTACCATTTAGTACAATATTTGGTGTAAGTTGCTTTACATTAGGCAAAGTGAATTTTACACATTTAGTTTTACTAGCATTCAGCAACAAGTTATTGGAGGTGAACCAATTCAATACTTTGGAGAGAGTATTGTTTACTTCGTCAAAATTTTCTTCATGTCTTTTCATTTTAAAAATCAAAGAAGTATCATCAGCAAACAGAACTATCTCACAAAGATTTGTGGAATAAAATGGCAGGTCGTTTACATATATCAGGAAAAGTAAAGGCCCCAATATTGAGCCCTGGGGGACCCCCATTTGAAGAGGGGCTCCGGAAGAGTAGGTACCATTTATGTTAACTGATTGTATTCTACCTGATAAGTACGAACTTAACAACTTAGATGAGTTTTCCGAGACACCATAGTGTTCTAACTTAATTAGCAGTGTCTGATGGTCTACACAATCAAACGCCTTTGATAAATCACAGAATACACCTACGGCATCATGTTTGTCTTCATAAGCATCAAGAATGTGTCTGATGAGTGCTACTCCGGCATCAGTTGTATTTCTACCTTTAGAGAACCCAAACTGTTTTTCGTGTAGTAAATTATTAAGTTTAAAATGGGAAAGCAATTGATTATAAATTAGTTTTTCAAAAATTTTACTTATTGTGGGTAATATTGAAATAGGCCTAAAATTGCTGGGGTCACTTTTGTCTCCCGATTTAAATAAAGGGACAACCTTACTATGTTTCAATAAATTTGGAAACTGATTTTGGTCAATACATTCATTAAAGATATAAGATAAGTAAGGAGCTATTAGAGGTATAATGGGTTTTATTGTGTCTATTGATATACCCGATTTATCCTCTGTTTTCTTTTGTTTTAATTCTTTAAATGTTTTTATGATGTCTAAAGGACTAATATTTCTGAATTTAAATGAGGATTCGCACTTATGAACACTCGACACAAGTAATGATTTCGCGTGACTTGAGCAAGAACTCAACTGTTTAGTCGTCTCTATAGGAATGTTACAGAAGTAATCCTCAAAAGCGTTTGCTACCTCGTCATCAGATTTAATAAGCTTGTTGTTTATTTCTAGACTAAATTTGTTATCATGAGATTTCGTTTTACATGTTTCTTTATTTATAATATTCCATGATTCTTTGATTTTATTACTAGATTTTTTAATTTTATCGCGTATGTAATTCGACTTAGCTACATAGCAAACTCTTTTGAAATTTTTTGAGTACCTCTTAACGTACTCATGAAACGATAGATCCTTTCTATATGCTTTTTTGTTATACAATTCAATCATTTTTTTCCTACTTGTATAAACTCCTCGTGTAGCCCAGTCACTGAATTTCGGTTTACAGTTATTGATAAGTATTTTCTTTTGAGGGAAAGTAATATCAAATTGTTTTTTAACTACCTGAAATAATTGTTCATACAAGTCACTAGCATTTTTTTTATCAAAGGGTATAGACGGTATTTTATCACTTACAAGGTTTTTAAATTTGTCCTTACGAGATGCAGTGACCGGCCTGCATTTGATTTCTAGACGGGGTGGAATAAAACGGTTCTGTAGTGTAACTATCTGACCGCAATGATCCGATTTTACAAAATTAATAATAGATTGTTTGATGATTTTACAGTTGCAGAGAATATTATCTAAGCAAGTAGCTGTTGAAGGAGTTACTCTAGTGGGCTCAGCGAAAATCGGAGTGAGGTCAAATGATTTGAAAATGCTCAAAAACCGAACGCGATTTTCCTCCGTAATATCTATAATGTCCACATTGAAATCTCCACATACAACTACTTTCTTTGTAGTTTTACATATTTTGTTTAACACATTTTCCATTACAGATTCAAATAATTTAAAGTTTCCACTTGGGGGTCTATAAACACAGACAATAATGTAGTCGTCCAGCTCCGCACACGATATCTCAATTGTTCGCTCAATAGTGAGAGACACTATGTCTTTTCGCTCTTTACATTTTAGTTTATTATTAATTAATATAAGTGTCCCGCCGCGAATGGCAGTCTCCCTAGTGAACGAACTAATAAGATTATAATTATCTATCGATAACATCAGTTCATGCTGCTTGAGCCAGTGCTCAGTTATGCAGAGAACATGAATATTCATTTTATTTAAAAACAATTCAATTTCCAAATCTTTTCCAGAAAAGCCTTGAATATTTTGATGTACTATATTTAATTGATTTGATTCTACAATTTCTGATAAGCAAGAGTTATCCTCTATTGTCTGATCTACTAATTTAAATGATTGTTTGTTATTGGAACTGATTCCAATGGTTGAATATTCATGTCAATAATCTGCTCAATAAAAGCAGATTTGGTAGCCAAGTTCTTGGCTGAATAGTCAAAATAATATGATAGCGACATTGCTATCTGTCGTTTGAAATAATTATTAACATAATAATTATCTCGCATCAAATACACTTTGTTTTTAAAATAATTATTCATGTCAAGTAGGTGGAATTTATTCACCTCATATAATGTCAATTTATGCAGTTGCAAATTAATTTTATATCTTAAATCATTTTCTTCGTCTGGCAATCCACTACTGTAAGGTAATGTAAACAATATTGTTTTATTCACATTTAATTTTCTTAAACTGTCAAAGTATGTATTTAGGTTTTTCTTGTTCATATTACCTCTGTTTCCTATGAAAATAATTACATCTGAATTTTCTTGAAACTCATAAGAAAGCACTTTCTGAACTATTTCTAAATATGATGCCCCTGGCTTGCAATGGTTGATCACATTTTGTCCCATGTATTTTGATAATAAGTGAATGTTTTTCCCAATCTGATCACTAAACAAAACTATATTTTTAACAGACTTGCTTAGCGATCCACTGGGTTGAGAACAGGAAGGGTTCACATTACACTTAGTTCTAGTAATCTTATTGGTGAGTTGTGATGACTCATTTCCAGAGATATCAATGGAGTTTTTTGAAATTACATGTGAAGAGTTACATTCACAGGAAGCTATTATATTTGTCAAAGCCTGGATATGTTCACCACACTCCTTTTTAGTACAATTATAAGTTTCAGTCATTATTTTTAATGACTGCTTAAGTTCCCTAATTTGACATTCTAAACTCATAACATCTTTCTCATATTTACCTACATTTTGTTCTAAAATTAAAGAATACATATCCAGTTCATCTCCAAGTTGTCTCCGCTCATTGATGTATTTTACTTTAGTGTGTAAGGATTTTTGTTTTTTGATTAATTTATTAGTTTTTTTTATGAAACGGTTTATTCTAACATATTTCTTAAACTTATTTTTGCTGCACTTAGTAATACCTTTAGAAGGTGTGTCATGAGTTAAATCTATTGTCAAAATTGGTTGATTACTAGGTGCAGCTGTCGTCAGGCTGGGCGCACTACCAACCAACTTATTAAATAGAAGGGTGGTTTGGCTGTTTATTTGGTCCTGTTTCTCCGTCTCCAGCTGGTTGATATAATCATGGGCATCACCAAGATCTTGTTCAAGAACAGATATGCGTTTCAGGTTCTGTTCATACTCCTCACAGCACTCACCGAACCCTTCTATCACCAATTTCAATTGGTCCCGTTCTTTAACTACCAAGTTATAGTTGGTGTGCAGCTCAGCCATCTCTTTTCTTAGTTTAGCGTTCCTATCAAACTCACCTAGCATTTCCCTTTCATTGTCATCTCTTTCCCCATGCAGTTTTTCGATCGACTCCTTGGCCGCCTGTAGTTCGCTCAAAGCCATCCTGAGCTTGGACTCCTCCTGGCGAGCGCAGGCCTTGCGAGTAAGCATATTTACGTCAAAATACAAAGGATCAAAACAAAAACGTAAACCAAAGTGCCGCTCGACCAACTCGAGGCTATTTATAGAATGTAAACAAAGTTATAACCTCAACGCGATAGAAACACAAAACCGTAGCTCAGTTAATTGTTAAATATTCATAAAAATAAGATTATAAACGCGTGATATATTGAATACACACGGTTATAATGCTAGATCGGATGAAATAAAAGCGATGACAACGATTAACAATTTGAATTTTTGCTAAGTCATTGGCCGGTTATCACTAGCGTAGCACTTAGCACTAAATACGTATTTAAAACACTGATTATCACAAACTCACAAACGCACACAGAATACGATTATCAAACGTTTTTCTTACGTTTTTGACCTATTAAACACTTAGAAACTAATTAAATTAAAATTATTTTATGGGACAAAAGCCGATCAGGTGTTAGCGGTAATGTTGCCAGACGAAAAAAAAAAAGTATGTAAATGTACTTATATATTTATTTTGTTATTTACTTATTTACTTATTAACTTATTTACTAATTTACTCATTTACTTGTTTACTTGGTTACTTAATTACTTATTCACTTATTTATTTATTAATTTACTTATTAAATTATTTACTTATTAACATATTTATTTATTGATTGATTTATTTATTAATTAATGTACTTAAATACTTATTTTGTTATTTACTTATTTACTTATTAACTTATTTACTAATTTACTCATTTACTTGTTTACTTGGTTACTTAATTACTTATTCACTTATTTATTTATTAATTTACTTATTAACTTATTTACTTATTTATTTATTAATTTATTTATTTATGTACTTATATAATTATTTTGTTTTTTACTTATTAACTAACTTACTAATTTACTTGTTTACTTAATTACTAATTCACTTATTTATTTATTTATTTATTTATTTAGATATGTATTTATTTATTTACTTATTTATTTATTTTCTTATAAACTTATTTATTTATATTCTTATTTACTTAAATACTAATTCACTTATTTATTTATTTATTTACTTATTTAATTATTTACTTATTTACTCATTTTATTATTTACCTATTGACTTATTTACTTATTTACATTTTTATTTATTTATTTATTTATTTGTTTATTTATTAACTTGTTTACTTGTTAACTTATTTACTTTTTTACTTATTTATTTATTTATTTATTTATTTTTTTATTTATTTATTTATTTTATTTATTTATTTATTTATTTTTTTATTTATTTATTTAATTTTTTTTTTTTTTTTAATTTATTTACTTACTTATGAACTTATTTACTTAGTTACATATTAATTTATTTATTTACTTATATACTTATTTACTTATATACTTATTTACTTGTTTACTTTTTTACTTATTTACTTTTTTACTTATTTATTTATTTATTTATTTATTCATTTATTTGTTTATTTACTTACTACTTTACTTATTTAATTATTTACATATTAATTTATTTATTTATATATTTATTTACTTTTTAACTTATATACTTTTTTACTTATTTACTCATTTACCTATTTACTAATTTACTTAATAACTTATTCACTGATTTATTTATTAATTTCTTCATTTATTTATTTTTTATTTATTTACTTACTTATTAACTTATTTACTTATTTTTTTATTGACTTATTTACTTAATGACATATTTATTTATAAATTATTTTTTTATTTACTTATTTATTTATTTATTTGTTTATTTATTAATTTATTTATTTTTATTTATTTACTTTTGTACTTATGTACATATTAATTTATTTATTTATTTGTTTATTTATTTATTTACTTATTTACTCATTTACCTATTTACTTATTTCCTTGTTTACTTGTTTACTTAATTACTTTTACACTAATTTATTTATTTATTCATTTATTTGTTTATTTACTTACTTCTTTAAATATAAACTTATTTACTTATTAAAATATTATTTTTTTATTTATTTACTTATATACCTATTAACTTATATACTTTTTTACTTATTTACTCATTTACCTATTTACTTGTTAACTTAATTACTTATTCACTTATTTATTTATTTATTTTTTCATTTATTTATTTATTTATTTATTTTATTTATTTACTTACTTATTAACTTATTTACTTATTTACGTATTTATTTATTTAGTATTTATTTGTTTATTTATTAAATTATTTATATATTTATTTATTTATTTATTTTTACCTCAAATTCTTATATACTTAATTAATTATTTACTTATATTTTTATTTACATGATGTATATATTTATTTATTTTTTTATTTATTTATGATTTATTTACTTATTTATTTCTTTACATATTTACCTTTTATTTATTTTTTTTATTTTTACTTTTTTAATTATATACTTATTTTCTTATTTACATATTAATTTATTTAATACCTTTATATTCATTTACTTTTTTACTTTTTTAATTATACCTATACTTATTTTCTTATTTACATATTAATTTATTTAATTACCTTTATACTTATTTACTTATTAACTTATTTACTTATTTACTCATATACCTATTTACTTGTTTACTTAATTACTTATTCACTTATTTATATATTTATTTATTTATTTGTGTATGTATTTACTTATTTACTAATTAACTTATTTTCTTATTATCTTATTGACTTATTTTCTTATTTACTTATTAACATATTTATTTATTTATTTATTTACTTATTTGCTTATATACTTATTTACTAATTAACATATTATGAATTTATTTTTTTATTTATTTTTTTAGTTATATACTTATTTACTTATTTACCTATTTTCTTATTTACTTGTTTACTTATTCACTTATTTATTTATTTGTTTATTTATTTACTTTTTAACTTTTTTACTTATTTAATTATTGACTTATTTATTTATTTGTTTATTTATTTACTTTTTAACTTTTTTACTTATTTACTTATTGACTTATTTATTAATTAATTAATTCAATAATTTATTGATTGATTTATTTATTTATTGATTTATTTATATATTTATTTATTTATTTTTTTATTTATTTATTTATTTATTTATTCATTTATTTATTTATTTATTCATTTATTTATTTATTTATTTATTTATTTATTTATTTATTTATTTATTTATTTACTTATTTATTTTTTTATTAATTTATCTATTTATTTATTTATTTATTTGTTTACTTATGCTTATTTTCTTATTTACTGATTTACTTGTTTACTTAATTACTTTTTCTCTTATTAATTTATTTATTTATTTTTTTACTTATTTACATATTTACTTTTTTATTAATTTATTAATTCATTAACTTATTTATTTATTAACTTATATACTTATTTAATTATATACTTATTAACTTATTAACTTATTAACTTATTTACATATTTTATATATATATTTACATATTAAAAAAAAAAAAAAAACGACGGCGACGTTTGAACAAGCGGACGCTTTTTCATTTGCTCCGTTAAAACTAATTCATAATTGTATCAAAAAAGCGGTTATCAGTGATATTCATGTGTTGGCCTTGTAAACAAAACATCCTGTTATCAGGATGTGTAAAAATCTTCGTGAAAAAAAACAGTGTTATCCCTAAAAGTTGATTTATTCCCAAGTGAGAGTACGGTAGTTGGTGTGAGTGACCATTATTTTATTGATTTGTGTGGTCAGTTTTAAAACTTTGGTTTGCAATATGAATCGGGTTCTTCAGCGGTAAATATCTTGCAACAACACTCTGCAATATTCGCCATGATCGTCGCTACTACCGCAGCCTCGCGGTTTGAACTTCTGTTTTAGTGCGACAATCACGTGTAAAGACCACGTTCGATCCTCAGTGCACATGCATCTTTTTGTATGGGGATATTTCATATTTTTTACTTCACTTCCTTTGAATTACACTAGAGACTGAAAATATTTTAATTTTAAGTTTTTGTTAGTACTGCAGTTTGCTTTTTATTTGTTTCAAATAATTGACTTAGTCTTTTTTTTAATGTTATTTAATTTAAATTGTATGTTGTAGTGTATTTTTTTTAATTACATAAATTTTTGTACTTGTTGAGTATATTTGTAAGATTGGCTTAGTTAAGGGTAAGCTGCTTAGGTTTGTTTCAACTTTTAACTGGGTATTCTGTTTTTACTTTTCATATTTTATTTTTGCTTTACATATTTTTTATTTGAATTTTGACATCGATGTGTTTAATTGTTTTTGATATGATTTTATTTTGACTTTCATGATTTTATTTTTAATTTTATGATTTTACTTGCAATTAATTATTATTATGTTTTATATTTTTGATTTTTTTTTGACATGTATATTTTTTTCAATTTTTATGTCTTTTTTATGGAACATTATTTTGACTATACTATCAATTGCTTGTTTATAGTATTATTGTTAGTATTAAATATTTTTGATTCGTCACAATGTCAACGGCCGGTGGATCGGACTCATCTTTAGTATCTTGTCCGCAGTGCTCTCGCACCTTTGAGCCTCGAGGTCTTAAAATTCATCAAGGTCACAAACATAAAAATGTAGGTGGGACCTCTTCGATTGTCCCTACACAAACTCAGTCTGTACAGGCTAATGCTTCTCAAATTCGTTTGGAAGATATCATTTCGTTAAGAAGATCAAATCATGTGCTACGTCATATACCCAAAGGGGCACGTAACTTGGCGGCAGGGACTCTTTGCAAGTTAATTGATAAATGTATCAAATCAAACGGGTCTGAGGAATGGGTTAATTTACTATCATTTTCATATGTGGCTTTGAAGATGCCCGAAAGGGGGGGTACGGGTAACTTGACGCAGAAGGTTAAAGCCAATATTGATAGTTTTCGTGAGGGATTCAGGGAATATTTTGGTAGTGATGTGCCTGTTGTTGAAAATAATTCTCATTATAATATGAAAAAAATTGCGTCAAAGGTTTACGAGGGTGACTTAAGAGGAGCAGTCCGACTGCTTGTTTCTGAGGACTCCATGGCTCAACCGGGTCCCGAAACTGTTGCTGCTTTACAATCCAAGCATCCAGCACCATCACGAACACTTTCTTTTCCTCCACCTCCTGATCGAACATACACACCTCTTACCTGCACTGTAGAGGATGTTTCTCGCGCTCTGGCATCTTTTTGTAATGGTTCCGCCGCGGGATTAGATGGGATTCGACCAGATCACTTAAAAGAACTGACCTCTATTTCTGCGGGAGAAAATGGTATTCGTTTGATGGACTGCTTAAACAATTTGTGTAATTTTCTGTTGAGTGGACAACTTAATAAGGTTGTTTGTCCGTATTTTTATGGAGCTTCTCTTTGCGCGTTATCGAAAAAGGATGGCGGTATAAGACCGATAGCGATCGGAAGCACTTTTAGGCGTTTAACTTCTAAAATAGCTTGTTTCGCGATAAAAGAAAGTATGGCTGAATACTTACAGCCGCATCAGTTGGGGTTTGGAACTCGTCTTGGGTGCGAAGGCGCAATTCATGCCACACGATCATTTGTTATGGACGCCAATAATGCTGGGTGTGTTATTATCAAGCTGGATTTAAAAAATGCTTTTAATTCCTTGGAGAGGGATGTCTTGCTTGGGGAGGTTAAGGATAATATTCCTTCTCTTTATCCATTTCTTCACCAGGTTTACGGATCCTCTTCAAATTTGTTTTTCAAAGAAAACCTCATTTTATCACAAGTAGGTGTGCAACAGGGTGACCCTCTTGGCCCGCTTGTTTTTAGTCTGGCTATTCATAAAGCTATAGTCAACTTACAGTCTTCACTTAATATTTGGTATCTTGACGATGGCACGCTTGGGGGTCAACCGGATACAGTGAAACAAGATTTGCTCACCTTGATTCCTCGTTTCCAAGGATTAGGGTTGGAGTTAAATTCTGCAAAATGCGAATTTTACCCATGTAGTATGGAGTTGACTTCACAGTTTCAAGATTTCGTAGCTGTCCTTCCCGGATTAAGGATTCTTTCACAGGACAACTTTGATCTTTTGGGTTCCCCTATTTTTTCAGAAGGTATTTCAGATGCTCTCAAGAAACAAATACAGAGTCTTGATTTTGTTAATGAGCGCCTTAAGTTTCTTAACCCACATGTGGCTTTGATTCTCTTGAGAATGTGCCTTGGAGCTCCAAAACTCATATATTTATTAAGAACTTCTCCGGTTTGGTTGTTCTCGGACGACATATCTGTGATTGATGGGCGTCTGAGATCTATGGTTTCTGGTATTGTTAATGTGTCCCTTAATGAGGTTCAGTGGAGTCAAGCTACGTTACCAATTCGTCATGGAGGTTTGGGTGTGCGTCGTGTAGGTGACATTGGACTTCCTGCTTTCTTGGCATCAGGGCATGCAGTAGTTAGTCTGGTTGCTAAAATTCTTTGTAGAGAGGACAACCAAGTAGTCTTGCCTTTTCTTTCTGATGCTATCAATAAATTTGCAGTCTTGCATCCAGATATTGTTTTGCCGGATTGTCCTTGGGTGCAGCGTTCTTGGGATGACATTGGGGCGAGATGTGTAATGAGTAGTCTATTGGGTGGTGCCACTGGGGTAGATTTGGCAAGATTGCGAGCGGTATCACAGCCGGAATCGGGGGCGTGGTTGCAGGCTCTGCCCTCACCTTACTTCGGCACTTTATTGGATATTGACTCTTTGCGGGTGGCGGTTGCCCTTCGCTTGGGTTGCGATGTATGCGAACCTCATTTATGCATTTGCGGCTCTCGCGTTGAGGCAGACGGTCACCATGCTTTAAGTTGTCGACGTTGTGAGGGTAGGTTTCCTCGCCATCACGCTCTTAATGATATCATTCGGAGAGCTCTGATTTCTGCCAATGTCCCATGTGTGCTTGAGCCACCCGGCCTTAGTCGAACTGATGGCAAAAGACCGGACGGCTTGACTCTGGTACCCTGGGATAAAGGTAGATGCCTCTTGTGGGACGCGACCTGTGTAAGTACTTTTGCGGCTTGTCACTTGGGGCGAACCACGTTGGCACCTGGGGCAGCTGCTGAAACAGCGGCTCTTAAAAAACACTCTAAGTACAGTGAGTTAAAAGCAGCCTACCATTTTGTCCCCATTGCTTTTGAAACTTCAGGTTGTTGGGGATCAGAAGCCAAGAGTTTTTTCGCTGAGGTAGGTCGTCGCCTTAGAGTGAGAACCAATGATCCTCGGTCGGGGTCATTCCTGGTTCAGAGGATAGCCGTAGCCATACAGCGGGGGAATGCTGCGAGCGTTATGGGCACTTTTCCTCCGGGGTTGACATTGTTTTAATTATCATAGTTTATTTTAACTGTCTTTAATAATAGTATATTGTTTTTTTTTTGTTACCTGAATTTATGTTTTTTATTTTTAATATATTTTTTTATTTTTTATATATTTATTATTTATTTTCTTCTTTATTTATTTACATATTTACTTATTTATTTATTTATTTACTTATTTAATTATGCACTTATTTACTTATTTACATATTAATTTATTTATTTGTTTATTTATTTACTAATATACTTATTTACGTATATTGGTGACGCCAAATATATCTAACCTTCTACAATTAAATTAAATTCAAATTTTTAAACGTGGTACACATTCCCGCTCCTTTTACACCGAACCTTTAAAACAAACATGCAGCGCCGATACGCCTAGCGCCATCTATCGGCCGCAAGAAAAAAAAAGCCAGTTGCATTGAATCCACCGGCCGGCTGTGTGACTCCTCCGCGATTTTGGAGTGAAAAAACTACTTTCCTGGACATTGCGTCCTAGTAATTTGCTACAAGGTGTGTCGTGCCTCCCGTGGTGTGAGAGTGTCTTTTCGAGGACGTTTTGGAGTGCACATTGACCGCGGGCTTCCCTGGCCGGACCTGGACTTCGCCGCGCCCGTTGGAGTCGGGCGCGAATATCTAGGTGGTAAGCCTGCATGTTTCCTGTTGCTCCACTCCTGATTTTGTCGTACCACGTGAATTTACAGTTTCAGCTCTCTCTGAAAACATATTTGCTATCGAAGGTTTTTGGCGCGACCATCTTTACTGGTCCCTAACGAACCGAATATTTTTACCGGTTTATTCACATTTATTTGTATTCATTGCGGATTAATTCATCAGCCCTTATTAGCATACTTCTCATTTAGGTCCTAATAAGTGATTTTCAATCATATTTCATTATATTTCTTGCGTAGATCGACATTGCGTCATCTACCTAGTAAAAATTAATCGCGAAATATACTCGCAATCTTTGCTCGTAACATTGTGTTACGCATTAATTCTCCTAGATATATTGCATATCTACGTATATCTACAATAATTTACATAAATATCCCACAAACATTGATATTTTCATATTTTACTTATAGCTACACGTTCATACCGGCATACGTATTTCTTCCCCAACTACCTACTTTTGCCTCATATAATTGAGCATCGCGGTAATTTCATGCCTATCTATCTTTTTCCATATTTAATAACAATTTACACGTTTCAACATGCCTCAAACGGATATTTCTGCCGACGATGATATGCGGCTAACTATTTTGATAGCTAAACGTAATGCTATTTTCGAAGTCGTACAAAAAATATATGATTTATCTTCAAACATTCATAAGGATGCCGCGAGGAGGGAAAGTTTCCTTGACGAATCTGCCAACGTGGATTCATTACGTGAACGTTTCGAGAACATTCTAGATCAATACAATGAACGTTTGTTAGAGGTAGACCCTTCTAGTAAGCCCGACTATAAGAGCTATGTCGCTTTTGAATCATTGTTCAGCAGGATCAAGCGATTACGTACGGAATGTGTGCAGCAATCACAACATGGTACTTCATTTGAAACAAAAGATATCTTAGCCCCGAATAAGGGTGTCGCCACATTACCGCCAATTGAGCTAATGACCTTTTCTGGCGATATTCGTTCCTGGCCATTATTTTATGCCAGCTTTAAATCCACCGTACATGATAATCCATCCCTCACGGCCGCCGAGAAGCTATATTATCTACTGGGCAAATTGACTGGGAAGGCTCAGACCGTGTGTGCAGGCATAACTCCGAGCGCTGAGAACTATCAGTTGATATTGCAAGCTTTAATTGATAAATACGAAGACAAAAGAATGTTAGTTTCCACGTACTTGAATCAAATATTTGATTTTAAACCTCTGCAGTCGGCCTCAGCCGCTAACTTTGATTTATTTACTGAAAATTTCACAAGTGCAGTGCGCGCTTTAAATAACTTAAAACTAAATAATCTAACGGATTTAATTCTACTTCATATTGCCCTAAAAAGGTTAGACTCAGATACTGTTCGCGCTTTCGAGCTAAGTACTAGTTCGAAAATACCTAACTTCGAGGACTTGGTCGAATTTATTAAGATTCGCGCTAATATTTTAGAAAGAACTCAATCGATTCCCCGTTCATTATCTGGCCGTCAAAACAATAACAATAATACTCGACGTTCAAATAACGTAAGCAACTCCGTTTCGGCGCCTAAGTACCAGGCGTACGTCAGTACTGTCAATAGTAATTCAAGGTGTTTGTGTACTAACATTGAGCATCAAAACTTATTTAAATGTTCTGAGTTTAATAAGATGACACCTCAGGAGCGTTTTAAATGTGTTAAAGATAAAAATGCATGCGTGAACTGTTTAAGTATTAATCATCGTGTTTCTAACTGCACTTCTAATATTAATTGCCGTGTATGTAAAATGAAACATCACACTATGTTGCACTTTAAACGCGAAAACCCGGGTCATCCTCCGGCCGCGTCCGCGCCGTCAGCTGTTCCGCGCCACGCGCCTGCCGAGTGTGCGGCGCCCGCGCCCCCCGCGACCCCGCAGCTTGCCGCTGCGGCAGCTTCGCGCCAAGACGTCGCGCTTTGTGCTACTTACGACGCACCTGATTCAAATAACTTGTCGTGCTTACCTACGCAGACTGCGCCCGCGCGTAGTAAACAAACTACTGTTTTATTATCGACCGCGCAAGTTGTGGCTTATGACAATAACGGCGTTCTGCATATTATTCGCGCGCTATTGGACTCGGGTTCTCAAAGCCACTTCATTACGAAGGAGTGCTGTGATCGTTTAGGAATTCAGCTTCATGATACCGAACGTACTATTGTCAAGGGGTTCGGCGGAACTGAAAAGGTAATTCAAAGTAACTTAATTGATTTAAAAATATTTTCTCGCTTTAATAGCAACGTTTGTTTTAACATTTCTTCACTTGTCGTTGACCAAGTCACCGACTTATTGCCAACCGCGATGGTAGACAATTCTGTCTTATCTCATTTTGCAGGATTGCCGCTGGCGGACGAGAGTTTTGGAGTGCCTAATAAAGTAGACGTGTTGATAGGCGCGTCCCTCTTTCCGCACTTGTTTCTCCCCGATGTAGTTCACTCGTCGCGCGACTCATCGGCGCCCTCCGCCTTACATACGGTGTTGGGATATGTGGTCATGGGTACTGCACCCACAATACCTACATTTTATAACCACCAGGCCCTGACATGTTGCCACGCTCAGGAACCTGTCGCTATTGACTCTTTAGTCAGGCGTTTTTGGGAGCTCGAGGAGCTACACTCCACTACCCCCGCTCAACATCCCGCTGATGTTGAGTGCGAAGAATTTTATATAGCGACTACAACTCGCGATCCCGTTACTGGCAGATACGTAGTCGGCCTGCCATTCAACGAAGATGTTTATTCCTTAGGGAACTCTCTTGAAATCGCTCGCAAACGTTTCATGTGCCTCGAAAGAAAATTGGAAGCATCCCCCAAGTTGCGATCGGCATATGATGACGTCATAAAGGATTATTTGGATAAGGATTATATTGCCCCCGCGCCTCATTACGAGTCACGTGATCCCGAACCCATTTACGTCATACCCCACCACGGAATCGTCCGTGAAGATAAGACGTCGACTCGTCTCCGCATTGTTATGGATGCCAGCTGCAAAACCAGTACTGGGCGATCACTGAATGATATTCTGCATCCAGGACCGAACTTGCAGGGCGATTTATTTAAAATTATTTTGAACTTCCGCCTGTTCGCTGTCGCAATGACCGCGGACTGCCGTCAGCAGTTTCTTCAAATTATTATGCGTGAGGCTGATCGTCGTTTTCAGTGTTTTCTATATCGCTTTAGTCCACAGGACCCACTCGTGCTGTACCAATTCAATCGCGTATGCTTCGGCTTAACGTCGAGTCCTTATCATGCATTGCGCACGGTGAGACAGCTCATCGATGATGATGGTGCGAAGTACCCACTTGCGAGTCGCATTGCGTCTTCTTCCCTTTATATGGACGACCTTGCTTTCTCTCTCCCTGATGAGTCTGAAGCGTTCTCCGCATCTCAGCAATTAATTGAGCTGTTCAAGGGCGCAGGATGGGACCTTGTCAAATGGAATAGCAATAGTCTGTTTGTGCTAAATAATCTCCCCGCTTCTTACAAGCTTCGTAATGACGTGGAGTTCGATAAGTCTGTGCAACACAAAATATTGGGATTGCATTGGTCTATTGAAGATGATTCATTTTACTTTCAAATATCATTACCTGACAACGATACATGCACTAAACGCTCTATCTTGTCGACTGTTGCCCGTCTGTGGGACATAATGGGCTTCGTTGCTCCCACAGTGGTGTATGCCAAGTTGTTAATAAAACAGCTTTGGCTACTTCATCTCGATTGGGACGATGTACCACCACCATCTATCATTAAAATGTGGAAACAGTTTTGCACTGAATTGCCCTCTCTCAATGAATTGCGTATACCGCGTCACGTCGGTGCGTTTGAGAATAGCGTCATCACCCTTCTGGGTTTCTCCGATGCCAGTGAGAACGCGTACGGTGCTGTTGTGTACCTACATGTGAGTACTGTGGCTGGTAATACTGTCCAACTGGTATGTGCCAAGACTAAAGTCGCCCCGACTAAGCCTGTTTCGATAGCGCGTCTCGAGCTATGTGGAGCCGTCCTAATGTCGAAGTTGCTTCGTGCAGTTCTTGATAATTATTCTCATCGTTTTCCAATCAAGACATTTGCTTTCATCGATTCCAAAGTCGCTTTGTATTGGATAAAGAGTTCGCCACATAGGTGGCAAACGTTTGTTGCGAACCGTGTTGTTCAAATCACTGATAATATTTCAGCTGATAGTTTCTTTCATGTCGCAGGTGTTGAGAACCCTGCTGATATTCTTTCGCGTGGTATTACCCCACATAAGTTAATTTCACATCCCTTGTGGCTTCATGGACCCGAGTGGGCATCATTAGACCCGTCACAGTGGCCTCTTAAGACACTAGATGGCGAGTCTATTACAAACATACCTGAAGAAAAGGTTTTGACACACACAGTGTCAGCGCCCGTGACACATTGCGTGTTATACGAGCTCGCTTCGCGAATCTCCTCATGGAGTAAACTATTACGTGTGATTGTATACGTCTGTAGGTTCGCAAAACTGCTGCCCCGCCGCGACAGTGTTGTAGTAACCGCTACTGAAATTGAATTTGCAGAAAATAAAATACTTCGCTCCTTGCAGGCTAAACACTTTGCAGGAGATTATTTGAATATAAAAACAGATAAAAATTGTTCACCTGTTCTCATGCGTTTGAGACCTTTCATAGATAATGGGTTAATCCGCGTTGGCGGTCGCCTTAGTAACGCCGCGTTAGAATACGCTCAAACTCACCCGGTTATTCTACCGCGCAATGGTCATGTAGTAAACTTGATCATTGATTATTATCATGCAAAACATCTACATGCCGGGCCAGAATTACTTATGTCATTGCTTCGACAAAAATTCTGGATCCTTTCCGCACGCCGTATTGTAAGACGACGTGTCCACTTGTGTAATACGTGTTTCCGACTTAAACCACGTCCGACTTATCCATTGATGGCTGACTTACCTGACAGTCGCACACGCCAGGTCGTAAAGGCTTTCACACACACGGGCTGCGATTATGCCGGTCCTATTGCTTACACTCCTGTGCGCCGCCGTGGTATACGTAGTGAGAAAGCATACTTCTGCATCTTCACCTGCCTTACGACTCGTGCTGTGCACCTGGAAGTCGTCACAGACCTCAGCACTCCCACTTTTCTCGCCGCTTTCAAGCGTTTTCTCTCTCGACGTGGGCCCGTGCAATGTATGTATTCCGATAACGGAACGAATTTCAAAGGAGCCAACTCGTATCTTCGTGATCTTTATAAATTTCTTAACGAATATCATAAAAGACTCGAACAAGAGTGTGCAGAGAGTCGTATACAATGGAAATTCGTATGTCCTAGATCGCCACACCATGCCGGGGCCTGGGAGAGTCTCGTTAAGGTTGTGAAATCTCATCTGTTCCGAGTCATCGGGCAGCAGCTTCTTTCTTATGAGGAGCTTAATACAATACTCGTTCAAATTGAGTGCCTCCTTAATTCTCGTCCGCTGACGGTCTTAAGCTCGGACCCCGCGGAGCCAACGGCTCTTACGCCAAGTCATTTTTTAAATACTTTACCTTTATTGTCTCTGCCTGCGCCTGCAGTCGACTCCGACTCAGTCAGTCTTGCTCAGAGACATTCATTGTTAGATAACTTAGTCCAATCTTTTTGGGCTCGTTGGAGGATGGAATATCTGCACAGTTTACAAGTAAGACAGAAGTGGAACACCTCTTCCACTTCTATCACTCCGGGTACCGTCGTGGTTGTCATCGACGATAATGCACCACCGTTATCCTGGCCGATGGCGATTGTAGAGAAGGTCCATCCTTCCAAAGACGGCGTCGTACGCGTGGTAACTGTCAGAAACGCCAAGGGAACTTACGTCCGTCCGGTAGTCCGTCTTTGTCCTTTGCCACAACAGTAAAATAATATAAATATATATTATAGACATTATGTCACACTAGTTTATTTTTATTACTAAGATATAGTATATAATTTAGCTTCATAGTTTATCTACATAACATACAAATGCTCATTGTGAGTTTATATCTTATTTCTCTGTAACTAGGGAATATCTTAGTTACAAATGTTCTCATTCCTTCTCATGGTTGCTTTTAAAGGTGACCCTTTAAGGGCGGGTGGAAATGGTGACGCCAAATATATCTAACCTTCTACAATTAAATTAAATTCAAATTTTTAAACGTGGTACACATTCCCGCTCCTTTTACACCGAACCTTTAAAACAAACATGCAGCGCCGATACGCCTAGCGCCATCTATCGGCCGCAAGAAAAAAAAAACCAGTTGCATTGAATCCACCGGCCGGCTGTGTGACTCCTCCGCGATTTTGGAGTGAAAAAACTACTTTCCTGGACATTGCGTCCTAGTAATTTGCTACAAGGTGTGTCGTGCCTCCCGTGGTGTGAGAGTGTCTTTTCGAGGACGTTTTGGAGTGCACATTGACCGCGGGCTTCCCTGGCCGGACCTGGACTTCGCCGCGCCCGTTGGAGTCGGGCGCGAATATCTAGGTGGTAAGCCTGCATGTTTCCTGTTGCTCCACTCCTGATTTTGTCGTACCACGTGAATTTACAGTTTCAGCTCTCTCTGAAAACATATTTGCTATCGAAGGTTTTTGGCGCGACCATATATACTTATTTACTTATTTACTCATTTACCTATATACTTGTTTACTTAATTACTAATTTACTTATTTATTTATTTATTTATTTTTTATTTATTTTTTATTTATTTGTGTGTTTATTTACTTATTTACTTATTGACTTATTTACTTTTTTACTTATTAACATATTTATTTATTAATTAATTTATTTTTTTACTTATTTGCTTATATACTTATTGACTTATTTACTTTTTTACATATTTATTTATTAAGTATTTATTTGTTTATTTATTTATTTATTGAATTATTCATTTATTTATTTATTTACTTATTTATTTTTTAACTCAAATACTTATATAATCATTTAATTATTTACTTATATTTTTATTTACATATTGTATATATTTTTTTTATATATTTATTTACTTATTTATTTCTTTACATATTTACTTATTTATTTATTTACTTATTTAATTATATACTTATTAACTCCTTTATGTATTAATTTATTTATTTTTATTTATTTACTTTTATACTCATTTACTTATATACCTATTTACTTATTTACTCATTTACCTATTTACTTGTTTACTTGTTTACTTATTAACTTATTTACTTATTAACTTATTGACTTATTTTCTATTTACTTATTACCATATTTATTTATTTATTTAATTTGTTTATTTATTTATTTTTATTTTATTTATTTATTTACTTAATAACTTATTTACTTATGTACTTATTTACTTAATTACATATTTATTTATAAAGTATTTATTTGACGACCCGTCTGGTGTAGTGGTCGAGAAATCGCCTACTACGCAGCGGGTGCGGGTTCGATCCTCGCACAATACAAACATTTGTGTGCATGAACATGTCTGTTTGTATTGGTCTGGGTGTTTTCTATGTATAATATGTATGTATTTACAAAAAAAAAGTATTTAAGTAATATATCCGTTGTCTGGCACATAACACAAGCTTTGAGTAGCTTACTTTGGGACTAGATGGCGATGTGTGGAAATGTCCAAAGGATATTTATTTATTTATTTATTTACTAATTTATTTATTTATTTATTTGTTTATCATTTTTTTTTATTTTTATTTATTTACTTATGTACTTATTTACTTAGTTACATATTAATTTATTTATTTATTTATTTATTTACTTATTTACTTATTTACTTGTTTACTTATTTACTTGTTTACTTATTAATTTATTTATCTGTTTATTTAGTTACTTCTTTACTTATTAAATTATTTACATATTAATTTATTTATTTATTTATTTATTTAGTTATATACTTATTAACTTAAATTCTTTTTTACTTATTTACTCATTTACCTATTTACTTATTTACTTGTTTACTTAATTACTTATTCACTTATTTATTTATTATTTTTTTCATTTATTTATTTTTTTATTTATTTACTTACTTATTAACTTATTTACTTATTTACATATTTATTTATTACGTATTTATTTGTTTATTGATTTAATTTTTGATATATTTATAAATTTATTTATTTACTTATTTATTTTTAACTCAAATACTTATACTCTTATTTAATTATTTACTTATATTTTTATTTACATATTGTATATATTTTTTTATTTTTTTATTTATTTATAATTTATTCACTTATTTATTTCTTTACATATTTACTTATTTATTTATTTATTTATTTATTTACTTATTTAATTATATACTTATTTACTTATTTACATATTAATTTATTTATTTATTATTTATTTACTTTTATACTCATTTACTTATATACTTATTTACTCATTTACCTATTTACTTGTTTACTTAATTACTTATTCACTTATTTATATATTTATTTATTTATTTGTGTATTTATTTACTTATTCACTTATTTACTTATTATTTTATTGACTTATTTTCTTATTTACTTATTTTTATATCTATTTATTTATTTATTTATTTACTTATTTGCTTATATACTTATTTACTAATTAACATATGAATTTATTTTTTTATTTATTTTTTTAGTTATATACTTATTTACTCATTTACCAATTTTCTTATTTACTTGTTAATTACGGAATTGAGCCGTCGGGTAGGATTTTTAAAAACTAGACTTTTGATTATATGTGTATTTATTGTAGATTTTTACAATAGTATAACTTAACTAGGCGATCACGATGATCAAATCTTAACTAACGTCCTGACGCTTCCGCGATTGAAGCTAAAAGGCACCGAAAAACTGTCCGAAGGTTTCACACTCGCGAAAACTGTCCACTAAGCACATTCCTGTAATTATTGCTCAATTGAGCCACCTGCACTTGGAAAACGTGTGACGTAGGTATGACGTAGGCGTGACGTAGACGAGGCTTCGGCTCGTAACACCTCCCCTCCTAGACGAGCAACTATTTGCGAAGGTTGAGAGCAAATGTTGCGGCTCTTCTTTCTTCAAGCGATGTCGAAGAAACGGCTGGTGACATTTCAATGTCTCGGGATTCTGCAGCTGTGATTTGGTTTTGATTCAATCGCCGTCTCATATAGTAGGCAGTACTAACCAGTGCAAGTGCACTTAACAACACGATGACGTAGGTAGGTATCGTGGTATGGTATAAACTGCTTAAGTCGAAGTTGCCGATTTGGACAGGTGGGTCCATGAGTAATTCATGTTGAATATTGTTTAACTTATTCAAATCAATCGTTGTGAAATTATAATGAGGTAGCGGTTTCTTCGAATTTGCTGACATCGATTGTGGGAATGTCATGATTTCCACGGGGTGTCCACGAAATTTTTCATCGGTGTTAACAATTGTGAACTCAGGTGTGCGGATACTGCAATTTCGTGGAATCGTTGCTAGGTAGCTACCTTTTAACAGGTGGTAT
Organism: Pyrausta purpuralis; assembly: GCA_963924145.1. NCBI lineage: Eukaryota > Metazoa > Arthropoda > Insecta > Lepidoptera > Crambidae > Pyrausta > Pyrausta purpuralis. Next base: position 10,216,052 of record OZ001666.1, read on the forward strand.
TTTTCTTGTGTACATGATATTTGTACTTTGATTTCATTTGGCAATGATATAATATAATGCTGACTGTCGAGTTCTAGGAGTGCTTCCTTCAGGAGTGATATAGATGTGGGATGGCAGTTGGATGTATCTTGATGATAGATGAGGTCGAAGACGCAGTCGCTGTGTGTTCTAGTTTGGTGGCGCAGTTGCTGCTCGGATATGTACCAGGTGTCGATCTTCGGGCATTCAGCCTCCATGTACGCATATTGCTGGGAATTGGATGCCATGTACGGGAGTAATGGAAGGATGATTTCGGATTTTTTATTGGGAGCAGGACAGAGTTTATAAAGCTCATATGTTTCCAAGGACATTATAGGGAATTTCAGGACGATTACGATTTTCTTATCTATAAAATATGATCCTAAAGTAATTAAATCATAGTAATACCTAATATCTAAATTTAATAACGAGCCAGGAGTATATAAAGTTTTAAGCTGGCTTAGCATATTATTTAAATCATTTAATGATAAAATAGAATGGTGCATTACTTTTGTGCGACTAAAAGCTATAATATTACCTAATCTATTAATTTCAGACGATAGTTCCTGAATGTTTTCGGTAACTATGCTGAATAATTGAGAAATCTGGGTATATTGATACATCTGTTCCTTATCTGTCGCAGATGAGTTACTAATAGAGAATATTGCTTTTTCTAACTTTCTCTGATTAAAAGTGATATTATTTAAAATTTGAGTTTGTTGGAGAGTCATATTTTTGTATAGACTTATATGCTTATTGTAGGCAATAGAAAGATCTTGATCATCTTTTTGCAATATTTTAAGAGCATTTTCGAATCTTAAAGCGTCTTCGTTATCAAGGTTACCCGATATACTTTTAATAAAGGTTCCTAGGGGATTAAAAAGGCCTCGTTTTAGCCTTTTAGGCTCAAAAGTTTCTAACTCCATAGATGTTCTATTAAGTTTGCCAAATAAGTGTAATATTTGATGTTTAAATAAAATGATTTTTTTGTTAGTTAACTTATTAGACAAATCAGTCAGTTGAGTTTGTAATAAGTCAATTTGTTGCTGGATAGTGTCAAGGTCAATTTCCTGAAGAAAAGTATGGTCATGGGATACGATTTTTGTTGAGCCAAGTTTGAAGGGAAGAATTCCAGGTCCGTCAGACAGGTCGTCAAGTCGGATCTCGTTCAGAGTCAATAGGTCTGCTCGTGCTCGGTCCAGGTCTGTCATGAGCAGAAGGTTCCTGTAACAATGTCTCATTTTTATTTTTATTTTCCCGTTTTAGTCTATTTTTGGCTACTGAACATCAAGGGCTGGCTACAAGGTAGATGGCGCTGCCGTCACGTTAACTTCGGCTCCGCGTATTATTTAATTTTAAAAATATACTAAAACTGAAATTGTGGATTAAAAGTGACAAAATCTAAAGCTTGTAATGTGAAACTTATGTGACATTGTTATCAATCAAATCAAAACACAATTAATATGGAAAAAATAATAATGAACAGTGTAAAAAGGGACAATGTATAAAAGTGCATAAACATTCATATCAAGGCAAAACCAGTGAAAACACTCTTCTTCAATCAATTTTTGAGTAGAAAAGTGCAACAAAATATAGTGATTGAACTCTCAAACATCAAGATATTTTAATGTGATAGTGACTCAAGTGTGCAAAAATTCCATTAGCATGATTCATAATAACCGCCAATGAACAATTCAAACGAAAAATAAAATCATAGGACCCAAAGTTTCGCCGCTGAGAAGTAATCTCTCATAGCGCAACGTTCCAGGCTACGATATCGTGTTACACAAAATCTCATAGTCCTTGGTTCGATCCGCGCTGGGGCCACTCACCGGCTAATTGTCTTTTTGTATGAATAAACAAAAATATTTAGGGTAACATGACACCTGGAACCAGAGCAAGTTGCAAAAAAGGAAAGACAGATAGTACAAATAGCGGCCGCAAGATGGCAGGAACAGCGACCATAGTAAAGTGCTTTAAATGTAAATCGCAAGTTGACATAAAAAGTACAGTACAATGTTTCTCGTGCAAAAAGCGATTTGAGTTTGACTGCGAGGGCTTATCAGAAAAATTATATCGCCTGATGGAGCCGCAAAATAAGAAAACATGGAAATGCAAAATGTGTCTTCAGAAACAAAACTTAACATCACTCAATAGAAGCTCTAACTCAAATATTACCATAAGAAATAAAGCATCTGAAACGAAGTCTGGGCCGTCTTTGTCTGATAGCAACACTACTTTGGACAATGTGAGTTATGTGGACTCTATATTAAATAGAAGCTGCCCAGAAAATACTATACACATCTGGGAGGAGCTAGAAGAGTTGAAGTCAAAGATATCCCAATTGGAGACAAAATTGGAAAGTGCTGATAATGAAATCGAAAGATTGATAAAAGAAAACTTTGAACTTCAAAACATAATTTCATGCAGAGATGCAAAAATCAACAACTTGACTCGAATCATCCAGTCCCCTTCAAACTGTAAGAAAAAAGGGAAAACTCCAGATGAAAAGCACAGTAAGAAAAAGCTACCAATGGAATTAAATTCTACACCTCGAAATGATTCCAAAACATTACGTCATGAAAATACAAGAGAAGTAACACAGGGAAACAATCGACAACGCACAGCCTGCTCAACCTCTCCCCACATTCGTGACATCTCGTCGGATCAAACTGAGAATCACAAAATAGCTATATTAGGTGACGAGCACTTATTGGGCCTCTCAGCTGCACTCATCAAATCTCGAACTGGAAAATGGAATAACCGATATTGCCCGACTGCTCACATTGTTAGTGATGCCTCTAGTACAGAAATTCTAAAAAGCTGCAATGACGCGTTTCTTAAGGAACTATCAGAAAATGATATAGTTATCCTATGCGTGGGAGCACATGACCAAAACATTGTAAAACTGGAATCTGAACTGCACATAGCTCTCAATAAACTAAAATACCAAACAGTTTATGTATTACCTGTGTATTACAGCAAGCATTTAAATGTTAAATTGCTTAATAAGAGAATAAAGCTATGTACAAATATATTTCCTAAATGTACCTTTCTGGACTTTGATGTACATCACTGCAGAAATATTGGAGAATATTTGATCTGTTCTTGTAATAAAATTAATATAAGCATCGATTATGTTGCGTATGCCGCAAAATTTTTGAACCCGGAAAATATTGTAAAATACTCAAAAAAATCTGTTTCCCATAAAAATATACAACACTGTAAACGTTCTGAAAAGAGGGTTAGACAAACAAATATTTTAGATTACTTTCCGTCTTTAAATAAAAATACAATAAAATTCAAAAAATTTTTTCGTTCCGAAATTAAGTAATAAATATCATAATATTGTAAGAGTATTTCACCAAAACATTCAAGGTTTACTTAATAAACTAGACATTATTGAGTTATGCTTAAATGAATTCGCTCTGAGTGATACTATATTTGATGTCTTATGTTTCACAGAAACGTTTGTAAAGAGGGGAAGTGAAAATAATATAAAATTAAAGCAATTCGAATTGGCAGCATCTTATTGCAGATCTGACCGCAAACGCGGTGGTGTATGTATTATGGTTCATAAATCAATTGACTACAAAGTTATTGGGTGGTGCTCTGATATGGCAGTGGCAAAAGATTTTGAAGTGTGTGCTATTGAAATACCGGTTTTCAATTGTATTGTCGTGTGTGTTTACAGAATTCCTTTGGCTTCCAATATTCCTCGATTTATAAAATGCCTAGATAAACTTTTGTACCGGCTGACAAGATATGACAAAAAACGGGTTATTCTTGCAGGAGATCTGAACATAAACACTCTCGTAGAAAATAACACATCTAGGAACCTCTGGCACTTGCTTAAAAATTATAACTTAACTTTACACATTAACGAACCTACTAGACTTAAATCATGTATAGACAATTTTGCCAGCAACATCGAGAATGCTAAGGGCAACGTTCACGTTCTACACCTCTCCGATCATGATACGGGACAAACTCTTGAATTCAAATTGTCTCAGATTCGGAAAGTTCGTGCAAAGTACTGGTATAAGAAAGTGCGTGACTATAGTGATGACAATAAAATAAAGTTTCATCAATGTTTATCAAGTCTTAGCTGGAACGATGTGTATGATGATACGCATGATATTGATATGGCTTTTAAGATCTTTCACGATGACGTATGCCTATTTTTTAATCTCTGCTTCCCAGAAAAAAAGGTTAAAAATAATACCAATAATTCAAAACCTAAATGGATTACTAGAGGAATTAAAAAATCTAGCGCTGTTAAAAGAGAACTGAGATCATATTATCACATGAACAAAACCTTAGATATTAAGAATAAGTTACTCAAGTACACTAGGATGCTTCGAAAATGTGTTAACAAATCAAAAAGTATTCGTAATCATAAAATTATCCAGAATTCTAATAATAAATGTCGAGCAACGTGGAATATTATTAAACAGAAGAATGATAATGTTAAATCACTTGATGAAATCGAAAATATAGATATAAATAATTTTACTATTAACGATCCCTTAGATATTTCAATTGCATTTAATGAGCACTTTTTAAATTATTCTAATAAAACCAATAACATCACTGTACCAAATTTATCTAACAATAGTGCTATTCGAAGAGTGGACAAATCTCTATTTTTAATGCCATGTTTTGATCAGGAGATAGTTGATATAATAAAGTCTCTAAAAAATACAAATTCTGTGGGCATAGATGGTTTGCCGACATTTGTATTTAAACTATGTGCTTCCGTTTTAGCACCTGTGTTAACGTATCTTATAAATTTATCATTTACACAGGGTAAATTCCCAAGCATCCTAAAAAAATCAATTGTTAGGCCTCTATATAAAAAGAATAATAAAAGAGACATGAACAATTATAGACCTATAACACTAATACCCATAATCTCAAAGATATTTGAAAAGGCAATGACCAAAAGAATCATTAACTTCTTAGATAAGCATAATGTTATCGCAGAGGAACAAAACGGGTTTCAAAAGAGAAAGTCAACGACTCTTGCAGCTTTCTCATTAATTAAAAGTGTTGTTACTAGCATTGACAAAAAAGCTCCAATTGTAGTAGTCTTATTTGACATGACTAAAGCGTTTGATTTTGTGGATCACCACAAATTGCTGCAAAAATGCGAAAAATGTGGAATTAGGGGTCAAGCTTTAAACTGGATTATGAGTTATCTAACGAATCGAGAACAGTGTGTTGAGATAAATAGAATTGATCGCAATAACAACTTAATTTCCTATAAATCTCCCTTTTTACTGAACACACGGGGAGTCCCACAGGGCAGTGTCTTAGGGCCCCTGCTTTTTCTAGTTTATATAAACGATTTGCCGAGATGCGTAGATTTCCAAACAGTTCTTTTTGCAGATGATATATCTCTCATTATAACAAATACAACTACAGGCGACTTCAACCAATTGATCAATTCGGCGATCGAACGTATTAGCACGTGGCTAGCACGGAATGATCTTTGTGTTAATGTGTCAAAAACATCTTATATACAATTTTCAAATTGCAAGACACAACGTCAGCAGCACCTAAACGTAGTTTGTCAAGGTCAAGTCATTAGTGAAGTAACTGAAACCAAGTTTCTTGGCATCACTCTTGATCGTTACTGTAGATGGACTGCACACATCTCGACTTTATGTACCAAATTGAGTCAGTTTGTCTTTGCTCTCAAGCGATTGCGTTGCTCGGCTGGAGAGAAGACTGCAATGACTGCTTATCACGGCTATGTTGTCTCAATATTAAGGTATGGCCTATTATTGTGGGGAAACTCCGTCGATATTAAAAAGGCATTTATTATGCAGAAGAAATGTGTAAGGGCAGTTTGTGGAGCTGGCCCTATTCAGGAATGTCGTCCACTATTTAAGAGAAAACGATTGCTTACCCTGACTGGGTTATATATTTTGGAGGTAGGGATGTTTGTAAGGAAGCATCCAGGTTATTTTGAACGCTATAGTGTAGTTGATCCTCGCTTGCGCCCAAGAGACACAACCCGACTATTGCCACCACTAGGTAACACCAGTGCTTTGTTCAATAGAAACAGCTATGCCATGGCCATTAAAGTATATAATAATATCCCATTGCATATCAGGGAATTGCCTACTAACATATTTATAACACGTTTACGAAATTGGCTAATAGAAAATTGTTTCTATGACCTATCAGAATTTTATGACATAAAACAATAATAATAATGATAAAATGGATTGACATAATTATATTACTAGCCTTGATACATTTATACAGCTTGACATTTATTTTTCAATTTTAATTAATTATTATGATAGGAGACAAATAATTGTATGACATTTAAATAAGTTTTTGCATGCCAAATTTTGGTAAAACATGTGAACCTGTAATATTAAATAAGACCTTATAATGTACCTACCATGTTTTTCGCAAATAAATATTTGACTTTGACTTTGACTTTGACTGGGCCTCGCCTTTTGGATGTATATATGTGAATAGGTAGATTAGTTACAACTTTATCCGTTGCGTATCGGGGTGCAGTTTTCTGTCTAGCAGCAGCTGGATTTTTAATATAGACTGTTTGATCCTGGGAATACTGAACTTCGGGTTCGCGACTTAGGTTACAACGTTGCATAATTTGTTTACGCTCGGCGAATGATGAGTCATGTACTATGTTATAGACTGTGTCCATTTTACTACGATGTTCCTGTAAGTATTGCTGCAATAATCGTTCCGTTAAATCTAGGTCTGTTGGGTTTCTGGGGTCAAAGTGTCCAGTTATGAGATCAAATGGGCGACATTTTGTTAGGCTATGGATCGAACTATTATACGCAATGACTGCGTATGGAATTAAGCTTTTAGTAGATTCGTTTTTATGTTGCAATTTTAGCAAGCGAATATGTTCCAAAAGAGTACTATGGAAACGTTCTACCATACCATTTTCATTAGGTGCGTGGGCAGCTATTTTATGATGCTGTATTTTATGTAATTTAAGGAATTCGGACACTACTTGGTTAACAAATTCAGTTCCCTGGTCTGTGATCAGATACATCGGGAAGCCGTGGTGCGTGGAAAATAATAAGAGGGCTTTCACTATACTCGGGGCGGTGCAATCTGTTAGAGGGTATACTTGAGCATATTTCGAAAAAGAGTCTATGATAGTGAGATATTTGTCCTGTTCTATGGTAAGTACGTCCATATGAGCTACTTGGTATGGTTTGTGCGGTGGGGGTACAACCTGAAATTGGGGTTTTATAGGGTTGCGGTCATGTTTAGCTCTGTTGCATATGTCACATTGATTTATAAATTTAGTAAGACTTTCCTTTAATTTAGGCCAAAAATAGCGTTGCGATAATGCTAAGTGTGTTTCATTAATGCCTCTGTGGTTAGTTTTTCCTTCATGGTACTTTAATATTATATCTTGTTGGTTTAAAAAGTCACTAATGTCCTGAATTTCAGTTTTTACAAGCACTAAGTTAGCTGAATCACTTTTAAAAGTGCGTTGTAAAATAGGTACAATATCGTACATTTTATTAAGAGGTTGTACTAGGATAGCTGTACGCACCCGTGTCGGGTTACTGGTCCCGCATCGGGCGCGTCCCCAGGTGGTGGATAGGGGAACGCCTCCCAGATATGGGGGGTACCGGCCTCGGCCGGCGCGAACCAAAACCAGAGCGCGGCAGGTCTTGTCAACTCGACGGGCCTGTCGGGCCAGAGGGGAAGGCCTTATGGCTCAAGACCTCTCGTATTCGCTGTTCCGCCTGCTCCTCCTCGAAGGAATGGACCGGAGCGGCTTGAGTACCTGAGGCGAAGATAGGGGTGCCTAGACCGGCGCGGGGCGTTTGCCCGGGTCGTAGGGCTTTGGGGTCGTCGGGGCATTTGCCCGGATCCGTGGGTTTTTCCCGGGTTGTGGCCTGTCATCACGACAACCCGGGCAGCGCATTTGTGCCGTGCGCTGGGTCCCGTAATCCTGGGAGAAGAGGGTCCTGGACGTTGAGCCTGAGGCAGACCACCCAGGCAACACGCTGTCTTTGGCCTCAGATTCCGGGCACACGGGGGGCCCGTGGAGTAGCCGGTCCACGGGTTATTCGGCTGCGGGCGAGCGGCTTAACCCTCGTCCAACGGTGACGCGGGGGGTACGGGGGGCAGGGCAGGCGGCGGGCTCGGTGATGTTGCGCGTTCTGGTCGACGCGTGCTCACCTTGCCCCAACCGTCTCGTCAAAGATCCCGTGCTAGTCTGCCCGAAAGGGAAGTGGCGTCCCTGCTATGGTCGGTGGGAAACCCTGGGGTGTCAATGACACCTCCCCAGATGGGGCTCCGTGGTGGGTGGGGTCACCACCGACTGAATTCTGAAGATATAGGACATGGCTTGCTCAGGAAAAGAAACTTTACATATAGCGACCAACCCCCGAGCGCGAGGCGCTCAAGGAGTAAAAACAGCAGAGGGTGACGGAGACGTCCTTCACAGGATTCCTGTCGTCCGGCTTGAAAGGTGTAGTACACCACAGGCGAGACCGTTGGGTGGCCAGTTCTTCAGGCCCGGGGATTTCCCCGAGTCTGAGGACGAGGACACCCTCGTTACTGGACATGACAAAAACACCGGACATGACAACCGTAGTTTGGACAACAGCCTGGAGATTGTCGACTCTTACGAGTCTGCGTCTTCGGGCGTGATGTCTCGATCGCCGTCTGGTCCACGTATCAGCGGCAGGACGAGGAGAGCCGGCAAACGGCGAGCGGATGAGGCCTCTCCAGACCTCTCCCCTGCCAAAGTTCCGGCAGATAAAGTTACTGCTGCCCGCAGAGGCCGGGGCCGCCCACCTACACATGGGGAGTACGTAGGTGTAGGCAGGGCACGCGAGCAACTTTGTGACGAAAAGCGCCGTGCGGCGATAGTGGAGGCCGAGGAGGAGGCATCCCGTCTTGCCGATCAGCTTGTGCACGGACGGAATAGGAGCGAGTTCTCTGCAAAGGATCCCACCGCGGAAGAGCTGCGCGGCCAGATCCGGGCTGCCACGGACACAGTAATGTTCTGCGTGGCCAAGTCCGGAAACCTGAAGGGTAGCTTCCAGCGTGCCCTGAAGGAGGCCGCCAACTCGATTACGCGGGCGGTTGATATCCTCAGCACGAGAACGATTGACGACGAGACGCGGCGGCTGCAAGCCGCGAACAAACGTCTTGAACAGGATGTCGCGGACCTGAAGCGCGTTGTCCAGGAGTTGAAGGCTGAGAGGCTTGCGGATATGCGCTCTGCCGTCCCAACCGGATCGCAGGCTAGCTCTGCCATGGAGGAGCTTGAACAGCGCCTTATGCGCCAATTCGGCGGGATGATGGACGCAAAATTGGCGTCTATCACTGACCGGCTGCTCCCAGAGCCTCGCTTGCGCCCGCCACTTGCAGCGGACGCCCGCAAGGCTCAGGTTGAGCGCCCGTCTGCCGCCGCAGGCAAGGCGCAGAAACAGCCACTGAAAGCAGCACCGCCCAAGAGTGCCGCCTCTCCCCAGACGGGCCAAGCGCCGTCCGAGGTGTCCGCCCCTGTGGCCACGACCTCGACTGCCGGCGCAGTCCCCGCCGGGGAGAAGAAGAAAAAGCGGAACAGGCGGAAGAAGGCCCGTAACCAGGGCCTGGAGCTCGCGCCTGCTCCCGCCTTCCAAATCGGGAATTCCCGCCCGACAGCCCAGTCCGCATCTGGCCCTGCAGCCGAGTCGTGGACGGAGGTAGTACGGCGTGGGAAAAAGGCGAACTCTACTTCCGCCCCTAAGCAGCAGCCTACGGTCCAGCCCAAGAGGCCAACTGCCCCAACGACGAAGAAGACTCCAAACCTCCGCCCACCGAGGACCGCCGCCATATTGGTGGCGATGCAACCGGGAGTGCTGGAGGCCAAGGAGCATTCGTACGAATCAGTGTTGGGCAATGCCAAGCAGGCCATAGACATCGGGGCGTTGGGTATCCCCGGGATCCGCTTCAGGGTCGCCAAGACTGGCGGCAAGGTCCTGGAGATCACCGGCCCTGATAGTGAGAAAAAGGCTGACATCCTGGCAGCCAAGATGCGGGAGGTCATCCCCGAGGCGATCGCGAAAGTGACTCGGCCGACCAAGAGCGTCGATGTCCGGATATCGGGACTTGACGACTCGGTCACGAAGGTAGAAGTCGCCGAAGCTGTCGCCAAAGCGGGGGGCTGTGACCCAAAAGCTGTCCAAGTGGGGACTATTGGTCGCTCTGTTCAGGGCACAGGTGCCTGCATTGTTAAGGTGCCAATAGCTGCAGCCCAAAAGGTTGTGAAAGGGAGGGTTTTAGTGGGATGGGTCTCCGCCCAGACCAGGCTGATGGACCGGTTGCCACTTAAGTGCTTCCGGTGCCTGGAGGTGGGACACGCCCGCGAGAGCTGCCCCTCAACAACCGATCGCAGTACCCTCTGCTACCGCTGTGGTGTTCCGGGACATGCAGCCAGGGGATGCACTGCCTCGCCGCACTGCCCTCTGTGCGCGGACGCAGGATTGCCAGCGAACCACCGGGTGGGCAGCAAGAGCTGCAAACCGCCCAAGCGTGGCAATCGAGCGGGAAGGACAGTGGCCAGGACTCCAGCCGCACCGTCCGGGGCCGTAAGGCCCACTTCCATGGAGGCAGAAAATACACCAGCGTAGGATGGCCTTTAGCGTTCTGCAGGCGAATGTGAACCACTCTGCCGCTGCGCAGGATATCCTCTTGCAGCACGCGGCGGAGTGGTCCATAGACGCGGTCCTCGTCTCCGAACCCTATTTCATACCGGCTGACCGGGAGAACTGGGTCGGGGACGTGAGCGGACTGTCGGCCATCATGGTGTCAGGGGCGCATTCCATAAATGTCGTTGCCAGGCAGAGCGGTTTTGTCGCCGCCAAGTGCAGGGAGTTTCTGCTGGTGGGGGTTTATTGCCCCCCCAGCCGAACCAGGAGCGAGTTCGAGGCCGACCTGGACCGTTTCGGGTCGGTTCTCCGTCAGTCCACCTTGCCGGTGATAGTTGGCGGCGACTTTAACGCCAAGAATATAGCCTGGGGCTCACGACATACTGACCCCAAAGGGGAGAGTCTGCTGGACTGGGCGGTGTCCAACGGACTGGTTATTGTCAATGTGGGGACCGAACCCACTTGCGTGCGACCGCAGGGGGAGTCCGTCGTGGACATAACGTTCGCGACTCCCGCGGTTGCAGCTCGGATCAGTGGCTGGAGAGTGGTCACAGAGGCGGAAGAATTGTCGGATCACCGGTACATCCGGTTTGACATCTCCGCCTCCGGTCCCGTGATCCCTCCGAGCGGCACACCCCACGTGACATACCCCCGATGGAGGCTCAGTTGCCTGGACAGAGACACAGCGCGGGAAGCTGCGGTCGTTAAGGCCTGGCTGCCTGTAGGTCCCGAGCCCGTCCAAGTGGATGCGGAAGCGGAATGGTTCCGGGAGGCCGTTACGGACGTGTGTGACGCGTCCATGCCTCGGTCCGGACCTTCCCTTCCCCGGCGGAACGTCTATTGGTGGACGGATGAGGTTGCGGAGCTGCGCCGCGTGTGTATCGCGGCGCGTCGCGCCTCAGCCAGACACCGAAGACGCAGACGCCGTGATCCGGCGCTGGACGAGCCGCTTTATCAGGCCTACAGAGAGGCGAAGCAGGCGCTCAAGATCGCCATCCTGGAGGCGAAACTCAAGGCGAGGGAGGAGCTCCTTGCATCGCTCGATGCCGATCCGTGGGGACGCCCGTACCGCACAGTGCGGGGGAAACTCCGTCCATGGGCACCCCCGGTCACGGAAAGGCTAGAGCCCGAGTTCCTACGAAGAGTCGTGTCCACCTTGTTCCCAGCTCAGGTGGAACACACCCCGCCTTCGATGTTGCCACACCCCGTGGCCTCCAGAGAGCCCCCTGACCCCGTGTCCGAGGGCGAGTTCGGCGCGGCAATAGAGCGGTTGAAGGCCAAGAACGTGGCCCCGGGTCCTGACGGGATTCCAGGTAAAATCTGGGTTCTCGTATCGGATATACTGGGTGACCGCCTTCGTAGGCTCCTAACCGCTTGCCTAGAACAGGGGCGCTTCCCGGCGCTATGGAAGGAAGGGAGGCTCGTGCTTCTGAAGAAGGACGGACGTCCGACCGACTCCCCTTCGGCATACCGTCCGATCGTGTTGCTGGATGAGGTGGGCAAGCTCTTTGAAAGAGTCGTTGCAAACCGCCTCGTTCGGCACCTGGATACGGATGGGCCGAATTTGTCGGATGTTCAGTATGGCTTCAGGAGAGAGCGCTCTACGATCGATGCTATCCTAAGGGGAAATCGCTCGCCAGCGAAGCGGTGGAGAGCGGCGGTGTGCTGTTGGCCGTGTCTATCGACATTGCCAACGCGTTCAACACGCTGCCGTGGACCACGATAAAGCAGGCTCTCCGATTCCACGGAGTGCCTGTTTACCTGCAGGACACCATCGCATCGTACCTGGAAGGACGAGAGGTTGCGTGTGATTCGGTGGACGGTCGTTTGCGGCACTTGGCCGGATGCGGCGTTCCACAGGGGTCGGTCTTAGGGCCACTCTTGTGGAACATCGGATTCGATTGGGCTCTCCGCGGCCAGTTCGTCGCGGGGGTTGGCGTGACTTGTTACGCCGACGATACCCTGCTGACAGCTCGCGGTGACTCATTTGCCGATGCTGCACGTCGTGCGACTGCTGGGGTCGCTGTGATGGTACACCGAATCCGCCTTTTGGGGCTGCGGGTGGCGCTGGAGAAGTCTGAGGCGCTGTGTTTTCACGGCCGACGACGTGCGCCGCCTGCGGGCACTGGGTTGATGGTGGATGGGGTTCTGATCCCGGTTTCATCCACCATCCGGTACCTTGGGCTTGTGCTTGACGGAAGGTGGCGGTTCAAGGCCCATTTCCGTCAGCTCGCTACCAAGCTCAATGCGACCGCGGGTGCTTTGAGCCGGTTACTGCCAAACCTGGGTGGTCCGTCGACGGCTCCTCGACGACTGTACCTAGGGGTGGTCCGCTCGATGGCACTTTACGGTGCCCCGGTGTGGCATGACGCCCTCTCGTCCGAGAACGTGACAGTCTTTCGGAAGGCTCAAAGGGTGTTAGCCCTGCGTTTAGCGCGAGCCTACCGCACCACCTCCACCGATGCTGCGCTGGTCCTGGCCGGCAGCCTCCCCTGGGATCTCGACTCCCTGGTCCTCGCCGCGTTATACCAGTGGCGGGGAGACCAAAGATCTCAGGGCAATAGGCCCGCACCGACGGAGGTGGAATCGGAAAGGACACAGCTCACAGAGCTAGCCCACGAGCAGTGGCGCCGTAGATTGGCCAGTAGCCACTTTGGCGTCCGGGTCACTGAAGCCGTACTCCCCGTTCTCAAAGAATGGGTCGAGCGACCACACGGCCAAGTGACATACCGGATGTCGCAGGTGTTTACAGGCCACGGGTGCTTTGGGTCATACCTCTGCCGCATTGGCAGGGAACCCACAACCCGATGCTGGCACTGCGATGCTCCGGAGGATACGGCACAGCACACCCTCGAGGTGTGCCCGGCGTGGGTCGCTGACCGCCGCGCCCTCCGAGCACACGTGGGGACCGACCTCAGCCTGGGCTCTATAGTCCGGCGTATGGTCGAAGACAGGGAGGCATGGCGAGCCATGGCCGCATTTTGCGAGCGGGTGATCGCCGAAAAAGAGAGCGCGGAGCGAGAGCGAGAGGCTGCGGCTGACGCACTCCTTATGCGCCGAAGGCGTACTGGGCGCAGGAGGAACCTCCACCACCTGCACATGCCCCTCCCTGTGCCTCGGGTCGTGGACGCGGGGGCGTCCGCTTCCCACTAAGAGGCGCGATGGTGTGTAATGCGTTCTACGCATCGTCGGGACATCAAGCCGGAGGATAACCTCCTTCGGCGCTGAAGGCAGGGGCACTTGCCCTCTTCAGATCGGGTGAGACCGTGTGTCGGTCTAGTCAGTGAGGGGCCGCGGATGTGTGCTTATGGCGCTGACTCGTGGCCCCGAACTCATGGCTCCCGAGAACGCCGCTGGTTTTTAGTGGGTATGCCCCAATCGGGGAGAGTCCCACATAACCTGCTGCCTTCCCCCGAGGGCGGCAGGTATGCGTAAAGCATTTTCCAGCGAAACCAAAAAAAAAAAAAAAAAGGATTTCTGTACGCAATTTTGGGTCCATGTGATTTTTAACAACGGATATTATTTCTTGTTCTAGATTATTTTCTGAAATTACAACAACTGTTTTCCTGTAGGTTTCAAAAGGAACTGTAGTTTTTGGTTTTGTGGTAGAAGTATTTGATAAAACTTTTATAATTAGTTGTCTTTTGAATTTATTTAAAGGCTCTTCTGAAACGGGTAGTTCTAGTATAGGGTGTTCAATGCTAGTGTGGGCTGTATCCTCTTCAAGCTCTGGGAAAACTGGAAAATCGTGCATGAAAGGTAATGGACTATCTAGTGGTCTCATACTAGGTGCTGTGTCAGTCGAAGATTGACTTATGAGAGGTCTATCGTCGGGGGCAGTGATTGTTGAGGATGCTGAGTCGTTGATATGGGTAACTGATGGAGACGATGAGGAACTACTGATATTAACGACTATTGAGTCTAGTTCCTCGTTGTGAATTTCTACGCGAGACAATGCGTCAGCATTGGTATTTGCTTTACCTTTTTTATAGATGATGGTAAAATTATATTCTGCCAATTTTAATCGCCATCGAGTAAGGCGAGAATTAGGTTCCCTTAAATTGAGAAGCCATTGAAGGGGCTTGTGGTCGGTAATAATTTTGAATTTTCGGCCAAATAAGTAGGGTCTAAAATATTTAGTTGCCCAAACTATTGCAAGCAATTCCTTTTCTATTGTGGAATAGTTTAATTCGCTGGTGTTTAAAGTTCTGGACGCGTAGGCTATAGGTCTATCAGATCCTACGGGACCTTGTGATAGGACGGCTCCCAAAGCAACGTTTGAAGCGTCTGTGGTCAGTATAAAGTCTTTTGAAAGGTCCGGGTATTGAAGAATAGGGTCATTTGTTAATAGAGTCTTGAAATGTTCGAAGCATTGTATGTAGTCGGGAGTAAGTGAAATTTTTGCTCCTTTTTTAAGGCAGGCAGTGAGAGGTTTTGTTAAACGGGCAAAGTCAGGGATAAAACGTCTGTAATAACCAATAATTCCTAAAAATCCTTTAATTTGCTTGGTGGTTTTTGGGATGGGGTATTTTAAAATGGCGGCTATTTTATCAGGGTTGGGTTTTACGCCTTGTGGTGTAATTATATGCCCTAAATAAGGAGTTTCGTGCTTCAAAAATTCTGACTTGTCCATTTGGACTTTGAAATTTGAGTCTCGAAGCCGATTAAATACTTTACGCAGATTTATCATGTGTTCTTGTAGAGATGTCGAAAATACTAGAATATCATCTAGGTACACTACGCAGATGACGTTTTGTAAGCCTCTAAGCACGTTATCCATGACGCGCTGGAACGTAGATGGACTATTTTTGAGGCCCATAGGCATTCTCAAAAATTTAAAGTGGCCTTGTCCGTCTGCAACGCTAAATCCTGTTTTGTGAATGTCATTAGGATCCATATCTACCTGATAAAAGCCACTTGCCAAATCTAGGGTAGTAAAATATTGGCATTTTCCTAGCTTGTCTAGTATGTCTGTCAAGTTGGGGATAGGGTATTTATCATCTACAGTTTTTTCGTTGAGTTTCCTAAAGTCGACGACTAATCTCCATTTAACTTTGCCTGAGGCATCTGTTTTTTTAGGTACTATCCAAATAGGCGCACTCCAGGCGGAGGTGGAGGGTCGTATGATTCCCTGATCAAGCATTTTTTTAATTTGCGATTGGACTTCTTGTCTGTGCACGAAATCCATAAGTTAAGGTATCCATAAGTTTTACAGTGAACGGGAATTTCATCGGTAGTTGTAATTCGATGCTTAATTTTGTTCGTAAATGTCAAGGGTTCGTCTTCAATATAAAATATGTCGGAATATTCTTTACATAATGCGAGTAGATTGGCTTTCTCCTCAGCGTTCATGTGATCTGTTCGCAGCCGCGATAAAACTTCTCGGAATCGCGTGGCGTCATGAGTCATACAGTCTGTCGTATTAGGTAAGTCTGTCTGTTCGTTAAATATGTGCACCTGCAAAGGCTGTGTCATAAAGCAAAAATGATGTCATTACGAGATGGATTTAAAATTTCTATATAGGCTTGACCGTTTTCAGCCGATGAAAAACAGTCTGTAATGTTGCAGCCGCATAAAGTTTGAGATTCTACGGTAATTTCTCCTTCCGAAATACTAGTTGGGATTTTGACAACCTTAGTTGATTGTGCAGGGATGACAGTCTCAAATAAGTTGGTACTTCCAGTTCTGTACATAAGTATCGGATTTTCTGCGAATTGCGTCTTTAAAACGCGAGAACCTAGGTCAATTTTGGATTGCCATCTTTCTAAGAGATCGAGACCTATCAAACCATCAAAGTATTCGTGGAATCTGTAAACAAAAAGTTTTATAGGATTTGGATCATTAAATTCGGAAAAGCATGGTACAGTGATTGAATAGTTATTACTTGTCGCTGCATGGATATTCACTACAACGAAAGGATCATAATTCAATTCATACTGCGAAAAAAAAAATTCTACAGCTTCTGGGCTTATATAAATGATTTGTTCGCTCCAGTATCTATGAGTAGTTTGAGTGGAGGCTCTTGTATTTGAATAAATGGCAATTGTCTTTTATCTTGAAGGTGTAACTCTATTCTGGAGACGTTTGATCCGGAGTCGAAGAAAAATTTGCTTGGTCATCATAGTTAGTTGTTTCAGTAATTTCTTCAGTCTCATAGAAATTTTCATCCTCTGTCACGTATGGCTGCTGTTCATAGTCTATGTCAGGGTAGTAAAAGGTTTCAGGCTCTAAAGATTCATTTACATTAATTTGTGGGCGTGTATTCTGTTGCGTGGGCGGCAAAACGCGAGCAACTGGGTGAGATACGCCGCTCATAGGTACGGGGTTGGTATTCTGATTTCCCGGGTAATTTACACGATGGGGTATTCTAAAGCCTGTGGACATATTTGAGCGAGGCAAGGCTCTCATCATTTGTTGACGGTCCCTGCTGGTGCATGAAATTTTGAGTCGCGGTAGGCCTAAAATCGTTATTAGGAAATTTATTACCTTGTTGCATTGACGGGTAATTAAATGGTCTTAATTGATGTATCGGCGCTATGGTATTATATTGTTTCGATTGCATCACTGAGTCATTAAACCGAAAAGGTGAGTAATTGAACTGAGCATTGGGTTTCCTAGAATTTGACGGAGTCGCGGTTTTACGTTGTAGATAAAGAACGTTGAGTTCTTCTTGGGCAAACTCTAAGGCTTTTTCTAATGATTCAGGCCGCATGCACCTGACGCGTGAGCCTAGAGGCTCGGCTAGGCCTCTGGTGTAAGTCTGGAGAGCTAACTTTTTATAAAGGTCGCGTTTGGCCTCAACCGTGGTCTTAATAGTTTCATGTAACTTTACGTAGGTCATAATTACGCTTAATAAATTTTGAACACGTTCATAAAATATTTGCGGTGTATCGGAACCTTGTGATAACATAGACATATCAGTGTATAGCGCGGACTCATCTCTGTGATCTGAAAAGCTGTTGATAAGAGCATTTCTAATGCCGTTCCAGTCCTGAGGAATACCGTTAGTAGCTAAAGTTCTAGCGGCATGCCCGGTTATTTTATTGAAAATGCCATTTAACAAGGCAGAGTTATTTAATTCATTCCCCGGGGCTGGATTTGCATAAGTTATAACAAGCTGGTCACAAATGTTAAAATATCTGATTAAAACATTCGAATTTCCATCAAACTCAGGTACTAATCTTAACGATTTCCATATTCTGTCTGTCATATCATTTGACGCTGCAACGGCCTGTTGTTCATGCGCCATTTCTTCTTCTATGCTTTCTAAACTAGATAAATCAATTTCGCGATGAAATCTGTACTCTCTAGAACTAGGTCGGATACTGCGCCGCAGATTCGGCCCAATATCTCTATCTCTCCTCGGAAAGAAAATTTTGATAACTTATCTAAACTGTTTTATCTAAAAAAAACTAACTAAATTAAACACTTGCCCTACGGGACACAGGAAAGGGGCCGCTGGCAACCAATAGGAAAGCGTAACTTAAATATCTATAACTCACAGGAGCAGGATTCTTAGCATACTGGTAGCGGTGATGTTCCGTCGATTTTTAGACTGGCGCCGCCGTTGTTTGAAGCTGATTCTTCTTCTCCGTCCGACGACTGCTTCGCGTAGGTTTGAAGGGATAGTCGACGCGTCGACGAAACGACTATCAGGCGGATCGAGGTTTGATAACGCGCACTGACTCGACTATCCTACCGACTGCGCCAATTACGGAATTGAGCCGTCGGGTAGGATTTTTAAAAACTAGACTTTTGATTATATATGTATTTATTGTAGATTTTTACAATAGTATAACTTAACTAGGCAATCACGATGATCAAATCTTAACTAACGTCCTGACGCTTCCGCGATTGAAGCTAAAAGGCACCGAAAAACTGTCCGAAGGTTTCACACTCGCGAAAACTGTCCACTAAGCACATTCCTGTAATTATTGCTCAATCGAGCCACCTGCACTTGGAAAACGTGTGACGTAGGTATGACGTAGGCGTGACGTAGACGAGGCTTCGGCTCGTAAAATGTTTACTTATTCACTTATTTATTTATTTATTTATTTATTTATTTGTGTATTTATTTACTTTTTTACTTTTTCACTTATTTACTTATTTATTAATTAATTATTTCATTAATTTATTAATTTATTTATTAATATATTTATTTATTTATTTATTTATTTACTTATTTATTTATTTATTTATTTATTTATTTATTTATTTATTTATTAATTAATTTATTTATTTATTTACTTACATACTTATATACTTATTTACTTATTTAATGATTTACTTGTTTACTTAATTACTTTTTCTCTTATTAATTTATTTATTTCTTAACTCATTTATTTATTAACTTATAAACTTATTTAATTATATACTTATTAACTTATTGACTTATATACTTATTTACTTATTTTAAATATTTTTTTATTTTTTTAATTATTTATTATTTATTTTCTTCTTCATTTATTTACATATTTATTTATTTATTTAATTATTTATTTATTTACTTATTTAATTATGCACTTATTTACTTATTTACATATTAATTTATTTATCTGTTTATTTATTTACTTATTTACTCATTTACCTATTTACTTGTTTACTTGTTTACTTATTCACTTATTTATTTATTTATTTATTTATTTTTTATTTATTTGTGTATTTATTTACTTATTAACTTATTGACTTATTTACTTATTTACATATTTATTTATTTTATTATTATTTAATTTATTTTTTAACTTATTTGCTTATATACTTATTGACTTATTTACATATTTATTTTTAAGTATTTATTTGTCTATTTATTTATTTATTTAATTATTTATAAATTTATTTATTTATTTATTTACTTATTTATTTTTTAACTCAAATACTTATATACTTATTTACTTATATTTTTTTTACATATTGTATATAATTATTTATTTTTTTATTTATATATTTATTTTTTATTTATTTACTTATTTATTTCTTTACATATTTACTTATTTAATTATATACTTATTTACTTATTTACATATTAATTAATTTATTTTTTATTTATTTACTTTTATACTCATTATACTTATATACTTATTTTCTCATTTACCTATTTACTTGTTTACTTATTCACTAATTTATATATTTATTTATTTTTTTGTGTATTTATTTTCTTATTTACTTATTAACATATTGACTTATTTTTTTACTTACTTATTAACATATTTATTTATTTATTTTATTTACTTATTTGCTAACATACTTATTTACTAATTAACATACGAATTTTTTTTTAATTTATTTTTTAGTAATATACTTATTTACTTATTTACTCATTTACCTATTTACTTATTTTCTTGTTTACTTAATTACTTATTCACTTATTTATTAATTTATTTGTTGATTTATTTACTTTTTTACTAATTGACTTATTAACATATTTATTGTTTTATTTATTTATTTATTTATTTATTTATCTATTTATTTATATATTTAGTCATTTATTTATTTATTTATTTATTTATTGATTTATTTATTTACTTACCTACTTTTTTACGTATTTTCTTTTTTATTAACTTATTTATTTATTAACTTATAAACTTATTTAATTATATACTTATTAACTTATTGACTTATATACTTATTAACATATTTTATATATTTATTTATTTTTTTAATTTTTTATTATTTATTTTCTTCTTTATTTATTTACATATTTATTTATTTATTTATTTATTTACTTATTTAATTATGCACTTATTTACTAATTTACATATTAATTTATTTATTTGTTTATTTATTTACTTATATACTTATTTACTTATTTACTTATTTACTCATTTACCTATTTACTTATTTACTTGTTAACTTGTTTACTTAATTACTTATTCACGTATTTATTTATTTATTTATATATTTAGTAATTTATTTATTTATTTATTAATTTATTTATTTATTTACTTACTTTTTTACATATTTACTTTTTTATTAACTTATTCATTTATTAACTTATAAACTTATTTAATTATATACTTATTAACTTATTGACTTATATACTTATTAACATATTTTATATATTTATTTATTTTTTTAATTTTTTATTATTTATTTTCTTCTTTATTTATTAACATATTTACTTATTTATTTATTTATTTATTTATTTACTTATTTTATTATGCACTTATTTACTAATTTACATATTAATTTATTTATTTGTTTATTTATTTACTTATATACTTATATACTTGTTTACTTATTTACTCATTTACCTATTTACTTATTTACTTATTAACTTATTTACTTATTAACTTATTGACTTATTTACTTATTAACATATTTATTTATTTATCAATTAATTTATTTATTATTTTACTTATTTGCTTATATACTTATAGACTTATAAAATTATTTATTTATTAAGTATTTATTTGTTTATTAATTTATTGATTTAATTATTTATATATCAATTTATTTATTAACTTATTTATTTTTAACTCAAATACTTATATACTTATTTAATTATTTACTTATATTTTTATTTACATATTGTATATATTTATTTATTTTGTTATTTATTTATTATTTATTTACTTATTTATTTCTTTACATATTTACTTATTTATTTATTTATTCTTTTATTTATTTACTTATTTAATTATATACTTATTTTTTTATTTACATATTAATTTATTTATTTTTTATTTATTTACCTTTATACTCATTTACTTATATACTTATTTACTTATTAACTTATTTACTTACTTACTCATTTACCTATTTACTTGTTTACTTGTTTACTTATTCACTTATTTATATATTTATTTATTTATTTATTTACTTATTTGCTTACATTCTTATTAACTAATGAACATATGAATTTATTTTTTTATTTATTTTTTTAGTTATATACTTATTTACTCATTTACCTATTTATTATTTTCTTGTTTACTTAATTACTTATTCACTTATTTATTTATTAATTTGTTTATTTATTTACTTTTTTACTTATTTACTTATTGACTTATTTACTTAATTACATATTTATTTTTTTATTTTTTTACTTATTTATTTATTTATTTGTTTATTTATTTATTTGTTTATTAATTTATTTATTTTTATTTATTTACTCATGTACTTATTTACTTATTTACATTTTAATTTATTTATTTATTTATTTATTTATTTATTTATTTATTAATTTATTAATTTATTTATTTCCTTATATACTTATTTACTTATATACTTATTTACTTATATACTTATTTACTTATAAACTTATTTACTTATTTACTCATTTACCTATTTACTTATTTACTTGTTTACTTGTTTACTTAATTACTTTTACACTCATTTATTTATTTATTTATATACTTATTAACTTATATACTTTTTTACTTATTTACTCATTTACCTATTTACTTGATAACTTAATAACTTATTCACTTATTTATTTATTTGTTTATTATTTTTATTATTTATTTACTTACTTATTAACTTATTTACTTATTTACTTATTTACATATTTATTTAGTAAGTATTTATTTGTTTGTTTATTTATTTATTTAATTATTAATATATTTATAAATTTATTTATTTACTTATTTATTTTTAACTCAAATACTTATATACTTATTTTATTATTTACTTATTTACTTATATTTTTATTTACATATCGTATATATATATTTTATTTATTTATTTTTGATTTATTCACTTGTTTATTTCCTTACATATTTACCTTTTTATTTATTTATTTACTTATTTAATTATATACTTATTTACTTATTTACAAATTAAAATTTTTTTTATTTATTTACTTTAATACTCATTTACTTATATACTTATTTACTTATTTACTCATTTACCTATTTACTTGTTTACATAATTACTTATTCACTTATTTTTATATTTATTTGTGTATTTATTTACATATTAACTTATTTACTTATCAACTTAGTGACTTATTTTCTTATTTATTTATTAACATATTTATTAATTTATTTATTTTCTTATTTGCTTACATACTTATTTACTAATTAACATATGAATTTATTTTTTTATTTATTTTTTTAGTTATATACTTATTTACTCATTTACCTATTTACTTATTTTCTTGTTTACTTAATAACTTTTTCACTTATTTATTTATTTATTTATTTACTTACTTATTTACATATTTACTTTTTTATTAATTTATTTATTTGTTAACTTATATACTTATATACTTAATTAATTATATACTTATTAACTTATTGACTTATATACTTATTTACATATTTTATATATTTTTTTTATTTATTATTTATTTTCTTCTTTATTTATTTACATATTTACTTATTTATTTATTTACTTATATACTTTTTTACTTATTTATTTATTTTCTTATATACTTATTTATTTATATTCTCATTGACTTATTTACTTATTTACTTGTTTTCTTCATTACTAATTCACTTATTTATATATTTACTTACTTATTTTTTTATTTACTTATTGTCTTATTAACTTATTTACTTATTGACTTATTTACATTTTTATTTATTTATTTATTAATTTATTTTTTTATTTATTTACTTATTTAATTTTTTATTTATTTACTTATTTACTTCTATACCTATTTACTTATATGCTTATTTACTTACTTACATATTTATTAATTTATTTATTTTTTATTTATTTATAAATAATATTTTTTTATTTATTTATAAATGTATTTATTTATTAATTTATTTATTTTTTATTTATTTATTAATAATATTTTTTTATTTATTTATAAATTTATTTATTTATTTATTTATTTATTTATTTTTATTAACTTATATACTTATTTACATATTAATTTATTTATTTATTTATTTATTAACTTATTTACTTATTTATTTATTTACTTATTTATATATTTTTTTATATTCTGTATACAGACAGGTTAAAGTCATATCATACTAAAATTATTACAATACACAAAAAAGACTGGACCGTAGCCCATAAATAGTATACACAACATGTTTGGTAACTGCTAATGTATGCAACTAGAACATTAAATCTTATACGAGTTAAATAATAAATTTACACAAAAGAAAGAAAACATTAAACTGAATTAACTTAAAATTGTTGCATTTCGTTGTTACGGCGAGAACACTTCTGCCTTAAGAGGAAGAAGAGAGAAGTTACTATCGAAAATATCTATGTCTTTGCTACTGCGGGACAGCTCGTTGTACGTACGGCACATTCTGGCTATTGGGTTGTAATACGACGTGTTATTCCTGTACACCTGTATGTCAAATATGTTGGGATTGCGAGATCTATGACGAATATTAACGTTGAGAGCCGAGAGAAGACCTGGAGTATCGACTGTAGAGTGGAGAATTTTATGAAGGTACAGAAGGTCGTATCTTTATCGTCGAGTTTTGAGGCACAAGACGTCGAATTAGTACTAACTAATCACTCGCCATAGTTATTAAGGGAGCGACCGTAGTGGTATTTACGGGATAAATATCGCAGCAATATAAGCACGTGACCGCCAGATCGCGGCTAGCGACAAGTGTGTGTATTTTTAATCTATAGCATTGAGGTTTTTGCGCACTACAACGTATCATACCAATACAAACATTTACAAAATTCTTTAAATAAAAACCTCTACAACAAACTTCGCAAAATCCTGTCCATACATCACCTAAACATATTTACAGTTAAACACATACTTTCAGAAGGGTTGCCTACATTCTATACAATAAATATAAAACACACACACACTGAGTACCTACATGACTGGATTTTTTAAATATATAATAATCCTCTCGATTTTTGTTCTAATTATTTCTTAAGTTTAGATGTGTTTAGTGTAAGTACGATCAAAAATATTACAAACCAAGAGATGGGGCCTGCCTAAAGGCTTGTAATACAGGTATTAAACCTGGTACATCCATCAGCTTCCACAAACTTTGGTTGTAGTTAGTGCAAGATATACTTTTAAACCGTAACTTGCACGAAGCGTGTCGACCAGCAAAATATTAACTCGCTCTCGCTCTATGTAACGGTGAGACAGAACGCTGTAGACCCGTTCTATGTATCTATCTATCTATCTCTATATTATGCATAGTATAGCGTATCTTTTCTGATACGCTCCTAGAACGATGGTGGTATGATACGGTGTAGTGGACAAAAACCTTTAAATGCATCAATGATATAAATAGAAGATTTTGCCTAAGATGATCGCTGAAACGTTGTCATATCGTCAATTTTAGTTATGTAGTCCAAAAAAAACAATGTATTTCTTACATAGTAATCGATTAGTGTTTTTTTTTTATATATTTTTTGTGATATTTAAATTTTGCATGTATCTAACTAAATCTTTTGTCAGGCTCAGGGCATATAGGGAACATAATAATATTATTTCACCTTGTTGACAATGATAAAATCAATTAATTTCAATAAATTAATAATATAAGGTATCGCTTTGTTTTTGATTCCACTCCATGTCTTGGTTAATCTTAATTAATTAATCTTAAGTCAAATTTATATTCGGGGATCTAAATTGGGTTCATTGAAATAAAAAAACAAAAACTCATCAGTTTCCATTATGCTTCATTGCAATTATCTAAGTCTATACAAATCCGTATTCACAATAAACAATATCGTTTTCAACAATGGGGTGGCCTCATAAGCTTGTCGCGCATTCAATTCGACTTAAACTACGCTTATACTTAATTTTATATGGGACCCTGTCTATGATAATTAGGTAACAATTTGGCTTCTTATGATAGCACTACCAATTATTAATTGTTAGAGTGAGATTAATAATAATTTCTACATCTAGTGTTACGAGTATGTAGAAGAAATTGAAGTATAAATAAGTATGTGTCTTAAGTTTTACAATGCAGTATGTAAGCAAAGATAATACACATGTATAGGTAAAGATTTTTAGAATACAGTTGGTGGCTCAAATAGTTGGTTTTGGCAACTAAAGTAAAGATAACATCGCTGCAGGTTAGTCTTAGCAATATCGGAACCTTTTTTCAAAATATTAAGTATGCATATTTATTTTTAATACCTAATATTAATTCTTCGCGTGGAAAAAGTGGAGGTAGTATTTCTACTAGCATATTTACAATGAGCTACTAGGAATCATGATTTCTTTTCGCTCTGCAGTTATTGTTGTTTCCTTCACTGGTCATTAATTTTAAGTAAAATAAATTTAATTTTAAATATGTATTTATGTAGCAATACCACCACCACAATGCAAGTACCTTCATTGTTTTGAAACGTCATTTTAAGACCAACTTGATCATGTATTCTAGTCAAACAGCTTGGCCATGTTCAAGTGTTACTCTTTTCGTGTTCAAGACAAGGTTCGGCAAAAGAGGAAATTGAAAAAGCACAGGTTCAAATGTTTTTTATACAGCAAGTCGCCATGACCAGGGGTGCGATTGTGTAAAGCAATCATATTCGTTTGACAGTTCAAAACGTACGGTATGGTCTGTCAAATGGCAAAGAACAAAGGGTTTGACAGATCATATCGTACGTTTTGAACTGTCAAATGAATACGATTGCTGTTGCAGACACACTGTATTAAAATGCTTTGGACACCCTATATGTATTGCTTAGCAACGCTATAAAATAACTAGTGGAAAAAAGTGACTGCTGGAACTGTGTTATAATAAAAATATCTTTAGTTGTGCTTTCTAAAAGAATCTGTTTTTCTTTATATTCTCTCTATCGTTCATATTATGGCGACCGTGATAGTAGATATGGAAGCTCTAAAGAGAAAAAGAACGCAGTTCCGAAGAGAATTCACCCAGGCAGCCACTGCAGTTGAAAACGCGCTGCAGGAACCAGGCGCTGCTGACGAACTCTCCGCATACTTTTCCACTCTAGAGGAGTGTGCAAACCAACTGTACAACTGTGAAAGTGCTTTAAGAGACCAGTGGTGCAATTCAGACAATTTTGACGAAGATTTGTACCAACAAGATCAGGACAAGGCACAAACCTATGTGCCTATAGAGTCAAATTCTCACAGTTGAAAACAAAATATAACAAGGCACAACGACTCGAGACCGATTAAGAAAGCGTCAAATTATGCAAGTCTTCAATACAATCATGTACATGCTCGTCAAAGAAAATACGGTTACCATTACTAGAAGTCAGTAAATTTGACGGGAACGTAAGGAAGTGGATCACCTTCTGGGGTCAATTCAAGAAAATACACCTGGACCCAGAAATGGAAGCTACTGACAAGTTCCAATACTTACTGCAATCAATGGAACCAAATTCAAAGGCGCAGCAACTAGTTGAGAGCTATCCACCGTCTGGTAATAATTACAATAAAGCACTTGACGCTCTCAAATCAAGATTTGCTCGAGACGACATGTTGATTGAAACATTATGTGCGTGGACTCATTGATTTGATGCAACAAAACCCGAAACAATCATCATCATTATCATCATCTACCAGCACGCAGAAGGACCTTGCTATACTCTACGATAGCTTTCAAATGCACCTACACGCGCTGGATACGCTAGGAGTCACCAAAGATAAGTTTGCGTCAATTCTACTGCCTATGGTTGAATCTGCTTTACCAGAAGCTACACTGAGAACCTGGAACAGATGCAGGGCACTAGAACACAGACAAGATGACCTACTATCCAAACTGCTGGAGTTCTTGCGTAGAGAAGTAGAGTGCGAAGAGCGTATAAGAATGGCCAAATGTGACGTCGCAGAAGTACCGCATCCACCAACCGCATGCTTTGTTGCCAAAACTTTAAAGCCGGAACAGTCGAACAAATGCATTTGGTGCGACAAAGAAGGACATTCTGCAACTGAGTGCCACAAAGCCTCAAAAATGATGCTAGAGAGCAGAGTAGAATACTTAAAAAGCAAGAAAGCATGTACGATATGTTTCAAGACTAATCATGCTACAAAGAAGTGCAAAAGTTATCCGAAATGCTTGTTCTGTAAAAAAAGGCATTACACTATCATGTGCTCAGACTTGCAAAATCGTTCTGAAATTAACGTCAACAAGACAGACAACAAGCCGTCAAGCAACATGTCTTGTCAAACAACAACGACAACATTACTTCAAACCTTCGCGGTAAAGATCCGAAATGGCGATAAAGAGTATGTGTACGTGCCATGATTGACAGCGGTGAGTGAGTGGGATTTATGAAACAAATCCTTCGCCATGTCTTAGGCAAGGCCGCAGTTACGTTGATAGAGTTACAGACAGTTCTATGCGACTGCGAAGCAGTGATCAATAGTCGACCTCTAACCTACATAGGTGACCAGAACGAGCCGCAACCCTTGACACCGAGTTTGTTCATTCAACCATTGTCATCGAATAACTGTGCAGATTTTGATAAAATCGATGAAAAGACTCTGAATTTGAGGCATAGATACTGTCAAAAACTTCGTGAAGACTTGCGGAATCGTTTCAAAGAAGAGTATGTCAGTTCCCTCATTCAGCGGGGAAAACGGAGTGATCGTTTTCCGCTTCAGGTTGGAGACGTTGTTTTGCTAGAGGGTGACTCACAGTTCAGCAAACGCATCTCATGGCCGCTCGCCATTGTGGAGGAGCTGTACACAGGTGCCAATGATGTTTGCAGAGTGGCTCGGGTACGAACATCAGATGGTGGAACTAAGGTAAGGCCGATACAACGGTTATTTCCTTTAGAAATTCCACGACATGACTCGACATCAACTTTAAATTAAATGTTGACTGACTCGCAGACCCAGCGACCTAAAACTTCCGTTTTTGTATTTTGTAATTCCTATGTATAACAAGAATACCTACCGGCATCTTTTGCGCCGGAGCATGTTGCAGACACACTGTATTAAAATGCTTTGGACACCCTATATGTATTGCTTAGGAACGCTATAAAATAACTAGTGGAAAAAAGTGACTGCTGGAACTGTGCTATAATAAAAATATCTTTAGTTGTGCTTTCTAAAAGAATCTGTTTTTTTTTATATTCTCTCTATCGTTCATATTTGGTTTACACAATTCCACCTCTGGTCAAATCATTGTGGTTCTAATAATCACACCGGCTTACTACACAAAAATGTACTCTATTTTAAAGATGCGAAGGAAAATCATGTAACTCCGGTACACTGCCTGACATTAGCCAGCAAAAAAGGCGATCGCTTACACTGACTGACTATTTATTTATTTGTTTATTTATTTATTTATTTGTTTATTTATTTGTTTCTTTGTTTATTTATTTAATAATTTATTTATTTATTTATTTATTTATATTCGGTATACAGACAGGATACAGTCATCCCATACTATAATTATTACAATACACAAAAAAGACTGGACCGTAGCCCATAAATAGTATACACAACATGTTTGGTAACTGCTAATGTATGCTACTAGAACATTAAATCTTATACGAGTTAAAAAAGAAATTTACACAAAAGGAAGAAAACATTAAACTGAATGATCATACGAGATCAAGAGTCCGACAATTAAACCACCGTTTAAATACGAAGACCGTTTATTGCACCAGAGGTGTACAGTACATTCGCAGAACAAAATAACATTGGTTCATTTAGCCTATAAGATCTACACAAAACGAAATAGCACCGCGATGTAACTGACTCGCAGCGCCATCTGTTGATAACTTATGGAACTAAAAAGGTGAACAATAAGAACCTTGCAGCTAGTATGTTGATGTTGTAGTTTAAAGTCTAAACATTCCGCCGGCCATGGACAGTATGCCAGAATGTCCATTAAACAATCTAATGGTGATTCTTACAGCTCAACAAAATTAAAATACATCCATGATGCACAAACTTACTTATTACAAACAAGAATATAACATAATATTAACATAATTTACTTACACATCATTAAGAAATAGCCTATAATTTAATCAGTCCTTGACAGGTAAGACACAAAGTTTAGATACGGGCCTTTTTATGACTGTATCCCTGCATTTTAGACTAACCACACGGGTAATATTGTCCAAACCAGGATGCTTCTGAACTATAACACCGTACAGCCATCGTGAAGGTGGAAGATCGTCTTCCTTAACTAATACCACATCACCCACTTGTGGTTCGGGCACACAATGAGACCATCTGTAACGATTTAAAAACTGAGTCAAATACTTTCTAGACCATTTGCGCCAGCATTCTTGCACCATCCGCTGAGTAAACTGCCATCGTTTCAAACTGCTGACAGTAGAAGTTTCATAGTTTGCTTCTGGCACCAGCACTGGAGGCTCACCTATCAAAAAATGGCCTGGCGTAAATGGACCGGGATCTGAGGAATCCGTGTTTATTTGACATAGTGGCCTTGAATTCAGACAGGCTTCGACTTGAGAAAGAACAGTATATAACTCTTCAAAAGTTAATGTGGCATCACCTATAACTCGCCTTAGGTGATGTTTCGTGGACTTCACCCCCGCTTCCCACAATCCGCCAAAGTTAGGAGCACGAGGAGGAATGAAATGCCAAGTTGTACCATTGTTGGCCAATGAATCTGCTATTTCGATAGCGACCTGTGACCTTTCTGCACTCAATAGCTGCTTCAGTTCTCGGGCTGCTCCAACAACATTGGTTCCGTTGTCGCTATATAGATCAGAACAGCGACCACGGCGAGCGACGAACCGCTTAAAAGCTGCGAGGAAACCTTGAGATGTCAAGTCGCTAACTAATTCCTCTCGTGGCCATACAAATAAATAAGCATATGTAACCCTTGTATGCATGGTATCCGCGTCCTTTGGAAGTGCGAATATTAATGGGACCAGCATAGTCTACACCGCTATGTCGAAAAGGTCGACTTGGGGTCACTCTTGATGTTGGAAGTTGTCCCATTAATTGTTCTCGTGTCCGTGAAGAATGACGTACGCAAATGACACACTTACAACAGAACAGTCTGACTTGATTTTTTACATCTGAAATCGAGTAACGAGAGCGCAAATGGATTACCATAAGTTGAGGACCGCCGTGTAGCGTTTTGGCGAGTGCTTCCTTTATGAGAAGATTTGTAAAATGTGTTTTAGCAGGTATTATTATAGGATGTCTTCTATCTTCATCAATTGCGGCATTATTCAAGCGACCACCGACTCTCAAGATTCCAGATTTATCGAGGAAGGGATTTAAACAGGTAAGCTTACTTTTCTTATTTCATTGTTCTTCGTTTTTTATTTTAATCAATTCCCCCCGAAATTCTTGCTCTTGCCAGTGCTTAATACAGACAATTAACGCCTCAGCTAATTCCTTGCTTGTTAAATAAGGTGGTAAACCTTTATCCTTAGCTTGTTTGAAGATTCTCTTCATCCACGCTATCACTCTGACTTGCCGATCTTATGAAGAGTACTTAGTCCAAAGAGTTGGGCTGTTTTGAATATCTGTAACGAGATTACATGTCGTTTTCACATTTCTTCTCTCTTCCTTTGTCTCAAAATTCTTTCTTTCATAATTTATCGTTTTCTCTCGCAAAAACTTGGACCTTTCATCCAAAGTTCGAAATTTGTAAACTCTGATGGTTTCATTCCCCTAGATGCGCAATCAGCTGGGTTGCTTTTTGTGGAGACATGTGACCATTGCGGTCCAGATTAGTCATGATCTCAGACACACGGTTTGCTATAAACGTCTTCCATTTGCTTAGATGGTCACTCAACCAAGCCAGAACGATCGAGGAGTCCGTCCAGGCGTGTATGTTTTCTTTCGGTATCTTCATAACTTGTGCTACCTCCTGTAACAGCTTTGCTAGCAACAGTGCACCACATAGCTCCAATTTTGGGATAGATAGTTGTTATATAGGTGCTACTCTAGTTTTAGAAGTAATCAAATTGACCTGAACCTGACCATCTTCGTTTACAATCCTTATGTATATGACTGCGGCGTAAGCGTCGTTAGAGGCGTCACAAAAGCCATGGATCTCTATTAACTCACTATTTCTTCTAGTGCCTACCCATCGTGGTATTTTAAATTTGCTAATATGTGGCAACTCTTTACGATAATCGATCCAGTCCTTTAACAGTTGTGGGGGTAGCTCGTCATCCCAGTCAATGTCAGATATCCATAACGCTTGTATCAATATTTTTGCCTTAATTATAACTGGTGCTAACCACCCTAAGGGATCAAACAGCCATGATACTTCCGAGATTACCTTTCTTTTTGTTACAGGGTAGCTGAGAGGAGTCATCTTTATGGAGTATTCGAAATCATCGGTGCAGCTGTTCCAGGTAAGACCTAGAATTTTCATTACTGTATCTAGTTTTATTTGTAAATTTTCTTCGTGTTTTTCTGTATCTTTCTTAATTTCATTCAATATCTCTTGTTTGTTGCTTGACCATTTTTGTAACTCTAATCCTCCCTTGCTTAATATTTCAGTTATGTCTTTACACAATTTTATCCCCTCTGAAACTGTCTCACAACCACTCATTAGGTCATCCATGTAGAAATCATTAATAATTACTTCAACAGCTTCAGGAGAAATTTCACCTTCATCACGAGCCAGCTGTTGCAAAGTTCGCACTGCCAGATAAGGAGCTGATGCTGTCCCAAATGTAACTCTTAATAATCTTAATTTTTTATTTCAGATTCCGGATCTTCTCGCCAGAATAAACGCTGCAAGTCTACATCTTCTGAAGACACTTTGATTTGCCTGTACATCTTTACGATATCCGCTACTATACATATAATATGGAGACGCCATCGCATGATAATATGACGCAAATCGTCCTGTAATGACGGGCCTATCATCAAATCGTGATTTAGTGAAACTCCATTGGTTCCAGGGCATGAAGCGTCGAATACTACCCGCAGCTTTGTTGTGCTTTTATCTTCACGAATTACCGCATGATGTGGAAGGTAAACAACGTCGTTATGGTCTTGTTCCTCTGTCGGTACATATTCCATATGTCCAAGTTGTATATATTCCTTTATAACTTCATCATATTTCGATTTCAACTCTGTATTTTTCATTAACTTCTTCTCCAACATGTTAAATATTTTCTTTGCAATAATCTGTGTATTTCCATCCTTACAGGTTGATTTTTCACGTAATGGAAGTTTGACTATGTAACGGCCCGAAGGATCTCGCTTGGTAGTAAGACGGTAGATTTCTTCACAAGCTTTTTCTTCTTCTGTCAAAATAGGTTTCATACTATAAGGTTCTAATTCTATTTCCCAGATTTTGCGAAGCAATTCGTCTTCCGATACTTGCAGATGCATGCTAATGATGTGATTATCATTTGAATTTAGATTTTTCGCTTGAACCTTACCAGACAGAATCCAGCCTAACCTTGTTTTTTGTGCCACAGGTGATCCGACTGAACCCTTGATCAGACCTTCTATTAATATTTGCCCATAGACTTCCGCCCCAATAAAATGTAAATTTTATTAGGGATATTGTATTTAAGGTCTGCTAGCTTTAATTCTGGTAGTTGTGGCAACAGTTAAAATTCAAACCTTTGATGTGGTAGAAAGGCTGTTAATTTTCTAAGAACATGAGCTTTAACACTAAGTACAAAACTGGAATCATGAAGTGATTGTATTTTTAAATAAACCACATATTTTGAAGTCGTAGCTTCGTCACTTCCTACTCCTGATATTGTACTCTTGCTTGCATATTTTTTAAGGCCAAGAAGCTGAACTGCAGACTCCGTTATGAATGAAGCCTGTGAGCCCTGGTCTAATAATGACCGGAGCGTGATATTAAGACCTGATGTTGCTTGAGCCTTTACCACTGCTGTTGCCAAAAGCACTTGTGTTGGAATGTTAGCAAAACAAGAAGTCACAAGGGTGCTTGACTCGTCCTGCAATGATGTTGTTGCTAGAACAATATTGTCTTCGGGTGATTGTGAACTGTCGGTTGATTGTGGACTGTATTTTAAATGCAATAAAGAGTGGTGGCGTTTATGGCAGATTCTGCACGTACTTGGATGGCGACATTGTGCTACCGAGTGGTTTGATCCTAAACAATTAAAGCAGAGGTTCTTGATTTGGACAAAACTCCGCCGTGCTTGACAATCTTCCTTAGCAAACTTTTTACAATTTGCTACCTTATGGTTGTCTGAGCAGTAAATACATGGTGCAACGTTTACATGAAATGCCTTTTTAGTGGTTTGTTGATTTGCATTATTACAACGAGGTACATTTTTAGTTGGTTTAGTATCGAGGAACTCTAGCGCTCTGAAACGATGTTCTAAAAATTCTTTGAATTTATCTAAAGTAGGTAACTTTTTGTTGAAGCGCTAACTTTATCTTCCCATTGTTTACGTGATTCGGAATCTAATTTGTGGCTCAAAATGTAAATACAAGAATATCCCAATTGTTCGTGTCAACACCTAAGTTTTGCAATCCATTTAGAGTCTCTTTAGTGGTATCTAATAATTCTTTCAGGGCACTAGAGGGCTCAGAATTACTTGACCGTAAATTCATAAATCTATCCAAAATACAATAAGCGATGTAACGCTTGTTACTATAACGGCTGGTCAATTGCTCCCAACATGTTAAATAGTTATCATTTGTTATTGGTATGTGTCTCCAAAGTTGGTCGGCCTCTCCACTAAGATGACTTTTTAGATAGTGTAGTTTTATAAATCATGAAATGTCGTCCACTCGGTATATTTACCCGAAAATGTAGGTTTAATGCCTAAGGTAGGTAGGTAAGGTAGGGTAGGTAGCTTTACTTATTTTAGTATGCATATCATCTTGAAATGCATTTAATTTATCCATTTTATTGAAAATTGAAAAAATGATACTAATAACACAAGTCTTATCCGCATAAAACGAAGATGAAATATTTCTAAGTTGAAACTGCATACAAAAATCGAAAAAAAATTTATAAGTCCAAACTGCATACAAAAGTTGAAGAAAATTTTCAAGTCCACACTGCAGAAGTTGATGAAATTGTTCTAAGTGTTTGAAATCACAGCACTTAGAAAAAATCGGGCATAGATTCCGCGTAGTTGAACTTTTTCTTGAATTATTCTAAGTCCCAAACTATTGAGTTATTTTCTAAGTCCCAAAACCACTGAATTTACTAAGTTAATTTACCACTTGTAATAGAGTTCAATTTTGCATAATTTCGAAAGTACTTACGTCACAACACTTCACTTACTGACGTCACCACCAAACTCGGTTTGCTACGTCACAGCCGGCCCGCTGACTGCTTCTCGACTTGATCCTCACTGACGTTACCCGACGTCACAGCCGCTCAGCCGCTGCAGCGCTTCAGCCAATCGCCCCAAGCAGCGATCCACTGCTTATAGGTGCGATGCACTCCAACAAAAATCGCCTTCACATACGGCGCGATGGACCAAATGATCATACGAGATCAAGGGTCCGACAATTAAACCACCGTTTAAATACGAAGACCGTTTCTTGCACCAGAGGTGTACAGTACATTCGCAGAACAAAATAACATTGGTTCGTTTAGCCTATAAGATCTACACAAAACGAAATAGCACCGCGATGTAACTGACTCGCAGCGCCATCTGTTGATAACTTATGGAACTAAAAAGGTGAACAATAAGAACCTTGCAGCTAGTATGTTGATGTTGTAGTTTAAAGTCTAAACACTGAATTAACTTAAAATTGTTGCATTTCGTTGTTACGGCGAGAACACTTCTGCCTTAAGATTGGTTGGATATGGCTTTTTTATAATGAGAGAAGTTACTATCGAAAATATCTATGTCTTTGCCACTGCGGGACAGCTCGTTGTACGTACGGCACATTCTGGCTATTGGGTTGTAATACGACGTGTTATTCCTGTACACCTGTATGTCAAATATGTTGGGATTGCGAGATCTATGACGAATATTAACGTTGAGAGCCAAGAGAAGACCTGGAGTATCGACTGTAGAGTGGAGAATTTTATGAAAGTACAGAAGGTCGTATCTTTTTCGTCGAGTTTTAAGGGGCAAGACGTCGAATTTAGTTAGTCGCTCGCCATAGTTATTAAGGGAGCGACCGCTGTGGTATTTACGGGATAAATATCGCAGCAATATAAGCACGTTACCGCGAGATCGCGGCTAGCGACAAGTGTGTGTCTTTTTAATCTATAGCATTGAGGTTTTTGCGCACTACAACGTATCATACCAATACATACATTTACAAAATTCTCGAAATAAAAACCTCTATAACAAACTTCACAAAATCCTGTCCATACATCACCTAAACACATTTACAGTTAAACACACACTTTCAGAAGGGTTGCCTACATTCTATACAATAAACATAAAACACACACACACACTGAGTACCTACATGACTGGAATTTTTAAATGTATAATAATCCTCTCGATTGTTGTTCTAATTATTTCTTAAGTTTAGATGTGTTTAGTGTAAGTACGATTAAAAATGTTACAAACCAAGAGATGGTGCCTGCCTAAAGGCTTGTAATACAGGTATTAAACCTAGTACATCCATCAGCTTCCACAAACTTTGGTTGCAGTTAGTGCTACTTATACTTTTAAACCGTATCTTGCACGAAGCGTGTCGACCGGCAAAATACTCACTCGCTCTCGCTCTATATAACGGTGAGACAGAACGCTGTAGACCCGTTCTATGTATGTTTCTATCTATCTCTATATTATGCATAGTATAACGTATCTTTTCTGATACGCTCCTAGAACGATGGTGGTATGATACGGTGTAGTGGACAAAAATCTTTAAATGCATCAATGCAGTTGTGATTGATACACATGCACGCGGATCTATTCGGGCTGTGGCTAACAACAATGAAGCATTTTCTTAACCTCCTCAAAGATTTTGCCTAAGATGATCGCTGAGACGTTGTCATATCGACGATTTTAGTAATGTTACCTAAAAAAAATAATTAAAGTTTTTCTTACATAGTAATCGATAAGTGTTTTTTGTATTTATTTTTTGTGATATTTTAAATTTTGCATGTATCTAACTAAATCCTTTGTCAGGCTCAGGACATATAGGGACCATATTATTTCAACCTTGTTGACTGTCTATTCCGTCTAAGAAAAGTAGAAAAACAGTAGTGAAACAAGAACAAGTAGCAGGATACCATTTATTTAAATAAATAGAGCCAATAAATATATTGAATTTTAAGGTCATACTGATTATTCCGACGTACATGATATTCGGCCTAGTATGTTTTGTCAACTACTCTAGTTTGAATTTCGTTCCATGCATGATTTTTAATAGTTTTATAAGAAACGAAAATTACAAATCATTCGTGATGGATCAACATTTATAAATGTGTTTATTTAATTGTTATAATGTTGGTAATTTTGGAACCAAAATTTAAATTTAGTTCTTTGTACTTGGTATAAAAAAAAATCGTTCTAATAATGTAGTATGCGTGAAACGGAAGAATGTTTCTAATAGGTTATGAATTTTTGGTGTGACTTACTCATTTCTAGAAAATAGTCAATACAATATGATATTGTTTGCTGTAATAACTGTAATTAGGTACAAAATTACAAAAAAAAATATTATACAAGATTTCATACGATAAAATTGTTTATAGAAATGCCATCAACAACTTTATCAAGTTCTAATTAAACTCCTAAAAACAACCCATGTTTTAAATTTCTTTATAGCCTTTTTAAGATTTATTTCTTTATAAGACCGCCAAAATGTCATATGCGATGTGTAAAAAGTAACCTTACCTCTTTTCAGCTACCGATCGGCGAGCTAGACCTCAACACGGTCGTCTCCGAGAAAGCGATCCGAGCGCCGCGCGACCTCTGCGCGCGACCCAACACTATCCTCATAGAGTCGTCAGTGCCCGCCGGACTCATAGTCCCCGACTCCGGCTCCCTCGTGTACGTGAAGAGGAACGATGGCTCAGTGGTTAGGAGACACCTGTTGGCTGCCGACACGCCGAAGGATAGGGATGTGTGGTTGGACTATTTGAATAGAGCGCTGGAGTATGTTAGGTGCTGTGCTGGTGATGACGATTAGAGTTGTTTGCAAGTGTAATACCTTAGTATATATATTTAATTGTCAAATGAAAATAACAGTAACAAGATAGTTGTGGCTAAGCACGCTGGATTTCAAGGCGTCGCCGTTTTGAGGGCCCGGGTTCGATTCCCGATCGGGTCAATGTAGAAATCAAATTTTCGATATTGTCTCGGGTCCGGGTGTGGCGGTACCACCGTCGTGTCTAATTTCCATAACACTTACTTTGCTTTATGTGATTGGTGCCCTTATGTTTTTACTCTGTTCTGTGTGTTCTGTCATAATTCTGACACACGATACTTTATTGTTTGTTAAAGTCTGTCTCAAATTCAGACTCAGAATTGACTACCGAGTGTTTTTTACTACAGAAGCATCTTGACTGCTTATGGAACTTCATAATTATAATTATGAAATATGTGACATAAAATTCAATACTTAGATCTATTAGATCTATCTTTACATAGACTCCTTTTGTAAAAAGTACTCGATAGTAAGCCTTTAATGAGAGTGAAGTAACAAAGAGTGCACTTGAGTGTTGGACACACATCTGGGCACTATAAATATCCCCTGTCTGGCTTATCCTTGTTAAGAATGACCGATAATCGGTAGGAGAATATTATAATTACAAATTTTTAATCATTCTCAGTGTCTTAACCTTCAATTATCAATTTATTATTAACTTGTTATCACCAGATTGATGTAACATTTATTGCTTACTCGCGCTAATTCGTAATCAAAAGTTCAAAATGTCATGAGGGTAAAATGAGGAAAGGTGCATCAGTTATTTTGAGGAATAAAAATAAATACCATAGTCTACTCCTTTACTTTCCTAAGGACGTCCGAAGGGGATATTGAAGCTAAAAAATCACCTTATTCTACAAAATGTAAGGTATTCTTTAGGGTATTCACTACAAAGGAACAGCTTTCAATAGTATTTTTATGATTTGTGTGTACCAAAGTAGGAATCGTGCCTATTTCTTGTCGAGCAGATCACAAAAGATTGAGTATTCTGTTGAATCCACATATGCAGTAAAACAGGGACACTTTCCCCCATCACACTTACACACAATCGAGGTTGTCCTCTTTTGCTTTTACAATCACAGTGTACAATAATTACTACTCGGGCCTGTGACCATCACAACATGAAGTTGACTGTAATATTAATCCTTGGTATCATTAAAAAAATCAATTGTGGTCTATAAAAAGACCTAACTGAAAATCTTGTAAATGATCTAAGTGAAGTGCGTCAACGTGTACATAATATATTAAGTGAAAATGAACAGTGAAGAATATACTGGTGCCTTTACTAAAACAGTGGATTTTCTAGATAAGCGCGCTCAAGCTGTAGCTGATAGAATTGATCATGCTTTAGAGCTTGGAAATAAAGACCACGAAAAAACAAACAATGCTGAAACAAAAGTGACTTCTAATAAATCTAATGATACTGTAAGAGTCGTTGATAAAAATGATGCCACTGATAATACAGCAACAGTCGACAAAGATGGTGATATAAACAATAAAAATGACACAAAAGATGAATACCCTGTTAACGTAGTAAATGATAATTCTGTTAATGCTACAGCAGAAACATTAACATTCAAATCCAAAGAAGAAAATAACACAGAAGGAAATAGAAATCTGGAAACAATCAAAGTTCCTGACAACATTAACAATGCCAACAATAAAAATGAAAACATTGATTCCAGTAATATTACTACTACAAGTCCAGTGCCTCAAATAACTTGTGCTGTAGTTGAAGGATCCAACAGTTCTTGTTTAAAACTAGGGGCCAAAGATAGAATGACTCAAGCTCTATTTAGTGCTGGATGCATCAATGGATTCGCAAGAGCTGCTGATAACACTTGTCAACCTATTGAAGAATAGACATTTAGGGCTTTATTTATAAAATTGCCAAATTAATTAATTATGGAGTTACACAACAACTATTACATCAATTTTTGTTTACCCAAAACAAATTACTTCTTTTATTTGCCTATAATATAAGAGCTAGCAGAGTCAATTTTTGAAAAAGGAATATATGTATAATAAATTCACCTCGTTTTAAGTGAAAATATTATAGTAGGTACCTACATTGTGATACAAGTGTGCTAAGATAACCATTATATACAAGGCGATATTGTGTGCGCTCGAGCGAAAGCGAGTGCGCCATAAGAAAGCTGCGTATATTATGGTCACAGGCACACGTGTTTCATACGACGTTTTTCAACACACTTGCGAGGAAAAAACAAGACTCTTCATTAACTAAGTTTTTAATTATTAATACAGTTAGTAAAAATACATTTCACTCGAATTTGATAGCAAAAAACTATCGTAATAGGTTTTCTTAATTTTCTTCACTCGAAGTAGACAATTTCATTAATATCAAACTTCATAATTAATCCAAACTTCGTCGACATCCGACAATTTTTTACGAAAAATGGCGCGTTGTTTTTTTTTCTTGCCGCAATACCGATGCGCGTGCAAGGTTATGGCGCGAACTAGATCGACCAAAAGCCACGATTAAAAATGTAATAATTCTTGTTTAAAACACAAATCACAGAAAATGTTAAATGAATTTAAGTATTAAATCTGGATTTACCATTTATAGAAATAAAGATGTAGATACTGTTATTTTTCGCATAAATACTGTTTGTTGCTAAACTAAAATTATTGTATAACCCGACTAAATTATATCGTTTCTTCTTCTTACTTACGACTTGGTACTAAGGTACAAATGTAAATTTGTCGGGTTAATAAACTAAAGGCACTAGTGCAATAATATATTAAAAAAGCACGCGTGTTAATATCTATGATTATGAGCCAAAAATCAGGGGAATAAAAACATCGTTTTGAGCAAGTGTGTTGAAAAAACAATAAAGCAATCATTTTTATAGTAATTACTTTGGGTTTTTATACGCTGGGTTTTGAAAAAATTTGAGATTAAGATAATTATTTTTTGCAGATCCAGATTTCATTTATTAATTAAAGTTTAAGATTAGAGAAAAAAAGTTTGGGCATTAAAATTAGAGAGGCGAAGCCAATAACGTAGATAACATTTAAAATTGACAGGGATCAGATAGGAGAAATTTAAAAAAAAAAGATGTTTCTATGATGTTCAGTCGCCAGCACAAGTTACTCACATTTGATGCAAACTCGCCCTTATAACAACTGAATACGATACCGTGTGTACCGTGACGTGCTGTTGTGTGTACTTGTGTACAGACAAGTACACAAGTACAGTCAAGTCAAATCGTTTTAAGTGATAATATTTTAGTCAGAGACACAGATTTGACCTTATATAAAGACAACAGTGTTTAATTTTTCACACTTTTACATTCACACAATAACTTAAAGTGACGTCACAGACGGTGGTATAACTCAAACAGTGCTTCACCGCTAACTATAAAGCACACATTTGAATACGTCATGTTAAACTTTCGGAACAGGTGTCGCGACGCAGCCGGGACCAACTTGGATGCATTGTCGCTCCGGTTCTCAAGTCTTGCCGAGATTAAGGAGTGGTGCAAGGAATAAGATTTGGTCAGCTTAGTCTCGGATATTTATAAAAAAAACCCGGCTAAGTGCGAGTCGGAGTCGCGCACTGAGGGTTCCGTGCCAACTTTAACAGAATTAGGGAATCCAAAAAAAAAAAGTAAAATACTACAATATTTTGTCGACTGCAAATATAAATTTGTTTTTCATAGTGTTTTTATGAAGTACAAAGTTATGTTTGCGGTTGGTGAAAATGTGCTATATCTCAGAAACTACTCGTTCGATCCCGTCCGAACCAATTTTCTTTGAAAGTATTTATTAAGATCTACATTATATATTTTTTTCAAAATTTACACTTGCTTGGTTTAGAAGTTAGATGGGGGGACGCCCATGTTACCACTTTGGAAGCGTCTAGTTATGAAACGTTAGACTTTAGAAGAAAATGGTTTTAGGAACCTCAATGTCATTTTAAAAGACCTCTTCATTGACACGCATAGGTTTGACTAAATTTTTTTTTGGTTTTAGTTTCATGTATGGGAGACTTCTATGGCCACTGTGTTGACACGCGGTTCAGAACAAACAATTATTATCCCTTTGGAATAGAACGACAAGAGCGAGATGTCTCTAGCAGTAAACTGTGCGATAAAAAGAGATGGGAGATGCGATGTCGCAGAACCATTTTTGGCGGCTTTTAGTCAGTTTGAAAGCCCATGAAGGCTCGCTGAAAATTTCATTCATTAGATTTAAAAAAAATGAATTTATGTATATTTTGGAAAAATTGTTCTCCTGCAACATGGTGACTTGATCGGTGATTGATTGTTGTTCATTACAGCGAAATAACCCAACAAATAATCATTCAACAGGTAAATTTCCCCAAATCGAAACCTCTTAATATACGACTTATATTAACCAATGCGCATCAAATTTAAAATACGCAGTTTGTTTATTATGTTCTATAAACTTTAATTAGCGTAAAAAGTAAAGGCAGAATAACACAGGTAAAGCCTATCTACGAATATTTTGTATAAAAAAATAATATTTAACACTGGAGATATTTTATGACGATTGTTTATCATGCGGTAATCTATAATATTATGTTTAACTTAGGAAGATGGGTATAAATCACCTGAACGAAAGGTAATCTCATCTCAAGCCACAAATGTTACGTACTTAAGTTAGTTACTGAAATCTGAAGTCGGTTTCGTTTGACAGCTTTTACTTGTCCTTCTCTTCCGATAGGAATATTAATTTTATGAA
This sequence comes from Pyrausta purpuralis, assembly GCA_963924145.1. NCBI lineage: Eukaryota > Metazoa > Arthropoda > Insecta > Lepidoptera > Crambidae > Pyrausta > Pyrausta purpuralis. The sequence goes on from OZ001666.1 coordinate 10,258,355, forward strand.
TCAGAACAATTATTGTATCACTTTTTGAAGTGAAAACTTCTTTAGCGGCGTTGACCACTTTTGTGGGATGGGGGAAAAATGTGAAACTCGCGTCAGGACACGTGGGCTGATCGAAAAAGCGTAAGACGGTTGGCGAAATTATGGATGTAAGTTGATTTTTCTGAGAGATAAACTTTTTAATGTAATTTAGTATAATATAAATTGTAATGTTTGTGTACGATAGCGCAATAAATAAATATTGTATTCTATAAAAATATTATATTATTATTATTATTGTATTATTGTTATTATTATTATTATTATTATTATTATTATTATTATTATTATTATTATTATTATTATTATTGTATTCTATCACAAAAATGATAGTACTTTTATATTGATAATAAGAGCAATTCATTCAAAATTATTCCCTAACTATTCCAAGAAATCAAAAATGCACACCGTTGATATTCAAGTTTTCACTTCTGCCGGCACTCCCGGAGTGCAATTTTGTGTTTTTTTTTGACATGGACAGACATAGCATTACCATGGCAACGCTTAAAAAATTCTCCATCAGGCTTCAATTTTGGTACCATACATTTCGGTTTAGAATGTTTTTAACACTCACAGTGTCATATTTTATATTCATAAAGATGAAATAAGAAACCAAAAATTTGCACACGGGCGGGATTGAACCAGCAACCTTTTGGCTGACCGAGCAAAACGCTCTTACCAATTGAGCTACGGTGCTGTCAGTCCGACCTTGCGAAATTTGTGGTCTCTTTATGGATACGTCATTGCGTGACACTCAGCGCCATCTAGCCGTCTGTTCTGGTTCAAGTACCGCCCGTGCGCAAATTTTTGGTTTCTTATTACTTATTACTTATATAAGGTATCGGTTTTTTGCGGGTCATTGCAGTGACAGGATGTCCGCGTGAATATTAGCAATAAAACGCTTATGCTACTAAACAGCATCTAGCAATAAACAGTACCTGAAAAATACGGGGTGTCTCCGTGGGAAACAGCACTTACTATGTATTAAACGTATAATATCATGAAATCAGTGTTTCTCAACGAACTTTTAATGAAATTGGTCACTTCAGGAAAAGTCTCAAGTTCATACCGAAATAGATATCCATCATTCAGTGTTCTATTACATTCTGCCCTGAATGAAAATATATTTCATTTTAAATACTTATTCCGAGCTCTCAGACACAGTCAACTTATATTTGGCTTTGGCTTCGTTTTATTTTACCGACTTCAAAAAAAGGAGGTAATCAATTCAATGTGTATGTATGTGACATGCATCGTTGGGATTTGATAATATTTGAGTATATTGATCTATTAAGGATTCTAAACACGTGTGCAAAATTTCGTGAGTGTATGTGTGTTTGTATGTAGCGAAGTTCAAACCAGTAAGTGGGTCAAATCTATCACAAACTGATAGAGTACGCACGGCTTTAATCAACTTCATTCATTTCTCAATTCGTTTGGTGTTGTTTGAAACTCGTTGCATCAGCCCAAAGTTGGTTTAATCGATGATCGCTCAGTACCTATCGATAGTTCAGCAAGTGACCCCTAGAGGCGCTGTGCAATTTTCTAAAGACTTTTTTTACGTGGTCGGTAGCGAGTAAAACCATCATAAACTCATGGTAACGGTACAAGTGCTGGACTACGAGTAGCCAAACTGCTGATCTATTTACATAATATGATATTATATACAGATTTTTGACTGCCTCGTGGTGTACCGGCTAGCTCGCTGGTTGTTTCCCAAGAGGTCCCGAGAGCGAATCCTGGGTCTGGCCGAAATTCGTTTCTGGGTTGTTCTGTCCAGAAAATACTCGGAATCAGCTCGGAGTCAGGAAGTTAGTGGTGATGAAATACCCATGACTCGGAAAGTACGTTAAGCCGTTTTTCCTGCGTCTGATCTCTCATCGGTCACGTCGGACTGCCGTCTCATAGAATTAATGAGAGTGAAGTAACAAAGAGTGCACTTGTGTGTTGGACATATATCTGGGCACTATTAATATCCCCTGTCTGGCCTATCCGTATTAAGAATGACCGAAAATCGGTAGGAGAATTTTATAATTACAAAGGAGAATGCCCAAAAATGGTTTCATTTTTTATCATAATAAATTTAGTATCGAAAATTACGTTTTTTTTACAAAAAATTGTTTATAATATCAAGCAATAACTTCGCCGGGTATAAAATTGCTAATTTATTAGGAAGTCATTTTATTACTTGCTTGCTATGCCAAAAACACTTTTTCCAACTTTTCCAATGTTGCCAGTATTTAAGGATGGAGGAAGCCGGTCATCTGTCCATGCCCTGGCGTTAATCGATTCTGGCGAATATCGATTCACTATAATAGATATGAAGGCACTTGAAGCCGAAGAATGAAGAATAAGCTACAATGCTAATATGTTTAAATTGACTCTAGTTCATATTCAGGGTCTGATGATGGCGCTGGTAGGTAACCATGGGAACTCTGCAATAAAACGGCACAACATCATCGAGTTTGGGCTTGTTTGAATTGTTTTGACAAGGACTCTGGTCGGTCCAAGATGATATCTACGGTCTCAAGACGTGTCGAACGAGCCCAAGCTGATAAGGGTTGCAGTTTAATTAGATACAGACAACATCATCAGACCCCAAATATGGACCCGAGACCCATAAAAAAATATCGAAAGTCCATTTATCACTTTTTATTCATAAGGAATTATAAAATCTTGTATTAAAACGTAACTATCTAAGAAATATTCACTGTCTGCTTAAGGTATTTTCTGCAGTAAAAACAGATAGATCAACAGTATTTACTCGATTTGAGTATTTAGTCGGTAAATACTCACCGTCTGCCTATCAATAAGTTTATTTGCTTTATTAATTAATTAAAAATTGCTATTGTCTTGGATGATATTCGATTACAAAAAACCTTAAACGATGATCGATTATTTTAATCGTTAAAATAATGTGGTGGGCAACACCAAGAGTGAAAAAAAATGACAAGTCATTTATTGCGATTTTTTGTTGGAATCATCTTAATAATGTGTGCAATTCAAGAAAACAATGTAGACAAAGGAGGAAAGGAAGTAAAGCGTGATCTGATCGCATTTATTATAGATTAGATAATACGGAGCTTGTTCGTACAATTCTATTTGTTAAAAATAACCTAACCTAACTTTTGAATTTCGTGAAGCTGCTGTTCACAAATCCGCCGAATTTGAGATTTATTGATTTTTGTTATATATTGTTCGTTTAAAACCGTACAAAATGAGGTAGGTTTCCTCATCATGATACAATCTGAAACGAAATTCCATGTACGTCAACGAACAATCTCCTTTTTAATTATTCTGAGTGTCTTACCTTCAATTATCAATTTATCATTAACTTGTTATCACCAGATTGATGTTACATTTATTGCTTACTCCCGCTAATTCGTTATTAAAAGTTCAAGATGTCATGAGGGTAAAATGAAGAAAGGTGTATCAGTTATTTTGGAGGAATTAAAATCAATACCAAGCATTTTGTCTACTACTTTAATCTCCTAAGGACTTCCGGAGAGGACATTTAAACTAAAAAATCGCCTAATTCTACACAAGGTAAGGTATTATTTAGGGTACGAGAATTCACTACAAAGGAACAGCTTTCAATAGTATTTTTATGATTTGTGTACCAAAGTAGGAATTGTGCCTATTTCTTGTCGAGCAGATCACAAAAGATTGAATATTCTGTTAAATCCACATATTCAGTAAAACAGGGACACTTTCCCCCATCACACTTTCACACAATCGAGGTTGTCCTCTTTTGCTTTTACAATCGAAGTATACAATAATTACTACTCGGGCCTGTGACCATCACAACATGAAGTTGACTGTAATACTAATCCTTGGCATCATTTATAAAATCAATTGTGGTCTATTAAAAGACCTAACTGAAAATGTTGAAAATGATCTAAGTGAAGTGCGTCAACGTGTACATAATGTTTTAAGTGAAAATGAAGATAAAGAAGATAGCAGTGAAGAAAATACTGGTGCCTTAACTAAAACAGTGGATTTTCTAGATAAGCGCGCTCAAGCTGTAGCTGATAGAATTGATCATGCTTAAGAGCTTGGAAATAAAGACCACGAAAAAACAAACAATACTGAATAGAAAGTGACTTCTAATAAATCTAATGATACTGTGATAGTCGTTGATAAAAATGATGCCACTGATAATACAGCAACAGTCAACAAAGATGATGATATAAATAATAAAAATGACACAAAGTATGAATACCCTGTTAACGTAGTAAATGATAATTCTGTTAATGCTACAGCAGAAACATTAACAGTCAAATCCAAAGAAGAAAATAACACAGAAGGAAATAGAAATCTGGAAACAATCAAAGTTCCTGACAACATTAACAATGCCAACAATAAAAATGAAAATATTGATTCCAGTAATATTACTACTACAAGTCCAGTGCTGACAACACCTTGTGCTGTAGTCGAAGGATCCAACAGTTCTTGTATAAAACTAGGGGCCAAAGATGGAATGACTCGTGCCCTATTTAGTGTTGGATGCATCAACGGATTCGCAAGAGCTGCTGATAACACTTGTCAACCTATTGAAGAATAGACATTTAGGAGTTTATGTCTAACATTTCAAAATAAATTATTTATGGAGCTACACAACAACTATCTATTTTTGTTTGCCCGAAACAAATAACTTATTTTATTTGCCTATAATATAAGAGCTGGCAGAGTCAATTTTAGAAAAAGGAATATATAATAAGGTCACCTCGTTTTAAGTGAAAATATTTAAAGGCCCCATTAAGCACAATAAATCAACATTTTTTTGTAGTAAATACTTTGGGTTTGTATACGCTGGTTTTTGAGAAATTTTGAGATAAAGGTTATTATTTTTTGCAGATCCTGATAATTTATTAATTGAGATTAAGATTAGAAAAAAAACCGGCCAAGTGCGAGCCGGACTCGCACACTAAGGGTTCCTTGCCAACTTTAACTGAATTAGAGATCCACTTACTGCCACTTAGTAAAAAAACACAATATTTTGTTGACAGCAAATATAACTTTGTTTTTCATAATACTTGTATGAGTGACAAAGTTATTGAAAATGTGCTCTATCTCGAAAACTACGGGTTCGATCTTGTTCAAAGTCTTTGTCAAGATTTGCAACATATATTTTTTTTTGCAAAATTTACACTTGTTTAGTTTAAAAGTTAGATAGGGGGGACGCCCATTTTACAACTTTGGAAGCGTCTATCTCTCAAACGTTAGACTTTTAGAAAACAAAAAAGTTGACAGGGATCCATTTTAAAAATGATTTTCTCTTTGCTGGAGAAATTAAAAAAAAATATAGTGCCCTCTTTCTATGATGTTCAGTCGCCAGCACAAGTTACCCACATTTGATGCAAACTAGCCTTTATTACAACTTTATAAGATACCGCAGTATGTACAATGATTGCGAAATAAGTAAAAGATTTACAATATTCTCCTGCACCCATAACAATCTCTCTGCATGATCTAAATGTATGACTAGAAGAGAATGCTATTAGCCTTTAGTCCACATTTTGCACACTTTTATTTGTGCAAGAAAGTTTTTAAATAAAAATAAATAAATTTGCTGTTTTCTGTACACAAAAGCACAGTAAAAATACTCTCACTTAAATCGATTTCACCTTATATAAAGACAACAGTGTTTAATACATTTCCGCACTACACATTCATACAATACCTTAAAGTAACGTCACAGAAAGTGGTATAACTCATACAGCGCTTTACCGCTAACTATAAAGCACACATTTGAATACGTCATGTTAAACTTTCGGAACAGGTGTCGCGATGCAGCCGGGACCAACTTGGATGCGTTTTCGCTCCGGTTCTCAAGTCTTGCCGAGATTAAGGAGTGGTGCAAGGGGTAAGATTTGGTCAGCTTAGTCTCGGATATTTGTAAAAAAACCGGCCAAGTGCGAGTCGGACTCGCGCACTGAGGGTTCCGTGCCAACTTTAACTGAATTAGGGAATCCACTTACTTCTACTTAATAAAATACCACAATATTTTGTTGACTGCAAATATAACTTTGTTTTTCACAGTGTTTGTATGAAGTACAAAGTTAGTTTGCGGTTGTTGAAAATGTGCTATATCTTAAAAAACTACTAGTTCGATCCCGTCCGAACCAATTTTCGTTGCAAGTATTTATTAAGATCTACATTATGTTTTTTTTTCATAATTAAAACTCGTTTGGTTTAGAAGTTAGATGGGGGGACGCCCATTTCACCACTTTGGAAGCGACTAACTATGAAACGTTAGACGTTAAAAGAAAATGGTTTTAGAAACGTCTATGTCATTTTAAAAGACCTATACATAGACACCCCACACGCATAGGTTTGTCATTTTTTTTCTTTTTGTTTTAGTTTCATGTATTGGAGCCCCCCCCTTAAATGTCATTATTTTTTATTTTTTGTATAAGAATCGGCAAGCGGTTAACAGGATACATCTTCCTACCAAATTTCAACAGTTTTATGCTAATAGTTACAGTATAAAATGGCTGTGACATACGGACGGACAGACAGACAGACAGACTTGACGAAACTATAAAGGTTCAGTTTTTTGCCATTCGGCTACGGAACCCTAAAAAGACAATACTTGCGATACTTTTAGGATCGATACAGTGTCGCACGTCTCCAAAACGCGTGACTGCATTGATGCTTAAAATTACATATGGCCACTGTGGAGACACGCTGTTCAGAACAATTATTAAAAACAATTTATTAATTCCTTTTCAGTCAGGGTTCGGGGCAGGTCATAGTACTACCACCGCTCTGCTGAAGGTCACTGAAGATATTAAGGAAGGGATGGACTCCTCCAAAGTAACACTTCTTGTTTTAATAGATTTCTCTATCGCATTTAATGCTGTTGATTATGACCTCCTTCTGGCTGCTTTATCCCACTTAAAAGTCTCTCCTTCTGCTTTGGAATGGTTTTCATCCAACCTGCGTGGTCGCCAGCAGTCAATCAAAACTCCGAACTCAATATCTGACTGGTACATGCTGACGTCTGGTGTACCGCAGGGTGGGATAATATCCCCTCTTCTATTTTCATTTTTTATAAATATTGTCACTTACAACCTTCTCTGCCTGTATCATCTATATGCCGAAGAACTTCAATTATATGTTCAAACTGAAATTTATGAAATATCTGCTGCAATAAACCTAATGAACGAGACTTTAGAATATGTATCTTCTTGGTCGCACAACTTTGGTATTTCAGTTAACCCTACCAAGTGTCAAGCTATCATCGTGAGTAGTCCGGGGCTGATCTCTAGGCTTAATACCGTAGATCTGGATCCGATAGCGTATAAAGGTACGACAATGCCTTACTCTGCCAGTGTAAAGAACTTGGGTCTTATCATTGACTCTACGCTTGGATGGACTGATCACATATCTGAAGTAAGTCGTAAGGTTATCACATGTCTGAGAAGTCTCTACCGCCTTAAATTCTTTCTCCCATTTAAAACAAAACTTCTGCTTGTGCAAAGTTTAGTCCTATCATTGACTATGCTGATTCGTGCTGTACTAACCTCACTGAAGCCTTCATTGATAAACTTGAACGTCTCCTAAATAGTTGTATTAGATTCATCTTCGGCCTCCGTAAATACGACCATGTCTCCAGTTACAGAGCACAACTGAATTGGCTTACTATCCGTCAACGTAGAGACTCTCGAATTCTTTGCATTCTTCACACTATTCTGTATAACCCCTCTGCCCAAAAATCTAAATACATAGATCATAGATATCCAGATATATACAATCGTAACCCTGAGAAATAAATAACCATTTTTTCTTCGACAAAGAAAATTCTATGTAGTAGGAGAAAAAAACAGTTTTTGATTTCTCAGGGTAAGGATTTCTATGTGTTTCGATTTTGTTCGTAAATTTATATATTTTTTATTTATAGATTTTTTAACGTGTAGATATTTTACTTGATATTTTAGGTAAAACGGATAAACTCGCAATCGAATTACCACACCAAAAATTCGGCCTCCTGAACAGCTTGTCGAGTATAACATACATACCAGGTCTTTTGGTCAAGGTGTATGATGAAAACTATTTACGTTAGCAATCGCTTCAAGCCTATCTCGTTAACTCCACCACAGATACACTACGTTCTAATTTAAACCACAACTTTACTTTATGCTTCATTAATTTGATAAGGTAACCAGTTTAATAGTTCTTACTCCTACCTTGCTTGATGACTTTACAATGTTTCAGAACTCGTATATGAAGTGATTACTCGCAAAATCATAACTGTTGGGATATCTTCTTAATACACAGAATTAAAAACCTGCGGGTTCGGATCCCGCAAGGGCCAAATGTTAGCGTGATGAGCACGAGAATTTGTACCTATACCATGTTATAAATAATAAATAATAAAATCTTTATTTTCTCATCACAAACATACATTTACAGTTGGACAACAAATGAGATACATAAATGTTTGTGTGAGACTGGTGCCTATGCTAGGTATAAAATACCTGTGTTACAGGTCACCAGCCTCTCACCTCTCTCACCGGTAGGTGGTATAAGCTCAGTATATTGTTCAGCTTGTTGTACAGGTAGCTTCCTAAGAAGCAGAAGAATCTGTGGGCAAAAGCTGTGTTAAAAGACAGATTATAGCAAACCCTACCCCTCCTACGTCTGTTGATCGCTAATAGAGGGTCGTATGTGATCAGCGAGTGCTTGCGGAGCACTACCGAGACAATAAACAACTGACGTACTGTTAAAACCTTCCAGAAGTTGTATACCTCAGTAGTGGGATACAAGTAGGGGAGAAATGTAGCAATCTTTAGGATAGCTCGTTGGGCTCTTTTCAGTTTTAGTAGATGGGTTTTAGAAGCTCTACCCCAGGCTGAGATGCAATAGCACAAAATGGATTGGCCCAGGGATTGATAGACCATTCTAAGAATTTTCAGCTAGATGTCTCAGTGTCTTAAAGACATAAATTAATTTTCTGACTCTACTCGTCACCAGATCAAGATGCGCATAGAAGTTTAGATGAGAATCGACTAATACGCCCAAGTACTTAATGGTGTCAGAATGAATCAATCAATCAACTGAGGACAAGAGTAGTGCGTTTTGGAGTAACAAATGTTCGAGTGTGATATCAGTTTGTGATCACTTGGCTGCCCTCGTCTATCAATAGAAAAAGTCCAATCTTCTAGCGACAAAATCAGTCAATTCATGAACTGCGTCATCGGTCGACCTACCTGATCTGAAGCCATATTGGCATGATGAGAGTAAATTGTTGCTGTTTAGGTAATTAATCGACCAGACGCTTGTTCATTAGCTTTTCAAGTATTTTTGACATAATTGGGAGAAGGGATATGGGCCTATAATTTTCAACACTATTCCTGTCACCACTCTTGTGTATAGGCGTAATGACAGACTTTATATAAATGTTGAGTAAATTTTGACCCGAAGTACCTAAAAAAATCTTCAATAGGAGGGCGCTGCGCTGGTTATTTTTACAATAAAAAAAATAAAAATAATTGTAATTATTTTCAAAATTGTTTTCTTGGGGTTAGAAATGGGGATATAAGGTATCATTTGTGGTATATTGCACGAACAAAACATCAGCCATATTGTACCAGGAGGAGCCTAAACTTGGTTCGGTTTGAAAATTATTTTTGGTTTAATTTAATAAAAATGGCTGAATTGTGCTTTATTTTCGGAAGGGACTCAAAAAGACATTTGAAATGATATCATTTGAAATGTCTTTTAAAGTCTTCGGGTCACAGAAATTGTTTAGCCTATTCAGCCTTTAGTATGCGTAAGCCAAACGTTTGCTTTTTTTTGCGTACAGCTTCCATTAACAGTATATCTTACATTCACTTACCGATAAAGCGCCGCGCTGTTTATTCCTATCCTTATCAGCGTTGCCATGGTAACTGTTTTTGTGCATACTGAAGTAGAACTGGTCCAGGGAACCAATTCTCGTGCAATTCGAATACGAAAAAAGTTCACCGATCAAATTTTCTTTGTAGAAGAAAAGTTGTTTTTGATTCCTCAAGGTCACATAGATTATAATAGTGCGATAGTTTTTTAACGTGTAGATATTTTACTTCATTTTTAAGGTAAAACGGTTTAACTCGTTATCGAATTATCACACGAAAAAAGTTCTATTGCCGCGAGATCGGCCTTCAGTTTAATGACAAAACTGGATCAATTTTTTGATGAGAAAAACAGGTATCGGTTTTTTGCGCGTATGCTACTAAACACTAAGTATCTGTAAGAAAACAGTTCCTAAAAAATACGGGGTGTCTCCGTGGGAAACAGCCCTTACTATTAAACGTATAATATCATGAAATCAGTGTTTCTTCAACGAACATTTAATGAAATTGGTCACTTGAGGAAAAGTCTCAAGTTCATACCGAAATAGATATCCATCATTCAGTATTCTATTACATTCTGCCCTGAATAAAAATATAATTAATTCATAATACTTATTCCGAGCTCTCAGAAACAGTCAACTTATTTTTGGCTTGGGCTTCGTTTTATTTTACCGACTTCAAAAAAGGAGGTAATCAATTCTATGTGTATGTATGTGACATCGTTGAAATTTGATAATATTTGAGTATATTGATCTACATGTATCAAGGATTCCGAACACGTGTGCAAAATTTCGTGAGTGTATGTATGTTTGCATGTTTGTCCATGGATTTCTCGAAAACGAGAAGCTATAGCGAGTTGATTAATTTTTATTTCATTGTTTTTAGGATATGTTTAGTAGCTAAAAATACATACAAAATAATCTTTTTTTGTAGAAATCACTTTGGATTTTATACGCTCGTATATGAGAAAATAAACTACGTTTTTCAAATTTTGATTTTTTGTTAAGGTTAAGATTAGAGAAAAAGATTGAGCATCGAAATGAGAGAAGCGAAGCCGATGATGTAGATAACCTTTAAAATTGACAAGGTGCTGTTTTGAACAAAAATATTGTTAGAAAACATTAATAAAACTTGACTTTCCAAAAATATGATACTGGCCTGTTTCTATGATGTATACGAAAACACAGTTAAAATATTTTCACTTATGACGAATCGATGACCTTATATACCCACATAAGAGAAAGTCACAGTTAGAACAAAGTTCTCTGTGACTGCTAGTTTAAAGCATAAAGGTTTGTTTAAACAAATTAAAAGGCAACAAATATATTCGTATAGAAACCATCCCGGAAAAGTTATGATACTCACATGAATAATTAAGCAAGGGGTTAGATGTGTTTAAAATAATGAGTGTTTTAGGTAAGCGCACCAATTATGGTCAATAGATTCAGGCAGGATACCAATTTCAGGTAAATATGAGTGATCTTATAGGGCCCAATATTTAAATACTACTCTTAGAAAAGTCACCTTTTATGTATGTACCTTTGTAGAACACAAAAACCGTTGGTAAAGTCATAAAAATTCAAGTTTCAAACAATACAATTTGAGTTATGTGGTTTACAATCGGTTACCCGCGGCCTTACTGTGCTATTCTAGTAAATGAACTATATACTATTGCAAAATATCATCTAAATCCATCTTGTACTTTTTGCGTAAATGAGTATATCAAACATACATCCATGAATCAAGGCGCGCTGCTCCGAGGTCCCAGGTACGATTCCCAGTCGGGTCAAAATAGAAATCAAAACTTTCTATATTGTCTCTGGTCTGGGTGTTGTGGTACCACCGTTTTGTTTGATTTCCATAACACAAGTGCATTAGCTACTTACTTTGGGATCAGAGCAATGTATATGATTGGTGACCAATAAATATTTATACTATTATACAACTAGCGGTCCCCTGCGTCCGCGCGTTTTGAGTTTACTCCCTCCCCTCGATAAATAAGCTATCCAATATAATAAAAAAAAACAAATGGCTCCAGTCATTGCTCCAGTAGTTCCTGAGAGTAGAGCGTTCAAACATACATACAAATAATTCAGCTTTATAATATTGGTATAGATTTTTGTTCAATTGTAATACAATTTTATTTGTCAAAGGAGATATGATGACGTACACTGGAGCGCCCGCGTTATTATAATGTACCTTGATATCGGAGACTGTTTCGCCTTTGTCTGGAACGTTCTATTGTGTAATTTATCCAACCGAGCGAAAATAGTTGTTGCAAGCTATAATAAGGACAGTCGACGTCTATGTTTTGACTACTACAGACTTTTCGTAATGGGTATCTAGAGTTAAGGTCTCTGCCCACTACAACGTATCATCATGACCGTGGTAAGAGCGTATCAGACACGAAAAGCAACATGACATGCTCTACTATGCTCACTGAACTGATTTATTCTGTCTCACTTTTATTAAATTAAACAAAAAATATTTTTATTAACCAAGCCAAGTTTGAGCTCCTCCTGATACAATACGGCTTATGTTTTGTTTGCACAATATGCCACAAACGATATTAAATATCGTCATTTCTAACCTCAAGGAAGCAATTTTGAAAACTTATTCAATTAGTATTTTTAGAACTATTCAACTCATTCCACAAAAAAATGTTTTGACCTGTAGTTAAATTTGGTAATATGTGGCTCTAAGGCCCTTTACACACTGCGCTACTTTTAGCATTGATACTGTCGCCATGCTAACGCGTGCTTGTATCGATACAGTCGCGATACAAAAGCTGGCAGTTGTCAAAATATGTACTGAATTTTGGGGCAACTGCATCGTTGCTAAATTAAATCTGTTAATTTCGTAAGTCACGATGCTGAAGCGTGTTTTCAAAACGTTAAAAGTCGCAGTGTCTAAGGGATCTAATACGAGTATGTGTATACCGAAAGGATAACCTACCTACATATACCTAAACTAATCAATGATTCTACAGAGTATACGTAGTGACCCTGACCATAGTATATTCACTAATCAATGTAAATCAAAATCGCTAACTTATTAAAGTATAGTAATGTCAAGTTCTATGTCTGGATACATTTGTTTTCAATACATTGCTGGTACGATTTATTTTTTTAGGAAATAACAATAAATATTTAGATAAATTAAAACCATTTAGAATTGATAACTGGTTACTTAAAGGGTCTACATTTAAAATGTTTGCTCCTATGAAAAGCCACGCCCTGTTTAGTAAAATAATTTACCGTAACAAAAGATATTTTGATTTTTCAAAGTGAACACAATCTTTTTAGATGTGTGTACGCTCTCCACTATAATTAGTAGTATAACTAGCAGTCTCCCGCGACTCAGTCCGCGCGTTTTAATTTCACTCCCTTCCTACCTATCGTATCGTGTTGTTTTATAGCCTACCTTCCCCGATAAATAAGCTATCTGTCGTAAAAATATTGTTGTACGAATCCAGATTTTTACACCTTCTATACTAAGTCAAAGGAAGTTGGATCGAAAGTAAGCGACATTTACATTATTATAAATATTTTTTCATTTTCGTTTCCCTACCATAAAAGCTATGAAATTGTGGCCCATGCAACACAAGGTTTCCCTAATTCCAGGGGATATATTTATGGACACCATTACCAGCATGATCCCTAAACGTCCCCCCCTTATCTGTGTCCTGAAGACTTAAGGCGTACTAATTTAAAAAAATGTTCGTGCCATGTTTTTCGTAGACAGAGGAATAAAATATTTTTTTATTTTCTGCAAAACTGTACTTGGTAATTTTACAGAGTGTGTTTTATTTGCAAGTACCATTAATTCAGGTAGAAAATGTATATCAGCAAACACATGACGTCACGTTACGTTTATTGAGATCAATTCTAGTGGTATGTATGTTTTTATTGTATGAAGAATAGACAGAGTGCCCAGGCATGTAGTAATTAATTACAATTAATTTCATGGAAGGAAATATGGGGTCAATTTCAAAACCCCACCTTACAGCAGTGATTTCGTTTTTATTTTCCGAAAACATATTGTCTAACTCGTGAATTCACGGCGGTTTGAGTCGTGTAGAGGCTCGTTTTGGTGCTATTTTAAAGAAAAAGGTGTGGTGTAACTTATATAAAAAAGACGCTATCAAATTACCCCAGTTTTAAATGGGCGAAAGGAGAAGGTTAAAGCTTTTTTGCGCATTCGGGCAATTCATTTTAAAATAGTACTTAAACAAATAAATAAATATAAATATTGGACACAAATCACATACATTGCTCTGATCCCAACGTAAGTAGCTAATTGCACTTATTATATGGAAATCAGACACAACGGTGGTACCAGAAATATACAAGGAGAAATGAATGAAGCAAGAAAGGACTATACATATAAGAAAGTTACTGCAGTTAAGAAAGCAAAACGTAACGAGGTAAAAACAGGGAAATATGGGAAATCCTCTAGCGACAAGAACTAAATTCTTAAACGAACTGATGATGATTTAGAGAGTACCATAAAACATTTCATAATAATTAGCAGCTGCAGGACCGCTGAACCTGTATTTCAGTGTATGTGAGGCCTTTAACTCCTCTATGTATTTCCATAACAATCGTTGGTATTCATACCATTAGTAGTTATATTCATACCATAGTGTGTAAATCTAAAACTCTGCGTCAGTCAACCAAAGATAATGTTATTATGCAAATCCGTGTAAAAAAAATACCTTTCCTAAATCGTTTTAAGGAAAACAAACCCCTTAATCTCAATCTCCGACCCTCGTACCAAGTGATGCGTAACGATTTCGCCCTATCGTTACTTTGCGATATCATCGTTTTGTACTTATCGAGAAGGCTTTTACTTTGCGTTTGTTTACGGATGTTACGCGACAGAGCCCAACGGTTGCGTCACGCCTTAAGGTCTTTGCCCAGTACGCAGTAGCATACCATAAGCGTGCTAGGCAAGTGCCCGGCAAAATAATTCTTTGCGTTGAAAACCATGACACCTTGCCTGCTAGACCGTTCCGTCAACGACCAACACCGTAACGTGCATGCACGGAGCGTGTCAGTCACCGGAAAAATACGTCTCGCTCGCTCCCGCTCCACATAACGGTGAAATAGAATGCTGTCAATCCGTACCGTTACCATGAGTTTACAATGGTTTTACTCACTAGCGACGACATAAAAAATGCCTGTGGAAAAATGCCAAACAGCCCCTCTGGCGGTTACTGACAGAACTAAGTATGATATGGTATAGTGGGAAAATAGCTTTATGAGATAGCTAATGCACTTGTGTTATGGAAAACAGAAACAACGGTGGTGCCACGATATTCATGCTTAAGAAACATTCTTAATAAGATAGGATAGGAAAGGAAAGGATAGTACTAGGCGAGGACCCCTTGAAACAACCACAATATTTGGAAAAACTGCCTTTAAGCTCAATAAAATCATCTTTTATGAATGGGATAGCTTTTATCCCTAGATTAAACCAAGTATGGCAGTAACGCAGTCTACGATGGATCGAAAGTACACAGCAAAAGCCTGTTCACTCTGAATCTATACTAATATTATAAAGTTGAGTTTGTTTGTCTGTTTTTGAACACGCAGATCTCAGGAACTACTTAACCGATTTGAAAAAATATTTTTGTGTTGGATAGCTTAATTGTTTCGAACAAGGCTTGATGCAATATAAAATATCACGCTGCACTGAGGGGACCGCAAACATAAAACACGCGGACGCAGTCGTGAGGGACCGCTAGTGCATATTTGGATGTGATGTGAATCATTTGGAAATACTGACGATGTAGAAGTACTTAGGTCATATGGTATCCAGCAAAAAAATTAAGACCTGAGTTTAAAGCATAAACGGCGTACCTTCCTAATGCAAAAGAAGTAGGTAATAAAAAAAACATGCGGTAAAAGCTTGGCTCCTTATGAAAGTTTACTATGAGTAGCCATATACCATATTTTATAGGTACTAAGAGTTTATTTCGACAAACGATGCCCTGTTTGAATTCGCCTGTACCCTACTGAGCACTAACTGAAGCAAGGTAATAACCGCTCTGCAGTGCCATTTTCTTTTTTACGGTAAACTGTCCGTGGTACTACAGTGCCCACCACTTGAAAAGTATGTATTAGGTATAGTATATATATAAATTAAGTATAGTATATATTATAGTATAGTAAGTATATTATATTTTCAACTTTTTATATATTTATAACTATTACCTATCTACCAGTATTTTTGTTTTCGTAATCACAACTATACTTTTCTTTATATAATCGTTTTTATCGCGCGACATGTCGCGCGATTTTTATCATGCAACCGTCGCGCGATATCGCCGGACAGTTTTCCCACATCATAGTCTGACAGCGCGGACAGTCCAGTGGATAAGCAATCAAGTATCTACATAATTGTAACAAACGTGATTAAAACAAGTTAAAAATCTTGAGGTGTTGTATTTTGTTCCATGCGATTTCCAGAATTGTAGTTGCGATATTCTATTGACAATATTAACAGTAGCAATGCCGCCACATGTTCATACCGACGGCATCGATCAGAGTATATGGAGGATCTGCAGGGAGGTATATTAGAATGAAATAATATATTCTATAGTTTTACAAAGCTTTATCCTCACACGAAACTTATAGAAATTTGAATTGGAGTTGTAAAAGGTGGAAAAATTGCTACGCTTATTGCATTGTATTATTGCTTAAATTATTATGAGTATTACCGGAATAAACATTTTGTGCTGTACCGTTACCATGAGTTACGGCGGTTTAACTCACTAGCGATGACGTAAAATAAGTGTATGAAAAATGTAAGTTCTGCAAGTGACCGCTAGAGGCGCTGTACAAATTTCCTTAGACTTTTTTTTGTAGTCGCCAGCGAGTTAATTCGCCGTTAACTCATGGTAACGGTAGGTACTGTATCATTCTATGTGATAAAAGTTACTCTATGTACCAATATTTTTACTGATTCTCCCACTTCTACTTTCATGATTCAACGTAGAGTGGAGTAATAATACTGCATGGGTATAACGGGTAACTTGTCAAGCTTTTCATCCGGTGGTCAAAAGACTAACAGTGCAACGCCGTATGAACAAATTAACGAGAGAGTTGAGAGTTTTTTTGCTGACTCACTTCAGCGAAGTTCAGACCAGTAAGTGGGTCAAATCTATCACAAACCGATACATTCCGGCATTAATCAACTTCATTCACTTCGTTTGGTGCTGTTTGAAACTCGTTGCATCAGCCCAAAGTTGGTGTAATCGATGATCGATCAGTACCTATCGTTAGTTCAGCAAGTGACCGCTAGAGGCGCTGTGAAATTTTCCATGGGCATTTTTAACGTCGTCGCTAGCGAGTAAAACCGTCATAAGCTCATGGTAACGGTACAGGTGCTGGATTACGAGTAGCCAAATTGCTGATCAATATACATATTTTTGACTTCCACGTTAGTGTACCGGTTAGCTCGCTGGTTGCTTCCCAAGAGGTCCCGAGTTCAAATACCGGGTCTAGCCGAAATTGGTTTCTGGGTTTTTCTGTCCTGAAAATACTCGGAAACAGCTCGGAGTCAGGTAGTTAGTGGTGATAAAAAGTACGTTAATCCGTTTATCCTGCGCGCCTGATCTCTCATCCGTCACGACGGACAGCCGTCTCATAGAGTTAATGAGAGTGAAGTAATAAAGAGTGCACTCCTGTGTTGGATACACATCTGGGCACTATAAATATCCTTGTTAAGAATGACCGATAATCGGTAGGAGAATATTATAATTAAAAAAATTTAATCATTGTCAGTGTCTTAACCTTCAATTATCAATTTATTATTAACTTGTTATCACCAGATTGATGTTACATTTATAGCTTACTCGCGCTAATTCGTTATCAAAAGTTCAAGATGTCATGAGGGTAAAATGAGGAAAGGTGTATCAGTTATTTTGAGTAATAAAAATTAATACCATAGTTTACTACTTTACTTTCCTAAGGACGTCCAAAGGGGATATTTAAGCTAGAAATCACCTTTTTCTACACAACGTAAGGTATTCTTTAGGGTATTCACTGCAAAGGAACAGCTTTCAATAGTATTTTTATGATTTGTGTGCACCAAAGTAGGAATTGTGCCTATTTCTTGTCAAGCAGATCACAAAACATTGAGTATTCTGTTGAATTCACATTTTCAGTAAAACAGGGACACTTTCCCCCATCACACTTTCACACAATCGAGGTTGTCCTCATTTGCTTTTACAATCGCAGAATACAATAATTACTACTCGGGCCTGTGACCATCACAACATGAAGTTGACTGTAATACTAACCCTTGGTACCATTTGTAAAATCAATTGTGGTCTATTAAAAGACCTAACCGACAATATTGAAAATGATCTAAAAGAAGTGCGTGAACGTGTACATAATGCTTTCAGTAATAAGGAAGGTGTAGAAGATAGCAGTGAAGAAAATACTAGTGCCTTTACTAAAGCAGTGGATTTTCTAGACAAGCGCGCTCAAGCTGTAGCCGATAGAATTGATAATGCTTTAGAGCTTGGAAATAAAGACCACGAAAAAATAAACAATGCTGAAACAAAAGTGACTTCTAATCAACCTAATGATACTGTGATAGTCGTTGATAAAAATGATGCGACTGATAATACAGCATCAGTCGACAAAGATGGTGATATGAATAACAAAAACGACACTGATGATAATGTCAAAGCAGACAACGCTACAACAAAAGATGAATACACTGTTAACGTAGTAAATGAAAATCCTGTTAGTGCTACAGCAGAAACATCGAAAATCAAATCCAAAGAAGAAAATAACACAGAAGAAAATAAAAATATTGAAACAATCAAAGTTCCTAACAACTCTTACACAATCAACAATGAAAATGAAAGTATCGATTCCAGTAATATTACTACTGCAAGTCCAGTGCCTAAAACAACTTGTGCTGTAGTTGAAGGATCCAACAGTTCTTGTAAAAAGGGAGAGGCCAAAGATGGAATGACTCGTGCTCTATTTAGTGCTGGTTGTATCAACGGATTCGCAAGAGCTGCTGATAACACTTGTCAACCTATTGAAGAATAGATATTTAGAGCTTTATTTATAAAATCTTATCTTACATATAAAATTCTCGTGTCACAATGTTCATTCCCGTACTCCTCCGAAACGGCTTGAACGATTCTCATGAAATTTGTGAGCATATTGAGTAGGCCTGAGAATCGGCCAACATCTATTTTTCATACCCCGAAGTGATAAGGGCTGTTCATCCTTAAATATTTTCATTTAAATTTTTTGACGTAATTTTTTGTTTATATTTTTTTATAATGTGGCATTAAAAAATACATAAAACCCTAAATTTTTACTTTTTTATCACCAACCCCATATTTTTTTATAGCCATTTTAGTAATTTAAGGGCGAAACTAAATTCGCTGGGAATGCTTAACTTTTAAAATTACGGGATTCTGCGGGACGGGGCTGGGGGCGAAACAAAGTTCGCTGGGTCCGCTATTTGCTTATAAATTTATTTATGGAGTTACACAACAACAATCTATTTTTGTTTGCCAAGAACAAATACCTAATTTTGTTTGCCTGTAATAGTAAGAGCTGGCGTTGTCAATTTTAGAAAGGCATATGTAATAAGGGCACCTCGTTTTAAGTGAAAATGTTTAAACAATAAATCAATTATTTTTATAGTAAATACTTTGGGTCTTTGTACGCTAGTTTTTGAGATTAAGGTTTTTTTGCAGATCCTGATTTCATTTATTATTTTAAGGTTAAGATTAGAGAAAAATTGGGCATTAAAAAGAGAGAGGCGAAGACAAAGACGTAAATAACTTTTAAAATTGACAGGGATCTGTTTTAAAATTGAGATTTTCTTTGCTGGAGAAAATTTAAAAAAAGTGATGTGTTCAGTCGCCAGCACAAGTTACTCACATTTGATGCAAACTAGCCCTTATAACAACTGAATAATATACCGCCGTGTGTACCGTGACGTGCTGTTGTATGTACACAAAGACACAGTTAAAATCACTTAAAACGATTTGACCTTATTTAGAAACAACAGTGTTAAACATTTTCGCGCTGCACATTCACACAAACTTAAAGTGACGTCACAGAAGGTGGTATAACTCAAACAGTGCTTTACCGCTAACTATAAAGCACACATTTAAATACGTCATGTTAAACTTTCGGAACAGGTGTCGCGATGCAGCCGGGACCAACTTGGATGCATTGTCGCTCCGGTTCTCAAGTCTTGCCGAGATTAAGGAGTGGTGCAAGGGATAAGATTTAGTCAGCTTAGTCTCGGATATTTATAAACAAAGACGACACTTGCGTTACTTTAAGCATGGATACAGTGTCGCGCCTCTCCAAAACGCGTGACTGCATCGATGCTTTAAGTCGCATATGGCCACTATAGAGACACGCTGTTCAGATCAATTAATGTGTCCATTTTTTTTAAATGACAAAGTATGCACAGACACGGTGCATACTTTGTCATTTAAAAAAATGGCAACGCTTTGAAGAACGATCCATCAGGAGTCCGATCTCGCGGCAATCGAACTTTTTCGTAAGGTAATTCAATTGCGAGTTTAACCGCTTTATCTACAAAATCGAACAAAATCTAAATACATAGAAATCGCGACCCTGAGAAATCAAAAACTATTTTTTCTTCGACAAAGAAAATTCTATGTAGTAGGAGAAAAAACAGTTTTTGATTTCTCAGGGTCATGATTTCTATGTGTTTCGATTTTGTTCGTAGATTTATATATTTTTTATTTATAGAATTTTTAATGTGTAGATATTTTACTTGATATTTTAAGTAAAACGGATAAACTCGCAATCGAACTACCACACCAAAAACTCGGTCTCCTAAACAGCTTGTCGAGTGTAACATAGAGGTCTTTTGGTCAAGGTAAATGATGAAAACTATTTACGTTAGCAATCGCTTTAAGCCTATCTCGTTTACTCCACCACATATACACTACGTTCTAATTTAAACCACAACTTTACTTTATGCTTCATTAATTTGAATAGGTAACCAGTTTAATAGTTCTTACTCCTACCTTGCTTGATGACTTTACAATGATTCAGAACTCGTATGAAGTGATTACTCTCAAAATCATAACTGTTGTACTACTTAGAATTAAAAACCGGCTACGTGCGAGTCGGACTCGCGCACTGATGGTTCCGTGCTTATTAAACTGAATGAGGGAATCCACTTACTTCCGCTTTGCTAAAATACCACGATATTTTGTTGACAGCAAATATAACTTTGTTTTTCATAGTTCGTATGACGAACAAAGTTATGTTTGCGGTTGTTGAAAATGTGCTATAACATCTCAAAAACTACTATTTCGATCCGATTCAAACCAATTTTCGTTGAAAGTCTTTGTTAAGATCTACATTATTATTATTTTCAAAATTTACACTCGCTTATTTTAGAAGAGGGGGGGGGGACGCCAATTTTTCCACTTTGGAAGCGTCTATAAAACGTTAGACTTAAAAGAAAATGAGTTTAGGAACCTCTATGTAATTTTGAAAGACCTATCTATAGACACCCCACACGCATAGGTTTGACTAAAAATATTTCTTTCGGGTTCAGTTTCATGTATGGGAGAATCCCCCCCCCCCTTAAATATTATTATCTTTTATTTTTTGTATAAGAATCGTAAAGCGGTTAACAGGATACATCTTTTTACCAAATTTTAATAGTGTGATGCTTGTAGTTTCAGAATAAAGTGACTGCATGTGACATACGGACGGACAGACAGACAGACAGACTTGACGAAACTATATACGTTTTTTGCCGTTCGGCTATAAAACCCTATAAAGCCAGCGGTCGCGGATTTGCATCCCGCAAGGGTCATTGTTTGCGTGATGAGGACGAGAATTTGTACCTATGCCATGTCATGGATGTTGAGTAAGAGACGCTCACGGTCTTGCCAATTTGCCAGCGCTTGCCACAAATTTAACAATATAAACATGTTTGTAATAAGACTTTAACTATTTCTGGCCGCCCTTGTATAGAGCGTGGCCCGCAGTGCTGAAATATCGAAACCTTAAAAATAAGGCAGGTTTATATTGAAATCACTATGCTCAAGCATAGTGATTTCAATGTAAACTGCTTTTCTGGCTTTTTCCTACTGCAGTCCAATTCTGCAGTATCACAGCATCCAAATAATGACATTTAAGGGGGGGGCTCCTATACATGAAACTAAAACCAAAACAAAAAAATTTAGTCAAACCGATGCGTGTCTATGTCTATGGATAGGTCTTTTCAAATGACATCGGGGTTTCTAAAACCAATTTCTTTTAAAGTCTAACGTTTCATAGCTAGACGCTTCCAAAGTGGTAAAATGGGCGTCCCCCCACCCGTCTAACTTCTAAACTTAGCGAGTGTAAATTTTGAAAAATATATATAATGTAGATCTTAACTAATACTTTCAACGATATAGCACATTTTCAACAACCCCAAACATAACTTTGTACTTCATACTAACTCTATGATAAACAAAGTTATATTTGCTGTCAACAAAATATTGTGGTATTTTACTAAGTGGGAGTAAGTGGATTCCCTAATTCAGTTAAAGTTGGCACGGAACCCTCAATGCGCGAGTCCGACTCGCACTTAGCCGGTTTTTGTTTTTGCGTACAGCTTCCATTAACAGTTTATCTCACTTTCACTTACCGATAAGCGGCACGCTGTTTATTCCTACCTTTTACAGCGTTGCCATGGTAACTGATATTGTGAATTCTGAAGTAGAACTGGTTCAGTTTAATGACAAAACTAGATATCGGTCAGATAACTAGGTTCGGATACAGTAAAAAACAGATATCGGTTTTTTGCGGGTCACTGCAAACAGGATGTCCGCGTGAATATTAGCAATAAAACGCGTATACTACTAAACTGCCTCAGTGGCCGGGTTTGATCCCCGGGTCGGGCCAAAAATATATACCTGAGTTTTTCTGTGCAGAAATTCTTAGGGTAGCGCGGAGTTTGGAATTTGGCGGTGTTTCACCCCCGTGCCTAGGAAAAGCCCGTAAAGCCGTTAGTCCTGCGCCTGAACTCTCTCCGGAGGTGTCAGATTGCTCTCCGATCGGGCTATGAGAGTGAAAGTAATAGAGAGTGCACCTGTGTTAGCGCGCACACTTGGGCACTATAATACGTCCCGCGCAGTCGGTTAGTCGTTGTGACTGGCCACCGTAGTCGAAATCGGCTAGAGGGACTATTACTACTAAGCAGCATCTAGCAATAAACAGTACCTGAAAAGTACGAGGTGTCTCCATGGGAAACAGCCCTTACTATTAAACGTATAATATCATGTAATCAGTGTTTCTTCAACGAACATTTAATGAAATTGGTCACTTGAGGAAAAGTCTCAAGTTCATACCGAAATAGATATCCATCATTCAGTATTCTATTACATTCTGTCTGCCCTGAATAAAAAAATATTTCATTCATAATACTTATTCCGAGCTCTCAGAAACAGTCAACTTTTTTTGGCTTTGGCTTCGTTTTATTTTTACCGACTTCAAAAAACGAGGTATTCAATTCAATGTGTATGTATGTGACATCGTTGGAATTTGATAATATTGATCTATTAAGGATTTCGAACACGTGTGCAAAATTTCGGGAGTGTATGTGTGTTTGTATGTTCGCATGTTTGTCCAGGGATTTCTCGAAAACGAGAAGCTATAGCGAGTTGATTGATTTTTATTTCAATCAGGTATACTTCAACTTAGGATACAGTGTCATCAAAATCGGTCCAGTTGTTTTGGGATATGTTTAGTAGCTAAAAATACATACAAAATTTATTTATTTTTGTAGAAATCACTTTGGATTTTATACGCTCGTTTATGAGAAAATAAACTACGTTTTTCAGATTTTCAGAGATGATACTTACATGAACAATTAAGCAAGGGGTTAGATGTGTTTAAAATAATGAGTGTTTTTAGGTGAGCGCACCAATTATGGTCAATAGATTCAGGCAGGATACCAATTTCAAGTAAATATGAGTGGTCTTATAGGGGCCAATAGTCAAATACTACTCTTGGAAAATCACCTTTAATGTATATACCTTTGTAGAACACAAAAACAGTTGGTGAAGTCATAAAAATTCAGGTTTCAAACAATACAATTTGAGTTATGTGGTTTACAATCGGTTACCCGCGGCCTCACTGTGCTATTCTAGTAAATGAACTATATACTATTGCAAAATATCATCTAAATCCATCTTGTACTTTTTGCGTAAATGAGTATATCAAACATACATCCATGAATCAAGGCGCGCTGCTCCGAGGTCCCAGGTACGATTCCCAGTCGGGTCAAAATAGAAATCAAAACTTTCTATATTGTCTCTGGTCTGGGTGTTGTGGTACCACCGTTTTGTTTGATTTCCATAACACAAGTGCATTAGCTACTTACTTTGGGATCAGAGCAATGTATGTGATTGGTGTCCAATATTTATTTATACTATTATACAACTAGCGGTCCCCTGCGACTGCGTCCGGGCGTTTTGAGTTTACTCCCTCTCTCAATAAATAAGCTTTCCAACACTAAAAAAAACAAATGGCTCCAGTAGTTCCTGCGATTAGAGCGTTTAAACAAACATAAAAATTCTTCAGCTTCATTATATTTGTATAGATTTATTTTCATTTGTAATACAATTTTATTTGTCAAAGGAGATATGGTGACGTACACTGGAGCGCTCGCGTTATTATAATGTACCTTGATATCGGAGACTGTTTCGCCTTTGTCTGGAACGTTCTATTGTGTTATTTATCCAACCGAGCGAAAATAATTGTTGCAAGCTATAATAAGGACCGTCGACGTCTATGTTTTGACTACTACAGACTTTTCGTAATGGGTATCTAAGGTTAAAATCTCGGCCCACTACAACGTATCATCACATGACCGTGCTAAGAACGTATCAGACAGGAAAAGCAACATGACATGCTCTACTATGCCCACTGAACGAATCTAGCGTTCTATCTCACTTTTATTAAATTAAACCGTTTTTTTTAGCCGTACCAAGATTAGGCTCTTCCTGGTAAAATATAGCTAATGTTTTTTCGCTCAACATACCACAAACGATATTAAATATGGTCATTTCTTACCTCAAGAAAGCAACTTTGAGAACTATTTTAATTAGTATTTTTAGAACTATTCAACTCATGCCACAAAAAATTGTTTTGACCTCTAGTCAAATTTGCTAATCTGTGGCTCTAAGGCCCTTTACACACTGCGCTACTTTTAGCATTGATACAGTCGCCATGCTAACGCGCGTTAGTATCGATACAGTCGCGATACAAAAGCTGGAAGTTGTCAAAATATGTACTGAATTTTGGGCGACTGCATCGATGCTAAATTAAAGCTGTTCATTTCGTGAGTCGCGACGCTGAAGCGTGTTTTCAAAACGCTAAAAGTAGCAGTGTAAGGGGTCTAATATGTGTATGCCGAACGGCTAACTTGTACATTAAATTGCAGTTTTTCTTTAAAATTGGACTCGTACACAAATCGATCACTAGCATAAACTGTATTTTTTTAAATGTCACTGTATCGAAAAAAAACATTTGTTCTGTTTTTTTTTTTTAATGTTAAAACCCTGTAATAATATTAAAACACCAATAATATACAACGTGCGGCCTGTAATACAAGCAAAAAAAATATTTCATTATTCTACAGAGTATACGTAGTAACCTTGACCCTGATCATAGTGCTCTAAAATGATAAAACTCACATATAAAGTAATCTTAAGGTACATAATTATATTCACAAATCAATGTAAATCAAAATCGCTAACATATTAAAGTATAGTAATGTCAAGTTCTATATCTGGATACATTTGTTTTCAATACACAGTCTGGCCATAAATACTGTTACAATTAAAAATAAGAAAGATATTACATTTGAATTTGGAATCTGTCATTTTTATACGATTGCTTATTGTGGGCGCGGGAAACGAAAAGGGAATGACGGACCTTATTTCTTCGTTTTAGTGATTGGTTTTTTCGGGTCAATTATTGTGATTGTGTGGTGGAATTATCATGATAATTTGTGCTTTTGAAGAAAACAATGCAATTAAAGTAGGGAATTAAGTGAAGCGATCTGATCGCGCCGTCTTACCCGGATCGCTGTTCCTGCGCTAAGCTTCCTTGTTGATAATTGAAATGCGAACCACCTCGCATTTCAATGAGTTAGGTTAAGATAGGCTAGTTTAGTGTTAGTTTTAGTCAATAAGTGTAAAAAATGAACATTATTTACTGAAGAATAGTCTATATGGCATAGAGCCGAAGACGTAAAACTCGTATGAAAAAAAAAATGGTCTTTGTGTTTTCTAATTTTGGCGCCAATACATTTTATAATATTTTACGATATTAAAATGGAGTGGGGTGATAAAGAGAACCGAATCGCTGTGATTGCATTACACAAAGTTGGTATGGAGCCAAATGCAATTTTTAAAACTCTCCATACGCTTGGTATTAGTCAAATGTTTGTGTACCGGGCTATCAATAGGTACAATGAGACCATAATACCATTCTTGAGAAGGTAGTTAATCCCCTTAAAAACACCATGTTCAATAACCAAGCATGGTCTTTCCAACAAGATTCGGCGCCGGGCCATAAAGCTCGGTCCACGCAGTCTTGGTTACAAGCGAACGTTCCGGACTCTCGAAGATCAGGACGACGGCCAGTCTTCAGATCAGAGCTGAGGACTGGCCGTCGTCTAGTCCTGATCTTAATCCGCTGGATTATGATTTATGGTCAGTTTTAGAGAGTACGACTTGCTCTAAACGCCATTATAATTTGGAGTCCCTAAAACAATCCATACGATTGGTAGTGAAGAATTTTCCCATGAAAAGAGTGCGTGCTTCTATTGATAACTGGCCTTAACGTTTAAAGAACTGTATTGCAGCCAATGGAGACCACTTCGAATAAGCTTTTTATATTTTATATTGTTTTATATTTTTGTATAAAACTAACACACTGTAAAAGTAATAAATATTATTTGCATTTAAAAAAATGTTTTTTTCTTTGTGACAATATATATTGCAAGACATAGACAGATAAATCGTACCAGCAATGTACCTAACATTGCTGGTACGTTTTATTTTGTTAGGAAATAACAATAAATATATAGGTAAATTAAAACCATTTAGAATTGATAACTGGTTACTTAAAGGGTCTACATTTTAAATTTTTCCGCCTATTACATGCCACTCTCTTTTTAATAATATAATGTGTGTGAACGTAATCTTTTTTGATGAGTGTACGCTCTCCACTATAATTAGTAGTATAACAGTCTCCTGCGACTCAGTCCATGCGTTTTGATTGTACTCCCTTTCTACCCATATCGTAACGCGATGTTTTAATGCCTCCCTTCTCCGATAAATAAGCCCACATAGCATTCCTACCTATCGTATCGTGTTGTTTTATACCTTCCCCAAAAAATAAGCTATCTGTCGTAAAAATATTTTTGTACGAATTCAGATCTCTGACGCCTCCTATAGAAAGTCAAAGGAATTTGGATCGAAAGTATAAGAGACATTTACAATTTTCTTTTTTTCCCAACCATAAAAGCTATGAAATTATGGCCCATGCAACACAAGGTTTCCCTCATTCCAGGGGATATATTTATGGACACCATTACCAGCATGATCCTTAAACGTCCCCCCCTTACCCGTGTCCTGAAGACTTAAGGCGTACTAATTTAAAAAAAAATGTTCGTGCTATGTTTTTTGTAGACAGAGGAATAAAATTTATTTTCTGCAAAACTGTATTTTGTAATTTTACAGAGTGTGTTTTGTTTGCAAGTTACATTAATTCAGGTAGAAAATGTATATCAGCAAACACATCACGTTACGTATTGTTTATTGAAATCAATCCTAGAGGTAAGTTATGTTTTTTATGGTATGAAGAATATATATAGTGTGCCCAGACATGTTGTGACAACCCCACCTTACGGCAGTGATTTTGTTTTTATTTTCCGAAAAAATATTTTATAACTCGTGAAATTTACGGCAGTTTAAGTCTCACGTCGTTTTGGTGCTATTTTAAAGAAAAAGGGGCGTTGTAACATTCATAAAAAAGACGCAACCAAATGACTACAGTTTTGAATTGCCGAAAGGATAATTATTTTTACATGTTTTTTTTTTGCGCATTGGTGCCATTTATTCTTAAACGAGACCACCCACTGTATAAATATGAATTTTAATATGTTAGAAGAAATTAATGAAGCCAGGAAGTAACAAGGATAAACTAATAAAGTATCTGCAATAAAGAAAGCAAAACGTGTCGAGGTAAAAACAGGGAAGTAGGTATGGGAAATCCTCTTCCGACGATAGCAAAATTATTAAACGTACTGATGTTGATTCATAGGGTACCATAAAACATATCATGATAATTAGCAGCCGCTGGACCACAGAACCTATGATATTTCAGTGTATGTGAGGCCTTTAACTCCTCTATGGTTTCCCATAGCGAGCGTTAGTATACATACTATAGTGTGTAAATCTAAAACTCTGCGTCAGTCAACCAAAGATAATGTTATTATGCAAATCCATGTAAAAAAATACCTTTCCTAAAACGTTTTAAGGAAAACAAACCCCTTAATCTCAATCTCCGACCCTCGTACCAAGTGATGCGTAACGATTTCGTCCTATCGTTACTTTGCGATATCATCGTTTTGTACTTATCGAGAAGGCTTTTACTTTGCGTTTGTTTACGGGTGATACGCGACAGAGCCCAACGGTTGCGTCACGCCTTAAGGTCCTTGCCCAGTACATCGTAGCAAATTATTTTTTATTGTTATCCCGCCTATAGGCGGTCACTGTCCGTGAAAGAGTTAAACATTCTTAATATTAAGATAGTACTAGGTGAGGTAACTGTCTCGGTAGCGTAGCGGTAGGAGGGTAGCACTTAAAAGCAACGGCTGCGCCAGAGGTCCAGGGCTCGATCGCTGGGTCGGGCTAAAAATATATACCTGTGTTTTTCTGTTCAGAAATTCTTAGGGTAGCCCGGAGTTTGGAAGTTGGCGGTTATGCGGGTATGTTTCACCCCCGTGCCTCGGAAAAGCACTTTGCGCCGTTAATCCTGCGCCTGATCTCTCTTCGGTCGTGTCAGATTGCTGTCCCATCGGGCTATGAGAGTGAGAGGAATAGAGGTGCACCTATGTTTGCGCACACACTTGTGCACTATAATATGTCCCGCGCAGTCCGTTAATCGTTGTGAATAGCCGCCGTAGTCGAAATCGGCAAGGGGGTTAATTACTATTACAAGGCGAGGATCTCTTGAAACAATCACAATAGGTGGAGGAACTGCCTCTAAGCTAAATAAAATCATGTGTTAGTAATGGTCTAGCTTTTATCCCTAGATTAAACCAAATCTTTATAAATATAATTCTTCTGTGAGTGTGTATGTCACTGAACTTCTCTCAAACGACTGGACCGATTTTGATGAAATTTTTTGTGTGTGTTCAAGGGGATCTGGGAATGGTTTAGATTCACAATTTTGTCCGCTGGACAATGTTTTTTTAGTCCACCCCTAAATTTTATTTTTATTTTTTAGACAAAATTTTTAATTTCTATTTTTTTATGATACAACATACAAAAATACATATAATCCTCAATTTTCACCCTTCTACAATCAACCCTTACTTTTTAATAGCCATTTTAGTAATTTAAGGGCGAAATAAAATTTGCTGGGAATGCTTAACTTTTAAAATTGCGGGACTCGGCGGGACGGGGCTGGGAGCGAAACAAAGTTCGCTGGGTCCGCTAGTGTCGTATAAAAATAACGCAGTCGTATATAAAATAATCTCAAGAACTACTATAGGTACCATTTGAAAATACTGACAAAGTAGAAGTACTCTTTCTTAACATGACCTCATAAGGTATGTAGTTTAAAAAAAATAAGACCTAAGTTTAAAGCATAAACAGCGTACTTTCCTAAGGCAAAAGAAGTAGGTAATAAAAAAATCATGCGGTAAAGGCTTGGCTCCTTATGAAAGTTTACTATAAGTAGGTAATAGACCATATTTTATAGGTACTAAGAGTTAAATTCGACAAACGATGCCCTGTTTGAATTCGCCAGTACCCTACTGAGCACTAACTGTAGAAAGATAATAAGCAATCAAGTGTCAACATAATTTAAAGCAAATAATTTTCTGTGCCTGTCACAAGTTGGGCCGACAAAACGGGTAACTGTGGTTAACTAGCATTTGTTTTATATTCTTTCTTTCTGAGTGCATAATCTCATTTCCGAGATACTTCCTCGTACTTTCTTTACTTCACCGGGTTCCATTGGCATATCTTCCACTTCTTTTACTAAACATAAAAAGGTAATAATCCGCCTTCAAAAAACTGACTAACTTAAAATAACGCAATAGTTTTCTATTTAAGAGAAACAAATTATTTTGGAGAATGCACAGACTTTAAAAGAATTGGTATCTGCTCAATAGAAAACCAATTAAAAAAAATAATAAGAAAAAAAAACATCTTTATGATTAGAAAACTAGTGCTAGTAAGTTTATTGATGGCGGTTTCGCTACGATTTTTACTTGTTACTCATCATAGCTCAAACACTACTGAACCTATTATGATGAAACTGACACTGTACTCTAACTAAAAAAGAATCATCTGGCTATGACTTTCCATTTTTCAGTAATCCTGAGACAAATATACAAACACCTTTCGACGAATTTTTCACACGTGTTTGGTAGCCTCAAAAGATTTCAATTCTAACGATATAACATACATACAGGTCGAATAGAATACCTCCTTTTTTGAAGTCGGTAAAAAAGGCAAACCACGACAAACAAAGTAAAGGCAAAGTACGAACTAAACAGAGCACAAAGTGTGGGTTTAAACAAGGCACCTTGCATCGCGTGTCACCTTTTTTGCGCAAAATTAAGGCTAAAAGCTTTTCTTAGTAGCACAAAACTTAGTTGTCTCGCCGTAGTAAAGATATCAGAAAACTGTTGGTGGAGATAAGAGATATATTTTTTGTTCAGTTCAGGAGTATATGACGAATAAGTAATTGTAATAATTTGGAATTTATTCTTAACATAGCACATGAATGTGGTTTGAAAAACTGTTTTTCATTTATTTCTCAAATGGTTTAGATTGGGGTGTGAAGATGTTTGTGTTCGCAAACGAATGTTCCTATGTATCTTCAGAACGGCTTGACCGATTGACACGCAGACTGCATAGGATTTGTAATTTTGGACACGGGAATTTTTTGACGACCTCCGTGGTTAAGCACGCTCGGTTTCAAGGCGTCGCCGCTTCGAGGTCCCGGGTTCGATTCCCGGTCGGGTCAAGAAATCATAATTTTCTATATTTTCTGGGTGTTGTGGTACCTCAGTTGTGTGTGATTTTCATAACACAAGTTCATTAGCTACTTACTTTGGGATCAGAGCAATGTATGGATTGTGGTCCAATATTTATAAAAAGTTGTGAACTATTTTAAGGGGCGCTCCAGTAATCATTTTATGATATATCACTAGGGTGGTGTTCGCTTTTAATGTGGCAATTATTAAAAAATATATATGAATATGAAGTCGGTTGAAAATATCGAACATACCAACTTAATGTAAAACTTAAATTATTTCTTGACACAAAATATTCGTAAATACGCATTATGTGTGTTACACGACGATTCCTGGGGCCCTATTTTTGAATCACTCGCTTCGAAATGGCGAGTGATTTTCGTTCGACAACGAGTTTTTTTCTATGACTTTTAATTCATCTTCGAACGAAAATCACTCGCCATCTTGAAGCGAGTGATTGAAAAATAGAGCTCCAGGGCCCTATTTTTGAATCACTCGCTTCGAAATGGCGAGTGATTTTCGTTCGACAACGAGTTTTTTTCTATGACTTTTAATTCATCTTCGAACGAAAATCACTCGCCATCTTGAAGCGAGTGATTGAAAAATAGAGCTCCTGATCCAAGTCTGCCCCACATATTTACTTAGTTCTGTAATGGTATACTTCAGCACTAAACCACATACTCACTGAGGGTGTGTTATGTTACCCCATTGTATTCACTAAATTACACATTCTCTTCGTCATAATATGTTCAATACATTACAATTCATATGCCTATCAGATTTGAAATATTATGATTAACGTAAATGTCGGAAGTGTCCACCATGTTGAATGTCATTCGGCTATGATATAAGAATAACTTGGATTAATCTTTAAGTGATTTAATTATTGGAATTGTATTTAATTAATTGTATATTAATTATTTAAAGATTATTGGGACACTTATTAGGTTTTAATATCTGCCGTATAACAAATGTTCATTTTGGCGCCAAAAGGAAGTTGACTCTGATTTGTTGGTGGAAGTTAGATTTATTTCAAATATTGTAACTATTAAAATAATAATCTAAAAGGCTAACTAAATTTAGTAATTAATAACTAAATAATTAATGAATTAACATATTTAATTAGCAGATTGTTTATCCCTACAACTAAATATTTTAGTAAATGTTCGGATATGGAAACGGATGTCGTCCCCACTATTTTTTACTGTTGTTTAGGGTTTTGATTTGTATAAAAGCGAGCTTCATGCCAGAAGCCTCTATATGTTCTTACTCTTACTTTGTGCCCTATCTTTGTGCTAGTTTGTTGGAATAAAACTACTGGAGCAGAACCTGGAGATTTGTACTACGTGTTTATTATTCAAGCGACCCACACGCGGTCACATGTGTTATTCTGCCTTTACGTAAATAAAAGTTGGATAATATATTCCATTTGAACTAATTTACCTCTGAAATGATTGGGGTTATTTCGCTGTGATTAACAACAGTCCACAATCAATCACCGATCAAGTCACCATGTTTCAGAAGCACTATTTCTCCAAAATATACACAACTCCACTTGAAATTTTGAAAAATTTCGTAAAAGTAATTTTCAGCGAGCCTTCATAGGGCGCATAACTGTTTGACAGCCACCAAAAATAGTTCTGCTACATCGCATCGCGCATCTCTTTTTATCACACAAATTTCTGCTACTGACATCTCTCTCTTGTCGTTCTATCCAATTTTGGCTTATTTGTCATAGAACTTGACATTTTCATTTACTACAACGAGTTAGCGATTTAGCTATAATAATAATAAAAGTCCCCTAGTCGATTTAGACTACGGTGGCCAGTCACAACGACTAACCGACTGCGCGGGACATATAATAGTGCACAAGTGTGTGCGCAAACACAGGTACACTCTCTATTTCTCTCACTCTCATAGCCCAACGGGACAGCAAGCTGACACGACCGGACAGAGATCAGGAGCTCTATTTTTGAATCACTCGCTTCAATATGGCGTGATTTTCGTTCGAAGATGAATTAAAAGTCATAGAAAAAAACTCGTTGTCGAACGAAAATCACTCGCCATTTCGAAGCGAGTGATTCAAAAATAGAGGCCCAGGCGCAGGACCAACGGCTTTACGGGGTGAAACACCGCCAATTAGCTATACATTGATTAGGAAAGGATTATAACTTTGATTAACTATATCTCTGAGTCGAATCACTTGATTTTTTGCTACAAGAGGTATTACAGGCCAAATGCGACCTTCTTACCTTAGCGACAACGAATGGATCGTTAAAAGATAAATATTCGAACAAAATATTTCATGCTAGTCATCGTAACGGACAAGTCAATATAAATTCAATTAATTACACACTCAATTGAAAAACATGATTAATCTTGGTACGATTATTTTAGTCAGCTTCTCACAATCAAGCACAATAAAACGCCAATGAATTTCCTAACGCATTTCTACAAAGGTATAATATTTTTTTCTCTACTCAGATCAATTGTGTGTCAGAATTCAAATAAAAATGAAAAGATTAATTTAATAAAAAAGCTAATGCATGTCATGAATGCAAGAGAAATGCAGAAGCAGCAACTATTGCATGTAAAACAAAACATCAATAGTATTGGTAAAACAGGTGTCGCGGACTTATTTAACAAAGCAGTTCTAGTAAGGAGATATGTACCTCACGGGTATCCTTTACTCGATTATGAGTACGACGAAAAGACGCATACTTTGTATAGGCCTTTATTAAGATTGCATAAAAGAAAACCAAGGGTTCATTTCAGAGAAGACAGCGAGGCTAACTTGGTTGATAGACCAGCAAAATCCCTGTATGAAACTTTAAGAAATGGTGTTTATAAAGAAGATTTACCTAAATTGCAATCAAGAAAAGTTACGTTTCGCTCCATTTTGGATGACGTCGCCACGTACATTGGCAAAACACAGTCAGCGTCAGAAATGAGAAGGCTAAAGTACGCAGTCTTGAACCTTCTAGAAAACTATCCTAAGAAATTCTTAAGACACAGATTCCAGAGGGTATCTGAAGAAAAGCCACCAGATCATCAGTATTTGAATGAATACGAGTTTGAGAAAGACAAGGAGAGAAAAAAGCAGAAAAAGCATACGCTCCCTGAATACCCATTTTGGAACTATTGGACGGTGAGATATTAATGCTTACTACATATATATTTTTGCGTAATATCAGTTAAAATGGTCATACGATTCGATCAGCATGCACAAAGATTTTCGGTATGAAATATGACTTCGTGACTCTCGTCAGCTGATTATATTCCCGAAAGGCCTGTTTCACAATTAAAAAGTTAATTAGCTATAATTTTCAACATTTCATTTTTATGTATTGTAAATTCGAAAACCATACGTGGGACACTCAGAAAGCGGTGCGACCCTAAAAAAATCTTGAGATACATATATTTTTAATAAATCTTAACAAAGTACTCTCCACCAGCCTCCATACATGCCTCTTCATTCATGTGTCTGAACCAGTTTTCAAAATACTTTTTCCAGTCAACCGCAGACACCTCGTTTACAGCCTGCTCGAACGCAGCCAGCGCATCTTCCGGCGAAGAAAATTGTATCCCTTTGAGCAGATTTTTATTTTTGGAAATAAAAAGAAGTCACACGGTGCTAGATCAAAGCTGTAAGGAGGGTGACCCAGGAGTTTGACTAGCGTGCTGTCTAGGAAGTCCGTTTTGAGCGCGGTGTGTGCAGGTGCATTGTCGTGGTGGAGCAGTAGTCCGCGGAGCCCAGCATTTGGTCGCTTCTAGCTCACAACAGAGAAAACTTCTGGTAGTATACCATTCGGCATTGATGCTTCTTTGATCTCCTAAGGGAATTGACCAAGTGACCAGTCAAATTAAAAAAGCTGGTGATCAAAATCCTCCTCCCGCTCCGAGATCGCTTCACTTTGTTAAGCATTAGTTCATTTTGAAACACCCAAACTGTCGTCATGTGCTTGGTTTCTGGATCGTATTGATAAATCCAGGAATCATCAACTGTAACGATGCCGTAAACACCTAGACGAGCCTGCTTCAAACTTGTTCAGCATATCACGGCACCATTTCGCCCGGGCCGGCTTCTGAGCGTGACCTCCTCACGCGAAGATGCCCGTGTAGAATATTGAGACCGCTTCCCGATCCAATTTTCAATATCTCCTGATATGTAATTCGCCTATTACTCGTATCTTGGAGTAATTTTTTCACTGCTAGCACGTTTTCTTCCGTAATAGCCGTCGAAGGGCGACCACTTCGTTCTTCATCCCCTAAGGTTGATCGAACGCACCTGAATTCGATATACCAACGATATACGGTGGCCTAGGAGGGGCATTCATCGATAAATACCATTTGAAGTATATCGAATGATTCTTCCGGATTCAGGCGACACTTGAAATCTTAAAAAATCATAGCTCTAAAATGTTCCCGGCGCAGATTCATTTTTCAGACACGAAAATTTGAATAGAGGCTACTTTTTTGGAGAGTACCTACTTTGAAATTTATTTAATAAAAATATACGTACCTATAAAACATTTTTAGAGTAGCACAACTTTCTGTGATCCCACGTATGTAGGTAATGTGCAATAAAGTATTTCTATCTGTCTATCTAAAGAATTTCGTATAAGATATCTGGCAGATAACACTAACCGGAATTTACCTGGATATTGTGGAACAGCCTGAATTTTACAGCCTTGTCAGCAGATCGTGAGACATGCTGGTGTGAGCGAAGAAAATGCTCATTGTCACTACGTGAGTTTGAAAGTGCTCAAAGATGGCCGTTTATCGCCAGGTTACTATAGTCAGTTTGTTATAAACTGAGTCGTCGTTTCCCTATATCTATCTCGCTCGCACTTACCGATGAAGCGTGGCGTAGAAGAGACAAGAATATGCAATTGCTGTCTCTACTGACATTATGGCATTACGACGCAGTTGCTAACGCGCTAAAAATAACGATTCTTCGTACTCGTTAAAATATCTGACGAGTTCTCAAGCATGAAAGGTACATTAAGTTTTAGCACAAGCTTATAATATACGAAAATTTCACTTCTTAGGTTATTTTTATAAAAATAAAAAATAAATTACTGCCGTATGCTGGGATTTTGGATGTGGGGACAACTTTAAATGTATGAAACGCGTAGCCTATTTTAGAAGCAAAAAAAAATCTATGATTCTACGGAGCAATCAAAACGTATTTTTTTTTTACTTTTCGCTGTGATAAGATCGATATATACAGCGTGTTCATACATTTAAATTTGACCCCATATCCAAAACCCCACCATATGGCAGTATTTTTTTTAAATTATGTTTATAAAAATAACCGAAGTCATGAAATTTACGGCGGTTTGATGTAATGGAAATGATGGAAAAGGTGTGATGTAAATAATTCCAACTTTTTAATTGCCGTAAGGAGAATGTTTTTTACAGTTAAGAAAAACACTATAATTGATCAGTTATCGAGCGGGATGAAAAATGATTAAATTACTAAAATGGCTATTAAAAAATAAGGGTTGATCGTAGAAGTGTGAAAATTGAGGATTTTATGTATTTTGTATGTTGTATCATAAAAAAATAGAAATTAAAAATTTTGTCAAACAAATAAAATAAAAAAATTAGGGGTGGACTACCCCTAACATTTAGGGGGATGAAAAATAGATGTTGGCCGATTCTCATAGATACCGGATAAGCACAAAAAAATTCATCAAAATCGGTCAAGCCGTTTCGGAGGAGTATGGCAACGAAAACTGTGACACGAGAATTTTATATATTAGATATCTCAAATGCCATAGACATGCGATTTGCGATTAATCGCAACAGCCGTTTGGCCTATTTTCATAAGGTACATTATAACTGGGGGTTTCCCAAGTGATAATAAACAGTTATAAAAACTGCCTTCAAGAAACTTACTAAGAAGCAAATAAACATTTGTATTCTACTTAAGAGAAACAAAATCTTTAGCATCTTAGCCGTGTGTGATGTGCTTAAATCAAAATACTTTTCAGTATGGCAAGAATATTCACGAAGATCCATGCAAAGGGAAACTGATACAATCCGGAAACATGTGCATCGAGACGCCGCCAAGGGGATGAATAAAAAAGCAATTTGTAAAATAAAATTTCTTTATTAATCTCTTAAAAACAACTACTTCTAGTTATAAAACTTGAGAGCCAGGGAATGCATTTTACACAGCCTTTTCCTTTTCAGCTCACCCCAAATGCCATAGACATGCGATTTGCGATTAATTGCAACAACCGTTTGTCCCATTTATTTCGTAGGTATATTACGACAGGGAGTTCCCCAAGTGATAATAAACAGTTATAAAAACCACCTAAAAACTTACTAAGAATCAAATATATAACGTATTTGTCTTCTATTTACGTGAAAATTTTTTTAGTCGTCGGTGCATGATGTCAAGCTTACGTAAGTACACCAACATTCTAAGCAATTTTTTTTGAAGGCAGATATTTTTTTAATTCATTATTACATTTTAGAATTTATTACCCTTATCTTGCCTTGCAACACCCCTCCACCAGTCTCATACCACCTCAGCCTTGAGGTGAGGCCTTTGCCCAGCAGTGGGATTTTTAAAGGCCAACTTAACTTATATCTCGATAACAACTGGACTGATTTGATCAAACTTACACTGTGCCCTAGGTTGGAATATACCTGATTAAACTTAAAAAATAATGACCTCGCTATGACTTTTCGTATTCGAGAAATTCTTGAACAAACATACATGCACCTTAGAAATTTTGCACACGTATTTCGAAGCCTTAATAGATCAACATAGTCAAATATTATCAAATTCCAACGATATCACATACATACATGTCGAATTGATAACCATATTTTTTTTAGTCGGGAAAAAGAACACTGATATTATTAAAATCCTAATGTGCTGTTTATGTCGCATGCCTATGGCACTTATGATGGCATCCAAGCATAGACTAATTCTAATTTACTACTTAATTTAGTTTTTAGACTATTCTCGTATAAAACAGATCTTAAATTGAGATAAGAATAGATTACTCTTAGACATAATATAAACTAAATATATACGAGTTATTTTTATGTAAAATTATATTAATAGTACAGTGTATGATATGAGAAAAGGGGCAATTATGAGTTAGTAGTATAAACCTTATTACAAGAATCATAAGGCTCAAATTCTGACGGCCATGTTTTTTTTTCAGGCTATATTTTTTTAAAGTACGATTTTCATTAGGTCCGATTCCAAAATCACTTAGCCTCTATTCGGCATTTTAAATTCCATCAAAAAATCATAGACAATGTCGAATCCTTTTAATTTGTATCTTTATACACGTAAACAATTTTGATAACCTCATAAACTTTTAATGCTTGTAGATAATGTGATATTCATAGACAACCAATTAGTAATCCATAGACAACTAAAAGTCTATAGTCAGATTGATATCAATAGACAATTTGAAATCGATGATTGATCGATGATCGAGACACTATAATATATTTAATATAACTTTGCTATTCGTACGCAATTTTGGAATCGAACCCAATGACAACTTTTTTTAAAATTATCTACGACCCTATAAGTACATAAGTGGGTGCAGTTTCTACACCACAATTGTTGTCTCTGGACGACATCAAGACGTATCCATCGTTGCCCCACAGGTTGGACCATGAGTTCTTGATCAACCAGTACTTCTGCCCCTTGAGGATCCCATAACCAACGGCCAAGACTGCGTGGTCGAGCTCGTCGATTTTGTTTTTGCTAGAGGAAAAATGTTCAAGTTTATTTCAGAACACTATTATAACTCTGATTTTTAATGAGATAGAGCAGAATGACAGCTTCGTTAAGTCCGGTTTTCTTTGCTAGTCGAATATTAACAATCTTGACACTCCTAAATAAATGATTGTTTTTTTTTTTCAAAATAAGATAGCCACAAAACTCTTAACCTTCATAGGATCTTTTTAAATTCAATAATTAACTAATTTCATTAAGTGATATTTTTTATGAATTTTAAAAAGATTGTTTATAATATTTGCCAAGCAAAGAATAGAAATGAAGCTGCTTTTAAGTTACTAGAAAACAGAAGTATTCTGATCTGATCAGTATCACATTTAGAATGATTTCGTTAAAAATGAACGTCAAGATTGTTTACAATATTTGACTAGCAAAGAAAAACGGACTTTATGATCACACTTACCATTTAGGTTCATAATACACTCCGTTAGAGTAGAAACTAAATGTCTTGTGCGAGGCGTCGATAGCAACCGATATGGGTCCGTGCTTGAAGATTGCCAGCTGCAAGATAATATGTATTATTTAGTGATCTTTTTTATTACATTTTATTAATTTAAATTTAAGGTGTCTATGGATAGGTCGTTTAAAATGACATAGTTAAAGTCTAACGTTTGATAGATAGACGCTTCCAAAGTGGTAAAATAAGCGCCCTTCTCCCCCCCCCCCCCCCCCCACCCCACCTTCAAAACTAAGCGAGAGTAAATTTTGAAAAAAGTATGTATATTTTAACAAATACTTTCAACGAAAATTGGTTTGGACGGAATCGAACGAGTTATTCTTGAGATATAGCACATTTTCGACAACCACAAACATAACTTTGTTCTTCATACAAACACTATGAAAAACAAAGTTATATTTGCTGTCAACAAAATATTGTGGTATTTTGGCTACGTGGAAGTAAGTCGATCTCTAATTCAGATAAAGTTGGCACGGAACCCTCAGTGCGCGATTCCGACTCGCACTTAGCCGGTTTTTTAATGAGGCCACCCCGATATTTCCATTGACAATAGTGACTGGGTTTGTTGCGCAGCTTCTTCGCAGCACTAGCAATTGTCCCGAAGCTGTGGTAGGGTTTATATTGGGACGTGTAAAAGTGCTCTCAATGGGCCTATTTGCATAAATAAATTATTTTGATGACTTGACTTTTTGACTTTTCAACAAATATTCTTTAATGCTTGTGGCCACACTCCACCTGATCGCCTAAGATGGGTCATATCATGACTGACTCGCATGTAAATACAAAATCGCATTGAAGGTAATATTATTTGATTATAATATTTTTTAAACCTTATTAGGTTAATATATGTCTTATTAGGTTTTTAATTCATCATTCATCATCATCATTATCAGCCACAGGAAGTCGACTGCTGAACATAGGCCTCCCCAGCCTCCCCACGGCTTTCCACAGCGACCGATCACTGGCGGACTGCATCCAGTTTGATCCTGCGATCTTTATAAGGTCGTCTGTCCATCTTGTCTGTGGAAGTCCTACGCTGGAGAGGGCTATGCTGGGTGTTTCTCTACGGGATCGAATCAGAAATGAGGAGATACGTAGAAGAACTAAGGTAACGGACATAGCCTTGAAAATCAGTAAGCTCAAGTGGCAATGGGCAGGGAACACAGCGCGAAGAACTGATGGCCGATGGGGCAGGAAAGTTCTAGATTGGAGACCCTTCGACCAAAGACGCAGCATAGGACGTCCACCGACAAGATGGACAGACGACCTTATAAAGATCGCAGGATCAAACTGGATGCAGATCGCTAGTGATCGGTCGCTGTGAAAAGCCGTGGGGGAGGCCTATGTTCAGCAGTGGACGTCCTTAGGCTGATAATGATGATGATGATGATTATTGTCTTATTACGTTTTTACTTACCCTGAGAGAATTTTCGTTGTTAGTGGTGACGTTAACCCAGCCTTTGATACTGGTCACCAGAGTCACGTTGTCAATGTGGCAGTATCCATCCTGAGGAAATTAACAAAATATTTATAAAACAATATTATACACGACTAACTAATCAACTGAAATTATACAAACATTAAAGTTTTAAAAAATTGCCAAATATACCTAAAATGAATTTCGTCGGTACTATATCGAAAAAAGGTGTTGCATACCAGTGCCTTGTTACTACTACGTATAGAGAAGCTATGAGAAGCAAAAAATGTGTCGCAAATGTGACAGCAAACTAGTGACGTTTTCCTTGAAATTTGAATTTCGAATTATGAATCTTCTATACACATGCAATACCCCTTCCTATGCGCTTATTATTTCTTTACCCAAAGGTTGTCTGAAAGAGATCGCTGTTAGCAAAGACCGCCTAAATTTAACATTTCCTGGAAACGAATTTGTAATTAAGCTATCTGATGTGCAATAAAGAGTTATCTTATCTTATGACATGAGTTGATGATTGTGTTGTCAGTTCTATACGCTAGTTTTTTTTTCCCTAAATGATTGAAGGAGGCTTTTAACGCATACACTAGATAAAGTAGTTCAATGTCACATACAGAGATCTTTGACATTCCAAATGTTTAAATATCGTTCAATCC
Organism: Pyrausta purpuralis; assembly: GCA_963924145.1. Classification (NCBI taxonomy): domain Eukaryota; kingdom Metazoa; phylum Arthropoda; class Insecta; order Lepidoptera; family Crambidae; genus Pyrausta; species Pyrausta purpuralis. The sequence goes on from OZ001666.1 coordinate 10,299,873, forward strand.
ACTTTTTTTTTTAATCCACACCCTCCCGCTTTGGCAGCGGCAAACGTCAAGACTTTGTAAGGTAGTATGCAATTTCCCGCAGCAGACGGTGTGGATGCACCATAACGATAGCTTCACGTTCAACATTGAATTGTCTTTTTTGACAAGCATATGAACAAATGTTATTTCGCTACTGGCAACACCGACCTGTCCAAGGTAGCCGCCGTAGTCCTCCTCTGTGGGCAGACCGTGCCTCATGATCCATTGGTACGCGCGGAAATCTTCGCCTCCGTCACAGCCGTTGTTGCCGAAGCTGAAAACAATAAATTATTAATTAAAACATTATTTAAATAATACCGTCATAAATCTGTTTCATAAACAGACGGATAGATGGCGCTAAGCATCACGAAACGACGTATTCATAACAGACCACAAATTTCGCAGGGTCGGACAGAGAGCACGGTAGCTCAATTGGTAAGAGCGTTTGGCCCGGTCTGCCAAAAGGTTGCTGGTTCAAGTCCCGCCCGTGCGCAAATTTTTGGTTTCTGATTTCATCTTTATGAATATAAAATATGACACCGAGTGTTAAAAACATTGTAAAACCATTAATACCGTCATATTTCAGATTTGCCCATCCAATTATTCAAAACCAATTTAATTTTACAGGGTAATCAAAAAATTATAAGATCATTTATTTTTTTTAAATTTGGTACACAAACAGATCATTGTCATTTACAGAGCCAAAAAGCCAAAATAACATTAATTAAAAAGACAAAGATCGAAAATTATGCATGCTTAATATTAAATAAAATAATGCAACACTATAACATAATATTATCTTAACTTAAATTAAATTAAGAGTACATTAATCTAAAAAATACACTCAAAAGATCAAATATCTATGCACTTAAAATAACTAATTAAAATTAAAATCTTTAAGTTTAAGCAAGACATACAAATGCTCTTGGCAAAACAATTTGGATTAAGCTATTTTCCCACTGGACTGTACCATATCATTACTGACCTAGGAACGTGTCAGGCACGAAAAGCAACACGATACGCTCTGCCTTGCCCACTGAACGGATCGACAGCGTTCTGTCTCACCGTTATATGGAGCGAGAGCGAGAGCGAGCGAGAACATATTTTGCCGGTACCTATACGCTCCGTGCATGGCACGCTACGGCGAATATATTTTACAGGACACGTTCCTAGCAAAATCATGGTTTGCTACGGTGTACTGGGCAAAGAGCTTTAATTCCATGAAGCAGTACAAAAATGTATAATTTCAGTGTAAAACATCAGTCAGATTAAATCTAAAGATCAAGATTTCCAGAGGATGTTCGAATTGTCATTTTAATGATAACTTTGCAAATTTAAATTTGGGACCCATATACTTAAAATATTGTTACATAAATTATTATAAGAATGGTCCTGTCAAAATTAGTCATGGCAATGATTGCTACTTTTTCATTTCATGAAATTATGTTTGTTTGGAATATAAAATCGCATGCGAAATTTCATTTCGAATGATTCGCAGTGTCAATTACGACGCGAGTACGCGACTAATAAATTAAATATGAATTTCACTGTAAGTAAATAATGCGATTTTCATACTGTCTCGTTACAAATTCATTACAAGATGATCACATCTTTATGCCTATGAGATAAAGTCCATATATTAAATTGATCGCTGGGCGTCTTAATTCATTTACTACGACCGCATGGAGTATAATCGTTCCTACTCGCTCGCTCGTGCTCAAGGACCAAGGACTTTGCCGCTACGTTATGATCGCGCAGAGTGCGATTTGTATATTTGGCGCAACAGAGTTAGAAAGGCAAAGGGAAGCGCTTCCTACCGACAAGGTGTTATGGCCGGGGACCAAGGTCCGATGATCACCGTCTTAATTTATTTATATGTATAAATTGCAAATTGCACTTGTAAAAAGCAACTTTGGCTGTGTAACAGACGAGGAATCGAACCCCGTGTCTTACGCAATCCGGGCGTATGCCTGTACCACTCGGCCACCGTCACATTAGCAAGCCTGTTGAATTTTGCAAGCGCTTTCTTTAACGCGTAGGCTGCGTGGCGTCATCAATGTTGCGAGATTGCTCTTACAATATCCGACGGAAATTATATTATTAAGTTTTTTTAGTGAGATAACACTATAAAAACAAAATTTTATTATTATTCATATGTAGTTAGTCCGCTCTAAATCTCTAATATCGCGGTTCAGTTTCCATACTTCGACTATAGCGCCATCTAGTCGCGTCGAGCCGAGTCAGCGTGTTGCGTTGAAATGTAGTGACAGTGGTTGCTGATAGATGTCGCAACACAGACTTTATGAAAAAAGTAGCAAGTGTCAATAATGATTTTCATTTCATATGAAAATGCATCTGCTTTTAATGAAATGTTTTATCCCTAGTCAAAATTACATATTCCTCCTGCTTCCTCTGCTCGTCGGTATCGTGCCAATACAGTTCAGTTTTGTACGCTTTTCTCACGGCGCAGTGACAGTGACAGGTCAATTCTTGTCAATGTATTATCTTATAATAATCAATTTATTTTAGATAATTTTGATCCACACAACAATATTAGTAACAAGTTTACCTTTTTCTAGAGTTAGTAACAAAATAAAAATAAAATAAAACTTGTGAGACATGAAATTAAAATTAAAATTATTATTAGGAAGAAGCTTCCGCTTAACCCCGTGCTACACGTAGCCAACGCTGAAAGCCGGGATATGTAGGTGTAACCAGTGATGTATCAGCGGGGAGTCCCAACGGTCAGTCAACATATAGTCAGTTATAACGCAAGTTTTTTACAATATTGCACAACAGATAGGTCTCAATTTAAAGTAACTCACCCCCAAGAACAGTCGATGAGGGCTTGCTGACTGAGCCTGACAAGATGGCCGCCGTTGTGCAGGAACAGCGCCCCTTCCACCGCGCCCACCGTCCCGAACGACCAGCAGGACCCGCAGACTGACTGGTCTGTTTGGTGGAAGAAAAATATGTTTACTACTAGGGGACCCAGCGAACTTTGTTTCGCTCCCAGCCCCGTCCCGCCCCGTCGAGACCCGTGATTTTAAAAGTTAAGCATTCCCAGCGAATTTTGTTTCGCCCTTAAATTACTAAAATGGCTATAATTTTTTTTTGGGTTGTACGTATTTTCTAATGCTACATTATAAAAAAATATAAACAAAATATTTCGTCCAAGTTTTTTTTTTAATTTAAGAGTTAACAACCCTTATCACTAGGGGTATGAAAAATAGATGTTGGCCGATTCTCAGACCTACTCAATATGCTCACAAAATTTCGTAAGAAACGGTCAAGCCGTTTCGGAGGAGTACGGGAACGAACATTTACACGAGAATTTAAAACACTTCTGGACATATCTATTGGCCCACCTTGTATTTTCAGTTTCGTTTGGTCCTAGCTAAAATTTTATAGTTTTGAACCTGGCGCATTCACAATTTCATTCAATAGTCTTTATTTGAATTTCGAACACAGAATTTAAAGAAACAAAAGACAATTTGGAGCCTGTTTGTTGATATCAAACAATCGAATACTAAGAAAACTTGGTTTTATTGGTTTACTTGGATTTAATTCTTGAAAAAGTGATTGTTATCTTTGGTTTTGCAACAAACATTACTTATTCTTAACATTAAGGTGATATTCTATCAATAATCTATGGATACTTCACCTGAAGTCGCTGCCCAAGCTGTGGCATTTATTCAGGCCGGACACAGCCAAAGAAACGTGAGTGCTTAACTTAATTTAAGTCGATCTGCGGTCCGAAATGTTTATCGGAGGTACCTAAATACTGGCGGCTTTGTTCGTCAACAAGGAAGACCACGATCTCGGGTCACAACTAAAAGGCAGGATCGATTCATCGTGACGACCAGCTTGAGAAATCGCCACCTTACCTCCATTGAAATACAAAACCAACTTCGCGACTTCCACGGAGTATCTGTGAGCGCTCGAACTGTTCGGAGAAGGTTAAAAGAACGCGATATGGTACCACACAAGCCAGCTAATGCGCCCAAACTAACGCGAGCCCACCGAACAGCGCGCCTTCATTTCGCACGCAGTCATTTAAATTGCCCACAGCAAGATTGGAGTCGTGTACTCTTTTCTGATGACTCTAAAATTGTGTTACATGGCAATGATGGAAGGAAAAAGGTCTACCGATGTAAGGGAGAGCGTTTCGCACAATACTGCTTTGATGGTTGCTTATGGCGGTGGCTCGTGGACTGTCTGGGGCGTTTTATCCGCGAGCGGCAAAACTCAACTTGAGGTTGTTACAGGTCCACGGTTGCCAACATTAAATGTTGGAAGGTACATTCGTGAGTGCTTAGAATCTCACGTGATACCATACGCGGACTATGTGGGCCCAAATTTCCTTTTTATGCATGATAAGGCAAGAGCCCATGCGGCCGGCATCGTCAGGGAATATCTTCGGGATGTGAACATCACAGTTATGGACTGGCCAGCCAGAAGCCCAGACATGAACCCCATTGAGCACATGTGGGACGAGCTAAAAATATGTGTAAGGGCTCGTCAGCCAGTTGCCCAGACGATGCAGGAGTTGAAAACTGCCATAGAAGTCACTTCAAGTCAAACTTCATAGAGCGGTTAATAAACTCTATGCCTAATCGTATGAGAGCTGTGGTAGATGCCCATGGAGGCAACACGCGTTATTAAATTAAACCTTTATTTGATAAAACATGTTTTTTATTCAAAAATCAATTGCCTTTAACAAGGCGCATATCCGACTTGTTAGGCGTAGCTCCATGTCGTATGGTATTCTGAATTCAAATTTAAAACAATATGATCGAAAAAGATGGTAAAATGTATCAGGTTTAAAACTGCATCAACAGTTTTTGTTCAATCTAGCAATCATATTTCGGAAGAAGCCATCGAAACCTAAACTCTAACGTGGGCCAATAGATGTATCCAGAAGTGTATATAAGATCGGGACCGCGCGCGATGAAAGCGCCACAAACTATTAGCGGACGTTGAAATGACAAATGGCTGGCTGTCATTACAAAAAGTAATTAACCCAAAGTTATATTATTTAAATATCTTATTATTATTATTATTTTTCATTATTTAATTTGGGGTTTTTATCCACACGGATACGCCTGTCCCATTGTATCTTCGCTATTAACAGATTTGGTTAGGAACACATGTAAATATACATAATACTGCTTGGATAGCAAGAAAAAATATCAATAACTATAAGGTAGATGCTTAGTTACTAAATACTTAGCATAGGTATCAACGTATGGGAATCACTGTTCTGTCAGTTTTCCTAATTTACATATTTTTTAAGCTGCTTCTGACTTCCGTTCTGCTAGAATTTATTATAATTTTATTATATTTAATTACGTTAATCTTGAGTTTGGATTTTTACTTCTTAATAAAATATAATGCACGGCTACTTAAATTGATAGAGAAAAGGTGTTCGAAGTCCGCAAACGTTGTTTTTTTTTTCTGGTCACTGCAAACGCTGTCATCGATTTTGGTTCTCTCACCAAATACTTCGCACAGAACGAATCATAAACGTACACAATACTGCGTAAAATGTTCTTACGCATTTTTTCCCCTAAGTTTAACATAGGCAAAAACGGGACCTTTATGGTTTCGTCAAGTCTGTCCGTCTGTCCGTTACACTTTATAAATTGAGATTAACACTTTATTCTGAAACTATTAGCATTACACAGGAGAAACTTAGTAGGTAGGTGTATCTTGTTAACCGCTTTATGATTCCCGTACAAAAAAATAATATAAAAAATAACAAAAAGACGCCACGATGCTAGCCATCATGGCCCTTAAGGCGGCAATGACATCTATAGTACCTTTCACGGGAGTGACGGCGCCGAACAGCCTCCAGTCGAACTCGGAAGGTAGTTTGTCACTCTCTTCCTCCACTACGGAATCCGTGTACGGGAATGGCAATCCTGTAACCGGTAAAATATAATTGATTAAGGCCCGACTTTACCAACGTCAGATAAGAAATATTTGGCGAATATAATACAAAATGTCTAATTCGATAACGTCACCTGTTTCTCAGCAATCTATCTATATATATATAAAAATGAATTGCTGTTCGTTAGTCTCACTAAAACTCGAGAACGGCTGAACGGATTTATCTTATCTTAGTCTTGAAATGTTCGTGGAGGTCTATGGAAGGTTTAAAAGGTGAGAACATGACTATTTTTTTTTGTAAATATCGTCGATTCCGGTTCCCCCACCACCTACTTCGCACCCAGCTCATAACATGACTATTTTTTTTAAAAATATCATCGATTCGGGTTCCCCCCACCCCCAACCCACCATCTACTTCGCACACAGCTCATAACATGACTTTTTTTTTAATGCCATCGATTCTAGTTACCCCACCACTTCGCACACAGCGCATAACATGACTATTTTTTTTTAATATCTCTGTTGTTAGTATTAAAAATACTTACCCATGTTCTGTCCGCTGTATCGGCGGCCGCGCAGAGCTGCCAGTTCGTCATCCGTGCGGTCGGCTAGATGGTTAACTGCTACTGTAAACGTCCGGAACGCGCGATTCGTTGAATGAATGAACCTGGACAAATATATGAGATATACGATTGAATTAATAGCGCAGCGTCATCACTTTCAAGTTGAATTAATTCTGTAATAACTAGTTACCGGATAATCGGATGCATATTTACCTAAATATCATTTTTGCTGAGATATTATGGTGACTTCTTTAAAACATATTTTTTAATATAAATACCGAAAATTATAGGACCTGGACATAATATACAAATACAAGATGTATCATCTTGTAGAGATTGCAGGATCACACTAAATACAGAACGCTTACAACCGGTTGCAACGAACAAAGAAAACTGACTAGCTTAAAATAACGAGTATTATGTCTTTAATTTTATTTTAATAAAACTTACTTACCCTAAGTTGGAGTATTAAAAAGAAACATCACGTTTTTTTCACATTTTGAAATTTAGGATACTTGTTTGGAAGCTTTACCCATATACAGGGTGTCCCTAAAACAATGGATAACCCTGTAAGTATGGATAGGCTTCATTATGGCCTCCTTGTTCTCAAATTTTGACCTTAGTAAAAATATCGTGGTTTACGAGATATTTAAATTTTGTTTTTTTTTTTCAAAAAAATTACGTGCGTTTAGTTTTTATAGTGCCATTTTTACAAATCGAGAGGTTTTTAAATGAAGTTTTTTTTAAATTCACAATGGATAGTTCAGTTATCGAAATCAAAGATTAAAATTGGACAAATCTAAACTGTAAGTGCTTAAAAAAATTAAGACACAAAAAAAATAGAGTATAAATTTATTTTTATTCATGTTTGATAAGCTACTGTGTCAAAAAAAATTACGACACTCATCATGCCCATCATCTTAAAAACTTGCTTAGTTATTCTAGATTCTAAAAAGGTATCATATCGCCATAGTATTCACAATTTTTTAATAAAATTTTGTGGACCGATGAATCCTCATGCCGGAAAGATGGCTATTTAAACATACACAACTTACACTGCTGGAAGCTAGAAAATCCATTTAACATGAGGGAACATCGATCCCAGATACAGTTTAAAATCAACCTGTGGACTGGGATTATTGATGGCCAGGTGATCGGGCCTTATGAGCTTCCAGCCACTCTTAATGGTGAAATTTACCTGGATTTTCTTCAAATTGAATTATCTGGCCTTTAAGGAGATGTTTCATTAGAAATAAGGCGGAGCATGTGGCTGCAGAACGATGGGTACCCAGCTCATTACGCAACAAGAGTGAGAACATACCTAAATGAAAATTTTCTACACAGATGGATAGGCCGGCTTGGGCCTATTTTATGGCCGCCAAGATCACCAGATCTAAATCCCTTGTTTTATTTATTTATTGGGGGTGTCTAAAAGACCTCGACTACGCAAAGCCAGTATCAACTATTGCAGAGTTGCGGCATTGAATTCAAAACGCAGCTGCTTACATAAAGACGTCAGGATACGCGCGTTGCATTAAACTTTCTTTTATAAAAAGATGTAGGGCGTGTATTAGAGCGCGAGGACGTCAATTTGAACATTTTTTATAAATAAATGATTGAAAATTAATGTTGTATCATTTTAAATTCCTTTTTCATTTCCTATGAATGATAAATAATTTGCTATCATTCAGTTTTTTCACTTGCAAGAAATATCTCATGCCAATATTGAAATAACAATTAATTACTGCAGAGTTCTGTGAAATGTTCCATTTGCTATACAAGTAGCCATTAAATTTAAGGAATACAGCATATTTAAGCTTATGATACCTTTTTAGAATCTAGAATAGCTAAACAAGTTTTTAAGATGATGGGCACGATGAGTGTCATACATTTTTTTGACACCGTAGCTTATCAATCATGAATAAAAATAAATTTTAACTCTATTTTTTTTGTGCCTGATTTTTTTAAGCACTTACAGTTTAGATTTGCCCAATTTTAATCTTTGATTTTGATAACTCAACTATCCATTGTGAAATTAAAAAAAACTACTTTGAAAAACCTCTCGATTTGTAAAAATTACACTATAAAAACTAAACGCATGTATTTTTTTTGAAAAAAAAAACAAAATAATAATTATCTCGTAAACCACGATATTTTTACTAAGGTCAAAATTTGAGAACAAGGAGGCCATAATGAAGCCTATCCATATTTACAGGGTTATCCATTGTTTTAGGGACATCTTGTATTACAAAATTCCAACGATATTGCATACATACACATTGAATTTAAACCTCCTTTTTTTTAAAACGGTAAAAACTATGTGGAGGCCTATGCTCAGTAGTGGATGTTCTAATAATGATTCATCATCATTACATGATCATAAAGACATGATGGTAAAGTCAGTTTTTCTTTGCTAGTCGAATGATGTAAACAATATTTTCATAACTTATAAAATAATATCAGTGAATTAAATTCATTAACTATTTCATTTAAAAATATCTCAGTAACAAACGATGATTTACTTATGTGGTGGGTGTTTTTTTTTCCGGAATTTCAAGATTTTTTACAATATTCGACAATCAAAAAGCAACGGACTTTAGCTAATTTCTTACTTACCTTAAGTTCTGTCTGAAGATGTTCAATCGCTTGGCGTGCTCGACTTCGCTGGCGTATTGTTTGTTGTGTTTGTTTTTGAATCTGAAACGAATTCAAACAGTATTTTATTACCATTACAAATTACATTGAAAAAAGTGTACAGTAAAAAGTGAAGTTAGCTTGTAACGTCCTACTACTGGGCAAAGGCCTTACCTCAACTATGAGATAGTTCGAGCCATACTCCACCACGCGGGCTCAGTGCGGGTTGGTGGAGGGGTGTTTGCAAGGAAAGCGACTAACTCTGCTGTCAGATGTTATCAAGCCGATGTTATAAGGCCTCTGACTAGGCTTAACGACTAATATCAACCGATATTAGTATCTTCCGAAGCACGGAGATGCTCGTGATATACGACACTTAAATGGTCAGAATGGTCACCAATCCAAACGCTTCAACACCCGAGCGGTCGCATTAGGCCGCATAACAATAGAATTTCTATTGTGTCTCGTTCACATACGCTTGAGGGAGATCGCTACTACTTATATTTTTAAGGCAGCATTGAAAGCTGATCAGTTTTTTAAGGTATTTATAGAGACATTTGCAATCAGCCTTGCGTTTCTCTTTACATTGCAAAAAGTTAAAACTGGAAAGTGTTCAGCTCAGCTTTCTCCTAAACAGTCGCTTGTATCGACTTCACCGTCATCTTACCACTTTAAAGACCAAAATAGTTTGCACCTCGCGTCGTCTTTTGTAATAAGTGACACCCGTTTTGTGTCCTGTGTGTAAGCGATTTTCATTTGAACGTGGTAAGGCGGAAGTGGCCACTATCGCACGTTGCAAACCTGGTAAGGCTGCACTGTCCACGACTATAATATATTTAATATATCCTTTTATCCTTTGGATATTCCCACACTTCGCCATCTAGTCCCAAAGTAAGCTACTCAAAGCTTATGTTATGGGTGCCAGACAACGGATATAATACTTAAATCCTTTTTTGTTTGTAAATACATACATGATATACATAGAAAACACCCAGACTAATACAAACAGACATGTTCATGCACACAAATGTTTATATTGTGCGGGTATCGAACCCGCAACCCGCTGCGTAGTAGGCGATTTCTCGACCACTACACCAGACGGGTCGTCGACTATACATTGCATACCTGGTGAACTCATCATGCAGGTGCTCCTCAGTCGCCGGGTGTACGAACTCCTTCATCGGATTGAATGTGGCGTAATGACGAGCGCCTGGGCCGGGGAACGACGTGCATTGAAGACCTGTGACAATTTAATAAACATCAGTATGTAATAAGTATTAGATATTATTACCTTATTAACAGACTAGTAAATATTGTGGCGCAGCGGTAAGAGGGTCGCACTTTAAAGCGACGGCTGCGCCAGAGGTCCCGGGTTTACTCTTCGGGTAAGGGGTGCGATCGTGTAAAGCAATCGTATTCATTTGACAGTTCAAAACGTACGGTATGGTCTGTCAACTGGCAAAGAACAATGGGTTTGACCGATCATATCGTACGTTATGAACTGTCAAATGAATACGATTGCTTTACACAATTCCAGCTCTGGTCAAATTTATATAGCTGAGTTTTTCTGGTCATAAATTCTTAGGTAGGCCGGAGTGAGGAAGTTGGCGGTGTTTTACCCCCGTGCCTCGGAAAAACACGTTGCGCCGTTGGTCCTGCGCCTGATCTCTCTCCGGTCGTGTCAGATTGCTGTCCCTAAGGGCTATGAGAGGGAAAGGAATAAGAGTGCACCTGTATTTGCGCACACACTTGTGCGCGATAATATGTCCCGCGCAGTCGGTTAGTCGTTGTGACTGGCTACCGTAGTCGGAATCGGCTAGGGGGACTATTATTATTGGTACGAATATACGCATAACTTAGTTATTAGCTACGACACGTTAGGTGCAGTGGTTAGCGCTCCTTTACCGTTACCATAAGTTTACTCGCTAGCGCGACGACAGGTTTTACTCGCTAGCGACTTTTTTTTTTATTTCGGTCGCTTCCCTAAGCAATCTTGGTATGTAATTTTCTTTTTTTATAAAAAAAATAAAATTATCCATGGAATGAAACTAGAACTATAGAGATTGACAAATTCTAATCGGTTTAAAATCGTGTATGTCCAAATAATCGATATCGCTGTTATAATCAATCACTATATTTATCTATGAAAACCGCATGAAAAATAAAATCGCTATAGACAAATAAGCTATATTTATTTAAATGAATATGGTGTATCCTACTTGTCAATGTTTTACTACTGATTTCCAACTTGTTTCGACATAATTATCCGTCAAAAAGCTTAAAAAATTTATGTTACCTATAGGCCCTGAGCCTAGAAAATTATTTAAATACACACAAATTATGATACATTTAATTACAACGAAAAAAGTCAAACACTAATCAATTACTTTGACCGATAAATATCGGTTCAATTCTTTTGGATTACATCACTCAAAATGTCGAAACGACAACGCCTCAGCGATCATCATAAAATAAATGGACTATAATTTAAAATCAGACTATAGTAAGGTGTAAATATTTTTTTTGTTTATGTTGGCTGCACTTACTGGAATCGACCTCGAACACGTTGGGATCGATGTCGTCGATGTCGTAGTCGTCGTACTCGAGATAGTAGTGGTCGTAGTGAGACCCCAGGAGCGAGTTGAAGCCTTTCATCTCGTACCTGAAGGAAGAAATGTTTATTTTACGCATTCCCGACAACAGGACTTACTAAAGACAGCACTTTATAAGGTCCTAGCGGTCCGCCGCGGCTTCGAACGCGCGTTTTGGGTTTGCTCCGTCCCCTTCCGTCTCAGCGTGATGTGCTATAGCCTAAAGCCTTCCTCGATAAATAAGCTATAAAACACTTTTTTTTTAATCGTGGTAGTAGTTTCTGCGATTCATCATCATCATCATCATCATCATCATCATCATCTTTCTCAGCCAAAGGACGTCCACTGCTGAACATAGGCCTCCCCCTTCTTTCCGGCTTTCCACAGCGACCGATCACTAGCGGTCTGCATCCAGTTTGATCCTGCGATCTTTTAAGGTCGTCTATCCATCTTGTTGGTGGACGTCCTACGCTACGTATTTGGTCGAAGGGTCTCCGATCTAGAACTTTCCTGCCCCAACGGCCATCAGTTCTTCGCGTTATGTGCCCTGCCCATTGCCACTTGAGCTTACTGACTCTCAAGGCTATGTCCGTTACCTTAGTTCTTCTACGTATCTCCTCATTTCTAATTCGATAACGTAGAGAAACACCCAGCATAGCCATCTCCATCAATCGTTGTGTGATTTTGAGCTTCTTTATGAGTTTCTGAGATTAGCGTGTTCAAACCAACTCTTCAGCTTTGTAATATTAATATAGATTTTTTGGCAACAAAATATTAAAGCAGTAATATTAGTGAAGTACTCACATTAATAGATATTATTATCATTATTTAGTTCTAAGCGATAACAACAAATTGTTTGCGAACAAGCACTTGAGGGAATAATCTAGAATCCTAGAGTTACGTTTGCCGTTTCAATGTTTTTGTCAGAAAGTTCTAGACTGGAGACGCTTTAACCAAAGACGCAGCGTAGGACATCCACTGATAAGGACAGACGACCTTTAAAGATCGATCAAACTGGATGCAGACCGATTGTCAGTCGTTTTTGACGGCCGCAGGGGAGGGTTAATGTTCAGCAGTGGACGTCCTTTGGCTGATAATGATGATAAAGTTTGTAAACGGGGCTAAGCTGCGGCTCAAAATAAAACTTCCTTTTTTTACTTGATTCAGGCTCGGTTCCACCATCAAACTAACTATAACAGTCAGTCATTTTATTTGTTTAAAGTCTGACAGCTATTCAACGCTTAACAACGATCAAAAAATAACGTGCAAGTGCACAATGGATACTTACTATTACAGGAGGCCAATAATATGAGGTAAACAGAGTAATAAATCACTTTTACCACTTATTATAACGAGAGCTTTTCTTTCTTTTTCCAATATTTATATTTTATTTATTAGAGCTGGGCCGACTAGCCGGCGACTTCTATAGTCGGCCCATCACTAATGTTTAATATAGTAAACGCAAGCAGGTGGGGCAATAAAACGTGCAAAAGAGAAAGCGCACAAAAATTTCTATTTTGCACTTGCACTGTTTATGGGTGACGTCACACAGACACAGAGATGCGAGTTGTTTGTTACTTGCGTTTATCGATAAAAATACGTTTAAAACTGGGGTTTTGCATGTATATTGTACTATCGATGGAACAGTATATTAGGCGTCCTCGTTTCAAAAGTGATTTATAGCACAGACTGCCGCGAGTGTTTTGGTTTAGTATTAGTTGAAATGAAAGACTACGGATTTATTTCGCGCACATTTCTATTAAAACTATATACCTCACGTTTCGAATGCATTACAGCATCCGTATTAAAGTATTATTGGATACTCATCACATACATTGCTCTGATCCCAAAGTAAGTAGCTAATGCACTTGTGTTATGGAAATCAGACACAACGGTGGTACCACAACACCTAGACCCGAGACAATAGAAAATTTCAATTTCTATATTGACCGGACCGGGAATCGAACCCGGGATCTCGGAGCGGCGACGCCTTGAAACCAGCGTGCTTGCCACTACACCACAGTTGACAAGTGGAGACACGCTGTCTTGCCTGTGATTATGCTGTAGTGTAAAGCATTCGAATAAAATTTGCGCGAAATAAATCCGTAGTCTTTCATTTCAATGAGTAGTATTCGTGGAAACTTCAGAACCAAATATATGATTTTGAGTTACTTACCTGACAGGAATAGGAATGGAGTCGCCTCTCAGAGTTTTCTTGTACTTCACCCACATGGTGTATTTGTTCACCTTGTCGCCAATGGTTGTGACCATCCGCCATTTTGATGTGTCAGAGTCTTGCATTGTCTCTGAGCCTGTTGTTTTTGACAAGAAAAGTTTTTTTAAGCTAGAATAATGATTATTTAAATAATTTATTAACAACAACCGAAATACTGTATTCGACACGCTTTGCTTCATTGTGCAAATCCAACATGGCCAAGATTGTTGGTATATAAATAATTAACTCAAAATGTTTTTTTTTCTCCTTAACAGATGGCAAATGAGTTATTTTGACATTTTTAATCGGTTTTCTTATAAATAATTTATTTTTTAATGATTAAAATCATTTCAAAGTTATTACCTATTTGTCCAAAACTACTCGACCGATTTTGGTGAAATTTACTCAGTACCCTGAGTTGATATATACCTGATTTAACTGAAGAAGAAATTATTTCGCTGTTTTCTTGTTTTCTAGAAATCCATGGACAAACATAAAAATATACAATTACGAAATTTTGCACACGTGTTAAGAAGCCTTAATATATGAAATTCTAACAATATCACATACAACACATACACATTGAATTGATTATCTTCTTTTTTAAGTGATTAAAAATAAATGGTGACAAACATACCGACATATTTGAAGTCTGTCATATCGGGCAACACAGTTTGTATCTGGATGGCCTGTTCCGAGCTGCCGTTCACTTGGAGACATGTCTGCTTATTGAGCGCCGACTCTGTTGTCACAGGGGCGATCTGTAACAAATGACAAGTTTAGAAATGCGAACTCAAGTAAATCGTTGGCAATATGAAACTACTGTACACTTAACAAACATGAACGCGAAAATGAAGCTCAGAAGTTATCTTTCGGAATTATTAACGAGATAGGAGTGAAATCTGTTTTGCTTTAAAAGTTCTATAATAAAGTCCGCGACAGCATATGTGTATCTGATATGGTTTACTCACTACAATCGTTTTTGTGTTTCTGAATTTAATATTAAATACTGTAGTACTATTATTAAAGGTGTCTTGATGCACACAGGTATTTATTCTTATCAAAATAAACATATTCATCAATCAATAAATTTGTCCTTTATTTCATTTGATTTCCATAAATATCTTAGAAGGTATGAGTTTTAAAAATAACCCGGCACCAAAATAATGCTCGCAGCTTAAGTACAGTCGCCAGCACATCAGGTTACCCACTTGTGTTGCAAACTAGCCCTTATTCCAACTGCATAAGATACCGCAGTGTTTACCATGACGTGCTGTTGTCCGTACAACACGCGCTTGCGCTAACCGCTAAGGTTTCTAGCCTCTTACTTCCAATGAAAATATGTGTTTTGCAATGATATATTTTACTCGAAATCCGTTCACGCGGGCGACATCGCGGGGGACCACTTGTTTTAAATAAATCCTTAGGATCAAAATATAATTGCGAATAAGACTAATAGTTACGGTACTCCAATCACAAAGGTTTAGGATGCACTATCAGGTTGCCATCGCCTCGCTATTTTAAGAGCCAAAACTGCATGCACCTTGCGTCGTCATTTGTTTGAAACGACGTCCATTTTTCTGTTGTGTGTGCGAGCGATTTTCTTCTTCTTCTTCTCTTTTCAAATGGGCCAAGTCGGTAGAGACCTCGACCGTAACCGTTCAAGCAACAAGATGGAACTTTTGAAGAAGCTTTTCAAAATATTCGTTGTGTTCTATCAACACAATTTGGACCTTACTAGAATAGTCATAAAAGTTATTTATTTATCACTTTTTTTCGTGTATGAATGTACATAATTATTTTGCGCATACACATTATTTTTTTTATTAATATACTGAGAGTATTGAGGTTTTCATAAATAACCATATGACACAACAATACAATGATCCAGTACACAACATTCACCATTGTAGCTACAATCCGTCCAATCACGCTAGTTGTTACAAGCGTGCATTTTCTCCGTAGTCTACACAATGGCATTCCAATTTTGTTATAACTCACTCGTACGTGAGCGATATTTGGATTAGGACAAGCGAATGACCTGATGACACCCGAGAGGAACACCTGTGTTCATACGATGAGTCATATTTCAAAATATTTTCAATTTCGTTTACAGCGAAATTGGGGATAAAATTGTGCGAATAGGTCGTGATATTCAAACAATTTACTAATCTTTTAGAAATTTAAGTTAAAATTAACACATTTTTAATACGCAGCAGACTAATTATATTGTCGTGACTGTTACGAACACCCAATCATGTATTAGTAATAAGTTTAATTATGTTTAGTTTGATTTTCTGTTAGCGCCATAGCGAGTAAGCATTGTAATTAGCTTAGGGTTCGTTTTATTTCAATAATAAGAAACCAGTTAGTTAGGAATTCCCATTTGCAAATTAGGTAGGCAGGTAGGGTAACAATTAACTAGCTAGGAAATATTAAGAAATATGTAGGTAGTTTGGTACAGGGGCGAGGGAGACCCTGTAGGATGTCTCGCTCAGGTGGAGCGAGGCCGGTAAAGCCTTCGAATTTCCTGTCCCCCATATCGCACTTTCTGAGGGTAGGTAGGAAACCCATAGAGTGGATTGTGTCGGATGGGAATTTTATGACGATTAATGTAGGTAGGTTACAAAACGTAAGAATGAATACGCAGATGTTTGTTTTGTATCCATCCTTGTTTGTAACTAATCTGTATTAGTCGATAAGTAAACCATGTATTTTTGAATAAATAAAAGGCCGTGAGTGGGCCAGTTCGTACGCGCTCTCACGGTCACCGATCTCAACAAGAAGTGTTTTATTTGGAATCTACAGTCTACTCATCGAAGGAAAAGATCGTCGGAAAATTTACTCAGCCTGTAGTCAATAGTGCCCTTATCTTATTTCAAAGTCAAATCAATCGTTGACATGCTGGGTAGAATAAACAGTTCGATTATACAACGTGTAATGTTAAATGCACAAGACACCCCAAATGATATTTGATTTAATTGACCTTATTCTAAAAGAAAAAATATTAAATTGAAAATGATTTGTGGTTTTATGTGGTGATTTAGTTTCACTGGCACTTCTGATCATTTCTTGATCTGCGGACGACGCTGTCAAGAGAAGAGTCGGTAGTTAAAATAATATCACCTAGCCGCTGCGCTGCGCTGACATTATTATTACTGAAATAAAAACACTTTACGGAATTATATCGCGCACATTTATTTAAACTTATAAACCAAATAATATTATTAATAGTCTTCGCTCATAAATAACTAACCATTGCTTGTGTAGGTACGTATTTTGGCGTGTCTGCGCACGTGTTGACTAGTCTTATTGAAAAATAGACAGGGCACCATTTCAATGAAGATTTTAAAAAAAACCGGCCAAGTGCGAGTCGGACTCGAGCACTGAGGGTTCCGTGCCAACTTTAACTGAATTAAGGAATCCACTTACTTCTACAAGTAGTATTATATTATCTGGGCTTCTATTAAGTAAAATACCACAATATTTTGTCGACTGCAAATATAACTTTGTTTTTCATAGTGTTTGTACGAAGTACAAAGTTATGTTTGCGGTTGTTGAAAATGTGCTATATCTCTAAAACGACTCGTTCGATCCCGTCCGAACCAATTTTCGTTGAAAGTATCTATTAAGATCTACATCACATATTTTTTTCAAAATTTACACTTGCTTGGTTTAGAAGTTAGAGGGGGGGGACGCCCATTTTACCACTTTGGAAGCGTCTAGCTATGAAACGGTAGACTTTAAAAGAAAATGTTTTTAGGAACCTCAATGTCATTTTAAAATAACTATCCATAAACACCCCACACGCATAGGTCTGACTAAAAAAAATTTTTGGTTTTAGTTTCATGTATGGGAGCCCCCATATGTCATTATTTTTAATTTTTTGTATAAGAATCGGTAAGCAGTTAACAGGATACATCTTCCTACCAAATTTCAAGAGTGTAATGCTTATAGTTACCGAATAAAATGGCTGTGACATACGGACGGACTGACAGACAGACAGACTGACAGACTTGACGAAACTATAAGGGTTCCGGTTTTTGCCATTCGGCTACGGAACCCTAAAAAACATTTATAAGTGGTTCAATTAGTTCTGCTATTCCAATCTAACTATTTTTAGGTTTTGCGCATTTCACGTTATATGTGGTATGAGGGATGTGTACAAGTTTCCCTGGGCACGTGCTGACTAATCTTATAAAAAAAAAACCGGTCAAGTGCGAGTCGGACTCGCGCACTGAGGGTTCCGTGCCAACTTTAACTGAATTTGGGAATCCACTTATTTCCACTTAGTAAAATCCACAATACTTTGTGGACAGCAAATATAACTTTGTTTTTCATAGTATTTGTATGAAGTACAAAGTTATGTTTGCGGTTGTTGAAAATGTGCTATATCTCAAAAACTTCTCGTTCGATTCCGTCCGAACCAATTTTCGTTGAAAGTATTTTTTAAGATCTACATTATACATTTTTTTTTTTAATTTACACTCGCTTAGTTTAGAAGTTAGATGGGGGGGGACGCCCATTTTACCACTTTGGAAGCGTCTAGCTATGAAACGTTAGACTTTAAAAGAAAATGGTTTGAGGAACCTCGGTGTCATTTTAAAAGACCTATCTATGAACACCCCACACGAATAGGTTTGACAAAAAAAGTTTTTTTTTTATTTTAGTTTCATGTATGGGAGCCCCCCCTTAAATGTCATATTTTTTTATTTTTTGTATGAGAATCGTAAAGCGGTTAACAGGATACATCTTCCTACCAAATTTCAACAGTGTGGTGCTTATAGTTACAGAATAAAATGGCTGTGACATACGGACGGACAGACAGACAGACAGACAGACTTGACGAAACTATAAGGGTTCCGTTTTTTGCCATTCGGCTACGGAACCCTAAAAAGACAGGGCAACATTTTAACGAAGATTGTAAAAAAACATTAATAATTGATTTTGCTCGTTATTCCAATCTAAATATTTTTAGGTTTTGCGCATTTAACGTTACACGTTGTACGAGGTCTGTGTACAAGTTTTATAATTTTAGGCCTCTAACTAACAAAACTCCTCTTCATACTTTTATAGTCGTATCGTCACGGACAATCAGTCACTTACTATCAGGCTCACCAGGTGGTTTACGCCAGGGCTTGGAAACCGGTATTTTTTTGAACCGGTTTAACGAAAATACAGTGTTTAATGAAAACGGTTATGTTCCTTCGAACCGGTTTTTAGACCGGTTTGGAAAAATATGGGTATTTTTCATTAACCGGTTTAACTTTTAATTCACGCAGGACAACCACCTGATCTTTGTTAAGATCTGCGAGCGGTGAGCGCATCAGACGTTTGTTTTTATTCAATAAAACGTATTTTGTTTGTATATCCTATCAGATACGTACATACAGTGTTAATTGTTCGACATATTTTTGAAAATTTTACTTATATTATTAAACAATATAATGGCCAAGGAAATAATTGTGAAGAATCTGATAATCAGTATAACCTCTTTTGAAGAATATTCGGTCAAAAAACAAGTCGTGTTGCGATCGTCGCAAGCGGCTAGGCATTAACCGGTTTATTTAGGTTCACAGTATCGCTCTTATTGGGTTCCGCTCCGGAACGGAATTTTACGATAAAACCGGTTTAACCGTTATAATACCGGTATATCTTGAACCGGTTTCAAGCCTTGGTTTACGCAAATAAACCCACTGGGGGCACTTTTACACGTCCCAATATAAACAGAATCGGTCCACTATTGTCAATGCCTCTTTTCAAAAGGTTCACAATGTTTGTAGTGCTCATGCAAGTCCATTCATTATTATCTTTTAAATAATCATCAACTTTATAATACCCTTTCGTCATTAGGGTTCTTTAATAACGGTTTTAAATTTATTAACCGGCAAGTCAACTATGTATTCTGGTAGTTTATTGAGATGGTGACGAAACGACAAATACAGAGTCTAACTGCCAAATGTCTGAATATTTATCAAAAATCCTCACCTTCACAGAAGTGCCAAACTTGGGAAAGACGGTGGGACTCATCTGGTACGTCTTGACCATGCCACCGTAGTAATCGATGCGCGACTTGCCATTCTTGCTGTCGAACCTGACAAAAGAAATAATGAATCGGTTATTGGTAACTTCACGCACGCCGCTTTCACCCCCCGCGCTCCGCCACCCCGCAGGCGAAGACTCTGTGAGTACGCTAATTTTATAAGATTCTAGATGACTTGTCAACAACACAGAAGAACAACTTTCTGCCACATAAATTATCAAAGAATGGGGTGGTAGGATAGCGACAATTTTTTAAACGACCTTTTTTCGTACATCCAAAATTTTGATTATATAAAGGTTCTTTAAAAAAAACTCTTCACAACATTCTAAAAAAGTTCAAAACTAATGGGGAAACTCGCACTCTTGTGCGTATCCTCGAAATACTACGTTGTGCATATTAGTATACGACCGATATAAAGGTGTTAGAAGGTTTGACATTCAAGAAGAAACTAACTCAATGGCTAATGTTTCATTGTTTCTATAGGGTTAAGGAATTTCTAGACTTTAAGACAAATTAAATTGGTACCATGTATTTTAAAAATTTGCACGTCTGCATGCAGGCTGAATACATTTACTTTGTTTATATTAAGACCTTATTTATAATGTATGTATTCTAGCAAATAAACATTCTGATTCTGATTCTGATACGCCGTAGTTAGTAAGCTACGAAGAGGCGAATTTTTGGCATCAGTATCGTTTGTACAACCGTTTGTTTGAGTTGGGTGTCGCTGACCAAAACAACATCCTATATAGAAAGAACAATCATCAATACCGATCGAGTCGTTTCAAACGTGTACGATTTTTATTGGTTTTTATTTTAAAAAGAAAAAACTCCCATTTACACTAATTTTAATGAGTCACTCTAAAATTTAATACTACAGGCATCAATTTATATTTTTTTATCTGGATCACTCTACAACACAGGATTTAATATTGACTATAGAAGAGGGGGACTCCTTTAATTTATTTAAACTGAATATATAGTATTTTAATTATGAAAATATTATTTGTTTCTGCTGGTTTTAGGTGATTCAATAAATATGTATAATGACTGCTATAGGTTTTGTTTACGTCACTTTTATCAGCCAGCCAGTAGTCGATAAACAGTTCTAAATAAAACATAATAATACATTTAGAACAGGATAAATTGTAGGTCATTATAATGTTAAAGTTATTTATCATTTGTTAACATTATAAATCATTTTTACGTATCAAAAATATAGGAGCGAAAAATGACTGTAATAAATTGTGCTGGATACTTTGAAATAATAGTTAAATGAACTTAAACGGAGATTCAATGTTCAGTTCTTCAGAAAGCATGTAATAGTTACAAGGCCAGCTTAGGTCAGTCGGTAAATAGACGCTTAAGAGCGTTCGCGTGACTACATACACTTGTGGTCATATGATTAAGAACGATTAGAAGTTCTAGATTTTTTTGTTGAGGAATAAGGAATAAAATAGCAAACGTTTTTGTCTCAATTTGAATTTTTTTTACCAAAGTAAAACATTTAAATAGTACTGAATCTGGACAAATAATTAAGAACGATTTATTCAACTGCCCAAGTTTTTTTTTGTTAAATACTTACATTTAAAAAATCACAACAATTTGTAGCGCCGCAAATTTTAAAAGCTTTTTCATACATTTTATCTAAAATTAATTGTTAATAGCATATGCACGACTTTTAATTACTGCTTTACACCGGTGATACATTGACTCTATAATTAGTTTACATTTCGCAACAGAAATAGGGTTCAATTCTTCTAAAAAAACGTCATAAAGCTCTCTTAAATACTCACACAGCATATTTGAGACCTTATTCTTAACTTTAAACCACAGATTATCTATTGGGTTTAGATCCGGACTGTTAGCTGCCCAGTCTAAAACAGAAACTGATTCCGCGGTAAAAAAATCTACACGGTACTGGCAGTGTGTTTAAGATCATTGTCATGCTGGAATATCAAAATAACCGGTAGAACGTTATCAGCATAAGGCAGCATTGTTTCTTCCAGTATATTTTTGTATTGGAATTGATTCATGTTGAGCTTCTATAATCTTTACAAGTCCAACACCATGTCCAGAAAAGCACCCCCAAATTTTCTCATTTCTACGACCGTGCTTTAATTAGGTCTCGTGTACTTAGGGTCGGATGCTGTATTTGGGGGACGAAATACATTTCCTTTTCTATCAAAATATACTCTGTGAATTTTTGTCTCGTCACAAAAACGGTCATTTTTTCAGTGTCGCAAAGACCAGTTTTCATACTTTCTCGCATATGCAAGCCGGGCTTCCCTGTGGCAAAGTTTCAACAAGTGTAACTTTCTTGCTATCCTCTCATGCAATTTTTTCTCCTAACAAACGTCTTCGAATAGTGCGTGCTGAGATTGCTGAAGAGTTGTTTTCACCAAAATATTATTTTCTTATCTCATTAGACCCTTTAAAAGGATTTTGTTTTGCCAGATGAACGATGTTTCGGTCATCTCAAGGAGCTGTTTTTCTATGTTTAGGTACACGAAGAACATTCGAAGTAGTTAGATACGTAGCAAAATGCTTTACGGCATAGTAAACCATCGTTTTTAACATTTCAGATGGTCGGCAATCTTTTTTAAGACCAATTCTTCCGGCGAAGTTTTATTATTACTTCCCTGGTAGATTTATCACAGCTTTTATTTTTCCCGATTATTTCTTTATAAGTAGCAATCACTTTTAATCTTTACAAATAGTCATATTAGTGCCAAAACTAAACAAACAGTGACTAAAACCACAAATCTATTCAGTGTTCTCTTTTAAAATTTGAATAAAGTTATAAACTATTTAGCGTTCTTAATTACGTGACCAGCCAGCTAATAGGAATATTATGCGATACTTTATTTAGAAGTAGGTTAAAAAGTTATTTTTTTTATTTTTAGTTGATCATGTGTTTTGATTGAATAAAGCTTTGTTAAATGAACAGATTTACGAAAGCGAGACAAATAAAAAAAATGCCTTAATTTTAAAAAATCTTACCCATATAATCAGCGTTCTTAATTATATGACCACCACTGTATATAGTGGTAACTACATATTAAGTTAAAAACGAATGTAATTTATAATGTTTCGTGAAGAAGTAAAAATTATTAAGGTGATACAAACAAAATCTGACCTTTATAGATATTTTTAAGCATTTTCATACTTGACTTAGCGGTCCCCCGGACTTTGTCCGCGCGTTTCGTGTCTGCTCCCTACCCTCCCGTCACAGCGTTATGTACCATAGCCTACACGATAAATACGAATAAGCTATCCAACACAAAATTACCTTTTACAAATTAACAAAACAAACAAAATCTTCGGCTTTATAATATTAGTATAAATTCCTGTTAACTACCTTTCATCTTGTCAAAATCTTGTCAAAAATAGAAATCAAAAGTCATGAAAACTTGCGCTTAGCTAGTTACTCATATAAGTTACCTAAGTGAATAGTATCTCTAAATAATATTGTTGATATTTATAAAAGTTATATTTATACAATAAATATTGTTTATATTTATATCAAATCAGGGTTTAAAATGGAACAAAGAACTTAACATTAATATTTACTCTGGTGAACTTTATCAAAAGGTGAAAAGGTCAACTCTCATAGATAAAAGTGCTGATATTTATAATTATACATCACTCTAGCATACATTGACATACATATACATGAAATAAATAAGTTACTTCTATCACACTGATTTGATTTAATAAGATTTTTTAATCTTTTACTCATCTTAAGAATACAACAAATGTTTCTAATCAATATCTATAAAAGGACAAAGGACTGGTATATGACTAAATGACAATGAAATTTTACTTTTACCCTAACTCTTAAATGTTTAATATTTTGAATTTTGAAACCACAACCAATGTTTAAAAACATGTAACCAACATACTAATCATGATATTATCAAATTGGTGGAAGTTTGCAATCATCCATTGTATCAAAATTGCAAGTTACTGAAACACATCAGTTAAAAACATCAACAAAAATTGCGGAAAACTCAATGACAATGGAAGTTCATAGTCCAGGGCTTACTGTTTTTTTCTCATCACTAGCCCTGACCATATTACATATTAGGTGACAAATCAAAAATATCAATATACGGTCAACAGCACGTCAAGGTAAATACTGCAGTATCTAATGTAGTTTTAAAAGGGCTAGTTTTCAATATAAGTGGGTAACCTGATGTGTATTGAGTTTCAAAATTGAAGTGAAAAATATCATATACTTTCCCCAATTCATCATATAAAAAAAACTTGACATATCTATTTCAGCACAGTTGAAAAAACTGTATTAAAGTGAAATGTAACTTACCAAGCATAAAAAGGTTCATGCAATTCAGCATATGGAATGTTGAGGAGTCCCTTCACTGTGTAAACCGGGTTCCATTGAGGAGGTGATTCTGTGTGCACAATAACAAAATATTTTTATTTCTCATAAATTTTTGTGCCAGTGGTTGGTAATAAATTAGAGAAGATTTTTCTAGATAATTCTTAATTAAATATAACTGAAATTAAAAGCTTCAATCTTCTAAATGAACCCCATTACCATTTAAACTAACAATATAACAGGAAAAATATAATAATGAACGCTTACATGAGAATATTCTTATCCCAGTAAAAATACCATACACAAGGCAAAATCTATAAGTGTCAAATATAAAACTAAAAAATGTGAATACGAAATTTTAATTATGACTTACGTTTGTCCACATATCCAAAAACAGTGGTCACAAATAAGCAGAGAACTGCGCGGGTTATCATGATGATGATTGCGACCGTCCGCGGACACCTCCTACCACAGAATGATAATGAAAATTAATAAACAATGGAACAAACATACAGTGGTGTTGGTTCAAGCGACGACGCAACGCGATTGTAAACAAGCGAGTCTCGCTGACCTGGAATTATCAGCCTGCTTACGCTTTCTTTGATGATAAATCACAGAAGTATTTAAACTATTTCCAAAAGCTCGTAAAAAATAGGGCCAACCAATGTTGCAGGTAGTTAAACATTTTTTTTGCAGACTTTTAGCACGTGCATTTTTTATGTCGCAATTAAAATGTCGACATAAGTTTAACAATTTAAATTATGTGTTAGCCTACCTATTTTCCTCTTTTCCGTACTTTAAAAATTATTGCTTATTTTCTTTTGGATTTAAAATTGGTTAATTACAAACTTACAAACAACAAAAAATATTTATCACCCAAAATTGACGTTTGCTATCAGACTTTGACAATATGTTTTTTTTAATATACAAGTGTATGTCCTGGGACGAAGCCATACCGACAATTCTGAAGTTCAATATTTAATTTACACTTATCACTAAGAAAGTAACTTCCTTTTGGTATATTTACTCTATGGCCTGCCTGGGGGGTCACAGTTAGTTTACGTCAATTTGACAGGTTAAAAAACTAGTTTCAACGCCATCTAGTGAGATAATTTGACGATTGTGCAATTTGGGACCGGACTGGTAACAATGTTCACCGATAGATGTCATTAATAAAAATCGTTCTTTATTAGTTTCGAAAAAATCAACACATTTATAATAAATTATTATTTAAGTAAGTTTTTCATTTATGTTACATCAAAATCATTTATTTGAATTAATATTTCTAATTTTGAAATAGTCATGTTGTTTTTCCACATCCCGAAAATATTATCTTTGTTTGTCATAGACTGTACTGTATTCATTCAACTGTCAAAGCTTATCTGTGTGTCAAAGTCAGATCGAAAAATATTTACAAAATAATTGGCTGCCTCGCTGCGTTTAAGCTCGTGTTGGAGTTTAATTTGTGTGTCTTCGTAATCCCGGTGTTTTCTATTCTGCCAGCGTTGAGTTGAGCTTTGGTTCCTCCTCTTAGTGTTGAATACTTACCCGGTCATATTTGCGTTGAGTGTTGAGCATACTCCTCCACAACTTGTGCGCTAGGACGCTTTATAGTTGTTTTGTGATTTATGCGATTTGGACGCTTTGTTTTGTGTTTATTACCGTGACAAATATGCCTGGTCGATGTCAACCAAATGGTAAAAACTTAGTTTTACATGTACCTAACTTAACAGTTCAATAAAATTGGTGCATGCCAAAAAACAAAAGTTAAGTACGTAAAACAAAAGTTTTACATAAAATTAGTAATTGTATGTAAAACTTTTGTTTTACCGAATTCCAAAAATTAGTCATCAGAATCGGTGATTATAAGCTATACCTATTTTCATAACTTGATCTAGTTAGGTTGTATTCGATCTGTTCTGTTATCAGTCACAATATTTTTTAAACTAAAATTACCATGATATCTAATGAGTCTCTTACACTTAGAAATAAATAGTTGAAAACTGGTGTTATATGATTTTTGCTGAAACTTGCATTTTAAAGTTATACTCAGACTGTCTTCATTACGCGGTATTTATTTAATATGCATATTTGTATAACTCACTAGGATAGTAGTTTTACTATCTTGATAACACTTTAATATGGTTAATGTCTGTTAAGGACTATTTTTTCAGAATGTAAAGAAGTGATTCAGATTTTACAGTTTTTTAAGTAGTGTTTACATGTTATTTACAGGGACACCACTTCACCGTTTTTCCAATGCAGACAAATTTCCTGAACAATTCAAAGCCTGGGTGAAAATTGAAGGTGGAAGTTTGCTATCTCCGGAAAACTTTCTGCAATACCGGAGTAAAAGAATATGTGATATTCATTTTAAACAGGAAGACCAGAATCGAAACAACCGACTAAATGCCTTGGCAGTTCCCACCTTGCATTTACCCAGTAAGTTGATTAGATGCTTATTAATACATACTTTTAACCAGCAATTCATTTTGTATTGGGGGCATAAATCAGATTTGGCTTGGTAAAATTTTTAGGAAACTTTTGTTATCTGTGTTTATAGCTACAATATCATTAGAATATGAAGGAAAATTTCACTGTCATTGACTAGGTTATAATAGCTTAGGTAGAGAATCGGTTGGTCTTGAAACAATTATTTTAATAACCAGTTCATACTTACATACATACATACTTACGTACAGTTTAGTTACATACATTTTTAATTATTTTATCGTATTTTTTTTAATGGGTCAAGCTACTAAAAAAATTGTTATATTAGTATGTCCACCAGTAGGATGGTTAACACTTACTAATTAAGTACTTTAATATCATTTCCAAAAACCATGATTAACAAAAAATATATACCGAGCAAACCTTAATCAACCAGATATTTTATAAATGCTAGGTGTGTATTTTCTAAGAAAATGTTATTGTTTTTCAGTGTGGTGTAGTGACACTCGTGTGGATGATGCAAGCCAAATAGCTTCAGTAAGGGAAGTACCTCAACACGATGAAACATCTTTCGAAAAAGGTAGCATAGTTGAAAAATCATTAATGCTATTTATTATAATGTTGATCGCAAATGCTAAACTATCCTCACATACTATTATCATATATACTTTATTGGATTTGTGATTTTTTGCCTCTGCTTAAAAATATATTTTATTATTTTCAGACACAACTTCTGAATTGGCTGTTCATGCTGCAGCTGCAGATCTACTTGGTCCAGTAAAGTAGGTACATTGAGGATGAGCATAACTATTCTTTTAGACATGAACCTGCAAGAATCGGTAAGGATAATAATATTGAATTAGTGTAATTAGCAATAACAAAAATCCTTTAATCCAGGCCTTAATTAACAGATGTTTATGATAGACATATTGATATTTGTTTCTGTTTCTGTGTGAGCAAAATGCACATTAAGAAACAAAAGTTTTTAATAAATGTGTCTTGCCAAAATTAGTCGCATTCCGTGATCATGCCTAGTAAGTATTTTACTATGGAGTCTGACAGTTCAGTGCAAGTTAGGACAAACCTAAAAGTTGTAAAATAGACATTAGTCCTTGTCCTAGCCTTAGTCCTTGACATCACAATGGTGTCTATTGTTGCATTGAGAGCCGGCTTCGGCTCAGTGATGTAAATTATGAAATTGTATGATTCGAAAACCTTACCTTTTTGTAATGATAAGCTTTTCTGAACTTTTCTGGTACCTTGTAATGAAATAAAATATTGATCGGAATTCGTCAACTTTTCTGGTTGGTATGGGACACGGTGGTTTAAATATGGGAAAACACAACATACATCATTACTATTATCATAAGGTTAAAGCACTTGTGTTATTGAAATCAAAAACATCAACAACAACAACAGTACCACAACACTGGACAACATACAGACCCAAGACTTTTTTTTCATTGACCTGACTGGGTTTTTATTTACATTGACCCGACTTGGAATCTAACAATGATATATGATAAAAATGATACAAGAATTATGTTATGTCAATAATACCACACTGTTTAAATATTTACTACAAAACTAACAAATCATTGTATTTACAGACATGGCTCCTGAATCACCTGATAATGTTACAACAGACACTTTTGGTGTAACAAACTACATTGGAGATGAACATAACTATTGCTCAAGAGATCAATCTTCGAAAATGAGTAAGTATTAGAAATACAATAACAATAGTTATAACTGATTTTTTATGTCACTAAGATTTTAATGTGTTAAAAACTATTTTAGAATAATTACTTAAGAGTGTTTATGTAAATGTACATATCTACATTGTCCATCCATAAGTAAACAATACATGGTTATTAGATGGTTCTAATTAAAACGAATGGCATATATGACTCCAATTGATGTCTATATCTTTAGGATACCTTTAGGGAACTTACTTCATGAGTCGGTGCGTTTTCATTTTTTAATAAACAAAATGACATCATAGCACTGTCAGTAGTAATCACTGCTGTGTAACGCAACTCTGAAATGTAATATCCTAATAGCATTTATGTCGGTAATAAATAATCGAGTGTATAAACAGTAGGGTGGCAAATGACTTACTTTGTTTAAATTAACTGTACTCATTTTCAGATGCTGGACCTTCTGCTGCAGAGGTTACTGCTATTGAGCATAATTATTGTCCAAGACCAAGTACTGCTCGACGAGGTTAGTATTAGTTAAATAGTTGTAACTAGTTAAAAAATTGTAGAATATTCTAGGATAAAAGACAATGACATGATAGATAGCATCTTGCATAATTTGACAAATTATTTAATTGTGTTAAATTGTGTTTAAAGTTCAGGTAAATAAACTAAATTAATAACATTTTACAGGTAAAAAAGCAACTGTTCCATCGTATCTGACAACCCAGCTCAGAGACTCTATGAAACAAGTTAATAATATTTGACGAGATGTCGATTACTCCGCAAATAAACTATGACGCGGCAAAGGACGTTTTGAAAGGTTTGACAAGCCAAAAAACATTATAGATCATGTCTTGGTGTTCATGGTAAAAGGCATTAAAGCCAATTTCAAACAACCCGTGACCTACTTTTTTACAAACTCTTTGAAGAAAAGTCAGTTAAAAGATATTGTAGTGCAAGTCATTGAAAGTGTACAGGCCACGGGTTTACAAGTTTTAGCAACAATTTGCGACCAAAGCACTGTTAATGTGAGCACTATAAACAGTTTGATCGAGGACACCAAGGCTGACTATTCAAGAAAGGGACAGGAATAAAAATTTATATATTATAAAATTAATTTAAAAAAAATACCATTGTATGATGTCCCTCATTTATTGAAAGGTATTCGAAATAATTTATTAACAAAAGACTCGGTGTACCTCCATGACGAAAATAATAAAAGAACTATAAAATAGGAATACTTCGAAATGCTCTATTCAGCGAATAAGTCTTTATGGGGAATTGAGAGTCGTACCCAAACTTACAGAGGAACACATTAATAAAGACAAAATTAAAAAAATGAAGGTTAAACAGCAGCTCAAGTGTTCAGTCACAGTTTTGCTG
Organism: Pyrausta purpuralis; assembly: GCA_963924145.1. Classification (NCBI taxonomy): domain Eukaryota; kingdom Metazoa; phylum Arthropoda; class Insecta; order Lepidoptera; family Crambidae; genus Pyrausta; species Pyrausta purpuralis. The sequence goes on from OZ001666.1 coordinate 10,329,708, forward strand.
TTGTGACTGTACACTTGAGTGCAAGAGGTGATTTACCTTCAGAATTTCGCGACCTAATTCCCCTAGTATTATTATTAGATAAATTATTTGATTCGCTGAATAGTAGCACATTTCACGTTCCCAATGGAAAATTGTATAAAGGGTGTGTAAAACGCAATTCGCCTCACCATTTGCTATTGCAAAAGTCATTAAAATGTTATAAACAATAAACTTTATGACAAAAAAAAATTAAGATAATAAAATAAGATTTTCGGAGTGCACTGTGCCGTCCACAGAAAATTTTATTAAAACTATAGAAGTAGTGCAACGTCTTTGGAAGGCCCTTAATGAGAAATTTGGTATTGACTCCTTATTAACTCGAAATTTAAACCAGGACCCAGTCGAAAATTTTTTTGGAAACATTAAGCTGAGCTATGGATGTAGGAATGTGGCACCAGATTGTATAGCCTTTGAAGGTGCGTATAAGTCTTTATTATGAAATAATTACAGCACGCCACATTCCATACAGGGAAATTGTGAGGAAGATAATAATGATTGTTTAGAAACATGAGATTTCTTCCTCACAGAAAATCCAAGCCCTAATGTTTCCAACAAGTCCAACTTGATGAGTGATGATATTGTGATAAATAAAAAAAATATGTGCGATACTGAGGTTGTGCCCGACAAAGGACAAAGCAATTATGTGTGTGGCTAGGTCCTAACAAAATGTTTAAAAAATGTTGTCAAAGGGTGTGAAATTTGTAAAAGAGACTTAATAAAAACCAACATAGACAGCATGTCCGACGATGTTGGTTTTTATTAAGTCTCTTAGTTTTTTAGTTTTGAACAAAATTTTGTAGTTTTCAATTTCTTGAATAAAGAAATTCAAAAACTGACGTGCAACTTTTTAAAAAGAGATGTTCCAGAATGTGGCCTTCTTTACAAGTTGAAAATGCTGTGCGAAATTTTTATTAAATATCCATTTCAATGTAATACGCACAAAGAATTACTAAAGGCCCATTTTGAGAACGTCACCATTAAATATTTAATTTATAGTTGGTGCCGTTCTATAAATAGAATATTAACCGGAAAAATGTGTTATTTAGAAAATGATGAAGTAGTGAAGTTAACGGCACAAGTTTATTGTAATAAATATAAAAATATAAATCATAAATAAATACATTTTGTTTAATTTTCCGTTTTTTCCCTATTGTTTGTTTTGCAGATTTTCACGATATGTTTTGTAAATTTCATTCTCAGTCTGTTTTAAGCTCAATTTTAAGCGAGTTATCGTGAAAGTTTGAAAAATCAATCGGTACTAGGTAGGAACCAAACCTAAATGAGTAGAGTTGGGCAGGTAAAAAAATAAAATGGTAAGTAATGAAAAATATGGTAATTTATGGTAAAAAATGGTAAAATACTCGTAATTTACCAAATAGCGGTAAAATACTCAGTTGCTATATTTATTTATTCTATAATTTGTGCATGATTAAAGCTTTGATCCAAACGGTTGTTGGCGGTGTTGATGGTAGAAAACACTTCAAAAATTGATTATTTTGTACGTTACTTGGGTCACCATATAAAACAGAAAACGAATATTCGTGCGCGTTGCGTAAACTATTTTATGGCATTTAACTTTCGCGAGGAAATATTCGTGCACGAGAGCTGACGCGAGCTTGTTGTTCACATTGATGTTCACACATCATCATCATCATTATCGGCCAAAGGACGTCCACTGCTGAACATATGCCATCCCCACGGCTTTGCACAGCGACCGGTTGTGAGCGGTCTGCATCCAGTTTGATCCTGCGATCTTTACAATGTCGTCTGTCCATCTTGTCGGTGGACATCCCACGCTGCGCTTTTGGTCAAAGGGTTTCCAATTAACTTAACAATTAATAGAACTTTTCTGACCAAGCGGCCATCAGTTCCCTGCTATGTGCCCTTCCCAAGTGCCCGCTGCCACTAGAGCTTACTGATTCGTAGGGATATGTCCGTTACCTTAGTTCTTCTACGTATCTCCTCGCTTCTGATTCGATCACCGAGCATAGCCCACTCCATCGCTTGTTGTGTGATTTTAAGCTTCTTTTTGAGGCCCATAGTTAGAGACCACGTAACGGATCCGTATGTCTTCACTGGTGACATGCACTGGTTGAAGACTTTCGTCTTCAGACACTGAGGTAATTGAGACGAGAACACGCACTTACGCAGTTTCCCGAACGCTGGCCAGCCGAGTTGGATTCGTCGATTGACTTCTTTCTCAAAGTTGTTGATTCCACAACATTCTTGGGAATCACATTAGACTCCAAACTACAATGGGGTCCTCATATAGAGGCCTTGTCAGGGAAACTAAGCTCAGCTGCTTTTGCTGTAAGGAAGATTAGACGTTTGACTGATGTAGAAACAGCTAGGTTAGTTTATTTTAGTTATTTCCATAGCTTGATGTCCTACGGTATTTTACTGTGGGGCGCGGCTGCTGATGTAGAAACAATCTTTGTGTTACAAAAAAGAGCCGTGCGAGCTATTTATAATCTTAAACCTCAAGATTCCTTAAGAGAGGTGTTTAAAGAAATTAGAATATTAACTCTAGCCTCTCAGTATATTTACGAAAATTTAATGTATGTTAGGAAAAATTTACATTCATTCACGAAAAATAGTGACATACACAAACATAATACTAGGAATAAGGATAAGCTTGCTATTCCACAATTTAGGCTTCGAAAGGTTGGTAATTCTTTCATGGGGAAAGGTATAAAATTTTTCAATAAACTACCAGAACACATTGTAAACTTACCGGTTAATAAATTTAAAACTGTTATTAAAGAAACCCTTATGACGAAAGGGTATTATAAAGTAGATGATTATTTAAAAGATAATAATGTATGGACTTGCATGATCACTACAAACATTGTAAACCTTTTGAAAAGAGGCATTGACCATAGAAAAAATGGCATTGACAATAGTGACTGAGTTTCTTGCGCAGCTTCTTCTCAGCACTAGCCCACAATTGTCCCGAAGCTGTGGTAGGGTTTATATTGGGACGTGTAAAAGTGCCCCCAGTGGGCCTATTTGCATAAATAAATGACTTTTATGACTTTTTTAGTTGGACCTATCTAATTGGATCTTTCATCTAAGTTAGACGTACTCGTCGACAACTTCGAGAGTTGAGTTTCCAACGGATACTGGATTAGGTATAACACGGGAACTTGACGTAATTTTCGTCTTTTCCATGTTTATTTTAAAAACACACCTGTTGGGATACTTGGTCGAGCATAGTGCCAAGATCATTCAGCGTCTTTGCCACAATGACTATATCATCGGCAAACCGGAGGCGTGTTATGTATTCGCTATTGACACAGATGCCGAATCCTTCTCATTCCAGGAGCTTGAAGGCGTCTTCTAATGCCTCTGTAAACAGTTTCGGAGATATAACGTCTCCCTGTTTTACACCTCTCCGCAATGGAATCGCCCTCGTATTTTGTTCCTGTACTCGGACCGACCATGGTGGTGTTGTTATACAGACACTTTAACACCTATAGTCTATGTGACACCGCTGAAGAGACCTAAGCACCGCCCAAGTTTTGATCGAATCAAAGTCATCTCATAGTCCACAAACGCTAAACATAGAGGCATATTATACTCCGCGGACTTCTGTATAATTTGCCTTAATGGATGTGGTCTATGGTACTGTAGTCTTTTCAGAATTCGGCTTGTTCGGGAGGCTAGAAGTCATCGACCCACGTGCGAGACGCTTCGTGATTCACACATGCGCGAGATTAATCATAGCCTCTGTTGTACATGAAGATGCTGAAGGTTAAATTAGTTGTGGCTTGCGCTCTGCAACTTGTTAGTTTGTTTAAATACTTAAATATCTTGTGTAAGAAAGTGAAAAGGAACCGGCGACGCAGACGATGGTGTGGTGAATGATAAGCTTAGCTTTTAGGTCAGTATGATAAGGGCGCATTTTATTCAAAAACCCTTTTTCGTGATTTTCAGTTATTAAATTAATAACCCATATTACGAAAGCTACTAGTTTTGATGGAACTTACACTGTAGGTACCCTTAGTAGCAATATATCTGATTGAACAAAAAAATAATCATCTCGCTATAACTTCTCGTTTTCAAGAAATCCGTGGTGAAAAAAACATCTACACACATACACATACGAAATTTTGAACACGTGTTTGGAAATTTGGAAGCCTTAATAGATTACCCCACTCGAACAATATCAAATTCTAACAATATCACGTACCCTATAGGTCGATAAAATAAACCTAATAAATATATTTTTGTGTGATGTGAATCCAGCCCAAAAGTTCGTGTTCGTATTGGCATGTAAAGAAGTATCATCTTGCTAAGACAGAAAAATGAGTAAAATGTTATTCATGGTGATTTGGTAAAGGATTTAAGTATATTTACATACATTAAGTTTTGTTAATTAAAATCATTTGAATATTTTCCCAGTCATCGGTAATTTTACCGAGTAAATTACATGTTTTTGGTAATTTACTCGACATTGAGTAAATTACCGGTCACAAACCCAACGCTATAAATGAGGCACCTAAAAATGAAACACTTTTGAATATAAGGCGGGAAGAGAAGTGTCATTACTTCTCTTACCTCAAATTGCAGAGTGCAGCACTGTCGCTAAACAAATATGGCGCGATTGAAAATGGGTGGCAACAAAACGCGTTGAGTTGGCTCTCTATCCTTTTGGTATATTTACTATAATCTATGGCCTGCCTACATCTTGGTGGCCCGTATCGTCGATTTGTTATAATTTTGTATATTCTGTAAGAATAACTACAATTTGTGAGAGAAACTGTCCCAATACATCAATCAGTTAAAAATCTATACTTAGAACGCTATGCAGCCTCAATATTAACAATTAACTACAGTCTACATTTAAAGCTGTTTAAGGAGCCATAAACATTATGAGTAAGAAAGGGATTTCCTTTGGAAAGATCACTCTAAACGTAAAGAAAACACCTCAAAATGACGAAGAGGTGTCCTCGACGTCTGGCTTCGGCACGTTCGGGCGTACTCCGATACAAGAACACAAGGAAATTGAAGAGATAGCTGATGACTTGGAGAACCAGCATGTCCATCAAGTAATGGGTATAAAAAACTTCGGGAAAAAGGCGAAGAACTTTGACGTTGAAGCCATGGTTGAGGAAGCTCGGAAGTCGGCTCAAGAAGCCGCTCAAAAGAAGCTTGAAGAGTTGGCTAGTAAGGCGGTTGAAGAACCGTCATCATCGTCACAAAATGATGAAGAGGATGACAATATCATTGGTCCTCTGCCTCCACCAAACTTGGGTCAAGATGAGCAAATAGGTCCTCCAGTACCAGCGGATAATAAGAAAACTAATAAGGACAAATCTAAAGGAAGTGATGATGAAGACAGCTATGATGATTTGAGTGGCTCAGATGATGAGGAATTGACTTTGGACAAAAGGATTCCTAATACTCACGAGGTAAAGTTTTTAACTCTTAATTTTAAGAATGTTAGTAAGATCTGCTGCACTACTTCACTGAATTTTCTTTTATTTATTTTATTTTATAGCCTTTCTTCACAAATTAACTTTTTTTTCCATTACAGAGTTTTCTTATCAATATTTGTTTTTGATCTCTGTCTGCCTCTTGGCAAAGACCTCCTCCAATTTTTTCCACTCCTTTCTATCTTGTGCTGTCCTAGTCCATGTTTTTCTTGCTATTTCCACGATTTCATCTTCCCACCTTTTCTTTTGGCGGCCTCTATCTCATTTCCTATATCTAGGACACCAGTGTAGTAGAGTTTTGCTCCATTTTTCTCTACCTCTCGCTGTGTGACCTACCCACTTCCATTTTAATGTTTTTATTTTGAGAGTCACATCCTGTACTTTTGTCTGTTCAGTGATTGTGCTGTGTCTTATTTTATCTTTTTTCCTATTTCCGGTCATGCTTCGTTACATACTTTGTTGACATGTTCTTATTTTACTCATTTGTGTTTTTGTGAGAGCCCATGACTGGCATCCGTAAGTTAGGACCAGCAGTATACAGGTGTTGAACAGTTTTCCTTTTACTTCCACACTCATTTCTTTGTCTTTCATTATTTCTTTTATTTAAATCTATACTAATATTACAAAGCTGAAGATTTTGTTTGTTTGTTTGAATGCACTAATCTTACAAACTACTGGAGGAATTTGGAAAATTCTTGTTGGATAGCTTATTTATATAGATAAACACAACAAGATTATAACAGTACATTTAAAAGGCTTTAAATGTAGGCTTAAGCCTATAAAACATCACGCTACAATGGAAGGGGAGGAACTCAAAACGGGCTGATGAACTCGTGAGGGACCTGTAGTGTCTTATATTTTGTGTTTTTAGGTGGAAATGCAGCATGGAAATAAGGCTGTAGTAGCACTGTCTGTTGATCCATCTGGTGCGCGGTTGGCTACTGGATCCATTGATTATGAGGTATCCTTCTGGGATTTTGCTGGTAAGAAAGCTATTCAGACCTTCCTTTTTTTACAAACTGATTCATAGTTATGGGTGAAATACCGGTAATAATAATGGCAGGATGAAAAAATCCTCTCACCACTATATGTAACACATTTTTTGCTCAATTAAATAAATAAAAAACCTTTATTTATTTCTTTGATTTGAGTTCTTGACAACATAGCTTTTTTATGTTGTTTAGTTAAGTTTTTCTCTTCTTTGAATTACCTTGATATCTCTTATTGCTCATTTAACCACTTATATTTTAACTACCTGTTTTTTGGAAATAATAAAGTGTATTTTTACCAGAGTTATAAATGGTATGCTCTATTCTTTTCATTTTATTTATTTATTTTATTTAAACTTTATTGCACTGTATGTTGTACAATTGACAACATTTCATTTTTGTAATGGTATGAAAATTCGAAACCATTTCAAGATTTTGCATTTCTAAACACATTGAACATTTTTTCCGCTTTATTTTTAAAGTCAAATGAAAAAGACTGAAAAGAACATGGAAGTTGGCATTTCACAGGTTACGCCTTTGCAATGACATTTCATGCAGAAAAAAAATGCTTTTGAAGTTTGAGCTTGCTGTCAGTTGTCACTTTTACGTTTAGTGTTGTTGTTGTTTCCGGTATTGTATTGATCATTATCGATAAATTACGATGTGGTAAATTGAAGATTGTTAAAAAAAAACATTCACGCAAAGGAGATGGAAACCATTACATACAAATTTGGGCCCTGATGTAATAAGATGAAAATGGTGTCAATTAATAGCTTAATACTTAGTAGACCTACACTGAAAATTCTATGTTTTTTGACAATCTGAGAGCCCAATAATTAGGGGTTTAGTTAAAGTGAGGTCATGTAACAAACAGCTGATTTCCGAACTGCAAAGGATATTTTAACGTCAGCAGTTACAATTAGGCCACAAAATAGACGACAGCACGTTAGGCAGGGTCAGAATCCGTAAAACAAAGCAGTGGTCGACGAAAAAACACTCAAAAGGCATACACGCACAAGACGAAAAATACAAACTAAACGAGTGATTCATAGATTATTTGACACGGCAGCTGTCAGTATCAGTGCACAGACAAAAAAAAGTAAGAATCGATTTTATTTCATTAAGCATTAATGTTTCAATTCACTTACATTCAATTCAATTAAAATATAAAATATATGTTTTATGAGCTAAAATAGTAATTGTAACGTATTTTTTTTGGGTTTATCGCCACGAATAGAGCAAGAGTGATTCTTTTTTTAAATTGTGTAATCACATTGACTCAAATTGATATTTCATTTAATCGATAATGTAGTGAATTCTTCAATTCTTGTTTTTCATAATGCTCAGTTTCCATAAAGAGAAATAGGCTGATTTTTGGTATTTTAGGATGGAAAAAATATGCCCATTTTTTTAAACCATAAATCAACTAGTTACGTTTAGGGCCCAGCAGTTACCGTCTCCTTTTAAGTTCAGATACGAAATAATCTTCATGATTCCTCATTCGAAATATGATTGATATTTGTAGTTATGAGAAAATATTGGAGTAACTTTCAGACATCATAATAATATTAAATAAGACAGGTTGCTGCGTTGTTTATTTGGTTACTTTTAACATAACTTAAATAAGGTAATGTTACATAATAAAGTAAAATTAAATACTCAATAGATATACCACTGATATTGACATCTTAATTCTACAATTGATACAGACCACAACACTATAAACGTCAGATATTTTTTAACGAATATAGCAAAGACGTCACCTCGAAACATATAACTTCCTGTACTTACGCTCTTTTAAAAAGGAGAGTTTTTAAACAATTATTATTAGAGAAAATACTGAAAAGAAATGAAAATGAAAAAATATGGGTGCCTTCATTTTTGAAGTTCTTTCAGGAAAAAAATAAAAATGTGCATATGAAAATTTAGAAATGTTGTCAATTGGCGGACTTAATGCCTAATGGCATTCTCTACCAGCCAACCATCTGGTAATGCAGAGAGTTTAATCAGTGTTGGGACATTAATAATTTCTATTTTCATTTTCTATCATAAAATTATATATTTTCTTAATCTCCACAGGAATGGATGCCTCACTACGGTCATTCCGCACCCTGCAACCGTGTGAGAACCATCCCATCAAAGCATTGCAATACTCTACCACCGGTGACTCAATACTGGTGGTCAGTGGGTCGGCACAAGCCAAGGTGTTAGACAGAGATGGGTTTGAAGTCCTGGAGTGCGTTAAGGGGGACCAGTACATTGCTGATATGGCAAGGTAAGGAAAAGAACTTGCCAGTACCAATTCTGTAGACTATAGGCTTGGAAATGATTGCTTCTTTTTATTCATTTTCATTTCATGAAATTATGTTTTTTTTTTTCAAATGAAATTTCACTGCCAATGATCATTTTGCAGCGTGAATTGACATTTCAAATTTTTTTATATGCATGTTATTATTATTTTCCCTGAAAGAACTTCAAAAATGAAGGCACCCATATTTTTAAATTTCATTGCTTTTCAGTTTTTTCTCTAATAATAATTGTTTAAAAACTCAATTCTAAAATAGCGTAAAAACATGAGGTTGGATGTTACGAGGTCACGTTTTTACTATATTCGATTTTAAAAAATGACGTAAAATACTATAAAAGTATTGTTGTCTGTATCGGTTCTAGAATTAAGATGTCGAAATCAATGGTATATCCATTAAGTATTTAATTTTACTTTTTACCTAATTTAATTTATGCAAACAGTAACCAAACAAAGCTAACGTAGCATCCTTTCTTATTTAATATTATTTTGGTATCTGAAAATTACTGAAATATTTTCGCATAACTACAAATATCAATCATATTTCGAATGAGGAATTATGATGAATATTTCATATCTAGACTCAATAATAATTTGAATGCTTTTCTTCTTAAATAATCTTCAATTTTGGTAAATTCATCTTAATTTATCGATAATGTCCAATACAACACCGAAAACAACAACAACACTAAATGGTCAAGTGACAGCTGACAGCAAGCTCTAAGTTTAAAAGCAAATTTTTTTCTGCATGAAATGTAATTGCAAAGGAGTTACCTGTAAAAAGCCAACTTTCGTGTTCTTTTCAGATTTTCATTTAACTTTAAAAATACAGCGCAAAAAAATCTGGAAAAATGTTTATCGTGCTTAGAATCGCTAAGACTTGAAATGGTTTTCGAATTTTCATACCTTTACAAAAATCCGTCCGCTCGGTAAACGCATGCAATCCAGCAGTGTTATTAGCTAACAGTTACTCGTTTATTAAACAGAAGTAAGATGGTTCAAATGAGCCTCAATAAAACCTAAAAACAACATCTCGGGTCCATACCCATGTATCGAACCCCATATTATTCGCAAAACAGACAAACTCTATCTAAACCACATAACATCCGTCCGTGCCCCTCACGCGCCGCACTTGCCCCGCAAGCGAGGTCTCAATAAAGCGGTCTAAATATAGCAGGCACTTTTAATTGTAACTTAGATAAGTGAAGTCTTCTTATTCATGCTCATCCAACGAGAATTATTAACATTTCAGAACAAAAGGCCACACGGCTGCTCTAAACAGCGGTTGCTGGCATCCTCACATTCGCGACGAGTTCATGACATGCGCCCAAGATGGCACCTTACGGTTATGGATGACGGAAAACCCGAAACAGCACAAGGCAGTCATAAAACCTCGTCAACAAGGGGGTTTAAAAACCAACCCAACAGCCTGCGCCTTTTCTAGAGATGGCAACACAGTCGCTTGCGGATGTTTCGATGGTTCAATACAAATGTGGGACCAAAGGAAGAATTTCGTTAACACATCAACACTGTTAAGAGATGCGCACCAGAAGCAGTCTGAAATCTGCAGCATAGCATACTCTTATCTCGGCTCATATTTGGCTAGCAGAGGCAATGATGACACATTAAAACTATGGGATCTACGTAACTTCAAAAAACCTCTGAACATTTTCAGCGGTTTGTTTTCAAGATACGAACAAACAGATTGCTCGTTCAGCCCAGATGACACAATGATATTCACTGGAGAATCTTTACAAAGAGGCCAGGATGTGGGCAGGTTACTATTCTATAATACAAAAACGTTTGAGCTGGTCACACACATTGAGGTAACCAAATCGCATGTAATAAAAGCGATATGGCATGCCAAACTGAATCAACTATTCGTTGGCTGTGGGAACGGTACTGTCAAGTGTTATTATGACCAGAAAAGAAGTTTACGCGGTGCCAAACTCTGCGTTGTGAAGACACATAGAAAGAAACATTCCGTTGAAGTTATGAGTTCTCAGCAAATCATAACTCCTCATGCGCTACCTTTGTTCAGGCAAGAGAAGTTAAGAACTAGCAAGAAGAAGATGGAGAAAGATAGATTGGATCCTGTCAAGTCTAGGCGACCAGATTTGCCTATCACATCAGGTCAGGGTGGTAGGGTGGCTGCATCTGGTAGTACATTGAGTTCCTTCGTCATCAGAAACTTGGGTCTAAGTAAAAGGGTTGATGATGAGCAGGATCCAAGGGAAGCTATTCTTAAATATGCAAAAGAAGCAGAGGAGAATCCGTTCTGGGTGGCACCGGCTTATAAAAAGACACAGCCTAAGGCGATCTTTCAAAATCCTTCTGAAGACGGTGAAGGACCATCAGATGCTAAGAAACCAAAGACCTCGTAGTCTGATATAAGTGGAATCTTATATTTGTTGTAAATAATTTTAAGTATAATAAAATTAATAAATATAATTTATTGAAATCAACTTTAGCATTCTTTATCAAATCCATCGACAAATATGTATCATTCTGTCAATCATGTCCGTTTTTGTTTAATTTTCGAATATTGTAAAAAATAATATTTAACTTAAAAAGTTCTGTGTTCAATGCTTTTTTTCAGCACGAGCCCACAATTGTCCCGAAGCTGTGGTAGGGTTTATATTGGGACGTGTCAAAGTGCCCCAGTGGGCCTATTTGCATAAATAAATGCCTTGATGAATTTCCTATCTCGGTTGTGAGTTTTGTGTATATTTCATTTAAAAATGAATTATTTTGTTAAAAAGGAGTGTCAAGATTGTTTACAAGATTAAACTAGCAAAAAAAAACTGACTTTAAAATACTAGACTAGTCATCTGAAAACTAATTTAACTCTTAAAATTTTATACAGCTTGACAAAAATGAATAATAAAACGATGCATAGTTCTATTGTATGTTTTTTACTAATAATAACTTAACGAATAACCTACAATCACTAATTCATGTTTCACGCTTTGGCTGCTATGCTCTCTGGTTCAAAGTCTTCCTTGCCTGTGCTAAAGCCAATGGGCGATCTGGCTGGGTTCTGAAAAGTAAAACCAGGGTCAAAATTAATTTTCTTTTACGCAAGTATGTTTTACATTGTTTAAAAAAAAAACATTTTTTATCTTCTTATTAATTCATCTATACTAATATTATAAAGCTGAAGAGTTTGTTCGTTTGAACGTGCTAATCTCAGGAACTACTGGACCGATTTAAAAAAAAAAGTGTTGAATAGTGGACAAGTCCCAAAAAGCCCACAGGAAGGAACCCCAAATGAAACTAAGGCTCCGATAGCAAGACAAAATTTATTTGTTCGAAAGAACATATAAGAAAACACGTAAACGAAGCGTCATCGCGAGTTAAATCGGTACAACGCCATCTAGCGACTATTTCCGAAACTTAACTCTTAAACTTAAACATTGAACGAATAGCTTATTTATCGAGGAAGGCTTCAGGCTAGTACATCACGCTGCGACGGAAGGGGAGGGAGCAAACTCAAAACGCGCGGACGAAATAGCGGGGGAAGAATTAAGAATAGGTACTTTCTCACTGTATGAGATTAAGCATTCGTATTCAAATAGGTACAAATCGTCCCGTCTGGTGTAGTGGTCGAGAAATCGCCTACTACGCAGCGGGTTGCGGGTTCGATCCCCGCGCAATAGAAACATTTGTGTGCATGAACATGTCTGTTTGTATTGGTCTGGGTGTTTTCTATGTATATCATGTATGTATTTACAAACAAAAAGTATTTAAGTATTATATCCGTTGTCTGGCACCCATAACACAAGCTTTGAGTAGCTTACTTAGCTAGATGGCGATGTGTGGGAATGTCCAAAGGATATCTTAATATATATAAATCTCGTGTCACAATGTTTGTCCTCAATGGACTCCTAAGCCACTTAACCGATTATAATAAAATTCGCACACCATGTGCAGTTCGATCCAACTTGAGAGATAGGATAGTTTAAATCTCAAAATATAGTCGCAATTTTAATTTATTGCAATTATTTGTCTGTTATTATTTGACAGTCACAATTATTAACTTAACTTTTTTAACTCCAAATGATTCTAACAGATGTCGATACCTTTCGACTGGGTTGAGTAAGTAATCATTAGATGGCGCTGCTATGGTAAATCTACGAACGTGTCATATAAGCTAACCACGTGTTGTTGACGCCACCCCATTTTTTTTTTTTTAAATCTATTTTTTTATGATACAACATACAAAAATACATACAATCCTCAATTTTCACCCTTCAACGATCAATCCTTAATAGCCATTTTAGTAATTTAAGGGTGAAACAGAATTCGCTGGGAATGGTTAACTTTTAAAATTACGGGACTCGGCGGGAAGGGGCTGGGGGCGAAACAAAGTTCCGCCCAGCGGGTCCGCTAGTTTATTTATATATTTATTAAATCAAGCATGCAAAAAGTGGATATATGCTGTGTGCATAGTAGGTGATGGGGGACACGATATGATGCGTACGCCTTTTTTTTACACAGCGCTCGCAATGACCAAAAAAAAAACAACGTCGGGGGACGTCTGTCACCATTTCTCAAGTAAATTTAGTACGAAATTTACTACACTATAGACTAAGGTTACTAAATAGGATAATTGAATAATACAATATTCTATTATGAATTAACTTTTGGTTTAATTATTTTTTTAGTAATCATAGTCAAACATTAGTCATTTCAAAGTCCCCCAATAGTTTGTGACGCTGTTGTCGCGCAGGGTTTAAAAGTAAATAAAAAAGTAATAGAGACTAATCAAATTAGGGAGGAAAACGCCTTTTTCCCGCTCTTTTAAGGGATATATCTGTAAAACTATTTACCAGTTTCTTAGCGCGTTCCGTGAGGATGGAGAACGCGAAATGGTTCAACACGACGTTGGTCGGCAGCGCCACGCCTTGGAACCTGTATAGCTGCTTGACTTCGCTGTCTTGCGACCCTGGAAGAATATAATTTGATACTTAATATGTTTTGTATTAACTTCTCAAATATACAGGCCAATTCTGGACTTCAAGCTTCATATTTAAGGTATTTTCCCACTACACGTGCTAGGAACGTGTCAGGCAAAAAAATATTATTTGTAATGATATATATGACCATAACTATGACCCCTTGCCCACTTGACCGTTCCGATGCCAACCAACACCGTGCATAGAGCGTAATTTTGTCGGTACTATTAAACCCTCACTGGGAAAGGTTATAAATAAAATACCAAGTCATACTCATCTTAAATGTAATCGTATGTCAGGGCCAAACACAATACAAACCAGATACGTTTAGGCTTACAAATATAATTAAGTAAACACTACGGGGACATTTACAATATTATATCACATCAAGACACGCGCAAGCGACGACCGAACGACACGAGACGCGCGAATGGAGGGGACTCTACTGATAGACGTCATCGACTGCCATAGACCACGCATAAAGGGACGTTCCGTTTTCGTTGCGCTAACAGTACTGAAATGCACCGTTGCTAAACCTGTGAGCGTACGGGTGTAACTGCGTATGAAGACCGTTATAAAAGCCTCGCCGTAACTTAGTCGGATATGATGTGATGATCTTAGACTGATAGTCCTGCTGATACACACTGTCTGCCCCCTTACTCTGGACACAAAACCCGATCCAATTAATATAGCCATCCCTTTCACACACGTACACAGCCTGGTATGAGTGACAGGGATGGGTATATTCATTGGATCGGGTTTTGTGTCCGGAGTAAGGCCTCTGTTACCATGTGTTTACTCGATAGCGACGACGGTTTAACTCGCTAGCGATGACGTAACTTTTTGTATGGAACATTTTAGTTCTGCCAGTGACCGCTAGAGGCGCTGTGCAATTTTCCATAGACTTTTTACGTCGTCGCTAGCGAGTTTAAAGTTAAAAGCGTTGTAAACTCGTGGTAACTGATCACGAACGCTGTTAATCCGTTCAGGTAGGCAAGGTAGAAACTTAGTCTGTGCACTGATAGTTCTGCGGATACAGACAGTATTATATTATCTGGGATACAGACTAAATAAATATCCTTTGGACATTCCCACACATCGCCATCTAGTCCCAAAGTAAGCTACTCAAAGCTTGTGTTATGGGTGCCAGACAACGAATATAATACTTAAATACTTTTTGTAATAAATACATACATGATATACATAGAAAACACCCAGACCAATACTAACAGACATGTTCATGCACACAAATGTTTGTATTGTGCGGGGATCGAACCCGCAACCGCTGCGTAGTAGGCGATTTCTCGACCACTACACCAGACGGGTCGTCTGTCTGTACGTCACCAGACTGTCTTACTCGATAGCCACGACGGTTTTATTCGCTAGCGACGACGTAACTTTTTGTATGGAAAATTTTAGTTCTGTCAGTGACCGCTAGAGGCGCTGTGCAATTTTCCATAGACTTTTTTTCCTCGTCGCTAGCGAGTTAATGCTTCAACACCCGAGCGGTTGCAGGCAACCGCATAACAATAGAATTTGCATTGTGTCTCGTTCACATACGCTTGAGGGATTAACCCGTTGTAAACTCGTGGTAACTCATCACGAACGCTGTCGATTCGTTCAGTCCGCAAGGTAGAGCGTATCTTGTTGCTTTTCGTGCCTGACATGTTCCTTGCACGGTCATGGTATGGTACGACGATGCAGTGGGAAAATACCTTTATTCGTAACTTTACTGACAGTTTATACTTTTTACAACTAGATCTCAGTTTCATTTTTATTTATGAAAAAATCAGAAGACAGCATGTTCACTATGGACTGTTATAGTAATAAAGTAGCTTTGGAGAACTGTTAAATCACAAGATTTAAATGTTAAACGGCTAAAGGCAATGTTGTGTGCGGACCAGTGACGTATCCATCAGTATCAGTGAACAATGATATTGTATTATACATCTTGTACGACACTATACGTCACTGACGGGCACTGTGCCGGCACTTTTGTGTGCTGATCCAGCCTTAATGGTGTATCCACACCGCCCGGCGGCTTTGCCGGTGGCATACACTAATTAGGTGTCAGATACTATGGAAAAAGCCGCAGTGGCATCAGCGGCAGGCACTGCGGCATGAGCAGCATGGCACTACACCGTTAAGTGAAGTATTTGTCACCCTTTTGTCATGTGACTGTAATTATATTTAAACGATCGTTTACAGCTTGACTAATTATTAGTGGTAAGACAGTTTTAATGTTACTGCCATCTCCAGCAAAGCTGTTGACTGGTAGACAACACTAAGGCATTGTCTTCCTTTCGATGCACCATTTTTATAGGAAAAAAATATATTTTTATAGACAAATAAAAACAAAACACAACATACCAATGAGCTTGTGTATCGAAGTAACAGTGACTTTTCCAACTTGTGCTGTGTTGCTGATCATTGGTCCCTTCGATATGTCCACATATGTTCCTGCTCTGTACAGCGTGACTTTTCCTGGTAAAAACATGTGGATTACAAAATATCTATACTAATATTATAAAGCTGAAGAGTTATTTTGTTTGAACGCGCTAATCTAAGGACATACTAGACTGATTTGAGAAAATATGTTTTGTGTTGGATAGCTTATTTATTGAGAAAGGTTTTAGGCTATAAAACATTACGATATAACTAACAAGAGCAGATTAGCGTTGAAAATGAAAATTTGAAAGAAATGTTTTTTTCGTTTTTTACCGTTACATTGATTTGTTACATTGAAATATATCAGATAAAACCTTGTGAAAAAAACAGTTTTATTGAAATTTTCGTCGTTTGTTTAGAAAAATAAAAAATTAACGATTGAAAAAAATAGTTTTATTACCAATTTTTAAAACGATGATGAATATTTAAATTCGATATTGCTCAATAAACTGTTACATAACATAAAAAGATGGGTAGGCTTTGACGTAACGCAATGACGTATCCATAACACCAGAAATTTCGCGCGGTCGGACCGACAGCACGGTAGCTTAATTGGAAGAGCATTTGGCCCGGTTAGCCAGAAAGATGCTGGTTCGAGTCCCGACCGTGTTCTATTTTTTAAGAATACAAATATGACACTGTGAGTGTTAAAAAAACATTCTAAATAATGAAAATATTCCACAAAAAAAACATCCATACTTTTCCTATCGTATTATTCCGTATCTTCCATATTTTCCGTTTTATTAATAAAATACATGAAATATTTTATTCTTATTTTTCTGGAAACTTTCGAAAAAAAACTTTTATAAAAACGAGGGAATTTGAAAAAAAGCGGGAAAATTTCAAGCTTTTTTCAACGCTAGAGCATCAACAACTAGAACATCAACTATTGGCTATAGCCAATCCTGCCCCGTAACAAGATTTATAAATCATCGCGCTGCGACGGGAGGGGAAAGAGCCAACTCATACTCGCGGACGAAGTCGCAGGGGACCACTAATGGTCTATACGAAGCAAAACTAAGTGTCGATTTTTACCCGACTACGGCGAAGCAAAAAAGAGGGTTATGATTTTGACCTGTATGTATGTATGTGGGTATGGATGTTGACTATAGCGCCCTCTAAAAGATTTAAAGTAAAGAAATAAAATAGGTTATAATTTCATGTATAGTAGCCCCCCCCCCCCTAAATATTAATATTCTTATTTGTTGTATGAGAATTGTAAAGCGGTTAACAGGATACATCGACCTATTTAGTTTCAGAATAAAGTGGCTGTGACATTCGGACGGACAGACCGACAGCCAGACTTGACGAAACTACAAGGGTTCCGTTTTTTGCCAATCGGCTACGGAACCCTAAAAACTGATATATTTTTTTGCGATGATGAATATATTATTTGATTACTATAATTAATAATAATATGTAGTAATTTTTAAATATAATTACTTTTGTTTCTGTGTCGCACCGCCCACAATCATTCATTTTGATAGATTTTTTTTTTTATTTTACGCCGCCTCAACTGTTTCTGTCTCCCCCAATGGTTGACTGGTAGAGAATGCTTTAAAGCATTAAGTCCGCCATTTGTACTTCATTTTGTTTGTGCAATTAAGAATATATAAAAAAAAAACATTTCTGCTTAGCCCAAAGGCATGATAGAGAACGCCATAAGGCGTTAAGTCCACCTATTGTAATTTTTTTTATTATTATGGAATAAAAAATAATTAATACAAAACTTTAATATACCCACCATTATTCTTAGCAATACTCGGTATCTGTTTAGTCTTGTGCTCATTATCTGTGAACATTTCAAGCGCCAACTCCTCGCCGACTTCTAGTCTCTCGATCGGCAGGTTCCGTCTCATCAGCTTCACGAACTCGGCGCTGAGAGTGTACAACTCTTGGTTCGTTGGCTTCCAGTCAGGGAGCGAGGGTAGGTCGATGTCGTAGATGAAGGAGCCGCTGCGGACTGGAATAAATATAAGACACAAGAAACAATAAAATTACAGACAAATCATTTGTACATTATTGGCGGTCTTATCGATGGAAGCGATCTCTTCCAGACAACCATTGGGTAGAGGAAACAACGTTAATTAGTGAGGTAGAAAGCGGTGTGCAAAAATAAAGCTAATATTTTAATAATATATCTATACTAATATTATAAAGCTGAAGAGTTTGTTTGTTTGTTTGTTTGAACGCGCTAATCTCAAAAACTACTGGCCCGATTTGAAAAATTTTTTTTACGTTGGATAGTCCATTTATCGAGGAAGGCTTTAGGCTATATAACATAAAGATACGACTCATAAGACCACAGCAGAAATGAAAAATGTTGCGAAAACGGGAGAAAGATATTCCTTTTGAGAGCTTCCGCTGCATACGCTGCGGAAACCGCTTAAGTTACACAAAAATCATGTATGACAAGATTGTTCAGCATTAAGAGTTCTATAATAAAGTCCGCGACAGCATATGTCTATCTTTTATGGTTGACTTACTACAACCTTTTTTATGTTAATAAATTTGTAAAAAAATATGCATTATTTTTAGAGGTGTATTATACACACAGGTATTTATTCTTATCAAAACAAATACATTCATCATCACGAGCATTTCATTTAGAACAAAGTTGCCCTTTATATCATTTGATTTCAATAAATATCTTAGGAGCTATCACAGTTTTAACATAACTCCGCACCAAAATAATGTTCGCAGCTAAAGTACGACGTGCGCTTGCGCTAATATAATATTAAAAAGCTGAAGAGTTTGTTTGAACGCGCTTCTTTCAGGAACTGCTGGACCGATTTGAAAAATATTTCTGTTTTGGATAGCTTATTTATCGAGAAAGGCTTTAGGGTATAAAACATCACGCTGCGACGGGAGGGAGGGGGCAAACTCAAAACGCGCGGACGAAGTCGCGGGGGACCGCTAGTACATAATAAAAATAAAAAAAGTATAACTAATACACGTTATATAGTGTGTGTGTTTACTGCATATGTGTTTACGAGACTGAGTCGAATAAATGTATTTTCCTTCTTTCTTTCTTATATTACAAATACAATAAAACAAATTAATAAATAAATAAATATTGGACACCAATCACATACATTGCTCTGATCCCAAAGTAAGTAGCCAATGCAATAAGGACTAAATATTTTCATTAATTTAATTTGTAAAAAAAATATTCATGTGGTCACGTGATCGTGAATGCTAGCAGTGAACGTGACTCTTATATTGGCGCCATGACATTTCAAGCATTCACATGACACATTCAAATTGCATTTTTTATATTTTAAACGTTAAATAATTTAAAAATAAAATGTTTTTGTTTATTAATATACTACCGAGCTAGTGTGACCTCCTTCCGACCTTAAAAAACATATTAAGAAAGCCACTCTATTATGACCCTGTTCCGAAACTGATGTCTTCATTGACATCCATTAATCCGACGGTCGCGAGGCGTCATCTATTTCTAAATTCAATACCTATCATTGGGTACTGGTCTCTAGACGCTTGACGGGGCGGGACAGACCGGTCAATTTTACCGAACTATAGCGCCAAGGGAATCCTATACTCATACAAATCATTCAATAAGATCAGTGAATAAAATTAATAAACTATTTGATTTCAAAAGATCTCAGTGTTCAACTGCAAAACTATAATATAACAATGAATTTGACGACCTGTCTGGTGTGGTGGTCGAGAAATTGCCTACTACGCAGCGGGTTGCGGGTTCGATCCCCGCACAATACAAACATTTGTGTGCATGAACATGTCTGTTTGTATTGGTCTGGGTGTTTTCTATGTATATCATGTATGTATTTACAAACAAAAAGTATTTAAGTATTATATCCGTTGTCTGGCACCCATAACACAAGCTTTGAGTAGCTTACTTTGGGGCTAGATGGCGATGTGTGGGAATGTCTAAAGGATATTTATATTTATTATTTATTTATGAAGCGCAAAATGTGTTGGTAAACGCATAACTCAACAACGCCTATAACAATCTGGCCAATTCTTTTTTTGAATGTTTGTTGAAATTCAAGGATGGTTTTTACGGCGAGAAAAGTTCAAATAATTGCCGGAAAAATCATAAAAACACCCCTTTTCTTTTTCTCATACAAATGTTATCTAACTAAAACATAGTCAATTTGAGCTTTATTGCTATTTTTAGATTTTAAAAAATATTTTTGTGCTGGATAGCTTTTTATTGAAGAGAGCTTCAGGCTATAAAACATCACGCTGCGACGGGAGAGGAAGCTTAACAAACGCAGACGCAGTCGCGGGCGACCGCTAGTTAACTATAAAGATTGTGAGTTCTGTGTTTATATTAGGTACTTCAATGTTAATCATGTCGTTAATGAGACGAATGTCAAGATTGTTTACAATATTCGATACGCAAAGTAAAACGGACTATAAATTGTCTGAGGCATTTCATTTTATGATAACTAGCTGTTCGCGTGTTTCGAGTTTGCTCCCTCCCCTCCCGTCGCAGAATGATGTTTTATAGCCTAAAGCCTTCCTCGATAAATAAGCTATCTAGCACAGTTATATTTTTTCATATCGGTCCTGTAGTTCCCGAGATTAGCGCGTTCAAACAAACAAACTCTTCAGCTTTATAATCTTACTAGCGGTCCCCCGCGACTTCGTCCGCGCGTTTTGAGTTTGCTCCCTCCCCTCCCGTCGCAGCGTCATGTTTTATACCCTAAAGCCTTTCTCGATAAATAAGCTATCCAACACAGAAATATTTTTTCAAATCGGTCCAGCAGTTCCTGAGATAAGCGCGTTCAAACAAACAAACTCTTCAGCTTTATAATATATTAGCGAAAGCGCACGTTGTACTTAAGCTGCGAACATTATATTGGTGCGGAGTTATGTTAAAACTGTGATAGCTCCTAAGATATTTATTGAAATCAAATGATTTAAAGGGCAACTTGGTTCTAAATGAAATGCTCGTGATGATGAATGTATTTATTTTGATAAGAATAAATACCTGTGTGTATAATACACCTCTAAAAATAATGCATTATTTTTTTACAAATTTATTAACATAAAAAAGGTTGTAGTAAGTCAACCATAAAAGATAGACATATGCTGTCGCGGACTTTATTATAGAACTTTTAATGCTGAACAATCTTGTCATACATGATTTTTGTGTAACTTAAGCGGTTTCCGCAGCGTATGCAGCGGAAGCTCTCAAAAGGAATATCTTTCTCCCGTTTTCGCAACATTTTTCATTTCTGCTGTGGTCTTATGAGTCGTATCTATATGTTATATAGCCTAAAGCCTTCCTCGATAAATGGACTATACAACGTAAAAAATTTTTTTCAAATCGGGCCAGTAGTTTTTGAGATTAGCGCGTTCAAACAAACAAACAAACAAACAAACTCTTCAGCTTTATAATATTAGTATAGATATATAAAATTCCCGTGTCACAATGTTCGTTCCCGTACTCCTCCGAAACGCTTGACCCATTCTCATGAAATTTTGTGAGCATATTGAGTAGGTCTAAGAATCGGCCAACATCTATTTTTCATACCCCTTAGTGATAAAGGTTGTCCACCCTTTACATGTTTCTTTAATTACGTGGCTGGGCGGGACGAGGCCGGGCAAGGCGAGGCCGGGCAAGGCGAGGATGGGGCGAACCAAGTTCGCTGGGTCCGATAGTATTCTGTATACAGATATACAGATGTAATAGGATTGGTAAATGGCAGTGCTGAGCTGCTAAGATACGAGCTGCTGTGATAGGCGCAGATGCCATCTCCTTAATACAAATTATTGATTGTACGGACAACAGCAAGTCAATATAAACACTGCGGTATCTTATTCAGTTGTAATAAGGGCTAGTTTGCAACAAAAGCGGGTAACCTGTACATTGTCACATTACATTTTTACTTGGTACCTATCGGCAGTTGATATGACATCGATATGTCAACGCTCCGTTGACGGCTAGTTGATGATGGCTAGCGTTTGATCAACAAACCACTGTTGAAAAATTTCAACGTACACATCGAAGCAATTATTATACCTATATTGTTTGTAGGTGCAATACATGGCAATTTAACTTTACCATTACCTTAAAATTATGAGTGGAAACCAAAAACGTTGATGTATCATTTTGCTTATACTCAGCAGGAGGCTAAAATGATAAATCTATACTATTATTATAAAGCTGAAGAGTTTGTTTGTTTGTTTGAACGAAGTATTCTCAAGAACTAGGTACTGGACTGATTTGAAAAAATCTTTTTGTGTTTGATAGCTTATTTATCGAGGAAGGCTAAGCTATACAACATCACGCTGCGGTGGGAGGGGACAGAGCTATCTCAAAACGCGCGGACGAAGTCGCGGTAGACCGCTAGTCTTAACGTAACTTACAAATACATGAGCTTGGAGCTCATCAAAAAGGAATCCGTTGTATGTTTAAACATTAAACTTTTTATTGCTGATTACACAGACTCAGTAACTAAAAAATACTCACTGTCAGGCCCTGGGAAACTATGCAGCAGTACTGGTACGGTGTCTTTAAACGCGTTTGATGCACAGGCACCAAGTAGCAGGGAGCATGTCCGCCAGAACGCCTTGTTTACTTGCTGTGGCTCTGACACGGTGAAGTTTTGTAGCTGGAAGGAGTTATGGATGAAGATTTTAGTTGTCCGGAAGTTTCGAATGGTATGGTAAGGTATCCATGACCCAATAGGCTTATAGACCATATAGAATTGAAATATCATCAGCTTTTTATTAAATTGATGAGGGGATCTGACTACCTTCTATATGTCCTATCGTTTTACAATTTGGTATCTTGCTACTTCAATGCTATTGAAATAATGTGGTTGTCAGTTAACTAGGAAATTTAATATGATGTGTCGGACTTAAATCAGAATTTGGCTACATGCAAAAACCGAAGCAGCACACCAAGCAGAGTGGAGAAACAGTGAAGGTTGCAGGCAAACGAAGAACGCATTCCCGGAAGCCTCGAACAGGTTTGCCCGCAACCTCATCCGCTTACCAAGAGACAAACTACGCACAGTTATAGGTACTATAACCGGCCACAGTCTTTTAAACAAGCACCTATTCACAATAGGTGTGACAGACAGCCCCCTATGCAGAGGGTGCATGACGGCAGAAGAAACACCACACCATGTACTCATGGAATGCACAGGCGTGAAGCAACAACGGGCAAATCTCAAATTCTCAAATCCCCAGCCACTTTCCTGGACGCCATTAGCAATCTCGGTAGACTGCTAGCCTTCTGGGAAAATTTGGGGTGGTTAGAATAAAAAAGAGGGACATACGTACAATGGCCTGATCGTGAGGCTAAGTACGGGAAACATTCCAGCCAAACAAACTAACTAACTATGATGTGTCGGAGGGTTTTTAAATTTTATAATTTTTGATCACATATTTTCAATATCATACATCACTTTTTTAAGTAAAACAGTATCGCATATAAGTATTAGTTGTTTTTGACATTAATTAGTCAAGCGCTGAGATTACAGACAGCCAATTAATTGATATTGTGTTTGACTGCCTCGGTGGAGCAGCGATTTAGAGGTTCGCACTTTAAAGCGACGGCCAGAGGACCCAGGTTTGATCCCCGGGTCAGGTCAAAAATATGTCAAATTTCTGTCCCATCGGCCTATGAGAGTGAGAGGAATAGATAGTGCACCTGTGTTTGCGCACACACTTGTGCACTATAATAAGTGTTGCGCAGTCGGTGAGTCATTGTGACTAGCCACTGTAGTCGAAATCGGCTAGGGGGACTAATATTGTGTGCCATATGATGTTGTTGGGGTTTGACACATAAAATTTGTTTTATGGTCTATCTATCTCATAAAAGTTCAAGGATGAGTGTCATTATATAGCTAAATCTAGTATATAATAAGTCTAGGTCATCATATCTGAAGCAGATTACATGAATCAAAATGATAAACTGCACTTTATAGCATATAAATCATCATCATTATCAGCAAAAGGATGTCCAATTCTGAACATAGGCTTCCCCCAAGGTTTTCCTCAGCAACTAATTGCAAACAGTCTACATCCAGTGTGATCCTGTATCTACCTTGTGGATTTTTTTTTTAAAAAAGGGAATGATTGTCAATTATACTTGGCTATTTAGTACTTACTTCGAGAGTGCAGTTTTCTGTTAGCGGCCTGTGCATGTCCCAGTAAACTGTGCCGTCTAAAAGAGCTAGAGCACTGGACTCCATATGCCATTCACTGAGATCTGAAAGAAAATAATGTTCATTTTTTAGGTACTTAGGAGTAGAAGATGTATGCAAAAGGACTCAGATTAGTGGCTAAATGTGATTAATAAATTTTCTTACGTCTAGCACAGTCGTAAGGAGTTGAAATACCCCGATTCATAACCAAAGTACAGTCTTTTGGTACTCCCTTGTATTTGACTTCAATCTTTTCAACTCGTCCAACTTTCTCTGCTTGTCTCTTTTTTTCTAGAGTAAATAGATGGCTGCGACGTTCTATTGCCTCTTTCGTACTTAAAAATCCTGTAAATTAAAAGGAATTGTTGTAGCTTAAATTTCCATTTTGGGAATACCAAATATTGAGTAATTATGCTATCCACTTACTAGATAGAGGCAAAACTGTATAATGACGATAATTAAGGATAGATTTAGACAAGAAAAATATCTGTTGCTTCATTTTTTCAAGAAATATTCGATTATATTTTATTTTTAGGTTATGTGTAGTGCAACAATAAAAACACCCGTTTTTGACATTAGCTCTTGGCAGAATTGACACTTGTCAGCCAAAGCCAGGATTGAGACTACTATAATTACGGGAAAAAAACAGTTTGTAGGCCTACTAAGCTTTTAATTTAGGACACAAAGTAAAGTGAAGAATGTGATTGACACACTAGCTAGCACTAGTCATTACAAATTTATCTGAAATACATGAATTTATCAAAGTGATTGCTCTTCTAAAGCTAACCTTATTTAATTTTCTCATTATTTTGGTGGGAACAAAAATACTTGCAGATAGCAACCCTTACATATTTAAAAAAAGTATTTATTTGCAGGGTTGGGCTTACCGTTTTATGGCCGGTTTTTATATACAAGTGGATGCAAGGAGATATACAAACACAGGATTGTAATAATAACCATTTATTTAATCAACCAGTTTATTTATTAATTAGATAACATTCATCCCACCATAGTTCTTTTCCTTCCTCTAGCTCTGACTTCTTCAAATTTAGCTAGTACTTCTGCTATTTCCATTTCTCCAGCTCGAGTGTATCCCATCATAATCTGCTCAAATAAGTCTGGATAGTCATTGTGAGTGCTAATCAGAGCTCTTTCTAATACATACAAGTCTACTCCTTTATCTTCAGTACTCGAGTCTACATAGGACAGACCAAAGTCAATCAATGCCAGTTCTAGTTTATTATAATCATGCCATCTAAAATCACCTTTGTCTGCCAGTCTCCGGGGCACCAGAAGCATATTTGATGTGGTCAAATCACCATGAATGATGTTTGAGTCATGTAATCTCCTTACTGCTAATCCAATCATCACAGCTACATTTTCAGTGACATCTGGAACATTTATTTCGTCTTTGCTATCCTTTTTTATGCTTATAAAGAAATCCTTTACTGATATACTTTGTGTGAAATGCTCCATGTAAATGCGACGACGTTCAAAATCCACTAAATAAAGACAAGGAGTCCTAACTCCGACGTTTTTACATCTTGCTATAGTGCGGGCCTCGTTTTTGATTCTATCTTTTGTTATTGATACATCTAAATCAGGATGTCTGTAGTTTTTCTGGAACCTTTCTTTGACTATTGTGGGCATTCCAAGATAAGTGCACGTGTAGACTTTTGCTTCAGCGCCCTGTTTCAGAAGCTGTAAATGTTCTTCCACTTTTACCCTACAATCAAAATCAAAAAAAGGTTCAACGATTACAACATAACCTTCAAATTCTCACCATTTTTCAAATATATTATAACTTACTGGACTTGTCCAGAATCACCCATATTTATAGCACAGCTTGTTGGTATTAGATAAATTATAAACAAAATAGTATTCTTTGGTGTCAAGTCCAAAAATCGACCGGATAATTGCGAATGCACGGCTTTGTTGACAAATAAACGTCAAAAAAGTCTATTTGACAGTTTTAGTTTACAAACGAAGACTATTTACATGTTAAGCAAAGGAATAAGATATCAAGATTTCGTTCTACGCATAGCTTGTTCAAACGTATTTTAGAAACGAGCTAAGTGTAGATTCGTCGTAGAGAGACAGCACCTTTCATTTAACTATACCTACTCGGTTAGATGTATAGTAATAGTACTTACAACATAGCACTTTCTATACGTTGTATGTATTATTCACGATCACGACTGAATACTAGCTAGCTAGCTGAGAGAGTGAGGGAGGCTGTGGGCGTGTGATATTGGTTAGTGCACCCGCGCCGGCCGGCGGTTCATCATACAATTTCATTCATACAGCATTCTCATCAAAATCTTTAATAGAAACAGTGCATTAAATTGATAACTTTAGTGCCGGCATTAAATTCGAACACTGCGCTGCTTCAAGATAATCGACCAGTGAAAAAATACCAAAAATTATAATAATTTTTGTAGTGAATTATTTTTCTGTGATTATAAAATAAATTGTGTGAGAAAAATGTCTGAAGGTTTGGAATACGAAACGATCGTCCAAAATGGGCCCAAAAAAGTAAGTATTTTTTAATTTTAATAACGTTTTGAAATCACAACAAGTCTGCGTAATAGGTGTAGCCTGTGTTTCTATAGTTACCCTATAGGCACCTATGGATATTCTTTGTTGGTACTAAGTGGGGGTAGGGGTGACGTCCTATAGCAATGTCTGGGTGCATTTTCGTAGATATACAAACTGCAGTCGCGTCTCGAAATGCCGACTGATGCGATTTCCTCTGTCCCGATTTACTTACGTTGTCGGGAATTCACGTAGGCAGTTCATTTATATCCGGATCTTCTTCATTAAACTTAAGTGCAAAACTGCAGACAACATTATATGAATGAAAAAAATAGTTCAAAGATACTTAGGCAGCTGAACCTGTTTTATTATAATTTACGAAGACGGTAAATGCAAACAAAGTCTGCTTAGTTAATACTTTTTAGATTTTCGTCAACAAATTTTTTAGACACTGAGCGCTATCGAAAGGGACAGGAGTTATTTGGATGCCTTCATAGCTTAGAAAAAAACTTCAACAAGCTATCTTTATGTTTCTACTGAATTAAAGACCTTTTGTAATTAGTAATGCAACGCTCCTTTTGTCCATTTATTACTTTCTTAGCCGCCTGTATTTTTTTTGTTAAGATCTGACTGGTAGAGATTAAGTCCGCCATATGTACCGTTTGTTGGTGATTGAAGTTAAAAATAATACGTAAAATAAAACAAACTTTTCGTCCGCGCGTTTTGAGTTTGCTCCCTCCCCTCCCGCCGCATTTTATAGCCTAAAGCCTTTCTCAATAAATAAGCTATCCTACACATTTTTTTTTTCAAATTAGTCAAGTTCCTGACATAAGCGCGTTAAAACAAACAAACTCTTCAGCTTTATAATATTAGTACCTATAGATTAAATTAGTATGCAAACTCTTTATGAGAGACGATTCATGTAGGTATCGTTTATTTGAAACACTTGTGTGTAGTGGTTAGTAACGGTACATAACAAATAATTAAAAGGTCTTGCGAAGTTTAAACTTTAAATGCTCCCAAACCCCTTTACTTTATTGGACAATGAATAAAATTAACAAAGATCAAAGATGGAAGGTACAGACGGAGAGAAAAGTGGTTTTTGTCTCCGTCCGCGTCCGTTTTACGGTTTACGTTTAAGAAGCATCAAGCTATAGGTACTCTGAAAAAAAATCTCATAGGTATTTATCCATTTATCCATTGACAATAATTATTTATCTCATAGAGAACTCTCTTCTTAATCCCTCAAGCGTATGTAAACGAGACAATAGAAATTCAATTGTTATTCGGTCTCATGCGACCGCTTGGATGTTGAAGCGAATGTATTGGAACCACGCTCGACATTAGAAAATCATTTTGTTTTAAATCCTCCTGCCTTAATACTTGCTTGAGGCATTAACTCTGGGAAAAATTAACCATCAATTAAAACTTAGACTATAATTAGGTCTATGTATAATAGATAGGTCCTAAATGTCAATCTTGCTATCTGCTTTTAAAGATCTGCCTTATCTTGTTCGTGATAACCTGAGGTGGAATTGTGTAAAGCAATCGTATTCATTTGACAGTTCAAAACGTACGATATGATCTGTCAAACCCTTTGTTCTTTGCCATTTGACAGACCATACCGTACGTTTTGAACTGTCAAATGAATACGATTGCTTTAGACAATCGCACCCCTGAATCGATAGACCAGAAAAAAAATCAATAAGCGTATACAAAATCTTAAAAAAAGTCAAGCGATCGTTTTTAATGGTACAGTTAAGTAGAGTGGTGATACGGCAATAGAATTGCGTCAATAGACACAATAGCATGTTCACAAGATGACAAACCTGTTTGCTCCGTTATTTGTCTATGGTAATGTGGCTTTCTATCTTCGATGTGTTTGCGTGTGTACTTTAAAACAGATTAATGGAGGTTAATTTTAATTTATAATTTGGCGCTAACTTTGAATTATTGCCAGATGTCTTTAAAATTAGAGAGTTGCTTCTACTCAAAAGATTAGCAAACGAACTGTCAACTGAGCAAATGTATACTTAAATAAGTGTTACGGACCTAATTCTCTAACCTAGATTTACTTGTTTGCGGCTAACTGCCTACTTTACCTAGACATAGAAACTGCTAGACAGGGCTAACTAAACGGCTTAGTTTTGTCTGCATAACGGGCGAGTTAAACGTGAGACTGACTAGATTCCGGCCTAACCTAACTGTTTTAGGAAATGGCACAGTTTAGATTAACGTTCTGCAAGTCATTGATTAAATGAATACTACTAAGTTTGGTGTGAAGTACCGGTTTATATTTGGCCAAATTGAGATTGTTTATAAAACTAGTTATTTATAAAACTTACGTTTTCATTGACAAGACAAGCCTTTGTAATTGCTAGGAGTTTTTTTTATAACTTCAAAAAAAGGAGGTAATCAAAGTCAGATATTGTTTGAATTTGATAATATTTGAGTATGTTGATCTTAAAGGCTTCCAAACATGTGTGCAAAATCTCGTAAGTGTATGTATGTTTGTCCAAAGATTTCTCAAAAACAAGAAGTCATAGCAAAATGATAATAAGATGTTTAGTTCGATTAGGTATATTTCAACTTAGGGTACATGTAAGTTTCGTATAATCGGTCCAGTAGTTTTTGACATATGGATAAATAACTGAAAAGCATGAATTAAAAAATACTTTAAAAAATTAAACCGCCTTCATAAAACTGACTTGAAAGATGTGTGTAGACTGTTGGTGAAGGTAAGCTTTAAAGAATGCACTGACTTTGTTTCATAAAAATAGAACACGAATGCGTTATTTTAAGCTTTTTTGTCAGTTTTATGAAGGCGGTTTAACTTTTTATTCTAATGAAGGATCCAATCTAATCCTTGATTTGATAAACGGTTGCCAAGTAAAACTGAAGATAATTTGACGAACATCACCTGCCTACCTACCTTATCAACAATGGTTATTAATTTATTCCAAATATCGGACTGGTAAGGACTTGACCCTTTCACCAAAGCACAGTATAATAATAAGTACTTGACCAAAGCGTCTCTCGGATCCTCGGCTGAGCATAAGTTTTCTTAAAGCTAATTCATTTGCTAACTCGACAAATTACAACATCGTTCATTTTATGCCAACGAGCTGTTATAGACAAAATAGTAAAGCCTTTTATTTTATTCTATTTAATAAAGAGGCATTAATTCAATTCAATTCAATATATATTTATTTCAGACAACGTCCATAGTGTTAGTAACAATATTCTTATGCTAATGTTAGTAAGGGTTACAAGTAGGTAATAAAATAAAAAAAAAGAAGAGTAAAATTAATTAAACCACATGACTCACTTCAGCGCAAGTCCATGAGAAATTGCGCTGCAGTGATTCATGTACGCGCAATCCATCCTGGCCGCAATCATACTCAGGATACTGTTGGTGCTGGCCCGCACCCTGCGCACCAGGGATGCGCATCTTTTACGCATTGTCGCATAGAAGCAGTCTATGCGTGCTTCTGCAAACATCCCTGAGGCGCTACAAAAGCGGGGCAGCCTCAACAGCACCCTGAGGGCGTTGTTGTATTGCACTCGTAGGGCGCTGTAGGCTCGTTGGGTATAGGTATTCCACAGGCTACAAGTGTAGAAAGAGATGCAATATGCTCTGAAGAGTGTAAGCTTAACTTGGTGAGAGCAGCATTACAGGCTTTAATTATTTTTTTAAATACATTACTAGAAATTATGAGCTAAATTGTAACATAACATAAATTCATAATAGTAGTTACATCTTACGATATGAGATTAATTTATTCCAGTAACTAGAAATCATGAATGAGTAGAGAAGGCACATCTTTTCATGTATGTACGACGAACGACAGCACGTCAAGAAAAACACTACGGTATCATGCCGTAATTAGGGGTTAGTTTTAAACAAACAATTCATAACCTGATGCGCTGGCGACTTTACGATGAGTCGATAGATGATGATAGTCCAAAAAGGAAACTATCAGAGAGAGAGGTTAGGCGCAAAACCATTTGGAGATATTAGATAAATAGATAGATTCACCATTCACCAACCCCAACTTCCATTCCCAATCTGTTTCGAAATAATTTAAAATTTCCAAGACAATATCACAGCAACCATTCTATCGACTCAACCTGGATGAATTCTATCTCAGGCAGGACGTCTTAGTTAGACTTAGTTCCAATGACCACCAGGGGGCGTATAATGTGCGATTCAACTAAATCAGTTCAATTTCCAGGCAGTTAAATTTCCACTCAGTGTAAACAAATAATAATACTATAATGGTATGAATATCAATATTTTATTTATGTTATTACATTATAAGAAAAGTTTCACTATAATGCGAAATCGAAAACGAATTGCTTATTTGACAGTAAAGTAGAGCTGCTTAACTGTCAGAGCTGCATCGCAATACGCACCCAGACCTTGAATTACAACCCATGGGCAAATAGTATGCATTGTTGCCTGAAATAAATTATATAATGGTAATGTTGATACCCATAAGTACCTACTGTTAACAATCTTTATGAAAACCTTTCTAAAGTGCAATTGTATTGAAATGGCTGTTCTAAAACATCTACGTTGTGGTGTTAGCCACCCATGACGAGCAGGGTCATAGGTCGATGGCCATCAGAGCTGTTCTTACATAGGAATGCTATTTGAGAAGATTTTTATTTATTCTACATTCGGTAAATAAATGTTCACAGATCTAACAAAAAAGATCATCAGATGGTCATTAAAGTACGATAATTAAACCAGTTTTTTCAAACGTAATATAAGACTTATCGGACGAAGGTAAAATCGACTCTTAGTCTATGGGAAAGATCTTTGAGTACTTAACACCGCTACCGCCACTTTACCACTCCGAAATCGCTTGCACTTCGCAGTCCGCACCGTTTTTTTTTGAAGCAACAACGCCCGAAATATATTTTTTGATAGTGGTAATGCTGCAGTGTTCCCGTACATTTCTCTTATTCGTTTTCAATCCAATCTAAAAATAAATTTCCCTTTACGTACCTTTAGGTAAAAGTAGGCGAATTCCACAGAGAGGCGTAAAACGGCTTTATATTACACTGTCTGTAATGGCAGACCATAATTTGGGACATATTTGGGACCGCCTTACGATGCCATTAAATTGCCTGGCATGCGCGAAAACATATAGCCTACTTCGTGTTTTATTAAATTGTATCTTTAAAAAGACATCCTGTAAAGGTAAAACCAACAAAAAAGATAGATAACTTTCCACTATTATAAGTTTAATAGTGTTTTTTAGGAAATTGGTTTGCTTTAGTCCTTGGTGATTATCTGTGTACGGTTTATTTAACATCTACGGCAGAACTTTAATTTAATATATCAAATGCTCCTTAAGTTCTAAAACCCGTCGCCCTTATTGCCAGAAGCAGCATTAAAACACGTATCGTCTACCTACGTGTTAATCTTGTTAGATTTAAAGCATTCTATACTAAACTGGACCCGGTCATTGAACCTTACGCTCGCGTATTCGACAGATTATATTGGTAAGATTGGTGATGGTGCATCGTGATTCGTTAGGTATGGTGTCTTTTATAAACTGCTTGTTAATTTTCGGGCTACTTCTCTTCATGGATATTGACTTTAAAAGCTAAGGTTACTTTTAGCGTAAATCTATTTGACCGGTGTTTTCGGTGTGGCCCGAAATTCTGAAATACTTAAAAATGCTTATTTTAATAAGGTCACCACTCGGCCTCAAATGTTACAACAAGGTAACTTTGTTGGACTGAGTTCGTTATAAATTCAATTAAACCCTGACCCAAAAGAGGGACGATGCCCAAATTTGGGACCTGTTCAATCGATAAGCACCGCTTCGTCGTCGCTTTCGTCACCTCGGCCGCACTTACAATTTAAAACACATTGTTAAATTGACCATTCTTCTTGATAAACGGTCAAAGAAACGAGTTCGTTTTTGGTTTTGATTTGTAGCTAGGACCTTTGGACCATAAGTTTATAAGGTTTAACAAATAAAGTGGTTGATAGAATCAGCGAGATGTACATACACGCTCAATTGCTTAGGTATTTTAAGACGAGCTATTTTATTCCACAAATCAGGTAGTAGGTTTTATTATTCCAGTAAATATGTATTGGCTATTGCTTTTCTTCAATAACCTTCTATGACAAATCGCCGAGTCATATCCTCCATATTTGGGCATGGCGGCTAAAAATGGCGGGAGAAACGCGTCGCGTGCCTCATACGAGTAGATCGGTAAAAATAACCGCAGCTTAAGCTGCAGTAGTTAATCTTGTTTTACTGATGTTGCTTTTAAACCCACCCCACTCGGAATCAAAGTTAACTTCGTTTTGAGATCGATGTACTCTGTTTGTTTAAATGTAAGATTGTAAAACATTAACTACTTTGGAGAATGGTGATTGACGTTAATAAAATTTAGTAACACCTAGCTGCTAAATTTAAAAAAAAAGTTAAGACTCCAATTATAGGTAGATATTAAGGCGAGGCCTAAATAACATTTGAGGCCTATTCGAATAAGTGAAAGTGTAAAAGTCCAACAACTTACATCTTACTTCAATATGTCATATTGGCAAGTAATTAGTTGAACATACTCTTACTGATCCGTCATTCTTGTAGATATTTACAAGAGCTTGATTAATGTCGATTGATATATATCTAGTTTCTGAAGATTTTAACATCATGTACAAAAAGTACGAACCAAATTCAAGAGGGTGGTTGTCAATAGAGTTTGGAATACAGGAAAAATATTTTTAAAAAAAGTTTTTTTTTTTTAATTTTTGATTTCTTTTATTTAAGACTGCTCTTCGCCATATGCCCTTGAATTTGGCTCGTATTTTATTTTTACATCCTGGAGTTAAAAATAAAATACGAGCCAAAATCAAGGAAGTGGTTAAGAGTCGCGTATGAATACTTTTACAGGTAAAAATTTTAATACAAAACTTTAAAAAAATATTATAATTTCCTATTTTTTTTTTCCTGTATTCTATTCTCGATTGACTACCGCCCCCTTGAATTTAGGTTGCACTTTTTTACATCCTGTAGTTACGTGTGGCAGACAGTAGGCCGCATCTCCAGTAGACAGGAGGATACAATTAAACTTGTGAACGTGCTTGGTTTTGCTTTTAAACCTAAGGATATATCAAGCCTCGTGACCTCGAACCAGAGTGCATTTGGCAGAAATCCAAGCGAATCGTTTATTCTCGTCTCAATCGCAAAAGGACAGTGTTAAGTGGGGTCAGGAATGGGCGCGAACACGGTTTACTTGCTTACAATACGTTACGATCACGGCTAAAAATTGTTACCTAGACCATTATTATACGTGGTATACGATTTGACTTATGCTTATTTAAAAATAACTCTAAAATATATGCAAGTTTTATAAAGTAAAACCTCTTCACAACATTTAAAAAAAAGAAAACGAATGGGGAAACTCGCACTTTCGCGCGTAGTTAGCGCGTATCTACGAAATACTACGCTGTAGCTAGTAAGCTACGAAGAGGAGACGACTTGGTGTCGGTAGTTTAGATTCGCTCGCTGTATCGCATAAATAGATTTTGTGGGCAACAGTATCGTTTGTATAGTCACCCCTGAGTCGCTCGTCGCTGACCAAAACAACACTTCGTTTAGGAGTGGTGGCCGTTGGTTACGTTACGACGAATATTATACACTCTTAATAAAAAGGCATCAGCTAATGGTATTTTTCTTTGTATGTTACATAAGTGAGACTTAATGTCTTCGAACTTCGTGTTGCCGATAAATCACTTCATCAATTTTATCAGCGACTAGCGGTCCCCCGCGGCTTCGTTCGCGCGTTTTTAGATTGCTCCCACCCCTCCCGACGCAGCGTGTTGTGTTTTATAGCCTACTAAACCCTTACTCAATAAATGAGCTATCCAACACAAATATATTTTTTCAAATTGGTCCACTGGTACTTGAGATTAGCGCGTTCAAACAAACAAACTCTTTTGTTTTATAATATTAGTATAGATTTATTGAAATCAAATAGTGTAAAGGGCGACTTTGTTTAAAATGAAATTCTCGTGATGATGAATGTATTATTTTGATAAGAATCATTACCTGTGTATAACCCAACAAACATTTATTAGCTGAATAATATTTGCATAAAAGAAATTCGACTGACTTTAAGTCGCTTAAGTTGCGGACATAACGTCTGTGTAAGTAAGCGCTTATACAGACAATATTCAAGCGGTTTGGGCACAGATTAACTAGCTTTAATTTGGATAACCGCTGAATAATGGCCACATAATATCTGAATAAGGGTGCAAGAAGATGGATATCTTCTGAATAAATGCTGAATTACCTTTAAAATAGCAGTTATAACAATCTTATTCAGTTAGTAATATTTGAGCTAAGCTATTCAGTTTTTATTCAAATTGCAGGTCTAAATTGTAATTTTATTAAGAAATAATTCAAATAAAATCATAAAATGAGACATTTTGCTTTGTACGACCAGTGTCAACGTTGGATGTCAGAAATATTTAGAAGAAATTGGTACTATTGACTTTACATACTTATTTCACGATTTAGAAGTGTTTTTTTAAACGCACGCTACTTTACTGTGAAAACATATATATATTTGATTGTTAATTTTCACGCGCCACACGATTAACTACAATTTCGTTAATATTTGGTCTTTAATAATTTTACAATTGAAATATTTTCTATGCATTTTAAGTACTATAAATACTATAATGTACTAAAATACTGAAGATAAAACATTCTGATCACATAAAGCATTTTTCGACGTAAAAATGGTGCTTTTGATACGTGATTTTGCTTTTACTTTTATAAAAAATAGTTTAGACAATGGCGTCATGTTTATCTTGATTAAGAGCGCGCTCGCCCAGCATTTTGTTGCTTAATTCTGCATAAAAGTTAGTATGTGACTTCCTATTCAGATCTTATATGGATAAAAGTACATTTCATAACTCATTTTTGAATAACAGTTCCAATATTACTCAACTTGATACTCTTAAGCAGTTTATTAGGGTTCATTAGATAAAAGTGATTATGGTCAATTTGGAGATAATTGATAGGTGATATATAAGCAATAACATTCTTATTACTAGTATAGTAGGTGAATTAGAATAATGGTGTTTCGTAGCGGCCTTAAAATAATAAGGTTTCATGACAAACATTTCAAGAACAAAAAAATCAAAAAAACAGAATTAATATTATTTAACACTTAAAACTGAATAAAAGGGTATTTGTGCTCTTCTATCTGTGTAAGTTAGGTATAAGACCGTCTCATTTACAATTTAGACAATCGTTTTCTGTTTAATAGCTAAAAATTCTGCAATATTCAGCTTCTGGATAGTAAAAATAATTTGATGTGCTAAGCAACTTAAAGTGAAAATGAAACAGATTATTCAGAAATAATCTGTATAATTGAAAGTAATGTCAAAGTAATGCAGAGCAATGCTGAATCTTCAGCTACTATACAGCTGTTAGCATTCTCATTTGCTCTAATTTGAATATGGTTTACTTTAAAGTACTACTTACGACCATTATTCAGCTTGGAGAAAGGTAATCAACTTAATACAGAAGTTATCAAGCTTATAGAAATATAATATTTCAAAAACTCTATTATTCAACATAAAACTCTCACGTCAGCCGTTATACAAATATTATGAAGCTTTAAACTGCTTATTGCCAGCACAAATTGCTATTATGTGACTTAAATGTTTGTTGGGAAAACACCTGAGAAAATAGTGCATTTAAAAAAAATATATATTAACATAACAGGTTTTAGTGAATAAACCACAGCCATTCATTAAGTTAGGATGGTGGATGATATCGAAACAAGCACTTAGCTTTGTATAAATTGCACTTTACTTTCTTTGCGCAATATAACAATAACCCATTCATGTTATATTTTGAAGCCATTATACTTACGCTCTATGAATGGTTTGTCAAGAGAATTTTTAGGGTTCCGTAGCCGAATGGCAAAAAACGGAACCCTTTTAGTTTCGTCAAGTCTGTTTGTCCGTCTGTCCGTTCGTATGTCACAGCCACTTTATTTTGAAACTTGATAGGGAGGTGTATCCTGCTTACCGCTTTACTCCATACAAAAGTTAAAAAATAATGACATTTGAGGGGTGCTCCCATACATGGAACTAAAACAAAATATTTTTTTTTGCTCAAACCCATGCATATGGGTAGTCTATGTCTCTGGGAAGGTCTGACATGCATGACATCGAGGTTCCTAAAACCATTTATCTGAACGTCAAAAATAATAATCGATGTAGATTTGTGCAAATACTTTCAACGAAAATTGTTTTAAACGAGATATAGCACATTTTCAATAACCGCAAATACAACTTAGTAGTAAGTGGACTCCTAATTTAGTTAATGTTAGCACGGAACCCTCAATGCGCGAGTCCGACTCGCACTTGGCTGGTTTTTAAATGTAAAAAGCACTCTGAGACACATCTCTAAAAGAAAACAGGACACTACTTTCTCAGACAAAAAACCCGTCCCAGGAAGTTTAGGTACTTTCACACATGTGTGTTTTACAATGACCGCTTTGTTGTATCCTCATAGTGGAGAGTGCGCTGACCGCTTTGGATCAATGGGCTAGCACTGTGCCTTTTTATTTGTATTATATTTTATTAGCCTGCCATGGAAAGGTCAATTACAGGACGTGATACCGTAATTCTGATTGAGCTGGGTCACTTTTGGGCTGACTCCTTTGAGACTTATTTATTTCTCGTGTATTTTTTTCTGTTCGCCAAATGCTTTAGTACTCTGATTTTTACTGTGAATGACATTTGGTGGCATCTAATTGGTGGTGGTAATTTTAAACCTTATACCTACCACTCTTTCGTAATTTAAAAATTTGTATTTTATTCAATCGTTGCTTATAAAAGATCATAGAATTATTTAATAGATATAATATAATATTTAATAGATATATTTCGTGTTGTGCAAAAGTTTATTGAAATGAAATAAAACAGTGTTATAAAAAAAAAACTACGAAAATAAAAGCTGTTTTAAAATTATGTTTTCTAGATCCCATCATAATTTCTAATAGTGTGTTTATAAAAGGAAGTACAATGTCCAAATAGGTTTAAGTGATCCGTGAATATCGCTATTGCAATTGCAAGTAAAAGGACATAATCTTTTACCCATAAGAAAATTGAATTTATGCATTTCATTTGTTTAAATCTGTATTCAACGTTTTACATATATTATTTATCCAAATCAGTAGAATCACATTTTTGAAAATACACACAATTGAATTGATACAACACTATTGCACTACGCTTGCAACATTAAAAAATAAAAACCCGGCCAAGTGCGAGTCGGACTCGCGTACTGAGGGTTCCGTCCCAACTTTAACTGAATTTGAGAATCCACTTACTTCCACTTAGTAAAATCCACAACATTTTGTTGACAGCAAATATAACTTTGTTTTTCATAGTGTTTGTATGAAGTACAAAGTTATGTTTGCGGTTGTTGAAAATGTGCTATATCTCAAAAACTTCTCGTTCGATTCCGTTCCGTCCAAACCAATTTTCGTGGAAAGAATTTGTTAAGATCTACATTACATATTTTTTTCAAAATTTACACTCGCTTAATTTAGAAGTTAGATGGGGGGGACGCCCATTTTACCACTTTGGAAGCGTCTATCTATGAAACGTTAGACTTTAAATGGTTTTAGGAACCTCAGTGTCATTTTAAAAGACCTATCCATAGACACACGTGTAGGTTTGACAAAAAATATTTTTTTTGGTTTTAGTTTCATGTATGGGAGCCCCCCCTTAAATGTCATATTTTTTTATTTTTTGTATGAGAATCGTAAAGCGGTTAACAGGATACATACTCCTACCAAATTTCAACAGTGTGATGCTTATAGTTATAGAATGAAATGGCTGTGACATACGGACGGACAGACAGACTTGACGAAACTATAAGGGTTCCGTTTTTTGCCATTCGGCTACGGAACCCTAAAAACTGCGATTGAAACTGTCTTTCTGGTCTATCTAATTAAAAATACGACGTAACTACTCTTAGTGTTTTGTTTGTTGTCATCTATATATATTTTCGCTATCTATAAATAGATAAAATGCATTTAAATGCACGATTTTACGCTAAAACTAAACGTCCAGTTATGTCTCCTTTGCCTATTTGATCGATATCTACAATGAAATCTGTTTTTAACGCGACTTAGCCATCCATCGTCTGATATAGTAGACATTGGGCCAACAGTAGGTTTGTTGCTCATATGCACTTAACTAGGTTTACAAGAACTGACCAATCAAAGGAATCAAGCAGGAAAATCAATAGTCTAATTAGAAAGTGATGGGTTATAAAGGAACTGGTTAATTCCGATTAGTATATGTATAAATTATCTAGAAAGAGAATATTATCAGTAAATAAATTTCATGATTTAAATTCGTAGGGTATGTCTTTAGGAAGTAAAACGTATTCCTATCGGTTTTGAAACTATTTTTGGGTCGATATTTTCTAAACAAAATAATAGTCCCCCTAGCCAATTTCGACTATGGTGGCCAGTCACAACGACTAACCGATAGCGCAGGACACAATTTATAGTGCACAAAAAAATCTATTTTTCTGACTCGGGAACTCGGGCGCAGCCATCGTTTTATAGTGCGACCCTTTAACTGCTGCGCCACAAATGTATTCAGATATCAGATGCAGACATGAGTAGAACAAAAAATGTATTCTATATTTTGTGGTAATAGACAGATTCATGGTAGGACAGACAGACAGAAGTAATTTAGAAGACATTAAAGTGAGTAAGCTTACTGTCACCACTTTCATTACGACACAGTCTTGAATAGAAAGTGGCATGCGCGTGATCATTGTTTCAAAGCAATCGGACTCGTTAATGAGATTATTACAACAAAATATCTCGGCTTTGCGGAGCTGGGTAATTTTTAATTTGTTGCTTTTTGCTGCAATTCTTGAGCGAACTGGGAGATAATTTGTTTCATTGCACATTGCAACAGAAAGGTTTCTGTTCAAATTGAGACAGAGTGTGATAGACGTTACCTTTTCTACTCCTTACTTACAGGGTCGGGGTGTCATTTTTAAGAAAAGATAATTCGTCTCGAAGAGTTTACTGTTGAGTTTACAGGCGGAGCAATTGTCGGAAATGCATACATTTGCGGTCGAATATCCTTACGGGCGAAAACGTTTTCCAACCCTAAACCTTTATGGAATAAGACAAATTTGGTCTCATTTGTTTTCATATATCCTAAACTAAGACTGTACGTCTTGTTTTATTTTTAAATACTTAACTTCAGAATTTCGTCCATTTTTAACAAATCAAGCATTAATTTAAAAAAATCGAAGTCGTTTAAGCATAGTTGGTATGAAAACGAATGAGGTCGAATTTGGTGTCATTCCATAAAGGTTTACGGGTTGGAAAACGTTTTCGCCCGCAAGCATATTTCGACTGCAAATGTATGCAATGCCGCCAATTGTTCCGCTTGCACACGAGATAAATATCAAATATTACTTATGTCCCTAATACAATACCATTGAAAATACTGAAGCACTTGTGTTACCTACTTACACATCACATAGGTATACATTGATTGAGACAAATAGTATTCATACATAGGTAGGTACGTAAAATAAAAAAAGAACAAACATTACTTTTATTCGACCCTATGTTTTTGTAACTTGCATTAATTAAGCGAAGGACATCCACCTACCTACAAGATGGACAGACGACAATGTAAAGATCGCAGGGTCAAACTGGATGAAGACCGTTAGTGAATAGCCGCTGTGGAAAGCCGTGGGGGAAGCCCATGTTCAGCAGTGGACGTCCTTTGACTGATAATGATGATGATTAATTAAGCTTCTTAATTAAGGTGTTAGCACTCTTTTATAACCTTGTCACAGAAAACTTTAAACTTTTATTTATTTTTATTTATTTGAAACACTTCATGCACAAACAAAAGGTACATATGGCAGACTTAATGCTAAAAGCATTCTCTACCAGTCAACCATAGGTCTATACAGAGTAATTGCTGGCGGCGCGAAGGAAGTGATAGGGCAAAAGTGAGAGCTTGATTGAAACTACAATAGATATTTAAACAAAAAATAAACATTACTACTTATTACATAAATACTGTATATAATAATACATAATTATGGAATAATAAACATAACACATAGTACATACACATAATAATAATACTAATGGTACACATGTAAGAAAAAAAAAGAAGAGGTTAGTGAGACAAGTTCGATATCTCTTCCTTCTAAAGAGCTCGGAGGGCCATCTTGAAAGAGAATTTGGAGGTGGATGCTTGTACTGTCTTTGGGAGGCCAAACTTTTCTGTGAACCGTGTAGATTAAATATTATTATGTTCCTCAATTTCGTAAGTAGGTACTAGAAGACCTATGTAATTACGCTTAGTTCTGTTTAGTGTTTTCTTATCAGCAATCATATCGAAGTGTTTACACGGCTGCAATCATGGTACGAAAGCCATGTTAGATTAGGTTATTTCCAATCTTGCGTGTGACAAGTAAGACTATGTTTATTATGCAACGGAAAAGAAAACTAAGTCCTAACTTCCCGATAGATCTTTGGGAGTTAAGATATTTTTGTTTCTATCCTATCGTCTCGTCGCGTCCTTGATTTGCGATTTTTACTGAAATCAAAAAAAAAAAGTAATCAATTCGATCTGTATGAATGCAATGTTGTCAGAATAGGAAAAAAGTGTGTTGATCTATTCGGGCTTGTAAAATTTCGTTAGTGTATATATGTATACCTATTTGTATGTTTGTCGCAGGATTTCCCGAAAACGAGAAGTCCTAGAGAGATGGTTCTGTCAGTTCAATCAAAACACTTAGTTGCTAACTAAGGGTACAGTGTAAGATTCAAAAAATCAATCCAGTAGTTTTTGAGATATGAGTACCACATAGTTAAAAATCGTGAAATGAAAAATTTCAACCGCCTTCATAAAACTGATTAAGAAGCTTATAAATATAAAATTCGTCTTCAATTTATTACTTTCATAATTTCAACAATTACTTTAATCTTTAGGTAAATATCAGTATCACCTGAGCCTTATCGAAGATTATCTACTTGTCAAGTGCAGTTATCATAATTGTAGATAGGTATTGCACTTTCCACGTAAACCGAGTCATAGGACGATGTAATCAATTTATAATCTCTGGTTACCAGGTCCGCACTTACCTACCAAAAGGTTCAATTAAGTTTTTCTTCCTTAGAGGATGTAGATTAATTAAAAAAAATAGGTTTGAGTTACTTTATCTCTGTTACAGACTTCTTGGACCCTGTCTCTCGGTGTCGTAAAATAATCTTAAAATAACTGTTTAAAGTATACTGAAGCGAAGTCTATGGAAGTCCAACAATTTACCAAGACGTAGCCTGGGGGCCAATACTCGTGCAATTCGTATACGAAGAAAGTTTACCGATCAAATTTTCTTTGTCGAAAAAAAAACAGTAAAACGGTTAAACTTGCAATCGAAGTACCACACGAAAAAAGTTCGATTGCCGCGAGATCGGCCTCCTGGCCCTGGCAACAACAAACAGGTACCTATCGTGTTTCAACCAACAACACCTTTATCAAAAGAAAAAGAAAGAATATAAGAAAGAATTATGTAAGACATATAAAAGAATCGTCCCCATTTACGTCATAATAACCGCAACCTTGATGCGAATCTTGGTCTAACCGCAGAATGCTTCTTGTCACACCATTATCTAAAATCATCGTAAACCTTAAAAAAATGGTTATGCATAAATTTCAGTTATTCTTAGAAACTTCTGCATAACAATATGTGGATGCAAACCAAAACTTCGTGATATTTTTACATGACGCGCTTTGTAAATGATGGGTTAGTCGAATCCGTTATCTTATAGAATGGTTCAATTTCTATTTATATTGCCTAGATTTGTGCACCAGGATACAAATACAACTTTTGGTGAATATAGTAAGAGGGTGTAAATGGGAGCGATATCCGTACGTAAAATCTAAAATGTGCGCGAAATTAATTTTGAAAATCTGAAACGTTATATCGAGATCGCGAGGAACGGAGTTTAAAATAAATCGAAGAAATACCATGATCAAAAAGTCCATTCTCAGAAAGTACGGCAACCGAGAAGGTCAACAGTCGAACATTTAAATATACAGAATGACGCATGCGAGTTCAACGAACAGCTTTAGAGACGGAAAATAGTGTATAGCAAAAAGATAATTATTAATTTACATATTAATTTCGATTCAATAGTATGGCTGGATTTGTGTGCAGTACCTAGGTAGAATTTGTAGTCGATTCGTGTACCTACCAACTAAAAGGAATTGAAAATATCTGTAAATTTTACG
Source organism: Pyrausta purpuralis (assembly GCA_963924145.1). NCBI lineage: Eukaryota > Metazoa > Arthropoda > Insecta > Lepidoptera > Crambidae > Pyrausta > Pyrausta purpuralis. Next base: position 10,372,921 of record OZ001666.1, read on the forward strand.
AGGCTTGATAACTGCAGGCAATCGATGAGTTGAGAGATGATCCAACATCCATCAATACAACCTCGACAATCTTGCTATCTAGTACATAATACGACCCCTTAATAACGGAACAAGGACTGAAAATGATGATGACGACAGTCAGGTGTCTCTTCATTTATTTCAAAGAGAACGCACTCAACACTTTCTTATACCAAACAACAGAGCAAAATATTGTTTGTTTTTCTTTCTGCACTTAGTAACGTCCAGTCACCCACAATCAGCTAATGACTAAAGTGGTTTGTTTAGTAAATGAGGCGCCTCAAAACACATTAGACACGGGACTTACTTACATTATGAATGTCACTACACTCGTAAATATCCTAAGCTTAGCACTAATCCAATAGCCTGATAAGAAGAACTGTACTAGATGATGTTTTGAAATGGAAGAAAGAGCATGGTTTTATTTCTATATTCGTATCTTTGTACCTTTTACAAGCACTTTGATTAATGAGGAAAAGGACGGAAAGTAGAAAAAAGAAACCTTAACCGACAAGCGATAACATCTATTGATACAATGCGTTGACTGATGATAAAGTTGTTGCTTAGCTTAGCATTTGAGTTAAATGAACATCATACAGTACGAAATCATAAGGTGCTAGGTATTTTGTGAAAAAATGCTGGTACAAATTTACTACATGTGCGAGGAAGGGTCCTTATAGGGCAGTTTAGTTAAACAATTGTCAATACTTTTAAGTTCCAACTAAACATAGAAATACGTCACATATCTCTCACCACAAACATCCGAATTCTCGTGAGTGGATATCATCATGATAGTTCGTCACACGGGCCAGTATTATAAACAGGATGAATGTCTATTATTAAACTGAATTAGTCACAACAAAAACGGACAAGAGCGGGTTAGTGGAGGTAGCCTGTATTGTGGCTAAGTTTTCCTGAACAGTGCCAGTTTTGAGTTAAAAATAGCTGTGAGTGGTATTGTATCACGTAAGCTTCGCTTTTATTTCCTGATTTTCCTCATTATCCTAGTATTTGGTAAGTCAGGTTCACTTTTCTTTAAAGGTGATCTTCGGTGAGGGTTAGGTAACATGAATTATCATAATTAAATGATTCTTGTTTGCTAAAGTGTACTTTCTTCTAATTAAAAATTTACGTCACGCCTAAAATGTGGAAAATAAGTACTTATTGTCTTTACAATATGCTGCGTTTTTAAGATTTCAAAATGTTCGCAAGAGAAACATAATAACGCGTAGACGTCACGCAGTGTAAAAACATAATTGCTTATGTATGTATGGGCAAACGTGGAGAATTAAACAGTTGAACGAAATCTCTTCTTTTTGGTGTGGAGCAAAGTTTAAGATATAGCGAAAAAGCGAAGTTCTCTGAACATGCTTTTGATTGTTTCCACTGATGTCTTTGAGAATCAATCCCTTGAGGCGGGGATTTAGCATTTTCAAGTCCTTCGCGAAATGAAATGGGCTATATTATTTAGATTTTGCAAAGTCCTGTGATGATTTCTTAGCTTTAAAATAGAAGAAATGAGAAATGAGGTTTACGCCAATGCTGCATGTTAGCAAAACGAGCTCGTCAACCAAAATGACTGAGTACCACAAATGTATACTTTGAAATTATATTTCCTTAAAATAAAAATGGGAACAAGTGATACAGATAGCCTACAGTTAGGCTCTCATGGAGTTGCTGGTACCCTCTTTTTTTTTATTGTAACGGATTCTGCCCGCCACATGCACCATTCGCTGCTCTAGTTTTTGCGTCGAACGCGTTTTCACTGAAATGAAAGTGATCCGAGATGATGGCTATAACGACACGGTACGCGCCCGCATGCCTGGCAGTCTTGGCCGTCAGCCTCTCGGAAACACCGGACTTTTTACAGCCAGACCGATGGAATTTATTAATTGATCTGCTCTATTGAAAGTTTCGATTTGGGCCTGCGCAATACTATAACCAACCTATTATTTCAACAGAAATCCTCCTTCGAAGCAAAGATTACAATTAAAACTATTTCATAAACATCAACGTTACAATTACAACATGTCAATCACGTCAAATAAATACCATCAAAATCTGTTATCAAATTCCTTTTCATTGGAAATTATAACTCGTAGAACATAAATACTTTTATAATTACCTCACACGTAACATGAGCAGCGATTAACTAATTGGAACACAATAAAAATATAATAGAAATGGGTAGTGAAGAGGCCCAAACCTTGCACATGGATGGGAAAAACTTTAAGTCCTTACAGGAACACATAAACAAATTGACGGAGAACCAGAGCAGTATTATTACTAAATTCGACGTTTTGACCAAAAATGTGGATGGTATGCGCAAGATTCTGGACCAGCTTTCGGGGAAAATCGTCTCCTTGGAAGAAGTGGCTCTAGACAGAAAGAAAATGAAGACTGAAGTCAAATTGTTGAAGACTAGGATGGACGAGCTCTATGCAATCGTAAAGGAGGGTAAAGAAGAAGATTCCTTGCCAAGTGACGACATTCATGAAGTAGAGTCTACCCATTCGGGGTTTTCTTCCTCCTCAAAGGTAAAAAGAAGGTTTGCGTAACTAATGAACGTACGTCGTATAAGTTGAAAATACTCCTAGTAATCTCCTGAAACTAAAGTTATGCGGCTTCGTTGAATTGTACGAATTGATTTTAAAATAAGAACCGATTCGTACGTAAAAGACTCTTTGCACACTGCGACTTTTAGCAGCAATGCAGTCGGAAAATGTCAACCTTTACATACTTGCGCTACGTTTAGCATCTATGCAGTCGCGATGTTAACGCGTGTATCGATGCAGCTGCGATGCAGAAACTGGACTGACATATTAAAATAGCGACTGCGTCGATACTAACGCGCGTTAGCATCGCGACTGCTTACATGCTAAAAGTAGCGCGACTGTGTAAAGTTTGACATTTTGCGACTGCATCGATGCTAAAATTCGCAGTGTGTCGTGTCTAAAAGTTAAGCTGTTGATGATTGAAATTACCGTGCACCTCTTTGACCTAGTATCCAATTGAGACGCCTAGGTAATAATATTCGTCGTCATAACATAAGATAAATGCAATCTGCCTGCGCTGGACAATCTTGGATCTCCGCCAATTTCCCCGATCTGCCACCTATGATAAACAATCGTGACCCAATTCTCAAAGATCTAATTACTGTTGAGACAATTTTTCTTTCCTTTCCCCTCGGTTTTGCGATAATTAATAAAAATAATGAAGTCAAAACGTGATATCTGACACGGATGTTGGAGGTTCTGTAGCCTCGCTTTCTTTTCGCTGTTACGAGTACCATTTGGACAGCATAATGTTATAAATACATAATGCAAATGCACTTTGGACTGTACTTTTATCCATCTTTAGTATAATATTATTTATACTAAAATTATAAAGCTGAAGAGTTTGTTTGTGTTGAACGCGCTAATCTCAGGAACTAATGGACCGATTTGAATAAATATATTTGTGTTAGATAGCACATTTATTGGGGAAGCCTGTAGGCTTTATAAAACATCATACTGCTACGGGACAGCCAACACAAAATTTATTTTTCAAATCTGTCTAGTAGTTCCTAAGATTAGCGCATTGAAACGAATAAACTCTTCAGCTTATGATATTAGTATAGATTTGTATGTGTAAGTTGCTAAAAAGACTTATTAAAATGTTTCTAATTGCATGGAGCATTTAAGTGTTGATTCAATTTCTGTCAGTTTTATGTAAAGTGTTATAATAAAAAGAATACGTTACTTAATTATATTTTTGTGTGAAATTCCGAGAGAAACTGGAATACTCTTCAACTAATTTCACGGTTGAAATAAACACATTGTCTGAAGAAACTCGATTCTCACGCTTAGTTCCAAATAGGCACGAAAATAACTGCATTAAGATTAAAATATTCTGCAATGATTTCTGATGAAATATTCACCATTTTGGGATGTATCTGAGAAGCCGAGTATCATTTTTAAACAGTACCTATCCATCCATCGCAGCCTATGTCGTCTCTTTAGGACATAGACCTCCTCTATATGCATCCATTAACCGTCGTCCATAACATTTTCTCTCCCTTGCCACACTCATCCAGTCCCGGCATGCGTGACGCTGGACTGGATGTTATCCTCCCAACGAAGTGGTGGGCGGCCTCTACCGCTAGTGTCGACCATAGACTATCTATGGTCTCGACTTCATGATCTTTCTTGACCACCGATCTCGATGCCTGCATGTCCTGTCCATTTCCATTTCTTTCCGGCTATAATCTGAACAACATCCCGGACCTTCGACATTTGACGAATACGGTTGTTACTTATTGGGTCGAGTCAAATAGCGTTATGCCCCAGCATTGCTTTTTCCATCGTCCTCTGCGCAACGTGTAGGCTTTTAGCTGAATTAATCGTAATGCCATTGATGAACACTGGCAGGACACATTAAGTAAGTAAGTGGACAGTATAAAACGTATAAAAATATCGAACGACTATTTCCGACCCAACTGAGATTGGTTGGTGCATCTACTTGGAATGACTATTGAAATAAGAACATACGTTATAGCGTTTCATAAGCTTCACGGTAATCACCGTGGTCTTCAATGCAAGTAATAAGTGCTTATCTACTTACTTTAGTATCAAAGCAATGTCCTCGTATGTCGTCTGGTGTTTATTTGTTAAACCAGCAGGTGCGCAAATTATCTTGGGTTTAACGAACCATTTCTACCATTTCTAAGGCTTGATTAATTTTCACTATTAGGAGTATCCGTCAAAATAATCAATTTAAGACGGCTATTACAATGCTGTCGGTTTACAAAACTATTAAGCAAGCGATTTGTTGGAATACACTGGTTAGTTATATGTAACCGCCACTTATTCGATTAAGCCAAGCTACCGAATCTAATGACCATGTAGACTCCAACACACTAAGATGCTTATGAGTTATGAGTGAGTCACTGTATCTAGTTATGTGCTTTCTACTGATCTCTATGTATGATACATTGTGAAATTTTAAAGTATGATCAACAAACTGGTGAAAGAAAACTTAGCTCAGACAGACAATCCGAGATTTTTAACAGACTAAAAAAAGGAGGTTATAAATTCGACATTTGGCTGGACCGATTTTGACTTAAGAATTTTTTACACCCAGGAGAAGTTTAAAGTAAATGTCAACCTTAACGGACAGCAACAGTTAGGCGATTTTAAATGAGTTTGTTTCTCCTATTAGCGTTATTCTAGTCCTTTAAGTGTGTTTTTTGAAGGCGGTTAATATTTTTTTTTAAGTTTGAGAAAGGAATAGATAGGCGATACATTTCTAAGCATTCATAGTCGGAAAAGTTCATTCAAAATTATTTTCAAAATCTGTGTAAAAAAAAAAGTGAATTCAGTACGAAATAAAGATCATCTGGAGATTTTTGTTGACCGTTGGTAAAGCGTGTTATGATGACCCTACCTCTAGTTCAGAAATCTGAAAAAAAGAGGAGCGTCCTCTTCGCAAAAGGTTAAACACACTTGACAGCAAGCAACCTACGGCTGCGGCAAGATCAGAAAGTTAATCGGGCACACATCTTTATGATAATGGTCTTGATTGCTAATCAGATCACTATCGTCGTTAATTCCACCGTCGTATAAGTTAATTTATGTTGAAAAACCTACTTAGTTAATATACCTCTACTTGACTGTGACGTATTAATGTAGTATACCTACTTAGTATTAAAGCCGGACTTAATGCAAGAAACATTATCTCTCAGGCAAATAATTAGGTAGTCGTGCATTGTATCCTTTGTATAACAGAAATAAATAAAGTGGCTGTGTATGGTAAAACAGACAGAATTTTGACGAATCAGGGTTCCGTTTTTGCCATTTGGCTACGGAACCCTATACTTTTCACACCACTGCTACAAGGGGTAGCCCTGCAGGGTAACCATATGACAAAGCGTTTAAATCCCGTTCCAATCATCACTTTTTACGGCGTACTCCCAGCTCGTTTATAACGAGCCTGCGCAGACGCAAACGTTTCTATATCTTTTTTTTTTACAGGTAACCATGACGACCGGTTTGGACCGAGACACTATCCGCTCTGCGTACGAAGACGTGAGGTCCGACGCTTCACCCACAGAATGGTAAGGTCATTTGTAATATTTTATGGTTCATTTGTTGCGGATCATTGTTGATAATGTTATTGAAATTACTGGATGTTGATCCCGGTATTATTTCTGTTGTTAGGGAAAACCACACTCCGAAGATTTTGCCAACAATTTATTTTGGAGTACTTTTTTAAAAATTGGTTAATATTTCAGTTTCAACTTATTTTGGAGTTGAAACTGAAATATTAACCAATTTTGTATTATCTTCAAAAGCTTGGCCACTTATTTACAAATGGGGCCTTTGTTTAGTCCTGTAAACAAAATAGAATAACAATATTGATATGAGATCATGACAAGTAAATAGTGAAAGTATTATGATGGGAATCAGATCAAAAACATGTCATAAAAAATCCTGAGATTTGAATAAGCAACCTTTAAAGTTTAACTAAAGTCCGTTTTTTTTTGCTAGTCGAATAATGTAAACAAACTTTTTATACGTTTTAAAATAATATCAGTGAATAATAATCATTTACTATTTGATTTAAAAAGATCTGTGTTAAACGATGATTTATTTATGTAGTCGGTGATTTTTGTAATTATTTCAGTAATAAGGAATGTCAAGATTGTTTACAATTTTCGAAAAGCAAAAAGGAACATACTGTATATCTCTGCTTTATATAACCAGGGCGGTGTTCAAATTCGACGGAGCGCGCATAGTGTGCTCAGCAAGAGGCAGCGACTTCACAGAGTTTCGTACACAGTTTTCTGACGACGAACGTGCTTTTGGTTACCTTAGGCAAGTACCTTTATCGTATTAAACTACACTACACATGCATAATCTTATTATAAATTCTAATGTCTTTGAAAAAAATATATTCCAATCAGGTAGGTCGATGGAGCGGGCTTTGCCTGGTGTTTCTTAATGAGAGCGAATCAGAAATGAGGAGATACGTAGAAGAATTATGGTAACGGACATAGCCCTGAGAATCAGTAAGCTCAATTGGCAATATGCAGGGTACATAGCCTTTAGTGTATTAACCTACACTTCACTACACATACCTACATTATCTAAAAAAATCCAATTAGGTAGGTCGATGGAGCGGGCTTTACCCAGTGTTTCTCTACGAGATCGAATCAGAAATGAGGAGATACGTAGAAGAACTATGGTAACGGACATATCCCTACGAATCAGTAAGCTCAAGTGGCAGTGGCAAAGCGCGAAGAACTGATGGCCTGTGAAGATGGTTGGGGCAGAAAAGTTCTAGACTCTTCGACCAAAAATGCAGAATAGGGCGTCCACCGACAAGACGGACACACAACTTCGAAAAGATTGCAGATAATAATGATGATGATGATACTGATTTCTTAGAAATGGAGCTTGTATATAACTTCTAAAATCCTTTTAATTTTACTATAGTATCCTCTAAATTTTACAATTATTTTACCTGCTCACATTTTTCCTGATAAAATGCCTAAATAAAGCTTCTGGTTTAAAATATTTTTTCATCAACAGTGTTATTTCATTTTAGAAACAGTTCTCGTTTCAGAATTTCGATTATGTGATTTATCAACCAAAAATTTTGGTTACATAGTATATTTATCCCGTTACAGGTTGCAAATGGGAGACGAAATGTCTAAACGCAAGAAATTCATGTTCGTCACATGGGTTGGTCCCAATGTATCAGTCATCAACCGTGCTAAGATGTCAACCGACAAAGCCATCATCAAGGATATTATCTCTGTAAGTATTTATTGTATGTAGTAATGATGAGGTGCCTCTCATGAAATATGCTATGAAATACATAGTGTGTTGTATGGTTTCAAATTCACAAAGAGAAAAACAAAGGAAAACTAAAAAAACAAGTGATTTCATGATACTTATAATTAGGTAAAAAATATTAAATAAACAAAGCTTAGGCAAATAATATACTACATAAAATCATATAAATATTTTCGTACATTGAAACCAACGGTTTGTGCCACAGCTGAAATGAAGTCGTAACCCACAATACATTTATATTTTGCAGCATCCAAATCAATCTCTTTACTTCCAGCAATTAGTTTCAGCTCGACTAAAGTTGCAATTTGTGCTAGCAAGTTACTTGTAAGGCCAATCTTTTCCTCTAAAATTGCATAAAATATTGCCAGTAACCTGTCTAAAGTAAATACTTTGGGTCCAAGCTGAGTATTTAATTTCTCATTTATCTTTGCCTTTGCCTTAACCTGCTGCATTCTTTTTCGTTGCTTCCCATGATATTTCATAAACAATCTCTTGTCTTCCTTCGGGGGGTTGTAACTTGCAAGATATGCCGCTATCAACAAATATTTTGCGTAATATGGCAACTCAAAGCTCTGTGCAAATGTTTTAGTTGAAGTTAGTTCTTCTTTCAATGTATGTTCAAAGTTGTATCCTTGAGATTCATAATCATTATTTTCTTTGCCAGGTGATGGTTTATTTGACTTACTAGTACTTATACGTAAATATAGAAGTTCTAAACTTGTCTTTAATATTGGAGATATGTGTCGCCAGAGTTTAGATAAATCTTGTGGTTGGATTTCATTTTTTATGATGGGTTCACAATATTTTACGTAGTTTACTTTTGCCATATGTTGCAACTCAATTAAATCTCGACAGGGTCGATAGAACACACTCAGAAATGCATTTAAAAAGTTAGCAAATAGTTCAGGCTTTTCAAGTTCAATTCTTACATTATCATCTGCATTTACATTGCTTAAAACATGTCTAACAAAAGATTTTTGGTGTAGAAATATGATTTTAAACAGTTCTTCTTTATTATAATTAGGGAAGTACATTTTTATAGGCTCCCGAACACCCATTTTGAAATAAAAGTTCTCATATATCAAGTGTGTGACAAATATTGTGCAAACATTAAGGTTACATAGTTCACGGAGGCGCATGAGTGCAGATATCACACTTTCATCCATATTCCTTAGTCGTTCGGCTCTGTCAAACACCAAAACAATGGGCTGGTACTGTGTTAGGTTATCTCCAATTCGATTCAAGGCATTTGTAAAATCCAAGATAGACTCACATTTTGTTTCACTCTCGCTGTCTTCTAAACTGACTAATATTGTTTCGTACATAATCTTGGCCGAGTAACACTCAATGCAATCAATAATAACATGTTTGTAGCTCAAAGACCGCAGCACTGATGTTACACACAAACTCTTACCAGTCCCCATACTTCCGCTGATATACAATGAACAAGGGAGCGGCTCATCGCAGTCACCGAAGAGATTCAACAAATCCTTTAATTGACTCTCCCGACAAGGCACTTTACTGTTTATTTCGTCCATGATTTATGTATATCCAGTGTAACACGGTACAACAAAACAACAACCAGGCTCGGTTTGACAGTTAATTAATTTGACATTTCATTTCCCGCGCATTTGCTTGCGCAGCACAATGCTGCCAACATGACATTGTCGTCGAACATTTTGTTGTTTGATAAGTGCGGTTTCATTACAACGAATTTGTAATTTGTTTGTTGATTTGTAAATCGGTAGACTCACAGTTTCAATAAGTTCTAATGACTAGTACCTATACATTCTACACATGCCAATAAACGAATTTTATTTAAATTTAATATTTTTTAGATGGTTGTATTATTTTTTGTTAATCGTTTGTTACAGAACTTCGCAGTAGAGTTGCAGTTAGAAAGTCAAGCTGAAATAGACATCGATCAATTTAAAGATGCCTTGAACAGGGCAGGAGGAGCAAACTATGGAACTGGAGTGAGGGATTTATGAATTGCACAATGAAACTAAACTGCCACTCTTGCCATTTTCATTTCACACATGTAACGTTAACTTATTTTACAGTAAGACTGTACTACTTGGATGGATTTGATAACAGAATATTTTCTAAAGTGGCAAGAGTTTTTTTATATAATACAAAGTCTACCTGACTCCAAAGTATGTGAAAGCAGTAGTTATGATGATTTGCTATTTGGATATATTAAGGTAATTGACGTTGTTAATTATAATTTTCATAAAAAGGTATTATTTTTATCGAGATTAAAAATTTATTTATTTATTTTCATACTGCAATAAATATTGATATTGGAAGTAACATTTCATATAATTCAAATAACTTTAAAACGAGTCTTACGTGCAATTATTATTTTGGTATCGTAATAATTATTGTAAGGTTTTTGCCAAAAATATTAGCAAATGTTGCCATGTAGAAGGCGCTATAAAGTGCATTTATTTTTTGTCAACATGTATTTTATGACAATGTCAAAATTTTACATTGTATTGTATACAAAATTCTGATTTTATGGGCTTTATACATTGAATAGTGTTATTTTTACCCAGCATTAATATTGGTAAACCAACTGAAATAAATACAATTAACCAAATAAAATTGAAATGTTTTATTACCTACTGACTACTACTTTTACGCTTCAATGTTTTTTCATTCAGAATCACGTAGAAGTACCAAGTATATAAAGTTGAATAACGGGAATCGGAGAACATTGGCAAATGCTATTAGTAAAAAGTAGTGTGACCATAAATGATTTCAATACTGCACCCAGTGTGAAAAAACCTAAACATAATTTAATCTGCCCTCTCAAAAGTCAAAGTCGGCAGTGGACGTGAAAGCGAGTAGGGCAGCAGCGGAGAGGTCTAATGGTTGCTTGAAATGATTGTGATAAATATTACCACAGTGATTACGTTGTGGAATGAGTTACATTAAGCTCAAATCTGTATACAGGGTGGTCTAATATGAATAACACGGCATTACTTTAAAAAAGTCACTACTATAAGACTTATTCGATAGCTCCTAGGAAGATGATTCGGACTTCATATAAGACATAATGATATGAATATTTCCGTCGCACATAACCAGTGCTGATCGATTTGCTTACGTGCATCTGGATTGAGGGTTCTTAAACCCTTGTGAAATGAAATGAAATTTAAAGGGAAATTAGTTTAAGATAGTTACTAACTTACAGCATAGGGCCAAAAATTTCTTAAGCGTAAATTACAACTTTTATGGTTAAATAACTTGGGCCCTCAATCCAGATGGTGGCATAGCCTAAATCTCAGCAAGTACTGTATCTGGCTTAATAATTTTTATGTAAGAATTTAGTTAAGAATCTCTTACATATTTTACAAAATTCCTAAATCTAGATAGAAACTCAATATTATATGAAGCCATTGCTATTCTAGCGTATGAAACTGACATCACAAACAAATTAATTTAGTGCCACTTGAATTGACGCCGCTTGTCATCAACTAATACAAACGGTTTCATATTCGACTGTCAAACAAAAATGCGTTATAATCTTGTCATCGAGCTGCGTTGCGCTGCCGAGTGCCGACACATATTTTGCTTGGCATAGCTTCTCTATACCACAGAAAATATAATAGTACTACGTACAGAAGGATCACTGTGATAATATAGATATTGTAAAAGCAACTATTCGCTGAAACGCAATAAAGTGCAATTCACTTCGCACGACTTTCATTGAAGATTGTTTCATCTCCCGGTTATGAGTGTCTCTTTCTAACGTGTAACGCTATCCCTGTTTCGTGGCCTTGTGTGTGTCAGGGTTGTGAGCGGCGCATGGCACGAACGTGCGCGTAGGTGTTACACGCTACTAAAATAATATAATATAGACTAAATGCTAGCTCATTTATTTACTGTGTTCTATCGGTGAACGTAATTCATAGTGTCACTGTTCATTAAATATTCAAGTAAGGGTTGACTCTTTCTTAGTATTTCCTACAAAATTACTCGGAGAAATGAAAGTACAAACCAAGCACACATAGTATGTACATCACACGTAACCACATACAACTGTACAGTCGTCAGCATTTCAGGTTACACTCTCTTGTTGCAAACTAGCTCCTAATGTTAACTGCATAAGATACCACAGTGTTAAAAGTGACATTCTGTTGCCCGTACATATCTATAAAAAAGAGACTTTTATAAATGTGAGCCTTTCAATCGTACCTATATTATACAAATAAAAGGCTATCAAATTGGAGACTATTTTTATTGGAATACCTAAATATTAGGGGTGATATTATATAGCAAAAGCACAATAATGAACTATAGTGCTTGAACTATTAGATTTTGGAATATTAGTAATTAGTCCCCCTAGCCGATTTTGACTACGGTGGCCAGTTACAACGACTAACCGACTGCGCGGGACATATTATAGTGCACAAGTGTGTGCGCAAACACAGGTGCACTCTCTATTCCTTCCACTCTCATAGCCCGATGGGACAGCAATCTGACAAGACCGGAGAGAGACCAGGCGCAGGACTAACAGCTTTACGTGCTTAGCATTTTGGACTACGTAAAATCCTAATACTAATCAATATCCTATTCGGTAGTTAGTTCCTACTTACAAGTTTTATGCTTAATTTAAAGTTTATAAATTGGCCTGTTCCTGTTTATTTAAAGTTTAATTGTCAAGTAACTGGGTAGGTACCATAAACTCAACCCATTTGTTTGAACGAAAAAAATGATTTAATAAAAACATGAATTCATTGCATAATTGGGGTCACATATCTTAAATTACTATTAGTAATTTCGTTGCAGGTAACGTAGTCAGTCACAGGTGTGCGGCGCGGTCCGCGAGAGGCAGCCCGGCGCTCATTTATGCTCGGCGTACCGAATCGCTCGAACGTAGGTACCTAAACCTCGGAGTGACAACCCCTGTCTATACGTAGTAATAACAAGTAACTGTATGAAGCATACATTACGAACTGATCTATCTATTTTATATTGTAGTCAATTATATACAGCGTGTGAACTGAAGAAGGAGGAGCAGGATAGAAGCAAATATTTTAATCAATGGTTCTACAGAGTATACGTCATAGTGCTCTAAAATGCTTTAACTTAGGTATATGGTAATACAAAGTTATAAACCCTATTAAATGTATATCAAACTCGCTAACTCGTTATAGTAAATGACAATTCCTAATTCTATACAATGACTAGCTAGACAATTTTTTTTGTAATAGGTACTTTGCTGGTGAGATTTATTTCTTAGTAAATAACGATTATTGCTTTTTCATGATAATAGATCATAATAAATTAAAACCTTTAGAAATTGATTACAGTTAACTTAAAGGACCGATATTTAAAAAAAAAACCTATTACAGGCCACACCATGTGTTGACAACATTTCATTTAATATAAGGGTATGATAATTCGAAAAGTATTTCGAGACTAAGCGATTCTGAGCACGCAAAATATTTATTCAGATTTTTCTATACTTTATATATAAAAGTATACTGAAATGAACACGGGTGAAGGCATTTCTCAGGTACCTTTGCAGAAAAAAAATTTTTTTTTTGGTTCTCTTCTTTCCGTTTGGATTGGAAAAGGCAAAGGTTTAAACCATACAGCCTGGACATCAGTAATTTATTTGCTGTAGTTGAATTAATACTTAAAACTAAAACTAACACTAAACTAGCCTAACTTAACCTAACTCATTGAAATTCGAGGTGGTCCGCATGAGAAATGTTTTTTAAATAAATAAAAGCAAAGTCGTAACCTCTAAACTCGAAACATCCAACCTCTTCTTCTCTCGGTACATACTTTCACTATCCAATCAGTACGCTTGTGGAACTCCTTACCCTTGGCTATCAAGCAATCAAAATCTATCGCTATTTTCAAAAAAACTGCTTAAAGAACATCTACTCTCGTCAAAATAATTCTATCTACTCTAATGTCTCAGTTTATTTCCTTTCATTTCATATTGGTTTGTGTATATATTATTATGTATGATTATTACTGTGTTGGTATATATATATATATATATATATATATATATATATATATACACCAACACACACATATATATATATATATATAAATCTGTTATATATATATTTTATAAAGATGTAGGTATATTATTTATTTATCTGTTTTTATTTTTATATAATTATTTTTATTATACGGATATATTTCTATTCCACTGTTACAGCTCTTCATTTTCATTTTCTTTTCTTTTTATGCACAAAATACCCCTTCCTATAAAACTCATAATTTCTTTACCCAAAGGTTGTCTGGAAGAGATCGCTTATAGCGATAAGACCGCCTAAATTGTACATTTCCCTAAAACGAATTTGTAAATCAATTTATGTAATGTGCAATAAAGAGTTATCTATCTATCTATACTTATGCTCTTACGAATGAAGAGTTTTTGAACAATTAATTTTGAGAAAAATAGTAAAAATAAAATACACGGGTGTCTTTATTTTTAAAGTTCTTTAGTACACAAAATCTAATTATATGCATGTAAAAATTTTAGAATGTAGAAGGTAATTTAGGTTTTCACTGGACATCATATCGCGCGCGCCATGTTGCACCTAATACCTACTACATCGTTTATAAACCCCTTTCCTATCAATTAAAATATTTCACTTAATTTTTAAAAACGGGCTTCAATATTTACCCTGTAGTATAATAATTCGAATCTGGTGTGTAAAAATAGTGAATTTTGGAAATTTATCCAGCGGCTGGGTTTTTGTCCAGCCAGAGCAGCGCCCATCTATAGCTATGATGGGAGAAAACAAAAAACACGTGTACACAGTCGCGGGGACTGCTAGTAGATAAAATACTTAGCATCTTAGCGTGTTTAGTCAGTTTTAGTTAGTTTGTTTGTTGCTGCTTTGATGATGATGAGTAGCTGTAAATGTCATAGAAGTACTATACAAGGTGTAACAAAAAGGCGAAATAAAATTTAATTTCTTTCCCAGAGGCCATTTTATGGTAAATATAGTCTGGAAAAAACGGAACGTACAGTTCGTCCAGAAGTTTTGCATCATTGCATTGGTCGTAAGAGTACATAAGTCTTGTTGTACATCTATATTTGATATTCATATTCATTTAATATCAGAGTTGTACTTTGTACTTCTTTACTAAACTGTAAGAAAATATTTCGAAAATAGACCAGCTTCTTAGTTCTTTTCCATATTTCCATGTTTTATTTTTTCTGACTATTATCTATCAGCTGTAAGATATGTTTCTGAACGACAATTTCACTTCCATCCATGATCAACAGTACTCTTCTTAGTTCTTACTAATCTGTGTACATGATTTGGCAAGTTGAGTGAAAGAAAGCTTTTTGATTTTCTTTTAAAAATTTTGTAAATATTGTTGTATTTATCGATTTTTGATCCCGATTTATGTGTCTCAATTCTTTTTGTACGTAGAATTTTGATAGAAGCTATTGATCCTCGGCTATAACACAACGGTAAGTGGTTTAAAAAATAGCGCTCAGTTTCTGGTTTCGGGTGTTCATTTTTGTTTGTTTTCGACGACTGACATGTTTTCGCGTTATGTAAGTAATCAAAATGATCCTGAGAGCGTTTGCGACGTGTATTACCGTAATAAAATTTAACCCGGCAGCTTTTACAGGTACAAAACCATAAACATCAAAATATATTTACATCGTATTTTTTCTGGTATTTTGTGTTTATCAAAAGTTTTTGTTCTGTTTTATACAACACGTTTATCTACTTGGTTGGGTGCTGAATGTTTATAACCTCTAACATAACTAAAAGAAGTTGCTCTATCAATGCTCACTTGAACTCATATCAGTGATTTATCTGTACTTGTACAATACAGAACTGTGTCAACAAAAAGTAACAATATTCAACTCACAATTCAAACTTTAGATCACTAACTGTTACATGCATGAGGGGTATGCTTTATATTTATATTGTTATAGTTCCTCCTTGGCACACACTGGATGTCCTTGGCACACACTGGATGCCTTAATTGGAGTTTTTATATTTAATTTTATTCTTATGTTTAACCAAAATTAATATTTGCTCAGTTTTGTGTAATTTGATTGATTTTAATGTATTTTTATTGTTATTTATTTGTGCTGTTGTTTTTTTTTGTGTGTGTCCAATAAATAATTATTCTATTCGACAAATACATGTTGCATGTATGACACTAACTAATGAAACATGGATGATTCCTGCCAAGAAACCTGTAGGTAGTTTTTAATTTCCCAGCAATTAGCTCATCAATTGTTTTCCAATCAATTGCCATTGTCCCTATTCCCTATGCACATTCTCATTTGAAGGCAAAAACAGTTTCAACGAATGCCACCTAGTATTTTCAAGAAATGTTATAAATCGAATTTGTGATGAAGTAAATTGAAAATGCCTTGGTTTGTTTGCAGGTAGTTGAGTGAATAACTATTAGCTACTAGACCTGTGTAACTTTTTACTCAGACAACTCACTGAGTTACTTTACTTACGTTACTTCAAGATGTTCCACTGTTTGGAAACCCAAATGCCGCTTCAAAACATCTGCATCATTTGGAACTTGAGATCGAGTTTGGCACGTGTCGTTTAGGAAGCGAAAGATCTGGAGATGTCCCTAAAACAGAGTGAGACGCGCACACTTTGATCTGTTCACTTCACGCCCATGCTTACCTTGTCTCTCACACACTGGCACACCGACGCGCTTAGATGAGGGGGAGGGCGTATGACGCAATGTAATTATTTTTCAGTCCTCTTAAGTTTGCGGAAGCACTTTGAAATATTATTGTTGATACAAATCATCATTATCAGCCACAGGACGTGTACTGCTGAACATGGCCTCCCCCACGGTTTTCCACAGCAACCGATCACAAGCGGTCTTCATCCAGTGTCTTTCTGTATCTTACCAAGGTCGTCCGTCCATCTTGTCAGTGGACGTCCCACGGTGCGCTGGTCGAAAGGTCTCCAATCTATAACTTTTCTGCTCCAACGGCCATCAGTTCTTCACGCTATGCCACTGCCACTTGAGCTTACTGATTCGTAGGAATATGTCCGCTACCTTAGTTCTTCCACGTATCTCCTCATTTCTGATTTGATCTCGTAGAGAAACAACGAGCATAGCCCGCTCCTTCGCTCATTGTGTAATTTTGAGCTTCTTAATGAGGCCCACAGTCAGAAACCATGTTTCGGATCCGTATGTCGTCACTGGTAACACACACTGGTTGAAGACTTTCGTCTATATACGGTAATTGAGTCAAGAAAACGCTCTTGCGCAGTTTCCCAAACGCTGCCTAGCCAAATTGGATTCGTCGATTGACCTCTTTCTCAAAGTTGGACCTATGTAATTGGCTCACTTGTCCAAGGCAGACGTACTCGTCGACAACTTTGAGAGTTGAGTTCCCAACTGATACTGGAGTGGGTACAACATGGGAACATGACATAATTTTCGCCTTTTTCATGTTAATTAAGACCCACTTGTTGGGATACTCCGTCGAGGTCTTCGAGCATAGGGCTAAGATCATCCAGCGCCTTGCCGTTACATTACATTTATCCAATCAATTAATACGATATATGAAACGCGCAAAACTTGATTGAATCGACATTCACATTTGCAAACATGAGCCAAACAGAGAGAGAGAAAGAGAGGTTGCTTGATGAAGTACTGTGAGGCAGCCGCATCAGATAGTAAGTAACCGCATAAAACGTATCTTTCGAATTGAATGCACCCCCGCTCTCATCCACGCGCGTAGCGATACGCATAATGCAGATTAAACAGTGATAGAGAATGCTTGTTCCGAAAGCCGCTTTTTCAAATGATGCAGATACGTTTTACGGAGTCGCATCTTTTTAGTTATACAGATACAATTGATCCATTCTCAAGGAAGACACTTTTTCCAGCTCTATTATCATTAAATTATCATCATCTTCATTATCAGCCAAAGAACGTCCACTGCTAAATTATAGGCTACGCCCACGGTTTTCCACAGCGACCGGTTTTGAGCGGTCTGCATCCAGTGTGATCCTGTGATCTTTAACAAGGTCGTCTGTCCGTCTTGTTGGTGGACGTCCTTTGCTGCGCTTGTGGTTGAAGGGTCTCTAATCTAGAACTTTCCTGTTCCAACGGCCATCAGTTCTTCGTGCTATGTGCCCTGCCCACTGCCACTTGAGCTTACTGATTCGTAGGGATATGTCCGTTACCATAGTTCTTCTACGTATCTCCTCGTTTCTGATTCGATCTCGTAGAGAAACACCGAGCATAGCCCTTTCCATCCTTCGTTGTCTAATATTGAGCTTTATGAGGCCTAAAGTTAGAGATCACGTTTCGGATCGGTATGTCATCACTGGAAAGCTGGTAACACACACTGGTTGAAGACTTTCGTCTTCAGAAACTGAGGTAATTGAGACGAGAAGATGCTCTTGCGCAGTTTCCTGAACGCTGCCCAGCCATGTTGTATTCGTCGATTGACCTCTTTCTCTAAATTGGACCTACCTAATGGATCACTTGGCCAGGGTAGACGTACTACTGGACAACTTCGAGAGTCGGGTCCCTAATAGATACTGGAGTGTGAATAACACGGGAACTGTGAACGGGGACATAATTTTCGTGTTTTTCATGTTAATTTTAAGACCCACGTGTCATATTCGGGATTCTTGGGATATTCGGTCAAGGTCTTCGAGCATTGTGCCAAGAAAGATCATCCAGCGTCTTTGCCACAACAACTATATCATCGGCTAACCGCAGGTGTGTTATGTATAGTCCACAAACGCTTAACATAGATGCATATTATACTCCTCGGACGTCTGTATAATTGGCCTAAGCGTATGGATGGATGTGATCTATGGTACTGTAGCCTTTTCGGAATCCGGCTTGTTCGGGAGGCGGCTTCTGGAAGTAAGAGTAGTTCATCGCAAAGAGTCCCTCCTTCTCCAGAAAGACGGCTAGCCTATTTTCCCTGGCGTGCCTTTGACCATATCCAAAAGGTCCCACTTTTAACTCATCCTCGCTTGGCTTGCCGTGTTTTGCGTTGAAGTCCCCATGAAGATATATGCAGAGGGTGCATGGGGGCAGAAGAAACACCACATCAATAAATAAACAATAATAAACAATAAACATTTTATTTTCAATAACAAACTTAAGTTAAGTTACATGGTTGGTTGGGGTCTCCATTTAAGCAAGTAATGCCTGTGTTTGGCTACCCCGCTCTTCCTTATCTACGCATACATTTGTGTGTGTGTGTGTGTGTGTGTGTGTGTGTGTGTGCGTGTGCGTGCGTGTGTGTATGTGTGCGTGTGTGTGTTTAGTCACGACATGCGGTACAGCATAGATTCAGTTTCATTATATGTTTTTGGCTGCACCCATTTAATAAGAACTTGCTTACATTGATAGTTAGTTTGATCATAAATGTTTATTTCTTTATTAATTTTATTGTAAAGGAATGCAGAACGTGAGCTGAATTGCCTACTGGCAAACTCTGTTTTGGTGCCAGAGGACTTAGCCACAGCATACCTTCGTCGTGTTTTTGAGATACGCGGGTCATACGGCAGGGATTTATGTACTTTAAGAGTAGTCATAATGACATATAATTTTCTAACAGTGAGTAGACCACTTATGCGATAGAGTTCGCCTGTAGAAAACCGACTTCTCTTAAAGTACATTACTTTAATAAGGGTTCGTTGAGCTCTTTCCAAATGCAGAAACACAATAGATTGTGCAAGTGAAATATATATTTGGTTAAGGAGATGTCTTGGAGAGTCGCACTTATTACTATAATCAGGTATTACATGTCTGAGTGTTTTAAAGATCCATATTAATTTTCGAATCCTACTGATAACATGTTCCAGGTGAGGGAACCAGGACAACCTCTGATCTATGATAACGCCCAAATATTTAATATGCGGCAATTTACCAATCGATGGACAGCTACACGATCTTTTGTCAATTCCTTTAGCACACTCGTGTATTTTTAGGCTAAACTCAGACACTGGCTGTGATTTGTTGTTTATACTAAAACAAATAAAATTTGTTTTTGCTGCATTTAATGTGAGGAGGTTTTGTTGTAACCACAGAGCGATTCGAGCCAGCCCATTTTCAGCGGTAGTCTTGACAGCCTCCCAGGATTCACCGGTAAAAACTACAGCCGTGTCATCGGCATACGACAGGATTTAAGCGTTTGGTATGGCAATTTTGCATAGGTCATTAATATAAATCAAAAACAAGGTTGGGCCTAAAACGCTACCCTGTGGTACGCCGAATGATGACAGCTCCACGTCTGTACTAGTGAATCCAGGTAGTTTAACTTTTTGTTTCCTCTCCGATAGGTAGTTTTCAAAGAGAGCAAGTGGAGTACCTCTTATTCCTATTTTTTCAAGCTTATGTACAAGGATAGGGACAGAGACTGTATCGAATGCTTTCTTCAGATCAAGGAAAACCGACAGACACATCTTACTCTGGTCTAGTTGTTCTGTTACAAAAGTGCTTAAGTCAAGTATTGCATCTTCTGTCGATTTTCCTTGTCTGAAGCCAAACTGGTTAGGTGCCAATAAATCAAATTTATTTAAATAATTTAGTAATCTAATATTAACTATTTTTTCCTAAACCTTAGATATTGCTGGTAGAATAGAAATTGGCCTATAATTACTGATATCATCTCTATCCCCACCCTTGTACACAGGTGTAATTATAGAGTGCTCATCATGTGCTCATGGAGTGCACAAGTGTGGTAGAACAACGGGCAAATATTCTCAAAACCCCAGCTACTTTCCCAGAGGCCATTTGTAATCTGAACAGGTTGCTAGCCTTCTGGGAAAGCCTGGGTTGGTTAGAATAGAAATGAGGGATATACGCACAATGGCCCAATCGTGAGGCTAAGTGCGGAAAACACCCCAGCCAAACTAACTAACTATCGTGTCCTCGCCCTCTCTGCGGACTTCTGATAACCCCACTATGTCCCAGTGTAAGCTGCTCAATTCTTCCTCCAGCTCGAGCAACTTCTCATCTGTCCTCAGTGTGCACGCGTTATAAGTTACCAGGGCCAGTTGTCGCGGGGGGTGGTAGCGATTCGATCGCCTCTGGGTATTCTAAGCACCCCCTTCACCGTCGTTACCGTGACCGCTACCGGAGTCAGAAATAACGCGGGGCTGCTGAAGACTGGGGTCTCCAGACCCCAGTCTCTAGCAGTTTTGTGTTTGTGTGTCCTACCCTATTTGGGGGTATTTGCCTATACTCGACACGCTTGGCAGGTGGGTTGGCTAGCGCAGAGGCGCAGCCTTTTGTAGCTGTGACGCTACTGCCCGTCACAGCTCAACATTTAACTGCGCCTTTTGTCGGATAGTTATCCCGCCATCGGGTGGTCGCCAGAGCCTCGGCTCTCTCTCGGCTCTGCCTGTTTCAACAGACTCGTCTGTTGAAACAGTACGCACCGCGTGAAGGTGCGGTTGACTTGGAGCTTTGGGTCTTGATTAAGCGTCCTTGCGTCCCTACCTTACGTCCTGCATTAAATATGACGTCAAAAGACCTGTTCTCTATTATCTATCTAAAAATCGAAATTACCAGACTCTTAAAATATGTGACAGGTACTAGAAATTATGTAACCTTTAAGAAACATATATATTTTTTATGATCCTCACAAGTTTCTATTATTATTACGAGGGTCAAACTGAAAGTTCTTAGAAAATCAAAAACTGATTACATTAGCCAGTTATTAGTTTTATTATATCTTTTCAAAATATTGTCCATTGACGTCAATACACCGCTGCATGCGATGGAACCACTGGGTAAAGCACTTTGCCCACTCGTCCTTAGGGGTCTCTTCAATGGCATCGCGATACGCAGCCACCGCTTCTTCAGCATTCATAAACCGCTTTCCTTTAAGTTTTTCTTTAATTTTTGGAAATAAATAAAAATCACAAGGCGCGAGGTCGGGGCTATACGGCGGGTGACCCAGTAATTCAACGTTTGATGTCGCCAAATAGTCGATCGTTCGCTTGGCGGTGTGCGACGAGGCGTTGTCGTGGTGAAGGAGGATCCTACTGCGAGGTCGTTTCTCTCGAACTTTTTCCAAGACAAGTGGCAAACAATTGGTAGTGTACCATTCTGCAGAAACTGTTTTTTGATCCTCTAACACAATTGTTGCGAAATGACCTATCCTTCCAAAGAACGAGGCCACCATTTTTTTTCCCGCACTTCGATCTCTCTTCACTTTAGTTGGCAACTCCTCGAAAGGAAACACCCACTGAGCAGATTGTCTTTTGGTTTCAGGATCATAACAGTAAATCCAGCTTTCGTCACCTGTTAGTATGTCGAACACAGCATTTGAGTCACCTCCGTTAAATCTTTCAATCATTTTACGGCACCAATCCACACGATGGAGTTTTTGAGCCTTAGTCAAATTATGAGGTATCCACCGGGCGCAAAGCTTCCTGACCGCTAAATGTTCGTGGAGGATTTTGTGCACTTGACTCATACCGATGCCTAAGCTTGTCCGAATCTGCTGATAGGTCACTCTTTTGTCAGTCTCTATCATACGCCGCACAACACAGATGTTATTTTCAGTCGTCGCCGTAGAAGGCCGTCCCTCACGTACATCATCAGTGAGATTAGTGCGACCACGTTTAAACTCATTAAACCAGTTGTAAACAGTCGCACGAGATGGGGCTTCATCGTGAAAGGCCAATCGTAGTCTATCATAACTTTCTTGTTGACTTAAATGACATCGAAAGTCATAAAAATCATTGCACGAAAATTTTCTCGTGTTAAATTCATGTTGACGTGACACAGACAATTTTCAATTTGCCGCCAAATCGTAAAACAAATGACAAATGAATGAAATATATACTCAGTAATATTGGTAAAGAGTTCTTTTTTCAAATTTTAGAATATTTTTTTTATTATATTGTTTATAAGTGGCCAGTTCTAAGAACTTTCAGTTTGACCCTCGTAGTGATCGGATAACTTTAGAGTTGACATGTTTGATATTGTAGAATGCACTTTTGTGTCGAAAAATCCCAGGATGGCAGAATTGACATTTTTTTTTACCATAGAAGTAAATTGGGTGTAGGTGTATGTACTTACATTAAGGTGTTGGTTAATGTGGAATGCACTTTTGAATCGAAAATATCCCGAGATATCTGAATCGTAAAATCTAGTATTTTCATTATAGATCCAATTCGGGTGTAATACTGAGTTTATATGTACTATCTACTGCTCTTCTTACACTAAGTATACTAATAAATTGATAGGGAGCTTAAAACTCACTTCGAGTACAATAGTTTTATGTAATCCCAAAGTTCTGTTTTATTTTAAATACACACACTACAGACATCGTTTCCTCACCATGTTACAGAGTAATTTCGCATTCTCGAATCCTGGGATTTATATTAAATATGTACTTTTAAGAAGCCGCCTCTGTAATATGTTAGCGAAAAATTAACTAAGTAAATATGCATCCAATTATCCGATCATTTTAATGAGTGGTACCCTTTTAAAAGGCCTACAACTGCAAATAAGTCTCGATATCCACATTTACCAAATTTTATACTATTATTGAAGTACACAAACTACTTATATTTATACTGAGTAGCTATTTAATGTGTGCTTGTTACAGTTCGCAGGATGTCCAACGCATCTGTGAACATAAAATTTCACTGGGGCCTAACCCCATCGGATCCTGAACAGCAGCCGGTTTTGATCGTGGGGCAGGCGGCTCATCTTAACAGCTTGTCGTGGAACGATGTACGATGCAAGCTGGAACCCAGGGTCACGGAGGAGGTGAGCATCGTAATTTTGATGGCACGTTTCGTGTAGTGGTTACTGACTACGATTTCCGCGGTTGCGAGTTTGAATCCCGCTAGGGGCAAATGATTATGTGATGAGTACGAACATTTGTACCTAAGTCATGGATGTTTTATATTTATTTATTTAAGTATTTATGGGAGGTTCCTACGTCATAATCGTGGTCTGGTATTCGTAGCACAAGGCAGAAAATTCCTTAGTACCGAACCAAGACATAGTCTGGAGATATATACATAAAACTAGCAGACCCAGCGAACTTTGCTCCGCCCCGGCCCTGTCTCGCCCAGACTCGTAATTTTAAAGGTTATCGAGCGGGATGAAATGATCAAATGACTAAAATGGCGCTAAAAAAATAGGGGTTGGTTAGTAAAAAAATTGGGTTGAATGTATTTTTTAATGCCACATTATAAAAAAAAAACTTTCGTCCAGAAATTAAAAAAATATATTTAAGGGTGAACAACCCTTATCACTTAGGGGTATGAAAAATAGATAGTAGCCGATTTTCAGACCTACTGAATACGCATATAAAATTTGGTAAGAATCGGTAAAGACGTTTCGGAGGAGTACGGGAACGAACATTGTGACACGAGAATTTTATATATAAGATATATACATAATATATGTCTCAGGCTTCACCCTGGTAAACTCTGATTTAGTATATGCCAGAAAACACTGCAAAAAGTGTTTGTTCAGTCCACATAAAAACAGACCCGTTCGGATCAGCTCTTGACTTACATTGAGAATCATTATTTTCTTCTAAATGTTCAAATATTAACGTCCACTGAGCACTTGTTATCTGCACCAAGCCTAATTTGTTCTTGACTCAAATTCATCTGTCTGTCTTAAAATTTGGGTAAATAGATTCTTGCATTCAGCAAGACTACGGTTTTAAATCTTTAACCTGTAATTGTAACTGGTTCCAGGCATGGAAGAGAGGCCTCTCCTGTGTGACGTCATCGCCCGGAGAGACCTGCGAGCTATGGCCCCGAGCTGCGTCGGTTGCGACGTTGCCAGCTCGCCGCTCGCGCCACGCTGCTCCTTCGCGCTGTCACGCTCTCGCCAAGATCGTGAGAGGCAACCAGAGGTCTACGGATGAGTTTATAGTGGTATGGAACTTTCATTTAGTTAATCATCATATTTCAAACTAAATTAAACAGACAGCTTTTCAGATTTATGTGTACTAGTATTATGAAGCTGAAGATTTTGTTTCTTGGAACGCGCTAGCCTTAGTAACTACTGGGCCGATTTGAAAAAGTATTTTTGTTTTAAATAGCTTATTTACCGAAGAAGGCTTTACGATATGAAACATCACGCTGCGACGGGAAGGGAGGGAGCAAACTCACAATCATAAAAATCTTTATTGTGGATCACAGGTTGAAAACGTTGAACAATGGTAGAAGTACTGGCCGTTTCTTGCCTAGGGTGTACAATGATAGAAGGGCACATGTTAAATACAGTTAATACAGTAATAATTAAGGCAAATTCAATCGATCACAAAAACAAATTAAAATTAATTATGTCATAAATATGAAATAAGAAACCAAAAATTTACGCACGGGCGGGACTTGAACCAGCAACCTTTTGGCAGACCGGGCCAAACGCTCTTACCAATTGAGCTACCGTGCTGTTAGTCCGACCCTGCGAAATTTGTGGTTTCCTATGAAAACGTCAATTGCGTGACGCTTAGCGCCATCTAGCCGTCTGTTTATGAAACAGATGGCCCAAGCAGTTATTCTTTACAGAATAAATTCAACTTGGAAATTGATGTCGCTTCGCTATCTAATGCTTTTTTAGAATGTTTTTAACACTCACAGTGTCATATTTTATATTCATAAATATGAAATAAGAAACCAAAAATTTACGCACGGGCGGGACTTGAACCAGCAACCTTTTGGCAGACCGGGCCAAACGCTCTTACCAATTGAGCTACCGTGCTGTTAGTCCGACCCTGCGAAATTTGTGGTTTCCTATGAAAACGTCAATTGCGTGACGCTTAGCGCCATCTAGCCGTCTGTTTATGAAACAGATGGCCCAAGCAGTTATTCTTTACAGAATAAATTCAACTTGGAAATTGATGTCGCTTCGCTATCTAATGCTTTTTTAGAATGTTTTTAACACTCACAGTGTCATATTTTATATTCATAAATATGAAATAAGAAACCAAAAATTTACGCACGGGCGGGACTTGAACCAGCAACCTTTTGGCAGACCGGGCCAAACGCTCTTACCAATTGAGCTACCGTGCTGTTAGTCCGACCCTGCGAAATTTGTGGTTTCCTATGAAAACGTCAATTGCGTGACGCTTAGCGCCATCTAGCCGTCTGTTTATGAAACAGATGGCCCAAGCAGTTATTCTTTACAGAATAAATTCAACTTGGAAATTGATGTCGCTTCGCTATCTAATGCTTTTTTAGAATGTTTTTAACACTCACAGTGTCATATTTTATATTCATAAATATGAAATAAGAAACCAAAAATTTACGCACGGGCGGGACTTGAACCAGCAACCTTTTGGCAGACCGGGCCAAACGCTCTTACCAATTGAGCTACCGTGCTGTTAGTCCGACCCTGCGAAATTTGTGGTTTCCTATGAAAACGTCAATTGCGTGACGCTTAGCGCCATCTAGCCGTCTGTTTATGAAACAGATGGCCCAAGCAGTTATTCTTTACAGAATAAATTCAACTTGGAAATTGATGTCGCTTCGCTATCTAATGCTTTTTTAGAATGTTTTTAACACTCACAGTGTCATATTTTATATTCATAAATATGAAATAAGAAACCAAAAATTTACGCACGGGCGGGACTTGAACCAGCAACCTTTTGGCAGACCGGGCCAAACGCTCTAAACCGCCCGTGCGTAAATTTTTGGTTTCTTATTTCATATTTATGAATATAAAATATGACACTGTGAGTGTTAAAAACATTCTAAAAAAGCATTAGATAGCGAAGCGACATCAATTTCCAAGTTGAATTTATTCTGTAAAGAATAACTGCTTGGGCCATCTGTTTCATAAACAGACGGCTAGATGGCGCTAAGCGTCACGCAATTGACGTTTTCATAGGAAACCACAAATTTCGCAGGGTCGGACTAACAGCACGGTAGCTCAATTGGTAAGAGCGTTTGGCCCGGTCTGCCAAAAGGTTGCTGGTTCAAGTCCCGCCCGTGCGTAAATTTTTGGTTTCTTATTTCATATTTATGAATATAAAATATGACACTGTGAGTGTTAAAAACATTCTAAAAAAGCATTAGATAGCGAAGCGACATCAATTTCCAAGTTGAATTTATTCTGTAAAGAATAACTGCTTGGGCCATCTGTTTCATAAACAGACGGCTAGATGGCGCTAAGCGTCACGCAATTGACGTTTTCATAGGAAACCACAAATTTCGCAGGGTCGGACTAACAGCACGGTAGCTCAATTGGTAAGAGCGTTTGGCCCGGTCTGCCAAAAGGTTGCTGGTTCAAGTCCCGCCCGTGCGTAAATTTTTGGTTTCTTATTTCATATTTATGAATATAAAATATGACACTGTGAGTGTTAAAAACATTCTAAAAAAGCATTAATTATGTCATTCAGAAGCTCTCTCCGTCACAAAATCATTAATAGTATAGAAACATTTTCCAATTTAAGGATTCAAGGCGTTGCCGCTCTCAGGTCCCGGGTTCGATTCCCGGTCGGGTCAATATAGGAATAAAATTTTCTACATTTTTTTGGGTCTGGGTGTTGTGGTACCACCATTGTCTGATTCCCATTACACAAGTTCATTGGCTACTTACTTTGGGATCAGAGCAATGTATGTGATTGGTGTCCAATATTAATATTTTATAAAAAAAAACCATGCAATTTAGATTTAAATAACAAAACCCGCGGACTTAGTCGCGGGGGACCACTAGTAATATTATAAGTATAGATGTTTAAGCGATGGGCTTTGCGGTTACATATTCTACTTAAATAATAAATTAAAAAAACTGAAATTGTAAAAAAAAACGTGTACAGAGGTCAGATATTGTGAGTTTTGTTTTGGTTTTTGAATTTTCTTATTGCGAATTAATTATGTAACTGATAAGTAAGGAACATAAAATTATTATCCCTTTGAAATAGAACGACAAAAGCGAGATGTCACTAGCAGTAAACTGTGTGATAAAAAGAGATGGGAGATACGAAGAAGCAGAACCATTTTTGGCAGATGTCAAACAGTTGACCGCCCCGCAGAAGCTCGCTGAAAATTACGTGCATTTGATTT
The DNA here is from genome assembly GCA_963924145.1 of Pyrausta purpuralis. Taxonomy (NCBI): domain Eukaryota; kingdom Metazoa; phylum Arthropoda; class Insecta; order Lepidoptera; family Crambidae; genus Pyrausta; species Pyrausta purpuralis. The sequence continues at coordinate 10,400,792 of OZ001666.1, forward strand.
TTTATATTTAAAAGTTAAATCGTGTATATTTTGGAGAAATAATGCGTCTGAAACATGGTGACTTGTTCGGTGATTGATTGTTATTCATTACAGCGGCATAACCCCAACAAATAATCATTCGACGGGTTAATTAGTACAAATCGAAGCCTCTTAATATAAGACTTATATTTACCAATGCGCTTCAAATTTAAAGTACGCAGTTTGATTATTCTATTCTACAAACGTAAATTTACGTAAAAAAATAACACACAGAATAACACAGGGAATGTATAACGACGAATATTTTATATAATGAAATAATATTTAGTTTTACACTAGAGCTGCATGTTCAATATTTTGTGTCGACTGTTTATCATGCAGTAAACTACTATATTTAACTTAGGAACATTGTTATAAATTACCTGATCGAAAGGTTATCTCATTTAAAGCTACAAATGTTACTTACTTAAGTCAGTTACTGACATCGTTAATCGGTTTCGTTTGACAGCTTTTACTTGTTCTATTCCGATAGGAATATTAATTTTATGGTAATGAATATAACAATGTACTATTGTCGGCAGCTGGTATGCCGCAAACGCGACGTGTACGCGAGCGCGGTGGCCATAGCGCGCTCGTTCCCGTTGTTCGGCGCGCGCAGCCACGCGCCCCCCTCCCCCGCGCCCCCGCCGCGCCGCAATCTCGCCGTGGAGCTGCGCCTCGTGCCCGATGAACGCGGTGAGGACCTATCTATCTACCTACCTAACCATAGCACAGAAAATATAATCTTAATCTTCTTTATATTTATAATTCTTCTGTGAGTGTGTATGTCACTGAACTTCTCTCAAACGACTGGACCGATTTTGATGTCATTTTTTGTGTGTGTTCAAGGGGATCTGGGAATGGTTTAGTTAGATTCACATTTTTTTTTTTAATTTTCAAATTAAAGACGTGTAGACAGGACAACGTCTGTCGGGTCCGCTAGTCTAATATATAAAATTCTCGTGTCACAGTTTTCGTTGCCATACTCCTCCGAAACGGCTTGACCGATTTTGATGAAATTTTTTGTGCTTATCCGGTATCTGGGAGAATCGGCCAACATCTATTTTTCATCCCCCTAAATTTTTTATTTATTTTTTCGAATTTTAAATTTCTATTCTTTTATGATACAACATGCAAAAATACATACAATCCTCAATTTTCACCCTTCTACGATCACCCCTTATTTTTTAATAGCAATTTAAAAGCGAAACAAAATTCGCTGGGAATGCTTAACTTTTAAAATTACGGCACTCGGCGGGACGGGGCTCGGGCGGGACAGGGCTGGGGGCGAAACAAAGTTCGCTGGGTCCGCTAGTCTAATATATAAAATTCTCGTGTCACAATGTTCGTTCCCGTACTCCTCCGAAACGGCTTTACCGATTCTTACCAAATTTTATATGCGTATTTAGTAGGTCTGAGAATCGGCTACTATCTATTTTTCATACCCCTAAGTGATAAGGGTTGTTTACCCTAAAATATATTTTTTAAATTTTTGGACGATTTTTTTTTTGTTTTTATTTTTTGATCACCAACCCCTATTTTTATAGCCATTTTAGTAATTTGATCATTTTTGATCTCGCTCGATAACTGATCAATTATTGTGTTTTTCTTATCGTTCAAAATTACGAGGCTGGGCGAGACGGGGCCGGGCCGGGGCGGGACGGTGCTAGGGGCGAAGCAAAGTTCGCTGGGTCCGCTAATAGTACACACATCAAAAGTGTCTAGGGATCAAGCATTTTTTATTATTATATATTATGCAGCGACAAAGTATTGAGTATTGTTCTATCGGAGAAAGTAATTGATAGTGTCAGCGTTCATTAATTATTAAAATAAGTTTTTACTCTGTCTATTCTTCGTACAAAATTACTGAACTCGGAGAAATGTAGGTACAAACCAAACACACAGAGTATGTACATCACACCTAACCATAAAATTGTAGTACATTCGCCAGCATTTAAGGTTACACACTTTTGTTGCAAACTAGCCCTAATATCAACTGTATAACATATCACAGTGTTAGATTAGAGATAGTTAGATTTTGGACTACTTAAAATTCTAAAACAAAATTACTTAAGAAAATTGGTAGGTACTTATAAATATTATGCTTAATTTAAAGTAAGTTTCTGTTTATTTTAAATAAGCTTGGCGTAAGTAACTGGGTAGGTTCTTTAAACTCAAACCTATTTCTTTAAACAAGAAATGTTGAATACCTACAACATTTGTTTTAATAAGTAAATGATCTCATTCATAACTAAGGACACATATCTTAAAAATATTATTAGTTATTTCGTTATAACTTAGTCAGTCACAGGCTAAGAATATAAACACAGTGACAGGCGCGTGGCGCGGTCTGCGAGCGGCAGCCCCGCGCTCATTTATGCTCGGCGTACCGAGTCGCTTGAACATACCTAAACTTCGAAGTGGCACCCCCCTAACCATAGTAGCCTCGTCAAATCCGGGTCGGGCCCAAAAAAACGTACCTGGGTTTTTCTGTTCGGATATTCTCGGGTAGCCCGGAGTTTGAAAGTTGGCGGTGTTTTCCATCGGTGCCTCAGCAAGCACGTAAAGCCGTTGGTCCTGCATCTGATGTCTCTAGGGTCGTGTCAGATTGCTGTCCCGTCGGACTATGAGAGTGAGAAGAATAGAGAGTGCACCTGTGTTTGCGCACACACTTGTGCACTATGATATGTCCCGCGCAGTCGGTAAGTCGTTATGACTAGCCACTGTAGTCGAAATCGACTAGGGGGACTATTGTGTGTGTGTGAATAAAACGGCAATACTTGGGTATTCGTGAGATTCCAAACCTTAAGTTATTTTAATACTTTATTGTGCATTTATGCACATTGTAATACATATTATTTTGTCGAGATTATGAGGCATTTTATTTTGCAATTTTACGCACCTTTAACTAACCCATCCATTGTTATTAAACTCATAGCTCATTTTTTTCTTATTCTATTCAAAAGAATTAATTAAAATTACTGTAAAATTGATACACTTAGTGCAATCAATTTAAACAGATTAGAAGTATGTAGTGGTTGCAGTGATATCATGTCATATGATACGGTATACAGTGAAACACCGCCGAATTTCTGTACAGAAAAACCCAGCTATATATATTTTTGGCCCGACCGGGGATCGAACCCGGGACCTCTGGCGCTACCGTCGCTTGAAAGTGCGACCCTCTTACCGCTGCGCCACCGAGGCAGTGCGGTCGCCTATGCCTCGGAGTGAACAGCCTCTGAGGCTGCTCTAATGGATACGCACCTTAATGAATCATGAATATCGAGGGCGATCCAAGGCGTATCGTATCACGAAGACGCAGCAAATAGAGTTTCAAAAATATTTTTTTTTGATGCGGAACGATATCGGATATGATGATATTGATCTGATATACGTTTCAATATCCTAAAATCCGTTCCGTTTTGCGTGTCGAATATTGTAAGCAATCTTCACATTCCTCTTTACCGATATAACTCATTATAAAATAAGATAAACCCAAAACTCACCCACTACATACGTAATTCATCATTCAACACTGAGATCTTTTTAAATCAAATAGCAAATGCGAAGAAAAACAGACTTTATATACAATTTTGAACCGGCCATGCCTAATTTTCAGCCTAGCTTTTCTAGCTGGAGAGAGTGACTGCCATTGATAGGAGAGTAGTATTACATATAAACACTAGTTTACTACGTTTTAATACTTTTTTCTCGTGCCATCTTGACCTCTGTCCATCCGACCGTTTAAATTCTAAACTCGTGAAGTGAAAATCAAGTCTCTTATAATATTAATTCAGCCCTACCATCTCTTTTAGGCAGCGAATCAGACGAGGACGAAGGCAGCCCATCCGAGATGTCATCAGACATGAGTCTCTCCAGCGAGGAGCTGAGCACCATACAAGACGTAGCCGACGCGACGCGACTAGCCGCTAGGATCACTGACACGCCAGCTAATATAATGACTGTGGATAAGTTTATTGAGGTACGCTATTCATCAGGAATTAGAGATGCGCCGAGTAGCACTTTTGCCGAGTAACGAGTACCGAGTTTTACTCGGTTCATTTTTTTCCAACCGAGTACTCGGCCGAGTTACTCGGTTACAATCAAATTGCTGTTTCGGGTGTGTAAACAAGTACGAACAGGTACGCGCTCATTAAGATTTATCTAGCCATTAAAGCGCGATTATCCTAAAAGCCCCATTACTATAGAATAAGCTGACAAAAGACAAGAGTTCTTTCGAACTGGCACGTTTAGCATGATTGTTACTATGTGCATCTGCAAGCACCGTGCATAGCGAGTGATTATTTTCGTTACCAGAACGTGCAGATATCTTTCTGTTACTGAATCATAATTTTACTGTATACAATTTCACATATTGTTATTTTTTCGTTCACTAGTTCTCCTAATTTTGTCTCATTACTCCTGTTTCTCCTGTTGTTTAGATGATATCTACCTAAATATACTGCTTTAATTAAACCGAATATTCTCGGCATTAAAACCGAGTTACTCGGCCGAGTACGAGTATCAAAAATCCCGCCGAGTACGCCGAGTACCGAGTATTAACCGAGTACTCGGCCCATCTTTATCAGGAATCATTATAGGAACAACAGCAATTGCAAAATAATTATGACACTCTTTCTCACTGTAAGACGCAGTGGCTGCCTTTGTCATGTCTGCGGATAGCCGTCAATGCGCCGTCGACGTGCCGTTAGTCATAAGACGAAGTAAAATGCCCGTTGAGCACCTGAAACTTGTAGTTATATTCACAGTAGCCATTTTTGCCCAGTAAGATGACTCCAAGCTAGCGTTAGTTGCTCCTCTCCTCCTCTAAAATGTTTTTTTTTTGTCAAAATGTACTTAAAATATTAATATTTAGCAATATTTTATGCTGTCTAATAAACTTCTCAAATATCTGTCAGTAAATTGACAACATTTCAAAATTTTTGTATACATATTTTTATTTTTTCCAGAAAGAACTTGTAAAATGAAGGCACCCATTTTTTTTTCATTTTTTTTTCAGTATTTCCCCTTATAATCATTGTTTAAAAACTCTCCATTCTAAAAGAGCGTAAGTACATAAGGTTGGATGTCACGAGGTCACGGTCTTTGCTATATAACATTTTAAAAAAAACTGACGTTTATAGTGTTGTGGTCTGTATCAATTGTAGAATTAAGATTTCGATATCGATATTAATGGTATATCCATTAAGTATTTCATTTTACTTTATTATGTAACATTATCTGATTTAAGTTGTGCAAACAGTAACTAAACAAAGCTAACGTAGCATCCTTTGTTATTTTATATCGTAATGATGTCTGAAAATTACTCAGTTATTTTCTCTTATATCAATCATATATCGAATGAGGAATTATGATAATTATTTCGTATCTAAACTATAAACAAAATTGAATGCAAAATGTATTTTTTTAAATCTTCAATCTAGCATATCGTAATTTATCGATAATCTCCAATACAACACCGGAAACAACAACACTAAATGTCAAAGTGACAGGTGACAGCAAGGTTATATGTTCAAAAGCAATTTTTTTTCTGCAAGAAATGTCATTGCAAAGGCGTAACCTGTGAAATGCCAACTTCCATGTTCTTTTTAGTCTTTTTCATTTAACTTTAAAAATAAAGGGCAAAAAAATCTGAAAAAATATTTGTCGTGTTTAGAATCGCTAAGTCTTGAAATGGTTTTCGAATTTTCATGCCTTTAAAAAAATGCAATGTTGTCAATTAGCTGTTTCGAAATACTGAAAGTGGAAAGATAAATGACATTTGACATTGTCAGATTTCCTTTTTTTTTTCATGTTTTCTGGCCTTATGGTAAATCCACATCGCCCAGCGGCACGTCCCGGCGGCCATGCCTCTCATGTCGCAGCATCATATTTCATACTATCTGACTAGTCTTGACGTAGCCCGCTGTCCGGTGTTGGTTGATACACCATAATTTACACGATTTTGGAGTTCGCATAGATAGTTGGGGATGCCAGGTTTTTAAAAGTGTCAATGATGAATTTAATTAAGATGTAATACAGTCCGCATATTTACTTGCATTTTAAGCAATTTTGAGAGAAACTGAAAATGATTTTGGCATTTATTTATGTAAACATCTTCTTTGGTATTCATAAAGATGAAATATGAAACCAAAAATTGCGCACGAGCGGGATTAAAACCTGTAACTTTCTGGCTAACCGGGTCAAACGCTCTTCCAATTGAGCTGCCGTGCTGTTTTACAACAGCACTGGTAGATAGCGAAAACGGCACGCTTAATGATTATCTATACGAGACCAGAAACTTCGCGCGGTCGGATCGACAGCACGGTAGCTCGGTAATTGGAAGAGCGTTTGGCCCGGTCCGGCTTATTTTATCTTTATGAATATAAAATATGACTGTGAGTGTAAATAGTACATAATGATACAAGTGTGCTAAGTTGACCATTATATGCAAGGCGATATTGTGTGCGCACGAGCGAAAGCGAGTGCGCCATCAGAAAGCCGCGTATATAATGGTCACAGGCGTGTGCCTGTGACAATCGTCGTATGAAACACGTGTGTGTTCCATACGACGTTTATCAACACACTTGCGAGGAAAAAACAAGACTTTTCATTTAGTAAGTTTCTTAGAAAGAATGAGTATTCTTGCACTTTAAGTAGACATTTCCGTTAATATTCATCTTCACAATTAATCCAAACTTCGTCACAGCCGACAATAATTCAAATTAATTGAAAAATGGCGCGTTGTTTTTTTTCTTGCTGCGATACCGATGCGCGCGCAAGGCTAAGGCGCGAACTAGATCGGCCAATAGCCAAGATTTAAAATGTAATAATCCGTGTATAAAACACAAATTACAGAATTTTTTAAACGAATTTGAGTTATATTTTAGTAATAAAGCTGGATTAACCATTTATTAAAATAAATATGTAGACACTGTTATTTTTCGCAAAAAACTGTTTGTTTCTAAAATAAAAGTTATACCCAACTAAATTATATCGCTTCTTCTTCTTACGTAAAATTGTAAATAGATCGGGTTAATAAACTAAAGGCACTCGTTCAATAATATACTGAAAAAGCACGCGTGTTTGATATCTAGGATTATGAGCCAAAAATTGGTGGAATAAAAACGTCGTTTTGAGAGAGTGTGTTGAATAATGTTCTAAATCATCTCCTCTCGTACTCAGGAAGCGATCGCCGTAGCCAAAGACCTTGACATCCCCGAGCCCACAATAATCCGCGGCGAGGAGCTGAAAGCGATCGGCATGGGCGGTCTGTACGGCGTCGGAGCCGCGGCGGCCTGCCCGCCCGCGCTCGTCGTACTCTCGTATGCCGCGCCCGCGCCCGCCGGCACCGTGGCCTGGGTCGGCAAGGGCATCGTGTACGACACCGGCGGCCTCAGCATCAAGGCGCGGGTGAGTGTACTGGAGGCACGTGGCCTGGGTCGGCAAGGGCATCGTGTACGACACCGGCGGCCTCAGCATCAAGGCGCGGGTGAGTGTACTGGAGGCACGTGGCCTGGGTCGGCAAGGGCATCGTGTACGACACCGGCGGCCTCAGCATCAAGGCGCGGGTGAGTGTACTGGAGGCACGTGGCCTGGGTCGGCAAGGGCATCGTGTACGACACCGGCGGCCTCAGCATCAAGGCGCGGGTGAGTGTACTGGAGGCACGTGGCCTGGGTCGGCAAGGGCATCGTGTACGACACCGGCGGCCTCAGCATCAAGGCGCGGGTGAGTGTACTGGAGGCACGTGGCCTGGGTCGGCAAGGGCATCGTGTACGACACCGGCGGCCTCAGCATCAAGGCGCGGGTGAGTGTACTGGAGGCACGTGGCCTGGGTCGGCAAGGGCATCGTGTACGACACCGGCGGGCTCAGCATCAAGGCGCGGGTGAGTGTACTGGAGGCACGTGGCCTGGGTCGGCAAGGGCATCGTGTACGACACCGGCGGGCTCAGCATCAAGGCGCGGGTGAGTGTACTGGAGGCACGAGGCCTGGGTCGGCAAGGGCATCGTGTACGACACCGGCGGGCTCAGCATCAAGGCGCGGGTGAGTGTACTGGAGGCACGTGGCCTGGGTCGGCAAGGGCATCGTGTACGACACCGGCGGGCTCAGCATCAAGGCGCGGGTGAGTGTACTGGAGGCACGTGGCCTGGGTCGGCAAGGGCATCGTGTACGACACCGGCGGGCTCAGCATCAAAGCGCGGGTGAGTGTACTGGAGGCACGTGGCCTGGGTCGGCAAGGGCATCGTGTACGACACCGGCGGGCTCAGCATCAAAGCGCGGGTGAGTGTACTGGAGGCACGTGGCCTGGGTCGGCAAGGGCATCGTGTACGACACCGGCGGGCTCAGCATCAAAGCGCGGGTGAGTGCGCTGCAGGGAGGCACGTGGCCTGGGTCAAAAAAGTCATAAAAAGTCATAAAAGTCATTTATTTATGCAAATAGGCCCTCTGGGAGCACTTTTACACGTCCCAATATAAACCCTTCCACAGCTTCGGGACAATTGTGGGCTGTAGTGCTGAGAAGAAGCTGCGCAACAAACTCAGTCACTATTGTCAATGCCTCTTTCAAAAGGTTTACAATGTTTGTAGTGATAATGCAAGTCCATACATTATTATCTTTTAAATAATCATCTACTTTATAATACCCTTTCGTCATAAGGGTTTCTTTAATAACAGTTTTAAATTTATTAACCGGTAAGTTTATAATGTGTTCTGGTAGTTTATTGAAAATTTTTATACCTTTCCCCATAAAAGAATTACCAACCTTTTGAAGCCCAAATTGTGGAATAGCAAGCTTATCCTTATTCCTAGTATTATATTTGTGTATTTCACTATTTTTCGTAAACAAATGTAAAATTTTCCGTACATGCATTAAATTTTCGTAAATATACTGAGAGGCTAGGCTAGGTCGGCAAGGGCATCGCGTACGACACCGGCGGCCTCAGCATCAAGGCGCGGGTGAGTGTACTGGAGGCACGTGGCCTGGGTCGGCAAGGGCATCGTGTACGACACCGGCGGGCTCAGCATCAAGTGGCCTGACACTTCAGTCGAGACGTTCGAGATGATTCGAGAGTGAAATGGGTGCTTCCACCCGAGTTAAACATACTATTTTTCATTTCGACTTTGTGAGGAAAACCGTAAAATTTACAAAAGTGATTGTAGATGTCGAAGTGAGGCATGTAGTTCAGCGAGAAATGAAAACTCAAGTTTTTGCACGAAATACAGTTGATTTACAGTAATAAAAACATATACACGATTAGAAAGAATAACGGCACGAATACATGACAAAAAGAGTATATAAAAATAGACCATATCAAATAAATTAAATCCTTGTAATAAATATGAATTGAATTTTCTTCACAGATAATAATTGTCAAAATTAAAAAAGTAGTCAGAGCCCAAAAAGAAAAAAATAGTCGGATAATGTAAAAAAAACGTAGTATTATGGCGGGCAGCTGAATATTTAAATTTTTGGTTCATTGTTGTGTTGTGTAATAGTTTGAAATTAGACCAATTGTATATATTTTATATAAACGATCTTAATAGGTACACATGTTTTTCAATGTATAGCTTAGCAAAAATTGATCAAAAGCGTTTACAATTTTAATAATATGATGTGGCTCTATTATCTTTGGCCCAAGCTGTGACTGCATGCCTTAACTCCATGCTATGTCAATTGGCATAAAACGAGTGGCAGTTTTAACTAAAACTAAATTATTCTTCACCCTTCAGATAGAAAAGCTATTTTCCACCTGGCTATCTACACATGAAAGTTCAATTTTCCGAATAGGCGAGATAAAAATGTAATTCCTCACCATAAATAAACCTTAAGTATTAAAGTTATTTAAGAGTATTTAAGTATTATATCCGTTGTCTGGCACCCATAACACAAGCTTTGAGTAGCTTACTTTGGGACTAGATGGCGATGTGTGGGAATGTCCAAAGGAAATTAAAAAAAAAAGGATATTAAACATTTTTTCCTTTCAGACGTCGATGGTGGGCATGAAAGGCGACTGCGGCGGCGCGGCGGCAGTGTTGGGCGCCTTCGCGGCGACCGTGAAGGCAAAGCCGACCGTCAACTTGCACGCCGTGCTTTGCCTGGCGGAGAACGCTGTCGGCCCTAAGGCTACCAGGTGAGATGAGATATACAGGGTGTTGTTTTGGTCAGTGACATCCAACTCAGGGATGATAATATGAGTTATACTTATTTTAAAAAAATATTTTCTTTAAATTATATGCAAGTTTTATACAAGAAAACATCTTTACAACAGCATCGTTTGTTACAACCACCCCTGAGACGCTCGTGATTACCTTTTCAGAACCTCAGTTTTTTTATTTTTACTTGTTGGAAAACAAACATCAATATAATACATGTATAATGTTAACGGGAGATATAAAACTAATATGCCTATGTAGTTTTCACTTCTAGAACATATCGTACTCATTAATACACAACAATAAATAGATGACATATTCGTGCACTTAAATATGTTCGAAGAACAATGCCGTATAAAAAGAGAATAAGGAGAAGTCGTACCAATCCGGATAGGTTAATAATGTCTATTAAAAATATATCCAAGGAAGTTTTTAAGATGATAGGCACGATGGACGTCTTACATTTTTTTACATAACAGCTGATGAAAAATACGTGACCATGAATAAAAAAGAACCTGCATTTTTATAAATTATGAACTAGTTTGTTGAATTTAAATAGTTTATTTTGATAGCCTAATTATCTCTGGTGAAACCGAAATAAACTGAACTGATAAATGAAATCATTTGTTAAAATGGCACGAGGACAGCTAATCGCGGATGCCAATTTTATAATAAGTTGACAATCTTGAAAACCGCGAATCTTTACTATGGTCAAAATTTGACATTAAATAGAACATGCGGAGGTTACAAGGTTATCGACAATTACAAGGTTATCCATTCTTTACGGGACACCCTGTATATATTAAATACAATCGTGTTCGTTACACCACTTTTTACTCGGTAACGGGTAGACCTATTTTCATGTTTATTACTTTGTTGGTTTTGTCTTGGCCCCGAATTGGAATAACTATAAAAAGGGGCGAGATGAGATGGAGCCAGAGGCGTAACGAAATTCGCTAGGACTGACCGTACGTAAATAATTATGTAAAGAATATTAAAGTAATCTTTGCTTAACGAGTCCAAGACGTTGTAAATACCTCGGCTCGGTTATATAGGGTATAACAAAACTAACTGCATTCCTTCTAGGGGCCCGACCCTCAAATACTTTTTGTATGGGACCAACATCGTAATCCAAAAAAAAAGTCACTTTCCCATACTAAAGTGCCGCTCAGCTGATTCTCGTTTATATGTAGGAGTTTAAAAAAAAAACTTGGGATTTTGATATTGGCCTCATACAAAAAGTTGTTGTATTTTAGCAATAGAATCAACGCCGAGAAGGAATGCAGTTGATTTTGTTAAACCCTGTATATAATTAATGTATTCAATATAAACAGAACAGAAACAAAAACAAAAAACAGATCCCCAAAGTACATGCACAAATGCAAGTGTGCGTAAGGCAGACTCAATGCTTAATTAAGCAATGCTTACTTCGTTCTCATCCTCCCATTCAATTGAGAGATACATGTCTTTTAAATGACGAAAGGTGAGATGGACTAAATTTGTTTTTTCTGTTTGCAGACCAGACGATATTCACACGCTGTATTCCGGCCGCACCGTGGAAATAAACAACACTGATGCAGAAGGTAAATATTAGGACGTATTAAAACTATGGTGGTACGTTTAGCTTAATGATGACAGTACTTTGGTTTAACACGCTTCGGCGCGGACAGAAAACGACACGTCGTTTTTTTTTTAATAGTAAGTACACCTACAGTTATAATACAGATACAAATGTTAAGATACATTTACATTTTTTTAAGGCTAAGTAAACAACAATATGAAAGTAAACATTACTTGCACAATTCGAACTCAATGCCAAAGTTTGGCTCGAAATGAAATGAAATGAATGTTTATTTTTGTTTGGAAAAGGGTACATTTAGATTGTTATTATTTTCATTTAGTTCAGCTTTTCCAGCCATCTTTGAATAGCATGCAAATACATATTTTTTGTTATAACAAAGTGACTATAATAACATTAAATCATTCAATTCAATCAAATTAAAAAAAAATATTGGAATGTCTGTGTTTACAAAATGGAAATAACGATACATAATATGTCACATAAAATAATTAAAGTCATAATTGCAAAAAAAAAACAAAAAACTAGTCATAATGTCATGTCAAATTCAAATAATCTTTAACATTATAAAACCAATGCTCGTTTAGACACCTATATTGGGGCGCCTTTAAATCGGTTAAAGGGCAACTTTTGTATTTTGAGGTATTTTATTAAATATGAGCATACACATCCAGTGGCAGTTCTTACTGAATCGAGCCCTCTTATACACTAGAGTGGACTACATGCTCTATAAAGGTACTTAAAATGAAAAGAGAAGGAACCAAACAAATAAATAAAATACAACTTGGACACCAAAGAAGAATCCTGCGGTGACAGATCTTTTAAAATTTCTATGTGACACAAAATTAATGTCTGTGGATCCGCAACACCCATTATACAATTCGGTTAATCTCGGTATTGGGGAATTTGAGCCAAGAACAGTTCTCCATTGAGGGGGAGTAATTGTGACAATGGTATTTTTAGGCAGGCGTGACGGGGCTTTGAAATTGACCATGGACAATAACTGAGGGCATTCAACCATGTTCCTAACTAGCTTGTAAAGAAAAGACAAGTCCGATCGAGTTCTTCGGTATTCCAAGGAGTCAATTTTGAAATGTAGTAGCCTTTAGCATAAGATGGATTTTTTTCGCAACTTTGGCTGAACGTGCCAGATGCCACACGAATCCTTTCTGTGATCTTTCTAGTCTTAGGGTATGAGTGGCATGGGGACGCCAGACTACGCTGCAGAACTCCAATATACTTCTCACTAATGGGTGGTGATACTAGGAATAAGTATATAAGTTATATTCATAAAGATGAAATAAGAAACCAAAAATTTGCGCACGGGCGGGACTTGAACCAGCAACTTTCTGGCTAACCGGGCCAAACTCTCTACCAATTGAGCTTCCGTGCTGTCTGTCCGACTCTGCGAAATTTGTGGTTTCTTATGGATGCGTCATTACGCGTGACGTCTAGCGCCATCTACCCGTCTGTTTATGCAACAGTGGGCCAAGTAGCTATTCTTTACAGAATAAATTTAACTTGGAAATTAATGACGCTTCGCTATCTAATGGTTTAAAATGATTTTAACACTCATGCAGTGTCATATTTTATATTCATAAAGATGAAATAAGAAACAAAAAAATTGCGCACGGGCGGGACTTGAACCAGCAACTTTCTGGCTAACCGAGCCAAACGCTCTACCAATTGAGCTACCGTGCTGTCTGTCCGACCCTGCGAAATTTGTGGTCCCTTATGGATACGTCATTGTGTGACGCTTAGCGTCATCCAGCCGTCTGTTTATGAAACCGAGGGCCCAAGCAGTTATTCTTTACAGAATAAATTCAACTTGGAAATTGATGACGCTTTGCTACCTAATGGTTTAAAATGATTTTCACAGCGTCATATTTTATATTCATAAAACTGAAATAAGTAACAAAAACATTTGCGCACGGGCGGGACTTGAAACAGCAACTTTTTGGCTAACCGGGCCAAACGCTCTACCAATTGAGCTACCGTGCTGTCTGTCCGACCGTGCGAATTTTGTGTTTTTTATAGATACGTCATTACGCGTGACGTCTTTTATGAATCAGTATATATAGAAATGAATTGCTGTTCGTTGGTCTCACTAAAACTCGAGAACGGCTCAACGGATTTATCTTATCTTAGTCTTGAAATGTTCGTGGAGGTCTAGGAAAGGTTTTAAAGGCGAGAAAAAATCTAAAAACGCGCGGACGAAGTCGCGGGGGACCACTAGTAAAAAATATGACACTGTGAGTGTTAAAATCATTTTAATTAAACTAATAGGAATTGTTATTTTCAGGTCGCCTTGTGCTGAGTGACGGGGTAGTGTACGCGTCTAGAGACCTGAAGGCGGACACTATAGTTGACGTCGCGACGCTCACTGGGGCTCAGGTACTGATATTACTATGACGTTTATAGAGTACTAAAATAATGTTAAATATGTATTAACTGACTATTTTTACAAGAAGCGATGTAGTTTAATTTTTTCTTTAGTGGGTTGTTATTTTGCAGGATTGATTTATAACATTGTTACAATCTTCGTTATTAAAAATGTGTTGTTTATTACTCATTCTCAAAAACTACTGGACCAATTTTAATTTACACTGTGCCCTAAGTTGAAAAATCGAATCTAACTGGAAAAAAAACATTATCGTTTTTCGAATCTTAAAAAAATGCGCTTTTTTTCAATTAGATCAATATAAATATTGTACTTGGGACTTCATGCTCGGCTTGCGTACTCCAGTTGACTCCTTACCAAAGAGCAGTAAAGATTTTTTAATGACTTAGCCATTGTGAAATTTTTGGTAACTCGTATTACAAAACCAAGTGTTTTCATGGCTTTTGAAGCTTTATGGTCCACGTCTTTATCGAAGAGCAGTTTATCATCCAGGATAACACCTAGGTCACGAATGTGATCAGTGCGTTGAAGTGATTGCTGGTTCAATGAATAATCGAAGCTAAGCGATTCACGTGATCTGGTGAAAGTGATGTAAAAAGAATTTCGCTATATTTAAGTCAAGCTCGTTACTAATACAAAAGTCATGAAATCTGTCCAGATCTTGTTGCAACAATACGCAGTCCTCGACAAAATTTATCTTTTTGTATATTTTCATGTCATCTGCGAATAATAGGTATTTTGAGTGATGAAAACATTTGTGAATGTCATTGATGAAAATAATAAAAAGCAGTGGACCAAGAATCGAGCCCTGAGGAATGCCGGATGGTATGGCTGAGTAATGTGGATGTGGGGAGAAGCCATTAAGCACGACTGTTTGACACCGCTCTGAGATGTACGAGGCAAGTAGCTGGTATCCATGGAGATCTGCTTAGATAGATCTCCATGGATACCAGCTACTTGCAATACACAGAGTCAACCTGGCCCCCAGACAGCATGCCAGAAGTTAAATCGTCTATGAAGCAAAGCAGATTACTGACAATCGAGCGACCTTTTAAAAAGCCACGTTGTTGTGGGATAAAGGTTTAACAACAAATACAACTAACAAATATTTCTGTAAAACAAATTAAATAAAAGCCTCGAAAACTAAAAAAAATGCTACAATAATATAATATATTTAGATAGGCCTGGTTGTAAATAATCCAAATAAATAACAATTTTGGACAACAAATTATACCTGTGTAACTTGTTACTGAAACGACTCAGTGAGTCGTTACTTCAAGATATTCCACTGTTTCAAAACCCAAACGCCGCTTCAAAACGTATCTGCATCATTTGCAACTTGAGATCGAGTTCGGCACCCGTCGCTCGTTTTTTTTGTTAATAAAAATACATAACATTAATCCAATAAATTTATACTATGTATGAAACGCGAAAAACTTGACTGAATCGACAATCACATTTGCAAACATGAGCCAAACAGAGAGAACAATAAAACGTATCTTTTGAATTGAATGCATCCCCAACGCGTAGCGATACGCATGATGCAGACGCGACAGTAATAGAGAAAGGTTGTTCCGAGAGTCAGTGTTACAAATGATGCAGATACGTGTTACAAAGTCGCATCTTTTTAGTGATACATATACAAAATACATACCTTTGCCAGCTCTAATGAATAAAAAAATAAATGAAAATCCTTTAGACATTCCCACACATCGCCATCTAGTCCTAAAGTAAGCTACTCAAAGCTTGTGTTATGGGTGCAAGACAACTAGTCCATTGAATGAGTCCCTCCAAGGGGGGTCTAGAGTGCGTGAGTTAGTAACGTAAGATGTTTCTTCGGAAACATGTCAAGAGTCCTTAGGTAATAAACATACTAAAACCCCGGGACACTAGGAGGAGCCCCGGAGTGGGGGGAGGGGAGGGGGGGGACCGGGTCATTTTTATCATTTTTTGCTTAAATCTCAAAAACGGTACATGTTAGAGAAACACTTTCAAGGAAAAGTTGAAAGGCCATAAAATTATCTACAAGTTGTACTAAATTATTTTTTTCTATTCGCAGCCGTTTTAGAGCTACATCCCATGAAAGGTGAAAAATTCGAACTCCTAAACTCTCCTAAAGGCTTCCATGGAGGAATGTGTTTTTTTTACCAATGATAGACCCAAGAATTATGAGCAATCTATCTGTACTGGTCACAAGTTGCACTTTTGAGTTTTTTGGAAGAAAAAAATAAAAAGATCAAGTTCAGTAACTCAAACTACCCTAATATAATATTTTGACAATCGATTCCTCCTAAAGGCTTCTATGGAGGAATGTGTTTATTTTACTAATTATAGATCTAATTAAGAGCAATCTATCAGTACCGGTCACAAGTTGCACATAGTTTTTTGGAAGAAAGAAATATTTTTTGATCGATTGATGTGATAAACATGGGTATGTAGTATGGGGAAATTGTTTGAGCCAAAATCATTTTTTACTGCGTGTAACTCAGAAACGGTAGGATATAGGAAAAAATATTTAGGTACAACTTGTAGATAATTTTATGGCCTTTCAACTTTTCCTTGCAAGTTTTTCTCTAACATGTACCGTTTTTAAAATTTAAGCTAAAAATGAAAAAAATGGACCATTTCCCCCCTTCCCCCCACTCCGGGGCTCCTCCTAGTGTCCCGGGGTTTTAGTATGTTTATTACCTAGGGACTCTTGACATGTTTCCGAAGAAACATCTTACGTTATAGTTAGGGAGGCGAGGTAGCTAAATGGCGTAATTCAACGGCGCCGTCGAGACCTATCAAAATCGAAAGATAAAATAATTTCGAAAAGAAAAGCTCGTATGGTAAAAACCATTTTAGCGGTGGGTTTGGCGTGTACGGTTTTTCAAAAATGTAAAAAAAAACAGTTACTTGGGCATTCTCGAGCGCGTCAGATATTCATACTACGTATGCCCCAAGTGCCTCTGATAACAACGGTATACTAATCTGCCGGTTTGCGTGGTGGGGGTAGGCATATAAAGTAGTCAAAAATGCAAGAAAAAAAATAATACTCGAGCGCGTCAGATTTTCGGAAGGGGTGTTAAGTAGGCCCCAAGGAAGCTCCCTTTAAAAAAACTGACGATTTCGGCGTGACCATAAGTTACGATGAATATTTGAAAATGCAAAAAAAAAATTTTTTTTGAAATACTCGAGCGCGTCAGATTTTCATAGGGGAGGTTTATCTCGGTATCCTGAAAGCATATTTTCTTAATCTGACAAAAATGTTGGTGGGTTCACTTAATCTGACCGGAAAGGTTTTTTGGTTTCTTTTTTTTTCCTTTCTTCATTCTTTTTAATAATTCTTCACTTCGTTTTGCTTACGGTACGTCCAAAAAAGCGGATCAACAGGCTATTAAATAATATGCATACATGAAACTGTACATGTTAATAATACTTTTGTATACAGATACGCGTAACTTTTCCGAGTCCACAAAAATTGTCGAGAAGCTTTAGAAAAAAAAAATATTCATCGTTATAATCATCGTTATTTTTATAATCATCGTTATTTCATATCAATTTTTTTAACACCCTCAGTTTTCAAGATATACTCAAAAATCCGGGAGTTTGAGTTTTTATGACGCTTCAAGTCAAAAAGTTTTAACTTTGGACAAAAATGTAAAGAGACCTTTTTTGTGTAAAATAAAATTACCTTTTTTGTTTATTAAACTTTTTTTTTTGTAAAATGTATCGTTCGCGACTTATATTACGACGCCGCAACGCGTTTTTCGGAAGACGAAATGGCTCCTCCACACTCCCGGTCATGCGGAAACCGGCAGATTTTGTATTTTTAGTACGTTTTAGATTATATTCTTCAAAATAAAATATAAAAAAATCGCGCTCGAGAATGCCGGATTAACGTTTTTTTTTACAAGTTCGCGACCCTATAACTCGGCGGCGTCAAGGACTTATCGTCAGATTAGTTAAATTTAGTCTTAAAACACTAAAATCAACCCCCAATATCTTAATCTGACGCGCTCGAGTATTTCAGACTATCGATTTTTTTTTACTAATCTGGGGTGCGATTGTGTAAAGCAATCGTATTCATTTGACAATTCAAAACGTACGGTATGATCTGTCAAACGGCAAAGAACAAAGGGTTTGACAGATCAAATCGTACGTTATGAACTGTCAAATGAATACGATTGCTTTACACAATTCCAGCTCTGATCGTCTATCCTAGGCGCGCGTCACTACATATAGAGCTAAATACTTTACAAGGTTGTTCTATTAGGTCCAAGGTATCTCTCATATCTTAAACTGCCACGCTCGAGTATTACCGAAAATTCCCCTATTCGCCTCCCTAACTATTACTAACTCACGCACTCTAGAACTTTTTATTCAAAGGACTAAACGGATATAATACTTAATTACTTTTTGTTTATAAATACATACGTAATATACATATTTGCTTGCCACGTGCCAGGGCACGGCGACGGGCAAGTACCACGCGGCGATCATATCGAACAACGAGCGCATGGAGGCGCGGTGCGTGCGCGCCGGCCGCGCGTCCGGCGACCTGGCGCACGCGCTGCCCTACGCGCCGGAGCTGCACTTCGCGGAGTTCAGCTCGCCAGTCGCCGATATGAAGAACAGCGTCGCCGTGAGTAGCTATGGACTCCCAGGGCACGGCGACCTGGCCCCTGGCGCACGCGCTGCCCTACGCGCCGGAGCTGCACTTCGCGGAGTTCAGCTCGCCAGTCGCCGATATGAAGAACAGCGTCGCCGTGAGTAGCTATGGACTCCCAGGGCACGGCGACCTGGCCCCTGGCGCACGCGCTGCCCTACGCGCCGGAGCTGCACTTCGCGGAGTTCAGCTCGCCAGTCGCCGATATGAAGAACAGCGTCGCGGTGAGTAGCTATGGACTCCCAGGGCACGGCGACCTGGCCCCTGGCGCACGCGCTGCCCTACGCGCCGGAGCTGCACTTCGCGGAGTTCAGCTCGCCAGTCGCCGATATGAAGAACAGCGTCGCGGTGAGTAGCTATGGACTCCCAGGGCACGGCGACCTGGCCCCTGGCGCACGCGCTGCCCTACGCGCCGGAGCTGCACTTCGCGGAGTTCAGCTCGCCAGTCGCCGATATGAAGAACAGCGTCGCGGTGAGTAGCTATGGACTCCCAGGGCACGGCGACCTGGCCCCTGGCGCACGCGCTGCCCTACGCGCCGGAGCTGCACTTCGCGGAGTTCAGCTCGCCAGTCGCCGATATGAAGAACAGCGTCGCGGTGAGTAGCTATGGACTCCCAGGGCACGGCGACCTGGCCCCTGGCGCACGCGCTGCCCTACGCGCCGGAGCTGCACTTCGCGGAGTTCAGCTCGCCAGTCGCCGATATGAAGAACAGCGTCGCGGTGAGTAGCTATGGACTCCCAGGGCACGGCGACCTGGCCCCTGGCGCACGCGCTGCCCTACGCGCCGGAGCTGCACTTCGCGGAGTTCAGCTCGCCAGTCGCCGATATGAAGAACAGCGTCGCGGTGAGTAGCTATGGACTCCCAGGGCACGGCGACCTGGCCCCTGGCGCACGCGCTGCCCTACGCGCCGGAGCTGCACTTCGCGGAGTTCAGCTCGCCAGTCGCCGATATGAAGAACAGCGTCGCGGTGAGTAGCTATGGACTCCCAGGGCACGGCGACCTGGCCCCTGGCGCACGCGCTGCCCTACGCGCCGGAGCTGCACTTCGCGGAGTTCAGCTCGCCAGTCGCCGATATGAAGAACAGCGTCGCGGTGAGTAGCTATGGACTCCCAGGGCACGGCGACCTGGCCCCTGGCGCACGCGCTGCCCTACGCGCCGGAGCTGCACTTCGCGGAGTTCAGCTCGCCAGTCGCCGATATGAAGAACAGCGTCGCGGTGAGTAGCTATGGACTCCCAGGGCACGGCGACCTGGCCCCTGGCGCACGCGCTGCCCTACGCGCCGGAGCTGCACTTCGCGGAGTTCAGCTCGCCAGTCGCCGATATGAAGAACAGCGTCGCGGTGAGTAGCTATGGACTCCCAGGGCACGGCGACCTGACCTGACTTATAATTTAGATACTTTTTTATGTCTTTGATTATGTAATTTCAAGTGCCTTAACCTTAAATATCGCAGTTTAGTTTTGATACTCCGGCTTAAGTGCCATCTAGTCGTTAAACGCCGAATTGGCGAGGAGCGATGTTATAACACTTTAACCCTCGCAAAAAAAAAGATATGTCACCCTTAAAAACAAAGAATGACAAAAGACAAAAGTCGAAATAATAGACCCGATCCGACGATGACCGGTCCGGACCGATGATGGCGGGTCATTAAGGCGCAGAGCGCAAAGGATATAGACCAAAACCAGGCCCAGATTGCGTCTTTGTCTATACTTCTATACTAATATTATAAAGAGGAAAGGTTTGATTTTTTGTTTGTTTGTTTGTTTGTATGAATTGAATAGGCTCCGAAACTACTTGGCAGATTTGAAAAATTCTTTCACTGTTGGAAAGCTACATCATTCCTGAGTGACATAGGCTATATTTCATTTTCAAAAAAAATAGGCATCCTTACTAAAATTACGATAACGTAATCCAAGGTGTGAAAAAAATATCAAAAAACTACCTTACATCGCGTGCGCTGCGAAAACTATTGATGATAGAACAAAATGATATGCTACATTTTTTTAGAACACACCATTATCTACAAAAAATCAGCGGCAGCATATCTCTAACTATTACAGTCATGTCACAATAAGCGTTTTTTTATTGAAAAAAAGAAATTAAAATACCACCGCTACAAAAAGCTCTTTATTTGTACCTTGGTATTAACCCTTATCAAAATAAATGATGTATTATTTAAGACTGCTTCAATATCTTTATATTACTTTTTGAATTATTCGATTCTGACAATCCATTCAAAAGATATCACGAGTTAAAAAAAAATTAAAAAATAAACTGTATTCGGCTAGCTATGCGTTGCAGGCGTCACTCGGGCAGGGGTACGGGAGGGGGGTTAAGATCACGAAATAAACTTGCCGCGCGGCTCACTCGCGCGGTCGGCTCCCTACGTGATGGACGTGTGCGGAATTTACGCTTAAAATATTGTTCACTTAGTTATCTATACTAATATTATAAAGCTGAAAAGTTTGTTTGTTTGTTTGTTTGAACGCGCTAATCTCAAAAACTACTGGCCCGATTTGAAAAAATATTTTTGCGTTGGATAGTCCATTTATCGAGGAAGGCTTTAGGCTATATAACATAAAGATACGACTCATAAGACCACAGTAGAAATGAAAAATGTTGCGAAAACGGGAGAAAGATATTCCTTTTGAGAGCTTCCGCTGCATACGCTGCGGAAACCGCTTAAGTTACACAAAAATCATGTATGACAGGATTTTTCAGCATTAAGAGTTCTATAATAAAGTCCGCGACAGCATATGTCTATCTTTTATGGTTAACTTACTACAACCTTTTTTATGTTAATAAATTTGTAAAAAAATAATGCATTATTTTTAGAGGTGTATTATACACACAGGTATTTATTCTTATCAAATTAAATACATTCATCATCACGAGCATTTCATTTAGAACAAAGTTGCCCTTTATATCATTTGATTTCAATAAATATCTTAGGAGCTATCACAGTTTTAACATAACTCCGCACCAAAATAATGTTCGCAGCTTAAGTACAACGTGCGCTTGCGCTAATCTATACTAATATTATAAAGCTGAAGAGTTTGTTTGTTTGAACGCGCTTATCTCAGGAACTGCTGGACCGATTTGAAAAAATATTTGTGTGCTGGATAGCTTATTTATCGAGAAGGCTTTAGGATATAAAACATGACGCTGCGACGGGAGGGGAGGGAGCAAACTCAAAACGCGCGGACGAAGTCGCGGGGGACCGCTAGTAGTTTATATTTCAATAATCTTGTTTGAATTATAATTTTACTTATATTTTAAGGGTATCTAAGTATGTAAATATTGAATTGCTTTAGTAAAATATAACAATTACCTTCTGAATGTATCAAAATGAATGTAGCTGAGGTGCATTAACTCTGCAATCACAAACATAACCTCAAAATGCCTAATTTGCCATTGAATTCCTTGTAAACCCCCGATTATGTTTCAAAAATATTTTTTGTGTGTATTCTTTCAAATATTTATATATTTTATCCGAACATTATGTAAAGACGCATGCTGACGCAAAGTGGGCCAAGTTTCTATAGAGTTTTGGTCAATATCCTTTAAACACTACACCAGCGGCCAATCCAAAACCGGGAGTCAATCGAGCTTGACAAGTTAATGATCGCTTCCACAGCTTAGTCATCCCTTAAGGGAAAAAAATATAAATGTTGAATTTTTTTTCTTGCAATAATCTAGTGCCTCTATAACAGTATGTGAAGAATGTGTCTGTTGTCTCCAGGATCGCAATAACGCGCAGCCGTCCTGTGCCGGGTTGTTCATCCTGGCGCATCTCGGGTTCGAGTTCCGCGGCGTCTGGCTCCACGTTGATATGGCTGCGCCTGCGCACTGTGTATGTATACTAGTTTAGTTCTTCTTTTGTATAATACAATATGTTAATTTTACACTTGATCAAACTTTTAAGGAGTGCTCTCACGATGGTTTTGAATAACTATTGCTATGCGACTAACTTCGAAATCGTGAAAAAAAAAACAACTGATCCATACAAAAACTCATTTCGTCTCGGAGAAAATGTAGGGAACAAGTGATTTTTTTTCTCGGTTTCGAAGGTTTGTCCCATAGTAAAAGTACGTAGGTTACATAGTTAAAGTTGTTCAAAACCGTGAGTAGAGCACTTCCTGAAAGTTTGATCAAGTGTAAAATTAACGCATTGTATAAGGTAACCTCGTTTTAAGTGATATATTTGTTATACAAGCTGCTGTCTGTGACCTCACTCGTGTGCATATTGTATTATAATATCATTATGAAGTATATAATAATAAAATGCAGAAAAACTATTATAGTTTTAAAAAAAAAATATTTGAATTCCAAATTTCATAAATATTTTTTTATAAAAACCATAAGAAAAAACTTACCGCCCAAAATATTTTTAATGGCAGAAAATGATAGCTAATGACTCCCATTATAAGCCATTTTCATTGAGCAGACGATGTACTGAACACTCACCACATACACCCTGTTTATAGTCTATGTGTTATTCCAGTGATCCTCGATCCTCGAACCTCGATCGCTTCCGATGTCAATGTCAAAAAAAAATGTGGAACATTTGACATCGGAAGCGATCGAGGTTAAATATCTGCTTAGCAAAGATGGACTGTATTTTTGTAAAGTGTTCTCAAAATTCATGTTGTAGTAAGACAATTTGCCCAGCAGTAGAACATTACAGGCCAACTTTACTTTTCCACTTACCAATATGACGAAAATCCTTTTTTTTTGTACAAATTTAACTTCGTTTTTCTAGGGTGAGCGCGCAACCGGCTACGGCGTGGCGCTTCTGCCAGTTTTGTTCGGTGCGCACACGCAGAGCTCCCTGCTTCAGGCGCTCTGCCCCAAGCTCGGGTGACCGGACACGCCGAGGGTTCCGTGGTGAGGGGATGCTGGTCACATACCGGGTTTGCTATTTAGCTTGTCACTAAGGTGGACTTGCGCATGTTGGTTAAACCAAGGATTAGTTTAGGTTAAATCAATTTTGTCTTGATCAGTTTATTTGACGTCAGAGCTCCTTGCTTCAGGAGCTTAGCCCCAAGCTGGGGTGACCGGACAGGCCGGGGGTTCCGTGGTGAGGGGATGCTGGTCACATACTGGGTTTGGAATTTGGATTGTCAATAAACAAACTTAGGTCCATTTGCGCATGATGATTTAATCCAGGTTCAGCCTAGGTTAAATCATTATTATGTCTTGATCAGTTTATTTGACGTCAGAGCTCCTTGCTTCAGGAGCTCAGCCCCAAGCTCGGGTGACCGGACGACAGGCTAGGGAGCTCCGTGCTGTGAGGAGATGCTGGTCACATACCGGGTTTACTATTTAGCTTGACACTAAGGTGGACTTGCACATGATGATTTAACCCAGGATTACGCTTATCCTGGCTGAATCATCATTCTGTCTTGGTCAGTTTATTTGACGTCAGAGCTTCTTGCTTCAGGTGCTCAGCCCCAAGCTCGGGTGACCGGACGACAGGCTAGGGGGCTCCGTGGTGAGGGGATGCTAGTCACATACTGAGTTTGGAATTTAGCTTGTTACTAAGCAAACTTAGGTCCATTTGCGCATGATGGTTTAACCCAGGATTAGCTTAGGTTTAATCATTATTCTGTCTTGCTTGATCAGTTTATTTGATGTCAGAGCTCCTTGCTTCAGGAGCTCAGCCCCAAGCTCGGGTGACCAGACGACAGGTCAGGAGGCTCCGTGCTGTGAGGGGATGCTGGTCACATACCGGGTTTACTATTTAGATTGTCACTAAGCAAACTTAGGTCCATTTGCGCATGATGATTTAACCCAGGATTAGCCTGGGTTTAATCATCATTCTGTCTTGATCAGTTTATTTGACGTCAACGCTCCTTACTTTAGGCGCTCAGCCCCAAGCTCGGGTGACCGGACCTCAGGCTAGGGGGCTCCGTGCTGTGAGGGGATGCTGGTCAGATACCAGGTTTGCAATTAAGCTTGTCACTAAGCAATCTTAGGCCCGCTTGCGCGTGATGATTTAACCCAGGATTACGCTAATCCTGGCTGAATCATCATACTGTCTTGGTCAGTTTATTTGACGTCAGAGCGCCTTGCTGCAGGCGCTCAGCTCTAAGCTCGGGTGACCGGACGACAGGCAGGGCTCCGAGCTGTGAGGGGATGCTGGTCACATACGCGGTTTACTATTTAGCTTGCCACTAAGGTGGACTTGCGCGTGATGATTTAACCCAGGATTACGCTAATCCTGCTGTAAACATTCGTCCGGTGACTCCATCTACTATGAAAAGTGACGCGACGTGACTAGTGCTTCGGCGCGGCGGCGCTGCGGCTTCGGCTGTCGAAAAGCATGAAAAACATTTTATCCTGGATTAAATCTTCATTCTGTCCCAGTCAAATAAACAGACCGAGACAGAATGATGATTTAATCAAAGATTAGCGTATCCTGGTTTGAATTATCGTGCGCAAGTGGGCCTAAGCAGACTAAGGCCCTCTTGCGCATAATGATTTAATCCTGGATTAAATCATCATTCTGTCTTAGGTCCACTTGCGCGTGATGATTTTACCTAGGATTAGGCTAATCTTGGCTAAATCATCATTCTCTCTTGGTCAGTTTATTTGACGTCAGAGCTCCTTACTTCAGGCGCGCTCAGCCCCAAGCTCGGGTGACCGGACAGGCCGGGGGCTCCGTGGTGAGGGGATGCTGGTCACATACCGGGTTTGCAATTAAGGTTGTCACTAAACAAACATAGGCCCACTTGCGCGTGATGATTTAACCCAGGATTACGCTAATCCTGGCTGAATCATCATACTGTCTTGGTCAATTTATTTGACGTCAGAGCTGCTTGCTGCAGGCGCTCAGCTCTAAGCTCGGGTGACAGGACGACAGGCAGGGCTCCGAGCTGTGAGGGGATGCTGGTCACATACCGGGTATAATATTTAGGCTGTCACTAAACAAACTTAGGCCCGCTTGCGCGTGATCATTTAACCCAGGGTTACGCTAATCCTGGATTAAATCATCATTCTGTCTTGGCTAGTTCATTTAACGTTGGCAGAGACAGAATAAAGATTTAATCCAGGATTACCGTAACCCTGGGTTATGCAATCGTGTGCAAGTCCACCTTGGTCAGTTTATTTGAGGTTGGCAGAGACAGAATAAAGATTTAATCCAGCATTAGCGTTACCCTGGGTTATACAATCGTGTGCAAGTCCACCTTAGTCAGTTTATTTGAGGTTGGCAGAGACAGAATAAAGATTTAATCCAGCATTAGCGTTACCCTGGGTTATACAATCGTGTGCAAGTCCACCTTGGTCAGTTTATTTGAGGTTGGCAGAGACAGAATAAAGATTTAATCCAGGATTAGCGTTACCCTGGGTTATACAATCGTGTGCAAGTCCACCTTAGTCAGTTTATTTGAGGTTGGCGGAGACAGAATAAAGATTTAATCCAGGATTAGCCTTACCCTGGGTTATACAATCGTGTGCAAGTCCACCTTAGTCAGTTTATTTGAGGTTGGCGGAGACAGAATAAAGATTTAATCCAGGATTAGCGTTACCCTGGGTTATACAATCGTGTGCAAGTCCACCTTAGTCAGTTTATTTGAGGTTGGCGGAGACAGAATAAAGATTTAATCCAGGATTAGCGTTACCCTGGGTTATACAATCGTGTGCAAGTCCACCTTAGT
The DNA here is from genome assembly GCA_963924145.1 of Pyrausta purpuralis. Lineage (NCBI taxonomy): Eukaryota > Metazoa > Arthropoda > Insecta > Lepidoptera > Crambidae > Pyrausta > Pyrausta purpuralis. The sequence goes on from OZ001666.1 coordinate 10,427,258, forward strand.
CAGTTTATTTGAGGTTGGCGGAGACAGAATAAAGATTTAATCCAGGATTAGCGTAATTCTAGGTTAAATCATCATGCACAAGTCCACCTTAATATTATAAATTGCACTTGTAAAAAGCAATTGCGACATATAGAACTATATAAATAACTATATATATAAAACGTTAATAATATACATATGTATCACATAGAACTATATCCTAAAACTAAAAAAATGTGCATGTATGCATATATCTTACCACTACATGTATTGAATTCTGATACCCCAAAATGTTTAAACTCCATTTAAAAATCAACATCAGATAGATCAGAATCACCACCACTCCCCAGCCCCTTATATCAATTAATTTTAAGGTTAACTTTTTATAAGAATAAAGTATAATAACTTAGGTAGTCATATTGAAACATCATTTTGTATTTAATATAGCTGTAGACTTTTTGATAAATGTATTTATAACCAGTCAAACATTTGTGAACAACGAAATAATCACGGACAATATGAAAGAAGCAATAAAATGTTTAGTACATTCTTCTATATTCCTAAAAGTAAAATAATGTAGCAAAAGCAAGATTTGTTATTAGTTCTCCATCATACACCATAGTTGGCGTGTTATTACCAGAGTCGTGGCAGTATCGTGTTTATGTCGCTTACACTTACAAATGAAGCGGCGCGCTGTATGTTTCTATCTCGCTCTTGACCGTATGGCTTCACGACTCAATTACTAACGCACCAATTATAGATTATGTAATAATATGAAATTGTTGTTGACAATAGTAACCATATATTCTAATGTACTTTAATTGTAATATTAAAGCAATATCTATGTAAAATAACATTACCAGTTACCAATCGCAGTTATAAGTGATCTTTACATGTTATATTGTAAGTAATCTTATAATACAAACACATATACATATATTACTGTATGCAGTGATTAAGAGGTGATAGGAACTAATTTTTAGTTTTAATAGCATCTGCACTCATTGTCCGCTAGAAATCAGACCTTTTCTTTGTATAATTACGCATTTAAGAAATTAAATTAATTAAAAAGCATTTTATTTTAACGTAATTTTGTACACACCATTAACAAAGCATAATAGCTTAGCATAATAACTTGTCGAATTTGTGTTTATCTGTATTTTTTGTAATTCATCGTCTACTCTCTCTCTATCTTGTAAAATCAAATAATAAATTAATTTTCTTCACTGATATATTTTATAAGTTTGCTTACTATATTTTACTAGCGAAGAAAAACTGACTTTACAGTTCTACGCGGCTCATCCGCGTAAAAGTCGGATCTCCAAAAATATATCTATGAATTATAGTCTATCCGATGTATGCACTAGGTATATAAGCAAAGTTTCATAGAAATCCACCCAGTAGTTTTTGCGTAAAGGTGTGACAATCATACACACTCACAAATATTCGCCTTTATAATATTAGTAATATTAGTGTGACGTAAGAATACTGAGGCCTTTTTTCCCAATTTCGAAGTATGTTCAGGATAGTGACATCTGCCATATAAGTACATAATTACAAATTACAAACGAAAATAAAATATTATTATTTGTTAGGTAGTGCTAGTGGTAGGTAGTTACTTGGACATTGTGAAACAAGCCCTAAGTCAACATGAAGGTTGAGTGTGAAACAAAAATTATTGCATGATGTTAATTATATAAAAAACAATTTAACTCTTAACTTTAAATATAACATAACTCATAGCAATACGATAAAATGTGTTCGCTAGAGCCAAATTACTACACAATAGGTATATTTTTTACTAAGTGCATTCGAAGTTGTTTTTACGACAGTTTACTGATCTTTTGTAAGCATTTTTGTGTTTATTTGCTAAATAAATTATCTATTTCGATAAAATGTTTTTTTCCCATAACCGTTTCCAATTTAAGACGAAACTCAAAATCGGTATAAACGTACGGAAGCCTTTCCTTTCAGATAAAGTTAAGCGGGTAACACTCATGTACGAGATGCACCACATAACACTGTTGACAAAAGTTAATGTTATTAACGATTAAAAATTAGTAATTTAAAATTGATTAAGATTAAGTAATGATCTTAAATTTGATTAACTTTTAACAACTTATTACTTACCTAATTGCTATTTTGACATAAAATGCAAAGAAAATTAAACTTGCTTAAAGTCACAAAGTTTATTAGTTTATTTATACATTTTGTGACAGATTAAAAACGTAAGAATGGCATTCTCAGTCGACAAACAATAACAGTCACATTTTTACACTACCTAGCTGACATGTTCGCTTCGCACTCGGGTGACGATATTTTTTTCACACATTTGATGGATGTATTAGTTTATAGTCAAGTTAATCATTTAAAAATAACGTTTATAAACATGTTTGCGTATACTTTTTCAATCATGATTATTCTAATTATGATTAAATTTAACCTGATTGAAATTAATCTGATTAAAATAATTCAAATTAGTTAATTGACTAAAACATTAATTATTTATGCCAACACATATCCGTATTAATAAGAAGCTATTTAATCGGAAGTAGTCCTTACACATCATGTTACTCGTTTTTGTTGGAAACTAATCCCTTACTGAAACTGCATAAGATACACCAGTGTTGACCTCGACGTGCTGGGTAAGTCATCAATAAAAACATAGCAAATCGTCCCTTAGTTTCCAAACACCGCGCAAGTCGTTTTAAGCAACTTCACAGGAAAACAAAAACAACTACGCAGTCATAAAAGGCAAAGCTATGGGTGAGCTGGCACTATTTCTCACTGAAATAGATACCATATATGACTCATGGTTAGCCTTGCACTGAGGAGCTATAACTTGTCAAAACCGCGTAAATTTCGACTTAAGCGCTGATGGAAACTAAGGTCGAAACGAGAAAATCTAAATATCTCGAAAACGGTGTGAGAACTAGCCATAAAATATCAAATTTTTGACCCCATTTGAACTTGAAACTGGCTTACCGTCGTTTACGATAATCTGACCTCTGTGGTCAAATCAGACATGGCTGTAAGGGACGACAATGTTTTGCCGGTCCAGTCCAACGGACGAAAAACGAAAAAATCTTTATGGCCAGGTTTCTTTTATTGTTGTTTCTTGCCACATTATATTTTAGGTGAATTTGATAAATGGAATATTCATAAATTTCCATAGAGTCTTTGTGTTGTAGGTACCTACCTGATTAACGGCCTGTTTCACAATGTCTGAATAAGTTTCCATTAGCCTTATCCGCCCAATACTTCATTCAGACTGACGTGCATTAGGTACCTATTTAAATTAATCGTTAGTTGATCCTTATTTGTCGATTGTGAACCAGACCGGCCCTTGGTATACTTCGTTCGTGAGATTGTGCTAAACATATTAGGAATAAGTACAAAAGGATTTAAAATAAGAAATAAAACACGCAAATAATAGATTTTCATTTAATAATAATTCATAAAGAGCTATGGATCGAAACAGCATAACAAAACAGCAGAACTGCTGATAGCATCCTAATGCAAACTTCAAGCCTTGCCTTTATTCTCAACCTATGTAAGTCCCAAAGAAATTGATTTGATGAATTATTTTAAATTAATCATACATATGTATATCATTCTATCTTTATAGACTTAACTATACTTTTGAACCTCGTTTAGAACTTACATATTGGTCGAGAAACGGGCGTTACATTCTGACTGTAAGATATAACGAATTCGCTGCATTTGACAGATATTCAAAGACAGTAAAGTAATAATGATTAATTCTGTTATTTTATATTATACTGCACGTTTACAGCATAATGCTATTTTTCTCATTGATAGGTACAAAACACTATAATATGGAATATAAAGGCATCAATCTGTAGTTCTACGTTACTTAGTGCTTGTTTTGCCTATTTCAAGCGTTATTTTGTTTGCGTGAATTCGTTAAAATCATTAAAATATACTTGCATTTGGCGTTTGTTTAGTGTGAATATTTTTTATTTATCTACTTATGAGACACTGTTATTGTTAAAAGAAATATCATGGACAAAAGGCACTTACACAAAGATTTACAATAAAAATATTTACACGAAAAATAACAAGCTGTAATAATAGTGATACCTATTTATACAAAACGAGACAATTTCAAATACCTAATTGAATGTGGTAAACTCATTTACGTTTGGGATTTTTTATGTCCGTCACACTGGCGGGTCCGTTTAAGAAAATTGTGACTATGTAGACTGAAATCTTTTAATTACACATTTCTTTGATTTGTACTGGACTCTGGAACTCAAGTATATCGAAACTAATATATCTTACGGAAAAGTAATTGACTCTCTCAGCATATCGCACACAAAATACTCGTCACCAAAATACGGCTGTCATAATCATAACATTATTATTTATGATTTTAAGTACAATAAAAATACTGTAGATTATTTTACAAAGAACCCTGGCGATTCTAGAATTTGAATGTATTATGTACTACTAATTTTGTAGAATTGCTAGAATGGATAACAATTTGTGTCAAAAACATTACCCACTTTTAGGCTACCTTCAGACACTGGTCTGTAAGAAATAATGATTTAGGCTTCCAGTGAATGTAAAACCATAAAGATTTATTAAGATACAGAGTTAAAATAAAATACGACTCGTTTTAGGTTCCTTGATAATTTAGTCAAAACATTAATCAAGCAACTCTAAAACCATACAACTGTCACTAGCGACGATAATAAATTGGTGGATAATGCAAGTAACCGTAGCTACTTTTAACATAAATAACAAATAAAAGAATATACTATTTAAATTAATCTCATGATAAATTCAACATTGCTTTGTTTTTTAAGTATAATGTTTCCAATAATTTAGTAACATAAACATAATACCTTCTATCTTTGTAGGATTTTTTCTGTATATTATATAAAAAATAATTAAATCATTACCTTTATCCATTTGAACCGGAATAACAGATTATACAAAAATAAACGAAAACGAAACTGATGATTATTTAGATAAATAACAACAAAGTTCAAATGATATTAAAAATAATTTTATTACGGCCGTAGTATATAGCCGTAGGTAGTTAATGAAAAATACAATAACTATGTTAAATTTTAATTAAATTTGCAACAGTTTTCAACAATAACTTTTTACACAATTCTCCCATTTATTGTCAATTTATTAAGTGACAGAGATGTTATAATAAATGACATTTAAAATATTAAAACCCGTATAATAATTTACAAAAATAAGCTGTCAAAAAATAACGCCAACATCAAAAATAAAGCAAATAAATCAGTTTTATAGAAAATAATTACGAAATTACATTTTAGAATTTTTGACACTAAGAATGCATTTTGAAAACGAAAAATTCAAACCAAAAATATAATTGTCCCTTATATACAAATTACCTAAACATGTAACTATGGAACTAGCAACAACATCGATTATTAACCTACGTAGAGAACATGTTATAATACATAAGAATAAGCATCTCCGAAACTCGACCTAGAAGCAAAGAGCCATAGAGGTTATATTACAAAAACAGAAGCGTAACTTATGCCCGTTGCAAATCACATGTGTTCATATGAAAAAAAAGGTATTGTAGATTTATGACGACATTTGTGACAGTGATAGAGATAAGTAAAGAAGTATTTATTAATTTATTTGTTTAGTAAAGTTGGTAAACTCCATTCATATTTGGACTATTAAAATAATTAACATAAGATATGATTTGCAAGGGCGCAATCTTTTACCGAATCAGCACCATTCAAAACTAAACTTCATCAGATCCATTCTTTATAATCTTGTCTTTTTGTCAATTTAATTAGTATATATTTCATTTCATCTAAATAATCCTCTCCCGATAGTAATATTACAATTTCATCGTATAATTGGGTATAAGTACGGCCCATTTGCGCAGTTCAGAGCCAAGATCTAATACAAGTTTACGAACCCAACTAGGCTTTGTCTAAACTCTATCTATATCAACATCAAAAAGTTAGCAATAGAATAATGAGGTAATCCAGATTTAGACCCCGGTCTGCGCAAGCAGTTGTACTGTATTAATTCTGAATATTTGTAGACGTCAAGTTTGTAGTACCTAGGCTGTTATAAATATCTAAGACAAAGTCACGAAACGAAACAATATCAAAACAATACAATGAGCTAATGATATTATTAAACCAGCGAGGGTCTCGCCATCTTGACGTTCACATTTTTTTTGAGTATAATTCGTTTTTTCTAAAGGTATTTTTTATTAATAAATCTCGCAACGATGTGACTATTTTCATATTAACGTTAGTAAACAGATATTTTCTCAAAACAATCTAAAGTCTCGGAATTATCTGATATTTCATGCGTACACACTAAGTCTAAAATTAGTTATATGTAAATAACGCGTTATTCATATCTAAATAACGCGACGGAGTTTTTAGTAACAATTTTTATTATTCACATTGTGCAATATAAACATTTACGTGCCCTTTACACTCTGTTTATGTATCACGAATATATTTCCATAAAAGAATTCTAGATCAAACACGCATCAGACAACCAATAGGTACCTAAATAGAGTCATTTTTACTTTGCTTGGCTAATATTGTTAACATCTCTAAAGACTTTTAAACTGACATCAGTAAAAAACAATTTATTCAAAAAATCTCTTGAGTTCAACCATATTACCAATGCGGTTTATCTTAGCTTTTTTTTAAAACTTTGATTTTATTTTAGCTTTTACAATTAAATTCTAAATAAATAATTTCATGACGATACCAAAAAGCAACGCCTCTTTGGTATTACCTGTTGCGTTTACTAAACAAAAATAACTTTTATATAGTATCTATTTGTTTATGTATTGTAGCTATATTCGCGATAAACAGACAGACAACCACGAATCTTATCAATAATTGACGAGATACGTCTTCCATTACGATTAGTAAAAACAATAATACCACCCCAATGTAATAAGGTATTTTTTTTTATAAATTTTAGTATTAGCGTCTTTTAATTTTTATTTCTCAAAATGGTAACTTAGTAAAATACTGCATAATAATTTCTTATCACAAAAATAATGTCTGTTAAAAACAAGAAAAAAATATTATCAATTGTACAGTTTCGCCAAATTAAGACCCCTTACGCACTGCGACTTTTAGCATCGATATTGTCGCGACAGCATCGCGATTCATGCAATGAATTGATTCTGACATCGATGCAGTCGCGCGTTTGCATCGATGCAAAAGCGATTTAGTATTGCGTGGTTACGACTGTAACCACGCTAAAAGTAGCGCTAGTGTGTTAAGGTTGACAATTTGCGACTGCATGCATTGATGCTGTATCACAGTGTGTAAAGGATCTAAGATTTCTGGAATGTTATATCATTTTTAAGATTCTAAAGTGACGTCATTGTATATATATATATATATTGGTATATATATATATATATATATATATATATATATATATATATATATATATATATATATATATATATATATATATATATATACTATATATATATATATATATATATATATATACTTGTGTTATGGAAATCAGACACAACGGTGGTATCACAACACCCAGACCCGAGATAATATCGAAAATTTTGATTTCAACAATGACCCAACCGGGAATTGAACCCGGAACCTCGAAGCGGCGACGCCTTGAAACCCAGCGTGCTTAGCCACTACACTACGGGGGTCGTCGATACATACATTCCAGAGACCCCAATTTTATCTAAAATTGAATCACAAAGTTAATCTTGATATAAAATTCGTCTACGTAAAAAATACGTACCAAACCAAAAAACTAGGGGACTAAACAACAAAATGTTAAAACATAACACAAACTATTCCTTTTACATAATGGAAAATTCTCACAGCCACAATAATCTAACACTTTACATTTTTTTTTTTAAATTATTTAGAGAAAAATATCGGTATCTTAGATACTACATACGTTAGTTTTAAAACCGTATTTTCTTTTCTACGAAACCATTCGATAAAAACCTAGTCCTAAACCTACTTGCAGGATATTTATAAACCTAGAATAAAATACCGTTAATTTTTGTTGGTAGCTTTTCTAGATTTCTGCTTCTTCTCTTTCTCTCTCTGTCTCTTCTCTACCTCTTCTCTTATCTCTCTCTCTATTTAGATTTATTATTCTGCAAGAAGGCGTATAATCGGAAGAGTATTTGGTATAATTGTTTTTAAATAATGATTTGTATGATACTGCATTTCAAACGACAACCATAATCATACTATAGCATTTATTCCTATTAGGAGTAATTTTACTTATTACTGGCGAAACACTGAAATTTAATTAAACATATTACATCAAACACTCTTCTTCTTAACATTGTACATAAATTTCGTTACTAATATCATACCTAACTTTCTAGCACACAGCTCGTTTTATGAGAGAGATGTTTCAAAAATACTTGTCAAATCTAAAAAGAAATAAAAATAACAGCCAAATTGACATTATCTGATAAAGCTAACATTATACTTTTATTTATTCCCACAACGTATTTTAGTGGATAAAATAGTTTTATATTTTTATCCACTTTGAATTTTGTTATGATGATACTCCACAAAAAAGGTAAACAATTGCAGAAATTAGTCAAAAAAATTACTATATATTGATCTTTTGTAAAAATGACAAAGATGATTTGACACCTGTCAATTTGACAGTTATACCAGAAAGAGAACGTAATAGTTACATTAATACTTAGTAATCTCTCTCAATACAAGGCTTTTTACTTCAAGCGAAATCTGATCTTTGTAGAGAACGCCCCATGTCAGCTATTGGAAGCTTTAATGTACTTTTAGGCCAAATGATTTAAAAATTAGTTATTTTTATATGACACGCTAAGTTGACGTGATATTTTTTGTTATAATTTTGTATGAAACAAATTTTGAAATCAAATAAAATCAGGGTATCTTTTGGAAGACACGGGGTCTTCCAAAAGATACCCTGATTTTATAGCTGTCTAAAATCGTTGTAAGAAGACAGTTTACTTGTATAGGATCTTATTTCATATGGCTGAGGTGCAATTACTAAAGCAATCGTATTTATTTGATAGTTCAAACGTGCGGTATGATATGTCAAAAATGCCGTTTGACAGCTTACACCGTACACTTTTAACTGTCAAATAAATACGATTACTTTACACAATCGCACCGCTGCTACTTGTCATATACACATAACTGCATATTTCCTAGAACCAAAAAGTCCTAGCCAACACAGGCCGTTCTCAGTCGTGCGACATTCGTTCGTCCTAATATAAAGATTATTGACAATAAAGGCTATAATCGTGTAAAGCTCTAATGTAAGCGGGAAGCGATTCGTACACAACCTCTAGCAGAGCACCTCGCACTGCGGGAATTGCTGGAAATAAAATATTTTGTATTTAAAATAGCTTCGATAAATTGTTTTCATTCGTTCATTTATTCATTCATTCATTCGAACCTGTACAAAGGTAGTGGTTAATAAACTCGTAGATGAAAAACAATATCGATTTCAGTATATTGACGAAATTAAGATAATTATCATGTTTCATCATGATTGACGAAACACATAATGTGTTAAGCGACTTCTTAAAATTACCTATTTAGGTGTATTAACTGAAAGATTTTGCAACTTTTAGGAGGTGAATGAGACTATCAATACTTCGAACTTTAACTATGGGTTGTGGTCGAAATCAATAATATTATTATAAAGAGCAAAGATTTGTTAGTTTGAATTGAATAGACTCCGAAACTTATGGATCGATTCAAATAACTCTTTCATCATTTGAATTCTGCAATATTTTTGATAAACATAAGATATATAAAATTTCGGGACCGGGCCGGGGCTAAACGAAGTTCGCTGGGACCGCTAGTTTTATACGGAATTTCAGTTGTCGCATACAAATCAGTCAGCAACATTGATGATAATGTATGGAGTCAGAAAAAAAAATAAGATCCGAACGATGGCTTCATAGTGAAAAATTGTACATATTGATGGTATCATTTACCACCTAAAATATGGCAACACCGGGCAATAACCCTGTAAATATGCTAGTTTCCATTAAGTACAAATCACAATGGTGGTAGTTTGAAACGGTGGGGAATTCGATTAGAACCAGGAAAAGGATATAGGATACTTTTTATCCCGACGCGGCCGGGACTGAAGCGGGCCGGGACTGTGGCGGGACGGGCCCGGGACTGTGGCGGGACGGGCCCGGGACTGTGGCGGGACGGAGCCGGGAATGTGGCGGGACGGGGCCAGGACTGTGGCGGGACGGGCCCGGGACTGTGGCGGGACGGGCCCGGGACTGTGGCGGGACGGAGCCGGGAATGTGGCGGGACGGGGCCGGGACTGTGGCGGGACGGGGCCGGGGAGAAACAATGTTTACTGGGATCGCTTAACTTTTAAAATTACGGGGCCGGGCCGGGCCCAGCCCGTCCCGACGGGCTGGGGGCGAAACAATGTTAGCTGTTCGCTAGTTTACTAATACAAGTTTTTGAAAATTTGGTCTATTAGCCTATTCTCCAAACTAATTCACAATATCACTGATATATATATACTCACGTGGAAAGCCGGACACAGTCACCATATCCTCGGCAGCGAGTCGCCGAAGCCAGCCTCGCGCGCCTTCCAGTACTCGCCGGTGAACACCCACGTCTCCTCGCCGTTTTCCACGCGTTTACTGTTCATAAATGGTTATTGACTTTAGACAATGCACGTAATAATAATAATTATCACGCTACATTTAGATTATACAGGATGACTTTTTTATCAGTACCAAAATTTTGTGTAAAGACTCCACTGATGAATATAAACAACTTTTACTATGGGGGCAATAGTGAAATCGAGAAAAAAACAGCTGTTTCATACATTTTGACCGCGCGCCAATTGAACTTTTGTATGGAGCAGCTGATTTTTTTTCTCGGTTTCACTATTGCCCCCATAGGAAAAGTTATTCATATTTATCAGTGGAGTCTTTACACAAGATTTCGGTCCTGATAAAAAGTCACCCTGTATGTTGTCTAACGGACCTCTGCGTGTTGGCTTGGCCCCATGTACGCTTTACTAGGGACCCCATGGTCCCGAGAATGGAAAAGACACAACATAATATTAATAATAGTACGCCTAGCCGATTTCGACTACGGTGGCCAGTCACAACGACTAACCGTTTGCGCGGGACATATTATAGTGCACAGGTGTGTGCGCAAACACAGGTGCACTCTCTATTCCTTTCACTCTCATAGCCCGATGGGACAGCAATCTGGCACGACCGGAGAGAGATCAGGCGCAGGACCAACGGCTTTACGGGTGCATAAAACACCTCCAACTCCCTAACCATAACATATATAACAGGCTACCATGAGAATTTCTGATCAGAAAAACCGAGGTACATATTTTTGGCTCGACCCGGGAATCGAACGGGACCTTTAGAGCAGCCGTCGCTTTAAAGTGCGACCACCTAACCGCTGCGCCTGAGGTACGTGAACCACTTAATTACACTGTGGTGGGGAACGAACTTTGGGGCTTTCTCTATGCGGGCGAACGCCTATACGTCTCGACTATATCGAATTGTGCAATCGTATTCATTTGACCGTACGTTTTGAACTGTCAAATGAATACGATTCCTTTACACAATTCCACCTCAGAGCCATTTGTCAATTCGAAGTGCTGTTTTAAAACATAGGTTGCTTATTTTTAGGATTTAAGTGATCCATTCACGTGGTGTAATTGTATTCTCGCTGTTATTTCTTATTTTTAGGATCTGCGTGTTAAAAGGTACAAGGCAAATTCAAGGATGTCGTTGTCATTGAGTTTAGAATACAAGAAAATTATATATGTTCGTCTAAATTTAAAAAAAATAGACTACTCATAACCACCATCTTGAATTTGGCTTTTTTTAAACAGCTTTACTAATATTATATAAAGCTTAAGAGTTTGTTTGTTTGTTTGTTTAAGCGACTTGTTTTGTCTGTCTCAAGAACTACTGGTCCAATCCAAAAAGAATCTCAAGAACTACTGGTCCCATTAAAAAACAATGTGTTGGATAGCTTATTTATTGGGGCAGGCTTTAGGCTATAAAACATCACGCTGCGACGGAAGGTGAGGGAGTAAACATACACGCACAGGTAGACAAACACGCGGACGAAGTCACGGGGGACCGCTAGTAAGAAATAAAATGAGATAAGATAAAATGTTCATAGATCCCCAAAATTCTACACGGGTTCAAAAAAAGTACGAGTCACATTTAAGGGGGTGGCTAAGAGCCAAATCTACAATACAGAAAAATATAAGCAAAACTTTGAAATATTTTTTTTTATCATTTAAAAAAAAACTGTATTCAAAACTCGATTGACAACCGTTCCTTTGAATTTGGTTCGGTACTTTTATTTTGCAATCTGTGTATAAATCTCAGATATGTGTATAGGAACACAGAAGAATGTTACGTAACTCGGGCTATGCACTCAAGGTCAGTCAGCACGAGACAGGCAAAGCATGGTCTATCTATGGTTTAGTTAGATTGAGTAGAGATTGTTGTGGTGAAAATAGCTTTCAGCGGCCGACGCTGCAGCGCATGAAGTGTAAATTGTTTGATATTTCGCGTAGATAATTTTAATTGTCTAATTTCCTGCTGCCTCAAATATTCTTATAAAGGGTTATTCACGCTATAACGTGCCGGAACCGGGAAAAATTCCCATAGACATTCCAGCGTTCAGGCATGAATCACTTCATACAAAATATATACAATAATGTATGAACGCACCCCGGCCGACGCCAGTTCGGAGCCCGGACCGGCTCCAGCACGGTCTAGCGTGAATCAATCAACTTACATAATATTTTTAATAACTCGTTATAAATACAACAAAATTATAAGCTTATTTAAAAAACATGATAACACCAACGACCTCTATGTTACACTAGACACGCTGTTTAGAACAAACTTTGTTCTACAGTAAGTTAAGGCCAAATGGAGCATCTGTGTTTAGTCTGTTTCCATAAACTACCATGTCAAAACGTCCCTTATGTCAAAAGACGAAATAAATAAATTACTTAAATATGTGTTATAGCGCCCGTATTTTAACCTAATTTGAAAGTAATGTTTTTGTTTGGTGGTATGTAGTAAATTTAAGTGATTCAAAAATTCGTTGACGGCGTAAAAGTATTAATTTTCGTTTTCTCACAATTTTCATAAAAATACAAAGATCGACCAAAACAGACATGCCCAAACTCTTATAGGTAGAATATGAATTATCAATGTGTACCCTTTAGAATTATAGGGCCAAGTTATATCTATGAAGTATGCGTTTTTTTTTTCAATTGACTTTATCATTAAAGTCCAATTTTCTTAGCAAGTCCAAAATCAGTGAATAAATAAATTTAATATCTAATATAAAATATATCAGTGTTAAATGATTATTGCCTATGTTAAATTTGAGTTTAGTGTTTCTTATTTTTAAATGAATAATTTAGTTAAAAAGGTATGTCAATCATGATTGCTTACAAAATTCGACTAGAAAATAACAATGGACTTTAGGTAAATATCTGTCTGTACAGGAGTAGTATTGTAAGATAATTTATACAAAATATGTTGTTATAATATTGGTAAGCATATTATTACCCTTTTTGGTGAAAACATCACATAAACATTATCATTTAAAATAATAGACATCTATACTAATATTATAAAGCTGAAGAGTTTGTTTGTTTGTTTGTTTGAACGCGCTAATCTCAAATACTACTGGCCCGATTTGAAAAAATATTTTTACGTTCGATAGTCCATTTATCGAGGAAGGCTTTAGGCTATATAACATTAAGATACGACTCATAAGACCACAGCAAAAATGAAAAATGTTGCGAAAACGGGAGAAAGATATTCCTTTTGAGAGCTTCCGCTGCATACGCTGTGGAAACCGCTTAAGTTACACAAAAATCATGTATGACAGGATTGTTTAGCATTAAGAGTTCTATAATAAAGTCCGCGACAGCATATGTCTATCTTTTATGGTTGACTTACTACATCCGTTTTTATGTTAATAAATTTGTAAAAAAATAATGCATTATTTTTAGAGGTGTATTATACACACAGGTATTTATTCTTATCAAAATAAATACATTCATCATCACGAGCATTTCATTTAGAACCAAATTGCCCTTTATATCATTTATTGATATTATAGCTCCTAAGATTTTAATAAATATCTTAGGAGCTATCACAGTTTTAAAATAACTCCGCACCAAAATAATGTTCGCAGCTTAAGTACAACGTGCGCTTGCGCTAATATGTTTGAACGCGCTTATCTCAGGAACTGCTGGACCGATTTGAAAAAATATTTTTGTGTTGGATAGCTTATTTATCGAGAAAGGCTTTAGGATGTAAAACATGACGCTGCTACGGGAGGGGAGGGAGCAAACTCAAAACGCGCGGACGAAGTCGCGGGGAACTGCTAGTATGTAATAATACTAGTACATATATCGAATCATAGTCAGAAAACTAAACACCAGCAAAGTGTCATGTCTGTTCGATTACTCTTTGCTACCTTTGACAGCTCAGTGTTGTTGTTGTAATGGCTATTGTCATATTTGGAAGAAATGGTGAAAAATTATCGATGTGATATCTTTTTGGGCTTTGTTAATTTTTTTTAGTGATTTGTTTTCTCTATTGCTTGAAAACGTTTTCAAATATCACGATGTTGAAATGTATGTGCTATAGTAGCGTAAGATTGATTGTCCACGAATAAACACGACAATAATCTTTATCAAACAGGAGAACATTTCATACTTCTGTCATTTTAAAAAAGTGACACAAAATTTGTTCTGAACAGCGTGTCTAGTAGAATACATATAAGTCTATGGATAACACTAATTTGTTGCCACCTTGTGGTTCTTTAGAGAAACTGTGGCGAACTTTCACGTAGCTACTTTTTTTTAAATTCAAAACCTTTTTATTTGCAAATATTTCTTTTTTTTTTTTTTAATTATTATTCTTTGAGCTGTCTTCAAAAACAATTGATATATGCGACATTGAATTTTCACACAGGAACTTTATAATTATTTAATTTTGCATCCTAGTTTTATGTCTTCATCCTTTTCATCTATTGTAAATATTTCTCCTTCTCTAATGTGTGTGTTGTGTATCGTGTGAGTGTATATATATGAACTGTAAATAAACATCGTGTTATAGATTTCTACTTCTTTTGATACGAACATCCTTCATAGAGATGAAATCAGAAACCAAAAATTTGCGCACGGGCGGGACTCGAACCCTGGCTGACCGGGCTATTTCTATTTATTTGGGTAAACAAAAAATAGCAAACTTACAAATTAAACAGGAAATATTTGTCAAAAATTAAATAGGTACACGCTAAACGCCCTACCAATTGAGCTACCGTGCTGTCAGTCCGACCTTGCCAAATTTGTGGTCTCTTATGGATACGTCATTATGCATGACGTTTAGCGCCATCTACCCGTCTGTTTATGCAACATCCTTCTACATTCACTACCGGCATGACTCTTTAAAACTATGTCGTGACTTCCGGACCATAAAAAGATTTGGTAAATTCAGAGGAATACTCAACCGATAAATGTTTATTCTTATTGTAAGAACTTACCGGAACCAAGCGGGCGAGTGCTCGGGGCTGCCGCGGCGTCGCTCGCGCTGCGACTGCTCCAGCGAATGTTTGTACTGCTCCGCGGCTTCCACGTCGCCTTCCTCCAACGCACGCTGGTCGGGCCTGGATATAGACGAAGATATTATTCCAATTTGATATAAATCGAGTACGAGATGTATGTCAACGGGTAGTAGATATAATTAGGGTGGGTTCGATCAAACATACGCCTGCGCACGCGTAAAGCAGTCTTTTTTCTTGTAAAGAAATTCTGTGGCTTATATCATTAGATCTTTAGCTAAGCGTCTCAACACGATCAGTCGGGGGTGCAAACATTTAAATACTTTACATATAACACCTCAAATCTAATATTTGTGCTAACTTATGCAACAACGTATAAACTTCTCTTTTTATATGAAATGAAATGAACTTTATTTGCCATTAACTCAATGTACTCATGTTTTACTATGGTGTAGAACGCCAAATTTATTAGTTTTAATATTTCTATACCAACAGAATCGGATTTTAATTCAAAACAAAGATTTATGCCATGCTTTCATAATAAACATTTAAACTTTTACAAATTTATTATCATTAAGTGTTTAAAAATAATAATTGATAATAAATACAATGTCAAAATATAAAAATAAATTTAAGATTAATGCTGACATTAATCTTAAATTTAAATTTATTTTTATAGGCTGACCTATCAATACTACTTCAACGTCAAAACAGAGGTGGCCAGTTTTTTTATTATTAAAAATGACAGTAATCTTCTGGAAGTTCTTGTCTCTAGGCCACTCTATGAGTTTTCGTCTATATATTATTTGGCAATGTAATTATGTCCTTTGGAGA
Organism: Pyrausta purpuralis; assembly: GCA_963924145.1. Lineage (NCBI taxonomy): Eukaryota > Metazoa > Arthropoda > Insecta > Lepidoptera > Crambidae > Pyrausta > Pyrausta purpuralis. The sequence goes on from OZ001666.1 coordinate 10,443,691, forward strand.
TGGCCTCGATACGGTAAAGTTGTTTACAAAGGAAAATATTGTAAGTATGTTAGCTCTTATGGTATTTATAATAGGTCTAAAGTCCGTTTCTTCTTGCTTATCAAATATTGTAAACAATCTTGACACTCCTTTTTACCAAAATTATTCATTTTATTATAAGATAACACGAAACTCACCAACTGCATATATAATTCAGCGTTAAGCACCGAGGTCTTTTTAAATCAAATTGAAAATTAGTTTTTTTCACTGATATTATTTTAAACGTTATAAAAAGATTGTTAACATTATCTGACTAGCAAAGGAAAACGGACTTTATAATCAACCTCGTTTTAAGTGATAATATTTAAAGGGCCGATACAGCACTATAAAACATTTTTTTTGTAGAGTACACTTAGGGTTTTTATGCTCTAGTTTTTGAGAAAATTTGAGATGAAGGTGATTACATTTTTCAGATTTTAACTTTTTATTAATTAAGGTTTAGATTAGAGCAAAATAGGGAATAGGCATTAATTTGAGAAAGGCGATGCCAATGACGTAGATAACTTTTACAATTTACAGAAGGCTGTTTAAAAAAAAATATATATATTTTCTTTGTTCAAGATAATTTAAAAAAATAAAATGACAATTATCCAAAAAATAATGAGTGTATCGTGTTGCTATGATGGTTACAAAGACACAGTTAAAATATTATCACTTTGAATTATTTGACCTTATATAAAATATAAAAGAAGTTTTTTTAAGGCTACTCACCTCAACCTAGTATCTGTGGGCGGCAGTACCTCCCTCATGCCCGGCTCGATTTCATTCAACTCCATCGCAAAGCGAGTGAACCCGTAGTACAATTCGTGCTCTGGAGGCATCGCTCCTATAAACATAGACATCGGGGTTTAATACAAACGAGAAAACAGTTAACACAGCTCTGATCGGCTAAACTATAGCAGTAAAAAAACCGGCTACCCTCGTGCCAACACTAACTAAATTAGGGGTCCACTTACTTCCACTTAGCCAATATACCACAATATTTTGTTGACACCAAAAATAACTTTGTTATTCATAGTATTTGTATGGAGGACAAAGTTATATTTGCGGTTGTTGAAAATGTGCTATATCTCAATAAGTACTATTTCGATCTCGTATAAAGGTATTTGTAGAAGGTACATTATGTTGATATTTTTAAAATTTTCCCTAGCTTAGTGCAAAATTTATCACGACGCTCATTTTACCACATTAGAAGCGTCTATTTTACAAGCCTTTGACTTTCATATAAAATTAACCTCGATGTCATTTTAAGATACTTATCCATAGACACCCCACATGCATAGTTTTGAGAAAAAATATATATTTTATTTATTTCCATGTATGGGAGCCCTTCTTCAATGTCTTTATTTTTTAAATGGGATTCGTAAAGCGGTTCGCAGGATACACCTACCTACCAAGTGCCATTGGGCTACGGAACCCTAGGCATTTAATCATAGTGATGTACTGACCGGGACGCCATAGCGCACGCGCAGATGGCGGTTCGCCCGCATACAAAGCTTCGGACCAGCGGCCTTGCAGTCGCAGCCGGCTGTCTCCACCAGTCACGTATCCACGGACTTCGTGACGAGTGCTCGACCAGGAACTTGCCTGAAATTGGCGCCATATTGTTATTGTTTTTTTTTTAATTTACAAGTTTAACGTCCTCGGACGGAGCCATACGGACAAGTTCTTCAGTAATATGTTCAATATTTAAACTAAACTAGCCTAGCCTAACCTAACTCATTGAAATGCGGGGCTGGCGTTCGCATTTCAATGCTCAAGAAGGCAGTTTAGCACGAGAATATCGATCCGAATCAGAGGGCGCGATCTGCGATCAGAGCACGCTTTACTTTGTTTCCTCCTTTGTCTTCATAGTTATCTTCAATAGCACACATTATTATGATGACCCCAACACAAAATCACAATAAATTACTAGAAAAAACCAATTACTAAAATGAAGAAACAAAATCCAACTTCCTCTTCTCGTTTCCCGCGCTAAACTCATTGTTATTGGATCCGTGCGCAAAAACAGCGTCACAAAGTATTGGAGTACTTTGAAATGACAAATGGCTGGCTGTTATTGCGAAACGTAATTAAACCAAAGTTATTTCAAAATATTGTATTATTATATGTTGTATGTATGTATGTATGTATGTAGTATACAATAGTGTTGATTTCTACTTAAAAATTAAATACAATGCACGTATACGTAAATTTTGTACGTGATATAATGGTGACAGCAGTCCTCCAATGTTGTTTATTTTTATCACAGCGAGCGCTGTCATAGTTTCGAGTTCCTCCACTAAGAACAAGAATAATATAAAAGGCGTACATCACACGAACTGTTACTGTCACAGAGGTAACGAAGTTTCATTTTATAACTAAATGGTATAAGTCTTAACTTTCTTATAAGTTGTGTAAGTAAGAAATTAACCCAAAAATAGTCTTGATAAAACTTTTCGTTTCCGAGAAATCCGTGGACGTGTTGCCGACTAAACAGATTAACTTAGATACAGGTTGAATTAATAAACTCGTTTTCTGAAGTCGTCATTAAAAAAATGATACTATTTCGACGTTCCAACATTTAAATATACAAACATTGTAATATATAATGTAGACTTGAGTTTCAATTTTGTACTTTTATTTTATAAGTCTAAGGGACGATTCTTCAATGGTCAGATAAAACTTATCAGACTGATAAATTACAAAGCGACAGGTTTTAAAAAATGACAGTTTCGTATGATTGCCGACTATAGGTGATGTTTTCAAATTAGCTTTATTGGAATTTATAAGAAGAATATTTTTTACCTGACTATTGAAATATGCATGCTATTTTTAAATGGCTGAAAAACATGAACTTAAACTTAATGATTCGATCTAAACTGTACCCTTATTCATAAGCAAATAATTTTCTTTCTTATTAAAATTTGTGAATGCGAAACTACGTATTTTTGAAAATTACAATAAAGCAGCTTATAATAAAATTCCTATGTTCAAAAACCTATCGTTACATCTTGATCTGCGCTGCTCACCTTAATAAAGTTGAGTTTGCAAGATATATCGGTGCCGTGGCAAGTGATGTGCATGTCCCCGTACTGGTCCACCCAGCGCTGTCCACCGAACAGGTTGTGGACACACGTAGTCACCTGAGGACGATAAAAGAACACATTTATGAACAATATTGAGTGCAACTAAATGATCTTAAAAATCAACTATGTCATAAATCTATTTCTCTCTTTAAATTTCAACAAAACAAATTTTATAATATGATTAGGGGACCCCCGTGGCTTCGTCCGCACGTTTTGAGTTTGCTCCCTCTACTTCCGTAACAGCGTGTTGTTTTATAGAGCCCGAAAATGCGGGCAGCCTTATAGAGTAAGGTCGGATTCTTTGCTTGACAAATATTGCAAACAATCTTGAAATTCCTTTTTTAAGAAGTGATTATTATTTTCAAATAAATTATACACTCAAAACATACAAAGGTTCATTCAATTCATTGTTTATGACTGAAATCTTTTAAAATCAATTTTAATCGCTGAAATTATTATTATTTTTCAGAACGATTGTTTAAATATTTGACAAACTTAATTACCATATAAAAGTCCTAGTTTAAATAGATAGACCATAAGTTATTATCAATACTAGTGTTGGAAATGACTATAGTGAATGAATTTAACTGACAGTCATTTACGGTCAAAAAACGGTCATTAACTGCCATAAATGGTCATGCTTAGTCATATTGATTTAAGTAATATTTTATTACTTTATTCGATTGTCAGTACGTGATTGGTCGAATTAGGTCGTTAACGTGACTTTTACGCAGTTCCGTGAAACCCAGTTCTTAACATCTTATTTACACACTCTTATAGTCTAGTTTAGTGAAATACAAATTGTTTGATATATTTTCTGTTGTCTGAATCTGGATATTTCTTTTTTCTGACTGTTATATGACAATGTTTGTTAGTAAATACAATAAAAAGTTATAATAAGTAATCACAACTTATTTAGACAACAACACAATATGTGATTAAGTGATTTTTTGCGAAAACTGAACGGCCCATCACATACGTAAAATTGTCTGAATACGGCCCAGTAAAATTGTCTGAATTTGACCAGTCATATATGGTTCATGACAATTATGACTGGTCATATATGGTTTATGACAATTGTGACTGTTCAGCTATAGTCATTTTACAACACTAGTCAACACACTGGTATACCAAGTTACCTTATTCCAGCTATAATGATCCCCCGTGGTAATGAGTCTGACATGAACCCTCCCAGTGGGCTGGAACTCCATGGACTTGCCCCAGAACTTCGTCTTGATCCTCGCTTCTTGCCAGAAACACCAGCGGGAAGATTCCGCGTGGCACGCTGATATCGGCGGGTGGTGGGAGACCTGTTTAAGAATGGTTTAGAATGTTTTTAACATTGTGTCACATTTAATATTCACAAAGATGAAATAAGGCGGTACTTGAACCTGCATCTTTCTGGCTAACCGGAAAGCCAGAAAGTAGCCAGGGTCGAGCCCCAACCGTGCGTAATTTTTGTAGTGAAAACTTCTTTAGCGGCGTTGAGCACTTTTGTGGGATGGGGGAAAAATGTGAAACTCGCGTCAGGACACGTGACCTGATCGAAAAACCGTAAGACGGTTGGCGAAATTATGGATGTAAGTTGATTTTTCTGAGAGATAAACTTTTTAATGTAATTTAATATAATATAAATTGTAATGTTTGTGTACGATAGCGCAATAAATAAATATTGTATTCTATAAAAATATTATATTATTATTATTATTGTATTTTAACCTCGTAACGCCCAGATACCTACTAAAAGGTATGTAGCTCAAAAGTGGTACGGGCCCAAGACGTTGTCATAATTCATGATATAAACGCCCACACTACCTTTTAAAAGGTATCTGATTTGAACGCACCATAACATTTAAAATTACGCGGCAAATCTGTTAACGTTTTTAATTCGGATACTGGAAAGTCTGATTTTGTATATGGTTATGCAAAAGTGCCGACAGAAAAATAAAATATCTGTAATTTCCGGTGAAATGTCCGTCAAGACGGATAGACGTAGATGACGTGGTAAGTAAATCCATGATTATTGATGTAATCTTAGGTTTTTTCGCTGAAAGTATGTTACTCTGCTTGTTGAAAAATATGTAAATATTACAACTTCATAAAGATTTACGCGAAAATAAAGCGCTAACATGTAAAATAACTTCCGTTAAATCCGGTCACCTTTTAAAAGGTAAAAGAGTATTTACATATTCATAGATTTTAAAAGGTATAAGGGAATATACCACTAATCAATTAAATTTGTTTTTGCATTGTATGACTTTGACCCTTTTTCTCCTTCATTATGTAGTCCATTATTTAGTCTGGTACAGAATATTTATCAGTAATCTATCCTTTTAAGGTAACCTAATGCGAGATCAGCAAATCGAAGAAGCTTAAGAAGTATTAAGTCAATCAGATATAGAAGAGGATGATCCATTTGGAGATGATGATGTTGCCGATTTAAGATGTTTATAAAGCCTTATTCCTACAATAAACGACTTGATAACTCTGGTACATTCAGTTTTTCATTAATATCTGCTCGTATTTTAAAAATATTTAATTTATCTATAAGAATATCTCCATTTGCTATAGTGTTGATTTTAAAAGGCATATGGGTTGATATAGTGATTTTAGGTCCCGATTTAGAAACTTGTCAATTTATGCTTTTGTTCTTTGTTGGACATGGATTTCTTCCGATAGAACTCTTAAAACATGGTGATAAACGAGCCACAAAAAATAAATAGTACAGGAAATAATGATCATTTTGTCCAAAAATTGATATTTTCTTGTCATAGTGCTAGTGTTAAATATGTTTTTGGCCATTTAAATTTTGGAAGTCATGTTTTATTCCAAATATCTATGTCATTGTCTTTTGTAATATAAAATAAACCCAGTATTGTCTACTGTTACTCCAAAACTTTAAAAATATGAATTTTGCAAAAAGCGGGTTTTGTATATATTGAAGCCCATATGCCTAAATAAAGGATAACGAATTTGGGGTTATTTAGGGTCACAAACCCTTCCACTGACATACTTTTACATGCAGAAATAATCCCACGCTCATACGGGGATCATAAAACACTTTTTTTAATTTTCATCACCCCCGGGTTCGCACCATGTGAACCTTTAAAAAGGCATCTGGGCTGTAAGCTTATGTTTTATAAAAATGGTCTGGGCGTTACGAGGCTATCACAAAAATGATAGTACTTTTATATTGATAATAAGCGCAATTCATTCAAAATTTTTCCCTAACTATTCCAAAAAATCAAAAATGCACAACGTTGATATTCAAGTTTTCACTTCTGCCGGCACTCCCGGAGTGCAATTTTTTTGAACCCGAACTTCAAAGGTATTCAAACGGATAACCGAACGCCTTTTTTAATAGAACAGAGATCAGGCGTAAGATCAGTGGCTTAAGGTAATTTATAATATAATAGCAGAAAAAATGCTCATATAGAATATGAGCAGAAACAGACTTTGTCTTTAGGATGGTAAAACAAAGAAACGTATTATTCGCTGTGAAATTCGCCCCAATCGATTAACGTATTAATGCATTAAATTTTATTAATGAGTAAAAAATTACAATATAGATTTAAGTAATTAAAAAGAATAAACGTAAGCAGGCTTCGTCTGGGCGAACTCGTTCCATCTTCAAGTTCGTTTTAGTCACACTTTACTTGGTGTGAAGTCAAGTGCAAACCCATGCTAAAATATATATAAAAAAAAAACACGACGAACGGAACGGACGAACGAAAGGTGTCATGGCTGTTTATATGTATTTAAGTATTAATGGATGGCGCCCTGGTCATAATCGTTGTCTGGTATTCATAACACAAGGATGAGAATTCTTTACTTCGAAACCTCGACATTTAGTTTTATCTGGCGTATAATTATTTATCTGTTACGATTTGCTTCCGGCGACCGCACGCTGACCGCTAGTAGCACGCAGCGTCGAACCCGCGTCCTTCTAGCGCGTACCTGTTCGGCTAGGAAGCGGAAGCCCTTGTCCTGGCGGACGCACTCGTACGTCTCGCCCAGCAGCGGGTTGAAGGGCTTGCTCGCGGCGGCTGACCGCTAGTAGCACGCAGCGGGGAACCCGCGTCCTTCTAGCGCGTACCTGTTCGGCTAGGAAGCGGAAGCCCTTGTCCTGGCGGACGCACTCGTACGTCTCGCCCAGCAGCGGGTTGAAGGGCTTGCTCGCGGCGGCTGACCGCTAGTAGCACGCAGCGGGGAACCCGCGTCCTTCTAGCGCGTACCTGTTCGGCTAGGAAGCGGAAGCCCTTGTCCTGGCGGACGCACTCGTACGTCTCGCCCAGCAGCGGGTTGAAGGGCTTGCTCGCGGCGGCTGACCGCTAGTAGCACGCAGCGGGGAACCCGCGTCCTTCTAGCGCGTACCTGTTCGGCTAGGAAGCGGAAGCCCTTGTCCTGGCGGACGCACTCGTACGTCTCGCCCAGCAGCGGGTTGAAGGGCTTGCTCGCGGCGGCTGACCGCTAGTAGCACGCAGCGGGGAACCCGCGTCCTTCTAGCGCGTACCTGTTCGGCTAGGAAGCGGAAGCCCTTGTCCTGGCGGACGCACTCGTACGTCTCGCCCAGCAGCGGGTTGAAGGGCTTGCTCGCGGCGGCTGACCGCTAGTAGCACGCAGCGGGGAACCCGCGTCCTTCTAGCGCGTACCTGTTCGGCTAGGAAGCGGAAGCCCTTGTCCTGGCGGACGCACTCGTACGTCTCGCCCAGCAGCGGGTTGAAGGGCTTGCTCGCGGCGGCTGACCGCTAGTAGCACGCAGCGGGGAACCCGCGTCCTTCTAGCGCGTACCTGTTCGGCTAGGAAGCGGAAGCCCTTGTCCTGGCGGACGCACTCGTACGTCTCGCCCAGCAGCGGGTTGAAGGGCTTGCTCGCGGCGGCTGACCGCTAGTAGCACGCAGCGGGGAACCCGCGTCCTTCTAGCGCGTACCTGTTCGGCTAGGAAGCGGAAGCCCTTGTCCTGGCGGACGCACTCGTACGTCTCGCCCAGCAGCGGGTTGAAGGGCTTGCTCGCGGCGCGGTGCGCGGACGCCGCGTACGCGCTGACCGCGAACGCAGAAACGAGCGCAGCGCGCTCGATCGCGTTCGCGCAGTCGGCCGCCGCGTCTAATAGTTCGGAGTACTCCAGTTCTTCGCAAAGACGCTGGTGATAGAAATAATACAGTACATTAGTATATTTTTTTGAAATGAAGTTTTATTCAGTTAAAAAATATAGTACTAGAATCTAAATTAACAGTGTGTAGCCGGCACTTCAATAGGAAAATCCTTCAATAGGAATATCTTTTGCTACGTTGATTAGCCTGCGCCGGTAAATCTTGGCAGTGTAATTTGGCAGTAGTGTGTTGTTTTCTAACAATTTGAAGCTGTCTTACTATTAGCACTTGACAATATTCATAAAGATCTTTGGTAGTGAAGAGAAACGACTTACCAGTGGCAACTTTTAATACTACTCTTTGGGCGTGCTCCAATTGTATAAGGTGAGTTTTACAAGCACCACCCCAGGAGGTAATGCAATAAGTGATTAAACTTTGACGTAATGCATAATAAACTGTCTTTAGCACCAGCGGATCTGCAATTTTTCGCAATATTTTGAAAACGTATATAAGTTTACGCACGCGGCCAGTAAGTAATTCAATATGTGAAGTGAAATTTAACCTGTCATCAATAACTACCCCTATATCTTACTGATGAGGTCCCTTCTAAGCGAGGACAGTCGCAACTTGAAATTTCCTTAATATTTAGGCAAGTGTGATAATGTGCTGTTAATGTGTAGTGAGGGAGGTCAATTGAACTCGGTTTTCTTATGCTAAATACTATAAACTTAGTTTAGCTGACATTGTATTAACTGATAAATATTTATTTCTGTAAAAATAATTCTTTCTTTTTAAAGTAGTGTTAAGGATTGAGTCAGGGAGTAATTTCGTTAAAGTGTATAACAGCTTGTTAAATTCTTATGAATAAAAGACATCAATATCTATTTGTGGACAATGGTGCTGGTTACATTATAAGTAATTTCCATACTAATATTTAAGGTTATTCCATTCATGTAATTGTTTGTTTTTCTTTATTTTATTTTTATTTATTAAGGAATAACAAACAGTTACACATTACATGCTATAAATAATATGTTAACTAAAAAATATTAAATGTATAACCTACTACGTTATCCACTAATTAGGTAACAGAGTTTACGCAAAGTCGCTAGGTGTTGCAACATATAGAAGTAGTAAGAGAATGAAGAAAAAAAACATTAATAGAGTAGGTACAAAATAATACATACAGTACGGTGCACTGTCAATTACCTGCCTATACTATTGTTGACTACTTCCTTAAACTTAGGCGCAGTAACCGCAAATATGTCTATATTTTCAATGTGATTATTATAAATGTCTACAAATCTGCGCAATGGCGATCTTTTGCCAGCGTTAGTTCTGCAAGCCTTCATGAAAAACAGTTTCTTTGTTCGGCATACCCGACGGTGTACAGTTCTAGGGACAACGTAGCAAATTTGGTTGGTTAAAGCGAGGCAATCGAAGTATCCTTTGCATATCTTGAAAAGTAAGACTGCTTGTAAAAGGATTCGTCTAGATTTTAGCGTAGGAATCTTGTAAATTTTAAGTAAATTGTAGTCCTTAATAAAGAAAAAAAAAAACCTACCACGTTCGAATTAAATTCTTAAGAGCGAGCGAAGCGAGCTAGCGAATTTCATTTATATCAAAGCGTTAATTTTGAAGAAAAAAATGCTCATTTTGTCAATTAATTTGTCAAAATATTGCTCGCTTTGTTTGCATATTACACCCACAGTATATTGAGCGGTTCCTTGATAGTGACTGGCATGAGTATCTCACCGAGATCCTTCCCTAAGCTTACGTACAGAATATTTCCTTCAACATGCAAGTTTGTAAAAATCACAAGATTTTGCAACCGGTCGCTATGCAAAGGCCATTAGTAGGGCTGATATTTGCTGAAGACGGTTTGTGGCTGAAAATGATGACGATGACGAGATTTGCAACTACATGGAGCATGTTGAGCGACCCGTTGATGATGACCGACCGGCATGAATATCTGGCTGAGGTTCTTTGTTCTTGTATAATATTCTTGTCCAGCACGAGGTCAATGGTGGATCCACAGTCCCAAGGCTTTACTGTGTAATTGTTGCTGCTGACAGACGGCTTTGTAAATGCTGTGGCTGGGCTGTGTGGAACCACCATTACACGACAATATGATCTTAACAAGATCATCTGTTTATCTTGCTGATGGAGCGTACTGTGCTGCGCTTTTGATCAATTGCTAGCAAAGCTTGAGGAATACTATGCGAATGATGTTGCCGGCTTAAGAGCAGGCTTTGTAAATGCTGTGGCTGAGCTACCGTTATATGATCCTGTGGGCTTTATTAAGACAGTATTATAGAAAGGGTTTCAATCTAAAAATTTCTGCCTTAACGACCATCAGTTCTTCTGCTAGGTGCTCTGCTCAATGCCATTTAGGCTATAGTGCGCTAGGATAAGAAGCTCTCTAAAGTAGCCCTCAGGCAGTGACTAAGTCTGAGGTATGTGAGCGGGGGAGAGGAGGCGGGATTGAAAAAACTTCAGTCTACACAAATATTAATTCACGTGTGCGTTCAGGCAATCGTGGCCATCTTCCGCGGTTAGGTTAGTAGCATTAGGAGGAGAAAGGGGGAAAGAAAAGGTGTAGTCGACGGCAAGAACGCATATTAACGTGGTCGTTGGCGGATTGCAGAAAGTGAAAACGTTCTTTGAGATAGGGGGAGATTGTGGATTGAAAAGAACATTGTACAACAGAGAAAGCATGTGAAGATTACGTCGCAAGCGTATAGGAAGCCTCTCAAGCTGAGTACGGAAGTCGGAGACATGATCATACTTACGTAAGCCGAAAATAATGTGAATGCAGAAGTTTTGGAGGCGTTCAAGTTTATCAAGGAACTTTTCACTGAGGTCTAGATAGCTACAGTCGGCGTAGTCAAGAATAGAAAGCAGCAGATATCATAGCCAATTCATTAAAATTCATAAACATTAAAATAATCATAGTCAAATTTCATTGAAAATTAAATCAACAACAGACATAAAAATTAGCATTCACATTTCACAGCTAACATTTACTTGCGAAATAAATAATTCAAAAATTTAAAACACCTTCTTACAGTGGCTGAAAAAACAAAATAGGTATACTATTATATTAGCCTCACCTGCAGCATGTTCAGCGGCTCGTTGATGGTGACCGGCATAGATATCTGGCTGAGGTCCTTGCCGATGTTCTTGTACAGCAAGTTCCACAGCGATGGTCCGCCGGGCGTGGGCCTCGGTCGCGGCAGGCACGTGCGCCGCGTCCAGCAAGACTCCACGCCGTTCTGGTTCGGGCGGAGGGTCGCTTGTTCCGCTGATAGCACTGAGGATGTTGCTTGTATATTTTACTATTTGATTGTAGTTTACAGACCGTTTTATTTGCAAGTCAAATATTGTAAACAATCGTGACATTCTTTTTTTTTAAATCATAATCATTTATTCCTTCATAAATATAGGTACATACAAAGGTTGAAGATTTTTTAAATGTGAACTACAACGTTTTTAACGAAAAAAATAATTTGAAAATGATATAAACACCTCATAACTTACATGGGTAATTCATCGTTTTATACTGAGATCTTTTTATATCAAATAGTTTATTCATTTTATTCACTGATATTACTTTAATAGTTATGAAAAGATTGTTTACATTATTACACTACAATACAGCCAAGAAAACCGGACTTTGTGCCAATTGACATGTTTTATAACGACACATATGTAAAGTAATTGAAACGCAAGCGAGGCGAGCTAGAAAAGCGTTAATGTTGCTGTATTGAAACATGTAAGATTACAGTTTCTTCAACGCTGATATTAGACATTGAGTACCAGTTTACAACTTTGAACAACATTGAAAATTCTGGTAAGGTTTAAAGGGAAATGTATTTGAAGTTATAGTAGAATTGTTTGAATTTAATTCAGCGGGAGTGTCGACAAATATATGTAATTTGTGTACACGCCTTAAAGTTTAACTCTGACTAAGTCTAACTAACTAATTATCTGATCTAACGCAAGCTAGGCGAGCTAGGAAAATGTTGAAGCACAAATAGCAAAGCGACAACACGTATATCAACTCACTCGCACCCTCAGAGTTGTCGGAACTAGCTGATCCCTCCTCGCTGCTTAGAGAACCTGCTTCCGATGATGAGTCACCGTCAAGTTCGATAACACCAGCCTGGGAAAAAATAAAATAAAAATTATGTTTCATTGATCAATTTCTCACTAAACCCGTGCGTCGGGCACTGGATTTTCGTATTATCTGAGATTTGTCTATGTTTACATTTTCAAGAATAATGCGTTGGCTATCCCTTGTGTGATATTGAATACGATTTGAGTTCAATATTTTAGTTTTTACAAACTATGTTTTGCAGCTAATTTACTAGAGGTCATATAACTAAAGACAGTGATTAGATACTTTAAGTTCCAACACTTTAAAGCAGTATTCGTAAAAAAATAGCCCGATTTCGTACTAGGTGGGTTTCAATGGGGTACCAGCATTACTAAGCTGTTAACCACGTCTAAAGAAAGTCCCCCGTAAATCCGTTCGTGCAATTTAATTCTACTCCATTGTCATAAATCGTAGGGTTGATGTTTTATTGCCTGAGTAAGTAGTAGTTTCCGAGATTAGCGCGTTCAAACAAACAAACGTGTCAGTACCGATACCATGAGTTTACGTAAAAAAAGTCTATGGAAAATTGCACAGCGCCTCTAGCGGTCACTGACAGAACGCACATTTTCCATACAAAAAGTGACGTCGTCGCTAGCGAGCAAAACCGTCGTCGCTAGCGAGTAAACTTAAGGTAACGGTACAGCTATATAATTTTAAAAGTAGGTAATGGATTTTTGCGCGGGAAACGAAAAGGGAAGGATGGACCATATTTCTTAATTTTAGAAATTGTTTTTTTCGGGTCAATTATTGTATTTGTGTGGTGGAATTTTCATGATAATTAGTGCTTTCGAAGAAAACAATGAAGTTGAAGTGAGAATTATGGTGAAGCGAGCTCTAATCGCGTCGTCTTACCCGGATCGCTGTTCCTGCGCTTAGCTTCCTTGTTGAGCATTGGAATGCGGATCACCTCGCATTTCAATGAGTTAGGTTAAGTTAGGTTTAGTTTAGTGTAAGTTTTAGTTATGTGTTAAAAAATGAAAATAATAATGACGAATTGTCTGTATGGCGTACAGCCAAAGACGTTAAACTAGTATTAAAAAAAAGTAGGTAATATCGGGACTCACAAAGATGAAATAAGAAACCAAAAATTTGCGCACGGGCGGGACTCGAACCAGCAACTTCTTGGCTAACTGGGCCAAACGCTTCACCAATTGAGCTACCGCTGCTCTCTACGCTACGATCTACCACTGTTGCATAAACGTGTCCACAAGAGACCACAAATTTCGCAAGGTCGGACCGATAGCACAATAGCTCAATTGGTAGAGCGTTTGGCCCGTTTAGCCAAGAAGTTGCTGGTTCGAGTCCCGCCCGTGCGCAAATTTTTGGTATCTTATTTCATCTTTGTGAATATAAAATATGGCACTGTGAGTGTTAAAAACATTCTAAACCATTAAAATCGGGACTGTTTTCGACGACCGCCAGCATCATAAACTATTGGAGACGTTGAAATGACAAATAGCTGGCTGTCATTAGGAAAAGTAATAAACTAAAGTTATTACAATGAAATATTATATTATCAATTTATTCCATTCAATTACGTTACTCAATAGTGTAAATATTTACTTATTATTTAAAAATATGTACTTATACGTAAATTTTGTACTATAATTACTAGAGAAATAGTTTCGACGTCCTTCAATTTCATTTTTTTTTGTCACTACAAGCGCTGTAATCGATTCGGATTCCCCCACCCCTACTTCGCTCACAGCGAATAGCAACTATTTCGATATCACTTTGTATACACTACCTCGTCAGCAGCGAGTATCTCCGTAGGCTTCAAGTCGTCATCGTGTTCCTCCGCGTCGAAGAACTCCGAAGCGGAGACGCACGAAGAGCTGTAGCTAAGCGACTGCTGGAATTGTCTGTTCACCTGGATTATAATAAAAACAAATAAGTGCTAATGGTAGCTGCATATATGCTGCGTTACAATGACAGACCTGAAATGCCGCTTAGGTTTGCGTTCAATGATCATTTTCGAGAACTCGATTAGAATTGAGACAAGTACAACTTCAGTTTCAGAATTTTGTTTTTTCGTAAAATATTTTTTCGTTTTAGATATGTTTATTTTATTTGCAATCGGTATGCTCTAGACTGTACATTAAGACTAGGATTTGCCCAAGCTAATTCCATAAAATTATTCCTAACTTTTTTAAATGTTATTTACATTATTTCATTATAATTTGTGACGTATACTGTCACTATTTTTTTAAGTGACGATACGATCAACAAGCTTGAAGGTAATCTGTCAATAATTATCTGTGTATAAGGTAGCATTAATCCTAATGTCACAAATAGCCGAAATGACCTTTTAGTTCTATTGCTTAAGATACTATTAAAATCGTAAAAATTACTGAGAACATCCCAGATGATATTGATATTCGTTTTGAGTATACAAAAATTAAGTAATAATTTATGTAGGTTTAATCGCTATCCGTGGCTTGACCAAGAATAGTCATTATCTTTTAGATAGATGACAGTAGGTGTTCATAGCGATGGCTACATCTGCATACGACGGCTGTGACACTGTCACTTAATTTGGATTCAGTGTCGCAGTCGGCGGATGTTTTTGTTTTTATGCCTTATCATTATTTCTGTTAATACGAACACTAGAATATAAGACCTATGTTACTAACACTAAATATGGACGTAAATCTGAAAAAAATATATATATAAAATTCTCGTGTCACAATGTTCGTTCCCGTACTCCTCCGAAACAGCTTGACCGATTCTCATGAAATTTTGTGAACATATTGAGTAGGTCTGAGAATCGGCTGCTATCTATTTTTCATTCCCTAAGTGATAAGGGTTGTTTACCCTTAAATTTTTTATTTTAATTTTTGGACGAGTGTTTGTTTTTATTTTTTTATAATGTGGCTTAAAAAAATACATACAACCCAAAATTTTTACTTTCTTATCACCAACACCTATTTTATTATAGCCATTTTAGTAATTTGATTATTTTTCATACCGCTCGATAACTGATCAATTATATTGTTTTTCTTAACATATAAAATTACGAGGCTGGACGAGACGGGGCCGGGAGGGGACTGTGCTAGGGGCGAAGCAAACTTCGCTGGGTCCGCTAGTTTATTTATAAAACTTACCGCATCAGCGTTGTTCCCCACAGACGATATCTCGGCCAGGTCGGACGCGTCGTGTATGCGCGAGAGACGGGACCGCAGCTCTGCGCACAACACTTCGCACGTCATTATTAACGTACCAACACTAGTTATTGTTCTGGCATAGCAATAATTAAGCATTGGTTAGTTAAGATTTCGGCTTTTCGTTCATTAATACCGTATGAGTGAGAGAGATGGATAGATGTAAAAATACGAACTCAGTTTGCGTTCGATATAAAAAGTGAGTAGGAGTGATATCGGTTATGCGAGTAATTACAGTAATGTATTTCAATAAGTATTTTAAGGGCCAATTTTTCAATGGTCAGATAAAACTTATCAGGCTGATAAATTATAAAGCGACATATTTTAAATAATGACAGGTACCTATGATTGCTGACAATTAGATGACGTTTTCAAATTAGCCATATTGTATTTTGTTCGACGAATATTTCTAATCTGACTATTGAAAAATCAGCCCTTAGTACTTCTTATTCGACGACCTCCGTGGTCTAGTGGCTAAGCACGCTGGGCTTAAAGGCGTCACAGCTCCGAGGTCCCGGGTTCGATTCCCGGTCGGAACAATGTAGAAACCATTTTTTTTTCGGGTCTGGGTGTTGTGGTACCACCGTTGTGTCTGATTTCCATAACACAAGTGCATAAGCTTCTTACTTTGGGATCAGAGCAATGTATGTGATTGGTGTCCAATATTGATTGATTCTTAGCACTTTAATTTGAAATATTAATATTGATCTATACTAATACTAGATTATAATTTGTGAATTTAAAAATGTATACACTGAAATACTATTTGCTCTTTGATGATTAAAAGGTAGCGTACGCCACATAGATCAGACGCTAGATTAAAGAAAAGTCATTTACATCAAACGACGCGCTATAATGAATGTCCGGACTTTGTTTCAATACTAGTTATGATGCCCGCGCCCGTGCCAAATTTGTGGTTAGCACATAAGCAAATAATTCCCAAGAAATTCAAACTGACCTATCAACATAAGCAGTTAAGCAGACATACCATGTAGTACACAATTTTTTTGGTCATATTTTAAAGTTAACCATTCATTTGACTTGGCTTCACCACAATATTATACATGTACTTTCCACACGGACATAGAGATTACCGTCTGTCACACAGTTTTCTTTGAAATTTAGTATAGACGATAATGAATTGATACTTATTTATTTATTTATTAAAACTTTATTGCACTGTTAATGGCAGGGCTTGGAAACCGGTATTTTTTCTGAACCGGTTTTACGAAAATACATGTGGAACTTTTTGAAAAAGGTTATGTTCCTTTAAACCGGTTTTTAAACCGGTTTGGAAAAATATGGGTATTTTGCATTAACCGGTTCAACTTTTCGTTCAGGCAGGACAACCACTCTGAACTTCGTTAAGATCTGCAAGCGGTGAGCGCATATGACGTTTGTTTCTGAATCTGGTAATTAGTTTAACATCTTTTGAAGAATATTCGGTCTAAAAACAAGTCGCGTTGCGATCGTCGCGAGCGGCTACGAATTAACCGGTTTATTGAGGTTCACAGTATCGCTCTTATTTGGTTCCGCTCCGGAACGGAATTTTACGATAAAACCGGTTTAACCGTTATAATACCGGTAAATCTTGAACCGGTTTCAAGCCTTGGTTAATGGTACAATTTGCGGACTTAATGCCTTATGGCATTCTCTACCAGTCAACCGCTTGGGAAATGCAGAGAGTTAAATCAGTGGCGGAATATTTAAAAGTACTGATAGGGACCAAAAAATATATAGTTTAAAATGCAGGAACATAAACATACATACTATAATTACATACTTAAAATAAATATATAGGCATGGGATTAATGAACGTACATATATTTAATAAAAAATAAATTACAGATAGGGATTTGATGATATTGATGACATCTATTCACATATTACCGACAGCAGTAAAAGAAATGATGGTTAATTCTGAAGTGAGCCAAGGTTAAGATACTTGTCTTGGTATAACCATGTATTATAATTCTTTTGTGCCAAAATTAAGTAAACTGTGCAATGAATTTAGTGCAAATAATGATTGTATTATTATTATTAGCTAAAGCACGCAAGTTCTGTTTGAGGCCTCAAAATAGATGTCTCACCCGAGTTCTGGTGCAGAGCTGAAGTGAGATTACTCCTGAGCGCCGCGACCACAGCGCTGCCTGGCGTCGCTGAAGAGTCAGCCGCGTCCATCGCCGCGCGCAGTCTGCCTCGCTCGCACACCTGGAAATAAATATATATATAATATAATAAAGCCTTTTATTCATACATAAGATTTGCAATTATTTCTTTTGCTACTTCATGTTTTTTTTAAAAATAATAATAATTATTCCTGTATTTGGTTCTGCCTCACTTTCTGTAAGTCCGTTTGCCAGTTGGCAAAGGCCTTCTCCAACCGACTCCACTCCGATCTCTCTCTGTCGACTCTACTCCATGTTATGCCATCGGTTTTATGGCCTGCCTTTTTAGGGTTCTGTAGCCGAATGGCAAAAAACGGAACCCTTATAGTTTCGTCAAGTCTGTCTGTCTGTCTGTCTGTCCGTCCGTATGTCACAGCCATTTTATTCTATAACTATAAGCACCATACTGTTGAAATTTGGTAGGAGTATGTATCCTGTGAACCGCTTTACGATTCTCATACAAAAAACAAAAAATATGACATTAAAGAGGGGCTCCCATACATGCAACTAAGACCAAAAAAAATATTGTTTGTCAAACCTATACGTGTGGGGTGTCTATAGATAGGTCTTTTAAAATGACACCGAGGTTCCTAAAACCATTTTCTCTTAAAGTCTAACGTTTCATAGCTAGACGCTTCCAAAGTGGTAAAATAGGCGTCCCCCTCATCTAATTTCTAATCTAAGCGAGTGTAAATTTTGAAAAATATATAATGTAGATCTTAACAAATACTTTTAACGAAAATTGGTTCGGACGGAATCGAACGAGAAGTTTTATTTTCAACAACTGAAAATATAACTTTGTACTTCATACGAACACTATGAAAAACAAAGTTATATTTGCTGTCCACAAAATATTGTGGATTTTACTAAGTGGAAGTAAGTGGATTCCCAAATTCAGTTAAAGTTGACACGGAACCCTCAGTGCGCGAGTCCGACTCACACTTGGCCGGTTTTTTCCTTTTGCTTTCTCTTGGATACCAAAGTGAAATTATTTTGCTCCATTCGTCCATTCCCCAGATTCAGAAGATTTTTATTTTTTGGGTTACGTCCTGTATCTCTATCTTTATCCTAATGTTGGTGTTTCTTATTCTATCCAACCTCTTTACTTAACTGTTCGCAGGGCTATGTCCGGTGCTTTAGTTGTTCTACGTATCTCTTCGTTTCCGATTCGATCTCGTAGAGAAACACCGAGCACAACTGCATCGCTCGTTGTGTGATTTTGAGCTTTTTACTAGGCCCATAGTAAGCGACCAGGTTTCGGAACCGTATGTCACTGGTAACACACTGGTCGAAGACTTTTATCTTCAGACACTAAAGTAATTGAGACGAGAAGACGCTCTTGCGCAGTTTTCCAAGTGTGTCCAGCCGAGTTGGAGAGAGGTCGATAGACCTCTTTCTCAGAGTCAAAATGGCAAATGCTGACTACTTTACTTCCTCAGGAATTGGATCAGTACTCTGACGACAACCTAAACTTTTGTACAAGCGTTTAGTACTGACCAGGGTAGAGACTCGCCACTACCGTCGCCAGCACAGTGAAGTTTTCCCTTAGCTGGTGAGACTGGTGATGAAGCGAAGATTGGAGATGATCTTCTTCAAGGTGATGGAACGTTGGAGTGTCTAAATCACACCTAACGTCATCGATACACGGTTCTGTCTCCTTCAAGAGTGGAGGTGAATCTGGAGTTTCTATAATAAACCTTATGATATAGAAGTTAAGTTCCTTTTAGAACACTCACCAGGGTGGACACGATCCCTTTAAGGCTGGCAACCAGGTCCTTCGCCAGCACAGTGAAGTCCTCCCTCAGCTGGTGGTCAGGCGTAAGGCTCGTGATGGAGGCGGGGCCTGCGCAGACCACGCCCCCTCCACCTAGGGATTCCGCCCCTGGCAGGGACTGCGGTCTGGCAGCTGCGCATGCTGTAATAGTTTAATAATTGAGATGTGTGGTATTTAAGGGTTGGCTAGGTGATTTTGTGCTATTGATACGTATACTTTTAATTTGAGTACTAGTAGATAACAAAAAATAATAAATATATTACACATGGTACAAGAAATTCTGGAATAGACAAATCTGTATGTAAACATTTTCTAAAATTATAGACCGCAAAAATGTAATAATAAAGAAAAACGTGGGTTTAGGTATTTAAGTGTAACAGTTTAATAAATGCTTTTATTTTGAATATATTTTGTGTAATGTTTTGGACACATAAATAAGGAAAGAAAACCAAACATGCACCGGAAAAATAATAACATGATCTCTCGATATTTCTATGGATTTTTTATGTGATTCATGGCTGACATCAAATGACAAATTCAGAATCTATTGTAAATGTGGTGATGAGTATCTTTAAAGTGGTGTATACAATTATTAAGTTTATAGTATTAGAAATATAAGAATATCAAATAACAAATACGTAAGACATCTTTTAAGAAGTGCTAAATGGTGCTTTAATTAGCAGAAGAATAGTGGATAGACTCAACTTTTACAAAGATGGAATAAAATAAGTGGTTTAACGACTCCTTAAAGGTGAGCTCTGTATGACTAACTACTTGTACAATTGATCAGTTCTACCACAATTTATACTAAAATTTACCTTTGGGTTAAAATTATTTGTCCCTATTTTTATTCAACATCTAGTATCACATTTGAGTTGTGGTCACTTAATATTATAGTGCCAAATTTATGACATGAAAAAAAAACGCCTGCAAATTCATTTAAATAAAACAGTATTAGGGCAAACTACGAGTACTAACTTCTTCAATGGTTAATTTCAACTACAACAAAGGTTATAAATAAAAATACCTTTGCGTATAACATGACTAATGATTCATCCTTGAAAATGAACTCCCAAGAAACTAGGTACTACAGTTCACCTACGATAACTTACTCATTGCTTCCACCTCACACTCCCTTAACACTTTGAAAATATATTGGCATACTGTCTTCATCACAAAGAACATCACACCACCGCTATCACTCGACATTTTTAACTCTTTTCTACTAAAAACTCGAGGAATATCACTTTTATCACAACGAAAGAAACAGATAATTGATTGTCTCCTGTTTTCTGTACAATTAATTAAAACAGATGGACACTATCTAAACTCTATAGCAGAATAAAGTAAACTTTATACAAGCAAATCCATTTCATAAGAGCACTGCAACCAACTGGCTTGATCTATGAATAATTCATAACCTGCATTTTATCAAGGGAACAGGTAATCCAAGCGAAACCCGTCCTTAATTGCAGTGCACAAGGTTCAGACAATTTACTTTGAAATACGGTGCCTACACTCGGTAAGTAAGAAATCTTTCATCAACAGTAGATTAGAAATGTGGATTGGATTTAGGGTTTTTCTATATACCTGCTTTCCTAACGCTAATGTCATAAGGTTTGTTTTTCAATGTAGTCTTAAACGAATCAAAGATTATACTGTGGCGGTACTTATTATCTTTATTCTAGACACTGATAACAATGATGAGATAACTGATAAGAGATGACAGATCACAAGGACATCTAGTAAGTTGCAGATACTCTAAAAATAGATGTTACGATTGAAGGAAGTAGTTTATTAGCGTCAAAGAATGTTTGTTAAGCTCTAAAAAGTTATAAATTATCTATTTTTTTATACACTTATAAATTCCAACCTAGTTTTGATTGAATTTTTTGGTCACAACCAAGGATGACAGAGCAGTGAACTCTATAATTTTGATGCGTGTTTCATTGCACATCATTCACAAAGCATTGCAAAATATACCAAAAATACTCATGCATTTTTGCATGGAATCGCCATAGCTGAAAATGGCGTTGATTGAATGGCCAACGGTAGCATTCTCTATGGTTTTTCATCTCCTTAATGACATGAAAATAACTAAAGTGAAGCATTTATTGTTTTTGCATCGCTAATTGTGTCAAATATGTCCACAATGATAACTATAGTGATTCAGTGAAGCTGTTGGTAGCGATGCTTTATATACAATGGTGATGTCACAATAAGGTTATGAGGGAGTCGAATAAAACAAAAAATAAAAAAGTCTTACGAACTAAAGTAGAGGCCAGAAATGTTGAAAGAAATGCTGGAATGCAAAACGAGAAAGATTCCATTAGATTTGTGTCGTCTTTATAAATTCAAGATTGATTATCGTAAGGATCCAACAAATATGTTATTTCCTAACGAATTTTTTAAACTATAATACCTTAATCTTTCATGTTTGTTAATGAATATGACCTTTGTTGGACCCCAAATATATTTGTTTACACTACAATACTATCTATTATATATATATACTAGCAATTTAGCGCCATCTGTCGAATTTTGCTTGATTGCATATTGTACAGAATGAGTTCAAATTTTAAACCATCCGATCAGGAACGATTTTTATAGCAATTTTGTTACTTAAAATTGTACGTGCCTTATGTTTTTTGTGTCATAATGTAAATTTAAGTAACAACATCTTCTGAATAAAATAATTTATGATCGGTAGTAGCAAATTAGAGTTGAAAATAGAATGGAAAATAGAAATATGTAGAAAGCACGTTTTATCGTAGAGCGAAAGCTAGAATAGCGAGACAGACATAGTGTTTTAGCATCATCGTGCACGGTGGTTTATAGACATCATTGGCGTATCTATGTACTTTAAAAAAAAGTTAAAAATTAAAAAATGGATATGAAGCCACTTTATTTTTTAAGTCGATTAAAACAGACGACGGAGTAGATATTAAGTTTTTATAAAGAAAGGATATTTAAAATCATTAGAGGTTCGGATTGATGTTGGGTCTATGACAAAAAAACAGTAGTTACGCCAATGATTTAAACAATTTATAGACGCCATTTTAAGTTTCTGTTAAATTGTGATACCGCCATGCTATGAACCGCGCATTCACAACTTACCAATTTCGTAGAATCCTTGACAAGACATAATTATTTTAAAATAATTTATTTATATTCACATAATCAAAAAGTAAAAAAAAAATCGCTTTCAACAAAAGGTAATTAAAAAATATACATGATTTCGTAACAAAATATGTACAAGGTCTTCTTACGTTGTCCAATTTCACACATTTTGGACTGAGGATTTTGTTGTTATTTTCACGATTAACTAAAAAGAAAATAAACAATATATTTGATCTAATATACACGATAAAATCTCTAACATAACTCTAATATAAACCATCTAAGAATATTTTAAGTGCATATAACGATTAAGTGTATTTCTATTTTCCTATTTATATTACAACTACACATAGATTTATTTTGTAATTTTATTGTGTATATAAAATTATATTTCATAATCTATGTATTTACACTGTTAAAAAGTTCTGCAACTTGTTAAATTTTTTGATACATAACAACACTTTGCTCGTAAGAGTAATATGATGATGATGAGACGAAAGTATTTTTGTGGAGTCAAAGGTTTTCGTTCCATTGAGGTCACCGCCAACTAACCAACGTTAGATCCAAAATAGCTTGGATTCACTCCTTTTTTTTTGTAGCTACGCCATTTTCGTGGCGATTGCAAACTAATTTTAACCGACTACAAAAAAAGGGGTTATCAATTCGAATGTATGTTGTTTTTTTGCATATGGTGAGTTTTTACATATCTCAGTCATTAGTAGACCGAATTGAATATTATTTTACCTTCTTAGAGGGTTTACCTTCTAGTTGGTCCAGTGTGCCAAATTCGAACCTACTGATTAGATCTAGATGTAATCGAGGGAAATTCTCAAAACTGAGAGGCACGTATTGTATTTTTTGTACTTGTTTCTCATTTTGACATGTCTTTACGTTTGATAGTCACCATTTTGTGAAGCAAAGCTGATGGTAAAATTTCTTAACGCTTAGGAGTTCAGTGATTATGAAGACAGAACTTATGTAAGGTGCATTGTAGCTTATTAAAGAGCAGAGTTAAAAGGTTCAACCACCCATCAACCGTCTATTAATAAATAAAAATTGTCAAAAAAAAAAAAAATTACAACAACTTCTTAAAAACAGAATACATTAATAATTCTTAAATAAACACTTCAAAGGACTCCATTTAAGGCAACTCATTTATTTTTGGAAGCGGTACCATCGCATTGGCCATTTCAAGCACCATTTTAAGTGTCATTCATCTCGGTACCGGCTCCAAAAACAAATGGTTTGCCTGAAATGGAGTTTGAAGAATTTCTCTAAGACTTGTTAGTTTATTTTGTTTTCGAAGTCAGTTTTTTACTTTTTTGATAGAAAATGGTTAGGTGGCAGAGAACTCGATCGTACAGTAACATTTACAGAACTCGTCAACAAGCTAAGCTAACACGTCCACGACTAACAATGACGAGACAGAGTAAAAATAGTCATTAGTATGAGCATTGTAAACACTGCGGTATCTTATATTCTTGCAATAAGGGCTAGTTTGCAACGATAGAAGAGTAAAGTTCGCTTACCGATTGGCAAAGAGGCGGCCGAGTTGGGAACGGAAGACGCACCCCCACCGGGGGAGGGAGGGGCTGTAAGAGCTGAGAGAGCCTGTAAGAAAGAGATGGTGGTAGTTTCGTGAAAGAAACAATTGGAATTGACAAAGTTCATCAATTTCAGTTAAAACTAAACGTTAAAGTAAGCACTTGCAAAATTCAACAGGCTTGCTAATGTGTCGGTGGCCGAGTGGCATAGTCATATATAAGGCCCGGATGGCGTAAGACACAGGGTTTGATTCTTGACACAGTTGCTTTTTATGTTATTAAGTTTGTATAGTGACAAAACACTATGAAAACAAAAATATAATTATAATTTCAGTAAAATTATGTCAGTGACCGAAAATTGATTGACAACTTATAACATTTTGATTTAAAAATGCATGTCATACGTAGATTTTTCGTCAAAAAACAGTTTCTGATAGTATTTTTTACCAATTAAGTTTTAAAAATCTTATGTTTTAATGCATTTCGCATTAGCATTGAGGAACATTAGCAACTAAGTCTTGCGTCTATAATGTCAAAAGAGATAAGAATAGTCAGCGTGGCGATTTGGCTGCGAATGCATGTAAATTGTCATGACACTGACAGGATACAGTTGACAACTCACTAACTATAGTGCTAAATGTGTGCTGTTTGAGAAACGGGTTTAAAGGAGAACTTTTACCATGCTGTTATAGTGGTGCTAGTTTTTATCACGGTGGATGACACAAATGTCCGTGCAATAACACTCAAGCCCAAAGCTGGATGCATCTTTTGCATTCCTGCCCCCTTTTCGGCGCAAAACGCTCTGACCACGTTATCACATGCAACATACTGAGAATCAATCCCTACTACTTATCGGGGATAATTACCGAAGACTCCACCCTAAACTCCTTTCACAGCTTTCTCAAGTATATCATAACATAAACCATTTGAAAGAATTCAATAAAACTTTAACCTTTCTTCACTTATACATGAAACAAGCAAATAAAACCGACCGTTAGCTCTGCAAAAAACGACATCCCGTTAGTAGACTCATAAAAAAAAGTCTGGTAATTTTGCCGTTTAGGTCACACTTTTTGACCTCATGGTATGCAACTTTTCTTTTATTTGGGTTATGTTTGTTCTTCTAGAGACGTATATATAAATCTCCTCCGAGGGCCACTGAGGAAGTTTTTTTGAAGTAAGTTAAAAATGAAGTGGGTTTTGAAGTAGGTTAAAAATGCGTGCTAATATAAAATAGCAAACACGTACCATATGAGAACTGGACGGGTCTATGTGGGGCGGGGCGAGTTCAACGGAAGCACACTTGCTGTTTGATTTCTTTTTACGCAGTCCAAACTTGCGACGGTCCTTTTTGACGTTTGGCGACGCGCCTTCCAGTGACACCTGTCGGGAAAAAGAAGAGTTACATCCGGAAAAAGAACCCTATCAAATATAATATACGGGTATAAAATGCACTTGAATAAAGGATTGTGTCAGACGTATTATTTATATACTTGTGAGAGCAATCTCGCAATATTGCTGAGGTCACAAAGCCTACGCGTGAAAGAAAGCACTTGCAAAATTCAGCAGGCTTGCCGTTGTGTCGGTGGCCCAGTGGCATAGGCATACGCCCGGCAGCGTAAGATACAGGGGTTCGTTTCCTCGTCCGACAAAGTTGCTTTTTTTAACTGCATTTTATATTATAAGGTTGTATTGTGACAAAACACTATAAAAACAAAAATACATTATATGGGTCCTGAGATATTTCTACATACAAGTGATCCCTATTCTATGACAAAGGGTCAGAGATAGTTGATGACCCAATGACAAGTGTTCATTATTTAGCTCATTTGATAGACACATCTGCATGAGTCCGCTCAAATATCATCTTCATCATTATCAGCCAAAGGATGATGATAGCTGAACAAAAGTCTCCCACACGATTTGCATAGCGACCGGTTGTGAGCGATCAAATATATTTTTGGCTAATCGTCAAAAATTCTGCGGGTGGATTGTAGTTAGTTATTATGAGTGGAAGAGGAAAACTGTAACTACCTTAGTCAGGGAATATTGTTTAGATATTTCTCTATCTACTTTTACTTCAAATTACGTAAATATACTTTTACATTACTCATTTATTTCACCTATAACAGCATTTTTACTTACAACGTTAGTATTTACTGCTACTAAGAATTGATACGCTGTAAATAAAAGCGCTTGATCAGTTATATAAATTCTACTAAGAATTGATGAATATTTACATTACAAACATGGTAGATTCTTCTTGTTTCACTTTTATAAAACATCGACTTCAACTTTCGCTAACAATTGCACCTGAAAAGAATGTGCAATCATCTATGTATGTAAATTGTATTCGGTTAAGGAACTAAACGTTGCTTGTAATTGACATTCCAAACATTATGTTTTACAGTTTTAAAATTAATAAGTTTACAATAACCTTCTTATTAAAAATAACGTTAAAACAGTCTTATAAACCTGTTTTTTTAACTGTAACGCTGTTTTGTCTCATTCTTGCTTGGCGCTGTCATCATGTGACAGAAAGTGGCAAACAGTGTAACAGCTTAAATAGGTTTATTAGACTGTTTGAGTTAGAGTCTTTTGTCACTCAGGCCGCACAGATGCGGAACTAATAGTATTGCTATAATATGACGACTCCGTGGTGTAGTAGCGAAGCACGCTGGGTTTCAAAACATCGCTACTCTGAGGTTCAGGGTTCGATTCCCGGTGGGGTCAATATAGAAAGCAAAATTTTCTATATTGTCTCGGATCTGGGTGTTGTGGTAGGTACCACTGTTGTGTCTGATTTTCACCAATCACATACATCAGAGCAATGTATGTGATTGGTGTCTAATATTTATTTATTATTATTGATTTAATATTTCAAGGGAAACACGTCTTGTATTTTACCAAATAGTACAGAAATATAATTGTACTACGTGTAGAAGAAAAATAAAAAATATAACCTTGCAAGGACAGTTAAATAAAAAGCAACTCTTTGCTACAATGGAATCAAGTGCAATTCCGTCCGCACTACTTTTATTCAAGGTCGTTTCATCTGCCGAGAATGCGTGCCTCTTTCTAACTCATACAACACTATCCCTGTATGGGTTTTGATCGTCTTGTGTTGTAATTTATCTTACTTTTGAAACATTGCAGTAGTGAACTTGTATTCTATTTATAGTTTATGACGAAAAATTATTAAGTAGGTTATTCACTCAATTCAGCTATTATCCATTTACACGTGTAGTACAAGTTTTGGAGCCTAGTTGTCATTTCCAATTGCTTGCGCGTTCTAAACGCTCCCTGCAAATAGTATTTTTTACATCCTTGCTCAGCTCTGCTTGAGACTTAACTACATCTTAACTAGAATATAACTGTTCTAAAAGCATACTCACATCAGTGTCATGGTGGACTTGCTGTTGCAGCTCTAGAGCTTCCAGCAGCCGCTGTAACTGCTGCACCGACAGCTGCGCTTGCCCCAGCTCTCTGGACGCATTTTCGAGAGGCCCTCCCGATTCTGCAATATAATTTTTGTTTTTGAGTAAGCTAAACGTATAAATTATATCTTAAGAGCATACATTTTGACGATCTCCGTGGCGTAGTGGCTAAGCACGCTAGGTTTCAAGGCGTCACCGCTCTGAGGTCCCGAGTTATATTCCCGGTCGGGGTAATATAGAAATCAAACATTTCTATATTGTCTCGGGTCTGGTTGTTGTGGTACCACCGTTGTGTCTGATTTCCATAAAACAAATGTGCATTAGCTATTTACTTTGGGATCAGAGCAATGTATGTTTCAAATATGTATTATTTGTATTATTTATTTATACATTTCGTCAGAAAAGTATAATAATTGACGAGTAACGGAATTAAATGAGTCCTTCATTTTTTTTTACCAAACGGTTAATCAGAGACAACAAAAAAATATTGCTTTTATACTAATGACATATTGCAATCTAACTAATTATATTAACATAAAAGTGAACAGTATTCTAAATAACTATTGAAATCTAAGTTCATATCCTACAACAGATTCTAACAGTGAAAAAGTGACTTCAGTCCAAAGCTTCAGTCGAAGATAAATAAATAAGCCTTACCATAAATAAATAGACTATTGTCGGCGCGTCAGCAACCGAGTCGTGAAACCATAATGTCAATAAGTTTTGCAGCGCGCTGCTTTGTGAAAGTGAGATAGACACGACACTGACACGACTCAAGTTGTAAGCACGCCGACTATAGGTTTGGACTGCAGTTTAATGTTATGCAGTTAAAATGAAATTACGCTTAATTGTCTCCCTTTTTTGCGTTGATTATAAGCTGTATTGTATCTTAACCAGGTCTATTTATGTGTGGTAAGGTTTTTTTATGGGATTATTAAGCCCTTACCTATGATCCAGCTAGCCAGCCTTCCGCCAGGGGTACCGGATACGAAGCCAGCCTGCGGCCCTCTGATGGGGGGTGAGGTGGGGCTAACCAGCCCTATAATGAAACACACGTAGGGGAGCGTGGGGGAGGGCTATGGACTTTTGCGAGATTTAAAAAACCAATAGATTTATTTTTTATATGAAAAATTAAAATTTTATGACTTCCAAAAATTGTTATATAATTGAGATATTTATAATTTAATAATTAGACTCATAATTAGATTCTAATGGATGAGTTATGGTAAAATAAGTATTCACGTTAAACTTGAATTAAAAAAGTCTACAAAATATGTAGCTTTTACGAAATTACACGTGGGGTGTATTAAAATTATATGAATAGTCTATTATTCTAACGCTAATTATTATTATCAATTAATGAATACTTTCAACTGTTCCTATTTTTTTTAAAGTCCATAGCACTCATGATAAAAAGGAAAGTGCACTAGATACAAACCAAAAACAATATCTAAAGCCTAACCCGAAGACTAGAAAGTTAAGTGACATAAATTGAACTATAATAATAAGTTTTCGCAACGTCTACATGGAGTGATATGTTATTTATACTATCAGGCCTTGATAAGGATTTAGAATGGAAATAATATAAAAAAACTTGTGAAATCAAATCTTTACTGACTATTTTTGGACCTAACATTTTTTCAAAGTTGACTTCACAAAGATTTTTTGAGAATTTCTCATGCATCCAAAAGGGACCAAGTCTAAATGTAAACACACTGAAATTCTAAAACTAGTCTAGGTGAGCAAATCAAAAGTTCAAAGTTTGGAGACAATATCAACAAAAGAGCTCCTAGCATGGTTTCTAGCTCTAGAAAATACTAAAGCGAATTGTTGGACTGAATGTAAATAATGATCGATCGTTTCTACTTGTATTTTACCTCCTATTTCACTACATATGATAACATCAATGCTGTCAGGGCCCCTAATATGAAATTCTTGACTACATATGCTAGAGGTAGGTACCTAAATTATATCTTTAAAACATTCTAACCAGAGCAATAGGAAGGCTGGCTGGTGCATCGATATATCGTTTTCATATCATCACTCATTTCTCTGTTCACAGTACTGATCATGGAATTCGATTTATGTGGTTCTCTCGGACACAAAACAACCCGATAAATGTTGAAATCGTTGCGTGTACTAAATTGATTGTCCTTCGCGTCTTTACTCTGCTGCAAAAATATTGTTTCTGTTTGCGCGTGCGTGGAAGACTTTAACGTTGGCGTCAAAACCGCTAATTCTTGCACCAACTCCTTTTTAGCGTTAAGTATTTGGTCTCTGTTATACTGTATTCTAGATAGAGGAAAATCTTTGACCAATGTGTTACGTTGAATGTTCTTGAAATTTTTGGCCGGCTCTTTTACAGCTTCAGTTTTATCGTCAGGCGATCCTAAAACAGTCTTTATAATTGTATCCACAGCGCATTCCTTAGTTTGTACTTTTTGATGCCAGTTTGGACAGGACACACCCTGTTCAATTGTCATCCGATTAAGGAAGCTTTGAGCCGATTTGGATTTAGCAACTAAGTGAACACTTTGTATGCTCGGCCTAGAAACTTTAAACATAAGTTCTTTTAATTCCTGAACAGCATCTGTCTGAACTTCAGCGGTGTTTGAATCGTTAGTCAACTTGTACGAGCTAAGAGATTGGTCAATAAGAATTTTCAATATCGGTACATCTGTCATAACAGCAACATCTACAGATCTAGGACTGTTGTTCATTGTCTCACTGAAATCGACTTCATCGAATTGAATGCTTCGATTATTCGGCTTCAAATCATCGTTGTATATTTTACCCAACAAGCTTATACCTTGGATGTTAGATCCATTGCGAGCTACTTTTTCGTATTTCTTTTTAAGCTTCAAAAACAACGCCCTTATATCTTTATATATCGTTGGTAAATTCTTGGAAAGTAACATAAGGTTTTCTAAAAGCAGCAGAATGAATTTTTCATCTATAACTTTAGGGGTTGGTTGCTCAAATAAATCGTACTCCTCAGGGTATTTAGAGCTCGAAGATTGAGTTGGTGATCGAATTTGAGGTCCCAAAATTATACCATTACTATGCTTCGAACAATCATTTTTCTTCACGTCAGTTTTGCTGGATACTGAATTCTTTTTTACAGAAGAAACGATGAAACAAGGCGTTTCCTCGTCCTCATTCATAATATAGTCCCTTTTAAAGAAGTTACTGCTTTGAAACGATAAATCGATGGAATGCTCGCTCTCACGTACGATTTGACAATATGGTTTTGATGAAACATCGCTACTGCTTGTGTAAGGTTTAAGATCTATTGTATCTTGTGGCGCATTTGAATCAAAATGACACAAGTTAGTTTTGCAGTCGACGAGTTTTGGTTGAATTTGATTCAAAGAATTCCTTACTTCACCAAGATTATGAAACCAATCATTTTTATGTGTCCGTGAAATACATTTTAACTTTTTATTATACAATTTTAAGTTTAGCGGCTGACCTTTGCCTACTCCGAAACTTAATGGTTTCTCTTTTGTTTCGATAGATATTGACATCATACCTTTGAGAGATTTATCACTAAACATAGATATGTGTTCTAAGTCGTATTTCGAAAGGTCAATAACCACTGCATTTTCATTATAGTTTTCGTGTATGAGATTCTTTTCTGAAAACTCCTTAACTGATTTTTTTGATTCGTCTTCATCATATTTGGTTGTGTTTTTCGGGTTTTTAGTATCTTTGTTGCCAATAACTAACTTTTTATATTCACTTTTACTACCTTTGGTAAACATAGTTGTAATTTTATCAAGGATATCTTTGAGGTACAGTTCACCAGGGTCTGGGGGATGTTGCTCCTTATCTGCGTTACTTAACTGTTTGGCGCTATCAGCACACTTTATAGTACTGACATGTTTGGAAATTTTTCTTTGGATGGATTCTGTTTGTACGTCACATACAGGTGGTTGATTTAAAGGACTTCTCTGGTCTTCGCTAGATGGCACGCTACTATCCGTCGTACTTTTAGTGCTTTCATTAAGAAGAATACTTAAGTAAGCGTTCAAAAAATCTTTAGCCACATCTGGGGGTATCGATGTTTCACTAATAAGATGATTGATAGTCTCTTGTAGTTTAGGTATTTCTGAATAAGAGTTATTTTTATCAACACTTTCAGCATTGATGTTATTTAAGGCTGTTTTTTTAGATAGCTTTTCGAGGTTATCTATGAGTTTCTTTGTTATTATTATGTCTTTCTCTCTACTTTGACTGCTGTGTACTGTTTCACACACGTATACTGTGTTCTTGAGTATTCTTTCTAGTCTTTGTATATGACGTTCTTTCTCGAAGCTTTCTGTGTCACGTTTGGGACTGTGACATATGGTTTTCTTTTCGTGCCTTGGTTTGCAACGATTTGGTGCGGGTGCTGTTGTAAGAGATTTGTTACACATTCCTGTTTTATGTATGATACTACTTATACCGTGGAATTGAGTTTGTTTTGAAGCGCTGCTTATAAGGAAACTCGATAGTATTTTGTCTTGTGTAAAATGGCTGTTTGAAGGTTTTTGAACAGACTTCACACGTTTTAATGCGTCTTTGAATTGTTCTCCCGAGGTATTTTTAAACCAATACTCCAACAGTGATCTAAATAAAAATTTAACTGGATGAATATCGGCTTGATTGAATTTGACATTGTATAATTCTTTGACTACTTCATTGATGTAATATTTGATTTCGTTTTCATTGCCATTACGAGTGATTTTGTGATTTTTGAACATCGAAATCATGAGATTTTCGGTTATTCTATCATATTCTGAAATGGTGATTGAATCTTGTAAACATTTATGCTCTTTGTCTCCAACAGCTTGAACTTGGTTGCTTTGCTTGACAATGGCTTCGCAGCCAATACCACGATGATACAGTTGATTGTCAAATTTACGAGAACGCTTTGTGTTATGTTGCCTGAGCAACAAACATTTGCTTGGAGGATCTTTGAGTCTTGGTTCTTCAGCCATGTTTCTATACTTAACTAGATTGGTACACTTCTTGCTTTTTTTCATCGGTGGTTCCATTGGTGAGGAGATAAAAGGATCGCATTTTTTACGAGAAAAAAAGTAATACGTTGCTTCTTCTTTTCCACCAGTATTTTTTAAATTATTCGCATTCGGACGAAATGGCTTTTCATTGGTAGTAATGACATTTGCTGT
Organism: Pyrausta purpuralis; assembly: GCA_963924145.1. Lineage (NCBI taxonomy): Eukaryota > Metazoa > Arthropoda > Insecta > Lepidoptera > Crambidae > Pyrausta > Pyrausta purpuralis. Next base: position 10,476,428 of record OZ001666.1, read on the forward strand.
CCTAGTTTCATTTTCAGCAGGTGAATCAATATCGTATGAGTTAGACTCTAGATCTGTTATATGTACTTGTTTTTCAGCATTAGTATTGCTCGGTATATAACATTTATTTTCCCGTACGTTAGCTTGTTTTAGTCTAGTTAAACAATTCATGGAACACAAGCTTCGGTTATAGTACAGGGGATTTCTGACTTTCTCAAAAGCATCACACCTTTTTTGGACATTGACATTCAGAGGGGTTCCTTTTATTTCTTGACATTTTGAACTTAGAGAAGCAGAACAGGATTTTATTAAGTCTTCATTGGAAGTCAAAGTGGAGGTTGCAAAACTTATGCCTATTAGAAAAAAAAAGGAAAACATAATGAGAACTCTGAACGCATTCACATTTAAATCTTTGAAGGTTCTGTTTGAAGGTTCTAAGCAGCCTTTTCTATTATTATGTAGGTACTCCTTAATTAATATGACCGGTGCATATTACCTTTGCCAACAAATTCCAACCTAATATTGTACATATAAAAAATGTTGTTTTGGTCAGCGACGCCCGACTCATGGGTGGTTGTACAAACGATACTGATGGCAAATAAAATATGTGCAAAAAACCCACGAATACAATTTGTTTGCGATTGCGACACGAGCAAGTCAAAACTACTAACACCAGGTCGCCTCTTCGTAGCTCACTAGCTACAGCTTAGTATTTCGACAATACGCGCGAGGTTGCGAGTTTCCCCATTAAATTTGTATTTAAAAAAAAATATTGTAAAGAGGTTTCCTTTTATAAAACTTGCATATATTATTTAATAAACCTACCTCATATTATCATACTTGAGTTAGATGTCACTGACCAAAACAACTTCCCGTAGTTCAATATAATTTAAGATATTTTTTCATACATAACCAGATTGATGTCTAGCAATGTAAAATCTGATTATAACACCAAAACCTGTCTACCACAAGAACTCTCAAACAACACGCATGCTTTGGCCTACCAGTCGCACTAGCAAACTAAAAACAACTCTATTAACTATATCTTATAGTCTATACTTACGGGACGATGTTTCTGTGGGCGGCAGATCTTCTAAAGGCGGATGTATCTTGGGCACCGACTCCCGCGCACCGAATGTCAGTAGATGTTGGCGGTAGAGCCTGCGACAATGTTTTTGTTATTTTTAATTTATTAGCCGCGGCAAACGAGTGTAGACGAAATTAATAACCTGTCTATTTAGATCTATTCATTATTTCGAATAAATATATTACAAACATATTAAAATAAACCTAATTTTTTAAATCATTTTTACATCGTGATTTTAAATTATTAGTGTTATTACTCATATCTCAAAACCTATGGGACCGATTTTGATAAATCTTACCCTGTACCCAAAGTTTAAATGAACCTGATTGAACTAAAAAGAATCATCTTGCTACGACTTCTCGAGAAAACCGTGGGAAATTTACAAAAATACATATAGTTACGTAATTTTGCACGCGTATTAGGAAGGCTCAATATTTATTTCTTTCCAATTCTGACGATATCACATACATAAAGGTCGAATTTTGTCTTTTTTTGCGTGCGTGTGTGCGTGTGTCCGTGCGTGTGTGCGTGCGTGCGTGCGGCTTTGTGCGTGCGTGTGTGTTTGTGTAGAGACAGACAGAGAGAGAGAGAGAGAGAGAGCGAAAGATGTGTGTGCAGAAGGCATGTTCGGTCAGGGTATCTATCATAACACAGAATTTTTTGATATCGAATTTCATTTCACAGAAAACTATTCAATGAATGTTAATATCTTTTTTCTTCTTTAATCGAATAGTTATTCATCGTCGTTTCATAACATCGAATAACAGTTCACCAAAAAAATATTTCGCAACTGTTTTGTTAAGCAGAATAACGATATAACAAACTAATGTTTCACAGAATTGATGATGTCCTCCCAGACGTATCCGTCGACGGCGACACCCTTAGCTGGTGTTAGCCTGGGCTCTTGCATGGGCGCGAGCGTGACTTGCATAGCCAAATTTGGTTTTGAAAGTCCGGTTACAAGAGGCACAGTAAAGAGTCCCAGATTCATTGTACTTGTACTCATAGGAGGGCTTAGGCCGAGTCTTGCGGATTTGGCGTTTGGCGTCGAGATCTTCGAGCCGGGCTTGCTCATAATCTACCAAACTCGCCTTGACAGCAGTTCGCCATTCAATCCTCTGTGTCGCCAGCCTCTCCCACGAGTCATGCGGTATATTGGCAGCAGTCAGATGGCGCTTCAACACGTCTTTGTAACGCAGGTACTGCCCACCTGGTTTGCGTTTACCTGAACTGAGCTCAGAGTAAAATATCTGTTTTGGCAACCTGGTAGGCTCCATGCGCACGACGTGTCCGCACCAGCGAAGTTGACCTTTCATCAGCAGGCACTCCATTCCTGTAAGGTTGGTTCGGCGCAGAACCTCCGAGTTCGACACACGGTCCTGCCACTTCAGCCGGAGAATTGCTCGGAGACATTTAAGATGGAAAATATCGAGCCGCTTGATGTCTTTCCTGTACAGACACCAAGTCTCCGAGGCATAGAGGAGCAAAGGTAATATTATTGCTTTATAAACGGCTAGTTTTGTGTGAAGCTTTAGGTCGTGCGATTTCCAGACTCGTTGGCTCAGACCACCGAAAGCAGCAGCGGCTTTACCGATCCGTGCAGAGATTTCTGAGTCAAGGCGATTGTCACTGCGCACTAAACTTCCAAGGTACCGGAAGGTCCCTACTTCATCTAGTGGCTTGCCTTGCAGGTAAACAGCATTCTCATTCACAGATTTGCCTTTAACAGGCTGTTTAAGAATCTGAGTCTTAGAAGCACTGATTACTAAGCCAAACTTGCGACATGATTCGTCCAGACTGTTAAGGTAACTCTGCAGGTAGTCCAAATCGTCAGCCATAAGGCAGACATCATCGGCATAGAGGATTTCCGCTACCGGAACGGAGTATACCTTGCGTTTTGCTCTAAAGCGTGTGAGGTCGAAGACGCTTTTATCCATACGGACATTTATGGAGATCTGGTTATTACAGCGCTTAAGAGCATCACTCATTACTGCCGCAAAGTAAATGGCGAAAAGGGTCGGAGCCATAACGCAGCCTTGTTTGACACCGCTAGTGACAGGGAACTGTTCCGTGAAGTCGTTTTCGTGACGTACGCGGGCTGTCATACCCTCATGAAACTGTCGCACTAAATTGACAAACTTCACGGAACAACCATATTTCTCCAGAACAGCCCAGAGAGCAATTCTAGGTACGCGGTCAAAGGCCTTCTCTAGGTCCACAAAACATAAATAGAGGTCACGATGTTGTTCAAGGCTTTTCTCTTGCATTTGCTTGACAACAAAGATGGCGTCAACCGTGCCCCTATTAGGTCGAAACCCACATTGAGTTTCGGGAAGGAAGCTCTCGGCTAGGGTACTTAGGCGTCTGTTGAGAATATGCGCCAAAATTTTCCCTGCCGTAGAGAGAAGAGATATACCTCGATAGGAGCTACAATCGGAGAGTTCTCCTTTGCCTTTATATAATTTGGTTATTGAAGCATCCTTCCAGTCTTGTGGTACAGTCTCAACGTCCCAAATAATTTTGATAAGGTCGAACAGCTTGGACCTGATGTTCGATCCACCATATTTAAAAACTTCAGAAGGAAGACTGTCCGAACCAGGTGATTTACCATTTTTTAACCGCTTTACGGCACCAATGAACTCTTCATACGACGGAGGCTCTTCCAAACTTGATTCACTGGGCAAGCTCTCAAGCGAGTTGATATAAGACAGATCTGCTCCTTGACTACCAGGATTCAGCACTTCATTGAAGTGTTCAGCCCAACGAAGGAGAACCTCTTCCGGATCTGTCAATCGCCTGGATTTATCGCGCGTATAAACTGGGGCAATTTTCTTCACCCGAGGACCGTAAACGGACTTCAGCCCATCAAAAAACTTTGCAGTCTGTCCGCTATCAGCTAGCATCTGCAGCTCTTGGGCTTTCTGACTCCACCAACTATCCTTAAGTTCACGCATCTTATTTTTGAGATCCCGTTGTATAAATCTGCGCTGCCCCGCACCGATGACACCTCTCAAGGCAAGACGTGATTTCTCAACAAGCCGACGTATTTCCAAATCAGAGTCATCGAACCAGTCTTGGTTTTTCTTTGTTGGTTTATCAATGACTTGTTGAGAAACATCGTTAAGTGTTTTCGCGTAACAACGCCAGTGCTCGTCTACCGAACTGTAGACATCAGTGCCGGGCATCGCCGCACTAAACTTCGAATCAAGTTTGTGTCGCATGTCCTTGTCGCACACTAATTTAGCAAAAGCTAGTCGAGCCGGGACCTTATGTTCTACTCTGCGCGGGGGCTTGTAGTTCAGCCTCATTTTGGATCTGATAAGGCGGTGGTCAGTCCAGCCCTGGGCACCACGCATTGCTCTTGTAATGAGTACATCCTTCAGATCACGCCTTCGTACAATGATGTAATCAAGAAGATGCCAGTGCTTTGAGCGGGGGTGCATCCAGGATGTCTTGTATTTGTCAGGTAACCTAAAAAAAGTGTTCGAAATGCTGAGATCGAATTCAGAGCATAGGGTTAGCAGTGATAAGCCATTGGAGTTGCACTTGCCGACTCCATGCCTCCCCAACACATTCTTCCAGGCGATATGTTCTGTACCAACACGCGCGTTGAAGTCACCGAGCAAAATCAGTTTGTCACAGGCTGGTATACGAAACAAAACTTCGCGAAGATCCTCATAAAAATTCAGCTTATTTTCATCAGCTGAAGTCATCGTAGGTGCATACACGCTCACTAGATGTAGGTATTTACTGGGCGCCATATGAAGCCGCAAGGACATGATTCGATCGTTAATGCCTTTAGGGAGTTCTATTAAAGATTTGGCAATGCTGTTCCGGATCGCAAATCCAACGCCACTCGCGGCACGCTCACTTGCAGGCTTACCCATCCAGTAATAAGTGTACCCACCCAGACCCTCACAGAGCTCACCGCTATCCGCTAAATGCTTAATAATTCACAGAATTATTAAGTTATCGATATAACCTTTCATAAAAACTTGTTTCAATGTGTAACGTTTCCCATATATTTTTGCATACGCATGTAAGTAAGCAAGCAGGCATGCAAACAAGCAGTATGCATTAGGATTTTCTCGTCTCCGGCGCTGCGGGAATAGCAGCCTCGTCGCCCTTGCGTAACAAGGCGCAGTCACCCACGCTCGCCTATGCAGCTTCGCAAGCCAAGCCTCCGGCTTTTAAATTACACTCTAGTATCGGGCAGACTAGTACCACGGCGAGGAGACCACGGCGAGTCGGGATTAACGCAGTTTATTTATTAGATCAATATATATTACATATTTATATCAGTTATGCTTTAAATTGTCTATTAATAAAGTATGCAATATAAGATTAGTAACAAATTCGTTTGGAAATACGGCCTATTTCAAGAATTCTGCATATTGAAACTTACGTGGAAATAAAATAGAAAGCTAACGTTACTTCGATAAAATACGTAATTTATGAAAAGAAGTAACGATGAAGTAAGTTTGTAGATAATAAGCTTTCGAGTAAATGAAATTGTGATGTAACAAGATTCTAGAATTTGTTGAATATTATTTTGAAACATCTGCGAATCGTTTTATGAGAAATGAAAATCGATGAAGAAAATTGCGATTAAGTGATGGGTTCCCGTTCAGTCAAGTCACTTAAGGCGTCTTAACCTCGTGTGTATGAACGACAGAGGTTTGTGAATAGGAGAGATAGTCACCTGTGAGCCTTCAGCACATTCAGCCATGTCCGAAACACATCAGGCGTCTTCGCTCTCAAATGGTATATGAACTCATCGGCGTCGATATCGATGCGACGTCGCCGCGCCTTCGCCGATATCACGGACAGGCCCACATCCACAGAGCCGTGCAGACGACCGCGCGCCACGTCCGTCGGGGAACGAGCGTAGACTAGAATGCCGCCGTCTACTACGAAGAATCGCTGGGAAATAAAAAGAAGAAATTCGTTAAATATCACCATCATTCGATTGCCCAGTTCCTAGTTTATGTGGGATCGGCGCAGTTTGTTTTCTTCTTCCACACTATTGTGTTACTCGTCACTGAATCATCCACACCTTTCACACTCATATCTTGTTTCATCCATCTCTTTATTCGTCGGCCTCTTCCCTTTCATCCATTAACATTCATATTCATTTCTCTTTTAGTTCATGACTTTCTTCCCTCCTTATTACATGTACGTACCAAGACAGACGATGTCCCCCCATCTTCTCGGTTATAATCGGTGTCACTTTTAAATTTCCTCGTATATACTCATTCCTTATCTTATCCATTGAAGCGGTGGTTAAACTAGCAATTTTCGCAACGCCGGAACGCATGCAGCTGCCCCTTGAAAGGAGTTACCCCGCAAAAATTGCTTTAAAAAGGGGGAGTTAAAAAGTACTTTACGATGACGTCATCAATACCTTGTGCCATCCCTTCAACGGCCATTTGCGTTTCTTGTGAAGGTACCCGTTGAAAACATCTGGCCTTTTCTCGAAACGCTGGCCATCTTTCAGCCCTTCTAGTACCTCCCATTCGCTGCCACGACGACGACTGAGGAAAAAAAATATAGTTACAAATATATGTCATTTAAATTTGGTCGACTTTCGACAGTTATCGGGACAGCTTTTGACAGTTGGCTACACTGCTATTTTGACGACCTCAGTGGTCGAGTGTCTAGCACGCTGGTTTCAAGCGTCGCCATCTCGTGAGGTTCCAAGTTCGATTCCCTGTCGGGTCAATGTAGAAAACGATCTTTTCTATATTGTCTCGGGTCTGGTTGTTGTGGTACCACCGTTGTTTCCGATTTCCATAACACAAGTGATTTAGCTACTTTGATTGAGACCGGAGCAATGTATGTGATGTTGTCAAATATTTATTTATTGAGCAGTGTATGCTAGGAAGCCTGTGTACGTACCTTCGGGACTTGGCAACCCTGGTGAGCGGCGGTGGCGGTCGGACCGTGCGGTCGCCACTATCAGCGGACAGTGATGCGGTCTCGCCAGAGCAGTCAGAGTCGGAAGGCGCGCGTCGCAGCACCGCCGCGCGACCGGAGGCGCCACGTCGTCGCTCTCCTGTTAAAAAAAAGTGCTATAAAGCTGAAGTTTGTTTAAACGCGCTAATTTCAGGAACTAGCGGACCGAAAAGAAAAAGCTTTAGGCTATAAAACATCACGCTGCGACGGAAAGAAAAGGGCGCAAGCTCAACACGCGCGGACGCAGTCGCGGGGTGCCACTAGTTTATACCGTTTAAATAGTCGATTATGGTCCTGATAATTGTTTATCAAAAATATTCTAGGTTAAGGGGGTTTAGTAGGACTTTAGGTACGTTATAGTGCAGGGCCTATCGTACACGTTATTTTTTTCTATGAGTTACAGGTACCTACATGTCGATAGTGACTGGGACATTTTAGTACCCTTGTGTAGTACATGTACTATCTACTATTAGGAACTAGTTCCATCATGTGAACGAGAACGAACTATTCTGTTCTGGTCTTTAGAACACTTTGGATAAGCAAATCTTTTATGTATAGACATCGATAACGATCAGAATAAAAAAATATGAATGTCAGAGGGAGTTGAAAGATTACAAACGCGTGTGCGTCCTGGAAGATGTACTAGATTGAGTGAGAACGAGACAGACGCGTGTGCGTGATAGAAGATGTACTAGATTAAACGACACGTACGTACGACCGTATTCTCTATACGACGACGACAAACGATTGATGCCCGAGTGATCGGTGAACTATTGAACTAAAAGACCGAACTAGTTCCATTAATCGATTGTACTAGTTCGGAGCGTACCGTTCAGTTTCCGAATAAGAAGAAGACTACATTTCAGGTTATGTACTTCTATTACCTTCTATTGCACGTCAATACAAACAGACTACTAGACTTAAAAACACAAATTGGCGTGGGCATTAGATGTCATAGTAATATTGCCCAAAGATGAATACATAAAGCATTAAGTTTACCACTTGTACAAATTTCAGTAGTGCAATAAAATATGAACAAAATATGATTTTCACTAACCTGCAACGGAACAGAGCAAAGAAGTCAGCTCCATTCAGGAAGAATTATACTTGAACATTGTTAAATTAAACTTCGGTAATACGTCATTACACTTCCATTAGTGTTGACAAACTAAGAGATTTTTTTCACACTATGGTAAGTGTAAAGTATTTTCATTGTATTTTAATTCGCGAAGTAATTGCATTTGACACACTTATCTTTACCGATACTGTAATATATTTATTTCAAAATGTAATTTTGTATTCATCACACTTTTTGTGTCTTGTAGACTGTTCATAGTCAGCCGCATATGACGTTCACTGCTGAAAACCCGGTGTATTTTGGATTGCATGTTACTCCTAGACTGTAAATATTAGCACTGGATGATGTAATAATATACAAGGATTAACGTGACTTCATAGCCTTAGCATACTCCTGTATAAATTACGAAATCGGTAAGTGATGTCAGTGTTTTCATTGATGATTTCATTCAGTAGTATAAACGCAGTCTAACGACAGTGATAAAAGCCTAGAACGCTAAACACACGTTCATGCAAAGTACTAGAGCACATGACGTTTCTTGTTCCTGGTAAAGAAGAAGGACCACGTCCCATAGAAAATTGCCCCATGTCCTACAGAGATGAAACGTATCTTAAAAATATATTATTAAATATGTCTTACATTAAAAAAAAAGTAGTCAACACTCGTCCAATAGCTTCGGCTACTATAAAAAGTAATTCACAAAATTTAGACAGTTTTGATTTTTTTTGGTTAAAGAAATGATCACAGCATAGAAAAATAGTTTTTATTTGGAATTAATCATAAAACAATAAAAATCTCATTAGCATCATAGTTACATTGAGGCGCGCGAAAGTCGATTAGCTATATATATATACCGACGCGACGCGACTTGAATATTATGTTTCACTACATAACATTACATTTTTAACCGACTTTAAAAAAGAAGGAGGTTATCAATTCGACTGTATGTTTTTTTGTATCTATGTCGTTTGTCGACCGATTCGCAAAATTTTTTCGCCTACCTAGAGGGTATACCGTCTAGTTGGTCCCAATGTTGCCAATTTGGGATCTGATGACGGGATCTTGGTGTAATCGAAGGAAACCATCAAATTTAAAAGGCACGTATAGTATTTTTTACTAGAATCTTAATTTTAACGTGTTGTTACGTCTGATAGTCAAAATTTTGTGGTGCTAAGCTGATGCTGGAACTCCTTAACGCTTACGAGTTCATTAATTATAATGACAGAACTTATGAAAGGTGGTTTGTAGCTTCTTAAAGAACAGAGTCATAAGGTGCAAATGCCCCCCTCCCCCTCTCTCCTGTAATCTCTAAAAATGATAAAACGAACTTTTAAAAAAAAGTCAAAACCGACTTCAAAACCAAAATGCACTAAAAAGTCTTAAACAAACTCTAGACCAGGGATGCACAGACTTATTAAGACTAGGGGCCACTCGGGCAAATTATGAACTGATGGCGGGCCGCCAGAAGTATAGGTAATTAAAGACAATAAAGAATTGATAATTATGTATTAAAATTGAAAAAGAATTTATTAATTTGAAGCGTGGCACTGCATAGTGCTTACAATCTTTTTTATATTTGGCTCAAATTTACTTGTAGCAACACGTAAAACTGCTTCCAAACTTTCATTTGCAAGGCGGTTTCGATTTTTTGTTTTATTATTATTTAGTATTGAAAAGGTTTGTTCACATATATAGGTAGAACCAAATAAGCTGGCACATTTCAGAGCGTTTATGCGCAACTCTTTGTACGTATTTTTATCAATGCAGCGGTAAAAGTTCAGCAAGTCTCCTTCGTTGAATTTGTTGCGTAAATCTTGGTCGTTTTGAATGTCGATAATTTCTAACTGCATTGACTCTGGCGCATTTTCAACTGAAATCGTGAAAGGATTGCTGAATATGTCCAACAGAGGTTTCACTTTTTTAAACTCCGAAAATCTTTCTTGAAAAGATTGAATCAAAATATCTAGCTTTTCTACATAACTGAAATTAATCGCAGTTTTGTTGAATTTTTCAGCCATTTTCTTATAATTCGGAAAATGATTGTAATTTCCAGAATTCAATTGCGATCTGAAAAGTGTCAGCTTGCATTGAAAGGATGATACGTGAGCGTAGAGCTGGGATATCAGTTGATTTTTGCCTTGAAGCCGTGTGTTCAAGACATTCAAATGATTTGTAATGTCAACTAAAAAAGCCAAATCACACAACCAATCAGGATTTTTAAGTTCCGGGACATCCTTTTGCTTTTCCGCCAGAAATATTCCAATTTCTTCTATTAAATTTAGAAATCGTTCCAGGGTCAATCCACGACTTAGCCACCTTACTTCTGTATAATACAGTAAATCTCCATATTCGCTTTCGATGTCATCAAGGAATTGTTTGAATTGCCTGTGATTGAGTCCTCGTGATTTTATGAAATTTACAGTCGAAACTACCACTTTCATGACATTTTGAAATTCAATTTTTTTAGAACAGAGGGCTTCTTGGTGTATAATGCAGTGAAACTGCATGAGATCTTCAGCGTTTATGTTTTTTTCTTGCAGATGCTTTTTCAGCAAAGTAACTAGCCCAGAATTGACACCAATCATCGAAGGAGCACCGTCAATGGCAACTCCCGATAATTTTGATAAGTCCAAATCAGTTTTTGAACACTCATCCAAAAGTACATTGAGTATATCAACTCCTCTGGTTTGACCTTTCAATGAACACATTCCTAACAACTCTTCTAAGACTTCAAAATCTTGAGTAACACCTCGTATGAATATGAGAAGTTGAGCTGTGGAAGTAATATCAGTGGATTCGTCGAGTGCTAATGAAAAAAATTCAATGATCTTAGTTATTTCATTTAATTGTTCCGCAATATTACCTGACAAAGACATAATACGTCTTTGGATAGTCATACGATTCAGTTGAATTTTCTCAAACTTTTTTGCTGCTTCTGGACACATTTTCTTAGCGGCAATTTCTATGCATTCTTTTACAAAATCCCCATCATTGAAGGGGCGACTGCGCTTTGCTATCATTCGAGAAATTTCATAACTAACTTCTGTAGCTGTTTCTGAATCTTGGATGGGTTTTGTAAACATAGCTTGCTGACCAATAAGCTCCCGTTTTAAAGACAACATTTTTTGCTTTCTTAATTCGCCTGTAAACTTGGTAAAAGTAGGATGCTGCGTTTCATAGTGCCTTTTTACATTATATTCCTTTGCAATCGCAACAGAATTCTTGCAAATTAAACAAACGACTTTATTATGCGACCATACAAAAAAGTATTTCTCAGTCCAAATTTCTTGAAACTGACGATTTTCATCTTTAACCTTACGTTTTTTACTAGGTCCTGGCTTGTCCATGTTGCGTTCTAATCCTGGCTAGGATTAACACAGCACCTAAAAACAATTACAGTACCTACTTAAATTACCCATCCTTTTTTAAATTAGCAAAAATAATTGATTTAAATAGGTAGGGAAACACTTATTAATAACAGAGTTTTACTTACGATTTCACAACACAATTATACACGGCACTTGACGGGAAATCTACGTTGAATGTGGATCAAAATATATGACACCGGCTAGTCGAGTTAAAATCTACACTAGAACTATTGACACTTCACTCAAATTAAAACCGAACTATGGGTCGCTGCGGTTAGCGTGGCTTTTATACCGCGCGTATAGAGTCGAAAACTGTCTGGAGAAATCTCGAAACCGACTGTGGAAGCTTCGTGTATCTACCTACGCGAGCATTCGGGAATTCGTGCACTTAAGAGCGCGCGCGCGAGATTCAAATTACTTTTCCAACATATTTTTTTTTGGTTTTATTCTGGAATAGAATTCAATATTTTTCGAATGTACGAGAGTATTATTTTTGCTGTCGGCGGGCCACCAGTATTCGACCGGCGGGCCGCAAGCGGCCCGCGGGCCGCGGTCTGTGCATCCCTGCTCTAGACCATTGAAAGGGAAGAAATCCATTTTAGGCAAACAAGTTCTTTTTGGAGTCGGTGCCATCACTTTGAAAATCGAGCATCAATTATCACAGCACCGACTACAAAAAGAAAATGTTTGCCCAAAATGGATTCCTTCCCTTTAAATGGTCAAGAGTTTATTTAATACTTTTTAGTGCATTTTGGTTTTAAAGTGGGTTTTATCTTTTTTTAAATGAAATTGAATTAACAAAATCCTGATTTTAAACTATGGGGTACACCCTTTCAATCAAAATAAAGTTTGTTGGTAATCAGATTTTACGTAACAACGGGTTTTCATACCAGTCCCTGAACGAATTTCATAGCTATTTTTTTCATGCCAGACGATAAAAATGAAGGTAATGAGTATATGCCATATTTAATTACTAATTTAAAGATTGATTTAAAATACGTTTCATCTGTTTGGGACGTGGGGCTTTTTCTTTGGCTTCTTTGCCATTGTTTATGCTATATGCGCAGATAACTTTATCCGTCTCCTTAGTATAGGTTTAGATTTAAATTTAGATTTATTTATTTGCATAAGAACACGGTTTAATGTTCGTTACAGAGATCAAAGTGAGCACATACAAGATGGTGGATGACAACTATTTGAAAACACACGACATTATAATATCGCAGTAACGAGTTTGCACCAAAAAGATTCAAATTTCCTGGCGACGATACAAGACTTGTTACCATAGAAGCGTAGATCGTGTTTGACTTCATGCCTTTGTTAGCTGAAATCGATATAGGAATTGGCACAGACACCTATCCTACGTATCCGTATATCAGTTTTTATTTGGAACCGGTTATTTGGAAACGGACCGAGGTTGGCAACAATTACTTCTAGATCGGTATGAGATGGAGTGAAACGTGCTTGGCAAGAGTTGGAGAAAATAAAGTGATGGTTATACGATACCAAAAAGAGATATATGTGAATAATAGATGTAGCAAAAGTAGCTATAACTACAACCTCCTGCTTACCCGCTCAGCAACCCACGTTTGTTCATTACTCATGCGTACTGCCAATCATTTTATACATGCAGTCTGTGGGTTGATTTTACGCAGAGGGCATACAGTGACCTTCGAATACAGTACAATAACGCGTTCCGGGTGTTGATGGGGCTGCCGCGTTTCTGTAGCGCCTCTGCTATGTTTGCAGAGGCTCATGTAGATGGTTTTGCTGCTATAATGCGCAAACGATGCGCTTCACATCTTAGACGCATGCGCGACAGCCCCAACAGTATCCTGCGCGCGTTGGCAGACCGGTGGGACTCGCCTATGCTAGCTCGATGGATACAGCTACACGCTGTCAAGTAGTAGACATCTTGCTGGCGGCGGAGGGTGCTACATCTGTTATACGTGTCTTTGTTGTGTGTCTTTTTGGTGTATTTTGTGTCGTACTGTATATTACTAACTTTAGTTTTAAGGTCAATTTGTAACTAACCCAACTATATGGATCCCGATGTCCGAAAAAAACATTATTTAATTTAATTTAATTACGTGTCCATACAGTTCATTTTTGCACACTTTTTTCGCCGCACAGTGACAGGTCCATTCTTATGATAACCAGGCAATATCTCGAATAATACTTCCTATGTTAGCTTGTAGTAAAAACCATTTGATAAGAAACATTGCTTAGCTCGTTCACCAGTCAGTGGTGTTTTAAGGTGGCAGGATCAGGTTAAATACAGCCTCCTTGAACTGAACACTTTAGAAATCAATGGTAAAGGTGGCAGGATCCGGGTAAATACAGCTTCTTTCACCTGATCTTTGGAAATCAATGATACCCCAGCATGTTACCACCCTGTACCGGCCTATATGTACAGCACTTACGATCATGCGACTGAGACCTATATGTTATGAAATTTTTCGAAACTGCCTCGACTCAGACTTGACTAAAGTAGCCTCAAAAGGAAAGTTTCGAGGATACCTAGAAATCGGTATTCTAAGTATAAAATCGTACGAATATTTTGACTCTTGACTTTGGCGTGGTTTGTAGCATTTGACTACAGATAAGTTTTCCAGAAGGTAATTCGCGAGTTATCACGAGTTTAATCTCTTGGATCACAAGAAAAGTTACGAATATTGTTTATTTTTTTAACATCCATTCATCATCATCATCGTTATCAGCCAAAGGACGTCCACTGCTGCACATAGCCCCCCCCCCCCACGGTTTTTCACAGCGACCGATCACAAGTGGTCTGCATCCAGTTTGATCCTGCGATCTTTATAAGGTCGTTTGTCCATCTTGTCGGTAGACGTCCTACGCTGCGTCTTTGATCGAAGGATCTCCAATCTAGAATTTTGCAGCCCCATCAGTTCTTTGCGCTATGTGCCCTGCCCACTGCCACTTGAGCTTACTGATTCTCAAGGCTATGTCCGTTACCTTAGTTCTTCTACGTATCTCCTCATTTCTGATTCGATCCCGTAGTGAAACACCCAGCATAGCCCTCTCTATCGCTCGTTGTGTGATTTTGAGCTTTTTTATCAGGCCCATAGTTAGAGACCATGTTTGGGATCCGTATGTAAACAACATACACGGTAACACACAGTGGCTGAAGACTTTCGTCTTCAGACACTGAGGTGGTTGAGATGAGAAGACACTCATGCTCAGTTTCCCGAACGCTGCCCAGCCGAGTAACACTCATTAGACGCAAACGAAACGGCCAAACCACATTACTCGTATATTTATAAAGTGTAGAGTTTGAGAAGAATATAAAGTAGGTTTGTTAGTAAAGTCAGAACGTGTAGGGTTAGAAGCTTGGCTCTACATGAGATAACATAACTTTTTGACACTGAAAGCTATACTCCCACGGCTTATACGGGACATTTTAAAAGTACATTATTGTTTTTAGTGGGACAAGTTTTCCATAAGATAGCTCCGCGAGGTACTTCGAGTATTACAGTTATACAGTCATTCCCTAAAACTTTCCTCATCTCGGCTGAGCGAAACTATGAGTCAAGGATGTTTTTGACCTTCAAAAACACCTATCAGATGAGTTAAGGTTGAGGTGAGTATGAGTGGAGTCGAGGTCACGTCTTAAAATACAGGTGTTACTTATGACGATGAAGAATATCTGAAAAATAGAATTCAGGCAGCACACGAAAGCTATCTGTTCGCAAATGTAACTCAATTTTGTAATTACGAGTAGGAAATTTTCCAGATTTGGGAAAACGTGTATTCGTGTGATTTGTCCGAGATGTCATTATAAATCCAATTATTTTAATAACTAACAGTTTCAAAGAAATTATTGGAATTGCTATTTTATTTCTATAATACAATGCGATTAACGATATCTGGGTCAGAGTTTCCGGTCGCTAGCCAATAATGTTTAGATAACTCTTGCCAAGACAGACATATTTTACTACACGACAAAAACGCAAAACGTTGAAAACTCTGCAATGTATAATTTTTATTATTCTGCCTGTTATAAAAAAGAGTTTGATCTGTTTCTTTCAGAATACGAAAAAAAATGACTGAAATTATTGACCTACTTTTGATATTTTACTTCCCTTTATATAATAGCTCTAGTTTTGAACAATGATTAGTTTTCATTCGCATAAACTTCAGAACTGAATCTATTTTTCTAATATCATCACCTTTATCATTTATAATTTTGTATTTATTAAGTTTATGTATTCTATGTATGTATGTATGTTTTTTAGTCTTGTGCTTATATATCTTATTAAATATTTGTGTCATATTAGTATGTATGTTTATGTTAGTGCATTTTACTTCTTCTTTTTTGTACCACTCTCCTAACTTATCTATACTAATATTATAAAGCTGAAGAGTTTGTTTGTTTGTTTGTTTGAACGCGCTAATCTCAGAAACTACTGGCCTGATTTGAAAAAATATTTTTATGTTAGATAGTCCATTTATCGAGGAAGGCTTTAAGCTATATAACATAAAGATACGACTCACAAGACCACAGCAGCAATGAAAAATGTTGCGAAAACGGGAGAAAGATATTCCTTTTGAGAGCTTCCGCTGCGTACGCTGCGGAAACCGCTAAAGTTACACAAAAATCATGTATGACAAGATTGATCAGCATTAAGAGTTCTATAATAAAGTCTGCGACAGCATATGTCTATCTTTTATGGTTGACTTACTACAACCTTTTTTATGTTAATAAATTTGTAAAAAAATAATGCATCATTTTTAGAGGTGTATTATACACACAGGTATTTATTATAATCAAAATAAATACATTCATCATCACGAGCATTTCATTTAGAACAAAGTTGCCCTTTATATCATTTGATTCCAATAAATATCTTAGGAGCTATCACAGTTTTAACATAACTCCGCACCAAAATAATGTTCGCAGCTTAAGTACAACGTGCGCTTGCGCTAATTATATTATAAAGCTGAAGAGATGTTGGTTTGAACGCGCTTATCTCAGGAACTGCTGAACCGATTTGAAAAAATATTTCTGTGTTAGATAGCTTTTTTATTGAGAAAGGCTTTAGGATATAAAACATCACGCTGCGGCGGGAGGGGAGGGAGTAAACTCAAAACGCGCGGACGAAGTCGCGAGGGACCGCTAGTTATTAATATTCCGCCACTGATTAAACGTTCTGCATAACCAGGCGGTTGACTGGTAGAGAATGCCACAAGACATTAAGTCCGTCAATTGTACAACTTGCAGTGCAATAAAGTTTAAATAAATAAAAATAAATGAATAAATTTGATGGTCAACTACAACTAGTCAAAATCATCATCTACAATCCCATCAACATTTACATATCGACGTCATATGCCAAATAAGATATACACCAAAGTACATAAACACACACAAAATACCAGTAGTTAGACATACATTTTTAACCCATTTGTCCCCAATTCCCCATATTCACTAGGTTCCCCCCCTCGTATATGGAAGCGGATGTAGTACCCACTGCAGCGTATAAATCTCATATTGTAACAGGGGTCCAATTCCATGATACGTCCTTGTTTTGTGCCTTAAATCATACTAGCTTGACACTTTTGACACTAAAGACTATTTCTTTTCAATTACAGGTACGTGCCAAATAAACGGTCTGTTTCAGAATGCCTTAATAAGTTCTTGTTAGCTTATCTGCCAAACTTCATGCGAAATGACGTTTTATGTTTGAATTATTCGTTGGTTAGTCTTTAGTCCCACACACAAGGTTCTTTAATAAGCAACTTTAGCAGTTTTGAGAAACTTACTTTGATAGAGCATAAAATACACAACCTGACATTCGGCCATGATCTCACAGGTTGTTGAGAGAATTAACGACTGGATGGCTTTAGTTTTGTCTACAAATAGCTTTTTCGCTCCTTTTTTAAAATCGCCTAAATCTAGCGACCACATCGACCGGCAGCATGTTCCACTCTTCCACAGTATGCATCAGGAAATCCTCATCAAAATCCTCTTAGTTGCATAGTAGGGGACCACACAGGTTATTACTACACGGCATTTCCGCGGGTGTCCCACTTTTTAGGTCACCGTTGAATTTTAATACGCACTGAGGGTTGTCAAAAATAACGCCCACCAGGTACTTAACTAATGAAAGCCGATTGAAATAGTGGCTTGTAGCTATTCGCAGAGATAAATTTACTCCAACTATCTACAACCCTATGCAATTACGATTAATATTGATACTTACATAATATACGGAATTTAAAAAAAAAGTAGCATGCTTCTGGAATAGGCTTACAGATATTTTATTAAGTATAATTTGATGATGTAGAGGAAAAGTCATGGTCATGTATCACATCTTGCATAGTAGCACTGTCCAAAATTCCACACAATCCTATTCTTCATTAGTATTATTATTATAGTATTTCCTATTATTCATATTTTTCTTTAGTGCCAGTTATTTTGGCACCTATGTTTTTAAGATCATTCTTTAGTTCACTAACCTTTTTCGGTCCGTTATCCATTATAAAAGCACATTGAATTCAAAAATACGTAGAATTTACCGAAATTCGGTAGAAATCCATACTATCTGACAGTTGTTTGGACCTGACGCATACGAGGCGCCATCTGGTGGCAGAAAAATTATCGACAACCCTCATTGCATAGTTTTAAAGCGCAGAAATTCATTCAGTAATGTCTCGGCATAATTATTTTACGGTTGCGTTTCGTGGTGAAAATGGCCTATTTTTTAGCTGTTTACCTAAATTGGTGTAAATACCTCATCAAAAATTATTTTACCAAAGAATACAATTCACATACTTTATATAAAAACCTTGTATTAAAGTATACAAATTTAATTACAGTCACGTCAACCTTTTATTTGATGAGTACGCGAGATCTATTAGATTAGAATAAAAATAGTATTTATTCGACACACACATAGGAACACATTACATTACCATTAGAAATACAAAAAAAAAACAAAGCCTCCAAGTGTGCCAAAAAGGCTCGCTTCGCTAAGTATAATTCGTGACAGCAGATTACTTACATGAATGCGACCAAAAATTAGTATGTGAATATAATACGGGTATGGTTTTGGGCTGCGACGCCCAACTCAGGGCTGGTTGTAGTAACATGCGATGCTGATGCCAAAAAAACCCCAAAATCAATTTATAATTGCAATATTAGCGAGCGAATCGAATCTACCAATGGTAGGTCGCTTCTTTGTAGCTTACTAGACGGCGTAGGATTTCGAAGATTCGTATTTAGTTTTTTTTTGTTCTTTTATAAAACTTGGAATATAAATTAATAAAATATTTTTTTTAAGAAAAGCATAACTTATACCATCATCCCTGAGTTGGATGCCACTGACCAATACAACACCATGTATTACTACTAGTCAATTCTAATGACGTAAATTTAATACATTTCTTGTAAACATAACCGGTTCCATAATAGCCTAAGTAAAGATAACACGGAACGAGTATTATCTCAGGTACCGAGCATGTAAATGATTTTCCGATTTTCCTCGTTCGTACGTGACGCGAGCGGTATATTGTAATATTATTCGCAGATATTGTTTATTATGCCGTGCTTCATCCATCTATCTGTCAAATAATGAAGCTGGGATTCTTCCTTTTTTTTAAGGGTTCCGTAGCCGAATGGCAAAAAACGGAACCTTTATAGTTTCGTCAAGTCTGTCTGTCCGTATATCACAGCCACTTTATTCTGTACCTATAAGCATCACAGTGTTAAAATTTGGTAGGAAGGTGTATCCTTTTTACCGCTTTAAGATTCTTATACAAAAAATAAAAAATAATGATATTTAAGGGGGGGCTCCCATACATGAAACTAAAACTGTTTTTTTTTAGTCAAACCTATACGTGTGGGGTCGTGGGGTCTATGGCTAGGTCTTTTAAAAAGACATAGAGGGTTCCTAAACCCTTTTCTTTTAAAGTCTAACATTTAATAGATAGACGCTTCAAAAGTGGTAAAACGGCGTCCCCCACTCCCCTCACTAACTTCTAAACTAAGCGAGTGTAAAATTTGAGCAAACACTTTCAACGAAATTGGTTTGGACGTGATCGAACTAGTAATTTATGGGATATAGCACATTTTTACTAACCGCAAACATAACTATGTTCTTCATATAAACACTATAAAAGCAAAGTTATATTTGCTGTTAACAAAATAATGTGGTATTTTAGCTAAGTGGAAGTTAGTGGATTCCCTCATTAGTTAAAGTTGGCACAGAACCCTCAGTGCGCGAGTTCGACTCGCACTTGGCCGGTTTTTGTTATTGAAGGTAAGAGCGCATCTATCCGGGCGGAATCTTCTGAGCACTTGAAGACTTTTTAGGTTTAGTTTTAATATTTAAAAAAAAATATTAAAAAATCTAGCCCCCGCCCGGTCCCGTCTCGCTCCGGCTCCGGCTCTCGGCTCCGTTTTTCCGTCCAAAACAAAACCAACAAAGTAAAACATATGAGAATCGGTCCACCCGTTCTCGAGTTATGAGTGGTGTAACTGACACGACTTCTATAGAAATAAATAAAGAAGACAGATAGAGTTCCAAGAAATACCAAATCCAGAAATATTATATGGAAACTTTGGAGTTGTTAACTGCCCCACAAAAAAACAAATGTATTTATCCGTCCTCAAACCACCTTAAATTTCCCGCCAGTATTTTCTTAATAATTTACTTCAAAATCAGCAGTTTTAAGTACGTCCTATGTAAATCAGTATGCCTATGAAAAGCCGTGACTGAAGCGTGGCAACGAGCTGTTTTTATTACGTATTAATTTTTGTTAGTTTAGGTATTCTGTTCTAACCTAAGGATGTTTCCATAAGGCTGGTACCATGTATGGTACGAAATAAAAAGTGAAACTGTTTCAGAATATTTTTTATTCCATTTCAAGAAAAAAGTATAATTATGGTCCATCATAGCCTCTTGTAAACTACTCAAAATACTTTCCAGATCATCATCATCATCATCCCTCAAAGTGTTTCATAGGGACCGGTTGCAAGCGGTCTGCATTCAGTGGGATCCAGCGATTGCCAACAAGGCCGGCCATTGTCTATTTCGTCGGTGGACGTTCTACGCTGCCTTTTAGGTTGTAAGGTCTATATATTTTATATTATAAAATAACTACCTTAATTCCTTTTTATGGGACTGATATTGGTAACTAGCCATTACCGTTCTCGTTGACGGTCTAATGCCTGTCTAGCTAGGACATCCGCTAGACATGAGCGTTCAATAGACAGACTAGTTAAATCAACCGTCGACGTGACATCAACGCTTAGACGGTCTATCGTTCTCTGATCATCATCATCATCATCATCATTATCATCCAAAGGACGTCCACTGCTGAACATAGGCCTCCCCCACGGCTTTCCACAGCGACCGATCATTAGCGGTTTGCATCCAGTTTGATCCTGCGATCTTTATAAGGTCGTCTGTCCATCTAGTTGGTGGACGTCCCACGCTGCGTCTTTGGTCGAAGGGTCTCCAATCTAGAACTTTCCTGCCCCACCGACCATCAGTTCTTCGCGCTATGTGCCCTGCCCATTGCCACTTGAGCTTACTGATTCTCAAGGCTATGTCCGTTACCTTAGTTCTTCTACGGATCTCCTCATTTCTGATTCGATCCCGTAGAGAAACACCCAGCATAGCCCTTTCCATCGCTCGTTGTGTGATTTTGAGCTTCATTATAAGGCCCATAGTAAGAGACCATGTTTCGGATCCGTATGTTATCACTGGTAACACACACTGGTTGAAGACTTGCGTCTTCAGACACTCAGTGTCTGAAGACGAAAGTCTTCAACCAGTGTAGATGAGATGAGAAGACACTCTTGCGCAATTTCCCGAACGCTGCCCAGCCGAGTTGGATTCGTCGATTGACCTCTTTCTCGAAATTGGACCTACCCAATTGGATCACTTGTCCCAGGTAGACGTACTCGTCGACAACTTCGAGAGTTGAGTTCCCAATGGATACTGGAGTGGGTACAACAAGGGAACTCGACATAATTTTCGTCTTCTCCATGTTCATTTTAAGACCCACTTGTTGGGAGACTCGGTCAAGGTCTTCGAGCATAGTGCTAAGATCGTCCAGCGTCTTTGCCACAACGACTATATCATCGGCAAATCGGGGTGCGTGATGTATTCGCCATTAACATTGATGCCGATTCCTTCCCATTCCAGAAGTTTGAAGGCGTCTTCCAATGCCGCTGTGAACAGTTTTGGAGATATCACATCTCCCTGTCTCACACCTCTCCGCAGTGGAATCGCCCTCGTGTTCTCTGATCGACTAGTCGAATTCATAGACTGATAAACGAGTAGTCTACAGGTTCATTTCAACGCGCAACTCGATGTCGACTTTTTTTTAACGTAGCCGATTAAATAATACAACACGTTGAGAAAAATTAAAGTAAACTGTAAAGCACAGGCTGTAAGTAGGAAAGTTATAATTACAAACAAGCATTGCTGCGACACTTCATCGTTTGCTGTAGTTGAATACGTCAAAAGTGAACTTTAAGTCTGTCGCGATAGGTACGTTATTATTACAATAAACGCGCGATAATCAAATTGTTGTCATTTATTCTTTGAAAACTGATCTGAAGGATGAAAAAAGTTGATCAGATGTGACAGGTTCTATGGGAAAACACACCTATGTTTTTATATTACCTTATAAGCAAAAGTTTATTAATATACTTTGTATTAAATTAAAAACTTAATTCTGCAAAATAACTGTACAAAAGGGGTTTTAATACTAAAAGCATTCCTTTTATTACCTTGGTAATAGTCGCAATGGATTTGATTCTCAGCAGTAATTTTCTTAAGTTTTATGTATTAGACACAAGTTCCAAATAAAGTTCTATTTTTTTGTGCTGAATGATGCCAAACCTTACTTGGTTCTTTACGCATGACTAACATGTTATGTTTAGTAACTATGACCGTCTTAAAAACTTTTCACTGCTACGAATGAATGCGAGCTACCTTACTGAAACTCACGTTTATTTAAAAAACTTATTAATACCAAGAGTCATTCTCAAGTCTAGCTTAAGATCTGGCTGACTTCATTTATGTTTTCGTTTCTTTAGCTACATGAAAAATATGTAGTATCCCTTAAATTTTAAATAAGCTACATAAAAGACGCTATATAAAAACATAGGTGTGTTTTCCCCTTGGATGAATTAACCACTGGATATGAAACACAAGCGCGAATGTATGAAAACATCATTAGCCAATTTCTGCGGGGCGGGGGGAGCTTGTCGTGTCAATTTTTGATATTTAGTGCATGAAAGTGTCGATATTTTTTTATCGATATGTGTGGAACGAATGAATGAACGAATCTTTTGTTAAAAGACATATTTTTTATTATCAAAACAATAAATTACATTATGGGCATGTAATGCACAAACCATCAAATGAACAATTGAAACATAGAACGTCGTTTTATATGAACGGTCTGACATGTATCACTTAGTTAGTGTGAACTTCCTAAGACATTTTGAAACAACCAGTAAGTACACAATATTGCCTTGCACCATTAAAATCCTCCTATGGGATTTAATCATCCCATTGGATGAGGAGGATATTATTATAAATGTTTATCGACAATTTTCAAGCACAAATAAAATTAAACTGACAAGAGAACGAATGATAAACATACGACAATCCTACCGTATAAAGTATACGTTATCTTGTTGATTTTGTAGTAACTGACCACCACTTCTTTAAATGGCAACTTTACTTTTCTCTTGGAAAATACATTTCATTATTTTCATGAAAAATAACAGATTTTTTGGGATAAAACGTTACTTGCAGATGAAAATAAATATTTATTGTCATGCCGCTATAATTTTTACACAAAAATAAGCCACATTTACCATTTTTTTCCGTCAATGTTTCTCACTGAGCTCTATCACCGTACTGACAAGACGTCACCTGTAAGTGAGGCCAAAAAGCCCGCTTCGTGGCTAAGGGGGCACAAGCGAAATTGCCCGTCATTGCGCGTCCAGTGGTTTATTCGTCCAAGGTTTTCCCATAGAACCTGTCACATCTGATCAACTTTTTTCATCCTTCAGATCAGTTTTGACGGATTAAACAACAAGAAAATTAATTTAGACTCAAGAGCGAAGATGATGTGTTTTTATTTAAAAGTTATCTTTGTAATTATGAATGCTCCAGTAACATATTATGAAAAGTAAAAAAATGATTTTCCAATTATTATGGTGGACCAGAAATATGTATCAAAAGTACGACACATTTCCAACAAATTGATATTACAAAAAGCCTTATAAAATTAAAAGTAGGCTAAGTTTTCAGAACTTCGTTATCACAAAACCGTTTTTCCCCTCGACCAATGGTGGACCAGAAATATGTATCAAAAGTACGACACATTTCCAACAAATTGATATTACAAAAAGCCTTATAAAATTAAAAGTAGGCTAAGTTTTCAGAACTTCGTTATCAAAAACCGTTTTTCCCTCGTCCACTCTCGTAAATTGTGTTATTTCGCAGTTACTAATGTAATTATTTCTTATCAAACCGCGGAACAGGCCTAAACTGCCACGCGGTAGTTTGGCACACCCCATCACGTGGTGACCCTATTCGGTTCTAAAGAAACCTGCAGTTGTAAATAGGGTAACGCCATGGCAATTTGTCGGACATGCCAGATTTATACTGCAGTGAATAAACTTATACAGGGCCAAGTGGGTATAGTATACATGCTGTTCAGTGGTCACATGTATAAATTCCATTTTCGTTCGCTTGTCCAATATTGTTAACAATCTTGACACTCCTTTTTAACCGACTTCAAAAAAGGAGGAGGTTATCAATTCGACTGTATGTTTATTTGTTTTTTTATCTTTTTGTTACCTCATATCTCAGTCATTTGTCGACCAATTCGAAAAAATTCGCCTACCTAGAGGTTACACTTTCTAGTTGGTCCCGTTGTTGCCAAGTCAGGATCTGATGATGGGATCTCGGTGGATTCGAGGGAAAACGTCAAATTTAAAGAGACGTTTAGTGTTTTCGTACTGAAATCTTAACGAAGACTTGTTGTTGCGTCTGATAATCAAAATTGTCTGGAGCTGTGCTGATGGTGGAACTCTTAAACGGAGCGGAGTCGGTGTCATCGATTAGGCCATTTCAAGCATCATCAATCAGGCCCACCGACCCCAAAAAGATGTTCGCCTAAAAAAGAGTCCTTTCTTTTAAAGAGTGAAAAGTTTATTTGAGACTTTTTTTGTGCATTTTGGTTATGAAGTCAGTTTAAAAAAAAGATTTTCTTTATCGAATTGATTATTTTAAAATTCTATAAACAGAAAAGCTACACCGGTAATGCAACGTTGAACACTGTAATTTTTTAAGGGCCGATTTTTCAATGGTCAGTAAAACTTATTAGCCTGATAGATAAATTATAAATCGACAGATTTAGAAAAATAGAGTTTCGTCACCTAATCGACAGCCATGATGGCTGTCAATTAATTAGGTGACGTTTCCAAATTAGCCATATTGTATTATGTTCGACGAATATTTATTATCTGACTATTGAAAAATCTACCCTAAATCAAATATTAAATTAATTATTTTAACTGATGTGGTAATAAAAAGATTGAATATTGAACTAAAAACGGACTATACCTATCTAGTGAAAACGGCGAGGTAGTGACGGAAAATAGTCCCCAACTAGTATTGTGCGACAAGGATCTTATGGCCGGATGATGACAGGGGGGCGCTAGCATTCAATCAAGATAGCCAATGGAAAAATCTCCCTTGATTTAAGGACTTTAGGAAGCTGTTTAACGAATATTTCTACCCAACCATGGCAAAGTCAAAGAGAACGGTACTTATTTACAGCAGTATGCATGTATGTTTGTATCATGTATGTTCCACTGATTTTAAAGGCAAAACAATTGTATAAAAAAACCATTGAAAATTATAAGTTTATTTAAGGAGTTTAGCTCTATTGTATTTGAATAGAATCATTTAAGGGGCCCCCCGAATTTTTAATGCGCACACTAGCGCCACTTTAGTAGAAAAATCATAACTCGTTAAATAAAATACCAATCGAAAATCTGATTGATGCTATTGTAGCTCTGGTTATGTGGTTTTGATACAATGTTTAAGTTCAATAAAACAGAGTAATCTGCAGTTACAGTAAGAAAAATTGACAAAAATGGCCATATTTAGCAGTTTTTCTAACTCTACCTACAGAAAACTACTTTTGAAACAATTTAAACTAACTAAATAAACTATAGAACCTGTACTACAATCGTGTCTACCAGATTTTTGATTGTTTTTTAAGGAGTAATAATTATTTTAAATAGAGTGGCGATAGTGTGCGCGTCAAAAATTCGGAGAGCCCCTTTAGTAGTTTACAAAGATTATGGGCGACATTAAAACATAAGGAAAAATTGAAAAATAGCCTTTTAGATTGGAGAGATTTGTCTGCACTAGACCTGCAAACACATTTTTGAAGTTGATAGCGTTAGTTTTGATTTTCGCCGTCGGCCAAAGATCAATGTCGCACTGTAATATACGATTTATTCTGATTCCTACGAAACATCTGATTAATACATATACATAAAAAACAAAGACTGTGATAAAACGCGAATTATCCTGATTTTGTTTTGGTTTTTATTAAACAACAGTAGGCTAAATAAAAATAATAAGAAAAAACCTAGTAATTGTTTAGTATGTTCCGTCTAAAACACACTAACATCCAATTTGTAGGATATACAGATGAATTGCGCTATGTAAGTCTCAGGTGTGTCATGCGTGGGCTCGGTAAAGACGCTTGCAGCCTGTTTCACAATGTCCTCATAAGTTCTGGTTATCTGTCATACGAAATGACGTTCCCTATTTAAATTATTGGTTAGTGTTTTTTTTCCGATGGTAAAATCAGGCCCATGTTGAGATCTTGTAAATTAAAGTCACGAGCATTTTAAGACTATGTAAACTACGTAAAGGTCGCGCCGAACAAAATCTGCACGTTGGTAGTTGGCTGCAATCTACTGGTACCTTACGATATTGCCTTCTAAAGAGGGAGATAGTAAAAAACCGGCCAAGTGCGAGTCGGACTCGCGCACTGAGGGTTCCGTGTCAACTTTAAGTGAATTATGGACTCTACTAACTTCCACTTGGTAAAATACCACAATATTTTGTTGACGGCAAATATAACTTTGTTTTTCATAGTGTTTGTATGAAGAACACATTATATATTTTTTTAAATTAACACTCGCTTAGTTTAGAATTTAGATGGGGGGGGGGGGGGGGGACGCCTATTTTACCACATTGGAAGCGTCTAGCTATGAAACGTTAGACTTTAAAAGAAAATGGTTTTAGAAACGTCTATGTCATTTTAAAAGACCTATCCATAGACATCCCACACGCATAGGTCTGAGAAAAAAAAAGGTTTTAGTTTCATGTATGTGAGCTGTCCTTAAATATCAAAATTTTTAATTTTTATATAAGAATCGTAAAGCGGTTAACAGGATACATCTTCCTACGAAATTTCAACAGAGTGATGCATATAGTTACAGAATAAAGTGGCTGTGACATACGGATGGACAGGCAGACAGACAGACAGACTTGACGAAGCTATAAGGGGTTCCGTTTTTTGCCATTCGGTTACGGAACCCTTAAAAGGAGAAATAGCGATGATAAATAAATAAAAAGGGACTCACGCTTGCTGTCGAGCCGCGACTCGGTGGCGGCGTGTTTCAGCCCACCCTGATTCATCTCACTGGTGCTGCACGTCAGTAACCATTTCAGCTCGGCTGCAACAAACAGACAAACATTTCATGATACATATGTAACTACTGTTGGCATAACCGTAAACAAATAAGTAGGAAGACCAAAAATTTCCAGGTATGGAAGGCGTAAGTTAAACAATCGCCATAATTCCAAATTCTACCAGGCTATATAAAGTCAAATCGTTTTAAGTTATAATATTTTAATTATGTCTTTTTACACATCATACAAACAGAACATTTTATTTGTTTTTTAGATAATCGCGATTTTTATTTTTATTGTCTCTAACAAACAAAATATCATTGTCGTATTCGATCCGTATCAGTCATCGGATTCGCCTCCCTCATTTCAATGCCCAATCCTTTTTTTTGTCTAATATACTTTCTATTAAAAAAAACCTTTATCTCTAATTTTCACAAAAACTAGCGTAAAGAAACAAACAGGAGTTTTCAACAAAAATGATTGCTGACTTCTAATAGGAAACTATTGACCGATGAATTTTAAATTAAGTCATTATATTTTTATAATGAAAGGACACTCAAAGAGGTATAGTTTTCTAAATAGTCAGGTAATTTTATTCTTGGTTTAAACTTGGTTCTATATTTTTTTTAATATCCCCTATATTATAAGGTTTATGTGGTGATGAATTGTATGCCGAATTGACACCATCCTATTTTTTTATCTTTTATGATGATTGATGGAATTGGCTGACGATTTAATGACCTTGAAATCGTGTATTCTACAAAATAAATGTTATTATATGTCAGTAAAGGGTAGCTTTAAAAGGACCTGCTTCCGTCAAACTATTTGTCTTTAGAACCTTTATTTCGCATTAGGACATCGGTATAACGAACAAGTGTTTTGAAATTTGTTTTTAATCTCAAAAAGGATAATTTCCTCTGAACAATGTCATTAGTAATAGTCCCCTTAGCCGATTTAGACTGCGGTGCCCAGTCACGAAGACTAACCGACTGCGTGGGATATTAAGTGCACAAATGTGTGCGCAAACACACCCGTGTTTGCGCAAACTCTTCCTATTCCTTTAATTTATTTGTTAATTCTTTATTGAACAGACCAAAAAGTAGAAGTGGCAGACTAAATGCTTAAATCCTTTCACTATCATAGCCCGATGGGACAGCAATCAGACAGAGGACCGGCTTTACGTGCCATCCGAGGCACGGAGATAAAACACTGCCTTCTTCAAAACTCCGGGCTACCCTGAGAGAAGGTACATATTTTTGGCCCGACCCGGAGATCGAACCCGCTACCTCTGGCGCTGTCGTCGCTTAAAAGTGCGACCCTCTAACCGCTGCGCCACCACCGCTAGTTAACATCATAAAATAGTGGTGTATTCAAAAACATAAATAATATATATAATATAAAACACCGCAGCTTAGCAATGCTATTATGTAATGTCAGCCTAACAGCTGTATTGATTGGAACCTCAAATATTTGTTTAATCGATTTCATACGGTGTTAACTATACGATAAATGTTCGTAACACATTTTCCTAATCTTCTTATAGAGTTTAATGTTAATTATAATAGCGCAAATGGTCCCATTACATGTAATGATATAGAATAATATTTCGTTTAGGGAATCGAGGAGTTAGTGCAAGTACATATCATAGTATTTAGGATAATTTGTAAAAAAAATACAGGATTGGAGTTATCTTAGGATGTTAAATCTTAGTTGGAAAAGCTCACTTAATATCAATATTCCTTACTTATTTGTTAAGCATGTTTCATTAACTTCAAGGAGTGTTATTAAAGATTCTGATAAATCATAAAAACAATTCAAAACTAAAGTAAATAAATAATATCTAAACAACCGCAATCTATAATAAGAATGGTCACAAAAATTACAGTAGTTAACTAAAATTACTTATCATTAACTCAGAGTAGGTAATGTTGTTATAAATAAATTGCGACGAACATTATACTCATTTGTACTGGTTTGTAATTTTTTAAATGAAACTTATTAGTAATCCAAATCTTCTTCTGTTCAAAATTTTATAACTACTTTAATAACAGATTTTAGAAAACGGGTTTCCTTTTCAAACTACAATTTAAAGTTCGAATCAAATGAGATATTGTATTCATAATTTATATTGGGTGTAATTGCCAATGATCAAGTTTTTTAAAACGATATAATTAATGTTTTGAATGCCAAGAAATTCAAGCCCGGCACCAAAGGACGAGAGAAGAGGAGACATTCATGAATCATCATCATCAGCCACAGGCGTCCACTGCTGAACATAGGCCTCCCACACAGTTTTCTACAGCGACCGATATCTCAAGCGGTCTGCATCCAGTTTGATCCTGTGATCTTCACAAAGTCGTCTGTCCATCTTGTCGATAGCCGTCCTATGCTACATTTGTGAATATCTACTCATAATTATTTTATTTATCAAAGCAATAAAGTGCATCTTTGACATATTTTAAGTCTTACTCTACCCTTTTTACAGACTTAAAAAAAGGAGGTTGTCAATTCAGGTGTATGTATTTGATAATGTTTTTAAGTATGTTAGTATAAAAAGGCTTCCAAACAAGTGTGCAAAATTTAGTAAGTGTATGTTGTATTTGAATGTCAGTCCAAGGATTTCTCCAAAACAAGAAGTCATAGCGAGATGATTCTTGTTTAGTTCGATAAGATCGAGTAGATTTTGAGATATGGGTAAATAACTAAAATATTATGAAAATTAGGCCGCTTTCAATAAAACTGACGGAAAAACTTAAAATGACGCATTTAATAACCCTACTCTTAAGAGAAACAAATTTCATTTAGAGTCATTGCATGATGCCACACTGTCTACACCATTACTCTTAAAACATCATGCACTGACTCCAAATGAATTTGTCTCTCTTAAGTAGAGGACAAAAGCGTTATTTTATGCTTTGTAGTCAATTATTAGGGTTCTGTAGCCGAATGGCAAAAAACAGAACCCTTATAGTTTCGTCAATCTGTCAGACAGATAGACAGACAGACTTTATTCTGAAACTACTAGCATTACATACATGAAACTTGGTAGGTAGGTATATCCTGCCAAACGCTTTACGACAATTCCCATACAAAAAATAAAAATTTCTGCTCTCATACATACAACTTAACAAAACAATTTTTTTTGCTCAAACCTATACATGTGGGGTTTCTATGGATAGCTCTCTTAAAATGGCATCGAGGTTCCTAGAACCATTTTATCTAAAAGTCAAACGTTTGTAAGATAGACGCTTCTAAAGTCGTGAAATGGGCGTCCCCCCTTCTAATTTTTGAACTAAGGTAATGAAAATTTAAAAAAAAAAATGGTTTGAACAAGATCGAACAAGTTCCTTTTCAGCACATTTGCAATAACAGCAAGTATAACTAAACTTTGCCCTTCATATAAATACTTTGAATCATAATTTGCTATCAACAAAATATCGTGGTATTTTGGCTAAGTGGAAGTAAGTGGACTTCTTATTTAGTTAAATTTGGCACGGAACCCTCAGTGCGCGATTTCGACTCGTATTTAGCTGGCTTTCATCAAAAGTAAACAAAGAATAATACGCACCCAAATTAGGCAAGGACAGAGGACTTTTTAACCTCATCTTTTCTAAGCAAACCACACTATTATAGGCACAACATCACATAACAAACATTATAAAAACATAACCGTA
This sequence comes from Pyrausta purpuralis, assembly GCA_963924145.1. Classification (NCBI taxonomy): domain Eukaryota; kingdom Metazoa; phylum Arthropoda; class Insecta; order Lepidoptera; family Crambidae; genus Pyrausta; species Pyrausta purpuralis. The sequence goes on from OZ001666.1 coordinate 10,507,285, forward strand.
CATCTATTTACAACGTGTGTAATAAAATAAGAACAAGTTTACACTGATTATTCTGAACATAGTCAGGTATCAATACTATCGTAGAATGTGATAAGCTTTATCATGTAAAGCATAAATCGGGGGTTATCAGACGATTTCACTTATACTTAGTGTTGTTTTTTATCGTTTAGTAAATAAACTGTAGTTATCACTACATGTTGAGTAAGTCCTCCGGCGTCCATCTGTGAGATCGCGAGATACTGCCGCATTTTCATAGTGTATGTATGTAGCAAATAGATAGTTTCTATTTTTCAACGAACAACATTGCGGTAAGAACTGAGGGTCATTGGGACAGAAAAGTTCTGGAGTGGTGACCCTTTGGTCGAAGGCAAAAATAGGACGTCCACCAATAGATGGATAGACGACCATGCAAAGATCACAGGATAGCACTGGATGCAGACCGCTTGCAATCGCTCGCTATGGAAAATAGAGGCCTATGTTCAGCAGTTAATGGTATTCGAGCCAATGATGATGAAGAAGTTATATTTTCATTGAGCGATATTCAAACCCAGTCTACCAGTTCACGATAAAGTCGAAAACTGGATTTTCTTGCGGTTTTCACCATTTACGACAAAGGTATTTTACGGGATGTTAGGTACATACTCGTAGTGTTTCAAATTAAAATAGTTTTTAATGGGGGTCATCAGCTATCATTTACTGCCTTTAATCTTTTAGATCTGTGTTTTTTTTCATATTTTCATGAAAATTATCCGAAATTTGGCATTCAAATCATATTTTTTTAACTATGATCGTTTTTCTGTATGTTATTTTTGTATGTTATTGTGCATTATTTAGCGGTTTAATGATATCGATATTACATACACAATCGACTGCGTTCGCGCGTTTTCAGTTTGCTCCCTCCCGTCCCGAAGCAGCGTAATATTTTATAGCCTAAAGCCTTCCATGATAAATATGTATCCAACACAATTAAATATTTTTTCAGATCGTTTAAGTTGTTCCTGAGATTAGCGCGTTCAAATAAACAAACTGTGAACCTTCGCAATATTAGTATAGATGAAAATATTTATAATGCCTCTGCGAAGCTAGGACATGTCATGTTAATAAATCATTAGGATGATTAATAGGCGTTTTTGACAACTTTACGAGTTGAAGTTTAATGTAACGACCGGAAAGCAGAAATCACTGATAAACCAATACCTAGAACATAATCTAATAACTTGATAAGACTCGATTGTCCAAAATATCAATTGGATTTAAAAAGTTTAGTATCTTCTTTAAAGTTTCATATTCAATCTTTCAAATATTTAAGTAGAAGCCTTCAATATATAAGAAGTTCAAGGGTCTTACTTTCAGTCGATTAAAGTTTTTTTTATATAAATAAGGTATAAAGGAAGGTTTTAGAAAATTGAGTCACTCAAAATACAGCGTCTGGTCAGTTATAGGAGCAAAAATTTTAATCAATGATTCTACAGAGTATAGTTTCCTTGACCTGGTGCTCTAAAATCCTTTTAATCAGATATATGGTAATTCAAAGTTATAGTTCATAATCAATGTAAATCCATGTTTTCTTCCAAGAACCAGGATTAGAAATCTAACAAATCAGTTCAAACTAGAGGTTTTGTAGCGTCTTACTCACCATTCACCTATAGGCGTATTCAAGGTAACTGCTAACTTAGTGATGACATCATGCCCAGTTAAAGACATCATTTAGATTAACTGCGTTGTAGGCTAGTGTTGAAAATAGTTATCTTTATGATTTCATAAACTACTTTGTGGCAACTTTAGATTTTTGTGGATAGTAATGTTCAAAAATACCGAAAGGTCCAACAATCCAACTATCCGAAAAACTGTAAGGTATCCCCCTCTTTTAACGGACTTAAAAAAGGAGATAATCAATTTGACTTGTACGTATGTGATATCGTAAGAATTGGATAAAATTTTAGTATGTTGATCGACTAAGGATTCAACACACGTGTAACACGTGTGCAAAATTTCGTAAGTGTATGTATGTCTGTCCAAGGATATCTCCAAAACGAGAAGTCATAGAGATGATTCTTTTTTAGTTCAATTTAGGGTACAGTATAGTTTTCATCAAATTCGGTCTAGTAGTTTCCAAGATATGAGTATAACTAAAATTGACGAAAAAAAAATAACCAGCGCATTTTTTTTATCAGACCAAGACTGAAATATATCCTTTCCTTTGGACATTCCCACACATCGCCATCTAGTCCCAAAGTAAGCTACTCAAAGCTTGTGTTATGGGTGCCAGACAACGGATATAATACTAAAATACTTTTTGTTTGTAAACAGAATCACCACCGAGAAGGAATGCAGTTGATTTTGTTAAACCCTGTATGTAAGTCTCTAGCGGCAAGATAGATTGGCCACCTTAAAAGTACGCAGGATCGCACTGACGAGGCTCATGTTCAGCATTGAACGTTCTGCGGCATGATTATTAGAAACACTAGCACCTTCATGTTTATCTACCGTCATTCCATTTTTGATACTCTTGAGATTTATTTAGACTAACTATATAGTGTTTTCTAATGAGATTTAGTTAATGAAAAGATAGTGAGGTGCTCACTAAATACACTATGCTGACTCAATGCAAATCCATATTAACAATAATCTTGGCAAAATCACGTGCACATTAATTAATAATGTTAATCAGACATTTTAATCGAGTTGACCAATATGCGTACTTCGTTAAGCTATCGCATATGCAACTGATTTGAAAATACGCCTTATCAATAATAGAAACAACATTCGGACAAATAAATATGATTTTCAAACAATAAGGTCCAACTGAATGGTCCCGAATTAAATTAACTGTAGGTTAAATCATTAAAACATTGCTAATCCAGTAGGTATAAAACACACGCCTATGCTATGACCTAGCAAAGTGGCAGCGGTACTTATAAACAAAAATAGGAGTCGGTGCTCTGGTAGTTGATGCTTGATGGTCAAAGTAATGGCACCTGCTCCAAAAAGATTTTTTTGCCTAAAATGAATTCCTTTCCTTTCAATGGTCAAGAGTTTATTTAAGAATTTTAAGTGCATTTTGGTTTTGAAGTCGGTTTTTACTTTGGGAAGTTGCACCTTAAAACTCTATTCTTTAAGGAGCTACAATCTACCTATCATAAGTTCCGTCATTATAATTACTGAACTCCTAAGCTTTAAGGAGTTCTACCATCAGCTCAGCCCCACAAAATGTTGACTATCAGACGTAACACGTCAACATTAAGATAAGTAAAAAATCACTATATGTGCCTGCAAAATTTGTGTTTCTCTCGATTACACCAAGATCAATGGGCAACAATGGACTAACTAGAAGGTACACCCTCTAGGTAGACAAAAAAAATCGAATCGGTCGACAAAGACTGAGATGTGAGGTAACATAGATACAAAAAAAGAAAAAAAATACAGTCAAATTGATGACCTCCTCCTTTTTTGAAGTCGGTTAATAACTACCTCTATCATTATTATTTATCAGCCGCAGGACGTTAACCGCTGAGAATAGGTCTCCCCATAGTTTTTTAGAGGGACCGGTTGCAAGCGGTTTGCATCCAGTGAGATCCGTTCTTCGCAAGGTACCTAGTCTGTCCATATGTCGGTGGTCGAGTTACGATGCGGTCTGCATCCAATCTGATCCTGCGATCTTTACAAGGTCGTCAGTCTATCTTGTCGGTGGACGAGTTACGATGCGGTCTGCATCCAATCTGATCCTGCGATCTTTAAAAGGTCGTCAGTCTATCTTGTCGGTGGACGAGTTACGATGTGGTCTGCATCCAATCTGATCCTGCGATCTTTACAAGGTCGTCAGTCTATCTTGTCGGTGGACGAGTTACGATGCGGTCTGCATCCAATCTGATCCTGCGATCTTTACGAGGTCGTCTGTCCATCTTGTCGGTGGACGAGTTACGATGCGATCTGCATCCACTCTGACCCTGCAATCTTTACAAGGTCGTCTGACCATGTTGTCGATGGACAAGCTAAGATGAGCTAACAAAATTTGCGTAAAGGTATAGAAATAAAGGCGTCTATTTTTAGCGAGGCGTACAATTACGAGGCATATGCTGTAACAGAGGTAATTATGTAAGTGATCCGCCCTGCTTGTTTCGGTTCTGATGTTGTATGCAATTTCTTTATTTGGTCTACTAATTTGTTGAGGTAATTTGATGAAGTTTATAATATAACTGTGCAGGAAACAGGATGAAACACAATCGCATTTCCAAAAAATATTATGTCGAAGTAATGGTACAAAACTCACAAGTTTTACGTACCCACAAAAGTACCAAAATCGCTCTGGTGTTTATAAGGAGGAATACTACCTTCCTACCTATATTATGATAAACGACATGTAATAAAAGATGATTGTAGGGAACCTTTGAATATCTTACTTTGCCTAAACGAGAGTTTCCTTAAACATACTTCAATTTTATTGGTAGTAATAGAAACTTTTTATGGGTAGGTAGGTACGTAATTGTATCCTTTAAAGATGGACACTACCTACATTTTCCTCAAGTCATGATGTTTGTTTCTTTCTGATCTTTCACTAATAGAAAAACATGCTCTATCATAATGACAACGCTTGGTATTTAATTATCGGCTTCTTTTATTGAGATACTCTGTACCACCGAGAAGCAGCTCGATAAAACGCATGTATGTTCGAACATGATAAACAATTTGTCAAATGGAATGGGCGCATGATCTCTAAGAGTTTAACTGAGAAAGCTAGTGGCCAAGTGTGAAGAGTATGGGGGGGCTTAATTTATAATGTAAATAAAAATCAACTCATGGTCTTTGAGGCCAGGGGTAAAGGCCATGATATACTGCCAACTGTCTTCCTAAATAATTCTGAAACTAGGAAGAGTCCACCGATTCAAATATCTTGGTCACATTTGACTCCTGACCTCAAATACGATAGGAATATTGCAAGGGAACGGAGAGCATTGGCGGTGAGAGCGAACATGCTGGCCCACAGGTTTGCGCGGTGTACATGGGATGTGAATAACACCCTTTTTAGAGTATACACTTCCTTCTACACCTGCCTGCCTGTGGGTAAGATATACTCAAAAACTTTCCAATGTTCGACATGTATACAGTTCAATAATATTTGACAACAACAACATTTGACAACATCACATACATTGCTCCGATTCCAAGCTAAGTAGCTAAAGCACTTGTGTTATGGAAAATCGGAAACAACGGTGGTATTACAACACCCAGACCCGAGACAATATAGAAAAGATCGTTTTCTACATTGACCCGACCGAGAATCGAACCCGGAACCTCACGAGATGGCGACGCTTGAAACTAGCGTGCTAGCCACTCGACTACGGAGGTCGTCAATAATGGCTTCAGGGTGCTGTCGAGACTGCATCGCTTCTGCACAGGTCAACTGCTTTTATGCCACAATGCGGAAAAAAGCGTTTCGCTAGTGCGCAGTGTCAGGGGCAGTGGTTACGGCACCCTGGCCATGGTTGCGAGCCGACTGGATTGTGTGTACGTAAATCGTTGCTGTGCCACTGCTTATGAAGTGAAGCAGCGGTAATTCTCGTATAGCAGCTATCACAAGTCGCATATATATATAAGAAATATCTTACTGACCAACATTAGTAATTTCAGTTTAATTATTTTAACTAACAAATTAAGTTCTGGTCACTTGAATAAAGAATTATATTTATTTAAGCTAGACATAGGCCTGCGGTGAGATGCTCGTAGCGCAGTGGTAGCAGCGCTTTGGTATCGAAACCGAAGTAAAGCAACCTGCAGCGCGGTCGTGTTTGGATGGGTGACTATTCCGACCATATAAGTGACGTATATCACGAGCATCTCCGTGCTTCGGAAGGCACGTTAAGTCGTTGGTTCCGGCTAATATCGGTTGATATTAGTCGTTAAGCCTAGTCAGAGGCCTTATGGACGGCTAGATAACATCTGACAGCAGGGTTAGTCGCTTGCCTTGCAAACACCCCTCCACCAACCCGTACTGAGCCCGCGTGGTGTATGGCTCGAACTACCTTATAGTAGAGGTAAGGCCTTTGCCCAGCAGTGGGACATTACAGGCTAACTTTACTTTACTTATAGGCCTGCGGCCTTACTATGTTACACTAGTGTATTTTCAGAGCATGTTTCACAATGTCCAAGTAAGCTCTGGTTGGTGTTATCTGCCACATACTTTTAACGAAATGACATCCTTGTATAAAGAAACAGTGTAAAATACTACATTATTGTTTCTCGATCTGTCCAGCTGTTACAGAGATTACCTTGACAATAATTGAAAAGGCTGTACTTAATGTATTGCAAAGTTTTTGCAATTTTCAGCTTTATTACAAGACAAAATAACACATGATTGGACTAAAACATCTTATCAGGCGTAATTATAATAGCCATGTTTAAACATATAAAATTGTAAAGGAAATAAATGGCTGTACTTGCGAAGCTGGACCTTTTTAGATCATACTTCATATTTAACATTTGTTGTTTTAAAACTCTGATTTAAAATACGATAAGTTAATTCTAAAGGTAAAATGCGAAAGGTTAATACATGCAGACACTTTCAAATATACACCTCAGTTATAAATTTAAGTAATTATTGAAAAAACTGGTTTTCTTTGCTGTAAGTGATATTTTAAAGGTTTTGTTTTTGATTGGATTATGTAAGAAATGAGCAATATTTATACACCTACCTTCAATTTCCTTATCAATTTTCTTGCATACATAGTCAGAATTTCATTTGTTCAATTGTATCTTTTTCCCATGACTGTAAGGTTAATATTCCACTAATATTCATAATGTATGCAAATAAAACGAAGTTACACATGTTAGAATAATGTTACAAACAGAAAGACATGTGACACAAGTCAACAATGAACTATATACAAATAAGAGGTAAAAATTTAAATACACTTTACTAATTGTATAAAGTTACCAGTAATTATTTATGTATGGACACAGTATGTCAAGGTTAACAATGCGGTATCTAATGCGATTGTAATAAGGATTAGTTTTCTTCAACAAAAGTGTGACCTGATGTGCTGGTACGTGAAAAACATGATTCCGCATACTTAATTTGTGTTTGGGAGGTAAACCACATAATTTTGTATGATCTATTGTGTGACAATAATGATAATGATTTGTGTTTTGATTTAAAGTCTGCTCATTTGAATTCCAAAAAAAGAATTTATCTTAAATCTTAGGCAAAATTTTACCAAAGTCTTATCTGACTGAAACAGTATAAAACTACCAATTTTAAAACTACATTTATGTAAATGATTGCTGACAAATAGGTACTTGATGTTTTCAAACTAGGCGTTTTGTATTTTATTCAACAAATATTCCTTAATGACTTTGAAAAAATAGGGTCTCAAAGATTTAGCTTCATAACTATAATAGTTTAGTAAATTGTCTGTGTTTTTGCAAAAGTCTTAAAGACTTATAAATCAATTTCAGTATGTAGCATAAAATAATATATACATAATATTAGCACTTTTGAGACTTTCGGAAGCAATTTATTGAAAACAATTCAAATATGGTTAAAATACTTGTAGATTACAAGTTTAAGAAACTAACGTAAACATATCAAAACTATTATACTGAAATTAAAATGGAAAGCAACAAATTGCAAAACTATACTGAAATAAGCAACAAATCGAAATGTGAAGTGAAATTCAGTTTATGGGCAATAATTGTTTGTGTCAAGGTAAACTGCAGATAAAGCCGTCAAAGATAATTACTTTATTCAATACATATCCATTTAGAGATATACTGTGTGTATGGTGACACAATACAATACTTGTAATGCATATGAAAAGCTAACTAAATAAAATGCTTGTCACATAGTGCTTAAATAAATTAAGACTGTAAGGCTAAGGAGGAAGTTATAAAAAACTACAAGTAACCACTAATCAATTGTGATGATGTCATTCAAAAACACATGTTCTGAGCTATCCAACATGTAAATTACTCTGTGGAACTATTAGAATTAGAAAAATACACACATTACAAATTATTTAGGTTACACAAAAATGAAACCTAAATCCAATAAATAGAGATCAAAATTCTAACACACATCTAATTCATTTATTTCAGTCTCAAGCATTACATTTATCCATGTATCAAAATATTTTCAATGCCAACTTGCCAAGGAAAAAATAGACGATATGGCTTCACATACTTATACCAAGCAGGTAGCATAGCCTTCAATGGTAAAACTGGTTTTCTTACACTGAATTATGTTACAAGACAATTGCAATATCAATGTGTTGCAATTTTGCCGATAAACATTGCAATATCGGACGAAAAATGGGTGTACTCAAGACTCGAAAGATCTATGAACTCCAACCAAGGAAATGCACCAAAATAATCATCCGACTTCTAAGAAGCAAAATATTTATGTTTAATAACAAATAATACTGTATACTTACGTAAGAAACTCTAAATAACAGATGGATCACAAACATCACAGACAAAATTGATTTTGATTATTGCACTGCCGAATTTGCTAATCGCGAAACAGCCACACACCGGATTTGCACTTATAATTTTTCACGACTACAATGGAGTTTTGCGTGTTAGAAACGTATTATGCTATTCATTTTACTAACAATTGATAAAATTTGGAAAGAAACCCGCGAGAACGAAACACCATTTTGAAAGATTGAAGAAAAAATTGTCAAGGATTTTCCCCTTCCTTCCTGTCTGTCAGGCAGGTTTGCGTCATTGCGACAATTTGACTTTTGTTTTTTTAAACAACTGCGGTCACGAACTATGAAGAGTTAAATATTGATGATTTTTAAAAAAAATATGAATAATTTTAATGGTTATTTTTATTTGAACGATACTGAGAAAATAGTCTGCTTCATATAATTAAAGTCTTTATTACGCGATGAGTAAAGAATAGACGTACTCTTACTAATCTGCGATAAAAAATGAGCAATTTAGTTCTTTAAATTTCCGATAGATGGCTCTGACTGTAGTATTCTAAAACTACGGAGTTGGAACTTTCTTTTTTAGAACAATAATTTCTTAAATAATTTCATTTTATTTTGTAACAATAAGAAAGCCTTTTGCATGCATAAAGAGCAAACGTTTCTCCAACATTTGTTATAACAACAAACTGAAGAAAATGAAACAACTTCTCACTTATTCAACTAGTTACTTTATTCTTTACGTATAAATTACCTCATCACCATCGTTCACATCAGATATTCTTCTCCACGAAGCATAGTCTGATTTTAACCCATCTCGTCCCAAATAAAAAGGAAAACCTTTGCTCGTGGACAGGTAGAAAATTCCATGGGCGCTGGTATTCACTCTTAGGCCCATTACATTTGTTTCCAACGGGCTTCTATCATAGCATTCTGCATCTCTCGCCTGTTGTATACTATCACACTTGATAGCTATGAACTTTTTAGGGTTCTTCAAAGCGGATACCCATAGTGGTAGCACCCTAAAATGGCTGCAAGTAGATACGCAAGGGTACATTAATAATTCTGATGGTTGGTACTCTCCGCCGTTAACGTAGAAATCTACATGCCCCATCCTGGTTGCCATGCCATAGCCATCGATGTTAGTGTGAATGACCTCTACAAAATCAGCGTTAGACGCGTCTAACCTATCATCCGGATTTAAAAACCTAAAACATGGCCCAGAAGGGTCCAAAGCGGTTATTTTAGAGATATTCCTGCCGGTTAGGTTCTGGTAGTTTCTGGCGATGTAACTGACGGTGTGCCCTCCTAGACTGAACCCTAGAAGCTCCAGTTTTGAAGGGTCTAATCCTACGGAAGTTAGTTGGGCAAGGACTTCGGCTATGTGTTTGCCGATAGGACGCATTAAGCGACTCGATCTGAAAAAAAAAACAATTTCAAGTAAGGTAAAGCAAAGGATCAAGCTTTAAGGACTTCTAAAAGTAAGAAAAAATCATATTGGGTACTTCTCACAGGTACAGATCCTGCCTTTTCTTTAAGCATTAGTAATAGGTATGCGTAAATATTAGATACATTTAACGTTGCTAGGCTAATCTACCACTTATTTTGATTTGCAGGGTAACTGGTGACACATAAAACATGGCTAATAAGTTTCATAAATAATTTAATTAATTACGCAATTAGGACGATAATAAAAGGCAATACGCCAACATCAATGTAAAAAGTTAAAACGAAACGTATTCATCCCCATTAAACGAAGCACATCACACATCCCAGCAGTATTTTATTATCTCAATGCCACAGCCAAAAAAATTAAGTAAATGATACATAGTTACACTTATCATGATCATCATGTTTTCTATGTATATCATGTATGTATTTACAAAAAAAAGTATTTAAGTATTATATCTGTTGTCTGGCACCCATAACACAAGCTTTGATAGCTTACTTTGGGGCTAGATGGCGATGTGTGGGAATGTCCAAAGGATATTTATAATTATTTGAATAATTTATCCATTGCTCTGAAAGATAGTAGCTTAGAGCTTGCATGCTGCTAGGGTGTATAATTGGCCCTTATATGTTACATTGAGAACTTGTTCTGATTGTATGGAGACTATTGGAGTCTTTAAATTTTGAGTAACTGGGCTTTTTGAAGACGGGTGGTGAACCATTTAAGGGATTTCAGTACCACCTCAGCTCCGCTGGGAGTGAAAGTGAGAAAGACGAAAAAAAATCTTTTTTTTTACAAAAAATGAACTGCCTTCAAAAAAGTACTAAAAGGACTAAAATAACGCTAATTGAAGTAACGAAATCATTTGAAGTCGGTGCATGATGTCAACCTTAGCGGACAGCAGCAGTCTACGTACGCCGCACATTTCATTTTTGTTTTTATAGTGTTTCGTCACTAAACAAACTTAATAATATTAATTGTACTTGTAAAAAGCAACTTTTCGCTGTGACAGACGAGGAATCGAACCGCGTGTCCTACGCTATCCGGGCGTATGCCTATACCACTCGGCCACCGTCACATTATCAATCCTGTTGAATTTTACAAGCGCTTACTTTAAGGCGTAGGCTGCGTGTCATCATCAATGTTGAGAGATTGCTCTCACAATAGGCATACGCCCGCATAGCGTAAGACACGGGGTTCGACTCCTTGTCTGTCACAGCTAAAAGTTGCTTTTTACAAGTGCAATTTATATGACTTCGAGTTTGTTTCTCATTCGTTATTAGTATTAGGATCCTTTTAGTATTTTATTCAGGCGATATTTTTTGTTGTAAAAAACATACATATTCATATGAAAATAAACATACATAGGTGGCACTTACAAATAGTAATGAACGGTGGCGAATCTCTGGTAGTCAATCACGATGACGTTGTACCCTCTCGCTTCGTACTCGTTGGCGAAGATGGCTGAGATGGGGAAGTTCGTACTGTCTAGATAGCCAAGCGCCAGAAGCATGGTTTTCCTGAAAATCAAAATGATTTATTTTTATTTCCAGATAATTCAGGTGCAGACCCAGATAAATTTCTCATCATGGGGATTGAAATACCGCTTATTGATTAATAAAAAAGGTAACTCAAAAATCTGCCTATACCTACTAATATAAAGCTTAATTATTATTTGTTTAAGCGTAACTATTTGATTCGGTTCGATTTGAAAATCATTTTTTTTCGTATTACGTATGTAGCTTATTTCCCATCCATTCCGAGGGCGCGATCATATCTGGATAGGTGACCATTCCGACTATATTTAAGTGTCGTATAGCATGAGTATCTCTCTTCTTCGGATGGCACGTTAAGCTGTTGATCTCGGCTAATATTGGTTGATATTAATCGTTAAGCCTACTCAAAGACCTTAAGGGGCGGTTTGATGATAAGCAGACAACAAGATTCGTCGCTTGCCTTGCAAACACACCAGTCCGCACTGAGCCCGCGTGGTGGAGTATGGGTCAAACTATCTCATAGTTGAGTTGAGGTAACACCTTTGCCCAGTAGTGGGTCATTACAGGCTAACTTTACTTATACTTTTTACATAGCTTATTTATAAGGGAAGGCTCTCTACACTGCGGGACGAGATGAGATCAGAACGCGCGGATGAATTCGCGGGGCTAGTGTAGAAATATGGCATCTTATTTATACCTATAAAAGTCTATCCTTGGATCATTAGCTATTAGCCTAGCGTTCCAGTAGGTGTACTTCTCTCTGGTCTGACCCTTGCCTTGGACGACGAACTTGAGGTGCCGCAGCTGGCTCCTGGGTATGATGGCTGGCTTCGTTGATCCTGGACCTGAAAGGGAACGGGTTTTAATTTAATGAGATATAAAGAGATATAAAGAATGTCAATCCAAGGTGTCAAATGGGTGACGTTTTCAAATTAGGCGTATCGTATTTTATTTGACGAATATTCCTTATCTAACGTTGGCAAAATCAGGCCTTAGAGTCGATTACTCAGTCGTTTACGTAAATGTAATTTTAAAAGGCACTTCCACACATCCCAATAATAACAGCTTCGGGACAATTGTGTGCTAGTGGCTAGTGCTGAGGAGAAGCTGCGGATAAAACTCATTCACAATTATCAATGCCTCTTTTCATAAGGTTCACAATGTTTGTAGTGATCATGCAAGTCCATAGATTAAGTATTACCTATCTTTTAAATAATCATTTACTACATAATCTCCTTTTGGTCGTAGTTTTAAACTCATTAACCGGTAAGTTTCCAATGTGTTCTGGTAGTTTAAAAATTTAATGCAGTTCCCCATGAAAGAATTACCTTTTGAAGCATAAATTGCTAGCTCATCCTTATTCCTAGTATTATATTTGTGTATATCACAGTTTTTCGTGAATGAATGTTATTTTTTGCGTACATTAGTACATTAAATTTCATTAATTCTGAGAAGCTACAGTTAATTAAATCGGTCGTTTTATAGATACTTATTCGTTCGGATAAGTTCTATCTGAGGTTGGTTTAATCGACTCTTAGTTTTCTACATATACTAAGTAGTTTATTATTCATTCTTTACACTGACTTCAAAAAAGGAGGTAATCAATTCGACCTATATGTATGTATATCGTCAGAATTGGATAAAATACACAGTCTGGCCATAAATACTGTTACAATTAAAATAAGAAAGATATTACATTTGAATTTGGAATCTGTCATTTTTATTTATAAGATTGCTCATTCTGTTTTCTAATTTTGGCGCCAATACATTTTATAATATTATGGAGTGGGGTGATTAAGAGAACCGAATCGCTGTGATTGAATTACGCAAAGTTGGTATGGAGCCAATTGCAATTTTTAAAACTCTCCATACGCTTGGTATTAATGAAATGTTTGTGTACCGGGCTTTCAATAGGTACAATGAGACCTCCTCTGTTTGTGACAGAAAAAGATCTGGCCGTCCACGTAGTGTTCGTACGAAAAAGGTGGTCAAAGCAGTAAGGGAAAGAATTCGCAGAAAATCCTGTCCGAAAGCAAAAGATTTTATCTCGGGAGATGAAGATAATACCCAAAACTATGTCGCGTATTTTAAAAGATGACTTAGGACTTGCAGCCTATAAGAGACGCACTTTTTCGCACGAGGTCATTTTTAAACTAATAATTCAAAATAGAATAGGGTGGTAAAATCGAAAAAACTACTGAAGCGGTACGCAAAGGGAGCTTACAGAAAAAAAATGTTTACGGATGAGAAAATCTTTACAATTGAGCAACATTTTAACAAACAAAATGACCGTATTTATGCTCAAACCTCTAAGAAAGCTTCCCAATTAGTCGGCAGAGTGCAACGTGGGACGACTTCAGTGATGGTTTGGTGGGGTGTTAGCTATGAAGGTTAATGGAAGGAAAATTGGATACAATCGTTCAAAATATTCCTTAGAGCTTCCTTGATGGAGGCGGAGAGCGACGGAGCCAGGTGTGGATATATTTAATTCGTTCCAGAAAGATGTCGATACGATCACGTATGATGAGATTGTAAAACTTTTTGAGAATTATTTTGTGCCTGCTGTTTGTTTCAATTCCTGTTCAATTTTACATTTGAATGCCATAGCTTCTTTACGCACAAGCAAGGTGCTGATCAGATGTTGGAGCAATTTGTTACTGAATTGAGAGCTCTAAGTCGATCGTGTGAATTTGGCACGCTTCAGGATAGATTGATAAAGGTTACTTTCATATGCAATATGCATTCAAAATATCACGATGTCAAAGAGAAACTACTTCTAGAAGATAGTTTAACGCTTGATGAGGCCATTCAAAAGGCAACAGCAATGGTTATATCCAAAAGTCAAGTTGATACTATGGAGGCAAATCAGTCATCAGTATTTCATGTTAAAGATCACCCTGATTAACGCAAATCGCAGAACGTGTGTGGTAGATGCGGACAGGTGCACAGATTTAAGTGTCCAGCTCTGAAGGTCAAATGCAACAAATGTCGCGCGATTGGTCATTACGAAGCAATGTGTCGAACAAAAAAGGTAGTACGGTTCGTTGATACGCAACAAAATAATGATGAAACCTAATAAATCACTTGCCATCACCAGCGCAATTACTTATGTCAAGGACGTTAAGAACACAGCTGCCTCCTGAAGTATTGAAAAACCCATTAATACTCTAGCGTGGTAGAGTTTTAAATACCAAAGCTGTTTTCTTCATGCAATATCCCATAGTGTAGTTTATACATGCGTTATTCGCATAATGTGGTCTAATCATTGACACTACGCTGACATAGAATTGATATTCAAAATTCAAAAAAAAATGTGTTAGGGCCATTAGTGGTGCTGATTATACAGATTCCTGCAGGCCCCTCTTTAAACAGTTTCGATTGCTGACATTAACCAGCCTTTACATTAAACAAATATGTTTATTTGTGAAGCAACACAGTTATTTTTTCCCAGCAAAATTGCCAGTGTCGGGTAAATGTCTGCGTAAGCGTCCTACATGTCTCCTTCAAGTTCCAGCATACAGACTGACATTGGCTGAAAAGAATGTATTTATTATGGCAGTAAAAGTTTTTAATGCATTGCCAGAGGACATAAGAGGAATTACGGGGTCTTTATTTAAAACAAAGTTACACTCGTGGTTAATTGAGAATAATTTTTATCATCTTAATGAATATTTTACTCGCTAGAAATAAATGTTAAGTCCGATGGCGGTGATGTCCACTTTTGACATTATCATGGTTTAACTCTTAATACTATATTTTGCACGCTGACTAAAATGTAGCAAATTTTGGTGAACTCAAATGTATTTACAAACTAAGACCAATATTGTACACCCAAAATACGCAAATAAACGCATTTGTATTTGTATTTGTATTTGTATGCTGGGATGGACTGATCACATGGCAGAGGTCAGCCGTAAGGTTGTTACTTGTTTGAGAAGTCTCTACCGCTTAAAAATCTTACTCCCATTTAAGACAAAACTTCTGCTTATGCAAACTCTTGTAATACCTATCATTGACTATGCTGATTCGTGCTGTACTAATCTCACTGAAACCTTCATCGATAAACTCGAACGTCTCCTCAACAGTTGTATCAGATTCATATTCAGCCTCCGTAAATACGATCATGTCTCCAGTTACAGAGCACAACTGAATTTGCTTACCATCCGTCAACTTAGAGACTCTCGAGTTCTTTGCACTCTACACGCTATTCTTTATAACCCCTATTCTCCTTCTTATCTTCAAGATATGTTTCCATATCTCTGTCAAACCCTTGATCGGTCTCTCCGTTCATCTGACAATCTCCGGCTAGGCACGCTGGCCCACCGTTCCTCGTACGTTTCCAAGTCTTTTACAGTGACGGCGACACGACTGTGGAATTCTCTCCCCTTGGATATAAAGAGAACCGATGCAAAGTTGTCTTTCAAGAATAACGTTCGTACATTTCTGAAAGAGTGAATAATTGCATAATATTATTATTATATGTATGTATTTATGCTTTATTTATGTTTTTGTATATACTTATATATATTTTGTAGTTTATTTATTTATCGATATAGTTATTTATTAAGTTTATTTAATTCAATAATATATTTATTAGATTCTTGTTACTATTTTCCTATTTTCATTTGTGTTTTTTTTCACTGCACCCGTTGCTATTTTTCTGCATGGCCTAGGGGTTTGACTGGCAAAGAATGCTTTTAGCATTAAGTCCACCTGTGTACACTAAATTTGTGCAATAAAATCTTTAATAATAATAATGTGGTCGTCAATATTCTTTGGGCTCGCTAAGTAAATTATTACAGCTGGGATAGACGGGTAACATTTAGGTTATACTAATGAAATATGGCTCTAGGGTACGGACAGGAAATATGTTTTTTTTGTATAGTTGTAGGTATTTGGTATTTCGAGTTGTAGTCTCATTATACGTCGAGTATAATGAGACTACAACTACTACTAAAACTACTACTTTTTCTTAATACGAACCCATTATTTTCACCAAGCATGGTCTTTCCAACAAGACTCGGCGCCGGGTTATAAAGCTCGGTCCTCGCAGTCTTGGTTAGAAGCGAACGTTTCGGACTTCATCAGAGCTGAAGACTGGCCGTCGTCTAGTCCCGATCTTAATCCGCTGGATTATGATTTATGGTCAGTTTTAGAGAGTACGGCTTGCTCTAAACGCCATGATAATTTGGAGTCCCTAAAACAATCCATACGATTGGCAGTGAAGAACTTTCCCATGGAAAGAGTGCGTGCTTCTATTGATAACTGGCCCCTACGTTTAAAGGACTGTATTGCAGCCAATGGAGACCACTTCGAATAAGCTTTTTATATTTTAAATTGTTTTATATTTATGTATAAAACTAACACACTGTAAAAGTAATAAATATTATTTGCATTTAAAAAAATAATTTCTTTGTTCCAATATTTATGGCAAGACTAGGTATTTGTATGTTGGTCTATTAGGGCTTCCTAACACGTGTGCGAAATTTCGTAATTGTATATCTGTGTGTTTGTATGTTTGTCTCAGGAGTTCTCGAAAACGAGAAGTCATAGCGTAGTCATAGTATAGTTCAACCTAAAGTACAGTGTAAGTTTCATCAAAATCGGTCCAGTAGTT
This sequence comes from Pyrausta purpuralis, assembly GCA_963924145.1. NCBI lineage: Eukaryota > Metazoa > Arthropoda > Insecta > Lepidoptera > Crambidae > Pyrausta > Pyrausta purpuralis. The sequence goes on from OZ001666.1 coordinate 10,524,277, forward strand.
TTTGGTGTGCGTTACTGGGGCGGCATGTCGACTCGGATCGAGATGAGAATATATAGAAAATGTAGAGCCCTATATCCCACTCATGTGCCCCAAAAATCAAATCAGTGCCCGTTAAGGTCTCCGAGTAATTTTAGGAAATAAGAGGCCGCTGGAGTAATGTCTGAAAACATAACTACAGTGGCATGATTTTTAGCTATTAGCCCTAGCCAAATTTAAAGTAGCCTAAAGGGTAGCTTATATATGTACCCTTGGCCGAGTAGCGGCATTTGTGCCCCTTGTGGATTTGGTGTAATTGCCGCTGGAGTAGCGTTTGCGGATTTCCATACCTGCGGAACGGCTGGACGAACATGTTTTTTTTGTCAGCTGGTATGTTGTAATTCGTGCCCTAAGTGTCCGAGAGTAACTATATTACAAAAGAAAAAAAAAAATTTTTTATTTAAACATTGTTTATTTCAGTTAAAAAATGAATTATTTAACTAAAATTAACAATTTATCACTTTAGTGGACAATAATCGAAACACAATAGAAATTTTATTGTTATCACGCCTATAGGTGTTCACTGTCCCCTAAACTGATAATAGGCCGATAGATATATTAGATTTTCTTATGTGTGTACAAAATAAATTTAATATTCCTATCGGAATAGAAGGACAAGTAAAAGCTGTCAAACGAAACCGATTTAAGATGTCAGTAAACATAAGTAAGTAACATTTGTAGCTTTAAATGAGATAACCTTTCGATCAGGTGATTTATAACAACGTTCCTAAGTTAAATATAGTAGTTTACTGCATGATAAACAGTCGACACAAAATATTGAACATGCAGCTCTAGTGTAAAACTAAATGTTATTTCATTATACAAAATATTGTTTGATATACAATCCATGTGTTATTCTGTCTTTATTTTTTACGTAAATTAACGTTTGTAGAATAGAATAATGAAACTGCGTACTTTAAATTTGAAGCGCATTGGTAAATATAAGTCGTATATTAAGAGGCTTCGATTTAGACTAATCTACCTGTTAAATGATTATTTGTTGGGGTTATGTGCCGCTGTAATGCATAACAATCAATCACCGATCAAGTCACAATGTTTCAGACGCAATATTTCTCCAAAATATACACAATTTCACTTTTAAATATAAAAAAACAAATGCACGCAATTTTCAGCGAGCTTCTGCGGGGCGGTCAACTGTTTGACATCTGACAAAAATGGTTCTGCTACCCATCTCTTTTTATCACACAGTTTGCTGCTAGTGACATCTCGCTTTTGTCGTTCTATTCCAAAGGGATAATAATTTTATGGTGTACAATGATGCGAAAAACCTGTTTTAGTAATTTATTTTTTTACTGTCAGACTGCACTCAATAAGGATTTTCATCGTCATGTCCAAGAGTAATATTACAATTTTTTTTTAAATTTTTTTATCTAGTATTTAAAAAACTTTAAAAACAATTTAATAGGCCGATAGCTAGTAAGTAAAGTCTATTAGATTTTCTTATGTGTGTACAATGATGCGAAAAACCAGTTTTAGTATATATTTTTTGTTCCATTATCAGTTAATATTTATTTTTTTAGACTACACTCAATAAGGTGCATCCTGCATTTGCCTGAACTAATTCTTTTAACGCGGTGACGGTTCGTGTTGTTAGTTGCCTGCACCGGCGTCGCTTAGCGGAAATTTAAAGCAAAATAATTTATAAATTTCAACTTACAAAATAAAAGCAAAATAATGATAAAAAAAAACAAAAATAATTTTTTATACTATTTTTTTATAAATCATCGTCAATAAATTACGAAAATTCCATCCATTGCAGAAAATTCCATATTTATTTATTTAAAAAACATGCAAAAATATTATTAAATTCCAACGATATCCTAAGCATTGTTATTTAAGTTGGTAAAAATCTGCCCTTAAATAAGTGAACCAAACCTATTCAGCAGTTAAATACAACTTATTGTATTGAATTTGGTTAAAACCTAAAATGCAGGTGGTTTAACCCCCGGTAGGTAATTAAGCTAGGTACCTACCTAATTATAAAGCTGAAGAGTTTGTTTGTTTGAACGCGCTAATCTCAGGAACTTATGGACTGATTTGAAAAAATATAATTGTGTTGGATAGCTTATTTATCGAGGAAAGCTTAAAAAAGGCTATTGGATGTGGGATCGAATGCAATAATTGACAACATTTTATTTTAATAAAGGAAAAAAAACATAACCATTGCGAGATTAAGCGATTCTTATCATGTAAAAAAAAAAACTTGCGCTTGATAGTTACTCGTGACGAAACGGAGGACGTTTAGGTAGGTTCTCGTATGCGTTTGGGGTGAAAGGAAGTTTGTGTGTTTGTGTGCGCAAACGAATGTTCCCATGTATCTCCAGAACGGCTTGACCGATCAACATGCAGTTTTCCACAATAGCTTGGTTATTTAATCCGTTGTGTAGTGGCTAAGCATGCTGGTTTCAAGGCGTCGCCGCTCCGATGTCCCGGGTTTAATTCCCGGTTGGGTCAATGTAGAAATATAAAATTTTCAATATTGTCTCGGGTCTGGGTCTTGTTGTACCACCGTTGTGTCTGATTTCCATGACACAAGTGCATTAGTTTACTTACTTTGGGATAAGAGCAATGTATGTGATTGGTGTCCAATAATAGTGACTTTTTATTTATCGGCGATGGTTCTAAGTTAGGTATTATAATGTTAATCCACCAGGGGGCGCTGCAGTTGCCTCCTTTCTTTCGTAAAATGACAATTGAATGTGCCCATGTATCCCAAGAACGGCTTGACTGATTGACATGGAATTTTCTGAAATGGATTTGTAATTTATTGGCGGTGATTTATAAATAAATAATTAGTATAAAAAATAATTTTGTATTTACTTATTTATTTATTTATAGTAGTACGGAACTCTTCGTGCGCGAGTCTGAGTCGCACTTGGCTGGATTTTGTTTTGGTTCGGCTGTCGTGGTAAAAATATTGTGTAAGTACTTATTTAGGCCAGTAAGCTATCGAAAACGTCTATTATCTATGACCGCCATAGGAGGTTCCTTCGTCCTCATTTGAGGGGAAATTCACCGAATCGCAGTTCCGTCAACACATACACTTTATCTATTGCAAAGTAAATAGTACGACCGGTAAATATACTCTATATTACATATTGTTACGGTCCAAGGGAGTGACTGTTTTGGACGTGCAATGTTTTGCGATAGGGCTGTCAAAAGTCTTTATAGAACTTATAAAAGTTATTTAAAGGAAAATAAACTATCTAAAGCGTGGATTTGAACCATACCTCTTACACTAACAAACTAAATACGAATAAACAAACGAAATATACTAGTATACCCAAAAAAATAACTCATCTTGTAAAATAAAAGACGAAAAGAAGTAAAATTCAAAGCATGAGCGTCTTTTAAGAAACTCTGGTAGAAATAACAGGAATGCTATATAGTCCAGTCAGTCAAGACAATTAATTCATTATAATTGCAAAAGTTTTCAAATTTTGATGTAAGGTCGGGAATGGTATTAAAACAAACTATAAAATTTTGCGGTCCGGAACATTATTAAAATTGCAATTAAATTAATTTTTGCTGTATGGTCGTGAAAAAATTCCAAAAGTTCTGCAAAACTTGGGGAAGTTTTTGATATAATATTTCATATCACGTATTAAATTTGCAACCAATCTAAGCGTACGGATCATTTTTTGTTGTTAAGAATTAATGTTTTTTTTATTAAACTGAATGAAAACGTTCCAAAAGTTCTGCAAACTTGACACATATATCGGAAAAATATACCGAACGGTTGTATAATTTTGCAACCGTTTTCGTTGACCGGAACATGTTTATTTATAATTATTTTTAATTCGTGGTCATTTTTTCGAGTAAGGTGATCTCGGAATAAACTTTGTTGCAAACTTCGAAAACATCTGTTCTGATGAATTTACAAATTTGCAACCTCATACGCGATCCGAAACTTTATGCAATTTGCAAAAATGTATTTTTTTATTTTTTCACCTTCAAGAAAATTTCAAAAGTTCTGCAAATCAAGGGGAGTGTTTAATTTTGGGATTAATGTCAGTATTTGAATTTGCAATCATATCCGGAATACGGAAATATTTTTTTATCACATTCACGCAAAATATTATTTCCGCTGTTATGTATTCAGGGCCTAAACTTTGCTATACGAAGCCGCCGCGACGTCTTACGAGTATACCTGCGTTGCTATGGTAACGCGGCCAATGGTACGTCCGTAAAAATTTAGATTATTTCATGAAGAAGAGCGACATTCACTCATATAACACAAGAAATAAACACAAGCTTGTCGTTCCTAACTTCAGATTAGTTAAAACTAGTAATTCGTTCATGGGAAATTGTATAAAATTCTTAAATAATATACCACACAATCTTGTCGAATTGCCGGTTGATAAATTTAAGAAACACGTTAAAAGCATGCTTACCTATGTCTAAAGGCTATTATAAGGTTCAAGACTACCTGAACGACACGAATGTGTGGTTTGTCCAGCCTGCACCGACTGATGTACTTACCTTTGATGATTTTGATTTTACGGCAGCTAGTGGTGACTGAGTTTGTTCCGGCGTTTCTTCTCAGCACTTGCCTAATTGTCTGTGTTCTGTCTCGAAGCGCTGGTAGGGCCCAAAAGATAAGGAGACATGATTCGGCCCCTTCAGGGCACAATTATTTTTATTTTATTTTTCACTGTACATTTGACGTTTATAAGTGGCATATTGTGTCCTAAATTGAATAAACATTTTTGAATTTTGAATTGAATTTTGGTCGCGTTGCTATGGTAACAATGCTCGATTTGCAAAACTTTTACATTTCTTTCAAGGATAACAAAATGCGAAAAATCGATTTTTGCAAAAAACACAAAGTTGCGGATCTCATGCGGGGTTGCAAATTTTAATACTGACATGCACCTCAAAGAAACAATCATTGGCTCGATTTGTAAAACTTTTGCATTTTTTTCGAAAATGAAAAATGCCATAAAGTTAAATTTCCGACATCACACAAGATTCCGGATTGCGTGAGAGGTTGCAAATTCAAATTCTGACATAAATCCCAAAATTAAACTGTCCCCTCGATTCGCAGAACTTTTGAAATTTACTTGAAGCTGAAAAAATAAAAAAATATATATTTTTGCAAATTGCATAAAGTTCCGGATCGCGTATGAGGTTGCAAATTTGTAAATGCATCAAATTTTACAACCAAGTTTCAAAACTTTTGTAATTATTCCGAGACCACCTTACCCGAAAAAAAAACCACGAATTAAAAAGAATTATAAATAAACATGTTCCGGTCAACGAAAAAGGTTGCAAATTTATACAACCGTTCGGTATATTTTTCCGATATATGTGTCAAGTTTGCAGAACTTTTGGAACATTTTCATTCAGTTTAATAAAAAAAAAACATTAATTTTCAATAACAAAAAATGTCCCGTACACTTAGATTGGTTGCAAATTTAATACGTGATATGAAATATTATATCGAAAACTTCCCCAAGTTTGCAGAACTTTTGGAATTTTTTCACGGCCATAGAGCAAAAATTAATTTAATTGCAATTTTAACAATGTTCCGGACTGCGGACACGGTTGAAAAATGAGGTTATTGGCGTCCCAATGTTCCCTAGACCAAAGTTTGAAAACTTTTGGAATTATAATTAAATTTTCGATCTCGAATGTCAATAATGACTGGACTAATAGTATATATTTAATATACATCTTATATCTATAGTTTTATTAACTCGTTTTTTAACTACTAATCGTGCCGCCAACATTGGATTTACATTTTATAAAACTTTATTACTTTGCAATTTAATTACTAATCAATTTAAATTACCATATTATTATGTTTGTGTCACATCGAATGTCGAGATCAAATTAGAAATGAGGAGATACGTAGAAGAACTAAGGTAACGGAAAAACGTAGCGATTACTTGCTCAGTGGTAACGGATGTCCGTTGGCTATGTAGCCATGAGGATCAGTATTCTCAAGTGGCAGTGGGTAGGGCACATAGCGCGAAGAACTGACGGCCGTGTTGGGGCAGAGAAATTCTAGATTGTAGACCCTTCGACCAAAGACATCCACCGACTAGATAGACAGACGACCTTATGAAGATCGCAGGATCAAACTGGATACAGACCGCTGGTGATCGGTCGCTGCGAACACATTATTATCATCAACATCAATATCATGCGTTTGTTTGTGTAAGTGTGTACGAAAAACCTTGCCTACATACAATAAACTATATTATAGGTAAAATATAACTACCGCGCTTAGTGGTTTAGCCTTCAGTCTCAATCTAACCTATTGTCATTTCTTCTTAAGCTGCTTTTGACAGCCCTACAATTTAACATTAACTGACTCAAAGTAAACTAAGTTATTCTTAAAATTAGTTAAGTAACGACCCACGTCCTGCAATGTGACGAAATTTCCAGTCTTTAGTTCAGTGCCGATCTAAGATTAGTATAATCTAACTTAATCTAAGAGAACTGGTTTTATAAGCACAGCTACGTGGGTTAAGGGCACAACTAAAGTTAGTTAGGTAGTTTATCTTTTTATGATCTGTGCGTGTGCTTCTGGGCCCTTAGTTTGTTAGATTAATGATTATAGCATTTAATGAATAGACTTATTCAATGTCGACCTGAACCTCTGTCAACATTTGTGTAATAATTAAAATTGAAATATACTCCAAAGACTTACTGGGAAGAAGAAAATGTATTAGTATGAATGTTTTCGTAACATAAATTAACAACAAGTAAAGTTAAATTGGTTTCTTGTAATGAGCAGTTTTCTTGTCATCAGATGTTTTTATTATAGAGAAATGGCGCTTGCGTCACCTTAGGAAATAACACACAAAACTTTGTTGTATTATAGCAGAGGGTAATTTCCTTTTGTTAACTTAAATAGTAAACAGTCAAACAATTGTAATGTTTACCTTTAGGAAATGATGGTCTTTCAAATGTCAAAATATAAGTACCATAATTAATCTAAAGGTCATTCATGCATTTTTCAATATTTACAGTACGCACTTTTTAGGGTTCCGTAGCCGAATGGCAAAAAACGGAACCCTTATAGTTTCGTCAAGTCTGTCTGTCTGTCTGCTCGTCCGTATGTCACAGCCATTTTATTCTGTAACTATAATGATAACACAATTGAAATTTGGTAGGAAGATGTATCTTGTTAACCGCTTACCGATTCTCATACAAAAAATAAAAAATAATGACAGCTAAGGGCTCTCATACATGAAACTTAAACCAAAAAAAATTTTTTAGTCAAACCTATGCGTGTCTATGGATACGTCTCTTAAAATGACACAGAGGTTCTTAAAACCAAAGTTGATTTAAATTTTCGCTAATCGACGCCGGCGCAGGTAACTGACAACACGAACCGTCACCGCGTTGAATATTAGTTCAGTAATGCAATTATTAAGTTATTATTAGCTGTGCCGCATCGCATGCATATTGAGGGAGCGCGGGTGTTTGCCTGAACTACACTCTGATTTTTAATCAGATAGACCAAAATGACATTTGGTGGGTGGCCACTTTTTCGTTATTAAAAAATATTGTTCCTAAATAATCGAAAATTTAAATTTCATTCAATTGTTGTTTTTTATCATAAAATATAAAATAAAAACTGTATATAACAATCATAATTCCTACAAAAATCATCATTATTTCTAATAATTTATTCATAGAATGTATAAAAAAGTTAAATAGGTACATTCACACAAGAATATTGCTATTGCAAGAAAAACCTACAATTTTTTACTTCTTACAAAAACTGTTTGTTTAAGTATTATGTTTATTTATAGCTTTATGTAATGTTTCATATTTATTATTTATCCTAATTAATAAAATCATATTAATCTTGTAAGTTTTACTGATAGTGAGGCATAAGATGGAACTAGCTAAAATGAAGTAAGAAAGATAGGTAGTTTGTGAGGATAGATAGTTATATTATAATGAACTCGTGGTAAATAAATCTTCATAACTTAGTTGCATAAGTTTAGAGACGAGATCATTAAGCCTCCAGTCACTAAACTAAGGATTACTAAATTTGGCTGTATGAAAGACGTCATTATATTTTGATTACTAGCGGTTACCCGCGACTTCGCCGGCGCATTTTGAGTTTGCTCCCTCCCCTCCCATCGCAGCGTGTTGAACTACAGCCAAAATTCTTTCTCGATAAATAAGCTATTTAATACAAAAATATTTTTTTTAATCGGTCAAGTAGTGCTTGAGATGACAGCGTTCAAATAAACAAACTTTTCAGCTTTATAATATTAGTATAGATGACAAAGCTTTAAGAAGTAAGATTTTAGCGTGAAATCTTCGACTATATTACATATTAAAATTTTTCTTTATCTTAATGAAAGCAACACTTCATTTACATAAAATAGATTTAACAAAATTACATGGCCAGTCGCTTTAAGAAGTTTAAAACAAAATTTGTTTGTTGGCACATTTTGTCACCTAGAAGTGTATGTAAGTGTACCTACGTATGTATAGGTAGAGAGATTGAAACATTAATGATCTTTATTAATACTATAACACTTACTATTATATCTATTTACATATTTAAAACACATACATACTGACATAAGTCCTCTGGGGTATCCTTCTTCTTTCCTCGGGTCGACGTTTCCACACAAAATTGGAAAGACGGTTGCACTTAATATTAGGCAGATTTTCAACGACATCTTAAAGCATTTAAAAAAATATTAAATACTGCCTAATTTTAATTTTATGTTAATTAGATCACATTTCAAAAGAACGAATAAGCTCAGATTCCTTGTACATCATTTAAAAAAAGCGAACGTCAAAATTTGGCGCGAAAAGAAAATTTTGTCTATAGCGCGGTTATTTTGTTTCGTTTTGATGGTGCAAAATGTTGCAATGTCCATACGCAAAGAGATCGTCTTGCAGACTAGAATATTTTGTTTCATAGAGAGGCGAGAGGCGAGGTTACCGAGAAACTGTGGTCAAAGTGAATAAAGGAAGCAGTTGTAAATATTTAAAGGAATTGTCATACTATTCACGTTTGCTAATTCGATTTACTTTGTCATAGAAAAAATATATAATTATTCTCTTTTTGAGTGGCTGAGTGTGTGACTTCCAATAAATGTTAAATAATCTGATAGAACGGCTTCAAGCTGCTAATTGTACAACTCATAGTGGTATAAAGTGTTTAAAAAAATGAGAGCTAGAGAGTCTTAAAATTACAGTAAAACTAAGAAGTATTAGTTCATTTACAGCAGATGCAGAATACATTATTTTACACAGAAAACGCATATTTTTTTATGACTTTTTACGTAATTTATTCATCTTTGAGTAAAAATTTATATGATCTTATATTGTAATAGATAAATATCCATAACCTTCAAACCTACAAATCTATCTAGTGCATTCTATAGTGCTTTCGGCTACGCAATTACGAAATAAGAGTTATTTTCCCAACTTTGAGGTTTTAGTACAAATGACTGCACTTACATTTTAAGATTTCTATTTCGTTTTGTTTTGGTATTTTAGGTACGTACCTATATTGTTTTGTATATTTTTTTCTCTTCTGCTCGGAAAATTGAACTTTCATGTGTAGATGGAACCTGGGTGGAAAATAGCTTTTACATCGCTATGATGGAAGCTAATTTAGTTTTAATTGGCATGGCATGGAGGCATGCAATAGAATCAAAGTTTGGGCCAAAGATAATTAATAAGGTCATATCATTATTTAAAAAAAAACGCGTGTATTAAATTTTTGATGTATATTTTTTAAATTTTGATGTAAAATATTGGTCTTATTTTTAACAACTACACAAATTCAACAATTAAAAAATTCGGCTGCCCGTCAAAGTGCTTTTTTGTCCTTTTCGTTCCTTATAGAACAGGAAGTCTACGACCACGCTGCCTTGTCATATGTTTCCGCCATAGCTCCACGATGACACTTTTTAGGGTTCCGTAGCCGAATGGAAAAAAACGGAACCCTTATAGTTTCGTCAAGTCTAAATAAATGTTTCGTCTGTCTGTCTGTCTGTTCGTCCGTATGTCACAGCCACTTTATTCTGTAACTATAAGCATCACACTGTTGAAATTTAGTAAAAATTTGTATCCAGTTAACCGCTTTACGATTCTCATACAAAAAATAAACAAATATAATGGCTCCCATACATGAAACTAAAACTAATGTTAAAAAAATGTCAACCCTATGCGTGTGGGGTGTCTACAGATAGGTCTCTTAAAATGACATAGAGGTTACTCAAACCATTTTCTTTTAAAGTCTAACGTTTCATAGCTAGACGCTTCCAAAGTGGTAAAATGGGCGTCTCCCCCTATCTAACTTCTAAACTAAGTGAGTGTAAATTTTGAAAAAAATATGTAATGTGGATCTTAGCAAATACTTTCAACGGAAATTGGTTTGGACGGGATCGAACGAGAAGTTTTTGAGATATAGCACATTTTACACAACCGCGAACATAACTAAGATTAGAAATGGGTGCTTTCACCCGAGTTAAACATACTATTTTACATTTCGACTGTAAAGAAAAATAAATAATTTTAGTTGTGTGATTGTGATGCGATAATGAGATATTATGTTGTTTGGCGAGAGATGAAACCTCAAGTTTTTACATCACATATCAGTTTGTTTACTGTCTTTATACATAAAAAAACACGATTAAAAGGACAGTAACGGCACGGAAGACAACAGAGTACATAAAACGCAGACGATATAAAATATTTAAAAATATCGATCGATTTTTACTCACAGACAATAATAATAGTAAAAGAACGCAACCTTAATCTTGTCACCAAAACTACCACAGGTTATGTCAAATTCCAGGTTCAATTTTGCCTTATGAAATAGCGTTATGAGTGACAGCTAAAGGTGGGAATGAATGAGAATATTAATGAAAAACAAAATCGCGGCAAATCGCCTTCGCCTGTTTAATAATCTGTGCAATAATCGACCAAACTTAAAAAAAAGTCAAAGACAAACAAAGTGTGACAATTTAAAATGAAAAAAAAAGTGTCACTATGTATGGCGGGGAACCGAATATTATATTTGTAGATTATAAATTAGACCAATTGTAAATTTTTAAAATTAGTGACCATAATAAACACGCTTTTAATGTTTAGCTAATATTAAAAATATGGAAAGCTTGTTTATTTTAATAATATGATATGACTCAATTATCTTTAACTCCATGTCTGATAGTAGCAATTAAAACTAAATTACTTTTCACCCTAGGGATGGAAAAGCTATTTTCCACCCGGCTATCTTCACATAAAAGCTCAATTTTCCGAGCAGGAGAAATGAAAAGTTATTTAGTAAGTAGTAGTTAATTGACATGGCGATGGTATAGTCGTTGTGACGAAGACGCTGGACGATCTTGGCACTATGCTCAAAGACCTTGACCGAGTCTCAAAGTCTTTTCCATGTTCATGGAAAAGACTTGTTGAACCCATTCCACTATCCGTTGACTCAACTCTCGAAGTTGTCGACGAGTACGTCTACCTGTGACAAGTGATCCAATTGGGTAGGTCCAACTTTGAGAAATAGGTCAATCGACAAATCCAACTCGGCTGGGCAGCGATCGGGAAATTGCGCAGGAGTGTCTTCTCATCTCAATTCCCTCAGTGTCTGAAGACTAAAGTCTTCAACCAGTGTGTGTTACCAGTTATGACATACGAATCCGAAACATGGTCTCTAACTATGAGCCTTATAATAAAAGCTCAAAATCACACAACGAGCGATGGAAAGGGCTATGCTGGGTGTTTTTCTACGGGATCCAAAGCGGTAAAATGGGTGTCCTCCCATCTAACTTTTTAACTGAGCAAGTGTAAATTTTTCGAAAAAAAATTGTAATGATCTTAACAAACACTTTCAACGAAAATTGGTTTGAACGGGCTCGAACAAGAAGTTTTTGAGATATAGTACATTTTCAGCAACCGCAAACATAACTTTGTTCTTCATACAAACATTATCAAAAACAAAGTTATGTTTGCTGTCAACAAATATTGTAATATCCCAACTAGCACAAAACAGTTGCTTAAGAGCTTTGGAGCCAATCCGATTATTATTCAAGGCGCCAAACTCAAGCGCTAAAGCGTGCACTGCAGAACTAATGCAGCCGCTTTGCAGCCAAAGAGGCACAACTTTTTGCAACCTACAGTTCCATTAGAACTTCAAACTAGTGGCATAAAAGCGCTGCAGGAGCTGCAACGAATAATTATCACCATACTGAAGCTCTTGTGCAGCTTTTATTGAATGAATGACAGGTTTGTGTACTAACTAGATCACTGATCATTCACCATGTCTCTTATTTATTAAATCTTACAGCTGTTGTTCGTCAGACATTACAGAATATAAATAAATAATTTAGTGAAGTGAAGTAAGTATTTTTGAGCTATGTTTCGTATTATATGCAAGTGGCTAAAAACGCAGATCAGTTTATCGTGCCAATAGTTGATATTATTAGAGTATTTTTTACGCGCCTCAATAATTATCTCATAATATCCTAAAATATGTGAAATTTCATTATACAAATAATATTATGTCACATACCTACACGATATTAAAATTACATACTTCACTACATTTGTATTTTGTAAGTTTCTGGTTTTATATTTTACTACATTTTTTTATAAAAACTTATAAAATTCTCAAATACTGATAAATATTGTCCTGTAAACATGGCGGCTATGAGAAGCAGCTTTGAGTTGCAACTTCAACCTCATTACTTCCTCTCTGCGCGTCAAAGCGTTAAGTTTCACTCTTCTGAAGGTCCTAGTAATAACTGGACCACTAATGCAGTTCAAGTCTTTACAATAACTTTTATTTCATACTTACTGCAGGCATCGAACTACATTAATGGTTACTTGCTTGGAGATCCGTAAAACTCGTTGAAAACCCTAAAAAACGATGATCGTTTGCAGCTGCTTCTATAGTTTTCGCCCATTGAATTGTTTAACTATGTTTTTTTACCATGTTTTCAGAATGCCTTTCAAAATAATTCAAACCTACAACGAAAAGCAATATAAACAAGAACTTTCAATTTGTCCATCTAAATGGGAAAAACATAGTGTTACACTGGCCGAATAAAAAAGTAAAAAATTACGTAGGATAGAAGATTCAACGCCAAAACTGAACTGGATTCAAATAAGCTGCATTGTTAAAAGGAACAATATTATGACGTATGAAATGGCTGACAAGCAGTTGATAGAAATATTAGATTGTTCGACACTAAATCAATAAGCCACAAAACTGTTACCAGCGCCCTCGCCACATCTTCTCGGACCATACAAACTTTAACATTTTAGTGTTGGGAAATATCACAGTGTGCGAAACATGGGAATATTCTTCCACAACTGTACACTTAAGGCAACTATGTTTTCTATTATATTAACACACACCAGGAAAAAAAATCATACAAGGGAGATAAGATCCGAAAAACTGTAAATAAAAATATAACATTATCTTGAATAAACTCAGCAGTTATTATAAAACCCCATATAATAAAAATAAGACGTGAAGTAGGAAAAAAAAAATTCTCCCAACTTGTTAATAACACATTCTGGCAGATAGCAAGTAGATACAGGTGTATACCTACATTTTATCATAGCTCTGGCAGGAGAGTTGCACAAAGCATCTCAGTAAGACAGATTTTTTTCTATTTCGTATGTTAACATCGTAAAGCAAATAGCCCATTTCTTCAATAAAAACTTTTTAAAATTCATACAAATCTGTTGGTTTAGCTGAGCCCAGATAAATTGCACATATTATAGGACTTAATGAGGCATTTCAAAAATACTGCACAATCTAGGCAAAAAATCTTGTTTGGAGCTTTTGTAAATAGGTACTCCGTCTATGTTTACTAAAATCGATATTTTTTCCACTAAAACTATAGAATTTTAAATTAAATTAAATTGAATGCACCTAGAAGAAAGAAACCAAAAAATACACAATAACGTTTAAATTACTTTATTTTTATAATTTGCCACACCAAGCTATAACTTACTTTTCCTCTGTTACTAGTTCGCTATTACTAATTGAGAAAACCAAATCTACGGGACGTCGTATCGTTGGGTTTGTTGAACTCGATTTTGACGCATTATTTTTGTTTGTGCCTTAGTGTCACTATTAGTAACACAGTTGATCAAATTGCTACTTAAGTCTGCGCAAAAGTGCAAATAACTTCTGCAATGTAACTTTCAGTGGCAAAACAGTGATAAATATATATTTTTTACAGTTCCGTTAAAAAGTCGGCAATTACGGTCTTTATGCAGTTGTGAAGCGTACAGCAGCGGCACTAGAAACTTTTTAGCAGCTTTAAGTTGTTACATACACGATTGAACTCTCTTTTAAAGCTATAGGCGGTAAATGGGAAGTAAAATGAACTTTTGTAAAGCCTAGAGTGGTATTTGGTTCAGCTGCTGCTACCCCTAGTGATATTCACAGCTATGGGCAGTAACGGAAGCAATAGTAGAACTTAAAACCACTTTCTGAACCCCCAAAGCGCTACTGTACAGCTACAAGTTGCAAAATAGGCTGCTATTTCCACTAGTGTGCTAGTTGGGATTTTACTAAGTGGAAGTAAGTGGATTCCCTAATTAAGTTAAAGTTGGCACGGGACCCTCAGTGCGCGAGTTCGACTCGCAGATGGCCGGTTTTTCAAGATGGCGGCGCGAGTGGCTGAGATACGAGGTGGAAAAGTTAAAATTCGTAAAGAGTACATCAAAATCTATAAGATAGCCTGTTTTCAAAACTCCCGTAAAACCTTCCAGTTAGCCTAAGGGTACAGGTGCTCCCAAATGACTGACTTAATTTGTATTTTAATGTCATACAAAAACGGACTCGCGAAGGGTTCCCATACATGAAACTAAAACCGATATTTTTTGTTGTTTTTTGAAACCTATGCGTACCCATAGACACCTCATCTATGGGTAGGTCTTTTAAAATAACATAGAAGTTCCTAAACCATTTTCTTTGTAAGTCTAACGTATAATAGATAGACGCTTCAAAAGTGGTGCAATGGGCGCCCCCCACTACACCCTCTAACTTCTAAACTAAGCGAGTGTAAATTTTGAAAAAATATGTAATTTAGATCTTAATATACACTTTCAAAAAAAACTTTCACTTACGAAAATTGGTTTAGACGGGATCGAACTAGTAGTTTTTGAGATATAGCACATTTTCACTAACCGCAAACATAACTTTGTTCTTCATACAAACACTATGAAAAACAATTTTATATTTATTGTCAATTAAATATTGTGGTATTTTAGCTAAGTGGAAGTAAGAGGATTCTCTAATCCAGTTAAAATTGGCACGATACCCTCATTGCGCGAGTTTGACTCGCACTTGGCCGGTTTTAATGATCATCGTATTATAGTTATCTTTATCGCTATTCTCTTCTCTTTTCTTGCCTCTATAACTTCTCTGTTCTGACCTATGGTTGACTGGTAGAGAATGCTTTTGGCATTAAGTCCGCCAAATGTACAATTTTATATTTTGTGCATGAAGTTTTAAATAAATAAAACGATTTCTGATACATTTGTGACATTTAACGAAACAAATATTAGGTAAACTTTATATTAAAATGAGGATGTTTTATACTTTAAATTTTAATTATAAGGCATTTAGTATGTCCCATCGAAGCAAATATACTTTACGGTCGCAAATTTATAAGACCGATTGGTTATTTAAATACAAACATGGTTTTTAATTAAGGGGGTACCCGGATTGGTAGAAAAATCATAACTCGTTAAATAAAAGACCAATCGAAAATCAGATTGATGCGATTGTAGCTCTGGTTATGTGTTTAGATACAATGTTTAAGTTCAATATAACAGAGTTATCTGCAGTTACAGTTTAAAAATTGCCAAAAGTGGCCATATGTAGCAGTTTTTCTAACTCTAACTACAGTAAACTACTTTAGAAACAATTTAAACTACTACTACTAAATAAACTATAGAACCTGTACTACAATCGTGTATACCAGATTTTTGGTTGTTTTTGTATTTAAGGAGTAATAATTATTTAAATTGAGTGGCGCTAGTGTGCGCGTCAAAAATTCGGGTAGCCCCTTAAATCTACCAATCAAAAAACGCATGCATTTTAAAAAGCATCTCCTATTCAATTCGCAAAGTAGTTTATTTGTTTATATAAAAAATTATATTTACGATCACAAAACAAAATGGAAACACAAAGTACGCAAATGTAACCTACGAGTAGAATGCGGCGGGCAGCCCTATCGCATGATTAATTGATTACGTACTACGCGGTTGCAGGCATTTATGTCAAAGATACAGCTGAGTTACAATAAATACGGGTCATATTTTTCAAAAGATATTCATTAAAATGTTACCCTGTCTATTAATTAATAAAACATGCCATAACCATGCTTAAATAAGTACACAAGCAATGGTTAGGTTTCTATGAGTGTAGATAGTAATAATAATAATGTCAGCGCGGCGCGGCGCAGCGGCCTAGTAAATACCTAGATACTGAATCCTCTCTCGACAGAGCGTCGGCCGCAGGGCAAGCAAATGAACAGAAGTTCCAGTAAAAACACTAAGACACCACATAAAACCGAAAAATATTTTTTAAATATATATTTTTTTATAATTAGATCTAATGAATTAATAATCATATCAAAAATATATCATCACACGTTGTAGATAACCTTGCCCCTCAGCATTGCCCTCACATTACCGTGCTCCTGTCGTAGTGATGAAACGCAATCTGCGGAAGCCAAAAACCGCAAACAAAACACAAGGATTGCAATTATTTGATATGGTCAGCGTTTTTTGTACTCTGTTTTTATACGTTACTCCTTCTAATCGAGTGTTGGATGTATTAGTTCCTACTGTTAGTAAACTATCATGCTGTGCAAAATCTTGAGTTTTTTTCTCTCGCTACTACGTTATACAGGGTGTTGTTTTGGTCAGCGACGAGTGACTCAGGGGTGGCTGTACAAACGATACTGATGCCAAAAAAAATTTTTTATACATTTTTTGAAATGAAAAAGAACTCCAAAAATAAATTTCTTGTTGCGTACCGATGACTATGCCATCTCGTGACTCGTATCCAAAACTTTTACCATCTTTGACAAATGAAATGAATCACTTTTCTTATTTATTTGACACGGAAAATATGTCCTGACTCGATAGCTTGATATGATACTGTCGGGATTATGATGCCATCTACAGTTTCTCCACGGATCCTATAGTGAGTGAGTCATAACTACCAACACCAGGACGCCTCTTCGTAGCTTACTAGCAACGATGTAGTATTTCGCAGATAGGCGCGAACTGCCCGCGAGGGTGCGAGTTTCACCATTCGCTTAGTTTTTTTTTTATAAAATTGTAAAAAGGTTTTCTTTTATAAAACTTGCATATAATTTAAAGAAAACATTTTTTTAGAATAAGAATAACTCATCACCCTGTATAACACAATCACATCTACAAAACAAACACACAAAGATTTAATTTGTATCCTCACAGTCAAACACAGTGTTTATCTCAGGTGTAAAAAAAGCAAAAACCGACTTCAACACCAAAATGCACTAAAAAGTTATAAATAAATTTTTGACTCCTTCTCGATTGCGCCAGGATCCTATCATCAGATCCCGACTTGGCAACAATGGGACCAACTAGAATGTATAACCTCTAGGTTAGCAAAAAAAAATATTATCGGTCTACAAATGACTGTGATATGAGGTAACACAACCGCAAAAAAAACATACAGTCGAATTGATAACCTCCTTTTTGAAGTCATCACCCTTTTCACTCTCGAACTATTAGAATATATCTCGAGTGAAATGGGTTTCTTTCTTTTATTGTTGCTTTACACAATTTAAAAACTGTTGTTAAAACGAATGTGGGAATGTTACGCCCTGTCTAATTCTAAATTAATGATCAATTAATCACACGAATATTTTTTGGGGAAACAATACTAGTTAGTTCTCATATGTAAATTGTCATCAGAGAGTATTGTTTTACTCACAATAAAGGATTATTCAGTACCTATATACTCTCACGGCACTAAGTACTGTTTACAGTAACGTTACCATGAGTTTACCGCGATTTTACTCGCTATCGACGACGTAAAAAAAGTCTATGGAAAAATGCACAGTGCCTCTAACGGTCACTTGCAGAACTCCATTTTTTATATAGTTACGTCGTCGTTACAGAGAAAAACCATCGTAAATCATGGTAAAGGTACATAGTATACATAGGTACATAGGTTGTTTAGTGTTGAATGTATCTGCAGCGAGAATTGGTGACCAATCACATACATTGCTCTGATCCCATAGTAAGAAGCCAATGCACATGTGTAATGGAAAGCGGACATAACGGTGGTACCACAACACTCAGACCCGAGACAATGTCGAAAATTTTGATTTCTATATTGACCCGACCGGGAATCGAACCCGGAACCTCGAAACGGTGACGCCTTGAAACCAAGCGTGCTTGGCGACTACACCACGGAGGTCGTCATTAGACTTTATCATCGTGCTTGTGTAAAAACTGCCTCGGTGGCGCAGCGATTAGAGGGTCGCACTTAAAAGCGACGGCTGCGCCAGAGGTCCCGGGTTCGATGCCCGGGTCGCATCAAAAATATACACCTGGGATTTTCTGTTCAGAAATTCTCGAGGTAGCCCAGAGTTTGTGCAGCTGGCGGTGTTTCATCGCGTGCCTCGGCCGCCGTAGGGCGGCAAAATTATCTCCTGGCCGCCGGGAAGCGGATATTCTATGCAACGGCAATGCGTTGACATTCATCAATTCGCACTAAGTGATGAAGTGAAGTGTTCTCAAAACACAATGATTTGGGCATTTTCAACAGAAGAGAGAATAGGCTGTTACTGGTCAGACATGATCCAACCTCGACCACATCATCACTTATCACCAGGTGTGATCGTGGTAAAATGCCTGATCATCAATAAAAAAAAACTGATCTATATCAGTGACGTACAAAAAGATAGACATGTTATACACCAACATTAAAGCATTTTAAAAGTGGCGAAAGGATTACTCTATATACGAACGTATTGTTGTGTATTACGACACTTAGCGCTAATAGAGATAATTGATGGGGCATGCCTGTTGATAGAAAGAGATAAATACATATATAACATTCGTTACGTACTGATTGCTACTGAGCGCTCATTGGCGCGAGCACGTGACATCTCGCTCTTTAGCCTAATGTCAGCCATTGTCAAATTATGGTAAAGACTAAATACGTATTTTGTGTTTTTATACTTTAAAATATAAAAAAAAAAACTATACTTATGAATGTAATGAAACGTTTTTCTTGTCTCTAATAGTTGCAGTGTAATGGGGAAGCAAACTGTCAAATTAGTTCCTTATAAAGGGGGCCAAATGTTTGTTACTCAGGAACTGTCAAAACCCATACAATTATTTGTTGTTATTAATTCGTTTTTTTTAAATGGGGCGCTGTGCAGCTATTGGGTGTGGAGATGTAGGTTCCTACAAATTCCTGAATGATCCACAACAAAGGAAAAAATGGGAAAAGGCATTGAGGAGGAAATTTTAAATCAAAGCAGTGGTAATATTGTATTGTTAATAACATTTCGACACAGCGGCTCTCCTGGTTAATCCATTTGGGGTTCAGGACTATCTTGTATAGGATTTTTAAAGTTGAAGTTCCTGACGTAGGCAATCTAGTTCCAATCTAGGAATGATAAAAACATAACTATATTTTAGAGGTTATGTCGAGTTTTAAAAAATATACTTTAGAAAGTATAAAACTGGTAATTTTTGACAAGAGACTTTTAGTTTAGACTTTGTTTGATGAAATTCAATCCTAAATTTGCTATGAAAACGTGTAAAAGTATAAAAAAACACTATGTTATCTTACCTGTCGACTAGGTCAACTTCTTTCCCTTTTAACGAAGCTCCACGTTTTCTCAACTCTTTCTTTAGCCTATCCACATGTCAGAAGGAATACACTGTAGTAATTTCCAAAAAAAAGGGTCTAGAGTCAAAAAAGGTTCACAAATCCACAAAAGCAAAAAAGTATTCAAAGTAACAATATTTGACTTGTAACAAACACACAGCGCCATCTACCAAAAAGTTTTGCGTTTTTGGGACTTATTCAGCAGCCCCAATAAACTTCATAATTTTGTCAAATGATAACTCGATCACGTTTAATAGTTATATTAGAATCAGTTTACATGAATACAATAGTCAGGGGAATTATTCCAATCTGAAATATATTAAAATAATACACAGTCGTATTTCTAAGAGCCGCCGTGACATTAACAGAAGTGCCAATCCCTTAACCTAAATTCTTGCTGATGGCAAATGGCAGTGATGCCAACCTCATGAAAACAATTGGTCCACAGACATTTGCCACACTACCCCCCTCGGAGTAAAATTTAATAAGAAAAAAAGTAATGGAAAATAATAATAAGTACTACAACGATAAGAAATAAGGTGACAATTTGCACATCATAAGTATTTACACAAACTAAAAAACGCGACAGAACAACGCGAAAGTGTGACTAGGTACATAAACTTAACTTAAATTACATTTCAAAACAAACAAGTCAAAACTTAAATTATTAAATGAACATCGATACTTGTTTACATATCAAATATATTTTTAAACCTAACTTTTCGACCAGATCGAGTAACAACAGGTGGTCGAGCAGTAGTATCATCATTGCTTGAAATGCAACGTTTGGTAGGAGGAACCGCTATTACTTTTTTTAAGATTTGTGCGCGTGCTGGTAAGACATTTTGCTCTTTAGCAGCATCAACAAAATCAGAGGAAATGTAGGCTGGTTTGGTTCGGTCTATGGAAACTTGTACATTTCTTCCTGCAATATCTAGTGTTAATGTCTTGTCGTTGCGATTAAGTACTTTATAAGGTCCACAATAGGGTGGTTGTAACGACTTTCGCACAGTGTCGTCCCTTAAAAACACATGAGAAGCTTTGGCCAGATCTTTAAAAACAAATGTTTTTTGTAAGGAATGATGAGTTGCAGGAACAGGTCGAAGATTTGCCATTATTGTTCGCAGACTATTAATAAGATCGTAGGAAGAATCTATTGGTAAACTATTAGGTACCAAGAGTTCACCTGGCAATCTTAATGGCTCACCATATATGAGCTCAGCCGAAGAACAGTTCAAATCTTCTTTAAAAGCTGACCGGATCCCTAATAATACTAAAGGCAGTGCGCGGTACCATGTGTCTTGGTGGCACATGAGAGCTGCCTTGAGTTGACGATGAAATCTTTCTACCATGCCATTCGCTTGAGGATGGTAACTGGTAGCGTCTGGTACCACTCAGAATCATGAGTTTGCTGAACAGTGTTGACTCGAATTGCCGACCTTGGTCAGTAGTGATAGTAACAGGAACGCCGAAACGCGCGATCCAACCATTTAAAAGTCGCTCTGCTACTTCCTCCGCAGTAATGCCGACCATTGGTATTACTTCGGGCCATCGAGAAAATCTATCGATAGCAGTGAGGCAGTAAGAGAAACCATTCGATATAGGCAGCGGACCAATTATGTCTATGTGTATGTGCCTAAATCTAGCCGTCGGAGTTGGAAATGTTGTTAATGGAGCAGAAACATGCCTGGTCACCTTATTTTTTTGACATTCAAGGCATTCTTTAGCCCAATTACGACAGTCCCTGTTCATTCCAGGCCATACGTAACGACCAGATACGAGACGTGCAGTGGCAGTTGTACCGGGATGACTTAGGTTATGTAAGTCTTCGAATGCCGCTCTGCGAAATGATTTCGGAAGATACGGACGAGGTTTCCCAGTAGATGCGTCACAAAATATTGAAATGTTGCTTCCTGGAATGACTACTTTAGACAGCCTGAGATTGGAGCCCTTTTGGAGAAACTAACCAAGTTCGGAATCACAATCTTGAGACTGCGCAAGTGTTTCGTAATCTTGCATCAAAGAAATGACTTCTACTCTAGATAACGTGTCGGCAACCACATTTTCCTGACCTATAACATACTGAATATCTGTAGTGAATTGGCTTATGAAAGAAAGTTATTTAGCTGTTGGGGTGGAAGTTTTTCACGACGTTGGATAAAAGCGTAAAGTAATGGTTTATGGTCTGTAAAAATGGTAGTATGTTGAGCTTCAAGAATATGACGAAAGTGTTGAACACTTTGGTACACAGCTAAAAGTTCTCTGTAATAAGTTGGAAGCGCGGCTTGTTTACTTGATAACTTTTTACTAAAGAAAGCCAATGGCTGCCATTCACCTTTGACTTTCTGCTGAAGGCAGGCGCCGATATGTGAACTAGACGCATCTGTGAAAAGACCTAATGGGACTCCAGGCTGAGGGTGAGCTAACAAGGCAACTGAAGATAAACTATTTTTGCATGCCTCAAAATGTTAGAGTAGATCATCTGTCCAAATAAATGGCTTAGCTCCTTTACCTCCAATAGCAGTAAGCGCGTCTATGAGAGGTGCTTGGTGTTTGGCTGCACTAGGAAGAAATTGACGATAAAAGTTAATCATTCCAAGAAAACGACGAACACCTTGTACAGTTTTAGGCGGAGGATAATTGAGCAGATCTTTGATGCGGTCTTCTGGAGGTAGAGTGCCGTTGGAATTTATTGTATACCCTAGAAAACTTACCTGTTTGACCCCTAGGATGCATTTTGAGGTATTGATAACCATACCATAGTCATGTAGTCTTTGGAAAAGGATTTTCAAATGCTCTTTATGTTCAGAAATATTTTTAGAGAAAACCAATATGTCATCGATATAAGCAAAACAGAAATCTAACCCCCGAACTACCTCGTCCACAAACCTTTGAAAAGTTTGTCCTGCGTTTCTAAGACTAAAAGTCATATAGGGAAACTCAAATAAGCCAAATGGTGTAGTGATGGCAGTTTTGCACACATCGTCTGGGTGGACGGGAATTTGATGGTAAGCTTTCTCCAAATCTATGGTGCTAAAAATAGATGACCCGACCCAGTCAAATTATGACTGAAATCTCCTATATGTTTTACCGGATATGCGTCAGGAATAGTTCGAGCATTAAGGGCACGGTAATCACCACACGGACGCCACGATGTGTCTTTTTTGGGGGCCAAGTGCAATGGAGAGGCCCAAGGACTATTGGATGGGCGTACTGTGCCACACTTAACCATGTTCTCAAATTCCTTTTTCGCAATCAATAGCTTCTGAGGCGCAAGTCGACGAGGCCGACAGCTAATAGGAGGACCGTCTGTTGTTAAAATATGATGCACTGTATTATGCTTTACAAATCTTGGTAAACCCGGAGGACGAGTGAGTTCTGGAAATTTACGCAAGATTTCTGCGAAAGGGGAATCATTATTAAATATAACTTTAACGCTTTGCTGACGGTGTGCAACAATGGAGACTGGAGAAGAAAGTCCAGTTTGGCCATCACGAAGAAGCTTATTCCTGCAATCTGGGAGAAGATTATAGTAGGCCAAAAAATCTGAACCTATGATAGCTACATCAACATCTGCTATAACAAAATCCCATTTGAAATCGCGCCGAAACCCAAATTAAGAATTAAAGTACGACTGCCATACGTGTTGATATTTGAGCCATTTGCTGCGCTCAATTGAAATCCTGAAGCTTTCTCTGAACTTTTAACAACTTTTTAGGGAAAATGCACAGATCAGATCCAGTGTCTATTAAAAACTGAATTTTGCTGTTTTTATCTGTAACAAAAAGACGGCGACTAGCAAAATTGCAATCCGTGGTCGCCATCACTGATTGCTTTGCTGATTTCCCAGTGGGGTCCAAGAACATGGCTCCAGGCATTTCTTTGCCTTGATACCAAAACGATAGTGGTACCAGCACAGACGCCGCGATTCAGGTGATGAAACTCTAGAATTTGCACGAGATTGTGCTCGGGAGGAGCTCCTTGATCTTTGAGTGGTAAGTGCGGCTACTTGATTTTTTAATTGCTGCAGTTGAGAATTGAGGTCCGTTAAGTTAAAAGACTGATCGGAAGATTGGATCGCATGAATATTAATAGGAGAGATTTCTATGATCTTATCAGCTATTTCTGCTACCTTGTCAAGAGGTAATTCTGATTGTGCAGTAAGAATTGCTTGAATATTGTGAGGTAGACGTTGTAACCACAACTCACGCAATATTTTTTCATCCGTAAGATTATTGCCTGCAAGCGACCTCAAATGACGCAAAAATTGTGTCGGCTTTCGGTCGCCAATTTCTTCTCCTGAAATGAGCTGTCTAACACACTGTGCTTCTGAAACTGAAAACCGGCGAATCATCTCATTTTTCATCCATTCATATCGTTCACCTTTAGCCGGGGGACTAGTTACAAGATCCTCGACCTCGTGTGCTAGTCTGGAGTCAATTTGAGCTACTATATGATTGTATTTCGTTTCATCTGCTGTTATTTGGGACAGCGCGAATTGCGCCTCTATATGAGCAAACCATGCTGCTGGGCGGTCTAGCCAAAATGGCGCTATTTTCGGACTAACGGCAAAAGATTTAGGAACAGGATCTAAAGAACTCTGTGGTCCATTCCCAGTAACAACCGCTGGCTGCTGAGCAGCTAATCGGCTTTGCAGTTCGGAATTTTGCTGTATAAGGGCGTTATTCTGCGACAAAAGCTTCTCAAGTCGATCATTAATCTCTTGTAGTTCAGACATTATGAAATCAATTAATTATTATCCAATGAAATCAAAATATACTTCCGCAGCAAATAACTTACCTTATTATTTAAAGTAGACCACCTGTTATTACGTTACAAGTTATGACAATTTCAAAAATATAACTTAATAAAAATAACAAAACGTTATATTGGTGCAGTTTGTGTGACACGAAAAAAATACTGCATGTCTGCAGAATGCTTTTCAGGGATTACGACTTGAGATGAACGGCAACTTGATCTTTCCTCGTACCAAAATGAAATGAAATGAATATGATCATCTGTAGGTACACGTTCGCTACTTTCCAATATGTCTTCCTTTATGAAATTGCTTGCACCACAACTATAAAAACTCACAGTGCAATTTAGGTCAATGACCATGCATGTTACTTGTTGTTGATACTAATTTGCATGTAATAACATGTATCAATATTGCGTATCTCACAAAAATCTTCATCGTCGGGGTCACCACTTTGGGGACTTATTCAGCAGCCCCAATAAACTTCATAATTTTGTCAAATGATAACTCGATCACGTTTAATAGTTATATTAGAATCAGTTTACATGAATACAATAGTCAGGGGAATTATTCCAATCTGAAATATATTAAAATAATACACAGTCATATTTCTAAGAGCCGCCGTGACAAAAACAGAAGTGCCAATCCCTTAACCTAAATTCTTGCTGATGGCAAATGGCAGTGATGCCAACCTCATGAAAACAATTGGTCCACAGACATTTGCCACAGCGTAGTCTTCCCCATTCGTACTGCTCCTAAACACACAGGAAAGCATTTTTACCAGATAACGAGAAATAATTTAAGGCGCCGTCCGGACGTTTAGTCGAAAAAAGAAAGTGTGACCAACTGAATGCACTCTGGGCAATTACCTGCCTTTAGTGTAACCTATTTTCTATCGAATACGTCGTTCGTAACTATAATTTAAAAACATCTTAGATCTATACAGATAACTTAAGTATGATGTACTCTTTTTTTACTACTTTCCACCACAATATGTCAATACTAGAATCTTGTAATATTTTTGCATTTCCAACGGGTTGACAGGAAGGGGAATGCCACAAGTCATTCTCTACATTCCGTCCGTGATCTAGATGGGTCGAATGTTGTGTGACATTGGACGTCCAGAGGTCTAAGTTTGATTCCCAGATGCTTAATGGGCAGTAACTATTTGTACAGTTAAAAATATTGTGTTTTTCGTAGTTGGCTTGTAAAGACATATTAAAATTGACTCGATTTAAGTATTACACTGTAGCTAAAATGGCCTTAGTTTCGCTTTAAAGTTATGTTTTTTTTGCATTTG
This sequence comes from Pyrausta purpuralis, assembly GCA_963924145.1. Taxonomy (NCBI): domain Eukaryota; kingdom Metazoa; phylum Arthropoda; class Insecta; order Lepidoptera; family Crambidae; genus Pyrausta; species Pyrausta purpuralis. The sequence goes on from OZ001666.1 coordinate 10,550,263, forward strand.
CGTAATAAATATCTTTCACACCACTTGTTCAAATATAATTTCATAATTTGTTTCAGAACCGGTATCGAAAAATGACCTGTATGTCCTGCAAAAATAAAAGAAACTTATTCAATAATAATAAAAATATCTTTTCTTACAAAAGTTAGAACACAAGAACCAAAATCATTACAAATAAATAATAAGTACAATAATGACGGGCTTATTGTTAGAAGCGATCTTTTCCAGACCATTGGGTAGAGGAAACAACGTTTATTAGAGAGGTAGAAAATTGTGTGCAGAAAGAGAGCTAATATGGAATATTACACTTTAAAGAGAATTATAATAATAATAATAATAAATAATATAAATACTTTTCAACACACTTGCTCAAAACGACGTTTTTATTCCACCGATTTTTGGTTCATAATCCTAGATATTAAACACGCGTGTTTTTCAGTATATTATTGCACTAGTGCCTTTACTTTATTATCCCGACCAATTTACATTTGTACCCTAGTACCAAGTAGTAAGTAAGAAGAAAAAACCGGCCAAGTGCGAGTCGGACTCGCCCACTGAGGGTTCCGTGCCAACTTTAACTGAATTAGGGATCTACTTACTTCTTCTAAGCTAAAATACCATAATATTTTGTTGACAGCAAATTTAATTTTGTTTTTCATAGTGTTTGTATGAAAAACAAAGTTATGTTTGCGGTTGTTGAAAATGTGCTATATCTCTAAAACTACTGGTTCGATCCCGCCCGAACCAATTTTCGTTAAAAGTATTTGTTAAGGTCTACATTACATATTTTTTCAAAATTTTCACTTGCTTAGTTTAGAAATTAGATGGAGGGGACGCCCATTTTACCACTTTGGAAGCGTCTAGCTGTGAAACGTTAGACTATAAAAGAAAATGGTTTTAGGAACCTCTATGTCATTTTGAAAGACCTATCTAAAGACACCCCACACGCATAGGTCTGACTAAAAAAAAATTTTTCGGTTTTAGTTTCATGTATGAGGGGGGGCTCCCCTTAAATAACATATTTTTTTATTTTTTGTATAAGAATCGTAAAGCGGTAAACAGGATACATCTTTCTACTAAATTTAAACAGTGTGATGCTTATTGTTACAGAATAAAATGGCTGTGACATACGGACGGACAGACAGACAGACAGACAGATTTGACGAAACTGTAAGGGTTCCGTTTTTTGCCTTTCGGCTACGGAACCCTAAAAAGCGATATAATTTAGTCGGGTTTTAACTTTTATTTTAGCAACAAACAGTATTTATACGAAAAATAACAGTATGTACGAGGGTCAAACTGAAAGTTCTTAGAACTGGCCACTTATAAACAATATAATAAAAAAAATATTCTAAAATTTGAAAATAGAACTCTTTGCCAATATTACTGAGTATATATTTCATTCATTTGTCATTTGTTTTACGATTTGGCGGCAAATTGAAAATTGTCTGTGTCACGTCAACATGAATTTAACACGAGAAAATTTTCGTGCAATGATTTTTTATGACTTTCGATGTCATTTAAGTCAACAAGAAAGTTATGATAGACTACGATTGGCCTTTCACGATGAAGCCCCATCTCGTACGACTGTTTACAACTGGTTTAATGAGTTTCAACGTGGTCGCACTAATCTCACTGATGATGTAAGTGAGGAACGGCCTTCTACGGCGACGACTGAAAATAACATCTGTGTTGTGCGGCGTATGATAGAGACTAACAAAAGAGTGACCTATCAGCAGATTCGTACAAGCTTAGGCATCGGTATGAGTCAAGTGCACAAAATCCTCCACGAACATTTAGCGGTCAGGAAGCTTTGCGCCCGGTGGATACCTCATAATTTGACTAAGGCTCAAAAACTCCATCGTGTGGACTGGTGCCGTAAAATGATTGAAAGATTTATCGGAGGTGACTCAAATGCTGTGTTCGACATACTAACAGGTGACGAAAGCTGGATTTACTGTTATGATCCTGAAACCAAAAGACAATCTGCTCAGTGGGTGTTTCCTTTCGAGGAGTTGCCAACTAAAGTGAAGAGAGATCGAAGTGCGGGAAAAAAAATGGTGGCCTCGTTCTTTGGAAGGATAGGTCATTTCGCAACAATTGTGTTAGAGGATCAAAAAACAGTTTCTGCAAAATGGTACACTACCAATTGTTTGCCACTTGTCTTGGAAAAAGTTCGAGAGAAACGACCTCGCAGTAGGATCCTCCTTCACCACGACAACGCCTCGTCGCACACCGCCAAGCGAACGATCGACTATTTGGCGACATCAAACGTTGAATTACTGGGTCACCCGCCGTATAGCCCCGACCTCGCGCCTTGTGATTTTTATTTATTTCCAAAAATTAAAGAAAAACTTAAAGGAAAGCGGTTTATGAATGCTGAAGAAGCGGTGGCTGCGTATCGCGATGCCATTGAAGAGACCCCTAAGGACGAGTGGGCAAAGTGCTTTTCCCAGTGGTTCCATCGCATGCAGCGGTGTATTGACGTCAATGGACAATATTTTATAAAGATATAATAAAACTAATAACTGGCTAATGTAATCAGTTTTTGATTTTCTAAGAACTTTCAGTTTGACCCTCGTACATATTTATTTCAATAAATGGTATATCCAGCTTGATTACTGAAAAATAACTCAAATTCATTTAAAATTTTCTGTAATTTATGTTTTAAACACGAATTATTACATTTTTAATATTGGCTGTTGGCCGATGTAGTTCGCGCCTTAGCCTTGCGCGCGCATCGGTATCGCGGCAAGAAAAAAAACAACGCGCCATTTTTCGTAAATAATTGTCGGCTGTGCTGTGACGAAATTTGGATTAATGGCAAGTATGTTGAAAAACGTCGTATGAAACACGTGTGCCTGTGACCATAATGTACGCGGCTTTCTTATGGCGCACTTGCTTTCGCTCGTGCGCACACAATATCGCCTTGTATATAATGGTCAACTTAGCACACTTGTATTATAATGTACTATTTCAACACACTTGCTCAAAATGACGTTTTTATTCCACCGATTTTTGGCACATAATCCTAGATATTAAACACGCGTGCTTTTTGGTTATATTATTGCACTAGTGCCTTTAGTTTATTAACCCGACCAATTTAGGTTTGTACCCTAGTACCAAGTCGTAAGTAAGAAGAAGAAGCTATGTAATTTAGTCGGGTTATAACTTTTATTTTAGCAACAAACATTATTTATGCGAAAAATAACAGTATTCTACATAGGTATTTATTTCAATAAATGGTAAATCCAGATTTTTCATTAAATTTTTCTGTAATTTGTGTTTTTATCACGAATTATTAGATTCTTAATCTTGGCTGTTGGCCGATCTAGTTCGCCCTTAGCCTTGCGCGCGCATCGGTTTCGCGGCAAGAAAAAAAAACAATGCGCCATTTTTCGTAAATAGGTAATTGTCGGCTGTGACGAAGTTTGGATTTAATTGTGAAGTTTAATATTAACGAAAATGACTACTTCAAGTAAAGAAAATGAAGAAAACCTATTATTAACTCTGGCGGTCATACGTAACGAGATGAAAAACGCGTGCGATATTCTTTTGCCATCAAAGTCGAGTGAAATGTACTTTTACTACGAGTAAATGTTTTAATAATTAAAAACTTAGTAAATGAAGAGTCTTGTTTTTTCCTCGCAAGTGTGTTGAAAAACGTCGTATGATACGCGTGTGCCTGTGACCATTATATACGCGGCTTTCTTATGGCGCACTCGCTTTCGCTCGTGCGCACACAATATCGCCTTGTATATAATGGTCAACTTAGCACACTTGTATCATAATGTACTATTATTGCACACCATAAACATAATTACACAGGATAGTATCTTTTATATTCGCTATAAGTACAATTTAGGCGGTCTTATTGCTTGTAGCAATTTCTTCTAGACAACCTTTAGGTAAGGAAAAGTATGAAGAATGAAAGAAGAGGCATGGCGATGAAATTATTTTAAACATATTTGAAGTGGACAGGTTTTATATAAAGAGACATAAAAGAAGATGATAAGTGCACATTATATAAAAAATGAATGTCAATAAATGATAATAAAATACACACCATAATACAAAATATATAAACTAATACATATTTAAACACATTTACATAAAAATATATATAAATAAATAGGTAAAAATAAATGCATAATCAGTTGCAACCAACCAGCAGATCCGAGAGCCAATGAAGAATAAAAAGGAGTAGTAAGTAAGTAAGTAGATATTGTTAAGACTATAAAAAATATAAACGAGAAAGGAAAAAGGCTTTTATTTTACGTTTAAAAGTAGGCAGCGTTTTGGACTCCCTGATTGAAAAGGGCAGAGAGTTCCATAAGCGGATTGCCTGTATAGTAAAAGATTGTGAGTACTTACGAGAAGCATAAAGAGGAAAAAGGAGGCGAAGTGTTTTGGAGGACCGCATATCACGACCCTGGGGTGGCTGCATGAATTGGAAGCGCCCTTTCAAGTATGGAGGAGATTTAGGGTTGAAAAGAATAGTGTAGAGAAGGTATAGTACGTGTAAGTCACGACGAAGGCGAATGGGCAACCATTTCAGCTGAGCGCGGTACTCTGAGACATGATCGTATTTACGCAATCCGAATATGATGCGAATAAAAGTTCTGAAGGCGCTAAAGCTTACTTAGGAAGATCTAGTTGAGGTCTAAATAGCAGCAATCTGCATAATCCAAAATGGGCAGGAGTAAGGCCTGAACATGCGCAATCTTAGTGGGTATTGGGAGAAAATTACGAAGTCTATTCAATGACGCTGCAGCAGCATATTTTCCTGCTCACCTCAGCCACTTGCTTAGTCCAAGTGAGTGCACTATCAATGTGGATGCCTAATTAAATAATTTATTTATTTTAATTTTAGTTAACAAAATAAAATGTAATGATACACGTAATATTACAAATTCAATAAAACAAACGAATAAATGCACATAATATCCATTAAAGAAAAATTCAGTTATTTTTTTAAGTGACATGAAGGTATATTTTTTTTATTTATGAATTTCCTAAAACAGCAAATCATATTTTTTGTCCCAGCCTATAATGAAAATCATATTGTACGAGATAAAATTAGGTAGATAGAGCGATTAAATAAGTAAATTCATAATGAAAGGGTATTTTATTCAATCAATTTTTAATGAAATCATGTTATAATGATTGCGTAACAGCACGGTTAAAATATATCATATAATGCATTCTTTCTACAGAATCAACAAAAAAACAAAGGAAAAAGAAAAGTCCAAAAGCGCGACGGTCATTCTCTCTACTCACATCCTCAGCGCCATTTTTCAATTTGCCTTCCATAATTTTTCGGCCATCAGCCATTTCTATATGATGAAACCGTTTCCAAGTGTTCCTCTCTTGAGCGCAGGCGATGATGGTCAGGCATGACAGGAACAGAGCTGGAATTGTGTAAAGCAATCGTATTCATTTGACAGTTCATAACGTACGGTTTGATCTGTCAAACCCTTTGTTCTTTGCCGTTTGACAGATCATACCGTACGGTTTGTATTGTCAAATGAATACGATTGCTTTACACAATCGCACCCCAGAACTGCTTTAACGGCTTTCATACTGGACAATGAAAAATAGATATTCGACCACAGAGACCGTGGAAAGAAGTCTGTCATGCATAATAATTATGAGTCAATAAATGAATACTTAAGAAAAGGTTAAAAATACAGACTTAACGGTAGCTATAGCTACATGATGCTAACAGCACTCCGCTTTACTCTGTTTTTATTAGCGTGGTGTTTTATAGCATTACTCTAGCCTTCCTCGATAAATAAGATATATCTAACAATAAAATATTTAAATCGGACCAACCAAGGCGATTCAGAACGTTCGATAAGCCATTCAGCTTGGGTTTAAGCTAGAATTTCTATTCATTAATGTGGTATGTTAAATCAGATGTCGATATGTCAGTTCGGTAACAACTGTAATATAAGAACAAAATAAAATATTGCATCGGATTAATCCACTTTATTATTATTTTATTAATATGTGTATGTTATCGAATTGTAACTGAATGGTTCTGATTCAGGGGGCAGTAGTTACTAAGATAGACGTTAAAACTAAATCTTAAACTAATTATAGATTAGAGATTGTAAAAGTCGGAAAGTTTTTTTAAATATAACGGAATTTTTTTACACACTTCCAAGCAGCCAGATAAACAAGTTATATACCAGTATTACAATAAATAATGTAATTTATATTTTTTGTCCGAGGTTTAGGTACTATTAAAGTCGAGGTAAGAATTCATAACATTATATTTAAAAAAAAAACATTTATTTCGGACATCTGATGGATCCATAAATTGTTAGTAACAGAGTAGGTAATTTAGCTGTAGTGTTAGTAGGTACATTATGAAAAAAGGCCCGCTTCACGTGAACGGCACAAAGGCTTTGCTGCTTCGTGGCTGGTTCATGAGGTTTGCTTGGACAGAAGGTATTTACAGTGTTTTTCTTTGTTTTTATACCGCAACGTTTCTATTTCATTTCAAAGGTATTTATCCAATATTTTGCAATGTCTGACACAGAGATCAAAGAACTTAGGATTAAAAGGGGTTCAATAAAGGGCAGGTTAACTAATTTTAAGAATCATTTGCAAATGTTAAAGAGTATTGATAAATTAAATGCACAGCAGGTTAAAGAATTAGCGAATAGATTGTCAAGGCTTAAAGAGTTATTCACAGAATATGATACCGTGCAATCTGATCTTGAAATTAAAGAACACAAAAGTGAAACTCCCTCAGAGGCTGTTTTCAATGAGAGATATGAAACAGAAAACATATTTTATTCAGTAATTGCCGAAGCTCAAGAATTATTTGAGAGAAATAGTTTAAACAATTCTGAAAATCCAGCTACAGAAACTGTAAATAATTATCATTGGAACTCAGTCATGAATAATGTTAAATTGCCTACTATACAGTTACCTTCATTCCATGGTGATTGGAATAAGTGGTTGGAGTTTCATGATGTGTTTGTGTCACTCATTCATGATAATGCTTCTTTGCCGAACATAATTAAGTTTCAATATTTAAAAAGTTCAATAAAAGGGAATGCTGCCTCAGTGATTGAATCGCTAGAACTTTCTGACAAAAACTATGAAATTGCATGGAAATTAGTTTGTGATCGCTTCTATAACAAACATCAGTTAGTACATACGCACCTTAAGTCTTTATTGGATATTCCCACTAACAACAAAGAATGCGAACAATCATTAAGGTCTCTCGTAGATCATATTTCAAAGAATTTAAGAGCACTGAATAGTTTAGGTGAGAACACAGATAATTGGGATACTTTAATTATTTTTATTTACTCTGCCAAGTTAAATAGTGTTACCTGTAACAAACGGGAGGAACACAAGAGTAATTTATCAACGAAGCCCACTTTAGAAGGTTTTTATCAGTTTTTAAGAAAAAGAGCAGATCTAGTTGAGATGCTTTCGGCTGGAGAAAGTAGTAACAAGGTGGACAAAGTTTTTAAACCCTTAAACAAATCACAGAAGGCCTTCGTTGCTACTTCCTCTGCGGGGGTCATGACAGGTCAACAACAACAAAGGTCATGTATGGTTTGTGGTGGTGAACATTTAATTTATTATTGTAACAAATTCCTGAGCATGTCACCGGCAGACAGATTACAACAAATAATTAAGCAAAAATAATGTATCAACTGTCTCCGCAGCGGGCATTATGTTCACCAGTGCAAATCAGGGCCATGTAACATATGTAAGAAAAGGCATAATTCACTTCTGCATTTAGATAAGTCCAATGAACCTGTACAAAATGCAGAGGAGAGGTCAACAGCCTCCAAGTCAATTTCACTATCAACATGTATAGCAAGCCAAGTATTGTTATCTACAGCTAATGTTATAATATTTAATACTGAGAAAAATCAATGCTATCAAGCTCGTTGCCTACTAGATTCAGGTAGTCAATCGTCTTTTATTAGCCAGGATCTGAAAGACAAATTAGCTTAAAATACTGAAATTTTGAGTTCTGTATATGTAACTGGCATCAATAACATGTCATTTGAAGCCTTACAACGCTGTAACTTACAAGTACAGTCGCGTTCAGGCAAGTTTAAAGTTCAAGTTAATGCTCTTGTACTCAATCAAATAACCAGTGCACTGCCGAGTCAGGAAGTTGATGTGTCTAGTATCAATATTCCAAATAACATTCAATTAGCAGATCCTGACTATAATCAGCCTGCCAAGATAGATCTGCTTCTGGGTTCAGATGTATTTTGGGATGTCATATGTTCAAAACAGATCAAGTTAGGTAAAAACATGCCTATTCTACAAAATTCTATTTTTGGCTGGCTGATAGCCGGTCCAGTCATGTGCAGTGCAAGCAATAATACTAGAATTGCATGCAATTTCAGTCAAGATATTGGCCCTCAACTGCGAAGATTTTGGGAGCTGGAGGAGGTACCAGCGAAGCCAGTGCTGTCCCCGGAAGATGAAGCATGTGAACAGCACTTCGTGGAACACACGCAGCGCTTGGAAGATGGAAGATTTTGTGTCAGCCTGCCCTTGAAAACTGAGCCTGATAAGCTAGGTGATTCCTATAATTTAGCTCGGAAGAGGTTTGAATCTTTAGAGAGGCGTTTTCAAAGGCAGCCTGAAGTAAAAGAGCAATATGTTAGTTTTATACAAGAGTACCAAGACTTGGGTCATGCGTCAGAGATTGAGAGACCAGAAAAAGCTGTAATTTTACCTCATCACCCTGTGCTTAAGGAACAGAGTGAGTCGACCAAATGTAGAGTCGTGTTTGATGCTTCTGCTAAAACAACCTCTGGTCTGTCACTCAATGACATCATGATGGTAGGTCCAACGGTACAAGACGACATTTTTTCTATTTTGGTTAGATTCAGAGAACATAACTACATTCTTACTGGAGACATAGAAAAAAATGTATCGTCAAATTCTTATACATCCTAGTCAGAGGCATTTACAAACTATTTTATGGCGAGAAAACATGCATGAGCCATTGAAGTACCTGCAATTGAAAACTGTAACCTATGGTACGTCATCGGCTCCATTTCTAAGCACTAGATGTCTCATTCAGTTAGCATTAGAATGTCAAGACCCAGTTATAAAGCAAGTAATATTACATGACTTTTATGTTGAGTTGTTTAAAGTACATTTATGAACAAGTCACTGAAAGGTTAAAATCAGCAGGATTTCACTTGCGAAAAATCAAAAGTAACTCTGTAGAATTATTGGATTTCGTTTCAAATGAGACAAATAGTGGCAAAGAACATGAAAATTTAAAGTTATCCACAGCAACTAACATTTTGGGGATTGAAGGGGATCCTAATGTTGATCGTATTCTCATGTCTGTATCTAAATTGCCAAACAGCAATGATATTGAAAATTTTACAAAACGAACAATATTGTTAATTTCATCAAGCATTTTTGATCCACTCGGATTGCTTTCTGTTTGCACAATTACATGTAAAATAATTCTTCAGTTACTGTGGGCACAAGATGTTGGATGGGATGACAAGATTCCTCATACTATTAGTGAAATGTGGCATTTTTTTTTAACTAAATTGGATTGTTTGACAAAATTAAAAATACCTCGTCATGCAATATGTACAAATCCCATTATAATTGATCTACATGTGTTTTCTGATGCTTCCCTGAAAGCGTACGCCGCATGTGTGTATGTGTTTTCTAGGGACGCATCAGGAAATACAACTGTACGACTGTTATGCGCTAAATCAAAGGTAGCGCCACTCAAAGCGACAACTATACCCAGGCTCGAATTATGCGGAGCTCTGCTTGCTGCCCGCTTATGTGATAAAGTATGTAAAACATTGCGTTGTTTGATGAACAAAAAATATTTTTGGTGCGATTCCAAAATCGTCCTGGGTTGGTTGGGCTTACCTTCAAATAAGCTAAGTACGTTTGTGTCTCACCGCGTAGCCGAAGTAAATGAGTTGTGTTGTCATGCTGGGTGGATGTACGTTCCTTCATCATGCAATCCCGCAGATCTCGCTTCACGAGGTGTATACCCTGACGAGGTTCAGTCGCTATCTCTGTGGTGGGAGGGACCTGCATTCCTCAGGCTTTCAGTGGAACACTGGCCTAGCCAGCACGGCGGAAATACACAAACGAACTTACCTGAGATACGCACTCATGTTGTAACTTGCGATTCAACTATTACTAAGAATTCCATAATAGAGTTTGAAAAACATTCAAGTTTTCCAAAACTTAGACGCATCATGGCTTATGTTTGGCGATTCATTCACAATTGCAAAGCTAAAAAGGTAACTGATAGGAATTACAACGAATTAAATGCTGATGAGTTGAAAACATCAGAACTAAAACTAGCAAGATTATCACAAATTGAATGTTTTTCAAGTCACAAAAATCATAATTACAAGGAATTGCCTTCATGATACAATTTGTCTCCAGTAATTGATGAAGCCGGACTGATTCGAGTGGGGGGCAGGATTGATAATTCTGAATATATACTTGACAAAAAACATCCTATTGTAATTGATGGAAAACATCACTATTCTAAATTAATATCAGTATTTTCATACAAAACTTATGCATGCAGGTCCGCAGTTGTTACTTTCAGTCGTTAGAGAACACTATTGGCCCTTAAGTGGTAGAATAATGGCAAAGAAAATATGTAACAAATGTGTAGTTTGCAAACGAATGAAGGGAGCAACTGCTAAGCAAATCATGGGCAACCTGCCACCTCAGCGTGTAAATCCTGGTTTCCCATTTGAAGTGACAGGCACGGATTTCGCAGGGCCTTTTCTAATTGTCAACAAGAAAGGTAGAGGCGCAAGGTTAATGAAATGTTATTTATGTGTGTTCGTTTGCTTCAAAACGAAGGCTGTGCATCTTGAACTTGTAAGCGATTTGTCAACTGAGGCCTTTATATTAGCCTTGCGTCGATTTATGTCACGAAGAGGAAAACCTCGAGAAATATTTTGTGATCATGGAAGTAATTTTGTCGGAGCTAGTCGAGAGATTGCTAGACTTGTCGAAAATTGTTCCGATTCTGTGTCAGACCTTGCTAACGAAGGTATTAAATTCAAGTTTACACCTGTCCAATCACCTCGCTTCGGTGGGCTTCATGAATCAGCTATGAAGTCGGGAAAATTTCATATGAACAGGGTTGTAGGGAATGCCAATTTAACCTTTGAAGAGCTAGCGACACTATTTACTCAGATAGAAGCTATACTAAATTCAAGACCTCTAGTCCCATTATCATCCGACCCTAAAGACCTTTTTCCATTGACTCCTGGGCACTTCCTCGTAGGGAGACCTTTGACGTCATTGCCAACACCCGATTTACAAGAAACTAATCCGGGCCGTCTCCACAGATACGCCCGCATAGAGCAGGCCAGACAGCACTTCTGGGCAAGATGGAGCCGGGAGTACATCTGTGAACTTCAACAACGCACCAAATGGCAGTCCAGGCAACCAGATCTGAAGCCCGGCTAGCTAGTACTCATCAGAGACGAGCGATACCCACCACTGAAGTGGCCCCTCGGTCGAATCAGCGACGTTTACCCGGGGTCCGACGGTGCCACTCGAGTGGCCGACGTCCTGACGCCACAAGGAACAGTACGACGAGCTATCCACCGACTCTGTCCCCTGCTAGAAGAAGAGTAGCAGCTTTCCTGGAGGGCGGAGATTGTTAACACAAGAACATTCTAGGCGCCCCCGCCCCCGCCCGCGCCACTGTCAGCGCGCGAACCGGTCGCGCCGGTCATCGCCAGTCCCGAAAAACCACACGACATACACTCATACATCAGTGTTTTCTTCATCTCTGCAAGACCCTACATCAAGCAAACCTTAAACACTCGTTGGGCACAAGATCGAACGCCTTGGAAAAGTCAAGATAACATGCGTACACTGGTGTCTCCCTTGCCGTGTAATACCGAACAGTCAGCTGTAGTCTATGAAACGATGCTCGTTTGTCTCTCTGAAAATTGGAAAATTCCAGTCGGTTAATTTTTAGTGGATGGTTTTACTAGTGAAGTTATAGCAAATACTGTCAATATTTGTCTTGAAAAATGTCACTTCGTCGGTGTCAATGTCAGAGCTCTGACATTCGATGGATGTCCCACAAACGTGAAAGCTACGAACATTTTGGGATGGAATATAAGTACCTAGTACAGGTCAATTGGAAACAACTTTCACCGACGCAGTCACGAAAGAGAATATTGTAGTTTTCATGGACGCATGTCATACGATTAAATTAGTTACGAACGTTGTTCGAAGAAGAGATAATTTTCAACGGGAAGGATCACCAAATTGAATTGAAAGTTTTGATTCGGTTCTCATAACTCCAAACAAATGAGCAGCTTAATTTTGCAAATAAATTAACTACATATACTTAAAAAAATCAGATTATGAAGGTAAAATTAGCGACACAATTGAAAAAACTTAAAACAATTTATATGCACATTTTTAGGGTTCCGTAGCTGAAAGGCAAAAAATGGAACCCTTAGAGTTTCGTCAAGTCTGTCTGTTTGTCTGTCCGTCCGTGAAAAAAATGATGACATTTAAGGGGGAGCTCCCATACATCAAACTAAAACCAAAAAAAGAAAAAGTCGAACCTATGCGTGTGTCTATGGATAGGTCTTTTAAAGTGACATCAAGGTTCCTAAAACCATTTTCTTTTAAAGTCTAACGTTTCATAGTTAGACGCTTCCAAAGTGGTAAAATGGGTTTCCTCCTATATAACTTCTTAACTAAGCGAGTGTAAGTTTTGAAAAATATATATAATATAGATCTTAATAAATACTTTCAACGAAAATTGGTTCGGACAGGATCGAACGAGAAGATTTTTAGATATAGGACATTTTCAACAACCGCAAACATAACTTTGTTCTTCATACAAACTCTATGAAAAACAAAGTTATTTTCGCTGTCAACAAAATGTTGAGGTATTTTACTAAGATGAAGTAAATAAGTAAGGGTTCCCTAATACAGTTTACTTGACCGGATATGGATTAGAAACTTGGGCGGTGCTTCAGTCTCTGCAGCGGTGCCACATAGGTATATAGAGGTGCTAAAGTGCCTTTACAATAACGCCACCATGTCGGACCGAGTACAGGAGCAGAATACGAGGGCGATTCCACTGCGGAGAGGTGTGAGACAGGGAGATGTTATATCTCCGAAACTGTTCACAGCGGCATTGGAAGACGCCTTCAAACTTCTGGAATGGGAAAGAATCGGCATCAATGTGAATGGCGAATACATCACACACCTCCAATTTGCCGATGATATAGTCGTTGTGGCAAAGACGCTGGACGATCTTGGCACTATGCTCGAAGACCTTGACCGAGTCTCCCAACAAGTGGGTCTTAAAATGAACATGGAGAAGACGAAAATTATGTCGAGTCCCACTCCAGTATCCATTGGGAACTCAATTCTCGAAGTTGTCGACGAGTACGTCTACTTGGGACAAGTGATCCTATTGGGTAGGTCCAACTTCGAGAAAGAGGTCAATCGACGAATCCAACTCGGCTGGGCAGCGTTCGGGAAATAGCGCAAGAGTGTCTTCTCATTTCATATACCTCAGTGTCTGAAGACGAAAGTCTTCAACCAGTGTGTGTTACCAGTGATGACATACGGATCCGAATCATGGTCTCTAACTATGGGCCTTATAAGGAAGCTCAAAGTCACACAACGAGCGATGGAGAGGGTTATGCTGGGTGTTTCTCTACGTGATCGAATCAGAAATGAGGAGATACGTAGAAGAACTAAGGTAACGGACATAGCCTTGAGAATCAGTAAGCTCAAGTGGCAATGGGCAGGGCACATAGCGCGAAGAACTGATGGCCGTTGGGGCAGGAAAGTTCTAGATTGGAGACCCTTCGACCAAAGACGCAGCGTAGGACGTCCACCAACAAGATGGACAGACGACCTTATAAAGATTGCAGGATCAAACTGGATGCAGACCGCTAGTAATCGGTCGCTGTGGAAAGCCGTGGGGGAGGCCTATGTTCAGCAGTGGACGTCCTTTGGCTGATAATGATGATGATGATGATGATGAATACGGTTTAAGTTGGCATGGAACCCTCAGTGCGTGAGTCCGACTCGCACTTGGCCGATTTTTATTTTTTTCCTGAAAGAACTTCATAAATGCTTTTAGCATTTAGTCCACCTTTGTATGTACACTAAATTTGTGCAATAAAGTCTTTCAATAAATTAATAAATGTGGGCACCCATATTTTTTCATTTTCATTTCATTTCAGCATTTTCTCTAATAATAATTGTTTAAAAAGTCTCCATTTTAAAAGAGCGTAAGTACATGAGGTTGGATGTAACGAGGTCACGTCTTTGCTTTATTCAATTCAAAAAGCATCTGACGGTTATAGTATTGTGGTCTGTATCAATTGTAGAATTTAATATGTCGATGTCAATGGCATCATTAAGTATTAAATTATTAGGTAACATTACGTAAACAGTTACCAAACAAAGCTTACGAATTGCGATGATTATTCCGTATCTGAACTTAAAAATCATTGAAACGCCAAATGTATTTTTTTAATAATCAAAAATTTACCATATCATAATTTATTTGTAATGTCCAATATAACATCGGAAACAACAAAAACACTAAATGTTAAAGTGGGATGACTGCAAGCTTTAAGATAAAAAGCAATTTGTTTTCTGCATGAAATGTAATTGCAAACTTCCAGGTTGTCTTTAGTCTTTATCATTTAACTTTAAAAATAAAGCGCGAAAAAATCTGAAAAATGTTGAACGTGTTTAGAATCGCTAAGTCTTGAAATGGTATTCGAATTTACACACCTTTTCAAAAATGAACTGTTACCAATAGCCCAAATAACACATTTTGGCACCGGTATCCTTATTGTGAAATGTCTTTGGATGATAGTCACCATTTTGTGAAAGCGGAACTCGTAACGCTTGGGAGTTTAGTCATTATAACACCAGATCTTGTTTAAGGTACTGAAGTCAAAAGGACCAGTCCCCCACTCCCAATAATCCCTCACCACATTACGAAAAAATGTCCGGACCGATTTAAAAAACCTTTGAGTGTTAGATTTATTTAACGGGGAAGGCTATCACGATAAAGACCTGGCGGAGTAGGGTAAAATCAAAACATGCGGGCGAAGTCGCGGTGTGCTGCTATATGTGCTTAATTTGGTCACGTTTAAGCCGTAAATTAATTGGATAATTTAATTTTACGCCACTTAATAGACAAATATCATTCTTTTATGAAAAGGTTATCACAACTAACTAATTGGTGATCTCCATTTAATTACTATAAAAGGCCTAGGTTTTGCATTTCCATCACAAGCTCAACAGTCCTTTACAATGTTCACTCGTAAATTAACAGTTGTTTTGGCGGTTCTGGCAGTTATGTCAGTTCTGGCAGTCAATAATTGTGAGGCCCATGTGCCATCACAGACTACCACAGAAAAAGAAAAAAAACAACAAATCAAAGATGATGTGAAGATAGAGCCATGTGGTCGGGCAAACAAATATTGTAATAACCCTGATGGCCAAGAACAAGGTGAAATAGAAGATTTTGTGCAGAAAGTTCTTCCAAAGATTGGAGGCTAAACCCAATTTATTAGCTGACGGACTCCGAATTCGGTTCGGTAATGTAAACTGAATAATAAATCATTGAAATATAGTAAAACTGATAATGCTTTTGTTTGGGAATCATATTTTTAGCACTGTCAATATTCATAAAGATGAAATAAGAAACCAAAAAATTGCGCACGGGCGGGACTTAAACCAACAACCTCTTGGTTCAAGTCTTGCCCGTGCGCAAAATTTTAGTTTCTTATTTCATCTTTATGAATATAAAATATGACATTGTGAGTGTTAAAAACATTCTGAACCACTGTCAATATTGCTAAAAATAAGGTTGCTTACCTGTAATCCTTAAAAAATCAGGACACAGTATGTTTTCCTTAAACATGATTTTCTATTTACTTCTCTGAGAACCATCAGTCATCGTCACGATTGTATTGTGCCTACGACGTTGATAATTCAATGAAATATTAAATTATCCATTTATTTGATTCAATAACGTTAATCTACGTATAGTGTCGAGCATTTCTTTATAAAATAAAATGCACAGATACGTAAATTTGAACAAAAAACGAATATCGAATCGAATAGAGAAGAAGAGTCAGAAGTCCACCACTTTGTAAATTTATTTGGTTACTATCAGCACAGAAAATATAATAGTACTACGCTTCGAGTCTATCATATCACTATCATTGATTCGGGCTCCCCCGCCTACTCCGCCGCACACAGTGAATATAAGTTTTAGTGTAGGTTTGAAACGCAAATAGACACCAATAATTTGCCAACATTATTTATTCGGAAATATCGACAAATCTTCCAGAAATTCAGGATCATCAGCCATTTCGATCATCATTTATGTATGGAGGCGGCGTGTTTGGGTTTTTGACGTGATTATTTTGGCGCCAATGCTCAGAACCCTTCAATTCACGACGGAAGCCGCAGTCTTCCTCAAATATTGAAGTGGAATATTCACTCCCAGGCCGATACAGATATTTTTCATCATCATTTTACTCGCAGATGACTGACAGGCATGAAAGTATTAGGACGGCTTTGATTGCTAGCATCCTGGAATTTTAAAATCATATTGAATAATATACGTAGATAATTGAATAGAAAAATGTGTGGAGATCTCTGTTCATAGGTTTAAAGTATTACATGTTTCACTATTTCACATCTTGACTGTTGTTCTGAACTTTCAAAGTAAAGTGGCTGTGACATACGGACGGATAGAGAGACAGACTTGACGAAACTATAAGGGTTTCGTTTTTTGCCATTCGGCTTCAGAACTCTAAAAACATGATGACCTTTCCGATCATCATCTTTATCTATAGCCTACGATGATAGCAAAGAAGGTACACAAAATTAAATCATCAAATATTTATTAAACACAAGTAAAAAATAATGATTTGTCAAGACTTATAAATTGTGCATCGAACGAGAATTGTATGCCAGTGAACAACTTATTTTTATTACTTACTTTTAAGAACAACTCCAACGGAAACTATCGTTCTATTCAGTATAATATCTTTGAGAACTTCTATTTATACTCAACATGTTGTAGATTCTACAAGGGTTATCATAGGGTCAGCTGTCATGCGTGATGAATTTGGATTTTAAACATTAAAAAAAATACTTTTTCAATTTGTTTACTTAATTTTGCATAACTTTATTTCAACGATTTGTAATGCTTGTGGATGGCTATGTAATGTCTCAAGGCAAGTCTTCTTAGAATGTTCACAAGCAGTATCTAAATCGAAGTCCCCGACTTCGACTTCGACTTCCGACAGAATTGTGACTGATTATGAATGAGTGGTAAGTAAGGAAGATGGTCGCTTTTAACGTGCCTATCTCATGGATATTTTAAAGCAATTTTATTAAGCGACTAATGGACCTCCGCGACTGCGCCCGCGCGTTTTGAGTTTGCTCCCTTCCCTCCCGTCGCAGCGTGATGTTTGAAAACCCTAAGCCTTCCTCAATAAATAAGCTATCCAAGACATTTTTTTTTTAAATCAGTCCAGTAGTTCCTGAGATTGGCGCATTCAAACAAACAAACAGATTTCAGCTTTATGATTGACTCATGATTATTATGCATGACAGACTTTTTTCTATAGTCTCTATGGTCCAAAATCTTTATTTAACTGCTCAGGATGAAAGCCGTTAAAACAGTTATGTTCCAGTCATGCCTGACCATCATCGCCTGCGCCCAAGAGGAGAACACTCGGAAACGCTATAATATAATCATATAGAAATGACTGATGGCCGAAAAATTATGGAAGGCAAGTTGGAAAATGGAAAAGCTGAGGACGTGAGTGGAGGGAATGACCGTCGCGCTTTTAGATTATTTTTTTTGGATCCTGTAGGAAGAATGCATTATAATATGCAATATCTTAAAAGTGCTTTTCCGTGCTCATTATAACATAATTATATTAATATTGATTGAATATAATACCACTTCATTATTAATTTACTATTCTTTATTTCATATTCCATCGCTCTATCTACCTAGTAGTATTTCGTTCAATATGATTTTCAATCTAAGCTGAGACAAATAAAAAAACTAACTAAAAAGCTTATAATAACGCATTCGTCCTCTATTTAGGAGAAACAAATTCTTTTGGAGAGTGTATGATATAAGCATACCTACCTACATCACCAACCAGTCTTTTAAGTTTATTTTATTTCATGTTTTTAGTTATTACCAATATCTCAAAAACTGCTGGACCGATTTCCATGAAAATTACACTGTACTTGTAATTTGAAATATACCTGAATGAACTAAAAACTAATCATCTCGCTATAGCTTCTTGTTACAAACAAACATGTATAAACATAAACAAAACATACAAACATGCATATGGCGTGCTTATACTTACAAAATTTTGCACACGTGTTTGGAAGCGTTAAGATCAATATACTCTAATATTATTGAATTCCAATGATATCGACCTCCATAGTGTAGTGGCTAAGCACGCTGTGCTTCAAGGCTTCGAGGTCCGAGGCTTCGCGGTCCCGGTTTCGATTCCCGGTCGGGTCAATAAAATAATCAAAATTTTCTAAATTGTCTCGGGTCTGGGTGTTGTGGTACCACCGTTGTGTCTGATTTCCATAACACAAGTGCATTGGCTACTTACTTTGCGCTCGGAGCAATGTATGTTATTTGTGTCCAATATATAAAAAAAAACACAAACAATATTGAATTGATTACCACCTTTTTTGATGTCGCTAAAAAATACGAATCCGTGCTTGAGGACATTATATCTAGTCTGCCTTCAGTGTTTAAAGCTACGGTAAAAGCGCACTTCTTAACGCCTTAAAAAACTGACGGGACTTTTGTTTAGTAGATCTATTATAGTGTGTGTGGGTACATATAACATATGTAGGTATATGTATCAATTATATTTCATTTTATTTTATTATGTCATATGAATTATTGTAGTAAACAAACAAGAAAAAAAAACTAAGACAGGCAACATAAAAAAAAAAAAAAACTTAAAGTCTACCTATTCAAAAACGAAACCATTTTCTTGAGGCAAGGAGGCTATGATGCTAGCTGCGTTGCCACGTTGGATTGCTATGCTAATAATTTGAGCTAGGAACCAGCCAGCTTTGTTATTGACTGTTACAGAATCTAATTTTGGCGCAATTTTACTTAACAGCAATTTAGCAGAGGGTCCCTAAGGCCCAAATTATTTGCAGCTATAGCAAGTATTACTCTCAGCGAGCTGTCATTTATCACTGGACTAAATGTTTCCTCATAATCTATTCCAGGTTGTTGCTCAAAACCTCTTACTACAAGTCGAGCTTTATATCTTCCGTTCTCTCCTCTTTTTTTAATATCCATTTTTTTGTAAGAATTTTTCGTTTTTTATCTTTGATGTCATTCTTGTCAACTATCTTCCAAACTTTGTTGTATTCTAATGATTTCTTTTCAGATTCAATTGCTTTTATCCATTCATATTTCTCTGGGCTATTTATTGCTTTTTAATAAGTTATATAGGTTGAATAGTCTTGAAGTTTTCAGGAATTTTCTTAATTCGCTGTGGTCTTCTATTTTCTACTAGCGGTCCCCCGCGACTTCGTCCGCGCGTTTTGAGTTTGCTCCCTCCCCTCCCGTCGCAGCGTGATGTTTTATATCCTAAAGCCTTTCTCAATAAATAAGCTATCTAACACAGAAATATTTTTTCAAATCGGTTCAGCAGTTCCTGAGATAAGCGCGTTAGAACCAACAAACTCTTCAGCTTTAGAGTTATGTTAACACTGTGATAGCTCCTAAGATATTTATTGGAATCAAATGATATAAAGGGCAACTTTGTTCTAAATGAAATGCTCGTGATGATGAATGTATTTATTTTGATAAGAATAAATACCTGTGTGTACAATACACCTCTAAAAATGATGCATTATTTTTTTACAAATTTATTAACATAAAAAAGGTTGTAGTAAGTCAACCATAAAAGATAGACTTATGCTGTCGCGGACTTTATTATAGAACTCTTAATGCTAAACAATCTTGTCATACATGATTTTTGTGTAACTTTAGCGGTTTCCGCAGCGTACGCAGCGGAAGCTCTCAAAAGGAATATCTTTCTCCCGTTTTCGCAACATTTTTCATTGCTGCTGTGGTCTTGTGAGTCTTATCTTTATGTTATATAGCTTAAAGCCTTCCTCGATAAATGGACTATCCAACATAAAAATAATTTTTCAAATCGGGCCAGTAGTTTCTGAGATTAGCGCGTTCAAACAAACAAACAAACAAACAAACAAACAAACAAACAAACTCTTCAGCTTTATAATATTAGTATAGATTTCTTGCAAGTTAACTGTATTTGTTTCAGGTGTTACTTCTTCATCAATAATATCTGGTTCAATTTGTTCATAAATTTCAGTTGAAAGTGTATTTCGAGAATCTTTATTTTGAGTATCTTCATTTTAAGATTGAGTTTGAGGTGTACTCTGTATTTGGAAATCTTCTGTGTTATTTATCATATTTTCAAAAGTTGTATTCGCGGGATTAACGCCGAAAAGATCCCCGGTCAGCGTGTGCCAAGTCGGGAAACTATCTTAGCCGCTACACAAAGATTAAGAACGTTTGGGCAGTTTACCGTGCCTGCCCACGCTCGAGGTGGTGGCAATCAGCAGTTACCAGTGCGAATTCAAGAAGACATTTTAAGTTTCTTTGCCGAGCACCCAGAGGAAAGCACAAGGCGAGCTGCAAGACGATTTAATGTGTCACACTGGACTGTGTGGAAAATATCAGCTGTAGTCCCAAACAATGATCAAATGACACTGTTGTGCTTTCATTCGCGAGTGGACTAGCTGATAAAAAGACTAATGTAAGTAGTTATCTTAAGTGTTTTAGTTTAGGTAGGTAACGACAGATTCGAACTTGTTTCTCTGGTTACGGGATAATCGGCTAGGTATGCTTGCCTGTCCTAAGCCAGGAAAAATATGAAGGGAAAGTTGCATCAGAATTTGTTTAGTAATGGGTAAATACGTCAACTCGTGATAAAATCGCTAATGCTCAATTCGCGAGTTCCGCACCGCGACTCCTGTGCAGTAGCCATGAATTACGTACAGACTAGGATAAAATGAAATTATCACGAAAAAATAAGGGACGCGATACTTTCTTTAAAGACTTGGTAATAGTTTTGTTTTTACGTTACCTATCCACAGTTCAAAGGATAACACTGTTTACACTTACACCCTGTATACTGTTTGATACAATCGTATACTTCACTTTTAAGTGCAATTAGGTAAATTTGTGTATAATCAGTGTAGTCATCAATTAATGATAATATATATCTCTTGTTATTCCAAGTATCAGGACTTATCGGTCCACATACGTCTGTATGTATAATTTGTATTTTTTTTTGTGCTATTTTTCTAGATGTGTTAAAAGGTAAAAGTGTTTGTTTCGCATTTATGCATATTTCACAAGTTTTTGTCAGTTTGTCTAATTCTTTATTAGAAATATCTATACCGTCTACGGTTTTAATTATATTCTTCAAGGTTTCCTTACCAGGATGGCCATATCTCTTATCTAAATCTTCAGCATTATTTATTGTCTTTGCCAAATGAACATTGTGAACATCAGTCTCTAAGGCAATATTATACAAACCATTTTCATTTTTCTTTTCTTCAAGTATTATATTGTTTTCTGTTTTAATTATAACTTCTTCTTTAGTAAATATTACTTCTCCGCCTTTATTTGTAATAGAATTCATGGATAGTAAGTTATCTTTTAGGTCTGGGATGAACATAACATCTGTAAAATTTAAGTCTTTTGTAGTGACTGTTCCAATGGATTTAGCTTCTATGCTTTTGTCTTTTCCTGCTGTTTGAATTTAAGTTGTGCAATGTTGTTTGTCATGAAGTATGTTTTCATTTTTAGTCATGTGACCAGAGCAACCAGAATCTATTATAAATTCTTCTTTATAAGTTAGAAAACTTTTATTAATTGGGCATTCTTTTTTATCTTTATAGAAACAGTTTTCTTCTGTATGATTTGTTTTTTTTTACATATTGTGCACTTGACATTTTCTTTGTTTTTATTAAAATAGCAATTTTTCTCTGTGTGATTTGTCTTTTTGCATATTTTACATTCCTTTTTTGTGTTGTTATTTTCTTTGCTTTTATTAGAATAGCAATTTTCCTGTGAGTGATTTGTTTTCTTGCATATTTTACATTGCTTTTTATTTGTATTCTTATTAGTCGCTTTAAAAACCATGCCTTTTGGTTCATCTCCCTTTAATCTGTTTTCTTCCGTGTGAAGTCTAGATGTTAAGTTGTTTAAAGTTCTTTCTGAACTTGACACAGACTCCCAGGCAGTTATGAACACGTTGTATTTGGATGGAAGACTTGCTATTATTTTTGAGATGATCATTTTTTCGTTTATGTTTTCGCCTAGTGAATTTAAACGATCACTGATATTTTGAAGATGGGAAATATGAAAAAGTATGTCTTTATTTTCATTATAATTGTATTTGTAAAACTCTTGAAGTAAATAACATTTTTGTTGTTCACTTCCCTTCTCAAAAATAAAACAGAGTTTGTCCTACATTGCTTTAGCGTCTTTGCAAGTCATTATGAGTGAAATATGTTTTCTTTCTATTGTTTGGCATATTAGATTTTGTATTTTGGCATCCATTTTTATTTCATTTTCGTTTTTCGTTTCAATATTTTCGGTAATCATTTTTAACATTCCAGAGCTTCTCAATAATATTTCGAGTTGGAATTTTCATATATTGAAGGTTTCCGAGTCTTTTAGTAACTGAATGTTACTAATTTCTTCGTATTTTATGTCCATTTTGTTTTTTCGGTTTTTACTTTTTGTTATTATTTTCTTCTCTTTTTTATATTATTTTCATCGCGATCTTATATACTTACGTCGATGCTACCATGAAAGGTTTCTTATTTTATACTTTCAGAGGTATTTTTATAATTAAAAATATGGTTTTTAGTTCACGTTTTATTTTTCAAGTTATAATTCACAATGACACATTTTTATATTTAGAATTGTCATACCATAAACTAATATCCATAGATAAAGCTTAGGCATAACAACTACGAAGGCTCTCGAGAGTTTTCTGATTAGGGAGAGCGAGAGTGTCATCGGAGAACAAGATTCGGGCTGCGTTTTTCAAGTCGCCGTCCATAACCTTGTTTTCAACGGTACGATAAACGTTAAATTTGGAAGATACCGCGTACCAGACGAACTGGACGGAAGGGATTGATTGTGGGAATTCGAAGCATTATCTAAAAGCGCCCGAGTTAAAGTTTTAGACTGAGACTTTACATGAAAAAACAAGTATGAAAATGTAAAAATATTTTGCCAGTCAGTTTCAGTATTATCGAAACATTTTTCAATACAAGAAAGGCATTTAGCTAAAGCTATTCTCGCTCCCCTAGGGATTCTTTTAACCAGCGGAGTAGATTGGTGGAGGTTTGTGATAATAGATTCAAAAGATGGAGAAGGAGATATAGGATTTGAAGTAGAGGGTAGAGCGAGAGATGCGGGTAAATTGGTGTTATTATTACTACGGGCAATATAAATATTAAGGCCCCTCTTACCTTTAAAAGCCCTATTGGTATTACAAATTGAGCAGTGAAAGAACTGAGGCAGTGATTGGGTGCCCACCGATGGAGATAATGTACTCATAAGCCTTAACTCTTATCATAAAAAGAAATTTGGAAAAACCTGCCAAAACACAAAATTAAAACTCATGAGACAATATCAAATACAGAAACATAAAATAAAAAAACTAAAACCCAACTACGACAAAAACGACGCTGAGAAAGTATAAAACAAGATTATTAGAATACTGAACTGAAAAAATTTGCTAATGCAGTAGCAAGTAAATGGACACAGTAGACTCTACCAAGATGCCTTCGTTGTACATTGACAATAATGTCATACAATACTATTCTGAAGTATGCAATATTCACTACGTAGAGATAAATTTTCATGTTTGGAAAACCGCAGTCACACGTTGTCAAAGTGCTACGGTAGGTAGTATATGTATAAAACGTGTGACTACGCCTTTCCAAACATGAAAATTTGTCTCTACATAGTGAATATTGCATACTTAAGAATAGTATTGTATGACATTATTGTCAATTTACAACGAAGGCATCTTGGTAGAGTCTACTGTGTCCATTTACTTGCTACTACATTAGCATACATTAGCAAATTTTTTCAGTTCAGTATTCTGATAATCTTGTTTTATACGTTTTCAGCGTCGTTTTTGTCGTAGTTGGGTTTTAGTTTTTTTACTTTTTATTGTTTATACTATTTTGGTGTTAAAGTGTATTTGCGGCGCATAATATTATCAAAAGTTAAATTGATGAACTAAAAACTAGGTAGTTGACATACGACATCTCTTTTGACTTATGTATCGGTGACAAGCTTTATAGCTCATAACCAACAGAATATCAGGGCTCTTCTAATGGTACTGCAGTGGCCTTATTCTGGTAAGTAGTAAAGAAGCTATGAACGAAAAGATGTGAATTAAATGCAATCAGCCCATGAATACAGGTAAAGTCACAAGTAAATGCTAGTAATATATATATATTCAAAATGTACAAGTAAAGCGCTTTCAAATGATACCAAACACGGCATATTTATCTTAACTTTTTTTTTTCTCTGTATGTTTTGTCCGCAGAGGGCGCCACATTAGATTTTGTGAAACCCCATATAGCCTATAACCAGCGGACAATTAAGGCGCTTCTAATGATATGTCATATGTCGAATTCTGATAAGTAGTTTAGAAGTTACGAATGAACATACATACATACATACATAGCCTGTCAAAATCATAACCCTCCTTTTGCTTTGCCGTAGTCGGGTAAAAATAAAACTATAAGTAAATAAACTACAACTCTGATTTTTAATTAGATAGACTAAACTGACAGCTACAATCGTCCTTTTTCTTTTTTAATGTTGCTAGCGTAGTGCACTAGTGTTGTGTTAATTGAATTGTAAGCGAGCAATTGAACTTGTTACATAAATTTTCAACTGTGTGAGATTAATCATGAGTATATTATCCGTGTTAAATATTTAATAAATTTGCGTAATAGCTTAAGAAGGTAAAGGTCGCTGAGCTTCCACACTAGCACCAAAAATGATGAAAATAGTAATATCTCGTAAACGGAGACCGTTGAAAAAAAAGACTCAGTCAGCTGACTTTAGAAGATGATGTTTTTATCGATTGAGGATGCTGTTCCGGTGTCAACAGCCTTAAATAAAACATTTAATGGATAAAATATCAACAATAAAATACATATGTTTCCAGGATTGATTTTAAACTGCATTTTTCTGCATTCTATCGATTTGAGGTAAATCGAAATAAATGTAATTCGAAATAAATGAGGCGGGGTGTTCCTTACAATGGCAATATTCTTATAGTGAAAATATTTTTTCTTTAAAATACATGTACATAAATTATTGGAAATGATGATGACGATGGCAGGTATCATGATTCTATGGTTTACTAACATGATCAGCTTTAAAAAAAACTCTGTGGCAATACTTGATGGCATCCGCCATTTTGTGAATCACCTGCGTCGCGTCATTCGTCTTCATTTTTCGCTTGCGATCGGTTTTACGAATATCCCTTGCGCTCTTAACGCTAACTCAGTTTGTTATTTCCTGTTACGTTTTTGTTGTTATTTGCTGTTAAGTTTTTGTTACGTTTTTTGTTTGAGTTGTTATTCCCATTTGTTGTGTTTTTTGTTAAAAAAACCGACATGGGAGACCCTCAACCAAGCACCTTGGGTGCAATTATGTCTCCTAGAAAGAGGAGGCGCTCCGCTGGTCTAAGTGTCACAGAGAAGACAATGGTTCAAAACGTATTCAAATACGTGTTGTTGTTGTTGTTGTTGTTAATGAAGAGGCAACGAAATTGGATTCCAAATTACATGAATAACCGAACAAGCGCATATGTGCTCCAAAAACAGCAGATATTTTGGGGATCGGAACTGCCACTGTTTTTAACGTTTTAAAAGACATTAAGGAAAATGCCTCGCCCTCGCCACCACAAAAAACTGGACTGAAGCAGAAGCGAATCAAAGATAAATTGCATGAATTCACTCTTTCGGCTATACGGCGTAAGGTGCACGGCTTTTTTATAATAAAGAAGTGCCTACTATTACGAAGGTTAGTCGTTTTTACTTACTAATTTCTAATAATTTGTTTTTCAATAATAGCAATAAAATTTGATTGTCGAAATGTATGTAGACACTTAAAACTTGACACACGACATCTGAAAAAAATATACCAGTGATACAAGCGCTGATTGACAGATGAAAATGCTGAGTGGATTATAAACACGCTTACAGTCATCGTTTACATTCCGCTATTTTGCTCATCGTAGTTTGATAACAACAAACAGCAGGATTGCGATAGAAATGTGTCAATTGTATTTATGATAATTCCAGCAATGATTTCGTCTTCCTAAGTTGAATCATCAAATAAATCATACCAAATGATATCCATACATTTTATTATGAGCATTATCAATATGACGTTTGTTCCAATCATGATAAACAGTCGCTATCTTGTTCTTATACGCTGTCTTAGTGATTGTATTAGCTGAATATACTCATTTGAAATTTACTGAATCTATCTTAAGTGCTAAATTGAGAGAACTGTCTGTGAAGAACGTTTTGACTATATGTTTTTTTTTTAGACAACAGACGCCGTTAATGAAGATCCTAGGCTACCGAATCTTTCGAAAACCAAAATGAGACGAGTTCTAAAACATTTGAATTTCAAATATACGAGCCACAAACGACGCAGCTCTTTAATAGACCGACAAGTCATAATTCTATGGCGCAAAAGATATTTACTTCATCATCATCATTATCAGCCAAAGGACGTCCACTGCTGAACATAGGCCTCCCCCACGGCTTTCCACAGCGACCGATCACTAGCGGTCTGCATCCAGTTTGATCCTGTGATCTTTTTAAGGTCGTCTGTCCATCTTGTTGGTGGACGTCCTACGCTGCGTCTTTGGTCGAAGGGTCTCCAATCTAGAACTTTCCTGCCCCAACAGCCATCAGTTCTTCGCGCTTTGTGCCCGGCCCACTGCCACTTAAGCTTACTGATTCTCAAGGCTATGTCCGTTACCTTAGTTCTTCTACGTATCTCCTCGTTTCTGATTCGATCTCGTAGAGAAACACCGAGCATAGCCCGCTCCATCGCTCGTTGTGTAGTTTTGAACTGATGATATTTACTTACAATAAAATAATATCGCAGGCAAGGCAAGATGATTTACTACCAAGATGAAACGTGGGTGAATGAAGGACACACAGTTAATAAGTCTTAGGTTGATATGAATATAAATACGTCACGAGAAGCATTCTTCGAAGGTCTAACAACTGGGTTTAAAGCTCCTACAGGAAAAGGAAGACGCCTTATAATAAGCCACATTGGAAGCGAGGAAAGCTTTGTAGATGGAGGATTATTGATGTTCGAATCAAAGACCAATTCCAGCGACAGCGACATTGGGGTAATGAAATGAATGCAGAACATTTTGAAGAGTGGCTGAAGGGCATTTTGCCGAATTTAAAAAAAGATTCGGTCT
The DNA here is from genome assembly GCA_963924145.1 of Pyrausta purpuralis. Lineage (NCBI taxonomy): Eukaryota > Metazoa > Arthropoda > Insecta > Lepidoptera > Crambidae > Pyrausta > Pyrausta purpuralis. Next base: position 10,577,901 of record OZ001666.1, read on the forward strand.
TAGTGTTAGACAATGCCCCTTACCACTCTCGGAAAATAGAAAAAACTCCAAATAGATCATGGCGTAAACTCCAAATTCAAGAGTGGTTGAGTTAAAAAAATATAAACTACGAAGACACAATGGTGAAAGCCGAATTAATGAAAATAGTTGATAAAGAAAAAGTTAACTATAAAAAAAAGTTGATGAGCTCGCTGCAAGTTTTGGTGTCACCATCTTAAGACTGCCCCCATACCACTGTGAACTGAATCCCATAGAATTAGTCTGGGCTAAAATAACAAAGTTTTAAAATGGCCGACGTCAAGCAATTATTTAATGACGGGCTGAAGTTGGTGACATCGCGACGATGGTCGAGTTGCATCGATCATGTTATAAAGGAAGAAAACAAAATGATGCAACTCGATCATCTTATTGATGATGTGACAGATATATTTATAATGAATGTTACAGACTCAGATTCTGAAAGCGATGATTCAGAAATATATAGTGATTAAGTATGTTTGAGTTTTATTCCCCCTCTCCGTCTCCCCGTCCCGTCCCGTAACTAATATTAGATTTTCAAACAAACTTAAGTATTAGTATGGGAGGTAAGTAGTTCACCAACTCACCCAGTTGGTTAATACTGATTTCCTTCACCTAGAATTTATCAGTATTTCAACAAATATGCGACAGCAGTGTGTGGTATATTAAATTATCTTTACACTACACTGAGTAAGCTTTGACTTTTTACTTTGTAATAACACCGTAATAAAGATTATATTATATTATGCTTCATAACATAAAAACAATTACCAACTGAATAGTTCGATTACTAAGACACATTACTATTTTTGTGCAACGGAAAAGTGGCAACCCACCAAATGTCAGTTTAGTCTATCTAATTAAAAATCAGAGTTGTAGGATGACGGACGCTGACAGCAGGGGATGCGCAGGTCTGGTTGCCTTAGCAACCGGAGTGAGTCCCTGCCAACGCCAAGTGTCAACTGGAACCAATGATAAAAGATGACGCCTCACCAATGATATTGTATTTAAAAGTAGATGACGCCTCGCGAACTAAATGAGTACACAAATATGGCATCGTCTGACTTATGGATGTCAATGGATTGACATCTATCACATCAGACACCAGTTTCGGAACAGAGTCTTAATAGAGTAGCTTTCTTAATATTTTTTTAAAGTATGTAGGTACATTACAATAGAATCGTTGGCCTAATTTTAAAATTGAGATCACACTTAAGCTCGCTCATTTATTTAAAATATTGAATAATTACCTAATAAATGCAATTTGAATGGATCACGTGAATGCTTGATATGTCATGGCGCCGGTATCAGAGTCACGTTCACTTCTAGGCTCACGATCACCTGACCACATGTATATTTTTTACAAATTATATTAATGAAAATATTTACAGTCCTTATCTAAATAAATAAAGAAATATTTATTAAGACACCATAGTCATCTGGCATCATGTAAACAGGATGATTACTTCAAATAACATGCTAATAGTTAGTGTACATTTTTTTTCCACAATCGTGAGGATCATCCCACCGTGAACGTAAACCACCACACTATGACGGACGTTAAGTTATTATTAAAAAAATATTGTACTAAACTACTCCACGTATGGCACTGTCTTAGAATATCGCCCATGTTGGTTCGATGGGTTGGCTAAGAAACAATACTCACTAATTTTATTGAAAATACTTAAATCATGAATAACAGGCATCATTAAATACAATTTACTTAACGAAAATATGATATTAAATAAATAAATATCCGTTGGACATTCCCACACATCGCCATCTAGTCCCAAAGTAAGCTACTCAAAGCTTGTGTTATGGGTGCCAGACAACGGAAATAATACTTAAATACTTTTCTTGTAAATACATACATGATATACATAGAAAGCACCCAGACCAATACAAACAGACATGTTCATGCACACAAATGTTTGTATTGTGCGGGGATCAAACCCGCAACCCGCTGCGTAGTAGGCGATTTCTCGACTACTTCACCAGACGGGTCGTCTATTATATTATATTCTATTATATTCGGACTGTTTTTATTTTATTAAGTTAGTTGTTTCTGCAGTTTTAAAGGCACACTGAGGCATTGAGACACTTACACCATTAAAAACAGACTAAGTCATAGTTTGCTTGACTCTCTTTTAGCCTCTCACCGGTGATATACATATAAGTCTATGCCGGTGATCTAGTTCTTAATACAATATCATTGACTGGAACATAAATATGCAAGAATTTAATGTAATATTGAGAGGTCTTCTGGAGGCTTCTGGAGAGGCCTCGGGAAGAGAAAAAGAGATGGGATTTATTTTTTGTATAAATAAATCTATACGACAAATACTTATCTTTGGCAGGTGTCAGGTGTTAGGTTATTATGTAACTATCTTTTAAGTGTAATAGTTTACAATATAAGCTTTCTTTCTGCACACCGCTTTCTACCTCTCTAATAAACGTTGTTTCATCTACCCAATGGTTGTCTGGAAGTGATCGCAACAAGCGATAAGACCACCATTAATTGTAATTATGATTTGTTTGTAATGATTTTGTTTCTTGTGTTCTTACTGGTGCATGAAAGAATATTCGCTATTATTATTTATTATTTTTTGCAGGCCATACAGGTCAACTTTCTATACCGATTCTGAAACTAATTATGAAATTATATTTGAACAAATGGTGTGCAAGATATTTACTACGCAAATATAAAAAAAAAATACTTAACATTAAAGAAGCGGAACTAAGGCCATTTTAGCTACAGTGTAATCCTTAAATCGAATCAATTTATAAATGTCTGCGCAGGTTTCACAACCCAACTACGATAAACACGATATTTTTAAACTGTACAAAAGGTTATAGCCCATAAAGCATCTGGGAATCAAACTTAGCCCTGTGGTCGTCCAATGTCACATGACACTCGACCCATCTAGATCACGGACGGAATGTATCTAGCAACCCCTTTAGAAAATCCTAGTAGCGACATATTGTGATAGAAAGTAGTAAATAATAAGAGTACATCATACCAATCTATATAGATCAGTTTTTAGGTTTCCGTAGCCGAATGGCAAAAACGGAATCCTTATAGTTTCGTTAAGTCTGTCTGTTTTTCCGTCCGTATGTCACAGCCACTTTGAAACTTAGTAGGTAGGTGTATCCCGTTAACCGCTTTACGATTCCCGTAAAAAAATGTCATTTGAAGGGGGCTCCCATACATGGAACTAAAACAGAAAAATATGTTTTTGCTCCAACCTATGCATGTGGGGTGTCTATAGATAGGTCTTTTAAAATGACGCTAGTGACAATTTAAAAAAAAACCGGCTAATTGCTAGTCGGACTCGCGCACTGAGGGTTCCGTGCCAACTTTAACTGAATTAGGGAATCCACTTACGTAAAATACTACAATATTTTGTTGACTGCAAATATAACTTTGTTATTCATAGTGTTTGTATGAAGTACAAAGTTATGTTTGCGGTTGTTGCAAATGTGCTATATCTCAAAAACTACTAGTTCGATCTCGTCCGAACCAATTTTCGTTGAAAGTTTTTGTTAAGATCTACATTATATTTTTTTTTCAAAATTTACACTTGCTTGGTTTAGAAGTTAGATGGGGGGGGACGCCCATTTTACCACTTTGGCAGCATCTAGCTATGAAACGTTAGACCTTAAAAGAAAATGGTTTTAGAAACCTCTATGTCATTTCAGCAGACCTATCCATAGACACGCATAGGTTTGACTAAAAAATTTTTTTTTGGTTTTAGTTTCATGTATGGGAGCCCACCCTGAACTGTCATTATTTTTTATTTTTTGTATAAGAATTAACAAAGCATTAAAAGCGGATTAAAAGCGGTTAACAAGATACATCTTCCTACCAAAATTCAATTGTGTAATGCTTATTTATAGTTACAGAATAAAATGGCTGTGACAGGACGGACAGAAAGACAGACAGACAGATAGACAGACTTGGCGAAACTATAAGGTTTCCGTTTTTTGCCATTCGGCTTCGGAACCCTAAAAAATGCACGATTTAGTGCTATACAAATTCTTTCAACAAAAGTTGGTTTGAATGAGACTGAACTAGGAGTTTTTGAAATATAGCACATTTTCAAAAACCACTAATATATCTTTGCATTTCATACAAATACTATAAAAAACAAAGTTATTTTTGCCGTCAACGAAATATTGTGGTATTTTAGCTAAGTGGAAGTAAGTGGATTTCCTAATTCAGTTAAAATTGGCACGGAAGTACGGAACCCTCAGTGTGCGAGTCCGACTTGGACTTGGCCGGTTTTAGCTTAAAAATACAACTTAAAAAAATATGTACATTAGTTTTTCGGAACGGCCTTGGGAACTAGCTTCCCTTTCCGTCCGTTTTGGTGGGATTGGAGCTTGAATTACTTACCTGCTGCTGCTGTTTATTTACCGGCTTTTCTCTCATCATCCTACAGCACGTCCGCTCTCGTTGGTAGTATCCTGCGGCCTTCCACCGCAAACATCGAAGTGGCATGCTTGAATGAAGCTAAAAATGCTGCATTGCTAGTGGCGTACCTGGATAAATTCCAATCAGATTTCAAAAGCCAAAGGAGCTGGTACCAAATTTCTTATTAGTCCTTTTCTAATAGTTAAATTGAGAGTGCAACCGACAACGGGGACCTCGCCAGGCTTGACTGTCTTTACAAAAGAGGTACAGGTACAGTACCCTGGTACTGTTTCATGAATACTCATCATCGAACGTTGGTACTCTTCTTGATGCAGAGACCCTCCGCGTGGCGATTGGTCTTCGTGGTGATGCTGAGATTTGTGTATCACACAGATGTCCTAGTGGTGCTGGTCAGCTCGTTGGGACACCACGGACTTTCATGTGTTAAGAACGCAAACCGATTTTCCCGCCATGCCAGCATCTAAGAAATCATTCGTCATTCTCTTGCCTCCATCAACGTGCCGGCTATTCTTTAGCCGAACAGTATCGCGCCTGATGACGGCAAGAGGCTTGTTTCTTGGCTCTAGTGTGGGATTATACCTAAGTGGACACATTGGCAGCCTCTCACATACCAAGTACAAACCGTGGTGCTGGTTTAGCTGAGTCAAGCGCAGAAAATATTAAAACAAAAATACAGTTTGATCGCCTCCCGGTATCATTTTGTGCCGTTCGGAGTCAAGCATTAGGTTCGTGGGGTCCCAACGCTATCTCTTTGCACAGGCAAATTGCTAAGAGATTAACTGACGTCAGTGTGACTCATGTGGTGACCCAAGAGCTGGCAGCTACCACGCACAGCGAATAAGTATTGCCATTTAGCGAGGTCATGATTTGAGAATTTTGGGCACCTTACCACAAGGGCCATTTTTATAATTTTATTTTAATATAGGTACCTTTTTTATTAATTTTGTGGTATATATTTTTTATCTTTTAAGTTTAATATATTTTTTCATAGATGTGTATTTTAGTTTTAATTCTATTTTAATTGTTAATATAGTCCATTAATATCATAAAGCATTTTAGAGCACTAATACTAGGTGAAGGTAACTACGTATACTATGAAGAACACACGCTGTATTATTACTTCATCTAAGATTTAAGTATCTATTTCTAACTTTCAATTGCGTATTTACTTATCTATATGGGTATGTAATTAAAAATATTATACTCAAATGTTATTGTTTTCCCTTGTAACAAAATCCATATTTTTTTGTTTTGCTGTTACATTTCATATGTTTTACTTATAATGGAAATTGCCATATGTGTTAGTTCTGCCAAAATTAATTCATAATTTTATATTATTATAATACAGTTAGTCACTGTAGCTCTAACTATACACTTGTCCCGTGGTGGCATTAATACCGATTACATAAATATATTAAATCTGATATAGTAACGAAGCTGATAACTTCAGTAGGTGCTCAGAGAAAAGCTATAACTAATATATAATATCTTTTTTAAATAAGTCAAGACTTATCCATTTTCGGGAAAGTACTTAAGAAGATTTCTTAAGTAACTAACCACTTTTAACAGGAAAAAAAATGAGAGCACTGCAAGTGCATTGTACATTGGTTCTTTGCCTCTTAGGTCTCATACAAATACAAACTGTGATAGCACTACTTGATAGTATGAAAACCAGCTTGAATATTGGTGATGATTTAAACAACATTTTGGATCTCCAAAGCAACATACCAGAAGACGAAATTCTAAATTTTACAGAACTCGTGACAAATCAAGGCTTTCAGTGCGAAGAGTATAACGTCATCACCGAAGATGGTTATATCCTCACGATATTTAATGTGAAAGGCGATACATCTCGACCGGCACTCCTGATACATGGCCTCCTTGCTAACTCAGACATTTTCATCTGCAGAGGGAACACTTCTTTGGTGGTAGCCCTGGCCAAGAAAGGCTACGATGTGTGGGCAGGAAATTATAGAGGCAATAAATACGCCCAAAGGCACGTCACTCTAGACCCGGTTGCTGACAACGAAGCATTCTGGAACTACAGCCAACATGAAATGGGGGTATATGACGTCCCAGCTATGATAGATTATGTATTGAACCAAACTAACCAATCGCAACTGCAAGCCATCGGCCATTCTCAGGGTAACGCCATTTTTTACATACTCGCCTCTGAGAAACCTGAGTACAATGATAAGATTAAATTGCTGATCTCGCTGGCTCCTATTAGCTACTTGCATCACATTAAGGGACTCCTACCGCTGCTGAAGCCGGCCTGGCCTGCTTTGAAGGACGTGCTGCAGCTGTCAGAGACTGTACATCTTTTATCGAGAAATGGACCCCTGATTCAGCTAATAAAATCAGTCTGTACGCAGAAAGTAATCGGCTATCCTATCTGTTCTACCGTATGTTTCTTAATAGCCGGAGCAGACCCTGAAGAGTTTGAGCCGAATTTCTTACCGAAATTTGTGAGACACTATCCAGATTCAGTTTCTACAAAGAATATCGACCATTTGTGGCAAGTAATAGACAAGAAAAGATTCTGTAAGTATGATTATGGTACCTTGAAAAATCTCAGGTTGTACGGTTCTCTGAACGCGCCCGATTACAGTTTGGGCAATGTTCGCATGCCTGTCGCGCTTTTGTATGGAAAAAACGATTATTTAGCTGTATTAGAAGACGTGACACACCTCCGAGATCAGTTACCAAATGTGGTGTTTGACCATTTAATGAAAAGAGACCTCTTCAACCACATAGACTTCGTTTTGGGGAAACACATGGAAGAATACCTATTCCCCATTATTTTTGATCTGTTAGAAAAGCATAGAAATTGAATGAAGTTGGTATTATGATATCGACCAAGCCCTTTCGGCATTATGTTGTATATTATGTAACTTGTCAGTTTCTTAAATAAACAAAAATTACGTTTAATTCTTATACCATACTGATTATACTTACTGACCTATCCTTTTTAACCGACTTCAAAAAAGGAGGAGGTTATCAATTCGACTGTATGTTTTTTTTGTATGTTTGTTACCTCATATCTCAGTCGTTAGTCGACTGATTCGAAAAATTTTTTCGCCTACTTCTAGGACCTTCTAGTTGGTCCCATTGTTGCCGATTTGGGATCTGAACATGGGATCTTGGTGTAATCGAGGGAATACCTCAAATTTTAAATGCACGTATAGTGTTGTTTTACTAAAATCTTAATGTTGACGTATTGTTACGTCTGATAATCCACATTTTGTGGGGCTGAGCTGATGGTGAATCTCCTTAACGCTTAGGAGTTCAGTAATTATAATGACAGAACATATGATAGGTAGTTTGTAGCTTTTTAAAGGACAGAGTCATAAGGTGCAACTCCCCCCCCCCTCTCTTGTAAACTCTAAAAATTGAGAAATAAAATTAACTTTAAAAAAGTAAAAACCGACTTCAAAACCACTTTGCACTAAAAAGTCTTAAATAAACTCTTGAACATTGAAAGTAAAGGAATCCATTTTAGGGAAACAATTTCGTTTTGGAGTCGGTGCCATCACTTTGAAAATTCAGCCTCACCTGTTGCAGCACCGACCCCAAAAAGAAATTGTTTCCCTAAAATGGATTCCTTTCCTTTCAATGTTCAAGAGTTTATTTAAGACTTTTTAGTGCATTTTGGTTTTGAAGACGGTTTTGACTTTTTTAAAGTTAATTAGAGTTCCGTAGCCGAATGGCAAAAATCGGAACATTTATAGTTTCGTCAAGTCTATCCGTCTGTAAAAGCCTCGTTATTCTGAATCTTTTAGCTTTAAAAAGTTGAAACCTGGTAAGTAGGTGTAATTTATTTACTGCTTAACGATTCCTATACAAAAAAAAAGATATTCGTGGAGGCATGCATACATGGAACTAAATATATATTTTTTAAATTGCGCAAACCTATGAGTGCGTATCTGTAGATAGATCTTTTAAAATAACATTGAGGTTCTTACAACCTGACGCTTCGTAGGGTTTCCTTCCCCCCCCCCCCCCAATAAAAAAATGTGGTGTACATTACATATACTTTAAACGAAAATTGGTTTAAACGTCATGGAACTAGTAGTTTTTGAGTTATGGCATATTTTCAACAACCGCAAATATAACTTTGTCCATACAAACACTATAAATAACAAAAATATTTTTGCTGACAATAAAATATTGTGGTACTTTGGCTAAGTGGAAGTAAGTGGACCCCTAATTCATTGGAAGTTGGCACGGAACCCGCAATGGGTGAATCCGAATCGCACTTGGCCGGTTTTTTGTCTGTTAATTTAGCTGATAATTTTAATGCTGATAATTTTGTTACCGATTTAAAATATTTTTGACAATTCCAGACTTATTTTGTATTCTTATAAGATGAAACAAGAAAACCATCTTATAAGAATACAAAATAGCACCGTCAGTGTCAAATACATTCTAAATAGTTGAATAGCGAAAGCGTTATCAATTTATTCTTATTCTCTTATTTTCTCTTGTTATTCATTATATTCTGTAATGAATAACAACTTGGCCCACTGTTGTACAATACAGGCAGTAGATGGAACTGATGTCACGCGTAATGACGTATTAAACCAGAAATTTTGGATTGAGGGTACTGTAGCTCGATTGGAAAGAGCTTTGGCCTGGCTTGCTAAAGGTTGCAGGTTTGATTCCCGCACGTGCGCAATTTTGGTTTCTTATTTAATTTGATAACAATGTGTATCTAAAATTAAAATTGAGCTATCTGAACACTATTTGCCCAACTGGTGAAGTACAAAAGTACAAAATGTGGAATGAATAATGATAAAAACATTATTTTGTACTTGTTACGTTGTATTTTTTTGTTGTTTTAGTTCGCGTGAAACGCCAAATGGATGTCTTCGTAGACGTTGCTTAATAGACTCTTGTCCATGGTCGTGAAACTTTTGCATCGATATGACGGATACTGTCAGCTACATGCAGATGACATTTGTCTGAAAAATGTGTCAGCTGTTTGTCATTTAGAGTGATACCAGTCGTGTTAGGCTTCCACAGAAAATGAAAAGAATCTCGCATTGTCTTTTGATGTGTTAAACATTGGTTTACAGGAAATGTACTTTTTGTTATTTGTAACAGTCTGGGCCATTTGTCACAGTTTGAAACGTTTGGGCCGTGGGGACCCTCTGCTAAATTGCTGTTTAAAAAAAATTGCATTATCATCATCATCATCATTCTTAGCCAAAGGACGTCCACTGCTGAACATAGGCCTCCCCCACGGCTTTTCACAGCGCCCGACATTAGCGGTCTGCATCCAGTTTGATCCTGCGACCTTTTTAAGGTCGTCTGTCCATCGTGTTGGTGGCCGTCCTACGCTGCGTCTTTGGTCGAAGGGTCTACAATCTAGAACTTTCCTGCCCCAACGGCCATCAGTTCTTTGCGCTATGTGTCCTGCCCATTGCCACTTGAGCTTATTGATTCTCAAAACTATGTCCGTTACTTTAGTTCTTCTACGTATCGCCTCATTTCTGATTCGATCCCGTAGAGAAACACCCAGCATATAGAAATTTATTTTTTGTTATTAGTAACAGTCAGTCAGTCAGAAAAACTGAACTCATGAAGTTTTCTGTAGATTTTTCATTTTATTGGTATTGACACTTTGTTTTCACTAGTATCCTTCAGCTTATATGCTATTGAATAAAAAGTGGAATCAGGTGGGTTCTAGAATGTTCTTCCTTGGGAAGAGATTTTCTGAGTATGGCTACCCGATCTTGTATTTCGGCACTGTTCGGTGTTCGGTGCTTCGGAGTGAAACGTGTTAAAAATGTAAAAGTGGAAATTTTGGATTTTCTTCCTTGTTGCAAGACATTCTTTCTTGTAGTGTCTAAGCAAATGTTTTTTTTATTCAGTTCAGACGCCGAAAACATGTGAATTTTTATAATAACATTTTGAAAATGAATTTGCATTACATCCATCACAAGAAATGGTAAGTACTTTTGGGAAATTCATTCGTTTCATCTTTCTACAAGTAGAAAATGAAAACTACCTACATCTGGACATATTGTATTAAGAGTTGTATTTTTTGTCTTTTCAGTCCAATAGAATAATTATTTTGATTGTTCATTAGTTATTCAAAATTTTATATAGCGAGCCAGGTTTTCAAGGTATTAAATTAGTTTATGAAACATTTTATGATTAGCCTGTTAAAAAATCTACCCTCAGTTGGAAAAAAATGGGGTTAACTAGAACTTTCTTTTATTTCTAGTTTGTCGCTTTTGGTTTGTGCCTGTGAGTTTTGAAAAAATCTTCTATTTCACCTTGTTCATATTTGTCCAGAGTCTTTGCCAAAACGACTATATCATCGGCAAATCGGAGGTGAGTGATGTATTCGCCATTAACATTGATGCCGATTCCTTCCTATTCCAGAAGTTTGAAGGCGTCTTCCAATGCCGCTGTAAATAGTTTCGGAGATATAACATCTCCCTGTCTCACACCTCTCCGCAATGGAATCGCCCTCGTGTTCTGCTCCTGTACTCGGACCGACATGGTGGCGTTATTGTTAAGGCACTTTAGCACCTCTATATACCTATAGTCTATGTGGCACCGCTGCAGAGACTGAAGCACCACCCAAGTTTCGATCGAATCAAAGGCCTTCTCATAGTCCACAAACGCTAAGCATAGAGGCATATTATACTCCTCGGACTTCTGTATAATTTGCCTAAGCGTATAGTTGTGGTCTATGGTACTATAGCCTTTGCGGAAACCGGCTTGTTCGGGAGGCTGGAAGTCATCAAACCTACGTGCGAGACGATTCGTGATGACTCTTGAGAATAGCTTGTAGACATGGCTCAGGAGTGAGATGGGTCTATAGTTCTTTAATAAGGTTTTGTCTTCTTTTTTGAAGAACAACACCACCACACTCCTGTTCCACGCCTCGGGCGTGATGCCCTCCAGCAGCACGGAATTAAAAAGTCTCTGAAGGAGTTTAAGTACCAGTGTTCTACCCGCCTTCAGAAGCTCTGCTGTGATTCCGTCCTCGCCAGGTGCCTTGTTGTTTTTGAGCTGTTTAACCCACTTAAGACGGAAAAAATCTGCCTAAGAAACGAAAGGTCCTATGTACAATATCAGTACAAAACTTGTTTGTTTAAAATAGTTATTGAAATAGTTATATAATTATATTTTTCAAAGGTACATTTCATTAAAAATAGGTAAAAATTAGTTTCAGGTACACAAAAGAGTATATTTTATTATAATTTGCATTTAAAAATAAATGTTAACTGATAAAAAGTAAGCTTTACTTGATATAACTATACGTCCTTTCTAATAACTAAGGTGTCCTTTTAAAAGGCCAGTAGTATAATCTGGGTTTAGGGCCATTCTTATCTCGTAGAGGCTGATTTCCGGGATGTCTTCAGTGTAGTTTCGGGTCAGGATAGCTCGTGGATCTCTGGCCGAGCGATCAACGTGTTTGGCAGCTGAGGTGTACAACTGCCCATAGAACCTTTCGATCTCCCTCAAAACCTCTGCTTTCGTCGACGCTACACTGCCGTCCTCCGTCTTAAGCTTCGTCAACAGGCTTTGCCCAACAGACATGTTCCTTGCAAACACTTTGGAGCCTTGGTTCCGCTCTATCGTTTCTTTAACACTATTAGTGTTAAAGCAACGGATGTCGTGTCGCAGGGACTTCCATATTTATTCATATTGTCATCATATTGACTTCCATGTTTGTTTTGTATTCGGTGGTCTGCAGTGCCATAGATCGACGTTTTGCCATAAGGTCGAGAGTGTGGACCGAGAGTTTTTGAGGTATTTCTTTACGGCCAGGCCTCAAAAACTTAGACCCCACCGTTTGGACAGTTTCCACAAACGCGTTGTTTATTTTGTCCACTGATACGCAATTCTTTAGGCAATCGAAGCGTTTTGACAACTCGAGTTGAAAGCTCTCGGGATTTTGGATATGAGCACGAGTCGGTTGGAGCGTGGACTTCATCAGGCGGGACCTTTCCAATTTGACATTGATATTCAATATGCCTCGAACCATTCGGTGATCGCTACTGGTTTTCACCCTGTTGATCACGGAGACATCATTGAATAACTGTCTCTTGGAAGTCATGATGAAGTCAATCTCGTTTCTCGTATAGCCATTGTGACTTAACCAGGTCCACTTCCTTTGAGGCGGCTTCTGGAAGAAATATTTCATCGCAAAGAGTCTCTCCTTCTCCAGAAAGTCGGCTAGCCTCTGTGCCCTGGCGTTCCTTTGCCCGTATCCAAGGGGTCCCACCTTCAATTCATTCTCGCCTCGCTTGCCCAGTTTTGCGTTGAAGTCCCCCATTACAATAGTAAAATAGGTTTTGGAAGTATGTATGGCTCTACTTACGTCCTCATACATTTCCTCCACCTCTTCATCCGGGTGTGTCGAGGTCGGTGCATATACCTATATGACCTTCAGCGAATACCTTTTGGATATTCTGAGTATAAGATATATCACCCTGCTCGACACACTCTCGATGGTTTCGATATTCTTGACGAGGGACTTTTGTTGGTTGCCTTCCCGGTAGTTTAGCAGGTTGCCAGACTGCAGAGTTATCGTGTCTTTGCCCTCTCTACGGACTTCTGATAAACCCATTATGTCCCAGTGTAACCTGCTCATTTCTTCCTCCAGCTCGAGCAACTTCTCGTCTGTCCTCAGTGTGCACGCGTTGTACGTTACCAGGGCCAGTTGTCGTCGGGGGTGGCAGCGCGATCGCCTCCGGGGATTCTTAGCACCCCCTGCCCCGCCGTTACCGTGACCGCTACCAAAGTCAGGAATAGCGAGGTTGCCGGAGACTGGAGGCCTAGTTTTCTTGTGTGCAAACATGAGGGGATTTTGCCAATACTCGACACGCTTGGCAGGCGGGTTGGCGACCCCCTCGAATGAAGAACGCCTTGTCGTGGCGAGGGGGCTCAGTAGCCTGTCGCAATCCAGCGGCAGGTGAAGCCAAGATGCTCCGTGGAGAGTGCCGCTGCGTCTGTTCCCGTATCGGGCGGCAGTGGCCATAGTGAGTCGCGTCTGTCTCGCATCGAGCGGCGGCTCACTAACAGTCGTTGGACTCCCGGCACCCCTCTGGTTAAGCAGAGGAGGCAGGGGATGTCCCAGGACTTCGGTCCTCTGGGCGAGCTCGGCGTGCGTTTGCCGCCGGGCGTGGATCGCCTCGTCGGGAGGGTCTCGGACAGACGGTGTGGGGACACCTCTGTCCAATCACCAGGGATCCTCCTGAGGCGCCAGTGTGCCGACTGGAGTGGGATCGCCCCACTCCATGGAGATCCGCCCTCCTGATGGAGGGTGGAGGTTGCGCTGGCAAGGGTCGCGGGACTGTTGAGACACCGCGGCCCCTGCTGTCAAAGCCAACAAACGCGGCGGGCGTCGTCAGGTTTTAGTGGGTATACCCGAATTCGGGGGAGTCCCACACACGCCCCTCCGTTCCCCAACGGAGAGGTACGGTGCGTAATTGACATTTCCTGACGTTAAAAAAAAAAAAAAAAATTGGTTGCCTGTAAAGTCGGTATACGGGCGAAAGTTTTACGTGACAACGACTTTTTATGTCTGTCTCTCTCGTTCTTACGCGTGCCTCTCACTCGCTCTCAGTGCTGCGCGCGCGGCAGACCGATCATAGTTGAGTGGGAGAGAGACGCAAGGCATTCGGCGGGCCTCTCTCTCGTTCGGTGACTCATCGTAACGTTACCGAGCGTTACACTTTTTCATAAGTGACTCCCAGCCGCAACCTAATTTAAGACGTTGTCACGTCAAAAAAACCGGGTTGGCGAGCACAGAGGCGCAGTTCTTTGCAGCTGTGACGCTGCTGCCTGTCACAGTACAATATTTAGCTGTATATTGGATGGTTATATCGCCATCGGTCGGTCGCCAGAGCCTCGTCTGTATAAACAAGACGCACCATGTGAAGGTGAGGTTGGCTTGGAGCTTTAGGTCTTGGTCAAGCTCTCTTACGTCCCCCAAAAAAAATGCGCCAAAATTAAATTCTTTAACAGCCAATAATAAAGTTGGCTGGTTCCTAGGTCAAAGAATCAGCATAGCTATCCAACGCGGCAACGCAGCCAGCATCGGTTTAGAATAGGTAGATATTAAGTTATTTTTTATGTTGCATGTCTTAGTTTATTTTTTCTTGTTTGTTATTGTTGTAATTAAAAACTTGAGAGCATAGTATTATAAGAACAACCACCAATAAATTATAAATCAGTTGCACAAAATTGTATGTCAATCTGACAAGGCGTTTTGGAGCTAAATGGGAATACTCGTTTGCATACATACAAAAAAGTCTTCACTACAAACGCTTACACCTCTTGAAAGAAAGAAAGAAATAGTAGATTGTTATACAAGGGGAAAAAGTGACCCATTTCACTCGAGATGTTTTTGGCGCTCGAACGGAGTGATAGCGCTAATAATTCGAAACTGAAATAGGTGCTTTCACCCGAGTTAAACATACTATTTTTCATTTCGACTGTGAGAAAAATAAATACATTTATTTAGCTATGTGATTGTGATTAGAGGATGAGATATAACGTTGATTGGCGAGAGATGAAACCTCAAGTTTTTTTACATAAAACATACCATTAAAAGGACAGTAACGGCACGAAAGA
This sequence comes from Pyrausta purpuralis, assembly GCA_963924145.1. Lineage (NCBI taxonomy): Eukaryota > Metazoa > Arthropoda > Insecta > Lepidoptera > Crambidae > Pyrausta > Pyrausta purpuralis. Next base: position 10,592,956 of record OZ001666.1, read on the forward strand.
CAACAGAGTACATAAAACGCGCACGATATCAAATATTTCAAATCATTATATATTTTTTTTATAGTTTTTTGTCACTATACAAACTTAATAATATAAATTGCAAATTGCACTTGTAAAAAGCAACTTTGGCTGTGTGACAGACAAGGAATCGAACCCCGTGTCTTACGCAATCCGGGCGTATGCCTATATCACTCGGCCACCGTCACATTAGCAAGCCTGTTGAATTTTGCAAGCGCTTTCTTTAACGCGTAGGCTGCGTGTCGTCATCAATGTTGCGAGATTGCTCTCACAATATCCGAAGCAAATATTTTTCTAACGAAGTGATAACGTCAATAATTCGAGAATGAAATGGGTGCTTTCACCCGAGTTAAACATAGTATTTTTCATTCAAAAAAAAGGAATGATGTAATTGTAGATGTGGTGATGAGGAATTATGTTCTTTGACAAGAGATGAAACGTAAAGTTTTTGCACAACTTATTGTCGTTATACATAAAACACATAATAAGAAGGACAGTAGCGGCACGGATTAAATTAGAGTACATAAAACGCGGACAATATCAAATATTGCAAATCTTTGTTAAAATATTGATCGAATTTTTCTCACAGACAATAAAAATAGTAGAAGAACGCAATCTTAGCCTTGTCACCAAAACTACCACAGGTTATGTCAAATTCCAGATTCAATTTGACCTCATGAGATAGCGCTATGAGTGACGGCCAAAGGTGCGAGTGAGTAAGAAGATTTTTTATGAACCACAAAATCTTAGCGAGTCGCCTCCGCCTGCGTACTTATCTGTGCATTAATCGGCCAAACAAAAAAAAAGCAAAAGACAAAGAAAAAATGTGACAACTTTAAATGAAAAATAAAGTATCACTTTGTATGGTAGGTAACCGAATATTTTAATTGTAGAGTTTTAATTGTTAAAAAATTAGAGCGATTGTACCTTTTTTAAATCAACGATCGTATTAAATACGTTTTTTAATGTTCAGCTAAGCATTTTCAAACAAAGAAAGAAAACTACATAACACAAAAAGTAAAAACGAGAGAAATAAAAATGACACTACGATAATTAAAAGTATCCATGGCAGCCAATCATCCATGCGTGCGTGTGCGTACGCATATACCCAAAAGGACCCCACTCAGCATAAGCCAGAACCCGACACTGGATTTCAGTGGGCTCCTACTTTTCCGTTCCGTCTCGGATAAAAAGGTCATTAGACCCTTCGATTATAATACAACACATAAAATGAAGTCAATTTGGAATGTAGGCTAGAATGAAGTTTGTTCGTTTGAAGTGAACATTGGTTTGATCGTTCTGAGAAACTGCTGGACTGATTATTTTTGTGTTAGGTAGCTAATTTCTTTCAGTAGTGGGTGTACGTTATCACACTATCGTTCGTTACGTTATCCTAGTAAAATGAAGACGAAGACGGGAGCGGGAGCTATTCTTAATTTGGTCACCTTTAAACGTGTTTTTATTACAATTAATTTTACACTATTTTAAAAATAATTACCATTATTTTACTAATAACTATTCACTAATTGTGGATTTTTATTTAATTACTATAAAAGGCCCAGATTTTACAAAAAATCTATCATAAGCTCAATAGTCTTTTTACAATGTTTTTTTTCGAAAATTGACAGTTGTTATGGCAGTTCTGGCAATGTTGACAGTTCTGGCAGTCTTTGACACATTTTTACAGTTTTGGTAGTTTGAGCAGTTTTCTGTCATTAGATATTTATGTCATCAACAGATGGCGTTAGCGTCACTTTAATAAAGACTTTTTAAACTTTATTGAATGTACTATAGCAGAGGGTAATTGCTTTAGATATTACTTTCAAATCGGGTCAACTGATTTAAAAATTATTGGGGGTGTCAGAGGTTTTGCGCATTTAACATGACACGTTACATAAATCAAGTCAGTATCGATTCGAGGGTGTAATATTTAATTTAAGTTGAAGTAAAAAGTTTGGTTCAAAGTTTTGTTGTTTGAACTTTGGTTTGAACGCGCTCGTCTAAGGTACCACTGGACCGATTTTGACCTTTGAGAGAGTGTTAGATTTATGTATCGGGGCTATCTATCAATCTAAGTCAATACAATGACAACCCTGGCTTTGGGCGAAAAGTGCCCATGACGCTAGCAGAATAGCATTTCCCCGCTGAATTGTAAGAGCTATTCTTTGGACAAAGAATGATCTTGACCGAGGATCACTGGTCCTCATTCTCAGGCGGCGACCCAAATCTGCAACTAAACTCTTTGCCTCTAAACTCCAGCTCCCCGCAGTTTCGACAGCAAATGAAACAAAAAGATAAACTGCCTCTAACGCACTATACTTGATGTGTTTTTTAAGTGCCGCTGTCTCGGCTGCTGCCCCAGGTGCTTACGTAGTTCGTCCCAAGTGACAAGCAGCATAGGTACTCACACACGTTGCGTCCCATAAGAGACACCTACCCTTACCCCATGGTACCAGAGTGAGACCATGAAATAATTTTGTAATTTAATTTTACGCCACTTTATAGATATTTATCATTATTTTTTGAGAAGCTTATCACAACTAACTAATTGGTGGTCTCCATTTAATTACTATAAAAGTTATACTTCTAGTTTATGTCCAATTCCTTTACTCTCACAGCCATTCGACTTTGGAATGGGCTTCCAAAAAGTGTCCAAACATCTACCTCGAAATTTACCTGCAAAAAGGCATTGCGAACACTTTATAGAGACGAACTCACTGACCCGTCTCATTGACATTAATTTATCTATGTGTACCTTATTATGTATATTTAAATTATGTGTATGTGTATATAATAAATACATATTTAATTATTTTTATATAATCGTTTATAAGTAATAGGCAGTATGTATGTTTATTATTGTATTAGAGTTATCTCTATCGCTATTCTCTTCTCTTTTATTACCTCTATAACATTACTTGCACCGCCAGTATATACTTTTTTCTCTGTCCTGACCTATGGTTGACTGGTAGAGAATGCTTTTGGCATTAAGTCCGCCATATGTATCATTTTATGTTCTGTGCATGAAGTTTTAAATAATAAATAATAATAAAAGGCCTAGATTTTTTTCACTTCCATCACATGCTCAACAGCACTTTTAACAATGTTCTCTCCTAATTTGACAGTGGTTTTAGCAGTTATGGCTTGTTTGTCAGTTCTGGTAGTCAACAATTGTGAGGCCCATGTGCCACAGACTACCACTGAAAGAAAAGAAGATGGACAAATGAAAAATGATGTGAAGATAGTACCATGTGTTCTGACAAACAGATATTGTAATAACTCTGAATGGCAAGAATAAGGTTTATTAGAGGATTTATTCATACACTGATATTTGAGTTAAAAGCTGAGTCCTTTTTCTAGGCATTCTACTTATTAATTCAATAGGTACTTTTTTATTAAAAATTATAATTTGGTAGGTAACTTAAAAATGGTGAGAAGATAAACAAAACTTAAAAATTTTGTCATAAAAAATGTCCAAAACGTCAAAGCTTTGTAGAGATACCACAAAACAATACCCAATTACAATGAAATCAAATTTTGCATTAAGATTGGTAAATATAAATTAAGTCAACCAACCTATTAATTAAGCATTAACCTAATGAGACCAATCACTTTACAGAGAATAAGAAGAACAATATCAAATCAAATTACCTATTAAAAAATCAAATTATAAATGCACATTTAGATTTTGTGACCGCGTGTGGGGTGCTTGAATAATAAACACGTAGTACAAATCTTCAAGTTCTTCGCCAATAGTTTTATTCCAACAAAATATCACAAAGCTAGGGCACAAAGTGAAAGTAAGTACAAACAGATACTATATTCTGGCATACAGCTCGCTTTTATACAAATCAAAACCCTTAACAACGGTAGGAAAACAGTGGGGACGACATCCGTTTCCATATATGAACATTTACTATAATATTTATTTGTAGGGATAAACAATCTGCTAATTAAATATATAAATTCATTAATTATTTAGTTATTCATCGTAATGAATTTAGTAAGCCTTTTAGATTATTATTTTAATAGTTACAATATTAAAAATAAATCTAACCTCCACCAACCAATCAGAGTCAACTTCCTTTTGGCGGCAAAATGAACATTTGTTATACAGCAAACATAAAAATCTAATAAGTGTCCCAATAATCTTTAAATAATTAATTTACAATTAATAAAATATTATTACAATAATAAGATAATCTAAAGATTAATCCAAAATATTCTTATATCATAGCCAAGTTACATTCAACATGGTGGATACTTCCGGCATTTCCATAACAAATATTAAATAGGTTTGACACCTAGATAGGTGTATGAATTATGATGTATTGAACATAATATGAGGAAGAGAATGTGTAATTTAGTGAATACAGTGGGGTTACATAAGTCACACACAGTGAGTATATGGTTTAGTGCATAAGTCTACTATTACAGAACTAAGTAAATGTGTGGGGCAGACTAGGATCGGGAATCATCTTGTAACAATTTAATACCTACCTCCTACCTACTTTAAATGGTACTTATTACTAAGTCAAGAAAAACTTTTATTACATGCTGAGATGAGCTATCGCAGTTACTTATACCTGCATAAATCAGAAGAAAGAATAACAAAAGTAATTACCTACTAAATCTATTAAACTTAATAATTAATAGATGCATTCAAAACTAAAACCTACTCAGTGGCGAAAAGAAAACTTTAACCTGCATAAATCTGAAGATAGAATTTTAACCAAAAGTATTACTGAATCTACCTAATAGAAAATATCTGCAATCAAAATAATGAGCTCAAGTCCTTTACTACTCACTCAGTAGCGAAAGGAAAACTATGTATTACGCGCTGAAATCACTTAAAATATTGCAAAAAAAGCAGTTGCGCGGGACAACCGTTCCGTAGGGAGCCGACTAAATTAATCTAATAGGTATGTATAAGGAAAATATTTCAACGCAAAACACATATTTTAATGTAAGTGAGAAGCCACCAACCATACTTAGCGCAAGCTCGCGTTGTAAGTACTTAAAAGCTGCGAGTATTATTTTGATGTGAAGTTATTTCAAAACTGTGATAGCTTCTAAGATATTTATTGAAATCAAATGATGTGAACTTAGTTCAAAATGCTCGTGATGATGAATGTATTTATTTTGATAAGTATCAATACCCGTGTGTATAAAACACCTTCAAAAATAATGTTCGAATAAAAATAGTAAAATATTATAACGCAAAACATACGCAGTTTTATTGTAACTAAGAAGCCAGCAACCATAGCAATTAGCGCAAGCGCACGTTGTACTTAAGCTGCGAACATTATTTTGGTGCGGACTTATGTTAAAACTGTGATAGCTCCTAAGATATTTATTGAAATCAAATGATATAAAGGGCAACTTTGTTCTAAATGAAATGCTCGTGATGATGAATCTATTTATTTTGATAAGAATAAATCCTGTGTGTATAATACACCTCTAAAAGTAATGCATTATTTTTTTACAAATTTATTAACATAAAAAAGGTTGTAGGAAGTCAACCATAAAAGATAGACATATGCTGTCGCAGACTTTATTATAGAACTCTTGATGCTGAACAATCCTGTTATACATAATTTTTGTGTAACCTAAGCGGTTTCCGCAGCGTACGCAGCGGAAGCTCTCAAAAGGAATATCTTTCTCCCGTTTTCGCAACATTTTTCATTGCTGCTGTGGTCTTATGAGTCGTATCTTTATGTTATATATCCTAAAGCCTTCCTCGATAAATGGACTATCCAACGTAAAAATATTTTTTCAAATCGGGCCAGTAGTTTCTGAGATTAGCAGGTTCAAACAAACAAACAAACAAACAAACAAACTCTTCAGCTTTATAATATTAGTATAGATTTTGTGACTGTGAACGGCTATAGCCGTAAAACAATAACAGCTTTAATAAGTCGTATACTGCTCTGAATAGTGTTAGATAACAGTTCAATGTTGTGTTTGTTGTAATGTGTTTGGTACGTTGGCTTATAATAGAGCCCATTAACTAATACTATTATCTTTAATTTTTAATCTTTTTTTAAAAGATTTTTTCCTGCATAAGGCTTTTGTATATCATTGTGCATTATTTTGCGGATTAACTAAAAAAAAAACGGCTAGTGCGAGTCGGACTCGCTCACTGGGGGTTCCGTGCCAAATTTAACTGAATTAAGGATCCACTTACTATCACTTAGCTTAAATGCTACAATATTTTTAGACAGCACATATAACTTTGTTTTTCATAGTGTTTGTATGAAGAACAGTGTTATGTTTGCAGTTGTTGAAAATGTGCTGTATCTCAAAGAAATGGGCAAATGGGCGTCCCCTCTAACTTCTAAACTAAGCTAGTGTACATTTAAAAAAAAAACAATGTAGATCTTAACGAATGCTTTCAACAAAAATTGGTTTGGACGGGATCGAACTAGTAGTTTTTCAGAAATGGCACATATTCAACAACCGCAAACATAACTTTGTTCTTGAAACAAACATTATGAAATACAAAGTAATGTTTGCTGTCAACAAAATATTGTGGATTTTTTAATCGACTTCAAAAAAGGAGGAGGTTATCAATTCGACTGTTTTTTTTTTGTATCTATGTTACCTCATATCTCAGTCGTTAGTCGACCGAATCAAAAAATTTTTTCACCTTCCTAGATGGTATACCTTTAAGGTGGTCCTATTGTTGCCAATTTGGGATCTGATGATGGAATCTTGGTGTAATCGAGGGAATCCCTCAAATTTTAAAGGCACGTATTCTGTTTTTTCACTAGAATCTAAATGTTGACGTGTTGTTACGTCTGATAGTCCACATTCTGTGGGACTGAGCTGATGGTGGAACTCCTCAACGCTTAGGAGTTCAGTTATTATAATGACAGTACTTATGATAGGTAGTTTATAGCTTCTTAAAGAACAGAGTTCTATATTGACCCGACCGGGAATCGAACCCGGGATCTCACAGCGGCGACGCCTTAAAACCAGCGCGCTTAGCCACTACACCACGGAAGTCGTCACATCCTGTATATTTTCTGATGTTTTCTTATTTTTCAATAGCGTCAACCCTTGTACATTATAGAAATGGGCGCGTTGTGAGCAAATTTAATACTGTGAGTGTCAAATATTCATAAAACTTATGTTATTTGTTCTGTTTTCATTTGAACATATTATACTAACACGTTTATAGGGTGTAACGAAAGGCTTGATGAAGCCGAATACCACGTATTCACATCAGCCAAGTTTTTTACAAAGTTGATTGGATTGTGTGTGCTCCACACAATCTTGAGGATGACTGATAATTGATAATTCTATCATATGTAACTTAAAACATATTTAAGCGCCTTCAAATAAAACTGTTTTTTTTTAATTTTATTTCATGATTTTTAGTTATTATTCATATCTCAATAACTACTAGACCGATTATGGTAAAAAATCTATTGTACTTTATGTCGTCTCGCAATGACTTTTTCATCAAAAACAAAAATTCATTGCGAGACGACTCATAAACATACAAACATACATACACTTACGAAATTTAGCACATGTGTTTTAAAGCCCTGATAGATCAACAAACTCCAATATTATCAACCCCAATTATATTATATGCATACACATTGTTTTTATTTTACACATTAAATCAATCCTTTTTTTTAAAGTCGGTGAAGAAGAAAAATATACTGCGTCTGCGTGCGTTTTTTTTTAATGTAGGTAAGCAAATGTTAATGTTAAAAATAGGATACGAAAGTATCATATTACAATAATTTAGAAATCGAAGCCCGCCTCCCTATAGTTTCAGCCTTCGACTCATGTTTTAGCTTAGGAACAAATCCTCTATTTCAGCTTGTTCTTGCCAATCTGGGTTATTACAATAATGGTTTGCCGGACCACATGGTTCTATCTTCACCTCATCTTGGATTTGTTCTTCGTCTTTTCGTTTACGGGCAATCTGTGGTAGCAGACGGGCCTCACAATTATCGACTGCCAAAACTGACAAAACTGCCAGAACTGCCAAAACAACTGTCAACTTACGAGAGAACATTGTAAAAGGCTGTTGAGCTTGTGACGGTAATGTATTAAAACCTAGGCCTTTTATAATAATAAAATAGAAGCCACCAATTAGTGAGTTGTGATAAGCTATTTATAAATTAATGATAATTATCTGTAAATGGCGTGAAATGAAATTATAAAAATATAAATATATTTCATGGCTGAAACGTGACAAAATTAAGCACTAGCTGCCCCCCGCGACACTGTACGCGTGTTTTATTTTACTCTATTTCGTGATAGGCTTTTTTGATAAAGGTTATCTAATGCAAAAAAAGTTTTTTTCTTTAAATTGGTCTAGTTGTTCAAATTATTCAAAGAAACTCACTCTTCAGCTTCATAATATTAATTGTGAAAAACCCTTGATTGATCATTTTCCATACATTGCTTTTTAATTTAAGAGCATAACTAATGGTTTATAATAGAAAACTGACTTAGGTTTTGACTTATCTTAAATAAAAGTTAGGTAATGAAAGTTAAATACAGGGTGTTTAGTACATCGTGTGCCAAATGAAAATGGCTTATAATGGGGGTCATTAGCTATAATTTTCTGTCTCAAATTTTTTTTTGGCCCTGTGGTTGTTTGTACCGATTTTTTATAGTCTTTACGAGAAGTTTCCAAAATAAGGCATTCGAATCATATCTTTTATTAAAAGTATAATTATTTTTCTGCATAAGGCTTTTGACTGTTATTGTGCATACTTTTGCGGTTTTACATTTAAATCACATACACAAGCCATATATCTAGTTGTTTTTTAAAATTTAATTGCAAAGTTGCGGATTTCAATTTTATAAAATTTGACCTGCAATTTTATATGGCTGTGAGAAATAATCGAAAACTACTAGACTCGTCGGTCTTTATGCAAACTTATCAAGACGGCGCTTATGGCAGGTATGCCACTTGTTGAAAAAACATTTAGATAACTCCGGAAAAAATCTCATTTGTTGATGCAAAATGCTTTAACAAAAGTCGCACCAAACCTTCTTTTTGTACGACAGTTTCATGACATAAAACATTCTATCTTTCTATAAAAAAACTTACGGGACGTAAGGGAGCTTGACCAAGACCTAAAGCTCCAAGGCAACCTCACCTTCACGTGATGAATCCTGTTTATACAGACGAGGCTCTGGCGACCGACCGATGGTGGTATAACCATCAAATATAAGGCGCAGCTAAATGTTGGACTATGACGGGCAGCAGCGTCACAGCTGCAAGGGGCTGCGCCTCTGCGCTCGCCAACCTGCCAGCAGGGTTGGCGAGCCAATACTCGCCACGCTTAGCAAAGCGTGGCGAGTATTGGCAAAATCCCCTCATGATTGTACACAGGAAAGCCAGGCCCCCAGTCTCCGGCAGCCCCGCTACTCCTGACTTTGGTAGCAGTCACGGTAATGGCGGGGCAGGGGGTGCTAAGAATCCCCGGAGGCGATCGCGCTGCCACCCCCGACCACAACTGACCCTGGTAACGTATAACACGTGTACACTGAGGACAGATGAGAAGTTACTTGAGCTGGAGAAAGAAATGAGCAGGTTACACGGGGACATAATGGGTTTATCAGAAGTCCGTAGAGAGGGCGAGGATACGATAACTCTGAATTCTGCCAACCTACTCTACTACCGGGAAGGCAACCAACAAAAGTCCCAAGGTGGTGTCGGGATTCTCGTTCACAAGTCCCTCGTCAACAATATCGAGACCATCGAGAGTGTGTCAAGAAGGGTGAAATACCTTATACTCAGAATATCTAAGAGGCATTCGCTGAAGGTCGTACAGGTATATGAGGTGAAGGAAATGTATGAGGACGTAAGTAGAGCCATACTTTTTCCAAAACCTATTTTACTGCTGTAATGGTGGGACTTCAACGGATCTTTTTTTTTTTGGGCAGCCGTTGTGAGTGGTCGTGTCCACGTGTGCCGCATGCGGCCGGTCGACCCTAAAAAGATCTATTGTCTTAGAGCCCGACGCGCGCGCAAGGGCATCTTTACAAAAAAAGTCCCTTAAAATATTGAAAAGGTTTCTCCGTGAATAGTATTTTATAAACAGTGTTAAATACATCGCCACGATTATGATAAATCTAAAACAAATAGCGCGTAAATTTCGCTTCAAAAAATATCTCATTTCGTTTTATTAGTGTAATTTAAATACCAATAGTGCGTAACATGTGGTCGTAATTAGAACACCGGTAAAATTTAAATTTAATCCCAAGTCGCGAAGTGATTCCTTGTATATGTGTATGTGTTGCAGTGATTTAGCTCAAGTATTATTTCTTTGGGGAAAAAGTTGCCAGAGAGCCTAGTGAAAAATGTGTATAATGAACTGCGTTCAATTGTGTTTACATTAGTTAACTATTACAAATTAGGTACGGGTGTTGTGGACAAGTAACTATACTGTGTTTTATTTTTCCGAGGCATTGCGACGCCTGACTTAGATGATTCTACTATGCTAGACCTCTTCAGTATGTATGGGAGTATCTCGCGGTGATAAATCGTACAAACATATGTATAAAGCGGAGTCACACAGGCTTTTAGCGTGTGATCGCGGCTAAAACGTCTTCGCAGAAGGAATGTGGCCAGCTCAGTTCCTATACAGAGAGGAAAACCACCGGCAAGCCCGCGACGACAAGTACTATACTAGAGCGAAGCACACCACGCAGCTAAGCTACAATACGAACTTGGTGAGATCTTTCCATTTGAAACTTTATTATGTACAGACGATTTATTTTGCAACTCAAATAATTGTACTGACAGAATAATAGTCGAACAGGTCAGCTTGCGTCGCCCAAAAAAAAGATTGCTACCCAAAAACTTTTGTGACACGTGTGGTGAAACTCCCTTTCGGCCAATCATACAATAATGGACCTTAACGTATTGCATTACATCCTTATGGCTATAAAAAACTTTCGAAACGACACTGGGATACCACTAAAACAAAGGTATAGCAAAAAATGCACTTACACAGCATCGCCTTTAAAAGTCTAAGAAAAACACGTGCGTCCTAATACAATTGAGACGCAGCCCCTAACTGGACCCTCATAGCGGGGCACCATAACTATATTGAAAATTCCTTACCAACTGACATCTTAATAATGGACCGAGCTTCAAAACTATAGTACCATTGACATTTAATGAACAAATTCTCGATCATAGAAATTTAGGACTATGAAGGATATTATTAAACGTTACTTAATTTTATTGCCTATTCCAGTCTTGAATTCATACCTAAATGGGGTTACTGTTACTGCACTCATCTAATACCTCTATCAATCTTTGAACGAACTAGCCAGGTCGTAAACTCATGCCACAGGTAAACAACCAAAATAGCAGGCAAAACCGACTATTCTACGAATGGTTCTACGTGATAGCCCCTGAACAATTACAATATCATATCCGCTGATAGCCCACAAATCAACAAGCTATCATTCTTGACTTTTGACCGTCGGGCAGTTTGACGTGATCCTGCTGAACATAAATCCTGCAAAAACGTAGACGAAAACCATCATTCATCATGAATCCGAAAAGAAATCCAAATCGCAAAGACAGAATACAATTAATTAGTATCATATACCCGTATCAGAAATTCAAAACATAAAATGTGTCAGTGTAAAATCATAATTGTTTAAATCGATGCGGATGCTGTTGCGAAGCGCGTTAAATTCAGTGCGGGGCGCGGGTCTTGATTTACATATTTAAGTCATTTGTTGTAATAATTAGCCTTAAAATCCACATATAGTACTTCAAATAACGAAGATATCCGCAAATATTTATACTAGGGGGCTTGTAGCCCTGAAAGAATGTATAGCTACTACGATAACACCTTGGCACTAAAACATTTAACTCCCGCAAATGATATATTCGGACGCTCACGGATCAATGGGACGCTGGCGGTCGCGTGAACGAAGGAATAACAATTTATAAACACCTCCTTAACACAAAGCTGTATTAACACGGCTGTTACTGCGAACTATAAAACGAAATAATCTACATTTTTTAAACAATTTCCTCGTGGTTAGGTAAAAAAATAACCTATACAAATAATATTGGACATTGCCCAACGCTTGCATACGAAAAAATTTCCGACCATTGTCAAAAAAGCCAACAACATGCGAAATAATAATAACAGGACCACAAGAGGAAATTGGTAAAGCCCTGAAAAACTTTCTAAGTGGCAGAATATCAAAATCGATTTTGTAGTTAATATGTGCATTGTTGAATCATATTTGTTCACTTCAACTCAACTACATTTCTATATTATACCTTACATTGTTTAAAAGAAAACAAAGCACAAACGGCCAACAAATTTGCCTGTCCATCTGTCATAGAAGCTTTCAGACGTGCACCTTTTTAGCGCCTGCTCTTACTCAACGCAAGCCGCCATCAATATTGGCATGTACTGACTAATCTGATATTCCTTTCAGGTTAAAGATATCTTTATATAGCAAGCAAAGCCATAAAAAACTGCAGAATCGCAAAAAAAAGTGTTAAATGCAGTGTGTACAGTGTAAAAACGAAATTGTGTTCTCATGATGTGTCTCTCTGTGCGTGATTTCGTGTGTCTATGTGTGTCGCTACTCGTACTAGTGATCTTCTCCTTTGTATATGTGCTGTGTGTTGACTTGTTGTGCGGATCATTAATGGTCAGGCAAATTTTCCGGAAACTAAAAAAAAGCAATCGCATTCTTTTTGTACAAAACAAAAATCAGAAGCAGGCTCTTATGACAGGAAAGCACAAGACTAGAAGCTACAATGATCAAACTTGAAGCGCAGCGAGCCAAAAGCGAAAGACAGCTACAATGATTAACGTCGGAGCGCAGCGAGCCAAAGGCCGAAGACATCTACAATCAACAGCGTCAGAGCGCAGCGAGCTATAAGCGAAACAGCGATAATGTTCAACGTCGGAGCGCAGCGAGCCATAAGCCGAAGACAGCTACAATCATCAGCGTCAGAGCGCAGCGAGCTTTAAGCGAAACAGCGACAATTATCAACGTCTGAGCGCAGCGAGCTATAAACCGAAGACAGCTACAACCATTAACGTCGGAGCGTAACAAGTCATAAGCCGAAGACAGCTACAATCATCAACGTCAGAGCGCAGCGAGCTTTAAGCGAAACAGCGACAATCATCAACGTTGGAGCACAGCGAGCTTTAAGCCGAAGACAGCTACAATCATCAGCGTCAGAGCGCAGCGAGCTTTAAGCGAAACAGCGACAATGATCAACGTCTGAGCGCAGCGAGCCATAAACCGAAGACAGCTACAATCATTAACGTCGGAGCGCAACAAGTCATAAGCCGAAGACAGCTACAATCATCAACGTCGGAGCGCATCGAGTCCTAAGCCGAAGACAGCTACAATCATCAACGTCGGAGCGCATCGAGTCATTAGCCGAAGACCGCTACAATCATCAACGTCGCAGCGCATCGAGTCATAAGCCGAAGACAGCTACAATCATTAACGTCGGAGCGCATCGAGTCACAAGCCGAAGACCGCTACAATTATCAACGTCGCAGCGCACTGAGTCATAAGCCGAAGACAGCTACAATCATCAACGTCGGAGCGCATCGAGTCACAAGCCGAAGACAATTACAATCATCAATGTCGGAGCGCATCGAGTCATTAGCCGAAGACAGCTACAATCATCAACGTCGGAGCGCATCGAGTCATTAACCGAAGACAGCTACAATCATCAACGTCGCAGCACATCGAGTCATAAGCCGAAGACAGGTACAATCATCAACATCGGAGCGCATCGAGTCACAAGCCGAAGACAACTACAATCATCAACGTCGGAGCGCATCGAGCCATAAAGCCGAAGACAGCTACAATCATCAATGTCGGTGCGCATCGAGTCACAAGCCGAAGACAACTACAATCATCAACGTCGGAGCGCATCGAGTCATAAGCCGAAGACATCTACAATCATCAACGTCGGGAGCGCAGCGAGCCAGCCATAAGCCGAAGACAGCTACAATCATCAACATCGGAGCGCAGCGAGCCATAAGCCAAAGACAGCTACAATGATCAATGTCGGAGCGCAGTAAATAACAGATACAGAAGACCACCATGGCATGAGAGCCCAACCCCTCGCAGCATCAACGCTCACTCCCCCTGAATAATACCCGTCTTCCCTACTCCTAGACCAATTTAGGCTGAATAGCTACTTTGGTTCTGGTCGGAGGGCTGCGGCTTGCCGACCTTCCTCTCCCATCCCAGAGCGTGTCCCTCCTTCCTCCAACTCGTGCACCTCGGTTTGCCGGTTTTACCGGATCTGAGCCCTTGTGGCCTGGCTGAGTAATGCACTATCGAATCGAATCGAATCGAAAATGTAATGGTGGGACTTCAACGCAAAACTGGGCAAGCGAGGCGAGAATGAGTTGCAGGTGGGACCTTTGGATACGGGCAAAGGAACGGCAGGGACTGAGGCTGATCGACTTTCTGGAGAAGGAGTGACTCGTTAAGATGAACTCTTTCTTCCATAAGCCGCCCCAAAATAATGCACTATAACATACAAAAGCCTTATGCAGAAAAAATACTTTGAATTATAAAAAATCGATATAAAAAACATTGGGTATTTAAAAAAAAACTATATTAGCTAATGGCCCAAATTTTATAGCCATTCACAGTCACGACAAGTGTTAACCCTTTAATGCGCAAGTCATTTTTTATCGTAATTAAGTAGTTATTGTACAAAAAATATATTTCATATATAATAACAATGTCCATAAAAATAATAATAAAAATATTTGAAAAACTGTTTCTGAGAAAACTTATGTTAATTATATTCAACATCACGAAAGATATAAAGAATTAATATCTTTATAAAGGTATGTAGAGACGTTAAGTATTTTCAACATTGCCCTTTATTGGATGATCAAAGTTAAAACGAATTCAATAAATAAAAAGTTTATTGTTTTACATGGAAGTTATAGAAACAATTTCTCTTACTTACTAAGCACAGTCACAAAGAACATTTGGTACATTGCATATTTGTGAAACCGTTTTTACAGTATTTGCACCTACCATATGTAACAAATACTGGCAAATGCCCAGTGTTATCGTATCGTACAGCATCAGGTGGTCTCGGAGCAGATGGTGATTGAATTTGGACAGCAGCATTTTTTTCCTTATTCGTGTCTTTGGGAACTCTGTATTTTCAATAGTTCCGTGCATACATTAATACGGAACTTTTTTAATGGCATGCATTTACTGAGTGATGTTCTGTTATCTCTTTTGTATAACAGCCATGCGTTATTGACACATATGTCTATGGCTTGTGAAAATATGGCCATGTACCACCTCTTAGTTTTGAAAGAACTTCGATAAATTGCGATCAACATATCGGCCAGGTCGACGCCCCCCATATGCAAGTTATATTGTTTAATTATTTGAGGACAATCGACTTCTTCCCTTGTCTTAGAAATGTTTTTTATATAACGAATTTTGAATAACGTTTGATTTTTTCAATAGGATGCGAATCCACAAATGAACTAGCAAGGGTAACAGTTTTATTGTCGTGCCATTTTACAACAGCAATTTTATTTTTATTGCAAACCACTTGCTTGCTTGAACTCCTTCCTTTTTTTGCCAAATTAGCACTTAGAAAGTACCACTTAGAAATTCTGCCACTTAGAAAGTAGCATTTTTACTACTCCCATTAAAATTGTTATGCCGAGAAAGTCACGAATGTCATCTTTGGATATATTTATGCATTTCGCTTGCCGCCCTCCACATTGTACCGCATATAAATTTGTTTGATCCACTATTAGATCTATAATATCTTGCGAAAAAAAAAGAATGAAAGTAGTCAAGAGGAGACTTTGTATCGGTAGGTGTGCTGAATTTAAACAGTTCTTCAATAGTTCCTGCATATTTAAATTTTCCTTTTGTCCATTTGAAATTAAGAGGTTTGCGGATATTTTTTTTTGCCTTTTTTGCTACTAATTTCGGTCTATAGTTAGCTTTTCTTTTATTCGATCTTGTATTTTCCGGAAGTGCTGATAAAAGTGGCGAATTTAATGTTGGTAAGGTATGTAGTACCTCTGACCCTGGTCTAAACATCTCATTCACAAGTGGAGTCAATGGGACTGTATCGTCGTCATAAGGAGATATGGGAGATTCTGGATTTTGATGGATATTGGAGTTACCATCATCAGATAGATCGTCCAGGATATTTAACCTTTCTAAAGAAGAATCTATTGATCTTGGCTCGGAACTAAAATCAGATAAGTCATTCGCCTCAACGTGTTCTAGTAATTTAGGAACCTGGTCTTCATCTTCTGAAGTATTGCTACTATCAGAAGGGGCGCATGCAGGAGGCACCAAAGCCATAATACGCCTAGTCCGCTCCCATTGTGGTTTTACCTTCAATAAGCAAAAAGAAAGTATGCAAAACCAAATAACCAAGCAAATACACTCAAAGAAAATCGCATCAATCAAACCCAAATGCATTACATTTTAAACAATCAGTAATAAAAATTTTGCTATTAAAAAACTAAACTCATTACAAAAAAAAACATCAAATACACCATATTAAAAAAGCATTAATGTTATTCTATGTGTGGGGCAGCGTTGAGTATTCTTAACGTACCCGGTTACATGTACTTTAGTCTATGTCTCGCAATGTTAAAAATACTCAACATGCATCAAACGCTTGTTTTATTTCATTAGTAAATGCAGTAAGGGATGCAATTATAAGATGAAAACAAAGGTTAGTTATTTGCAAACACAATTATAGCAAAATAAATGTACAAATCTTATGATAACCGTGAAATTCAGAAATAAATTACCTTACGGCCACGCATTGCTGCTGCACCCGACGCCATTTTGCAGCTAAGTGTCAAATTTTGACGTGTGAAGTGTGACATACTTTTTTTTAGCTTGTCAGTTTGTTTGCCTCTTCGATTATAAAGTGTTACCATAGAAATAATCAACAATTTCTACCAAATAAATATTTTTATGTGTAGTTGAGTATACTCAACATTACGAATTAAAGGATAAGTCAAAACCTATGTCAGTATTCTATTAGGAATCATTAGTAATGCCATCAAATGCAGAAATGTATATGGTCGAGATGGTCGATCGAGGGTTATTCATAATTAATGTTATGAAGCTGAAGAGTAAGTTTCCTTGAATAGTTTGAACCGTAATATCGAAGAAAACTAATGCGTTATTTAATGCTATCAGTTTATTTTTCTAAAGACGGTTTGATTTTTTATATTGTTTTTTAGCCTAATAAAAATATCTGTATCCACCATAGCGTGGCGTGAATATCTAGCATCAATATTCGAAGAAGACTATGGTCTTTGCCGCGAAATGACGACATCTGAAGGCTGGCGCTAAAATTATAGCATCCATGAACAACGCAAACATGCCATTTCCAGTAATAAGGATTTCAATTGTTGATTATGATCCTGAATTCCAAGTAGAGTTGTCGATATATCTGGATTCTGCCCCTATTTTTGAATGACTCGCTTGAATATAGCGTGTGATTTTCGTAAGAAAACAAATAAAAAAATCAACAAATATCACGCGAAATAGAGACGTGAGTACTTACTCACAAAATTTCACAAATACTCACAAACCTTTCTTTTTTCAAATCCCTTCTGTGTAAATTTCAACTAATTTTCATTCCAAAATTGGACTTTAATCAATGAACATCACACGCCATCTTGACGCGAGTGATTCAAAAATAGAGATCCTGAACAAATAATATTGGCGTATTATTGGTTTCCGTTTGCGTTTGAAACATACGCTAAAAGGTTTATACTGTTAAGGCCTAACGAAGCCAACGTATTCTAAATCACCTAAAGTTTTCACAAAGTTGGATAGATTGTGTGTGTACAACACAATTTTGATGATGACTGATGATTCTCTGAGTCGTGACTAAAAACATAAAATGGGAAAAAATAAGGCGTCTCGGATTTTTTAGGAATACGGTTAAGCAAATGTTGACAATGTTGATGATACGATTCTCAAATAAAACTATTAGACTACAATCATTTATTTATCGGTTTAAATTACCGAATCAAATCCGAAACCGATACGAATAGTTTCAGCCTTTAACTCAAATATCAGTGTATGAATAAATCCTCTAAAACACCCTGTTCTTGCCATTCAGAGTTATTACAATATCTGTTTGTCCGAACACATGGTACTATCTTCACATCATCTTTGATTTGTCCATCTTCTTTTCTTTCAGTGGTAGTCTGTGGCACATGGGCCTCACACTTGTGGACTGCCAGAACTGACAAACAAGCAAGAAATGCCAAAATCACTGTCAACTTACGAGAGAACATTGTAAAAAGTGCTGTTGAGCAAGTGATGGAAGTGAAAAACTAGGCCTTTTATAGTAATTAAATGGAGACCACCAATTAGTTAGTTGTGATAAGCTTCTCAGAAAAAAATGATATAAATCTATAAAGTGGCGTAAAATTAAATTACAAAATTATTTCACGGCGAAAACGTGACGAAATTAAGCACTTATATCGGCCTACTGTGACTTCAATCACCCTCTTACCCTCTTCTATAGAACATTCAAATAAGTTTAAAAAGTTTTTTCCTAAAGTGACACTAACGCCATCTGTTGATGACATAAACATCTAATGACAAGAAAACTGCTCAAACTGCCAAAACTGTAAAAATGTGTCAAAGACTGCCAGAACTGTCAACATTGCCAGAACTGCCATAACAACTGTCAACTTTCGAAAAAAAAAAACATTGTAAAAAGACTGTTGAGCTTATGATAGAAATTTTGTAAAATCTGGGCCTTTTATATTAGGTAATTAAATAAAAATCACCAATTAGTAAATTGTGATAAGTTATTAGTAAAATAATGGTAATTATCTTTAAAGTAGCGTAAAATTAATTGTAATAAAAACACGTTTAAAGGTGACCAAATTAAGAATAGCTAGCGGCTTCCCGCGTCTTCGTTTTCATTTTACTAGGATAACGAAACGAACGATAGCGTGATAACGTTAAACAAAGCCAGATGTTAAACTACTAAGCTTAAGGTTATATAAATAAAGAGTTATTTAATGTACTTAGATATTTCATGTGATAGCTGGTGGTGTCGCTTGGGGTCAAATCCTAAATGGTCTTCGCAGAATTCCTGTAGTCGTGACGTGCTTCTGCCGCCTCTGACAATTGCTGAGCGAAGGCCATTTCAGTGCCAATAATTGTCATCTATGTTTTTGAACTAAGGACTAACACTTTGTAAAAAAAATTGTTGGTAATGAATTAACATTTTTTCTTTCTTACTTCTTTCTTTAAGGGTTCCATAGCTAACAGATACACATCACCTATAAGAAATTACTACAATGATAGTATTAAGATAATAATAAAATGAAATGAAATTCAATTTCAATTTGATTTTAAATAATTATAATTAAATAATAAATAAATTGTTACGAACATTAATTTATAAGTATTTTTTTTTGTTTAATTACTAACCAATATGAGGTGTGATTGCTTGAAATAAGCATTTTTTATTTATTTTTATTATTTATAGCTGAATGGCAAAAACTGAACCCTTATAGTTTTGTCAAGTCGGTCTGTCTGTCAGTCTGTCTGTCCGTCCGTCCGTATGTCACAGCCACTTTATTCTGAGGTGGATTTTTGTAAAGCAATCGTATTCATTTGTCAAACTGCAAATAACAAAGCTTTTCAAAGATCAAACCGTACATTTTGAACTGTCAAATGAATACGATTGGTTTACACAATTCCAACTCTGAAACTATTAGCATTTCACAGATGAAACTTGTTGGTGTATTCCGTTAACAGCTTTCGATTTCTATACAAAAAATAAAAATAATGACATTTGAGGGGGGCTTCCTTACATGGAAATAAATAAATAATTAAAATTTGGTCAAATCTATGCATGTGGGGTCTCTTCAAATGACATCGAGCTTCCAAAAATATTTTTTTCTGAAAATCTAATAATTGGGAGATAGATGCTTCCAAAGTGTTAAAATGGGCTTCCTCCTTCCTCTAAATTTTAAACTACGCGAGTGTAATTTTGAAAATATATATTATGTTAATTTTCTTTAAAACTTTTAACGATAATTGGTTTCAACAAGATCGAGCTAGTAGTTTTTGAGATATAGACATTCAACTACCGCAACAACCACAGACAACTTTGTTTTTCATACAAACACTATGAAAAACAAAGTTTTGTTTGCTGTGAACCAAATCTTGTGGTATTTTGGCTTAGTGGAATTAAGTGTATCTCTAATTCAGTTAAAGTTTGAACCCTCAGTGGGCGAGTCACACTCGCAATTCGAAACGTCGAAACTCCGAAAAATAGGGTGGGCGGGCAGTTTCTTTCAGATCGTAATACTTACTAAACTGAATCGTCGAAATGGTAACTTGTGATTATACATATGCAGTGCATTGCGTTCAAGTGAATTTTAGTATGAGAAATGAGTATAATTAATATAAACATCAGTAACACAATTTTTGTCTTAGATATGAGATTATGATATTTCGAAAGATTGATCGAAAACTAAATAAAAAATATGTATGGCCTAATAAGATTTTTTTTTGGGGAGCGGTTGAAAAATATTTTCGAAAATCCGTATTGAAGTTCTCGCTCTACGACTATTACAGTCTTACCGTCAGAATACTAATTCTTCCCATGTTCTTCTTTCAAGTTTAGGAGTGGAAATTGAAGTTTGTTAGAAAGAAACTGGAGAAATAAGGATAAGACAACATCTAAGTTTAGCCTTGTGCCTAACAAATTGTGAACATGCTACTTGATTGAATAAATAAATAATTGTTATTATTATTATAAACTTTTAATTTCAGCGGTAAAGGGCAGATAATGTTAAACTTAGATTAACTCTTAAATTGAGCTAAAGAACCGTTACAAGAGTTTTTACCCCTTTTGAGTTATGTACAGGTAGATGATGAAGTATGTGGATAAAAAATAAATAAAATACTTTTATCGATGATTTTATTTGCGGCGGAAAGAACGAAATAGCACACACTATTATTATTTTTATTCCCCCATGAGCGATTCAGCGACGTTGATCTTTGTGACCCAAATAATCTGGTTGGTCATCACCCGTATTAGCATCTTCCGGTTGTACATTTGAATGCGGCTTTGCAAGATCCTCGGTCGAGTGTGATCCACCATTGGCATCTGCGCTAGCGTCCCCAAAAGATTGTTCCATGCATGCAATGAAGGTAAGGCAAGCAAGGAGCAAAATCATTTTACTTGCCATCCTGTAAAAAAAATAGTCGTAAAGTGGGAATAAATTTCTTGAAACCTTAACTTGAGTGAGGTGCTCGTAGCGCAGTGGTAGCAGCGCTTTGGTAGTGAAACCAAAGTGAAGCAACCTACGGAGCGGTCGTGTTTGAATGGGTGACCATTCCGACCATATAAGGGACGTACATTACGAGGATCTCCGTGCTTCCGAAGGCACGTTAAACCGCTGGTCCCGGCTAATATCGGTCGATATTAGTCGTTAAGCCTAAAGAGGCCTTATGGGCGGCTTGATAACATCTGACAGCAGGGTTAGTGCTTGCCTTGCAAGCCATCCTCCAGTAACCCACACTGAGCCCGCGTGGTGGAGTATGGCTCAAACTACCTCATAGTTGAGGTAAGGCCTTTACCCAGCAGTGGGATTCCACAGGCTAACTTTACTTACTTACTTTTTTAATTGAGTCGTTAAGTAATTTTTTGAGATCATAAATTACCAAATGAGAGTGATTTATGTGCTCATTAGAGTAACCAGAGAAGAAATACATATTTTAGCAGACAAATGTCCTGCAGGAGATAATGATCCGCTGCTCATGTATTTTAATAGCGTATTGCCTTTTAGTGTAGGCTTTTTATGTATATTAAACGTATATCTATATTTATTTAATATTATAAAGGTGAAGAGTTTGTTTGTTTGTATGTTCGTACGCGCTAATCTCAGAAATTTCTGGACTAATTTGGAAAAATATTTTTGTGTAAATAATTTATTGACGAAGGTTTTAGACTATAAAACATCACGCTGCGACGGAAGGGGAGGGAGCAAACTTTAAACGCAGTTACTGGAGGCCGCTAGTGAAAAATGATGTTCAAGTGTAAACGAGCAATTTTTGTATAATATGTATACTAGTACAGTGTGCTAGTGTGTAATTCTGATAAGCGAAAATTTCAATATTTTAGCTCTTATTGAAAAATGAAATTATCATTTTATACGGGAACACTACGTGCAAAAAAGACGATATCTTTCGAAATTGTTGGCTGATATATGCAAAATACATGAAAATGAAGACACAATAAGATTTGGTGGTCAACTTAACGAGATCGTAGCCCGCATGTTTGATGTATACCTATATACTCGTATATATAACGAAAGTCGTGTTAGTTACACTATTTATAACTCAAGAACGGCTAAACCATTTGGCTGAAAATTGGTGTGGTGGTATCTTAGAACCAGGAGAAAGACAAAGGATAATTTTTACCCCGTTACACGGGGCAGGGGCTGTAGTGGGAAAGAATCGAGGCTAAACGGTGGGGAGGTGGATTAAATACAAAAGAAAGATATAGAATACTTTTTGACGACCCGTCTGGTGTAGTGGTCGAGAAATCGCCTACTACGCAGCGGGTGCGGGTTCGATCCCCGCACAATACAAACATTTGTGTGCATGAACATGTTTGTTTGTATTGGTCTGGGTGTTTTCTATGTATATAATGTATGCATTTACAAACAAAAAGTATTTAAGTATTATATCCGTTGTCTAGCACCCATAACACAAGCTTTGAGTAGCTTACTTTGGGGCTAGATGGCGATGTGTGGGAATGTCCAAAGGAAAGGATATTATTACTTTTTATCCCGTTCGACGAGGCCGGGGCGGAACAATATTGTGTGGGACAGATTATCTTTTAAAATTCCGGGACTGGGTGAGACTAGGGCGGGACGGGGCTGGGGGTGAAACAGTGTTCGCAAATATTCACCTTCTGGGGGGCAATTCTATAAATTGTAAATGTATTAATATAAATATTTATGCAACTTACTTAAAAACCGCTGATTGTAAAGGGCTGTTGAACTTGTGATAGAAATGTTGTAAAATGTAGGCCTTTTATAGTAATTAAATGGAAAACACCAATTAGTCAGTTGTGATAAGCTATTCCTAAAACAATGACAATTATCTATAAATTGGCGTGAAATTAAATTATAAAAGATAAAACAAATTCACGGCATAAACGTGACTAAAATTAAGCACATATAGCTACCCACCGCGACTTCATCCGCGCGTTTTGTATGCACTTCGTCCTGCTAGGTCTTCGCGTCTAATCGCACTATGCCGAAGTTACGCGACCGAAATTTGACATCATTACGCCAGCAATGCTATTTGAATTAGGCATCGTTCAGACCAAACGTATTGTCCTCCGCTGACCGTCACCGCACGTTACGCAGTTTTATATGTTTTTTCCATAAAATAGTAACTTCTCGTGTAGATCAAAACCGACAATACGCGATTGCAATTTGCTTTTTTTTTCTCTTTATTTATGAACTTGTATACATAAGTACATGTCAGTCCTATATTAACATATTTAGATGCTAAACTACATATTTAAATATTAACTACTTTTATTACTATTTTGTAGTCTAATCAGTGGATCTTAATCTAATACACTTAACAACAAAATTCAGTAGAACTACTGCAGCCTGAGATGTAGGTTCCGCTAAGATTTCCTGAAACATGCCGACATGAAATTGGTTTAACTTTAGGGTGGACACTAGAATTTGTCTGTCTTGTCGATACCGGGCGCATTTCGCTAATAGATGCTGTACATCTTCAACATGACCACATACTTCACAGTAAGGAGAGTCTACTTTTTTCATTAGGTACGCGAACTTATTTAACGGAATATGCCCAGATCTCAATCTTAGCGCGGTAACAATAAGTGCACGATTCATATTTGTTTTAGCAAACCACAAGGTGCGAGGAGACTGATTTTGTATTGTTTTGTACCATATGCCTTTTCCTTGGGACCGTTCGTCAAAATATTCTTTCCATTTTTTTCCGATTTGCTTTGTGACAGTGAGCATGCTTACAGTGGCCGATAATACGTTGGTATGAACGATGCCTTACTGACGACACATTAAGCCGAAACGTCGGAACGTAAATCAGCCGCGGAACTTCAGTCGCGTAACTTCGGCATAGTATACACATATAGGGTCTAACAAAATTAACTGCATTCCTTCTAGGGGGCAGTTCTGACCCTCAAAATTACAACAACTTTTTGTATGGGAACAACATCGTAATCCCAAAAAATATTTTCACTTTCCCATACTAGAGCGCCGATCAGAATCAAGTTTGTATGGAGATGTCAAAAAAAATCTTGGGATTTCAATGTTGGTCTCATACAAAAAGTTGTTGTATATAAGCAGCAGAATCACCACCGAGAAACAATGCAGTTGATTTTTGGAAACCCGTATATACATAGTCCTTGTCGTATCCGGCGACGGCGACCCTCACAATCGTATATCATGTATCAGGATTGGTGTAGTTTTCTACTGTGGGCTCGCTGATGACCTGAGAAACCGAGTTTGGTCTGAAAGGTTCGGTTGCATTGCGCACAATAAAGTTGTCCGTGTTCATTAACCGTATAGATATAGAAGGGCTTAGGCGAGTTTTCCGTAAATGGCGCTTAAGGTTCACATGGTTAAGCCGAGTTTCTTCAAAAGAAGCTACACCTTTTTTGATTGTATTGCGTCTGAGTGACCCTGGGAAATGTCACAAGCTTTAACACGATAGGTGCGGAACGCGGCTTTAAACACCTCGTCCGTGTCTGGTCCTTACAGCGGTAAGAAAAACCTTTAACTTCTCTGTCGTGCGAGAGGCATAACTTCCGTCTGGTTCAGTGTAGGAGAGTGATAACTATATGTTTGAGATGTGCTATTGATTCCTAGTTCTATGGTACACCAACCTAATTCTTAGACCTCGTGCCGCACTGAACAAATAATAATATCAACACAGTGCGGAACGAGGTTGCGAACGCCTCGTACCCCCCGCGCACCTCCTACCGCACCCCACGCTAGCTTCACCTGGCTAGTGGTGTGCAACGCAGTTGAGGCTGCGCACGCGACGAAGTAAGACCGCTGCGCTGTCTTTGTGTTGAAAATTATCATGTCGAAACGTTGCCAAAAAAAGTTAATCAAGGAGGAAGATGAAGAAAAACCGGTTGGAAAATCTGAGCCAAAATCAGAATACAGGAAGATATTTCAAAAACAGGTAAGTCACAAATATACTCTGTCTAGGTGAAATAATTATGCCAAGTTATCTAGGTATATAAAATAATACCTACCTACGTACGGTGAGAACCATGGGTACTACTTTCCCGATCCACTTTCCTGATCGGTCCACTTTCTCGATAAGTCCACCTTCTGATGGTGTATTTCTTTTTTCATTCCGTCCATAACTTTGATAAATAAAAACAATAAAATAAAATCTATATTTATTTTCCCATCACTAAATTATATAAAAACCTGCCATTTTTCAGTGCGGTACGAGGTGCATTAGACCCACACATTTATTTTACCCATAGAATCAAAACTAACTAATTTAACCACGGGCGGCGGCAGATCTATGTTAATCAACTCATTGTTAATAATAATCAAAACCAATATCGTCCATTTTGTCTCATTTGGCGCCAAAAAAAGGATTTTAGTCTCTTTTGGGCGGTGGGGTTTAATACGCCTCGTGCCGCTACAATGTCGGGTATAGGACGAGGTTTAAAACAACTCGAAAGTATAAATAAATTTGTGCCGCTGGGAACGTGTTAAGGTGGTGTTTCAAAACGTCCTTGTACAGTAGATACTGCCCCACGTAACCCCGTTTTCCATCGGATAGCTCGGAATTAAAAACTGATTTCGGGAGTTGGCAGTTGTTCATGCGGCTGACATGGTTGTTTTTTCATAAGCTATCCAACACAAAAATATTTTTTTAAATTCCTTCAGATATTTATGTGATTAGCGCGTTCAAACCAACAAACTCTTCACTACAGCTTTATAGGTACATTGTTTGTTATCTTAGTGCGTAACTGATGATTTTTGATACTATATAGTTATTGCTTAGTTTTCAACTAACCTTGTATGAAATGTTGGTAATGTAAGTAAAATATGAACAGATTTTAAGTTATTGGTTAATATCGAGGACAAATCTTCGATAAAAAAAATAGTAAGGGTTCTAATTCACAAGTAACAAATAAGCACAAACTTACGATAGGTACAGATACATTTTATACGATTTATCGAGCAGATAAAGCTAATCATGATAACATATAGGAAATAGGCCGTAAAACCGTAGGGTAGTTGGTAAGTTTATAGTTAGGGCATGATAAAAGAAGGTAGAATCCTAAGTGACTATTCGGTAGTGAATTAAAAGGTAATCCTTTTAAATTTAAGCACTGGACACCCAATATAGATAGTAATATTAAAACGAATATAACGCGGCATCGCAGCCAGCATCAAAATTTCTTTCCGCAAGGAAATGGTTTCGTTTATAGGTAGATTTTATTTTTATTTTTCATGTTGTAAGAGCTTCGCTCTTGTCGGTGGAATAATCGCCATTATTTTCTTTTATTTGCCTTTTTCTTGACCTCCTGGTACGACATGACATTTACTTTTTCCTTCACTTGAAATAATTTCTCCTAGGTCTTCATTTTCCCCTCTTTCCTTTTACTTTTCCTTCCATTATATTTACTAAGAACCTGTCATATCGCATCAGGCATCCTATCATGTTGCCTCGTCTATTTTCTATTACCTTTTAGATATTTTTTTCCTCATCTACAATCTTCATTTGTTTTTTCTCTGTCCAACTGATTTTTTCCAATCTCCTCCAACACCACATCTCAAATGCTTCCAAACTTTCTCGGTCTCTTAGGGTCAGTGTTCACGTCTTGCTTCTGTATAAGGCTATAGTCCAGATGTAAGTTTTAATAAGGGGTTTCCTGATTTTTTTGGAGAGTGAGCTCAGGAAATGCTTTTTGCCATTAAAAATTCTCTTGGCCATATCTACATACAACATCTGGAGTACACTTGGAATCCTGTGTTATTAAACTACCCAAGGTATTTAAAACTTTGTACTTATTCTAAATATGAGTCTGAGTTTTATATTTATGCTAGATGGGATGGTTTTTGATGTGCACTTAGTTTTTGTTTTATTGTAGTTGGGTTTGCTTAAACCAAATTCTCTGAATACTGAATCCATTTCTACTATTAATTTTTGTAACTGATCTCGACTACGGCTGCAATATCATCTGCGAACCATATAAACTGATCTCTATCTCCGTTTATTTTTATTCCACCTTTCTCTGACTTTGCTATTTTTATTATTGGGCTTTCTATAAATATATTGAAAATCATTGGCAAGAGTGGACATCCCTGCCTGACTCCTTGTCTAATTTTTGCTCTTGCTTCCTCATCTTCAATCTCTATCACTGTTTCTTTCAATGCCTTCATCATCTTTTTCCAGGTCGACAAACACAATATATGTGTCTAAACCGCATGGATATAGCGTCTATCTTAGTGCTAAAATTAATAATAATAATAATAATAAATATTCTTTATTGCACGAGTAAGGGCACAAGAAACAATAACATTAAACATTAACATTAAATAACATCATTTGTACAATATTGGCGGTCCTATTGCTGGAAGCGATCTCTTCCAGACAACCATTGGGTAGAGGATACAACGTTTATTAGTGAGGTAAAAAGCGATGTGCAAAAATATAGCTATATTTTAATATTACTCTTTAATAAAATATCCATAATAAAAAAAATAACTATTACACGTTATATTGCAAATACTATAAAACAAATTAATAAATACATATTATATACGTACATATAATAGATCCATTACAGAAAAAATCCGTCAGTATTTTAGGCGAAAGGAAGTGCACTTTTACCCTAGCTTTAATCACTGGATGGGACTGAGATTGTCGGATAGAGAATTCCACAGTAGAACGGACTAAACACTTATACTTAGAACAGAATTGCTTCTTTTGTTCCTTTCTTCTCCCGGAATCCGTATTGATCGTCTCCGAATACTTACGCTTTCTGAGATATGTTTGAATCTATTTAGTAAAATTTTCAACAGTATTTGGGATACATGTGAAATAAGACTGTGTTCTGTGTTCTTCACATTTCTGGGTGTGAGGCTTTTTTTGGTAAAGTAACTAGTTTGCTGATTTTTAAATCTCGTGGAACTACTCCAGTCTTATGTATTTGCTTTATTATGCTAAATTTTTCATCTAAAATAGGTTCACAACTTGAATACTTAATAAGTTCTATGTGTATTTTATCTAATCCTGCTTTTCCATTCGGTATGCTCTTTAATGCTTTATCAAATTCTTCTATAATAATTTCCGGGCCTAAAGCGTCTTCGTCTACCTGATCTTCTATTTCTAAATCATTCTCATCTTAACCTTTTTCTTCATATAATGCTTCTATATACCTCTATTGCTATTCTATTTTTAATTGTTTTTCCTTCTAGTATCCTTCTAAGTATTCTTCCTCTATGTTATTTATAAGTATTTTTCCTTCTTCATCTTTTATAGCTGTGCTTTAAGCAATGTTTTTTCGATTGCTTTCCTTTATTAACTTGTACGTTTTATCGATATGTCCATTTACCCTACACGCATAGGTTTCTAATATTTTTTAATTATTTATTTAGTTCCACATTGTTTTTTATTTATTGTATAGGAATTGAAAAGCGGTTAACAGAGTACATCTACCTACTAAATTTCAGCTGTGTAATACTTAAAAGTTTCAGAATAAAGTGTCTGTGACTTACGGACGGACAGACAGACAGACAGACTTGGCGAAACTATAAGGGTTCCGTTTTTTCCATTAGGCCACGGAACCCTAAAAAGAGATTTCCAAACGCACCTTAATGAACATACATGCATATATGCATAATAACATGACATAACGTCCTCCTGATCGTCCAGATTAGCCATCGGCGCGGGCCATTGTTTCAGTGCTAAAGTGTGCGCTGTGAGCCAAACACATGGGCACTCTCTGTTCCTTCACTCTCATTAATCGAAGAAATGGTAAATCGGACATGACCGGTGAGAGATCACGCGCAGGACCTACGGCTTTCCGTTGTTCCGAGCTGTTTCAGAGTGGTTTCAAAACAGATAAACTCAGGAACGAATTTAAACCCGACCCGGGATTCTAATCAACGACCTCTAGGGTAGCAACTATAATTATTATAAAACGTGCACGATTTCCATCTTTCTACCCATAGAATTAAAGAAAAACCAAATATATGTACAAAGTGATCAAAACAAAATTGAGCCGAAGTACCTAAAATATTATTCGGTAAGAGGGCCAGTCTTATCGTGGGTAATATCATTTGAAAGGGGTTTTATTGCGCTTCCAAAAATAGCTAACTTTTAAAACTTTTTTGTATCATAGTAAAGTTTGTCATAAAATATATTTTTATCTACATAATACATTTATAAGATTTACCGTGAGTAATGTTTAAATAAAAACAAAAATATGCTAACATTATTTATTTATTTCATCTTCAGATCTAACAGAAATACAGGATCCATCCTTCAACCATTAAAATCATTATTTCTGTAAGGAGGAGGCGTGTGTGGGTTGTGTACGCTATGATCTTGGCGAAAGTCGGGCTGACGACCACTTTCTTCTTTCTTCACATCATCTTGGCCTTGGATCTGGGCTTGATCTTGGAGTTCGTCTTGGCCTTGAGCAAATTTGACAGTCAGAACTGATAAAATTGCGAGAGTTACCAAAACAACAGTCAGCTTACGAGCGAACATTGTAGCAGAATGTTGATCTTGATGAAAGTCACGTAATCTTCGGCCTTTTATTACAGTCAAATGGAAATTGCCTCGCCAATTAGTGAAAATGATAAATTTATAATAGCGTGTAATAAAATTATAAAAGAATAATATTGGTTTCACGGTTTAGACCCTTTGCACACTACGACTATTAGCATAGCAGCGAAAACAAAATGTCAACCTTAACACACTTGCGCTAATTTTACGATACTCGTAGAACAGTATCGATAGTATCGATGCAGTCGCCATACAGAAGCTGGACATTGACAAATTGTATACTGTGGGTATACTGGCGACTGCATCGATACTAATTCGCGTTAGCATCGATACAGTCTCGCTTCTGCATCAATGCTCACTCGCCACTGCACCGATGCCAAACTTTTGTTCATTGCGTGAGTCGCGTTTGCTTTTGTTAGCATAGATGCAGTCGCGTTTTGAAAACGCGCGACTGCATCGATGCTAAAAGTCGCAGTGTGTAAGGGGTATTAATTAAAACGTGATCAAATAAAGTACATGGCATAACTTTCACTTGACATACATTATTTCATAATCGAAGGGTGTAACTAAATTGCCGTTGAAACAGAAACTTGAAAACGCGCGACTGCATCGATGCTAAAAGTCGCAGTGTGTAAGGGGTATTAATTAAAACGTGATCAAATAAAGTACATGGCATAACCTTCACTTGACATACATTATTTCATAATCGAAGGGTGTAACTAAATTGCCGTTGAAACAGAAACTTATTTCAATATTGCTTTACAATTAAATTTGATACGCAAGTGTAGAAAGGCATCAAAAATGATCCATTCGTACTTCAGGAGATTCGATGCCAGAGACATAATAATAGTCTCTCTAGCCGATTTCGACTACAGAGGCAGGTCACAACGACTAACCGACTGCGCGGGACATATTAATAGTGCATAAGTGTGTGCGCAAACACAGGTGCACTCTCTATTCCTTTTAAACTCATAGCCCGATGGGACAGCAATCTGACACGATTGGAGAGAGATCAGGCGCAAGACCAACGGCTTTACGTGCTTTTCTGAGGCACGGGGGTGAATCAGCGCCAACTCCCAAACTCCGGGCTACCCTCAGAATTTGGCCTGACCCGGGGATTGAAACCGGGACATTTGGCGCAGCCGTCACTTTAAAGTGCGACCCTCTTTACCGCTGCGCCACCGAGGCAGTTAAATGCCCCAGACATACATTATAGATGATGATTTATCCAGGTTTCATCGTAGGTGAGGCGAAAGTTTTCTTGAAGATTAAAAAGACAAGGCTCAGACAGCTACCATTTCACGTTTTCTGGAACTCTAAATCTAGACTTTCAGAGGGTTTCAGGGCGCTAGCTGTATCTTATAAATTGCGATGTGACGCGAAGGTAATTGTCATATAAAGGAGTTTCATTCATTTTTTTATGATGATGATGTACTGAGACAACGATTAAGGGTAAGCAGACATTAAAATAAGTTAAAGTTACGATTGGCAAACAAAAACATGTATCTTTTAAATCATTTATTTATCGATTCTCAGAAGATCAACTTGCCCGTCTTCTGATAGTTTTAGCCTCCACCAAAGGGACCGGTCGCATGGCCATATTTCAAGAAATTCTCTAATTTTCCACGCTGCTGTCCGGCTGGGCTAATAAGGAAAAAAGAAAAAAGATATTTCAGGACCATCCAACATGGATACAAAATGTTGCGTTAAAATCAAAACAGACATTGTAAACATGTATACACTTGATGATGTAAAACAGAAGAATTATTTATTATAAATTGCACTTGCATAAAGAAGGAATAAACAAGGAATCGAATCCTGTGTCTTCGCTATCCGGCGACCTAGAAATGCTAAATTAGTACGTCCCCCGATGGCAGCGACGAACTAAATTAACATTTTCTCACGTTTTGTAACGATAAACACGCAGATATGCTGCTCCAATACGTCTCCGAAGGCGGAATTTCGGATAAAATTTACTAGAAGTCCTTATCCTATTCGTCAATTTTCGAATTGAACTCATATCTCTAAAACAACTTGACCGATTTTGATAAAACTTACACTATACCCTTAGTTTAACTACATCTAATTATCTAAAAAAGAATGATCTCGCTATGACTTCTCGTTTTCGAGAAAACTTAAGACTAATATACAAACATACATTCGTCAATTTTCGATTCAAACTCATATCTCTTAAACAACTGGACCGATTTTGATAAAACTTACAGTATACCCAAAGCTTAACTACATCTGATTATTTAAAAAAAAAACCTCGCTTTGACTTCTCGTTTTCTAGAAATCCTAAGACAAATGTACAAACATACTACACTTACAGAATTTAGCACACGTGTTAGGAAGATCAACATAACAAAATTTGCTCCAATTCTGACGATATCACAAAAGTCGAATTAATTACATCCTTTTTTTTTGTCGTTAAAAATAAAAAGAGACATTACATGACGTAAAATAATGTAGTTAAGTTTAATAAAACTTACTTATTACAGTAATTATTGCTTTCACCACATGGCTCTTTCTTCACATCCTGGGCTTCAGAAATCTGGACGGTCAGAACTGTCAAGACCGCCAGAACTGCCAAGACAACTGTCAGCTTGCGAGACCACATTTTATACTCAGGAGGCTGATGGAATTGTAATGAAATGAGAAAACAAAGCCTTTTATAGTTGAAAGGAAATCAGGCGAGAAAAAAGTGATGTCACCATCTATATTTTTTTAATTCAAAATTTTTGCGGTGTGGTCGCGTAAAATTTTTAAGTAAATTAGTTTAATTTTACGGACAGAACGTGAGCCAGATATAAAACGAACGAAAAACGCTATAACAAATTTAGTGTTTTTGTATAGTTATTGATTGAAAATATTTTTGAATTAAACTTATAAAATTTATCAAGATTTATTAAATACATGACTACGTAAGTGTAAAGAATGTTCAATGCAGCAGAAAATCGGAAAATTTAAATTGTTTTAGCGAAATGTAAAAAAAAAAACTTCAAACTTACTTATTAAACTTAATTATTAAAAAAATAAAAGATGCTCGTAGCGCAGTGGAAGCAGCGTTTTTTTTTCTCTTTATTTGGGATAGCAAACAATACACTGTATCGACCATAAAATTATTATCCCTTTGGAATAGAACGACAAAAGCGAGATGTCACTAGCAGCAAACTGTGTGATAAAAAGAGATGGGTAGCAGAACCATTTTTGTCAGATGTCAAACAGTTGACCGCCCTGCAGAAGCTCGCTGAAAATTACGTGCATTTGATTTTTTATATTTAAAAGTGAAATTGGGTATATTTTGGAGAAATAATGCGTCTGAAACATGGTGACTTGATCGGTGATTGATTATTATGCATTATAGCGGCATAACCTCAACAAATAATCATTTAACAGGTAGTAAGTCCAAATCGAAGCCTCTTAATATACGACTTATATTTACCAATGCGCTTCAAATTTAAAGTACGCAGTTTGATTATTCTATTCTACAAACGTTAATTTACGTAAAAAATAAAGACAGAATAACACAGGGAATGTATATCGACGAATATTTTGTATAATGAAATAACATTTAGTTTTACACTAGAGCTGCATGGTCAATATTTTGTGTCGACTGTTTATCATGCAGTAAACTACTATATTTAACTTACTAACATTGATCTGATCGAATGGTTATCTCATTTATAGCTACAAATGTTACTTACTTTTATGTTAGTTACTGACATCTTAAATCGGTTTCGTTTGACAGCTTTTACTTGTTCTTCTATTCCGATAGGAATATTAATTTTATGGTATCGATACAATAATTTAGGCCTTAGTAATAATAAATAAGTCTGATCGAATGGTTATCTCATTTATAGCTACAAATGTTACTTACTTTTATGTTAGTTACTGACATCTTAAATCGGTTTCGTTTGACAGCTTTTACTTGTACTTCTATTCCGATAGGAATATTAATTTTATGGTATCGATACAATAATTTAGGCCTTAGTAATAATAAATAAGTATGTAGTCAACACACTGTCCACATATTAACAAACACAAATTAAACATAACTTATCGGACGCGATGCGCATCAACAGCTAATCAATAGTAGTAAGGTGCAGTCACCAGCAGTAAAATGTGTAAATGTTCTATGAAATGCGCAAATATGTATTTATGTGGTTAATAAAGTAGGCGCACATATCGTAATGCCAGCGACTGCATATAATTCAGAGTGAAATAAAACGAATTTAAAATAATTTGACCACCTGCTAAAGAAAATATGAGAGGTATTTGAAACATTTGTAACCAGCACTGTGCAACTGAAAATATTACACATTTCATAACTAGTCGATAAATAATGTCGATAATGATAACGAATTAGCATGAAATATTAAACAACAAATCATTATTTTGAAGTCGGATAAAAATAAGTCACTAAAGTTTAGTATATACCTCAACACCCCAGCGGTCGCATGAGACCGCATAACAATAGAATATCTATTGTGTCTCGTTCACATACGCTCGAGGGATTAAAGATAGGACTTGAATTGACCTTCGGTAAAATGAAATATATCTATTCAATAAAAGTGTCATTATACATATCAATCATTTGTCGCGGAGGTGAGCGAAGACCCGCATGCGTACGATATTTGGCAGTTGCAAATAGGTTACGAGCGCGCCGCACCTCCCAAACATATACATTCTTGGGACAATATAACACAATTCATTGGTCAAGTCAGTACAATCAAACTTATCATTAACAGTGCCATAAAGTAGCATGCATACAAGAAGTTTCCGTCTAGAATGAGGAGGGAGCAGTTTATACTTATCTAACAATCGATCATTAGATATATAAGAGTCATAACATAGTGCATGATCTTAGATATTTATATTGCACTTTCTCAATTGCATCAGTATACTTTTTATACAGAGGGTTCCATATTGGTATGGCATATTCAAGTTGGAAGCGGACCAAGGTTTTATAAAGATATACCTAAATACGTACTTGGATTGTTGAAGTGTTTAGATGACCTCATTACAAAACCATACATTTGAGAGGTTCTTTTAACAATTTTGTCTAGGTAGAGGTTCAGATGCAACTTATTATCCAATATGATTTCTAAATCACGCATTGATGTGACTTTGTTTAATAAAACATTACAAAGAGAGTAGTGATAATTTAATATATTGTGTTTTTTGAAAAATAAATATAACTACACTTAGACAAGCTCAAATGTAATTTATTATCAACTAGCGACCCGCCCCGGCTTCGCACGGGTGCAATGCTGATACTAAATACACTACAGAAAAACTGTGAACGTTGTGTATAAAAACATAGCGGCCCGCTCCGTGTACCATATGTTTCTTTACGATTTCGTACAGGATAGGATCTTCATCTTTATCCGGTAATTCAGCTGAAATAACCCTGTCAATTTGGTATGGTCTAATTTTGTTCACACCAACCACACCAATAGGTGTACATGTGGCAAGCCACGTTTCTGCCATTCTATTGTGTACATATGACAGCGCGGCGGACATCTGTAATATCTTCGAAAATATTCATTTAAATCATACGGAGTAAAGGGCCATAGATCATTTATAGATCTTTATTAAAGTAGCAATGTATTCAAGGTATTTAATTGGTTAAGGATTAATGCTGTATTAGTTAAAATCGCTTCGAAAATTAGCCATTATTTGTCGTAAAAAGTAAATGACAAAAAAAGTTATTGTGGGTTATCCATAAGAGATAGACATATACCATCACGGACTTTTCTGTAGACATTTCAATGTGTACAATACTTAGTACATTATTTTGATAAAACTCGTAGGGTTCAGCCTGCTTTTGCAATGTAAGCGGATAAAATGTCATTATTTACGACATCACATTAGAAACCTCAAAAATAACAGTACTTCTCCACTATTTAATGGATGTTATTATACATATAAACCTTCCTCTTGAATGACTCTATCAATTAAAAAAAACCGCATCAAAATCCGTTGAGTAGTTTCAAAGATTTAAGCATACAAAGGGACATAGGGACAGAGAAAGCGACTTTGTTTTATACTATGTAGTGATGATGCAGTATTGAGATAGTCTGTTCAAGTCCTGTTGTAGTAAAATTACATTGATTTGGTAGTGATACCGAAGTAACCTAAGTTACAACCTACGGCGCGGTTGTGATTTGATGGGTGACCATTCCGTCTAATGTGACGTATATCACGAGAATCTACGTGGTTCGGAAGGCACGTTAAGCCGTTGGTAAGGTTGGTTGGTTAAGGCTTAACGACTAATATCAACGGATATAAGCCGATCTGTTGATATTAGTCCTTAAGCCTTGAGGAGGCCTTATGGGCGGCTTGATAACATCTGACAGCAAGGTTAGTCGTTTGCCCTTCAAACACCCCTCTACTAATCCACACTGAGCCCGCGTGGTGGAGTATGGATCAAACTACCTTAAATTTTAGTTAAGGCCTTTGCCATGCAGTGTGTGTTACAGGCTATTTTACTATCGTCAGATAAGACTTATCCGACTGAATAAGTATAAAACGATCGATTTCAAAATGTCATATCTACACATAAGTTATTGCTGACAAATAGGTGACGTTTTCAAATTAGGCGTATTGTTTTTTATTAGTATCGTCAAGGTAAATAAAACAGCAAATTGCGTTTTGCACGTGGAATTTACTAAGAAAATCTTTATCCAAGATACATAGCGGGGTTCATTGAACTATATTATGCAAATCTATTAATTGTTTTACATATTATTAAGAATACAAAACGTTTATTCAGAACAATTGATATCTAATGATAACACATTTTTGTTATTATTGTATATAAACATAAATGGTCATCTACTAAACGCTTTCTATTCTCAGGCAACACACATACCTAATTACGTATTGAAAAAATATGTTATGATGAACACTTTTTTTAATTTTTTTTCATTATGCGGTTTTTCTTTAAACATTATTTATAAATTTGGTGTCAGAAATAGTCGCAAAAAGACGGATACCTTTTATAAATCATGTATAACAAACACAAAGTCACTTAGAATAGATTTGCAGAAATCAGATTCCTTCACTTCAAACAATAGGGAAGTACGGGGTATCTTGTACCAGACAGTTGTTGTTCACAGCAGACATGAGGATGTAGCCATCTTGTCCCCAGTTCTCGCCCCAGGAGTTGCGGACGACCCAGTAGGGGGTACCGTCTCGGGTACCATAACCCACAACAACGACACCGTGGTTCGGGCGCTCGCCTTCGCTGTAAGACGAAAATTCAAGGTCATATAGAAAACATGTATACAGGATGTTGCTTTGGTGACAGTGAATTCCAACTCAGGGATGTTAATATGAGTTATGATGATAAACATTTTTTCTTTAAATTATATGCAAGTTTTAGAAAAGAATACCTCTTCACAATATTCTAAAATATTACAAAACGAATGGGGAAATTCATACCCTTGCGCGTATCTACGAAATACTACGCCGTAGCTAGTAAGCTACGAAGAGGCTACCTGGTGTTGGTAGTTTTGACTCGATCGCTGTATCGCAGTCAAAAACAGATTCTCCACGACTCCTTTCTTTAATAAATCTCAGAATACCGCACATAACCCTGAGGAAGCCGGCCCCGCGCGGCTCTTTCCATCCAACGAAATATAGACAGAACTTGTTTTTCATTAGAGCTCCCAATGCATTAATGCATTAATATTATGGCCGATGACCTCGAGCTAGACTTATTTAACAATAGTATTATTACTCTAAAAAAGCGTTTCTCACAAAGATGGTTTGATGCGGTGCACTAGCTGGATGTATTCATACTTCGTTTACTTTGTTAAGTTTTTAAACCATTTCGCTTGTTATTTGTATAAGCTATACTTAGTATTTTTATGTGGAAATGTACTGGTTTAAAGTTATTTATCTAGTGTTTAATCTAGTATTAAAATACTGTAGTGTTTTACAAATAAAATAAAATAAAATAAATAAAATAGTATGCATCATTGCGAGACGGTTGGATTGTGTGAACGTGAATAATTGCTGTGCTACAATAACTTATGTAGTGTAGCAGAGGTTATTCTGGTATGCTACCAAGCGAGATTTGCTTATTAACCTTAGTTTCAAATTGTGTTTTTATCCGTATCATGCTAAATGCGCCGTGTTATTCATTTTATTTAATAAGACTCAAATACCCTTTACACACTGCGACATTTAGCAGTGATGCAGTCGCGATGCTAACGCGCGATAGTATCGATGCAGTCGCAAAATGTCAACCTTTACACACAGCGCTACTTTTAGCATCAATGCAGTCGCGATGTTAACGCGCGTTTTCATCAATACAGTCGCGAGGCAAAAGTGAGAATATGACAAATTACGATTTTGTACTGAATTTTGGCGACTGCATCGATTATAACGCGCGTTAGCATCGATGCAGTCGCGCTTCTGCATCGATGCTAAATTAAATTGAAGCATAACACATACAATAATACAAGTGCCTTCGTGCAATAACACGCAAACGTACTTTCTGTGCTCGCCCCAAAACATGAACAACCAATATCAATGTTCCTTACCACGTGATATCATAGAATATCCCACTTGAATACAGCTTCATATTGTCCGATGCGTGTATGGCCACAGCTACAGGCCCGTAGTTCACCAGAGCCACCTTCAAGGCTTCAGGGTTACGAGGAGTTACCAAGGAGAAGCCGCGGATCTTGAATGTTTCGGTTGCGTTGTCCAGATTGCAGTACCCGTCCTACAAATCGATGAAAATTTCACCTCCTTGCTTCAAAGAAACGGTTTTGTTTTTTATTTAAAAAAAAAACGTTTATTTTTTGTGATTTTTTTTTAAATATTTCAAGTGAATAAAACAGCCATATGGTTTAATCAGCCAGTTAATTGAATGCCTAAGCATGTAATTCATCAAACGCCGGCATCCATTTAAATGGTTGAACGTCTACAAGTCAAGTCATTGAACGCAAAGTTATACCAAATGGCTGAACGTTGTGTAGTCATTTTGTTAAAATAGATATTGACGAAGTTTGGATGCTTGGTTAGGATAACTTGTACCACCGTATATGGTAACAATGAAATTTAGTGTAACGATGGATATATGTTTTGAAATATGTTTAGAAGGCGAAGCTTTTCAGCTGCATTTAAAAACTTCTTCCATCGTGCCTTTTTCCAGTTAAAATTGCAAGTCTTCTTATAATCATGTTTGCGCCATTCAGTTCCAGTTCAAGAGATAAAATGAGCTGGTCAGCAAAGGTGCTGGGCGCAGGCGTGGCCGTCCGAGTGGCGGACATACCTCGCCGGGACTCAAGACGTGTGCTACCTATGTTAAACCCTCTGTTTGTGGTGGCTGGTTAGGTATGCAACGTATGAAAGAATTCTAGTTATTTTCTATCGATAAAACAAAGCGAGGCCACATAGACAACTCTGTTACGCTGCGTCGGACTGAACAGCATGCCTGAACAAATCTGAACGGCATGCACACGGCGCGTTGCGTTATCGTAACGATGTACTGCTAAAGGAGATATGGACCGATGCAACGCAATGCCACTATTACCTTTTGTAGGTAGTCTCCGTATTGGTTTTCCAATGGGATTCCATGTTTTAGGACATACTCGAACGCTTTGTCTAGAAGACCGCCACTGCAGCCGACGTTTTCGAAGCTGTAGATTTGGAAAACCATATTATTTATAGTGTCATCAAATACATGTGTAAACTGCAAAAAATGTCAAACCGGTGCTCACACGTATTTAAATTTACGGTTTAGCTCTTACGAATACTTCTTACTACTTCCTTATAGATTTTAACTATTTAAATTATTACTTTATCATACCTCAATTCAGGGCAACCAACGCATATATGCTGCTTAATCATAATATACTTTTCCTATGTATTGGTAACAACATAATATAATAAATTTTGGGTTTGATTCTAGTTATGCACGAATAAAACTAAAACTAAAGTAAATATCTCGTTATATTCTCCAGTGTGTAAGAGATCCAATGTAGTCTGTATTTTTTCACTTAATAGTAGAGAAAAAGACATTCACTATAGTTTAAGTTCGTGCATACGTGAATTGCCTTGCGGTAATCAAAATAGTGTTGATCCTTACCCCCAAGCACAGTCAACTAGTGACTGCTCGCTAAGATCCAAGTTCCGTCCTCCATTAGCTTTCGATAAAGCTCCTTCTACCGTGGCAGTGATGGAAAACGCCCAGCAAGACCCGCATGCGCCTTGGTCTGAAACGTTTAACACCAAAATATAATAAAAAGCTTGCTAGCTTAAGTTTGAGCTTTATGCCATTGCCCTCAGAGGGACAGAAATGGCATTAAATAAAGAATGTCAGAGCAAGTAGATTGCAGACGCTCTATTTTAGTAGTTGAAGAATGATCTTTTGACGACTTCCGTGGTGTAGTGGCTAAGCACGCTGGTTTCAAGGCGTCGCCACTCCGTGGTCCCGGGTTCGATTCCCGATGGGGTCAATATAGAAATCAAAATTTTCTATATCGTATCGGGTCTGTGTGTTGTAGTACCACTGTTGTGTCTGATTTCCATAACACAAGTGCAATTAGCCACTTACTTTGGGATCAGAGCTATGTATGTGATTGGTGTCCAATATTTATTAAACATCGAGCGGGTTAACGTGAATTTGTATGGGATTGAAGCAGCGCCGTCCAGTGGCTAACGTTTACACTAAAACAATCCCATATAAAATGACGTTTACGCGCTCGATGCGTTTGATCGAGTAAGTCTTGCACCAACTCGCACTACGGCTTCTGGTCTTCTTGCTGTCACGGACAGTTTTGTAGGCCAACTCGAGGACCTCAGCGATCAAGTAGTCCATCACGGCGGCGAGGTACACAAGCGCACCGGCATCGACGCTTTCAGCGTAGTTACACTTACGCAGCCTGTGGATACGACCGACCGGGAACTGGAGACCGGCACGGTAAGACCGAGACTTTGATAGGATATGTCATCATCATTGGTCACTGCATATGTAGCAGATGATTGTTGCAGTACGAATGGTTCCTCCCTATTGGATGTGTATAGTGCATGCCATAGATATCAGTTTCATAAGCAAAAATACAATTTCATAGCAATCATACAAGACTACATTGATTCTGTCAGTGCTAAGTTCGATACATCAATCTTTAAGACCCATTACACACAGCGACTTTAAGCAACGATGCAATCGCAAATCGTCTACCTTTACATATTTGCGTTATTTTTAGCATCGATGCATTCGCGCGTCAGTATCGATGCAGTCGCGATGCAGAAGCTGGCCGTTAATGACAGCATCCTGTATCTGTATAAAGGCAATCTAACGATACAAACGCTTTATTATTGATGCCAAAATCTGTTCATTGCGTGAGTCGCGATGCATGCTGTCACAAATGAAACGCGATGCATCGATGATAAAAGTGGCACTATGTAGAGGGTCTACTAACATGTACACAATAAATTGTTAATAATAAATAGTGCCACCTCTTTGTTCTTATGAGTTCTACTAGAAAGAAGTCGGTCAAAAATCTAGGTACGGAGCATAAGAGTGAGTGAACATCAGGCATAAAAAATGATCCTTACTCTTAATAGGCCCTAAGTCTCCCTTGAACCTCAAGTCGTAACTCTCTGGCAGCTCCTGAGCTATCTCCATCAGCTCCTCATCAGAATGAGGGAAGGGGATGCTCCCTATCGCCGTGGGGGGCGATGGACGGGTACCAGTTAAGGACTTGAGCTCTTCCTCAGTTCGGTCAGCGAAGGCATTGAGTTCCATTCTGAAGCTTTGATTCTTACGGTTGTGGGCGTGCACACGTCTGGAAGCAATTTTTTTTTTTATCTGATCACAAAATATTGCATCGATAACTTATTTTTATATTTACTCTGTGACGGTGCCAGACAGCATAACGCACATAATTACCGATAAGACTGGCACCGCCACCCTGATGCTCACAACGATGACGTAGGCAAGCGTCACACGCACGGGCCGCGTGCACAGCGGTCGCCCCCCTACACCCCGCAACCTCCCCGCGCGCCTATATAACGTCGGCGGCTGGGAGTTCGCTCGACCCTTCGCAGTTAGGAGTCGCCTGGGTTGGGTGATCAGGGAGCATAGGAGAAGGCTAAGTCGGCGGCTGGGAGTTCGCACGACCCTTCGCAGTTAGGAGTCGCCTGGGCTGGGTGATCAGGGAGCATAGGAGAAGGCTAAGTCGGCGGCTGGGAGTTCGCTCGACCCTTCGCAGTTAGGAGTCGCCTGGGCTGGGTGATCAGGGAGCATAGGAGAAGGCTAAGTCGGCGGCTGGGAGTTCGCACGACCCTTCGCAGTTAGGAGTCGCCTGGGTTGGGTGATCAGGGAGCGTAGGAGAAGGCTAAGTCGGCGGCTGGGAGTTCGCTCGACCCTTCGCAGTTAGGGCAACGTAACCTGGGGTGACAGCACACGATACCGTGAGGTAACCAGACTCCCACTATCCCCGCACCAAACCTAATTTCACTCCCACGATTCCTAACTACTAACTCAACCGCGAGTGACTTCGAAACCGTCTCGACGCCAGAGCGATCACACTTCACGATATCTTGATAGTTTCGCCTTTCGATCAGGGATCCCGTTAGTCAATAAGTGTCCGATGCCGTTAGAATAAGGAGTAGCCAATAAGGTAAGAATTGTACTAATAATAAGCTAAGCCGAATAGAGCCGTACCCATTGTAAAGGTGGTTTCATTCACAAGTTTCCCTGCAATAGTTAGGTACACATCTCTTCCTCCCGTCGGGCAAGGGCAGAGCAAAGTACTTTATGCTGACGAAGGACTCAGGCTGAGCTAGCCGCAAGGGACTTTCGTCACAACTCGTATAGGGTAATCTGAACCATATATATAAAAACTAGCGGTCCCCCGCGACTTCGTCCGCGCGTTTTGAGTTTGCTCCCTCCCCTCCCGTCGCAGCGTCATGTTTTATATCCTAAAGCCTTTCTCGATAAATAAGCTATCCAACACAGAAATATTTTTTCAAATCGGTCCAGCAGTTCATGAGATAAGCGCGTTCAAACAAACAAACTCTTCAGCTTTATAATATATAGCGGTCCCCCGCGACTTCGTCCGCGCGTTTTGAGTTTGCTCCCCCCCCCCCCTTCCGTCGCAGCGTGATGTTTTATATCCTTAAGCCTTTCTCAATAAATAAGCTATCTAACACAGAAATATTTTTTTAAATCGGTTCAGCAGTTCCTGAGATAAGCGCGTTCAAACCAACAAACTCTTCAGCTTTATAATATAATTAGCGCAAGCGCACGTTGTACTTAAGCTGCGAACATTATTTTGGTGCGGAGTTATGTTAAAACTGTGATAGCTCCTAAGATATTTATTGGAATCAAATGATATTAAGGGCATGCTCTTGATGATGAATGTATTTATTTTGATAAGAATAAATACCTGTGTGTTTAATACACCTCTAAAAATGATGCATTATTTTTTTACAAATTTATTAACATAAAAAAGGTTGTAGTAAGTCAACCATAAAAGATAGTCTTATGCTGTTGCGGATTTTATTATAGAACTTTTAATGCTGAACAATCTTGTCATACATGATTTTTGTGTAACTTTAGCGGTTTCCGCAGCGTACGCAGCGGAAGCTCTCAAAAGGAATATCTTTCTCCCGTTTTCGCAACATTTTTCATTGCTGCTGTGGTCTTGTGAGTCGTATCTTTATGTTATATAGCTTAAAGCCTTCCTCGATAAATGGAATATCTAACATAAAAATATTTTTTCAAATCGGGCCAGTAGATTCTGAGATTAGCGCGTTCAAACAAACAAACAAACAAACAAACAAACAAACAAACTCTTCTGCTTTATAATATTAGTATAGATTAGCGCAAGCGCACGTTGTACTTAAGCTGCGAACATTATTTTGGTGCGGAGTTATGTTAAAACTGTGATAGCTCCTAAGATATTTATTGAAATCAAATGATATAAAGGGCAACTTGGTTCTAAATGAAAAACTAAATGTATTTATTTTAATAAGAATAAGTACCTGTGTGTATAATACACCTCTAAAAATAATGCATTATTTTTTTCAAATTTACTAACATAAAAAAGGTTGTAGTAAGTCAACCATAAAAGATAGACATATGCTGTCGCGGACTTTATTATAGAACTCTTAATGCTAAACAATCCTGTCATACATGATTTTTGTGTAACTTAAGCGGTTTCCGCAGCGTATGCAGCGGAAGCTCTCAAAAGGAATATCTTTCTCCCGTTTTCGCAACATTTTTCATTTCTGCTGTGGTCTTATGAGTCGTATCTTTATGTTATATAGCCTAAAGCCTTCCTCGATAAATGGACTATCCAACGCAATTTTTTTTCAAATCGGGCCAGTAGTTTTTGAGATTAGCGCGTTCAAACAAACAAACAAACAAACAAACTCTTCAGCTTTATAATATTAGTATAGATAAGATATTCGACGTACACAAAGTCATATGACGCTTAATAAATTATTATATTAATAAATAGCTTTATTTCAGGAGGCCGATTCTCGTGCAGTTCGCATACGAAAAAAGTTCACCGATCAAATTTTCTTCGTCGAAGAAAAAGT
The DNA here is from genome assembly GCA_963924145.1 of Pyrausta purpuralis. Lineage (NCBI taxonomy): Eukaryota > Metazoa > Arthropoda > Insecta > Lepidoptera > Crambidae > Pyrausta > Pyrausta purpuralis. Next base: position 10,637,389 of record OZ001666.1, read on the forward strand.
TGTTATTCATTTTTTTATTTCGTGTGTGTGTTTTTTTTTACGTGTCGATATTTCACTTGATATTTGAAGTAAACGATTAAACGCACAACGAATCACTTCACGAAAAAAGTTCGATTGCCGCGAGAATCGCCACCTTGCATCACACACCCATATAATAACAAATGATAGAAATTCTTAAACTAACACTTACTAAAGCTTAAAATCACGTTATAACGTGATTTTAAGCTGACGATGAAAACGACATGAATAAAATTTTAATGTGTCTCACTTGTCACCCATTTTTTAAATACGGTCTAAAAATTACACGCTCGAACATACCTCCAGTTTTTGTGGAAGATTGCTTTCCTCATTTCGTGTTCAGATTTCTTGTAAGTCTTGCCGTGATGTTGTTTGTAGCTATGAGAAAGAAAGTTTAAATTTAGTGTTGGGGCGGTAAATAAAATCTTGTATCTTCGAAACAGTCTTTTATATCAATAATTCTTAAGAGAACTGAACACAATTTTCGCAGACGCCATTCTCCTTATTTTTCTACACTCATCATATTCCCTTTCATTCACACAAATATCATCTATCTCCCTCTTCACACGTTGCTTTACACGCATAAAATAAAAATAAGACAGCCTTATAAACTTTAATTTACTTGAGTTTTTTGGAGACTTACAGCTATAACGAGATAACTTAAAAATTTAAATAAAAAGCAGGCTATTTACATGTCTCTATGGTTATCACAGTTTTCTCTTAGAATTGATGAAAGAATTAGTCAATCACATACATTGTTTTGAGGTGCGATTGTGTAAAGCAATCGTATTCATTTGACAGTTCAAAACGTACGGTATGATCTGTCCCACGGCAAATTCTATTTGTCTAGGGAGTTCATAAATCGTTAGCGATTGGGTCGTCAATTTTAAACGATGAGTGAATGATGTACATGCTGATTCCAAAGTAAATTGCTAATGCACTTGTGTTATGGAAATCAGACACAACGATGGTACCACAACACCCAGACCCGAGACAATATAGAAAATTTTGATGTCTATATTGACCCTACCGGGAATCGAACCCGGGACCTCGGAGCGGCGACGCCTTGAAACACAGCATGCTTAGCCACTACACCATTAAGGTCGTCTAATGAATGATGAAGAATATAAATACATGGATAATTTAATTTTTACCTGTGGAAGGCTTTGTCAACGTGCACTGGATTGTGTGGATGCAAGTGTTCAATTTGAGTATGGAAATTAACATTTCCCATACTGTCACAGTCCTCTGTAAATCATAAATGGTAAATGACGATAAGAAACATGAAGTCAGAAGTATTTAATTGGAATGATAATTTTGTGCAGAAACTTATATAAATATTATGCCTGGAAAGGCATTAAGGTCCTACGTACAAAATAATATTAAAATTATGGAGTTATGAATACGCTAATATGAGTTTCAGATACGCAGAAAAGTATAAATTTTTACAAATTTGGATTTAAAAAAAAATAAAGTGTTAAATTGTAAGTGTGTAAAGTCCTTTCTTATAACTCAGGTGTTCTTTATAAAGAACAGTAATAATAACTGGGTAGGGTAGGTATAAAATTTATTCTGAATATACCGGGCGTCCCGTAATTCAAAGTCAACCCGAAAGTAGATAAAAGAGGCTTCCTACAATATCATACTTCTAAGAAAAAATATAAGTATAAGTCAAAGTTATTTAATTTTAAGTCCACAAAATTGTCCCGTTGTGATGGGTTTTCCACTTCTATAGCTACATATCTTAACATTTTTCAGTAATTTATTTTGCGATGTGAGTTTGATTGAACGACTAATAAATGTCAAATCAAAGTTTTAATAATAAAAAAATAAAAAAAACTGAAAACAGTAATAAAATGATATCACAAAATTCTAACTTATCATCACCTGTTTTCGGCTATTGGACACCAATCACTTTGGTGTTTGCTACATTGCTCTGCCCCCCGATTCAGAACCATTCGGTTACGGATTGGATTACGATTCGATAACTTTCACATATTAATAACATTATAGATAATAACGTGGATTTATCCGATGCAACTATTGTTATGTTCTTTTATTATATATGTTTCCAAACCGACATATCAACATCCGATCAAACTGCGACATTTATTAATAAATGAATAGAAAATCTAGCCGAAACCCAAGCCGAATGGCTTATTGAACGTTCTGATCGCTCTGCTGATACCAAAATAAGTAGGTATCAGTACTCACCTGAGTGAATAATAGAAACAACGTGGTACCACTACACCCATACCCGCGAATCGATCAGGAATCGAACCTGGGACCTTGTAGATGGCTACGCCTTCAAAACTCAGCGTATTTAGCTTCTGCAAATTATTACTGGCATTTTATTTATATTGTATTTTCAGTAGGAGATCAATCACAGATCAATGAAACTCACCACCATCAAGGGTGACTTCTTCAGAATCGATAATGAATCCAAATTGCTTGAAATTTCTGATGATTGATGTTTGCACTGCACCGTCCTTCAGGTTTACACCTTTGACGATCTGTCTGAAATGTAAATAAATTCGTTATGAATTGCGTCAAGAATTACACATCATATTTTTGCTCAGAGTTCGTTTTAAACCGACTAAAAAAAGGAGTTAATTAATTCGACCTGTACGTATGTGGTGTATAATCTATTAAGGCTTCCAAATACATGTGCAAAATTTTGTTAGTGTATTTATTTATATGTTTGTCTCAGGATTTTTCGACGCTATGAAGTTAAAGCGAGATGATTTCGTTTTAGTTCAATCAGGTATAGTTCAACTTAGGGTACAGTGTAAGTTTTATCAAAATCCGTCCAGAAGTTTTGGGATATGAGTAAACCATAAGAAACCGTAAACAAAAAATATTTTATAAAAATAAACCGCATTCAAAAATCAGATTCCTAAATCGGGCCGATTTTACCAAAGATCGCCGACAAATGAAAGGTAACATTAGGCGTATTGTAATTTATTAGACGAACATTCCTTAACTGACGTTGATAAAATAATTTCTTAGGGCTGATTTTTCACTTGTCAGATAAAAAATATTCGTCGAACAAAATACGAGTACCTACAATATGGCTAATTTGAAAAACTGTCATTTTTTTAAAATCTTCCGCTTTATAATTTATCACTCTGATAAGTTTTATCTGACCATTGAAAAATCAGCCCTTAGCCTTATATTTAGGAGAACAAAATTATTTTGGAGTCTGTGCATAATGTCAAGCTTACCTACACCAACAGTTTACACACAGTATTTTGAAGGCGGTTTATTTTTTTTAATAATTTATACGGAGAGTTCTGTAATCTAAATTTAAAATTAATATAAAGATCTTATTTGTGCATGATCTACAAAATATATACGAACTTGAGAGGCACATCGAAGTTATAGTCAGTTCTGTACACGTAAAGAGTGGATTGTAATTGCACTTCGTCTTCATCGTCTGCCTCTTTCTTCCATACCCGGATTTGTTTTCCGTCAAGCTCTTCCTCATCTGAAACATGGAGGTTTTAACTCGTTTAATGCCAAAATCTCCCAACCAATAAAGTCCGACTGTACGTTGACGCCATTTTGCCGATGTTATTTTATACACTATGACATTTATCAGTTTCAATTTTTGTAAGACTCCGAGACAGCGGTGCTGACGACTCAGCAGGGCGATTCAGAACGTTCGATAAGTCCTTCGGCTTGGGTTTCGGCTAGATTCTCTATTCATTTATTAATAAATGTCGCAGTTTCATCAGATGTCGATATGTCAGTTCGGCAACAAATATAATGAAAGAACATAAAATAAATAGTTGCATCGAGAAAAAAACACCTTATTATAATGTTATTTGTATGTGAAAGTTATCGAATCGTAACTGAATTCTGAATCGGGAGGCCCGAGTGTCTATGTTTGTATTTATTTGATGTTTTCTTGCACAACAACAACAAGCGTTTAACTAAAAGTTTTAATAGCTTTATCTTACGTGAGTAAGTGTAATCCTCAATAACGGGCAAGAAATCAGGCTGTTCTCCCTCTAACTCGCTTGTTATACAGATTTTTTCGTTCTTCACCTCCTCTGTTGTGATAGGATGAATCTGTAGTATAAACGTATGGTATAAAATAAGATACTACATTTAAATTACATAAAAAGTCTTGTTAGTAACGCCACACAAAAATCGAGAACGGGAAGACCGATTATACCGATTTTAAATAAGGCACGGGACCACAAGCATAACCATATTTTCAGAATAGTTCTTGTAAATTACGACTGTAAAATAAGAATTACCCGTGTCTCGGCCCTGCTTGGAGTTATACACATTAAAGAAACGAACATATTGATTATTTTAAAGTCATTTAAATCAGATAAAGTTCCGTGTTGTGAAAAATAATGAAATGAAAACAAAAAGATATTTACCAGGTAACTGGTTCCCCAATCATCATCATTCTCAGCTACATAGTACATTTTGTTGGTGCCATTGTAGTAATCAATGCGCGACCTGTTATTTTCGGCACTGTACCTGTTGATAAATAATATAACTCTGTAAAAAATAAAAAATATACAAAAATCGGAATTTACTTTAAAGAGTGCATTGCGAACACTTTACACAGACAAACTCACTGACCCGTCTCATTAACATTAATTTATCTATGTGTACTATATTATGTATATTTAAAAGATGTGTATGTTTATATAATAAATACATATGTCGGAGATCGGGCTAGCGCCATCTACCATCAATAGTGGAAACAGCGGTACAGAACGCAAGTGTGACGTCAAGCCGCGTCATACTTGGATGCGGCCGTTGGAAGGCGCGGGCAGTATTGATTGAGCGCTTGCGCCGAGCGGACGTATCTGTTCACTGTTTACACTGTTATTACTAAATTAATTAAATTGTGGTTTGAATAATTCGTCGTCCGTTATTTGCTCGAGTTACCCACTATGTCGGAACCCGATGACTACGGAGGCCCACGTAGTGAAGAAAACCCTCTCACTACGACATCAGAAGCGGGATCACCTCGAGCACAACGAAAAATTGAAGATCTCCAACCGCCGCGAGTCGACGAAAACTTGATAAGAAAAATGCTCGAGTTGCAAAACAACAACATGCTCAGCCTAATTGAAGCGATCAGGCAACCGTCGAGCACAACCAGCAGCATCGAATTACCGGAATTCAACCCCGAGAAGCCGGACGCGGACGCGCGTGCTTGGTGCAATACCGTGAACCTTTGTTTTGGTGCAAATCCGCTTGAGGGAGGACAGCTGATAATAACGATCAGTCGGGCGCTGAAAGGTACTGCATCACAATGGTTATCGCAGATATCATTCCCTGGAATGCGTTGGTCACAGTTTCGAGAATTGTTTACAGCCAGGTACGATAGTTTCGAAACATCCGCAGCTACCCTCATTAATTTACAAAGTAGCAAACCGAGAGAAAACGAGTGTTTATCCGTGTATGCAGCGAGACTAGTGACCTCTTTGACCTCGAAATGGCAGAAAATGAGCGTGGATGAAATCGTCGTGGCTACAGTGCTGGCACATTTGACTCAATTTGACAGTCGTTTACAACGTATTGCCTTCACTACTGAGATAGACACGAGAGATAAGCTTCAGCGTGAGTTAAAAGCGTCTTCATTCATGAAAAGGAAAGCGCCACAGACAAACGAAGAGAGCCGTACGGATGCGAAAAACCCAGAATAGGACTACCGTTAAGGTGTTTTCACTGCGGCAAGGTGGGGCATCGCGCGTTCGAGTGCCGCTCTAAGGAAAAGAAGATGCAACGACCGACAACACAGGCGACGTCGTCACCCGCTACGAGCCAGTCTTCGCGAGTCATCTGCTACTGTTGTGGCGGGATGGGCCATTTCGCCTCAAAGTGTACGCGCGGCACCAACGGCGGCAACGACGGAGGTGCAACCCGAGGAGCCAACGCAGCGGGACCTTCAGCGGCTGCGCAAAGCCGCGAGCATCGGATCAACGTGTGCAGCGTGAGCAGTCCTCGTGGCCAGCTGATAAATAATCGTGAGTCGTATTTTTTCTGTTTTGATTCCGGCGCAGAATGTTCCCTAATCAAAGAATGTGTCGCTAAGAAATTTTCGGGCAAACGAGTAAACAATACTATTAAGCTAACAGGCATAGGTGGGCACTGCGTTTATAGCACGTTGCAAATCTTATCACAAACTACGATCGGTGACTATAATTTAGAAATCCTATTTCATGTTGTTCCGAACGATTACCTAACAGATTCTATATTGATTGGTAGGGAAATTTTGGACCAGGGTTTCGAGGTTAGCGTGAATTCTAACAGTGTGATTTTGACGGGTTATAAGACAATTCTGACGTGCGAAAAATCTAACCAAGCTGGCGAGACTGACTTTAGTAACGTCGATACCGACATGCCCTCCGAGTCCAAACCGGAGCTCATTACTATTTAAAGGAATTTTCGAACTCTTTTTCTTCCGGTGTGGCCACGTCACGCGTAAAAACAGGTCAGCTTGAAATTCGTTTAATTGACCCTGCAAAAACAGTACAGCGTCGCCCTTATCGCCTAGGTGAAAATGAACGGCAGGTGGTGCGGGAAAAAGTCAATAAGTTATTGGAAGCGGGCGTCATAAGGCCAAGTTGTTCTCCTTTTTCTAGTCCCGTTTTGTTAGTAAAAAAAAGGATGGATCTGATCGCATGTGCGTGGACTACCGCGAACGAGAACACCGTGGCCGATAGATACCCACTTCCATTGATTGAAGATCACATTGCTAGGTTAGGTGGGGCAAAATGGTATACCTGTCTTAACGCCACATCTGGCTATCACCAAATTCCTGTGGAGGCCTCATCTATTGAGAAGACTGCATTTGTCACGCCAGATGGGCATTGGGAGTATTTGTCTATGCCGTTTGGTCTGAAGAATGCATCTTCGGTATACCAACGAGCCGTCATGAAGGCGTTGGGGGAGCTAGGTCATACATTCGTAGTTGCGTATGTCGATGACTTGTTAATAATGGCCTTAGATATTCAGCAAGCTTTGGAGCGACTTCGTCTTGTTCTAGCAGTTTTGACCAAAGCAGGATTTTCGTTGAACTTAAAAAAGTGTACGTTCTTAAAGAAGCGAGTCGAATACCTGGGTTTTGGTATTGAGGATGGTAAATTAATGCCAAATCAAAAAAAGATAGAAGCCTTAACATTGCTTCCACCCCCAAGCACTGTCACGCAGCTCAGATAGTTCATCGGCTTGGCGTCCTATTTCAGACAGTTCATACCGAGTTTCTCGAAATTCATGGCTCCTTTGTTTAAATTAACTAGTGGCAAAGGTTGTAACATTGACTGGCAACCTGTTCATGAGCAAATAAGGCAAAAAGTCATCACGCACTTGACTTCACAGCCCGTTCTAAAGATATTTGACCCGAAGTTGCCCATAGAAATTCACACAGATGCTAGTGTCGACGGCTATGGTGCCGTACTGATTCAGAAGGTTGATGACAAGCAACATCCTGTTGCCTACTATAGTCGCCGAACATCATCTCCTGAATCTAGGTACCACTCCTATGAACTCGAGACTCTAGCAGTTGTTAATGCAGTCAAACATTTCAGCCATTATTTACGAGGCCGTAAATTCACAGTCGTAACTGACTGCAATTCTGTCAAGGCTACAAAAAATAAGATCGAGCTTTCCCCTCGAGTTCATAGGTGGTGGGCCTACTTGCAGTCGTTCGACTTTGACATTGTTTATAGAGAGGGTTCCAGAATGAAGCATGTAGATTGTTTGTCGCGTAATCCCTTACCCATTCCCGAATGCAAAGATCAGCATCGTGTAGAACAAAAACGGGTTAATATAGCTGAACTCTCGGATAACTGGCTTCAGATGGAACAACAAAAGGATCCTGAAGTTCAAAAGATACTTTCAGACCTTCAAAACGAGGTATTGTCTGAAGATGTCCGAAAAACTTATGAGATCAGGTCAGGCATACTGAATCGTAAGGTTCAAAGGAATGGCCGGAACCGATGCCTTCCTATAGTTCCGCGGTCATTTCGGTGGTCAGTTATAAACAATGTCCACGAGTCAGTGATGCATTTAGGTTGGGAGAAAACCCTCGAAAAACTTTACGAGCATTACTGGTTCAAAGGTATGTCCAAGTATGTCCGTAAATTTGTCAAGAATTGCATCACTTGTAAAATCTCCAAGTCAAGCTCGGGTCGGCTGCAAGCAGAACTCCATCCCATTCCGAAGGTCAATACTCCCTGGCACACAGTTCACATAGATGCGTCTGGCAGACTTAGTGGCAAGAATGACATCAAAGAATACGTTTTTGTCTTGATAGATGGGTTCACCAAGTTTGTCATACTGCATCACTCACTAAACATTGACACAAAGAGTAGTATTAAAGCTTTGGAAGTTGGTGTGTCGTTATTTGGTACACCTACGCGGTTAATAGCTGACCAGGGAAGGTGTTTCGCCAGTAAGGAGTTTGGTAGTTATTGTGAGGAACGAAATATTCAGTTGCACTTGATAGCCAGACAGGAGGTCGTGCAAATGGACAGGTTGAGAGGGTGATGAGCACACTAAAGAGTATGCTCACAGCGGTGGAGACTAGCAGAGATCGTTCGTGGCAAGATACGTTAGGCGAGGTACAGTTGGCCATGAACTCAACCGTCAATCGTGTCACTAAGTACAGCCCATTGGAGCTGATGATTGGCAAGGTGGCTAGGCCTTTGGGGCTAATGGCGCTAGATGATGATGATCAGAATATTGACCTAGACTTGATTCGGGAACAGGCTGCACAGAACATTAGACAAGCAGCTGTGTATGATAAGGTTAGGTTTGATAGGAGCAAAGCGACTGTAAAACGTTTTAAGGAGGGAGACTATGTTCTCTTAGAAAATGAAGAAAGGAATCAGACCAAGCTTGATCCGAAATTTAAGGGTCCTTTCAAAATAATTGAGTTATTAGACAATGAAAGATATCGTCTAAAGGCATTAAATTCTAAGAGAACATACAAGTACCCTCATGATAGAGTAAGGGCAGTTCCAAACCATGAGGTGCCAGTAGAACTGGGTCTAGATTCAGTTTCGAATGAAGATAGTGATCAGTCTAGTGATTGAGTCCTTAGCGTTGTGGCGTGTGTTTACATGGGTTAGCCTTGTCAGACTTGGGCAAGATGAGCCGTAGGTGCGGCGGCATGTTTGTTTAACCCTCGATTACGTAGTGGCGTAATTGGGATGAGTCGTTGATGCGACGGCATGCTCTTAAAGAATAACCTTTCTTTCGTAGTGGCGAAAGAGAGATGAGCCTACGATGGCGATCTGATAAAGTAGATTCACCTGATGCGTGTATAATTTATTTACTTTTTTAAATGATCCTGTGATTGATTTTTTTCAGATTTTCTATGTTGTAACTATTATGATTCGATTATAAGTAAACTGAATTTTTGAGTTTATTTCTGAGTTTTAATGTGATTTCCTAGTTGATTGTACTGTCAGAATGTAGCCGAACGAATACCTGTGGGGAAATTCTATTTCTTGCAGATGACACACACGAGGACGTGTGAGTCGTCAGAGATGGCCGTGTCGGAGATCGGGCTAGCGCCATCTACCATCAATAGTGGAAACAGCGGTACAGAACGCAAGTGTGACGTCAAGCCGCGTCATACTTGGATGCGGCCGTTGGAAGGCGCGGGCAGTATTGATTGAGCGCTTGCGCCGAGCGGACGTATCTGTTCACTGTTTACACTGTTATTACTAAATTAATTAAATTGTGGTTTGAATAATTCGTCGTCCGTTATTTGCTCGAGTTACCCACTATGTCGGAACCCGATGACTACGGAGGCCCACGTAGTGAAGAAAACCCTCTCACTACGACACATATTTATTTTTATATAATCGTATATAAGTAATAGGATACTGCCTATGTTATCTTTATCGCTATTCTCCTCTCTTTTCTTGCCCTTACTTGCACCGCCTGCGTATAATTTTTTTCTCTTTTCTCACCTATGTTTGCCTGTTAGAGAATGCTATTGGCATTAAGTCCGCAATATGTACAATTTTATGTTTTATAAATAAATATAAATATGCGAACAACACACCAATTGTCTTGGTTTTGGTGCTTTGAATACCAGACAATGATAATGATGGGGGCGTCTTCCATAAATACTTAAATTAACACAAACGTTCATAGCTTAGGTACAAATGTTCGTGTTTATCACATAAATATTTACCCCTTGCGGGATTTAAACCTGCGACCGCGATATGTGGTTAACTTTATTACTTCAGAGACTTACAAAACTGCTGATCTGTTGCTGATATTTTTTATTACAATTGCAACTTGAAAAAGCAGCAGAATATTGAGTAAGTATTCACCACATGGTCCTATTACAGATGTTTTGTTTTTAGGGTTCCGTAGCCGGAAGTCTAACGTTTGAGACATAGACGGTTCCAAAAAGGTAAAATGGGCTTCACAGGGGGAGGGGCCCTCTTACTTTTAAACAAAGCGAGTGTTAATTTTGAAACGAAAAATACACGATGTAGATCTTAACAAATACTTAACAAAAACTTAAAAATCGGTTTGAACGATATCGAACTAGTGGTTTTTGAGATATAGCACATTTTCAACAACCGCAAACATAACTTTGTTCTTCATACTCGTACATATTTGACGACCCGTCTGGTGTAGTGGTCGAGAAATCGCCTACTACGCAGCGGGTGCGGGTTCGATCCCCGCACAATACAAACATTTGTGTGCATGAACATGTATTGTTCTGGGTGTTTTCTATGTATATCATGTATGTATTTACAAAAAAAGTATTTAAGTATTATATCCGTTTTCTGGCACCCATAACACAAGCTTTGAATAGCTTACTTTGGGGCTAGATGGCGATGTGTGGGAATGTCCAAAGGATATTTATTTTTATTTATTTATTTATATACTATAAAAATTGCCTTGAATTGATATGAACCTGAGTTTTTTTTCTGTTCAGAAATTCGTAGGGTAACCCGGAGTTTGGATATTGGCGGTGTTACACCCCCGTGCCTCGGAAAAGCACGTAAAGCCGTTGGTCCTGCGCCTGATCTCTCTCCAGTCGTGTCAGATTGCTGTCCCATCGGGCTTTGAGAGTGAAAGGAATAGAGAGCGCACCTGTGTTTGCGCACACATTTGTGAACTATAATATGTCCCGCGCAGTCGTTTAGTCGTTGTGACTGGCCACCGCAGTCGAAATTGGCTAGGGGGACTATTATTACTATCAGAAAACAAATTTATTTTTGCCGTCATCAAAATATTGTGGTATTTTGGCAGTGGATGTAAGTGGAACCCTAATTTAGTTAAAGTTGGCATGGATCCCTCAGTACACGAGTCCCTTTTGCACTTGGCAGTTAATTTTTTTATTACAATGGGAACTTGAAAAAGCTGCAGAACATTGAGTTATTATTAATGACCACATGATCCGATTACAGATATTTTGTTTTTTGTGCCAACAACCACACTGTTTTGCTTTCTAATCCCTTTAATACACATTGCGACTTTTAGTAACGATGCAGTCGCGATGCCAACGCGTTTTAGTATAGCCGCATCTAAGGTAATGTTGCAATGGCAGAATTCATCTTTTTTATTTATGAAATTGAGTATTTTATCAATACGGTATTATTAAATGAGAAGGTTCTAACATGCGTTTATAAAAAGGCTTACTTATGTGTATACTACCACTAGCTTTAGCTAGATTCCCTCCCATCGCAGCGTGATGTTTAGAAAAGCTATCCAGCACCAAAATATTTTTTAAAATCGGTTTAGTTGTTCCTGAGATTAGCGCATTCAATCACACAAAAAACCAAACTCTTCAGCTTTCTAAATTAAACCTATTTATTGCTTGAGTCGCGATGCTGAAGCGCGTTTACAAAACGCGCGACTGCATCGATGCTAGAAGTTGCAGCGTGTAAGGGGTCTAAGGTGTCTTACCAAACTTCAAAGGTCTCAATGTAAGCATTCACCAGGTCAATTTCTTCTCCACTGTAGTAGTACTCCGAAGGCCATATTATGCTGTTTTCTGGATCATCATTTTCTAAAACAATATTAGTGGTCAATATAATATTAAACACTCAAAGGAATCTGTCAATTTATTGATTTAATGTGATCAAGCAGTAAAATCTAACACAATAATGCAAATCAAGAAAAAGTGGTGACAATTCGGCCCGAAGTCTAATAAGAAAAAAACAGAGAATAGAGAGAGATTTGTAAGGGTGATTGAAATATGAATATAGTTATTCAATGATTGAACTAAAAAAATATAATGTCGCTATGTCTTCTGGTTTTCGAGAAATCCGTGGACATACAAATATCTAAACATACACTTATTAACTTTTTCACACGTGTTTGGAAGCCTTAATATATCAACTTACTCAAATATTATCAAATTCTAACGATATCACATACCACATTTAATTTATTACCTCCTCTTTAAGTCGGCAAAATTCAACCAAATACTTTAACCATATTTTTGAAAATAGTACTATATCTTATTTAGTTAAAATATTTATGAATGCAAAAAATAAAGCCTGTAAACATGTAATATCAAACCGGCAGTAATTGGTTGCAGAATCAAAGAAGAAGAAATCTAAGCTAACCTACCATAAGACATATATAGGATATAGATAAATTTGAAATGAAAATAACACAGAGGCGATCTTAGTCCCTTGGAGTAGGCCTCTTTCCAAAAATGTTCTTCTGATCAACAACTTTACATACAAAATTATGAACATGATTAATAGTATATACCAATAAAAATGAATACTTACCTAATAAAACGTAGGCAGAACTGGATGCAACTATGAAAAAAACAAAAAATACTGTACTGGAGACCATTTTGAGGCCACATAGGTACAAAACTAATCGCCGGGACTTGGGAAAAGTCATATTTATACTAGGAAATATTTACCTAAACACTGTGGGATGTTATGGCCTAAAGAATCGTATATACTGCTACAAATGATAAACATATTTTATATATTGTTGATCGAAAAACACAATTTTTATTACTAACACTAGCAATCCCCCCGAAGCATCACCCGCATAAATTTCGGGTTTTCCGTAGAATATTTAAACGCGAAACACAGGCCAGCAGCCATAGCGGTTAACAAAATCAATCTTATATACTTATATTATAAAGCTGAAGAGTTGGTTGCTTATTTGATTGAACGCACTAATCTCAGGAGCTACTGAACCGATTTTAAAAATGATTTTTGTGTTAGATAGTTTTTTTTATTGAGGATGGCTAAACATAACGCTGCGTCGAGAGGGGAGGGTAAAAACAAAACTCTAAACTTAAAAAGAAAGAAGAAAAAGAGTAAACTCGCGGACGATGTCGCAGGGGAAAGCTACTGGTATACACATAACTATTTAATAAAAATAGACTTTTTGTAAACTTTAATTCTCATTTAAAACACATGTTAGAGCCTACTAATTTAAAAATACCGTATTGATATTATACTCAATATATAAAATAAAATAAAAACTGATGAATTCTGCCATTGTAACATTACCTTAGATGCGTCGATCCGTTAATTTGATAAAACTTGCAAAACCATTCGTTAACCAAAGTACCCATTACTGGAATTTCCAATCAATTAGTACAGACTATCAGCATCTGCATTTGGCCCAAATAATGAGTCATTATTTTTTAAATATCTGTTAACTACAAAAAGTGCGTTAGGATTAACGTGATCTCGTAATGTGAACATTTTTAGGTTTAATTTGTCTCACTCGCCCTCTACCTTGTTATACTCTTCATTGTCGTTTATTAAAAAAAAGCGACTTAGAGCTAGTCGGACCCGCGCATTTAGGGTTCCGTGCCATTTTTTACTGAATTAGGGCTCCACTTACTTCCACTTAGCCGAAATACCACAATATTTTGTTGACAGCAAAAATAACTTTGTTATTCATAGTGTTTTTATGAAGGACAATTTTTGATATCAATATTTTTTACTTTTTGTATGGGAATCATGGAGCGGTTAACAAAATACACTTACCCACCAAGTTTAAACTTTGTTATGCTAATAGTTTCAGAATAAAGTGGCTGTGACATACGGAAGATCAGACAGACAGGCTTGACAAAACTATAAGGGTGCCGTTCGGATACGGAATCCTAAAAACGTATTACCAGGCTTAAAACAATGTATAAACGGATTAACAAAATTAACTGCATTCATTGTGGTGATTTTGATACGCAAATCTCTTAGTAGATTGTTATACATGGGGAGAAAGTCACCCATTTTACTCGAGATGTTTTTCACTAATAATTCGAGAGTGAAATGGATGCTTTCACCCGAGTCAAATAGTCTAATTTTTATTTCGACTGTTAGCGAAAATAAATAAATTTAGCTGTGTGATTGTGATGCGATGTTGAGATATTATGTTGTTATGCAAGAGATAAAACATCAAGTTTTTACATCACATATCAGTTTGTTTACTGTCGTTATACTTAAAACACACCATTAGAAGGACACTTACTGCACGGTAGACAACAGAGTACATCAAAATCGGAATAAATCAAATATTTCAGATCATTTTTAAAAATATCGATCGATTTTGTCTCACAGACAATAATATTTGTAGAAGTACGCAACCTAAACCTTGTCACCAAAACTACCACAGGTTAAGGAAAATTTCAGGTTCAAGTTTTCCTCATGAGGTAGCGCTATGAGTGACAGCTTAAGGTGGTGTTAACGACAGCCACAAGACCAAAAGAAGTTTCATATGATTTCATTAAGCTTTAATATTGTCGTTTATTTTCTACTAGACTTAAAGAAAGAGAAAAATGTATAAGTAAGAACGAATACGAAAATTGTTAAGAAAAATTAAATAGGATAGCAATATATGTAAGAAAGAAATGAACATAGTAGTGCCGTGTGCAAACTTCGTGCTCAATAATTAGAGATAATAATGGATCGCTTTAGTCGCTAATTGAACGCAGAAAATCATACAAGAATAGAGCCGAATTTGTATGCAGTACGTTCATTCCTTCCTACGGTTTAATAGTGAATACAGCTACTAGTGAAAAGTGAAGTACCAGTAATTACCAGTGAATTGTGAAAATAGTAAAAGTATTAATAAATTAATGTGTGTCAGTATAAGTGCAGTGTTTTACTGGGGAACAGTCAGTGCCTAGTGTTAAATTTAAATTACAGTCCACTCGCTCTCTGGGCTTGACGACTGTACTCTCTCCATAGTGTAACACCAACATCGTTGGTCCTATCGGAGACGGATCGAAAGTACGCACCAGTGGACTCTGTGCTGTGAAATTAGTGTTTATGACTTAGTGCAATATGGACACACTTATTTTGGACTATAAATTGTAAGTACTTTTATTATTTCTACAAGTGATTACTGTGTTATTTCGTGTTAAGTGCATCTAATCTGAACTTTGATTCCTGAACTGTGGATGAACTCTGTCTGTGTTAATTGTGATTTACAAATAGACATTTGACTCTGCTAATTGACTCTGATAAGTGTTTAAATGGTGTATACGCGAAGCCAAGTCATGGCCGAACGTTCCGAACGTGTGTTACCGGAACCGCCCCGGTCGCCGTCCCCGTCGACGAGGAGCCGCTTGGAAGCGGAACAACATACGGCCGCCCAGCCTAACGAACGTGGCGCCGCTGTGTTGGGTACGCACTCAGCGTTCGACGTGAACATGGGACATGTCGAGACCGCCGCAACGAGCAGGACGCAGCACGCCAGAGCACGCTCCACCAGATCCACTGCTAGCGCTGTAGCACGGCTACGGTTCGAGGCAGAGGAGCGGCTCGCAGCCATCAGACGCAAGGAGCTTGAGCTTGAGGCCGAGATGGTAAAAAAGAAGCTCACGGCAGACCTAGCAGAGTTGGATGACGACAGTGACCAGGAACAGATGCAAGAAATAGAAAAAGTAAACGAGTGGCTGGACAAGTCTGCGCCAAACGTGGATGCCGAACGGGGGGAGCGCCTGGAGGCTCCACCGGAACCCAGCAACGAAGAGACGCCTGTGACCCGAAGGGCAAGATTTTGGACGCCGGGACCGGTCCAACCCAGACCACGCGCAGAAAGGAAGAGATCGTCAACCCCGAAGGGACGAGGTATTGAACAGCTGGCAGACACGCTGTCACAGATGATGGCGTCGCGACCACCACCGCGGCAAGTTACGGATCTACCGCTGTTCTCCGGATCACCACTGGAGTGGATACACTTCGCTACTGCAATGGAGGAATCAACAAGGCTGTATAAGTTCACTCCATACGAAAACTTGGCCCGACTACGCAACGCTCTCAGAGGTGAAGCAAAGGAAGTGGTAACGCCACTACTTAGCAGCGCAACGCACCCAGATCGAGTAATGAAGACGTTACAGCAATGCTTTGGACGCCCAGAGATGATCATAGATATGGCATACGAAGAACTTAAGAAGCTGCCCAAGATGGGAAGTACTGCAAGTGAATTAAATTCCTTCGCCATCAAAGTCCAGAACATCGTGGCAACTCTTGGCAACGTGGATCCAGCATATCTGTATAACCCATTGCTAGAGCGTGAAGTAATAGAGAAGCTGAGCCCACACATCAAATCAAGGTGGTGTGACTTCGCCGAGGAGCAGCCGAGAAATACGACTCAAATCGTAAGGCTTTCCGAATTTTTAATGCAGCAAGCTGACCGTGCATTAAAACACAGTTACAGTGGTGCTAGAAAAGACGTCCCGATCAAGAACACGAAGATCGAACAAAAGAGAAAAGTATTCACTGTAACGGAGACGAGCGGCAGGCCAGAAGACAATCAGAAGCCCGAAGCCAGCGTCTGCATAGTGTGCAACAGTGAACACAAGCTACCTGCGTGCCCGAAGTACAAGGAGCTGTCGGTGTCGGAGCGGTGGGAGGCAGTGAAGAACGCAAAACTCTGTTTCCGGTGCATCAACAGCAGGCACAGAAGAATGAACTGTAAACAGAAGCTCTGCGGCGTAAAGGGCTGCAAACGTCCTCACCACGCCACCCTACATGCTGAAGTCCCGGCCAAAGAGGAAGTCGAACAGGTGACTACGAACCAAGCAGAGGTCGCAATGGCCACAGCTACACCTGGAGGGAGTGACGTGAAGCTGAAGATATGTCCGATCATCATCAGCGGCCAGCGGGGGGCGCAGCGAACATACGCGCTCTTTGATGAAGGGGCCACGATCTCTCTAATCGACGAAGACCTCGCGAACGAAGTTGGAGCTAGCGGACCCAGTACTTGTCTAAAACTAAGAAGCATAGACAAAGAAGTCACGAGCATGAACAGCAGAACCGTCCGCGTCAAGATCATGGGAGATGACGTCAGCGGACACAGCTCTGTCATCACATTCCGAACGATGGCAGGTCTGGACCTATCGACGCAGTCGTTGCCAAAGGAGGCACTACAACTGGAACACCTGCGAGGACTGGATATCTCAAGCCTAGCCTACCAGAACGCCAAGCCACGAGTCCTCATAGGAACTGACAACTGGCCGTTGATCATCACGAGGGAGCTGCGAGCGGGCAAGCCGTATCAGCCGGCAGCCTCCAAGACCTTACTAGGATGGGTGATCCACGGAAGAGTACCTAGAAGCTGTCAAGATACAGAGAAAATCTTGCACATCAAACTAGATGAGAAGATCGAAGATCTGGTCGAACATCACTTTCGCGTCGACTCGCTAGGGATATCTATGAAGAATGAATTCACGAAAGAAGATGACCTACGAGCCATGAAGATCTTCGAAGAAACCGCGGTAAACAAAAACGGAAGATTCGAAGTAAGTCTACCGTGGAAGAGCGAAGGCATGAAGCTACCAAACAGCTACAACGCTGCCTTGAAGAGGCTGAAGACACTTGAGTCCAGCTTAGAACGTCGTCCCGAAGAGAAGAAGCAGTACCACGAGCAAGTGGAGAACCTGCTAAAGAAGGGATACGCCGAGCAGTGTAGTGGCGAAGAAGAAGACAGTTCAGTAGCGTGGTACTTACCACACTTCGCAGTGAAGAACCCGAACAAGCCAGGAAAGATCAGGCTTGTCTTCGACGCAGCAGCCAAGGCGAACGGAGTCTGCCTGAATGATTGCCTGCTGGAGGGGCCGGACCTTCTGCAGTCTTTGCAGACCATACTGTTCCGGTTCCGAGAAGGCGCCTACGCGATAACAGCAGACATAGAAGAAATGTTTCTGCGTGTGAAGATAAAAAAGGAAGATCAACCTGCGCAGATGTTCCTATGGAGGGAACAATCAACAGACAAACCAGTGAAGATGAAGATGACTTCAATGATATTTGGCGCATCAAGCTCTCCGTTCCTGGCACACAGCGTCCGGAACAAGAACGCACTTCAGCACGCGAAGACACACCCTGAAGCCGTTCTACCGATCATGGAAGCCCACTACATGGATGACTACGTGGATAGCTTCAACGACCTGGAGAGCGCCAAACGAATCATCGTGCAAGTCGACGAGGTACACAAGAAAGCCGATTTCCATCTTCGAGGTTGGAGCAGCAACAACGAGGAGCTGCTAGAGGTCACACCAAAGGACAGACGAGCAAAAGCGGGAACAACACCACTAGGAGGACAAGAGAAGACCTTGGGACTTCTATGGAACCCGAAGACCGACAAGCTGAGCTTCAACACTTCGCTGATTCGAGTCTCAGAAGCCGTGAAGTCAAGAGAACGAGCCCCCACGAAACGAGAAGCCCTGTCAACGGTAATGAGCATTTACGACCCGCTGGGACTTCTGAGCTGCTACACCATTGCAGCGAAGATCACTCTTCAGAAATTATGGCGCCTCAAGACTGGATGGGACGAACCGATTCCTGAAGACATCGCCAACGAATTCGACGGTTGGATCGCAAACTTAAAAAACATCAAGAAGCTGCAGCTTCCCCGAAGCTACAACGGGGGGAGAGAAGTGCAACGTCGAGAATTGCACATCTTCTGTGACGCAAGCGAAGAAGCATACGCAACGGCTGCATACTGGAGGCTCACCTACAGCAACAAGGAAGTGGAAGTTGTGCTGGTGGCAGCACGCGCGAAGGTCACCCCGCTCAAAGCACAAACCATTCCCAGGCTAGAGCTACAAGCAGCATTAATTGGAACGAGGTTAGCGAAGGCCATCAAACAAGAACACAGACTTCGCATCGATGACACGGTCTACTGGAGTGACTCGCAAACAGTCTTACATTGGCTGAGGAACGGGAGTCGACGCTACACGCCCTTTGTAGCTCACCGGCTCGGCGAGATCACAGAAGAAACGAAGCCAGCAGACTGGCGGTGGGTGCCGACTCACCAGAACATAGCTGACGTAGCAACGCGAACAGGCTACGTGCCAACGTCCGAAAATGATCCATGGTTTGGAATGTCGTCATTTTTGGAGAAGCCTAAACGTGACTGGCCACGCCAAGAAGATAGCAGCGATGACATTACCACGGAACTACTACATGTCATCACTGAAGAACGGAAAAAAGAAGATGCAGCACTGCCTGACATCAGCCGATTCTCCTCATACGATCGGTTGATTGGAGCCACGGCAAGAATATTACAGTTCGTAGATCTTTGCCGCAAACAGAAGACTACGCTCAGCCATGAACACATCAAGAAGGCAACGAATCTCTGGCTGCGACGAACACAGCAAGACTCGTTTCCTCACGAAATAGACTGCACGAAGAGAGGCATCATCGTGCCCCGATCAAGCCCTCTTCATCGCTTTGACCTACTATGGGAAGATGGACTCCTAAAGCTCAATGGGCGCGCGAACAAGGCAGCGGTACCTGATACAGCAAAGCGACCCATACTGCTGGATGGGCGCCATCCATTCACAAGACTACTCATCGGGCGAGAACACCGAAGAGCTGGCCATGCGGACACCGAGTGGAAATTCATAGCCCCAGGAGCTCCGAACCAGGGAGGCGCATGGGAAAGGCTAGTGCGCTCGGTCAAGAACGCGCTTACCGCGACGTTAAAGGAGAAAGCGCCGAAAGAAGAGACCCTGACCACTCTGCTGACTGAAGCTGAATACTCAATTAACTCAAGACCATTGACCCATGTCTCCGTGGATCCAGAAGACCCAGAAGCGCTGACGCCCAACCACTTTCTTCTGGGATCATCAACCGGACTACCACACACCGGAGCCTGCGAAGAAGCGGACCGGCGGACTTGGAGAGCAGCAATGGCACTTGCGGACAGCTTCTGGCAGCGGTGGATGCGCGAGTACCTACCCACACTGGTGCCACGCCTTGACCGTCACGAACGCCAGGTTGCCGTCAGAACAGGCGATCTGGTCATCATCGCTGATCCACAACTACCACGGAACATGTGGCCCAGAGGCACTGTCACCAGGACCTTTCCAGGACCTGACGGTGTCACGCGCATTGTAGATGTGCTAACCAAAGGTGGGACCTTCAAAAGACCCACCTCAAAAATCATCGTGATATCTACATCCGCACCTTCCCCGGACCAGAGGGAAGGGACGCGCTGCACCAACGAGAGGCTGTCTACCGGAGGAGGCTACGGTACACCTTCGCCGGGGGGAGAATGTTAACGACAGCCACAAGACCAAAAGAAGTTTCATATGATTTCATTAAGCTTTAATATTGTCGTTTATTTTCTACTAGACTTAAAGAAAGAGAAAAATGTATAAGTAAGAACGAATACGAAAATTGTTAAGAAAAATTAAATAGGATAGCAATATATGTAAGAAAGAAATGAACATAGTAGTGCCGTGTGCAAACTTCGTGCTCAATAATTAGAGATAATAATGGATCGCTTTAGTCGCTAATTGAACGCAGAAAATCATACAAGAATAGAGCCGAATTTGTATGCAGTACGTTCATTCCTTCCTACGGTTTAATAGTGAATACAGCTACTAGTGAAAAGTGAAGTACCAGTAATTACCAGTGAATTGTGAAAATAGTAAAAGTATTAATAAATTAATGTGTGTCAGTATAAGTGCAGTGTTTTACTGGGGAACAGTCAGTGCCTAGTGTTAAATTTAAATTACAGTCCACTCGCTCTCTGGGCTTGACGACTGTACTCTCTCCATAGTGTAACACCAACAGGTGGAGTGAGTAAGAAGATTAATGAACAACAAAATCGCGCCAAAGCGCCTCCGCCTGCTTAATAATCTGTGCAATAATCGACCAAACTATTTGAAAAAAAATAATGTTTTGTCAAAGACAAACAAAATGTGACAAATTAAAATGAAAAAAAAAAGGGTCACTATGTATGGCGGGCAACCGAATATTATATTTGTAGATTTAAAATTGTTACAAATAAGACTATTTTTCTTTTAAATTAGTGACCATAATAAACACGGTTTTAATGTTAGCTAATCTTAAAAATATGGAAAGCTTTTTTATTTTAATAATATGATGTGACTCAATTATCTCCAACTCTGTGTCTGATCGTAGCAATTAAAACTAAATTACTTTTCACCCTAGGGATGGAAAAGCTTTTTTCCATCCGTCTATCTTAACATGAAAGTTACATTTTCCGAACAGAAGAGATGATAAAAGTTTTTGTAAGCGACCAACATCGAAATCCCAAAAAAATAATTGACTTACCCATACAAACTAGTATCAGCTGATAGGCTCTCTGGTATGGGAAAGTGAAATGTTTTTTTGGGGTTACCATATATTTGGTCCAATTTAAGATGTTACTGTATTTGAGCATCATTACTAGCCCCAAAAAGGAATTCAGTTAATTTGTAAGGACCTTATGTATTGCTGTAAGCCTGGTAATAATTAATCAACCGGTTTAAAATCAATGTCAAATATCATATTTATTACAAGATGATTTCCGATCCTTTTGCCCCACATATTTAATTCGTCGTGTAATCCACTAAACCACATACTCACTGTGTTTGACTTATGTTACACCACTGTATTCACTAAATTACACGTTCTCTTCGTCATATGTTCAATACATCATATTTTATACACCTATCTAGATTTGTCATAATAATAACGTTTATTGTGGAAATGCCAGAAGTGTCTACCATGTTGAATGTAATTTGGCTATGATATAAGAATAACTTGGATTAATCTTGAAATGATTTAATTATTATGATTATAATTATTTTACTGTAAATTAAATATTTTAAGATTATTGGGACACTTATTAGACTTTCATGTTTGCCGTATAACAAATGTTAATTTTGGCGCCAAGGAAGTTGACTCTGATTGGTTGATGAAGCACCCCACACGCGGTCACAAATTTCAATAATGAGTTATATTTATATATTGGTCGGGTAATTTAAGTTTTGGTTATCTAGTACTATCATTTTGTAATAAAAAGGTTCGTTTTCTTCACTAGTCGCTCCCTACGACTTTATTTGCGATTTTCGATGACTTCCGCTTCTTTAGACAGTTACATCTTAGACCCCTTACACACTGCGACTTTAAGCATCGATGCGATGTTTAAGGTGTAGTATATAATGAAGATGAAGCCGAAGCGCGCAGTGTGTAAAGCCTGCACTACACCTACGCAGATGTATCCGCGGATGCTCACAGAGGCATCCGCAGATGAATCCAACGTACTGACCACACTTCTGCAGATCCATCAGTCCATGTTCATTCTCGGCAGACGCAACACACTCGCAAATAAAACCGTAATGGTAATATTCTCGAATTCCAAAATGGACATCAAGACCGTAGCTGCCGCAGCTATATGTTTATTTTGTAGTTATAACTATTACTTGGGTGTGCATCAGAGTAAAGTTATTAAAAAGAAATGGCTATAGTTTTATGATACTTACTCTACAGACAATTATTATATTATTAATTATATTTTGTGTTGGATTATTTAATTGATATTAGGTTTCCTTTTAAATGTGCTTAATCTTTTGATTATGGAAATGTTTTTCATGTTTCTAAGTTACTTATTGTAGAAAATCTACGAGTATTAATTAGCAGACTTTAATTGAACCCCGTTTCAAAGGCATTGAAACGTGATGTTTGGCTATATCCCTATAAGTGGAAAGTCTACTTTAGTAGGAATGCCTATAGTATAGACCTATAAAATAAGCTAATGTAATTAGGCTAACAAAAATGAAATTGAACTATAAAAAATACCACAAGCAATTGTTTACAATTTATTAAATTTTTATGCCAAAAACACAATTCTAATTTATAACTGAATTTAAAAAATGATATTACATCAATTAAAGGATCCTGACTCCTGTGTCTTAAACTGTTAGGATATCAAGCATTAAATTATTTTATAATCAAATCTCTCGATCCAAGCTACGGCGACCGGATGGCGGAGGGGGCTCTTGATCTAAACTACGGCGACCGGACGGGGGAGGGGGCTCTTGATCCAAGTAACGGCGACCGGACGGCGGAGGGGGCTCCTGATCCAAGCTACGGCGACCGGACGGCGGAGGAGGCTCTTGATCTAAACTACGGCGACCGGACGGCGGAGGGGGCTCTTGATCTAAGCTACGGTGACCAGATGGAGGAGGGGGCTCCTGATCCAAGCTACGACGACCGGACGGGGGAGGGGGCTCCTGATCCAAGCTACGGCGACCGGACGGTGGAGGGGGCTCCTGATCCAAGCTACGGCGACCAGACGGGGGAGGGGGCTCCTGATCCAAGTAACGGCGACCGGACGGCGGAGGGGGCTCCTGATCCAAGCTACGGCGACCGGACGGTGGAGGAGGCTCTTGATCTAAACTACGGCGACCGGACGGTGGAGGGGGCTCCTGATCCAAGCTACGGCGACCAGACGGGGGAGGGGGCTCCTGATCCAAGTAACGGCGACCGGACGGCGGAGGGGGCTCCTGATCCAAGCTATGGCGACCGGACGGCGGAGGAGGCTCTTGATCTAAACTACGGCGACCGGACGGTGGAGGGGGCTCCTGATCCAAGCTACGGCGACCGGACGGTGGAGGGGGCTCCTGATCCAAGCTACGGCGACCGGACGGCGGAGGAGGCTCTTGATCTAAACTACGGCGACCGGACGGCGGAGGGGGCTCTTGATCTAAGCTACGGCGACCAGATGGAGGAGGGGGCTCCTGATCCAAGCTACGACGACCGGACGGGGGAGGGGGCTCCTGATCCAAGCTACGGCGACCGGACGGTGGAGGGGGCTCCTGATCCAAGCTACGGCGACCAGACGGGGGAGGGGGCTCCTGATCCAAGCTACGGCGACCGGACGGAGGAGGGGGCTCTTGATCCAAGATACGGCGACCAGATGGAGGAGGGGGCTCCTGATCTAAGCTACGGCGACCAGACGGGGGAGGGGGCTCTTGATCCAAGCTACGACGACCGGACGGCGGAGGGGGCTCTTGATCCAAGCTACGACGACCGGATGGGGGAGGGGGCTCTTGATCTAGACTACGGCGTCCGACTGGAATGGGCTGTGCATTGTCTAAAACCCGACGCTCAATATTTATGCTTGCGATGATGGTCAGACATGACAGAAACAAGATTAGTTTGGCAGCTAACATCCTGTAAATAACATAAAGTATTGAAGTAGTAATAAAATAATCTGAAAACAGAGAGGATATATGCATAGACGTTTATTGCTTCTTCACACAAAAACATTTAATGGATTTTGATGAAACTTTACAATAATATACCAGGCCACTGGCTGGTTAGAATCTTTTTCGAAAATATGATTATTCATAAGTAAAAATAGGTGTGTTAAAAGTATCGTGTCTGACTGAAAAATTAATCTGCGCCGGGAACATTTTAGAGCTATGGTTTTTTACGATTTCAAGTGTCGCCTGAAACCGGAAGACTAGACTTCAAATGGCGTTTATGAATGAATGCCCCTTCAAGACCACCGTTTATCGTTGGTATAGGGGATGAAGAACGAAGCGATCCCTTTGGCGGCTATTACGGAAGAAAACGTGCTAGCAGTGTAAATTTTAATCCAATATAATAGGTGAATTATATATCAAGAGATTCAGCACACATTGAAAATTGAATAGAGAAGCGTTCTCAAGATTCTACACAGACATTTTCGCGTAAGGAGGATAGTATCACGCTAGGTGCCGCTGTACCTCACCAACGCTCAGAAGCAGGCCCGGCTGGAATGGTGCCGTGATATGCTGAACAAGTTTGAAGGCTGGCAGGCTCATCTCGGCGTGTCTACGACATCGTTACAGGTGATGAGCCTTGGATTTATCAATACGACCCAGAAACCAAGCGCATGTTGACAGTTTGGGTGTTTAAATATGAACCAACGCCTACCAAAGCGGTCTTGGAGCGGGGGGAAGAATTTGATCGCCAGCTTTTTTTAATTGACTGACTACTTGGTGTCGATTCCCTTACGAAACCGAAGAAACATTAACGCCAAATGGTATACTACCAAATGTTTACCATAAGTTTTGTCTGTTGTGAGCAACAAGCGACCAAACTCTGGGCTCCCCGGCTGCTCCACCACAATAATGCGCCTGCACACGACGTGCTTAAAACAAGGGACTTCCTAGAAAACACTCTAGTTAAACTCCTGGGTCACTCTCCTTACATCCTCCTAATCTAGCTCCGTGTGACTTCTTTTTATTTCCAAAAATAAAAAAACAGCGCAAAGGGATATAATTTTCGTTGCCGGAAGGTGCGCTGGCTGCGTTCGAGCAGGTTGTAAACTAGGTGTCTGCGGCGGACTGGAAAAATTGTTTTGAAAACTGGTTCAGACGCATGTATCTTTGTATAGAGGCTGGTGGAGAGTACTTTGAAAAGATTTAATAAAAATGTATGGACCTATAGAACAATGTTTTTAGTGTCGCAAAACTTTCTGAGTGTCACACGTAGTTCATACATGGGAATAGCACATAGGCATCTACATATAATTTATAAATGTCATTTTGTAAATCCGATATTTACGCGTATAGCTACGGGAAACCGTTAGTTAATACTAAGTGTAAACGAAAGAGAATTGGTTTAAACGAAATTTCTTGAGTATTACTTACCTGAAAGAACCACCCGATAGAATTTAGATCTAAAGATATATGCAGCTTTTATATACTATTTTTTTACCGTATCAAATAAAACATGAAAATGAAAATTTCAATTATAAACCGTTCGTTTCACATAACTTAATTAAAGCGTGAAATTAATTCAATTTCTTTATTATATTTTTTTATTTATTTTCTTTGTAAAGCGAAGACAAGAACGATACCTTTAATTTGTTATCGTGCGCGTTATCACTAACGCCATCTGTTGACATTTTCATTAATTAAAATGTCAAGGAAAAATTGTTGCGCAACCTTAGCGCTTAAACAATGCTTGCTTTTGTAATTGAAGCATTAAACAAACATTAAACATTTAAATAGCAACGTGGACTAGAAGAAAGTCTGATGGGTGAGTCATCATGGTTATGAGGTACCTATTCAGCCTATGAAGATCCTGCATAGTAAAAAAAATTAGGCTCGGTTGTATCGAATTAACCGACTTTATCAATTCGACTGTATGTTTTTTTTGTGGTTGTGTTACCTTATATCACAGTCATTTGTAGACCGATGTGAATTTTTTCTTCGTAATGCAGAGGTTTTACCTTCTTGTTGGTCCCATTTTTGCCAAGTCGGGATCTGATGATGGGATCTTGTTGCAATCGAGGGAAAAAAAAGTTGAAGAGTTGTTACGTCTGATAGTCAACACTGTGTAGAGCTAAGCTGATGGTGGATGTCCTTGATGCTTAGGAGTTCAGTATCTTGATTACAGAACTTATGATAGGTAATATTAAAGAACGGAGTCTGATAGTTGATGTTTGATATGGTCAAAGTGATGGCACTGACTCCAAAAATAAATGGTTCGCTTAAAATTGATTTATTTCATTAAAGGGTCAAGAGTTTATAGACTTTTGAGTGGATTTTAGTTTTGAAGTCGTTTTGATTTAGTTTAATTTTTTTAAAGTTTATTTCATTTTAACTGACAAAGTCAAACTTCATATGATAAAAAATATGTACTCGGTGAGCACTTTCTAGTTTTGAGGCTCAGGGTCTGTTTCACAATCTACTTCGGTCTTGGTAGTTATAATGTATGTGATAATATGCCAGATTCTTCATACGATGTGGCACACAAATCTTTAGGAAACCAGGATTTCCAATTGAAATACAAACAATGTAATTTATATATGTTACAATACCAATAGATTGACAATATATTTTATAAATTGGCTTAATGTCTTTGTGCCTAAACACACTATGCCGAGGTTACGTGACCGAAGTTCCGCGGCTGTTTTAACGTTTTTGACGTATTCGGCTGATATGACACACCATCAGCGCCGAACTTACTAAATATGTACTGCTTTTCATGTCTTACTAAACCATGACCTGTACTATTCCCTTAATAATTTTATGAACTAAACACAAGAAGCCAAATTTAGAAGTTCCGCGGTTGATCAACGTTCCGACGGGGGCTCCCCGAATTTTTGACGCGCACACTAGTGCCACTATATTTAAAATAATTATTACTCCTTAAATACAAAAACAATCAAAAATCTGGTAGACACGATTGCAGTACAGGTTCTATAGTTTATTTAGTACGTTTGAATTGTTTCAAAAGTAGTTTACTGTAGTAAGAATTAGGAAAACTGCTAAATATGGCAATTTTCTGTAACTGCAGATAACTCTGTTTTATTGAACTTAAACATTGTATCTAAACCACATAACCAGAGCTACAATCGCATCGATCAGATTTTCGATTGGTCTTTTATTTAACGAGTTTTGAGTTTTCTACTAAAGTGGCGCTAGTGTGAGCGTTAAAAATTCGGGGAGCCCCTTAATGTGTCTTCAGTAATTTAAATAGCATCGCAGGCGTAATCAAGCCGAAATTCGGTCGCGTAACTTCGGCATACAGCCGGTTTCTGAATTGAGCATTTGACGTTGAGAACAACTTAAGCTCGACTTAAGTATGTCTCAAAAGTATTTCTGTTTTTGAATTAAGTTTAAGTGTAATTTGAGTATTTAAGGTTGAGAATTCTCAACTTTGACATCAACTAGTGCTTAACACGAAATTTGCGTTGCACAACACAACTGACAGTACTCAAAGCCTGCTTACTGTGAACTTAAGCGTCTGAAAGCTAAGCAACCCAATGAGGGTACTTAAGTCCTGCTTAAATTCAAATTTGCGAAAATTTGCTATGGGTGTAAAAGATTACGCTACAACAGGTAATGAGGAAGTGCAGGCAAAACGCTATTAAAATTCAGACAAAGTTATATTAATCTAAAAAACCGGCCAAGTGCGAGTCGGACTCGCGCACTGAGGATTCCGTGCCAACTTTAACTGAATGAGGGAATCCACTTACTTCTACTTAGTAAAATACCACAACATTTTGTTGACTGCAGATATAACTTTGTTTTTTATAGTGTTTGTATGAGGTACAAAGTTATGCTTGCGGTTGTTGAAAATGTGTTATATCTCAAAAACTACTCGTTCGATCTCGTCCGAACCAATTTTCGTTGAAAGCATTTGTTAAGATCTACATTACATATTTTTTTCAGAATTTACACTTGCTTGGCTTATGAAACGTTAGACTTTAAAAGAAAATGGTTTAGGAACCTCTACGTCATTTTAGAAGGCCTATCCATAGACACCCCACACGCATAGGTTTGACTAAAAAAAAATATTTTGGGTTTAGTTTCAAGTATGGGAGCTTAACTGTCAATATTTATTATTTTTTGTATGAGAATCGGTAATGTATGCTTATAGTTACTATTTAGTGTAATGCTTATAGTTACAGTATAAAATGGCTGTGACATACGGACGGACAGATAGACAGACAGACAGACAGACTTGACGAAACTATAAGGGTTCCGTTTTTTGTCATTCGGCTGCGGAACCCTAAAAGTACTATAATTCAGACAAAGTTATATTAATCACAAATATACGAAGGTGAACACAAGTAGCAGTAGAAAGGATAGGCACACTGGATGTATTTCTACTTTGAGATAGAGGTCAATCGTCGAATCCAAATCTGCTAGGCAGCGTTCAGGAAACTGCGCAAGAGCGTCTTCTCGTCTGAATTACCTCAGTGTCTGAAGACGAAAGTCTTCAACCAGTGTGTGTTACCAGTGATGACATACGGATCTGAAACGTGGTCTTATGAGCCTCATAAAGGAGCTCAAAATCACACAACGAGCGATGGAGAGGGCAATGCTCGATGTTTCTCTATGAGATCGAATCAGAAACGAGGAGGTACGAAGAATATCTAAGGTAACGGAGAAATCCCTAGTAAGCTCAAGTGGCAGTGGACAGGGCACATAGCGCGAAGAAATGATGGCCGTTGGGGCAAAAAAGTTCTAGATTCGGAGAAGGAGTAAGGAGACCTTTCGATCAAAAGTGCATCGAGGGATGTCCACGCACAAGATGGACGAACGACCTTGTTAAGATCGCGGGATCACACTGGATGCAGACCGTTTGTGATCGGTCGCAGTGGAAAATCGTGGGGGAGGCCTATGTTCAGCAGTGAACGTCTGATAATGATGATGATGAGTGTATTTCGAAGTTCTTCAACTTATAAAATTTCAATCATCAAACATTGCAGGAAATCAAACTTTATCAAGTTTGAGTATGACATTGACACTGATTGATTGACAAAAGACATTCCTTTCTCGGCAGTCGTTTACAATTTCATTTTATTTAAAATATATAATAGTGACTATTTAACTTGAAATCTTATTTGCAATCTGATGCTCTTAGGAATTTATAACTGACAAAATGAAATCCAGAATTTATTAATGCCATGTATAAATACAAACTGGTAAAAATCGGTTGTTTTTACTTGTAACGGAACGTTGTATAATCAAGGACAAAACTCAGTTGAATATGGTTTGAGACAATCTTAAATTGACGAATGAAACGTAGGAAACTTAAGTATTCATCAACTATTTGAGCAGATCTCAACAGATTTTCACTCAAATGCTCAAATCAGAAACCGGCTGATAGTGTGTTTAGACACACGTCATTTATTCTTTTGATCACCACCGACATGCTGTTAATTTACATTTTAGATCGCTTAAACAAATATTATACATGTAAACTTTATTGGACTGAAAGTTGTACAATTAACGGACTTAATGCATTGTGATATTCACCACCAGTCAACCGCTCTAATCGTATCTCCATCTAATTCGTCTAATACGAATTTAAAAAAACGTAATGAATAATTCTGTGTCACCATAATAAACGGGTGATTTCCATAACAATACATTCTCAATTGGCGTGTCTGCAGAACCATTACGAAGAACAGCGCCGCTGGGATTAGGTTTGACTAGATTGGACCGGATCGGACCGGATCTAGCCGGATATTATCGGACGTTCCATCGTCTGGAGGCGATTGGACAAGACAATCGGAACCTACTAATTCGGTGAAGATTGCAAACTATTTTTACCGAATTACAAAAGGAGGTAATCAATTCAATGTTATGTATGTGACATCTGTGAACGCGTGTGGGGTGCTTGAATAATAAATACGTAGTATAAATCTCTAGGTTCTTGCCCAATAGTTTTATTCCAAAAAATAGCACAAAAATAGGGCACAAAGTGAGAGAAAGTACAAATAGAGGCACTGTTCTGGGCATGCAGCTCGCTTTTATACCTACTTCAATCAAAAACCCTGAACAACTGTAAATAACAGTGGGGACGACATCCGTTTCCATATATGAATATTTACTATAATATTTATTTGTAGGGATAAACAATCTGCTAATTAAAAACATAAATTCATTAATTATTTAATTATTCATCGTACTGAATTAAGAAAGCCTTCTAGATTATTATTTTAATAGTTACAATATTTGAAATAAATCTAACCTCCACCAACTAATCAGAGTCAACTTCCTTTTGGCGGCAAAACGAACATTTGTTATACGGAAAACATAAAACCTAATAAGTGTCCCAATAATCTTTAAATAATCAATTTACAATTAATAAAATATTACTTTAATAAAAAGATAATCTACAGATTAATCCAAAATATTCTTATATCATAGCCAAGTTACATTCAACATGGTGGACACTTCCGGCATTTCAATAACAAACGTTAAATAGGTTTGACACCTAGAATATAAATTATAAATTATGCCTTATTAGAAATTTATAATATTTGATTATCTTGATCTAGTAAGGCTTGCAAACACGTGCAATAAATTTCCTGAGTGTATGTTTGTTTGTATATTTATATGTTTGTACATGTCCACGGATTTCTCGAAAGCGAGAAGTCATAGAAGGATAATTATATTCACACTGCAACAAATCGAAAATAATTTAGGTATGTAATGATTTTGATAAGGGGTTAATGCTACAGAGAAAAAATATTAGAGGCATAGGTTAACATTTTGAATTATATAATCCCACTAGATTGAGGAATTTCCATACTGTGTGGCGCCGCGAATGACGCGCTTCAATTTATATACACCTGTTTTCCGCATGGGACCACGTTGCCCGCTTTACGCACCGCCTGTCTACAAACGGTAAAACCGGCCAAGTGCGAGTCGGACTCGCGCACTGAGGGTTCCGTGCCAACTTTAACTGAATTAGAGAATCCATTTACTTCCACTAAGCTAAAATACCACAATATTTTGTTGACAGTAAATATAACTTGGTTTTTTATAGTGTTTGTATGAAGAACAAAGTTATGTTTGTTGTTGAAAATGTGTTATATCTCATAAACTACTTGTTTGATCCCGTCCAAACTATTTTTTGTGAAAAGTATTTGTCAAGATCTACATGGCATATTTTTTTCATTATTTACACTCGCTTAGTCTAGAAGTTAGAGGGGGGAGGGGGATGGCCATTTTACCACTTTGGAAGCGTCTATTTATCAAACGTTAGACTTTAAAAGAAAATGGTTTTAGAACCTCAATGTAATTTTAAAAGACCTATCCATAGACCCCACACGCATAGGTTGGACAAAAAATTAATAATTAGGTTTTATTTTCATGTATGGGACCTTAAATATTATTCCTTTTTATTTTTTGTATAAGCATCGTAAAGCGCTAACAGGATACATCTTTCTACCAAATTTCAACAGTGAGTGCTTAAAGTTACAGAATAAAGTGGCTGTGACAGACGGACAGACAGACAAACAGACTTGACGAAACTATAAGGGTTCCGTATTTTGCTATTCGGATACGGAACCCTTAAAACGACCGCCGCAAAGCCACGATTCACGCGTGGCCTTAAACGAGGCCTTAGGATTCCCACAGCGAACGGTTGCAAGCGATCTGCATCAAGTGTGATCTTGTGATCTCTACAACAACGGCCCATCTGACCAACATGTGTCGGCGGACATGAGGGTAGGGTCTCCAATCTAAAGTTTTTCTTAAAGGCAGTTCTTCGCGCTGTGTACTCTACCCATTACCACTCGAGAGTCGGATTTGTTCGCAGCAGAAACAATATGTATCGAAGTTACATAAATGGATCTGTATTTTTAAACGACTTCATAAAAGGAGGAGGTTATCAATTCGACTGTATGTTTTATTTGTATCTATGTTACCTCATATCTCAGTCATTTGTCGACCGATTCGAAATTTTTTCGCTTACCTAGAGGGTATACCTACTAGTTGGTCCCATTTTTGCCTATTCAAGATTAGATGATGGGATCTTGGTGTAATCGAGGAAAACCTTCAAATTTTAGGGGCACGTATAGTGTTTTTTACTAGAATCTTAATGTGGACGTGTTGCTACGTCTGATAGTCAACATCTTCTGGAGCAGAGCTGATGGTGGAAGTCCTTAACGCTTGAGAGTTCAGTAATTATAATGACAGAACTTATGATGAGTAATTTGTAGCTTCTTAAAGTACAGAGTCAAAAGGTGCAACCACCCCCTCCCCCCTCCCTCCTGATTCTACTGTAAAAATAAATAAAAATATAGGAATAAAATTTACCTAAAAAAAGTCAACACCGACTTCAAAACCAACATGCACTTAAAAGTCTTAAATAAACTTTTTACCCTTAAATAGAAAGGTAGCCATAAAAAGAATATCTTTTTAGAGTCGGTGCCATCACTTTGACCATCAAGCATCAGAGCACCGACTCCAAAAAGAAATTGTTTGCCTAAAATGGCTTCCTTTCTATTCAAGGGTCCAAAGTTTATTTAAGACTTTTTAGTGCATTTTGGTTTTGAAGTCGGTTTTAACTTTTTTAAAAGTTAATTTTATATAAATAACAAACAAGAAAAAAAAACTAAGACATGTAACATAAAAAATAAACTTAAAATCTACTATCAAAAACGAAACCATTTCCTTGCGGCAAGGAGGCTATGATGCTGGCTGCGTTGTCGCGTTGGATAGCTATGCTAATCCTTTGAGCTAGGAACCAGCCAGCTTAATTATTATAGGCTGTTACATAATACACCTTATCACTTGCAAGTGAAATAAATAATGAATAATTTGTTAATTGGTCCTCAACATATGACGGCCACAAAAAAAACATAATTAAAAATATTATAACGCCTTCAAAAAACTGACTATAAATTTAATACACCAAATGTCTCTGGAGAAACAAATTCTTTTGGAGTCGGTGCAGTGACGTACACAGTTGGTGTACGGACAATAGCACGTCGAAGTAAGCACTGTGGTGTCTTATACCGTTGTAATAAGTGCTAGTTTACAACAAAAGTGGGTAATCTGATGTGCTGGCGACTGCACGTAAGCTGGACTAGACTTGTTTCTCCTTGCGAAGGCGACTTTTTTATTTTTTTTATTGTATAATTTTTAGATATTAAACATCGAAAGGTCTGATTTTAATGAAACTTACCGACTGGTCGTGAGCGATCTGCATCCAGTGTGATCCTGCGATCTTTAAAAGGGCGGGTTTCCGTCTTATCGGTGGACGTCCTACGCTGTATTGTTGATAATAATTATGTATTGATAATATATAATGGATGAAGATCTATATTCAGATGCCGAAACTTCAAAATCCATGTCGCAAGTCTTTAAAAACATTTTTTAAGAAGTTGATAGATAAAATGACTTTAACTAGGTAAGTAATCAAGCCTTTTTACTGCTAGTTTTGAGTTTCTTTTAAACTAGAATAGCTCTTAAATAATTGAGAGTAGCTTTGGCAATGTGCGGTTTTGCAAAAATATTTTCACCCGACAAATATTTTGAAACGGTAAATACACTTGTTTGTATAATGATAGAGGACACTCAGGTATATTGGTATGCTTGTCATTCTGCGAAAAAAATATTCACAATTCATTGTAATATAGGTAAAAATATATTGGTATGATAGGTATCTTAACCAATGGTTATAGTGTTTTATACAAACATTACCGTAATACCTATCCATACTAATATTATAAAGATTAAATATTTGATTGTTTGTTTGTCACTTATAAATCAATAATTACAATTTACTTTATTCTTTCATGATTTCAAGCCAATTTTCCGAAAAATAGCCATTCTGATATTTGTTTATGGAATTTTTGTTTCAAACAATCTTAATTTTTCAACCACTAATTACGTTTATTAACCATTTGTTAACTTTACTACCCTTTTTACTTACCCCGGCTGATTTTTCAATATATATATATATATATATATATATATATATATATATATATATATATATATATATATATATATATATTAAATATAAAAACAAAAATATGGCAAATTTGAAAACGTCACCTAATTGTCAGCAATCATAGTTACCTGTCATTTTTTAAATCTGTCGCTTTATAATTTATCAGTCTGTAAGTTTTATCTGACCATTGAAAAATCGCCCTTATTCTAATTCTAATTCCTATAAATAAGCCTCTACCCCATAAACAAGGTGTTTCAAGACAACCCCAAATCAATGATGGGAGCTACTCAAAAACTTTCTTCTAGCAATATATGTTGAATAACGCCAAATAAATTCCCATAATAAATTGGTCACGTTGTGACCGTTCACGAAAAAACTTTACTGATCGTTTTTTTTGTCGTAGAAAAATAGTTTTTGATTTCGCAGGGTCCCGATTTCTATATATTTAGATTTAGTTCATGCGATTGTATTTTTACGTGTGGATATTTTACCTGATTTTTCAGTTTAAACTAGCAAACGAATTATCACACGAAAAAAGTTAGATCACTGCGAGAATCGGCCACCTGATCCGGTCCTTATAACAAAACCACTCGTATTTTTAAGGAGAACTGAGTTTATTGTCATATTTCGACCAGTGTGTCTAGGAGAAAGTTGTTAAGTTACTGATTTTGAGTAGCTCCCTTCATTCTTTACGACTTGTTTTTTAAAACACCTTGTATACAGGGGGTTGTTTTGGAACAAACGATACTGGTACCAAAAATATTTTTTTTTCAAAAAAAAAACTGCGCTAATGTGTTTCAGCGAGCGAGTCAAAACTACAAATACCAGGTAGCCTCTTTGAAGCTTACTAGCTACGGCGTAATATTTCGTAGATACGGGCTAGCTACGCGCGAGGGTGCGAGTTTTCCCATTCGTTTTGATTTTTTTTTGATTAATCCAAAAAAAAAAATTCAAAACGAAACCTAGTGAAGAGGTTTTCTTTAAAAAAAAACTTGCATATAATTTAAAGTGTTTTTTTTTTACAATAAGCAAACCTCATATTATCATCCCTGAGTTGGACGTCACCTACCAAAACAAAACCCTGTATACTGTAAACAATTTCAGAATAAGTTCCGTAACGAGATATATTCGCGAATGAGAGATAATACTATTGCTTATCCCCTAGATACTTAACACGAATAATCCAAAGTTTTGTAAACTTACGCCAAACTCAATTACTGAAATAGATTTCATTGCTACTCTTCGTGTTTGCTAAAAAGTTCATCCCTAAACATGACTGTCATTGTGCGAGCTATTCACGGAAAGATAAAGTCTTTGGCGTTACTTTCGACGACTAAGACGTGGCGTGATCGATAGATGAACTAATGGTTAAATATCATTACCAGGCGGTTCATTTTTTATGATATTGTGCGCATTTTGAAGAAAAAACACATTTACCAATGGTGACCTTAACTAAATAGCTGTTCTGACATTTGGTTGATTATGGTATTGTTTTTTTAAAGTACCTATAGTAATTAACATTTAACCGCTGGTAACGGCATTAATTTGTTGAGTTTAGAATTGATCTTGAAACCAGGCCTAGGTTAGAGGTTTTTTTTGGCTCAAATATGTTTTATAAGATGAAGTACGTAGTTTTAATATACAAAGGTACACTATATATTAATCTTCAATAAATTAATTATTTATAAATTAAATCTATTAAATAATACTTTTTTTTATCACGCAATTGGATCGTTTGTAACGTGAGTTTAATTTATACGATGAAGAGAGTGTGAAGTATATAATTGAGTAGTAAGTAAGTTCATCTTTTATTTTCATGTGAATTAATGTAACAGTTCCGTTCATTTTAAAGTAAAGCACGCTTACAGGTTAGGAAATTATGCACCATATTATTCTCTGAAGAAGAGTACGTTGGGGTATATTCATCACCTCTGATCTATTGAGTTTTTTAAAATTACTATTTAAATTATGCAAATTATCCCAACAAAATATTAGTTTTAGCTTAAATTGAGTAATAATAAGAAACATTTTTTAATTCCAGTTTAAACATTACCACGACTAGTCGCGAAAAATTTCCCTGTTTCCAACCCCGTCTGACCTCGAATGGTAGGCTTTACGCCCGACATTTCCCCAGCTCCCAGGGTGGCAGTGGGGCGTCAGATCGCGTTGAGCGCTCGCCCGGGCAACACGAGCGGCCATGTTTTAAACGCGTAAACGAGTGATCAATCGGAAAATGACAAAAATGAAATACAACACCCTACTTGTGATGCTGCTGGCTGTGTCGCTAGGTAAGTAATGATTTGACGTTTCGTTTTACGGCGCGATAAAAATCGACGGTGTTTTGTTTTTCGAAGGTGTTCGCTCAGCGAATATAGGTTGCGTACCTTTGTTTTGTTATAAATTAGGCCTTAGTACCTACATTATTTTTCCAAAATCATCAAGTACCTATAATTTAACTGTTTTAGTATTTTGTGTTTTGTGTTATCATCGGTACATACAAATCGAAAGTGAATTCATATTTTTCAAATTCAATAATGATGTATTTGTTTTTCTTGAAGTGCTTTTTTACAAGTACCTTATTTTTAAAAACTAATATAAATACCTTAATATAACAAGTTTTATACTTAAGGTGAAATTTATAGATGGATTATAAATAGCTATACACCTGTTTTTAATTGATGAGAGATATAAAGTTTTTTTGTAAAGGCATTAAATATTTACCTACTCCTGAAAACAAAACATAATAATCATAACATATTGAAAATACGAAGAACAACCCACGTTGGACCCACGAGTAATTTGCGTTTTAATGACTTCATTAAGAGACTTTTAAGAAATAGATACCTTTGAACTTCTATTTATTTTATGTTAAGTAAAGAGGCCCGTTAGTATATTTATATAATTTACCTGAACGTTGAAATGAAACGTTTTAAATTATTCAGACATGTTTGAGTGCTACGGAGAAGGTGTAAGGAATTGTCAGGGCGGGCATTTTTGTTTTGTACCAGTTTTTAGGATTCAGCATATGCAAAATTAGAAAATAAGCTATTTTCCAATTTAAAGGAACCTTCTAGGTATGGCCTGTATTGATTAAAAAATGACAAATGAATACATAATATTTTAAACCTAAGCCTATTATTCTATAGTTTTTTTTATAGCTACGAATAAGAACTTAATTTCATCTGAAAAAAATAAAATAAATTTATAACAAAAAAAAATCTGCTTTCAAAAATGACTAAAAAGCTTTAGATGATGCATTCGTCTACTATTTACAAAGAATAAATACTTTTGGAGTCGATGCTTGTATGCGATGTCAAGCTTAACAATAGTCTGCACACGTCATGCACTGCCTCCTTTAGTAATTTCTCCTATCTCAATGTTACTACTGTACCGATTTTCATGAAACTTACCCTGTACCCTGAGTTAAACTATACCTGATTGAACTAAAAAATATTCATCTTGCTACGACTTCTCGCTTTGAGAGAAATCTTGATACAAACACACAAATATTCAAACATACATTTACTACCGAAATTTCGCACACGTGTTAGGAAGCCATAATAGATCAACATACAAAAAAAATATCTAATTCCGACGATATCACATACATACAAGTCGAATTAATAACCACGATTTTTGATGTCGATAAAAAACGAGAATTTCATTTAAAAAAATACGATGTTGATTTCAATCCATAATTTTGGTACTGGTCTATTTTCGAACCTAGTCCGACTTTCCCCAAAGTCTCTTAGAAAGGATGACAGATGACAGCTAGAGGTCGTAGAGTAAATTCTGTCATTGTTTTACAGTGGCCTGCACATCAGTTTACTCACTTTTGTTGCAAACT
Organism: Pyrausta purpuralis; assembly: GCA_963924145.1. Taxonomy (NCBI): domain Eukaryota; kingdom Metazoa; phylum Arthropoda; class Insecta; order Lepidoptera; family Crambidae; genus Pyrausta; species Pyrausta purpuralis. Next base: position 10,675,690 of record OZ001666.1, read on the forward strand.
AGCCCTTATTACAACTGTATAAGATATCGCAGTGTTTACCTTACGTGCTGTTGTCTGTACATGTAATTTGATGAAACTGAAGCCATTTTTTTTAATTAGCACTTAATGCCTACAAATCTTCTACATTGTATAATAAGATCGGACGAGAGAGTCTCAGGTCCGATTTTTGAAGATCTTTGTAGTATTTTCATCATTATTCAATTTTATTGCAGGATAAAGAAACAATAAAAGAATAAATGAAACACTAAATAGGTATGACTCAAGTGGTAACGTCTTATCACTTAAGCAAACTTATAAAGAGCGACATTGTACGGACAAGACAAGAGCACGTCAAGTTAAACACTGCGGTATCTTATGCAGTTGTAATGAGGGATAGTTTGCAAAAAAAGTGGGTAGCCTGATATGCTGTCCACTGTACCTAGTAATAAAGGAAAAAGTATTTTCTTATAGGAGAAATCTCCAAAGTTTATCAACTTACACGTTTTTAAGATATTTATTTTCAATTTTTTTTCAAAGTAATTTTATTATGACATTTATGAAAGATAATTTGATATAATTTATAATTTGATATCATTTATGATATTATTTTGGCCAGTAACATTTTCATAATAATTATCTTGTCAGTGCCATTTATGTACGTAAATTGTTACGCCCCCAATAATTTTATTAAATTGTAATGTAATCGCGCAGAACAATGTTTCAATGAGGTATTAATAATTTTATGATTGGTCAAAGGTGGAAAGTGTGTTTCAATATTGAGTTTCTTAGGGCCGATTTTAGTATACTCAGATAAGACTTATCCTACTTAATAAGTATAAAAGGACCGATTTTAGGATGACATTTACATAAATGATTGCTGACAAATAGGTGACGTTTTCAAATCAGGTGTTTTGTACATATGTTATTTATTGATATTCCTTAACTGGAAAATCAGTTGGAAAAATTAGGCCTTACAGCGCTTTCACATTTACTATAGACGACTTTAGCAGCGCGACGGTCGCGCGACAGTACACTGCTGATAATTTCATACATAAATGGCAGCAGCAGCGCTCGGCAGTAGCGCCGGTGTTTTTAGAGTTCCGTAGCCGAATGGCGAAAAACGAAACCCTTATAGTTTCGTCTGTCTGTGTGTCTGTCTGACCGTCCGTATGTCACAGCCACTTTATTCTGTAACTATCAGCATCACACTGTTGAAATTTGGTAGGAAGATGTATCCTGTTAACCTTTACGATTCTATACCCAAAATAAAAAATAATGGTATTTAAGGGGGGGCTCCCAAACATGAAACTAAAACAGTTTTTTTAGACAGACCTATGCGTGTCTATGGATAGGTCTTTTTAAATATCATAGAGGTTACTAAAACTATTTTCTTTTAAAGTCTAACGTTTCATAGCTGAAAGTGAAACAATGGGCGTCATCCCCCCCCCCCCCCCCATCTAGCTTCTAAACGAGTGTAAATTTCCTAATAAACACTTTCAACGAAAAGTCACTTTGTTCTTCATTCAAACACTATGAAAAACAAAGTTATATTTGCCGTCAACAAATATTGTGGTATTTTACTAAGTGGATTCCCTAATTCAGTTAAAGTTGGCACGGTACCCTCAGTGTGCGGCTCCGATTCGCACTTGGCCGGTTTTTTATGTATAGCCTTACGCTGCTTCCGCGCTGCTGTCACTCATTAGAGCGAGACTTCACTAATGTGTAGACACACTTAGATGATTCTGTCATGTAGTTACAGATTGTTGATTTCATTACTAGTGGTTCTCCGCGACTTCATCCGTACAAATGGCGAAATTACAAGGATTTACGCAAATTTAAGAAACAAATATTACGTATAAAATAACCTTCATATACTAAAAAATATTATAACGGGAAGCGTCGCTTACAAGTTATGGCGTCACCAAGAGCAATATAGATAAGTAGTTTTAGTCATTATATAACATTTTTTAAGTTTTTGCAAAAAGTTGGTCTGAAAATCTACATGTTTTTTGCTGTTTATATAACCTGAAAACTATAACAATTATAATATGAATCCTCCAAGATCTGAAACTAACTCAAGTTATACCATTAAAAGACGTGGCTTCAAGCCAAAACTCACCCTGTAATATCGTAACATATGCTTGAGTGGTCGCCAAAACCGGTGAATTATGGGGAGATAACTTCATGTTAATGAGCATAGTATCCTAAGACATTACCTAGACTATAAATTATGGTTATGTTCCGACAACAGCCAAGCCAAGTCCCAAACTAAGCATTCGCACTATGATGACTGGACTATCGTTTTGATAAATGTTACTAACTGGGTAAGTTATGAGGTTTAACAGGGTGCCATTATAAGGTGCTTAGTCTTAAGATTGTCGACGATTTGTAATTGGGAAACATTTTGGTAGTTTTCTAGACAATAATGAGTTTTTAGGCTGTTACTAAGGGTTCATTTAGAGGTACTTTTTCCAAAATAAAACAAACATAAAATTAATTTACCGTTTAATTTTTATTACTATACAAAATATATATATTCTAGACATTTATTTTTAGGGTTCCGTAGCCGAATGGCAAAAGCGGAGCCCTTATAGTTTCATCAACTCTGTCTGTCTTTCCCTTTTGTATGTCACAGCCGCTTTATTCTGTAACTACAAGCATCACACTGTTGAAATTTTGTAAGAAGATGTATTTTGTTAACCGCTTTACGATTCTCATACAGAAAAATAAAAATAAAGATATTTAAGGGCTAAAGTGAAACCTATGCGTGTGGGGTATTTATGGATAGGTCTTTAAAAATAACATAGACGTTCCTTAACCATTTTATTTTTAAGTGTAACGTTTGATAGATAGACGCTTCCAAAGTTGTAAAATGGGCTTTCCCCCCATCTAACTTCTCAACTAAGCGAGTGTATATTTTGAAAAAAAAATAATAAGATTTTTTCTTTTAAATGTTGGCCGTTACTTCGGTTAACATGGTACATTCTAATTCCAATTTTCGATGACGCGTCCGGGCATTGCGATTTTAATTTGGCGTAGAACGTGAGTAGTGTTGGCGTCTAGTTGTTAAATTATGCCTGGCATCTCAATATAGAGTTTGGTCTTTACAATGCCCTCAAAGCAAAAGTCAAGGGGTGTACTATCACAGTGTCTAGGCGGCCCACTCACTGGGCCGAGGCGCGAAATTCACCGTTCACGTAATAAAGCCATAGTTTCGCGAGCTGTGTGGCGAGTCTTGTTGGAACCAAATGTCTTGGAGATTATCATTATCAGCCAAAGAGCGTCCACTGCTGTACATAGGCCTTCCCCCACGGTTTTCCACAGCAACCGACACAAGTTCTTCAAGCTATGCGCCCTGCCTACTGCCACTTGAGCTTACTGATTCTGATTCCTCATTTCTGATTCGATCTCGTAGAGAAACACTGAGAAATCTTCTCTTCGCTTTCTTCTTCGAGTCTTGGAGATCATGTGCATAAATTTCAGGAAACAACTACACTATAATCATGGTTTTGTCTGGATATAATGGCTCTATCTATCTCTATATATGGAATGACTCTTTAATTCCGTGCTGCTAGAGGGCATCACGCCTGAGCCATGGAACAGGAGTGTGGTGGTGTTGTTCTTTTAAAAAAGGAGACAAAACCTTATTGAAGAACTATAGACCCATCTCACTCCTGATTTGATGACTTCCAGCCTCCCGAACAAGCCGGATTCCGAAAAGGCTACAGTACCATAGACCACATTTATACGCTAAGGCAAATTATATAGAAGTCCGAGGAGTATAATATGCCGCTATGTTTAGCTTTTGTGGACTATGAGAAGGCCTTTGATTCGATCGAAACTTGGGCAGTACTTCAGTCCCTTCAGCGGTGTCACATAGACTATAGGTATATAGAGGTCTTAAAGTGTCTGTATAACAACGCCACCATGTCGGTCCGAGTACAGGAACAGAAGACGAGGGCGATTCCATTGCGAAGAGGTGTAAGACAGGGCGATGTTATATCTCCGAAACTATTTACAGCGGCATTGGAAGACGCCTTCAAGCTCCTGGAATGGGAAGAGTTCGGCATCTCCGTCAATGGCAAATACATAACAAATTTTCGGTTTGCCGATGATAAAGTCGTTGTGGCAAAGATGCTGGATGATCTTGGCACTATGATCGAAGACTTTGACCGAGTATCCCAAGTGGGCCTTAAAATGAACATGGAGAAGACGAAAATTATGTCGAGTTCCCTTGTTGTTGTACCCACTCCAGTATCCATTGGGAACTCAACTCTCGAAGTTGTCGGCGAGTACGTCTACCTGGTACAAGCGAACCAATTGGGTAGGTCCAACTTCGAGAAAGAGGTCAATCGACGAATCCAACTCGGCTGGGCAGCGTTCGGGAAATTACGCAAGAGTGTCTTCTCGTCTCATCTACCTCAGTGTCTAAAGACGAAAGTCTTCAACCAGTGTGTGTTACCAGTGATGACATACGGATCCGAAACATGGTCCCTAACTATGGGCCTCATAAAGAAGCTCAAAATCACACAACGAGCGATGGGGAGGGCTATGCTGGGTGTTTCTCTACGTGATCGAATCAGTAATGAGGAGAAACGTAGAAGATCTAAGGTAACGGATATAGCTTTGAGGATCAGTAAGCTCAAGTGGCAATGGGCAGGGCACATAGCGCGAAGAACTGCTGGGCGTTAGGGCAGGAAAGTTCTAGATTGGAGACCCTTCTACCAAAGATGCAAGGTAGGACGTCCACCGACAAGATGGACAGACGACCTTATAAAGATCGCGGGATCAAACTGGATGCAGACCGCTAGTAATCGGTCGCTATGGAAAGCCGTGGGGAGGCCTATGTTCAGCAGTGGACGTCCTTTGGCTGATAATGATGATGATGATGATGATGATAATGGCAGTTTTGATTCCCCTTTGGTTGTTCTTTCGAAGCAAAAACTGCAATTGTGGACGTATCCTTTAAGCTAAAAATGTGCCTTATCACAAAACGTCAAATCATTTCCAACCTGCAGTGACCATAAACGAAATTAAATTCAAAGAAATTAGTCAATTTCCCTCCCTTTTTCTGTCAAGAACTTGGTTGAGTAATTTCATGAAATCTTCACAGGGTCAATTTAGATAAAAAACTCATTCGTTTCGAGTTCCAACTGTATTAAGAGCTTAAGAGGTCTGTACAGTCAGACCCGTAATTTTAATTTTAAGGTCACCTTTTAAATTACCTCCGGAGTAAAAGAAAAGCTTGCGGTAAACATTTGGGGTATGACTGTAATCCTTGTGTGCCCATTTTTAGCGTTGCGTAACCGAATGGCGAAAAACGTAATTATCATTATTTTATTAATTCTTTATTCATAAATTGACTATTCGATACAATTATTCTTTGTGACTAAAACTTTGTTATTATTTTATCAATTTAGACTGCATCTTTATAATTATTGTATGGCCGAAACGAAATTTTAACAACTATTGTACACAGTTTAGAGACAATAAATTATTATCTTATAATTATATCTTATATGATTATAAGAATCTTAAATAATTATAAATATTATTTTATAAATAAATTTTCTCTTATCTTAACAGAACCCCTATAGTTTCGTCAAGTCTGTCTGTCTGTCTGTCCGTCCATATGTCACAACCACTTTATTCTGTAGTAGCCTGTTAACCGATTTACGATTATTATACAATAAATAAAATAAATATGATATTTAAGGGAGGGCTCCCATACATAAAACTAAAACCTTTTACTATAACCTTTTAATAGTATTTTTTTTTATAGTCAAACCTATGGTACAATGCCTCCCCCCTCCCCCTCCCTGTAACTTGTAAACTAAGCGAGTGTAAATTTAGAAAAAAATATATAATGTAGATCTTAACAAATACTTTCAACGAAACTAAGTTTGGACAGGATCAAACAGTTTTTGAGAGATAGCACCTTATCAGCAACAGCAAACAAAACTTCGTTCTTCATACAAACACTATGAGAAACTAAGTTATATTTGATGTCAACAAAATATTGTGGTATTTTGGCTTAGTGAAATTAAGCGCATCCCTAATTTAGTTAAACACGGAACCCTTGGTGGGCGAGTCCGACTCGCACTTAGCCGTTTTTTTTTTCATTAGTAATGATGGAGATTAGGGAAAAAAGACCAAATAAAAATGAGATGAAGTAATTTTTAGATAGGTCACTGCTGACTTTTCTTACTGAAAATGTTTTTTAAATGTTGTTGGACTCGAGTTAAATTATGAAAATACCTTCCTATAGGTAGGTACTGAAGCATACTCGTACATAAAGAAATAATAAATAAATATTGGACACCAATCACATACATTAAAAAAAAAGTTTTTTTGTGAAATACATCTGTTAGTTATGTAAGACCTCCGTGGTCCGTGAGGTTCCGGGTTCGAATCCCGGTCGGGTTAATGTAGAAAACGATCTTTTCTATATTGTCTCGGGTCTGTGTGTCAATAGAACCCGGGACTTCGGAGCGGCAACGCCATGAAACCCAGCGTGCTTAGCCACGACACCACGTGGTCAAACATAACTAGCAGCTGTTTTTCAATAAAAATCTAAGTTTTTTTTAATAAGGTAGGTATACAAAGAATAACAAACATAGGTAATTCATCTGGATATTATTTTTAAAGTTATAACATGAGAAAAAAAATGATTAGAAAAATTGCGCCAAAATTAAATTCTATAACAGCCAATATTAAAGTTGGCTAGTTCGTAGTTAAAAAAATTACTATAGCTATCCAACGTGGCAACGCAGCCAGCATCATAGCCTCCTTAAAGCAAGGAAATGGTTTCGTTTTTGAATAGGTACATTTTAAGTAATTATTTTATGTTGCATGTCTTAGTTTTTTTTTTGTTATTATTAAAGTATAACAAGAATATTCGACAAGCAAAAATAATTTAATTTAAACAGCTTAAAAAATGTGTGGCACAAAGACTCCGTTTCCAATTTCAAAGAATGGTGTTTATAAAGTTACAATTCTATTACCATTGCATATTTATAAAGCCAATAACCTCATAACAAAACTTTCATCTGCTCTCTTACTAATCACATCGATAAATTGTATAACGCCTTATACACAGCACATACACACACACTTACGCATCGTGATGCGTTTTTTGCAAACTTATGCAAGCGGTTCTCACGAGATGCGTCATTATGACGTATGATATATGCATGCATATGCAAGTGATTGACGTTTACAATGCACGGAAATCTAGATACATTTCTTTGTATGGAGTTTTATTGCGTGTTATTGTCGCAATACAATGTTAACAGTAAAGGAAAATAAATGTGAATTAGTTACATTAGATAACTAATTAATTATTAAATCGGTTGTATCGGCGTCAAACGGTTCACGGTTTTGTTATATATTGTATAATTATTAATTAATGTGTAATTTTATGTTATGTCAAATCTGCCCACATGACTTTTATTCATAACTTTTCATTGCCATGCCTCTTCATTCATTCTACATGCTTTTCCGTACCTGAAGGTAGTCTGGAAGAAATCGCTTCAAGCAACAAGACCGCCTAAATTGTTCTACTAGCAAATATATAAGATGCTATCCTGTGCAATTATATTAAATGGTGTCCATTAAAGTATGTTTATTATTATTGAGAAACCAATGCTTCAAAAAGTAATATGAGTGTCCCTATTACTTTTTATACTTCAGATTTGTATGTTGTAAAGATATTCAAGCACATTTTATGTTGTTTTTATTTTTAAATTAGAATACAGGAAGTTTCCACTTACATTTATATGTATCATTATATTTACTTATCATTTCTTCAAGGCTAAACCTCAAACTTTAAAATAACATTAATTTTACTTTAATTTAAAAACAACTTCTGTTTCGTGTACAAATAAAATGCAACATAACTTCTATTTCGCTTTACAAAGTTACAAAACGAGACTGAAATTGAGACTGAGAAATGCACAAATAGACCACTTCTCCTGAATTTAATAAATTCATTTCTCCGACTTTCTCAGCATCTAAGTTAAATTTTAATTCAACGACTGAATTCAGGTTTATACAGTTTTATGTTGAGTTACTTCTCTATTTGCAAACTCTCAATTTGAAGATTGTAGATATTCTTGAAAGTTCAAAAGAGCTGCGAATTTTCTTGTGAGGTAACAAACGGGACTTTTATTTAGCAACTTTATTGCACTGTGAGTTGACCAATTGGCGGACTTAATGCCTCGTAGCATTTTCTACCAGTCGACCACTTGGGAATGCAGATAATTTAATTAGTGGCGAATATTTAAAAGTACTTACTGAGAGTGACCAAAAAATTTTTTTTAACAAAAACATACATGCTGATATTAGATAAATAAAATATAAGATATATAAGCAAGGAACCAATAAACATAGGGCACTTACTGTATTTCATAAAAATAAATTACAGATCAAGAGGCCGATTCTCGCGGCAATCGAACTTTTTTCGGGTGGTAATTCGATTGCGAGTTTAACCGGTTTAGTTTCAAAAATCAAGTTAAATATTTACACGTAAGAAAACTATTGCACGATCCAAATCAAAATACATTAAAGAAAATCTGACCTGAGAAAATAAAAACATTTTTTCTTCGACAAGGAAAATTCGAGCGGTGAACTTTTTTCGTATACTAATTGCACGAGAATTTCCCTCCTGGAGGCCGATTCTCACGGCAATCGAACTTTTTTCGTGTTTTAATTCGATTGCGAGTTTAACCGTTTTACCTAAAAAAAAACAAGTAAAATATCTGCACGTTAAAAAACTATCGCACAAACAAAATCTAAATACATAGAAATCGTGACCCAGAGAAGTCAAAAACAATTTTATCTTCGACCAAGAATATTCGATCGGTGAACTTTTTTGTATACGAATTGCACGAGAATTGCCCCCAGAGAAGTGAAGATATTGATGACATCTATTACGATATTAACGACAGTAGTGAAAGGAATTTTTCATACTATGCACTCGTAGATAGGTTGCCGCATCAACGTAGTTGATACTTGAATGTGAGTAGAAATCATAAAATTAATATTCCTATCGGAACAGAAGGACAAGTAAAAGCTGTCAAACGAAACCGATTTAAGATGTCAGTAACAGTAACTAACATGAGTAAGTAACATTTGTAGCTTTAAATGAGATAACCTTTCGATCAGGTGATTTATAACAATGTTCCTAAGTTAAATTAAGTAGTTTACTGCATGATAAACATCATCATCATCATCATCATCATCATCATTATCAGCCAAAGGACGTCCACTGCTGAACATAGGCCTCCCCCACGGCTTTCCACAGCGACCGATTTCTAGCGGTCTGCATCCAGTTTGATCCTGCAATCTTTATAAGGTCGTCTGTCCATCTTGTTGGTGGACGTCCTACGCTGCGTCTTTGGTCGAAGGGTCTCCAATCTAGAACTTTCCTGCCCCAACGGCCATCAGTTCTTCGCGCTATGTGCCCTGCCCATTGCCACTTGAGCTTACTGATTCTCAAGGCTATGTCCGTTACCTTAGTTCTTCTACGTATCTCCTCATTTCTGATTCGATCACGTAGGGAAACACCCAGCATAGCCTTTTCCATCGCTCGTTGTGTGACTTTAAGCTTCTTTATAAGGCCCATAGTTAGAGACCATGTTTCGGATCCGTATGTCATCACTGGTATCACACACTGGTTGAAGACTTTCGTCTTCAGACACTGAGGTAAATGAGATGAGAAAACACTCTTGCGTAGTTTCCCGAACGCTGCCCAGCCGAGTTGGATTCGTCGATTGACCTCTTTCTCGAAGTCTGACCTACCCAATTGGATCACTTGTCCCAGGTAGACGTACTCGTCGACAACTTCGAGATTTGAGTTCCCAATGCAATACTGGAGTGGGTACAACAAGGGAACTCGACATAATTTTCGTCTTCTCCATGTTCATTTTAAGACCCACTTGTTGGGATACTCGGTCAAGGTCTTCGAGCATAGTGCCAAGATCGTCCAGCGTCTTTACCACAACGACTATATCATCGGCAAATCGGAGGTGTGTGATGTATTCGTCATTGACATTGATGCCGATTCTTTCCCATTCCAGAAGTTTGAAGGCGTCTTCCAATGCCGCTGTGAACAGTTTCGGAGATATAACATCTCCCTGTCTCACACCTCTCCGCAGTGAAATCGCCCTCGTATTCTGCTCCTGTACTCGGACCGACATGGTGGCGTTATTGTAAAGGCACTTTAACACCTCTATATACCTATAGTTTATGTGGCACCGCTGCAGAGACTGAAGCACCGCCGCCAAGTTTCGATCGAATCAAAGGCCTTCTCATAGTCCACAAACGCTAAGCATAGAGGCATATTATACTCCTCGGACTTATGTATAATTTCCCTAAGCGTATGGATGTGGTCTATGGTACTAAAGCCTTTTCGGAAACCGGCTTGTTCGGGAGGCTGGAAGTCATCAAACCTACGTGCGAGACGATTCGTGATAACCCTTGAAAACAGCTTGTAGATATGGCTCAGGAGTGAGATGGGTCTGTAGTTCTTCAATAAGGTTTTGTCTCCTTTTTTGTAGAACAACACCACCACACTCCTGTTCCACGCCTCGGGCGTGATGCCCTCCAGCAGAACGGAATTAAAAAGTCTCTGAAGGACTTTAAGTACTGGTGTTCCACCCGCCTTCAGAAGCTCTGCTGTGATTCCGTCCTCGCCAGGTGCCTTGTTGTTTTTGAGCTGTTTAAGGGCCATCCTAATCTCGTAAAGGCTGATGTCCGGGATGTCTTCGGTGTAGTGTCGGGTCAGGATAGCTTGTGGGTCTCTTAACGAGCTATCTACGGGTTTGGCTACTGAGGTGTACAACTGCCCATAGAACCTTTCGATCGCCCTCAAAACCTCTGCTTTCGTCGACGCTACACTGCCGTCCTCCGTCTTAAGCTTTTTCAACAGGCTTTGCCCAATAGACATGTCCCTTGCAAACACTTTGGAGCCTTGGTTCCGCTCTATCGTTTCTTTAACACTATTAGTATTAAAGCAACGGATGTCGTCTCGCAGGGACTTCCATATTTGTCTATTGAGCTGCCTGTAGTTTTCAGCATTAACGGAGGTCTGCAGTGCCATAGATCGACGTTTTGCCATAAGGTCGAGAGTGTGGACCGACAGTTTTTGAGGTCTATCTTTACGGCCAGGCCTAAAATACTTAGACCCCACCGTTTTAACAGTGTCCACAAACCCGTTGTTAATTTCGTCCACTGTAACGCAATTGTCTAGGCAATCAAAGCGGTTTGACAACTCGAGTTGAAAGCTCTCGGGATTTTGGATATGAGCACGAGTCGGTCGGAGCGTGGACTTCATCAGGCGGGATCTTTTCAATTTGACATTTATATTCAATGTGCCTCGAACCATTCGGTGATCGCTACCGGTTTTCACCCTGATGATCACGGAGACATCATTGAATAACCGTCTCTTGGAAGTCATGATGAAGTCAATCTCGTTTCTCGTGAAGCCATCGGGACTCAGCCAGGTCCACTTCCTTTGAGGCGGCTTCTGGAAGAAAGAGTTCATCGCAAAGAGTCCCTCCTTCTCCAGAAAGTCGGCCAGCCTCTGTCCCCTGGCGTTCCTTTTCCCGTATCCAAAGGGTCCCACCTTCAACTCATTCTCGCCTCGCTTGCCCAGTTTTGCGTTGAAGTCCCCCATTACAACAGTAAAATAGGTTTTGGAAGTATGTATGGCTCTACTTACGTCCTCATACATTTCCTCCACCTCTTCATCCGGGTGTTTCGAAGTCGGTGCATATACCTGTATGACCTTCAGCGAATACCTCTTAGATATTCTGAGTATAAGGTATATCACCCTGCTCGACACACTCTCGATGGTCTCGATATTGTTGACGAGGGACTTGTGAACGAGAAACCCGACACCGCCGTGGGACTTTTGGTCACCCTCCCGGTAGAAGAGCAGGTTGCCGGACTGCAGAGTTATCGTGTCCTCGCCCTCTCTACGGACTTCTGATAAACCCATTATGTCCCAGTGTAAACTGCTCATTTCTTCCTTCAGCTCGAGCAACTTCTCATCTGTCCTCAGTGTACACGTGTTGTACGTTACCAGGGCCAGTTGTCGTCGGGGGTGGCAGCGCGATCGCCTCCGGGGATTCTTAGCACCCCCTGCCCCGCCGTTACCGTGACCGCTACCAAAGTCAGGAATAGCGGGGCTGCCGGAGACTGGGGGCCTGGTTTTTCAGTGTACTACCATATGAGGGGATATTGCCAATACTCGCCACGCTTGGCAGGCGGGTTAGCGAGCGCAGAGACGCAGCCCCTTGCAGCTGTAACGCTGCTGCCCGTCACAGTCCAACATTTAGCTGCGCCTTATATTGGATGGTTATACCGCCATCGGTCGGTCGCCAGAGCCTCGTCTGTATAAACAGGACGCACCACGTGAAGGTGAGGTTGGCTTGGAGCTTTAGGTCTTGGTCAAGCTCCCTTACGTCCCGTCAAGCTCATGATAAACAGTCGACACAAAATATTGAACATGCAGCTCTAGTGTAAAACTAAATGTTAATTAATTATACAAAATATTCGTCGATATACATTCCCTGTGTTATTCTGTCTTTATTTTTTACGTAAATTAACGTTTGTAGAATAGAATAATCAAACTCCGTACTTTAAATTTGAAGCGCATTGGTAAATATAAGTCGTATATTAAGAGGCTTCGATTTGGACTAATGTACCTGTTAAATGATTATTTGTTGGGGTTATGCCGCTGTAATGCATAATAATCAATCACCGATCAAGTCACCATGTTTCAGACGCATTATTTCTCCAAAATATACACAATTTCACTTTTAAATATAAAAAATCAAATGCACGTAATTTTCAGCGAGCTTCTGCGGGGCGGTCAACTGTTTGACATCTGACAAAAATTGTTCTGCTACCCATCTCTTTTTATCAAACAGTTTGCTGCTTTTGTCGCTTTTGTCGTTCTATTCCAAAGGGATAATAATTTTATGGTAGAAATTTACGTGAAATTGACCGTCTGTCATTTTGTCTCTGCGCCATGTTGTGATTTTGTGGGCCAGTTACGTCTCCAGTGAGTAAGTTTTTGAGAGCTCATTTGATTGATTTTATTTGACAGATTCATTACAATTCTATGTGTACGGGTACATTGTATGATAGTTTCAGTGTTTTTGAAAAGGTGAATTTTCAATATTCTTTAATATTGTTTAAATCTTATAAAAAAAAACTTGTTATATTTAAGACATTGGTTTCCCTTGTGCTATTATTGTGCTACAGCTATTGAAAAATATTAAGATTTTTTAACAAACACCAGAAGCAAAGTGCTAATAAAATTACTTTTGTATTAGATTTACATCAAACGGAACTATTGAATACCATAATTGTAAAATCACTGTCCGCGTATTCAAATCAATCGGCGTACCTTTAGGCTACGGATACACTAGGCGAAACATGTCGCGTGGCACGTATCGTTAGCAATGCGCGACGTCTTGCAAAGCAAAGCCCTTCTCCCATTACGATACTTATAGGGTACGATACTCGAGTATTATACTAGTTGGATACATGTTCACTACGCGTCGCTCGCATATTATGCTTCTGAAAAATTACTAAATTCATCATTTGTGCAAACTCGTGTTTTGTAGACGGACGTTATGTCGAGCGACTCCAGTGACGAAGAAGCTCTTTCAGTTTTTCTGTTTTATAGAAATAGAAGACGTCAACGCAAGAGTAGAATATACTGAATTCATCCATATATTGAAAGAAACATAAATTGTAGAGTTTTTGTAGCCACACAAGAACTGCAACATGATGATAAGAAATTTTTATCTTTCTACCGAATGTCTAAAGAGACCTCTTGCATCTTGTTACATTATTAAAACCAGCTATACATCAACGATTCTGATAACCCTTGTGCACATGCACAAGCATGTTTTTCAATTTCTTGTACAAACTATTTGTTTCTTGCTCCGCCGCCATCCCATCTTGTCGAAACGCGCGAGACGCGACGCACAAGCGACCAACACGGCGGGTATCGCGAGATTAGTCGCAAACGCGTAGAATACTAGTATCGTAGTATGAGAGTCTCCATATAAATGTTTGTGAGATACTTCGCGGCGACTAGTCTCCGAGACTAGAGTCGCGCGGGCGTATCGTAATGGGAGAAGGGCCTAAGAGTTATGCGTTGCGTCGTTCCTCGTTGGGACGTCGGAGTGGTGTAGCTCCTTCGTATTTCTTACAAATCTAAACAGAATGCCAAACGGTCGTCGTCGTCAGAACGCGCCTGCAACGGTATTAATGATACGAACTGACGCAGCGTCGTACCCATGTAGCTTCGTTTTGACAAGAGTTCACTCGACATGTTTGTAACGCGCAACACATTATAAGTCGTTAAGATGTTCCAAATTCAATTTAAATGTTGGAAAAATCTTGCAGTGGTAGGGAGCGCCGTCGTGGATGGCACTATTTCTATGCAGGACAATCATAAGTCATGCGATATAGGTACCCAAACATACAAGGTATTTTAAAACTAACAATTTGAAACTAATAAAAAACATTCCTAACGGGTGTTAGGAACGAAGGGAATACTATTCAGAAACAGTAACTTATACATTTTATCCTATAAAAAACAAAAAAAAATTTCATCCCATACTAGCCACGAGCCGAGTCTGATTACTATGAAGACTCGAATTTTTGGGCATATTCGACTCATGTTTTTACTAGAACGTTATTAAGTCACTAATTCTGAGTAACTCCATCATTCTTTATGGGTAAGTAGTAATGAAAAACCTTGTATTTCACAGGCTAAGTTGCTTTACATCGCTTGATATGTAACCGATATTTGTCGCCTTCTTTTTAAGGTGGAAAAAAAACATTGAATTAAATACTCTTAACATGGCCAGATGACGGGTTACGTGGGCCTCTTCTCTCCAGAAAAGAGACGCCTACCCACTAATAACCAACGTGCCGTCTCGCTGTGTATAGGAGACCTGGGGTGCGATTGTGTAAAGCAATCGTATTCATTTGACAGTTCAAAACGTACGGTATGGTCTGCCAAATGGAAAAGAACAAAGGGGTTGACAGATCATATCGTACGTTTTGAACTGTCAAATGAATACGATTGCTTTACAGAATTCCACCTCTGGTGCAGCTAGGCCTTCCCGATTATCCCTTGCACACAGTTTTGTTCAGTCAACGAACTCGTTTTCATGCATCCTTTAATAATAAATAAATATCCTTTGGACATTCCCACACATCGCCATCTAGTCCCAAAGTAAGCTACTCAAAGCTTGTGTTATGGGTGCCAGACAACGGATTACTTTTTGTTTGTAAAAACATACATAATATACATAGAAAACGACTAGACCAATACAAACAGACATGTTCATGCTAACAAATGTTTGTATTGTGCGGGGAACAAACCCGCTACCCGCTGCGTAGGCGATTTCTCGACCATTACACCAGACGGGTCGTCATCACCATCACATTTGGGTCTTTAAAAGTGACCTTTCTTCTCAATTGATTTTATTTACAGCTCAAGTCACCTAGTGTATCTGTGGCTTTATATTAGCTAGTAGACCATCGGAACTGAACTAACTATGGATCGCGTGTAACACGTTCGTTCCGCAGTTTCCGCGTTACTGCACGGAGAAAGGTATAACGGTAATATGTCTTTAGTACAAGTAAAAGTAATTAATGTGCACTGAAATGATAGATTAGAATGAAATATTGTAAAGACACGTGACATGTGAGTTGATTTTATATATGCTGCTAACTTAAGTGATTTACAATTATTTAAGTGTGTCTGTCTAGGGCAAATATTATAAGAAATTTGAGTAGAATATCATTAATTCTTGAAAAAAAAAATTTTTTTTAAAGGTATTTATAAACTCAATGAATGAATAGAATAAGGCATAAAAATAGGCATCTGTCACGCTCACACATGTTTTTGTTTAATAAAATGTAAATCCTATGTTGGCTGTGTTATGAGTATTTAAGAATTATGCAAAACTAAATGATTGTGGATTTTGTTATTATCACAATTAAATAAAAAAAAATTGAACTTCGGAATCTTTCTCAGACCGAATGCTGGAGCTATCGAAGTTGAGAATAGTAGAGATAAGTAAATTAATATTTTATTTATGAAGCAATCACGATCATTATTGTCTACAAATCTTTAAAAGTATACACGTCACTAATTGTTTTTTTTTCTGGTATTTTTTGTGGACGTCTTATTATACCCTACCCAATTCATTTCTATTTATTAGCGTATCCATAATTAATGAATCGTGTCAGTGCTACAAATTGATCATGACAACTATGATTTACGAGCTCATATGAGTGCCTAATCCTTCATCGCTCTAGCATTTGTACAGTCAGTAAAGAGCTCGTCATAAAATATGAAATAATCTTTCATCTGGACTAATTTAGCTGCCGCCATTAAACGTCAAAGAATGTCAAATAAATGTCAAAATTTTAGTTAATATTTATTCAAGTCTATGTTGCTATAATACAACAGTTATCTTGCAGGCTTGTCATATGACATTATCTGGGATAATATTAGTTTTGACTACTTATCTCAACGGCTTTTAGCTTGTATGAAACGATTATTTTAACAATTATTTAAGTTTTTGGTTGAGTTTAAATTCGTATGAAATATTAAGACAGATTTTTTTTGTTGGTCGATTACTTTTAAGTGATTGACGAGCTAATTCTGTAGTCACGTAATGAAGAACGTAACATATTTTCAGTATTTTTGTTTTTTGTTTTTTTTTGTTCCTTATCTCGACTTAACAACTTTACAAATAATTCTGAGAAATAAATCATTCATTAATTCATAACCAAAGTTACAGCAGCTGATTTTCTCTTTTCTCTTTGACCCAGAAATTACGCAATCAATAAAAAATTGGGCCAGTCCATCCATTTTTATTATCCCTGATATATTGCGCCACTTAACCTGCCCTATTCTTTAGTTAACTTCAAATGTCGGTCTCGAGTAAATTATAACAAAATCGCTTTTCTAACAAAGGTACCACCACAAATCTCTAGCAAGGTCGGCGCAGAAAGCCTCTATTATGTTCCTACACAATGGATAGTCCTGTGCGATATTTATTTTGGTCCTGTTAAAACTGTGTGATATTTTGTGGGACGAGATATTTTATCACCGTGATTGTAACTGGAAATTTACTATCTATGCCAGAATAAAAACGCAAGAAAAAATGCTGCTTTTTACGTTGTTTTAGTTGTACATATTAAAGAATTTTGTGAAATTATTTTAAAACAGCGCCATCAAAAAAAAAGTTCTAAATTTGACCTGTATTTTTGTAGGTATGTTTATTCACGATTATCTCAGTTTAGGCTGAACCGATTTTGATGCGGTTTGTATAAAAGTATTTGTCACTTTACCCAGGAGTAGGTTTTAGTTATTTAAATATTTTTCTTCTTTTCTATTTCATATGGCGATACATTTTCTTCTGCGTAGGTATTTGACGGAATAATTTCCTGTCTGGAGGATCTTCGTAAATTTTTTCACGTTGTTATAGCAAAAATCTTACAATATTATTCTCTTCAACTCTGTCTGCACTTGTAATAAATTAACATGGCCAACCCTGAAGACTAAGATATACTGCCTTGTGCCTCAGAGAACTAATGTCATTCAGCGTAATCTGTGCCGGGAAATGCAAGATTAATCCCAGAGGATTCCGTTGCTCGGGGAACTCTTGTATCGTTCCCCTAAGCATATTAGTAGAATTAACTCATGACCTCATAAGGTAAATCTGTTTAGTTTGTAGCAAAATATATTAATTCAGTATTTCTAAAAGAATTTTAGCAATTATTTACATTTGAAATCATTTTTAACAGCCTTTAAATCTTTTAATCATAATACTTAATTATTGGTTTTTGTAATGGTATTTAATACGTTTTTATTATTTGCAAAAAGGTTATAGCGAATTGTACATCAAAACCTTGGCTTAGCGATTTCAACATAAAACCGGCCAAGTGCGTTTCGTGCCAATTTTAACTAAATTAGGAGTCCACTTACTTCCACGTAGCCAAAATACCTAAATATTTTGCTGTCGGTAGTGATGGGATTCTACCCGGCATTTTCCCGGTATTTACCCAAAATGGGTACACGAGGGAAAATACCCGGTAAATTTTAAAATCAAGGGAAAATATAAGTTTTGCCACAAACTCAATATTTTTCAGTCTGCAACTAAATCAAACACGTTATGCAATTGTGTTAAGGCCAAATTTAAAACAAAACTGAATTGAATAGAATCTACTCGTGAAATACAAAATATTTAGGTGAGAATTTTTTGAACTTTATGGGATAAGTCCTTAAAAAATCAGTTTTCAACACAATGAATGCTGCTTTAGCTGGTTACGTAAACAAATTCGTTGTGATAAACAAAGACGTCAGTGATAATACTAGGTTGATCAATAAGTACCCGTTCTAACGATAGGTGGCGTTAGGCATTAAATTTGACATGACCACCATTAATAATATTGTGCTTAATTTGTACGTTATTTTATTTGCGGCTTTTTTTTGAGAGCTGTTTTTATTTCTCGCATCTGTTGTACATAGATAAAATTGAACGAGAAAAAAACGACCCGTAATTTATTTTAGGACCGATAAACATGGGTTGAAATAAAAGAAAATTAGGGCTTGTCAAAACAGTTTATGGGGAGCCATGTCAGAAAGGTGTCAGCGTGATGACTGTTGCTAACACCGCAAAACAAGCGGTTACGAGTAAAAATGACAAAGCAGTGTTTTTACAAACACTTCACTCGCCGGACTGTAATTTTTAGGGACCAAAAGAAACCTATTCCCCGATATGAATACCTTGCTGCGAAGAACACATCAAATAAAGTAGTCATTGCGGACACAAAAACCTTTTTTGTAGTTATAAAAAAAAAATGATTACGTTTAAAATTAAAGAAAACTAAATTGGAAGAAAAAGCATTTTAATTCCGAACACGGGTACTTACGGATCAACCCACGTCGATGCGACCGTAAGACGATTATCATCTGTACCTCTTGTGGACTTTTCAGTGGTTTGTGATTTAATTGTTATATTTTTTAGACTGAAGACTATTACTGCAGTTTCGCGCACGGGCCTTTATATTGACAAACAATAATTATGTAATTGGTATTTTTGTTTATTAAAGTTGAAGTGAAGTGAGTATGTTTTCAACTAACTAAATATACCGAATTTCAGTCTGTCGTCACTCCATATTAACAAATAATCGTTTTTACCCATGATTTGGGAATTTACCCGGGTAAAAACCCTATATTTACCCAAAATTGGTATTTACCCGGTATTTTCTCAATGGGTATTTTCCCGTCGCCCATCTCTAGTTGTCGGCAACAATACACAGTCTGGACATAAATACTGTTACAATTAAAAATAAGAAAGAAATTACATTTGAATTTGGAATCTGTCATTTTTATACGATTGATCATTGTGTTTTCTAATTTTGACGCCAATACATTTGATAATATTTTGCGATAAAATGGAGTGGGGTGATAACGAGAACCGAATTGCTGTGATTGCATTACACAAAGTTGGTATGGAGCCAAATGCAATTTTTAAAACTCTCCATACGCTTGGTATTAGTCAAATGTTTGTGTACCGGGCTATCAATAGGTACAATGAGATCTCTTCTGTATGTGATAGAAAAAGATCTGGCCGTCCACTTAGTGTTCGTACGAAAAAGGTGGTCAAAGCAGTAAGAGAAAGAATTCGCAGAAATCCTCTCCGAAAGCAAGAAATTTTATCTCGGGAGATGAAGATAGCACCCAGAACCATGTCGCGTATTTTAAAAGATGACTTAGGATTTTCAGCTTATAAGAGACGCACTGGTTAATTATTAACTGATAATTTTAAAAAGAATAGGGTGGTAAAATCGAAAAACGGTCGGTGTTAGCTTTGAAGGAGTGACTGAGCCATATTTTTGTGAAAAAGCCATAGTTTTATCAAAACATCGGCACAAGTGTATCAAGATACCATTCTTGAGAAGGTATTTCAGCCCCTTAACAAAACCATGTTCAATAACCAAGCATGGTCTTTCCAACAAGACTCGGCGCCGGGTCATAAAGCTCGGTCCACGCAGTCTTGGTTAGAAGCGAACGTTACGGACTTCATCAGAGCTGAAGACTGGCCGTCGTCTAGTCCCGATCTTAATTCGCTGGATTATATTTTATGTTAGTACGGCTTGCTCTAAACGCCATGACAATTTGGAGTCCCTAAAACAATCTATACGATTTGCAGAGAAGAATTTTCCCATGGAAAGAGTGCGTGCTTCTATTGATAACTGGCCTCAACGTTTAAAGGACTGCATTGCAGCCTTTTAATTGAATTAATTTTTATCTTTGTTCTTCTGATACCTTTATATCAGGTTAATATATAATGGCCACACATCCATTGTAGGAAATCATATAGAATGAAAAATATCGAATGCTCGCAGTCACATCACAGCTCTAATCATGACATCACAAAGATACAAAACATCCATTTGCGAATTCGTGTCAAAGTAAAACGTCTGGTATCACAAAGACTTCATTTCTGTGTATAAAATAACTGGTTTACAGGTTTATCTCGAAATAGAAACGTATAGGATCAGGAATAAACAGGATGAAACCGGATCGAACTAGATAAAGCCAGGCGTGGGTGGTTTAGGGCTACCTTTAACTCTGTAGAACTATAAAGTTGGTTTAGGCAACAGTCAGTGAAAACAAAATTTTAATAGGATTAATCATATAATTTTAATAGGATTAATTTTAAAAGGAATACTCATTATTGATCGTTTATACAATACGACGCCAACGACGACGCGTGTGGCGTGGCTACGATGCCGGCAGTCGCGGGTTCGAATCCCGTAAGGGGCAAATGTGAGTGTAATAAGCACTAACATTTGTACCTGAGACATGGACGTTTATACGTATTCAAGTATTTATGGGAGACACCCCTGTCAAAATCGTTGTCTGGTATTTGTCACATCACTTGGTGTGTTGTTTGGCTCATTTTTTTTAATTAAAATATACGATGTTATTGAGAGGGCTGATGCCAACGTCTTTACTCTTTCCTTGAACTATTACATAGCTTAAGGACATGGTCAAATAATCTATCAGTAACGAAAACTAATTCATATCTTACATCACAACAATACCAAAGTAACTTAGTATCTGTAACTGAAACTTAGAAATCCTTCCCTCGAAATAAATCATTACATTGTTACTTAGCTAAAGTTCTAGGAACAAACAGCTTCCTTATAAACCTCTGTAAAAGCAGGATGGAAATCCATTCGGAGCGAAGTGGTTCCAAAATTGAAATTCCTTTACTGGAATACATCCCGACCCAGTTTGTATGGAACCGGATACAGCTCTGAGAATATCCGTAAATCCGCAAACCGATTTCCGGGATAGAAGCAGGGATATGACACTTTGAGCTAAGGAAATGACATGTCTCAGTTTTTTATAAAATAGGTTTGTGATTATGTCCCACAATAAATTACAATATCCACAATGTGAAATTCTATGTCATCTTATACCACACACTGCGACTTTTGACTATTAAATCTGTTCATCGCGATTAATTTAGGATCGATGCAGTCGCGCGTTAGGTTCGATGGAGTCGCTAATATACAGTACATAATTTGTTAATGTCCAGCATCTGCATGGCGGTTGCATCGATGCTAACGCGCGTTAGTATCGCGACTTCATCGAGGCTAAAAGTAGCGCAAGTGTGTAAAAGACTTTGACACTTTGCGACTGCATAGAACCTGCTAAATCGCTGCTAAATATCGCAGTATGCAAAGGGTCAATATTAAGGGTCATCATCATCATCATCATTATTAGCCAAAAGACGTCCACTGCTGAACTTAAGCCTCCCCCACGGTTTTCCACAGCGACCGATCACAAGCGTTCTACATTCATTTTGATCCCGCGATCTTAACATGGTCGTCGGCCTATCTTGTCGGTGGATGTCCCACGCTGCGCTTTTGGTCGAAAGGTCTCCAATCTAGAACTTTTCTGCCCCAACAAAGTTAAGGGTACCTGTAATTGAATTACCGAATATGACCGCAATCATAAAAAATAATGAGTCTCCACACTCTAATGAAGTAAAACACTGCTGTTATAAATTTTAGGTAGAGATCAGAAATGGAATAGATATTTCGATTATTTCTTTAAGGAACTTCGACAATTCTTGGCAATTAGCATTTAGGCAGAAGTTTACATAGCCCAGTGTTTGCACTACCTAATTCGCAGATATAGACACTTTGAACTCTGAATTCAAAATTGGTATTAGGGTTTTGAGCAGGTTGTTATATAAAAATACTAGCCTAATTACTACAATGAAATGAAATGGTTCATATTATAAGGATTAATTTATGAATATAATATGGCGGTAGCAATAATGCTATCAGGGGACGTAAGTATTGCGATCTTTCCTTAATTCGTTTAAGTTCCAGGCAGTTCAAATCCTACTCAGCTAGCTAAGTCGCCAAAATGATATTACGATCCAAATTGAGAAAATAATAATTTATCTTTATCTCACTCACTCATACGGTCAAAATTGAGACTCACTTAATCACATGGTCAAAATTAAGACATGGAAATTGTTTGAAAGAAAGAAACTGAAATGGCTTATCCATTCAGAAGCAGTGCAGTTTAACTGTCAAAGAAATATCGCAATACGAACCCAGTTTCAATACGCATGGATAACAATCAACCACTTTTCAATTGTGTGTAAAATAACTAGGTTGACTTCAAAAATTAAAGAGAGCTCCCAGTTAGTAAGAGTGAAAGAGGTACAGCGCCATCTATTTATAAAAAGTTGGAACTAATCTCTTTTTATAGTATCTGCAATGTTTTGTATGAAAAAAGCAATTACAAGATGAAACACCTAGCCTATGAAGCTTCAAGCTACCAAGCTATACCTTACGATTCCTTTCTATTCATCAGCTCTCAGTCCTAAGTCATAAACCCAAGGGTAGTCTAAAACAATAGGGCATATTCCGGGGCGGTAACTCAATACCGTTAAGGAACCTTTCTCGGACCGGATAATTTCTCAATATAGCATACAGTGAAAAAGTTGCCGGACAATCTCCTAGGGGCTGTGCTGCGTCAGGCGACCCTTGTAGGGGTGGTACTACGGGGAAAGGGTCGTGTTTAGAGGTCATTCTTTTTATTATTTAATGAGCTGTTTATTTTTATTTCACACACAATTTGACTCTAATAAAGTTGTACGGTTCTGAAGGTAATACATCTTTATTTAATTTTGTATTAAGAAAAAAAAACTTTTATCTAAAAAGTCTATAGAAAAGCTATTTCAAGTGTCAATTTGGCATGCTTTTTACGATGTCCCGTATTTTGTGTACGGTACGTACGTACTGTTACCTTAAGAGTGCAGTATGGTGCTATTTTTATCGGTGACTGTTAGTAATAAGTGTTTTTGCTGATGATAGTCTATCGTTATACTAGAGGGCTGGATTACTTAGACGTTTTAATAGCTTTGTCTATTTTGCAACACATTTAAAATGTTTAGTAACATAAAATGCGCATAACCTGAAAAAAGTTGGATTTGTTAAACGAGTAGAATGAATTAAACCATTTTTTAATATGGGTTACATGTCTCAAAAAACTTCCTTATAATGTTGCCCTGTCTGTTTAGTAATAAGACAAACCGTCACGTGCGTAAACCCGCCAAAACACGTAGTGCAATGGTAAGTTCTTTATGAGTGTAGATATTAATAATTATAGTGTGAGCACGGCGCAGCGGGCCGGTGATATAACTACCCACCGACTCGTCTCTTGATAGAAAGTCCACAGAGCAAAAAATGATCAGAAGTGCCAGTAAAAGTAAAACACAACATAAACCATTTTTTTTAGAATTAGTTAACTTGAATCATTTGGGGTGTGTGAGATTTTGCGCATTTTACATTACAGGTTGCATTTCTTTTTCTGGATGAATTAATTCAAACCGCAAAAAACCTTTGTGGCAACCCTGTCGGGTTCGAAAGTCGTTGGAAAGGTCGGACCGTTTATTACGCATGAATATCAGACGTTAGTAAATTAGGCTGATGTTTGACCGTTTTTGCTAGTACTCTATAAATGGGAACGGTTTTATGGAGAAATGTGATCATCTTTGTATCAATGAATTTGCTTTTAAATAAGGTAATGATAACTTAAGTCCAAGTAAGTCCATGTTCGAATCTATTTCAAATTTACCGGGTATGTAGAGTGTTGTTTTGGAGAGCGACTCAGGGGTGGTTGTACAAAGGACACTGATACCAAAAAAGAAAAAATATATATATTTTAATACATCACAAACACACAAATACCCAATATTACACATAAATTTAACTTACCAAGAAAGAAAACTAAAGAACACAAAAAAGCAAAAACGAGAGGAAAATAATATTTTTTTAATGGGAAAGAACCCAAAAAATCAATACTACCAATGCCAGGTCGCCTCTTCGTACCTACTATCTTCTTCGTATTTCGAAGATACGAACCACGCGCGAGGGTGCGAGTTTTCCCATACGTTTTAATTTTTTTCCGAATGTTCGGAAGAGATTTTCTTTTAAAAAACTTGTAAACCAAAGACGCAGCGTAGGACGTCCACCAACAAGATGAACAGACGATCTTATAAAGATCGCAGGATCAAACTGGATGCACACTGCTAGTGATCTGTCGCTGTGGAAAGCCGTGGGGGAGGCCTATTTTCAGCAGTGGACGTCCTTTGGCTGATAATGATGATGAATTAATAATATATATATATATATTTAGAATGAGCATAACTTATATTATCAATATCATCCATGAGTTGGATGTCACTGACCAAAACAACATCCTGTATTTACCTAATAGCCTTAGAACCCGCCGAAGTGTGACGAAGTTTAAGTAAAGTAAAAATTAAAAACGTTTTTGAATTAACCGCACCTTTATTAAACCAAATAAATTATATTTAACAATGCAACTATAACTGACAATGATTGGCAAAATGATGGTCATTGTTTTCCCAAATTTTCAACACAATGATGTTTTTTTTTTCAATTCCTACCGTTGTATGTATAATAAAGGTGTATGGGAAACCAAAAATACGTTGATCCATTAATTGTTTATTACAACCGTAAACTGCACATATGATAACCGCAGGCCACGCGCCATAGACCACAAACTACGGTAGGGATAGGGTTGCCAGCCTCCAAATCTGTAAATCCTACTTAATATTATCAACTAGCGCTTTTCGCGACTTTGTACGCACGTTTTGAGTTTACTTCCTCCCCTCCCGAAGCAGCGTGATGTTTTATAGCCTAAAACCTTCCTCAATAAGTATCGGGCGGTGAGAATACACATATATAGTCCGCCTAGCCGATTTCGACTACGGTGGCCAGTCACAATGACTAACCGACTGCGCGGGACATATTATAGTGCACAAGTGTGTGCGCAAACACAGGTGCACTCTCTATTCCTTTCACTCTCATAGCCCGATGGGACAGCAATCTGACACGATCGGAGAGAGTTAAGGCGCAGGACCAACGGCTTTTCCGAGGCACGGGGGTAAAACACCGCCAACTTCCAAACTCCGGGCTACCCTAAGAATTTCTGAACAGAAAAACTCAGGTATATATTTTGGCCCGACCCGGGGATCGAACCCGGGACCTCTGGCGCAGCCGTCGCTTTAAAGTGCGACCCTCCTACCGCTGCGCCACCGAGGCAGTTAAGAATGTTGAAATGGAGAATACACAACAATGTATCTGTACCGTTACTATGAGTTTACGGCGGTATGACTAGCTAGCGACGACGTAAAAATTAAAAAATACCTGATGCACTCCGGGAGTGCCGGCAGAAGTGAAAACTTGAATATCAACGTTGTGCATTTTTGATTTTTTGGAATAGTTAGGGAATAATTTTGAATGAATTGCTCTTATTATCAATATAAAAGTACTATCATTTTTGTGATAGAATACAATAATAATAATAATAATAATAATAATAATAATAATAATAATAATAATAATAATAATAATAATAATAATAATAATAATGATGATAATAATAATAGTAATAATAATAATATAATATTTTTATAGAATACAATATTTATTTATTGCGCTATCGTACACAAACATTACAATTTATATTATATTAAATTACATTAAAAAGTTTATCTCTCAGAAAAATCAACTAACATCCATAATTTCGCCAACCGTCTTACGGTTTTTCGATCAGCCCACGTGTCCTGACGCGAGTTTCACATTTTTCCCCCATCCCACAAAAGTGCTCAACGCCGCTAAAGAAGTTTTCACTTCAAAAAAAATAGGTCTGCAAGTGATCGCTAGTGGCGCTAAGCAAATATTCCATAGACTTTTTAGGGTTCCGTAGCCGAATGGCAAAAACGGAACCCTTATAGTTTCGTCAAGTCTGTCTGTCCGTCCGTATGTCACGGCCACTTTATTCTTTAACTATAAGCATCACACTGTTGAAATTTTGTAGGAAGATGTATCCTGTGAACCGCTTTACGATTCTTATATAAAAAAAAGATTTTTATGGATATTTATCCCATGCATGAAAAAAAAACCGAATTTATTTTTTTGACAAACCTATTCGTGTGGGGTGACTATAAATAGGTCTTTTAAAATGACATAGAGGTTTCTTAAACCATAGAAACAAGCTTCCAAAGTGGTAAAATGGGTGCCCCCCCCCCCCCCTGTAACTTGTAAACTAAGCGAGCGTTAATTTTGAAAAAAATATATAATGTAGATCTTAACAAACACTTTCATCAAACAACCGCCAAAATAACTTTGCAAACACTATAAAAAACAAAGTTATATTTGCTGTCAACAAAATATTGTGGTGTTTTAGCTAAGTGAAAATAGGTGGATTCCCTAAATGCAGTTAAAATTGGCACAGAACCCTCATTGCGCAAGTCCCACTCGCAATTCGCCGGTTTTTTTATGTCGTCGTTAGCGAGTAAAACCGATTTGATCTCATAGTAACGGTACAGTACGCTGGCAACCCTTGCTCTATACTCCCGAGGCCTGACCGCAGCTACCCCGTAGCTACCAACTACCATTAACGATACAATGGTCGCAAAACGCAACTATAATAGCGCGATAATCGCTTCATAACGTGTTTAAATTGGTAGGAATCGCTTTATGAGCGTCATTTACAATTAAGCCGTTAATAATGAGTTAAAACATTTTGATTTTGAATGAAGTATAGTATATTATTTACAATTATTTTGTTATCATTGATATTTTAAGCTACAAACTATGAAACCCAGTAGTAACCAGTGAGATAATCTCAATACATTTCGTTTACTCGCAATCGTAATTAATACAATTTCTAAAATGGTTAATACATAACAACTAGAAAAAAAAAACTAAGCAATGTTCAGAGCTAAAGTTAATATGTGGAGTCAGCTTTCAGGAAGACAGTCTGAACATTTGATCGTCTTTGATATACTTAAACTGAAAGAAAGGCTTTCTCAAGATTATATAATTAGTCCAATTATTTCCTTCAGATCTTATCCATGATACAGTACAGGTACCATAATCAAATTAGCACAAACCAGCGAATAATTCAAAAACGTGAAAACATTTTTACCGACTTCCAAATAAATGAGTAATCAATTCGACCTAATGTATGTGATATCGTTAGAATTGGATAAATTGAAAAAAAAAAACTAAAAAGGCTTCCTAACACGTGTCAAATTTTGTAAGGTTATGTATTCTCGAAAACTGATCAGTCCAGCAGTTTTTAAGATATGAGTTATAACAAAAAAAAAACATTACATTTCCTATACAGTAATTTAAAAAATACACCGCCTCACATTACTTTGAAGTCTGTTGGTTGAAGACGGTTTAATTTTTGTATGAAATATAGGATACGCTAATGAGAACTTATTACGACATGACATTATTTAAGACATCAGTGTACCTATAGTATAATTGCAAACATTTTATTTCTAGCACTAAGTAAAACATGGTTCCGTCGTTGGTAAAGGACAAAACTCAAGATCGAAAGATAAACAAAAATTGGGTTTCGCTTTTAAGATGAAAAAAAGTCTGAACAAACGGTATCGATAAGATAAGGGTGTTGATTGATGAGACAATGTTTTCCATTGACACGGGGTTGATGGGAAAACGTTGAGATTGGCCGATTAAATTGGTAACATTGCCTCCTTTTGTCAAATATAACCTTGGGGTAACCACGCTACTATTTCTAAACGTCGAAAACGTTGCTTTGTATGGTGTTATATACAGGGTGTTGTTTTGGTCAGTGACATCCAACTCAAGGATGATGATATGGGATGTGCTTATTCTAAAAAAATGATTTCTTTAAATTCTGAGCAAGTTTTATACAAGAAAACCTCTTCACAACATTCAAAAAAATTACAAATCGAATGGGAAAACTCGCACCTTAGCGCGTAGCTAGCACTTATCTGCGAAATACTACGCCGTAGCTAGTAAGCTATGAAGACGCTACCTGGTGTTGGTAGTTTTGACTCGATCGCTGTACCGCATAAAAAAAACGATTTTGTGGGTTTTTTACCTTTTCAAAAAAAAAATTTTTTTGGCATCAGTATCGTTTGTATAGCCAACCCTGAGTCGCTTGTCGCTGACCAAAACAACACCCTGTAGTTTTAGGGTTCTGTAGCCGAATGGCAAAAAACGATACCCTTATAGTTTCGTCAAGTCTGTCTGTCTTTCTGTATGTCTGTCTGTCCGTCCGTATGTCTCAGACACTTTATTCTCAAACTATTAGCATTACGCAGATGGAACTTAGTAAGTAGATGTATTCCGTTAACCGCTTTACGATTCCTATAAAAAAAATGTTTTTTTTTTTTAAAATAACATACTATTAGACATTTGAGGATACATGGAACTATATAAATGAAAAAAAAAATTCAAACCTATGCATGTCTATGGATAGGTGTCTTCAAATGACATCGAGGTTTCGAAAACCATTTGTTCTGAAAGTCTAACATTTGGGAGATAGACGCTTCCAACGTGGTAAAATGGGCGTACCTCTAAATTCTAAAATAAGCGAGTGTAAATTTTGATAAAAAAAAATACATGATGTACATTTTTATAAAAAAACATTCAACGAAAATTGGTTTGAACGAGATCGAGCTAGTAGTTTAATAACAGCCTAACTGCCTAGCAGGTGGTTTATGTAAAAACTTTATTGTCGAAGACTTTATTAGGACATCTTCCCTTACCATCGTAAAGTGGTTTATTAATTTAATCTA
Source organism: Pyrausta purpuralis (assembly GCA_963924145.1). Classification (NCBI taxonomy): domain Eukaryota; kingdom Metazoa; phylum Arthropoda; class Insecta; order Lepidoptera; family Crambidae; genus Pyrausta; species Pyrausta purpuralis. The sequence goes on from OZ001666.1 coordinate 10,704,924, forward strand.
ACGATACAAAATTGTCCTTTCAAAGTTAAAGCCTATCTTAATCTCCGGATATCCGTTATTTACGAGTTAATTTGTTAAATTACTGACTATTAATCAATCTACTGTGGATATAGTAAAGTTTGCAAGTAGGTCAACTGTGTCATAGTTAAAAATGATAAGTATAACCAAGTTATAGCGTATGCTAGGTTACTTACGTACATATTTAAGCAAGAGCTTCTGTAAAGACTTTTTCTTGAAATTAGTTCAACTTGTATTTTTACTATGAATGGACTGGTATTCTTCTCCAATGGCTGGTATCTCTAATAAAGTTTGTTTGGTTAACTTGAAAGAAAATACAGATTATTCGTCAATATGTAGACACAATTATAAAATGCTTCTTCAAAGCTAAGAATAATTAATGACGATTAGAAATTAGCTTTCAGAAATTAATCTTAGTGCAAAACAAACCTTTAAGCTATTATGCTCTTTCTTTTGACTTTTAACTTAGTGCCTACTCGTAAGTAACACCCAACATATTCAAAGTTAAAGTGAACAGACTTCTTGATAGTGTATTTACACCACCCGCACTATTGCCGGTGGCAAAATGTTATCTTACTGTCAGATTTATTTATTTATTTTTATTGATAACGTACACCAACAGTACATATATATGACAATCTTAAAAAATATATTTTTTACAAAGGGTTCTTATATACATACCAATTACAGGCGCACACAACATTGAAAATTAAAAGTAACTAAAATCTAGTAAATATAAATAAATAAATAAATATCCTTTGGACATTCCCACACATCGCCATCTAGTCCCAAAGTAAGCTACTCAAAACTTGTGTTATGGGTGCCAGACAACGGATATAATACTTAAATACTTTTTGTTTGCTTTAGAAGCGACACGCAATTGAAGTTTTCATAAGAGACCACAAATTTCGCAGGGTCGCACTGACAGCACGGTAGCTCAATTGGTAAGAGCGTTTGGCCCGGTCAGCCAAAAGGTTGCTGGTTCAAGTCCCGCCCGTGCGCAAATTTTTGGTTTCTTATTTCATCTTTATGAATACTTTTTGTTTGTAAATACATACATGATATACATAGAAATAACCCAAACCAATACAAACAGACATGTTCATGCACACAAATGTTTGTATTGTGCGGGGATCGAAAACGCACCCGCTGCGTAGTAGGCGATCTTTCGACCACTACACCAGACAGGTCGTCAAATATGTATGCACAAATATAAATATGTATGCACTACTCTGTACAGTCGGAGATTCTATTTAAAAACGGCTACGGCATCAACGGCAGCCGCTGTGGCATGAGCGGCATGGCTGCCGGCACATGCTGCCGGGCGGTGTGGATACACCATTAATGTGAGCTCAATCTATTGTCAACTTCTATTCTGGCCACCCTTGTCTGGAGTCAAGAGCATTTATTTATGCTAGAGTTCGACAGATTTTTTTCACATAGGAATAGTAATTTCCAACGGAATATGACGCATCTATTTTGACTATGGCTGTTTCATTTATTACGTATATGGGTTAAAGTTATCGGGCCATGTTTATGGGACTTTAGTTTATGGCTGTCGTTATCAGTGTCAACTTTACGTGACAGAGCACCTCTATTTATATGTAACATTTAACTTTGAAAGCAATCGCATCTGGTATTAGTAGCTTAACCAAGTTAACCAAGAGTTAGGTGGCCGAGTGGTATGCCTACGCCCGGATAGCGTGAGACACGGGGTTCGATTCCTCATCTGTCACAGCCAAAGTTGCTTTTTACAAGTGCAATTTATAGTTAACCTAGAGCTAAAACTTTTATATATGTTCTTTTTTGATATTTTGAATACAAACCGTTGAAACGCTGACCATCGCTCTTGTTTTTAAACCTGTGAAGAAAAAAAAATTAACCTTCTTAGTGCGCCTCCACATTAGAGCGACAGCAGCGCGGTAGCATTTTTGCCCATACGTAAAAAATAGCGGCGCCGGTGCCGCGCAACTGTCGCGCGACCGTCGCGCTGCCAAGTCGTCTGAATGTCAAAGTGCTTATAAAGTTACAGGGCATCCTACGGTAGTGTCAATAACTCAAGGCGAGGCTTAGCTAGAGCATACACACACACACACACACGATACTTAGATTCACTAGAAAACACCGCTGAATTTTAGAACCTACTTTTACAATTCATAGTGCAATAAAATTTGATCAAATATGCTTTACTAGCGTTCCCCCGCGACTTCGTCCGCGCGTTTTGAGTTTGCTCCCTCTCCTCCCAATACACCTTGATGTGTTATAGCCGAAAGCATTCCTCGATAAATAAGCTAAAAAATATATTTTTAAATTGGTTCAGTAGTTCCTGAGATAAGCCCGCTCAAACAAACAATCAAACTCTTCAGTTTTATATAATACTAGTATAGATAACACCCGATATTGACAATACTCATGACAAATCAAACACAATTATAGATATGTTGTGTTATCAGAGCTCAATACCATTTGCATTCATGATGTTTGTTTGTGCATAAACAAACAGATTATCACGATTATCAAAATATTTATCGAAGTAATAACTTAACGGATATCCGTAAATGTTGGATTTAGTGAACTGATATTATTCCAGGATAATATAACTTTGATTACGGGTTAAACAAACAACTGTTTGTAGCGTTGTGTGTCAGTTTAACTTTATTAGAAATAATAATCAACGAAATTTAAATAATATGTAATATTGGTTCACAACTGGGCATGTCACACTGATTTTGAAGAAATAAATACAAGGTATAACGAAGCCTTAAAAACCTCGCATTCAGTTCATCTAAGCATATCGTATGTAGCAAAAATAATCGCTGGAAAACGAGTTTTGATTTTGAGGCTTTAAAAAGTAAAAACCGACTTCAAAACCAAAATGCACTAAAAAGTCTTAAATAAACTCTTCACCATTGAAAGAAAGGAATCCGTTTTAGGCAAACAATTTCTTTTTGGAGTCGGTGCTGTGATAGTTGATGCTTGATGGTCAAAGTGATGGCACCGACTCCAAAAAGAAATTGTTTGCCTAAAACGGATTCCTTTCCTTCTAGTGAAGAGTTTATTTAAGACTTTTTAGTGCATTTTGGTTTTGAAGTCGGTTTTTACTTTTTTTAAAAGTTTATTTTATTTCTTCATTTTTAGTGATTACATAATAGGGGGGGGGGGGAGTTGCACCTTATGATTCTATTATTTAAGAAGCTACAAATTACCTATCATAAGTTCCGTCATTATAATTACTAACTGAACTCCTAAGCGTTAAGAAGTTCCACCATCAGCTCACCCCACAAGATGTTGACTATCAGTCGTAACAACATGTCAACATTAAGATTCTAGTAAAGAAACACTATACGTGCCTTTTAATTTGAGGGTTTCCCTCGATTACACCAAGATCCCATCATCAGATCCCAAAATGGAAAAAATGGGACCAACTAGAAGGTACACCCTCTAAGTAGGTGAAAAAATTTTTCGATTCGGTCGACAAACGACTGAGATATGAGGTAACATACATACAAAAAAAATATAATAAAAAAAACATACAGTCGAATTGATAACCTCCTCTTTTTTTTAAGTCGGTTAAAAATTATCTCTATGCCCCTTTTTAAGCCCTGTTTATTCTTTGCCACTAGCTAGTTTCACGGGCTATCGAAACAATGATATAAAGCTGAAGTCTATCTAATTATAAAGATGAAGAGTTTGTTTGTTTGAACGCGCTAATCTCAGGAATTACTGGATCGATTTGAGAAAAAAAGGTTGTGTTGGATAGCTTATATTTCATCGAGTAAGGCTTTAAAGCATTATACTGCGACGGGAGCGGAAGGAGCAAACTTAAAACGTGCAGACAAAGTCGCGGGGACCGCTTGTCTCTACATATGAATAAAAAGAAATGACCCTTTTTTATAAAAGTTTTTCAAATCAATCGCTTTCAAGTGGTTGCAATCAGGTCCAGTGTGCTCAGAGTTATGATTTTTCTTAATGTATTCGAATTGATCCGTTCATACCTGAACGTTATTGCTAAACAAGTTTGGACTAGTTTGCAATAGTTTTTTTGTTTTTCTGCAAATTTACACGCACTTTAGGTTAAATGGCTTATAGACTATAATTTGGAGAAATGCCAGATATAATACAAAACCCTTTATTTAAAAACGGCACATATTTGCAGAAATCGTTTTTGTCAATGTCATTTTATATTTGGTCGTTTTATAAATATTCTGTCGAATAAGTCTTATCTAACGTTGTTAAAATTATCATTTAATAAATAAAATATAGAACATGTAGTTCTTTATTTGCTTTACCCCAACCGAACTGAAGAAGTCCTTCTCTTCTTTTGAGATGAATTCGAGCGTGGGCATGTATTTAGTTAGGCCGAAAGACGTTTTTCGTAGATAAAATGAAATGATGTAGGTAACTGACACTGTATTATTTTATTTTATTAGATTAAAACTGTTATTTTAAATTTAAATAAATAAGGTACTACATATAAATACTTCCTAAATATTAATTTTTAAATAATTTGATAAACTTTACTGACACTGTGTGGAAATATAAATTTAGTTTGGTAAGTGTGGTCATCTTTTTTAGGATTCCGTAGCCGAATGGCGAAAAACGGAATCCTTACAGTTTCGTCAAGTCCGTCCATCCGTCTGTTTGTCTGTTTGTATATCTGTCTGTCTGTCCGTCAGTATGTCACAGCTCCTTTATTCTTAAACTATTAGTATTACACAGTTGAAACTTAGTAGGTAGATGTGCCATGTTAACTGCTTTACGATTCTCATACAAAAAAAATAAAAAATAATGAAATTTAAGGGAGGACATTTCCCATACATAAAACTAAAACAAAAATAATAATAATTGCCAAACCTATACATGTAGGGTGTCTATGGATAGGTATTTTACAACAGACATTGAAGAATGACATTGAAGTTTCTAAAACCATTTTCTCTAAAAGTCTAACGTTGAAGAGATAGACACTTCCAAAAAATAAAACTTGGTAAAATAAGCATCTTCTCCCCATCTAACTTTTAAACGAACTAAATTATGAATAAAATACATAATGTAGATCTCAACAAATACTGTCAACGAAAATTGGTTCGAACGAGATCGAACTAGAGTAGTTTTTGAGATAGAGCACATTTTCAATAACCGCAAATATAACTTTCATATTCATACAAATACTATTAAGAAACAAGGTTATATTTGTTGTCAACAAAATATGTATGTATAGTATTTTAGCGTTTGTGTGTGTTTCCCTAATTTAGTTAAAGTTCGCACGGAACCCTCAGTGCGCGAGTCCGACTCGCACTTGGACGACCCGTCTGGTGTAGTGGTCGAGAAATCGCCTACTACGCAGCGGGTGCGGGTTCGATCCCCGCACAATACAAACATTTGTGTGCATGAACATGTCTGTTTGTATTGGTCTGGGTGTTTTCTATATATATCATGTATGTATTTACAAACAAAAAGTATTTAAGTATTATATCCGTTGTCTGGCACCCATAACACAAGCTTTGAGTAGCTTACTTTGGGGCTAGATGGCGATGTGTGGGAATGTCCAAAGGATATTTATTTATTATTTATTATTATTATTTATTATTTAAATATTAAATGAGTTCGTTTTGTCTTTACACTAGACGAATAGACTGTTGTGTTTTATTTTATTTGTTAGTTTTGAACATGAACAGGTTACATACAAGCATTGACAATAAAATAAATATAAAAAGTTGCATCTTGTAAGCAACCCAATCATAGGTTAACACAATATTGATTAAAACACGACAGCCTTAGATGATTAGTTCAAAAGCTTGAAACTAGTTTCGTAACAGAAAGTTAATGTAATGTAACGCAGTTGTGCTATTCGTTGAATTGCTCACACTTTTTGTGTTGTTCAGTGTACTTCGCATTAAAATAAATCCTTAGATTTTTCCCTATCGCAATTTGAAATGAAATAAAAATCATTTATTGAGAATAGGACATCACAATCACACACATATGTCACAAACGCACCAATCACATACATTGCTCTGATCCAAAAGTAAGTAGCTTATGCACTTGTGTTATGGAAATTAGACACAACGGTAGTACCACAACAAACAGACCCGAGACAATATAGAAAATTATGATTTCTATATTGACCCGGCCGGGAATCGAACCCGGGACCTCGGAGCGGCGACACCTTGAAACCAGCGTGCTTAGCCACTACACCACGGAGGTTTTCAATAATAACAAAGAACAAAAATTAGAAACATTAATACAAAAATTCTACCTTTTCTTTTCGCTAATCTATGGTTATATTCACGCAATCAAGTGAAAATTTGACGGTCAACAACATACATCTCCCGCCATTAACGCTCGCTAATCGAGCCAGTGACGTTTACAAATCGCTCTGCCTTTGCCATGGTCGTTCGTTCCCACAAACGAGGCCCATATTTCGCCCACTTGACATACTTTATGTATGTACATCCTGTATGTTGAATATGTAGGGTTGCTTCATCCTGTTTTTGGATATTTGTGCCTATCGTATGATTGAAATGCCTAAAAAAACAATCTATATAGACAAAATTGCGCTTTCTCAATCACAAAATGTTTCTTCATTGGTGATCTATGTGTTTTTTGAAACATACATAAAAAAATATAAATTATAATCCAATATGTTTTGTCTTCGAAATCCTGTGATCCTTCATGCAAAGGCGAAATCGTATCTATAATTTGGATACAGATAAAACAAGTTACCAACTCTATTTATTAAATTTGGCTGTAATTTCACTACCGTCTAAAAACCATAACCATTTTTCTACGCCATAACCATTAATCCAGAGTGTGCCGGACATCTGGAAAACACTTAGCTGAAATACCGTCCGTTTATATGCTGTAACATTTTATCCGGCCTCACGAACAATTGGATATTTCACCCTGTATCCATATATCCAGATATGTGCGGGCTTACTCTGTAAATCTTTGTACTTTTATTTATTTATTAGCGTACGAAAGTCTCGACATAGTTTCCTGTAAAACCACCAGATGGCGCTCAAAAATCGCTGAGTATATGCAGCAATCTCAAAAAATTACAAATATATTTAAAGATTTTAGAAAGATAAAGCAAGTTAAAACAATATTTGATGCAACAGAAAATTTTAATTTTCTACGCGAAATGTCAAAAATGTTGCTTCAGGCTTCGACCGTTGGATGCATTTTCAACAAGCATATTTATAATTTTAAAGATCGAAATCAAACGACACGTTTTCATTTAAGAAAGAAAGATTTCTGCGTCGTTAAAATTCGTACTCAAATATTAAGTTTCACTTTAACAAAATACTAATAATTAAAAAAATTCTAATAAAAATTATATACTCCTATTAATTTTATTTAAATTTTAATCGCAATTCGAGGAAGTTCAGGAATCTGTATTGCCATAATATTTTGTAACAGTATAGACAGAATTAAGGACTTTTGAGGCTCCTCAAATAATTTTATTTTGTGTTTATAGTGTTTTGTCACCATCAAAATTTAATATTATAAGTTGCACTTGTAAAAAGCGACTATGTCAAGGAATCGTGCCCAGTATCTGACGCTCTCCGGAGGCGTGCGTATAGAATTTTTAATTTCAATTCCTTGTCTGACACAGTAGCTTTTTATAAGTGCAATTTATAATATTAGGTCTGAATCTATACTATACTATTATAAACTATATATAACACTATTAAAATAAATAATAATAATAAAATGGCTGCCTTCCACCTGACATCCTAGTAGAAGGAAAGAGAAGAAATTTCGACCAAAGGCAGAAAAGTCAATTTCACGAATTGAGAAAAGGACCTCTGACACAAAGGCCGAATATATCCGACAGACTGACAAGAGATCAGTTCCAATTTTTACATAAAACGCATGGACGGCTTATATAAAATTGATTTCGTTATAATATGTACATGACTGGTAGGGATAAAAGTCACTGTCACGGATACTTTACACTTATTTATTTTTACTTTATATTTAATGTGTTTGTGTGTGTATTTAGATTTTGTGTGTTTTAGAGTTCCTTAGCCGAATGACAAAAAACGGAACTCTTGTAATTTCGTCAAGTCTGTCTGTCTGTCTATCCGTCCGTATGTCACGGCCACTTTTATCTGTAACTTTAAGCATCACACTGTTGAAATTTAATGGAAAGATGTGTCCTGTTAACCGCTTACCGATTCTTATAAAAAAGACATATTGTGCTTCCCATATATTAAACTAAAACCGAAAAAATAGTTTTTTGTCAAACCTATGCGTGCGGGGTCCATGGATAGGTCTTTCTCGTATCGTTTAAAACCAATAACCTAAAACCATTTTCTTTTAAAGTCTGACGTTTGACAGATAGACGATTCCAAATTGGTAAGTATTTAATAAGAAATTAAGTTTTATAAGGCTGTGCCTCCCTCTATTGAGCAAAGGTCTCATCCCAAATATGGGGTGGTATGAGCTGAGGTGGTGTAATTATTGCATTACGACGACCTCCGTGGTGTAGCGGATAAGCACGCTGGGTTTCAAGGCGTCGCCGCTCCGAGGTCCCGGGTTCGATTCCCGGTCGGGACAATATGTAGAAATCAAAAAAATTCTATGTTGTCTCGGTTCTGAGTGTTGTGGTATCACCGTTGTCTGATTTATTTACATAGCACAAGTGCATACTTTGGGATCAGCGCAACGCATGTGCTTGGTGCCCAATATTTATATTATTTAATTGCAATGTACCTTAATCAGTATTACAATGTTTGCAAGGCTAGCCTCCTAAGGCGCAATTGCGGTGGCGGTCGCGTTTCCGCGATGGCCTGCGTGCGCGTACGCAATTCGCGCGGTGTCAGGTTACACGTTACGTAAACAGTTATAAAATCTTATTGGAATAAGCTATTATCATTCTGTAAAAAGCTTATTGTTACTGAAAAAAAATTCTATGCTTGTATTTAAAAAAAAATGTATTCAAAAATGAAAACATAGAACCAAACAAATTCGTGGTAGGGTGACGACATATACGAAAAAAAATTGCGAGAAAAAAAAATCGAATATTAATCAATAACTGACAGCAACCGGATGTGTTTGCGGTCTATGGTGTAGAAACATCTGTTTTTTACTCATAAAGGTCAACATGCCCAAGGAATAAGCATTTATACACCCATTTTATTTTTTTGAAAAAAAGTAATTAAAAAGCGCCCACAGGTGGGCGCTTGGGAAAACTCATGCACATTTGTCAGCACCCACCATCGGGCGCTCTGGCTATCCAAGCTGCCCATAGGGCCACTGACAAGGCATAATATGACTTCTCAATCAATAAAGTTATTACTAGCGGTCACCCGCGAATCCGTCCGCGTATTGTTGAGAGAGTGATTGCGAGAGTGTTATGTTTAATAGCCTGTTTAGCCTTAAGCCCTCCTCGATAAATTTGGTATCGCAACGTGAGATAAAAACTATATTTGATGCAGCAGAAAATTTTAATTGTCTTTGCGAAATCACAAAAATATTTTTCCAAATCAGTCTAGTAGTTCCTGAGATTAGCGCGTTCAAATGAGTAAACTCTTCAGATTTATAACATTAGTGTAAATCAAGTTAAAAATACCAACATTACGTTCATATTTATCGCATTTCACGTTATAAATGTATTTGTTCATATTTTATTTCATTTACTATTTACAAAAAAAGATACTGGTACAAACAATTTCAAATTTAAAAACGATGTATCAGGTGTCCTTTCATCGGCGTAGAAAATAAAAATGCAAACACATGCAAACAAAACACAATCCTTTTTTGGGTACAGTTCTATTACATGTTGTTACAATAAAATATCGGGAATATCCTTCATAAAAAAAGTGAAAACCGACTTCTAAACCAAAACGAAATTGGTTGAAAATAAACTTTTAACCCTTTAAATGAAAAGGTCCATTTAAGACGAACAATTTCTTTTTAGAGTCGGTGTCATCACTTTGAACATCTCGAATATCAACTTATCAGAGCAGACTCCAAAAAGAAATTGTTCGCCTAAAATGGATCCTTTCCTTTAAAGGGTAAAGAGTTTATTTAAGACTTTTTTTTTTTAAAGTTAAATTTATTTGCTATTTTTTAGTGAATACAGGAGGGGCAAGCCCTCCTGAGAGTGACCTTTTGAGTGTGTTCTTAAATAAGCTACAAATTACCTAGCATAAGGTCTGTCATCAAATTACTGACTTCCTAAACGTTTAGAAGTTCCACCATCAGCTCAGTTCCACACAATGTCGATTATCAGACGCAACAAACAAGGTAGGCGTTTTTTTTTTGGCCAACAGATGGCCCAAGCAGTTATTCTTTACAGAATAAATTAATATGTTTCATAAACAGACGGCTAGATGGTGCTAAGCGTCACGCAATTGACGTTTTCATAAGAGACCACAAATTTCGCAGAGTCGGACTAACAGCACGGTAGCTCAATTGGTAAGAGCGTTTGGCCCGGTTTGCCAAAAGGTTGCTGGTTCAAGTCCCGCCCGTGCGCAAATTTTTGGTTTCTTATTTCATCTTTATGAAAATTACTGAGATATGAGGAAACATAGATACAAAAAAATATACAGTCGAATTGATAACCTCCTCCTTTTTTGAAGTCGGTTAAAAATGGACGACGAGTTAAAAAAAATCAAAATAGCTATTTGTTAGTGAGTTAGTATGTTGATTTACCTATTATTGGTTATTGGTTCCGTTCCTGCGAGATCACTGCATTACTAAATCCTGCAGAAAATTGTGGTGTGTTTACATGGCAGGTTTTTTGCAGGTACAGTTTTCCGTCAACTGGGTCCTGTCACCGCCTGTCAGTGTCATGCCTACCTCCCTTGCACTTATCAATAATGCGGCGTTCTGTTTATTCCATAAAATTAATATTCCTTTCCAAAGGGATAAAAAAATATATGGTATATTCCTATCTATCATAGTGTGTTGTATATATATTTCCTGTCTGTCACATCGTTTCCATGGTTATTGCTGTGTTTGTGCATACTGACATTTTAGAAGTGAACTGGTCCAGTTCAAGACGAACGAAACTTTCTGGATATAATGTTTGTCGTGAACTTACTGAAAATGCGAAGTTTAATTGAAAAGCTTTTATATTTGAGGTTTTATTGATGTCTTAAAATCCCTGATGATGATGATGATTATGATGATCAAAAGTCTAAGCAACTGCCTGAAGTCCTAGAAAGCTGAAATTTGGTATACAAACTAGTTAAGATACACATAATATCAAGAAAATTCTAAAACTCAGAATTGAATTGAGACTTTTGTAAACGATATTAATACTTTTTGAATTACCTAGTAAGATATATAAAATATTGAAGAAAAAAAATACATATTATTATTGAAAGTATCCGAATATAAAATATTCGCCAAGTAAATCCGTAATTTGTTTTAACATTTTACTTTACAACTTACAAAAAGGAATGAGATCCCACCAAATACATTTTTATGTAAAACGTCGCGAAAAGCCGTGGTCGTATTGCATCAAGTATCAAAAAGTAATGAGTTCTCATGTAGTTAGAAGAGTTCTCAAGTTGGTTAACTTCTAACCTTACGCAACCTAACTTAACTCACAAATCTACCTACTTCAAAATCTTTCTCAAACTCTAAACTTTAGTCAAAATGTTTGAGAGTTGGCCATTTTTACTGGATCACAAGAAAACCTATGAATATTTTATAATTTTGTCACCTTACACCGATTAGACGCAAACTAAACAGCTATACCTACCACGTTATGTTGCCTTAAGTGTAGAGTTTGAGAAGATTTTGAAGAAGGTTTGTAGAAGATGAAGAAGATTTTGAGTAAAGTTACTACATCAGCCGCTTCAGAACCATTCGGTTACAGATTCGGTTACGATTGATAACTTTCACTTATTAATAAAATTGTGATGAAGTGGATTTTTCCAATGCAACTATTTAATTTGTTATTTTATTATATTTGTTACCAAATTGTCATATCGACACCCGTTCAAAATACGACATTAATTTAATAATGAATAGAAATACTAGTCGAAACCCAAGCCGAATGGCTTATCGAACGTTCTGAATCGCCATACAGATCATTTATTTTTTTGACACTGAAAGCATTACGACCTCAGCGTTTACCAACAATTTAAATGAAAATATTTTTGATGGGATTGTAAAATTTCACAACTACACGTTTTGTATTCAACTGTAATTGAAAATCGTGTTCTTTCATTTCTAAATAAAATTCTCTAAGCACTTTTGAGAAAATTCAACAGCAAAACGAAAACATTGTTTCGCACTTAGCATCGCAGTGTTTCACATAAAGTTACATGAAAAGGATTGAAATGGATTTGCATTAATATCAATGTTGGACTTCTTTTATAAATATAAAAAAAATATTGACGATATAAAAATATGTGTTGTAGATAGCACCACATATACAATATGTTATCGTTTGTTTTAAGCGCACTGACAATAGTACGACTTGTGGACTTATGGCCTCCAAGCATTGTCTACCAGTCTACTAAAAGGGAAGCAGATGTCTAGCTGTAGTGTTGTATTAATCAACATTTATATAGATTGCATATTTGGAAGGCTCACTCCCGTCCACTTGCGGAACTATCGATAATTGACCTTGAACTTATTATCGATAATATCGGTACGATCAATATATCAGCTCTGACTTTTTTGTTTATTTTGTTTATCAATTATTTTACATCAATCCACAATTTCAATTCTCTTCAAACTAAGAAAGTAAACACAAATAATTGTTACTACTTACAACCGATTCTAATCGCGATATTTACAATTTCGATAGTACGCTGTTTGATTGTATGTAGCAATACTTTTGTGAACAACCATTTCATTGAATACAAATTATTTCAAATGTCACTATTAATACTATCTACTGTTAGTGCAATTTTCAGCATTAGCTTTCATACTGGCGATAGTGTGATTGTCGCTCACGCCCATCGATACATTCAGTATAGACTATCGACCCATGACTACAAACAAATGATTTTGCTCAACTGATGATGTAATCCCGGCCGATTTCGGCCGCGGCGACTGTCTTCAACTCCAGGTTTGCCGTTGATGAGCTCGCATGTGGCTTATGTAGCCAATTTTGTTTGTAAAAATCATTTTTGCTCAAGTATCGATAATCTATCGACTGATAAAGCTACCAGCTACCGTTCACCTATTTGTCCGATATGCGAATATTGTGCAGGTACGGTCCGAGATTGATGAGATTCCAATAGGGTTAGTCAGGGGTAATCAACCTTATGTTCCGGTCGTTGGGCATAATAATTTGTTTTTTAAGCCATTAGGGAAGAGGGGTTTTAAAAAGGATTGAATTTATTTTATGTAGGTTTAGTTACTTTGGGTTATCCGAAAAAGGAGCCTTTAGAATTATATTAGCTATGTATTAGTAAACTCTTTTGAAGAGTAGTCTTTAGGTTAATTTAAAAATAGACTATAATTAGCCTTTATAATAGTGAAGGTACTACCTAATTGTACGATTTGGGAAGTCGGCATTAAAATCTTTAACTTAAATATTAAAATAAATATAAAATATTTTCATAAAACTGTACTATACTGTCTGTTTCATAAGTCAAAAAATGAATCCACCCGAATAAACACTTATTTTGGAAAGATCCCGGGGAATCCAACTATTTTAGAAAGCTTCCACGGGTGGAAACATAGAAACCTTCCAAGGTCAAAACTCTGATCTGTACCAACTCTTGCGAGAGTATGGTGTTGTCTTCTGATGATGTACCTATACCGCCATAACTAAAGTTGTGCCGTTGCCAGCAACATTTCCGTGCCATAGAAAGGAATATTTTAACAATATAGCTTAAACAGCCGGCAAATTTTAACAATGTCGGAGAACATAACAAATCTCGACATAGTTTAATTAAAATATTATCAATCATAAATATAAACGTTTCAATAAAAAAATTTAGAAGAAAAAAATAAAACTAAGACATACATTACAAGAAATAAACTTTAAAACCTAACTATTTAAAAACGAAACCATTTCCTTGCGGTAAGGTGGCTGTGATTCTGGCTGCGTTGCCGCGTTGGATAGCAATGCTAATCCTTTAAGCTAGATACCAGCCAGCTTTATTATTGGCCGTTGCAGAAATTAGTTTTAGCGCAATTTTTCTACACAACAATTTAGCAGATCACAACAGGTCCCCACGGCCCAAATGTTTCAACGCCAAACGGCGTAAACACAGAATCACTTGCAAGTGAGACGTACTTGCGACGCTTGGCGTTTTCAAGCAACTCCTGCTGGTCCACCCTTAAGGGAAATATGAAATGAATGATAAAAATTGTAAATTTATAATCATAACAAGATGGGTATATCCGAAAACACATACAACAACATGTACTCAGTAAGCCCTCAAGACATTGAAAAAGTCAGATGTACAGACAACAGCACGTCAAGGTAAACACTGCAGTGTCTTATGCTGTTGTAATAAGGGTTTGTTTGCAACAAATGTATATACAGAACTACAGTACAGTCAGAACCACTTAATAATATTCTTATTTGTTAATCACATACCACCAAAGCAGCAAAAAATTGCAACATCTTAACAACAGTCGTTTCCGAACCGAAGTCTGTATCCAGATACGAATTTCCATCTATCCGGATATCCGTATATCCACCCAGTCCACCTTGATTGATGTGTTTGGAGAGGGGCCAGCGTGATCAATATTTATGCATGGATTGTTCTATCGCGACAGTCTGTGATTTAGGCTTGCCGAACCATGTAGTGATTTTCGTCTAGCTTACTTGTTACAGTGACTTTTTAAACGAAATAGACAGATGTAAAACTACTTTTATCAACTGTGGCGAGTCGTTAGAGGGCGGGTACTAAGAACAATAATTCAATATTATGATTATGCACCTCTTTGAAGTATTAATAGCGTATGAACGTGACACCACGAACTAGTTTCGAGCTCCTTGAATTGACGCCACTTGTCATCAACTCATACAAACTGTTTCAATCAATCAATAATTTATTTGCAGAATACTCGAATTCATATTTATTCACATTTTATATTTGAATTTCAAATTGAAAAGAATACGTCAGAAAATTGCGGTCGAATTTCGCTACACATTTTTTAGTTGGCATAGCTTCTACAACTTACTGATACAACAGTACTTACTAACAACAGAAGATATGCTGATGCACTTTGGACGATATTTTTTTCCAATCAGACAATTATTTATTTATATACATTAAAGAAAGTCGTGTTAGTTTCACCACTTATAACTCGAGGACTGGTCGATCGATGTTTATGATTTATACGTTAATTTTGTTTATTTAAAAAACAGCACTGGTATGAAGTAAAATTTGTATTGAACTTGAATGTAAAGGTTTTTATCAACGCGATGAGTCTTAGTAAAGAGGGAAAACGAAAGTTCCCAGACTAGTAATGAATGAAACATAACAAACACAAAAAATATATATATGTTCAGCCAATTCTTTTTAAAAAATTTGGAAGAATGGTTGAAGTGACAGCTAAAGTTAATATAAGCACAGAAATTATATATGCATTTTGATAAGAACTGCGTGTTTTTAGGGTTCCGTAGACGAATGGCAATAAACGGAACCATTATAGTTTCGTCAAGTGTGTCTGTCTGTCCTTTCGAATATCACAGCCACTTTATTCTGAAACTATTAGCATTACACAGTTGAAAGTTAATACGTATATGAACCATAATAACCGCTTTACGATTACCACACAAAATTAAAAATAAAGATATTTAAGTAGTGGCTCCCATACACGCAACTAAACCTTTAAAAAAATACATATATATGTATGTGGGGTGTCTTTAGATAATTACTTCGAGTTTCCTAAAACTATTTTCTTTTAATATCTAACATTATAAATACATGACGTAGATCTTAACAAATGCTTTCAACAAAAATGGGTTTCAACGAGTTTTTGAGATATAGAACATTTTTAACAATCGAAAACATAACTTTGTTATTTATACAAACACTATAAAAACCAAAGTTATATTTGATGTCAACAACATATTGTGGTATTTTGGCTAAGTGGAAGTAAGCGGATTCCAGTTAATGTAGGCACAGAACCTTCTGTGCGTGAGTCCAAATCGCACTTGGCCTTTTTTTGTTACCTCTAACGTTACAAAAACAAGGCAGACACCAAAAAGTACTTAAAAATTTATAATTAGTAGGGCATGGAAATAGGGCGTATGCAAAACAGGTAGATCGGGTGTAATTTTTCCCGGATTAAGACTGAAGCAGGTGCAAGCAAGTTATATTTCATATTTAAAGGCGCCAGCTATAAAGCGTTATCAATTTTAAATGAGTATTTTTTACAGCTGGTTTATACTTTTGTAACGTTGTATATTTTTATATAAGTTCGCGTGAAACGAAAAGCTAAATGGATGTAGGACTCCAGTCCATATTTTGGCATAGATAAGATGGATGGTGACACTGACATTTGTCAAGTGTGACAGCTGCCGTTTTTCCGGTTCCGCACTGTTGGTCGTGCGTCGGAGTGGAACGTGTGTGGAAAATGAAAAATTAGATATTTGAATATGGGGCACGCCCCAAATTATTTTGTAGTTTGATAGTTATTCCTGACGCCGCCAACATGTCAATTTGGATGAATTAATTTCGAAAATGATTTGATATAAATGACTGGAAAAATGGTCTCAAATAGAAAAATTAGCATAAATGTTTAGTAATTAATTCAGAAATTATATGGCGAGCCAGCTTTTGCAGGTTTCGCTTTTGATATGTGTCTGTAAGTTGAACAGTCACAATTTGGTGATCATGTTGTAACCTCAGTGACCTTACTAAGGCCTTACTTAGACCTTACTAAGACCTTACTTAGACCTCATTTGGATTAATTTTTGAAGTCAGAACTTCCTTATGGATTGATTTGCTTCTTGTCTGCTGTTTTGAGGATGGATCGGTATCGATGAAATTTTGGGGTAATGTTGCAGAATTGTTTGTAGTTTGATGCAACAAAGATTTGAAATAGTAACCTCCGTTGAAATCAAAGGTTGGTTTTCCTTGTATTACTTTAACTTTAGTGAAAAGTGGGATAATTTAGCTATTAATTTAGGCATAATTTAGGAATCCCTTTGAGGATAAATTTTGGAATTTATTTAGGTAATTAAACACTTAAATTGGTGGTTTATCTTTATTTAATTAGAAATTTGTGAACATTAAGATTTGTAATAGTATAGATATTGATAACTAAATTAGAACCTAACCTAGTCTCTACTGTATTCTGAGCTATTAAGTTTTGTATTTGATTTTTTTGAAGGTGTTAAAAGGTAATTGTGAAATAGCAAATTTGAATAAACTTTTGTTGCCAAATGCTATACCCGGATTTCTTTATTTCATTCGAATATTAGTACCTTTTAAACACCCTTTGTCCACACTAGCCGGGAGTGACTGCGACAAATGGCGCCCAACTTTAGAATTAGTTATTAGTACAATTTTGAGCACTTTGTTGTTAGAAATTTTTTTGGAATGCTAATTAACCACCATATTATTTAGCTTAGGTTTAATTTTGCCTGTGTTACTAACTGGTTAGGAATTATCCCACAAGTTTAGTGTTGCATCAAACAATTTGTATTTACTAACCAAATAAAAGTTATTGTTACGGTGTAAACCTTATTTTGTGAAATCCCAAAACCTTTTGTTTGCTTTTACTTAGCATTAATAAATTACTCTAAACCTGTTTAAGTATTGTGATATATTTTGAGTTGTTTTGGTTGTAATATTTTGGACTCACTTTGTAATGTTTTGTATGAAAACTTGTAAAAATATAAACCACCAAAAGAAATAGTAAATAATTTGATTTAACAGTGATATAACAGTAATTTATACAAGTTTGAGTTGGGAATTAGTTGAATTAATTTTGCATTTTAATTGTTGCTTTTGTTATGGGTACATTGATAAATGAGTTATGAAGTAAATGTAGGGTCATTGTGGTTACGTGTCAGCGTTATTGGAGTTGTTCTGAAAACGAATTAAATTATGTTACTTGCATTTGTTTTGTATATAAACCAAGAAATCAGTTACAATTTTCTTGGTGTAATGCATTGTTTTGGTAAATTGACTCTGTTGTTTCCTATTAGGCGTGCTACTGGTACGGATGTTGCCAAAAAATTTAGAAACCATTTATAGTGATTCATGAGTTACTGAAACCGTGATTGTGGTTAATTGGACACATATTATGAGATCGTGATTCAGGGAGGCACTGGTTTGTTACAACTGTACATTCCTTTAACATAATTTTACAGGGATACCGCGACGGAGTACGCAGTAACTATGCCTAAGGAGTATTATGTCGGTGAGTTCGGTTGTTTAAAAGTTTTTTTTAAAGGTTTTAGTGTCCATGCTAGACATGCCACAAATTTTGTTGTTTTGGGGCGCAGAAATGCGTTTTGATTTTTGGTTGGTGATGTAGTTTGGGAGTCCAGCTACACTCAAGTGATGCCCAATTTGGCACCAGTTTGTTTGTTTTTTGTTTGGTGTGGGATCACTGAGGTATTTTTCACCATTTTGTTTACGAGTTGGAGGCTATGGATGGTCGTTCACTCGGTTCGTGGCATTTAAGGATATTGAGACATAAGTTTTGATTCGACTAGAGTTTCTTTGGTTGTGTTTAAATTGATGAAAATTCTAAACACAAAAGTGAAAGGGTTCAGTTTTATTTAGATTGAGAAATAAAACTGTTTAGTTTTTGTATGATGAAGTATGAAAGGCGAGGTTGATAAGATGTTTGTTTGTGGAAGAATGAAATTAATTTGTTTGTGGGTATGTTTTAGCGGAAACCCTTAAGTTAAGTCGCTTGAAACTTGTGATTTTGAATTGTTGTCTAGCATGAGGTCGTTTTGGAATTATTTGAATGTGTTTTTTGCCCGATTTTGGACTTAATTAACTTTATGAGTAAATTAAGAAAATATAAAGAAATTACTTTGATATTGAGATTTTATTCTGAGGGCTTTTGGATAATTTTGAACAGAACATTCAATGTAGTTGATTTGTTTTTTTTTGTGAGCTTTTGGATTATTTTGAACAGAACAATCTTTAATGGCGTTGACGTTGAGATCTTTAGGTATTTATGAATGTTTTTAGTTGGAAAAAAATTTAAAACGGCGTTTTTGAGTTTATATTTTCAGGTAGCTATTTTGGATATTTTGAACAGAAAATCTTAAATAGCTTTGAGTTAAGATTTTTTTGAGGTATCGTCGATATTTTGGAATGGAATATTCTTAAATAGCGTTGATTTTGAGTTTCTATTTGTAGATCTTTTGAATAATTTTAGCAGAGCACCCTTAAATAACATAGGTTGGCTTTTTTGAGGTCCTTTGGGACATATTTTTTTGGTATACATTTTTTTGGTATATACTTTTGGTTTATAAAATTTTTGAGGATGTTTGTTACTGTGTTTTCTTTCACGGTAAGAAAATATAAGGATATTATATAGTCATTATGCATGAAATGGCTGTATGGATTGCGGGTTTATTTTTATTTTTTTTGAGCTTCGAAGCTTTGTACTTATTTATGGTTAGGAGTTTTATTTTGAGGCCTCTTAGATGTAGTTTTTTGGTTTATACTTTTGGATCCTTCAAATAATATCAACTAGTGATATAGTAAATAGAATGTCTTCTTAGGTTAGTTTGAACTTGTTGGATAGTGGAAGGAGATTATTTTGTTTTATTTTGGCATTTGGTAACAGTACATATTTTTACAGTTACGGAAGCTGGGGACAGCTTTCGGTTCACTGTAGTGAACCTCTTTTCTTTGGGAGGGGGGTATTGTAACGTTGTATATTTTTATATAAGTTCGCGTGAAACGAAAAGCTAAATGGATGTAGGACTCCAGTCCATATTTTGGCATAGATAAGATGGATGGTGACACTGACATTTGTCAAGTGTGACAGCTGCCGTTTTTCCGGTTCCGCACTGTTGGTCGTGCGTCGGAGTGGAACGTGTGTGGAAAATGAAAAATTAGATATTTGAATATGGGGCACGCCCCAAATTATTTTGTAGTTTGATAGTTATTCCTGACGCCGCCAACATGTCAATTTGGATGAATTAATTTCGAAAATGATTTGATATAAATGACTGGAAAAATGGTCTCAAATAGAAAAATTAGCATAAATGTTTAGTAATTAATTCAGAAATTATATGGCAAGCCAGCTTTTGCAGGTTTCGCTTTTGATATGTGTCTGTAAGTTGAACAGTCACAATTTGGTGATCATGTTGTAACCTCAGTGACCTTACTAAGGCCTTACTTAGACCTTACTAAGACCTTACTTAGACCTCATTTGGATTAATTTTTGAAGTCAGAACTTCCTTATGGATTGATTTGCTTCTTGTCTGCTGTTTTGAGGATGGATCGGTATCGGTGAAATTTTGGGGTAATGTTGCAGAATTGTTTGTAGTTTGATGCAACAAAGATTTGAAATAGTAACCTCCGTTGAAATCAAAGGTTGGTTTTCCTTGTATTACTTTAACTTTAGTGAAAAGTGGGATAATTTAGCTATTAATTTAGGCATAATTTAGGAATCCCTTTGAGGATAAATTTTGGAATTTATTTAGGTAATTAAACACTTAAATTGGTGGTTTATCTTTATTTAATTAGAAATTTGTGAACATTAAGATTTGTTATAGTATAGATATTGATAACTAAATTAGAACCTAACCTAGTCTCTACTGTATTCTGAGCTATTAAGTTTTGTATTTGATTTTTTTGAAGGTGTTAAAAGGTAATTGTGAAATAGCAAATTTGAATAAACTTTTGTTGCCAAATGCTATACCCGGATTTCTTTATTTCATTCGAATATTAGTACCTTTTAAACACCCTTTGTCCACACTAGCCGGGAGTGACTGCGACACTTTAAATGGCTTCGATATTATGGATTGAATTATAAATCAAAATCTAAAACTTTTTCCATCCTAAGAATCTTATCGAACTGACACCACGAACCAATCAAGTGCTCCACGAAAAGACGCTATCGTCATAAACTCATACAATTTCAATGAATAAATACGTCACAAGTGTGTCATCTTATTTGCGACACAGTTCTTGCCTGGTATAGCTTCTTCATACATATTATTTACAAATTTAACGTTTTTAATAAGCCATTTAACACCACAGAAAAGAAAGTTTTGAAATGATAAGGAAGTTTAACGTTTGGATTGACATAAGTTTTCGCTAAACCACACGTGGTCAATCGTCAACTTATATATAGCGTGTATCATGTAATATGACAAATCATTTTAATCAATGATTCTACGGAGTATACGGAGTTACCTTGATATGGTCACAGTACTCCAAAACACCTTAACTCATAGAGTAATCCATAGTTATAACACCAAATCTATGGACTGGATACATTTTGTTAGCAATAGATTACTGGTTCGATTTATTTTGTTAGAAGATAATAAATTAATTTTTCATAATAATAAATAATAACCATTAAACATTTATCACCGGTTATTTAATCCCTCAAGCGTATGTGAACGAGACACAATGCAAATTCTATTGTTATGCGGTTGCCTGCAACCGCTCGGGTGTTGAAGCATTAAGGCGCCTTTTCTTTAAATTTTGCTCCTATAACAGGTCACACCTTGTCTATAAAAAATTTAACGACGACGATCTTTGTAATAATACTGTCAATTGTTTTCAATAACGGCCGTTCCCTATATCCATTCTAACTGTGGTTTTGCCCTACTAGAGTTAGAAATGGTTATCTACCTTTAGATTTTTTGTTTCTATAAACCTACTGGCAGTAGGGTAAACTATCTCTGGATGCATCTTATCGATGGGAGGACGGATAGCTTACTAGGGATAGGCATTTGTATGAAATTGACATTTATTGCGTTCCTATAATATTTTTCATCTGACTGTCAGTCAGTTTGACTATCTCTAGTAACCCCAGAATTCAATCCTAGGATTTTGGAGGATAACGCTCTTGTACACCCTGGCAAATTACTAGTTTTAAATGTTTCATTGATTTATTTATGTAAAAGTCCTGCTGCTCACAAGGTTAAGATAGAAACTTTCTCCCTAGTGGCGAAGATGTTCCTTTACCCTAAGAAACTGACCCTAGCCATAACCCCGCCTAACAAAAGATACTTAGATATAATAAGGATGATGTGGTAGGAGAGCTGTGTTCAGGTCATCCAGGGCAGCAGCGTTAAGATGGTAGGTAGGTGGTGCGACCCGCTACCAGTCTGACAGACTGCCCAAACTGATCATAGGGACGGATAAAGGTGTCTGCTGTAGTGAAGGGAAATGAGAACAACAAGGACGGATAATATCTGATTTATTGGTAGTAAATTAGTTTATTTAAAATATTAACAGATACATTAATAGGTGGGCCGCCAGTGTGAGTTCCGACGGTGCTGGATTCTGCTATGTAGGTCACTGACGTGTTCGTAGTTGTAGAATGTAAGGTGCTACCTCGTACAATTTATGAAAAACATATAAGTTTCGGGTGGCGAACAATATTGAATCCAAGTTCAAGCAGTCAACGAGTGAGTGACTGAGTGACTGAGAAGGTTCCCGATGCTTTGCATAGCATTTGATGAGCCTGAAATAATTCCACCAGCATCATCATCTATTCCTTTGTCAAGGGAAGGTGGACTTTTTGCTGTGGCTGAAAGAAGTAAATAAAACAAATCAGTATAACATGAAAACAACTGGTATTTAAGCAAAGGATATTGACCAAAACTCTATTGAAACTCTGCACACTTTGCGGCAGCATGCGTCTTTACAAAATGTTTGAATAAAATATATACCTAAATATTTGAAAGAATACACACAAAAATATTTTTGATAAATAATCAGGTTTACAAGGAATTCAATGGCAGATTAGGCATTTTGAGGTTATGTTTTGTGATTGCAGAGTTAATGCACCTCACCTACATTCATTTTGATACATTCAGAAGGTAATTGTTATATTTTACTAAAGTAATTCAATACTCAATAACTTAGTTATCCTTAAAATACCAGTACAATTATAATTCAAACAAGATTTTTAAAATATAAACTACAAAGACGCAATCTGGACCCGGCTTTGGTCAATATCCTTTAAAAACCGTAAACGACTTGTTTGTGAAAGTACAATTGAAACTCACTCACTGCACTTATTTTATGGAAATAAAGTCCTCCTTGAATACATTGTTTACCAGCTGGACACATTGTTTTTTCTAAGCAATCGGACTGATAGCATTCTGAAACGTTTGCGAAAATAAACTGGAACTATAACTTTCTATTTCTTTTCAATCGGTCGTTTTGAATTTTAAAATTTATAAATACTTTTTACGTTAAAAAGTATTAATTTTCAATCAATTGACGTAGGTATGATGTCAATCAATCAGCTGTCTGTCAGAGCTCAAAAACGTTCCATTTTAAGTAAAGTCTATGCATGCTTCACATAATATTTTTACCCAAAATAGAACATATATATAATTAGGTACATAGCAATAAAAATAAATATTATTTTAAACGTATTATATAAATATTATCCTTGGTGTATCATAATGACCACAAATATCGTGAAAACGTTGACGCGACGTAATTGAGAGGGTTTTGTACAACTGCGTAATTCGAAACGTAAGGGAGGGCTTGGATAATGTGGCCTATCTTCTGCTAACTGGAGATAAGCAACACCTATCTGTAATATAGAAACTGTTTATTATGGTCGATAGCTGGTGACAACAGTTCGAGGATAGCTATCTATCTTTGATCTTAGTTTGCATATAGGGAACGGCCGTAAGTAAAGTCAAGCAATGATACTAACGTTTTCATTAAGTAAAGTCAAGCAATGATACTAATAATAATACTCATAGTATTCATGGTTATCAAACAGTAGAACTCATACTTTAATATTTGTTCGTTTAATAAAACTTGTAATGGATCCCAGGATATTAACTTCGCAATTTGGGTTCAGCAGTTAATTAGAAAAGTTTGTGCCGGAATGAAATGAATGTATTTTTATTGCTCTCGGTCAGCAATGTTTCAAAACAACGATTTCATTTGATGGAAATTTGTACGACAGTAGAATGTAGGTTTTCAGACGAATTTTACAAACAAACAACTTTACAAGTTTTGAAAACGCAATCAGGATGATAAAAGCTGTCATATTTAGTAGTCTAGAAAAAGTTAATAAATGAAGAGATATTCATAGCACAAATTGATACTTCAAAATTAAGTAACAAAAACCAATCATGAAAGTGAGTAAGTAGTTTCAATCTCTTAGTTATTCTCATATATCGTAGCAAATCTCTGTTCGATCCACTTTGTCTAAATGCTTATCTGGCAGACTGGGGTTCAACTCCAAAAATAGTATATTCTACTGTAGCTGTCTCGCTTACTCGCAGTGTCCAGCTGGTATGAGTGACAAGGTAGGTTATATTTGAAAGTACAGAGTGGGACCTTTAGATAATTCTGGTCAAACCCAGCCTTCGCTAGCGTATGCACCGGTTGTAACCGGTTTTGGATTTAGGGTGTCCGAGAAGAATGTTTTACTCTAGAAAAATAGCAATTTTTCTAGCATATAGCAATTTGTTGTATTGTATTATTTATTGTAAATTTTACATTCAACGTTAACAGATGTACATAATTCGTGATGATATGTAAAAAAATTCAAATTCTCAACATGAAAGATCTTTAAAGTCTGGCTTGGAATACTCTGTTATTAATTACAGAGTATTCTAGGTTAGGTTCACCATAATGTCAATGATGACTATGTCAATCATATAGTTATAAGACGCAAATTCTGGGCATCCTACTCTAAGTCCGTTTTACACAGATACCGTCTTGGCCGCCGGCCAGCTTGCAGTAATCCAATGCACTTTCAGCTTATTATCCGGGTCAGTGCGTCCGGATATCCGGATGGATCGGTTGCGTTTACCGGATCGCTTTTATGGGGTAAAAGCATTACTGTATTACAGTATTCATGAAGCAGGTTTATGTTTGCTGAATTGTAAAAGGACTTGAAATTAGGCTAATTGAATTTCATTACTGACGGAATTTGTTTAGCTTGGGATTAGTTTTCGAACAGATTATGATTTCAGGTAAATAATTGACTGCGGTAAAGGGTTCCTTAGTAGCTTTCTTATTTTTAATCCATCTTTGTTCGTGAAAGCCTAAATAAATGTTTTCTAGATGAGAATCATTGACGTAAATGCCGATAAGTATTTACCAACATTAAAACATCATCCGTGTAAACAAGAACATTGTTTCTTAGCCGTAATACAAATTTTCCAAATGGCAACAGTATAAAATTCAGGCACTGGCGCCCTAGGGCATTCAAAATGCATAGAGGGTTTAGGTAAATGAGGTCGTTCGGGTGAGACCCAAATCTAGACGTTAGCTATACAGATTCAGATCCGACCAATTGGATTGCTGGGTCTAGCCAATTGCGAACTTGATTTTGGTGGATTATTAAATATTCTAGGTTGGGTAATACATGTCTCGTTTGATATTTTTTTTTATTATTTATTTTTTGAATACTTTTAATAGTGATCAATAAGAAAATAAGTAGTTAAACGGAGTCGAAGATGAAACGAGCTCGCCCACAAGAAGTCTGTTCACACTTTCGACGAATGTTTAGTTCAAAATTTGTAACAAATATTCAATGAGTATATTTATCTTTCTAATATTATAAATGAAAAACAATGTAAAGATGAATGAATGTGTTCTCCTACACGTTGAAACTTTTAAATGGATTTTGATGAAGCTTTATAATAATATGACTCATACTTTAGGAAAGTCCATGGGATATAATTTGTCTTGATATTTTTCTGAGATATTATAATAACGTGAATGAAATCGTGAGAAACCGCTTGAACTTATAGTCTAGAAGTTATAAAAGTTATTAACACATGTCCAACATCTACGTTTTAAAATTTTATTCATGCGATTGTACCAATATATCTATCATTTTGCCTGTTTTCCGCCAAAATTACGACGGCCTTTTTGCTGATCCAGCGCCATTCGCACTGACGTCACAGGTCAGCTTTGTTACTGGGTTTACCGGATATATCCGGATCCGGCCACGCGTGTCGGCGCAGCAAATATGCCTGTTTTGTTCACGGAACGTGTCAGCGAATGTGTGCATTCAGCTGATCTGACTTTACTAGAGACTATGTCGGGTGTAGACCCTGCATCAAAGTTACGCTCATCGTAATAGTTTTTTCTGAGAACAAGTGACAGATGGTCACAGCATTTAAAACTGCCAAATAACTACCTAATAAGAATAGTCAGCATCCTTTTTTGGGCTATCAAAAGTTTTTGAACCAAAATGTTTGTCAATATATACAATATATAGGTATACTTATGTAATTACAAGTAACAAGCCATCGTTATTTATTTTATAGCATTACGTATGTCGTTAAAGCTCTAAACTAGATAACTGTACACAGAATGTTTCTTTTCTATTTGAACGCCTAAGTGCAGGCAGGTTGCATAAGGTTTTTTCAATCTTAATGTCTTTTCGATGCTTTAGTAATGTTCTTTTATATTAATTGGGTGTTTACGGCGTCTATTGGTATAGTTAGTCTATGTCGAGCTCAGCTACATTTTATCCGTGACATATTCGCTCGCTGAGCACCGCACAGAGAATATTTCGAGCTCATGTAGTTTGATATGAAACACTGAGTGGTACATAAGCTAGGAATTAACATTCATGGATGCAGTGGACCTACCGGTGCTTAAATAATTTTCATTTTCACAAGTATTTTATATGCTTGGCCCTAGTATTTCGAGAATCAATAGTTTTATAATATCATATTATACATACTAGAAATCGTCAGATCCATAAATTACTATTTGCGATACCACTAAGACAACAACTTAAATTCATGAACTTTTCAGATTGCACGTATTATGATGAAATAAATGGATATATACCGTACCGCACATACGCAATTCTCAAAGCAAATTTGGGACAATGTGGTGAGGTTTGGATTAGCCGTTTTGATTGGGATAACCGCAAAACTAGGGAAGTTGCTAGTTTGTGTTGTCCACAAACGGATGGAATATTATCAGAGATGGTTCTTCTATGTTAGGTAGGTTTTAATAAGTTGTAAAGTGTCTTTCATTCATATTATGGTTTTTTGAAGTGTTTTGTATTTTCAACTTAACTGTTACTTAAACTCTGCTTTTATTATAATCTAGTAGTAAATTAATTGATAGAATGAGTAAGTAAGTAGGTACAAACAAAATCTAATTGAATGTTTATATAAATAGCTGCGGTCGCTGCAAAATTCATTTAAACAAGGTAGCTACCATTTTCAAAAAAAAAACTACCAACTACTACGCGCAGTTCGATTCTCATTTCACAAAATTTCATACTATAACATGTTCCATTATTCATCTAAATGCAAACCAGCGGTCGGAAATATACAAATTGGGGAATATTTCGATTGCATTCAAAGCACGCATTACAAATGTGGCCGTGTAGTATTATTTTGTAGTCTCTTGCTACGTTTTCCCACAAAAAAGTTTTCCCGCAGCTTCGAAACAATTACCATCGCATTCAGCATAAATTGAAAATTTGTTTGTACAGGGGCTTGACGGTTCTTTTTTTAATAAAAGAGTTTTAACAAAATTTATGCCAAATAGGTAAAAAAGTGATTATTTAGTATTAATATCCATACATAACTCGACATTTCGTTTTTTTATTGAATTGCATCTACATAAGTTTTTTCATCAATGGACAGGTACGGATATAAGTAAACTTAAGGGTCTGTTTCACCATCTACCAATTAGCATTAACCAACGAAAACTTAAAATATGATACGTCATTTCGTATGAAGTTTACGTATTTCGTTAGATAACGCTAACTAGAACTTATTTGGACTAAACTGTCTCCATTCGCATTCTACTAAAGGTAGTCTAAGCAACGACTCATATGTAGTAACCGTTTCGCTTTTGACTTTACAATGTGCAAATTGCGCTTGTGTTGCACGTAATGGCACACTTAAATGTTCCGCACTAAAATGTTCCCCACTAAAATAGCCCCTGGACTACAACTTGGCACGGTCCTATTATGGCCGTAACTTGCAAATAATGTCCATTTACTATACTTCACGTTACTTTAGCGTTCCGAAAACAATTTACTTAGCGGCAAATGTAGGTACTTTAGTGCTGGTGTGGTACTCAAACATTCCTATTGAATATACATAAAGATGAAATAAGAAACCGAAAATTGTACACGGGCGGGACTCGAACCAGCAACGTTCTGGCTAACCGGGTTCTTTCAATTGAGCTACCCGTGCTGTCGTTCCGACCGTGCGAAATTCTGGTCTCTTATGAATATCTACGTCATTTCATTACGCGTGACGTCTTCGCTATGTACGCCTTATTACAGAATAAATTCTACTTGGAAATTGATAACGCTTCGCTATCCAATGGTATAGGATATTTTAAACACTCACGGTGTCATATTTTATATTCATAAAGATGAAATGAGAAAACCAAAACTTGCGCACTGGCGGGACTCGAACCATCCACATTCTTATTTCATAGAAAGTAGGTACTCAAAGAGACCAGAAATTGCACGGTCGGACCGACAGCACGGTAGCCCAATTGGAAGAGCGTTCGGCCCTGTTAGCCAGAAAGTTGCTAGTTGAAGTCCCGACCGTGCGCAAATTATGATTTCTTATTTCATCTCTATGAATATTAAATATGACACTGTGAGTGTTAAACCATTCTAAACTATTAGTCCTATTGTATGTTAAAAAATAATTTATCAAACATTAAATAATTATTCCACAGCAAGAGCAACATCATCAACAAATCATTGAAAATCCTAATTGTAAAAACTAACAACCGTCACCGTCTCATGTTCCAATGCTCGTACACAAAATGCACTAAAATATTCCGCACTAAGATTTAGTCTTCTCTGATATATAATCTCTCTTGATATTTTCATGTTATTATGAAAGACAGGGTCAGCCATCTAAAATACATACATCGTTTACTGGCCCCTGGACTACAAGTTGGCAGAGTCACACCATTATGGCCGCAACTTGCAAATTATGTCAATTCACAATACCTCTCGTTACCTGCAGCACGCTTTGAAAACTATTTGTGGGACAAGGAAATGCATGTACACATTTTGAAGATACTTCATTTTATATTTTAGGCTTAGATCTGTACGCGATGCTATTGAACAACGAATATGAATAATTGCGGGAAACTTTCATTATTGTTGCATTGTATCAATTCACCAGGATCGTACTAAACATCAACGTTTGCAGCTCTATAAAATAAAAGCAAATAAACGATATTTTTTATCGTT
Organism: Pyrausta purpuralis; assembly: GCA_963924145.1. Classification (NCBI taxonomy): domain Eukaryota; kingdom Metazoa; phylum Arthropoda; class Insecta; order Lepidoptera; family Crambidae; genus Pyrausta; species Pyrausta purpuralis. Next base: position 10,734,225 of record OZ001666.1, read on the forward strand.
TTTTAGTTAGTAAAAAAGACTACAAAGGAAAGGTCCGCCTGAAACAGAATGTTGAGCTCTGATCACAAAATTATATTACACTTTTGAACTTAATAAAATATCGAAATTTAAAGGGAATGAGAAGGGATTTTTTAATGCTGAGGCCCACGATGGATATAAGATGACATTAATCAGCGAATTATTCAAATATATTTGACTGATAGCACAAACCCGATATTAACATCACATGTGAAAGAGTTTTTTAGAATAATAATGATAATGCTAGAGGAAAAGTGTTAAATTCTAATAATTTAGTTAGTTCATATATTTTAAAAGTTTATCTTTGTTAAAAAAAATATAGATTGATTTAACTACTTCATTGAAACAAGTTAATTTTGCTCCTTTGGATATAATGTTTATGTTCAATCAACTTAATTAATAAAGCTGACTTTGCCGTTTAAAATCAAACTAACTCATTGATGAATTTGTGTAAGTGGTTTGTCTTACAGTTTAGCTATAACAGTATTATCATAGCTAAACTGTAAGACAAACCACATTACATACATACTGTATAGTAAAATCTATTAATGTTACTGTTTTAACGTGAATTAACATTTTGTGATAAAAACGTTGATTTATTTAAGTTAGTGTTTAGATACGAGATTAAGATTAAGAATTATTTTATTGTTTTTAAATTTACTTATTTTATTTTATTATAAGCTATAACGATTAGATTTTAATTCAATTATTGTATTTTTAGTTTTACTTTTTGTATCATGTTATATTTAGTTAGCGTCTAGTTTGCTTAAATTATTTATAATAGTATGTACACACTAAGGGTTGTAAACTTGTTACTTAGTATGTTCCACATTTGGTTTTTAAAATATTGTTTGTAACCTGTTTTGTACACCGTTTCTATAAAAATAAAATAAAATACGAGTATACAGATAACAATTACTTATTAACCATTAACTATTAAGCCCTAATTAGCTACTTTCCTGAATAACCTTAGGTATGTTTATTGTCGTCAAAATAAATTGATTAATGATTATGATTTTGATTATAGAAAGATTATAGAAAGTTGATACAATATTATCACAAACCATTGGTTTTAACTTTTAAATGTAGTTTTAGGAGAAATTGACGAATCTGAATTTACGTTTAGCCATTCTGGTAAAATGATTGTTTTGTAATTTTTTATCGGTTTATAAAATATATATGTATAAATATGCCAAAATATTATTCTGTTGAAAACGAAAAATGTTTATTCTCTACGCCTCGAAACGAGTTTTTTCGGGGAAAATTCTAATATTTCAACAAGTAACTTTTAATGTTTATTTCCCTAGGGAGTCATAAATGACATAAAGCGCCTCAGTCCAACGACATTGTGGTAAAACCTCCTTTTGAGTATGTACAATTTTGAACAATACACAATCTTTGCTTGGTTTAATCAACTTTGAATAAAAGAAAACGTTAAAACTGATACCAAAGCCGTGACATTTATTCTTAAATTTTAAAGGCACGGTAGCGAGCTGACTCGAATTTTTTTTGACAATTTATATTAATTCATTATTTCAATTTAATTTTGTTTTACAGCTTTACTTTACTTAGTAAAGGCAGTTGTTTGCACAGACAACCTTGTTTGCGTTTATTTAACAAAACACCGCGAAGTCTAAAATACAGTCTAAATCTAAATTTTAAGCCTCATTTGCGATTAATAATAGGACGCGTTCGCAAATTAATTTATGTCTTTAAGAAATTAAGACATGTTGCTAAACCTAATCTTCTAAAAGAAGTGTACCGAGCCCTATGCGAACCCATAGTAAATTATTGTATTGCTTGCTGGGGAGGAGTCGCTAAAACTAATCTACTTCCTCTAGAAAGAGCTCAGAGAGCAGTGCTAAAGGTTTGCACTTTCAGGGCGTTAGATTATCCCACGTCACTTCTTTATGGATTTTGTCAGGTACTGACTGTTCGGCAAATGTTTATTTTGAGCATTATTAAGAAACAACACCAACTACTGGACTCAGACTCTGACAGCATAAATAGGAAACGACGTAAAGACATGGTGGCAAATCGTGACTTTAAGACTAACACAAAATTTTGTAAGAATTTCTTTAAATTTCTTGGCCCATACTTATACAATAAGCTAAATAGGCTACTTATAATATATCCTATGAATAGGCACGCATGCAGCAATGTTGTCAAAGAGTGGCTACAACAGCAGACATATGAAAAAACGGAGGCGCTATTATCTGTAATTGAATAGCAAATTTTTCAATATCTGTGTGCATTATTATATATATATATATATATATATATATATACTTATTGATGCTTTTACTCATGTCATACTTAACATAATATGTAGATGCTATGGATTGTGAAGTGAAGTGTTCGTAGGACTTGTTTTGTAAGTACCTCTTTAAAAATCTATTTTAAAGATAACCAACTACACAATACTTAGCATAAAAATACAGTTTTAGACGACAGCACTTTAAGCTTAACGCTTTGATATCTTATGGAATTGTTATTTATGGGTTATTTTTCTCACCATAAATGAATGGCCTGATGTACTGGTGACTGTATATTAAATGTTGATATTGTGCATACCTACACGTATAAAAAATATATATAAAAAACGGGAGGAGCATCTTGCTTATCCTAAAACACAGGGTTCTATCCCTAACTTAGGAAGCAAAGCTCTATGATTAATTAGTACATACCTATTTGTAAAGTAATTAAGTATGATCCTCTGTTAAAACTACATTGTACTTACCTTATACTGAAATAAATTTGATTTGATTTGATTTGACAGTAGGTACTCCGTTGTGACAGAAAATGACAATTATGTCGAACTGAAATCATAATCTTGTTTCGCCGCGATATTCCAAACGACAAAGGAGGCTTAAAAGCGTACCAAATAAAAATTTTAGCACCAAGTTTTTTCGTCTGAAGTAAAAATAATCAAACATTTCCCTCGCTCGAAAAATTCTTGGAAACGAATTAACTTAAAAGCTTCACATTAGAAAAACGGTTTGGATAAAAATAGTAGAATCTGACATTTATTCTACCAATAAAATAAAAATATTATGACATAGCAACGATATTTAAGTATTCTTTAAGATTTACAAGAAGAATACACCTATTATATGTGCATTATATGCATTGAAGACATACATTATCAAAGTATTAAATCAAGAAAGTATATGGCATGTGATTTAGTGATATTGTGTAGGTGCAAGCGATATTTGTTTTAAAATGGTTAGGTGGCGATACAATGATTATATGTATAATCGAGATCTTTGACTATTCCTACATATAAGCATTGTGTCTTTCGATCAGTAACCATGTTAAAATACTCCCAATAATACCAAACAAAGGGATTTATTAGCAAACCGTTTTCCTCTTCACCAAATTTTACAGGTTAAATTATCCTTCCAATTCCAAATACACGTCATATCATTCACAAATAGACGCAAAACTTACAGATTAAAATACTTTATGAATACAAAACCACATTAAAACCTTTACGAAACTTCACTAATAATGCTTTGAATACACAAGTTTGCAGAAATAATCAACTGAGCGAATAAATTGGATTACATAGTAACTTGCCTATTAGCAGAGCGTTCTCGAACTGAGATTGCTTGTCTGACCCAATAGTTGGATCTTACAAAGTTTTGGTAACTACACTAGACAGAGGATACCTAATAGTTTCGATTATGGGAGGCTGTTTGTTATGATACAAAGCAGTAAAGTAAATAACATAATTCAAGAAGAGTAATCAAATATGCTTCGCTAGTTTTGCTATAGCAAAACTGAAGTGGGCGTGGACGGGACAACTTTGTCAAAGAGATGACAACAGATGAAGCAAATCTGTGTTAGAGTGGAGACCTAGAATCGGGAAGAGGCGCGTTGGGAGACCTCCAGCTAGTCTGACGACATAAAGAACCAAGCCAACCTGGTTTCGCAAAAACACAGGACAGATTGGCGTGGAGGGATTTTGGAGAGGCATATGCCTTGCAGTGGGCAAACACATGCTGAAAAAGAAGAAGAATCAAATATTCTTAAGAAAGCGAGTGATGATAGTTTTTGGCACATTGTAAATTGAAGTATTAACAACTAAAGATCCCCTGCGACTTCGTCCACGCGTTTTGAGTTTGCTCCTTCCCCTTTCGTCGCAGCGTGATGTTTAATAACCTAAAGCCTTTCTCAATAACTTAACTGTGTAACAATAATATTTTTTCAAACCGGTCTAGTAGCTGAGATAAGTGCGTTTAAACAAACAAACTCTTCAGCTTATAATATTAGTATACCTAGGTTAAGACTAGACTTCGTTAGTTATCTCTAAATTCCATAAAAAATATATCGTCGCATTAACCATTATTTTTTTAATGTGGAACAAAATAAAACACTGCCCAAAGGCTTATATTATTATGATTCACATATGAACAAGTTCACATCCTTTTCAATTATTCACCTTCATCGCAACTCTCTATACTCCATGGTGTTCCACTCAACCCACCACGGGCGAAACGTCCTGATACTTGCACAAAGACGAACTCTGTAATTCAGTTGTCGCTGGCATCTGTGAACTACGACCGAACGCTTTTGATACTTGATTTAGTAGCTCCTCTGTGTTTCGAGTTGATAATTGATTTTAGTTGCATTTAGTTCTACAAGAGTACCTAGGTACTGTAGTTGTGTAGTTTGATCCGGAGTTACATTGCTAAGACTTGGTTGCATCTTTTACTTTGATCTCAATAGAATTGCAAAACTGTGTTTTTAATACAGTATTTGATTGACAGTTATAAAGCTTGTTAGAGATAATATAACTTGGAAATCGAGCCCAAAAGCAACGTAAACATTTGTCAACAGTATCATGGTGGTCTGTTTTGACTGATTTCAAAAACAGGAGGTTCTTAATTTGATGTAAACCGATTTATATGCGGTTTCTTACTTAAACATTTTTAAAGTTACTTTTAAGAATAATTACCATCTTGAAACGCATTTTAAGCGGTCAAGTGTACGGTAACATGTATAATACAGGTTGTTGTTTTGGTCAGTGACATCCAACTCAGGGATGATAATATGAGTTATGCTTATTCTAAATAAAATATTTTCTTCAAATTCTGAGCAAGTTTTATACAAGAAAACCTCTTCACAACATTAAAAAAAAACAACACTAATGGGAAAACTCGCACCCTAGCGCGTAGCTAGCGCTTACCTACGAAATACTACGCCGTAGCCCTGGTGTTAATAGTTTTAACCCGATCGCTGTACCGCATAAAAATATTTTATGGGTTTTTTCCATTTAAAAAAAATCTATTTTTTACATATTTTTTTGGCATTAGTATCGTTTGAACAGCCACCCCTGAGTCGCTCGTCGCTGAACAAAACAACACCCTGTATATAGTTACTTAAAAATCGCTCAAAGTATATAAGTATCTCTGTGTTTCATTAAAAGGTCTACAAAACTACTGGTACTTAGCCAGTATTTAAAACATAAGTTGGCGGTTTATTAGTAGCTTATTCCAAAATGTGCATTTAATGCGAAATCTCGTTGCCCGCAAAATGGACCGGCAATGCCAATGACGCGAAATGAAATAAGCGATACAATACTCTCGACGCGACCGCAGTAAAGATTAAATGTGTAATGGTACAGTCAGCACAAAATTGTGGTTGGTCTGTTTTTTTTCACGAAAAATAAATATTCTTTAAATTGTTGATGACGCTTTACCGTATTTCCAAAAAGTGAGCCACCTAGCTAAGCACTTGTGCAATGGAAATCAGAATAACAGCAGGGACCCATTATCGTGCTTTTTACTTTGTTTAACGAATTTAACTCGAAAGTCACTTTCTGCTATCTGTATGTATACTTAAATGCCTAAATATATTAAGGCATTTATTTTAAAGGTACGGCAGAGTTACAATACTTTATAGGCTTCGTTTTGAGCGTTGAGTGCTTGCTTTCAAGAGTTATTTGTATTGTAAAATAACAAAAAACACTAAAAATTATCAGCACCAGCACAGCATTGCACCCGTGCGAAGTCGGGGCGGATCGATATAAACGGCAGGATTCGAAGTTGCTTGGGCCGCTAGTAATCCATAAATAAGACATAATACCTTAAACCTTTAAGGTGCTCCCCGAATTTTTAACGCTCACACTAGCGTCACTTTAGTAGAAAAATCAGAACTCGTTAAATAAAAAACCAATCGAAAATCTGATTAATGTGATTGTAGCTCTGGTCATGTGGTTTAGATACAATGTTTAAGTTCAATCTAACAGAGTTATCTGCAGTTACAGTTAGAAAAAAATTCAAAAATGGCCATATTTAGCAGTTTTTCTAAATAACGACAGTAAACTGCTATTAAAACAATTTGAACGTACTAAATAAACTATAGAACCTGTACTACAATCGTATCTACCAGATTTTTGATTGTTTTTTATTTAAGGAGTAATAATTATTTTAAATAGAGTGGCGCTAGTATGCGCGTCATAAATTCGGGGAGCCCCTTAAACAAAAGAACTTAAAAATCAAAAAGTAGGTACTTTGTTAAACCTTGGGTGTTGTAACATTAGTTTTGTTGCACGAAAATAAATGTGAAAAGTATAACATTTTCGAAGCGTACTGTACCAAATTCCGTCTAAGTTCGCATCTCTGACGTATTATTTATATACGGACGTCAGTCCGTATATAAATAATACGTCAGAGATGCGAACACTCCATAAGCGATTTCTCGTCGAACCAGTCATGGTTCGACGAGAAATCGCTTATGGAGTGTTCCGTCTATTAACATGAACTACTTTATCGATATCAGCTCCCAAATCGAGTGAAAATCTGTTAAATGTTGGCTTTTTTCATAACATTAAGCTAGAATTAAATCCCGTTCCTTTAATTTAATAGTTTTCATACACAGATTTTATAGAATTAACTATATTATTGCTATTGAAAGTTAGCACTTACTCAGTTCTGAGGATCGATTTAACCACAGTCTAAAACAACCTATTTTAAAATGAATTTTACATTTAAGTTTGCTGTCAAATAGATGACTTTTCAAATTAGGCGTTTTGTATTATATTCAACAAATATTTCTTATCTGAGGTTAAATCAGGCCTTAGAGCTCCAAATATTATAGAATGTAGTATCCACTGGCTGTGTCAACCAACTAGTGTCCACCATCTTATTTTTCTCAATCCCTAAGAGGCAAAGTTTCTATATAGCTTCATATTTAATTCCTAGAAAATCGTATTCTTCCTTCAAGGCTCGACATTAAATTATCTGTTAGACAATCGCTATTATGCTATCACTTTCGAAATGGAGACAAAAAATAAACAATATACGCCAAAATGGATAGTAACGTATGTGTCACAAGAAACAACTGTGAGACCCATTGTGGTATAAGCCAGTGACACACGGAGAGGAAAATATGGAATATATTATTCCCATGTAAAGATAAAATAAACCGTTTGTATTTAGGAGGACTTGTTGTATTGTCCTTTGATATTTCACATGTAAATTGAGTTAAGAAACAATAGAAATTAGCTAGCTAGATAACTTATATTAGACAATGATCTGAATGCTTATGTAAAGTCTGACCCTATGTCTCTGTAGTTTAATAAGTATGTTCCTAAATAATTTATGATTGATAAAATAAACTTCCGATGAGTAACATTCACCCTTAAGAGAACGTTGTCTTATAAAGAAAGATGGTTTTGGCGGAACAAAAGCTGTGCTAAAACTAAAAATGCTGTCAATGTTATTTTTGTTTGCTAGATTTTTTTTCTTGAAATACAATCATGACGTGTATGTAAAATTTATCATATTTTATATAGGAACAATAGAATACAATTTACTGTAATCAAATTTAACCAAAAACCTAAAGTTACGATATCCCTCTGCTGAGCAAAGGCCTTACGGCCTACGCATTGTCGCATAGAAGTAGTCTATGCTTGCTTTTGCAAACATCCCTGAGGCGCTACAGAAGTGGGGCAGCCTCAACAGCATCCTGAGGGCGTTGTTGTATTGCACTCGTAGGGCGCTGTAGGCTTGTTGGGTATAGGTATTCCACAGGCTACACATGTATCATAGGAGATCATAGGAAACCAGGTCAAAAGCCTTAGACAGATCGTGAAAACAGGCGTGGACTAGCGTTTTACGATTTGTGTAATATTTGACAGCGTGCTTAACCTGTCAATTCGCTTCGAGAACTGCGAGAACTGCGCGCAACTGTCATAAGACAAACGCGCGCGTGGCCTCGACTCTGTCTGGTACCAAGCGCCCGCCATGGGGCGGGCCGCGCAATTTACAAAAATATAAATATCTCGCGGTAGGAATGAGCTATCATCATTTTGTAAACGGGGATTTGTTGTTTATTGTATTAGCTATTACACTGTTTTACTAAATATTACGTTACCGAAATATTTTTATTAATACTGAGACGATAGAGAAGGTAGCGCGGGAAAAAACATGACTCGTCGTATTTATAATAAATGTTTACGTTATAAATTTTTAATTATACCTTCAAATACCTCGAAACAAAGCTGAAACATAATACTTTTCATATAAATAAGATAACTTATCACCATAGAACAAATTTTATAAATACAGGATAAAAAAATGGAAATAACTACATTTTAGTACATGGGGTCTATTCACAAGACCCACCTTCTAAAAACTAGTCGGAACACCCAACTTTTTTTGGTATCTATGGATTGCTCATTTTACCGTCTAAATGTTAAAGACTTCCCGTCCGCACCACATAGCTAAATCATCGATTTAAAATCGACTACTCAACCTATCCCCATATGGGGAAAGTAAAACGTGACGCTAACAGTACAGAGAACCCGATATGGGGACAGTAAGACGCTACGACTGCTGCGAATGTGATAAATGAACCCCATATGGGGAGAGTAAAGGCGAGAGGGTTAACACACAATACAGCGCTTTCAGTTTGGCGTGACAGTTGAGGTCGAAACCCAAACTGGTTATCGTGGGGCTGCATAACGTTATCCAAATATAAGTTAAGCACGCTATCAAGCACCTTGGAGACAACTGTTGCCAGAGAAGTAGGTCTATAGTTGCTGCTATCTGCAATATCTCCGGTTTTATTTATAACTATAGGGACAACTACGGTGTTAATCATATCTTGCTGCCAAATGTTATCAAGCCGCCCATAATGCATTTGACTAGGCCTTTTGACTAATATCAACCAACATTAGCCGGGACCAACGGCTTAAAACGTGCTTCCGAAGCACGCAGATGCACGAGATTTCCGGCACTTATATAGTCGGAACGGTCACCCATCCAAACACGACCACGCTGTAGGTTGCTTAACTTCGGTACCACTACCAAAGCGCTGCTTCCACTGCGCTACAAGTGTTCAAGTTTATTCACTAGAGGTCCCCGGCGACTTTGTCCGCGCGTTTTGAGTTTGCTACCTCCCCTCCCGTCGCAGCGTGATGTTTTATAGTTTAAAGCTTTTCTCAGTAAATAAGCTATCCAACACAAAACTAATTCTTCAAATCGGTCTAGTAGTTCCTGAGATAAGCGCGTTAAAACAAACAAACTTACTTTATAATATTAGTATAGCTATTTCCCCCTACTCTAGATCGTACTTATACGAGTAGTATGCTCTTGTTGTGACACAATCTTAATCGAATCTCGATGTTCCAGTAAAAACAGAGTCTGCAAATAATACTGATGGATCTATTACTTCTGACTATTATGTGACAGTTATGACAATCGGGGACAACAGTAGAAAGAAAAGTTAGAAAACGGTAATTTTGCATGTAAAAAAAGTAAGGCTCTACCATCGGTATCAATCGATTGTACCATTAAGATATGTCATATGATTTTCATACGAAAAAACGTGGATGGGGATTATGAATACAATATAACATCTATGACTTAGGTACAAATGTTCGTGCTTATCCACACAAATATTTGCCCCTTATGGGATTTGAACCCACGACCGCTGGTTCAGTAGTCATGACCTCTAACCACTGAACCAAACATACCATTAAACAATAACACAAAAATATTTTGTTTTTAGGGTCATTAGTTCTTATACGTTTACACAAACTTTTCTATATACGAGTAATATTGCCTGGTATAGTACGTATTTCCATAGTTAAAACTTCACTGCTGAAGTTTTAACAAAAACCATTGACCTATTTCGGGATGCAATTACCAAAATGCGCAAAAATCCGCTTACCTCATCGATTTTACCATTTTTCAATATCCTGCCGTAGCTCTCGAAAAACCAACCTTGCTAACCTTGTGATACGGATTGGTTTCGCATTAAAGGTGGGTGTCACCGATTTATCATTCGGAGGGCATAATTCAGAGGGCTGGGAATCATCTTTGACGCTTAACAGATAAGCCGTGAGTAACTTATACAGGGTGTAACGCAAAAGCAGAAAACATCTTTGAGAGAGGTTTTAAAGTGGTCTTAGTAAGACATCATCATCATCTTAAAACTATCGTGAGTTTCATGAGCAGGCGAAACGCAGCGCCAACATTGCCTACATTTGCGGTTGAAATATGCTTGCGGGCATAACGTTACGAGGCAAATTTGGTCTCATTCGTTTTCACACATTCTATACTAAGCTTGTGCGTCTACGATTTTTTAAAATAAATAAATAAATAAGATTGTTAACTTAATTCAGCTGGAGAAAGATATAAATAATAAAGGTTTGGTTGGTTAAAGATGGACGAAATTCTGAATATATTCTGCTGTCATAAAAGTGAATGTTAAGGTTCTTATATTATCTGAAATAAAATATGTATTATAAGTATTTTTTAATTAGGACGTACGAGCAAAACTTTAATCTAAATATTTCAAATATGTAAAAAAAAAAACGGATAACGTTAGAGGGGTGAAAAACTTTATCATTTTTTGTACGAAATCTCGCGCGTAAACTATCCTCTTAAGATTAAAATTAACAAGCTACTAGCAAGTAGCCATAGCAATTTGTGATCCTATAAACAAGATGTTTTAGGTTTCGATAAGGTTAGTTACAATGCAACACATATCTTATACAAGATAAACGTCAATAGCTCTGTTTCATTTATATATACATATTTTTACAGATATGTTACCGTGACATCATCATTATTATGCATAAAAAATCATATATCACTATTTATAATGTAGTCGACAGTACATCAGGTTACCCACTTTTGTTGCAAACTAGCCTGTATTCCAACTGCATAAGATACCGCAGTGTTTACCTTTACGTGCTGTTGTCCGGACATACTATTCCCCTGTACGAGTTTTATTTTCCTTAAATGTTGCTATTCGTTAAAAGATCAGATTTTGAATTAATATTTTTAACCTATACCTATACCAGTATTTTTTTTATGACCTTTACACATGTGTACCTGTATAACAAAGTATTATCAAAATACTGGGTGTTTCGTTCTCGTTTTTTCTGCTCAATTAAAAGGGGCATTTCCATTAAATTTTACAAACGACTAAATGGGCTTCACACTGAACTTTCAATCTTTTTATGTTAGTTGAAATTTATTTTTTGTGTGTGTCATAGAAACCTGAAACTATTTTTTTAATAATTTTTAAAAGGGCTGGACAGAGGCAATCTATCAAGAAAGCATTAAAAAAACGTTCTTTGTGAGCCGGTCGAAGGCAAGAGCTTATTTCCATGTATATGCAAAAGTTTTATTGGTTCAGTACTGTATCTCATTAAATATAATTGTAATTATAATTCCAGCCAAGTCTTAGCAACTAGCAAACACATTATTATTTGACACATCACATACATTGCTCTGATCACAAAGTAACTACTACTCAAAATACAAGCAGAAAAAAAAAGTTATTTAGCAAAATCCTTTCCTTTCCTTTTCTTTGGACATTCCCACACATCGCCATCTAGCCCCAAAGTAAGCTACTCAAAGCTTGTGTTATGGGTGCCAGACAACGGATATAATACTTAAATACTTTTTTTTTGTAAATACATACATGATATACATAGAAAACACCCAGACCATTACAAACAGACATGTTCATGCACACAAATGTTTGTATTGTGCGGGGAATCGAACCCGCACCCGCTGCGTAGTAGGCGATTTCTCGACCACTACACCAGACGGGTCGTCAAAACTTGACTAAACTAAAACTAATCATAACCGATGCGATAATATCATTAAAATTATTTTCGAAAAGATTACAATTCAACATCTGCATTCCTCAGTATTACTGGTAAATTCGTTGCGAAATACTTCTGGAAAATTGTTTCCTATTCCGATGACATAAGATTTAATAACAGTTGTAAGTAATCGTTACTTCATATTTGTGAAGGGGTGTAGAAATTAGAGAGATATCGACAGATTCTTTCATATATACACCAGTTTCTCGTTAAAGTAAAGGTAAGATGGATTATGCAAAAACCAGCTAAATAAGCAATTTTAAATATTCATAAAGATGAAATAAGAAACCAAAAATTTGCGCACGGGCGGGACTTGAACCAGCAACCTTTTGGCATACCGGGCCAAACGCTCTTACCAATTGAGCTACCGTGCTGTTAGTCCGACCTTGCGAAATTTGTGGTTTCTTATGAAAACGTCAATTGCGTGACGCTTAGCGCCATCTAGCCGTCTGTTTATGAAACAGATGGCCCAAGCAGTTATTCTTTACAGAATAAATTCAACTTGGAAATTGATGTCGCTTCGCTATCTAATGCTTTAGAATGTTTTTAACACTCACAGTGTCATATTTTATATTCATAAAGATGAAATAAGAAACCAAAAATTTGCGCACGGGCGGGATTTGAACCAGCAACCTTTTGGCATACCGGGCCAAACGCTCTTACCAATTGAGCTACCGTGCTGTTAGTCCGACCCTGCGAAATTTGTGGTTTCTTATGAAAACGTCAATTGCATGACGCTTAGCGCCATCTAGCCGTCTGTTTATGAAACAGATGGCCCAAGCAGTTATTCTTTACAGAATAAATTCAACTTGGAAATTGATGTCGCTTCGCTATCTAATGCTTTAGAATGTTTTTAACACTCACGGTGTCATATTTTATATTAATAAAGATGAAATAAGAAACCAAAAATTTGCGCACGGGCGGGACTTGAACCAGCAACCTTTTGGCATACCGGGCCAAACGCTCTTACCAATTGAGCTACCGTGCTGTTAGTCCGACCCTGCGAAATTTGTGGTTTCTTATGAAAACGTCAATTGCGTGACGCTTAGCGCCATCTAGCCGTCTGTTTATGAAACAGATGGCCCAAGCAGTTATTCTTTACAGAATAAATTCAACTTGGAAATTGATGTCGCTTCGCTATCTAATGCTTTAGAATGTTTTTAACACTCACAGTGTCAAATTTTTGGTTTCTTATTTCATCTTTATGAATATAAAATATGACTCTGAGTGTTTAAAAACATTCTAAAGCAATTTTTTATTTTAAAATCTCGATAGTGTTCTATTTTATTCCCCCTGTGACACCTTGTATGTAAACAAAAAACTACTTCCACTTAAATATTCATCATCAGCATCATAAACAGCCAAATGACGTCCACTGCTAAACATTTTATTATATTTAATTCTTATATTTTTCTAAAAAGTAAAGTAAAAGTCAAGTTAGCCTGTAACGTCCTACTTCTGGGCAAAGGCTTTACCTTGACTATGAGGTAGTTTGAGCCATATACTCCACCACGCTGCTTCAGTGCGGATTGGTGGAGGGTTGTTTGCAAGGCAAGCGTCAGCCTGCTGTCAGATGTTATCAAGGCGCCCATAAGGCCTCTGACTAGGCTTAACCTTTATCAACCGATATTAGTCGGGACCATTGGCTTAACGTGCCACCCGAAGCACTGTGATCCTCGTGATATATGTCACTTATATGTTCAGAATGGTCACCCATCCAAACACGACCGCGCCGTAGGTTGCTTAACTTCGGTATCACTACCAAAGCGCTACTACCACTGCGCTACGAGCACCTTATAATTTGTATTGTCAATTTATTGTTTGTAATTTTACCACAATTAAATTCATCTGTTACATAGATTGATGTTAAGCTTATCATTCTGTGTGTACTTGATAGTGGAGTCGCAGCATACCTCTGTACCTTACTTATTTTAATTTATTTTATTTGTCAAGCATCCGTTGAAACTCTGTTTTGTACACCTAATAAATTAATAGACCCCAACGGTTTTCCAAAGCGACCGGTTATAAGCGGTCTGCATCCAGTGAGATCCTGCAATCTTTACAAGTTTTCCTTTCCATCTTGTTTGTTGACGTTCTAAGCTATGCCTTTGGTAGAATTTTTAAAATATTCGTAACAGAAAATGTGTTGATAATAGTTTTTAATAGTCCCCCCCTAGACGATTTTGACTACGATGGCCAGTCACAACGACTAACCGACTGCGCGGGACATATTATAGTGCACAAGTGTGTGCGCGAACACAAGTGCACTCTCTATTCCTTTCACTCTTATAGCCCGATGGGACAGAAATCTGACATGACCGGTGAGAGATCAGGCGCAGGACCAACGGCTTTACGTGCTTTTTCGTGACACGGGGGTGAAACACTGCCAATTTCCAAACTTCGGGCTACCCTAAGAATTTCCAAACATAAAAACTCAGAAATAAATTTTTGGCCCGAACCCGGGGATTGAACCCGGGACCTCTGGCGCAGCTGTCGCTTTAAAGTGCGACCCTCTTACCGCTGCGCCACCGAGGTAGTGACAATATATTATATTAGATTCTGGTAGGTATCGATACTGAAACATCGACAGATCGTCATCACTATTTAACTGTTCATTCGTTGCGTGCTCATGCATATTTATGATGCAGTGATTGATTTCAAACTCATCGAGCAAAACTGTTTTTTTATTTTAAAAGTCTACTACCATTTTTGTGTTATTATATGTACCTACTATTTATTAGAGATCCCAACGAACTTCTTTGACCCCGGACCTATTACACCCTCCCTGTCCGTCACCATAGTTTTTTTTAAAACGGGGCGGCGACAAATCCAACAAAGTTAAAACCATGAAAATCGAATGCTTTAGAATGTTTTTTAACACTCACAGTGTCATATTTTTTATATTCATAAAGATGAAATAAGAAACCAAAAATTTGCGCACGGGCGGGACTTGAACCAGCAGCCTTTTGGCAAACCGGGCCAAACGCTCTTACCAATTGAGCTACCGTGCTGTTAGTCCGACCCTGCGAAATTTGTGGTTTCTTATGAAAACGTCAATTGCGTGACGCTTAGCGCCATCTAGCCGTCTGTTTATGAAACAGATGGCCCAAGCAGTCATTCTTTACAGAATAAATTCAACTTGGAAATTGATGTCGCTTCGCTATCTAATGCTTTAGAATGTTTTTTAACACTCACAGTGTCATATTTTTTATATTCATAAAGATGAAATAAGAAACCAAAAATTTGCGCACGGGCGGGACTAACAGCACGGTAGCTCAATTGGTAAGAGCGTTTGGCCCGGTTTGCCAAAAGGCTGCTGGTTCAAGTCCCGCCCGTGCGCAAATTTTTGGTTTCTTATTTCATCTTTATGAATATAAAAAATATGACACTGTGAGTGTTAAAAAACATTCTAAAGCATTAGATAGCGAAGCGACATCAATTTCCAAGTTGAATTTATTCTGTAAAGAATGACTGCTTGGGCCATCTGTTTCATAAACAGACGGCTAGATGGCGCTAAGCGTCACGCAATT
The DNA here is from genome assembly GCA_963924145.1 of Pyrausta purpuralis. Taxonomy (NCBI): domain Eukaryota; kingdom Metazoa; phylum Arthropoda; class Insecta; order Lepidoptera; family Crambidae; genus Pyrausta; species Pyrausta purpuralis. The sequence goes on from OZ001666.1 coordinate 10,749,906, forward strand.
GACGTTTTCATAAGAAACCACAAATTTCGCAGGGTCGGACTAACAGCACGGTAGCTCAATTGGTAAGAGCGTTTGGCCCGGTTTGCCAAAAGGCTGCTGGTTCAAGTCCCGCCCGTGCGCAAATTTTCGGTTTCTTATTTCATCTTTATGAATATAAAAAATATGACACTGTGAGTGTTAAAAAACATTCTAAAGCATTAGATAGCGAAGCGATATCAATTTCCAAGTTGAATTTATTCTGTAAAGAATGACTGCTTGGGCCATCTGTTTCATAAACAGACGGCTAGATGGCGCTAAGCGTCACGCAATTGACGTTTTCATAAGAAACCACAAATTTCGCAGGGTCGGACTAACAGCACGGTAGCTCAATTGGTAAGAGCGTTTGGCCCGGTTTGCCAAAAGGCTGCTGGTTCAAGTCCCGCCCGTGCGCAAATTTTCGGTTTCTTATTTCATCTTTATGAATATAAAAAATATGACACTGTGAGTGTTAAAAAACATTCTAAAGCATTAGATAGCGAAGCGACATCAATTTCCAAGTTGAATTTATATTGTAAAGAATGACTGCTTGGGCCATCTGTTTCATAAACAGACGGCTAGATGGCGCTAAGCGTCACGCAATTGACGTTTTCATAAGAAACCACAAATTTCGCAGGGTCGGACTAACAGCACGGTAGCTCAATTGGTAAGAGCGTTTGGCCCGGTTTGCCAAAAGGCTGCTGGTTCAAGTCCCGCCCGTGCGCAAATTTTTGGTTTCTTATTTCATCTTTATGAATATAAAAAATATGACACTGTGAGTGTTAAAAAACATTCTAAAGCATTAGATAGCGAAGCGACATCAATTTCCAAGTTGAATTTATTCTGTAAAGAATGACTGCTTGGGCCATCTGTTTCATAAACAGACGGCTAGATGGCGCTAAGCGTCATGCAATTGACGTTTTCATAAGAAACCACAAATTTCGCAGGGTCGGACTAACAGCACGGTAGCTCAATTGGTAAGAGCGTTTGGCCCGGTTTGCCAAAAGGCTGCTGGTTCAAGTCCCACCCGTGCGCAAAATTTTTGGTTTCTTATTTCATCTTTATGAATATAAAAAATATGACACTGTGAGTGTTAAAAAACATTCTAAAGCATTAGATAGCGAAGCGACATCAATTTCCAAGTTGAATTTATTCTGTAAAGAATGACTGCTTGGGCCATCTGTTTCATAAACTGACGGCTAGATGGCGCTAAGCGTCACGCAATTGACGTTTTCATAAGAAACCACAAATTTCGCAGGGTCGGACTAACAGCACGGTAGCTCAATTGGTAAGAGCGTTTGGCCCGGTTTGCCAAAAGGCTGCTGGTTCAAGTCCCGCCCGTGCGCAAATTTTTGGTTTCTTATTTCATCTCCATGAAAATCGGTATACCCGTTCTCAAATTATAATGTAACTTATTTATACACTAACAATATTTTTAACAAATTTCAAAAAAGAGGAGTTTATCAATTGGACTGTATGTTTTTTTTGTGGCTGCGTTACCTTATGTCACAGTCATTTGTAGACCGATATGAATATTTTTTTTTGCTAACCTAGAGGCTACCTTCTCGTTGGTCCCATTGTTGTCAAGTCGGGATCTGATGATGGGATATCAGTTCAATGGAGGGAAACCCTTACATTTAAGAGGCACGTTTAGTGTTTTTTACTAGAATCTTAACGTTGACGTGTTGTTACTAGAATCTTAATGTCGACGAGTCGGTGCCATCACTTTGACTATATCAAGCATCAACAGCTATCATCGCACCGACTCCAAAAAGAAATTGTTTTCCTAAAATGGATGTCTATACTTTAAAGGATCAAGAGTTTATTTGAGATTCTTTAGTGCATTTTAGTTTTGAAGTCGGTTCTTACTTTTTAAAGTTAATTTTTAACTTACAGTAACATGAGAAGTTAACGACCGCTTCGGGTTTGAAGAGTTGATTATCACATAAAATAGCATAGTCAAATAAAATGATGTGTGACTGTTTTTAAATTAGGCAACAGGTAAAATTACTAATTATTTCACTTTCAAATATCAACTGAAATATGAAAACGAAATAAACGGTACACTTCCATTTAAGTGCTTGTATAAGTTCAAAGATATTGAAAAATATTGTTTTCTCAGAAAACAAGCTTTGTTGTTATTTGTAAGGCAATATCGGAGTTTGCTTCCTTCGCCGTAAAATATTGCCATAGAAAATTGACGTAGTAACATGAAAAATTCACATACGAGGAGTGCAGTCAATTTATATTGTGTGTAAGCTTTGTTGTTAAAGACTAGAAAATCTAGAACAGTTTAAACATATTTTTGAAACTAAGTGAGTTATCTAAAAAATAAGAAAAATAAAACTAAGACATGCAACATAAAAAAAACTACCTATTCTAAAACGAAACCATTTTCTTGCGGCAAGGAGGCTATGATGCTGGCTGCGTTTCCGCGTTGGATAGCTATGCTAATCCTTTGAGCTAGGAACCAACCAGCTTTATTATTGGCTGTTACAGAATTTACTTTTGGCGCAATTTTTCTAAACAGCAATTTAGCAGGGGTCCCCACGGCAAATGTTTCAACGCCAAACGGCGCAAACACATAATTACTTGCAAGTGAGACGTACGTGCGACGCTTGGCGTTTTCAGCCAACTCCGCCGCTGCACCAGCTTTAAGGGATGATTCTCTGAGATGGGAATTCTCGGGATTCTAGTTATTCATTGTCCAATAAGCTTTTCATGCCTGAAAAGTTATGAAATACATTTTTTGTACGTTGGCCCACAGACAGTGAACACTTAAATCATCCATACATTTAGCCTTACAATTAAAATTATTATTAATCTAAAAGGCTGACTAAATTTAGGACGATTAGTAACAAAATAATTAATTATTTTTATATTTAATTTGCAAATGGTTTATCCTTACAAATAAATATTTAAATAAATATCTAGATACCTACGGAAACGGATGTTGTCTCCACTTTATTTCTACAGTTGTTCAGAGTTTTGATTTGGTTTTATGAGTTTGTTTGTACCTGAATATGCCCTCTCTTTGTCGCCTATTTTGTGCTATTTTGTCGGAATGCGTCTATTGGAGAAGAACCTGAAGATGGATACCATCCATTAACCTAGGGTGCTTGATTAATGATCTACCTGTTTATTAATTAAGCACCCCACACTATACACTATCGACTCGATATAAACAGAAGAAGAAGAAATAGAGACTGTTTTCCGCTTCTCCTTAGCATAAGCCATGCTTATAGCACTGATAATAGTGGTGAATGTTGTGGTACCACCGTTGTTCCTGATTTTCATAGCACAAATGTATTAGCTACTTTGGGATCAGAGCAATGTATGTGATCGGTGTCCAATATTTATTTATTTATAAAAAAAACAGATACAACAAGATACACTAATTTCTTTTTTGCTTACTTACAGTCTACATACAGAAAAGTTACATACTACATAGGTATGTGTTATATGTAATATATTAACTACATGAAAACATAATTATGTATAAATGTCAACCGTGCCTCGTGTTACCGTAGTTAGTTCGGCAAAAGTGAGTTTTCTTTATTACACGAAGGAAAGGGGTGATGCGTGAGAATTAATCTAGAATACATGCCATGGGCGGAGCGGGTAGCGGGTCACAATTAATAATTGGTTGTTTTTATGAAAGAAACCGTCTCATAATTGAGGTGTGACCTTAGCCCAGTAGTTGGAAATATACAGGCAAACTTTACTATTTTACTTTACTTTTCATAACATAAATTATGGCTATTATTTATTTATTTTGAAGATAAATTGGTCATCTCTGAGCGCCTGTAATTTTAAATTTGTTTTAGATGCACCAGCCGTCTTTAGCTCTAAAAATGTCATAATCCTGTCAAACTCCATAATACATGATTAGCGGTAAATAATAGCGTTACATTGTTAAATAATAATAAAAAGTTCTTTAAATATCTGATTTATTAAATAATAAATTTAAATTACAAAATTAGTTAAATAATTAATTAAATCACTAATCTAAACAATATTAGAAAAAAAAGAGCCGGTCTAGCCTATGGCAGAACACAATGGGAGTTGTGGGTAGATTCGGGGGTGAGACCGGAGCCGATAAGTATAAAACGATTTAGGGAGCAATCACAATTTTGACTTAAAGTAAGGTAAAAATTAAATAAATATGAAGGTGTGGGCGCCAGGCACTGCCGGATGCAGCGCCGGAATTACAAAAAAAGAGTAAAGATCTATATGGGTTACCGGGGTAGATGCCTCGGGCCGGAGAGTAATCGGAGACCCTGGAGCGGAATTGGCAGGCCGGGGTTCTCCGCAAACGTAGATCCCGAAGGCACCCGAAGAGGAGGTAATGGGATTAAATCAAACCAAAACAAAAAAAACCCTCAAAAGGGGTTGGAATGACGGATTTCAGCGCCGAGTCTTCTGTTGAATCACGCCTGCCACGCCGTCTCCTGTGACCTCCAAGAGTTAATCGAAAGATAAATCCGAAATTGAGTAACGGTCTCGGGGACTGATCTCTGAGGCTGGTGGCACAGTTAGGCGGTGGAAATCTGCGACCAAACGACCATAGACACGTAGAATAAAAACTATTAGAATCTAATTGAATTTTAGATAAATATTTAAAAGCGATAATATTTGTACTCTGAATTAATTGGAAGCAAATTAAACAAATTAAGAATCAAAACAAAAATAATTGGAAAGATGAACTTGCTGAGCTAACGAGCTCAAAAAAACCGAATCGCTACGTAATCTGTGGCATCGGGAAAATAATACTTCTAAGCTGTCAACGCCAGTGTCAAACTTGACGAAATATTTGTTTTGGAAGCTAGCTACGAATCAATCTCAAGATTCATGAAATAAATTTTAATGATAAAACGAATTGCAGTGCAGGAATGAGACGAAAGAATGCAATAAAAACCTTAAACTATCGCAGGAGGTAAGTTAAAAGAAAGGTTCCATTTTTACTATGTAACAACATAGAATATAATGGTTCATTAATGGAGTTTATACTGAAGATTTTTAATTTGTTTGAAACACAAGCTAGATCTGGTTTACTAAAGAATCAAGTATATTATTAATATTTTAGCTTAATTTCTAACGGATGTGTGTATCAACAGTCCTTTTGTTATACTTTTGTTTACGCGACCGCCGGTGGCCTTTTGATCCGTGAGCGTTTAAGGTTGTCTACTCCGCTACTCCTATGAACAAGCAAGCACCTTAACTCGATATCGTGCGCGCGTGCTAGTAACAACATTCCCTGTACAACTGTTATCCCTGATAAATGGGACTTTTCTTTTATTCCAGCAAACATGCTTGTATTATATTTGCTGTTCTTTCACTGTCTCGCTTGATAAATAAACTCAAGTTGTTTGTTTGTTTTAATTTTTCATAAAACTTTAAGCGCTTTATTCTGGAAAAATAGTTAAGCTTATGTAGGAATAATAGGGATGCACTTACGAGTACTTCTTGTAATCACAGGCCATTGGGCAAATTGTGAGGTAATGGCGGCCCACCATCTATTTTTCCCAGAAAATAAAAAAATATATATTTACTATTGTCTAAAAACCTCGACTACACGTAAAGAAGTCATCAAAATAGTTAAACCGCGAGCGAATTAATATCAAAATATTGTTATTTATTAATTGACTGAAAACGTGATCTACTAGGTACACAAATTTATAAAACCGCGAACGAAGCGAGCGCGTAACTTTTTTTAACTTTACAGCTACTTCACGAGCGAAACAAGCGATGTCAAATGTCATATAGCTATTGTTTGTACATTAATTCACGATCGCGAGTAGATTTTAAAGTTGACTGGAATCGTCAAAACTAAAGAGAATAGGTCCATTGCAAGCGGATCGACCACGAAGTTTTTTTAAGCTAAACATCTGTCCACTGTTATTTTTTCGGTATCTTTAACCGTGGGAATATATTTGATGGCGGGCCACTCGAATACTACTCGTGGGTCGTAGTTGGTGTATCTCAGGTTTAGAGGAAGCTTTTTGTTCCTTATTTTATTCAAAAGAACCAAGTAAAATTAAAATTGAAGTATACGTATGAGATTCCATCACGCAGGCTGTGCGCAGAGAATATAATATTAACTTTGATAATTATTAAACATAATAAATATTGTTTATTGCATAAGTTAGGACACAAGAAACAATACAATACAGACTTATCATTAATACAATATTGTCGGTGTTATCGCTGGAAGCGCTCTCTTCCAGACAACCATTATTGTGGCCATAAATCATTAAAATAACACTAAAGATTTAATCTTTAATAGGTATGTATACATTATATTTTGCTTATCAGCAAACAAAAATATTATCAAACTTAAATTTAACGATGTTTTAAATTTCTATTATGTTTTTATCTCATCCTATTCCTAGAAATATCAAGAAAATTTCCATCTCATTGCTAACAGGCTGACAATGGATTCAAAGTCAGGACTTAATTATTACCCACTGTCTTCTGCTAATCCCCTCTGATAATTAGTCTTTTGTCATTGCGCTACGAATTGGGGAATTATCGCCTTGAGTTAATTAATAATTGGTTTATATGAAGTAGGTTTGAATGTGGCAGGTTGGATTTATGACTGTGTGACTAGACGATTTAAAAGTTTTGCAACGGCTGCCCAACTGTTTTACAACAGCAGTGGGCCAAGTAGTTATTAGTTACAGAATAAATTCAACTTGGAAATTGATAACGCTTCGCTATCCAATGGTTGAGAATTTTATTTTTATAAAGATGTAATAAGGAACCAAAAATTACGCACGGGCGGGACTCGAACTAGCAAATTTCTGTTTCTCTTCATTACGCGTGGCGTCTGCGTTGTCTATCCCAACTCTTTTACAACAGCAGTGGGGCAAGTAGCTATTCATTACAGAATAAATTTAACTTGTTATTTGCCCGGCTAGACAGAAAGTTACTGGTTCGAGTCCCACCCGGGCGTAATTTTTTTTTTTTTTTATTTCATCATCTTTATGAATATAAAATATGACACTTAGTGTTATTAACATTTTTAACCATAAGTTAAAAAGTACCTCACATAAGTTCTGGCGCCATAATCGTTTTGTTACTCTGCTCCTTAGCGTTAGGGAGTTCAACTTTCCGCTCAGCTCCACAAAAATGGTGACTATCAGACGTAAAGACATGTCAACATTTTGACACAAGTACAAAAAAAATATGTACGTGCTTTTAATATTTGAGTGTTTTTTTCAATTTCACAAAGATCCCACCATCAGATCCCGTCTTTGCAACAATGGGACCAACTAGAAGGTAAACCTTCTCGGTAGGTGAGAAAAAATAAAATTGGTCTACAAATGACTGAGTTATGAGGTAACATAAATACAATACACAAAAAAATAACAACACAGTCGAATTGATAATCTCCTCTTTTCTGAAGTCGGTTAAAAACATATTGAAAATGTATTTATATTGTGGCAACACAGATATATAAATAACAAATCCTAGCAAAGTACCTGTATCAAAGTCCTCGATTCGATGTTAATCCATATTATGGCAGAAAACCCTTCGTTTTTCCTAAGAAAATAAAAATGTTCTACGCCAGCTTTCCTTAAAAATACAAAAAAGCAGGTACGTGGTGTCAATTTTGAAGGAGGTGAAGACCAAACTTACCAACAACGTTTTATAAAAGTCTTTATCTTAGTCGTGTAAACATATAATGCACTCCTAACTTGAGCATCATCATCATTATCAGCCAAAGGACGACACTGCTGAATATAGGCCACGGCTTTCCACAGCGACCGATCACAAGTGGTCTGCATCCAGTTTGATCCTGCGATCTTTATCCTTCTTTGGTCGAAGGGTCTCCAAACTAGAACCTTTCTGCCCCAACGGCCATCAGTTCTTCGCGCTATGTTCTCTGCCCATTTCCACTTGAGCTTACTGATTCTCTAGGCTATGTCCGTTACCTTAGTTCTTCTACGTATCTCCTCATTGATCATTGATTCGAATCAATTAGATTCGAAATTACCTTGAAGGCAGCAAATATAATCTGAGTGACTGCATTTGTTATTATATCTCTAGGTGTAGTAGTCTTCAATACAAATGAAAGAGTGAGAGATGTAATAATGTCAAAGAAGTCAAAGACTTATTATTACTATGGATGGATTAACATAAAAGGTCTATCAAAATTAACTGCACCTTTTTGGGACTAATTTTGATGCTTAAATACAACAACTTTTGTATGGAACCAACATCGTAAACCCAAATAAATACACACTAAAGTGCCGATCAGCTAATATGCTAATTTATATGGAGAATAAAAAAGGGATCTCGATGTTGATCCCGTACAAACAGTATTTGTATTTTAGCAACATCATCACCACCAAGAATGCATGCTGTTAATTTTGTTAAATCCTGTATATCCATCTCCTTACACTAGTCATGATAGCACAAGCTCTCGCCTCATTTCGGCTTAATACTTAATACAATTTATTTATGCTATATCTATCTCTTGTTACAGCATCAGCCCTGCCCAACCCGACGGCCAGTGATGATGATGACGATGATGACGACACGACGCCAGCGAGCCGTGCTGACGCGGATGATGATGGTCGCGTGTATAAGAACCCTCGGAACTCGCCGTCTGCGCAGTGCCCGAGAGATGAGGAGCAGGCTACTATGCTGGTCAGTCTTCTTTCTTTTTTATCCTAGTCAATTCCCATCATTAGAGGTCGTTTCTCTTCGTGCTGCGGCTCTAGGACAATCTGTTCTGGGTTGTCTAAACATGTATGAGGGGAAGCTCTACTAAGCTAGTGAGTGCTAACATTACAGTACTTAATAAGCATCCTTATCATCATAGGGTATAAGAACCCTCGGAATTCGCCGTCTGCGCAGTGCCCGAGAGATGAAGAGCAGGCTACTATGCTGGTAAATGCATACAACAAAGTGACATTATAATCTTCACTTGGCCGAGATTACTAGGTACCTGTAGCTGGATTCATGCGTTTCTTGGTGCCTCGTCTGCCAAGTGCAACCACCCTTATCAAATTGTGGTATCTACTAAGTACGTTAAGGTAACTATATGCGTCTCTTGCAGTCTGAGGTACGCCTACCAAGATTTTTTGCAGCAACCTGAGCCATACTTTGGTACTCACTCAAGTTTGAAACCTGATGTGCTTCGTCGAAGGCATTTCAATAGAGGTGATGGCGTACAATTGCCTTCAGACTTCCAAATTAAAATGCACCTGATTGGGGATCGTGACCAGTTAGGTACATGGTACAAGTCCACAGGACGGAGTAAAAGTCTTAATAAATGCGAGGCATCTGTGCATGAAAGCGAAGCACAAAGTGTATTTCTACTGTTTGAGGAACCATTTAGAGGTTTTAGAAAGCATGATGTCGCAAGCTAGCTATAATGCTGGTGAAAAGCTAGACTTGTTCCTAAGATCCAGTATCATAAGGTTCAAATTTAAGACAACGATGACGCGGATGATGACGGCCGCATGCACTAGAACCCTCGGAACTCACCGACTGCGCAGTGCCCGAGAGATGCTGGTGAGTTTTTATCTCAATCAACAGCCAGAATGCAGCAATACCCCCTATGACAACAAAGATAGTTCTAGGTTTACCAGGACTTAAATTATCAGACCAATTGCGACATTGCTTTTATTTAACTGGTCGGTTATTATCTTAGGACGGTTCTTAGCCTGGCCTAAAGCTATTTTTAATGACCGTGCTTGGAACGTGTCCGGCACACGAAAATGAACACGAAACACTCCACCTTGCCCACTGAACGGATCGATATCGTTCTGTCTCCCGTTTTATGAAGCGAATGCGAGCTATAACGTATTTTGCCGGTGCCGACACGCGTTGTCAATGGCACGGTATGGTGTTCGTCGGTGACGAAACGGTTTAGGGGGCAACGTGTCATAGTTTTCAGTAAAAATAATACATTTTTGCCGCACACGTTCCTAGTACGGTACTAGTATGCTGCGGTGTACTGAGTAAGTGTTTTACCTACTGGTTTCATTGGGTCTTTACCGTGCCAACTAACTGCATAGTCTATTGGTCAGCCAATGCGATGGCTTCTATTTAGATGTCCAATGCTACGGCTCTACTTTAAATAAGACGGCTCGGCTCTAGTTGTCTTTGTCTCTTACACTGGTATGGAAGAGTGAAGGAGAATGCGAGGATGACTTAAGCCTGAAATATGGACTAACAGACTAAATAAGGGTCGTTTCTCACGGCAACATCCCGTCGTTTACAGGTGCTAGTTTTTGCAAGATACCGTTTAGTATAGTATACGCATTTTAATGTTAATATTTACACGGACATTCCGTTTGACCTATTTTATACTAATCTAGTTTTTTCATTAAACTGGACCAGTTTCACTTCTGAAATGTCAGTATGCACAAACACAGCAGTACCATGGCTGTGCACGATAGGAATATACAACGCGCCGCTTTATCGGTAAGTGCAGGAGAGATGGACATTACACTGACATGAGTCGACAGTACTCAGTTGACGTACCGGCAAAAACTGCCATGTGAACACACCAGGGTTTTCTGCGGCATTCGGTAATGCAGTGGTCCGGAAGAACTGGACTGCCGAGGAAAATGGCCTTTACATAAGGAACGGTGTCCGTATTTTCGACTGTGTAACTGCTATTATAACACCCTTATACGATCAAGGAAAACAGATAGTTTTACCCATGTGTGGGACATGGGTCCCTAACTAGCAGTCCTTTGAAAACACAACGGCCTATGTCAACAAAAGATTCGTATTTCGCTTTGATGTCCTTCATTTGTTTAACGCACCTTTCCTTTAAACGTATATTGATATGTAGGTACTTACGAGCAATTACTATAAAAATAATGAGGTAAAGCTATATGACATGGAAAATTTTCAATGGCATTCTCGTATGTGTGGTCTAAGATATTTTTTAACAACTTATTTATAATCATCATCATTATCAGCCAAAGGACGTCAACTACTGAACTCTCCCACGACTTTTCATAGCAAACGATCACTAGCGGTCTGCATCTAGTTTGATCCTGCTATCATTACGCGGTCGTCTGTCTATCTTGTCGGTGGACGTCCTACGCTGCATCTCTGGTCAAAGGGTCTCGAACTTTTTTGCCCCAACGGCCATCAGTTCTTCGCACTACGTGCCCTGCCCATTGCTTGCCTTTAATTATTCCCAGCATAGCCCACTCTATCGCTCGTTGTGTGTTTTTGAGTTTCTTGTAAGGCTCATAGTTAGAGACATGAACTTAATAATACACACTCTCTCACTCCGTTCGAGCACCAAAAACATCTCGAGTGAAATGGGTCGCTTTCTCTCCTTGTATAACAATGTACTATTATTAAATACATAACCTTATTGCAACTGCATAAGAAACCGCAGTTTTACCTTGACGTGCTGTTGTGCAAACAGTGTGCAGAAGTGTTTTGAAGTATCTTTCACTGATAAAAGTTCATAATTAATCTTGAATTAAAGTTACAAACGTGCACTTTGTTTCAGGGTCAAAAGTGTCTTCGGAAGTGCTCATCGGATGAGGACTGTAAGAGTAAAAAGAAGAAGTGTCTTTGCGACGGGGCTTGCGGGATGTCTTGCATAAAACCAGGTAAGTAAATTATTTTAGTTATTACGTGAATTTATTAATTTTAACATCACAGTAAGAAAAGTTAGCCTGTAACATCCTACTGCTGGGCAAAGGCCCTACCTCAACTACGAGGTAGTTTGAGCCATACTCCACCTCGCGGGCTCAGTGCGGGTTGGTGGAGGGGTGTTTGCAAGGCAAGCGACTAACCCTGCTATCAGATGTTATCAAGCCGCCCATAAGGGCTCTGACAAGGCTTAATGACTAATTTTAACCGTTATTAGCCGGGACCAACGGCTTAACGTGCCTTCCTAAGCACGGAGATGCCTGTGCTGTACGTCACTTATATGGTCGGAATGGTCACCCTCCCAAACACGACTGCACCGTAGGTTGTTTGACTTCAGTATCACCATCAATGCGCTAGTACCACAGCGCTACGAGCACCACATTACAGTACAGTCGTGTTAAATAATAAAGAATGTACACTTTGTGGTTCATTATCGGTTAAGATGAACAACGGAGATGTCTATTCGTTGTGTTCAAAGTAGGTGGTGGGGGAACTCGTCCCGAATCGATGACAGCTCGCAGTAAAAAAAAAACAACGTTCCTTTAGCAATTTTAGTACAACATTTACATATCTATATAATAGAGTAACCTAATTGATAAGAGTAAGTATAGAATACGACATTTCATTGAAGTAACTTTCGTTTAATTACTTTTTGTAATGACAGCCAGCCATTTGTCATTTTAACGTCCGCCAATAGTTTGTGGCGCAGTCGTCACGTACAGTCACAATAACACTATAATTAAGTTGCCCAGTTATCGCGGGTTGCCCAGTGGTAGTGAATGTGGTTTTTAAGTCAGTTTTGACAGTGTCTATGTTGAACACCCAAAGATTTCATTAAACGAGTATCAAATAAATTCGTTTTATAGAGAGGTTTTGTTACGAAGTCTAAACAAAGAGATAACAAAATAGTAATGAAAGTTACATAACAAATAGAGAACGCACACTTTTCGGAGAAAATAATTCGCTTTGAGGAGCAAAATAAAGGAAAAACATCACGGAAAATACACGTCTATACAAATAATATAACAGAGTTTGTGTCGGTAATGCTATTTTCGTTTTTCAATGGGGCATCTAAATAAAGGCTTACCTAGAGGACCTGACTGGCTGATTGACTTGAGTACATTTGTATGCATAAAATGAAGAAAATTCATAATTGCACATCACTTAGATTAGTTACAAATTCATATAAAGGAAATTGTTTCTGTATTGCCACGTTGGCCTTATCTGAAAACAATAGTGTGCCTACTTTTTATAAAAAATAATAAAGGGAATGCACAATTAATATTATAGGAAGAAAAGCCAAGCATGTTATTTTAATTCTAAGGAAGCGGTTCTCCTCGCACCATCGTGAAAAACACAAAACATCGCAAAAAACTTTCTATGAAACATGGGGGTCGAATTTTTCAATATGTAAATGGGGTCGTAAAATAAAGAAGATTGAAAAACACTGCGTTACGTGAAAGCAATTATAACTTTGGGTTTCATTTTTCTTTCTCATGTAAAGTTTATTACTTTTAACTCTGTAGAATCATTATTGAACATTTTTGCGCGTACTGCCGGCCATATCTCTACTATATAAAAATAAGTCGGGTTTTCCTTCCTGACGCTATAACTCCAGAACGCACCAACCGATTTCCACGGTTTTGCATTCGTTGGAAAGGTCTCGGGCACCGTGAGGTTTATAGTAAAGCAAATTGCAATATAAAAAAAATCCTTCTTCTTTTAATCACCAATCGAAATGTTACATAAAACGAAGCGTGAAAACGTACGTAAACGAAACGTAACGTGGCGAAACGGAGTTCGCGGGGTTTGCTAGTAGTGTATATGTTACGGCTAATAGCCGAAGTGCGGCTACACCTAGTTTTAGCCGGCTACAACTAGGTGCAGCCCGCCAAATGCGGTTAATCTTAGGTGTATCCTACTTATCTTCGGTTACAACTAGGTTTAGCATTCATTATAGCGGCTAGAACTAGGTACAGCCGCACACTAGAGGTTAAACTTAGGTGCATCCTATTTATTATCGGCTAGAACTAGGTTTTCAGTTCAGTCAAGGATTTTGATTGTATTTTGAGATCGTATCTTGCGTTTCCTGATTGTTTAGATTTTTGGTTAAGTAGTAAAACTTTTTTTTTGTTTTTTTTTTTTTTATCTTTGCGCCAAAGATGTCTTGTTCTGTTAGTTTATGAAGAGAAGATTTATTAGTTCTGTTAGTTTATGAAGAAAAGATTTATAATATTTTGTGTTTTAATTACTTAAAATAACGTCTTTTTTCTTTAATAGATATTTTCGAACGAGATAAGACAATATGTAAAATAATTTCCAATACTTTTCTAAAATAATAATATTATAGTATTTTGTGTAACTCTAAATGTCATTCAAGTTTATCTTGTTCAAATAAGTGATAGACATTTTTGCAACATACTTTCATATATGAGTGTTTGTTAATTTTTGTATAAATAAAACTGAGTAAAAAACTTATCCTATTTGTTTTAACAGAAAAATATGACAAAAGGAAACAAAGACTTAGTTGATTCATAGTTAAAAAGTAAAACTTTATTTTTTATGTTTATTTTGTTATGTCTAGTTCTGTTAGTATATGTTGAGAAGAAATATAATATTTTCTGCTTTAGAATGTTTTTAACACTCACAGTGTCATATTTTATATTCATAAAGATGAATTTCATCTTTGGAAATTGTCAACAATAGCGAAGCGACATCAATTTCCAAGTTGAATTTATTCTGTAAAGAATAACTGCTTGGGCCATCTGTTTCATAAACAGACGGCTAGATGACGCTAAGCGTCACGCAATTGACGTTTTCATAAGAAACCACAAATTTCGCAGGGTCGGACTAACAGCACGGTAGCTCAATTGGTAAGAGCGTTTGGCCCGGTTTGCCAAAAGGTTGCTGGTTCAAGTCCCGCCCGTGCGCAAATTTTTGGTTTCTTATTTCATCTTTATGAATTTAAAATATGACACTGTGAGTGTTAAAAACATTCTAAAGCATTAGATAGCGAAGCGACATCAATTTCCAAGTTGAATTTATTCTGTAAAGAATAACTGCTTGGGCCATCTGTTTCATAAACAGACGGCTAGATGGCGCTAAGCGTCACGCAATTGACGTTTTCATAAGAAACCACAAATTTCGCAGGGTCGGACTAACAGCACGGTAGCTCAATTGGTAAGAGCGTTTGGCCCGGTTTGCCAAAAGGTTGCTGGTTCAAGACCCGCCCGTGCGCAAATTTTTGGTTTCTTATTTCATCTTTATGAATAATATTTTCTGTTTGATTACTTATAATAACGCTTTTTTTGTTAAAAGAAAAATGTTGCTTGTCAAATAATAAATAATAAATGTCACTTAAACATCCCTGTCTTTTATTTATTCCATGTAATGGAATCAATTGGGAAACGCAATATTAGAATCACAAAACAACTGAACTGAAAACACAATAGCCGATGATAAATAGGATACACCTAAGTTTAACCACCAGTGTGCGGCTGTACCCAGTTCTAGCCGCTATAATGAAGGCTAAACCTAGTTGTAACCGAAGATAAGTAGGATACACCTAAGTTTAACCGCATGTGGCGGGCTGCACCTAGTTGTAGCCGGCTAAAACTAGGTGTAGCCGAACTTCGGCTATTAGCCGTAACATATACAAAAGATTTAAATGAAAAAAAAATTGATTGGTAATTCGTTCACACAGAAATTATATAAGGACAAATCGTTAAAAGTTAAAATATTTAATTGTGCTTTTGTATACATCATAGAAACAGAAGACTATCAATTTTTTTTTGGAAGTAGAAATATTGTTATAACTAACAACCTTTCTCACTTCAATGCCCAATTCTATCGAGAATATTTAAATAAAACATGACCTTAATCTCGATTTTTCTCAAAAACTAGCGTATAAAAACCAAAAGTGTACAGCACTACAAATGTGGTCTTTTAAATATTATCACTTAAAAGGAGTTAACCGTACATGAGTTTTAAAACTCGTATTCATCTACGTATATAAACACTCCGCTCTTGTAAAAGCTACCTAAACACTGATTAAATAGTTAAAATTCTATTCAATTTATTTTGACTGTTAATAATGAAATGAAAATTATTCAACCACGTAAAATAGACCTCGTTCATTAATATAAAGCCTTCTTAATAGTTCCAGAAATGGGGTGGTAAGGTTTTTTATTATAATTGGACTGAAACAGCGCGGAGAGGAAAACTAAAAAGGAAAACCGTTGTTATAATTAGTTCATGAATAAAGCCATTTTTATTCAGCGTTTCTAGGTAAAAGTAATGAATTTTGTCAAAGAAATACCTTATTTATCATAGTACTAGGAGTGCCTTATAGTCGTATTCCAGAAATTGGTTACGGAATGAACTAAGAATGGCATGTTCTTTTTAAAGACATCAATCTTTTTTTTTACTTGATATTTGACAACTGTTATTTTTTACCCTCTCAATGATTGTGTATATTTCGCCACTGGTTAATCTCTCTGCATTCCCAAGCGGTTGACAGGTAGAGAATACCATAAGGTATTAAGCCCGCCAATTGTACAACTTACAGTACAATAATGTTGAAATATAAGTACGGCTACCCACCGTACTTATATGGTTAAAAATATATAGAAAACAGTAAGAAATCATGCACGATAAAAGAAAACTGAGTACCAACGTGAAAAAACATTATTACATTACGCTACATAAGGCAAATATACCACGTTTTTATTTATCTAGAGGCTTAACAGCGAAATTTAATTACTTTTTTGCCTCCTGAATTCTTTATTTATTAAAAAATATATTTTGCATTCCCTTATTCATGCTACGTGCTCATATTTTGGTCGATCAAAAAGCGAATTATACAACGCTGAGGCATCGCGTGAAATCCGACCTCAGATGTAGATCTTCTTTTAATAAGTTGAGGTTTATGAAAGAAGAAATAGGGCTGCTACTTTACAGTGCAATGATTCTCAGCATAAGTGAATATTCAAAATAAAATTAAATAGATAATTTAACCTCATTTCTGGGCCAGGACTGGGTTCATATTTGTCTTTTATATATTGACTTAATTAAACCAAAAACTCTTGCTCTAACTTCATAGATGTGTTTTTAATGAAGTTTTCCAATATAATGGTGGAAACCATAATGTTATTATCGCTTTGGAATAGAACGACAAGAGCGAGATGTCACTAGCAGCAAACTGTGTGATAAAAAGAGATGGGAAATGCGATGTGGCAGAATTGTTTTTGGCGGCTGTCAGTTTGGAAGCCCATGAAGGCTCGCTGAAAATTTCTTACATTTGTTTTTTTTTTAAATTTAAGTGAAATTGTATATATTTTGAAGAAATAGTTCTCCTGAAACATGGTGACTTGATCGGTGATTGATTGTTGTTCATTACAGCGAAATAACCCCAACAATCAAAATTAGCATGGTGGAAACTGATATGTTACGTACAAACTTATTACGATTTAAAACGTTAACACGATATCATGGGATTGCTTGTAAATACGGTTTTGAAGAATTAATTTCAAATACGCCTAAAAGGTAACTATGGGGATCTGAAATTAGACCTTTGAGATAGGACGCAGTATCATAACATATTTGTTTTGATTTTATTCAAAGGTTTTGTTAGTGCCATAAATATTGACATTTCTATTTTCCACTTCGGTTGTATTTTTACACACAACGATGGCAACCCTAGCAAGAGCCTTTCTGAATGGGCATATCTTTTGAAGGCGCACAGCAAAGGTGTCGGATCGTGCCGCTTCATATTCAGCGCAACGACTTACTTACTGCCCTCGTGAGAAAAATAACATTACAAATGTATGCCGAAGTTATTTTTCAAGGAATCTGTCGATGGTGATAGCTGGTAAGGGTTGGGAGGGAGGTATCAGCTTATAAATAAAAGGCCAACGTAGTGTAAAACAGGTTTATTACGTCACGTCAATGTCAGTAACCGAAATAGGATAATAAGATAATTTAAGTGTAAATGATAGTTATTTATCACAACGAACATTTAGACTCAAAACTAAACCATTGAAAATTTATCCATCGCGGTTTAACAGGGTACAGCGCCATCTATGAATACATCCGTGAACTTAAATTGACTTAAAATCTACTGAAATTAGAAATGTGTTGTACGTGGTAGTAGGACTGTATTAGTATTTTAATCTTGATCAATATAAATTAGTAAAGGATTTATGTCTTATTTGGTTCTTTCTAATAAGTAAATGGCAGTATCAGGTTTAAGTAAGGATGGCTTATTATGGTGTTCAACATTTTCGTCAATGCTATTCCAATTCTTGTAATATTGTCGTTCTGGCGTGTTATTTATACCGACTTTAAAGAACTAGTAAGGTATATGTGGATTTTTTAAAGAATGATCAACGTAAAAAAATATTTTTACGTGTACGATTAAAAAAAACATATTTTTAATTTAGAATAAACTTATAGGAAATTACATAAACGAAATATCATTGTATTAATACAACACACACTTACTGACTAAACTGTTGCTCTGAAGAATGATTATACAATACCAAATGAAGTTTTAAATTTCAAGAAAATAAAATTAATCTTTGCCTGCTCAAATCGGGTAAGATTGCGGTCAAAATCTGTATTTATATTTCAAATACTCAAAATTTGTAAGAAGTAAAAAAATTGGAGGTCAGAGCTCGTAAGCCTACATACGGATGGTCTGAATAAAGCCTTTTCATTCTAACAAAATGGCGCAAGAATGGCCTTGGGAAGCCGCGTTAAATAAAAGGAAGCCAGGGTGAGAGGCACTCGACCTCCGCTTGCCCTCTTTACATCTTTAACACAGCCTCTTTTAACAATCTAGGTCTTCAGGTAAAAAATGGTTACCGACTTATTCCAAAATCTCTAGTACCAAGTTCAGAACCGGACTCAGCTATAAACCGACTAATTTAGAAGTAATGCCATCATAACGGTTTTTAATGTTAAAGGTCTGTTTTAGTAATTGGTCGGGTTGATTACCTGGTAGTGCAATCTTTTTGTTCTATGGGGATTAGTGTCTGATTTTTGCTACGGGCGTCCCCCTTTTAACTTTAAAACTAAGCGTGTGTAAATTTAGAAAAAAATACATGATGTAGATCTTGACAAAGACTTTCAAATAAAATTAGTTTGAACGAGATCGAACTAGTAGTTTTTAAGATAGCGCACATTTTCAGTAACCACAAAAGATAACATTGTTATACCAACAAAAAATATGAAAAACAAAGTCATATTTGCTGTCACTAAAATATTGTGGTATTTTGGCTATGTGAAAGTAAGTGGATCTCTAGTAAAGTTATCTAGAAATCTTCTTTAGTAAAGTTGGCACGGAACCCGTAGTGTGCGAGTCCGACTCGCACTTGGCCGGTTTTTTTGTATGGGCTTTGACGAAGTAAATTATATTTAGAATTTTCTATAAAGCACCTTATTATTTTTTACTTTTTTTAATACATACATACCTACTTATAAGATTTTATTTTTAAATATTAACGTTTTTTTTACCGACTTGCAAAAAAATAGGTATGCAATTCAATCTGTACTTGATATTGTTAGAATTTGAAAATATTTAAGTGCGATGTTTTAGTTGTTTTTATTATTTTTTAATTTATTTTTAGTAAATGATGGAAAGGCCCAGGTTCAGCAGTGGACGTCCTTTGGGAAAAAAACTACACGGACTAAATCCAACAATTTCTACGGCTGATTAATAGTAAAACAGTTGCTTGTTAACACTTTTAGCGCTACAAGAGTTCCAACCGAGCAAATTGTGCAGTTATTCGCAACAGGGAAAGATTTAGTTGGAATTTATATTGAAACGGAATGGAATAATGGAACGGCGCGCGCTCCATAAAAACCGACGTTTTTTTTGGTACTGAGAAATGCGATTTTAAGGCGGCGAGATAAATGCTAATGGCCTGAGTGTGTTTTAGGTTAGGTTTTTCAGTTATTTATGAATTTAGATGGGAATGGCTCTATTGAAAACTGCCTTTATTTTTTGTAATTTTTGCAGGTACGTACGTACCGCTTTAAATAACTTTGTTCGTCTGTAATCTATATATATAAAAATGAATTGCTGTTCGTTAGTCTCACTAAATCTCGGGAACGGCTAAACGGATTTATCTTATATTAGGCTTGAAATATTCGTGGAGGTCTAGGGAAGGTTTAAAAGGCGATAAAAAATCGAAAAACGCTCGGACGAAGTCGCGGGGGACCACTAGTCTTGAAATGAGATTTGTGAAAAACATATTATATATTCAATAACCATACAGTAAAAAGACAAACGTCAGTACAATAAGTGAAGTGCTCAATCGTAGACGCCCACGGATCTAAAGGCGCCGGCGGTCGCATAAACATAAGCATAACAAAAGATTGTGTTAAACACATCCGAGAGGAAAAAAGTGTTTGAGTTCATGGTTTTCAACGAATATAAAAAAAGCTTATATTTTATACCAAGTAACTAGCGGTCACCCGCGACTTCATCCGCCCGTTTTAGTGTGGTAATTTCCTCGCGTCCTCCCTTCTCTTTGCAGTGTGATGTTTTATAGCCTAAAGCCTTCCTTGATAAATAAGCTGTCAACACAAAGATATTTTTTCAAATCGGTAAAGTAGAGATTAGCACGTTCAACTTCAAACACACTTTAGCTTTATAATATAAGTATAGATTCCAAAATCAGGTTACGATTTCACCTTGACCCGATATCGGGGTAGAAGACAGGAAAAAATATGTAGCAAACAACGTTACAAAGCTACTTTACGAATGTCAGCAAATAAAGGTAAAAGGGATTTCATTTCACTCTTTTCAATATCCTTTTAGGCTTCGCAATATACAGGGTGGCCAAATCAGTGACACCCTAATTTTTTTTTGGATGCTTTACATCCAGTGTTATCCAAATATAACATATTTATGAAATCAATTTTTTTTAATTTCTTTTTAAAATTTCGATAGTCTTAGTTTTAGCTACCTCATAATTTTATCTACGTAAACTTAATTATTAAGGATCATATTATAATAAAAAAAAAAAACGAAATCACACTATAAAAAGTGGAATTCCTCCACTTTTTTGTTTTGTTAGAAAATTCTTAAAGATAGCGAAAAAAATTGTATCTCGTAAACTACGAAAATTCGTCTAACATCGCTAAGTTATATTTGGATAGGCCTGGATGTAAGGCTTCCAGAAAAAAATTTGGACATTACTGTTTTGGCCAACCTGTATTATTATCATGTACTAGATAACTGTCAGCGTCTCACGGATAATAATGAGATTTCCTTTGATATCCATATTCCTCAATCATACCTCCCTCACTGTTGCTACCGATAAAACCTCATGGAAAAATGTGAAGATTTTTTTGCATTCATCGAGACAGGCATTCATACTTTTACGTATGTAAACGTTGTTTCCTCTATCCAATGGTTGTCTGGTAGAGGTCGCTACCAGCATTAAGAACGCCAATATTGTACTTATGATTTGTATGTAGTGTTTTTGTTTCTTGTGTCCTTACTTTTGCAGTAAATAATATTTATTATTATTATGTATGTCATTTCAGACTCTATAGGGTCCCGGGTACCTTTGGAAAGCGTACATAGGGCCGAAGCCAATACGCTTAGGCCCTTTTGACAACATTAACCTAAAAGCTGTGTGACACAAACAGACGATTATCCCTGTATGCACTATACAAGTGCACCGAAGGACAAGCCCCGGTTCGTTTAGCGAGCGAAGCGTAATCAATTTCCAAGTTGAATTTATTCTGTAATGAATAACTACTTGGCCTACTGTTGTTGTAAAACAGTCGGGGTGGATAGCGCAGACGTCACGTGTTAGGACGTAGGTATTCGAGACCAGATTTTTTTAACGGTCGGACCGACAGCACGGTAGCTCTATTGGAAGAGCGTTTGGCCCGGTTAGCCAGAAAGTTGCTGGTTCGAGTCCCGAGCACAATGTTTAGTTTCTTATTTCAGCTTTATGAAAGCAAAAACATATTTTTTAAATTCCACTTTAAATGTTACGTATTCTTACAAAAATAAAGGGCGCAAACTGGCACCCCTTTAGAGGGCGGCTAAAATCAGCGATATCGCGAAATAACATTGAATAATTCATGGTAGACCGCTTATCTTCGTTTTATGTAAACGCCGCGATTATACGTCTTGAATATTTATATTCTGGAATAGTCTGTACTAGAGAAAGATGTCAGCAAGACCAAAACAACGTCTAGGTACAAGTGTATATGTGAACATAACATTATATTGTTTTGTTCTTTTTTACATATTTCTAAATTTATGCCTGCTTTTCTTTTTTTAAAGTTGTGTGTGTGTGTGTGTGTGTGTGTGTGTGTGTGTGTGTGTGTGTGTGTGTGTGTGTGTGTGTGTGTGTGTGTGTGTGTGTGTGTGGGTGGGTGTGGGTGTGTGTGTGTGTGTGTGTGTGTGTGTGTGCGGTTTTAAATCCGTTAGATTGTAATCTGCCTATTTATTGTGAACAAGCTACCCTAACCTACAGGTTTTCCCAACGATTCGTCATTTAAGTTCACGTCTTAAGTTTGATACAGTTCACAATAATTTGGCAGTTTCAATGTAACGGATTTGAGACCGTAACATTGTAATCACACAATTTTTACTTTAAGACGGTGACAAATTAAAAAAAAAACAGCGTGTGGCCTGTAATAGTAGCAAAAAAAATATTGTGTTATTATCTAGACCTGGTCTTAGTGTTCTAAAATGCTTTCCCACAAAAATGTAAAAATCCAAATTTATAAATCTTAATTAATATATGTACCTATATCAAAATTGCAAACTCGTTGTAGTAAAGGGCATATGAATCTCTATGACCCCTTAGGTACACACTGTGACTTTCATCATCGATGCAGTCGCGGGTTTTGAAAACGGGCTTCAGCATCACAACTTACGCGACGAAGAGATTTAATTTAGCATCGATGCAGTCGCGCGTTAGAAGATGCGTTAGTATCAATGCAGTCACCAAAATTCAGTACGTAATTTGACAATTTCCAGCTTCTGTATCGCGACTATATCGATGCTAACGCGCGTTAGCATCACGACTGCATCGCTGCTAAAAGTAACAGTGTGTAAAGGGTCTATGACTGGACACATGTGTTTGCAATATATGATGAAATAACAGCACATATGGTTTTGATTTATAATAATCAAAACAATTTGTATAATATAGAATTTATTACTAATGCCAATCGCCAAAAATGTTTTAATTTTAATTTTTGCTCCTAATCTATCATAGCAAAAATTTAAGTCTTAGTAAATACTTGAAAACTTGTTCATCGAGAATTAGCAGTATACAGCGACATCTATGGACTAAATTTTACTTATAATCTTACGTATCTACCGAGATTAGAACGACTATTTTTCTGGTACTATACTACCATTGTTTCTGATTTCCATAACATAAGTGCATTAACAACTTTAGGATCATAACAATTTATGTAATTCGTATATAGAATTTATTCCACTTAAAATCCATGAAGTGAGACTTCTGCTCTATCGTATATTTTTATAAGACTACATATTCATGGCAGCCTCAGCCGCTTCACGGGACAACACTTTGCTGAATGTGGGCGAGTTTCTTAAGCCTTAACTTTGTCACTATATTATCCTAGCATCTAATGGCATAGTGGTGGGTTGAGGCACTCAAAAATTGTCTAGAAGTTCATTGAGATCTTTACCGGATCTCAGTCGGACAGACAGATAGACACACATGAAGAATCTTAAGGGTTCCGTTTTTTTGCCATTCGGCTACGGAACCCTAAAAAGAGAACCAAGCTATCACCGACCAAGAACCTCAGTACCGAACTTTAACAATGTAATTTATTACATCATAAATAACTTACCCAATTAAGCCAACTTACTAATTCATACCTGACTGTACAGACAAGACAAAGTCTGGTACTTGAATGACTAAATAACAATTACCGCGAATCTACCAGACTGGAGATAATTCACTGCCATACTCGTACTTTGGAAGTTATGAAACTTCGCCCGTATTCATAAGCCGGTATCGGATGTGCTGCGCTGTTATCAAAGTGACTGTGAATTTGTCTTTGTACAATGTTCAGTTTATTTGGTATGGGTATATTACTAGTTTATTCTATTACAAATTAAGGTGTATCTTCAGTTTATGTAACAAAAAGAACGAGGCATTGAACTCATGGTGGTAAGTTAATCTAGCCTTGTTGGCTTTTAATTAATACCATTTGACAGTTAAGCCATTGTAGCAAACTAAGATCATGTGTTGATCAAGATAGATATGGAATTTTACCGATAATAACAAATGTTAGAGCAACATTATTGTGCACGCACACTTTAAGCAGAATTTCATGAAATTATAACAAGGTTTGTTCAAAATCTGACAAGTTGTTTCTTGTCCTGATATTGTGAAAGTACTTGTGATTGATGTGATATGAATGCAGTACACATTAAATTCATTATTATCAGCCAAAGGACGTCTTCCGATGAACATAGGCCTCCCCCATGGTTTTCCACACCGACCGATCACGAGCTGTCTGCATCCAGTTTGGTCCTGCGATCTTTACAAGGTCGTGTTTCCATCTTGTCAGTCGAAGGGTCTCCAATCTCCACCTCCTCCTTTCTGATTTAACTTTACATTAAGTATAAAAAACGACAAGTGCGAGTCGGACTCGTAAGGGTAAAGGGTAAGGGTTCGGTGCCAACTTAAGTAAATTAGATCCACTTACTTCCACTTAGCCAAAATACCATAATGTTTTGTTGACAGCAAGTATAACTTTGTTTTTCATAGTATTTTTACGAATAATAAAGTTATGTTTGCGGTTATTGAAAATGTGATCTATCTCAAAAACGACTACTTCGTTCTCGTTCAAACCAATTTTTGTTGGAAATCTTTGTCAAGATCTACATCTTATTTTTTTTCAAATTTACACTCGCTTCGTGACGCCCATTTTACCACTTTGGAAGCGTCTTTCTCTCGTTAGACTTTTAGAGAAAATATTTTAGGAACCTCGATTTAATTTCAAAAGACCTATCCATAAACACCCTACACCTACACGCATAGGTTTGACAAATCATTTTTTTTTAAGTTTGTTTGTATTAGAATCGTAAAGCGGTTAACAGGATACATCTTCCCACTAAGTTTCAACTGTGTAATAATAATAGTTTCAGAATAAAGTTGCCGTGACGTACGGACGGACAGATAGACTGACAGACAGACATGACGAAACTATAAGGGTTCCATTTTTTTTCCATTCGGCTATGGAACCCTGAAGTTATATAATATTTTACTTTCTGACGTGACACTAACATTGTATATGTATGTAACGATTATCTAACTTTGAAGATATTATCCAAAGTGAATAAAAGATTCTAGGACTGGATTATAAATACGCGCCTGAAGCCAATAAGCGTGTCGTTTGTAGAACAAACAAGGTTTTGGCTGAACAGTTCCAAAGTCAAAGTAATGTCTTGTTCGCACAGTTATTAAGGCAATGTAGGTAGGTATTAAAATTTGGTAATGTTATCTTCATACAATTTTGATGAAATTGTATAAAGGCTTATAGGTTTTTGTAAATAATATTGACAAATCAGAAATAAAATGTAGCAAATAAAATAACAGATGATTTATCCATACTCACAAACAAATCTTCAAAGAAAAGGCTCAGTTAAAAAAACTAGGAAATCCTTACCCCTTGTTATTAGGCAGTCAACTTCAATTATTGTTTTTAAAAATCGCCTGAAAGAACATCTTTCTTCAAAACTAGCGGTCCCCCGCGACTTCGTCCGCGCGTTTTGAGTTTGCTCCCTCCCCTCCCGTCGCAGCTGTTTTGTATCCTAAAGCCTTTCTCAATAAATAAGCTATCTAACACAGAAATATTCTTTCAAATCGGTCCAGCAGTTCCTGAGATAAGCGCGTTCAACTTCAAACCAACAAACTCTTCAGCTTTATAATATAATTAGCGCAAGCGCACGTTGTACTTAAGCTGCGAATATTATTTTGGTGCAGAGTTATGTTAAAACTGTGATAGCTCCTAAGATATTTATTGGAATCAAATGATATAAAGGGCAACTTTGTTCTAAATGAAATGCTCGTGATGATGAATGTATTTATTTTGATAAAAATAAATACCTGTGTGTATAATACACCTCTAAAAATGATGCATTATTTTTTTACAAATTTATTAACATAAAAAAAGGTTGTAGTAAGTCAACCATAAAAGATAGACTTATGCTGTCGCGGACTTTATTATAGAACTCTTAATGCTGAACAATCCTGTGATACATAATTTTTGTGTAACTTTAGGTTTCCGCAGCGTACGCAGCGGAAGCTCTCAAAAGGAATATCTTTCTCCCGTTTTCGCAACATTTTTCATTGCTGCTGTGGTCTTGTGAGTCGTATCTTTATGTTATATAGCTTAAAGCCTTCCTCGATAAATGGACGATCCAACATAAAATTTTTTTTTCAAATCGGACCAGTAGTTTCTGAGATTAGCGCGTTCAAACAAACAAACAAACTTTTCAGCTTATAATATTAGTATAGATAAGCATCGCTGATGTCTCGGTTAATTTCTTTCATTTCACATTGGTTTATGTAAGTATATAGGGTATCACAAAATTAACCGCATTGCTTCTAGGGGCCAATTCTGACCCTCAAATACAACGTTTTGTATAGGACCAACATCGTAATCCCAAAAAAAAAATTCATTTTCCCATACTAAAGTGCCGCTCAGCTGATTCAATTCAAATTTGTATGGTGAAGTTACAAATAGTGCCATTTTCTTTTTTACGGTAAACTGTCCGTGGTACTACAGTGCCTTAAGTATAGTATATATATATATATATTAAGTATAGTATATATTATAGTATAGTAAGTATATTATATTTTCAACTTTTTATATATTTATAACTATTACCTATCTACCAGTATTTTTGTTTTCGTAATCACAACTATACTTTTCTTTATATAATCGTTTTTATCGCGCGACATGTCGCGCGATTTTTATCATGCAACCGTCGCGCGATATCGCCGGACAGTTTTCCCACATCATAGTCTGACAGCGCGGACAGTCGAGTGGATAAAGAAGTTGTTGTATTTTAGCAACAGAATCACCACTGAGAAGGAACACAGTTGATTTTGTAAAACCCTGTATTATGTATGATATTGATTTGTTATATTTATAATTAATTATGTGTTTTGAATGTTATTTTAATGATTGTATTAATATATGTGTATATACGGATTGTCTTGATCTTTTATGCCCATAATAGCCCTTCCTATGAGCTCAATATTTCTTTACCCAAAGGTTGTCTGGAAGAAATCGCATAATAAGACCGCCTTAATTGTACATTCCCTCGAAAGGAATTTGTTATTAACCTGTCTGATGTGCAATAAAGAGTTTTCTTATTTAATCAAGAACTTTGATAACTTAGTAGTTTAAATAAAATGTACACCAATCACATGCATTGCTCTGATCCCAATTAGTAGCTCATGCACTTGTGTTATATAAATTAGACACAACGGTGGTACCACAAGACCCAGACTCGCGACAATATAGGAAATATATTATAAAGTTGTATTATAAAAAATAAAGACAAAACTTTAAAAAAAAATACACAATATTTGCATGAAGAAGACAATGGACTCGATGAAGGTGTAAGAAAAGTTTTAATAATCTATATTTTGTGTTATTGCCTCTATTTGTTGTTAGCATCAAAGAAAACTTTAGTAATAACAAACAAGAAAAATAAACTAAGACATGTAACTAAAAAATAATGTGTTATTTGTCATCATGTGTAGTAAATTCCTGTTTTCACCTTTGGGTATTAACCACTCCTGTCAGTTGCAACCACACTGTTACCTAATCTTATAATTGACCAATTTAAAACTAATCTAGAATCTTGACATAAAACTGCACAGTGCAGAGTTAATGCTAAATAAAAACATGTTTATAACTTAAAAATGCTAACCGCAGTATCGTAAGGCACAAATATAAATTTGCTATTTGACACATAAATTGAAAAGGTGCACACATTTGAGTTATATTACTATGCCACAGTAAAAATAATCGGACAGTAAATAAGTTTTTGAATTGAACTTTGAACGTATGCACATAAATTTAATGCGTGGTGGATATGGATCAGTTTATGAATTCAAATTCTTGTCTTCATTTATTGAAATATATATGCATTCCATTTGCCTTTTTTAATTGGACTAGCGACTTTATTCACAATGTTCTAATAAGTTCTTGCTTAGCGCTACCTGTCCAATACTTAATACGAAATGATGTCCATAATTATTTGATATTATACTTGTAAGTATTGGTGCTTGTTTGTCGTTGGTCAAGCAAGCTCTACGTCCTGTTATCGACATTTTTATTAATTTAATCTTATAATGTTTTTTTCCACTGTCAGACACGAAAAGCAATACGATAAGCTCTTACTTTGATCACTGAACGAATTGACAGCAGGAACGCCGTCAAGACAGAAGTCTCACCGTTATATCAAGCAAGAGCAAGAGCGAAAACGTATTTTATCTTTGTTGGTCGGTGACGGAACGATGTAGTGGTCACGGTGTCATGGTATTCAATATTTTTAAGCTATTGCATAGCTTTTATTGCGGGCCTTGAGCGTGGTGACCGAATCCAGAAATCCCGTAACGAAAATAACCTAACACCCCCCACTCCGACCGGGACAGCGGTGATACTTTTAGTTTTTCCATCTATTGATGAATAGCAGAACTCTTAATCACTTTTTGAAATATCACGCTTGTGTCCTTAGTTCAGCAACCCGCCTTTAGGTGGCATTGGTTGTATAAATAAAGTAAATAAATAATTATAATTGCATAAGTTGATAAAAAATGCTATGCAATAGCTTCACCGCGGCAGTCTTCGAGTGCCACACGTCTTTTTTTTGCCTGACACGTTCCTAGCACGGTCATGGTATGCAACAGTGTAGTGGAAAAACCTTTATTTCTTCCTTCTTAAGGTGTTTGTGCAAAGTTTACCTACTGTATTCTTCGTCACCACGACTGCACTGTGTCTTCCGTCATACAAGGCGATACAAACGGCCTGCCTTATTGCAGACATGAATCACTGGTGCAACGGATTAATGGTGCGCTGTCCAAATCGAATACTGCACTGAGGCAACGGGTCATTTGCTATGACTGTGACAGATGGAATTGATTTTCCGAAAATTTCCGGCTTCGTTGCAGAACTTTTGGTTGTAATATTCGTTAAATGTGTCTCCAAACTACCGTGTGTATAAATGTACGATTTGTAAAATTTGTTTTGCAACTGATGTGGATGTATAAGTAATTATTATGTAGAATTAGCCCATATGAAGAGAAGAGCTTTCCATCAGAAGAGCTTTTGCCACCATTAATGTTCCTTCAACGTTGGAACCACGTGCTTTGGTCCGTAATGATGGCAAGAGACCCGATGGCTTCAAGCTTATTCCCTGGGAACGGGGTTGTGCCTAAGTTTGGGATGCAACATGTGTCGATACTTTGGCCCCCTCCTATCTCAGAGGATCAGCCCTTAAATCTGGAGCAGCAGCGGAGTTGGCTGAAAATGCCAAGCGTCGCAAGTACGTTTCACTTGCAAGTGATTATATGTTTGCGCTGTTAGGCGTTGAAACATTTGGGCCGTAGGGACCTGCAAAATTACTATGTAGAAAAATTGCGCAAAAATTAAATTCTGTAACAACTAACAATAAAGCTGGCTGGTCTAAACTAAAAGGATTAGCATAGCCTCCTTGCCGCAAGGGAATGGTTTGTTTTTGAATAGATAGATTTTATGTTATTATTTTATGTTGCAAGTCTTAGTTTTAATTTTTCGCCCATATTGAGGGACGTCCAATTCGCTGCTGAACATAAGTCTTTACTATGATTTTTCGTAGCAACCGGTTGCAAAGGGTTTGCATATATTCTGTGTACGAGTATTCCTGCGATTCAAATTATTTGCTATATTAAGTTATGTTGTATGATTCTCGTAAACTTGTAAACTGTTTCCAGTTTTCCTGAGGTCAGTGCAAAACTGACATACAATCCTGTCATTGCAACATCAACAATATGCCTGAAAAGTTTGTTTGACAACATTGTGTTGTTTAAGTCAGCGACGCCTGACTTAGGGGTGGTTGTTCAAACCATAAAATTAATATTCCTATCTGAATAGAAGGACAAGTAAAAGCTGTCAAACGAAACCGATTTAAGATGTCAGTAACTAACATAAGTAAGTAACATTTGTAGCTTTAAATGAGATAACCTTAAAGATCAGGTGATTTATAACAATGTTCCTAAGTTAAATATAATAGTTTACTGCATGATAAACAGTCGACACAAAATATTGAACATGCAGCTCTAGTGTAAAACTAAATGTTATTTCATTATACAAAATATTCGTCGATATACATTCCCTGTGTTATTCTGTCTTTATTTTTTACGTAAATGAACGCTTGTAGAATAGAATAATCCAACTGTTTACTTTAAATTTGAAGCGCATTGGTAAATATAAGTCGTATATTAAGAGGCTTCGATTTGGACTAATCTACCTGTTAAATGATTATTTGTTGGGGTTATGCCGCTGTAATGCATAATAATCAATCACCGATCAAGTCACCATGTTTTAGACGCATTATTACTCCAAAATATACACAATTTCACTTTTAAATATAAAAAATCAAATGCACGTAATTTTCAGCGAGCTTATGCAGGGCGGTCAACTGTTTGACATCTGACGAAAATGGTTCTGCTACCCACCTCTTTTTATCACGCAGTTTGCTGCTAGTGACATCTCACTTTTGTCGTTCTATTCCAAAGGGATAATAATTTTATGGTTCAAACAATACTGATGCCAAAAACATAATTAAAAAAAAAACACAAAATCTGTTCATTATTGCGACGCTAGAGCGCGCGAGTCAAAACTACCAACGCCAGGTCGTCTCTTCGTAGCTTACTAGCTACGGCGTACTCGTAATATTTCGTAGATACGCGCGTAATAAATTTTGAAGAATGTTGTGAAGAGGATTTTTCTTATAAAACTTCCTTTTTTTATATAAGCTTTACTCATTATTATTATCCCTGAGTTGGACGTCACTAACCAAAACGACTCAACGGTTAGAGTGTCGCACTTTAAAGCGACGACTGCGCCAGAGGTCCCGAGTTCGATCCCCGGGTCTGGTCAAAAAATATGTACTTTGGTTTTTCTGTTCAGAAATTCTCAGGGTAGCCCGGAGTTTGGAAATTGGCGGTGTTTCACCCCCGTGCTTCGGAAAGCACGTAAAGCCGTTGGTGCTGCGCCTGATCTCTCTCCGGTCGTGTCAGATTGCTGTCCTATCGGTCTATGAGAGTCAATGGAATAGAGAGTAAACCTGTGTTTGCGCACACCCCCTAGCCGATTTCGACTACGGCGAATTATTTATTATGGCGACTGCACTGTAATATGTCCCGCGCAGTCGGTTAGTCGATGTGACTGGCCAACGTAATCGAAATCGGCCAGAGGGACTATTATTATTTGTGTACCTACACACATAGCTATTCTGGCAATACATTGAGTTTTTGACTTTTGAGTATACACATTTCTTTCATATTTTACTTTACTACTTAGTATCTTTCTGTACCAAGAAAAATATTGATTATTTACCCACTTCTTTTGATGGTATAGAGTAACCAAGCACTTGAGAAAATTTCTTTTTCAATCTTTACCCGACATTTTAAAATGTTTGAAGTGAGTCACGTACAAAATTCAACAAAAGCTCGGGAGAGCTTTGAGAAAATTAAAAATTACTTTAGGATAACAACTTCACTTAAATTAAACTATTAACAAAACCCACACTTGCCGAAGTATATAATTGGGATTTCATTTAATTGGAAATTGCTAAAATATTTTTGAAGGTATTTTGGGACCACACGTTTAACAAACTCAGAGAAAGTTTTTATTAATATCGTCATTTTTGAAATTACTAGGTGGGGCAATGATTGCTTGGTTGGATATTTTAAAAGAACAATTCTACAGCAGCAGCATAGGTGGATCAGAATTATGTCAAAAAAGTTTAGCTGCTTCGTTGTCTATAGCAATAAATAAGAATCGGTTCGAATTTTTTTATTTTATATAGAGAGACAGCAGCTGTAGTTTTAGCAAAAGTGTACCCTCTTCCAAAGACAAAATATTCATTTCATTTCATTTCATTACTTCAACCGGCTGATCGGATCATGGTTACCTTACCATATAATTTCAATATTATTGAAGTAACACCGTTTCAAATTTCAAATCAATCGGACTTTCAGAAACTAGAAAAAACGTGATGCTCGTCAAACAGCTGAACAGTTTTTCAGAAAACATGGCTAAGAACACTTGGTATACTAATAATTATATATCACAACAAAAAAAAACTATGTCACATAATCTATGACATAAAAAAACGAAAATTGCCTCATTCGTTTAGGAACTACCGTTACTACAGATAGACACACAGATAGACACGTTAAACTTATAACAACTCTCTCTTATAGCGTCGGGAGTTAAATATAAAACGTAAGATAACCTAACGGCCTCGCCAATGTTGAAATAAGTTATTTCTCTGACAGAATGTCAAAGATATAATCCTATATATGACGACATTATTATCACCTCCGCACAAACAATATCCAGTCATTTTCCAGAACGGTTAGTTTTCAAGTTTGTCTGCAACATCCACTAATGATGCCTCAGCAATAGCCTGGTATTAGTCGTAATACTCTAATTGCATACCAGATAATACACAAACATAGGAACTAGGAATTCCGTTAGTGCATTCTGTGTATATTAAGTGAATCAGTGTGAGTTCGACGACAGTATACTTAGATGCAGATAAATGACAGTCAAGTTTTTTTAAAATATTGGACATCAATCACATACATTGCTTTGATCCCAAAGTAAGTAGCTAATGCACTTTTAAATATTCCGCCACTGATTTAACTCTCTGCATTTCCCAAGCGGTTGACTGGTAGAGAATGCCATAAGGCATTAAGTCCGCCAATTGTACCATTAACAGTGCAATAAAGTTTAACTAAATAAATAAAAACTTTTGTACTACAACACCCAGACGATATTGAAAATTTGATTTCTATATTGACCCGACCGGAAATCGAACCCGGGTCCTCGGAGCGACGACACCTTTAAACCAGCGTGCTTAGCCACTACTCCACGGAGGTCGTCAAAGTTCTTATTAAGTTAGGTAGTAAGTAGTATATTTCTTGCTGAAAAAAACGTTAACTATCCAATTAATTTTAAACTGTAGCTAAACACAATTAGGTATTGTATTACTGTTGTACGTTTGCTATATAAAAAAAACTGTGAAAGCACTCCGGGAGTGCCGGCAGAAGTGAAAACTTGAATATCAACTTTGTGCATTTTTGATTTTTTGGAATAGATTTTTATAGAATACAATATTTATTTATTGCGCTATCGTACACAAACGTTACAATTTATATTATATTAAATTACATTAAAAAGTTGATCTCTCAGAAAAATCAACTTACATTCATAATTTCGCCAACCGTCTTACGGTTTTTCGATCAGGTCACGTGTCCTGACGCGAGTTTCACATTTTTCCCCCATCCCACAAAAGTGTTCAACGCCGCTAAAGAAGTTTTCACTTCAATAAATAAACGTAATATAAATAAATATGTGCCAGACAACACACAGAAATATTTATTCATAAAGTATTTTCTTCCTTGTGTTACGAAGTACCAGACAACGACTATGACGAGGCCACCATATTATAATCCATGACATAGCTTATGTACACATGTTTGTGCTCATAACCGATTCGAACCTGCGACCGCTGGTTTAGTAGTTAGGAGCTATACCACTACACCAAACATGTCGTCATGAACGAAATAAAAACCGGCTAAGTGCGAGTCGGACCCGCCCACTGAGGGTTCCGTGCCAACTTTAACTGAATTAGGGATCTTCTTCCGCTAAGCTAAAATACCACAATATTTTGTTGACAGCAAACACAACGTTTTTCATAATATAATAATATCCTTTGGACATTGCCACACATCACCATCTATGTAGTCCCAAAGTAAGCTACTCAAAGCTTGTGTTATGGGTGCCAGACAACGGATATAATACTTAAATACTTTTTGTTTGTAAATATATACATGATATACATAAAAAACACCCAGACCAATACAAACAGACATGTTCATGCACACAAATGTTTGTATTGTGCGGGAATCGAACCCGCAACCCGCTGCGTAGTAGGCGATTTCTCGACCTCTACACCAGACGGGTCGTCTGTTTGTATAAAGAACAAAGTTATGTTTGTGGTTGTCGAAATTGTGCTTTATCTTAAAAACTACTAGCTCGATCTTACCAATTTGCGTTAATAGTATTCTTATGAAAATGTATAGCATGTTTTTTTTTTCAAAATTTACACTCATTTATTTATAAAGTTAGAGGGGGGATACAAATAGTTTCAGAATAAAGTGGCTGTGACAGACGGACGGACAGACAGACAGACTGACAGAGAGACTTGACGAAACTATAAGGGTTCCGTTTTTGCCATTCGGCTACGGAACCGACGTCGTTCGGCTGGTAATGACGTCACAATCTGATACAGCAATGTGAGTCTGTAATATAGTTGCCTATAAGAATATAAAACATTTCTTAAAAATATTTTCATACCCGTCATATATTGCCAAAGTAATCCAGACATTATTATATCAATGAAAGCTTTTCATCTCGTCAAAAATCTAATAACATCTGTATGTTATTAGATTTTATAAGCGTGTGCTTGATGTTGCTACAATCATAAAGTAATTTGCCGTCACGTCGAGATTCACGACCCGTGTCTTTAAGCCTTAACGTCACTCTCGTTGGAGCGTAAAAATGTGCCCGAGACATATCAGATTACATGAGCATTGAGTTTACTGAGTAAAGCAAAATAATTTGGTTTAATACGATTAATCAGTAAATTGAAAAAGTGGCAATGTACAGGGCTCGCAGGGCTCGCAGGGCTCGCAGGGCTCGCAGGGCTCGCAGTTGGCAGGGCACATTAGCGCGAAGAACTGATGGCCGTTGGGGCAGAAAAGTTCTAGATTGGAGACCTTTCGACTAAAAGCGTAGCGTGGAACGTCCACCGACAAGATGGACGGACGACCTGGTTAATATCGCGGGATCACACTGGATGCAGAAAGCTTGTGATCGGTCGCTGTGGAAAACCGTGGGGGTGGCCTATGTTCAGCAGTGGACGTCCTTCGGCTGATAATGATGATGATGATGAGACCATAAACCTATTTTCAAAAGTAGACAAAGCATGTCGCTGCGAAAAACATGCGTGCCAATTTATACCGCTATCATGAGAGGTATATGGTGTTACAAAATCTCAGTCCTTCCTAAGGCCTAACTTTATGAATGAATGGAAATTTTGACTCAATTATTATTTCAAAATAAAAAAAAACAAGTGGCAAGTGCGAGTCAGACTCGCGCATTGAGGGTTTCTAGCCAATGTTTACTGAATTAGGGGTCCACTTACTTCCACTTAGTCAAAATACCACAAGTTTTTGTCATTCGGCTACGGATCCCTTAACAATGATTTATTGATGCTACCAATAAATAAAACATCGTAGATGACTCTGTGTTAGATTAGAGACTTTGCTATTAATAAGTTGCAGCGTAGCGTAGGACGACCACCGGAAAGATGGATAGATAACCTTGTAAAATAGCAGGATCGCACTGGATGCAGGCCGCTTGCAACCGATTTTATACATATTTAAAAAATATATAATAACGCCTAAACAAACATCTCGAAGCCAAGGAGTTTGCTGTGACTGGTTGGTACTACGCCTGATCACTCACAGGTCAAGTCGAAGCAGTCTTACCGAACTTTGAGAGTAAAGAATAGAAAGTGGCTATATATATATATAAATCTAACAAGCAATTGCGCACGTTAAAATCTTGAGCATTATGATGTATTGATTCTGACAAAGAGCTCAGACATCCTTGAAACAAATTATTAACATCTCGTGATGCAAAGCATTATCAAGAACATTTTAGTGAGGGATTACTCTTGACACCTTGTAGAAAGTTAGTTCACAACAATATAAAAGAATCTAGAAGGTTTGGCAGTTTTCAGTTCAAATTGATAATTTTAACAAGTGTGTACATATTCAGGCCTACGAGTATATTAAACGCTTTAGCGAATAATGAACTTAATGAAGTTATTTGATTATTTATGATTTACTAGCGGTTCCCCGCGACTGCGTCCAAGTTTGTTCCCTCTCAAACCGTCGCAACGTAATGTTTTATAGCTTTAAGCCTTCCTTATTAAATAAGCTATGCATCACATAAATATTTTTTAAATTGGTTGAGTAGTTCCTGAGATTAGCGCGTTCGAACAAACAAAATCTTTTCAGCTATACAATATTAGTATGGATTTTTTTATTTGTTATTACTTTTGCACTGCAGTATTGCACTGTGCATAGACTATAGATAGAGCTAGCATAACTAATAAATAATCTATACTAATATTATAAAGCTGAAGAGTATATTTGAACGCGCTAAACTTAGCAACTACTGGACCAATTTCAAAACATATTTTTGTGTTGGATAGCATATATTTTATCTTCATAAAAAAAATTAAATGCAAATTAGGGAGGTTAGTTTGGTGGTTGCCCTCTTGCCTTCCACACCGCAGTTTAAGAATCGGGCTTTCCCGCTTCTTAATATCCGGTCAAAAGCCCTAATAAGGATCATCATAGAGGGAAAAGTTGAAGGGCGGAGAAAAAGAGGAAGACCTACAAGGGCATACATGACGCAAATTAAGGAAAGTTAGAAGTCAAGTCGTACCAAGTAGTTAATGAAATGGCATGAGATCGAATAAATTGGAAAAAACTCCACCGACAAGAGCATAGCTCTTAAATAAAAAGAAGAAGAAGAAGCTTATTTATCAAGGAAGGTTAAAAGGCTATAAAACACAACGCTGCGACGGGAGAAGAGGGGGAGGGGAGGGGATGAGCAAACTCAAACGGACGGACGACGCTTACGCAGAAGCGGGAGACTGTTAGCTTATTTATAAAACCAAGCCCACTGACCAATGCTCAGCTATTCCTTAAGACTTGATGGAAGTAACTTATAGTCGGATTATACAGTTTTAAGCTGCAAAAGGGTTGTATAACTCACTGATAACGCATTAATGGGCGAAACTAAGTTAGGGGTCGTTTAAAAACGACTATGTGTCTAGATTATGAGGGTACTAGTCTACCAAGCAATATCTAGGTTAAAACGATACTGTAATAGGTATCAAGGTGATGTTTTGGTTACGCCCGAGTCAGGGCCGGTTGTACATTATAATATATTTTTAAATGAAATAAAAACACAGTCAATTGATTATTGCGATACTAGTGAGCGAGTCAAAGCTAAAAACTCCAAGGCACTTCTTCGAAGCTTACTAGCTACGACGTAGTATATCGTAGATACACGCGAGCTACGCGCGAGAGTGCGAGTTTCCCTATTCATTGTTTTTTTGGGTTGATGTGAAAAGTTTTTTTTTCTCAAACTTGTTTTTTTAAATTATTATCCCTGAGTTGAATGACATTGACCTAAACAACACCCTGTATAGAGGTGGTTTTGGGAAAAATGATTTGGACAGACTTAATAGTATTGTTTCACTATTAAGTCTGTCCAAAGCTTTACTTAAAGTTTATACAAACAGTTACTAATAAATTGATCATGTGACAGGTTTGAATTGATCACCACCAGAGGCTTTGTCAGTTTGCCAATTTTTACCGACTTAATAAAAAGGAGGTAATCAATAATTCAATGTGTATGTAAGGGACATGGTTGGAATTTGATAATATTTGAGTATGTTGATCTATTAAGGCTTCTACATACGTGTGCCAAATTTCACGGATTTCTCAAAAACAAGAAGCATAAGTCATAGCGAGCTGTTTATTTTTTAATTCGATTAGGTCCATTTTGATTTAGGATACAATAAAAAAATTCTTTAACTCTACTAGATATTACACACATCCTTAGTGTAGTTATAAATTACTTAGGATATCAGTCACCGGATGAGGGTCTCGCTCTTATCTTTTAATTTACAGGCGCCTGAAACGCCTTAAGTGTACTAATCGCCAAATTACAGTGATTTAGTGGATGTTTCAGTGAAGGATCAGTGTAGCCTTACCTACTTCGGAGACGGATTTTATACTGATGAACCTAAATAGTTTGTTCTTTAATTTTTTTACTAGCGTACTCAGCGAACTTTAATTCGCCCCTAGCCCTGTCCCGCCCAGCCCCGTAATTTAAAGGTTAGGCGGTCCTAGCGAACATTGTCACGCTCGTTCTGCCTCAGCCCAGGCTCCGTTGAACGGCATAAAATGTATTTTATGTCTTCTCCTGATTTTAAGCTACCTTCCCACAAATTTTCAGCTAAATCGGTCTAGCTATCTATCGTTAGAAATAGTGGAACTAACACGACTTTCTTATCAGGGTGTGGCCTGTAATAGTAGCATAAAAAATACATAAAGGCCCTTTAATTAACCAATCGATGCTAAATGGTTTAAATTTATTTTATTAAAAAAAGTTTTATTCTTATTTTCCAACAAAATAAATGGAACCATCGATACATAGCAAACATATGTGCCCAGCCATAGAACTTGACATTGTTATTTACTACATCAAGTTAGCGTTTCTAATATACATTGATTAGGGATTATAACTTTGAATTACTATATCTCTGAATAAAAGCATTTCAGAGCATTATGACCAAACCAAGGTAACTACATATTACTCCGTAGAATCATCGATTATGTTTTTTGCTTTTACTGCAAGCCACACTGTATATAGATAGAAAGATTAAATAGCCAGATACATGGCCAAAAGACAAAGTCAAAATTAATTTATTTAATTGAGGACACATAATGCCACTTTTGAACGTCAATAATTAGTTTATATCAATTAATTATGGCCCATATGGGGCTAGAATATGGTCTCCTTAACTTTTTGGCCCTACTAGCGCTTCGAGACAAGACAGATAAGCAAGTGTTGAGAAGAAACGCCGGAACAAACTCAGTCACCACTAGCTGCCACAAAAATGATAAAAATCAAAATAAACAGGTAGGTACATCAGTATGGTGCAGGCTGAACTGTCCATATATTCTCGTCATTAAGATAGTCTTGAATTTTATAATACCTCTTGAACATTTGGGTAGATTTCACATGTAACTTAAATTTATTAATAGGTAGTTCTATAACATTATTAGGTATATTATTGAAAAAATTGACACAATTTCCCAAGAATGAATGAATTATTTTGGGTAACCTGAAGTTTGGAATTGCAACTCATTTTAAGTTACAATGAAGATTAACTCGATTTAAAGATAGCCCAGTGTCGGAAGTCTCTACATAGTTCCCTGTAAAACCACCAGGTGGCGCTCGAAAAATGCCGTAACAAAATTAATGTTTTCGTGTATTTATCCAGAAGAATTTTCGAATGAAGCTTAAAAATTACAAATATTTTTTAAGATCATAAACATACAAGCTACATAAGTTAAAATGATATTTAATGAATTTGAAAATCATAAAATTAAAATTGTCTTCGCAAAATGTCAAAAATGTTGCATTAGACTTCGCCCGCAGGCCTATAACGTCAATTAAATATCAATCTTCACTTTTACACCTATACGTGCCCATATTGTGAAATCTCACAGAATTGCGTAGACATGGCCGTTGAGTCGCCATTTCTTTTGTTTAAACTTTGCTGTCACGCTGTGGCGTGTCTAGATAAAAAGAACTACCCGTAAATTGTACTACTTGTTGTATTTTATAAAGTTCAAGTCACACTGAATTTCTGCGCTACATTTCCTTTCCTGAGTTTCCTTTCTTAGTTCAGACAAGATTTATCTCAAAGAATTAAAATATATTTCTTAAACATAGTCTGCAGTGAGTAGAACGGGAAAATTGTTGGAAATTATTTCAGGTAGTATATTAGGGATGCTAGCTTCATTTCGGATCTTACAAAAGTAAGTGAGAGTCCCAAACAAACATTGTTTTGAGAACAATGAGAGAAAGATTTTTAACAACAAGTTGAATTACTGCAAGTAAATTAAGAGTCGGAAGCAATGTTAGTGTTTGGAAGATCCAAATTACTATGCAACTTCTTCTCTTCATAGGTTGTAGGATTCGTATTCATATAAAAGCGCATTTTTATCATTCCGTAGCCGAATTGCGAAAAATAGAACCCTTATAGAGTGTATTTTTTAAAAAATAATGTAGATCTTAACCAACACTTTCAACGAACAGGGATCGAACAAGTAGTTTTTGAGATAGAGCACATTTTATACTATAAAAATAAGTTATTTTTGCTGTTACCCGAATATTGTGGTATTATGCCTGAGTGGAAGTAAGTGGATCTCTAATTCAGTTAAAGGGAACCCAACTACGGAACCCTACTAGTATGCGAGTCCGATTCGCACTTGGCCGTTTTTTTTAAATCACGATGTATCAAAAATTTACTATTCATTTTCCGTAAAAGGAAGATAATTAATTATGAGGGTATCATAATTATACCATTTATATATAAGTACTAATATTATAACGCTGAATAGTTTGTTTGTTTTATGAACGTACTAATCCCAGGAACTCCTGGATCGATAAAAAAAAACTTTATAAAACATCACGCTTCAACGGAGCGGGAGGGAGCAAACTCAAAACGCGCGGACGAAGTCGCATGGGGCCGTTAGTAAATTATAAACAAAGGAATAAACCTTGTCCTAACTGCACCAAATAATGCACATTTTAAATAGAATTCAGGTCAAAAGCATTTGTACTGGTACAACAGCACCGGTAAACTTCCTTCCTTTTCTCCAGGATTTATAGCATGGCAAAATGAAATAACTGTTTGTTTGCCTTTTGTTATTAACTAGCTACCCGCCCCGGCTTCGCACTGGTGCAATGCTGATAATGTTGTCTTAACGTTTAGAGCTCTTTTGTTATTAGATATTTTTGAAATGTATTAATTCTAGGAATTGTGTACAACTCCTATAAAATGTATACAATTCCGAATCTATTTAGGAAATGTATAAAATATTGATTCAGAGATTATTTAATACAACAGATCATATATTTTTTTAATTTAAAACACTTCATGCACAAACAAAGGTACACTTGGCGGACTTAATGCTAAAAGCATTCTCTACCAGTCAACCATAGGTCTATACAGAGAAAATCATATCTTAGGAACAGAGATATACTTAGCAATTTTAAACATTTACAAGCCAATATCATATTAGGAAATGAAATACAATAAATAAAAACGTTTTGAAATGAGGACGTAAGTTTTTTTTTGGGTCTCAATAGACAAATATTATAAAAATCATACAGTATAATGTCTGTACTTTTTACGACTACCTTTGGCTGATTATGATGATGATGATGAATTTAACTTTTTAATATCCAAGCGGTTGCAGGCAACCACATAACAATAAAATTTCTTTTGTGTCTCGTTCACATACGCTTGAGGGATTAAGGTAGGCTTTCATAAGTATTCAGTACATTTCCGATTGATCTTTAGGAAATGTATGAATTTCCTAATGATCAATCGGAAATGTACAATGTGTTTCACAATTTGACTGCCGTAAAATATGAAGATCAACATAGAATAAAATTAAAAATATTTGTGGTATTATTATTAAAGAAAAATACACACATACTCGGGCCCGATTGGTCGGCACATAGCGTGCTGGTGGCCTATTATTCGGGTCCGAGTGCTATATTTAATATGTCGTCAGAAAAAGATATCGCCGTAAACACCCAGGCCCAAGTGGGCGGCACTGAACAAGTAAATATAATTAACATCACACATATCCGGGTGACTTTAGGAATAATATACAATGCCAGTATCCCTAGGAATTGTATATAATTCCTAAATGACGGATTACATGAATTTCCTGTAAAAGATACAAATGTTAATCTTTAAGTGCTACTCTAGAAAAAGTGACATGTTGTACTGGGCCATATTGATCTAAAATGCACAATATATTTAGGATAATTAATAAGATAAATATTGGCCGTAAAATATTCAATTAAAACAAGTACTTTTACAATTAACATCTCATCTCTCATAACCATGATCTGAAACTAAAACTAATTAAGGTCCTAACGGACAAACTCAATAGTTAGAGCAAACGGGTGGCTGATGATAGCGATTAACCACACAATTACGTGGGGATAAAAGCTCGTTACTGGGTTCAGAATGTGGTTAAAACTAGTGTTGGTCACTGCCTAATATCACACGTGTGTAGTAAATTTAGTTCAAGAGAAGTTTGAGCTTTCAACATTTCATTTTTCGTCAGTCTCTGAAAAAGTGGTGTATGATGTTTACCGGCTTCAAAAAAAAGGAGATAATCAAAAAAAAAATGTGTATGTATGTGATATCGTTGGAATTTGATAACATTTAAATATGTTGATCTATAAAGGTGTATGTATGTTTTACCGACCAACCGATTTCTCGAAACAAGAAGTCATAGCAAGAGGATTCTTTTTAGTTTGATTACATATATTTCAACTTAGGGTACAGTATATGTTTCATCAAAACCGGTCTATTAGTTCTAAGATATGTGTAAAAAAACTAAAAATCATTATCAAATCAATCTAAATATTAAAATAAATAAATCGCCTTCATAAAAGTAAAGGGCAAATGCTTTATTTCAGGCTTTTTAGTCAGGTTTTTGAAGAAGGTTAATAGTTTATCTTTACATCAGATAACTTAAGTTTTCAGGGTTCTCAATTCCCATTTGGCTTCCACTAACCCACGGGTTCTTTGAGGGCTATAGGTAACCACAACTTTATCAGCAGGAGTCATGAAATCTTAAGTTTTGTAAAACACTAACAATCATTTTCAAAACCTCCTGAAAAACAATAAACTTTGAACAAATGCTATGCTACATTCATATAAAGGTAAAACTGTATTCTTCGTGATCAATATTTAATCACTACACTATTTCTGGCTGTTCGACAAACCAAAATTAGTTTGCTTACCGCTGGGCATAGTTGGACCAGTGGCCCTACCTTATAACCTATTTCTGTATCTATTTCCCACTCTCCCCGTCCTTGTCACTCATGCTAGTTGAAATATATGTGCGAGCGAGAGAGCTTGAGCCAAAAATACAAGCATTGTGTTGAGAATGGGACCCCAGAATCGAAAGTTGTGGACCGGATTCGCAAACTCTAATGAATATTGGATTGTTGACTAAATACAATTACTGAAACTGATGTGTACGGTCTCTGTGCAACTATAAACTCAAAACATCTATTATAAATATTTAAATTTGATATTTTGTTACGGTGAATGTATGTACGTACCTATAATTTTGTTTTATTTTTTGATAAACTACGCAATTCTGCTAGATATGGTCGAGGTCACTTGCGCCTTATCACCTTAAAGCCTACGAGCTCTTTTGTTTGTAGCTAATCGCGCTCGCTTGCTCTACGTCTTTCGTTTAAAGTAACGCGAGTTTTAGTGTCATGTGATCAAGCAATATTTGCTTTGTAAATGGTAAGGCGACAGTGTCCTCTACCTAATATATGTATGTAGGTGATTCACAGCAAGCTTATAATCTTTACAATTTCTGTTAAGGGACTTAAATCTATGTACAAGGCAAAAATATTTAACCCAAAAATATTTATATTGCTTTTAATATTGCTCTGTAACATCAACTTATTCTATTCTAACATGACAATGTTATAAACGATAAAAGCTCTTGAGAAAACTTTCACCGATTTCCAATTTGTCGCTGAACATTATGAAGAATTTCTTTGTAAAGAAATACAAGATATTTCTCGAAGCAAGCGGCGATGTAGGGTGACTGTAAGTCCTAGTTTTTTTTTAAATTCTTTTATTTATTAAGGGACTTTTACATAAACGTGCGAAAAACATATATACACAAAATAATGAACTTAAAAAAATATTTATCATTGATGAGTCACTGAAACCATATAACATACAAGTTTGGCAGCGTTTGATGCAGTTTAGGCTAAAATAGTTTGAAAAATCTCAGCACCAGATGTTGAGATATGTAGTTCACTCATCAAATATTGGCGTTCTCATTGATTTTTGACACATTCCGATAACAAGA
Organism: Pyrausta purpuralis; assembly: GCA_963924145.1. NCBI lineage: Eukaryota > Metazoa > Arthropoda > Insecta > Lepidoptera > Crambidae > Pyrausta > Pyrausta purpuralis. Next base: position 10,793,678 of record OZ001666.1, read on the forward strand.
TATGCCAGCCCATTGCCACTTGAGCTTACTGATTCTCAGGGCTATGTCTGTTACCTTAGTTCTTCTAAATATCTCCTCATTTTTTGATTCGATCTCGTAGAGAAAAACCGAGCATAGCCAACGCTCGTTATGAGCTTCTTTATAAGGCCCATAGTTATATACTATTTTAGATCCATAAGTCATCAATGTTAACACTCACTGGTTAAAGATTTTTGTCTTCTCATGCTGCAAGTCCTAATAAAGAAATTTCGAATTTTGAATTTTTGAATTTTGTCTTCAACAACAGTAAAAGTCTTTAATCGAGTCGTACAATTATTAAATAATCGAATGTACCGTTACCATGAGTTTACTCGACGACGACGGTTTTTCTCGTTAGCGACAACGTAACTTTTTGCATGGAAAATTTTAGTTCTATCAGTGACCGCTAGAAGCGTTGTGCCATTTTCCATAGACTTTTTTAAGTCGTCGCTAGCGAGTTAAATTTGCGTAAACTCATGGTACCGGTGCTGCAACTTTCCACTCAGAGTTTACCAATACATAGACGCACACGAAACTTGATCTGAGCACCTGTCATATTTTTCACAAATAAATCACTCAGCAAACATGCGAAAGAAATCCAATTTCGTTCAGTTATCTAATAATAAATAAATCCTGCCGCTTAAATTATTTATGGTAACCCGAGTTCACCTGAAAGCAATGACCTGTTTCATGTTATTTGATTTGTCTCCCCGACCCTGCTTGGAATTGATATACAGGGTGTCTTATGGAATTCTCTGAAAGGTATCGGCGCTGATATACAACTTATGGTATAAGTCTATTGAACGTTCACGTTATGTTTGTATTTCAGTATTTTTTTTTGTGTAGGTAACTTATGGCACATCTAGTACAAAATTTGAAACAAACTTAAATAGCTAATAAAAAAATCAACAGTGGTGGAATTTTTTTCAAGACGTTTGTTTGTGTACTATGTAGAATTATAAATTAGATTTTAAATTTGCGATAAATCCTTTAGGAACAATAAATAATTTATAAATTTAAAACTGTGATTTAGTTAATTTAACTAATCAACGCTTACAAAAAATACTAAAAAGCTTTAAATAAGCCATTTTTTCTTTTGTTTCATTTTATCATAAACATTTTTTTTAGGGTTCCGTAGCCGAATGTTAGTTTTGTCAAGTCTGTCTGTCTGTCTCTTTGTGCGTCCGTCAGTATATCACAGCCACTTTATTCTGTAACTATAGACATCTTATACAACAAATAAAAGGGGGAGCTCCTTGAAACTAAAACCTAAAATATTTTTTTTGTCAAACCTATGCGTGTGGTGTATCTATGGAAAGGTCTTTTAAAATGACATGGAGGTTCCTAAACCCATTTTCTTTCAAAGTCTAACGTTTGATAGAAAGAAGCTTCCAAAGTGGTAAAATGGGCGTCCCCCCCCCCCCTCTCTAACTTCTAAACTATGCGAGTTTAAATTAGATATAGAACATTTTCAACAACTGCAAACGTGACTTTGTTCATCATACAAATACTACAAAAATATATATTGCTGTCAACAAAATATTGTGGTTTATAATCTAAGTAAGTGGATTCCCTAATTCGGTTAAAATTAGCATGGAACCCTCAGAGCGCGAGTCCGACTCGCTTTAGATTACCTTCCATTTGAAGTTGGTAAAAATAGGGATAGGAATTGACAAAGCACACATTTTATAAGAAATTTAAAAGTTAGCACCTCGAATCTTTGTATAGCCACATTTTTTTGGTACACAAGTAACAAGTTACCACAAGTTGGGTTAAAACTCAAATTTCATCCCTGAAAATGCATAACCATTCCTGGTAGTGGGGTAAAAACATAATGTTAAAAAACAAATTTTCACTAAAGAGGTCACCCTGTATTGAAGTCGTTCTGTATTATACTATTTCATTAAAGCACAATCCTGAATGGAATAGAAGACATAATAGCCGGCGATTTAAATAAATGTTCATTTTGTTGGGTCTGTACGTTTTAGGGACTCTTTGAATAAAATTGAAAGGTTTTAAGATCTTTTGTTCGGACTTTGGACTAAATACTTGGGTAATGGATTTCAGGCTTAGTGCTTCGCAAATAGTTTTTTTTCGTCCACATATCCTATCTAAGGATATTTTCTAATGAGAATATATTTTTGGTTAAGGAATGGAAGTCAGAATGAGTATATAAAAATTATTTAAAAGAATTAAACCGCCTAAAAAAAAACTCTATACCATATTAACCATTCCGCTATAAGAAAAACAGACTTTTACTGAAAAAAAGTTGCAATGCTACTTTATACTGCGCGCAAGCGATGCATTTTGTAAGTTTTGTGTAAATCTTATTTTAAAATGAATCATTTCGTTAAAAAGGAATATTAAGATTGTTAATAATATTCGCCAAGGAAAACGGAGTTGACGAAGACTCGACCAACAGTAGCTCCCAAGACACCCACAAATATCTGTCGTTTGTACATATTCAATTATCTCGAGCAAACTTCACGTGGGCGAAAATAACTTATTTCTATTTCACAATCAAAACACAGTTCGGCAAGTTTTGAGCAACTGTGGTAAAACACTGACTGGAGTTAGTAGGGTTGTCAAAACTCCAAATTCTGTTGTTTCGTTTATTGAAATAGTTTAATTTTCTATTAAGATACCTGCATGTAATTTTTGAGCAGCTTGTAGCCAAAAAAGTTTACGTCCCTCTGCTTGTCAAAGGCCTTACCACAACTGTGAGGTAGTTTGAGCCACACTCCACCACGCCGGCTCAGTGTGGGTTGGTGGAGGGGTGTTTGCAAGACAAGCGACTAACCCTGCTGTCAGATGTTATCAAGCCGCCCATAAGGCCTCTAACTAGTTTTAACGACTAATATCAACCGATATTAGCCAGGACCAACGGCTTAACGTGCTTTTCGAAGCACTGAGATGCTCGTTATTTTATATTATTACAAACAAATGTGTCACATGACTAACTTAAAACTAACTTATATACTATAAATGGTAACACATCCAACCACATCGTGACCAACCATCGTGATATACGTCACTTATATGTTAGGAATGGTCACCCATCCATCACGACCGCGCCGTAGGTTGCTTTACTTAGGTATCACTACCAAAGCGCTGCTACCGCTGCGCTACAATCACCTCAATAGCCAATACGAATATCTTATTTATGGACCGCTTACATTTATGAGACGTCAATTAGCCGGCGGCATTATTGAACAGCAGTTAGTCCATGAGTGCCGTCAGCGTATCAGCGGATAGGCGTAAATACGTGTCTATAAGCTATAGACGTGCCGCTGACGTGTCACAGATTAATAAATAATTCCAGTGCCGTCTGCCGTCAGCCGTCTTTTATTGCCCGTTAGTCGTGTGTCAGTGGATATTATTTTTATGACGTCTTATTTATTTATTTTTATATTCTTTATTGTACAAACAAAATGAAGAACAAATGGTGGACTGAATGCTTTAAAGCATTCTTTACCAGTCAACCATTGGGTGAGGCAGAAACGGTTGAGGCGGCGCAAAAGAACAAAAAACATAATTAAGAATGAACTACATTTGTTTACATAAATACTTCTTAAGTGAACCTACAAAACATACACAAATACATCAAAATCATAATTAAGAATGAACTACATTTGCTTACATAAATACTTCTTAAGTGGACCTACATAAATATACACAAATACAACAAAATCCATATTTCTTCACGCTGAACAGATATTATGTTATTTATTCTCAGTGAGAAAAAGATTGCGTATAGACTTTTTTTGGCTATCGTCTTAAGGCCTCTACGCACACATCAATGCCGACACGTGCCATTCAGTAACGTATCACTCAGTGTCAGTGATAAATTTTATAGTAGCATCTAGTACGACGCTATTCGCACTGGAGACACTGGTAATTGACGAGTATGAGACGATTTTACATTGTCACTGATGGATACGTAACTGATCGGCACATGTTGGCACTGTGCCGGCACTGTTGTGTGCAGATTGACTTAAATGCTTTAGAATGTTTTTAACACTCACAGTGTCATATTTTATATTCATAAAGAAGAAATAAGAAACCAAAAATTTAAAATTCGAAGTGTCATCAATTTCCAAGTTGAATTTATTCTGTAAAGAATAACTGCTTGGGTCATCTGTTTCATAAACAGACGGCTAGATGGCGCTAAGTGTCACGCAATTGACGTTTTCATAAGAGACCACAAATTTCGCAGGGTCGGACTGACAGCACGGTAGCTCAATTGGTAAGAGCGTTTGGCCCGGTCAGCCAAAAGGTTGCTGTTTCAAGTCCCGCCCGTGCGCCAGGTTTTGGGTTCTTATTGCATCTTTATGAATATAAGATCGACTTTAAGTTAAATATCCCAGGAAATCTTACTTCGTCATTATATAGTCGCCAGCTTATCAGGTTATACATTTTTGTTGAAAACTTACCCTTTTTACAACCGCATAAGATACCGAAAAGTTTACCTTGTCGTGCCGTTGTCCATACATAAATCTACAATAATTAATATAATAGGAACATAAATTATTAAACCGACCGACCGATAGAAAAATAATTCTAGTGTCATTGAAAAGTTGCAAAGTGGTACAGAAAACTTTGCCTGAAGTAAAAAATAACTTCAGACTTTATTTACTCACTTTGAAAAATATTAAGTTTGTTTAATAAGGGACTCGCGAAAACTTCCAAAGATTATCTTCAAAGTGTCATCTTATTTAATCAGTTCTAAAGTAATAAGCCAGGTGCCACCCCTCGAACTCAGAAGATTTTAAACAACATCCCAAACTTGGGAGTTTCCTTAATAAAGAGGCGTCTTGAGTGGCAAGGTCTCTTATATTTTGCTGGATATTTAATTGAATTTATGGAGGCGTGTGGAGTTTAAAAAAGTTGGACTGGTTACAAATTGCTGTTACAAATCATAACTCAAAAACTATCAGAAGTGCGATTTAGATGGGGCTGAATCGGGTAACCCTGGTGATGGTCTACTTATGGGCTTTGGCTTGAGACTAACAAGTGTATGTCAAAAACTATTATTCTTGCCTATTTTATTGTATCTTTTTTTATAAACGTGTGTTAAAGTCGTTATTTCATCTGTAAAATTGTAATATGTATAGTATTTTAATTTGCCGTTAGAAAGTCATAACAAGGAATGAGGTATTCATGTTACACTAAAGCAATTGTATACTCAATAACCCCGTAAAGTGATTTGATGTTTAAAAATTAAATAAACAAATATGAATATGTGCCAGACAATACACCAACTGTACGAGAGTCAAACTGAAAGTTCTTAGAAAATCAAAAACTGATTACATTAGCCAGTTATTAGTTTTATTATATCTTTTCAAAATATTGTCCATTGACGTCAATACACCGCTGCATGCGATGGAACCACTGGGAAAAGCACTTTGCCCACTCGTCCTTAGGGGTCTCTTCAATGGCATCGCGATACGCAGCCACCGCTTCTTCAGCATTCATAAACCGCTTTCCTTTAAGTTTTTCTTTAATTTGTGGAAATAAATAAGAATCACAAGGCGCGAGGTCGGGGCTATACGGCGGGTGACCCAGTAATTCAACGTTTGATGTCGCCAAATAGTCGATCGTTCGCTTGGCGGTGTGCGACGAGGCGTTTTCGTGGTGAAGGAGGATCCTACTGCAAGGTCGTTTCTCTCGAACTTTTTCCAAGACAAGTGGCAAACAATTGGTAGTGTACCATTCTGCAGAAACTGTTTTTTGATCCTCTAACACAATTGTTGCGAAATGACCTATCCTTCCAAAGAACGAGGCCACCATTTTTTTTCCCGCACTTCGATCTCTCTTCACTTTAGTTGGCAACTCCTCGAAAGGAAACACCCACTGAGCAGATTGTCTTTTGGTTTCAGGATCATAACAGTAAATCCAGCTTTCGTCACCTGTTAGTATGTCGAACACAGCATTTGAGTCACCTCCGTTAAATCTTTCAATCATTTTACGGCACCAATCCACACGATGGAGTTTTTGAGCCTTAGTCAAATTATGAGGTATCCACCGGGCGCAAAGCTTCCTGACCGCTAAATGTTCGTGGAGGATTTTGTGCACTTGACTCATACCGATGCCTAAGCTTGTCCGAATCTGCTGATAGGTCACTCTTTTGTCAGTCTCTATCATACGCCGCACAACACAGATGTTATTTTCAGTCGTCGCCGTAGAAGGCCGTCCCTCACGTACATCATCAGTGAGATTAGTGCGACCACGTTTAAACTTATTAAACCAGTTGTAAACAGTCGCACGAGATGGGGCTTCATCGTGAAAGGCCAATCGTAGTCTATCATAACTTTCTTGTTGACTTAAATGACATCGAAAGTCATAAAAAATCATTGCACGAAAATTTTCTCGTGTTAAATTCATGTTGACGTGACACAGACAATTTTCAATTTGCCGCCAAATCGTAAAACAAATTACAAATGAATGAAATATATACTCAGTAATATTGGCAAAGAGTTCTATTTTCAAATTTTTGAATATTTTTTTTATTATATTGTTTATAAGTGGCCAGTTCTAAGAACTTTCAGTTTGACCCTCGTAGTGGGTTCGAAGTAAGAAATGTTCATCCTTGTGTTACGAATGCCAGACAACGATTATGACAGGGGCGTCTCCCATAAATATTTAAATACATAATAAACATCCATGACTTAGGTACAAATGTTCGTGCTCGTCACACAAAAATTTGCCCCTTGCGGGATTCGAACCCACGACGGCGGTGTAATAGTCTGGAGCGCTAACCAATACACCAAACGCGTCGTCACATTGTTATCAATTTTGAGGAAAAGTGTTGTGACCAGAAGAATTAATTTCATCGATGTCATTCAACCATTGTTACATGTCGAATTAAATCACATTCTTATTTTCATTTCTCTTTATAGCAATCACTTTGGAAGTTACTGGTTTAAATTGTTTTTATTAGCAAGTGCAGTTATATTTACAACATTAATAAACAACAACAATTAATAAATTAAGATGAAATTAATAAGAAACCAAAAATTTGCGCACGGGTGGCAGAGTCGGACCGACAGCACGATAGCTCAATTGGTAGAGCGTTTGGCCAGGTTAGCCAAGAAGTTGCTGGTTCAAATGCCGCGCAAATTTTTGGTTTCTTATTCTATCTTTATGAATATAAAATACGACACAGTGAGTGTTTGAAACATTCTAAACCAATCAATAAATTATTTTTAATTATTCTTATCTCTGTTTAAGACTTCCTGAAAATTTGTGTACGTCGTCTTTGATATCATGTTACATAATTATCTTTTTTATAATAATTAATGTTCGTTTGTACTTACTTTTTTTGAGTGAACTGAATGAACAAAACGAACCAAATGAACGAAAAATAAATGTGGCAACATTACTCTACAAAGTGACATTAATATGTCTCAAACAGCTCTATCGAACTATTGATTATTTTTTAGGCACGTGTATCCTAGAAAAAAACTGGCCAAGTGCGAGTTGGACTCGCTCACTGAGGGTTCCGTGCCAACGTTAACTGAATTGGGGAATCCACTTACGTCCAATTAGTAAAATACCGCTATATATAATTTTGTTTTTCATAATGTTTGTATGAAGGACAAATTTATGCTTGAGCTTGTTGAAAATGTGCTATGTGTATCTCAAAAACTTTTTGTTCGATCACGTCGGAATCAATTTTTGTTGAAAGTATTTATTGAGATCTACATTACATTATTTTTTCAAAATTTACACTCGCTTAGTTTATAAGTTAGATGGGGAAATGCCCATTTTAACGTTTGATTTTAAAAAAATGGTTTTAGAAATCTCTATGTCATTTTTAAAGACCAATCCATAGACACCTCACACGCATAGGTATGACTAAAACTGACTGATTTGTGCTTATAGTTACAGAATAAATTGACTGTGACATACGGACGGACAGACAGACAGACTTGACGAACCCTAAAAACCACTGGCCCCCACATTTTCAAAACCAAAATTCTAAAATTGACTTCTTACTGAGATTCTTAGATATATTTAGGTAGGCGCCTGAAAAGGACTTTTCGCCGAGAAACTCACGCTTATCTTAAAGTTACGCTGAGTTGAAAGCTCTTTGGTAGCCAAATAAAAATAACTTTTTAAACTTCGAAAGTAAGCGGTATTGAAAATTGTTGAACTCTCTTTATTTTTAAATGTTGTTTTATGCAGGGTGTTGTTTTGGTTAGTGACATCCAATTTAGGGATGATAATATGAGTTATGTTTTTCTAAAAGAAAATGTTTTCTTTAAATTTTAAGCAAGTTTTATACAAGAAAACCTCTTCACAACATTCAAAAAAATTACAAAACGAATGGGAAAACTCGCACCCTAGCGCATAGCTAGCGCTTATCTACGAAAAACAACGCCGTAGCTAGTAAGCTACGAAGAGGCTACCTGGTGTTGGTAGTTTTGAAAACATGATTTTGTGGGTTTTTTCCACAAAAAAATATTTTTGGCATCAGTATTGTTTGTGCACACAACACCCTGTATAACTGTCAAAGGCGATATGAGCTAAACGATTTAAATACACAAACAAATTATATCTTTTACAGATATTTTTACCGTATCTGAAATTGAAGTTGAATACAAAATCTTCTTTCTTTGCTCCTATGTGTATTGCTTACAATCTGAACCCGCTTTAAATTGATTAAGCCACCGTAAGTTATTACTTTCAATATATTTACATTATGCTTCAACGAAAATGATGATGCGGTAGTGCCTAAATATAAATAGCAATCATATAAGTAATAGATTTAGGAATGGTAAAAGAAAATACAATAAGAAATAAGAACCCACCACAGCCCAGCCTATACAAGCATAACCCAAACACATCCCTAGAGCGAATTACCGACCTGAAAAGCGTTGATCAATAGCAGTTACACAATCCGAAATTACCTTTTAACCCTCCTTTGGATTAACTCAGCCAGAACAGCCAGTCAAAACCAGTGCGTAAATATCTGTGAAACCAACTCAGATTTTTTGTGATAAAATTTTGCAAAAATAAAGTTGGAATACAGTCTTAAAACAAATAATTTGACTATGTTTGAAACACTTTTGAATAGGGTTAGTTAATAATATGCGTCAAACAAGTCATGTTGTAAAGCATGCGCATGATTGACTATACACACACATAGTTCAGTAGAGCAATGCTTCACATTCGTTTAGATCAATTGTTAATGCATCGTGTACGAATTTTCTTATGACTAAAAATTTTCCATTTTTATAAGATTTCAGTAGTTCTAGGATTACTATTACAAAATAGTTGTCTATAAAGGTACAACAAAAATAAACAAACATTACTCTGAAAATTACCTCAAACATCAATTTATCAAACAATACTTAATACAGACAAAGTCTTATTGCAAAGCCGTTAAAGAACATTTCTGCTTGTGTTATCGAGCTAGTCGAGCTATGCAACTGTCTCACTCCTGCAGTAACTAACCAATATATCCGTACGATTTACCCTCTATCACTAAGCTACTGAAGGGCTGGACTACTGAGCCATATTGACCGATAGTGTATGAGCGAGTAAAGAAACTAGATTGCTTAAGATCTTCAATTGAAGAATTCGTTCAGGAACTACCCAACTCTACATGTTACTTACGGGTGAAGTTTTTTTTATTTATTTAAATTTATGTTTTTGTTACGAAGAACATGCTACTAAATAAATATTTGGTACTCTTTTAATTACTTGCGTTGGTATATTTTTCATGTAAAAATGTGTGTTTGTGATGTCGAAAATTTCCAGAACATTAAAAGCTCTCTTTCTTCTGCTTTCATTTTAGTCCTAGTGTTATATTTGTGGTAAGACAGAGACGAATATTTACGTAAAAAAAAAGATGTATCAAAATTTAATTAGCCATTTTCATGTTGTCAAATTAACTGTCAGTTTCATCACCATATTGTGATTGTGACAAGCCACCCTAACTACTCTCCCAATTTGATCCCGATTGCACTTAATTATTTATTCTTGAACTAGCTGATCTATCTCATACATACGTCACAACGAATTTGATCTTATTCAATTTTAGATTTCCTTTCTGACAATAAACTGGCTTTATCATCTCAGCTACATCATCGCAACTCCACATCTACCCTCATACGCTGAACCTAACAGAGACCCGCGGGTTGTTGTCCCTAAAACTTGAAATGAAGTTCCTGTCTGTTTGGATTCAGCCGTTTTGTGCTTGTTCGTGTACTTAACTTTGAGGTGTCCAAAGGTATGTTAGTCTTTGAAAAGCCCGCGTAGACTTTATAAACAGGTACAAAACAGGTATCAGGACACACACAGGTAGGTTTCGGACCCCTTACACACTGCGACTTTAACATCGATGCAGTCGCGGCTCGCGCGTTTTAAAAACGCGCTTCAGTATCGCGACTCATGCAATGAACAGATTTAATTTTGCATCGATGCAGTCGCCAAAATACAGTACATAATTTGTCGAATTTCCAGCTTCTGTATCGCGACTACATCGGTGCTAACGCGCGTTAGCATCGCGACTGTATCGATGTTTAAAGTAGCGCAGAGTGTAAAAATTGTCATATTGCGATTGCATCGATGCTAAAAGTCAGCAATGACCACATTAAATTTTGAATCAATGCACTCACACGTTAGCATCGATGCAGTCGCCAAAATACAGTACATAGTTTGACAATTTCCAGCTTAAAAGTCGCAATGTGTAAAGGGTCTTAAGGTTGCAAATACGATATACAATACTTGCTATAAATGGTTACCAAGTAATTTTCGTAGATCATGTCGTGTTCCTGACATACCAGCCACAGCGACGACACTTTCATTAACAATTTCCAGGCCAAATATACAATTATAATATAATATAATTAAATAAAGGAGTATCTTATCAAAATAAATAGTTTTAAAATTAAAAATCGGATAGGTGCGAGTCGGACATTAGGGATCCACTTACTTCCACAAAGCCACAATATCACAATATTTTAGTGACAGCAAATATAACTTTGTTTTTCATATATTTGTATGAAGAACAAAGTTATGTTTGCGGTTGTTGAAAATGTTCTATGTCTCAAAAACTAATTTGATCCCGTCGAAACCAATTTTCGTTGAAATCGTTTGTTAAGGTCTACATTATATATTTTTTTCAAAATTTACACTCGCTTAGTTTAGAAGTTAGAAGATGGGGGACGCCCATTTTACCACTTTGGAAGCGCCTGTCTATCAAACGTTAGACGCACAGTTTGACTAAAAATTTTTTTGGTTTTAGTTTCATGTATGGGAGCCCCTCCTTAAATATCTTTTTTTTTACATAAGAATCCAGTAGCGGTTAACAGGATACATCTTCGTACCAATTTTCAGCAGTGTGATGCTTATAGTTACAGAATAAAGTGGCTGTGACATACGGACGGACAGAAAGAAAGACAGATAGACAGACATACAGACAGATAGATAGACAGACTTGACAAAACTATAAGGGTTCCAATTTTGCCATTCGGCTACGGATCCCTTAAAAGCGCAAACTCTACATACACAAATGTGAACTCTTGATTTACATTTTATTCCATAGCGATAGCAAGCGGTCTGCATTCAGTGTGATCCTTAAAACGCAGCGTTTACGCACGTTAATACCACCCGTATGTTTTCAATGTTAAATAGATCCCTGGGACTAGACCCTTGTCTTGTAAGCTCATGGGCCCAGCTTAACGTGCCCATTGTCAGCTTTTATTGCTTTTGGGTAGGTAATTACTTATTGGTATTTTGAACTAGGAATTTACATGGTTTTAGACACAGGAATTTTAGAGTAATTTCACTCGTTTAGTGCTGCGCACTCGGGTCCAAGTGTACCAGAACCATTCCGGCCTACACGGGCCCCAGTATTTACGGTGAAGTCTGTTTCTGACGTTATCAATACAAATAATAAAATTGAGGTCGAATTTCTGTAAAATTAAAGAAAATACTAAAAACTGAGTCAGAGCGATGCATGAAATTGAACTAATGTATTTTTTTTTATTTATTGTTTCTCCGTCTGTTTGTCTGTTTGTTTGGGCTAAACTCCAAAGCGGCTGGACCAATTTAAATCAAATTTTGTATAGTGGTGGTTTATACCAGCGGCAATATTTAGGATACTTACAATACTGGTAAATAAAAGAGGTCCGAGAGATAGTTAAATTATTACACATAGGTGAAAAAAAAAACTGCCTTTACAAACTTCAGCAGAGCGAAACGCAACAAATGCATTCACACAACAAATTCACACAAAAAAATTCACCAACCATATGTTGCGTATACTCATTGAGATCAGAAACTGGGCAATTGACAGTTGTTTGACAGCTTTTATATCGGTAAATAGGCGACAGGATTTTAAATAATGTAATTAAAATTCACATAAAACTTAAGTCAAGGAAATGCACTGTATGTGGGTGCAGATTACACCAAGGCACATTTTTACCTGTAGTAAAAAAACAACACTTTTCTGATAAGCCAAGTGAATAATGATAATTATAACACTCTTATTAGATTCACTATTACACACTCTGTAAGTATATAAATATACTCTATACCCATATATTTAAATATTTTAGACCATCTTATAGATAATATTGTTCTATATCTAAAGATTGTCTCAACTAATTACTATAAGTTTACCTCAATTGGTCGATTTTGTAAAAATAATGTTTAGTTTTATATGTGGTGTTGAGGTTGTGTCTTTCTGTTACCTACCTCATACTTTAGGTGAAGTCTTGGCCCGGAAGTGGATTTTTGTCAGTTTAGATAGGTGTTCGCATCTAAGTAACTATTCGAGAGTAGACGCGCTCGCCTGAAACAACCAGCCGTATGTTTTCAATATTAAATAGACGGTATCTAGACCCTTATCATGTGGGTTCATGTTCCCGCTATACGTGACCACTGTCAGCCTTTATTACCTTCGGCTCGTTTATTTTACTAAAAGTATGGGTTGGTGAAAATAGTTTGAGTTGAGAGCTTCTCTTCGTCGTCATGGCAGTATATAAAATGAGTTAAAGTATCAAGACTAAGTAATTTAAAAGTGACAGTAAAGTGTGTGTGTGTGTGTGTGTGTGTGTGTGTGTGTGTGTGTGTGTGTGTGTGTGTGTGTGTGTGTGTGTGTGTGTGTGTGTGTGTGTGTGTGTGTGTGTGTGTATATTCTTCTTGAGTGCGAGAAATAATAGCCGCGATTAGTTATCATTATTTGCTATACCTACTTTCTCGATTAAATAAGAAACGAGGCTCTACCCGTCACTACATGTTATTTGGTGATAATTAAGTATTTAAACGCAAACGAAACGTAACTGCGAGTTAACTCAGTACAATGCCATCTAGTGACACATATTGCTATGCAATACTGGTTATGTAATGGAAACGCTTTCTCATAAGTTTATAGCAAAAGGTCAGGGCAACTTAACCCATGTCTCCCTCTATTATTTTGCATGCGGCGTCCGTTTTAAATTAGGGCTGTCAAAAGCGAGAATGCGTCCCTTATAATTAACTTAATGTTATGGGATGGGAAGTTCAGCGCAGTTCAAATCATTGTTGTTACATATTTCTTATATTAACAATGTTAATTTGAGTCAGTTTGTAGAGTTTTTCACAGACTTAAAAAAGGCTATCAGTTTTTTTTTTTAAGAGTACTGCATAAATTTACTGTACAAAGGAAGAATTAATGCTGAATGCATTATCTGCACACCTCGTGGTCATGCAGAAAGATAGCAACCGGTTAAAAAAAAAACTTCTTTTCAGTGTGCTGGCATAATCCCAATAAGCGAACTCATAATAAGGCTTATACAATTATATCGAAAACAGTAACTCGAAACCTAAGGTCATGTTTGAAGAAAATAAATAGTAAGCCCGGTTTCATAACATAGATGGTACTAAAATTATGACCCGAATTTACGGCAATAAATGCCGGTATATTTTTTCAGCAAGTGTCAAAGTAAAATACATCCTTCATCAATTTTAAATGGATTCTCATAATGATAAAGTGAAAAACTTTTTTAATCACATTTTAAATTCGCTAACAGCCTAACGGCAAATCCCTTGATGACATTTCCTCCTACAAATTAATGATCATATTATACCCCTGAGTTACAATATCGTATTAATTGTAAATTATTCACGGTTCGGAAAACTAGAACAAAGGTATTTCGAATGGAGGAATTACTTGTTAACGTATTGTGTGATGTACGAGTAAGTCTTGTCCCGTAGGGAATTAGTTGTCAGTGATGTCAGCTTTCGTCTAGACGCGATGATGTCATTTAAGTGTCCTGCCGGGCTACATTTCTTTGTTGATGTCACATGGTAATTAGTCAAACTCGGTTTAACCACAAAATATGTATAGTACAGTGCAGAAGTCAAACTACATACAAACAAAGCGAACTCTAGCTACGCACACATATACACGGCTCATTGACAACAGATCTCGGCACTTTACGGAAAAGATTAGTTTTTTTTTTAATTATAAGATTTTAACAGTATTATTTTAAAGCCAGCAAATAGGGCAACTTGAGTAAAACAAATCTTTAATATTTTGCATTTAATCCCAAAAAAGGAGCGCCACCGAGCACCAGAACTCCCCTCTGTTGGTGTCGTCTAGATTAGGTTAGGTTAGAACAGTGATCCGACAACGCGCGAAGGCGAGCGAACTAAGCGAGCGTACCGCGGCAGCGGCCACCGAGCGCCAGAACTCCCGTTTGTTGATGCCATCTTCTGTCATGTCATGTTATGTAGGTTAGAAGAGTGACAGTTTTTTTTTGTTGTTTTATCTAGTGTTAATTTTTATAATCATTTTACAAACTTTTAATTAGATTAAGCACTCATTAGGCCAAGCAAACATTATGTCATGTGATATTAGGCAAAGTGAAAATTCGATGAAATGAAATTATATTACATGAACAATTATGTCAATCAAAATTAGATAAAATAAATATTATAGTAATCGAATAATTATATCAAATGAAATTAGATATTTTAAATCTTTATGAAGTGAAATTATATCAAACGTTGTTCGACAAAACAAGGGAGAACCTTTAAGCGGTTTTACTCGCTAGCGACGACGTAAAAAAAGTCTATGCAAAATTGCACAGCACCTCTAGCGGTCACTTGCAGAACTAAGATTTTCCATACACTTTTGTAAACGTCTTCGCTAGCGAGTAAAATCGCCGTAAACTCATGGTAACTCTTGAGACGCGTCTCAGAAGGGTTTTGTAATGTGGAAATATGGTGTTAGGTGATTTCAGCTCTCTTTATATTGTTTCTCATTTTGAATCTGTATATCATTTATACCAAAAACATTTTACATATTTTATTTATTTCTTTAGGTATTATGTAATTTTCACAGTCATTTCATAGGATTAGGTCTAAAAAGGATAAGTCAAAAGAAATTTCGTCGTTAATTAAACCGTTTCCGATTAATTTGGTTGAACAAAGTGTAATATTTTATATATAGTTGTGTAAGCTTAGTTTCTTGGTTCACAAATATGTTTCTTCTTTTTTATTCTCAACAAAACATCAAACTACTAGATGTGAATGCGACGACTGCGATAGTTTTTTTTTTTTGAGTGTGTGTGTGTCAAAAGTGAACTGACGCATGAGATTGACCTTTACTGTCTATATTTTGTAGTTTAACCATCTTAGCCTAACCTAATTATAAACCGTCTTTTTCTTTTTCAATTACAACCGACACATCAGTGTTTATCGCTGAACACGTCACCATTTCTAAAACCACACTTCAGAACGTTTTTGGGTACAAAGATTGGTACACGAAAAAATGTATGCTTTTTGTTTATTTTGTCTTGTATAGAAAGTAAGCTGTTGCAACGTCAGATTATTCCATTATCTCAAGAAGATAGGTTCGTTTATTACTGTCAAAATTTCCATTTTGACGATTTATTTTTTCCATTCGTTGCCTCGTCTGGGCGTTTTAATTAAAATTCTGTTTCCAATTCAGTTGTCTTGTTTCAAACAAATTATTTGTTTTGTCTTTCATCATAGCAGACGCCTTTTGATTGATATTTTGAAGAAAAGATCCATTACAAATTCGTGGAAATAGAATCTTAAGTATTAGCAAAATCAAACAACTATAGACACTGTTTTTTTACTTTGAAAAAATTGGATAAGCGTAGTTGAAATAACAAAATTGAAATATAAAGGTTACATTAAAACAGTAAATGCACAATACAAGTCCAAAGTAATGAACTCTAAGTGATACTAGAGAAATAAAATTCAGCTCCGAACGAAATAAAATATTTTTAGTACTTTTTATCTGACAGTACACTAGGAAATTCTCTTCGAGAAAACTCCTTTCGAACGTGTGGAGTTTTATTTTTTCTTTCTTTGCGAGTTTCCCAGCATTTATACAGGGCGAACGATCAAACGTCGGATTTTAAAGTAAAAGCCGCTTTGAAATATGAACCAGACGGATAAACGAACACGATTACACGGATTTTAAAAAATCCGCACATCGAGTTCGAGTAAATATGTCTGCATTTTTTTATGTGTGTCAACTTTTTGTGGCTACAGCAGGGGAACTCAACCTTTTTATTAAAAGCCCGTTTTAGAAGTGATAGTCCGGGCTGAATCGGGCGAAAATTTAGATTTAAAATAATGCAGCTATAAAAGTAGTTCTGCTTTGAAAATATACAGTGCGCAGCGAAATACTATTAGGTCGTTACTTTTAAAGTTTAAATATTATTAAAAAACGGTATAGGGTTGGTACATTTCATAAACTATCGATGATAGACGACGCGTTTGGTATATTGGTTCGAGCTCCTGACTATTACGCCGCCGTTTCGGGTTCGAATCCCGCAAGGGACAAATGTTTGTGTGATGAGCACGAACATTCGTAGCTGAGTCATGAGTGTTTTATATGTACCTAAGTATTTATGGAAGACGCCCCAGTCATAATGAAACCACGACAATTGGTGTGTTATCTAGTGCATATTTATTTATTATATTCGTGGTTTTTCCAAGAAAAATATAAATAAGGTCAATTTCCTGCCAACCTTCAAATAATAGAAAATACTTTTTCTCTAAAACTTTTTTTTACAACTCACTGAAATATTTTCGACAACTACCTACCTTTCAAACTTTAGTAAAAGTATCTGTTACTTCTAAGAAAATGCGCAACGTACGACTGAAGTATCTGAAACTAGAAACTTTGAATTGGCAACCCTTACGAAAGTTTGCAACACTTTAAAACCTATTAGAGCTTTGTGAGCTTTTTTCGCAACTTCGTACCGGTGCAGTTTCAAACAACTTACATGTGATTTTTATGCGATCGAAAAACTATTACGAACATTCCTAGACCCACTTACAAAATGGCCGTTGAAGATATTTGCAATCGGATAACTAAGCTATGTTTATTTTTTATTGAAACAGATTTGTATTTGATATTTTTAACAGTTTTGACAAGTGGTTTAAAATGTTTTAAACATGCACAGTGTCATATTTTATAATCATAAAGATGAAATAAGATGGGCGGAAATTGAACCAGGAACCGTGAACAGGTTGCTTCTTATTTCATCTTTATGATTAGTTTTGATAAGGTTTTGTAGTACCTCTTAACCACAAGTTATAACAATGAACGATGATTTTTATCCGTCTTCAAAAAAAGGAAGTTCTCTCAGTTCCACCTGTATGTTTGTCCACGAATATCTCGCGTTTGACTGGGCCGATTTTGATGCGGTTCTCAGTATTTGTTACACTAAGGAGGTCATAGTAACTGTTTTAACCGACTTTAAAAAAGAGATTCTGAGTTAAACTCCAAAATAAGTAAATATATTTGTCCGCTATTCATTCACGTTTTGCTGAACCGATTTTGATGTGGTATTAGGGAGAAGGTTTCAGTAAGTATTTTACTTCAAACAGGTACATTGAAACTATAACAATAACTAAAAACAACGAAAAAAAATGTATACTAAAATGAAACCGAATTATAAAAAATAAAATTACTAAAGTACGTTACAAGTTGAATGAGTTTGTTTTTCCTATTAGCGTTATTTTAGTATTTTCTTGAAGGCGTTTAAATTTTCGTGGATTTCTTATGTACTTTTATGGTTGATAAATCAAATAATACAACTGAACCTCAGTGATTTAGGATCAGGATAGGAACTTATGACTCAAATTCAACCTCCTTAAAAACTGTCAAAAAACAAAAAAAAAATGGATTTCCAAATGATCCTAAACATATTTTTTATGTGTGTGTATGTTGGTTACCATATGTCATATATTATTTGGTTTTCATACGCAAAACTTTAATCAGTGTATTTTCATTATATAACTCCCACATTACTAAAATTACTAAAACAGTCCCTAAAAGAAAAAGAATCATCTCAATCTCCGTCATCCGACATCATTATCAGGCCCGTATTCAGATCACGTCCTATGCTAATGTGCAAACTGAAGAGTGCGGGGAGGAGTCCAGTTGTGACCTTGCGGGTCAGTTGGGTCACTGTGAAGGGATGTAGGAGACTGTCCTTTTCATGGACACAAGGGATTATTTTGAACGATGGATTCATTCATTGACGTGGATTAAGAAGAGTTTAAGATAACTGATCTGTTAGCAATATGTTTTGTGATCGGAACTTGCTATTTGCGTCTGTTTTTAAATGGAGTGAAGTCTTTAAAATCAGGGGGCATATTGCGATCCAACTTTAGCCGTTCAATTTCCAGGCAGCTAAATTACGACTCAGTGAAAACGAATATTATCAATATAATGATATTATAATAATACTTTAATGGTACGAATACTAACATTTATGTTGTTTTATTATAATAATATTATAAATATCATGCAAAATCGCAATACGAATTGCTAATTTGTCCCATGTGTATTGGAGCCACCAGGTCTTTCTCTTACGGATAGCAAGGGGCCGGACGGTCTTACGTTGATTTTGTGGCGGAGGGGTCGTTGCCTCTTATGGGATGCTCCTTGTGTTAGCATGTTTGCTGCGTCTCATTTGAGGCAGACGGCGGGTTCGGCAGGCTCAGCGGCAGAAAACGCTGCCAAGTTGAAGCACGCCAAGTACTCGGCCCTGGAGTCGATGTACGACTTCATTCCAGCTGTCGAAACGGCTGGACCATGGGGTGTTAAGGCCCGCACTCTTTTTAGAGAGTTAGGTCGAAGATTAAGAGAGAAGGGGAATGATCCTCGCTCTGGTTCCTGGTTGGTTCAGCAGGTCTCCATTGCCATTCAACGCGGCAATGCAGCGAGCATAATGGGGACCTTTAGATCGAATAGGTTACGGGGTGGGTCCCAATGTAGGTACCTGCCGGTATATTTTTTCAGCAAGTGTCAAAGTAAAATACATCCTTCATCAATGTTAAATGAATTCTCATAATGATAAAGTGAAAAACTTTTTTAATCACATTTTAAATTCGCTAACAGCCTAACGGCAAATCCCTTGATGAAATTTCCTCCTACAAATTAATGAACATATTATACCCCTAAGTTACAATAAAGTATTAATTGTAAATTATACACGGTTCGGAAAACTAGAACAAAGGTGAACTGTATTTCAAATGGAGGAATTACCTGTTAACTTATTGTGTGATGTACAAGTCTTATCCCGTAGGGAATTAGTTGTCAGTGTCAGCTTTCGTCTAGACGCGATGATGTCATTTAAGTGTTCTGCTGGGTTACATTTCTTTGTTGATGTCACATGGTAATTAGTAAAACTCGGTTTAACCACAAAATATGGATAGTACAGTGCAGAAGTCAAACTACATACAAACAAAGCGAATTCGAGCTGCGCACTTTTCCGAAAAGTGCCGAGATGTCTTGTTATCGAGCCGTGTATATGTGTATATGTACTCGTATATACGGCTCGATGACAAGAGATCTCGTCACTTTTCGGAAAAGTGCTTCGAGTACCGTTACCATGAGTTAACGGCGGTTTCACTCGCTAGCAACGACGTAAAAAAAAGTGTATGGAAAATTTTAGTTCCGCAAGTGACCGCTAGAGGCGCTGTGCAATTTTGCATATACTTTTTTTACGTCACTTCCGCTTCAGATGAAAGATTCCAGAATAAATAGCGGTACCGCTTGCTTGAGACGTGCTTGAGACGCGTCTCAGAAGGGTTTTGTAATGTGAAAATATGATGTTAGGTGACTTCAGCTCTTTTTATATTGTTTCTCATTTTGGATCGGTATATCATTTGTACCAAAAATGATTTGGATTTTTTATTTCTTGAGGTATTGTGTAATTTTCTTAGTCATTTCATAGGATTAGGTTTAAAAAGGATAAGTCAAAAGAAATTTCGTCATAAATTTAACCGTAAATAAGATAATTTGGTCGTACAAAGTGTAATTTTTTATATATAGTTGTATGAGTTTAGTTTCTTCGTTCATAACTTTGTTTCTCCTTTTTATTTTCAACAAAACATCAAACTACTAGATGTGAATGCGACTACGATCGTTTTTTTTGTGTATAAGCCAAAGTTGACATTCCTAACGCGCCGGCGAGTGTGTGTGTCAAAAGTGAACTGACGCATGAGTTTGACCTTTACTGTCTATATTTTGTGGTTTAACCATCTTAGCCTAACCTAATTATTAACCGTCTTTTTCTTTTTCAATTACAACCGACACATCAGTGTTTATCGCTGAACACGTCACCATTTCTAAAACCACACTTCAGAACGTTTTTGGGTACATAGATAGGTACACGAAAAAATATATGCTTTTTTGTTTATTTTGTCTTGTGTAGAAAGTAAGCTGTTGCAACGTCAGATTATTCCATTATCTCGAGAAGATAGGTCCGTTTATTACTGTCAAAATTTCCATTTTGACGATTTATTTTCTCGTCTGGGCGTTTTAATTAAAGTTGTGTTTCCAATTCAGTTGTCTTGTTTCAAACAAATTATTTGTTTTGTCTTTCATCATAGCAGACGCTTTTTGATTGATATTTTGAATAAAAGATTTATTACAAATTCGTGGAAATAGAATCTTTAGTTTTGGCAAAAAGAAGCAACTATAGACACTGTTTTTACTTTGAAAATATTGGATCAGGGTAGTTGAAAAAATAGAACTTAGATATAAAGGTTACATTAAAACAGTAAATGCACAATACAAGTCCAAAGTAATGAACTCTAAGTGATACTAAAGAAATAAAATTCAGCTCCGTACGAAATAAAATATTTTTAGTATTTTTTATCTGACACTACACTCGGAAATTCTCTTTTTAGAAAACTCCTTTCGAACGTGTGGAGTTTTATTTTTTTCTTTCTTTGCGAGTTTTCCAGCATTTATACAGGACGAACGATCAAACGTCGTATTTTAAAGTAAAAGCCGCTTTGAAATATAAACCAGACGGATAAACGAACACGATTACACGGATTTTAAAAAATCCGCACATCCAGTTTGAGTAAATATGTCTGCATATTTTTTGTGTAAACTTTTTGTGGCTACAGCAGGGGAACTTAACCTTTTTATTAAAGGCCCGTTTTAGAAGTGATAGTCCGGGCTGAATCGAGCGAAAATTTAGATTTAAAATAATGCAGCTATAAAAGTAACTGAGCTTCTAAAATATTTGGTGCGCAGCGAAATACAATTAGGTCGTTACTTTATAAGTTTAAATATTATTAAAAAACGGTATAGGGTTGGTACATTTCATAAACTGACGATTTTAGACGACGCGTTTAGTGTATTGGTTCGAGCTCCTGACTATTACGCCGCCGTTGCGGGTTCGAATCCCGCAAGGGACAAATGTTTGTGTGATGAGCACGAACATTCGTACCTGAGTCATGAGTGTTTTATATGTACCTAAGTATATATGGAAGACGCCCCAGTCATAATGAAACCACGACAATTGGTGTGTTATCTAGTGCATATTTATTTATTATATTCGTGGTTTATTCCATTAAGAAAAATATAAATAAGGTCAATTTCCTGCCAACCTTCAAATAATAGAAAATACTTTTTCTTTAAAACTTTTTTTACAACTCACTGAAATATTTTCGACAACTACCTACCTATCAAACTTTAGTAAAAGTATCTGTTACTTCAAAGAAAATGCGCAACGTACGACTGAAGTATCTGAAACTAGAAACTTTGAATTGGCAACCCTAACGAAAGTTTGCAACACTTTAAAACCTATTAGAGCTTTGTAAGCTTTTTTCGCAACTTCTTATCGGTGCAGTTTCAAACAACTTACATGCGATTTTAATGCGATCGAAAAACTATTACGAACATTCCTAGACCCACTTAGAAAATGACCGTTGAAGATATTTGCAATCGGATAACTAAGCTATGTTTATTTTTTATTGAAACAGATTTGTATTTGATATTTTTAACAGTTTTGACAAGTGGTTTAAAATGTTTTAAACACGCACAGTGTCATATTTTATAATCATAAAGATGAAATAAGATGGGCGGGACTTGAATCAGCAACCTTGAACAGGATGCTGCTTCAAGTCCCACCCGTTCGCAAATTTTTGGTTTCTTATTATTAGTCTTTATGATTAGTTTTGTAGTACCTCTTAACCACTAGTTATAACAATGAACGATGATTTTTATCTGTGTTCAAAAGAGGAAGTTCTCAGTTCGACCTGTATGTTTGTCCACGAATATCTCCCGTTTGACTGAGCCGATTTTGATGCGGTTCACAGTATTTGTTACACTAAGGAAGTCTTAGTAACTGTTTGACCGACTTAAAAAAAGGAAATCTTAGTTTTACTCGTAAATAAGTAAATATATTTGTCCGCTATTCATTCACATTTGGCTGAACCGATTTTGATGTGGTATTAGGGAGAAGGTTTCAGTAAGTATTTTCCTTCAAACAGGTACATTGAAACTATAACAATAACTAAAAACAAAGAAAAAAAATATATACTAAAATGGAACCGCCTTATAAAAAATAAAATTAGTAAAGTACGTTACGAGTTGAATGAGTTTTTTTTTCCTATTAGCGTTGTTTTAGTGTTTTCTTGAAGGCTTTTAAATTTTCGTGAATTTTTAACCGACTTCAAAAAAGGAGGAGGTTATCAATTCGACTGTATGTTTTTTTTATCATTTTTTTTTTGTATGTATGTTACCTTATATCTCAGTCGTTTGTCAACCGAATCGAAAAATTTTTTCGCCTACTTAGAGGGTGTACCTTCTAGTTAGTCCCTTTTTTTCTATTTTGGGATCTGATGATGGGATCTTGGTGTAATCGAGGAAAATCCTTAAATTTTAAAGGCACGTATAGTGTTTCTTTACTAAAATCTTAATTTTGACGTGTTGTTAGGTCTGATAGTCAACATCTTGTGGGGCTGAGCTGATGGTGGAACTCCTTAACGCTTAGGAGTTCAGGAATTATAATGACGGAACTTATGATAGGTAATTTGTAGCTTCTTAAATAATAGAATCATAAGGTGCAACTCCCCCCCCCCCTCTTATGTAATCACTAAAAATGAAGAAATAAAATAAACTTTAAAAAAAAGTAAAAACCGACTTCAAAACCAAAATGCACTGAAAAGTCTTAAATAAACTCTTCACCATTGAAAGGAAAGGAATCCGTTTTAGGCAAACAATTTCTTTTTGGAGTCGGTGTAATCACTTTGACCATCAAGCATCAACTATCACAGCACCGACTCCAAAAATAAATTGTTTGCCTAAAACGGATTCCTTTCCTTTCAATGGTGAAGAGTTTATTTAAGACTTTTTAGTGCATTTTGGTTTTGAAGTCGGTTTTTACTTTTTTTTTTTAGTTGTTTTATTCTTATGTACTTTTATGGTTGATAAATCAAATAATACAACTGAACCTCAGTGATTTAGGATCAGGATAGGAACTTATGACTCAAATTCAACATACTTAAAAACTGTCAAAAAAATAACAAATATTTCTGATTTGTCAAATGATCCTAAACTTTTGTTGATGTGTGTATGTTGAATACCATAAATTATTTGGTTTACATACGCGAGACTTTAACTAGTGAATTTTCATTCTATAATTCCCACATTACTAAAACAGTCCCTAAAAGAATCACCTCAATCTCCGTTATCCGACACCATTATCAGGCCCGTATTCAGATCACGTCCTATGCTAATGTGCAAACTGAAGGGTGCGGGGGGAGGAGTCCAGTTGTGACCTTGCGGGTCAGTTGGGTCACTGTGAAGGGATGTAGCAGACTGTCTCTTTGACGGAAACAAGGGATTATTTTGAACGATGGATTAGGCATTCATTGACTCGGATTAAGAAGGGTTTAAGATCTGTTTGATCTGTTAGCAATATGTTTAGTGATCGGAACTTGTTATTTGAAACTGCATTTAAATAGAGTGAAGTCTTTAAGATTTGGTCGTATGGCAATCCAACTTTAGCCATTCAATTTCCAGGCAGCTTAATTTCGACTCAGTGTAAACGTATATTATCAATATTATAATAATACTACAATGGTACGAATAAAAACATTTATTTTGTTTAATTATAATAAATATCATGAAAAATCGCAATATGAATTGTTTTGCAAAATTTTACTCAAAACCTCATCGCAATACGCGCCCAGCTCGCTAAGTCGTCAAATTTGTCTCTGCCACTGCTTATTTAAAATATAAATATGCACCAAACAACACACCAAATATATTGGTAACAAACTAAGAAGTTTTCTTTCCTGTGCTTCGAACACCAGACAACGATTAGTCTCCCATAAATACTTACATTCATATATTTATTTATGCAAATTCACGTCCCAATATGAACCCTACCACAGCTGCACCAAAAAAGTGGGCTAGTGCTAAGAAGAAGATTAAAACACCCATGACCTAAACATTCTTGGCTTAGTTTAGAAATATAATCTACAGGGTGTTGTTTTGGTCAGTGACATTCAATAGGCTAGTTTCCACTAAGAACAAACCACAATATCGGTAGTTTCTAGAGATTAATTATGGTATGAAGATATCAAAACACTAATTTATTTCTGAATTTAAATTAGGAATATTATTACTTTTTAAACAATTAAGTTGGTCCAAAACACACTTTTGGTCACGTGATCGTAAACGCTCAGAGGATGTGACGGCAAGCCTTGCACAATGGCGGGCTTTTTTCTGTCGTAGACCATTGCAGTATTTATAGTAAGTATTTTGCTGTCAACAAGATCATTGATTGCAAGAAGTGACGTCATTTAGATCGCCATGACGGTTCGAGCGTTTTTGAGGCCAATTCAAACTGGATATTTTAAATTTTAATGAAATCATAAAAATCGTGAATGTTTTCAAAAATATCAATCATTTTAATAAATATATTTAAATGTAAAGTATTATCTAGTTTTTAAAAATTTAGTCAACTAGCCTATTCAGGGATGATAATATGAGTTATGCTTATTCTAAGAAAATTATTTTCTTTTAATTACATGCAAGTTTTATGAAAAAAAACTCTTCACAACATTCTAAAAAAACAAAACGAAGGGGGAAACTTGCACCCTCTCGCGTAGCTCGCGCGTATCAACAAAATACTACGCCGTAGCTAGTAAGCCACTAAAAGGCGACCTGGTGTTGATAGTTTTGTTTAAGATCAAAATAATAAATTGATTTTGTGGGTTTTTCCATTTAAAAAAATATATTTTTGAGTTCAGTGTTGTTTGTACAACTACCCCTGAGTCGCTCGTCGCTGACCAAAACCCCACCATGTATATTTAAAAGTATATTCATTCTGATAACAATTACGGGTAAGTATAGCAGAAAGCGAGGTACATTATGACAAAAGTCTAACTGATATCATACCAAAAACCTCAGACAGTGTTTAATAGCAAAAACGATACTAAAAAAATACTTTTATTTACACCAAGAGTTTGCTAAAACTATTTTCTGATAGGTAGATAGCTAGCATAGGTTCCTTTGTTACAGGAATTCCAATCAATTCCCTCTATGCCTACTTGAAACGGAATGGGGAATTTCCATCCAGAGCTCTATTTTTGAATCGCTTGCATCAACTTTCCGAGTGATTGTCAAATCAAATAAAAGTCAACGAAAATCGAGTTCAGTTCAAGTCTTGGTTACTCCTTTTACTACTGCCGTGTTGATTTCTATAGATTTTCTTTCCAAGCACGAATCAAAGAAAAGCACACGTCTTATGTTTGAGTGATTCAAAAATAAGGCCCCTGTCAGCAGGTCAACAGAGCAGGGAAAGCCTCTGTGTTTCATGTGAGAATTGAAGTGGAAAATTGGACTGAGGACTTGAGGGGTGACCTTTTGACATACAGAGGGTAAAAAATGGGCGAAATAAAGTGTTTGGCGTTTGGTTTGCGGTAAAACAATTGACATCATTTTATAAAGTTGTAAATAATACAGACGATTTCCACTAGATAAAAAAAAAGTGATTCTTACTTTTAGGCAAAATCACCATGAAATCACTCAAGAAAACGGAATTTGTTACGTGTCGTTGCCTTAAGTTAAGGATTAAATAGGTTAATAACTTTAATTGATCACATAAACCATTTCAATTCCAAAGTATCACCTTTTAAAGCTGGAGCAGTAGCGGAGTTTGCTCAAAACGCCAAGCCTCACAAGTACGTCTCACTTGCAAGTGATTATGGAATTGGCATTGAAACATTTGGGCCGTGTGGGAACCATCTGCTAAATAGCTGTTTAAAAAATGCGCCAAAACTAAATTCTGTTACTGCCAACAATAAAGCTGGCTGGTTCCTAGCTCGAATAGCGTCCTTGCAGCAAGGATATGGTTTCGTTTTTGAACAAGTAGCTTTTAAGTATATTAAAAATATTAAGTTACATGTTTACGTTGTACTTTTTTCTTGTTTGATTTTAATAAAACTGTTAAGAGAATGCCAAAGTTAATGGAATGTAAGTAAAGTATATTTACCATCCCGTTAAGCCAATTATGTTTGTAATATTCTCAAGTGTTTGAAGATCCTTCGAACGCTCTCAAAATAGTCTCCAGTTAGAATGTTTTAAATAAAACAAGTTAATAGGTAGGTAGATTAAACAAGAAACGAAATAAAACTTTTTTTTTACATTGTATTGCGCAATTTCTTTGACGCGTTGGGTGTAGTGGTTAGCGCTCCTGACTACTAAGCCTGCGGTCGCGGGTTCGAGTCATATATTTATGTGATGAGCACGAACATTGTACAGTGTATTGTACATAAGTCATGAATGTTTATGTGTATTTCAGTATTTATCGGAGGTGATCCTGTCATAAGCGTTGTCTTGGTATTTGCAATCGTAACAAAAAGAAGTAAATTCCTACTTTGAAACTAGGACAATTATATTGGTGTGTTGTCTGGCGCAGAAAATTTACCAAACTAATGCTCAAATATGTTAACTTAATCATACTACAGTTGTTGCCCGTTTATTTCAAATAATTCAAGCATTTTCGGCCCCACATAATCTAAACGCGCTGACAATACTTTGTATCCTCACTATAAACGGAGTATTTGTCAAGATGAGCCGAGTGGAGAGACAGATAGGCAATTATCTCCGGCTTTGGAAACAAGAGCACTCTCTGGAGTACTCAAGACCCTCTCGTTCCAAGGTCGTGCCTCTGGCTTTTGCAAATTCGACACTTCTGCACACTTTGACGGTGTGTTGAGGATTTAATATTCTTTTATTGAGCTCTGTGATGTGGTGTATTTGTCTATTAGACTTGTGGAAAAAAGATATAACAACCGGCCATATAGTCCATTGAATAAAAAGTTCTAGAGTGCGTGAGTTAGTAACGTAAGATGTTTCTTCGGAAACATGTCAAGAGTCCCTAGGTAATAAACATACTAAAACCCCGGGACACTAGGAGGAGCCCCGGAGTGGGGGGAGGGGGGGAAAGGGTCCATTTTTTCATTTTTCGCTTAAATCTCAAAAACGGCACATGTTAGAGAAAAACTTTCAAGGACAAGTTGAAAGGCCATAAAATTATCTACAAGTTGTACCTAAATCATTTTTTCCTATATCCTACCATTTCTAAGTTACACGCAGTAAAAAATGATTTTGGCTCAAACAATTTCCCCATACTTCATACCCATGTTTATCACATAAATCGATCAAAAAATATTTCTTTCTTGTCAAAATATTATATTAGGGTAGTTTGAGTTACTTGAGAGAACTTGATCTTTTTATTTTTTTCTTCCAAAAAACTCATAAGTGCAACTTGTGACCGGTACAGATAGATTGCTCATGATTAGGTCTATCATTGATAAAAAAACCAGATTCCACCATGGAAGCCCTTTAGGAGGAATTGAATTTTATTAGGGTAGTTACGATACAAGAACTTTTTATTTTTTTTCTTCCATAAAGCTCAAAAGTGCAACTTGTGATTGGTACTAATAGATTGCTCTTAATTAGGTCTATCATTGGTAAAAAAAACACATTCCTCCATGGAAGCCTTTAGGAGGAATTGATTGTCAAAATATTATGTTAGGGTAGTTACGCAACTTGACCTTTTTATTTTTTTTTCTTCCAAAAACCTCAAAAGTGCAACTTGTGACCGGTACTGATAGATTGCTCTTAATTAGGTCTATAATTGGTAAAATTAACACATTCCTCCATGGAAGCCTTTAGGAGGAATCGATTGTCATAATATATGTTAGGGTAGTTTGAGTTACTGAACTTGATCTTTTTTATTTTTTTCTTCCAAAAAAGTTCAAAAGTGCAACTTGTGACCAGTACCGATAGATTGCTCATAATTAGGTCTAACATTGATAAAAAAACCAAATTCCACCATGGAGGCGTTTAGGAGGAATTGAATTTTATTAGGGTAGTTACGATACTTAAACTTTTTATTTTTTTTCCTCTAGTGCCTCTCATATGACATCAATGTCCCAACATTATTCGTTGTTCGGATTTTTTCGATGAAGTTTAACACGTAGCATGGCAAGGGGTCCGCCCTCGTTAAGCTTGTGCTAAAGTTTGCTTATGTTTTCGAATTTTTCACCTTTCATGGGATGTAGCTCGAAAACGGCTGCTAATAGAAAAAAATGATTTAGGTACAACTTGTAGATAATTTTATGGCCTTTCAACTTTTCCTTGAGAGTTTTTCTCTAACATGTACCGTTTTGGAGATTTAAGCGAAAAATAAAAAAAATGGACCCTTTCCTCCCTCCCACCAGTCCGGGGCTCCTCCTAGCGTCCCGGGGTTTTAGTATGTTTATAACCTAGGGACTCTTAACATGTTTCCGAAGAAACATCTTACGTTACTAACTCACGCACTCTAGACCCCCCTTGGAGGGACTCATTCAATGGACTAATAAAAAAGTATTTATATCAAATATATTGCATCAAAGTGTGTTTTAACTTTAGAAATGTCACTGGCCACATACAATTTTGGAGCGAAAAAATATATTTGAAGATGCTCCTTATGTCTTCATATTTTCTTTTGTTTAGGTTATATGATTTTTTTTTCATTTTCAATTGCGTTTTGATAAATTAACACCACATAAGGTACACAATTATATTTATTCTTCAGTTATATGAAATTAAATAAGCTGATATGAGAGTAGTTCCGTTTTACTATCATGAAATGGTGTCTAACAAAGAAACTTTATTGTTAGACCCTTTACACACTGCGACTTTTAGTAGCGATGCAGTCGCGATGCTTTTGCGCGAAATGTAAACCTTTATACACTGTGTTACTTTTAGCATCGATACAGTCGCAGTCTATGTATATCATGTATGTATTTACAAACAAAAAGTATTTAAGTATTATATCCGTTGTCTGGCACCCATAACACAAGCTTCCAGTAGCTTACTTTAGGACTAGATGGCGATGTGTGGGAACGTCCAAAGGATACAGTCGCGATGCAGAAGCTGAAAATTGACAAATAATGTACTGAATTTTGGCGACAGCAACCATTCTAACGCGCGTTAGCTTCGATGCAGTCCCGCTTCTGCATCGGTGCTAACGCGCGATTGCATCGATGCTAAATTAAATCTGTTCTTTGCGTGAGTCGCGATGCTGAAGTGCGTTTTCAAAACGCGCGACTGTATCAATGCTAAACGTCGCAGTGTGTAAGGGGTCTTAGATTTAATCAAATCTACAATGTTGTTTTCATTTGTTACAGATCGTGAGTGCCCCGCGTTGGAACAGCCAGAAATAGGAAAAGTCACGCTCTCTGGAAATCTGTTTGGTGACAAGTAAGTTATATGATGTGTAGTTACCTACCTACCAATTAAGAGAAGTAAAATTGAGTTTATAGGGTAGGTTTCAAGGTCACGGCCACCTAACCTCCTTGAGTTGAAACCGCTTGGAGTTCATATCGTCCCTTGTTTGAAGTTATGCGACGCGTGTGCAAGCGATTTTTGTTTGAAAGTATTTAGGCGCCAGAGACCACGTCTGTTTGTATGCCTATAACTTTCTTCTACTACGTTAAGTCGCTTTTCTCTTCTCTTTTCTTGCCTCTATAACTTTACTTGCTCCGCCTGTATATATTTTTTCTCTGTTCTGACCTATGGTTGAGTGGTAGAGAATGCTTTTGGCATTAAGTCCACCATATGTTCAATTTTATATTCTATACATGAAATTAAAATAAATAAAAGTCTTTTTTACGCAGATAATATTTTTGAGGCATCGCTGATGGACTGGACTTAAATGATCGTAACCTCATTTTTGTCAAGATTGTCGAAATTTCTCCAGATAAAGGAAATGTACAATTCTCACTTTGGAAATCAATGAGAATGGAGGAGGGCTCCCCGAATTTATGACGCGTACACTAGCGCCACTCTATTTAAAATAATTATTAATCCTCGAATACAAAAACAATCAAAAATCTGGTAGACACGATTGTAGTTTATTTAGTACGTTTAAATTGTTTTAAAAGTGGTTTACTGTAGTTAGAGTTAGGAAAACTGCTAAATATGGCCATTTTTCAACTCAAACATTGTATCTAAACCACATAACCAGAGCTACAATCGCATCAATCAGATTTGCGATTGGTCTTTTATTTAACGAGTTATGATTTTTCTAGTAAAATGGCGCTAGTGTGCGTGTTAAAAATTCGGGGAACGCCTTAAGTGACCGCAACGCTCAATCTCAATTGAGATTGGCAGCGCGGGAAATTGTTTTTAGTGCTTGAGTATGTGCAATAAACAAGTGCACTTTCTGTTCCTTCAATATCATTATTCGGTGCAGCGAACTATCATAATACTAACTTCATTTTAACTCGTAGGGCTATGTACTCATGTCCTCATGGGTTCCACGTGGTCGGTCTTCAAAGTCGGAGCTGCCAAGCGGACGGCAAGTGGGCGGGACAAGCGCCAGCTTGCAAAGAGAATAGTAAGTTTTCGTTGTTCTCTAGTTTATAGAGTTGTATTGTAAGAATTTTAAGAGAAAATCGATAGGTGTAAAGTCTAGTAGCTATGTTAACGCAAATAAAGTCCTAAATACACAAGTTTAATAAATAAATAACAAATATATTATTTATTAATAAACAAAAGGTATTTATGGTAACAAAATAGAACTTGAGCTCTAAGCTCTTACACATATTATAGTATTTTTCTGAACGAGGTTAGACCTGTGTTTCAGACTATAAAAGAACTAGGTATGTAACAAACAAATTACCTACAATTATCTTAAGATAACACAAATACACATATTAATTAATTATAAAAATACCCTACCACCTACTATATGATGACAAACAGGTCTTTAGTCATATGAAAGATACTGATCTAATTTTAACTTACAGTTATGGTAATTAAGTTTAGTGAACCGTTTGAACTATTATACAATAATAGTCCAATAAAACTGAAGAACCTATTTGTAAAAGTAAATTTCGAAGTCCATTGTGGATTGCAGACTTTATCCATCCTTCTTTTGTTAGTTACGTCGGCATTATGAGGGAGCAGTGCGTGTTATTTTATGTTATATGGTGTGCTAGATGAAAAGCTGGCGCACGGTTTGCGCCAGACAATAAACCAATTGTCTTGTTTTGAAACAAAGAAAATATTTTTGTTTTACTACAAATACGGACTACGCTAATCACCATACACAATACCAGAATGCCTTAAATACATTATTATCTTACTTACAGATTTTCCTATAAACTTAGGTGCATATAACCGTTAGATAAGAATCTTAAGTGTCCTATAAAGCAAACGCCCGGATAGCGTAAGACACGGTGTTCGATTCCTCGTCTGTCACAGCCAAAAGTTGCTTTTTACAAGTGAAATTTATATTATTAAGTTTGCAGTGACAAAAGCACTATTAAACAAAACTGTAATTATGTTTGCCGTAGGTATTTTCTAGTCTTTAAGACATGACACAGAATAAGGAACATCTGAAGTCTTACCACTTAATCAAAAATAAAAGAAGAACAGCTTTTAAAATGCCCTAATTTATGTCCATATGCATTTAGTTCGGTAATTCGTATAAGAGCTAATATAATAATGATTTGGTTCCAGCACACAAACAGAACAAATTTTCTAATATTGTCTAGCTAGATAATGAAATATTTACACCTAGTATGCAAGAATAAATGATCAAGTTAAATTTATAGTTCCCTTACAGAAAACTTTTAGAAAATTTTCTAAATTAAAACTTTCTAAGCATACTTACAGCTCAGCATCTACATCATTCGCCCATTTTCTTTCAGTCTACTGCCTAGCCCCACCTACAATCGAGCACGCCCGGCATTCGGCCCTGCCAGAACAAACCACCTTCGACCTTGACGCCACTGTCCAGTACAATTGCTACACTGGTTATGTCACCAACGGCTTCCCGAGGGCGAAGTGCCTGGCTATCGAGGGCCAGGCGTCGTGGTACGGGCCTGACATCAGCTGTGAACGTGAGTGGTTTACTTTATTAATGAAACAGTCAAATGCCTTCGCTAGATGCCCCGAGAGCGAAGAAAGCGAAGTGCCTGGCTATCGAGGGCCAGAGGTCGTGGTACGGGCCTGACATCAGCTGTGAACGTGAGTGGTTTACTTTTATGATGAAACAGACAAGAAACCTTCGCTTGATGCCACTGTCCAACACAACTGCTACACTGGTTACGTCACCAACGGCTTCCCGAGAGCGAAGTGCCTGGCTATCGAGGGCCAGGCGTCGTGGTACGGGCCTGACATCAGCTGTGAACGTGAGTGATTTACTTTTATGATGAAACAGACTATACAGAGACAGATAACTTCGTTGGATGCTACAGTCCAAT
Organism: Pyrausta purpuralis; assembly: GCA_963924145.1. Classification (NCBI taxonomy): domain Eukaryota; kingdom Metazoa; phylum Arthropoda; class Insecta; order Lepidoptera; family Crambidae; genus Pyrausta; species Pyrausta purpuralis. The sequence goes on from OZ001666.1 coordinate 10,826,759, forward strand.
ACAACTGCTACTGACACTGGTTACGTCATTAGCAGATTCTTGAGAGCAAAGTGCCTGGCTATTGAGGGCCAGGCGTCGTGGTACGGGCCTGACATAAGCGGTGAACGTGAGTGGTTTACTTTTATAATGAAACAGACAAATGCCTTCGCTAGATGTCTTGAGAGCGAGGAGAGCGAAGTGCCGGGCTATCGAGGGCCAGGCGTCGTGGTACGGGCCTGACATCAGCTGTGAAAGTGAGTGGTTTACTTTTATAATGAAACAGACAAATGCCTTCGCTAGATGCCTTGAGAGCGAAAAGAGCGAAGTGCCTGGCTATCGAGGGCCGGCGTCGTGGTACGGGCCTGACATCAGCTGTGAACGTGAGTGGTATACTTTAATAATGAAATAGACAAATACGTTCGCTAGATGCCTCGAGAGCGAAGAAAGCGAAGTGCCTGGCTATCGAGGGCCAGAGGTCGTGGTACGGGCCTGACATCAGCTGTGAACGTGAGTGGTTTACTTTTATGATAAACAGACAAGAAACCTTCGCTTGATGCCACTGTCCAACACAACTGCTACACTGGTTACGTCACCAACGGCTTCCCGAGAGCGAAGTGCCTGGCTATCGAGGGCCACGCGTCATGGTACGGGCCTGACATCAGCTGTGAACGTGAGTGATTTACTTTTATAATGAAACAGACTATACAGAGACAGATAACTTCGTTGGATGCTACAGTCCAATACAACCGCTACTGACACTGGTTACGTCATTAACGGATTCCCGAGAGCGAATTGCCTGGCTATCGAGGGCCAGGCGTCGTGGTACGGGCCTGACATCAGCTGTGAACGTGAGTGGTTTACTTTAATAATGAAACAGACAAATGCCTTCGTTAGATACCCCGAGAGCGAAGAGAGCGAAGTGCCTGGCTATCGAGGGCCAGGCGTCGTGGTACGGGCCTGACATCAGCTGTGAACGTGAGTGGTTTACTTTAGTAATGAGACAGACAAATGCCTTCGCTAGATATCCCAAGAGCGAAAAGAGCGAAGTGCCTGGCTATCGAGGGCCAGGCGTCGTGGTACGGGCCTGACATAAGCTGTGAACGTGAGTGGTTTACTGTTATGATTAAACAGACAAACACCTTCAATTTCAGTACAATTTCTATACTGCCTTTTCACCAACGGCTTACCGAGAGCGTAATGATATCAGCTGTAAACGATAGTATTTTATGTTAAGCCAAGAAACACAACAGTGTGATATCACTATCACTATATAGTTATAAACAAAGTCGCTTCCCGCTTTCTGTTTGTATATATAATTAAATATTAAAACTACGCAATGGATTTCGATGCGGGTTTTTTTTAATAGATAGAGTAGGTAATTCAAGAGGAAGGTTTATATGTATAATATATTGCACCCGTGCGAAGCCGGGACCGGTCGCTAGTAATAGATAAATAAAAAGGTACTGCCTGCAGAACTATTGAAACCTGTAATATTGTCTAACTAAATAACTATTTAAGAGAACAGCAAACATTTTTGTGATACAAAAAATTAAAAACACTTTTCTGCTGATCCTTCCGAACCTGATGATCAGACTGATTTTTTTGAGTCTAGTTGTCTGAACAGACGTTTGATCTAATTCTGGGGCGATAGCTTTTGCAATATGTAGTTTAATGTTATACATAATTGATTATGAATAAACATTTACCAGATTTTCCTATTTCTTTACAAAATCAAACTTAAATACCATTAATCTGAAACAACATACAAGATATCAAAATACCCCTGTAAGGAAAACACTTTAAAGAACTTAAAGCTACTTCCATTACTTCTTCAGCGCGATCATGCGGCGCACCAGGCGACGTACCCCACGGATGGGTGACCGCTGACTGCCACACCTTCGGCTGCCGCGCCGTAGTCCAGTGCGGCCAAGGTTTCGAGCTGGTTGGCAAGGCCGAACGGTACTGCCAATCAGACGGCGCCTGGGCTCCTAAGGAACTACCCACCTGTGTCCGTAAGTAGACTTGTTAAAAATGATAGGTTTTGATGATGAGTCTGATCTGGTTTGCGGAATTTAAGAGATATTAAAAATTAGAAGCTTAAAAAAACTATACCAGATAACAAGACAATCAAATGATGATGATATGGCCGGGTACATCGTAAGATCTGTTTTGCAATGAGTATGACAGGTACCCAGAGAGAAAACGTAAATGAAAATCTTGTACAATGATCAGATCAAAAATTTGTATGGTTGCATTTTTAACAACTGTACCTGTAACTGTTTTGCGGGTTCGATCCCCGCACAATACAAACATTTGTGTGCATGAACATGTCTGTTTGTATTGGTCTGGGTGTTTTCTATGTATATCATGTATGTATTTACAAAAAAAAAAGTATTTAAGTATTATATCCGTTGTCTGGCACCCATAACACAAGCTTTGAGTAGCTTACTTTGGGGCTAGATGCCGATGTGTGGGAATGTCCAAAGGATATTTATTATTTATTACCTAATCTCCTAAAGACATCTAGCACTTCTTTCAAGTAGGTTTTATCTACTGGTATTGTAATAATACCTTTGATAGTATCGTGGCCTTGTTTAATTAACAGCTCTGATTGGTTCTATAGTAGTTTAACAACCAATTATGAGACAAGCCAATTAAGTTAACATTATCAACGTCCCGGCTTTAAGTCGGCTATTGTCTGACCAATTATAAATAAACTATCACACAGAAAGTGACTGTTCTCGCTTTTATGTTAAATCCATTATGTCAACCAGCCACCGAAACGACCATTGCCTTTTTATTGAGTTGGTGCGCCATACAGGGTGTTGTTTTGGTCAGTGACATCCAACTCATGGATCATAATATGAGATAGGCTTATCCCAAAAAAATGAAATAAAAGTTTTGTAAAAGAAAATCTCTCCGCAAAATTCTAAAAAAAAACGAATTGGGAAACTCGCACCCTCGCGTATAGCTAGCGCGTATATACGAAATACTAAGCCGCAGATATTTTCTGTGGCCGCAGCTAGTAAGCTGCGAAGAGGCGACCTGGTGTTGGTAGTTATGACTAACTCACTGTGTGGCAAAAACAGATTGATTTTGTGTTTTTTTTTCCATCAGTATATTTTTTGACATCAGTGTCGTTTGAACAACCACCTTTAAATTGCTCATCGCTGATCAAAACAACATCCTGTACAAGATTTCGTTCCACTTCTTAGGAACCTTTTATAAATGCAATGCGAATTCATAAAATAAAAGTTTTACTTTTGAAACGTTTATTTCGATCAACAGTTTCTGAGGTATCTTTTTTACTCACTACACTTCTAATATTCAGTTTTATAGAAAAGACTCATCATCAAAACTATTGAACTGTTTTTAAATTCTACGCAAATCTGGCATTGCTTCGTGACAATGTAGTTGCCGTTCAGTGTCGTATGTCATTTGGAATGTTGCATGGTTTTTCGGATTTTGTGGAATTTTCAAGTGTCTACATAATTATACGATGACTAGTTGGCATGTGAAGCTTGGTACTTGGCTATTATCATGGCTATCATTGAGCAATACCATTGTCATGACGCAATTAGCTAATGGATCTCCCACTCGATCGAGAATAATAAAATTAAAATCGAAAATTTAGTTTCCTTCAACATTAACACCATTATCGACGACTCTGACTGTGGAAATGCTTAATTCATCAGTAAATTTGAATATTTTATTACTAAATCAGATTTCTTTGAAATTCATAAATCAGTACATACCAGTGGGACTTCCATTACAGTTAGATGTGATTTTATGAAATGTTTTAAAAATCTTTTTTCTCCTTTCCTGCTGCTGAATAGAAGGAGGAGAGAAGGACACAGTTTGAATCGATCATAACATTACGTAGTGTCACAAATTCGTTAAATTATATTAGTTGTTATACTATAAAATTCTATACAACTACGACTTTCCTAAATTTAGTAAAAGTCAAAAACATTATTATGGCCATGATAAAATAATGTCAAAAACACCTTTACTGCCTGTATAGCCAAATAATACTTTAGCTATATTTATGTAGATGATATACTATCCTTTAAGTAGTGAAGCCTTTAATCGATGTTGAACTTGCAAGAATTTATTGTAAAGAATTTCATAAATTTATCTTATACTATGCTGTAGCGAAATAAAGAAAAAAAGTGAAAATGATTGTTTTATTTACTGCATGTTATTTTTGTTTTCTTGCATGTGACATAACAGCTTTTGATAGTCCATTCATTTCGAGAATTTAAATATCGTGATTCAGCAATCTGCCAGCGCCATCTATGATTTCAATGGAAAGTTACGTTAAAGTGACGCGTGTCGCCATCTAGTGGTCACGCAGGTGCAGTGCCCCCCGCCGGAGGCTCCGAGGCATGGCAAGGCAGTGTACACCTCGTGCGCTTACAACTCGGTCGTGTCTTACGAGTGCAAATACGGATACCGTCTGGTTGGCGACGCAACTAGACGTTGCGGGGCGGACAAGAAGTGGTCTGGCTCACAACCTGCTTGCAAAGGTCAGTTAAACGTTAAATTATATGAAGTTATTTGATAGTTTTGCTCGTCATGATAACTAATAGTGTCTTGATGTGTCTTTGGTTCGAACCTTGCTCTTAATAGTATACCATTCCAACAACTTCATAAACCCATGTTGCCTTATCAACAAGCATTAATTGATTACTTTTTAAGATTCTGTGCCTACAAGTTCCGCTGCCCGTTTTGCTTTTTGCTGAACCTTTGAATCAATTTCAGAAATTAACTGTGGCCATCCCGGTCAGTTATGGAATGGTTGGCTTGAGAACATCTCTTCAGGGACTGGCTTGGGAGCCTCCATAATTTTCAGATGTCAGGATGGCATGAAAATGGAAGGCAATGGATCAGCTATCTGCCAAAGCGATGGAACCTGGAGTCATCCATTACCTATGTGCTTAGGTGAGTAATGAAATCCAATAGAACAAGAACAAGAACCTACTTGTAATAATTGTATGGACAACAGCAAATCATGGTGAACACTGCGGTATCTTATACAGTGGTAATAAGGGTTAGATTTCATCAAATTGAAATAATAATGCTAGGTAAATTCTCATTTTTAATATAGTACATTAGTATGTTTAAATTCTTAATCATAGCATTATCAAAAAGCCTGCCTTGGATTTGCTGCGTATTAAAAAGGTAATAAACAAAATATTTTTGTAATTTTAGCTCCGTGCGTAGTGCCACACGTTTCGCAAGGTCGTGTAGTGCTGGTTGAAAATAAAACTGGAGAAAATGAAACTCATGAAGGAAATACTCAGATTGTAGGCAGTTCTTCCATGGTACAACATGGTACGTATTGATTAAGTTCATGAATCAGTGATAAAATTGTGGTGATTGGATTGGGTTGGATTTTTATTCACAGGCATAATGTAAAAAAACGAGTTGTTCGTGAGATTGTACTTTCTTTTCTAGGGGAAATCATATTAGTGGACTGCGAGAAAAACTATGAGTTTCCTTCAAATAACGCTGCCGTTACATGTAATAATGGCACCTGGACGCAGATACCAAGATGCCAACCAGCAAGGTAAACCAATATGAATACCATTATGGATAATTATAACTCCCATTAAGCCCCACCCACTTCATCAATCAGAGATTTATGCTGCCGTTTGGTAAAATCGGACGTGTAAATGAGGAAAGTACTGTCTGTGTCGTCAAATTCTGCGAAGGCAGGATCATAATTTAACATATACTCTCTAAGACGAGAGTTTACTTGTAAAGATGAAAATAAGAAACCAAAAATTTGCGCACGGGCGGGACTTGAACCAGCAACCTTTTGGCATACCGGGTCAAACGCTCTTACCAATTGAGCTACCGTGCTGTTAGTCCGACCCTGCGAAACTTGTGGTTTCTTATGAAAACGTCAATTGCGTGACGCTTGCAAGAGTTTACTTGTCTTAAAAATGTTTGCTTTCTTCAGAACCTATATAAAATTTTTAGGTGTAAGAAAATGCCTCGTTACCCTCGAAATGGCATGGTGATAGCACCTAAAACAGAACACGGAATGAAGGCTCGGTTCAGATGCAAAGACGGCTTTGAATTGAAGGGAAACCCTATTGTGGTCTGTTCATTTGGTAACTGGAGTGGAGAAGCACCTAAATGTGAAGAAGGTACTTTGAACATTATTATACCATCACAACCAAAAACGTTATCGTGTACGTAGCAAACCATGCGATAACGTTTTTGCTAGATAATATTGAGTTATTAACATAAGCGAGTAATCCAAATTATATACTTCAATTACAAGACAATTGTAACTTAGTGTCTTTTTCAGTATTTTGTCCGTTCCCGGGATACATTGAAAATGGGAAAGTACTTTTGGTTGGTAACATGGGTTTGTACGACTATCGCCCTTATGTCAAAAAGGTTTGTACTCATACAACTTTTTTTTTAAATTTATCATGTTGTCATAAATAGTTTACATTAATATTAAATTCCAATTCCAGGTCGTGAATAATAAACAAATTATGTATGAATGTGAGAAAGGATACGTCCTATCTGAAGGACCACCGGGAGCAACTTGTGTTGGTGGTCATTGGAGTCCTAGAGAATTGCCAAAGTAAGTTTAATATTCTTACAAACATCTGACGTTACAATCGAATACATTTAAAACACAATTTTATTTTATTTTAGATGTACTCTATACCAACACCCACGAATACGATGGAGCAGACGGCGTCGATCCATCACAGAACCTGAAATCCGTCATCGGAGATCAGCATACCTTCGCCAGTACTATACAAATATCAGACGACGCACTGATCCCACACAGCAATATGTCGACCAACTGTACGATAAATATAACCACGACAGTCAAAAACCAACACTACGACATGCAAACTTCAAACTTATGAAGAAATACGACTCAGGTTTCGAAGAAGACCTGTCCACGGGTACTGGAAATGAAGGCAACGATGAAGAAAACTACCCAACAGCTGTTTATACGGTCTACAATGTTCATGGAGAACCCATAGGACATAGACTGTATTCATACCAACCTGTTTATGAACCAGAAGATGATGACATTGTGGATGACGTCAACAAATCTGAATACGAAGATTCAGACGAATTTGACGACTTATCACACGTGACTGTCCTAAAAGGAGGACTCTTCCCGGATCATAGAACTGATAACAGTATCAACGCAAAAGATATAAATAAATTAAAACATGAATACTTTGAACGGTACATAGACAAACGAAGAAAGAGGTTTTCAATCGCAAAGACAAGTGATGAAATAAAAAAAGAAATGGACTTTGAGCTAGAAGCTGAAAGTACCATTCAAGTGACAACAAGCACGCCTGGACCGAAAAAGTCAAGATTTAAACGATTTGTAAATATAGAAGAAGCAGATACAGAATTATGGACTATAAGTCCTGAGATCAAAGGTAGAGAATCATCTGTGTTGAAAAACGAGGTAGAAAATGATCTTTTGAGAGTAATACCACTAGGATATAATACACAAAATGAGACTGATAACGAGAATAGTAAGGAATTGGCATTAATACCTTTACAGTATAACAATACTAATTCTACCGAAGTAGATAATATACTAGATAAGCGAGATAAAAGAACAAGCAGAAAGACTGACAGAGTGAACCAAACAACAGCTACAGTACCTAAATCGTAAGTATTTTATATTATTTGACAAATATTTGATTTAATTTGCATTACAACCATACTTCAGATAGAATAAAGGTGTAAATTAAAAATTGTTCTCTCTCTTATCTTTTCCTCTTATTTCTTAAAGATTTTGAACCCAAAATTTGACTCACAAAATTAAAAATCCATAGAGATAATTACACGAATGACAATAAACAGTGTAATTAGTACAATTTTCTAATTCTCAGAGGTCGTGAAAGCAAAGGCAGACTGCGACAACAACAAACAGATAGTAATGATGAAGCAAGTTCAGAAACTAAAGAGATCATCGAAGGAGCGGCCCAGGGGAACAATACCGAAAAGGGCAAGAAAGGACGACCAAAAAGCCCTTGCGAGCCGATCGAAAGTGAACCTTATGTGAACATCGAAATTGTGAAGTATGGGCGGGATCCCAATAACACTTTTAGCTCTGGTAAGAGAGTATAACTGAGTTCTAATAGATGCATATTTTCAAATAGTTTGCTTCTCGTCAAACATTTACTTATTCAGAATATTTTAAAAATAAAACCAAGAATAATCTTGGTTATGTCAAATGGAACTTAGAAATTCAATAATCATAATAGTGATGACATTTTACGGTGCAGTGATCACTATTGAATTATCAAGTTATGATGATCAGTCGTACATTTGGTTTCTTAAATTCTTTACATCCGATGAATTGATAAATAATTTTATGTTATTTCGTCATTGGTACTGCAATATATTTGACACATAATAACAAAGTTACTCTAGTATTTTCTGTGCAGGAACCATCGTCAGAGTGGCTTGTGGAAAAGGCTACGGATTAAATTTGGAGCCAAATGCAACCGCCAAGTGTGTCCGGGGACGGTGGAAGCCGGAGAAACCGAAGTGCGAAATACGTAAGAATTATGAATTAACTTGAAAAAAACTGGTTCAAAATAGGTACTCAAGTCGCAGCTGTCAGAATCTACTATATTACTACATATACCTCTTTAATTTACCAAAGTGAATAAACAAATGGCTTAAGGTATATTGTAAGGTATAAGGTATAAATTGTATAAGGTAATGTATCATGTTAGATGCCGGGGTTTTAAAAATTAGAGAAACATTGTACCTACGAGTATAACTGAAGGTATATTCCTCTAAGCAGAACTGCAACATTACTACCTAAGTATTAAGCATTTTTTTATTCCCTCTTGCAACTGATGCACAAAGTTTTTACAAGAATGTCACTCATCCTAACAATGTATAAAAAACCTAGGTGCAATGGAATGTGCATGAGATTTTGGTCCCGAAGCCTGAAAGTACCCTATTGCCCGGGACTCATTTCACTGAAAGTGAATAATATCTTTCAAGAAGCCTTTTTTCATTTTATTTGAATTTTAGTGCCCTGTCACGTGCCCTCAACAGAGTATGGAATATACACCATGCCATCAGACCCTGGGCATCTCATGACTGCAAGCCAAGTGCTGGGATCCTCAGGGTTAGGTCACGGAGAGGAAAAAGAACTGAATGAGACAGACCCAGTGCCTAATGGTCAGGTCGTCCACTTCTCTTGTGAGTATGGGTAAGTTGTAGAAAGCATACCATTTTTTGAGAAAGTACTTATCCGAACGATGTTGACACTACTAGTTCTTGGGTAGTGACACCATGCTAGTCTTACGAAATGCTAATAAAACAATTATTGAGTTCTGATTATGCAACATCCGCAGTCAAGTGTTGCGATCGGTTAAATGGTGCTCTATTTACAATCACAGTAAGCGGGAATTTAGTTAAATGATTAATAATTACGGTAACGTCATAATCAACGTATTTAGTGCATAGTAAGGATACCTGAAATTAAGATGAACACAGATATTATTCTTCATTCAGGTATAACGTGCAAGGACCAACTAATTTACGATGCTGGTTGGGAGAGTGGGCTGTCACCAGCATGCCAGAATGTGTTGCAGGTACTTTTTCTATCAATAACTGTTTTTTTTCTGAAGTCTCTAATTAATGTGTTTCTGCATCAAAAAATGCCATTCTTTATCAGCCCCCTGCGAGCTCCCGCTTCTACACGGTGCGACCTACGAAGCTGGCTATCGGGCAGGTCTTACAGTGGCCCATGCATCATCAGTGAACATAGCTTGTGAAGCTGGCCGGTCACCACCGGCTACCCTGAACTGCCACTTGGGAAGACTGCAGCCGACTGTGCATGACTTCTGTCGACCGTTAGGTGGGTTATATGAACCGAATGTACCTTTTAAACATTCTTATACTGACTCTGCGGCTATTGTACTATTTAGAACACCGCCGCCTAACTACCTAATCAGGGAAAATCGCTAGTGTCCCAGCATTATCATTAAAATAAGAAATTAATCAAACTGATACTGATATTTCCAAGGAATATGGTGTCTTCAACACCATTTTGATAATTGTAGGTAGATAAACAATCAATAATTTTTAAGCCTAGTGGTAAAACATCTACATAAACCAATCATTTATTGCTGCAGAAAACATTTTTAATTAAAATAAACTTGTTTATAGCTAATCTGTCCCGACCGCGTCCAACTTCTGAGTTTCAAAGCGGTTCGGACATCGTCAGAGAAGATATATCGGAACTGGAACCAGATATTGATGGAAGAACTGTCACAGAATGTGGACAACCGGCTAGGTAACAAATAATCCCAGTGTACACCCCTACGAATAATATTGATATTGATCAAATTGTTAAAAAAACAAGATTGTTACTCACTCTTGTGTTGATTTTGTCCAAGCTTTCATTGTAGCTTATGTGTGTTTCGTTACATTTAACTAAATCTCATACAGAGATATCGCCGTTATGTGTGGTTGGGACAACTTTGCCCATGTTTAAAGTTTTTGATTATATGGTAACAGTAAAAGTTGTCCTATGTGCTTTCAACGCATTCCTATGTTTTCCGATTCGTTTGAGTTTTTTTTTGCTGTTGTTTGGTGTATGTAAGCGTCTTTGGTAAGTTGTTCTCAAAGCAATAGCGAATATGCACTTTGTTTTATGATAAATCTTAATATTTTCTTGTATCACCATGCAAATGTCAAAGCATTTTCTTCGGATGATGAATTTAATTTGCGGTATGTACCAAGCTTATTATAAGCATATTCTCTATTAAATTTTGGTAAAAATTTGACACCAACTTACCAAACACATTGCATCGTCCAATAGCGGATGATAATGAAGATACAAAAAATAATGTTTTTGCAAAGAGTCTGCATTTCTTATTTGCTGGCTGGATAGACTGAAGGGAACACAGGCCTTCAGGGATGCGAAGCCCTGGTGAGAGCCTTATAGGTTCGGAATTTTGCTTATTTAAAATCTTCAACATATTTCTGATCATCATTCACAACTTCGTCATCAAATTTGATAACATCACCATCATCCTGATCGCCAACTTTGGTATGATCATTCATCTCAAAAACTCTTTTTTCAACACTTTTATCTTAAAGTTTCTTTTAAAGAAACCTTTCAAGGTCTTCAAATCCTCAGAAGGCAGGGCTTAGTAATTGTGTAGGTTAATAATAATATAAAATGTTTTTATGTATGTCTGTTGAGTCAGCTGTTTGTATGGCCATGGTATTGGCTTCTTATGTCTTGGCCACGCTTTGTTTTTGTTGCTCAACTTTTGTATTCCTACATTTCTTGGTGTCTAGAGCATGCTGTCGTAACGTATCATTTAATACATTTTGTAAGTTTTGTTCATAGTATTCTAAAAACCAGATCTCCAAAAACATGCTTATTGAAGAGGCTCATTTGAAAATGACAGAATTTCCTGTCTCTAATCGATAATAAAAAATGACCTTAATTATTGTCTGCCTCTGCTTTACATTCTTTTAAAACCGCAAACCAATAATGTCCTTTAAATTCAAAAATACTTAAAATATATTTCTAGGGTTCAAGGAACTCTCATCTATCGCGACGGGGCTGAAGTCAACGGTACCATGGGTATGGATGGATACCCCCATGGAACGGAAATAACCTTCAGATGTATAGCATCCATTATGGGTGAAAAGACGACCTGGAAACTCATCTGCGAGCATGGCAACTGGGTCGGAAAGAGCTTTAACTGTGGTAAGTCCAAGTGAATAAAGTTTGAGGCATGTAGAAACTTTTGAAATTGCGCAAGTGATTTAACAATAACTCATATTTACCAATCGGCCCATTAATTTATTTTGTTATTTTTGAAGAAACTACTAAAAATTTATGATACTAAATACTTTCTAACGAAAGGTGTACCTAGTAAAGTTTTCTCTGAGACAACCGATGTGCCATAATTTAAATCCCTTACTTGTTTTTGAGAGCAAAGTTGAAGATGGTTGAATCGGGTTCCGACTAACGCTACCTTCAACAAATTACAACATAAAGACTTAAACTGATACTTCTCTTCCTAACCGATGTTTTTGATCTGAGCATCTACCTAAAAAGTAACGATACCTACCTAATCAGTCACATTACTCACACACTTTTCCAAATTACTTATCCACATTTTTTCTCACACATAAGAGGAGGACTTCTTTGCAGAGGAACTGGAGGCCCAAAGCGAGGAGTTGATGAACAACAACAGCTGCACCTTCAGAAATGAAGAACCGCATGTGGTCTCTTTCTACAATGACATGGAGATCACGGAGACTGTCGACTTCCCTGCTGGAGCTGTGATTGTGTCCAGGTATGCCTCTTGTATAATAAGGTTTTAATCTTCAGTGGCACCGCTTTATTCGAACGTATGATAAGCTGTAGTAGGCTAGGCATGGGAGGATAGGTTTTTATAACAAGACTGCGTTTCTGAGATCCAGTTGCTTGATCGATAGAAATGATTTATTGACGTTACAACTGGTTAAATAATTACCTACGATCATGGGTGTTTTAATGAAAAATATACATAATCCGAATGTCAGAATGGCTATTTTAATGAACATTTGTATAAGGAGATTTATTTTCAAAACACGTACAATCCCAAATATTCAACCGCTAGTAACGACATTTAACAATTAGCACAACCCAGCCTGAAGCCACAGTATAAAGGTAAAGGTGACGAATGATGAGTGTAGTGGCTAGTACGCTGGGTTTCAAGGCGTCACCGCTCCGAGGTCCCGGGTTCAATTCCCGGTCGGGTCAATATAGAAATATTTATTTCTATATTGGCTTGGGTCTGGGTGTTGTGGTACCACCATTGTGTCTGATTTCTATGACACAAGTGCATTAGCTACTTACTTTGGGATCAATGAGCAATGTATGTGATTGGTGTCCAATATAAAAATATGAATATCATTTAGAAGAAACAAATTTTAGGAGAAAGGTAGGTAATCTCTTAGTTCCAAGAAACTTCGACCTACGCAACTGATTTTCTGTTAAAACAGCCTAAGTATCAAGTAGAAAACCGCAGGTATATATTTTTGCCCCGACCCGGGGACCGAACCTGAGACTTATAGCGCAGCCGTCGGTTTTAAGTGCAACCCTCTTGCCGCTGCGTCACCGAGGCAGTAAACATTAGTAACATATTAGTAACTTAGCAAAACTTGAAGGGACTATAGCTTCTAGGAGGTAATGAACTTTAACATTGTGAGCACAATTTGTTCTAAATAGCATTATCAATAACGAAGTAAATTAAAACTGTTACAGATGCAGTGACATAGGAAAGTACGCGATGACAGGATCTCAAGCGAGGAAGTGTATCGGCGGGTCGTGGGACGGGGTCAAACCCACGTGCTTCGGCCTAAACCAGGAGAACGACTATGCCAGTAAGTGTTATCACTATTTCTTCAATACTCCATTGCCTATCTTCATCAATCGCCAAAGTTCAAACTAAACATTGTAGTATCTTATGCGGATAGGAAGATTGCATCGTATTATTTCTAAGCAGCGCTAAACATAACATTTCCTAGTTACCAAATCAAAGAAGTTAACTTTATTATTTTTTATCGAACTTAAAGATTTCTTATTAATCGCATAGAAAACGTCCACCTATTTTATAGAGGTAAGTATACGAATCTATATCACTTTCTTGTAAGCTATTGAGTATATCACTCAGGAGCTTTTTAAGTATCGATCACACCATGCAAGGGAGTGCAAGCAGACAGGTGCTGAAATAATCTGTTGTTAAGAAGATGAACATATGCTGAACAATAACACTTCAAACCAAAGCTTCTTACAAACTTCCCCCATTGTTCCAGTGGAGAAGCCTCCGACGATACTCTTCCGGCACTCCCAAGGCCCGATCGCGCAAACGAACGACGGCAAACTGCTAGTGTACCCTGGTACAGTGCTGCATATGGAGTGCCTGTGGATGAGGCGGTTTGGCAACCCCAAGTGGAACGTCACGCATCATTACCCTGAGTAAGTAATTTTGATATTGTAACTGCTTTTTCCGTAACAGATTTTGGGCTCTAGACCTCAGATCAGCGATCAACTGACTACGCAACCAACTATATACAGATAAAAAAACACTTTTATGGACACCACACAGTAAAAGATACAAAAAATCTTAGCTTTGAAGTTGTTTCTAATTTAACCGGTGTAATCGCTTACAGCATTTTTTAAACTACCTTCAGTTAATAATATGTCTTATTCGACGAATGAGGTATTTTTATGAAAGGACATAGGATGGTCTAACTATCCTTAATGGATTGTGGATCCGGCGTTTTACCAGAACTCCTCTAGCCAATGCGTTGGTCACGACAACAACGAACTGATCTTTCTGCTACCAAAACGGCGTAGAACTCCTAAATTGTCTATCGCAATAACGAAAGCAAACGTATAACTGGCATATAATTATCAGGAAAGTATTGGTAGCTGCTTGTATTGACAGGATTGTTCTATGTTTTCAGTTCAGACCGCAAGTACGCGGAAGGCTGGACGACAGACCCAGGCAGGGACAGTCAGCTAGAGTACCGGCTGAGCATCATGGGCGCCGTGAAAGAAGATTCGGGAATTTACAGATGCGAGACGCCTGCGAGACAGAGTCATCAGGTGGAAATCATCGTTGAAGGTAAAAAGAGTATCTGTGTACTACAATTGTAGTCTGGATTTGAAAGAATCCTAAGCCCCTGTAGGGCCTACATTTTAAAAAAGCACACCAACAGCCTAGGCTATTCATTACTAGATAACGGTGCATTCAAATTACAGGCAAAATAGTTACATTTGCGTGCGTGTAGCAATTTAAAAAAAAGTTGTCAAAGATACCGGCATCGACATATTTCATACCTGTGTTACAGCGGTATGGCGGCTGTTAGGTGAAGTTTTTTTTCAACGTTTAACCATTGCATTCATATCACATTGTAATTAGTTATTTTTTTCTACTTGAGCTACCTACATTTGTTATTCCTTTAATAAGGTATAATATTATTATTACGTTTTCGTGTACCTTAGATTGTGTTTGATTTGGGCGTTCGTCGTGATTACCAAAGTGGTTGAGAAATTGTATGATTTGTAGCCTACTAATCACTTGTAAACCCTGAATATCTTATCAAATAGCAAAAAAAAACTTGGCTTCATCATAATTGTAATAATATTGACTTAAAAAAAGTTATTGTAGCAATATGCTGACAGTATATGACCTATAAACGCAGTCTGGCTTTTAGCTCCAATGAAGGTTCATTTAGGTGTATTATGTCACTTCAGAAAAACTTCATCTAACTAACTTCTTTTGAGCTCGCAAATTGATGTCTCTTTTTCGTATCATTAGTAATCGCGTCCATAATCTTTATCCGCAGACGTCCACTGTCCACCCCTACCAATTCGTCGAGGCCTGGTCGCCAGTGGACTTGGCACCCGTCTCGGCATTGAGATCCGCTTTCACTGTGCGAATGGCAACGCGTTACTGGGTTCACACGTGTTAACCTGCAGAGCTTCGGGCAACTGGAGTGCGCCTCTACCTGTTTGTGAGAGTGAGTAGCTCTTAGTATATCACACTAAGGGCTCTGACAGTCGAGCGGTACATGACGATGACTAAAGCAGATTAGCGAGTCAACGTAAAACAGACGGCCTATTGGCGGCAATCCACTTTCTTGTCGACGACAGCCGTTAAAAGGCGTCGCCAGTCCATTGTAGCTTTGCTCCTGGTATGTTACCGGTAGCAATTGACAATTCAGATGTTTGTACATTATAGATACGTCGTATACGCCCTAAAATGACCACACGAAAGGTAGATATTTGCCCGGAGTGCATTCAGTTGGGCACGCAATATCTTTACGGCTATACGTCCCGACAGCTCCTTTAATTATTTCTGGCAAAAATGCCTTCCCGTGTGTTTAGAATTTATACTTAATACACTGCAACTCTTGGAAACAAGAAAAACGTGTCATTTCATTCAAAAATATAGTTTTTTTCATTTAAAAGTATTAAAACATACGCCACGTTTTCAGTCTACCATAATTTGGCAATGGCTGACATTAGGCTAAAGAGCGAGATGTCACGCGTTCGCGCCAATGTGCTCTAACGAATGTTTATAAATTTATCTCTTTCTATCAATAGGCATGCCCCATTGTTGTCTCTAGTAGCGCTTAGTGTCGTAATTATTAATTATACGTTCGTATAGAGTCATCCTTGCGTCACTTAAAAATGCTTTAATGTTGGTGTATAACCTGTCTATCCTTTTGAAAGTCATTGATTAACAAGTAGTTAGCATGGGTCACAGGTTCTCGATATTTTTATAGGTACGGCATGCCTGCATTAAGCCAAGTGCATATTAGAATTGATTGTAACGGGATTGCTACCATGTACCTCATTGTTTTTGAGTTTCCGATATTTCGGCACTGTTGCAAGTGCCATGGTCACGGCGTACGCCGCCGCAGTTACGCCGTGACTATGGCACTTGCAACAGTGCCGAAATATCGGAAACTCAAAAACAATGAGGTACATGGTAGCAATCCCGTTACAATCAATTCTAATGTTAATGACCATGTAAGTTTAAATCAAGTGCATATTGACGACGGGCGATAGCACTTTGCAACCCTATCGGATAATTTATCGAATATCGAAATTTGTATGAAAATAAATTATTTTCCTGGTGAGTCGCTACGACTTTGTCCTATCTCGACCTCTAGCCAAAGTTATATGCCTCATAGAACTGTTTTCGATCTTTTTTCAGGTGTAGAATGTGGAGAGGTCATCCATGACACCCCCCTCAATGAGGGTGAGAGGCGCCCCCGCGTATCCGTCGTCTCCCGTGGAGTGGGGGGCCGGGCAGCCTTCTCGTGCCCCCCAGGGTGGGCACTCAGTGGGGCGGCTGAGACCGTGTGCTTGCCTGCTGCTGACTGGGCGAGACCTTTCCCTGTTTGTAGAGGTAAGGAATTTAGTGGTAAAGATGATGGTAGTGTTTCGTGGAGTGGGGGTAGAGTAGCCTTCTTATGCCACCCTGAGTGAGCGCTTAGTGGGGCAGCTAAAACAGTCTGCTAGCCTGCCGTTGACCCTTACCTGTTTTTGTTACAGCGACCTGTTGGTTAATACATAATAAGGCCTGGTTCCACAATAACAGGTTTATTTATTTATTTAAACTATATTGAACTGTAAGTTGTACAATTGGCGGACTTAATGCCTAATGACATTCTCTACCAGTCAACCACCTGGTAATAAAGAGAGTTTAATCAGTGGCGGAATAATAATAATATGTGAGAAGAGTGGTAAGAAAAAGAAGTAAAATGCACTAACATAAACATACATACTAATATTACACAAATATGTAATAGAATACATTTTTCGTCATTTTCTGTATATTATGGCACACAACACCAAAGAAATTCAAAAACGGTGTGTTTTTGAATTTCCTACCATAGACTACCGGTGAAGCGACCGGGTCTAAAAAAAAATACAGTCAAAAATCAATATCGAAACCCGAATTGGGTGAATGAATAGTTTGTGTTTGGAACCCAACACTGTTTGTACGTGTACAAAGAGATCCATCTAAAATGACTGCATAAGTTTTCTTTGTAAGATAAGAGGCTACCCTCGCTATATCTAAAAAGTTTAAATTCTAATTATTTTGCATTGCCTGGGCCATTTATGTTAAGTAACGATACATGCAACTCTTTGAAAATTTATACGGCACTCTCTTAATTACTTGCTAATGAGAATAGTCCTACTGTGTCTTCTAAGACTTTAACATTATCAATTTATATCTATCATCTACCCTGTGTTAAATCATTGGTCCCTCCTCTGATCTCTCTCCAGTCATGTGGCTACGCGTCTAATCACCGAACTAAGAGAGAGAAGAAACAATATGTGCATCTAAATCTTTCCCACATTGCCTTTGCACTAGCGCACTGTAATATTTCCTACACTTTACTGGATCTCTTTTGAGGTTAGCTGCCATTACCACAGTCGGAGCGAAAGTATTACTTTTAATTGCATCTTCTAAAATTTCCCGGTTTTATTTTTCGCAGAGGTGTCCTGCCCAGCGCTGCCTCCACCGGCCTCAGGCTACGTCCTAGGACGAGCACCATACCGAGCTGGTGACGTCCTGCAGTTCCACTGCAACCCTGAACACACTTTGCACGGACGACCTATCCTGGTGTGCCAGGATAGTGGTCGGTGGAGTGATAAGCCGCCTACATGTAAGTATAATTATTTTCTTTCGTGTATCCACTGATTCTGTGGAGACCAGGTTGTGCGGCTGACCTGCCTAAGAGAGCTTGACGCGTGACGTTTGTACATTTCTTTTTAGTATCTATTTCCAATACTAAATTATAAAGTGTACTAAAATCAACAAAACACCTAACCACTAATTACTGACTACCCTCATTTCCCAGGTGCCCAAGCGTGCACGTACCCCGGCACCACGATCTCCGGTCGCATGTCATCTGTCAAGTTCTATTACAAGATCGGCGAGACCGTCACCTTTACATGTGAACCGGGGTACAGGCTAAAGGGTGCTCCTATGCTGAGATGTCTCAAGTAAGTTTCATAATTATGGCCTATGAATATTTTTTGCAACTGTACCGGGCCATAAACCCGATAAAATAATGCAATGGTTAGCTTGATTTACAAATAAGTCGTTAGCAATCTAACGACTTACTTGTAAATCAAGCTACAACTTGTACGTCAATACATTGATCTTGTGGAGGCATCACTCAATAAGAGATCCATTCTTGTAGGATCCTAAAATTTATTTAAAAATCTTATCTTGCCATTGATAAAAATATAACCTATATCTTTAGAATATAATCTTCAACAGTTAGATAGATGCAATCAAATATTTTTCTTCTTTCGACACAAATGATCCTCTATGTATGTCTCATGTATAGAGATATTATCATGTCTTATCTTGTATAGAATTGAGAGCAATTATAAAGACATAAATATAAATATTGGACACCAACCGGTATAGAGTTGCGCGAGATAACCATTAAACATAGGCACCTACTATCTTTTAGAAAGAACCGTTCTTGAAAAGGTGTTCTAAATATTTTCACAGGAACAGAAAATGGTCGAACGCGATACCCCTCTGCACGCCCAACTCGAACTTCACCACATCAGATTCCCTCGCCATGTACAACGGTGACATCGACGCCATGTTGTCAGACTCCGCCATCTTGTCGACGGACATTTTGAGAACGCGCGAAACTCCCGCCATTTTGACGCCGGAGAGCTACAAAGCCGCCATGACACGTGTTGCTGCTACCAGATTATTACGACGGGCACCGATAGAATCATACAAGAACAGAATCTTTAGGGTGAATAGGTTGCTGAGAAGGGAGAATGAGAGATAATTTTAGTGGAGGGATGTTTTTATTCGTCTTGATAACAAACGTTGTAATCCCGTCAAGAGATCTGCTTTTTTTCCGTAGTCTCTTCTGACAGGTTTACATTCTAGTACACCAAGACCGAGTACACCGACACCATAAAAACTTATGTACCCATGCTTTTAAAATGCCTTTCTATTTTGGTCTATTCTGAATTTCCAGACTAAAAATCTGCACTAGTGTGAAAAATTTGACTTTTTGTCCATTTGTACACACTGACAGAGAAACGTATTTCTATGATTTGATAAAAAGTTTATTTCCTATACGATTTCGTGAAACTACGGCATGTTTTACGTAAACATTTTTTTTTACATTCTGAAGTTTACGATAATACTACTCATCAATAAAAGCACTATAGTCATAAGTATTTTTCGCGGGGTGATAAAATAAAATGTAACCACGTTGTTTTTTTAATGTCAATTGTGTTTAATCAATAAACTTGTCGAGTAAGTGGAAGTACTAAAATTAAAAATAGGTATTGGATTTTTAGTGTGGAAAATCGAAATAACCCACTATTTTGACGTTGAACCATACGTAGTCCATTACGGTTGAAGTTTTTGCTGTCGGACCATTTACTGAAAACGGGCATCACTTCGAAAACATGACGACGTAAGGTGCAAGCTATTTGGGATCTCAAGGTGATTAGGCGGCGGTGACCTCGATAGCACTCACGTTCTTTCATCCATCGGTAATCTGTAATCATATTTTTATCACCTTTATAAAAATATGAAATAAAATTATTACTCTTTCGAACGTTTGTTGTTGAGGCAGCTATTGTTTAAAATTATTTTATGTGGACAATTTTATATCTTTGGACTTCATACTTATTTTTTTCTGGTTAGTCACGCTAAATATTATTTCTTCCAGATAACTAATTGTCAATTTAGTATTTGAACTAAATAATTGAAATCTAATCATTTTGGCAAAATCCTAGTACATGTCAAAAACAGTTTTAATACCTAAGAATTTTATACAAAGCTGAAATAATAAAATACTCATTATATGTTATTGTATACTCGCAAACAAAACTCCAATTACTTACCTAAAATCAATAGTTACCCACCTAGATCTCGAATAAAAATAAATATAGCTGCAAAATAACTATGTTATTAATTATTATATGGATTTGATTATTGATATATAAGAGACTTAAATATTTGTTGTCTACAATTGTTACTTTTCTTTTTATCATTTTAATAGACTGTTCTTACTTTTAATGTATTTTCAAATTAAAAATTGATATTGTTAATTAATTGATATTATTTATCTGTCTTAGAAAAAAATGTATATTTATTTTTCATGTTTATTAAAAAAAACATGTAAATAAGAACGCTTCGCCAAAGAACTTTAGAATACTCTTATAAATATTAGTACTTACTATGTAGATAAAACTATTACTATTAAATTGTTAAGAGAATAAGTTTATTATTCGTTAGAGTTTATTGTATTTAAGAGATTAGGATTTTAATTAAATGTCGCTAGATCTTTAACACGCACAAATATTTGGAGATATTTTGGAATTATAAATTTGCTGATAACATAAGGCCAGTTTAAGGTATCTAGTATTTCTGCTAGCATCATCGTTTCTTTTTTTATATGTAGCAAAAATAAATACAAGTGACAGTAAAAATAATTAATAAAAAGTCCAAGAATAAAGATCATTCGTGGCTATACTAAAAACTGGCCTTAAAAATAGAATGCATATCAAAAACATAGGCATATCTTTACTGTACTTTGACGTGATCAGTATAAAAGCGTGTTTATCTTGAGTATACGTTTTACTCAAATTACCCATACATCTGTTCCGATAATGAAATAAAAGATAAATACTAAGGCATATTCTTTTGAATCCCTAATTTCTACCTAAATCAGTTTTTTTTTGTTTGTTAAAGGCTTGCCAATGTCTTGGTGGCCAAGTAGTAAAGGCATGCGCCCGGATAGCATAAAACACACAATTCGATTCCTTGTTTGACACAGTTGGTTTTTATACTAATTGATTTAATCCAGTACCAAGTTCAAAAAATACTTAACGGCCTGTTTTACAATACTGTTTCGTAATAAGTTCTGGATCGTTATCTGTCCATTAATCCTAACGAAATAAGGTTAAATATTTCGACAGTGCTTAATTATTGATGGTGAACCAGGCCTTAATTAACTTCATTATTTCTCTTATCCTTGTCAAGTTTTTGATTGTAATAAATATAGATAATGCACTTAAAGTACGTATACTTAAGTATTACGTATTAATAACATTATTTCATTTTTGTGCTTGCCTGCCCCAAACCTGCTGCTTTTTCATTAGCCGTCACCGTTACAAAAAATATTCAGTTATAAAGTTAAAAACGAAAGTAGTCGATGCAGTTTAACAATAAATCGGTAACGTACAGAGAATTAACGGTGCATTCGTCTTGCATGGCCCGCAGTGTCGTGCCACAGTCAAAATTTGATGCACCAGTTTCTTGAAATATTACAAACCTTTGCATAGGTGATAGGACTTGTTATGGATAGTGCTAATATATAATAATGTAATATAATGCTAATATATAATATGGTAGTCAATTTTTCGTTTGATAGTGTTTATTTGGCGATGGTGAAATAGACTCTTAGTGACACAGGTAAGTTTAGTGCCAGTGATAAAGTAAGATAAAAAACGGACAAACGAAATCGGACGAAAGCACTGAAGGTTCCGTACAAACTATAGCTAAATTAAGGGTCCACATACACATAGCTAGCTAATAGCACAAATAACTTTGTTTTTTGTAGTGTTTGTAGGAAGGACAAAGTTATGTTTGCGGTTGCTAATAATGTACTATATCTCGAAAACTATGTTCGGCTTTCAAACCAATTTTCGTTGAAAGCATTTGTTGTGATCACGTTTGTTTACGGCAGTGTTACTTGCTAGCGACGACGTAAAAAAAGTATGGAAAATTGCACGGCGCTTCTAGCGGTCACTTGCAGAACTAAAACTTTCCATACAATTTTTTTTGACATTAGCGAGTAAAACCGCTTTAAACTCATGGTAACGATACTACATTTAGATTATTTTATAAATGTTTACTTTCTTAGATTAAAGTTAGTTATGCGGGGAGGATGCCACCTTAGAAGCGCCCATCTTCCAAATGAAAAAAATGCTTTTTTGGGAACCACTATGTCATTTCATAAGAATAAGGGTTCCATTTTTATCGGTTTTCCTAGGGATCCCTTAAAAGCGGAAACGAAAAATAGCAAACATTTACTCCACGGCAAAAACTAACAAATTCCATTGAAATAGTGGCCAATTTTTGCTACAGTTCTGTAGTGTAAAGTAATGGTAAATGCAAATATTTCTGGGTATAATTATGTTTGGTTTTAAAACTGATTTCAGAATATCGGATCTTACTTAGTGGGCGTCACCATTTTTTTCGACAGTATTAATGGGGTAGTTGAATATTAGGTAACATCAGTTTTATGTATCATTAACAGTCAAACATCAACCTAAGTAGCTGACCTATGCTACTGCCTACGTACAACGTTTACTGTGTCTTGCCAGCAAAGGTTGCACCGTACAAAATGATACGGCACCACAGTACAACGCGCGTCGCGCTGATCGCTTGACGTCCCAAAGTTACGCGTTTTCGCGCCAAAACGCGCCCAACTTTCCGAATGTGACAGCTCGAATCTGACAGAACTCTGTTTACTTTTATTCTATGTAGCCAGTTCGAACAACCAAAAAGTTTTGTGCTCAAGTTTATGGTGTTTTTGTTACGCGCAATGGCGTAATCTACGGTAAACAGCGATAACTCACTAAGGTTTGTTTTAATAGATTTTGTCGTTGACTCTAAACGTACCTACATTTTGCTGCAATTAAGATAAAATTCCATTCCTACCACGGTTGTTTGTGGCCTCTTTACAGAACACCTCTTTCCACTGATTTGTTTTTTGTTGCATTATTAGATAAGTTTGTTTTTTATTTGACCACATTAAACTTGGTGAGAAACTGACAGCGTGAAATAAGTTTTTTGTTGAGAGACAATTCTCTATTGTCGGTGGATAAAGATGAAAATGGTTTGCAGACGTTGTTAGTGTGGTGTCTGTATTTTTTTTTGGAGTGATCGACGATTAGACAGGTGATTGACAGCAAGCACGTAAACTACCCTCATTTTAAGCAATTAGAAGTCACATGCGAACTAAGTTGCAATTAATATTATGAATGGTAACAATGTATCTAGTGTTAATTTTAATGATTAAACACAATCAAAATATTCCAAATCAAAACTGCGTACTATCTAATCTACATCTATAGGAATCAATCAAGCTAATCCGCTCAGCAGCTTAAAAATGATTGATTGGCAAGCGCCTAAACTTATCATTAGACTGATTTGATTAGATTTAAATGCACAAATTTAATCGGTCCCACTTCACTTCAATAAACCTATAATTGACCCCTTAAAAAGTTATCTGATGTTCCATCTTTCAAAGATCATTGCTTAATTTCATTTAAATCGGTTCAGTATACGCGCAAACAGATGAATAAATATAGTTTTTGGATTAACAATAAAAGACCGAGGAATTTATTAAAAAATAACTAGACTTTTTGCTCACATATGGGCGCAGATTAAATGTTTGAAACTATGCCTTGGTAAATTTCTTTTACGTACCGACTTCTCTTCGTATGAAAACAGTGTTGTTCATGCAATTCTAGGCTGGCAGAGAAAATGCATAACATGCATAGCTGTTTGTAATAATCGTCTAACGCAGGGATGTACAGAGTTTTTGAAATCACGGGCCACTTTATAAAATAGTGATCTTATTCTTATTCTTAGAAAAAATCGACGTCTCCCTATACGTCGATTTTTTCTGACGTATAGGGAGAGAGTGGGAGTTTATATTATTTGACTGAAAAACTTGACAAAACGTCAATAAAAACTGTATTAGTTAAGCGCTTTTCGTGAGCGAAGTGAGCTCGAATTTATTCTTTCACAAATGAAATTATGATTACGAGTATTTTTTTTATTAAGGGCCGATTTTACCAAGATAAGATTTATACGACTGAGTAAGTATAAAACTACTGACTTTAAAATGATGTTTACATAAATGATCGCTGATAAACATTGATAGATAAGTGACATTTTCAAATGCGTGTAGTATTTAATTCGACGATTATCCCTTATCTGGCGTTGGAAAATCAGGCCTTAGTAATCGACTGAAAACGTCAACAAATAAACACGAGCAAAGCAAGCGCAAATAATGTTATTTATAAAATTCACTGAAAACGTCAAAAACCAAAAGCCAAATGGGTCAATCGCGAGAAAAGCAAGCGCGAAAATTTCTTTAAAGTAACCAAAAAAATCCGCTTATTTTTCCGTATCCTTTACCTTTCTATTTCAGTTCAGTAATAAATTTCCTTCAAATGTACGAGGGAGTATATGTATTTAGTTTTGGTGTCGGGCCACTCGAATAGTGCTCGCAGGCCGCAATTTTTACATCCCTAGTCTTTCTTTCCCGTTAAGATTTCATCAATGGTATTGTCTCGTAGAAGCCTGAATGTTGTAACCGATTGCTTAGCTCGATTAAGTTTTAACAATTGGTATTTTAGCAATTCGTTTTCGTACTATTTATCCATTTTATTTAAATGAAAATTGAGTATTTCTGAAAAAGGTAACCTTGATAAATAACCAAAATAAAGTTTATTGTTTATTATACTCAATAAAATAAGAACTAGGTACGTACTAAAGTTTTTAGTTCTATCAAGACAGAAAAATACTACAAACTTTAAGAAGGGTTTTTAGAAGAAACCAATAACAGATTGATATTCATTCAGCAGCTTTAGAATTTAAATACAATTTAGTTTAACTTTGTTTCTTTGTGGGACAATCAATATCAGTCACACACTTACGCGAAAATCGCAAAATTATCTTGTAAAATGATTTCTCGTAATAAAGTTATTTACTCAACAGAAAACAAGAAGGCCCATTATTTGCTAGTCGCACGCCGTGACAAGGTCACATAACAAGTGCTCGGTACACGGAAAACGAGATGTCTTTGTCAGATAAACGACGTATTTATGAGTTTTCGTATGCGTGGAAATTGGTTTCTTGAGAAAATAATATGAAAAGTATTTAAAGAAACTGCCATGACTTTGAAGCTGTATTCTTAATTCAGAAAACATTACAAAAGGCGGCTCTTCAAAATTTTTATGACTTCAAAGTCACCTAGACTTGACTGTATTTTACTTATTCACGAATTATAGCTATTAATACTAATGAGTTATTCGATTCCGACTGTTGAGTATTTTAAGGTTTCGTAGCCGAATAGCTTAATACGGAACCCTTATAGGTTCGCCAAGTCTGTCTGTCTGTTAGTTAGTAGGTGTGTTTTTTTTATTAATTTATTCTTTATTGCACTGACAAAACTAAAGAACAAATGGCGGACTTAATGCTTAAAGTATTCTTTACCAGTCAACCATTGAGTAAAGCAGAAACGATTGAACGATTGACCGCTTAACCGCTCAACAATTATCATACAAAAAAATGATATTTAAGGGGAACTTTTGCTGTCATCATGAAAAAAACAAAGAATGTGGTATTTTGATAAATTGGTATTTTGGCGGAAGTAAGTGGATCTCTAATTCAGTTAAAGTTAGCACGGAACCCTTTGTGTGCGAGTCCGACTCGCATTTGGCCGTTTCTTATAATTAATAACAATGAGACTAGAGTAGAATCAAAAGAAAATACTCTTGACGTAACATAGTACAATGGAATTTTTCCGGGCGTATTAAAATTTTTTGACAATTTTTACTCCTTATTTTATAACGACGTTATACAATTACGTTTTTTTTTTTTGTTACATAGGTTAAAAGTTAATGTTAAATAACACATTATATTTTCATCTTAAAAAAATAAGCTACAAGACGGTCTGTTTCACACTGTCTAGATAAGCTCTCATTAGTGTTAGCTGACCACTACTGCATACGTAAATAACATTACATATTTGAATTATCCGTTGGTTAGTGTTTACTTGTCGATGGTTAAGCAGACAGAAATCTTTCAGCTTTAGCTCAAATCAATTTTCATTATTTTTTCTTAAAGTAAAAAAAAAAATACATTTTAGGTTTGCAAAGATATATCCCTATCTTGTTATAAAGAAATAGGCTAAGATGTGACGATGTGATTGGAAGTTCGGTTATAAATATCTTCATTATGTTTTGGGACCGAGCGCGACTACAGCGCCACAAACTATTGGGGGATTTTAAAATGACAAATAGCTAGCTGTCATTACGAAAAGTAATTAGTCCAATATTGCATTATCAATTTATTCTATTGAATAACGTCAATCTATCTACAGTGTCGATTTTTACTTGTTATAGAATCCACAGATACGTAAATTTTGTACTTAATAGTCCGCCTAGCCGATTTCGACTACGGTGGTCAGTCACAAAGACTAACCGACTGTGCGGGACATATTGCAAAAGTGTGTGCGCAAACACAGGTGCACTTTCTATCCCTGTCACTCTCATAGATGGGACAGCAATCTGACACGACCAGAGTGAGATCAGGCGCAGGACCAACGGCTTTAAGTGCTTTTCCGAGGCACGGGGGTAAAACACCGTCAACTTCCTAACTCCGGGCTGGGGATGCTGGTCACCAACAGCGAGCATTGTCTTCCATTCGGGATATTCCATTAACTACTCCTCACACAGCGAATACCTAAGTTTATGCATTGATTGAAATTTGCAATAAATAGGGATGTCAGGGTTTGCCAAACCATTTCAACAGAGATAACCCACGTAGGCTACACATTTATAGGGCACAAGTGTTAACACAACTCACATTAAATCTTTTAGTACCAAGGCCTTTTAGGCTGTGTCAAAAGTAAACTGTTGATGAAACTGAACCATTACAGTAATTTCAACAGCTTACAAGACTCATAAACATAACTATTAAAATAAACATGATTTTCTACATATCCATAGTATGACCGTTGAAAAAAAAAACATAATATTTTTCTGAACTATTTCAAATCTATTGCGTTCTTTTTTCCTACGTGCCATATAGCAATTTGCAAACAAGTATTTTCAAAGTAATGGTCCGCTAGTGATTGTTGTTATAAATTAAGCAAATTAAAAGTTATTAAAAGACACGTGCCAATTCTGTAACGGAGATTATAATTCATCATTTCATACTATAGTTGAAGCATTTTTCGCGTGAATATGGTTATAAGATCTTTTTTAGGGTTCCGTAGCCGAATGGCTAAAAACGGAACCCTTATAGTTTCGTCAAGTCTGTCTGTCTGTCTGTCTGCCTGTCTGTCTGTCCGTCCGTATGTCACAGCCATTTTATTCTGTAATTATAAGCATTACACAATTGAAATTTGGTAGGAAGATGAATCTTGTTAACCGCCTACCGATTCTCATACAAAAAATAAAAAATAATGACAGTTAAGAGGGGGCTCTCATACATGACGAACCTATGCGTGTGGGGTGTCTATGGATAGGTCTTTTAAAATCACATAGAGGTTTCTAAAACCATTTTCTCTTAAAGTCTCACGTTTCATAGCTAGACGCTTCCAAAGTGGTAAAATGGGCGTCCCCCCCATCTTATTTCTAAATCAAGCAAGTGTAAATTTTGAAAAAAATATATGATGTAGATCTTAATAAATACTTTCAATGAAAATTGGTTCGGACGGGATCGAACTAGTAGTTTTTGAGATATAGCTCATTTTCAACAACCGCAAACATAACTTTGTACTTCATACAAATACTATGAAAAACAAAGTTATATATGCAGTCAACTAACCCCATCCTTAAACAGGAATTGAGCGATTTGACCCGCGTGCCGAAATATTTGTGGTGCGAAATGCCCTTAATACAAGTTCAACCTCATTCCGATAGTAGTTATTGATAATAAAAAACCTTCCGTATCGCCTTGTGGAAGACACGGTTAATACATTCATTAATGTATGATTAATCAATATGTATTATGTTACGTATAATAAAAATAACTGCCTGTTGAGAAAAATATCGTGAGTCATTGCAATAAACACGGTAGTCGGGAAACATGCTGACATAAAAAATATGTGTTTCGTTTCATAAGTTCATCAACTCTTGACACAGCCGGGCTGTTCTAATCTATGAATGCTATTTACCAAATTAAAATCGAATTTTAGTAATAGACGTAGATGAAAATTCCAATACGAGGCAATGAATTGAATCAACATTTAGTGACATTCTGGCGCCATTTCTAATTATCTCCTTTTTGACTTTTTAAGTACTCGTAAATATCAAGTCCTCAAGAGACATAGATTCTCTGATTTTAAAGCTATTGATGTTTAAATTAGGGGCCTAGTTCACAAGTTTCAACAGTCAAGTAAGCCCCCAACGAATAATTTATATAAAGAACGTAGTTCTTTATAGTAGTATTTGGCAGATATGACTAACTATATCTTACTTGGACATCGTGAAGCAGGGCCTTAATGTGAGATTACTGCACAGATTATTCAATAATTCCGGTACTAGCTTCCCTATGAGATTACATAATAACCTGTTTGTAGCTTTGCCCTATATGAATATCAATTAATGTATTCAATGGAAGAATGTCTGTTTAATGTCAACAGACGATGTGCGCTTTAATATGTTAAGATAATAACATGTAGATAATTACGATCTTACTTTTATAGCCTAATAATATTTTCGATTAAATCACCCCCATTTTTGGAGTCAGATGAATCAGAAAAAGCTTTAACATGTCGGAAAATAATGATTGAGTAAATTTCATTAAATAAATTAAATGCAGGTAAATATTCACTTAAATTTGTATTACTTACAAATTTCCTATTCACATACAATTGCAAAATAAATTAATAAAAAAGCATTTGAAATGGCGTCTCTGTAAAAAAAAACGTACACAAAATCACTTAACTGTAAGTGGATTCTGAATTACCGCAACCAAGACGAAAATTCCTATATTAATACAAAACATCAACAGGTAATACGCAATTCTGGTGATGGAGGCAACAGGTTTCGGCAGCGAACTGGTGTTGTTACCCCAAATACCTTACACGCCCAAATATAAATTCCCTCAGACGTTGCACCATCAGTAAACGTTGTCGCAAGCTTGAGGCGACCTTTAGAAGGCTGTGTAGATCTTAAAGTCTGTTCCTTTTTGCTTGTCAAATATTGTAAACAATTTTGACAATGCTTTTGAAGAAATAATTATTTTTAATCATCGTTTAAGTGCTGATTTTTCAATAGTCACATAAGAAATATCGGTCGAACAAAACACAATATATAACTAATTTCAAAACGTCACCAAATTGTCAGCAATCAAGTCGTAAATGACTTTTTTTTTTTAAATCTGTCGCTTTATAATTTATCAGTCTGATAAGTTTTACCTGAACATTGAAAAATCGGCCCTTACACTGAGATCTTTTTTAATCAGATTATAAATGTATTGTATTCACTGACATTATCTTAAAAGTTATAAAATGATTGTTTACGTTATTTGACTAGCAAAAAAACGGACTTTTCATAGCAACCTGAAATGCTGTCATCTTGTCTTAAAATACCTATTAAGCTATAGAAAAATATTCGAAAAATAGCCTATTATTTATTATGCCAGACTTGGGACTAAAACAACGAAGAAGCCAGAGGAACATACATTTCAATTAAGGTGTAATTTTACCTAATCAATTTTACAGTAATTGTTAAGTTTACACTACTAACTTAAACTTACCTGTTTCTTTTTTGTTTCTACAGTGTTTTGTCACTATACAAACTTAAGAACATAAATTGCACTTGCAAAAAGCAATTGCGTCAGACCAGGAGAGGAAAAAAGGTTCCTTGTCTGACACAAACACTGCTTTTTAAAAGTGCAATTTGTGTTATTAAAATGACCTACAAATATATATTTTTAGGTTTCTGTTGGAACCCTTATAGTTTCGTCAAGTCTATCGGTCTGTCTGTCAGTCCATTTGTCATAGCCACTTTATTCTGCAACTATAAGCATCACACTGTTGAATTTTGGTAGTAGTATTGGAAATAAGTGTTTTAAATTAGGAGAGTGGTGTTGTTCGCGTCCGTGGGAGAGACCTTTTACAACCCCACACGTGCTCTCCGGGTGGTGCCAAACGAACAACAACGCCGGGTCTCAGGCGGCGGTCAACTAACCTGACCTAGCAAGCCTAAACAGCTTGCTTTTGTGGAAGTAGGAAATGACCTCCACTATCCGTTATCTCGTCTGGGAGACCGGAGACCTTGGCTTAACCGCCTGGGTTAAGAGGAAGACAACCTCAACAAAAAATACCCCAATCCTACGGTGGTGACCGCGCCAAAAGGATGAATGGCTGAGGGGAACTCAGTCACTAGCGCCAACCTTGATGAACCTGGCGAACATCATTGTATATAGCCTTCTCACAGGAAAGGCGTCACCCTGTGAGCGACCACCCTATCGTCCATACTCGTGGGAATCGAATGTGTGATTCAGAAACCCAAAATAAAAACCAAAAAACCCTCATCCAGCAAGTCTTTCACAAGGGACTTCTCGAACATCGGCCTAGATCGTCCTCCTTCAGTGGCAGCACAGAACACGGACATAAACAAATTGACTTAACCAAGCCTGCTTCGGCCTTATCAACTATATCAAGCCAGTCTGCAAACCAAGTGCAGCTACCTCCTGTATGGCAACGTGTGCCAACAAACAAAAAGCGCAAGTTTCGAGAGGTATCTCCCCCACTACCTGATTCTATTCCGACGGGAAACAAATTTTCTGGTCTACCCCTTGACTCAGATGACCAGCCCAATTCTAACATCAATCGACCTAATAAACCACCACCTATTGTCTTGTATGGAATAGATGATGTTAATGAATTAAGCAAACTAATTGTATCTGTGGTCCCGACCATTGAATTTAAATTAAAGATTGTCAACAGAAATCTTCTTCGCCTAATGGTCAGCTCAGCCGAAAATTACAAGAAAGTCATTGACTTGATTAGACAAAAAGGACTCATAGGTCACACCTTCACTAGAAAAGAAACTAAACCGTACAGAATAGTAATAAAAAATCTACACCATACAACTCCACACGAAGAAATTGTGAAGGAAATAGAAAAGACGGGTAACAAAGTCCGTGGTGAGATCATAAATGCGCGATTCGGTGCTGACAAAAAACCGTCGTATACGTTTTTTGTTAATCTGGAACCCAATATCAACAATAAAGCCGTTACATACATACAATATATATTTCACCAACGAGTTAAAATTGAAGATCCACGAAAATCCAAAACTATAGTCCAGTGCCATCGATGCCAACAATATGGACACTGCAAAAACAATTGCATGAGACCATATCGTTGCGTTAAATGTGGGGAAGGGCATAGAACCGCAGACTGCGCCAAAAAAGACAGAAATACTCCAGCAAAATGTGCCTTGTGTGGTTGTGATCATCCTGCCAACTATAAGGGCTGTCAAGTCTACAAGGAAATTCTAGCCAGAAAACTGAAGCACAGTGGTCCGAACACTCAAATTAGTCGCAATGATGCACTTAAAACTAACAACAAACCTGAACGAGTGCCAGCAGAAGATTCAGTACCCTCAACAACGATCCCTTCCAACACGACATCTAATACTAGTTATGCAGAAGTAACAAAAACCGCTAGAACCAACAGTTTCTCAGATAAAGTACGTGACATTAGTCACAGCCAACAAACAAACACAGTAGAAGCATTACTTATGAAGCAATCAGAAAAGATAGATGTACTCCTGCAACAAATCAGCACATTGTTGAGTCTCCTCACTTCCATCATCCCTAAGCTTGCTAAATAATGGCGTCACTACGAATAGCTACGTGGAACATTAACGGCTTATCACCTAACATTAATGAACTTGAAGTACTCATAGCCTCTAACAAACTTGATGTTGTCCTGATTTCCGAGTCACACGCCAAATTTAATAGCTCATTTCGTCTTAAAGGGTTCCAAATCTACAGTACCCCTGCCCCCAACCCTGAGGGTCGTGCAAGCGCCGGTTCGGCTCTGGCTATCAAGACTTCCCTGAAACACTGTCTTCTCGAACCGTACTCCACCAGTCATCTACAAGCAACCAGCGTTAGGCTCGAGGATAGCACAGGACCTATAACTCTATCAGCGGTCTACTGCCCACCCAGATATAAAATAACAAATAATATGTTTCATGATTACTTTAAAACCCTCGGCAACAGATTCATATCTGGAGGCGACTGGAACGCTAAGCACACGTTTTGGGGAAGCAGACTAACACTCACTAGAGGGAGACAGCTAAAAAATTGCATCGACCAACATCTTTACTATCCTATGTCAACTGGTGAACCAACTTACTGGCCCACTGACCGGAACAAGGTACCTGATCTAGTGGACTTCTTCGTAACTAAAGGCATAGGCTACCTCTACACTGGAACGGAATCTAATTTCGACGGCTCTTCTGATCATACGCCTGTTATTTTGACCGTATCTACAACTGTGATCAGCCATGAGGGACCTGCGTTGCTGCATAACGGGAAAACAGACTGGGATGGTTTTCGATCATATCTCGATGAGCATATCGACTTGAGGATTCCGCTGAAAACCTGTGAAGACGTTGAGGATGCCTGCAAACATTTTACAAACCTCGTACAAGTAGCAGCATGGAAAAATACTCCTTTTAATAACAAAATACCGGATACTTATATAGTTCTGCCTGTTGAAACAAAGCATAAAATCGCTGAGAAGCGGCGTCTCAGAAGGACATGGCAGCTGTCGCGACACCATTCGGATAAGACAAACCTCAACAAAGCTATTAAGGAGTTGAGATTATCTTTGGAGGAACACAAAAATGAAAGTCTACGGAAGACCCTAGAAACTATGTCTCCAACAGCGAGAGGTGAGAATTCCCTATGGAAGGCAACTAAGTGTATAAATAGACCCCAGCAATCATTCCCCCCTCTAAGAAGTAAGACCACATGGGCTCGTTCTGACCAAGAGAAAGCTGAAACATTTGCAACACATCTTGCTGAGGTATTCAAACCAAACAAGGGTAATGAGGATGAAACTGAACTAGACAATATATTGAACCAAGACATCCAGTTGTGTCTACCTCTTAAACCAACATCACCCAAAGAGATTGCACAAGAAATCAAATTGCTCAACCTTAAGAAGGCACCAGGCTTTGACTTGATCACGCCGAGAATCCTCAAAGAGCTTCCAAGAAAGTGTATAACTTTTCTGACCTGCCTTTTTAACGCCACCTTCAGACTCTCCCACTTTCTGAGCCTGTGGAAAGTGTCCGAAATCGTAATGATCCACAAAGACGGCAAGCCCCCGCACGAGTGCTCATCATACCGACCAATAAGTCTTACGGCAGTCCTCTCCAAACTGTGGGAACGCGTCTTTCTTAAGAGATTGAATGAAGTCATGGAGGAGTATGGTATAGTCCCTGAACACCAGTTTGGCTTTCGCAGGGCTCACTCGACCGTTGAACAAGTCCATCGAGTATACCATTGTGTAAGACAATGCTTTGAGAACAAAAAATACTGCTCTGCTGCATTTTTGGACGTTCAACAGGCCTTCGATCGCGTATGGCACAAGGGACTGCTTTGCAAAATCAAAAAGAAACTACCGCACTCTGTGTTTCATATCCTTGAGTCCTACCTCTCCGACAGATTGTTTCAAGTCAAACATGGCGATGCCCGATCCTCCCTGATGCCCATCGCTGCTGGTGTACCCCAGGGCTCGGTTCTAGGACCAATCCTTTACAACATCTACACGTCAGACCTGCCAACTTCTGAGGATGTCATGGTTGCTACCTATGCCGATGATATTGCCTTATTGGCTGTGGACAGCAATCCTCATACAGCAAGTGTAAAACTACAACGTTTATTGAACTCTACCTCTGACTGGCTCAAACAATGGCGTATCCAAGCCAGCGCCCAGAAATCCAACCACATAACATTTACTTTAAGAAAACAAGACTGTCCCCCAGTTAGCTTGGCAAATAACATTTTACCAAAAACTGACTGTGTGAAATATCTCGGTTTCCATCTAGATAGACGCTTGACTTGGCAAAAGCACATCAAAATGAAGAGAGATCAAGTCAATAACAAGTTCAGGAGTTTGTACTGGTTGATGGGTAGAAACTCAGTGCTCTCCTTGGATAATAAGCTACTTCTATATAATTCCATTCTGAAACCCATATGGACATACGGTATTCAGATCTGGGGAGTTGCCAGCAATACCAACATTATGTGCCTACAGAGAGTGCAAAATAATATACTGAAGAGTATTGTCAATGCTCCATGGTTCACCAAAAACGATGAGGTCCACAATTATTTAAATGTTTCAACAGTAGCCGCTGAAATAGAGCGCTATAAGCTGCAACACGCAGAACGCTTGGCACGTCATCCAAATCCTCTAGCATCTGGATTACTAAACGACCATGTGGTGAAGAGATTGAAGAGGAGCCACGTACTCTGAGTGGACAGTGAGACACTGGCCTCCTGCTCCGCAAACGACCTTCTGCACCCCACAAATCTGATTATAGTCTTGCGACTGATTGCAGATCAAAAAGCTCAAAAAAAAAAAAAAAAAAATTTGGAAGTAAGTGGATTCTCTAATTCAGTTATAATTGTCACGGAACCCTTAGTGTACGAGTCCGACTCGCACTTGGCAGGTTTTGTTAATTACCTAGCTTATTACATGTTTCCAGTTTGTTCTACACAATTCATTTTCTAATAGTAAAAATATTACAAAAACAATAATTAAAACCATAGGTCAGAGTCAAAAGCGAATGTGAATCTTCAAAACAATTGCTTGTTGCTTATATAACCAGTGAAATTAGTGATCGTCGCTAATTAATTACATTATACTTATGTACTGCCAACAGCACATCTCGTTACTTAAATTTGTTGCAAACTAGCCCTTATCACCAGGGCATAGGAAACCGCAATGTTTACTTTGACGTGCTGTCGTCCTTACTACTTAATGGAACTTATTTCACATCAAAATAGTTATTCACCTTACAAAGTTTGTAAAGAACATGACCAAACATAAAAAGGTAACTGCATATTCTGTAAATTGTATTTTTATACAGTTGCTTCTTTAAAATGAGATGAGAAGGCATTTTCATTCATTTTTATTTTATCTTTGAAGTCAAGTCATCAATGATTTTTACATAATCAAGATATGGAAGTAGCACATTGAACATTTACATCTTTATTTAAAGTAAGGTTGTTTTTAAAAAATAATATCATTCGTTGAAATACTGATTGACTAGCAGAAAGCAAAAATGGTTAAATTGCTATTGTCAGTAAAACAAGATGTTAAAAGGGCCTGTTTTACTATGCACATATAAGTAATAACTAACGATTAATAAACATTTTAAATTAAGTAAAGGACAGATATTACTGTTTACTTATTAGGAAATTGTGAAACAGGCCGGCAGTATTATATTTACGAATTTATTTCAACTTTTGGCCCATTTAATCGTTGTTTTATAATCATGGTTCGATTCCCGGTTAGGTCAAGATATCATGTATTTTTTAAACTGTATCGAGTCTTGGTGTTGTGATACCTAACCTACCACCGTCGTTTCTGATTTCCATATTACAAGTGAGCTACTTACAATGGGATCATAGCAATGAATGTGATCGGTGTCCAATTGTAACAAAAAATACATTTGGAACCTACACATTAAGCAACAATTTATATATAAGCTTAGGATTGGTATAGTTAAAGATCGTACCTACCACACAACATTTTAATAAATTACCTAGCGGTTCTATGCGAATTGGGTTTCGCGTTTTGAGTTTGTTCCCTTACCTTCCGTTGAAGCGTGATGTTTCATAGCCTAAAGCCTTCCACGGAAAATAAGTTATTCAACACAAAAATATTTTTTAAAATCGGTCTAGTACTTCCTGTGATTAACGCGTTCAAACAAATAATCAAACAAACTCTTTATAATATTAGTATAGATACAATAGCGTCAGCAGAGCCTAACTATAAAGTTTGGTATTAAAGCCTTTCACGGAAAATAAGTTATTCAACACAAAAATATATTTTTTAATCGGTCTAGTACTTCCTGAGATTAACGCGTTCAAACAAATAATCAAACAAACTCTTTATAATATTAGTATAGATACAATAGCGTCAGCAGAGCCTAACTATAAAGTTTGGTATATGATGAATTTATCAAACACTTATTTTATCTCAACGCTTACACGTCACTTAAAATCACCATATAAGACTGGTTCTTAACAATACGAATAATTAAATACATAATTAGGCTTATATAAGACAACAATGGCGTTTTGCATTGTTCAGAGTGAACCTTGAACTGAGGAGATATAAGGTTGTTGATAAAAATAAGCGGCAGCGGTTTTATAGGAGGTATCGATTTTGGAAATCACTTTATTACTTTATTATTCTAGACTCTATGTTAATAGACGATAGTCAATTTTTCTTTGCAACGTTCAACTATCATTAACATTAAGAGCCTGTGGTGTCCCACTGCAGAGCTATCTATAAGGACTATTTTTTATTAATAATATATATGTCCTTTAGAATAGATCTTTATAGTTTTGGTTGGGCCCGTGTGTGCCAGTGCAAATTTATGTCATTTTAAATAGCACGTATTTAGTCTTAAGTTTATCGTATTGCCAACAGGCTGACGTGCTATTTCAGCACTAATTGTTTTATATCGCTTTGTTAGCTAGGTGATCCATTCGCACCTGCTATATTCAAGTACATATAATATTGCAACAATGCAATCTTATCACACTTGGCACCATTTAAAATTATATACTTATAGGTTCATAATACGAGTTCTATTTTTATAATATGGTGTTAATCATTTTTCACCATGTCCAAAATCGCTTCAGCTTATGTCTGAATGCGGTCTAACATTAAATTAAATATTATTAACCATAAGATGTTCGAATTAGCATTTAAACCCGGATGTTTAGGCACACTTTTTGCACGTGGCTAGGTAGGACGCATGCGCGAGAGTGAGGTAACATTAGTAAAAACTAATTTAGACAAAAAGCTATGACTTTTTGCCGATGCCCAATTACTAATGATCATGATATAAATATTGACGAATAAATTTAGTTAAAATAACATAACACCAAACAAAACCATAGCCAAAATTTTTGTGGTTTAATTTAACAATAACAGTTAAAAAAATATCTCCATAAAATCAAACTCAAAGAAGAAACTTTTTTAGAGACAGACTGATTTAAGACTTATCAGTTATTTTTAAAATCCTACTTTAGAATAGAAATTTTTTTTATTTTAGTTTTATTTCTGATATTTAACTCAAGGCAATTGTGCTTGTAAAAATATTAAAACTTCATACCCAGCGAAGCAAAAAAATATTGTCACTCGTTATCAATCTTAAAAAGGCTACATAGTCAAAACATTTACCTATAAATACAACCATATTTAACTGCCGATCAGGCGACACTGCCCAAAAATCAATACGTTTATCACTCAAGCCATATCAGTATTTAATTCCCCACTTAGTACTTCCTTTCAAACCAAAAAAGGTAAGTTAAATTAACTGACCCGCCATTTTTCCATTACGTGACCACAGTACAGAGATAAATAAATCAGCATAGTAACTGCAATATTCAATCGAACAGGTTTTTTTACGAAAAAAAACATGCCATACAATTTCCAAAAAAAAAATAGCTTTTCGTACCTCGTAGGCACTTATTGTTCTGACTTTTTGCTGAGGATTGGATGGGATTTTAGGTAATTGTCATTCACTTCTATATATTTACAGATATAAGTCAGTGTGTTAAAGACGATGAACCCTTATTCCTTAACATAAGTATACAATATTCGATGCATTAAAATACGAGCGAGACAATACTATCAATATCGATCTTATGTCAAAAACTATTTGTATGATAGCTCTAGTTCTGTTCATATTCTAGTGTTGTTTTCTATGTAATGCCGTTATCAATTTAGGGCCGATTTCACCAGCGTCCGATAAGACTTATGAATGATTGCTGACAAATAGGTGATTTATTCGACGAATACTTCATATCTGACGTTTAATGTAAATGTTATTTTAAAGTCGGACGTTTTATGATTATTCAGACGGATGAATCTTATCTGACATTGATAAAATCGTCTCGAACTAACGCAATATAGAATTAATAAAGTTGTTGATTTTTTTACATGCAAATCTGAAAGGTTATTTTTGATAAAGAGTGAAGTCGTCAACCACCCTGATATATCCTCCTGTCGCTCTTCACTAATATATACTTCTTAAATCATCATGCACTGTGAAAAACATAACAAAAACTAATGATGGAGTACCAAGGTCGCCGTTTGGCGGCGTCCACCCGTGACCGAGCGTGTTATCATTACGTACGTGGTAACAATCAGGTATATGTATAAGTAAATATATACTTTAGAAGTTTAGACCCCTTACACGCTGCGACTTTTAGCAGTGATGAATTCACGCGTTTTTAAACGCGCGCAGCATCGCAACTCACGCAATGGACGGTCGTCTGTTACGTTTGATGCAGAAGCGCGACTGCATCGATGGTAACGCGCGTTAGCATCGATGCATTCGCCAAGATACAGCACATATTTTAAAATGCAGTCGCAACATGTCATCTGCTTTGATTCTGCATCGATGCTAACGCGCGACTGCATCGATGCTAAATTAAATCCGTTCATTGCGTGATTCGCGATGCTGAAAGCGTGTTTTTAAAACGCGCGACTGAATCAATGCTAAAAGTCGCAGTGTGTAAGGGGTTTAGAGTCGATTTAACCAACGTCAGATAGGTTTTTCCGACCGAATAAGTATAAATCGACCGATTTTAAAATGTCATTACGTAAATGATTGCTAACAAATAGGTGACGTTTTTAAATTAGGCGTTTTGTATTGTGTTCGACGAATATTTCTTATCTGACTCTAAGCTGTGATAAACTGATGGTTATTATTTATTTCTCCTCCTAAAATTCGAATGACAACCAACTTGAACTTGAAACAGTAAAACCCACATAAAACCATGTTTATATCAGCTCTGTTACATAATGTTCTGCTAACCTTGGCTTTGCGATAAAGTGAAATTGCGCATTTCCGCGCAATACTTAAGCGTGTGTGTATAATGAGGATTGTATGAGGATGGGTGGGCACAGAATATATTAGCACTGCTGCATAAAAAAAAAACTGATAAAGAATGATTCACAAGTTATCCCGGCAGGACCTACAAAAAAATGGCATCACTTTTTTCCAACTATTGATAACGAATTATCTGTGGTTAGTGCTCCTGACTAAGAGTCGATTTTACCAATGTCAGATAAGGAACAAGGTACAAAACGCCTAATTTGAAAGCGTCATCTATTTTTCAGCTATCGTTTACTAATGTCATTCAAAATCAGTCGTTTTATACTTATACGGTCGGATAAGTCTTATCGGTAAAATCGACTCTAAGGGTTGATTTTTCAATAGTCAGATAAGAAACATTCGTCGAACAAAATACAATACGGCCAATTTGAAAACGTTACCTAATTGTCAGGAATCATACGTAACTGTATTTTTTTAAATTCTGTCGCTTTATAACTTCTGACCATTGAAAAATCGGCTCTAAAAGTCATAAAAGTCTTTATGACTTCTGTCAGGAGCACTAACCATTTCACCAAACGTGTCATCAATGTATGTAATCGAGGAATTAAGACTCTAGCATAAACGTTGCGGATCATTAACTTAATCCATAGTTAACCAACCCGGAACTGCGCCTTTGGAACCTAGCGAGCCATTATTTGAAGCTCAAAAATTAATAACCTCAAAATTGAAAGATCTTGTTCGGATTTCTTCCAAAGTGTCCCGAAAATGTGCCAAGGCTCAAAATATATGGATATAAAACCTTGAATTACGTCAAATAAACCTGTGTTTAGAAAATTTCAATGTGTAATAAAAATTGATAGATAATAGAGTAAAAATGCAATTATTCGTTTAGAGAAAGCGTTCTATTATTACGCCAATCCACACGTTACATCGATCTTTATTTGATAATAATTTTTGATGTTACAATGTAGGTGTGAAGTCTGAGCTATGTATAAATAGTGCCTAGACTCGTTACTTGTAGAGTCACGGTCCAAAGATGACCTCACGGCAGCCTTGCGCTTGGTAAAGAGGTTCTGCATGACGACTTTCCTCAACTTAGACACGAAGTTAATTACATTTAAATTAAACAAAGATTATTTATTTAATTACTTTGTTTTAGCCTTGGCCCTTAGCCTTTTAAGGCCCTTATGCCTTAAAGCTTTACAGTAAAATACCTAATGGTTATTAAAACAATTTTTATCTGTACTTTTTATTTTTAACCACTCAGAATTTGAAAAGCATTGACAAGTAGATATATGCACTAAAATTAGACAGTTTTGTACGGATTTAACTATACAGGGTGAAGCATTTGTGTACAGCTATTATAAAGCGAATATCCAGTAATAGATAGAGATAAATATTTAATCAATGATTCTACAAAATATACGTAGTTACCTCGCCCTGGTAAAAGTGCTCTAAAATGCTTCCACTCAGAGATATAGTTATCCAAAGTTATAATCACTAATCAAAATATATTTTAAAAAACGCTTACTTGGAGTACATGACAATGTCGAGTTCTATGAGTGGACACACTTGTTTGCAATTATTATAAAAACATATTTATTTTTTATAATAACTTAAAACCAATTAGAATTGATGACTGGTTACATAAAGAGCCTTTTTTTTTCCTTCCTATTACAGGCCACACACTGTATAATATATACAAGTGTCGTTGAGATAATAATATGAGTTAAGCTTTTTTTTTTAAAAAAACTTTAAATTATATGATAGTTTTATAAAAGAAAACCTCTTTACAATATTCTTAAAAAAATGAACGGGGAAAACGCACCCTCGCGCGTAGCTAGCGCGTATCTACAAAACACTACGTCGTAGCTAGTTAGATACAAAGAGGCTACCTGGCATTGCATCAATAAATTGATTTTAAAATAAATAAATTAAAAATTAAAATATAAAAAATAATCCCTCAAGCGTTTGTGAACGAGACACAATAGATATTCTATTGTTATGCTGTTGCCTGCACCGGTCGGGTGTTGAAGCGTTAAAATATTTATAATTGTGACTGAGTTTGTTGCGCAGCTTCTTCTCAGCACTAGCCCAAAATTGTTCCAAAGTTGTGGTAGGGTCAATGTTGGGACGTAGGTTAGTGCTAGCAAGAGCCTACATAAAAATAAATTTTGAAATAGTTGAAACATGATGTACCTGGACTTTTCTGTTCAGAAAGTTTTGTAAAGTTTGGAAGTTGGCGGTGTTTCACCCCCGTGCCTCAGAAAGCACGTAAACCGTTGGTCCTGTGCCTGATCTCTCTCTGCTCCGTTTGTGTCAGATTGCTGTTCCATCGTTACCGTAGTCAAAATCGGTGACCTCCTGACTATTATTATACGGCAAAAAAACAAATCCAACTTATTAAATTCTGGAACAATCATAAATCTCGTATAGAGGGCGTCGTCAATTGAAGCTTGTAAAGGGCGTCAATCGCTGATATCTATGATATTTAACTGATTTGAATGTAACATTGCGGTATAGCTAAACAACAATCTATGTATTAACTAAGGTCCTTTTTTTTTCAAATTAAGAAAAGGAATATTCGTCAATTAAAATACAATGTCTAATTTGAAAACACCACCTATTTGTCAGCGATCATATATGAAAAAGGTATTTTAAAATCGGTCGTTTTATAATTATGTCTGATAATTCTTATCTGACATTGTTAAAAACGGTCCTAAATAGCTTTAGTGCTCCATTATGTCAATCAGAACCATCATTCATTGTTCCCGGGACACAGTTTTACGCTTAGCGAATTCTTTCGAAGGCATGTATTAAAAGGGGCTAAGCAAGCGAAGATATGTGCGCTCTCTCTCTGTTGTCACCTTGTTTTGTGAATTAACCTTTTACTCCACTACATGCGATTTTTATGAGATAACTTAGTAAAAAGTAAGCTTGAGTATAACGGCCTATTTTGAGTTTGAGCCATACTCTTCCACGTGGGATGAGTGCAGATTGGTGGAGAGGTTAAGTGACAGTTTTTTCTAACCGCCAATAAGACCTGGTGTGGCTCATATATAGAAAATTCCAATACTAATGTTGTAAGTAAAACTGGTCGCTGTAATCCGCCAATAGTGATTTATGACCGATATGATATCATTTGGATTTAATAGAGTAGAATAATAACAAGGATATTAAACTCAAATTAAATTACATACAATTAGTATTTTTTTTTATTATTTGAAAAAGTTTAATTTAAAGTTAAACCAAACATAAATTTCAAATATTAATGCTTCAACACCCGAGCGGTTGCAGGCAACCGCATAACAATAGAATTTGCATTGTGTCTCGTTCACATACGCTTGAGGGATTAAGTCAACAGACACATAAACGTCTGAACCGATATTCGTCTTTTTAAATTGGATGGATTTGTCACTGCGTCGAATAAGAGATAAGCCCCTTTTAATGGAAGTTCGCTGGGACCGCTAGAACTAAATTATCTACACTAATATTATAAAGTTGAAAAGTTTGTTTGTTTGTTTGAATGAGATAATCTCAGAAACTACTGAACCGACTTGACCTTTTTG
Organism: Pyrausta purpuralis; assembly: GCA_963924145.1. Taxonomy (NCBI): domain Eukaryota; kingdom Metazoa; phylum Arthropoda; class Insecta; order Lepidoptera; family Crambidae; genus Pyrausta; species Pyrausta purpuralis. The sequence goes on from OZ001666.1 coordinate 10,869,794, forward strand.
TGTTGGATAGCTTATTTATTGAGGAAGGCTTTAGGCTATAAAACAGCACGCTGCGACGGGAGGGGAGGTAGCAAACACAAAACGCTCGGACGAAGTCACAGGGGACCGCTAGTAGCTTTGTAAAGTAAATTATTCGTCCATAGTTCTCAAAAATATGTACCTCTTTTACTGTGCCCAGCCCTAAAACCGAGTACGAGACACCCAAGAGACATTTTCCTGTGTGAAACAATACTATAGTTCTTCCCACCGGCGCTTGCGCAGCGCACAATAGCGGCCAAATGTTTTCGAAGCGGTGGTAATATAGTTTGCTGCGCGATTGTTTGATCGCATACAGGGTTAGCTAGCAATGTTTGTGTTAGTGGAGTATCCTTCCTTTCATTGAGTTTTACCTCACTAAATATGCGCAAAATTGTCCACTAAAGTGAAATACGTGATATAGTTCAGTAGAAGCCAAAGTTATGTCACACATCTAGGTCATCTAGTTCAGTAGGTCTACTAACACAAGATCACTCACTATTTCACATTCATTCAGCTCAGTTGTTAATGTATTGTGTACGGATATATTAGTCTACTTACTTAAACAGCTGTCTGTAGTTACAACAGAAAATAAACAAACATTACTCTTGGAATCACCTTAAACATCATACTATCAAACAATACTAAATTCTATGTCTTAATGCAAAAACTTTAAAGAACATTTCGGCATGCGCTATCTAAAACATTAATTTGGCGCAAAACTCATGCGAGCCGAGCCATGCAACCGTCTCTCTCTTGCAGGAACTATCCAAATGATCCGTACGCTTTACACTCTATCACCGAGCTTCTTAAGAACTGGACTACTGAGCCGTATTGGACTATAGTGAACGAATTAGATAAAGAAATAGATTGCTGAAGTACTTGAATTGAAGCATTAATTCTGAACTACCCAACTCTAACCACTCCACCGATCCGTACAAAACCCACGTGGTGGAGTATGGCTCACACCACCTCATATGTGCATGAGGCGGCCTTTACTCAGCGGTGGGATCTTGACAGGCTGACTTTACGTTCCTTATACATACATATACTCAAGTATATTTTAGTTCTTTTTTTATTATTCTACTGAGAAAAGGTTACACTGAAGTACAGTCGCCCATTTGAGGCGAAAATCTGTCTTCGCTTAAAAAAATAAAAAAATTAAAGCTGCTCTTTCTGAGAATACTCATAACTTGGTCGCCGCCACATTTACAAACTCAGCGTTTGTGTACAAATCTGTGTTTTCTTTCCTGTTTTTACAAGACTACAGCAAAGGTCGTAATGATTACATTTTTATTTTTTTTTGAAATCGGAAAAAAGGCTAACGAAAAGTATAACGAGGATACATTTTGCTTTTGTAACTTATATTAAATTATTGTATTTATTACGTCACTAGTCAGTTTCATTATTCTCAAAATCAAATGAACTAAAAAATATTTAAACTAAGGGCATGTTTCACCATCCACAAATAAGCACCAACCAATGAATAATTCAAATGTGCATCATCATTTCGCATGAAGTATTGGACAGTTAACGTTATCCAGAACTGCACTTGTATAGGATCCGTATGGAACGTGCTGTATTGATGTATGTATGTATTGTATGTAGCGTTGCCAGGCGTCCGGATAAAGCCGGACATAGGTAGGATTTTTCATTGCGTGTCCGGCTTAAATAAACGGTGCCCGGGTTGTCTGGCTTTTATTAGGCTTTTTACCTTTCAAGCGCCGAGCATGGCCTAGCGCAGGCCAGAGGCCGTAGTGCGAGTCGGAGCGAGACTTACTCGATCAAACGCATCGAGCGCGTAAACGTGATTTTGTAAGGGATTGTCTTAGTGCAAACGTTAGCCACTAGACGGCGCTGCTCCAATCCCATATAAATTTACGTTAACGCGCTCGATGCGTTTGATCGAGTAAGTCTCGCTACGACTCGCACTACGGCCTCATTGATTATCGGTCAATCCCGCTGCTGGCCGCAGTACTTTTGTTAAAGTCCTAACCTTTAACAAAAGTATCAAACCAGTTTTATAAGAACAAATGTTGTAATTTTATTTACAATACAGTACAAGCAGTAAGGACATTTCTACTAAATAAAAGGTGTTCTAATATATATTTATTCACATATTTTATTCCGTCTAACGCAGTAATTCAATATTTATTCTGCTAAATCAGCTGTATAATAAGTACATACTAGTTATGTTTTTAACTCGATAAAAAGTTATTTAAAAAAGACTTAAATATTACTACCTAAAAACAAATCGCATCAAAATTCAATCTTTTTTTTTACTCAATCATTCATCAAACTGCGCAAAATATAATTAATATCAAAAATAAACATGTTATTTTTTAAGTTGCATGTCTTAGTTTTATTTTTAACTTGTTTGTTATTAATAAAGATATTCAAAATAAACATTCAATGAAATTCATACTAATTACAGCAACTTTTCATAGGTTTATTTAGTTCAATGTCAGACTGTGTCGTAGTCTGACTCGATTGAACTGAGTTTAAAATCGCATTTGCGGTTGCTTTAATGCGTCTGTTAATGTTAAGTAAGTGTTATGTCGGTAATCAATGATCCGGTTATTCGCTACAATTCTGTTAGAACGCTTCCGTAGTTTAATTCAAGAGCAAGCAAGATTTCCTGCCTTCGATTGATCCTATTAAACCCTCACTGAGAAAGGTTATAAATAAAATACCAAAATCATACTCATCTTAAATGTAATCGGATGCCAGGGTCAAACACAACACAAACCAATACGTTTAGACTTACAAATATAAGTTTGTAAACACTACGGGAACATTTACAATACATATTACATATATCACATCACGACACGCGCAAGCGACGACCGACCGAAGCGAAACCCGGGAAGGGAGGGGGCTGCCATAGACAACGCAAAATAGGACGTGCCGTATCCGTTGGGCTAACAATCCAAAGTAAAATTTTTAGTGGCATAGTATCAAATTGTGAATATACTTCTTAATGATTGTGGGCCCTGTGATTTCATCGTATCTTTACAAGGATTTTTAACGGTGGAAGACCAATAAATACTACTACATAAATTATAAATTTTGGACAAAGTAAGTAGCCAATGCACTTGTGTTATGGAAATCAGGCATAACTGTGGTACCACAATACCCAGACTCGAGACAGAATCGAAAATTTGAACGGGAATCGAAACCGGGACCTCTGAGCGGCGACGCCTTGAAAGCCAGCGTGCTTAGCCACTACACCCAGGACGTCGTCAATGCTGCTAAAACCAATGCTGCACCTCCTGCAACGTTTATCCAGATTGATTGAAGCGACTATGTTGTTACTGGTTGAAAAATTTGTAACCATACCTCTTCTACTGCATTGAAAATTTGAAACCATGCTGCACTGAAGACAATGCTGTATTGAAACCATGCTGTGGATTATTTCTTATTCCAGGCTTAAACGTAGACAGGAGTAAGAAAATGTTGTGGTATACGTCAGCCATTTCAAATGATTGATTTTACAACGTCAAAGGTGGAATTGTGTAACACAATCGTATTAATTTGACAGTTCAAAACGTACGGTATGATCTGTCAAACTGTACCTAAAGAACTAAAGAACAAAGCGTTTGACAGATCATAACGGTTTAATTTGTCAAATGAATACGATTGCTTTACACAATTCTACCTCTGATAAGGAATATTCGTCGAATATAATACAAAACGCCGAATTTAAAAACGTCACCTATATGTCAGGAATCATTTTTGAAAACGACATTGTAAAATCGGTCGTTTATTTTATATTTTATTTAAAATACTTCATGCACAAACAAAAGGTACATATGGCGGACTTAATGCTAAAAGAATTCTCTACAACCATGGGTCAAGAGAAAATGCTGGCAGCGCGAAGGAAGTAATCGAGGGGCAGTGATTTTATATACTTATTCAGTCGGATAGTCCTCCTATCTGACGTTGGTAAAATCGACTCTTAATAGCATAAAGTATTTTTTTAAAACTCAAATTTAATCGACATTTTTGTAATGCCATTGCTTTATGTCAAGAATTGCCATAAGCAACATTCAATTCAATATAAAAGCCAACCAAAGCACCATAACCTGAAATTTATGTAAAGCAGTATGATTATACCCATCATCGGTTTAAATCACAGAAACATTTTGTTACTGCGAACAACAAAAGTCCACTTATAAGCACCGTTGCAACAAGAAACATCTCATTCACTGACTAATTACGTATCAAATGCACCAGTCCACTCGGTAATTGATAGTTGAATCCTCAACATCACATACAATACATACATTAATACAGCACGTCCCATACGGATCCCATACAAGTGCAGGAAGTCGCGAGTGTGTGTGTGTGAGTGCGATGCGTCATGCACGATCAAGTTAAATCAAGGGTTGCCACAAATAAGTAAGAATAAACAACGATGGTAAACTTATGTTAGCTAGTCTGAAAAAAAAATTAACCGCCTTCCAAAACCTGACTAAAAAGTTTTAAACAACGCGTTTGTCTTCTATTTGGGAGAAACAAATTCTTTTGGAGTCGGTGCATAATGTGCGTAGACTGTTAGTGTACGTAAACTTGACATCATGTGCCGACTCCAAATGATTCCTTTTTTGAAGGCGGTATACATTTTTAAATTACTTTTTATTTCATGGTTTTTAGTTATTACCCATATATCAAAAATACTTGATCGATTTTGATAAAACTTACGCTGTATCCTACCTAAGTTAAAGTATACTTCATTAAACTAAAAAATAATCATCTCTCATCTTTGTATTCTAATAAAAATGCAATATTTAAAATAATAAATACACTCAAAAATAGTAACGCAAACTACATTCAATCAGCATACTAACAGCCACTTAGAATTTGTATTTCTTTGGTACGGAAAATAATAGGCTCTCATTGAAAGTTTGATCTACTCAAGAAATTATCATTTAAAGACATAACTAAACGTTTCGCCCTAATGAATATAATAATTCCCACACCCTCCTAAATTTTCAATTCGTCTCACAATCAAAAGAAATTGCCTAAAATTTACACAGTTACACTCTCTTACCCAAACGTAAAATCGAATTAAGTCTTCATTAATTCACTTACTCACACTGACAGCCCTAGCGGGCTTCACACTCCATTTCCTCGTGCACAAATTGATCTTGTCTTTTCTCTCTTTCTGGCTTGTTAAGTTGCTGTATATCCGTCTCTTGCGCGCGTAACTGTGGCATGCATACAGTTAGCCATGATCGATGGTGATCCGTGACTATAATACCTTTTAGGGGTGATTAGAAACAATGGTCAGGGTTATTAACTTTGTGGGTTCAAGTTACTATGGGAGTAAGTTCTTTCGGTAAGTAGCAGCGGTAGTTTTAAGACTTGATGTAACTGCCTTGTTTGTAACTGACCTATATGACGTGCTATAAAGAATTATCTTATGTGTAGGTGGGTGTGATAAATAAGTTAGATAATTTATCATGTTAATCTTTTTATAGCCCTTTCTGGCTGATTTCGACAACGGTGGCCACAACGACTATCCGACTCCGCAAACATATTGTAGTGCACAAGTTTCTGCGCATAGCCCGATAAGACAGCATTATCTGACACGACCGGAGAGAGATCAGGCGCAGGACTCACGGCTTTACGTGCTTTCCGAGGCACGGGGGTGTAACACCGCCATCTTCCGAAATTCGCCACCCTGAGAATTACAGAACAGAAAAACTCCGTACATATTTTTGGCCCGATCCGGCGTTCGAACTCGGGACCTCTGGCGCAGCCGTCGCTTTTAAGTGCGACCCTCTAGCCGCTGCACCACCGAATATTTTATGATAGTATAACACTCCCTTATCTCTAGCCGCTGCACCACCGAATATTTTATGATAGTATAACACTCCCTTATATTGGAATTATACAGGATTTAACAAAATTAACTGCATTCCTTCCTTGTAGTGATTCTATGCTCAAACACAACAACTTTTTGTATGAAACCGACATCGAAGTCCCAAAAAAAATTGACTTCCCCATGCAAACTAGCATCAGCTGATCGGCACTCAAGTAGGTATGGGAAAGTGAAATATTTTTTGGGATCACCATGTTGGTCCCATACGAAATGATTTTGTATTTGAGCATCAGAATTAGCTGCAAGAAGGAATGCAGTTAATTTTGATAAATCCTGCCGAGACTGCGTCCGCGCGTTTTGAGTTTGCTCCCTCCCTTCCTGTTGCGGCGTGATGTATTAAAGCCTACAACTTTTGTCGATAAATGATCTATCCAAAACAATAATACCTTTTCAAAAGCAAAAGGGACCAAACTGAATGTAATTATAACCAAATTTCCTCACAGATGTGTTTATCAACAGTCTTTTGTTACGCTTTTGTTTATGCGACCGCCGGCGGCCTTTTGATCCGTGAGCATCTACAGTTAAGCTCCAGCACTCACTGATAGTCACTATGTTAAACCTAGTTTGTTTCAATGCTTAGAATGAAACCATCTTGTCTAAACTATGTTTTTCTGAAGTTTAAGGGCTCATTCTTAAGTCAGAAGATGATGTCATATCTGTAATGTAAAATACCTCATTAAGATTCGATTTAACTAATGTCAGATAGGACTTATCCGACCGAAAAAGGAGAAAACTACCAGTTTTAAAATGACATTTACATATGATTGCTGACAAATACTTAAATCTAAACTAATAATATTTGTTCTACATCAGTTCAGTCATTTAATTAGCCTCTAATTCTCAAATAATAAGATCAAAATCTGCTTGCAGCTGTGTCATATGAATGAAACGACACTAGACTTTGAAAACAAAATGTCATCTTAGACACCTTACACACTACGACTTTTAGCATCGATGTAGTCGCGCGTTTTGAAAACGCGCTTCTAATTTAGCATCGGTGCAGTCGCGTAGCAGCATCGAGGCAGTCGCAAAATGTCAATGTCCTTTACACACTTGCAGTCGCGATGCAGTTAGAAGCTGGACATTGACAACTGCTTTTTTATCTTTTTTACGTGTTTTATGTTTTTTTTGCGTGAGTTGCGCGCGATGCTGAAGCGTGTTTTTGAAATGCGCAACTAAATCGATGCTAAAAGTCGCAGTGTGTTAGGTCTTACCTACTTCATTGAATTTAATGAATGAAATTCATTGACGCAAGTTTCAAAGGAAAATGTCAGAAAACTCAGAGGAAAACGATACGGATAATCAACAGTCAATTATTCTTTATCCTTGTTTTTCCGATTATGGCTCTTTTGCCCTTGAATAAACAAGCTTATTTAGATCAGCAGGAAAATGTTAAAGAGTTGGATAATGTTATCATCTTTATTTGTCGTCTTAACCTTGCTATGACCTTGCGATTTGGACAAGTAGCTAAATGACTCATTGTGTGATTAGGATGTGGGTTAACTGCTTCTTAATTAAACATTTGACACACAAAGACAAGAATTCAGTAATTAATAACGAGTGATATACGAGTCAGTTTTGTTGCTGTTACACGGGTTACCTTGGGTGTTTGTTTATTATTTTATTTTACGTAGGTATAATTACGACGTCAGCCATAGGACGTCGACTGCTGAACATAGGCTATGGTTTTCCACAGCAATCGATCACAAGCGATCTGCATCCAGTTTGTTTCTGCGATCTTTACAAGGTCGTCTGTCCATCTTGTTGGTGGACGTCCTACGCAGCGTTTTTGGTCCAAAGGTCTCTAATCTCGAACTTTCCTGCCCTAACGTTCATCAGTTTTTCGCGCTATGTGCCCTGCCCAGTGCCACTTAAGCAACTGATGCTCAGAGCTATATCCGAAATATATTATGTATATTTAAATGATGTGTATGTATATTTATATAATAAATACATATTTTTTATTTTTATATAATCTTTTATAAGTAATAGGCAGTATGTATATTTATCATCGTATTATAGTTATCTTAATCGCTATTCTCTTCTCTTTTCTTGCCTCTATAACTTTACTTGCACCGCCTGTATGTATATTTTTTTTCTATATTCTGACCTATGGTTGACTGGGAGAGAATCCTTTTGGCATTAAGTCCGCCGTGTGTAAAATTTTATGTTTTTTGCATGAAGTTTTAAGTAAATAAATAAAGTTCGCGCCATTGCTCGCTGTGTCATTTTGAGCTTCCTTATAAGGCCCATATTAAGAGGTTATGTTTCGGATCCATATATTCGCTGCCAATTTATCACTGTGTCAATTTTGACACAGTGTTACCTAGAAACTTTACACAGTAACACAGCGCCGGTTAGGAAGAAAAATTACCGTTCCAATCGTGCTATCATAACCAATGTCCACTTTGAATCAATTTCCCCGCTTTCCAGCAGTCTGTCAAGGTGAATTCTTCTGTAATCCGAAAGAAAGTGCATATAAACACCTGTAATAAAGACTTTCTGTCAAGCGCGAGTCGGCTGTGGTGTGTTCGGTCCACTAGAAAGTACTACGAAGTCAAAAAATTATGTGACATTTACCTCCTAAAGATGTTTTATGTTAATATCAGTTTGCAATATAAAGAATGAGACTTAATTATGTTGGATTTATTTTACTTGTAAGGATAACCAGGGTTTACAAGTGATTAGTAAGCTTCAAATATTAAAACTGAACTGATAGCCATTGGGGCAGGAAAGCTCTAGATTTGAGACCCTTCGACCAAAGACGCAGCGTAGGATGTCCACCGACAAGATGGACAGACGACCTTGTAAACATCGCATGATCAAACTGGATGCAGACCGCTAGTGATCTGTCGCTGTGGAAATCCGTGGGGGAGGCCTATGTTCAGCAGTGGACGTCTAGTCCTTTCGCTGATAATGATGATTTTTTTTTAAAAAAAAAACATTAATTGGTTATTACAACAAGTAACAACGTACAAAGTAGTGATGTTTGCATTAAAGCAATGCCTATACTCAATAAGTTTCAAATCTTTCATTTAAATCAAGTCTGCTAACCACTCTTGGCTTCAGCACTTTTATCCTTTAGAAGTAAATAAGTAAGCTTTCGCTTAAGTAAGATTTTAAAACCAAATTAAAATAGATGAATTTTTGCTCAATTTTGTATGTTTATGACTTTAGCAAATCGTCATTTTCAGATAATCTTTACTAAAATTACAAAGCTGAAGAGTTTGTTGATTTCTTTGAACGCGCTAATCTCAGAAACTACTGGACCGATGTGAAAAATATTTTTGTGTTGGATAGCTTATTTATCGAGGGACGATTATAAAACATCACGCTGCGACAGGAGAGGAAGGAGCAAACTCAAAACTCAATGGGGACCGATATAAGAAAACATGTACCAACTCATAGGTTTTTCCATTTACCCAATGGATCCCTGGCACATACATAATAACATATTGCCGTTTAGTAGCGTTGCACGCTCGTAATGTAGGAGAAAGATGCTTATTATGTTGCAGGCATAACTGGGCGTTTTGCGAATAACCCGAATAACTGGAGCAGGTCTTTTAGTTTCAAGGGTTACAGTTCATATAATTGTGTAGATTCTGTTAAGTTGCCGGTTCAATAAAGCAGGTTAATTAGATTTTTTAATGGCTATTATAATAATGATAACGAAGTATATATATATACTAATAGATTCTTGTCATTTATGTAAGTATTTTTTTTTATATTTTTTAAAGAGTTTTGTTTTTTGCTGAACTCTCAGAGCTTTTGGACAACTCTGAGAGTACAACCAGTGTGCTACAGTTTAATGGTTATTGACTTGTGCTTGCGGTGAATTGTTAAAATCTTTGAGGATGTTAATTATATATTTAAGAAAGTTGTGGTATGTATTTGTGGTTACTTTAGTAAATATTTCAGTTATTTCTAATGGGTGAATGTTGTTATTTCTAAGTGTTGCAGGCGACGGTATGGTCCCAGCGTTTTAGCAAATCGTGAGCAGTCTTCAATCAGGTGTTTCCAGGATTGCGTGGTGAGGTTGTCGCAAGGACATGTGTCGTCTGCGACAATATGAAATCGTTTCAAATAGTCGTCGTCTCATTAAAGCCATGGTTTATAAGATACTGCATGATGAAGAAATTTCTGGGTGCAATAGAGAGGTATTCCATAAGTTAAGCGTATATAGGAAAAAGATTTTTAGTGTAGTCACATTTTTCAGAATCATTTGTATAACGCTGCAGCTGTGTCAAACGCTTTTTGTTTATTTTCGAGCTGAATGAAAGATTATTGTAATGGAAAATTGCATAATTCTAGCTACACCTAGAATCTTACAGAATAAAGATTTTAATATTTTCAATAAAACAGTTCGCATTCAAGCGCCAGAATGTACCCCAAAATATATTTTTTGCAAAAGTAATTTACCTAATTCAGTTCCAAGAACTCCTTCCGAAGTGCCATCAACAAAATTATTAAATTATCTTGAGCCTGCGTGTGCATTCCGATTGAATGATTATGCACTCAGCCAGCGGACAGGGGGTATTTTTGGGCGGTGCATGATTTGTGGATTCGTCAGTTTTTTTGGCACAAAGCTATTTTAAAAGGTTAGGTTTGCCTTCCATTTTTTATTATACTTACCTACCTCAAGTCTGTTTTTCTTTACTTGTCAAATATTATACACCCATTTTTATAAACGAGTGTTCAACGATGACAATGACCTTTGTAGATTTTGAATTTAGTGTTTTTTTTTTTTTAAATAAAATCAAATCAAATAATTGGACTTTATTAAGATTGTGTACAATATAAGTTTCCTTATGGCTCCAAAGTAACAATATCTCAATTTCACTAAATTAAGATAATTAATTAATTTTCACCCGTCTTTCATCATTGACAATGAAGGTCAGAAAACTGATAAGAGGATTACAATTACAAATTTTCGATACGGTGATAGACTATGTATAAAACATACATATGGCACATCTATAAGACATTCAATCCTGTGGTATTTCCAATAGTGGAATCAAAATACTTTCCACCATTTTTTTTCAAATTAAACATTTCTCCACGCCACTGACTTCCCAGTTAACCTGCGACATGCATTCATGCTCTGATTCCGGCGCATTTCTACGCGAGGTCGCGTTTGTCGGTTCAAGGCTGGTGACTTATTAAAACTAATCGAATTACTAACCGTGGACAACTGAGGCTTTATTCAGAATAGGGCTGAAAACTTATGGGTTAGGGATGTTTGGTCATTTTTTACTTTTGTCGCGCATTTTCAGTGTCCATACAAAAAAGGGCGTGTCATAGTAAATATTTTTAGATATTTCGTACAGTCGGAAAGAAGAATTGTTGCAGATTAAAATATTAATAAAAAAGTATCTCCTATCGTCAATCAAAATCAGATTTTACTTTTATTACAAAAAATATAACCACTATCTAGAGATGACAAAACGCCCCATCTTTTTTTTTGGATGACGAAAAGTCACAAATGACGAAACGCCCCTAACCGAAAAATACGTCAATGTAGAATTAGATTAGGTAGTTATCGATACTCTTTTTAATTTTAGATAGTCATACTGTCTAGAAAAAATACTAGAAAATTTCAAAAGGGTAACAGGGTTCTTCGTTTCCCAAGATGAATCCAACAAAGTAAAAATCATAAAAATAGCTCAACCGGTTCACGAGTTATTAAGTGGGGTAATTATTAAATTATCTTAGGTGAAGTATTATCTTTATTTAAGATTAAATATTGAATTTATATTTAAAGTGTAATAAGTTGTTATAAAAATTTACTAGTTAAAACAAATTAACTTGTTAAAAAAGAATAAAAAATATATTTCAAGTGTTTGCTGCAATTAAATTGATTTAACGCAAGACTCGTTTGAGGTTAATTAAAATAATCATCTTGTTGTTATAAATATTTCATTACATCTGATGTTTGTTTAAAGTAATTGACGTAAGAATAAAATAACCATTATATATAAGGGCCTGTTGATGTAACAATATTTAACTTAGTAATATATTCAGTATTGCATATTCTTGTCATTATCCACAATTTAACTCTTTAAGTTTCTTATTATATTCCGTGCTATACCTAATTAGTGTCTCAATCTCAGTTTCGTTTCAAAACATAAAAATCTATCTACAAATATTGTAAAGAAAAAGGTAAGCAAAGCCAGCCAAGCCAAAAACTGTTACTTTTTAACCGGCTTCAAAAACAGGCGGTTTTCTGTTTGACCTGTATGTTTCATGCTATTTCTTAAAAAAAAACAACTAATAATCTTTTTTGATTAAACACGCAATGGGTATTATGCCACATTCAAAATCTTTTTTCTCACAAAAGAGACAGACATTTAAAAAACCTTTTGGCCACTTAGCTCGTTATTTTGCGCATCTTATAAGGCACCTCATTATCTCAACTATTTTCGTCACTTTGAATATTAATGTATTTTCACTTCTTCCTGCAACATTATCATCAATGAAACACTTATTTTGTGAGCGATGTCCTTTATCTCATACCCGTTCATCTACTGAATCATTATAATTCTTACATACTGAGTGTGACTGGATAGCGATTTCTATGGAAATTTGCTATCGGCACGTAAGACTGAAGTAGTCAGGTGTTTTCATTCAAGATAATACAGACTAACGCTAGAATCTAGATACTTGGTCCTTGATAGAAATTATTGCGTTAGTCTGAAAAAACCGGCCAAATGCGAGTCGACCTCGCATACTGAGGGTTCCGAGCCAACTTTAACTGAATTGTAGATCCACTTACTTAGCCAAAATACCACAATATTTTGTTGACAGAAAAAATAACTTTGTTTTTCATAGTGTTTGTATGAAGAACAAAGTTATGTTTGCGGTTGTTGAAAATGTGCTATATCTCAAACTCTACTAGGTCGATCCCGTCCGAACCAAACCGTTTCGTTGAAAGTATTTGTAAGATCTATAACATATATTTTTCAAATTTACACTCGCTTAGTTTAGAAGTTAGAGGGTGGGGGGATTTTACTACTTTAAAGCGTCTATCTTTCAAACGTTAGATTTTTAGAGAAAATGGTTTTAGGAACCTGTATGTAATTTCATAAGACCTATCTATAGACACATTACACACATATGTTTGACAAAAAAAAAACCGAGGTTTTACTTTCATGTATGGAATCCCCCTTAAATATCAAGTCAATTGTATTATATTTTTTGTATAAGAATCGTAAAGTGGTTAACAGGATACATCTACCTACTAAGTTTCTACTGTGTGATACTAATAGTTTCAGAATAAAGTGGCTGTGACTTACCGTCGGACTGACAGACAGACAAACAGACAGACTTGACGAAACTATAAGGGTTCCGTTTTTTGCCATTCAGCAACCCTAAAAAGGCAGACCATGCAATACTCGTATTTTAGAGGTAGATGTCTATCTAGCTAGAATCTAAATCTCTGTTGCGCTTATTTAAAAAAGCTTCTTATACTTCGTCATCTATTTCGTATTATTTTTATGAGATACTTAAGATTTGAATAAAAAGCCCTAGTAAAAAGATACCCAGCTTTAAGACCCCCTACACACTGCGACTTTTAGCATTGATGCAGTCGCGCATTAGCATCGATGCAGAAGTGGACTGCATCGATGCTTACGTGCGTTAGTATTCGCAGTCGCCAAAATTCAGTTAAAATTTGACGATTTCCAGCTTCTGCATCGCGACTGTATCGATGCTAACGCGCGTAGCGCAGTGTTAAGGTTGACAAACGTGCGTTAGTATCGATGCAGTCGCCAAAATTCAGCTCAAATTTGACGATTTCTAGCTTCTGCATCGCGACTGTATCAATGCTAACTCGCGTAGCGCAGTGTTCAGGTTGACATTTTGCGACTGCAACGCAGTGTGGTCAGGGTCTTAGACATCCCATCTAAATTCAATAACAACGATTTTATACTTGTACATATTCTTGCAAACACTGGTCGCTAGATATACAGGGTGACTTTTTTTTCAGTACCGATATTTTGTGTAATGACTCCACTGATGAATATGAACAACTTTTACTATGGGGGCTATAGTGAAATCGAGAAAAAAAAATCAGCTGTTCCATACAAAAGTTCAATTGGCGCGCGGTCAAAATGTATGGAACAGCTGATTTTTTTTTCTCGATTTCACTATAGCCCCCATAGTAAAAGATGTTCATATTCATCAGTGGAGTCATTACACAAAATATCGGTACTGAAAAAAAGTCACCCTGTATGCGCATATCTATATTTATGACTTTGCAGGCATGTATCTATAGCAAGACTTGTATCATGCACGTTATGACTCATAAAGTTTATCATAAGGATTATCCCTATATCGTATAAAGTAACGTGACTTTATAATTAGTTAATCACGACCATGACTAAAAGGATGACAACAGAAAAATATTACCATCAAATCTTGCGTCATTGGAAATTTTAACTGACGGTGTAATATCAGTTAAACGTTACTTGTTTCGTAACCCGACTTTAATCCTCACCTATAGAATATTAAGGGTTTGGTTAAAATATTATCTTAGATCAGTCAGGTCAATATATATTTAAACCGACTTTAAAAAAATTAGGTAATCAATTCGATGTGTATATACAGTCGTGGTCAAATATAACACTAAACAATATTAAATATTCATACCTCTGTATTACTCATTAATATTAATACTTCTACCTATTACACTATAGTGATAATAACTATTATGAAACCTTACCAAATTACACAAAATAAACAAAAATAATACATGACTAAACTAATAAATACTTCAATTAAATCACTTGGATCGATATTTATGGTATTTACGTCCTGGCCACCTAATTAGGGACAGTAAAATTTCCGTGTTCTAAATTTAAAAAAATAAAAATAAAAAACTTTTTTCTGCGTAAAATTGATTTTGGCGCCATTCTGAATCGTAACATTAGTTTCGTACGTACAATACAATAACAGTATTTTTTAAAATATGGGTCGAAACAAGAGTTGTGACGTTACAATGAGAAAAGTGATAATTAATTTTTATCAACGTGGATGGCCTTACAGGAAAATAGCTGATCATCTGAACTGTTCCAAAAATATGATATGCAATGCAGTGAGCCATTTTAAAACCCACAATACAACTGAAAGTGTTCCTAGAAAGAAGAGGCCAAAAAAAACTACCCCACAAGATGACCGCAGGATGGTCATTCTAGCCAAGAAAGACCCCTTTAAAGGTTCTGCAGTTATTAAGGCTGAAGTTTTTGGACCTGAACTGAATGTTGGCGTATCAGCAAGAACCGTTAGAAGGCGTCTAGTTGAAGCAAAGCTTTTTGGACGAGTTGCACGAAAAGTTCCGTTGCTGAAGAAGGAACACAAACAAGCAAGGCTGGCGTTTGCTCGAAAGTATGGACATTGGACTCCAGCTCAGTGGAAAAATGTATTATTTTCAGATGAAACTAAGATAAATTTAATTTCATCAGATGACCGACAATACGTGCGACGTCCTATAAAAACAGAAATGAATCCTAAATACACCAAGAAACAAGTAAAACATGGGGGCGGAAATATTCAAGTCTGGGGCTGTTTTTCTGGACATGGAGTAGGGCCCGTAAAAAAAATTGAAGGCAAACTGGATCAGTATCAGTATAAGCAAATCTTAGAAGAAAATATGATACCATATGCTGAAGAAGTTTTACCGGTGACCAGTGACCTGGATGTTCCAACACGATAATGACCCAAAACATACAGCTCAATCAGTGAAATATTTCCTGGCACAGCAGTTTGTGACGGTACTAGATTGGCCTGCAAACAGCCCAGATTTAAACCCAATCGAGCATTTGTGGTACGAAGTTAAAAAAAAAGTTGCGGCTCAACGTACCGGCACTCAAAATCAGCTCTACGAGAGATTTACAGAGGTGTGGAATAATATTTCAAAAGAAACATGCAACAATTTAATTACATCAATGCCTCGCCGTTGTCAAATGGTGATTACCAATAATGGCAACCATACTGGTTATTAAAACTATGTTTTTTATTTTCTTTGTTATTAAAATTTTGTTTGCTTACTTTTTGTATTATTATAACTTAACATTTTCTCGTTATTTTTAAATTAATAGTCAAATTTCCTCCTGTTCCTAATTAATTGGCCAGTCATTAATCAGTATGAGAAAGTAGCAGTGTAGTTTAGGTAGAAAAACTTGTGGCGGCAAGTAGCTTTTTCTGTTTTTGGATACTAAATATTTAAAATTAATATCCCTTAACTTGTTTATAATGATAAAACTTCAAAGCTTCGTGATTAGAAACATTTATTGATGTCGAAGGAAGCTCTTGCTCTTTTTGTGATAGTGTCCCTAATTAGTTGACCACGACTGTATGTGATATCGTTGGAATTTGATAGCATTTGAATATGTTGATCTGTTAAGGCTTCCAAACATGTGTGCAAAACTTCATAATTGTATGTGTATTTGACCATGTATTTCTTGAAAACAATAAGTCATAGCGAGACGATTCTTTTTTAATCAATCAGGTATATTTTTGATTTTTTAAGTTTAGAAAATAAGTAACATTACATCCCAAACTTATAACGCTCGAAGTACGTAAACCACACTAGCTCCTACATATATATTTATTTATTAATATCATGACTAGCGGTCCTCCGCGACTTCGTCCACGCGTTTTGATTTCGCTCTGTCCCCACCCGTCGCATGATGATTTGTAGCCTCAAGCTTTCCTCGATAAATAAGCTATTCAACACAAACATTTTTTTTTCAAAATCGGTTCAGTAGTTCCTGAGATTTAAACAAACAAACTCTTGAACCTTATATATAAATATGGATGCCATACGTATTTGCTACCTTTTTGTACCATAAAGTACTTATAACCAAGAATTAGGTCACTATACTATACAAAAATACCGACCAAGTGCGTGTCGAACTCACACTAAGGGTTCCGTGCCAATTTTAACTGAAATAGAGATCCACTTAAGTACTTCCACTTAAATATCATTATTTTTTATTTTTGTATGAGAATCGTAAAGCGATAAACAAGATACGAGTACTACCTACCATTTCCTACTTAGTTTCAACTGAGTAATACTAATAGTTTCAGAATAAAGTGGCTGTGACATAAAGACGGACAGATAGACAAACAGACAGACTGACTCGACGAAACTATAAGGGTTCCGTTTTTTGCCATTCGGCTACGGAACCCTAAAAAGCTACCGTATTTGTAGTCTGCGCACGGTTACACAATATCTAAAGGACGTCCTATTATTATCAAAGATAACTAATGTTATCAGTTTTACGGGTAAACAATATATAGTAAAAGTCAATAATGACGACATCAACACTAAGAAAGGAGTTACTCATTTTCATTTACAATAATAGGGCTGCAGATAGGATTTGTAAAGATAAAATAAGAAACCCAAAATTTGCGCACGGGCGGGACTCGAATCAGCAACTTCTTGGCTTACCGGGACAAACGCTCTACTACTGAGCTACCGTGCTGGTCGGTCCGAACTTGCGATATTTGTGGTCTCTTATGGATACATCAATACGCATGACGCGTCCCGCCTTTGTCCCGCTGTGCCCAAATTTTTCGTTTCTTATATCATCTTTATGAATATTAAATATGACACTATGAGTGTTAAGAACATTCGTAACCATCAGATAGGATTTGCTTAGTTTGGCAATCCAAAGAGGAAATGCAGTCAGCCTTCTCGGCACCATGCCGCGATCTTAGGTTCCAGATTTGGGAAATGTTTTTTTATTTGTAAATAGTTTTATTTTAATGTATTATGGAGGTTATCATTTTATTTAATTTATTACAATATAATGCCTATAAACTATAGGTTACCTCAGTGCTAGGATTTTAATAAAATTTCTTATTGTGTTCTTGAGTATGATCTATGCATGTGTCCATGATTTATCATAATCATTATCTTTTGTGATCATTTTTTTTTTTAGTTTCTACGGTTTACCATCTTCGTTATGTCGACGCGTTTGGTCTAGTGGTTAGCAGTCGTCGCAGATTCGAATCCCGCAAGGGGCAAATGTTTGTGTGATGAGCACGAATGTTTGTACAGAGTCACGGAAGTTTATATGTATTTAAGTATTTATGGGAGACGCCCCCGTCATAATCTTTGCCTGGTATTCGTTACACAAGGAAGAAAATCTCTTACCTCGAAACCACTGGTGTGTTTTTTAGCGCATATTTTTTATATTTATATAAACTGTACAACGCTCCACCAAAGTAACGCTCGGCTGAACTAACTTTCAAACAAATTGCTATGAAAATCAATACGATAAGATACCAGTGATGGTTATTGGTAATAACCAATTACCGAATAAGACGGAAGTGCAAAATCAGTTTTTATTATTAACGAGTATTTGGTACAAAGCTAAAAATAAAACTCCTGTCAGTTATTTTGGGTTAAATTTTATTTTTTTACTCAAAATATGTTTTTGCTCTTGACTGACCTCTTTTTCTGGTTGTCACAGTCGACGATGGAACGAGCTCACCCAGAATAATTCTGTTCGCTCTGACCTTGAAAGTCTTCAAGTTACATTTCCTAGGGAACACTGATGCAGGAAGAGTCTTCCACTATTTTGCTGTGAGCATTATAAATGACGACGCCGCGACGTCGAGAAGCGCTTAGTTCGCAGCAGTGTAATATACACTTTATTGTGACGACAATGTCACAGCTATTCCTGCATTCTAAAAAAAATGAAATACTATCCCATTTTTTTAATAATCCTAATCATAATCTAACACGCAAAGACAATCTTGTAATCGTGCGGTTTTTTTTCAGATCTCTACGCACTCGCCGTGTGAACGCGTTACGTACAAGTGATACGCAGTGTTCGATTTTTGAAATAGTGTTTTGAAAATTCGATAAGTGGTTTGACAATTCGAATAGTGGTTTAAAAATTCGAAAAGTGGTTTTAAAAATTAGGACAGTGATTTTAAAAATTGTGGATTGTGAAGTGATATAAGTTGTGAAGTGTATGATGTGTTCCGAGTATGGATGAGACTAAAACCATACATAAGACCTGCGTCAGGGTCAATTCCGCTGAGGATGATGAGGCCAGAGACGAGGTTGATCATGAGCTGCCAAAGAAGAATCCATTCGTTCGGGTAAGTTATTTTTATTATTCAATACTAGCGGTCCCTGCGAATTTAAATGGATGTTTCGGGGCAAAGACCATTACAATTAAGTAAAAATCATGAAAATCGATCCACCCGATCTCAAGTAATAAGTTGTGTGAGTTACACGACTATCTTTGGTATATCAATCTAATTTTTATATTATTTAAATCTATGATAAATGTCATGATATTTCATCTTCGTATAAAATAGTAATTTCAATGTGTAAAATTTCGCGTCCTTTACTGTGTTTCGCAGTAGCACGTTGATATTTATCCAATGTTTTCATTATATTATATTAATTAAATTCATGATGATCGGAGTTTTCGATGCAAAACCGCAGCAAACACCCAAAATCTTATCAGCAAAATAATGACGTAATAATAATATAATTAGTTATGTTATCAATGATAACTTTTTTAATCTATGATAATGTAATGTGTAATGAATGAATACAGACAGGGTGCATATGATGATTTTCTATTAATTGTGAAAGTGTAACCCGTTTTAATTTGCGTAGGTATAAGGTGAAACTCACACATGGTGCAGTATAAGTGAATCACAATTAAACGCATTATTTGAACAGCAACGTTTACTTTTTAAGATTAACCACTCAAGGCAGTATTTACTTAGAGGTATATAAAAATGATAACGCGTTGGTTAGTTTCATCTACCTACGGTAAAGTCATTTCAAGAAACTACACTCTCCCAGCGTTCTAGCTAGGTACCCATCCTTGATCATCAGTTAAAACATGAAACAAAATTCAGGTGACTAAGTTAATGACTTACAAAAATAATGCATTTTTTACTTAAAATTAATAAGAAACGAATTTTTTTTGGTTTCTATCATTGTTAAAAATATAAAATATGACACTGTGACTGTTAAAAACATTCTTAAACCATTGGATGGCGAAGCTTTATCAATATCCAAGTTTAATTTATTCTATAATGAATAACTACTTGACCCACTGTTGCATAAACAGTTGGGTAGATGGCGCTAACGTCACGCGTAATAAGGTGTCCATAAGAGACCAAAAACTTCGCACGGTCAGACCGACAGCACGGTAGCTCAATTGGCAGAGCGTTTGGCCCGGTTAGCCAAAAATTTGCTGTTCGAATCCCACCCATGCGCAATTTCAGGTTTCTTATTTCATCTTTAGGAATATAAAATATGATACTTCAAGTGTTAAAAACATTCTTAAACTCTTTTTTTTGGTCTGTAAAAGTTTTTGCTGCACTTATCCAGCTTAATCTCAGAGTTACCAACCTCTTCCAAAACATTTACCCAAGTTTTTTTCGGACTTTCCCTAAAAAATCCTGAATAAAATTTAATATGAAGGTAGCTTAATAGTTGTGGTTGTCATCAATGGTGAGTGAATGGACATACTCACTTCCGTTAGTTGGTTCGGACTAGTAGTTTTTTGAGATATAGCACATTTTCAACAACCGCAAGCATAATTTATACAAACACTATGAAAAACAAAGTTATATTTGCTGTCAACAAAAAAATGTGGTATTTATACTAAATGGAAGTAAGTTGATTCCCTAATTCAGTTATAATTGGCACGGAACCGTCAGTGCGCGAGCCGGTATTTTTCTTATATTTTCAGTAATGTAAGTGCCACTTTTCTAATTCCAATAAAAGTATAGTAACGTTTGAAAGCTCAACAACACTATAGCCAATTCAAAGACAGATCGGCCCAGATAAATTTTTTGCCGACTCAGACGCATTGACAATCAATATTATGAAGCAACAGCACTGAGAATTGGCACAGTTTTTCTTTTTGCTTCCAAAGATGGTCGGACGGGTTCAAAACTAGTTAAATCGTGATAATTAGAAAAAGCTTTAAAAATATTTAAAATATTAAACCGCCTTAAAAAAACTGTCACAAAATCTGAACATAGCAAATTCGTCTTCTATTTAGAAGGACTAAACAAATTATTTAATACATTTTAATTACAACATTAAGATTTTTAGTCAGTTTTTTGAGGGCGTCAGTATAAAATATTTTTAAAAATGTTATATTTATTTCATGATTTGTAGTTATTACTAATATCTTGAGAACTACTGGTCTGATTTTGATGAAACTTGCACTGTTATTTAAGTTGAACTATAGTTACCTGCACTACCATGTTGTCACAATTTCTCGTTTTCAAGAAATCCTGAGAGAAATATACAAACACTGACAAAATTTTTCACACGTGTTAGGAAGTCTTACTGAATAGATCAACATACAAAAATTGCATCAAATCCTTCAGATATCACATATAAACAAGTCGAATTGATGACCTTCTTTTTTTAAAGTTGGTAAAAAAGATCATACCAGTATTTATGAGGTTTAAAAAAATACGAAACCGAACCTTGATTTATGTAAGTATAACCACTGCACCTTAGTTTTACGACGATTACCGTTATAAAGATACGAGTGTTTTGGTTTATTTATTCATTAATTGATATGAAACATCTGATTCTGAAATGATGCAATGATATTACAATGATTAAGTAACTGTTCCGTATGTTACACCGTCTTTGTTTAATATTGTTATTTAAATATATAATACTGTAGCCCAGTAGGACAATAAACAATAAATATCCTTGGACCATGTTAAGTTTTCAAATATGTGAATCAAATTCAAAGCATTTATAGGGTTCTGAAGCCGAATGTAAAAACGGAACCCAAATAGTTCCGTCGAAGTCTGTCTGCACGTCTCAGTTTCTTTATTTTGAAACTTTTAGCATATTACAGTAGAAACCCTCTCCCTCTAATTTCTAAACTATGAAATTGAATATTTTGAAAAAAAACCTGATGTAGATCTTAACAAATACTTTCAAATGGTTTGAATGATATCGAACTAATAGTTTTTAAGTTAAAGCACATTTACAACAACCGCAAATATTATTTTGTTCTTCATACAAACACTGTGAAAAACAAAGTAATTTTTGCTGTCAAGAAACAATGTGGTATTTTGGCATGGTTGGTAACAATTTGGTTGGTTGGTTGGTAAAAATTTGGCACCCCTCAGTGCGCGAGACCGGTTCGGACTTGATTTTTTTTTAATACTATGGGTGCTTTCTCTATCATATCAAATCATATCAAACCATCTAAATGAATACCTACGTCAAAACTAGCTTGCCAATTTACTGTCTGTAATTAGCTTGACTATTTACTAAATACTTGGAACTCGATGCTGTTGATTTCTCAATAAGTAGGAATAAAGTTGTTGTGGTCGACGGCCCGTTTCCAACTTGCTAGGAAAAGTGCGCGGCATTCCAGCTAATAGGGTTGTCACGCGCTGGCAACTTACCAGTTAAAATATTAAGGGCAATGATTTTAAATAGAATAGATACGTTATACACTCACAAAACAAACGAAAAATATGTGCCTGGTCAAGAGCAACAGCACTCATGCGCAATTCTTATTAACTACTTTCCTAGACGTTGTGTGAAAGAGATAGAATTTTTACAGTAAGAAAAAAAGAGATAGTGAGTGATTATCTGTTACGCTTCAGTGTAAACGAAATGTAACTTATTAACCAATCACTGTTCTCCACTGCAAACTTGAACTACTAATCACCAATCTATGAGCTTATTTAACTCCCTTATTATGGTTTGTACACTTTTGAAACACACACGATGGCATTTTATAGGATTTACAATCACTCTCAGACATATCAGACTTGTTTCATAAGTATATATTCGCAGACGATGGGTAAGTATCCTAATCAGGATCTATTCGCGACTTCACATTGCGCGCTCGGGTAACAAATCTATTCTTTTAAAAATCATTGATTAAGTTAATGTTTCACCAAAGACAAAATAAGTACAAAATGTTCGCCTGTGACGTCCCACTGGGCAAAGGCTTGACCGAACTTTGGGGTATCCGTAATCCACTACGCAGGATTAGTGCAGATAGGTGTAGTTTGAGTAATAGCAAACAAATAATAAACAAATTGTTACACTGAGGAGAAGGTTTTAGTAATTATTTTTATACAAACATGTTTCAGTTAGAATATATCTGTAACTGAAACAATAACTAAAAACGACGATGGGTTTTCCATGTTTTTTACACTCACAGTCTCGTATTTTATATTCATAAAGATGAAATACGAAACCAAAAATTGCGCAAGGGCGGGACGCGAACCAGCAACTTTCTGGCTAACCAGGCCAAACGCTCTTCCAATTGAGTTTTTTGAAACATGGTAAACATTGGATCCAAGCGTATTCAATTTCCAAGTTGAATTTATTCTGTAATGAAAATTTTGTTTCTGTCAGTGACCGCTAGTGGCGCTATGCAATTTTCCATAGACTTTTTTTACATCGAGCGAGTTAAACCGTTGCAAACTCATGGTAACCGGTACTGCAGCTGTTTACATACTTACATCATGCCCCAACTCCAAATGAGTTTAGTTTCTCCAATTCGCGTTATTTTAGTTCTACTATAAGGGTCCTGATGGCGGATCAATTTTTATGTTTTTTTTTTTCAATAGATCATACTACTAAAACTTTAGAAGAGTTTTGGAAGCCCTAGTCACATGCCTCAACCGCCACATCCACTGAGCGATGTTAACAATATTCAATATGCACATACGCATAGTTTACGAACGTCATCTGCTAATTGTCCTTTGTTTAAACCTTTATTACTCCTTGTTTTGGGTAGGTACAGTAGGACATAGGGCTTAATATATATATATATATATATATATATATATATATATATATATATATATATATATATATAGGGTGTATGGTGTTAAACGTCCATATTTCTGTTCTAACCCATTTCTATTCTATTGAATATTCGGCAAATTGTAGATAGTAAATAGGGTACCAATTTTTAGTATGGGTAACAGCCTATTTTTGATGCGATGAGTTAGTTTAAAAAAAATAATCGCTTTCAAAAAACTGACTAAAGAGCTTTAAATAACGCATTCGTCTTCATTTCAGGAGAAACAAATTCTTTCATAGTCGGGGAATAATGAATGTAAAAACTGTTTTAACTCTTGTAACACATCTTGAAAGCGTAGGTAGTAAGTATTTAAGGAGGTGAAAAAAGCGCTACCTTAAAAAAATATAATTCGTAAAGGTAGACTGTTGGTATACGTAAACTTGACAAGTTAGAAGTTTAATTTTTAAAATATATTATTATATTATGATTTTTAATTATTACTCATATCCCAAAAACTACTAGACCGATTTTGATGGAACTCACTCTGTACCTTTAGTATAATCATAGAAAGAAAGAAAGAAAGAAAGAAAGATGTATTTATTTACGTAAACACGATGAGAATAGAAAGATGTATTTATTTACGTAAACATACCTGGTTGAACTAAAATAGAACCATCTCGCTATGACTTCTCATTTTCGAGAAATCTTGAGACAAACATACCAATCTACATACACTATACCCCAGCCTCACTAGATCAGCATAATAAAATTTTATTTCATTTTGTCGATATCACATACATGCAGGTCGAATTGATCACCTCCTTTTTTAAGTCTGGAAAAATATTTTTCTCCACAAATCTACATAAGTTAGACCTAACTTTTGTTGTTGACTGAAATCTGGCTAGCATCCAAAAAGGTATTAAGTACGTTTTAAAGGTATTCTTTCATTAGTTGCTTAAACTCATTGACAGACAAGACAACTCAAACAGTCTTAGTTTTTAAATGAAAAAACCTACTCGCTTCATTAAACTGCTTAGCTTATCAAGACGCTTGATATCTTAAGCTCTTGATGGTAATTTTACGTTCCTTATCTATACTAATATTATAAAGCTGAAGAGTTTGTTTATTTGAACGCGCAAATCTCATGAACTAGTGGACCGGTTTGAAAAATATGTTTGTGTTGAATAGCTTATTTATCGAAGAAGGCTTTAAGCTATAAAACATCACGCTGCGACAGGAGGGTCAACACGCGCGGACGAAACAAGATGGAGCCAGAACCTTAGACTTCTTAACTAGTAAATTAAACATGTCACCATACCTGTGTGGTACTTGAGAAAACTGTACGAAAGTGGTTTTGCCTTATGTGGTGGTTGGGTAACGTTCCTCTCGTTTGTACGGACAAAAACACGTCAAGGTAAACACTGCAGTATCTTATGCAGTTGTACTAAGGGTTAGTTTTCAACAAAAATGTATAACTTGAAGTGCTGGCGATGTGCAGCCGTCATCCCGACAAATACTACTCTCGCCGAGAAAATCGCCCGTTTTGCTTGCAATGCTACTTTTACACTTGTCATTTTTCTTGTCTGCGGAGCAAATATTTCGCTGGTTTCTATGTAAAGACTTGTATGGGAAATGTAAAATAGAATGCCTTGATAGGTTTCTGTAATTAGTTTTACTTTCTGATTATTTCCTTGCTAGGTTCTAAATAGCTTTCCGTGCTGCTGATGTTTCCTTAGGGACAAGCTTTTATGTGTGGTGGCAAATTGGCATAAGTATTTCTATTTTAAATATGTATAGATACTAAGAAATTACACTTAATCATATCTACCGACTGCAGCATACCTATATGCGTAAAATGTATGCATTAGTGTTGAAGAAAATATTATTATTTAATTAAAACTTCATGCACAAAACATAAAGTTGTACATATGGCGGACTAAATGCCAAAAGCATTTTCTACCAGTCATTCATAGGTCAGAACAGAGATAAATATACAGGCATGGTCCCACGTGTTAGACAATTCTCACACAATTACAATAGAATTGCCAATGCTTTCTTAAAATGACCAACACCTTCCCAAATAAGTAATTAAAACCGAAATGAAAGCGGTCTCGCAGAGTACGCATGGTATATTTTGGTCGAAATAATAGACGTTTTGGTAGAATTACACTTCAAACAGAGCATTGTGTGTCGTCCATGGGAAAACACTTTCTAACAACAATTAGTTCGGTTTTAATGATGAACGAGAGTTCGTCGCCATTTCATATTTTTTAAGACATAGAAGTTCCGAAAACCATTTTCTTTTAAAGTCTAACGTTTGATGTAGATAGACGCTTCCAAAGTGGTAAAATGGGCGTCCGCCCACCCCTCCAACTTCTAAGCGAGTGTAAATTTTGAAAAATAATAATAATGTAGATCTTAACAAACACTTTCAACGAAAAATGGTTTGGACGGATGGAACTAGTAGTTTTTGAGATATAGCACATTTTCATCAACCGCAAACATAACTTTGTTTTTCATAACAACAAAAAAACAAAGTTATATTTGCTGTCAACAAAATATTGTAGTAACTAACTGGAAGTAAGAAGATTCCCTAATTCAGTTAAAGTCGACACGAAACCCTCAGTGCGCGGGTCTGAATCGCACTTGCCCGTTTTTTTTTAAAGGTTAGATAGATAATAAGTCACACAAAATTAGAACTCACAATTTTTACATATGAAAATAACTAAATTTACTTTTTTTTTGCTTTTTCCTCCTTTTATATATTTGGATTAGCATTTGATTGGTTTTCAACCGGTTTTGATTTTTTTGAGGAGTAGGCTCTCAATTCGACTGCATTTTTTTTTTGTATCAATAGATGTAAGCAGATGCTTAACGGAGCCTTAAACTTCGCATTTAGTACATCAAACCAATTCGTATAAACAAAAATCATCTATTATCTACATCGTGTAGATTACTGTCGAATTATTTCAGATTCAGATTAAAAATATACGTTTTGAAGTATAAAACTTACACAGTTTTCGTTCATTTTTAATTGTAGCTGAACTATTAAACTCTAAATCTTAATTAGGATCTCATTTATAGATATCAAAAGACAATTTAACTTTGCTATGCCTTCCTATCTTTTAACTAAATATCAAACCTACCTAAAAATAAAAATTGTAAAAACATTACCTATTCAAAATCAATTTAAGCGCAAAAAGTCACGCTCCATATTTTCATGTACTTCTTTTTTACTTCACCACCGAAGATGATCTACTTTTAATGTCTGTCTTATTATAATGTCTATCCTCAAAACGTTATTCTAGCTAGGTGACAGCTCAAAGTTTTTCTAGCTAATAGCGGGAAATGTTCGTGCCGGTTGCGCTTGCGTCGGTATGCAACTAGCTTTAAGCTGTAGCTTGACTGAAAGCAAGCGGACAAAGATAATGTTAGCTTCGAAATTAGACTAGTTAACCCCTGTTTCACAATGTCTGAATAAGTACCCATGAGTGTTATCAGTACACTACTGCTGCTGTGATACAAAATCACGTTCCATATTTAAATTAGTACTGTTTGGATACTGCTTTTTTGTCGATGGTGAATCAGGCCTTAAGTAGAAGCGGTACAAAGTTAGATAGAGTCAGAGATAGAGCAAACTTACCCAGAAGCCCTCTGTATTTTATCTTGACTTTTCATTTAAAAAAAGTCAATTCGTTTCCAATCTTTTAAGCTTAATAAGCTTTTCTTCTGAGACTCCCTTTCATTGACTGGCTGGTGTTTAATTAGGACATAGTGCTTGGTTACTCATGAGGCTTTTATTGCTGAAAATGAATGGTGTAAAAGTACATACATTTAAATAAGTGTTTTTTTTTATCTCTCCTTTTTGATTTCTGGAACATTAGCCAAGCCAAGGATTAAGATTATTAAGATTTTAAGTATTTTTTTATGTTTCATGTCTTAGTTTTATTTTTTCTTGTTTGGCATCAATAAAGCCAAGGACTCTACAAAGTATAAGTAATATTTCCCCAAAAGAATGTAAGCTAACACTAAAGAAGTATAGCGCACGAATAAGTTTATTTTTAATATCAGTGTGTTTATTTCCGACGTTGTCAGCTTACCCACCTTAATTCATATTACGCGCGAAAAAGCGCACGCTATATTGCCAAACTTACTACAATTGCGAATGGGCGCGCAGGCATTTTGTATTTTAAAATTGAAAAAAAATGAGTATCTTTATTTATGCAGTCTGAATTATATCCTCAATTTTCGGAAAACAAAAAGAACACGTTGTATGTAGGGTTCTTACAATCTTGAATGGATCATTTTGTAACGTCCATCTTGCAGTGAAGCCGCGGTCTGCATTCATTCAAGTTATTTATTTATTCCGTGACCCCAATACTCTTGTGCAATCAACAAGCCTACATCAAACTTATCTCTACTTTGCTTTGAAAAAGCTACTTCATCTAACTAATCATTGAG
This sequence comes from Pyrausta purpuralis, assembly GCA_963924145.1. Taxonomy (NCBI): domain Eukaryota; kingdom Metazoa; phylum Arthropoda; class Insecta; order Lepidoptera; family Crambidae; genus Pyrausta; species Pyrausta purpuralis. The sequence goes on from OZ001666.1 coordinate 10,897,946, forward strand.
TCCTTTTTAGATTGTATTGCAAATTCATTACCGATGATTGCAATTTTTTGGGCGGCTACCTTTTCAAGTGAAGTCACCATTGAAGATTACGTTCTCTGAATGGTTTTAATGAATCAAATCAAAGTACAGTTGGACCAGAAACGGGTTTGATCTCTAGATTATCGATAGGTATGCTTGAAGGTCGAGTTGTATAAAACAATAGAATGCTTTAAATATTTATAGGGAATTGTAAAATGCAATTACTGTTACCTACTGATTGTTATGGACCGGTTAGTAGCGACTATTGTAAATTTTGACTTTATCTACAGTTATTGAATGGTTGGTTTATAAATGAATGAATTATGTCGTTTTAGTTATGTCTTGTTTTAATCCTTAAAATAAGTGCATTTTCTATTTTCTATTTTGCTGGTTTCTAGCGTTTAGATTTTATGCACCTGAATTCTAAAAACAATCATTATACGAGAACGAGTAGAACTTTTTCAAGATGGTCGGATGACCTATTTAAAGTAGCAGAAACAGACTAAAATGAACAAACGCTTACTTAACATTTTTCAGATCCAATTACCTATATAATATCCTCTGCCTTCTAATAACAGGACGACGCCTTTGGAAACGATAATAAAGATTATTAGATATCTTGAAGATCAATATCTTACCTATATCGGCCTTATTTTACAAACGTGATGTATTGAATATAGCAGAAGTTCAGCCCACCTCATCTTTCTGACGTGTAGGTGGTCATATTAGCATACAATGAGAACAATTTGCTTACACACTGGTGAAGCCTAGCCGCTAGTTTTATTGCCTACAATATTGATATTCAAATTGCTTTAATAACTATCGGAGAATCTTACTAGGAGCCTTTTTTGTTTCGCTAAAACGTTACTACACTACCACGCATTACATAATATGTCGTACCGTGAAACCGGAAAACTTTGCCCATGAGAGACAACTATGCCCAAACATGAAAATTAACTATATCTGTCTATAGAAATTTTATAACAGCAAATGGCAACTTTGTGAGATTAAACAACACTGACTACTACAATTGCTAGTTTCATTCGGGTATGTGTCTGCTACCTTCAAAGTAGCTTTGTCTAAAGTGGGCTAAAAATGATAGTTCAGTTTTGCGCTCGCATTTCCAGAAAATGCTGCACAGACAAGATACATTTTAATTAACATAAACATAGGCATAAACTGCTGCTACTTTTAAAAATGTTCATTTCAAATACTCGTCTTCTGACTAGAAATTTGTGTGGGCAATGTTACCAACATTTTTTTAGACAGAGGATGACATAAAATGTCATACAAAGTTTCGTATTTCCTAACAATATATCTTATTGTAAGCCTAGAGCTTATCGTTGCTGAGATATTAAAAGTGGTCAAAGAAGTCAGCTTTGGGAGATAATTTTGCCCGATTCTGTTTTTGCTCATATCTCAGCATCTATTTATAGTTATACCGCCTAGTTTAAAAGGTTTTTCGTGGCTATAAGAATCAACTTTAGAAAAATCGAAAAATGATTGAGCATTTATTGAATAAAGTCATAAAAACCGAAAATGTCGGGATATGATGCCCGGTATCATGTGACGGTAAATAAATTCTGTCCCGCCATTATTGACAGCCGAACCTAACTAAAATCAATTATTTTTCATTGGTCCAAAAGCATTTGAAGATCACTATTAATCACTCAACGATAAACCATAGCTTAACAAATCGTGTCGAACATTGGTAGATAGTTACACAGTTACCTTCGATAGTTATAAATGCAAAATGAGATGCTTGGGAATCAAATTATCGCCTAATCCTCTTAGCATCTCCTGCTTCACAACTAGTTCTAAAGGACGTGCATGGACATAACTAAATCACTCTACTCGTACAGGACTTATGATTGGCAACATACAGCTTGTGGCTATCAATAGCAACATATCAAACTTGCGATACATTTGAGATAGGATCGATGCCCTGATGTCATCGTGCAACAAAAAATCGCGCAGTCACGAGCTGGCGACGCGTGCGCAGCCGATCACGTTCGAGCGGTGCCCTCTAGCGAAGCAACGAGTGATAAAAAGTTACCTATGTCGATAGACGGTAACTCTGCAACAGTAATACTTGTCAATTACAGAACGAAATATGCTTAGGGCTATTTAAAAGATTTTGAGCACAGATTGTACTCGTATGTAGCAAGCTGCAACGTACGAACATACAGATGTATAGATGCAAATGCTTTTTTATGATGAAAACTAGATCATAAATTTAAATATTTCAACGCAAGACACATATTTATTGAAAGCAAGAGGCCAGAAACCTTAGAGGTTAGCGCAGACGCGTGGCTGCGAGCATTATTTTGGTGCGTAGTTATTGAAATCACAGTAAAGGGCAATACCGTTTAAAGTTAAGTGTTCATGATGATTAATATGTTTATTTTGATAAAAAATATTACCCGTATGCATCAAAACACCTTTGAAATTTAAGGTTTATTTTTTAATAAATTTATAGACAAACAAACTCTTCCGCTTTATAATATAAGTTTTATTACGGCAGTCCACAATTTAAGGACCTATGCAATTATTTTAAGTTAGTCCGTTTATTACGTCTGGCTTTTTAAAAGCCTCAGTTGGTTTTAAAGCATGAAAACCCATTCTTCATAAGAAGTAGTAAAAGTTACAAAAATCATTTGAACATAATACTTATACACAGCAGGATGAATTTGACAAAATTGACAATGATTTAATTAGCAATCACATATTTTATCATGTTTCTAACAAAAGTGTCACTTTTTATTTAAATCAATAATAAAATCAGACTTCAAAACCAAAAAGCACTTAAAATAAAGTTTTTACTTCTTTGAAAGTTAATTTTATTTCGTCATTTTTAGTGATTACAGGAGAACCTTTCATAAGTTCTGTCATTTTAATGAACTCCTAAGCGTTAAGGAGTTCCACCATCAGCTCAGCTCCACACAATGTTAACTAGAAGACGTAACAACAGGTCAACATTAAAATTCTAGTAAAAAACGCTGTTCGTACCTTCAAAATTTCAGGGTTTCCCTCGATCCCACGGACCAAGATCCCACTATCAGAACCCGACTTGGCAACAAATGGGACCAACTAGAAGGTTTAACCCCTAAGTTAGCGAAAGTTTTTTTTAAATTACTGTGATGGGTACACAGGTAACAAACAACAAAAACATATAGTCGTATTCGTCGATAGTCTTCCTTTTTTTAAGTCGGTCAAAAACTGTTTTATCAGTGAGTAGGACTACAGATAACATAAAAAACAGTATTGTTTATTTTATTATAACACTATCAACTCAATGCCACGAGGTGAGGCGATGAGCGCATAGATCAACGTGGCCTGCGCGAGCGCAGTAAATGTCGCCACGTTCCCAGCTGCGGGTCGAGGGTCGAGGGGTCGCGTGCCTTTGCGCATCTTTATAGTATAGTGAGGTTCACTGTTTGTGGATTTTATTAATTTATTTATTTAACACTTCAACACACGAGCGGTCGCATGAGACCGCATAACAATAGAAATCTATTGTGTCTCGTTCACATACGCTTGAGGGATTAAAACACTTCATGCACCAACAAAAGGTACATATGGCGGACTTAATGCTAAAAGCATTCTCTGCCAGTCAACCATAGGTTTTAACAGAGAAAATGCTGGCGGCGCGAATGAAGTGATAGAAGGGCAAAAGAGATAGCTTGATTAAAAATACAATATGTATTTAAAACAAAATATAAATATACCTTCATACTACTTATTACATAAATACCGTATACATTAATAAATTTATGGAATAATAAACTTGCACATAGTAAATATACATAATAATAATACTAATGGTACACATGTGAGAAAAAAAAACGAGGTCAGAGAAATAAGATTTTATATTTCTATGATGCATTTTTAACCCCCGATCCAAAGAGAGAGGGGTTTTATATATAAGTTTAACGTCTGTCTGTGTATCTGTGTTTCTCCTGAACGGATGACCCATTTTTCGTTTAGTTTTTTTTGTGACAAAGATAGTTTTATCCCGAGTTTTCTCAGCAATGTTTTATGAAAATCGAGTCAGCCGTTTGTAGATCAACAGCTCTTTAGTTAGTTGATGAGGGCATCTGACTGCCTATTTTACCTAGATCCTATCGATTGGAAATTTGGTTCCGTGTTACTTTTACGTCGTAGGATAATATTAATATTTCATTTGTATTAAAATGGGTTTGCAATTTTTAATACTTTATGCTAAGTTATAATTTGGCAGATATAATACAGCAAAAGTAATATATTTGCCAAAAGTATTGTCTTGCCATTATTTAAAAGGTTGTTGAAATTGCAATTTCTGCAATAAAAGTGCAATATTGAGGATGAGATTCCGCACATCATAAGGATTAGTGGATTACTACTTTTGGTTCTATAAAATAGATGAATTATTATAATATACTAGCGGACCCAGCGAAATTTGTTTTTGACGACCTCCGTGGTGTAGTGGCTAAGCATGCTGTTTTCAAGGAGTCGCCGCGTTGAGGTCCCGGGTTCGATCTCCGGTCGAGTCAATATAGAAATCAAAACGTTCTTTATTGTCTCGGATCTGGGTGTTGTGGTATCACCGTTGTGTCTGATTTCCATCACACAAGTGCATTAGCTACTTACTTTGGGATCAGAGCAATATAAGTGATTGGTGTCTTATATTAAAAAAAAAACTTACTTCGGACAGTTACACATCTAACGAAGTAAAAATCATGAAAATCGGATTAAATTTGTTTGTTTCATAGGACCGTTTCCCTGACTATAACAAACACAACAAAAAGAATAAGAAAAATTGGTCCAGCCGTTCACGCATGTTGGCGGTCACGGGACCAAGGGAAATTCATTTATTTGTTTGTGTTAGAGATTGTTCCTAGGATATTTGAGGAAATACAAAATGCTCTTTCTCATGTGTCGTTACGATATTTCTTTTTGTTAGAAACCCTCCAATAATTCGCATAAATTTTTAATCATGATTCACGAACATGAGAATGCACGGATAAATCCACAATTCGTGCACCGAGTTGTGGTGTTGTTACATAAGCGCTGCAATGTTGCAATCCTTGACCTGATGCGTCTTACGGCCCATTGCAGGTGTTCATTTGAATTCCATGACTGTTTGACAGATCACTTTGGTTTTTGCTTAGGTACAGACAACAGCACGTCAAGATAAACACTGCGGTATCTTATAAGGTTGTAATAAGGGCTAGTTTGCAACAAAAGTGGGTAACCTGATGTTCTGTCGACTGTACATTGACCAGCACATCAGGTTACCCACTTTTGTTGTAAACTAGGCCTTATAACAACCGAATAAGACATCGTAGTGTTTACCTTGACGTGCTGTTGTCCGTACCTTACTTACTCATCATCATCATCAGACGATCACTATATCATTTAACTTTTAATGCGACCAGCGGTCTTAAGGTAAGGTTTTAAACTTGCTCTCTCCTCTTTTCGTCACAGCGTTATATGACCTAAAGCCTTCCTCGATAAATAAGCTATCTAACACAAAAATATTTTTTCAAATCGGTGCAGTAGTTTCTAAGATTAGCGCGTTCAAACAAACAAACTCTTCAGCCATATACTATTAGAATAGATGTAAGTTTTTCATCAAGTTTTAAAAAGATTTATGCTACAACAACGCAATGAGCAATGAGTTTCGTAACGCCTATCCTAGAGCGTGCAGCAAAGTGTTTCATCGCGTACATATTGCTAATAAATCTGATCAGGCGTACATGTTTACTCAATTATCAATTTGTATGTACTTGACGAGGTTAAAATATCAGACATTTTTGACTGTGAAACAGGTAATTATACTTTTTTTATTGTTGCTGTTGTTTTTGTTATGCGCTATAGTTAACATTTTAAACTAAATAGGCCTATGTAACACAACAATAAACCATTAGATGAAGGTGCAATGTAAGCTACTTGCTGATAAAGAAGTAAGTAGGTACTAAAATTCAAATTTACATTTAATTAGTTACATAAAAGTTCTTAAAAAAAATATCATGTAAGTACTTAAGACTTAGTAAGATTTTTTACAAAATTTAATAAAAATTACAGTCAGAAACTATCTCCGTCAAAAAATTAAGTATACTTAAGAGAAAAAAAATATTATAATATTATATTAATTTAGATTTAAATAACATTTAGGGTCGGTGGCACCACAAAATATATTAACCTTGATATTTCTTTGGGTTTTGACAGCAGCTTGTTGTTTCAGGCCTGATTTTTCCAATCTCAGATAGAATCGAATAAAATACAATACCTACGCCTAATTTTAAGAGGTCTAATAATCTATCATTAAATCGTTCGTTTTATACTTATTTTGTCGGATAAATCTCATTTGACTTTGGTGAAATCGGCCCCCAGAAAACCAAATTAAAATGGTGTTACATAGCCTTCGTCAGAATGTATACAGACAAAATAGAATACTTTAACTAACGTGACATTCTAGTTCACCTACTTAATTCCAAGTGGCAATTTCCTCGTTTTGCAACTGAGTTGTTTTGTTTTTGCCCGCTAAATATTAACAAATGCATTCAACTGTGAAGAAATTAATGCGTATTGGTCGCTATCGGTATTATTATAATTATTACAACGCGGTAGGATGGTCGTAACGGAACGAATAGTTTTTTTTTCCGTGGACTAATTGTTAGTTCTAATAACCATAATAACGTTTCATGCAAATGTATAAGTGTCTGGGTTGAGAGTATCTAGATATACCTCTATAATTATTCATATGTTTTACACTTGGCTGTAGTCGCGATCCATTGGTAAATAGATATTTTGCTTATTTAGAGTAAATCTCAAGTTGTTTTATCTGACATAAGGAATATTCGTCGAATATAATACAAAACGCCTTCATCAATTTGTAAGCAATTATTTATATAAATGTCATCATAAAGTCGGTTGTTTTATACTTATTTTGTTGAATAAGTCTTATCTGAGGTTTGTAAAATCGACACTAATTATCGCTGACATATGACATTTTCGATTAGGCGTACTGTGTTGTATCTTCGAATATTCGTTAAATGACATTGGTAAAATCGGCACTTAATGAGATAATATAATCTAAGTATTTATTAACTAGCTTTACCCTAATATATTTAAACACCTCTTACATTCTCTTTTTTGCATTATTTAAAATCCCGTAAAGAGAAGTCCAGCTGAAAATGGATGTATGACTTGACAATGACAGTCATTAATATTAGAAAAATAAAATAATATTGTAAGTTAAGAGCTTTTTAGGTAATGTTCGTTATAAAATTCACTAAATTGTCACCTTGTGATAGGTTTTTGACTACTGTGACGAAAAAACTTGTCTCATTTCAAGTTAATTCTTTTGCGATGTAAGCTTGAATAGCCGAAGGGCTACTTCATAATAAAAGGCTAAAAGGAAATAAATAATAAAATTTAACTTTTTTTTTATTACAATAGGCTAGGCTTTAGCTAGCCTATCACCCGTTTTCGTTTTGACCACTACTTACAAAACACCCTGTATACATGCCATCAACCCTATTGGCAACACACGGAACCACTAACGCTTGCAACCTGCAAAAGCCAACGACCATTGCAGTACCTGCATATAGATCATCTCAACAATCCTAAGGCTAGAAACACTCCCGTTACGGGCAATGGTGTTTGCCGAAGCGCCGGTCACTTCCTGTTAAGGCGAAGGCTTCTTATAGGCTCTGACCTGCTGCAGAATATATAAGACAATCTATCGTTTTTATGTCCACACACTCAAATCATCTTAGAAAAATGGCTAGCAGAATTCTTAAAAACAAAACCCTCCTTAGCTTTCTCCACTTACAGTGTAGTCATCAGTATCCGACCCGTTAGGGTGCATTAATATGATCCATTTTATCGATAAATCCACTAAAATAAAACATTTTATCCCTCCTACTAAAAAAAATATACCTAATTTTTGGTAGGGAATGACTTTGTGCATTTTGTACGTGGGAAAAAAAGTATGCTCACGATTTAGTTTTTTGTTAAACTGGAAAATAAATCATCGTTTTGTCTTGAATATTTCAAGAATTTTTTAATGTTTTTAATAAATGCTTTTGATATTTCTTTTGATGTTAACGTATTGTCTACCTTTATAGCTGTCAAATTAATTCGTTTTCATGCTGATAGGTCCTGTAGATAGTTAGATATTGCTAAATAAATAAATCCTAAACTTAGAAACCCACAAAAATGCTTTATTTTTAATAGTAGGGATAAAATGTTTTACTATGGTGGATTTGACGATAAAATTGATCATATTACTGCACCCTAAGCCCTTAGCCCAGTGCCGGAGTTGAACTCCGGTGACCAGTCACAGTGTATTATTAAATTTGTGTCAAATACTTATGAAAAATTTTAGGAAATTGCATAATTACTAATATGTAGCGAAGTTCTAGATAATTTACTAAAGTCTCTAAATTAACTGTCAAGCATCAATTACAAGTTGAAAATCTCTGAAAGTTAATATTTACAACAAAATATTATTTTTAATTTATTTTTAATATTTTGGCAATTTTAAAAATATTTGGATCAAATCAAGGGTTCCAGATCAATGATATGAATAATTTTATTCAATATGTAACTGCTAGGATGCATTTTTGTTGGGTTATAATTTAGCTTATAAGCTTTAGTTAAGTTTACTATATTAAGTATTCATTGTAACGCGTCTTTATCGAAAATATTAAATAAATAGATAGCTAGCTCGTTGATGTCTTTTGTTTTAAATAATAGCGCAAATAAATCCGTTTACGCGCATTTAATATTTATGCTTAAATTATTATTACCATAAGCAATCAAGGACAATTTGAGTTCATAATAATATGTTTGCTTTTTAGAATAATAACTCATATTGTACACAACAAGAAAATATATATTTATATCTGCGGTGTTGATTAGATTTTTATGAAAGTAAATTTTAAAAAAATCTATTAAATAAATAACGAAACCTTTCCATTGGTAACAAAGCGTTTACTGTGTAAGGATCTCCAAAGAACAAATTATTTATTATTTGATCTACTCAAAATTTACTTTAACGGCCTTCGCCTTAACAAATCAACAGTATCGCTGCGCCTGCGCCTGCGCATTCTCCCGCGAGACGCCGCGGATGACGCACGCGCACGCAACGCGAGTGAAGTGAACCGTGACGAAATGTGATTATACCCTGTGCATACACATTGGATTTCTAATGAAAACGTACGAAGGGACTGAGGTGATTAGTTTTTTTTTTTTGTTGATGTGATATAGTGGCACTTAACTTATGTTATACATATTGGCACAATTTTTATAATTTTACGACACTTTAATTCTTAGATAACTTCGCACGTATTGATTGTAGCTTAGGCTTTTTAATTTTTTTTTTTTATTCGAAACACAAAATAGATAAAACAAGATATCGGTATATGGGTGCATAATCAACAAATATATGTTTCTTCTCTTTTAAAACACCAATTGGATTTCTTGTGTTACGAAATATCAGACATTAATTCTAAAATAACTCTGCACGTATGGATTGCGATTTGTAGCTTAGACTTTATTATTTTATTTTATTCGAAAGTCAAAATAGATAAAACAAGACATCGGTATATAGGTGCAAAATCAACAAATCTGTGTTACTTCTCTTTAAAACACCAATCGGATTCGGTACCAACGTTTTTGCCGAACCAATCTCTGTACTTTCGACTCATTGAGGCCCAGTTTGTTTTTATTGGCGCTTAAATAAATTTCATACTTTCCACTTGTAGCTTTCCGAGTAATTTGATACGAGTGAAATGGCCGCCGCAACGAAACCGCCTTTTGTTGGGTGCCGTTCTGATGGTTTAAGATATAACGCTGAATTTGGGACACGGTTGATGTTGATTTCATGATCTTCTTTTCAAATGCGCACCATTAACCGGTGGTTTGTCATTTGATCGATCGTATGTATGGTATGGTAATATATATATTTTTATTATGTATAAGGAATAGTACCTACGTGAAAAAAAACGTGATTGAAAATAAGCAGTCAGTCTATTATAACGAAATTTATACAGTCACCGTCAGATTTTTTGTAGTGGATAAGTTGATTTAATACTTCAGGCGCCCTATTTTTGAATCACTCGCGTGATTTCCAATGATTTTCGTTCGAAAACGAATATCAATGGAAATCACGCGAAATATAAACGTTAGTTCTTACAATATTCAGTTTATTTTTTATTCTTTCCCGTGTGGAATTATACTAATTTTCATTGGGAAATCGGAAATTAATCTATTAATATCACGCACCACCTTGATGCGACTCAAAAGTAGGGGGGGGGGGGGGGGGGCTGATCAGGCAAAATATCAAAAAGTTCCATACTTTACAAGCTCCTATTCATATATGTGTATATGAGCAGACCCTGTTCAGTGATATGTCTTAGATACATAAGGTACTATGTGCCAAACGAACAAAACGTGTTTATTTTTAATAAGTTATTACATAGTTTTAGGATATTTTCAAAAGATCAATTTTATAATAAATGGGTTGGTTAATGTATTAAGGACATAGAATAGTTATTTTTTTTAACTAACTTTGTATGAAAACACACGAAAACTAATAAATAGTCAGCTTCTTGTTAAAACTACATGTCATTTCTAATAACTCTAAAGTTGTGTCTTTTATGGAACAGTGGGAACATCTGGGTATGTTCAGATATTAACGGTAGTTCATAGTGTTTGGAATTTATTGATATTTTAAACGCTCAGAAGTATTTGGTCACCTTGTCTGATACATAATATCTGTGGGTGACTAAACCTCAAGATGTCGTGTTAAAAAAAATGGCACAAACTTACATAATAATTCATCAGCATTTAAGTAAACATATTAACATTAACGATTTCATCACAAAACATAATAATAGGAAGAAAAGTGGACACCTACTTCCAAAATGATAATATTTATAGTGGCATGATAGCGTAAGACTCACACATGGTTCAATTCGGTGTCTGAAAATGTCGTTTTTTTTCAAGTGCTATTTATAAAATTAATAAAATAAATATGCGCCAGACAACATACAAATTGTCAAATTACGATGTATGTTTTGTTTTCATTTGTTACAAAGTACCAGACAACGATCATGGCGGGGGCGTCGCCCATAAATATTTAAATATATATAACATCCATGACTTACAAATTTTCGGGCTCATCACGCAAACAATTAGCCCTTGCGTAATTCGAACCCGCGACCGCTGGCTCAGTTATCAGGAGCACTGTGCAACTGCACCAAATGACGTGTCGTGTCGTGTCGTAAGGCGCTACCCGGATTTTTAACGCGCACACTAGCGCCACACTAAAAAAATCATAACTAGTTAAATTAAAGACCAATCGAACATCTGATTGATGCGATTATAGCTCTGGTTATGTGGTTAAGATACAATGTTTAAGTTTAATAAAACAGAGTTATCTGCAGTTACAGTAAGAAAAATTGTCAAAAGTGGCCATATTTAGCAGTTTTTCTAAATCTTACTACAGTAAACTACTTTAGAAACATTTTAAACGTACTAAATGAACTATACAACCTGTACTACGTTGTGTCCTACCTGAACTGTAATCGTGTCCACCAGATTTTTGATTGGTCTTTTATTTAACGAGTTATGATTTATCTACTAAAGTGAGCGCCACTTTATGCGCGTTAAAAATCCGGGTAGCCCCTTAACGTTAAATATTCATGACAATGATTTGAATAAACTACTATCACAATCGTCAATAACGTAACTTACGTAAAAAATCCGCAGCTTAAAATCATCAAGCAAATAAATATAGATCACTGCATAATATTTCAATACAAACCCATCCTGGGACATTGACCAGGCCACTACCCGGAACGAAGCGAGGGATACCATAAACTGTATGGTCAGTAGTCGTAAAGAAGCCTGCCTCTAGAGCAGGGGTGCCCAACGTTTGGCTCGATTTCCACTAGTGCGGTATGATCCACATAAATCCCATCGAAAACCTGAAAATTATTCCAAATTTTAAAAGATAGACAATTTCAAATAATTTATTTATTTATTAAAAACTTTATTACCTAAAAAGAACAATATATAAAAGGTGGACTCTTTTTGTCGTACAATATACCTTGAGATTGTTATTTCTTGCACTCGTATATCATACACAAAAAGAGAAAAAAGACATAAAGTAGTTAAGTTAGATACGGGATTGCTACCATGTATGGACAACAGAACAACATACGTCGAGGTTATCACTGCGGTATCTTATTCAGTTGTAATAAGAGCTAGTTTGCAACAAAAATTGATAACTTGATGTCCTGGCCACTACCTTATTATTAATGAGCTTTCGATATTTTAGAACAATATAAGTAGTTTAATAACTATTTAAGGTGTCATTAGCTGTCTTCTTCATCATTTGAGATTCTTCAAGAGCTTTTTCGGTGACTGTAGTAGCAAATCATAAGGCTCTTACTTGTATGATCAGTATAAACCAGGATATCGGTAGGTCGGAAAATTGTATTATTAATAAAGAAACAAAACTTAAATAATTATGTAGAGTGTGCACTTTTTAACCCCAATGGTTCCATATATAAAGAGATATTATAAAACTGATTCTTAAAAAGGTTGGGAACAACTGTTTTAGATTTATAGCTATGTTCGTATGAGCCTAGAAAACCAATGAGTGTCAAATCATTAGTTTCTGAATTCACAATGATAACCAGTTTTCTATACGATTGCTTTTTAGATGGTTTATTGTATTCTTTAACAATCTTGATCTATGGGTATTTCAACATAGAAAGTTTTCTTGACTAAATACTAATTAATTTCTGCCTGATTTGTACCGAGTAATATGTCCCTTATTAATTTATGTAAATCATGGTATTAAGAAGTACAAGAATTTTCGTTTATAAATTACGTTGTCAAGTAGATGAGTAGTGTAATCTATAAAAAATACTTGTGACACTACCTAAAGGCCGATTTTACCAAGTCAGATAAGACTTATCCGACTGAGGTCCGATTTTACCATCGTGGGGTAAGGAATATTCGTGGAACATAAAACGAAACGCGTAATTTGAACACATCTCTTATTTGTCAGCAAACATTTATGTAAATATCATTTTAAATCGGTCGTTTTATACTTATTCGGTCGGATAAGTCTCATCTGACGCTGGTGAAATCGGCCCTAAATAAGTATAAATCTACCGATTTTAAAATGACAATTACACTAACGATTGCTAACAAATCGGTGACGTTTTTAAATTAGACGTATTGTATTTTAGTCGAAGAATATTCAATATCTATTGGTAAAATCAGGCCTAAAAAAATATGTAAGTTAGTGTTGATCCCATAAGATGAAAGTGACATCGATATACTTAAATTTGACGATAATTTTGTAGATACGCTGTAAGATATATCGTCTTTTGCGAAATGGAAATTATACAACATTAAATACATTGCTCCAATCCCAAGCTTAGTAGCAAAAACACTTGTGTTATGGAAAAACGGAAACAACGGTGGTATTACAACACCCAGACCCGAGACAACATAGAAAAGATCGTTTTCTACATTGACCCGGCCGGGAATCGAACCCGGAACCTAACGAGATGGCGACGCTTGAAACCAGCGTGCTAGCCACTCGACCACGGAGGCCGTCAAATGAATTGGCTATAAATAATTTCCTTTGACAGTTGGATTATTAATTTGTCGTTAGAAATCATTGATTACCTCTATAGATAAAACCATGAATAACTTAATTAATATCGTTTATTTGTGTAAACCCAAGACAACAAATGGGAAATAGACGCTTACGGATCAATAGGCCGCCGGCGGTCGCATAACAAAAGACTGTTGATAATCACATCCGTGATTGAGTAGAAATTTGATAACTACCTACTCTTCAGGCGTTATAACTATGAATAACATGTTCGTGAAATAGATTTTTTATTATTATTAATGAAACAAGGATAATATCAACTAAATTTATACACACACTAGAAACTTATAAGTTTAAGTGCCAATACCTATTTACTTATAATTTATATCTTATGTAAACTCAAAGTTACTAAGGTGATCTCAAATACTTAATTTTATTATTCTAGCTCAACTAACTGCAAGATTTATATTCATTAGTTATACAATCAGACCAATCGGATCAGTGAGAGTGATTGTGATAAAAAGTGTAATGTTGTGAACAGTGTATGAACATATTCTTTCAAAATGATGAAAATGGCTGCCGTTTTAATGGTAAGATACACTTTTATGTCAGCATGGACTCAACTTCTCGAATATTTTTCCAATCTTTTATGATATGCTTTTAAGAATCCAGGCTTTTGACTTATTTTTTTTGTAAATAAAATCAAACTATCCAAGACAATAATATTTTTTCAAATCGGTCTATTAGATACTGAGATAAACGCGTTCAAGCAAACAAATCCTTTAAAATTTAAGGGTTTCCCTCGATTACAAGAAGATACCCTCTATACTAGGTAGGCGAGAATACTAGGTCACCTCTAGGTAGGCGGAAAATTTTATCGAATCGGTCGCCAAATGACTGAGATATGAGGTAACATAGATACAAAAAAAAACATACAGTCGAATTGACAACCTCCTCCATTTTTGAAGTCGGTTAAAAAATATTGAAATATACAAATGCAAACATTCCTAGATTCAGATATAAGGTTTCAGTTTATTTATGATCATCCATCGGAGTTTGTTAACGAAGATCGATTAATTAATAAACTGATATAAATCAATTTAACTACGGTAGCCTAATGTGTTACAAAGTTAACTAGTTTCTTTATTGGAATACAAACACGGAATCCTCTGTCATGTTTGAGTCTCGTTAATTCCAGATTTCTACATTATTTACAATATTAATGTCTTGATATACATCTGAAAAGGCGACTTATCTGTTGCATTTTTGAGGCATGTGGTTTTCTAGACAATAAACGAAGACAAATATGTACCCATTTTTAACCGACTTCAAAAAGGAAGAAGTTATCAATTCGACTATATGTTTTATTTTTCATAAATGTAACCTCATATCTCAGATATATGTGGGCCGATTTGGAAAAAAAGCCTACGCAGAGGATACCGTTCGTTGATCTAATTGTTGGCAAGTCGGGATCTGATGATAGGATCTTGGTGCAATCGAGGGATGCCCTCAAATTTTGAAGGCACATATAGTGTTTTCGTACTAGTATCTTAATGTTGACGTGTTGTTACGTCTGATTGTCAACATTGTGTGGAGCTGAGCTGATGGTACACTTGATCAAACTTAGGAAGTGCTGTACTCACGGTTTTGAACAACTTTTACTATAGGACCAACTTCGCTTCGAATTTCGAATTCTTCGGAATCGAGAAAAAAAATCAGCTGTTTCATACATTTTCTCCAAGATGAAATGAGTTTTTGTATGGAACAGCTGATTTTTTTTCTCGATTTCGAAGTTCCCATAGCATTTTTTTTTTTGCTATGGTAATTGTTCAAACCCATCATAAAAACACACCCTAAAAGTTTGATCAAGTGTAAATTTAACACATTTTATTTTAAATTTTGCTCCTATAGTCTTTGACTTGTATACGAGAATATGCGTAAAAAAATCAAGAAAACTTAAGATATCTTTGTCAGCACTGTTAACACATTGAGCGCCCTGCTGGTCACCGGTCACAAAAAAATGTTTTTTTCAATTGTGTCTCGTTTCGTGGCAGTCAAAGCCTTAAGGATATTTGCAATAGCAAAAAGGAAAACAGACAAGTTGATGTAATAATATTACGGAGGTGGGTGTCTTCTTGAAGATGACGTGGTATGTAGGCGGTAGGAAAAGGCAAGTTATTTATAGCCTACTTAATGCTACCCTGTTGAAGCTAGGCCGTTTCTTCACCATATTTCGTAAAGAAGCGGCTACGTTGTGAACTGTATTAATTTATTTTTTTGTTATAGAGAGAGGCTTTGAGACAGCCGCATGTTTTCATGAGTTATCATTTTCCGTGAAATCCTTTTGGATTTTATAGAAACAGTATTTAACGTTCGAAATAGCATTCCCTACACCTAACGCGTTGAAGTCTTTTTGAGGAAGTTGCGTACATAATCTATAATTTTCTCTACGATCTAACAGAAATGAATTAATTGTGTCTGAAAGAAAAAAATAATACATTTTATTTGTTTATAAACAGGGTAGCACTTAAGATCTTAGGTTATTTGTATGTTTGTCCTATTAAACTATTAACTATAGCATGCGAACATTATGAACACGTGCGTGGTTTGAACGCTTCTTGACTTATATTCATACTTAAAATGAAAATTGGGTACCATTCTAGTTAGATTAATTATTAGCTTTTTTCTGGAAATATTTTTAATATTACCTGTACTGTTTTCCAAAATAAATCAAAGTCTCACAGAGTTCTTGATTTCTGATGATTATTTGTTTTCATAATTATTTAATAAAAAAACATTACCTCTCGTTATGTCCATAGCCCTGCTGCGACGTAACAGTATACATATAAACATGCTTAGAATAAAAAGTATCTCTAATCGTATTTAACAAAATATAAAAATAATTGATGGCCTACGTTTTATTCCAATGTGGGCTAAAGCGTTGTAGTCTCTTATTTTATTTTTATTATCAAAGTCTTTATAATGTTATGTGTAATGCATCGTTATGTACCTACAGTCTGTGAAACACATGTGACATATAGATATAGATATTTCCCTTATATACTAAGTAGATTTAAGTTATGTACATTTAGGCGAGAACAACTGCCGACAAACTGCTGTGCAGTTTGGCAGAAATGAATAGTGTTTTTCTTATTATTTTGAAATAAATAAATTAAAAAAAAAAAAAAAAATACACAGCACTGAACTTGATTGACTGTCTGTTTAGATTTATCAAACACACACTTTTCTCTTTTTTTTTGATAGAAAAGTTTTTTTTTTAAATTAACTAAAAAAGCGTCAGTGTGAACTCAGGCTTGCATTACTTTGTCACCGGCCTGTCGCGTGTCGGCCGGCGACGCGTTTCCCGTCAATATACTAAGTATAGGTCCTTCTACCGGCGGAACACGAAAACTGTAGAGTAGCTAATAGTTTTATTGATATTTCTCAGCGATAGGAACGAGTAAATTGTAGGTGTTATGTGTTTGGCTGAGACGTCCTTTGATCTGATATTTGTATGTATGAAATAAAGTTCATACTTATATTTCCTAGTGGCACATAAAAAAGTAACTAAACTTCTGAATCGATGATAGATTTAAAGCAGTTTTGTAAAAAACTTTGAGCAGACTACGACGGCAAAGTTTGGAAGTTATTTAAAAATTACCATCTAATACAACTCACAGTAAATTAGATTAAGCATTGTAGTTATAA
Organism: Pyrausta purpuralis; assembly: GCA_963924145.1. Lineage (NCBI taxonomy): Eukaryota > Metazoa > Arthropoda > Insecta > Lepidoptera > Crambidae > Pyrausta > Pyrausta purpuralis. The sequence continues at coordinate 10,915,302 of OZ001666.1, forward strand.
CAAGGCGTATAATCTCTCAAAGCATTGTAATTACCTATTTTATGGGCTAAAGTCGTACCCAATAGAGCATTAGGAAAAAGACAGCAAAGATTTGGACTAACCTCATACAGTTTAAGAATTTTAATAGATTCGTGACACATTTTGCCATGTTTTAATATGAGCAAGTTCATTCGGTATTTGAACTATATTATTATTTTTTATACAGAAATACAATTGTTTATGTTAACAACGCAATAGCTGAACCACTCCACTATTTACTGCTCTCCGGTCATCACCCTTACAAGTTCAAGTCTACAACTACTCCATACATTTCCTTGTTCCACCCCGGTCGTCGCTCCCAACCAGTTGCATAATACCGCTCTCCTGTTCCTATGTTTATTCATTCAACTAGAAACGACTCCAATAAGCCGACTAATTAGCCGGTGTATGTGATTTTTATTACTTAATTCGTTGCTAATTTATGGCTGACTAGAAACTATTTTTAACGATATATTTTAATTTTATGTTCTGGATTTTCCATCTTATATACATTTATTTTTTTGTTGGCTCGTCACGTAGAAGATAGTGTCAAATTTTACGAAATTAAGTCCATTGTTATAAATAAAAAGGAAACCTGTCCGATCATCAACTTTTCACGGCCATACTTCTGAACTTTTTTTAAAAAAAAATTGGTCACCAATCACATACATTGCTCTGATCCCAAAGTAAGTAGCCAATGCACTTATGTTATGGAAATCAGACGCAACGGTGGTACCACAACACCCAGACCCGAGACAATATAGAAAATTATGATTTCTACATTGACCCGACCGGGAATCGAACCATAAAAAAATAGTTTTTTTTATGTAGCTATTTTAATTATGAAAACAATCAAAATTGTGGCCATACTATGTTGAAAGAAACAAAATAAAACACTTATTCAAAATGAAGTTCTTTAACTGTATCGATTACATAATATAGAAATTGGCATCAATAGGTCTCGGTGTTTCGATTTGCGATTCAAATAGCGTATCGCTCTAGTAAGGATTGGTAGAACGTTTGCTGTTTCCTAAATATGTTAGGTGCCTTATTTTAATAACAAATTGTAATTGTCTTGTCGTGTCATAATTAGGTAACAACTTATTAAAACTAGCTGCCTGCGCCGGCCTCGCATGGGTACTTAAATGCTTGCTGGAAGATTCATTTTATTTATAAATTTGGAAAAAATACGTAATGTAGATCTTAATAAATACTTTAAACGAAAATTGGTGTGGACGGGATCGAACTAGTAGTTTTTGAGATAAAGCACATATTCAACAACTGCAAACATAACTTTGTTCTTCAAACAAACACTATGAAAAACAAAGTTTATTTGCTTGCAACAAAATATTGTAGTATTTTAGCTAAGTGGAAGTTAGTGGATTTCCTAATTCAAGTTGGCACGGAAACCTTAGTGCGTGAGTCCGACTCGCACTTGGCCGGTTTTCTTTAGCCATGCCATACCACCTGAATGAAGCTAGGTAGAACAACTAGTATAAGGAGTAGAACTCGCTGCCCGAGTCCTTATGATACAATCCAAATCTATTCAAAGTTATAAGTGAACTGGCTTCTTCCAGGCGAGCTCTTTCGATCTTCGACTCCGATTTAGTCCCACTTAGCTTAGTCTGGAGTCAAGAGTAAACCCATCTTCATCACCAGCCGAAAGATCTCCACTGCTGAACATAGGCTTAGCCCACAGCTTTCCACAGCGACCGATCACTAGCGGTCTGCATCCAGTTTGATCCTGCGATCTTTACAAGGTTGTCTTTCCATCTTGTCGGTAGTCGTCATACGCTGCGTCTTTGGTCAAAGGGTCTCCAATCTAGAACTTTCCTGCCCCAACGGCCATCAGTTCTTCGCGCTATGTGCCCTGCCCATTGCCACTTGAGCTTACTGATTCTCAAGGCTATATCTATTACATTAGTTCTTCTACGTATCTCCTCTTTCTGATTCGATCCCGTGGAATCTGTCTGTCGATGGAAACTTATAGGAAAACCTAGGCTAGGAGAAGGCGGACTATGTATTGACGATAAAACAATATTTTAGATACTTTAGTAATAACATACTTACGAAAAATGAAAATCTACTTATTTAATAAATAACAAAATTATTCATTTTTATATAACAGACTAACACCTCAGCTGTGATTCGTATTTTTCTTCCAATTTTACATCACTGCGAACTTCGAACGAACATAGTATTCTAAGCAAAATTAAAAAAGTAAAAGGCTTACATGTATATGTTACCGTGTTTATATAGCAAGTAAAATCCAATTCCGACTGCTATTACATCATTTTATAACACTACTGATTGTTAATTTGGCGCCCACATCAAGTTATCCGCTTTGACACGCCGATTTGTTTTTACGATCTCTTTTGCATAGCCCGTTAGGGAACTTTTGATAATGACCCGAGGTCGTTTCCATACTATTTTATGGTTTTTATAACCCAATAACTCTAATAAATCTAACATGCCTATGGCTGGTTTATTTTTATTGTAAGATTTATCGAATAGATAGATCATAGCAAGATAAAGCCATGGGCATTAAAGCATAAGACATTTTTATCGAATGTAGCTAAACTAATCGGCATTAAATGTTTAGCAATTGACTGTAAAAAGTCTTAATTTAAGTTTTGAAGAAATACATCAACAATTGTTTTGGAAAAAATAAACGCGAGTCAGAGTATTTTAATACACTTTTTAACACGTAACCATAAGCTGGAAATTTATTTCAAAGTAATACTTTCGTTTTACGACCGTAATATTCTTAGAGCTATTTATCATACTGACATATTTTCTAAACAAATTATTAGGAACATTACATTTAATCTCATATTTCGCACGTTATACAGTCTTTAGCATTATAAGAACCATTCAGTATGACAAGACAATGGCGTGAACTCTATACAGAGTAGTGGCCTTCTGACTATTATGACCATAGAGCATTAGAAATGAGAGAACTCAAATCATGTTTCATTTAAGTACGGTAAGTATGTCGCGAAGAACTGATGACCGTTGGGGCAAAAAAGTTCTAGATTAGATGCCCAAACGCGCATTGCAGGACGTCTACCGACAAGATGGACAGATGACCTTGTAAAGATCGTAGGATCACACTGGATGCAGACCGCTGACAACCGGTCGCTGTGGAAAACCGTGGGGACGCCTTTGTTCAGTCGTGAACGTCCTTTAGCTGATAATGATGCTGATGAAATGATAGATTCTAACCCTAATTGGGTGAGTTACAGAAGGAGATAGTAATACAATTGTTATACTATTACTATCGTTCAATGAGGTTGTACAAACTGTACTTTAAAAAATAGTCTTACTAGCCAAATGAACTCAACATCATCATCATCATTGTCAGCGACAGGACGTCCACTGCTAAACATAGGCCTCCCCCACAGTTTTCTACGGCGACCGATCACAAGCCGTTTGCATCCAGTTTGATCCTGCGATCTTTACAAGTTCGTTTGCCCATCTTGTGAACTCCTACGCCGCGTCTTTGGTCGAAGGGTCGAACTTTTCTGCCCCAACAGCCATCAGTTCTACTTGCAGTCGCAAAACTAAAAGATAACAAGTAAATGTGAAATTGCGAATAATGTGAAATTACGTGATTAAGAGTGTTGAGAAACTTTTCATTTAGAAAACGCCCAGAACTACAATAGTTTATAAGGTTTATCTGATAAAATGAAAATACAAAAAACTAATTTTCGTACATTTCACATCCGAAAAAAGTTTACCAATCGAATGTCCCTTTTCGATTAATAAATTTTTTGCTGTATCAATCTCGATTTTATACGTGCATCACATGTTTCCATATGGATATACGGATGACTTTGTTATCAGTACCGAAATTTTGTGTAAAGAATCCACTGATGAATATGAACAACTTTTTCTATGGGGGCAATAGTGAAATTAAGAAAAAAAAATCAGCTGTTCCATACATTTTGATCGCGCGCCAATTGAACTTTCGTATGGAACAGCTGTTTTTTTTTCTCGTTTTCACTATTGCCCCCATAGTAAAAGTTGTCCATATTCATCAGTGGAGTCTTTACACAAAATTTCGGTACTGATAACAAAGTCACCCTGTATATCTCATTTTTTTCGTTTAAACGATGAAACTCGTAATCAAATCACCACACGAAAAAACGCTCGATTGACGTACGAATCGGGATCTGTACACATATAAATTGTAGTATAGCAAACAATCTCAAGAAACGGCCATCATTCGCTTTGTCATTCTGATATAGCCTTGTCATTTGCTATTGCTACAGTCTAGCTCTTTTGTAATTCTTCATCTTTTATTAATCAGTAAAAAAATATTTATTTACTAGCGGTCCCCCGCGACTTCGTCCGCGCGTTTTGAGTTTGCTCCCCCCCCCCCCCTCCCGTCGCAGCGTCATGTTTTATATCCTAATGCCTTTCTCGATAAATAAGCTATCCAACACAGAAATATTTTTTCAAATCGGTCCAGCAGTTCCTGAGATAAGCGCGTTCAAACAAACAAACTCTTCAGCTTTATTATATATTAGCGCAAGCGCACGTTGCACTTAAGCTGCGAACATTATTTTGGTGCGGAGTTATGTTAAAACTGTGATAGCTCCTAAGATATTTATTGAAATCAAATGATATACAGGGCAACTTAGTTCTAAATTAAATGCTCGTGATGATGAATGTATTTATTTTGATAAGAATAAATACCTGTGTGTAAAATACACCTCTAAAAATAATGCATTATTTTTTTTACAAATTTATTACTATAAAAAAGGTTGTAGTAAGTCAACCATAAAAGATAGACATATGCTGTCGCAGTCTTATTATAGAACTCTTAATGCTGAACAATCCTGTCAGACATGATTTTTGTGTAACTTAAGCGGTTTCCGCAGCGTATGCAGCGGAAGCTCTCAAAAGGAATAGCTTTCTCCCGTTTTCGCAACATTTTTCATTTCTGCTGTGGTCTTATGAGTCGTATCTTTATGTTATATAGCCTTAAGCCTTTCTCGATAAATGGACTATCCAACGTAAAAATAATTTTTCAAATCGGGCCAGTAGTTTTTGAGATTAGCGCGTTCAAACAAACAAACAAACAAACAAACTCTTCAGCTTTATAATATTAGTATAGATTTAAACTTTATTGCACTTTAAGTTGTACAATTGGCGGATTTAATGCCTAATGGCATTCTCTACCAGTCAACCACCTGGTAATGCAGAGAGTTGTCAGTGGCGAAATCTATACTAATATTATAAAGCTGAAGAGTTTGTTTGTTTGTTTGAACGCGCTAATCTCAGAAACTACTGGCCCGATTTGAAAAAATATTTTTATGTTAGTTAGTCCATTTATCGAGGAAGGCTTTAAGCTATATAACATAAAGATACGACTCACAAGACCACAGCAGCAATGAAAAATGTTGCGAAAACGGGAGAAAGATATTCCTTTTGAGAGCTTCCGCTGCGTACGCTGCGGAAACCGCTAAAGTTAGACAAAAATCATGTATGACAAGATTGTTAAGCATTAAAAGTTCTATAATAAAATCCGCGACAGCATAAGTCTATCTTATATGGTTGACTTACTACAACCTTTTTTATGTTAATAAATTTGAAAAAAAATATGCATCATTTTTAGAGGTGTATTATACACACAGGTATTTATTCTTATCAAAATAAATACATTCATCATCACGAGCATTTCATTTAGAACAAAGTTGCCCTTTATATCATTTGATTCCAATAAATATCTTAGGAGCTATCACAGTTTTAACATAACTCCGCACCAAAATAATGTTCGCAGCTTAAGTACAACGTGCGCTTGCGCTAATTATATTATAAAGCTGAAGAGTTTGTTGGTTTGAACGCGCTTATCTCAGGAACTGCTGGACCGATTTGAAAAAATATTTCTGTGTTAGATAGCTTATTTATTGGGAAAGGCTTTAGGATATAAAACATCACGCTGCGACGGGAGGGGAGGGAGCAAACTTAAAACGCGCGGACGAAGTCGCGGGGGACCGCTAGTATTAATAATATGTGAGAAGAGTGGTAAAAGAAAGAAGTAAAATACAGTAACACAAACATACAATACATACTAACATTACACAAATATATAATAGGATACATAAGCAAAAGACTAATAAACATACATAGAATACATATACATATAAAATACGTTCTGATAAACTTCCTCTTTAACCTACAGAACCCACAACCACTTCTAAGAACCAAACTGACATACACAAGCTCAGAACAAGTTGTTTTGACCTGGATTCCGGGTACCGTAATACCGCTTCCGAGCGGCCATCGGATATCTTAGTGGAATGTTAGTAGAGGAAGGATCATCAAATTTAAACTCACTAACAATACGTAATTACAGTTACCTGAAGTACTTTGGGTGTAATGGCCAACCCATTACACCCAAAGTACTTCAGGTTTGTTAGGAACACCAATGGTCAAGCTGACAAAAACTGACGAACATAAATTTTGCTTTATTTATTTAAAAATTATTGCAAAAATCATAGTGTACAACGGTGGACTTAATGCTAAAAGCATTTTCTGCCAGTAAAACCTTTTGAGGTCATGAAGAGAGATGGTAATGGGTGCAGCAAAAAGAAAAACAGGGAAAATCAACAAAAAAGCAACAATTTACTATTATTTATAGTAACAAATAAACCTACTTAACCTAACACAAAATAAATACAATAGATAATTAAAAATTAACATAATTAAGATTTATAACAAATAAATAATATTTAGCTACTATCTATTCTTTGAGAAATTGACTTGAGGATTTAATGTATGTAGAGGTTTTTTTACAGAAAATATGATGTGATTTTACCGACTTCCAAAAAAAGTAGGTAATCAATTCAATGTAAATGTATGTGAAATCGCTTCAGTTTGATAATATTTGAATATGTTGATTTGTTAAGGCTTCCAAACACTTTTTTAAGTGTATATTTGTATATTTGTCCACACATTTCTTGAAAACGCGAAAAGTCATAGCAAGATGATTATTTTTAGTTCAATCAGGTATATTTCAACTTACGGTACAGTGTTGGTTTCTGACACTGCACTTAAACATAGAAAAAGGATATTACTGTTTCTTTATATTAGACAACAATCGCATTCATTGCTCTGATCCCAAAGTAAGTAGCCAATAGCTATAGCCAAGAGCTTGTGTTATGAAAATCAGACACAACGGTGGCACCACAACACCCAGACTCAAGACAATGTAGAAAATTTTGATTTCTATATTGACCCGACCGGGAATCGAACCCGGGACCTCGGAGCGGCAACGCCTTGAAACTCAGCGTGCTTAGCCACTACACCACGGAGATCGTAACACCACGGAGGTCTTCAATAAAATAAAATAAATATAAAACAAATCCAAAGTCAGCATCTGTAACTTTGAATATGAAAATTTATCGTTTTAATAAGTAACTCATATGATGTATTTTCTGGTGTACAAAATAACATCATCCGACACCTTTTTCGGGGTCATGGTAACAAACAAACGTAGCCATAATAACTATGTTCCAATTATGTCATAACATTGACAAAAACCAACACAAAATCATAATTTAAATGTAAAATTATTAATCGGATTTCATCGTCTATATCCCGAGGTCAGCTAATCTCTAGTATTGGTTGTAGAAAGTGGGTATCTTCTTAGATGTGCCAACGAGGCTAATGTAGTTAGTTGCGATAACAACATAGTAGAAACATAAACAAAACCGGCCAAGTGCGAGTCGAACTCGCGCACCAAGGGTTCCGTGCCAATTATAACTGAATTAGGGACTCCACTTACTTTTACTTGGCTAAAATACCACAATATTTATGGGAGACGCCTCCCGTTATTAATGTTGTCTGGTATTCGTAACACAAGGAAGAAAATTCCTTACTTCGAAACCACAACAATGGGTGTGTTGTTTGGCTCATATTTATTTATTTATATTTATATACATATTCTTAAACAAATATTATAGCAGGTTCTCTTGCCTCCAGGTGTGCTGTGCAACTATAACTATTCCAACAAATGTGATTATTGTGAACTTTCAGTTGTTTATTTTTATTTATTTATTTAAAACTTCATGCACAAAACATAAAACTTTAAATCTGGCAGACTTAATGCCAAAAGCATTCTCTACCAGTCAACCATAGGTCAGAACTAACAAAAATATATATGCAGGCGGTGCAAGTAAAGTTATAGAGGCAAGAAAAGAGAAGAGAATAGCGATAAATATGACTATAATACGATGATTAACATACATACTGCCTATGACTTATATACAAACATATAAAATTAAATAAATATGTATTTATTACACATAGTTTAAATATACACAATATGGTACAGTTAGATAAATAAATGTCAATGAGACGGTTAGACGGGGTTGAGTTCGTCTCTGTAAAGTGTTCGCAATCTTTAGGGTAAATTTCTAGGTAGATGTTTGGACACTTTTTGTCAGAGTTGTTTCACCCCATAAGACCTAAAAAGATGTGTATTATATTCAGTGAGTTGTTACTACTGCTACTTTATGACGAGATTGTGACGTATTCTTCTAAATTTGAATGTCGAACATGAAACCGTTTTGTTTGAGTTGATGACAAGTGGCGTCAATTCATGGAGCACATTTTTTTTTTGTGGAGTCAGTTTACATCAGTTCCATCCGCTAGTAATAGTAGTTCAATGATTATCTTATACCTTATGATTATCTTATACCTTGCAGTCTACTATATAAGGTCAACTCATTTTAAGTGAAAATATTTTACCTGTGTCTTTGTTAACATTATAGAAACACGATACTATCATTATTTTTTGGAAACCAAGATTTTAATTTTTAAATTATCTCTAACAAAGTTTTTTTTTTTAAAACAGCCCCCTGTAGATTTTAAAAGTCATGCACGTCGTCGGGATCGCCTTTCTTAATTCAAACCCTAATCCTTACTTTTCTCTTATCTAAACCCAAATTAAGAAAAAATAAAAATCTGAAATAATAATTACCTTCATCTCAAATTTTCTCAAAAACTAGCGTATAAAAACTCAAAGTCGTCGTGATGTATTAGCCCTTTTAATATTGTCACTTAAAACGAGGTGACCTTATAGAACAGTATAACTATACTGTTCTATAAGGTCACCTTGTTTTAAGTGTTGAAAGTATTATATAACTAGATAGACTCTAATATAGACAGAGCGTATTCTTGTGTTTGTGAATTAATAACCTAAATTGGCTCTAAACTAACATTATAACGATTATATTGGTTATATTGGACACCAATCACATACATTGCTCTGATCCCAAAGTAAGTAGCTTATGCACTTGTGTTATGGAAATCAGACACAACAGTGGTACCACAATACCCAGACCCGAGACAATATATATAGAAAATTTGGATGTCTATATTGACCCGACCGGGAATCGAAACTGGGCCCTCGGAGCAGCGACGCCTTGAAACCAGCGTCCTCAGCCACTACACCATGGAGGTCGTTGTTAATAACATTACTATGCATAATTTAAATTATTAAACATATTACCAAACAGACGTCAAAAAAATCTCGTACTCAAGTTTTATAAGCCTCTGATTAAAATCTTTTTTCTACTGACACCATAACTATTTTGTAATTAAAACATCAATTTACCTAACACCAATATTGACCGTATCATATTATATCGATAGCGGTAGCGATGATAACACATAATTTGTTACGAAAAATATATAATTTCAACATCAATATGACAAAAAATATGTTAATCACACAATTATACGGAATTAGTATACAAATTTGGTCTAAACTGGTTAGTGCGAGCGAACCGACTGTGTTGATTCAAAATTGTGTCTGTGGTATAATTTGGACATATTTTAGTTTATTTCAATTTTAATCTGTTATCACAACATGCTACCTTCAGTGGAAAACAATAGGCTCTTTCAAGTAAAAAAACCCGGCCAAGTGCGAGTCGGACTCACGCACTGAGGGTTCCGTGCCAACTTTAACTAAATAAGAGTTCCACGTACTTCCACTAAACCAAAATATCACAATATTTTGTTGACAGCAAAAAATACTTTTGATTTCTAAGTATTTGTATGAAGGACAAAGTTACATTTGAGTTTGTTGAAAATGTCCTATATCTCAAAAAACACTAGTTCGATCTCGTTCAAACCAATTTTCGTTGAAGGTATTATAAACGAAGTAAGTATAATATAAATATGAAATTAACACTTGCTTCGTTCAAAAGTAAGAAGGGGAGGGGGTGGGTTAGACAGACAGACAGACTTGGCGAAACTATAAGGTTTCCGTTTTTGCCATTCGACTACGGAACCCTAAAAAGACGTAGTCGATAAGAGATTTGACATATGACTATATATGACATTTGATATGACTTATTTAATAACTAGCGGTCCCCCGCGACCTCGTCCGCGAGTTTTGACTTTGCTTTCTCCTCCGCCTCGACAAATAAGCTATCTAACACATTTTTTTAATCTGTCAGTAGTTCCTGAGATTACTGCGTTCAAACAAACATACTCTTCAGAGGTGGAATTGTGTAAAGCAATCGTATTCATTTGACAGTTCAAAACGTACGGTATGATCTGTCAAACGGTATGGAACAAAGTATTGGACAGATCATACCGTACGTTTTGAACTGTCAAATGAATACGATTGCTTAACACAATTCCTATTCATAATATTAATACAGATATAATTATGCTTAAGTATAGAATATAGGTAATGTTGCTGATAGTTTGACATATTTAATACTAGTGTTACAGCGGTAAGGCGGCTGTTAAGTGAACTTTTTTCATCGATTGACCTGGAATGGAAAAATAGCAATTGCATATTTTTCCATAATAATTGCACTATTCCTTTAATAAGTCATAATATTACTATTTTGTTTTAGTGTAGGTACCTTGGATTGTTTTAGATTTGTGCGTTCGTTTTCTTTAAGTTATTACTATTTGTGATTACCATTAAGTGGTTTAAATATTGTTTAATTTGTAGCTTACTGTTCACTTGTAAACCCTGGTTATCCTTATAAAAAAAATCCATGACATTAAATTAGAGGATGAAGTTAGTACGCAAAAAAATCTCCAACCTATGTTTTCAATACCTATTGTAGTTTTAATCGTCAGGCTCTTTCTTTTGCCCCTCTGTCACTTCCTTTTTCCTTCCGCGCCGCTAGCTTTTTCTCTGTATAGACCTATGATTGACTGGAACAGAATGCTTTTAGCATTTAATCCGCCATATGTACCTTATGTTTGTGAAGTGTTTTGAATAAATAAACCAAACGCCCCCATTTTTAATGCATTTCGATAAACACTTTTAAACTTTCGCGTTGCATTTTAAATACACTTATAAAAAAAATATCATTTATTTTTCTGAATCTGCCTTTAAAATATTATCACTTAAAACGAGGTAGCCTTATATACGGGAATTAACTCGATCGCGATAAAAACATAAATACCTTATGTTTTGGCCTGACGTTTCGATCGGGTTTCACCGATCGTGGTCACAGGCGAACTGATGATCTGCGATTTCTTTACTCTGTTTGCGGGGTAGAAGCATCTTGTTCCACCCGCAAAGTATTTATCATTTGCGGTGGAACAAGATGCTTCTACCCCGCAAACGGTATACATACGTATACACAAACGTATATATAAGTGTATTTATAATGTATTTCGAGTTAGAAAATCTATTGACCTTTAATAGACGTGTGCCAAACGGTTAACTTGTAAATCGAATCCGATTTTTCTTTTAATTAGACTCTTACGCCGTCCACTTAATCATCTGATTCTGTAAGATTTTCACTGACTAATAACTTTTATTTTTTTTGTTACAGGTATGGTTCACTTTATACAGAATGTAGTAACAATATTTGTTTCTTCAACTTTGTAAGTATTTTTAATAATGCGAAAGGTCGCATTGTTATCTGAAAAAAGATTTCTGTATATTTGCCACTAACCAATTTCTTTGACCAATCAAGATGAAAAAAAATTACGCTTAGTTTAGAAGTTAGGGGGACGCCTATTTCACCACTTTGGAAGCGTCTATCTAGCAAACGTTAGACTTTAAATGAAAATGGTTTAGGAAACTCCTACCTGAGAATCGTAAAGTGGTTAACAGGATACATCTTTTTACCAAATTTCAACAGTGTGATGCTTATAGTTACAGAATAAGTGGCTGTGACATACGGACAGACAGACGGACAAACTTAACGAAACTATAAGGGTTCCGTTTTTGCCATTCGGCTACAGAACCCTAAAAATTGAGTCCAAGTAAAACGTTTTTGAGTTACTTCATGTTTTTGTTTACCAGCCAGTTTTTTTCTGAAACATTATATGCCAGTTCAACGTACTTACGTATCCATTGCGTGTTCTAAAGGTATAAATAAGACATTTTTGAAATTTCTCCACACACCGAACGCATTCTTGCTCTAGCTCTAAAAAGTCTAAATATACAGTTATCGCACACTCAGACATATAATTAAAGGATGGAGCAGTACTATGAATATTCTAACGGGATGAAGATCATTATGACATTGAGTTAATGCGTGCAGAGAAATTTGATTTATGATGATGAATAAAATTATGGACGTTGATGGGAGTTTGACAGCTTTTAGGGCTGTAAATACAGGCGAAATAATGCTTACTGTCATTGAAATGGAAAGTGGTATGCAGATTTATTGTATTACTATTACGTGACTCCTGCTGCGCATTGATAAAAACATCAGATGAGCTTTTTCCAGGTATTTATTTCAAGAGATCAAATCCGATTGTTACATCAGCGAACTACATTATTTACGCGTTTATTCTTTACTTCCCAAAATCGTAATATATCAAAAATTTAAAGCCCAATTAAGAAAAAGTGATAAAAAAACCATTTCCAAAAACACACTTTTTCTCTTAACAGAGACGAATTTTACATTAACTACTTGTGTGCTAACAAAAATCAGTTGTACGAGAAATTGATAAAGTCGATTTTAAAATAACGCTTGGGTTCTGTATGTTATTAATAAATCAGTTCACTGTTTTAAGGTTTTTTTACCGAATTACTTTGAAAATACTTGTATGGTATTTTTTTGGTTATGATGTGATTATTATTTGTTTTAACTCTTTCTTCTTACATCTATCAGAATTCATAAGCAAGCCGACATTTCTACTATCCATACAAGTCTACCGAATTTATATATCATAATAATTAAAAAGCAATATCAATAACACGATAAAGAGTTAATTACTGCGTAAGCTAATTTAATTCAATTCAATATAAATTAGTTTTCTCGTCAAAACAGTAAATAGGAAACATGAACATAAATAATATACCTCTTATTAAAAGTGATGTTCTACTATTTTCAACCAAACTCCAAAAGTTTTTATTACTTTCCACTCCGACACCTCTCGTCATATTCTGCTATCAGATCACCTTGCGCTTCAAAATGGCGGGTTTTCAACTTCGGAACTACGCCGCGGAACTCTAAACGTTTAGTGGGTACATGGTCTGTTTGTCGCGGAATGGTGGAATGGAGGAATCCAACCGAGCCCGGGGTAAAAGCTATGTAGTACAGTCGAAAACAACTCACTCCAGTTTAAATGCGTGTGCAAACTCTTTAGATGGCGCCATTTTTGCAAATAAAACTCAAGGAATATTAAGAGTTTGCATCGCATTATCTCACTTTTAAAGTTACCTTTTGATGAGATAACAGACCATTCAGGTCAAAATATAGTCAAAAGATTGATTTTAAGTATTTTATCTATCATTAGAATTAACCATGCTGTGTATACCATTTATGGATTACCATCTAGTCTGAAGAATAAATATTGTATTACATTAAGTGCTTGTTTTCATAGTAATCTGTTGGTGAGTACCTAAAAATAAAAATAAATAAAAAAGACAAACATTGGACGGCGACTTGACTTATAGTCAATATTAAAGAAACAACGCAAATCGATTGCAGATTAGCCGTTTGACACCAGTATACTAGAGGTAAAAACATAATTTTTGACCCGGAATACCAAAAACATATCTTCAGGAGAAGATGACATCAAATATTTCGTATTGGTAATTTAAAAAAAAAACTTCAAAAACCTATCTTGTGTTATATAATTTGAAAGACTTTTTCAACACAGCTCTGGAAACATACCAGAATATTATATTTTACCCATTTTAATTGAATTAAAAAAACATACCCAGTTTAGGTTCCTCCTGATACGATATGGCGGATATTTTGGTTGGCCAATATACAACAAAATATGATGCGTATTATCCTTATCTCTAACCTGAAGAAAATAATTTGTATTTTTTCAAACGTCTTAACTGTACATCAGTTTGATCAAATGCAATGATCAATTCTTAAGTATTCAATAAGATCTTTCTTGGTTTCATCAAATGATATTTTACAAAACTTGATTTTCATTTAAATATGTGGAAGAGACTGGGAATCATGAGTAAGTTTTTAGTTTAAAATATTGCCAATGTTTTTAAAGTCACCCTGTATGCATTGTGTTCCTTATGCCTCAAAACAAATATACCAAATACCACTTTAGGTAGGGATATAAGTAAGGTTAAGTAGGTATTGTCTGTAGGGTACGTAAGTAGTAATCATAATCATCATCATTATCAGCCAAAGGACGTCCACTGCTGCAAATAGGTCTCCCCCTCCAGTTTTGGTGGAAGGGTCTCCAATCTAGAACTTTTCTGCCTCAACGGCTTGACGGTGAACGTCCTACGCTTCGCTTCTGGTCGAGGAGTCCCCAATCTAGAACTTTTCTGCCCCAACGACTTGCCGGTGGAAGTCCTACGCTGAGCTTTTGGTCGAAGGGTCTCCAATCTAGAATATTTCTGCCCCAACGGCCATCAGTTCTTCATTAAGTAGTTCTTTATGAATACCGCATGATCATTTGAAGACGGACAAAGCTACTATTAATAACCTCTTATTATAATTGCATAATACTTAATTTATTCAAGAATTAAATCTTATCCTCTAATACTAGAAACTCTATCCGTTAAAACTTCAATCTCAAAGTTTTTAAATCATTTGTTCTTACATAACACGTTTTCTAATCACCCAAGAATAGCGTGTCATAGTCCAATTTATACTACATCTTTATTTCGCAATGTTAACGCATGTATTTGTGTCTGCACTGCTATTTCACATAATATTATAGAGTAGTTATGAAATTATTCTTCAATAAAATAATGCTAAATGTTGTTTTAGTAATTAATGTAGATGACAGAAATTTATTTAAACTTTATTGCACTGTAAATTGCACTATGGGCAGACTTACTGCCTTATGGCATTCTTTACCGGTCAACCGTTCGGTAATTGTTGTAACAAAGTTGTACCATAAACTAAGAAGTAAAATGAAGAAATATATTTTTTTTAAAACTCAGTCAACAAAAACACAAAAAACCTAATTTGTCTAAGCGTTTTTCGCGCGCCTAATTGTTCGATAGGAAAACAAGGTCGAGAATTCTAACGCTGCTTAAAGAGTCTCGACAAAGTTCCCCGAAAGATATAGCTTCGTAAGTTAACAGGATATTTGATAAAGCATAAAATCAGAAAATTTTAACTTTTCACGCAAAATGTCAAAAAAAAATTACATCAAAATCCGGCCGCTGGAAAATGTTTTTGTTTTGGATTCTATTAAAAAAAAAAGTCTTAAAATTGGCAATAGCTTTATAACTAGAGATCTCTAGTCAAAATCACGATTGAACATTAAAGCGTTGTGACTAATGCATGAAATGTTAAATGAAATCAAATTAAGACGTGGTAGACGTGTTTTATTGTGATTTAGAATTAGTATTTTAATTTATTAGTGTAAAATTTATGGCTCCACTCGTCAAGTAGACTGTTCCGGGTGCATGATATTTAGAATTTTATTAGCTTAAGTATCACATTTTAAACTGACTTACAATTTATATTTTACCGCGGTGTTTGTTTGATATTTAACTCGCAGGTAGGCACGTGTGTGGCTTATCAAAAAAGTAACCTATACTTATGTACTGCTTGAATAATTATATTTCATTCTTCTTATCTTTTTACTCGCGATCTTCCGCGAGTTGGTCCGTACGTTTTGAGTTTACTTCCGCCCCTCATGCGTGATTTCACAGCCTGAAGCCTTCCTCGATTAATATGCTATCCAACCAAAAATCATTTTTTCATATCGGTCCAGTAGTTCCCGAAATTAGCACGTTCAAACAAACAAATGTAAATTTTAACTCTTCACGAGCCTAAGGCTTTCTGTAAAAAAGAGAATTGAGTTGGATGTAATCAAAATAGAACAGCATAGAACACAATATTTTTTTATTTGATAAACACATAGAAATAAAATACTGAATTATTACGAGTCTGAGAAATATTATAAGGATAGGATATAAAAAAATTAAACAAAGCCCCCAAGTGTGCCAAAAAGTTCCCACTCATTATAAGACATGCCAGCAGATGGTATGCATGCCACGACACTGGTTTTCAGATTTCAGGAACACTTTTCGGAAAAAAAACAATAAAAATTATCGATATAAAAATCTACAATAAAATACAGATGTTGGTTTGCAAAACCGAAATCTGCAAAAACAAAGTCATTCTTGAACTCAAACTAAATCACCGTCACCTGCTATTCATATAAATCGACTTGTCAATCCAGAATCCAGATTGACCGGTTTAATGTTGCTTATCAGATAAAAACGGCTACTTTTACCGGCAAGCCCACAGTAATTATTTCTTACATTTCGCAGAGAAAGTAATACACTCCCACCGATTTCGGTGAAGGCGGGTAGCTCAGAGACCAGCCATGTGCGCAGGAGTTATTATTGCAAGTGCACAAACACCTATGTATATATGCAGAATTTATAGGGTCTATCAATATTAACTGCATTTCTTCTTGAGGCTAATTCTGATGCTCAAATGCAACAACTTTTTGTATTGGACCAACAATGTAATCCCAAAAAAATATTTCACTTGCCCATACTACAGTGCCGATCAGCTAATGTATGTATGGGGAAGTCAATTTTTTTTGGGATTTCAATGTTGGTACATAAAATTGTTGTATTTAACAGCAGAATTACCACCGAGAAAGAATGCAGTTTTTTTTAAAATAAAAATATAAATATTGGACACCAATATTCTGATCCCAAAGTAAGTAGCTTATGCACTTGTATTATGGAAATCAGACACAACGGTGGTACTACAACACCCAGACCCGAGACAATATCGAAAATTTTGATTTCAACATTGACTGGACCGGGAATCGAACCCAAAACCTCGAAGCGGCGACGCCTTGAAACCCAGCGTGCTTAGCTACTACACCACGGAGGTCGTCAGTCGTCAGTTAATTTTGTTGAGTCGGTAAGATACGGGACTGAGATATGGTGACACTCTAATTCTTGACTCTAAGCCGTTTTAGAGCAAGATCTGATGAAAAGCTTAGCAGGATCTTCATTCTCCGTTTCCTATGTCCCTCAAATGCTAAAAAGCTATGTACTACGAATACCACGAGCCAACTGTATTAAGGATTATAAACGAAATAGCAAATAGACGAAAAAAATCTAGGGCCTAAGCACAAGGCGTATTTTCAACGCGCAGGCGACGCGCTTCAAACAAAATTTAACACAATATTGTAACCTAAGCACTCTTTGTATCGCTTGAGACGCGTGTATCATCTTATTCATCTTGTATCATCAATGCAAACGCAATAATCAGCGTCTACGGCACCGAAAACGCGCGTTTCTAATACGAGTACGCGTGTCGTCTGCGTGATAAAAAAACGCCGTGTGCTTACGCTCTAAGTGATTGGTTGTGAGAAGCTGCAGGCATATAATCATAAATTTCCAACTGCTCTGTCATTCGGACATTACAGTACCACTATTTTTTAAAGTCCGTTTTTCTCAATATTGTAAACAATATTTTCATAACTTTTAAACTACCTAACATCAACGAAAAAGAAAAATTTACTATTTAATTAAAAAAGATCTCAGTGTTCAACGATGAATTGCCTATGTAGGTTTTGAGTTTTGTGTTAAACTTATTTTAAAATAATTAGTTAGTTAAAAATGATTTTCAAGATTGTTTACAATATAAGACTAGTATACTATCCTAGTTCCTGACTAACATTAAGCCATTTACCCACAAAACAAACAGCTCGATCCGGGATTCGAACTCAGGATTTTTTGGATTGTCTCCAAACTGACCACTAAACCAACTAGCCAGAGAAAGTGGTACTTGCAAGATGGGCAGTCCGAACAAACTGCTTTCTACTCACCATCGTACTCGAAGGGAAACGTGG
Source organism: Pyrausta purpuralis (assembly GCA_963924145.1). Taxonomy (NCBI): domain Eukaryota; kingdom Metazoa; phylum Arthropoda; class Insecta; order Lepidoptera; family Crambidae; genus Pyrausta; species Pyrausta purpuralis. The sequence goes on from OZ001666.1 coordinate 10,933,584, forward strand.
ACAGGAACTAATGAAGTGCTTTGTTATGTGCATCTTTTAGCCGACTGTGGCAAATGTAGAATGATGGGTATTGGTGTCGGGTAGTTTGGGTATTCGTATCTTCATACAATTCGTTTCTTTTTGCTAATCGAACATTGTTAACAATCTTGAACCTTTTTAACGAAATGATTCATTTTAAAATACGATAAACACAATATTCAAAACTTAAACTGAAATAAAACATTTAATGAATTTTATTCACTGATATTATTTTAAAAATTATGAAAAGATTGTTTACATTTTGGACTCGTAAAGACAAACGGACTTTAGTTACTGAATGGATTTTCACGTGCTGTCAGCTGTAAATAATCAATCACAATGTGTTAATAAATCTAAAGTATTGTTGTAATCAAAATAGTGTATTTAAAATTGTTTGGTTAAAAGCCCTAATTTCAGAAATTATTGGCTTGAATTGAAAATACTGGATAGTCAATTTATTGAGTAAGGCTAAAATGGTCCAGCCGTCGGTCAGAGTGAAGACGTAACATATTAACATACACATACACTTTCGTATTTATCATACTAGTGTGGTATAAGGCACTGAAGTAATAATTTAACACTACGCTACCACCAAAAAACAATGCAAAATAGAGTAGATATAAACAATGTTAGGGAAACGACCTAAGGTTTGAATTGACCTGAGGCCTTACTCTGGACCCAAAACCCGATCCAATGAATATAGCCATCCCTGTCACTCATACCAGGCCGTGTACGCGTGTGACAGGGATGGCTATATTCATAGGATCGGGTTTTATGTCCAGAGTAAGGGGGCTGATGTCGGTTCACAAAACAGGCATAATTCTGCACTTAATACTGTACTGTCTCAGTATGTTATTGTGTTAAGCCTATAAAACCGAAACATAATACAATTCTATGAGCCATTATGTTCTCGCGCGATAACTAATCGATTATTTTAGGCCTCTTACTCACTGCGACTTTTAGCATCGATGCAGTCGCGCGTTCTGAAAACGCGCTTTAGCATCGCGACTCACGGAATGGACAGATTTAATTTAGCATCGATACTAACGTGGGTTGGCATCGATGCAGAAGCGCTATTGCATCGATGCAGTCGCCAAAATTCAGTACATAATTTGTCAATTTACAGCTTCTGCATCGCGACTGTATTGATGCTCAAAGCAGCGCAGTATCTAAAGGTTGACATTTTGCAACTGCATCGATTCTAACGCGCATTAGCATCGCGACTGCATCGCTGCTAAAAGTCGCAGTGTCGGTCACTAAGAATACTTCTTGAAAAGTGACTCACACAAACCCTGAGCTAAAAAAATCAAAGAGATTTGCATTTTATTCTTCTAAAGCCCTTGGACGCAATTCAATGCGGCTTTTTCTCTATGGCCTAAAATGGCGGTATGTACCAAATAAAGAACTATACCTATGCATTGTCCAGCATTGCGTGCTATTGCCAAACCTATTGTATTTGTTAAATTGTTACTTCGGTCTGAAGACTACAAATGACCATTTGTTATTTCTATAACTAGTAAGGCTGAGTGATTATCTTGCGTAAATATTTTTGGCTGTAGACCACCATTTGTATTAAGTAATCACCAAATTATAGAATACTTGTGGTTCCTTCCAACTTCGCTAACGTATAGGAATCTCTGTTGAAGACTAGTGGTCACGTCTCCACCGACTGCGTCCGCGCGTTTTGAGTTTGCTCCCTCCCCTCCGCCTTCCTCGATAAATAAGCTATCAAACACAAAAATATTTTTCAAATCACGTTCAAACAAACAAACTCTTCAGCTTTATGATAGTAGTATAGATCTCGTACAAATTTTCGTCCCTTTTATAAACCCTTTAGGGGTTTATTTTTAGGGAAAAACCCTTAACATCTGTCTGGTATAAACATGTTGCAACCATCGAAATCGGTTTAAATGTAATAATAATTTTGCCAATAATAAAGCTGGCTGATTTCTAGCTCAAAGGATTAGCATACCTATCCAACGCGGCAACGCAGCCAGCATCATAGCCTCCTTGCCGCAAGGAAATGGTTCGTTTTTGTATAGGTAGATTTTAAGTTATTTTTTTATGTTGCATGTCTTAGTTTTATTTTTTCTTGTTTGTTATTAATAAATGATTGTTTAAATGTTAAGGGCGAAAATGAAATTTATCATAAATTTCAATAAGATCTAGGTTATATATTTTTTATGCTTAAGGCGGTTGGGGAAATGTGATAGGATATATGAGTGTTGAGCAACTATAAATAAAAGTTATGTCATAGCATTTTCATAGCTTGACACATTCAATTGCCCGTCTCAGTTCTCAGAAGCCCGTTTAACTTTAGAAAGCTGTTTTGCGCGTCAACAAGAATTTAATGAGCCTACTTAGGTAGTCTCTTTGGACCTGGAGGTATCTAAGTAGTCTTCAAACACTCTCAAATAAGCATCATAATTTATTGTATGTTAATTTACGTCCCTATATCATCAGAAATACTGGTAAAACGTCATGTAACTACCATCAATGCAAACGTAACGGTTCCGACCAGCAATTCTGATGCGCAGCTAAGGAATGGAATGCGCCACCGGCTGAAGTGTACCCGAAACACTATGATTTGGGCATTTTTAAGACAAGAGTGAATAGGCTGATTCTGGTTAGACATGATCCATCCTCGACCACATCATCACAACCAGATGTGATAGTGGTTAAATGCCTGATTATTTATAATAAACAATAAAAAGATATGTCTCTCTTCAGTCATGTCTAGTCGAGTTACTTGAATTTAACCAAAATTTTAAGATTGCACTTTTGTTGTGCGTAGATATGGTCGCGGTCTCTCTCGCTTGACCACCTGAAGAGCCTAAATCTCTTTCACCTCGCTCTCTAGATTTTTGTTAAAAAGTGGTTGGGCAAGAGACATCTTGACCATTGTAAACACATTGTAAAACGAATCCGAATAAGGTATTATTTTTCTAGTAAAGGTACCATATGTACGTAACAGCCACAGTAAATTATATAAAAATATTATACTTACTCGTTTCTTATGTAAAAATAACTAGCAATTTAGATACCAAAGATTGTTAGTCTAAACAGATACGAATCCAGCCCCGGGCCTTTTCAAGTTAAACATTTAATTTATTTATAATCTAAATGTTATAATCGACAGACCATGTTATTATTTAAGAATTCATGTTAACTAATTCAAATTTAATGCATCCAAATACCGGACTAAGTTTGCACACATAATAACCTTGATTCGCTGCAGAATTCCAATTAGAGGAGGATGTTATGAAATGGATAAGTATTTTATTTTATAACAACATTTTTGTTTTTATAGTGTTTTGTCACTATACTCGTACAAACTTAATAATATAAATTGCGTTGATGAGGTCACGCAGCCTACGCGTGAAAGAAAGCACTTGCAAAATTCAACAGGCTTGCCAATGTGTCGGTAGCCGAATGCTATAGGCATGCTGCATGCACCCGGATTGCGTAAGACACGGGTTCGATGCCTCGTCTGACACAGTTGATTGTTACAAATTTATTTTAATTTTATTTGGAATCCAATGCACTTGCTAAGTATTTTAATTATACGAAAATTTTGACACTAATCCTTGGTGTATACATCAAAATAATAAATTAAGATTAAAAAGTCTCAAAAATCTCAAAGACACTTGATTATTGCAGTATTATTTACACGTCTAAATAATTTCCCATAAGTATTATCTGTCCACTACTTCACATTAAATGGCATAGTAGATTATATATATATATTGTTTAATCTTATTTATTTAATTAGTTTGTGTAATTTTATCTCTATTTTATTTATACCAACAAAGGCACTCGCTGAAAAACAGCGTCGTGGTATGCGTTCTGCTGCTGCCACGACCAATTCTGAGCGGGTGACTTTTCGGCCTAAGTAGCTGAAATTAATATTTTTTAATGTTTATTATTTTTTCGGTCAAATAAATTCATTTTCTTCCTTCTTTCTTCCTTACATGATATCGATGGTTAAACAGGCCCTAATGTAGTATCTATTCTATTATTGAAGATTACATTACAAGAACATACAAGTAGATATGCAGCTTGTAGAATCAGCCTTCCCGTGATTTTTGTCAAAACATTGAAAAATCAAGGCGACCTACATACATTTAAAAATTGCTTTATTTGTACGACATTTTCATTCTAATATGGTTTAGAACGTCTACGATTTAACATATTACGCATAAATTATGTAGGAAAACAAGCTTGTTTTGAAGATTACGTGATTTCAGTCTATCAAACAAAACCATTAACATTTACTTGCTATATAAAGCCAGCAGACTTTTTTACCGACTTCGAAAAAAGGAGGTAATCATTCAATGTGTATGTATGTGATATCGTTAGAATCCGGTAATATTTGAGTATATTGATTTATTAAGGCTTTCAAACATGTGTGCAAAATTTCGTAAGTGTATGTATGTTTGCATATTTGTATGCTATTATGTTTAAACTTAGTGAACAGTGTAAGTTTTATCAAAATCGGTCCACTAGTTTTAGAGATATGGGTAATAAAAAAATAAACACATTTTCCATCTGTGTTGGAGAAACAAACTCATTTGGAAACGGTGCATGATCTCTATCTTACGTTCATCAATAGCATACGCACATCATGCATCAACTACAAATGAATATGTTTCTCCTAAGTAAAAGGCAAATGTTTTGTTTTTTAGCTCAATAGCCAGTTTTTCTATTAAGCGTAATTCTACCCTTTTACCACTTACGAATAGTACAGACAGAATAGTAGTCACAGATCAGGGTGGAAGTAGGTATTTCGCAAGTTCCTTTAAAAATAAAGTATCTCATACCTAACCACTTTCATCGAAAATCGCTTGCACACACGACACAAAACTGGCATATCTTCAAACAAAAGACGAGGCGGGGTGCATGGCATTTTGGATCTTAAGGTGATGAGGCGGAAGTCATCTGGATAGTACATCAGTAGACTTATTGCTGGGTTGTAATGATGAGACAATTTTACGTTTGTCAAAAAACAATATATTTCCATACAAATTAGCGTCTTTCATATCGTATCACATTAATACGGTTTCCTCAACCGCTTTTTTATCATAGTTAATTTATTAATCCTCTACCAAACGTAATAATTAACATTCGCACCGGTCAGAACTAGATCATTACGTAACTCCGTCGGGTCAGTTGCGCAAACGCATCCAATCGACGAATCGATTCCGTAGTGACGGACGATGCATAGTAAAAAAAGAAACGAAGTATATTCAGAAAAAAAATGGTACAGACATCATCGAATGAGAATGAGAATCAGGTAAAATTTAACAAATTAAAGCAAAGGCTATTGTGTTGGGGCAGTCAGTATTGTTTGCTGATAATTTCTTCACCTCAGCGGTAAAATATTAAAAAAATAAACGCTTAGGGGATACTTACTATTTAACTGTGGTTATTAGATTATTTTAAACTAAAATACACAGACGACCTTATAAAGATCGCAGGATCAACCTGGATGCAGACCGCTATTGATCGGTCGCTGTGGAAAGCCGCGGGGGAGGCCTATGTTCAGCAGTGGACGTCCTTTGGCTGTTAATGATGATGATGATGAAACTACAAAAATAATTAAATAATAGTCACGTAGATCTCCATGTCAAAGTTGCTTGTCTATGAAATGAAAACTACACACATAAGTGTTATGAAAAGTATTAACTATTGTTTAGTGTTGTTGGCATAGTATTTACACGCTATCATTACAATTTATTTGCTTTATCTTTTCAACAATGTGTCTCAAAACGAAACGGCGTTTGCGTGTACCAATTTGACAAGAATTGCATGCATTCTTGCACAAACTTAAGTCTAAATGTGATGTTGCTTTCTTTAGTTTATGATGTTGTAACACGTCTGTCATTTGACGATATACTTTGTTATTTGAATGGGTTTGCTTTTGAAGTAAAGCGTCTTTGTCTCCAATTTTAAAAGACAATAACTCATAAAGATGAAATAAGAAACCAAAAATTTGCGCACGGGCGGGACTTGAACCAGCAACCTTTTGGCAGACCGGGCCAAAAGGTTGCTGGTTCAAGTCCCGCCCGTGCGCAAATTTTTGGTTTCTTATTTCATCTTTATGAATATAAAATATGACACTGTGAGTGTTAAAAACATTCTAAAGCATAAGACAATAACTTTAAAATAACTGTAATTCGGCGTTGCTTCTACATCGGCGGTAGTACAGAAATGTTTAAAAATAAATGTGTAATGTGATGTGCAAAATCGCCTCGAGTCAAATGTTCTTCTTTTCACATCACCTGACATTTATATACAAGAACTCACATAAGCTGGCTCTTCTGACTGAGCTAGACCATCGGAACTGGGCGACCGTCCGTGACCACTTCCGATTGGCTACATCGATTGTCCCGTGAGCTTTTCGATTTGGATCGCCGATTCGATTGTCTGGAGTTGGAGCGAGATAGTATTATCTGATGTTATAGTAAACATTAAACAAGTGCTAGTGTGATGTTTTATGAACTCTTATTAACTAGCGGTACCCGCTGCTTCACCGCAAATTCAGGCCCCCATTTCACCTCCTTGGTGTTTACTGGGATTAAATTTATCTTTATGTACTTCTGATTTCTTTGTAATGTTTTTGTTTTTCTGTCCTTACTTGTACAATAAAGAATATTTATTACTATTATTATTATGTGTTAACTCTAAGCTCAACGCAGTCCGCATCACTCTCTGTACCCATTTAAAACGGTCCAGAGTTTTAGACGTGAATAGGCAACAGACACATAACAAACTTTCGCACTAGCGAAATTGATATGGATGTGTAAATTGTCTATAAAAACAAAAATGTTAAATAGGAAAATCAAAATTCGAAAGGTTCTACAGTTTCATTGGAGTTTTCATCTGGTTTATATGTAGTTCGACATTTTAACTCGATATTTTAAACGTATAACAATATCAGCGCAATACACGATCAAAAACTAAAGAGCGTATCGGATGGGATTTCTTAACTCGAAACAATACATCTGCCAATTTAATTCTAACGACTCCTACGATGAAGGTTTGGTCGGCAATTTGTGTGGTGAAACTAAAGATTAATTGAACAAATTGAAGGTTAAAAAGCCTCGTTAATCGTAACGTGATATTACCTCTGTATAGAATATTTATACCTTTTACGAGAGGATAATTTACCTACTGAATTTTGGCTTTAAAGCGACCGATCTATCTAGAGGCCAAATATTTTGTTTTTATGATTTTTAGTTATTTACTTATATCTCAAAAAATACTGAACCGATTTTGATGAAACTTACACTGTACCCTAAGTTGAAATATACCTTATCGAACTAAAAAATCGTAGTCGTATCGCTATGACCTCTTATTTTAGAGAAATCCGTGGACAAACATACATACACTCACGAAATTTTACACACGTGTTTGGAAGCCTTTATTGATCAACATACTCAAATATTATCAAATTCCAACAATATCACATACATGCACATTGAATTGATTACCACCATTTTTTTGAAGTCGGTAATTAGTACGCAACAAATATACACTGTTTATTTAATTTATACACTCCTGTTCTTTCACTCTCATGATTTGCTGAGACGATCTTGACATGACCGGAGAAAGATCTGGTGCTGGATCAACAGATCAACATCTTTAGTAGTTCGTCTCGCCACTGACAAGTTTCTTCTTCTGAATATTTAATTGCAATATAGAAATAATCTGAAATGAAGTGCTCCTAGCGCAGTGTTGGCAGCGCTTTGGTTGTGATACCGAAGTTAAGCAACCTACGGCGCGGTTGTGTTTGGCTGGATGACCATTCCGACCATATAAGTGACGTACAAGCGTCGCGGTACTTCGGAAGGCACATTAAGCAGTGGGTTCCTGCTAATGACAGTCGATATTAGCCGTTAAGCCTAGTCAGAGGCCCTATAAGCGGCTTGATAAAATCTGACAGCAAGGTGCGTCGCTTCCCTTGCAAACACCCCGCCGCCAATCCGCGGGATGTTTATAGGCTAACTTTACAGAAACAATCTCTGGCTAAATCTTATACAATAATTTACTTCATAACTTGCTTAGTGACTTGTGAAAGTATAAATAATAATAATAATAAATATCCTTTGGACATTCCCACACATCGCCGTCTAGTCCCAAAGTAAGCTACTCAAAGCTTGTGTTATGGGTGCCAGACAACGGATATAATACTTAAATACTTTTTGTTTGTAAATACATACATGATATACATAGAAAACACCCAGACCAATACAAACAGACATGTTCATGCACACAAATGTTTGTATTGTGCGGGGATCGAACCCGCAACCCGCTGCGTAGTAGGCGACTTCTCGACCACTACACCAGATGGGTCGTCAAGTATAATATAGTCAAGTAAAGAAACCCAAGAAACATGACAGCTGACACTTCGTTTTGTGAGGCTAGTGATTCAAATGTCGTGACTGTGTAATACGTTCAATAACAAGGTAGTCATAACATAACCTATCGGTCACTGAACGTAAAGGCTGCATTTATTACCGTAAGATTAATCTTCAAATACCAGTTCACATCTTTCGTTTTTTAACACGTTCATAACGGATAGCAAGTTTCATTGACGCTTAATAAAACGGATATGACGTAAGGATTTTACACACAACCTGTTTTTAATATCCAGGTCAGAAGGAAATAAGTATAACTGGATTTGACAGGAAAGTGCAAGAGTTTGGGAGAATAACGTTATTTTTAACCGTTATCGGTTCGTGGGACGTACCTATAATCTAATAATTGTCTGTGGATTGTTTATGTTAACTACTTACCGTTGGAAGTAGTAGTTGTCTGAGGTCTGAGTGGTCTGAGGTCATTTGGGTGCAAAAATATTAAGAAAGAGGTTGTTTGGGTGCAAAAATATATTATTTGTAATGTTTAAAATAGTACTTCATATTATAATACCGAGGTCAGAATGTGTAGGGCCTTTAACGAATTGAAAAAACAACAATGATGTGGACATGTTTTGTTATTTGTAGTGTTTAAAATAACACTTCAGATTATAATTCCGTGGTCAGAATGTGTAAGGATCCGTTAAACGAGTTAAAAAAAACGACAATGATGCGTTAAGCGGGTTTTCTCTGTACAAAAAAAACATCTCAGATATCATAAAAGCCATGTATTCTCAATAACCCTTGAAAATTGAATAACTGCTGATTTGTTAATTTATTTTCTTTTGTTTTGTTTCTAATATTATTTTATTTTAACTTCTTATCTTTTAATTTCACACTACGCTTCGAATTTTAAAATCATGATATGTACACTATATTTTTGGACTACGGTTTCGTCACTAATTTAGATCTTTTAGTAATAAGCAAGTTAAGCTGTAATCTGTTTCTGTACTAAATAAATAAATAAATAAAATGAGTAGGAAAGAAAATTAAAGGATTCATTTCTTCAGGTGTTACGGTACCAATTGAGCTTTTGTGGTAAAAACGTGTGAAAGTGACATAAGCCATTTGTACCTCCTGTTAATTGTATCGTATGAGCCGTTTCCCACCCATATCAGCGGGATAACTGCATTACTGGATCCCGCAGAAAATATAATGTGTTCACAAGGCAGTATTTTGCAGGTACGGTTGTCCGTCTACTGAGTTGCGTCAACTCCTGTCAGTGATCCTGTAAGCGAGATAAACCGCTTGCGCTTACCTATAAAGTGGCTAATTAAGAAGTAGAACTGGTCCAGTTTAATAACCAAACTAAATAAGAAAACAAACACAGATTTCGATTTTTGCGGGTCACCGCAGACAGGATGTCTGTGTGAATATTATCATTAAAAGCATTAAACGCGATCTGCTAAGAGACACCCTGAGCACCCTGCTGAAAACAACTGACGTATGGATCTGAAAAATACGGGATATCTTCGTGGGAAACGACACTTCGAGTTTTTTTCGTATGACATATTGATTGTTTGCAAATATATTTGAATATATTTTTAATTGACGACCTCTGTGGTGTAGTGGCTAAGCTTGCTGGTTTCAAGGCGTCGCCGCTCCGAGGTCCCGGGATCGATTACCGGTCGGGTCAATACAGAAATCAAAATTTTCTATATTTTCTCGGGTCTGGGTGTTGTGATAACACCGTTGGATCTGATTTTCATAACACAAGTGCAATTAGCTACTTACTTTGGGATCAGAGCAATGTATGTGATAGGTGTCCAATATTTATTTATTATTTATATTTATTTTTAATGCCTCGTGGCGCCGCTTGTTTTTGACCAACATTAAATTGTATCTCTGTTTACTAGCTATTGCGCGCGTAGAAATTAGAATAACATTCTTCATCTCACTAGCTAGCTCGTTCATGAAGTCATTTTATCGCGATCGAGTAACGAACATTGATTAAAAAGGATATAAGTAGACCAAAGCCGGGCCCAGATTGCTTCTTTGTAGTTTATAATTCCAAAATCTTGTTTGAATTATAATGGTACTGGTATTTTAAGGGTAACTATGTAAGTAAGTATTGAATTACTTTAGTAAAATATAACAATTACATTCTGAATGTATCAAAATGAATATAGGTGAGGTCCATTACTCTGCAATCACAAAACATAACCTCAAAATGCCTAATCTGCCATTGAATTCCTCGTAAACACCTGATTATTTTACAAAAATATTTTTTCTGTGAATATTCTTTCAAATATTTACATATTTTATCAATACATTTTGTATAGACGCATGCTAACGCAAAGTGGGCCGAGTTTCTATAGAGTTTTGGTCAATATCCTTTGCGCATTTACCATAGGAATAATAAGAACCTTTTTACCATCAACAAATAAGCACGAACAAACACGAACACGAAAAATATAAACATGGAACTAAGCATCGCATGACGTATTGGACTAATAACGCTAACCAGAACTTATGAGGACATTGTGAAACAGGCTTTAAGTATAAAGATATAACCTATTTTACTTCACGCGGATGTTAGATTATCCCATTTACACAATACAGCCGCTTATTACCACTATCGATCGGTCCCATAGATCATTGATTAGCGAAGTATAATAGAACAATCGCATTATTAAACGCTACGGCCAGACGGGCAACCATATAAATCTTCAAGCAAAATAAATAGGAAGTGCTAGTTAACCGTAACATATAGTTCTTATGGTACTAGAGATAGTAAGTCGATACCTAACTTGAGTATCGACTCCATTTATACCCATCCATAATGGACAAATTTCAACAACCGCATTATATTGTCACTCTGTTTTTCTATCTAACCATACATACCAATTTATTTTTGAAACATAATACCTTTTAACCAGGATCTCATAGAATTTGTTTAATAGTCATTAAAGAGTCGATATTCCATTTTTTGCAAATTTCATAATATTTTTTTTATATGACACTAATTGCCTAAAAATATATAAGTGTCAGAATTTTTATTTTATTTATAAAGGTCAACCAACAGAACATAAATACCATACATTTAGAGGTACATAAAGATTAAAAAACGCCATTTTCCTTACAGGCTGCCATGACATTCACAAAAATACTGCTGAGAAAATACCTATTGCTTTTTGTTTGTTGCACTTCAAATTTTCCAACTTAATATTGCGTTAGCTTACTTTAGCACGTATATTATTCACATACAAAATATCGATACACACTAGAGTTAATAAAACAGCACTAGTGAGGCGCAGCGTAAAAATTAATCGTTTCTCAAAGCTGCGCCTGCGCCGGCTATCGTCCGCTAGGGCAACATAACGGTTCGGTATTGTGGGTGATGGCTGTGCATTGCCCTATTGACGAGTAACTTGAGTGTTAGGAAGGCAAACTTGTTTTGAATTGGAGAGCGATGCGTTGGGAAGAATTGCGTTGTAGTTTGGGCGGAGTCTTGCTGTCTTCACAGTTTTTGACGTTGTCATTTCTAAATTCTTTTGAGTGACGCAGCGTCAACGCGTATATCAACGTAAAACACTTTATATACTAGATACTATCCATATTTTGTACTAGATACGTTTAAAAAAGTGGCTTTGAAATACGGATGGACAGAGACTTGAAGAACTATAAAAGGGTTCAGTTTGTTGCCTTTCGGCTACGGAACACTAAGGCTACCGGATTCTGTTTCTCTTCTTGTTAATATAGCGCAAAACCTTTTAGGCTGCGGTCAGACGGCGACAACTTTTAAATATTTTCGCGTTACGGTTTTACTCCGTGGTACTTCATATATTTTCTAGTGGTAGTACCTCTATTCGATAAAACTTTGTTTACAGGTAACGGAAACAGGGATAATTTGAACAATCAAACACAAAAAGTTTTGCATGAGTTTCAATGGAAGATATCACAAAACATATCTCTCCCAATTATCTAAAATACAAATGAAACAATGACTTATTTTTGACAAATATGAAAACAAAAACATTATTGAATTTCCATACAATTGAATTGCAATCCCAAACAAAATTAACTGCCATAAAATATGTGTAGGTCGTTCATGCTACCACGCACGCACAAAACCATTTCGCCAAATAGAAAGTCTTTCTACGCGTTACATGTCATTACGTAAGCAAAATTACCTTGAGCACTAAATTATTCATTAACTCTTTGCATTCTGTCTTGGGCAATAAGAATTCCAAACATATTCATTGGATTTCTAAGAGAAATGCAGCGAGAATTGCGTATACGCATACAAATAACGCAGGTAAGGTTATGTCCTTAATTGGCGATTTGGAAGGTTTATTATGCCATAATAGTTTTTATGGGCATTAAACAAATGACTGTTTAGAAATAGAAAGTGTTATTAATAAACGAGCAATGAAAAATATAGTGGACACTTTCCAATAGCTTGCTTCAGTTGTCACGTATACTCGTACGAGTAAGATTTAGCGTAGCCTTGTGGAATCCATTAATAAAATGTTACTTAACTTTATCCCGTTAGTAGATACTAAATGATTATTTGGTCTGATGTCTCCATTTAGCAATTGTTTTAACGTGACAGTGAACGGCTATAGCCGTTAAACAATAAAAGTTCTATTGTGTCTGGGATACTGCTCTGAAAAGTGTTAAACTACCTATAGCATAAATTGCGTAGCATAAGTAAAAGGCTACGGTATATATAAATACATAGCACCCTTTACTGTTAAACAGAAATAAATGTTTTTTTTTTTAAATATGAGACTGTATTTTGTCAAAAACAGCCTACACTACTACTTTTGGTAAATATTTGGAATTTTCTAACATTCTTGAATTTGCTCTACAACTTGACCCTTAACCTTGATCAAGTGTAAAAAATATATTGGGAATTTGGGACCGTGTGCGACGTCGGCGCTATAAACGATTACGAAATATAATTAACTGAATAAATAAATATTTGTCACCAATCACATATATTGCTCTGATCCCAAAGTAAGTAGCCGATGCACTTGTGTTATGGAAATCAGACACAACGGTGGTACCACCACACCCAGACCTGAGACAATGTGGAAAAATTTAATTTCTATATTGACCCGACCGGGAATCGAGCCCGGGACTTCGGAGCGGCGACGCCTTGTAACCCAGCGTGCTGAGCCACTTCATCACGGAGCTCGTCAAGTTATTAAGAATAAAACAAAGTTATTGATCCAAGGTTATAAAAAGAAACAATTTATTCATTGCAATAACATTGATTATACAGTGAGGATTTTACTTATGAACAAAATACCATGCACGGTTACGTAAATTTTGTTCTAAAATTGCTAGAGAAATGGTGTCTGACGTTTAGAGGGACGTCGTCCAAAGTTGTTTTATTTGGTCACTGTGAGCGCTGTCATCTGTTCAGGTTCCCCCACCACCAACTTTGCACGTAGCGAATAATTTATAGTCACTAATTTGATAATTACCAGAGCATCTGGTTTATAATTCGAATCTTACCGAAACATTGCGCAGGCCTACTTTGTTTTGGTCTCATTTTCTCTGTTTTCGTTCATGGTACCAGTGCTGGGTGTTACTACACCGTAACAGGCCTTAAGTTAGCCCAGTTATGATGCTGTAGGGTTGCCACACTTGAATCTAAGATGAAATATTAATAATATTGACTTAAAAACTAACTAATCAAAAATCTTTGAAAAAGTTTCAATTTTACTGGGCTCCGTTTAATGGATAAAGCTTGATTGACAGAAGTTTTATATCTCTAGTATGTTCTGAAGTTTCAAATCATCGTACATTAACATCAGTGTTCGGCCATAGTGCGAGTTAGAGAGAGACTTTCTCGATCAAACGCATCGAGCGCTCTTACGTGAATTTAAATTGGATTGAAGCAGCGCCGTCTAGTAGCTAAAGTTTACACTAAAACAATCCCATATAAAACCACGTTTACGCGCTCGATGCATTTGATAGAGTAAGTCTCCGACTCGCACTACGGCCTCAGTTGGCAAACATAATACTTTTAAGTGGGTAGGTATTAGTATTAACTACTACTAACTAATAATAGTGACTCGTCCCAGCTGTTCATGAGATCAATATATCGTAATATATCTTTGGAATAACGTATTTTCTAATTTTCTACAAGTTAAATATTTTTCAAAGGAGATGAATATATTTTTTAAATTTAACAAAAATACATTTGGTAGCCCTACAAGCACATCAGACGACACAGTCTCGTAGTGAAATTACTATAATCAGTACGCATGCGTAGATCAAGTGACCTTATTCCGCACCTGTAGTTAATAGCTTTATTTTTAGTTGAGAAAAATACATAATAATACATCTAGGGCATTCATAACATCTAATAGTGTGGTTAAGGATCCCCCCTTTCATCCTTGGAGCGTGCCGTATTTTTTTTCTTAAAGACTACTTAAACATTCCCTTTTTTTATTGATCTCGATACTCAGTCATTCGTGGTTAAACATAGATAAGATAATGCAAGTAGTATCTCAATTTTTATTTTAAAAACTAAAAATTAGAAGGCCTGGCCACTACACGCATACGCCGCTTTTTGTCTATTTAAAACCTGTCGCCGAGACGCCTTTTGATAGAGCAATTTAACTATGTACTAATAGCTATAGCTATTAGTACATAGTATTAATAGACTACCCGTCTGGTGTAGTGGTCGAGAAATCGCCTACTACGCAGCGGGTGCGGGTTCGATCCCCGCACAATACAAACATTTGTGTGCATGAACATGTCTGTTTGTATTGGTCTGGGTGTTTTCTATGTAGGTATATCATGTATGTATTTACAAAAAAAAAGTATTTAAGTATTATATCCGTTGTCTGGCACCCATAACACAAGCTTTGAGTAGCTTACTTTGGGGCTAGATGGCGATGTGTGGGAATGTCCAAAGGATATTTATTATTAATATATATGCAATAATCTTTACAATTTTTTTTTTATTTGACTAACAAAAACTAAAGTAAAAATTACGATCTTTCTGCATCAGATAAAATTATTTAATTTTTGCAATTCTTTTGGCTCATTATTTAATTTTAAAATGTTAAACTTTATCCTCACACGTTTTACGCGCTTATTATCCGTAATCAAAAATGGCGGCAGAGCTGTCAACGTAACTTTTTTACTTGTCCTGCCCGTGTTACGCAATGGTTATTAAGTGTTGAGGGCCTAGTACACTTGACACTTTCTTACAATTTGTTAAGTGAGCATTTTCATTTCTCTATGATTTAAGGTATTCATAGAATATTATTTATCTAACTTTTCGGCATTGAGAAGGCTATTGGATGATTTTTACTATATATTTTTTTATTTACTTTATTGTCTATCTTTATGTACTTTATTTTCATTATTTACTTTACTATTCCCAAAAACCATCTCTTGGTTGTAAAAGAAATCTCATGACTAGACCTAATACAAAACTAAATAGTTGAAAAACGATTAAACTTAGGTTGTTACAATAATATTTTTGTTTTAACAGTGTTTTATCACTATACAAACTTAATAATATAAATTGCACTTGTAAAAGGCAACTTTGGCTGTGACACACGAGGAACTGAACCCCGTGATACGCCCGGATAGCGTATTATTTTTTACAAGTGCAATTTATATTATATAGTTGTTACAGCATATACATCAGAACTTTGAAAATATCGTATGTATTTAAAAAGAGAATGAATTTTTAACTGCCTAAAACACGGTTGTATACAGGTGGCAAAGTTATTTAATGTACACATGTTTTACTATGGTATATGGTGGTAATTTCGCATGCCAAATTTTCTACTTTCTTTACTAACAGAACCGAATTTCAATACAAAATAAAGATTTATGTCATGCTTTCATAATTATAAACCTATGTTATAATATAATTAAGTGTTACTCCTAAATACAATGATAAAAATATATTAAAGTTAGCTAGTAAAGATCTTCACAATAGAATCACTCGATTGAACATTAAATATAAACTGAAGCTCATTTTTTACAACTTTTGCATTGAATGTAGTCTTAACTCGTAAATATTGAAACATTTAAAGCGGAATTATTTTATCTGTCTCAACTGTTTCTTTATTTAAAGTATATTAATATGATAAGTTAACAAATATTTTAAAATCAGCATAGATTTGAGTTGCAGTAGCATTATAACTATATTACATCCATTTGTATTCGTTTTAAATGGCTTAAAATTCATTTGTATTTGTTTCTTGCTTTATTTTGTATCAACTCATAAATATTCTTAGTTCTTGGTGTGGAATGTTTAACAGTTTTTTTTCAGCATCTTAATAAATAAATATTATAAAGCGCACGATCGTGCTCACTATCCCAGTTTTTTGAAATTACAAAACACGAGGCAATTTATTAAAGTATTAAGAGGTTTGTCAATTTTAAGCTAATTGTGATTGCACTGCATTTGCACAATTTATTATTTAGTAAATAATATCGTTTTTGGTCCATATTTTTTTCTGAGATATGATATTACAAAAGCTCTTATGTACGGACACCAGAGAACGTCAAGGTAAACACTGCGGTATCTTATGCAGTTGTAATAAGGTCTAGTTTGCAACAACGTTGGGTAACCTGATGTGCTGGCGACTGTACGTGATTCAACTATGTTAATCTAAACTGTTTTCTGTATCTGAAAAATAAACATATCAAAAGTATTTTTATGTATGAGCTGATTTTTATGGTACATTCAATTGTCTATCATCAATAGGTATCTATTGAAATGCGAGTAGCTATCTTGTTTGTGGTATGTTTTATTACTTGTTGCCATAAATCGCATATTTATCCGTTATAAATTGACCCTTGATTGAACAATCAAGGGACACCCGTCGTAATTCAGAGTTCACCAAACAATGGATATGAAGACAAAACTTGATACCGCTTCGCTTGATAATAAGCACTAAAAATACGACCGCTCCATTCATGTCGAGGCATAAAACTCATTCAAAATGCTGATATCAATCGATAATCGTTATCGCTTCTCGAAACGAGATATTATTCTCGTCCTCATAATTGTGACGATTCTTCGATAGTGCAGGTTCAAACGTAAGAACTTAATTATTTAATTATTTATGTATACTTTATTGCACAACCAAAAATTCGTACAAAAGATGAACTAAACGCCGTATGGCATTCTCTATCAGTCATTCATTTGGGCTAAGTAGAATTATTGTGGGCGGTGCGACAAATAAAAAGAAATGAGTAACTATTTCAAAAAAACGGTAAATTTCACACAAAATAATACATAAACAATACATATTATAAAACAAAAACAAAATGAATACAATATATAATAAATACAATATAAACTAATATATTACATATATATTGTGTGATCCTCCGTGGCCGGACTACAATTTAGTACTCAGATACTATAGTTCTAAATAATACCTGCCTAAATTCTACTTTCTTCGGAGTATATATATTTTTTCAGTACTTCAAGAGATACCTTTTTAATTAACAATTTATGTGGTCCGGCCGCGAGCCAATGCTCTCTGGCCGCGCCACCTAAAATTAAATATAGAGTATTAATAACTATTAATCAATCAATATCCCGAATAAATCTACCTAAAGCGTACCTTGCATACGACAAATATGGTCCAGTAACCCCCTTTAGTTAAGGAGTTATTGGACGTAGGGTGTGATCCGGCTGGAAGGCATACTCTGCAGCAAGTCAATTTAGCTATATTTAATATTAACTATCCATCAATCATTTTCAACCCTTTAAAAACGAAATAACAATAAAAAAGACTAAGCCGAAACCGCATATTAAGTAAATATAGTCGGTCAGTATTACAATCTTAAACTAAAAGGTGCACCTCTTACAAAATCATTGTTGGTTATGAAAATAAAAGTTTAAAGATGAAGTTAATATGTTTTTTTTTTCATAAAGTACTTAATATGCAGTTTTCGTTGGCATAAAGAAATAAAGCATTTTTTGTTATATTTGCTGAAAGTAATCCTCCCTAGCCGCGCCATATACTTAATTTAAGGATTAATATATAAATTGATTGATTGGTAGTTAATATTAAATATTGCTTAATCGACTTGCTGCAGAGTTGCCTTCCAGCCGGACCACACCCTACGTCCAATAACTCCTTAACTAAAGGGGGTTATTGGACCATATTTATTTATTTATTTAAACTTTATTGCACTGTAAAATGTACAATTGGCGGACTTAATGCCTTATGGCATTCTCTACTAGTCAATATTTGTCGTATGCAAGGTACTTACTTTTAGGTAGATTTATTCTGCTTCGCGGCCGGACCACATAAATTGTTAATTAAAAAGTTATCTCTTGAAGTACTGAAAAAATATATATGTACTCTGATGAAAGTAGAATTTAGGTAAGTTTTATTTAGAACTATAGTATCTGAGTACTAAATTGTGGTCCGGCCACAGAGGTTCACACATATACATATATTATTATTAACTAACTTTAAAGTTTTGGCAACTGTATTACAAGCTAACATACAAACAACCACAATTAGGATTGTTGAATCAATTATTATTATCTAATTAATCATGAATTCTTATCGATTTCCAATGTCAATATCTAAAAACATAAATATTATTATGTATATGTATGTATTCAGGTACTTATTCTCTTCAAGAAAAGCGGGTATTGTTCGTTCTAGACAAACAGACACAATATCGGCTGAATAAAAGCCACTGCTATCGATACGGGGAATCTAAGATGAATAACAAATCGGTACGTAGAACTGTAAAAGGATTTTGTATTGACTTTATCTGTGTGGGAAATGGTCTCGGTGTAGTTAATAAATTATTATTTAACATAGAGGTCCCAAAGTACGTCCTTGTTTACCTCCAGATACATCAGAATCATTTACAAGAGCGTTAAGCTAAAGATGAATCTTTATAGAATGCACACTTATAGGCACCATCAACAAATAAGCATTATGCAACAAATCATTCAAACATGGAACGTGATTTCGAATGAAGTATTGGACGGATATAACTTACCAGAACTTATTAGGATATTGGGATTACAGGATTTACCCCGCTCTGAAAATACGCCTCTTCAAAAGAATGTGAGTAACTAACGTAAATTGACAATAATGTGTGGTAATGAAAACGTTAGTTCTGCTCTAAAAATAAGGAAAATTTACGAACTAAGTCAATATCGCTGCTATAATAGCAATTGAAATAAGTGCATGTAGCAGTTGGCACACTTTGGGAGTTGCGAAGTCTAAAACTGGTCATTTACTAAAGCCTGATTTAAGAAGTATGTATGCCTTACAAAACGGAAAGTTACAAAATTGTATAAAATATATGTGTACTTGTAATAATTATTTTATAGGTAAGTAACTGTACTTACCTACTGCATACTGATGCAAGTAAGAGTATGATCGATATTCTTTATGTATCAAACGAATATCTCCCAAAATATATATATATATAAATACGGATTATTTGTAAACGGCCTGTCTGGATGTCCTACTCTCAATGTTTATATCTTCAAATATAAATTTAGCCAGCCCATGGTGATAAAAGAACGCTTTGCTTAAAGGTATGATTCCGAACTCGGCAGCAAGCAGCAGTGCTGTCGCTGCACTGCTGCCGCGACACTACTGGTCCACATACAATTTCTATAAGCTTATATGAGATTACATTCCGAGCTAGGCAGCAATGTCGCGGCAGCAATGTAGCGGCAGCACTGCTGCGCGTCAGTGTCGCCCTGCCCGCCGCGACAGACCAGTGTATGGGGACCAGTAGTGTCGCGGCAGCACTGCTGGGCAGCACTGCTGGACAGCACCTTAGTGGCAGCACTGCAGCGACAGCACTGCTGCTGCTGCCGAGTTCGGAATCATACCTTAAGACAGCCAAATAATGCCATTTTGATATTTTAAGATTTCCAATTTCAGACTCAAAATGTATGGAAATAAAAGTAAACATCTTGACTTTGTCAGTTTTCCTAAACATTTTATGTCTAAGGGCCGATTTTCTCAAAGTCAGATAAGACTTATAAGACTGAATAAGTACAAAACGACCGATTTTAAAATGAAATTTACATCAATGCTTCTTGGTAAATAGATGACGTTTTTAAATTAGGCGTATTGCATTTTATTGGTCGAATATTCGTCATCTGACGTTGGATAAAATATTTCGACGGCTTAATTATAATATATATCCATAATAAAGCACATTTTTGGTGGAAAACGGCCCTAACAAACGCTATGCAATTGCAATATGCACTTGATCCATTTCCATTGCAAATACCGAGATTGCCTAGCAGTGCGCCATCGGTAATTATTGATTCATCATGTATTTTTCATGATCATCGCATTCACTTGGTAATGAGATTTTTGCAAACATTTTCTTAAAGAGAAGGGTAGCAATGTAGAAAAAAGTTGATCGATCGGATAATTTTAGCTCCACATTAAAGATATTTTTAGAAAATAATGTCGTAAGATGAGTGATGGTCGAGCCAAGCTCATAATACGAGTAAAACCAATGTGAGGTACAGTCTCGAAGTTTTGTCTTGACTGACTAAAATTTGTGTATTTTCAATTCAATAATCTCGTTTTTGGCATTGTGTTCCTTGCATTATACTAGGGGAGGTCATGGAAATAAGCAATTATCAAAATTTTAACAGAGAAGAAGTTCCACCGGCATGGGATCCTAATCTTTCGATGACCCAAGTAACATCAGAGGTGCGATTGTGTAAAGCAATCGTATTCTTTTGACAGTTCAAACTGTACGTTATGATCTGTCAAATGAATACGATTGCTTTACACAATTCCACCTTAGATACTGCAAGATCTTAAGACACAGTAAGCTCTTTCTGCGTGGATAGGAACGTCAATTAATATTATTGAATGATGGTAGTTTTAATTCGCATAACTATGTCATGACAAATGTCTGTAACCACGGATGCTGTAAAGCATTCGAAACGTCAGGAGTTTAGTGTAGTTTTAAATAAATGTGCGCGAAATATATCCGTAGTGTTTAAATTGAATCAATAACCTCTTTCTCATAGGTATTCAAATTGTCTAATGTCAAACTTGCTCATAAAAATGAACGAGATTAGTTTGGGAAATAAACATACGAAATAGAAAGTCAATGAAAGAAACAAAAAAAGCATTTTTTTAAAACTTCAACAACGTCTATCACTACGTCTTGCAAGTGTTAGTTAGGAATATAGCACGTCAAGGAAAATACTGCGGTATTTTATGCAGTCGTAATAAGGGTAGTTTTAAGGATTTGCCAAGACGAAGCAAAAGAATTATATACAAAATCTCATCGGAACTTTCTCAGTGAGATTTTGTATATCATTTCATTTGGCACTAACGTAGAATACTATCAGTTAAAACAAACGAACATCAGCAATAACGTTGAACCCTCATAAAAATCTCCCACACACATCCCATTCAAACTTCGATCACGTACAACCATGGTTTACAACCAATCGGTGCATTTGACGATTGCATCTCCCATTCCGTACCTTCATTTATATTCTTGAGGAGTTTTTGAAAACGATCGCGTGTTCTTGTGATTTATCGTACGGTGTTTTTCAAGGTTAAGTGTTAAGATCGATAAATTCTTATTCTGAGTTATGAATAGGAAGTGTAGTGTATTGACAATAGCAAATTATGCATTAAGGACTGGTTTCCGCTTGAGTTATGATGCGATTTTGAAATTTCTTTCACCAATTTTCATCTGGTCACTTGTCCATTTAAATGCATTATAAAACTTTCAAGCTATTTGAGATCTAATTGTCAAAGAAAGCAAGTAATGTATTTGATTTATGCATTCGAATAAACCTCTCCATCGCGACATGACAATAAAATCAGTTTCACTCGCGTTTACTTCACGGCATGTTATTCGTACGACGGCGCTCACGTGCGTCGGCTATGCTGGACGAATATCGATTAGTTTTTGGTCTTATCGATTATTTTGACAGAATTGTCAAAAAGGCAAAACTAGACATTGGAGCTTCGATATCTCTATGTAGTAACTTATTGTTGTAGTAGGATCAAACGTTAATATATAATATATGTAAAAAAATCGTAAAATGCCATGCAAATGTCTTTTTTTTTCTCGACCTCTTATGCTCATTCTGTTCGTTTTCTTAGAATTTCTTTGACGACCTCCGTGGTCGAGTGGCTAGCACGCTGGTTTCAAGCGTCGCAATCTCGTGAGGTTCCGGGTTCGATTCCCGGTCGGATCAATGTATAAAATGATCTTTTATATATTGTCTCGGGTCTGGGTGTTGTGGTACCGCCATTGTGTCTGATTTCCATAACACAAGTGCATTGGCTACTTACTTTGGGATCAGAGCAATGTAAGTATGTGATTGGTGTCCAATATTTATATTTATATTATATTTATATATATATATACAATATTTATATTCTTTGAACGTGTTTGCAATCATTTTTTATAGATTTCCAAATTACCTATGTAATTATTTAAAATTCGAATTTATTTCAATAACACATATACAAATTATTACAGAAACATTATTGCGTTAACAACCGAAGTAGTCAAAAGTCTATTAAAGAACTCCTACCGATTTATTTTTAGCAAGAGCTAAAAATCTTTCAACACTTACGGAATTTCATTTTAAACGGTCCGTCATCGATTTCATAGGAATCGATAAATAATCGCATCTCTCTCTTGTCAGGAATTTCAGAGCGTTGAAAGCTTTCACTAAGATAATTGATCATCCACAAATGACGCCAATTAGCTTCAAATTATTTGATCTAATTGTCCAATTGTTTAGCAGAAAATTGGTTACACAAAATCGTGTTTAAAAATAAATATTTGTTCCGCGGGTTTCATATTAAACACTTTTTGATCTTTCAGTTCATTATTATTATCAAATGTATGAGCATATCTTATATCGTACAAAAATATGCTTACAACTTTCATAAATCCCACAGCTAACTACCGAATATCGCACTAACCTAAGAAAGTGTTTTACGATTACGATTAGGATTAATTGATAAACGAAGTACTTTACCCTGAGAATATAAACACCTAGTTGACAGGTATGGACAACAGCACGTCAAGGTAAACACTGCGGTGTCTTATGCAGTTGTAATAAGGGCTAGTTTACAGCAAAAGTGGGTAACCTGATGTGCTGTCGACTGCACAAATGTACTACGTATAGAGAAGCAAACAATGTGTCGCAAATACAACAAGATTGTGACGTTATCCTTGAAAATCGAATTTCGAATTATGAATCTGTACTATAATCAATTCAGTAAAAATATGTACATATGTTCATTATAGAGTCGCCAGAACATCAAGCTACTCACTTTTGTTGCAAACTAGCTCTTATTCCAACTTCATAAGATACCGCAGTGTTTACATTGACGTGCTGTTGTCCGTACAAAATTCATATCCCAATCAAAATGAAAGGAGATTGTACTTTACCGAAGGTACTATTTAAGTTTATTGTCTGTGGTAACAAGATATTAAAAAATATTGCATATCATTGGTCATTGCACTTCACGATTATGCATCCAAAAATGTCTGTCTTTTGTAATGCCGACTCATTTTCCGCTCTTTTATGGTATGATTGAATAATGATTACTGTAATAATACATAGTTTGTATGCACATAAGATACTCGGTCTCATTTGTTTTGTATATCACGTACTTATATCATTATTATCAATCTGTTTCGTAAGTTCTGTACTTTTATGTGCTAAGGACAGGAGTTATGAGTGTCGGTAATATTAACTTAAAGTAATTTATTTGACCTTCAATTAGTCAGAAACTTAAGTCAACGAAGAAAAATAAAGTTAAACGGTCTTAAATATGTGTAAAATATTGAACCCAGCGTTAAGAAATCTATACTAATATTATAAAACTGAAAAGTTGTTTGTTTGAACGTGCTAATCTCAGGAACTACTGGACCGATTTGAAAAAATATTTTTGTCTTCTATAGCTTACTTATCGAAAAAGTATTTAGGGTATAAGGCTGCGTCGGAAGGATAGTGAGCAAACTAAAACGCTCGGACGAATATAGTTGTGGAGATAAATATCGACATGTGTTCGCGTTTAGATTTTGTAGGTTACCCTTACTCAAAACAAATCAATTAACTTGTAATGTCCTAAAATTTTTCATACTAGTTAAAACAACGTATGCTTCTTTTATTTCAGGGTTCCGACCCTCGAGTGGCGACCTGTCGAGGCCGGCTTCAAACGAGGAGATGTCAGCTCAACCAGGAGATTAACAAGGAGTTACGGCTGCGAGCTGGTGCAGAGAACTTATTTAAGGTAGGTTATACTGGTCTTTATTTAACCTTGACCTTCCTCATGCGAAGGTGTAAAAGACTTGATGTCTCGCTCTTGCGAACCATGCTTGTGTAATACCGGCGTTAGTCCACCGACAAGGATGCAACCATCATATATATCAATTGTAATACGTAAAGAGCAAATTGAAGTGAGTCAGGGTATGCTGGGTGGGCCCTACAGGCCTGACCAGCGCTGATTTTCAGTCACTTTCATTTCTCTCAAGATTGTAAACGAGAAGATTCGTAAAGGGGGCTTCGTAACTACCAGAGAAAGCTAATTGGATACTTAAATAATAGTTAGAACTATATATATTTTAAACGAGAATTAATACTAAAGTTGCCTTGGTTCACCATCAACAAGGTTATAATATGAAATGAAGAAGTGATGCGTGGTTTTTGATAAATCAAAAAAATAAAATGAAAAGACGCAAATAGCATATGCATATGTCAACTGTACCTGCAAATGCAGTGGTTGGTGGACTAACGGCGTAATACCTAGATGTTATGCACATTTCCACTATATCTTAGTGAGTTTGGGATCACTCATCTCATAGGGAGCCATTCATCGCCAGAAGCTGTATATGACTTTTGTGTACGCGCTACTCGTAATAAAGTGACCATTACTGACAGAGCGGTAACGATTTAAGATCTAGACGAAGCCAAAAAAACTTATGGTGTTCATAATAGATGCCTAGTGATATTCAATTTTAGAAAGGGATCAGATATGTTTGTGAAAACTCATAGCAAAACACTGGTATTTTATTATACGCAACAGAACGATTCCTGATTTTCTTAGTGTTCGATTTTAAGCAATTTTAGTTCTGCACTTATCAAAGTTCCCAATCAAATACAGTAAATGACAGCTTCAGCGTATCCGCGTGTATCTATAAAACCGCATGTTCGTGTACAAATCTCGAGGTAATCGCGAAAAAGCCGCACCGCGTCGAACCGCAGTCCTGTAATACACATTCCATCACACCACGGCAAATCGGTGAAACCACGGAGCTAGAGATTGTCGCTGCGACCACAGCGTAGGAGGAACAAACAGGTTAATATAATAACACACAATTTGTGTTTAGATTTGCTGCCTCTAACGATTTCGGTCAAATCATCGTATCCCCGCCGACCTATAGTACTGTATTTATATAAGCATCACCAATGAAAAAGCAACGACAAAACACTCAGAATCCGCTATGTTACGTGCTATTCTGGATTCCTACGTCAAAATATTTTGCTATTGATATAACTCAATAATTAAAAAAGAATTGATCTGTTACCCGGGCGCGCAACGTAAAAAACGAAAAGAAGAAAAGATTCTAATTAGGATCCTCACCCTTAGTCTGCGAATAGCTAGCTGTACAACAAGTGTAACGTCTCTGAAAGTGATTGTAAATCCTGTAATATGCCATCGTGTGTGTTTCAAAAGTGTACAAACTATGATAAGAAAGTAAAATAAGCTCAGGAGATCTCGTATGACATAATAATAATAAGTAACTCACATAAGTGTAATAGGCAGCATATTCTATATATTTGATTTAGCACTAATGTCTTTTCTTTGATTGGGATTTAAAACTTCAAAACAAAAGTGGGACTAGAATTTTCTCATTTTAAAAAATAAACTGTCTGTTCTTCCCATCCTATCCAATAGACAACTGTCAATCGACATTAACGTAACAAAACATTGTTACTTAACACTTTCACTGTCACTTACTCATAACTCGCTAATCGGCTTTAGGCAAAAAAAACAAATAATGTGACCGACCAGCTTTCTTCTTTGCCTGGTCTTGCAAATTACGGCTTGGTAGGGGAGAGGTTAAGAGCAAGTAGCTAGATTATAATTTAGATCTTAATACATGGGGTTAAGGTTTAGTAGTTGAATCGAGGGCAGAAACCTGCAGCCGAAACCGCAGAGTCTATCATTTTTTGAGGATTTGTTAAGACAATAGAAAGGAGTCACTGAATCTGGGGCCACGGATGTGACCCGCCTAAGCCGAGTCAAGCGAAGCGCTATCACAAAATTACTTTACAGATTTCATATAAATGTTTACACTATGCAAACTTCGTGTGATACTAATTTAACAATCAGCCCGCTTTTATCCGTGATGTAGCCACGACTCCAAATTCGTAAGCTCGTAATCTTACAGAGTAAATTTCATTAAAAAATCTTTAAATGTCATTTTTTACTACTGTGTAATAAGGCCTTCTTATGACCTGAAGTTTAAGAAGGTTATTTTAACACTAAGGGACAAGCGGTCAAATTACGTTGTGCAATTATACACATTACCAAGCACCTATCAGTTACTGTAGTTTTTTTACCATTTAGCCGGCCATTTCTTCTCGTATCTTCAATTTGACATGGACACCAAGACAAAGGAGTATGTAAATGAAGTTCCCAAGGTCAGAGTTCAGGGACCGGGCAAGAAAGGGTGTCGCGGTCTGATGCACACGGTTTTCGACTGTGTGGTTGAAAGATGACACAATGTAGATCAGACGCAGTTGGTAATCTTTATAAAATAAATATAAATAAATATTGGACACCAATCACATACATTGCTCTGATCCCAAAGTAAGTAGCCAATGCACTTGTGTTATGGAAATCAGACACAACGGTGGTACCACAACACCCAGACCCGAGACAATATGGAAAAGTTCCTATCCTCATTGACCCGACCGAGAATCGAACCCGGAACCTCACGAGATGGCGACGCTTGAAACCAGCGTGCTAGCCACTCGATCAGTGAGGTCGACAAATACTAATAAAAGTTATATTAATTTATACTATTAATTTTACTTTAATTTATACTATTTAACCAATAACAAATTTAATTTCTTCTCAATTTCATTAAGATATCTCCTTATAACACATCACATAGGTATGCTACAAATTTAATTAGTGGTACTTAACAGGTTAAACCAGACACAGCCGTGTGTCAGCCAAGATCTCAATTATTATCTCAATTATTATCTAACTGCACATGAATTGCGGGAATTCTTGTACAGTTTGTATACGAAAAAAAAACACTTATCACGAATTTACTTTGCGAAAAAAATAGTTGGCGATTGCTCAGGCTCGTATGTGCATTTTTATTTCTTTCTTATTTCTAGGATATATCACTTGTTTTTTTAGGTAAAACGATTTGATAAACGCAAGTATCATAGCCCTGGTTTGAACCTAAATATTATTCTATAACAAACTAATGGCATTCGAATAAAGAAAATATCGACATAAATTTAATTTAATTTAAAAAAAGAATTACAGATGCTAACTATTTTTGGGCCGTAAATACTGCACTTTCGACGAATATTTAGTTCCTATGCAAATATTTAATTTCAAATGAAATGAGTCCATATTCTTTAAATAGGTTTTAACCATTTTTTTAATTTGTAAATCTTATAGAATTTATCATTGCCTGTAATGTCATCCCTTTTGCTATATTTTATGAAGCTTACCTACTGCATACGTTTCTTTACTGTGTTACACCAGTAATATCTATACAGTCCGTTGTATTACGACATCGTAACAATAACGTCCGGTCATCGCTCCAAAGAAAGGCGATTTTCTTAATGGTTTCCTATTCAAGAGTGATGTCAGCAGAGGATGTAGTTTTTTTGTTTTATAGTTGTCTGCAAAATGGCACAATTTGGGAAGATTTCTTATCTTCTAGAGTAAAATTAAAGATGCCCGAAGTGAAGTCAATATTTGGTTATTAAGATGGCATTTTGTGAAGAGTCATCAAAATTTATAAAAAATTGACAATGTATCACAGTAGTAAACTAGCGGTACCCCGCGACTTCGTCCGCGCGTTTTAAGTTTGCTCCCTCCCCTCCCGTTGCAGCCTGTTTTTGGTAGGCTAGCCTTCCTCGATAAATAAGCTATCCAATACAGAAATTATTTATCAAATCTTATAATTATTATTTTTCAAATCGGTCCAGGAATTCCTGAGATTAGCTCGTTTAAACAGATAAAGAAACAAACTCTTAAGCTTTAAAATATTAGTATAGATAAAAATGAACGTCCTCAACCTTATAATACATATCTAGGATCAGACACGCCTTACCTCTTTTAACTTAGTTTAAAACGGAGAAGGTTATTATGTCCTTGATATTCAATTTTACTCAGCTCGCTGAGACGTCCTTAGCATCATAAATACATTCTATTTACATTTTTGAATGCAATATCTTCAACTCAAGTATTCCATAAACTTAAATAGATTTATTATTGGTACAATAAAAATTGATCTCAATTTTTCAGATCTTACGGACGAGTATGTTATCCAAATCACCTCAAAAATAATTATTATTTGCTAACTTCCTAATCATCTTCCACAGGCCACAACGAACAGAAAGCTCAGAGAGACGGTGGCACTGGAACTAAGCTTCGTGAACTCAAACCTGCAGCTGCTGAAAGAACAGCTGGCCGAGCTCAACTCTTCCGTCGAGCTGTATCAGAGCGACAACAGGTAAAAATCTTCATCATCATCATCATCATCATTATCAGCCAAAGGCCTCCCCCACGGCTTTCCACAGCGACCGATCAGTAGCGGTCTGCATCCAGTTTGATCCTGCAATCTTTATAAGATCGTCTGTCGATCTTGTTCTATAGGCCTATTTAAAAAAGCTCAAAATTACACAACGAGCGATGGAAAGGGCTATGCTGGGTGTTTCTCTACGGGATCCAATCAGAAATGAGGAGATACGTAGAAGAACTAAGGTAACGGACATAGCCTTGAGAATCAGTAAGCTCAAGTGGCAATGGGGAGGGCACATAGCGCGAAGAACTGATGGCCGTTGGGGCAGTAAAGTTCTAGATTAGAGACCCTTCGACCAAGGACGCAGCGTAGGAGGGCCACCAACAAGATGGACAGACGACCCTATAAGGATCTTCATTTGTTTGAAATTATCAGTGCCTCTGTACAAGTAGCAAACGCTACGAGTGCAAAATGTTGCCTTACGTCCACGTTTTGCGTTGCGACGTACAACAATGCAGTACAGTTACCATGAGTTTACTCGCTATCGACGACGGTTTTACTCGCTAGCGACGACGTAACTTTTTGTATGGAAAATTTTTGTGCTGTCAGTGACCGCTAGATGCGCTGTCTAATTTTCCATATTTTTTTTGACGTCGTCGCTAGCGAGTAAAACCGCCGTAAAGACATGGTACAGCAGACATGGTACAAGGTATATTAATCATATTAATCAGTGACCAAATTTTGTGTGAAGACCAGTAATGCATATGAACATCTTTTACTATGGGGGCAAAAATGAATTCGAAATAAAAAACCGGCCAAGTGCGAGTCGGACTCGCGCACTAAGGGTTCCATGCCAACTTTAACTGAATTAGGGAATCCACTTACTTCTACTTAGTAAAATACCACAATATTTTGTTGACTGCAAATATAACCTTGTTTTTCATAGTGTTTGTATTAAGTTTTCAAAGTTATGTTTGCGGTTGTTGAAAACATGCTATATCTCAAAAACTACTCGTTCGATCTCGTCCGAACCAATTTTCGTTGAAAGTATTTGTTACGACGATCTATATTATTATTATTTTTCAAAATTTACACTCTCTTGGTTTAGAAGTTAGATAGGGGGGGACGCTCATTTTACCACTTTGGAAGCGGATAGCTATGAAACGTTAGACTTTAAAAGGAAATGGTTTTAGGAACCTCAATATCATTTTAAAAGACCTATCTATAGACACCCCACATGCATAGGTTTGACTAAAAAAATTTTTTTTGGTTTTAGTTTCATGTATGGGAGCCTCCCCTTAAATGTCATTATTTTTTATTTTATGTATGAGAATCGGTAAGCGGTTAACAGGATACATCTTTCTACCAAATTTCAACAGTGTAATGCTTATAGTTACAGAATAAAATGGCTGTGACATACGGACGGACAGACAGACAGACAGACTGACAGACAGACAGACAGACAGACAGACTTGACGAAACTATAAGGGTCCCGTTTTTTGCCATTCGGCTACGGAACCCTAAAAATCAGCTATTCCATACATTTAGACCGTGCGCCAAATGAACTTTTGTATGGAAAATTTGGTCACTGATTAAAATTTCAGCCTCTATGAAGCTGTTGTGGGCACAACAGCTCCTCACTTTAAAATCTTGATAAATAATATTACAGACATAAGACTTGTTGTAAGACAGGAGTCACATTATAAAATAACCTCGGGGACAATTGCTTATTTATAATGACGTACATTCTATCAAGACACGTTCTTTCGCAGTATTTAACCCAGTTTGATCAATAAATACACTAGGTATACTACATACAAAGGTGTAGGAATGTGAAAGTATGTCTGTGATTTGTCGATATGTCGAAACTATCATATCGATAACTATGTTTTGCCGGCGGCTAAGCGCGCGCTTGTTTATGTAACTAGCAAATTGCATGTCTTAGAGTTTGCTTGATATTATAGTCCAGTTTTGAAGAGTGTTGCCATTTTAAAGAAAGTGTATTTACTTTTTATGGCTATCAATATTTACAACTTTACTGAGAGGTTTTGATAACCTCATTAACGAGATCCTAAAGAACTTTAAATCTACACAATTTTAAGACTCGTTTTTGCAACAATAATTTTAAAAATATCTTTTTTTCAGTTTAGGACAATACATGCTACTAATAAAAGTTAGTAAAATGTTAGTTTAATAATTATAAAATACCCTTTTTTTTTTCATATTACAATATTATGTTTTTTTTTCTGTCTTCAACGTGCTTTTTTTCTACCGATTTTTTTCAACGCCGCTTAAAAACAATTCTATTTATTTTTTCACAAAGACAAACATTATTAAGTAAATAAGTAATATTCACTTGGTGAGGATTCTGAAATAAATCTTTAATTTTCGCTAACTAACTAACCTATGTTACCTGAAGCTAAAAATCCAATTACTTCAAACTCTTAATAGCCAAATGATATCATAAACTAGATGATTAGAACATTATCCACATCATTACACCTATGAATAATTATTATTATCCATTGCATAATGTGTTCGACACAAAAACTTTTACTTTACGTACTCGGTCCCCGACATCCTTCTTTAAAATATTATTTATTATATAATCAAACTCTTGAGAAATGTGATCTAGATGCTAAATACAAATAAAGGGTGTGCTCTTTATGAATACTAAAAATAAGTGAAAAAAATATACATTTATTAGACCAAAGAAAAATCCAAATAATGTTTCTATCCTTACTAGGAAAAACAACAGGTACAATACAAAATATTGAGACATACAAGAAATCATAAAAAAAACGTACCTATTTAAAAACGAAACCGTTTTCTGAGCTGGGAAGTAGCTTGTTTCATTATTTGCAAACAGCTTTTAAATGATTTTTTCGCCTTTCTTTAATATTTATAAATTAAGACTATTCCAAATCAGTGCATAAATAAGAAAAAATATTATATGCTTCAGCGGTCGTAGTCGGAAACAATATTTTTGATATTTCTCGTAGACAATTTCAATTATCTGAATCTCTGCTGCATTTTATCATTTTAATTTACGTAGATAATAGTAGCAATATCATTTTAATAAATCATTAAAAATATTTGTATTTTTTATGCTACATTCGAGAATTCTTCTCAATGTATAAATACAAAAACACCAATTTTGTCTTAGCGTTTTTCGAGTGCCACCTGGTGGTTTACAGAGAACTAGGTCTTCTTCTAGAACTTCCAACCAGTAAATATAAAAAACCATATGTTCATTCACTTTTTTCTCAAAAATTGAATGAACGTAATTTTGACCATTTTTAACCGACTTCAAAAAACGAGGAGTTTATCTATTCGACTGTATGTTTTTTTTGTGGATGTGTTACCTCGTATCACAGTCATTTGTGGACCGATTTGAAATTTTTTTTCGTAAACCTAGAGTTTATACCTTCTAGTTGGTCCCATTTTTGCCAAGTCAGGATCTGATGATGGGATCTTGGTGCAATCGAGGGAAACCCTTTAATTTTAAAGGTTTTTTAAAAATAAACTTTAAAATAATTAAAAACCAACTTCAAAACTAAAATGCCTTAAATAAACTCTTGAACCTTTAAAGAAAATAAATCCATTTTAGGCGATTTTTTATTTATTTTTGGAGTTGGTGCCACCACTTTGACCATCTTAAGCATCAACTATCAGAGCACCGAATCCAAAAAGAAATTGCTCACCTTAAATGAATTTCTTTCCTTTAAAGGGTCGAGAGTTTTTTTAAGGCTTTTTAGTGCACTTTACTTTTGAAGTCGGTTTAAACAATTTTTAAAGTTAATTTTATTTTTAACCAATCAAAGCTTAATTTCAAAATATCGAAGACATAAGCACAGCTCAGGATGTATGAAAACGAATGAGACAAAATTTGTCTCATTCCACAAAGGTTTATGGGTAGGAAAACATTGTGTAGCAAGCATATTTCAACCGCAAATGTAGGCAATTCCGCTATCTGCTCCGCCTGCACTCAACAGTCTTAAGAGACAGAAAGAAAAAAATCTTTTGCTTCCCACGAATGCCCTTGAAAAGTGAGGCGTGAAAAATCGCATGAACAATATTAAACTGATCACTATAATATCAAATAGCTACTAGAGTTAAGCGTAATCATGTTACTCATTTTGATATTCTTAAATTTACATACCTAATAAGGGCGATTACCGTAAAAAATAAAACAAAAGTACAATAGTGATGTGCGGATTATTTTGAGATATCGAAATATAGTTGGCTAGAAATATTTTTGCATAACGTCATGGCACTTTACAAAAGTTTCCTTTGTAAGTTACAAAATACAATTGATTTGTCCACACAACAAAAATAACAATTAACATATCAAATACAAAATTAAATTATATTTTATGTTTATACTATTTATCGAGAATATGCAGTTATTTTTGATAACATATCCGCCTAGAGAAATATTAAAAGTACTAATTACCTATTCCAAGTTACATAAAACAATAGAATATGTGTCACCAGTTACATCTGTCATCAGTTACGCAATTATTTCTACCACCTAACGTTTCCTATATGGCGAAAAGTCATTTTCTATTGGGAAAGGCAAGGAAACCATTTGACCACGCACAATTTTATTGCTTCCGAGGTTGTTAATGATGATCTAAAGTAAGTTGTATGGATTTCTATTAAGTATCTTCAGTGTCTTGACATTTTACAATTACCGCTCAAAACACTTCCTACTTCACTACGATTATTCAGTCATATTCGTGCTGATATTTGATTCAGCGGTCCAATGCGACGTTTTTTGCTTTGGGTCCCTTTCCTCCGGTCATAATGTAATAGCTTTTTCCCCGATAAATAAGCTATCTAATCATTTTTTTTTATCAGACCAGTTCTTTCTAGTGTCACCGCGTCAAAAAAACCTCTTCAGCTTATAATACTTGTATAGATCAGAAAAAAGTCATATTTAAACTTTTTGGAAATGAACTAACGCCAGTACTTACTACTCTTCTTTGATTAATATTTTTAGCATCTACAGTCGCCAGTGCATCAGGTTACCCACTTTTGTTGCAAACTAGCCCTTATTACAAATGTATTAGGTACTGCAGTGTTTACCTTAGACTTGCTGTTGACTGCACTTAAGATAATTTAAGTAATACAGGTTAACAACATCTATATATGTAGAGTTATTATAATAAAATATTTTACGTCGCAAACATTTAAACAAGTCAAAATATCGCTTAACGCACATCACTACAAAACGCGAGAGGATCGGACCAACAAAAACTCGAAATGGCTCATAATAAGGGCTCGCCGTTTAAAATGGCGCTGCCCTCTGAAGACCGTTGGCGAATGTGGTAATAGCGTAATGACGATAATACGCCGTCACAGAGTTGCCATGTCACTGAATACAGGGTGTCCGTGAAATCGTGTCATTTCTGTAGAAAGCTAACCTAGCCTAAAATTAGTGGTAAATATTGGTATGAGGAGAAAAATTACCCGTCTTGTCATACGCTACCACAAGCAGTTATGGTCGAGGTTTCTCATGCCTAACCACTTGTCGAAAATCGCTTGCACATTTCACTTCAAAGTTCAAATAAAAGAAGACGAGATGCAAGAGATTTAAGAGATTTAGCTTTTGCGAGGGGATTAGGCACAAGAGACCGCGACCGTAGACAAGAAATGTTAATTATTCTAATTAAACAGTCTATTCGGACTAATATCATAAAGTTAAGGAGCTTGTTTGTTTGTTTTAACGCGTTAATTAAAAACAACTAATACCGGTCCGATTTTTTAAAAGTATTTTTGGTTTCTAACCCAAAAAGCTGGCTGGTTTTCTTATCATATTTATCAAGACTGTAAAACACGACCGAAGTTATCAGAGTCAAATTAAAACGCACGGATGAAGTTGCGGGGGACCGCTGGTTGTATCTTTAATATCTTCTGTGTCATTACATAAGTATGTTTGTCAAACAGAATAGACGGCATAATTAGCATAGCTCACCATAATTTTACCTGATTATAACAATATCTACAAGAAATCGTATTAATTTAATTAAAGCGTTCACAGCGGCAATTAGAATTAAGAAAGAGCGTGTAAAAAGGCCTATATCCGCCATTGTCGGTGTTTCCCGCGATAGATACACAATGAAGTAACGATCAGTAGCTCTAAATTGATAGGATTTACATAATTTGGATTGGAATGTATTAGAAGTAAAAAAACAATTTCATCAGATCACTATCGCCACGCCATAGTAGACCGAACAATATCTTTTTTACATTTAAATATTATTTAATAATTAATATAATTATGTATTTTGACAGTTATCTCGACAACTTATTTATTTTTGGCGCATACCAAATCTATTTTTCGGTGTATAAGCTATCAGTTATGGCGGTTCCTAGTTCAGTAGCAATTTTTCAGTCTTTAATCTATTGTATTTTGGTCACATAAAATGTTAAGAAAGCAAATAACTACATTAATCACATGCCCTCGAACTTGGTGCTGAACTGTGACTAACTTGTGGTCCTTCTGTGCTTTTGTGTGTTACGAGTACCTCTGGGAATTGGCAGGAAATCTATTCAAAGCTTTGAAAGTGGACAGCTTAACTTTTTTCATTTACTTCAGCTATGTTCTCACACTGGTATGTAATTTACCCAAAAAGAAGGCTTGAGCATTTGGTACATAAATAATTAATATTTTATCTTTTCAAGTTTTTTTTTTAATTTCTTATGGTGAGGAAATTCAACAAACTATTTTCAAAAAAATAAGAGTAGATAAATCTCGGTCGTGCCATTATATTAGCTACCTCTAAATCGAACTATTAATTACTCAAAACAAAAAGAAACAAAATTACGGTCAATTAAGATAACTCGACGCCTTTAATGGGCAAGTAGTAATTTAAGAAACGTAAGCTCACGTTGTCGGTGGACGCCCTACGGTAGGGTTGAAGGGTCTCTAATCTAGAACTTTTCTGCCCCGACGGCCATCAGTTCTTCGCGCTATATGCAATTCACAGCCCATGGCCACTTGAGCTTACTGATTCTTACCTAGGTTTTTTTTTTCAAAACTGAACCCTTATAGTTCCGTCAAATCTGTCTGTCTGTCCGTCCGTATGTCACAGCCACTTTATTCTGAAACCATTAGTATAACACAGTTGAACCTTGGTAGTTGGGTGTATCCTGTAGACCGCTTTACGATCCTTAAACCTATAATATGATGATGGAGGCTTCCCATACATGAAATTTAAACAAAAAAACTCATCTTTTACTGATACCTATAGTCTTAAAAATGACAGAGAATTCTGAAATCATTTTTCTAAAAAAGTCTAAATTCAGTTTAATTTCGCACGGAACCCTTAGTGCGCGAGTTCAACTCGCACTTAGCCGGTTTTTTACAGGTAAAAAATGGAAAAGATTATCAATTTGTCAGAATCCCTTTTTAATGTAAAACCGTTGTCAGGTAGTAGTTTGACTGTAGGTATAGTGATTATTTATCGATGCAATTTTATACCCCACATGATGTGTTTACCCGACAAATCTTCCAAATGATTTAAGTGCCCAATTATGTCGGTAAAAACATAATCTTCCCTTTTATGTACGAACTGCGCCTGCACATAAATTTTATTGACAAGTTAATGTCTGTCCATTTTTTCCGCATCGGAATAGTCTATGGATTGAAACTTCTGACATACTCATGTTTCATATTTGGTATGATTGAGTAGACAATTACGCCCTGTATTTTATTGCTGTAAAATTATTGCAGTAGCTTGGGCCCCAATTCTCATGCAACTCACATTCGTTAAAAGTTCACTAATCGAATTTTCTTTTTTTAAGTTAAATAGCTATGCGTTTCTATTTTATCCGTGTGAAGGTGTTATAAATCACTTTATTTTTTTAAGATAAAATTAACCGTTTTAACGTAACCTAATCGAAACCACACGGAAAAGTCCCTGGGCCCTGCTTTTCACCAATTATTTTACATAGGCCATTAACAATCCGTCCATTCTCCTTACAAAACTATTGAGATAAGTGTTCAGTGAATTAAGATCCTTAGGGCCTGTTTCAAACAAATATACAAACATACATACTCTAACGATATTTTGCACACGCGTTGTATGTTAAAATCTGGTAAGGCTTCCTGCTTTACTAGATAAACATACTAAAACTTTATCCAATTCTGACGATATCACATACATATAATAAGTCGAATTGATTACCTCATTTTTTTGAAGTCGGTTAAAACAGGCCATTACTATACTATGTCTAAGAAACCAAAAACGGTTCTCCTATTTATATAGCAAGCATAATATTTTTGGAGTTAGTCCTTCTATTTAGCAATCTCACTTTGCACCACTCATAAAATACGTACCTACCAAAAGTGGCGCTACTCACGCAACCAGATTCGCGTACAGAAGTTAAGAAAAGATCTACGGTCACATTTAATTTAATAATTTAAACAGTAAACAACAATTTGTGTTGAATAGCGGAGAGGGACTGGTCCTTATTTTCGGTAACAAGGTCTCCGATTCTCAAACAATGTCAGATTGTACCTGATTTCTAAATGTTTCTCTAAATTAAGTTTTTTTTGTTTCAGCAAAGAATGCGTTATGCCAATGATCCCACTGGGCTTGAAGGAAACCAAGGAGGTAGACTTTAGAGAACCATTCAAAGACTTTATAATGGAACACTACAGTGAAGACCCTGCCACGTATGAAGACGCTATATCAGATTTCATGGACATGAGACAGGTTAGTAGCTTAAGTTTTACTTAAGTCCCAAGTTATGTCATTTGACCTTATGAATTTAACCCTAAACTAAGTCTAAGTCTAAGTAAGTAGTATCCTATAAAAGAGAAGATACTATTTTTAATTTAATAAAAAAAGCTTCGCCTGAACATGGTCTACACTTCACGAGATAAATAATTTTACCAAATTAAACTGATTTAAATACTATTCATCACTTCAGTGTTATTTTTATATTAAGTATTTTCTTATACAACGTGTAATGTTATGCGCAAAACCTTAGACACCCCAAATGATTTTAAATTCGATAGACCTAATTGTGAAAGAAAATAAATACGAGTATATGGTTTTATGTAGTGTTTAAGTTCAAACGGCACTTCTGATCATTTCTTGCTCTGCGGACGACGACGCTATGTCGAGAGAGTAGAGTCAATAGGTAGTAATAGAGGTA
This sequence comes from Pyrausta purpuralis, assembly GCA_963924145.1. Classification (NCBI taxonomy): domain Eukaryota; kingdom Metazoa; phylum Arthropoda; class Insecta; order Lepidoptera; family Crambidae; genus Pyrausta; species Pyrausta purpuralis. The sequence continues at coordinate 10,971,908 of OZ001666.1, forward strand.
AAGCACCGGGCCGATGCGCAGTGCCGACATTATTATTATTACTATTTACGCTCTTTAAGAACTTACCATTGAACAACATACAACTTGCGATAAGATTTTTTGAAAAATGTTGCTCATATTTAAAAAAAAAGGTTTAATTGATTCTACTCGTTATTCCAATCAAACATTTTTCAGGTTTTGCGCATTTAATGTTACACGTTGTATAACGTGACAAAAAGCCTTACCGGAGGATATTTGAGTTTTTCTCATTTATTTTCATCTTATTTCTTCCAGGCGATGCGGACGCCAGTCCGGTCAACAGCAGGCGTGGCGTTGTTATTTAAATACTACAACCAACTGTACTACATTGAGAGGCGGTTCTTTCCTCCGGATAGATCACTCGGCGTCTACTTCGAGTGGTTTGATTCGTTAACAGGTAATTAATGAACTAAAGTTACATTAAACACTCGCTTCCTCTTCGGCAGTAAGACGTGAGACTGCGACAGCACATGCATATATCTCTTTCACACTCACAGGCCTAATGATGAGGCATAGTGTTGCGCCGCACACCGCACAGTTATCGAAAAACGCGTGCGCGCACGGCTCACTCCTTAAGGCATGAAAGTTTTATGGCCGCAGAGGAAGCGAGTGTTTGATATCACTGTAATTCACTATGCCTGCTTTATAACGACAAAAAACTGTTTGTATACCCTATTAAGAAGGTAATGATAAAATAAATTTGTGTGTGTGCGTGATGTAGGGGATTTTAGAGGATAAATATAAACTTTGGGTAATATTTATGAGAAAATGATGTAGTTCGTATGAAGTAAAAGAAACAACTGAGTAAATAGAAAAAACGTCAAAAAAGAGAAGGAAAATGAGACATGAGAGATGAAACGTCAAAAAAGAGAAGGAAAAGAGTATAAAAACAGAAAAGAGTTCGGTTTGCCACAGTGTGGGTATAAAAAATCACTCGACTTTAAAGTTGATCACAAAACAATGGTTATCAAGCGAAACAGAAATAATCTTGTCTGTTGGAAATGTATTGTTGTCACCTTTAACATTCTGTGCGAGACGTGCATAGAATAAAGATAGATAGCTATATTTTTACACATATAGGTTTTTTTCTCTTTGAAGCTCTTACGTGAGGAACTTTTGTAGTAGTAATTTAAAATGCAACTATTTCATTTCTATTTCCAGGAGTCCCATCATGCCAGCGAACAGTGGCTTTCGAGAAAGCTTGTGTCCTGTTCAACATGGCTGGCATCTACACACAAATTGGCGCTAAACAGGTAGGTATTTGGCGATACTGTGTTATGAAGGGAAAGGGAAACGTTTCCTACCGATCAGGTGTATAGCCGGCGACCAAGATTCAATATTAACTGTCTTAGTTTATTCATATGTAGTTACGTCTGTCTTAAATCTTACATATCGCGGTTCAGTCTCCATACATCGACTGTAGCGCCATCTAGTCGTGTCGAGCCGAGTCGCTGACTCGCGTTACAATGATTTGTATTGACAGCGGTAGATCATAGATGTCGCCATAAATGTACTTTTATTAAAACTTTTATAATTAAACTACTTTCGGCACTAGATTTAATATTACCATACCAAAAGGTAGTAAGACTTACTGTCTGTTAGTAAAGCAACTGGCGTGTTGCCTCCGTTGATAGCCCCAAAAAACAGTATTAATATTACATATATTCCATGTTTAATCTCCGATATTATTATAAGATATTGCTTTATTCGAATTAAAAGGTTAAAGAAAATACATGCCAAAACGAGTAGCTTAAAACCTTATCAAAAATAAAACCTTGTCCATGAGGCAAAGAGGCGAGGATGCTGGCTGCGTTACTGCGTTGGATAGCAATACTTATCCGTTGAGCGAGAAACGAGCCAGCTTTATTATTGGACAGAAGTGAATTTAGTTTAGGGGCAATTTTTCCAAAAAGCAATTTAGCGGATGGTCCCCATGGTCCAAAAGTTTTGACGTCAAATGGCGTTAAAACATAATCACTTGCAAGTAAAACATATTTACGCCGTTTGGCGTTTTCAGCCAACTCCGTAGCTGCTCCAGCTTTAAGGGCTGATTCCCTGAGATGAATGGAGCCAAAGAATCAACGCAAGTTGCATCCCAAAAAATTAATTAATTATTCGACTAATTGATTAATTATTAATTCCATTCCATCATTTAGTAAATAATAGAAAATAATGTAACAATGGTGGTCAAATCAACATACGGGAAATCGGGAATATACGCGGGGGACCACTTAGTAAATAAATGACTTTGATATAAATAAAGGATTACTGATACGATAATGAGACCTTTGTCTTTAATTTATGCTCTTCCAGTTTTCCATATTTTAATGTTTAGGATTGAATTTAGCGAAATAAATACCATTACTATGACTGTTACCATTATGATGGTCGTGATGGGTGAACTATTACTTTACCTACAGGTTTGTACGGAACCCTCAGTGCGCGAGTCTAATTCGCACTTGGCCGGTTTTTTTCGATTAAGATATATATTAAAAATTGATTAATTTCAAATTATCAATACACCTTACACTTGTAACAAAAACATAGTTGTTCACTATCAATCTACCCAACTAACTTAGATCAATGTCCTCAGGACCGCAACACATGCGCCGGGCTGGATGGCGCGGTGGACGCGTTGCTCCGAGCTGCCGGCACGCTTCGGTACATACATGAAAACTTCACCAACGCGCCCTCTGTCGACCTGGCTGCTGATACGTTGCTGGTTCTGGGAGCTCTCATGACGGTAGGATTGCTTTAAATGATTTTTTCACACAACTTCCACGGTGTTACTTTTTCTCTGTTTTTATCTCGCTCTTTCTCTTCCTTCTTTCACTCTCTCTCGTATGAGAACACACAAAGTTGGTAAAAATCTACAAAAACTTTTCCAACGCGGTGTCTGCGAACCACGTAGATGTATATTCTACGAGCTGGTGAGATGTTATGGCAATTATTTTTAATTCCTTCTGTCCTTATGTTTTCTTTACATCTATATATCATCATCATCATCATCTCTTCCATACAGTATCCGGAAACGCAACTTCTGCACTCTAAATTTGGTTTATTGGTGGCACGCTCTTGCGTGGCTAGCGAAACCATACTTCGTTTAAAAAGACTGACATGATGAACAGAAAAGCTGCTCTGAGGACTTGTAGGTGTAGTTATTATGGTTTTAGCAGTGTCTTCCGGTTTGCATCAAGGTCTTCAAGACGCATGTTTTCGAAGATCTCAACACTATTAAAGATAAAGCGTCGCCATTCCGGTCTAAGACACGCGCGTTTCTCTCAACTATCAACTATGTTGCATGCTACAAGGTTGCGTTTCAGGCCGTTCTTGTATCCCAAATTTTGGCCGCCCCGCTTCCGCTTGTCACAAGAAAGTTTTGATTGGCATGCATATGAATTGGCTCAATATCTCTCTTTTATCTTCCCTCGCGCGCTCTGTGGTACTCATGGCTTCCATGTGGTGAGTATTTTTCATCACGGAGATGTTATCATTATTTCTTTATTTTGTAGCTTATCCTTGTATCTCACCCTTTCTCTGTTTCCTCTGTTCTCTTAACAGCTCTGGCTCTCCATCTCGAGGTTTCGCGAATTGGACAAAACGGTGATTTTTTGGCTCTAGACCAATTTCATCAGATTTCAATCCCTAGCATTTTCTTAACCTCTTTGCCCAGTACACCGTCGCATACCGTGACCGTCCTAAGAACGTGTTCGGCAAATAAATATTATTTGTATTGAAATTTATGAAACCTTTTTGAAGCCCACTAGAGCGTACCGTCACCGACCAACACCGTAGCGTGCCGTGCACGGAGAGTGTCGGCACCTACAAAATACGTTCTCTCTCGCTCTCGCTCCATATAAGGTGAGACAGGACGCTGTCAATCCGTTCAATGGGCGAGGCAGAGCATTTTCTTTTCAGGGTTCCGTAGCCGATTGGCCAAAAACGGAACCCTTATAGTTTCGTGAAGTCTGTCTGTCTGTCTGTCTGTCTGTCTGTCTGTCTGTCCGTATGCCACTGCCACTTTATTCTGTAACTATAAGCATTTTGAGATTTGAAATTTGGTGGGAAGATGTGTCTTGTTAACCGCTTTACAATTGTTATATAAAAAAATAATAATAATGATATTGAATTGAAGGGAGGGTTCCCAATACATAAAACAAAAACGAAAAAAAAATGTTAAGCCCATCCGTGTAAGGTGCCTATGGATAGGTCTTTTAAAATGACATAGAGGTTCCTAAAACCATTTTCTTTTAAAGTCGATTCCCTAATTCAGCTAAAGTTGGCACAGAACCCTTAGTGCACGAGTCCGACTCGCACTTGGCCGGTTTTGTGCCTGACACGTTCCTAGCACGGTCATGCAACGGTGCAGTAGAAAAATGCCTCGTAACTTTTTCTCTTCTATGTACAGGTGCATGCATATTACTAAATTCGTTAACGTTACAGGCGCAAGCTCGCGAGTGTCTCTTCGAGAAGCTGCAGCTACAAGCGCGGGAAGCATGCGGACGTGATCGAGAGCTTCGAGACGACTTGGAAATGTGTCTAGACCTGGCTCAAGAGAGCGCGCAGCTGGCGCACACGTATAACCAGCTTTATGAGAAGGTAATAAAGTTTTTTTTTTTAAATAGAAACATCCAGATGATGAAGCTGTAAGCGCGGAAAGCGTATGTGCGTGATCAAGAACTTTGCAACGATCTGTGGCCGAAATCCGAGTCGGAGCGAGACTCGGTCGATCAAACGCACCAAGCGCCGTCTAGTGGCTAACGTTTATAATAAAACAATGCGTTTGTGCGAGTAAGTCTCGGTCCGACTCGCACTACGGCCTTTGGAAATGTGGCTAGATCTGTACCGTTACCATGAGTTTACTCGATAGCGACGACGGCTTTACTTGCTAGCGACGACTTACCTTTTTGTATGAAAAATTTAGTTCTGTCAGTGATCGCTAGAGGCGCTGTGCAATTAAACGTCGTCTCTAGCGAGTAAAACCGTCGTAGACTCAATGGTAACGGTAATGGCCCAAGAGAGCGCTCAGCGAGCGCACACGTATAACCAGCCTTACCACTCTACTGTCCGCGCTGTCAGACTATGATGTGGGAAAACTATCCGGCGATATCGCGCGACGGTTGCATGATAAAAATGACATGTCGCGCGATAAAAACGATTATATAAAGAAAAGTATAGTTGTGATTACGAAAAAATATATACTGGTAGATTCTCGTGGTGGGCACTGTAGTACCACGGACAGTTTACCGTAAAAAAGATGCCAGCCAGTGCCAACGGACTGCAGAGCGGTTATGAGAAAGTATTAAATACCGTAATTTAGTAGCAATGTTGACCATAAATACACAGGCAGCTTCTTAGATTTGTGAACTTAATGATGACCTGAAATTGTGTTTAGACCTGGCTCAAGAGAGCGCATTCTGGCGCATACTAACAACCAGCTCTATAAGGAGGTAATAGAGTCTTCATTAAAAATCAAATTATGCTCTTATACTGTCAACCAGTATGTTGAAGCACATATACTTCGTAAAGTCAATTTTTCTTTGCTAGTCGAATGTTTTTAATTTTTTTAAATAACGACAGTGAATAAGATTCTTTTACTGTATTATTTAAAAAACTCAGTGTTAAAAGATTATTTACCTATAAGTAGTCGGTAATTTTTGTGTTTATCTTATTTAAAATTAAATATTTTGGTAAAAGGATTGTCAATATTGTTAACAATATTCGACAAGCAAAAACGAACTGACTTTCAAGGAAAGGAATTCCACAAGAAATTTAACCTGATGAACACACAACAAAAATAATCGTTAATAGTCAACTTATAACAGACCTGAGGTGTAATTGTGTAAAGCAATCGTATTTATTTGACAGTTCAAAAGGAAATAGGATACTTTTCATCCCGTTCGACGAAACCGGGGCTGGGGCGGGACGGGGCTGGGGGCGAAACAAAGTTCGCTGAGTCCGCTAGTATTAATATAGATGGGCGACATTTTTGATATCTTTTTAACCCTTGCCAATACACATACGAGGTATTTTCTCACAATACACAATACTCACTGTGTATTTGTACTGTTTCAGATGCAATCCGAGGGTGTGTTCAACTACGTGCCATACTCGTGGGTCTCCCTCGTCCACGTTAAGACTGAATATTATAAAGGTAACTTACAATATCCGCAAATCTTGTAAACTTTATCCATATAGCAGTTTTATTTTATTGTCATTAGATGTTTATATCATCGACAGATAGCGCTAGCGTCACTTAAGGAAATAACTTTTTAAATTTTCGATTATAGCAGAGAGCAATTTATTTTAGCCAACGTAAATAATAAACGGAAAACAATAATAATGTGTAAGGTACACATTATTATTAAAAAAAAAGGAATTTATTGTGACAAAAAAAATGTATCTTAATCTTAATTAATTTAAAGGTTATTGTGCAATAGTTACTTATGCACTTTTTTTCTTTGTCTCTGGTTTGCATATGGCTCAAGCTACCTCATAGTTGAGGTTAGGCCTTTGTCCAGCAGTGGTATATTACAGGCTTACTTTACTTTTATAGTTTTTTTTATTTTTATTGGACACCCATCACATACATTGCTCTGATCCCAAAGTAAGTACCTAATTGCATTTGTGTTATGGAAATCAGACACAACGGTGGTACCACAACACCCAGACCCGAGACAATATAGAAAAAAATGATTTCTGTATTGACCCGACCGGGAATCGAACCTGGGACCTCGGAGCGGCGACGCCTTGAAACCAGCGTGCTTAGCCAGTACACCACGGAGGTCGTCGTGTATAGTGTTTTGTATTTGTTATATATGTATTAACTAGCGTTTTATATTATTTCAGCGCTTGCGCATCAGTACTGCGCGACTGGCCTGCTCAACGCGCCCTCTGGTGCTAGAGCACGGGACCGCCTCGCTGCCCTGTACACGCCGGCCGGTGACAGAAGCGTTGACAATGGTATGTAAACCAGTACCGTTACTAAGAGTTTACGACGGTTTTACTCGCTTGGCGCCTCTAGCGCTCACTGACAGAACTAAAATTGTCCGTACAAAAAGTGACGTCGTCGCTTGCGAGTAAATCCATATCGTACCGTTATCATGAGCTAGAAAATTGGAAAGTTTAAGTTCGGTCAGTGACCGCTAGCCTCGTCCTGCCCAGGCACAACTATCCATATTAAGATTAGCCTTGTCGTCACAGTAGGCTATTTTAAAGGATATTGTGTTGCAATTCCAGGGTCAACGATCACACCATCAATAAAAGACCAAGAGCTGGACCACATGGCGCTAGGTCGCGCTCACTTAGGAGAGGCGCTAGCTTTGTACGAAGAAGCGCTACGGCTGCAGAGGATGTGCAGGTGAAACATTATAATAGGATAATAGATAGATTCAGTGATGTGACTATTGATACAGTTTTTTTTTAAAAAAAAAAAACACAACAAAATTAGTGCTTTTTAGTCTGCATAATATTTCATTCCTTGAACAAACCATTGACAAGATAAAGCCAAGTGGTAAAAGGCGAGATGACGTTAACTGTCACAGCGCGAAACTAACGGCGCGCATTCTGAGTTCAAACGTCGAGCTGAAGTCATGTGTTCTAACGCTGCAATTTTTCTAGTTATAAAAGTGTATTGACGTTCATAATTTGTAAATCAATGAAATCAGTCTTTCCTCTCATCTGGAGAAAAGGTGACAGGGTAAACTTAAAATTTGTCTGCGTGAATCAGTCCTATTTAAATATTGGACCTTTACACACTGCGACTTTTAGTAGCGATGCAGTCGCGATGCTAACACGCATTAGCATCGATGCAGTCGCAAAATGACAACCTTTACACGCTGCGCTACTTTAAGCTATACAGTCGCGATGCTAACGCGTGTTAGCATCGATACAGTCGGGATGCATAAGCTGGAAATTTAACTGAATTTTGGCGACTGCATCGATGCTAAATTAAATCTGTTCATTGCATGAGTCGCATGCTGAAACGCTATAGATCTACGTAAATATGAGTTTCAGGTACGCAGAAAAGTATTTTATTTTTACTAATTTGAATTTGAAAATTATGTCAACTGGTATATAGTAAATTAATAACACTACATGTCCTTTCTTATAACTTAGGTGTCATTTATAAACGACAGTAGTATAAACTGGGTTAAGGGGTCTTAGTCCTTATATTTTACCTGACCATCATTCTCAGGGAGCTCCGTGGCAAAGAAGCGCTGTCGAGAGCGGTGCGCGCAGCGCTGGAACGTGCTGCAGCGGCGCGAGCACTTGACGGAAAGGAGCCAGATTTTGCGGAATTGATAGACGCGCCGCACATACTGCGTGAGTTTCTAGATTCATACTAGTAGTTGACTTTATGCTAGCAATTAAAATTTTCATTCCACTTCTTGCTCTTTCAAGGTAAGTTTTTTTGTGAATAAACATATGCCCAGCATAGAGCACACCAAATGCTGGTCATTTAACTTTTCAATATTCAAGCGGTCGCGGGCCACATAACCGCATAACAATAAAATATCTATTGTGTCTCGTTCACATACGCTTAAGGGGTTAATTAGTAAGAAAGTACAACTGGAAGGCAATAACAAAGTAGCCACTAATTATGATTTATATCCATATTACATGTATTTTAAAAAAACGAGTTGAATACCCAGGTCGGGCCAAAGTGTCCACCGTAGTCGAAATCGGCTAGGGGGACTATTATGTCCCGCGCAGCCGGCTAGTCGAATTCTGCTAGGAACACTATTACATAAAAAGGCCGTTACTTCAATCATAAGACGTCGAAGTGCAAGCTACTTTCGCTATTAAACTAGTAACATGACGGTGCCTTCAATACTACATTATGCCCGATTGAAAGTCCTGAAACGTCTCGTCCCTAGTTCATTTTATCCAGATCTATATTAAATTGACATAAAACGGGAGGGGGGGCTTAACCCTGCAGTAGGATAACCACAGGCTCTTAATAATAATAATTCTAAATGTGCTGTGCCCAGTGATTCGCGTCGAGCAAGAATCAGGGGACGCAGGACAAGACAGAAGGTGGAGCAGGTCTTCTGGGGTGAAACCACAAACGCAGGATAGATCGTTACCATCATAAAAGCCCCACTTTAACATAGGATCATTACTACCCACCTGAGACTGGAATAATAATATTATAAAATCGTTAAACATCTCACTAATTCGTTTAATATCTTTTCCAGCATCATCAAAGTTCCAGCTAGCGCTCACGCCACCAGACTTCGCTCAGCACCGAGTGGAAGATCTCTTCAAATCGTTGGGACCCATCGCTGTCTTCTCAGCTAAGAGACACTGGAGCGCGCCCCGTCTAGTCCAATTGCAAAAGCAAGATAAACGAGGTTAGACCGTAGACAATATTTTTTAATCTATATTACACAGTTAATAGAGTAGCGTTACTTAAGCTAAATAAAGCTATTGAGCTCCAGGTCAAGCTATGAATTGTCGCTGTTGAGCATCTATTTATTGTCCGTCTGACTTACTGTACCTAAAAATATAATTATGGTTATAGTTATAGAACATCCACCACAAAGATGGACAGATGGCCTTGTAAAGATCGCAGGATTACACTGGATGCAGACCGCTAGTGATAGGTTGATTTAAGAAACCGTGGGAAGGCCTGTGTTCAGTAGTTGACGTCCTTTGGCTGATAAAGATGATGATGATGAGACAGCAGCAGCAGCAGTTGTCTAAAATATAATTAGCTCCTTACATTAATATTTCGCACGTTTTTTTACCTGTATAACTTCGTCATTCTTATTCATATAGTAACAGAAAACTATATAAAGTCCAACATTAACCTTTGTTTTACTAAATTAAAAAGTATTTATTTTTTGTATTAAGGTTTCTGTTATGTCAGTTTATGAAAGAAATCTAAAGAATATTTTTATCACTTTTCAGGATCAAGAAGATTACGGAACGGAAGAGAAGAATACACGGAAGAAAAATCAAGAAAAAGCGAGAAACGAGACAGATCTGAGGACAACAGCACATACTACAACCAAATAATAAGAAGCGATGAGAAATATACTGACGATTACGAAAAGAAAAAACTACACAGAGTCATGAAACAAAACGGGGTGTATATAAACAGTTACAATAATAATAATAACAACTATGAATATCATCCGAAGGTGCTCGATTATGATTCAAATTCGTATAGGAATAAAGTCAACGAAACTTTTGTAAAGGAAAAAGAAAATGGCGTTTTGAAGAATGGAGATGTCAATGGCAAGGTAAATGTATATATATATGTAATGTAATGTTTGATTGATATAATGCTTTCTTTATTAGCGCTGTTATATCTTTATAACTTTCAAAGAGTTTACTTGGATAATAATTGAATATTTATTATTATTATATTTTTAAAAAGATTGGCTTGACTAAGCTTAGGTTCTTATAAGATGAAATGAGAAACTAAAAAAATATGCACGAGCGAGACTCGAACTTCCAACCTTAGGCAACCCAAGCTCTTTGCTCGTGCAAACGGTCCGACCGCGCGAAAGACTGGTCTCTTAATTATACGTAATTCGCATGTCGTCAGCGCCATCTATCCAACTGTTATTGCAACAGTAAAATAACACTGTGAGTGTTGAAAACATTATAAACCATTATTAACTTAGGTATAAGACACCACAGTCACAGCTGCAGCTAGCGTTCGATGTGTTGCGACATCAGTGGTGATGCTCCGGTGTTCTACTACAAATGTAATGTGTGTTATACGACAAATGTTCTAACGGCTATACGGCATGTTGTGTCGTCCTTAAGCATCAATATTATGTGCCATAACTTAACTGCCTCGGTAGCGCAGTCGGACTTTAAAGCGACGGCTACGCCAGAGGTCCCGGGTTCGATCCCCTAGTCGGGCCAAAAACGTGTACCTGGGTTTTTCTATATAGAAATTCTTAGGACAGCCCAGAGTTTGGTAGTTGGCGGTGTTTCACCCCCGTGCCTCGTGTTATTATATTATATAAAGCAGTTGTTCCTGCGCTTTATCTCTCTCCGGTCGTGTCAGATTGCTGTCCCATCGGCCTATGAGAGTGAAAGGAATAGAGAGTGCACCTGTTTTTTTTTTGCGCACACACTTGTGCACTATAATATGTCCCGCGCAGTCGGTTAGTCGTTGTGGCTGGCCACCGTAGTCGAAACCGGCTAGGGGGACTATACTATTATGTGCATGCGTTCACATCAATATGTATAACGACTAGGCTGCACAAGGTTATCTGCAAAATGGAAACAGTTGTGTGTTCTCTATATTTAGGTATACTGACTTAATCTTTTCACCCACAGCCAATCAAAAACGGTAGAGAGCGTAGGAAAGGCTCGCTCCGGCGCGTGGCGAGCGAGTACAACGTGTCCAATGCGAAGGCGGACGAGGAAGGGTTCGGGTTCTCGGTGCGGGGGGACGCGCCCGTCGCCGTCGCCGCCGTCGAGCCCGACTCGCTCGCTGAGGTGAGACTTTGAAACCGTCTTTTTTTTCTCGTACTGCCTTAACGGTATGAGAGAAAGAGACAGCTGTTAATTTTGTTTTCATAACACTACCAAGCGCCTATCAACTGTCATCATGGACGTCATGGAATTCATGGGTGCGTTTCCGTTGACGTCCGCGAGCAGCGCTGAAGCGAGGTATTGCGGGCGTGGTGGTTGTCACGAATGGCAAGTGGAACGCGCCCGTCACTGTCATCGCCGTTGAGACTATATTGCCGTGTTGTTCTTTCGCATTGTCTTGCTAGCATAAATGTAAGAGATAGCTGATATCTTAAAAAAATGGTTGCGTTTCACTTGATGTCCGCGAGCGGCGTTGAGTGGGGTTACGCTTTCAACGATATATAACTTAGCATACGTCGACACATATCCAAAGCCTAGTAAAGGCTCGCTCTGGTGCGTGACGAGCGAGTACAAAGTATCCAAACAGGTCCACTGTCCATCTTTTCGGTGGACGTATCTAATATAGAGCTTTTCTGCCATCATTTCTGCGCGTTATGTGCCCTGCCTATTGCCACTTGAGCTTACTGATTTTCAAGGCTATGTTCGTTACCTTAGTTCGTCTCGTCGTATCACCTCATTTCTTATTCGATCTCGCAGGGAAATACCAATTTGCTTGATACGTGCGCGACCTCTTAATGATTTGCAGCTTTCTGGCATAAAGAAGAGTGACTGGTGATCCAAATTTTACGCCCTCGCTGCGCTCGCGTGCACACTCTGGTTAAAGCTTTCTTGCGCGAGGCACACTCGCACTTGGCTGGTTTTTCTTATACTTACGGACTCCAGTTTGTTACTCCAATAAAAATAAAAAATGTTAATTCGTTTGCAGATCGGCGGCATGAGAGAAGGCGACTTCATCATCACGATAGGAGACAAGGATGTCAAGTGGAGTTCTCATGAAGAGGTGGTTCGGCTGATCCAGCAGGCAGGAGACACCCTCACCATGAGGCTAGCGACGCCTATGGACAAGAGTTTGCTCAAGGTAAGCAATCATCTTCATTATCAGTAGGTCGTCAGCTGCTGAACATAGACCTCAGTGCCTCACTCGGACCCGTAACTAGACCGTAACCATGATTTCGGGTCCAAGCTGACCACATCCAGTGTGATACCATGTTATAGATACTGCGATATTAACAATATGGTCTGTCCGTCTACCTGTTAGTGACGAAATGAAGATAAAACACGTATGTTTAAGTGATAAGATACATACAACGTTTATACATACAAATCTGATTTTTAATTTTCCTGGCATCTCGCCAGGAAAATTAAAAATCTAATTACGAGTAATAACATGGACTCAAATTAATGACATCCGTTATGGTGTATCCACACCGCTCAGCGGCAAGGCACGGCGGCCATGCCGCTAATGCCGCTGCGGCTACCGCAGATGCCGAAGTGGCTTTTTGCATAGTAGCTGACAGTTAATTGGCATATATGGATGGGCATGGCCATGGGCAGTGTGGATACACCATAAGGAGGCTCCGAGCCGGCTTTTCCGTCGGCTTATGTCAAGACTTCTCAGATACAGTACCTAGCCGGCGACATGGCTGCTGAGTGTGGAGTCATGTTTAGGATACAATTAAAAGCGTATTTACGTAAAGCATTTAAAAAGCTCCATTTTATGACTTTTGTCAGGCGTCACCAGAAACCCCTCGGCAGTCCAACTCGAACCAGGGTTCGGTGTCAGCCGCGTCCACCGCGTCCAGCGGGTCAACGGCCATAACCGCGCGCTCGTCAGCACGACGGGCGCCATCTTGGAACCCGTTCAGACGCCATACTGCCAGAGATAACAGCTCGCACCGCGGCTCGCATACCAGCAACGTTATTTTTAGATAAGCTTCATCCCAGACATCCCAAATCAAGACTAAAATGTTCCGACCAATTAGCAAAGTATACCTAAATATTGAAAACAGTCCTTTTGATACAGTATAACTGAGTACGGTCTAATACTAGTAGTTATTGAATCTAAGGGGGTTGGACATTCAGTTATACGTCAAAATAAAGGATAAAAGTATGGTTAGTTGTGTGTTATGTGATCAGCTGTTAGTTCTGCTACAACTTGAGTTGTTATTGGCTCGTGGGCTACCACTAAACAAACAGTTAAACTTCACTTTAATTACTCAATTTTCTCATCAAAATGATAAAGATAGATAAAAAAAACAATGGTTATATGTAATTTAAATATTAATAAAATGTTTGACAAACACCTGCAAGTGGCGCCCTCTATCCTTCAAGCTTGACACGTACGATCAAAAACAGTTCTACGCAGATCACATCTCAAACATAAGGGCTCAAAGCAGGCTGAAAGCCTTTGAAAAAGGGTGCAATCGAAAAAATGTGTACTTATAAGAAACAGAATTAGTAGAAGATAGTTAGTTATTTAATCTATTGAGTTCACGTCGATTACGCCATGCTACAATATTTTTGAAATCTTGTTAGCGCGAATTCTAAAAGAGTAGCTGTGCTATGCATATGCAACTATTATATATTTAGGTTCCTAAATATATATTTAGATTATGGGGACCTAAACTCGGCTATGATAATCCAAAGTGTTGAATCAATATTATATTTGTTATCTTTCTTACTTACTAGATATTTCCTTAATTTTTATTGCAATGTCTATAATTAATGTGTCTATCTAACTAATCGAAATAATATATAATTATTTCTTCTGATTGTCTCTTTCCTTTGTAAGCTCGGCCCGATCTTTGGTTTATGCAAACTGTCGCTTCTTTATTTTTGTAAAAAGATGTGCACAGTTTTTGTTTTGTTTTGAGTCGGATTTTTTTTCGGCCTAAGTTTATTGAGGCAGGCACTTACACATATCATAATGTTTATTATTAAAGCCCAGTTGTGCATGTCATAAATTAGCTTAGTTCAGAATCCAATCATCATATGTATCTGTTAACATCAATCAATGCACCTCTGATCATGATTTGTGTAAAAGTCTTTAAATAATAGTCTTTAAATAATGATTTGTTTAATAATCTTTAAATTTAGTGTAATAGTCTTTATATAATACTATAAATAATACAGCATAAAAAATATTTTTTAAATCGGATACAGTCCGTTTTTCTTTGCTTGATGAATAATGTAAACAGTCTTGGCATTCCATTTTAACGAAATGATTTATTTTTAAATAAGATTTTAAAAAAAACCGACCAAGTACGAGTCGGACTCGCGCACTGAGGGTTTCGTGCCAACTTTAACTGAATCAAGGAATCCACTTACTTACACTTAGTAAAATACTACAATATTTTGTTGAACAACAAACATAACTTTGTTTTTTACAGTGTTTGTATGAAGAACAAAGTTATGTTTGCGGTTCATGTATGGGAGGCCCTTAAATATATATTTTTTTATTTTTTGTATAAGAATTGTAAAGCGGTTAACGGGATACATCTTCCCGCCAAATTTCAACAGTGTGATGCTTATAGTTACAGAATAAAGTGGCTGTGACAGACAGACAAATAAATAAATAATTATCCTATGGACATTCCCACACATCGCCATCTAGTCCCAAAGTAAGCTACTCAAAGCTTGTGTTATGGGTGCCAGACAACGGATATAATACTTAAATACTTTTTGTTTGTAAATACATGCATGATACCTAGACATAAAAAACACCCAGACCAATACAAACAGACTTTACGAAACTATAAGGGTTCCGTTTTTGGCCATTCGGCTACGGAACCCTAAAAACCTTACAACTTACACGTGTAATTCATAGCCGAACACGGTTATCTTTTCAAATCAAGTAGTTTATCAATTTTATTTACTGATATTATTTTGAAAGTAATAAAAAGACTTTAACAACGTTCGACTAGCAATGAAAAACAGACTAATCATTAAAACCACACTAATCTTGACATGCGTAAGATGGGCTAACAGAGCTATAGTAATTATTAGTATATTATGTACCTATTTTTGCTTACGAGATTCAATGTCACAATATATTTGTTGTTAAATGTTTATACAGTATTTTTTAATTATTTTAATGCAAAATTCTCGCGATTTGGCTGCGATTGATTAAAAAAGTAAAGAAACAGACTTTTTTAAATTTCTTTGATCGCAACCAGATACTAATAATTTTAGTATATTTAGTGAAATGTGTACTTAAATTTGGCAATTATTTGTAAAAAGTTTATGAGTATTAGATAATGTTGTACTTTAGTAAAAACAAATGAGTGTATCTTTGTAAAAACATTGTTTGAGTTACAGGTAATGATTGTATAATATTGTTATACTTAAAATGTAATCTTGGAGATCAATAAAGGATATTTAATTAAAAAGATTTTTTAATTCTTAGACCATACTGAAGAATACCAAGAACACCAACCTCATTTTACCACAGATTTCTCAAAAACTAAAAGTGATACGTTTAGTGTTTAGTTCAATCAGGTATGTTTTATCACAGAAAACGTAGGTATGATGTTCATCAAATTCTGTGTAGTAGTTTTCGAGATATGGGTAAAAAAATAAGATATAAAAATTATTTTTCTTTTGTCAGTTCATTTTTATCCTAACAGATAATTAATAACTAAATGTACCCGGTAATGCTTTATAAAAATCATTTAACGCATTTATAGGAGGACCATAGAAGTACTATCCCCTATATAATAATTTTATGAGGAGGACATTGTCAAGGATGAAGGAAGTCATTGGAGGTCAAATTGTTTCATGTGTTTATCACGTTGCATTTTTTTAATGTACCTATATTTTGAAATCTGAATGGTAGGTGACTTGACTTTCATAACTTTGTGTTGTAAAACATTCTTCGCGGCGCGTAAACAGCAGAATATTACTGACGGCATGTTGTACATATGTATACATTTGCTTCAAAAAGTCAAGCGTATGTGGCGGTGCATACAACGACTTAACTATGTTCAATAAGTCTAGATGGCGCTGATAGCCTAACATTATACAACATTCGAAACTTCATACAATCCTGAGCCGCGATAAGTGAGTTTTCGATCGAACTAACTGCAGTAGGCACTCCACTGTAGTCCCCGACCAATTAAATAACACATCGATCTGCAGCAAGTGTGTCCCTTTTCCTTCCTGTACCTTTTGCGTCAAATATACCAATATTAAAATATTATAAAGTTTGTTTGTTTGTTTGAATGCGCTAATTTTAGTAACTACTGGACCCATTTAAAAACATATTTTCGTGTGGATAGCTTATTTATCGAAGAAGGCTTTTGCTATAGCTATACGGGGTTCAACAAGATCAACTGCATTCCTTCTCGGTGGTGATTCTGTTGCTAACAAACAACAACTTTTTGTATGGGACCAACATCGAAATCTTAAGAAAATTTTTGACTTCCCCATACAAACTAGATTCAGCTGATCGGCACTCTAGTATGGGAAAGTGAAATATTTTTTTGGGATTTCGATATTGGTCCCATTCAAAAAGTTGTTGTATTTGAGAGTCAGAATTGAAACCAAGAAGGAATGCAGTTAATTTTGTTAGACCCTACACAGGTGTTGTTTTGGTCAGTGTCATCCAACTCAGGGATGATAATATGAGTTACGCTTATTCTAAAAAAATGTTTTCTTTAAATTCTGAGCAAGTTTTATACAAGAAAACCTCTTCACAACATTCAAAAAAGTTACCAAACTAATGGGAAAACTCGCACAGCGTAGCTAGCGCTTATCTACGAAATACTACGCCGTAGCTAGTGGGCTACGAGGAGGCTACCTGGTGTTGGTAGTTTTAACTCGATTGCTGTACCGCATAAAAAATGATTTTGTGGGTTTTTTCCATTACAAAAAAAAACTTTTTTTGGCATCAGTATCGTTTGTACAGCCACCCCTGAGTCGCTCGTCACTGACCAAAACAACTCCCTGTATATATCACGCTGCGACGGGAGGGGAGGGAGCAAACTCAAAACGCGGACGAAGTCGTGGGGGCCCACTAGAAGCTTAAATAAATGTGCGTGAAATTAATCCGTAAAGTGTTTTTAGTTTACAATGTTTATTGGTGTATAATTCCTCCTTTGATATACGACGGCTAAGTGGTAGCCTTTGTAATCGGGAGACAATTTAGAATCGATTAACATCTAATTCATTAAAATTTGATAAAAGTGTCATTGTAAGGAATAAATATCTAACAAATTAGAGCTTAAAATTAAAACTAAGACATGCAACATAAAAAATAAACCTAAAATATACCTATTCAAAAACAAAACCATTTCCTTGCGGCAAGGAGGCTATGCTAATCCTTTGAGCTAGGAACCAGCCAAATTAATTATTGGCTGTTACACACCCACAGGTTTGACAAAAAAGCTCCCCCTTAAATATCATTATTTTTTGTAAAGGAAACGTAAAGCGGTTAACAGGATACATCTTCCTATCAAATTTCAACAGTGTGATGCTTATAGTTACTGAATAAAGTGGCTGCGACATACGAATGGACAGACAGACAGACAGACTTAACGAAACTATAGGGGTTCCGTTTTTTGCCATTCGGCTACGGAACCCTAAAAAGGACGCTAGCGTCACCATCAGATTAGTAAGAGTGGACACCACAGCTTGTGAAATACCCCAAACTTTATACGAGTACCTTACCGCTACCCTGTCGCACTGTAAATAGAGCTTACAGTACCCCAATCACGATTTTTAGACGTATTCGTCACGTTATCGTAGCGAGTTTACGCAGTACAACGTTAGTCGGCATCACGAAGCACTCTCGTGTCGTGTAGTAAGCTCGATAGCATTGACGAAGATGACGTCATACTAACGTAAATATGGCCGTTGAATGACACGTCCAGAAACAAGTTGAGCGATCTTTTTTATGAATATTATCGTAATATATCATGATATTCCAGTAAAATCTAAGAAAATTCAATAACGAAACAAAATTACGATCAATATGTTTGGCAGGGTTAGCAAATGTAAAAAAATTGGTCTATTAAAATATGAAGATATATGTTATTTCTGTAATCTTAAGATTTTTGAACTGTTTAGTAGACTGTCAATTGACAGACTGACGTTATGCCATCAAATTGTGACAAATTCAAAAGTTTTACAATAGATTTAGTTAAAAATTATGAATAAATATTAAAATAACGAGGACAAGTCGTTTGCAGTACAACGTAACAATATTCGAATTTTTGAAAAAGTAAGTATGTAAAAGTAATACAAGGATAAGTGATTAAAGTGCTTTTATTCATTGGCTATTATAGCGAGATAAACTCTAACTAGATCTTATTTCTCAAGAAATTGTGATTTATCCAAGCCCTCAGCTCTCCAAGAGGACGCTGTTTCTAACAAATGGAATGAAAAGCATTACGTCAATATAAAATAAATATATATTATTTTTCAGAATGAAGACGGACCAAAGTACAATGTGTAGAAATACGCCTATATTTGCCATCTAGAAGAAATAAAGTGAGTCTAGCAGTTGCGGCTGTCTTCGTTACTCCCATATATATATTTAGAACAAAGATGAACCCAACAAGATCAAAATCGATACAACTGTTACAATTGCTCTGTTCCTGATATCTTTTTAAGTTAAAAATAAGGTGTATAAGATAAAAAATATTGTAATAAATTTCATATTTCTAATGTAATGTAATGTCATAATTTTAGAATTATAAATATGACCACTAACGTTTTCTTTATTCCACACGTTTCTTAATTTCTCGCCAAAAGCCAAAGCTCTGTCTGTTGTTATATGTGATATTTTGAGCACAAATAGTAAGAAACTTTGTGTCGGATCCGTACGTTCTCACTAGTACACACACACCCGTTGAAGACTTTCGTCTTCAAACACTGAGGTTAATGAGACGTGGCGACGCTCTTGCGCTGTTTCCCGACCTCTGCCTAGCCGGCCGCGTTGGATTCATTGATAGACCTCTTTCTTAGAACCACTTGTTGTGAGGCTCGGTTAAGGCTTTCGACTGTAGTTCCAAAATCTCATTTTTGCCTGCACGAATAGTATATTATCAATAAACCGGAGGTGAGAGATGTATATGCTATTGAAGTTGATGCCGAATCTTTCTCATTCCAAGAGCTTGAATCAGTCTTCAAATGCAGCTGTGTGATAATTTTAGAAAAAAAAAAAAGATTTAGGCGGTCTTATCCGTAAAAGTTACCTAGTTTCTCTTCGCTCATTTTTGACATTTAGAATCTGAAGTAATCTTGTTGCAACTCACGATACTATACGTCAAAAAAAGATTCGTGATCGCAAATCCAGTTTAACACTATAGAAAATGTGTACGCACAATAAATGTCAGGTATTTGAGCTGCCAAATTTAGTTTGTTTTACGTCCGATAGAGGCGCTTTCAGATTCTCATACAAATGATTACGTTACTATACGAATACTTTGACGCAAATTATTCGTACAGATCTAATTACAGTGCGACTTGGATCTCCAGGCAAACAGTAAAAATTAGAACTAACGCTGTCAAATTCAAAAATGTGGTTGCGAGATCGAGTGTATCAAAATCTCCCCAATCTAATAAAAGATTTTCCGATTTTCACTTTTGTTTCATATTTGTACGTATTCTGTGTAAACAATAAAAAATATTGTTTCAAATTCCGTAAAGCTAAACTCCTTAAACATAATCATAATATTT
The DNA here is from genome assembly GCA_963924145.1 of Pyrausta purpuralis. Classification (NCBI taxonomy): domain Eukaryota; kingdom Metazoa; phylum Arthropoda; class Insecta; order Lepidoptera; family Crambidae; genus Pyrausta; species Pyrausta purpuralis. The sequence continues at coordinate 10,992,008 of OZ001666.1, forward strand.
ATTGTTAAAATAATTATTTTACGATGATATAAACATACAACATCATTATAATCATTACCGTTCCCATTGATCTCATTTGTCTTAGTTGGGCAAAAAATGTATGGTAATTAATAAAAAGATAGTAATAAATAGACTCCCTGAATCAGGGGAAATTTTCTTAAACTCACTTCATTGAATGCTAGCGCCCCTCCTGTCAATGTCAATTATTGGCCAGAAGATCCCTGTCGCGTGTGTCTATCTGTCGGGCTATGATCTGGCTGATCTGTATTATAATCCGTAGTGCAAGCTATCAATCAACTGTCACTGACTAACCTCTATGTAGACTTGTACTTGCATTATAGAATAGAGATAAGTAGGCGCAGGCAACTCGCCGGGACGAATATTCTGTTCATTACAAAATGTTCTTAGTCACTCCCTTTAGCTGTCACTCAAAGGACTATCTCATGGACCTAAATGAAATCTACAATTTCACATAATCTGTGGTAGTTATCGAGACAAGGTTTATTAAGGTTGGATTCTTTCACTAAATAATATCACAACGTGATTCTGTTCCGTTACTGAAAATATAATTATTTTTGCACACAAACTAAATTTCATTCACCCCACCCTAGTTACGAGTAACAGGTATGATAATTAGGGTGTCATTCAAAATTAAAGCCGGTTATTAATGTGAGAAATAAAATATTATAAAGAGATAAAGGGGTTTTAATTTACCTTTGCCTGCACAGAATAAGCATAAAAGAATAATAAAATGACGCTAGCGACTTCAACTTATGCAACCCCAAACTTTATTTAGGTCCTAACCTGAAACGCTCCTTAGGCTTTCCAATCTCATTATAAATCTGTTATATTATATCTATGCTGTACTACCTAATATGCCGTCAAAAAAATAATTGTCATTAGCAACCACGTGAAAATCAGAGATTAGTAAGAGTATGTCTAGAGTACTTTTTTTACTCGTCCGTGGTCTAAAGACAGATAAGTGACGCCACCTAGTAGGCGCCTGAGTAAGTGGGAAATTTTAACAGTTCAGTTGCGATATCATGACGTCGATACGATTGTCAAATGGCGCTACTGAGCAACATGGAGTCAAAAAATATTTTTTTAATGGCGTCTCTAGGAGAGAGACTATTGTTGCAATATTCCTAAATAATTTACCGTTATCGCTTTGTATTTATTGGTACATACCATAGCGGTACATCATTTTAGGCTAAGGGACGATAGTGGAAGGCTTTTTCACACTAAATATGTTTAGTGGCCAGATCAACAAAACGCATCGTGTGGTGCAGAATACATTACTTTGACGTGCCCACTGAACACATCCAGTGTCAAAAAGCCTGAAAAGAAAACAAATTAAGAACATTGAAACAATTTTATGCTTGGAAATAACAAAAAAAATGATACATCCAAAAATTGCTAAGATGTATCTTTAAAATGAATAACAGACATTGAGCTTTCAAGTGTTTTTACGTTTAGGTCAACAGTAATATGTGTGCAAATTGTTAGGAAATTACAATTAGGGAAATGTGATTTCTCAAAACCTTAAATCAAACATTTAAGCACTAAAAATACAAAAATTAAGTACATCATACAAGTTATTTTAAACAAGGTACTACCTATTTTATTTGAATGTTCACTGAAGCTAGAATGTGGGAGAAAATATTAAACAAAAGAAAGAAACAATTATAAAAAATATAAGAAACGGTAAGATGTCAGGTAACTTATTAAAATAATGAGCACGTAGTAGGGTCTTAGCTAAATTCCTATTATAATATTATACAATGTGGGGTACATACAATTATTGTTACGAGACGAAAAGGATAATATCAAATCAAATCTAATCAAAATTTATTTATTACAGACTACATAGGTCCATGGGTTAGTATAAGTAGCATTATAAAATAGGGGTTAGTAAATACAATTTAACGCGAGATTAATAGATTTAAAAAAAAACTTTTTACTGTACCATGTACCTAAGTAGCACTCCGTGCGGACGCGACTCGGAGATGGTACTGGTTGCGACTTCGGTCATCGTTCGCATGAAGTGCCTCATTATAGGCGCATGCATAATATGATAATAAATAATCAGTCACCATCAGTAAATTTAAGCATTATCATAATACCCTTAGGTTCGATAAAAGTTAAAATACAGTACAATTTACATTACTTATCATTACTTATAGCGACAGTAGTTACAGGATCATCTAAAATTATTCAAAGCACTCAAATACAAATTTTTAGTAACAAGCAACTTGAAATAAAAAGCATTTTTTTTATGCTAACTAGGGAAAATCCTCATGCCACATGATACCACATCTCCGGGGAACAATGTGGTTTTTTGGTGGCCGGACTTTTACCGGCTAAACCCCGAGGTTTTCCTCTAAACCTAGGAAGCACAAAAGATGTCTCTGGAACATTATGTGACATCGACATCGACAAGTTTCTTTTATAAATGGGCCCGTGCAATGCACATTGTAAGATCCCCGATTCTCAACACGGGCTAAGTCCAATTACAACCTTCAATAGAAAGAGGTTCGATAGGATACTCGTCACTGAAACAAACATCATCAATCAACATCTCGCCTTCATCGACTTCGCAATTAGAATTGCGTGACTGAGGGCCCAACATGTGCGATAATAAAAGTGATTTAAAACTACATTGGAACGTGTAGGGTTTTGGACTATTGTTCCTATAATTCAAAGCTCTATTATGACCAAAGAAGTCAACCGGAACTTGATTGATATTACAGGTATAAAATAGTGTCGCACACCTTCATTTTTCAATTCCAAACAAATTGAAATAAAACTCTTAAGGGTAATGATCCAGCTTTTCAAAATCGGAACAGACTTTCTTTGGACCGTACTAGGCTCCACAAAATACAAATGATAAGAAAGAGTTCGAATGGCTTCCTGCTTAAAATCGATATGTCGTGATATGCCATCTACCTCTTTTACTGGTCCTCGCATCTTCCCGAACGGGGCGCCGCGCGAGCCTGTTATGCTGCCGAACAGCCGGTCCAAGAACAGCACAACCTCGGACGTCTTCTCCATAGTGCTGCTTACTGGTGTGCCATCCAGCTGGTGTCCTGGTAAAATAACAAATTTTAGGAATAATGCATATATTTAATCTTTGACTATTAGTGTCTTCATTGAATTAAAAAACTTACAGGGTGTCTTTGAAAACATTGGCATTATTTTAAACTAAGAACTTTCACATGACTTCAGTAGTCCCTTTCATATATTTAAATTAAAATCAATTGATTTGATGCAACCTAGGAAAATCATAAAGAATCACTTCTTATTCCAATATCCGTTTAGGCGGAGTTTTTTTTTTGAATACTTTGATATTATTCATCAATTTCATAATATGAAACTTATTTATTAGTTTAATTTGAAGCAAACATCAATTCTAAAATGTTTAATATATATTTTTTGTTTCATCAAATGATTTTATCACAATTGATTTTAATTTTTATATGTGGAGAGAATTATGAATCATAAGTAGGTTCTTAGTTTCAAATATTGTTAATGTATTTAAAGTCATACTGTATTTTGCGTACTTTTGTTAAAACTATACACCTGGTCGCCTTTACAGCATCCGTGGTCACAAGAATTTTAAGGTGTTATTAGTCATTGCATTATGCATAATGAAACTGCCATTACTAATTAATAGAGAGTTTTAACTTGCAATAAAACTTACCTATTATTTTTCCAACAATATCCGGAATCCATCTTGAGTCAAGCACCTGTCTTTTATCGGTTTTCGGTCCTAGCAACTTCCTCCCTTCGACTTCCGGCGCCACTGTCGCACGTTTACGGTAATTAAGAAAAAAGAAAACGGGCGTGTTAAAAAATCTAAAAATAATGTTAAATGAAAGTATTTAAGTTTATAAGTAATCCACAACTAAATATGACCCTGTTAAATATTCACGTATTTTAGGCCCAAAAAAAATGATGTCCTTTACATCTGTAGGTCAGGTTAGGTTAGGGGCTCTATCCGATAAAAACCGGCCCTGAAATAGCAGGTATGAATAGAAGAATTTACTAAGTATGAAGCATCACAGTCATGAATCACCCCGAATGTAAACGAATAATTAAGTTAGTACTAACCTTGACGGAAATAAATGAATCCACATTGTTGCTCCTTGTGAGAAATCTTCTAATACATTGTAACACGAATCACTTACGAGAATGACATACTACCTATGTAATTTTTACACATTCTTTAATGTGTATAGAAGGATAGCCATGGCAAAGAAAGCTTTTAATACCAAAAAACATATATTCAAAGCCAGAATATCGAGGCGAATTCGCAAAAAACTTATAAAATTGTACATCTGGAGCATCGCTTTGTACGGCAGTGAAACGTGGACGATGACGCAGCGTGATAGAGAGAGAATGGAGGCGTTTGAGATGTGGTGTTGGCGAAGGATGGAGCGGATTAGTTGGACAGAAAAGAAGACGAACGAGGAAGTGCTAGGAATTGTGGGTAAAAAGAGACATATATTGAAAACAATTGAAAACCGGAGAGGAAAGATGATAGGGCACTTGGTACGACATGACGACTTAATAAGGATCATCATAGAGGGGAAAGTTGAAGGGCGGAGAAAAAGAGGAAGACCTAGAAGGGCATACATGACGCAAATTAAGGAAAAGTTAGGAGTCAAGTCGTACCAAGTAGTCAAGGAAATGGCATGGGATCGATTAAATTGGAAAAAACTCCACCGACAAGAGCATAGCTCTTAAATAAGAAGAAGAAGAAGAAACAACATGCCATTTTGAAATTTTTATAGACAGATAGGACTGCCAGCGCTGCTGATTACGTTTTCCCCTAACCACAAAAATACGTAAAAAAAATAGGTAATCTGTCAAATCACCAAGATTTGATGTTATATTTGTCCGTCCAAATATTCTTAAGAGACATAAAATATTTGATTTCCAATACTTGAGCCTATGATTTAGTATCATTTTTAAAATTAACCAACGATTCTACCAAGATTTCAGTTTGCACAAAATTCTGGAGGTTAAAATGATTACTTTATATCCATTTTATTATTATTTTTTTAGTAAAATCCATAATTTTCTTAAATATATTCACCACAGAATTCTCCTTTGGCCATGATTTATTCCCCCAGGTCTAGGGAGAATATACCTTGAGATGGGTCCCTCATTGACAGACACATGTTAGTTCTTACATTGGTCACTAGACGTCGCTTCCCTCGACATATTTGTTGCTAAATAGTCTGTGCCAAAAAGTGCGTTAGGATTTTTGGATAGATTATAAGGCGTTGTCCACTAACATAAATGTCAAATCTACGTCGTTTCCACCCCGTGGTGAAAACAAAAAAATACTTTTATCTCCTCTTTACCAGTTTGGTTCTGATTTTGCTTGGTTGTATTGGTGGATTTGGTATTTTGGTCTTACAAAAGTGTTTGAAACCGTCACTTGGTTGGTCTAATTCTTTCCAAACGAAAGGAACTCGATATTTTGTCTAAAATGGTGATGGTGGTGTGTTTGGCCAATATCGTGTGGTCAATCTTCGTTTCCTCGTCTGTTTCCCGTAACAGAAGTACCTACCGAACTTATTAAAGCTTCATCTATAGATATTTTTCTCTAGCATGGGAACAGTCTTGTATAGATGTTCCTTCTGGACTTCTGTGTTTTTTTATGTAAGTAACACTGCAATAATATTACCGGTTATATTGGGATAGGTGTTATGAGCGTCACTTATTTCTGTTATTGTACTTGTTTTGGTCTAAAATATGGAACATGTGTTGAAATTGAGGTTAATATAACCTTTGCACTTCTTGATATTCTTCTAGAATCTGAACTATGGATCTATTGGAGTAGAAACCTTCACTATGCTGTTGCATTTCAAGAAATTGTGCTGGACTTAACCATTGTGTTCGGATTTGTGAAATTGACCCATTTAAATATGGTATGTATTTAAGCAAATGTATCCCTGCTCAGCTAGGCTTCTGTTAAAACAGGGTTCGGGTAACTGGGAAATTTGCTCAAGATATTTTTTCTAATGTTTCTTCAATGTGAGTGATTTGTTCCATTTCTTTGAGGCTATCATCCAAAGTAGGTACTTTACAAGTGAAACATCACAATAAAACTTAATATTAAGTACATAGTCAGATTTAGATTCATTTATTGCCTGTCACAAGTTGGTTATGGTGTAACAAGGTATAAACAGACAGTACAAATGATGCCCTGCAAGGGCACTGCATACATGAGGGGCAACTTTTGCCCATTTACTTATTATAAAACAAAATATAATTAATTTCATAATAAAGCTATTGAATACATTACATTCTTAGATTAAATAAAAATAACTTATTTATTACATAATTTCATTGAATAAAATTCATTCAAATATATTATTAGTATGATTACCGAAGGATATCATTCCTTGAGATACATATGGGCGTTTAGGTTTTCTTTTATTAAGGTATTTTTGGTCATTAGTTGTACGATGATTACACAGTAAAAATATACTTTCAGATCTCACTCTTTTTATCAAAGTGTCTTGTCAAAGTCTGAAAAATCAACTCAATATTCAATACAAGTTTAACAACTTGTATTAAATATTTGAGTTGAAATTATGTTTGTTTGGTGATTTTACTTTAACGGTAAGGTCTTACTGTTAAAATAAAATCAGTGAACCATATTGTGTTCGTATGGATAAGTGTATTTGTATTTAGACTCAATGTCAATCATTCTGCATGATGACAGAAATGGCAAAATATCTTCATAAATATTATCAGTATTATTATTGTCTTTGAGGTTCTGAGCTGAAACGCAAATGGTCAGATAAAATAAATAAATAAATGTTTGTTTATTTTATATCAGAAATCCATGTTATTGATTGTTTTTTGTTTTCACTTTGAAAGGGTATTTGTGTGATTTTGCCTTATTTTAGAAGTTTCATCCATACTAATTGATGATTTCTAAAAGGGCACTTGTCTTTGTATTCTCTTGATAATAATTTAACAGGAGACAAAAAGAAACATTAAATCTTTTCAAATATACAGGTTGTCCCAAAACTCAACGATAATCTGAGCCAGTATAAAAGGCCAAGTTATACCAGTTCTGGAAAAAAACATATCACCCAGTTCAGAGATAAAGGGCATTTTATATAAAAGGTTGAAATTACCCTGACCCTTGGTCGTATTTTCAAGGCCTGTGATCACCAATGTCACAATTTAGCTGTGATTTTTTTAATTTCGTGATCTTCATTAACAATGCTAGTAAATGCAAAAAAAACTGTTACTTTAATTAAATAAGTTACGTTTTAGTGAGTTATGATTCACAAAAATATTGTTAGTTAACTTTGACATTTCATTTTGAAAAAAGTAATTACTACACTACCCTTGGCCCCTTGGCAAGTTATTTCAAAAGATGGCGCATTTAATCAAGATTTCAAATTGGTGCAACGCTTTTCTTGCCATAAAAAAAATATATTTCTTATTTTTTTTCAAATTGAACTCATTTTGAACTTCTCAATATTAAGAATTTTTGTTACAATTTTTTTTTTCTGGTAATTGGGTAATTGAGTCAGTTAATAACCAATTTTTATTGTAAAAAACATAATAATAATTAAACAATGAACAAACCATCGTTAAACTTTTCATTTAATTATTTTCCTTAAACTAAAGTAAATGTTCGAATCGTTTTCCTCCCGCACGGATACAGTCTCTGCAACTCCTTACAAAAGACCTTTTCACTAGTCGTATAAAATTCCTTGCATTTATTTCTTGTGATGCTGCATCAATTTTCTCCCGAAGTTCTGTTAGATTTTGTATTGGTTTTGAATAGACTTTTTCCTTTTGCATCCCCAGTATAAATTTTAACTGGATCTGGACTGAATAGATTGGGGGAACGAGGAGGCCATAAAATTGAACCACTTCGTCCGATCCATCTGTCAGGATATTCATCATTCAAATAATCTCTTACAGCTCGAGCATAGTCTCAACCATCTTGCTGAAACCACTACTACACACCAGTAGATACTGAGCGGTACGTCTTCTAACAAATTTTGCAAATCGTTTTGAAGAAAATGCAAATAATCATAATTATAATCATTTATTTGCTTTTGAACATGGTACATGTAAGATAGTAAATAACAATGTCATGAAGTTAATACATATTCAGCCATAAAAATATAGCATGCAAATACATCAATATCGTAAAATTAAATTATTATGAAATTAAATTTCCACAAATTAAATTTCCACAAATTAAATGTCATCATTATTAATCAAATGTCAATCTTAGAGTTAATGTATTCACCAACTGAGTAGAAACATCTAACTTATAGCCAATAATTAAAAAAAAAACATTTAAAGGGAGCCTTGTCAGTGAATAAGGTAGTTTGTTATATATTGAAATACAACTTGGGTAACTGTTTCTTTTTAAATACTGGGTCTGTATTGAGGGTAGCAATAGTTTTCCTTGATGTCTTATTGATTTAATTGAAAAGTCATCTTTGTGCACAAATAATTGTGGGTGAGCTTTGCCACAAATACAACACTCTATTATGTACATCGACGGTAGCGAAAGCAAGTTCAGGCGAGGAAACAGTTGCTGGCACGATTTAAGGGTGAGGCGTTACATATGACACGAACACAGTGCTTCTGTGAGATGAATGCTGCACCCATTTCTATTGAGTTGCCCCAAAGTATAAAGCAGCTTTTTGGTTTATTTGGTTGGTTAGATAGATGGCGCCATTTAAAATTTGAGTTGAATGAATGGTCTAATTATTCATCCGTTTAAAATTCCAGTCCACATGTTTACTTTGAATTGGTATTGGGTTCGGTCTTCACGCAATATATGATGCGATACGAATTTTCGACGTGCCATTTATAAATTATACCCGTCTATTTTAAATATTGATTCTTTGGTCCATAAAATTGATCAAGATTTTAAATGGATGGATCTTGCAAAAATCAAGTTGTCATATCGATTTCTTACAGTAATAATAGCTGTTAGTTACGAAAATACTCAATAAAATAAAAAAGTAATAATAATAAAACAAACATCTTAAGAATGCGTACGCGCCTCAAAATCATTTTTTTTTGTCTTACTAAAAGTCAGTGCGGCAGGGCTATTCCGGCGAAAAAAAATAAAGTCTTCACTTTGAATCATAACAGCGTCGTTCTTGAAAACAATTCTAACTTTTTATGAATACATTTAAGAAAACGTTGGTTGTAGATATGTATCAATATATTTCTGTTGTAAATAACTGACCAATTAAAACAGTGATTTTATTAAAAAATCTGATAATCGGCGTTTTTACCCCGCCGCGGGGCAATTACGACGTTTACCAATATCTTCCTTAATAAAGAAGCTTTAAACATAAAAAACGGTGCAAGAAACAGTTCGAAACAGTATGTATACTAATTTGAACTCTATTCGTGGCCTATACGATCCAATTTTGAGTAAAAACGTTTTTTCATCAAAGGCGGGGCAATTCCGACGTGCTCCCATACATGCTAGTGATGAGCCGTAATTAATCGATAGTTTAACTCTAGTCTAGAAATTGTAACTTTGTATTATCGACATTATGCATTGTGAATAAAACAAATAGATTTCGTAATCGTAACATCAGCATTTATTTTTCAGCATATAAGTATATTCTAAAATCCGGTCTTCTGTGCCTATGATGGCAACATAGAATTATACCAGTCTTAAACTTTTACATAATACTAATCTACTTAAAAAAAACTCATAAGTATGTTACTACCTTTAAAAATCCAGTCTTCTGTTTCTATGAAGGCAACATAGCAATATACCAGTCTTAATGTTTTACATAACACTAATCTACTTAAAAACAGTCTCATAATGTTACGGTTCAGTAAAGAGTCTAAGTAGATAAAATGTAATTTTTTATTTATTATCAACAACTCTTCAGGTAACAAATGAAATAAAAAAACTCACTGCACTTGTATTATTAAATATTAAAGATAATTATTTAAATAACATTACTCTTTACCTAACTTATGAAAAATAATTTTTTGAAAATCAAACATGATCGAAAAAATAGAATGTAGTATTAGTAACATTTTTATAAACTTTCAAAAGCTTTAATCTATAGAATAGCTCACTTCACTTGTATTATTAAATATTATTTAAGGTAATTATTAAAATAACTTTACTTCTTAACTAACTTGTAAAAAGATAAACTCTTTGTAATTTAACAATTATCAAAAAAATCAAGAATGAGTAGACAAATCAACACTTAAGTCAGTAAAAAATGTAGCGTTAATGTTAATAACAGTTTCAAATCCAATTTACAATTCTGAAACTTCAATCTTGCACGAAAACACGAAATCATTGTTTGCCATTTGTTTTGGTGTTGGAAGATAGTCTATAATATCTTCACAATCTATAATTGAATAGTCATTCTTGACAATACGGAAAATAGTTTTTGTTTTGTCCTTCGACTTCAATCCTAAAACTACTATCTTTTCGTCAACCACATCGTCGACGATGCAAACATATTTATTTTATTGAATTTAGCCAGAATGAAGTTTCCTTTTCTTGGACAGCCAGCTTGTTTTTGCGTTGTTTCATATTTAGATGTACCTGCGACAGGTTCTTTCTCTTTATGAGGTTTGAACGCAGTTACGGTTGCTTCGGAAACGGGTCTTCGATTACCACTGGTATTTTCTTTTGGTCGTGTTTTATTTTTTTGAACTTCAAAAGATTTTGCTTCTTCCAGTGTTGTAGTATTTTTGAATAGCATACTGTCATCATTTTCCTCTTCAGCTTTTAAGATATTATTAAAAAAAGTTTCTGCATTTTCTTCATCCGTGGATTCACTATCTGACTTGTAAGATCCTGAGCTGTTACTGTCACTTTCAACTTCTTTATTTTGTCTTTGTGAACCTTTTTTTTTTACCCTGCTTTTTTTTCTTTTGTTAGTTTATTTTCTTTTTTAATGGAACACTTTATCTGCAGTTTTGGACGTTTGTGTTTAATTTTGTATTGATCTAAATTTTCATTGACTTTCCTTTTGTATTTGCTTTTAGATTTATTTTCTTTTTCTTCTTTTTCCTGTTTTTTTTTTTAATTCTTTATTGCACTGACAAAACTAAAGTACAAATGGCGGACTTAATGCTTAAAGCATTCTCTACCAGTCAACCATTGGGTGAAACAGAAACGATTGAGGCGGCGTAAAATTACACATAAAAGCAACAAATTAAATTTAAACTACTAATATACTTACATAAATAATAATAAATAAACCTACTTAAACATACTTGAATACATACAATTATCCATACATAGGCTAACAGAGATTAATAAAGGGGAAACAGAGAAGGACAAACCTTATCAAGCATCACGTAGTATTCTCACTGAGAAAAAGCTCACGAATAGACTTTTTGAATGAATACTTAGACGATGAAGTCTTGATGGTATCAGGGAGGGAGTTCCAGAGTCTTATAGCACTGAGGGTGAAGGAGTTAGAGACATAAGCAGTCTTGTGAAGAGGTGTGTATAGCTGGAGTGCATTGTTAGGACGGAGGGTTCGAGCACTTATGTCTCTCATAAATTTGAAATTACATTTGAGATAGTCGGGAGAATTCGGGTTATCGAGAATACTGAAAAGAGTACAAAGGACTCGAAGATTTCTGCGCTGACGAATAGTGAGCCAATTAAGTTGAGAACGGAATGGAGAAATATGGTCATACTTTCGTATGCCAAAAATAAATCGAAGGCAGTTATTAAGGAGACGCTCAAGCTTGTTTAAATGGTTTTGGGACAAGTTGGTACAGCACACATCGGCGTAATCGATTACAGGCAGTACCAGTGCCTGGACCAGCAGAATTTTGGTACTTATCGGTAGAAAGTTCCGAAATCGGTAGAGTGTTCGAAGCGAGTAAGTTACTTTTCTGCTAATCTCGGCAATCTGGTTAGCCCAACTGAGTGAGCTATCTATCACCAAACCTAGATTTTTAACATGACTGCTATATGGTATGATGCAGTCGTTATAATGCAACGCAGCAATAGGTTGACCGATTTTACCCAATTGATATGGATTACCAATAAGTAAGGCTTGGCATTTGTTAGGATTAACTGAAATACCATATCTAGTGGACCAATCAGAAATACGCTGGAGATTATTGTTAATGGCCTCAATCGTCAAACTGAAGTTGTCGGCATCAGTCTGGGAGTAAATCTGCAGGTCGTCAGCATAGAGATGATAAGAGCAGTCAAGGAGATCATGAGTAATGAAATTAATAAAAAGAGAAAAAAGTAAAGGCGAGAGTATGCCACCCTGGGGCACCCCTGCTACAAGGTCGCACCACAGGGAGAAACTTTGATCCAATCGGATAGCCTGTTTACGATCGCGGAGATAAGAGGAGAACCATTCCAGTGCCGGTGTCGAGATACGCAAGTAGGAAAGGATAGCCAGGAGGATGTCATGATCAACGACATTAAATGCGTTGGAAAAATCAATGAGTACTAGCACAGTTATTTTGGAGTCTTCTAGCCCAGCTCGAATATCTTCAGTGACTTTTAAAAGAGCTGTGGTAGTGCTAAGAGCCGGTCGGAAGCCAGATTGGTACTCACTGATAAGATTATTAGAAAATACGAAATACGAAAACTGTTTATACACGATGGCTTCTAAAACTTTAGAAAGAAATGGAAGAATTGAGATGGGGCGGAAGTGACTGAGAAGAGTGGGATTTGTGGTTTTGGGTAATGGCCGAACAAAAGCTTTACGCCACACGTACGGAAACACTCCAGAATCTAGGGAAAAGTTTAATATATGTGTGATAATGGGAACCAAGTGATCGAGGATCGGAACAAGCATGCTTCTGCTTACGTCGTCACACCCAACCGCCTTAGATTTTATAGAAAGAATAGTCTTGCGTACCTCGTCACCGGTGATGGGAGAAAAGTGAAAAGAATCAATGGATGGAGGATCTTTTATAGGAATAGAAGATATTGTGGAGGATTTGATAGTTGCACAGAGTTTAGATACGGAGGAAAAATGAGAATTAAGATCGTCAAGAGAATGGGAAATATTAACATGAGAAGAAGCAGACTTACCGATGCCCTGAGAATTGAGGAATTTCCAAATATTGGCAGAAGGAATTTGGACGATATTATGATGAAAATGACGTCTTTTGGCTGCCCTTACCATCTGATTACACCTGTTCCTTGCCCTCTTGAATAAAATCCAGTGCTCCTCAGTACGAGAGCGCTTATAGATCCTGAATGCACGATCACGCTTTGTCATTGCAACGCGAACAGTATCAGTGAGCCAAGGAGCAGGAGGATGCCGCAGCCTAACCGGTCGCAATGGGGCATGAGCATCGTACAGTTTAAGCAGCAGGTTGTTAAATAATGAGATTTTCTCATCAACCGTAGCTGCTGCAAGAACCACCGACCAGTCAGTAGATGCAGCATCACCCCGCAACGAGTCGAGGTCAATATTGGAGAAATTGCGTAAGATAACGGTTTTAGGACGCACTTTAGGTGGTTTAATCTTATATGACAAGAAAATTAGGTCATGATGGGAAAAACCAGGCGCAGGGTATTGCCCATGCTTAACAACGTGATCCACTGAGGAGGTAATTATCAAATCAATCCAAGTATCTTCGGTTTCAGTGTTGTGATGAGTGGCGTCCAGGGGTAAAATAGAAAGGTTAGCTGAGTCAACTATGGAACGCAACTTAAATGATTGTGTGTTGTCTTTCAAAAGGTTAATATTAAAGTCGCCCATAATAACCAGATGTTCATACTCAAGGGAATGGGCTTCAATGAGAGTTTCAAAGTCATCCAAAAAAGTGATTCCCGGAGGACTGTACACAACCCCTAAAAGTGCCTTGACCCCCCTAAGAGAGATATTTAACAACAGAAACTCCATAGAATGAGTGTAAGTAGATGGTGACCTGTCTGCCACTTCAAAGTCGATATCAGAGCGAAGGTATATCGCAACACCCCCACACCTCTTTCCTGTTCGATCGTTTCGCACCAGAATGAATCCGGGCAAGCTATAGCTGGTAGACAAAAGATTCGGCTTTAAAAATGATTCAGACACTAGCACCGCATGAACGTTACTGTCCGAAAATGCGTCAAGTAGATCGCTATAGTGACTAGGAATGCTCTGTGCATTTATATGACAGACATTTAGGTTGAAATTGACAGGAAAGAGGACTTTAATGTGGTCCCGAAGTGTATAGGCTTGAGCAAAGGAGTCATCAAGAGAATGAAAAGAGATGCTTGATTCATAGGCAGAGAAAAAATGATCATCATCATCATCAGACATGGAAAAAAAATAAGTGAAAAATATGGATAATATAAAATAATAAATAAATAAATCTTACAAATAGGTACTACAAAACCTCAAAGTTACTTACAATCACCTGCCGGTTATCTGTTCACAAAGATCACTAATATAAAGCAGTTATCACTATTTAAAACGGAGTGCATAGCTACTTAGATACAAAGTAAGAATTATAATTATTGAATCAAAATACATCTTACTGGCACACAAGGCATTTTGGTCCTAGACCATAGCATGTTCCAAGGACAAGTACACAGAAACAAGAAAGATTGACGTTGACATTGACAAACAAAAAACAAATAAAATTGAAGGTTAGAACGAAAAATAAGTTTACGTACAAAGTAGTTACACTACACATAAAAAGAATTTAGAGAGCTAAAGTAGGTAGTACACTCAAAATTTGCTCAAAAAAACGTGTTGTAACTAATAAAATAGTGATACCAACAGAGAAAAAGCTGGACTTGCTTAGGGAGATTCATTTCCGAGTAGATCTCTTCACCTTAGTTTGGTCTGACTTAGGGGCACTCAGATTTTGTTTTGGTACCGATGACGAAGTCAGCCTGCTGGTACTGCCCAAGCAGCATCACAAGCTGTATAACAGCTCTATTAAAGTTCGTGTATACTCTTAATGCTGTATTTCTTGGCCGCATAAAGGCTGTATAAGCGCTTATACAGCCCTTATACCCCTGAAATTGGCACAAATTATACAGCGTTTTGCTTTGTATTAGCTGTACAGTAGCTGTATAAGCATAGAATAGGCTGCATAATAGGTGTTTTTCGGTTGTACTATGGTGTACGAGGAAACCAATACACTCCAATTACTACATTGTAACTCACTTGTTTAGCTTTAAGTTGTAAAAAATCTGTTGAACGGAGTTACAAAAGAATTAAAACGAAACAATACATTTTTAATGGCGTTTATAATCAGATTGATCAAACTGACATAATTATAACGCTTTATGTGTTTAGAGATTTGGAGATTCGATAGGCGCAGGATACAGTGCATTGTCGTGCAAAAATAAATTTATTGTAGACATATATATGTTTTGTGATAAAAATTAAACGCGCCAGCAAAAAAACTAAGGAAGAGATATTAAATAAGGTAAGTAAATATGGTTTTTATAGGTTAGAATTTAAAAATGTTTGAATTAATGGACGTAGAGCCTCATGGTACATTGTAGGTTATTGGACAAACAGAAAACATTGATAAACATGAAAACATGAGTCAAATTTTTATGTACTCTTGTTCGTAATCTTCGATTTGTAATTGATTAAATGGCGACAATTTGCTAAGCAGCCTTCATTCTATTCTGATGATCTTATAGCATTAATAGCTGTACTTTGTAGGTAATGGATACTATTATTCAGCTTTTAGCGGTTGATGGGCTGTATAAACGAATAAATTTACTATTAATGTTGCATAGCAGTGTTTCGAACATAACCTGAAACTCTTATTAGGGATACGGAATATTAAGTGAAAAACCAAAATGCACTGAGAGATCACATCACGATTTAGAAAATAAAGTATTAAAGTTTTTTTTTTTTGAAATTTCATAGCAATTATTGTAGATTTGCATCCTAGAATTTGTAAAGAAATAAATAAAGTGATGCAATCCAATGCCAGCTCATCGCAAAATCCTTATTTTTTCCGCGAATGTATACTAACTGTAAACTAAATGAAATTAACTTAAACTAAATTATGGGTCTAGCAGTTTAAAAATTTCCGTGATGAGTTAGTAAATGAGTTTTTGATAATATTTATTTTATATTGTTTATGGTTGGTTTCAGGTTTTTAAGAAACCAATACCCATCCACACACACCCATCAATAGTCGAACCCTTAGATCCCGATCTGGACGCTTCAACTGCAACGGAATATATTGTTCAATACGTCGTGAATGAACAAGATGTAGAAACAAATTAGTAAATATAGTGAAAGTTGTTTATATTCATGGTTCTCCTGACAAACGGAACCTAATACTTAAATTTCACTATTTATAGATAATATGTAGGAAATTACTTTGCAATGAGTATTGCAATTGTATTTGTATGACTCTATAAGCGAAAAGTGATAAAAAATAAAAAATCTATATAAATTAGAATGAATTTTATTTCTTTATCAAAGAATGTGTGTAAAACGGGTATAAAATGAAATTGGTTTTTATGTTCTATACATACTTGTTTCATTTTTACATCTTCAGGATTAACAATGGTCTCAATTTGCCCAGAGGCATGCAATTTGGCTTTGAATATATTCAAATATGTCGATTTTATTGGTGTTTCAAAAACTTCTGCTAAGTCTGTAATTATAAGAGCGCATATTACGGGTAGGCGCGTACTGCGGGTTCAATCCCCGCACAATACAAACTTTTGTGTGCATGAACATGTTTGTTTGTATTGGTCCGGGTGTTTTCTATGTATATCATGTATGTATTTATAAACAAAAAGTATTTAAGTATTATATCCGTTGTCTGGCACCCGTAACACAAGCTTTGAGTAAGTAGCTTACTTTGGGACTAGATGGCGATGTGTGGAAATGTTCAAAGGATATTTATAAAGGATATTTATATTTATATTTTTACTCTTTTCTCAAGCATATATATTTTCTTTACCTCGAGAACCTGACCATCGTTGGCGAAATATTTTTTTTTTTTATATTTACTTTCGCTGTCACTTGAACTGCTGCATGATAAAATGTCGTCATCAGTTGCAGAAGGTAAAGCTTGTAAGTTACACCTGATATAACTATGATCATTTACAATATTTTCTACGGAACCCCTTTCATTAAATGTCGACGGTATTGACGCTTGACTGTAGGTGATCTGATCTGTTGCAATATCTCCATGTTCCTCGGCAGTAATTTCATTTTGTTGATAATTTGTAATATTTTAATATTCCTGTTCTCTATCTGATCTTTCTTCTTCTAGCACCAAATCTTTTACGCTTTTTCCACATATTCATAAAACAATTACAAAATACAGCATATACACGCACAATAATTCAAAATGGCGACTCTGTCACTTATACAGATTAAGGCTGTACTATAGGCGTCATTTATTCTTATTGCTGTTTATTACTCTCAAAGACCGAAATTAGACAGCTATCGTCTGCAAAAGGTTGTACAATTACACCATAATAAGAAGCTGTAGAAGTGGGTTTGCCTACTTCATAGTACAGAAATAAGATTTGTGGACCACCACAATACAGCTCTAAGCTGTATTAAGTAAGGAACGGTATGCAAAATGCAGGTATTGTACAGCTTTAATACTAAAATGAGATTAAAGCGTTACAGGAAACTTAAAGCTGTACTTGACAGTTATCATACACTGATTTATGACTTTAAGCGTACTTTGACTCCTTAATACAGACTTAATACAGTTAGAGCTGAATAATTACCGCTAAACCGACATTATAACACTATTATGTCTTTTCAAAGTTCTTATACAGCTGTAAAACAGCGTTAAGTGCTAAATTGGCTGCTTTTTAGGTGTTCATTACGCTTGGTTGCTGCTTGGGTGGGGCCAGCAGGAGGGGCCGTCGCCGCTACTTTGTGGGTGGCCGTCAGCTCATCCAGCTCAGCACTGGTGAAAATGCGACATCGATTCCCGTTTGGAAGAAGGACATTGATGACACCATCCTGAGTCCACACCTTGCGCATTCCGAAGTGTTTCCGCGCTGCCACGAAAAGAGATTGCCTGTGCCTTGTGAGGAACTCCGTCAGCACCAGTGTAGTTCCCTTTAGATGCGACTTGTTCCTCCAAACAGCATTCTTTACACTCAGATCTGCAAACTTGATCAATATGGACCTTGGCTGCCCCTCCCGAACTGCACCCAGCCTGTGGCAAGTCTTGATAGCCGCTAATGAAAAATCTGCCATATGAAGATTACTTTTCATAACACTGACCACAGCCAATGCAACATCATCGCTAGACTCCGGGACACCACTCAGAACAAGATGTTTCTTGCGTTGGCGCATCTCTGCTACATCAATAGTCTTGTTGACTTCAGCGATCTGCTGCTTCAGTAGAGTTAGAATGCTCCAGACGGTTGTTTTAAAGGACAGAAAATCAGCACTAAGCTGCCCGATGTCCTTCACTCATGTGGACTCACCGGAGCGAAGTTGTGCCTCAAACTCATCCATTCTTGTGCCAAGACTGCGTTCTATTGACTCAGCAATATCTTCAAGGCTGCGTTTGGGTGTATTTGCCATTATGAGATGAAGTGAAGTGACAACTTATAGATATCAGAGTTGGTGTAGTGAGCAGTAACTGACAGGTGGGTTTTTTACTATATCTTCTTGAACATTGGAGTTACCTTTAACTCCACTTGATTATGACACTTTTATAAACAGTTACAAAGTAAATATGTTCAAAATTGTTGACTGATAAAGCAATAAATTAATTTTGAAAATGAGAGCACTTGTTGTATGTTTGTCTAACTACCGCCGAGTTTTCATTTTTATTCGTTCCAGCACAGATTTATATGTCATCACTTCAGCCCTACTGTTTGGAACACGCTTTCTACGCGTTTCGACTCGGTCACCTTTTGCAATTGTTTTGAGTAGTAGTGATTCAAAGGTTACATTTTCGTAAATTTTCGTGGGGGGTTTTATAGTCTTTACTTCTAAAATATTTAGTTTCGATTCAGTTTGGTTTCCAAGCATCCTTTATGGTATGGTTAGTTTAATTGGTTTCATTGTGGAACTGGCATTCGTATTGGTTTCAATAACAGTCGTTGTCTTTATATCGTTAGTGGGCTCAGCATTATATAGGTCATGGTGTTCGTTCAGATTTATGGACTGATTCAGTTTGTTACCTTTTTTATAAGTTTTTCAAAACTTTCTTTCTTAACAGTCAGAATATCTCCATTGTCTTGTGGCCCTTTCGTTTTATTTTCGTTCACAAATCTGTTTTGGCGAGATGTTGATTCGTCTTTCATGGCTTGACTGTGTGTTTTTGTGCTAAAACAACGTATGCCGGTCTTCAATCCTTGATTTTCATCCATATTTATATTATTGATTTTTTCTAATGTCAACAGCTTTAGGCTGGGTACAATACAAATTGTTGCATTAGTAACAGATTCAGATGTTTCTTGAGTCGATGTCAGGTCTTTTTGTGTTTGAAAAGCTTCCCACTTCTGCCATTTTAAACTGTCAAATAATTGTTTTGGTATTGCATTCCAATCAACTGGATATGCGCCAGTTCTTCTGAATCCATTCTGGATAATAACAGGATTAATTTCGCTCCAAACTTTTGTTAATATGCGAGCGAATTCAGGTTTTGGTGATTTTGTTCCAATGTTAAGTCGTTGCCATTTTATGACCTCAGCTTCCCATTTATCTTTTAATGGTTTCATAGTACTGCAGTCAAGAAGTTGTAGTACATCAGATGAGTGAGCTGGAAGCTTTACTATTGTAATACCCTCAGATGCAGCATACTCAATCACGCTTAAGTCGACATGTGTCGAGTGGCCATCAAATATAAGAAGTAAAGGCCTCTCGCCTCTGGTTGAAGGCACAAACACTTCTCTCATAAATTTTTCAAATATGCTAGTCTCCATCCATCCCTTTTCACTTGGAACACACATTTTCATTCGGATAGAGCCACTGCTGCCAAAGATTTTTACCTTGGAATATTATGAGGGGTGGTAGTTTACCTCCACAAGCGTTTGTTGCCAAAAGTACTGTAGTGTTGTTGTGTCCTGGTCCGCTAGTAGTTCGTGTTGATCGAAACCCTTTT
Organism: Pyrausta purpuralis; assembly: GCA_963924145.1. Taxonomy (NCBI): domain Eukaryota; kingdom Metazoa; phylum Arthropoda; class Insecta; order Lepidoptera; family Crambidae; genus Pyrausta; species Pyrausta purpuralis. Next base: position 11,012,051 of record OZ001666.1, read on the forward strand.
TTTCCTATAACTTTTCCTTTGACTGGATCGTCGCACATTGATGTCTCATCAAGATTGTAAATCCGATGCGGTTTTTCTTTGAGATCTAGCTCTTCTACTACTCTTTCCAGAATGTCAAAATATTCGTAGACAATAAAAGGGTCGCATGCCTTACGCCGCGAGATCTCCACGGGTCTACCTTGTTTCGCAGAATTTTTATTGTCATAATTTTATTTGGCATATCGTCAAATAGCATAAACTTCCTTCCGCAGAACATCAATTAGCATTCACTCATTTATCAGACGTTCAAAACGCATAATCGTGTAAGCTAGAATCATCTTTAGGCAGAAATTTAATATCCATGATAGTCTGAAAGCAGAATCATCCTAACGCAGAACGTTCACAGATAGAATCGTCTTGTGGCATACAATTCGTATTATATAGTCATTAATATGCAGAATCATCCTATCGCAGAAAGTTCACAGTCCGAATCGTCTTTTGGCATATTTTTCATATTAAATATTCTCCTATAAACCTTAATTTCTCTGTGTATCCCAAAGTTCTATCTCAGCAATACTGACATACAACATGCATGGCAAATCAAACATGCAGCATGCAAGCAAGCATTCAGCATGCAAGCAAGCAAGCAAAGCATGAAGCAAGCAAGCATGCAACAAGCAAGCAAGCATGCAACATGCAAGCAAGCATGCAGCATGCAAGCAAGCAACAGCTTGCATGCAGCATGCTGCCTCGCCCCTCCGCGCCTACGCGATTTTGAATTACACTCTCGGGGTGGGGCAAACAAGACTGCGTGGAGTCGGTTTTGCACCGATTCGTTTCTGTCACTAACTTTTGTACCACAACTTAATGACTTTTTAATTCATTTTGAGGGTAAAATACTATTTAAAAGAAATAGCAATATGCGTAGTGAAATTATTCTAAACGAAATTCTGCTTTCTTCATAGTATGCCTAGTCAAATTATGCCAAATAATCATATTACTTAATAAACATTATGCTTAGCGAAAGTATGCAAAGTAAAATTATGCCAAAGGTAATTATGCCTTATAAATTTCTGCTATCTTAAAAGTATGCCATTGTAAATTCGGGCATATGAATATTCGACCAAACAATAATTATGCTAACAGAAAATTCTGCCTGAATAATATTCGATAAAAGAAAATTATGCCAAGTGTGCTATGTCAAGTGACATTCGGAGTAAAAAGATTCTGCCAGATAGAGGGAACCCGATCTCCACAGCTTGCGGTTTATTTATAGAGAGATCGTTTCGTCTTTGGAAAGCATGGAACCAGTCTTTGCCTGGTATATCATCCTTGAATGGCGTATGTATGCCATTTCTACGTACATATTCAGATATTAAAATAGAGGCTTCTTTTCTTGTCAGAGGAAATCCGTGTCTTTCCATTATGTAAAGATTTTCAGCCATGCATTTTTCAAATTCGGTCGTAATTACCGTAGGTAGGTCTGCCAGGAGTGTCTCGAATACAGGTAAGTCTGGTATTCAATGTAGAACGTAGAATTTGATAATATGCAGCCGCTGCATAAGTCGTCATTTTGTTTTTGCGAACATCATCTAGTGCCTTCTGAATTTGATTTTCTGAATACGCTTTTTCTTTTTTTCTCTTGTAATGTCGTACCATCTAGAAACATAAATGTAAATTCTAGTAATATAGGAATTAAGGAAAAAAGTACCTACATATTTGAGTACTAGACTTTCGCCCGCGGCTCCGCCCATGTGGATGTCGGTTATATTGCATTCCCGAACGACCAGTTTAAATGACTTCCCTAATGTATTGAGGCTTGTACTATGGAGAGGTCAAGCTGGATCTCTGGTTCTAGTCATCCCAATAACATGAAACATAGCCTATAATACTCAGGTCAGGGATAATTAAGCTATCGAACGGTGTTTTTTTTTTCAAAACAGTGCAGTAGTTTGAGATAAGCCCGGGCAGACAGAAAGACAGACAGACAGACATTAATTCTAAAAATTGTTGTTTTGGCTTCTATTAATATAATTAAGATTTTCTGTAAGAATTTTTCGAACAAATCTCCAATGTACAGACATCGGCCTTTTACAGTCTTATTATATGTAAATGGTAAAATAAATATAGTAATTTTATCGACTCATAACAACACTAACTTTTTGCAAACTCCTACTAAAATCGTGGGGCTATTACGCGGCCTCATAATGGGCGTCTTTGCCCCTCTCTCAAAATATTGAGGGGCTATTATGTCGTACACAATAGCTCGGAAAAAACAAAACGTACAGTAAAACTGAAACGAATAAATTAAAGCCTATTGTTCAAAATCATCACTCACCTTTGACACAGTCTGAAAAACTCACTAATTTTAATTTTACACAATTAAATTCTAAGCACGTGTTTTGTCACAACTCAATTAAAATGGCGACCTGAGCAAAAAATGGGTGTCGTTAAAACAGCTTAAGAGCTAGCCGTGCCATCTATATTTGGACACAAGCATTAATAATTTCTTTATAAATTCATAGATGTCACTAGCGATATAATTTTTAAATAACGAAGTTATAGCAAAACGCCGTATTTGCCCCTCCGGCGGAATAGCCCCGCCGCACCTTACATATTTTTTAACCTAAATTTTCCCAGGTACATCTGGACTTGTCCGATTGTAATGAAAAACATATCATAGTATCATATTATGTATGTCATAATTATGTAAATATTTAATTAAAAAATATATGCTTTTTTTATTTAGATTTAAAACCGATCGTCTAATCGATCAGTAGGAATGTACATGTATATACATGTGTTTTACTAATATGGGGGTTGATTGTTTAGAAATAACAAGCTGTTTATTATATATTTGTTTATTTTTGTAAAGAAAAATAATACTGTAACTTCCCCTGCAAACAAATTAAAATATTATATACTATTTAAAAATTATTTTGAATGAAAATCGACAGTACATTTCTGATGAACTTTGAGCATTTCATAAATGTATTTTTGTGGCATAATGCATTTGCTTGACAATGTGATGGGCCTTTCCAACTCGCCTTATAGAGGCTGGAACTCGTTTCATAACAGCCAATGATGACCTAGGTACTGAGGACTTAGCTACGGAGAAGATGTCGGAGGTCTCTTTCATGAGCAAGTACATATGTTGTTACAATATACCTGGTAAATGATAAATGATCGTAGCTGTTTCCGTGTTTCGACGCTGGTTTTATTTAAAAATAATTGTAAAGCATTGTTCACATAAGCGTTTAGCGAAAACATAAGTAATTGCCAGTACCATCTCTTCAGTCTAATAGATACTCGATAGCATCTACCATTTTGGTCTAGAGTCTAGACCTAAATGGTAGATGCTATCGAGACTCTAGACGATCGACGCCACCCATATGTTTATTATAATAACTTATGAAACACCTGGGTTGGTCAACGTCCTCCTTTTGCTTGTTACGAAACGTTTGACCTTTCCTACTGGTTGTGCACCACACTGCGTAATCGCGACCGTAACAATATTGTTATCGTTCTATCGAATAAGACTTATATCAGACAACACATCCGTTAATTGGTCATATGATCCCCTTTGGGTCTTTTTTATCTTCTTTGTATCTTTTAATGGTGCATTTCATACTCTATTAGCCCTAATGGGTAAGGCCGACTATGATTGTACCGTAACACAACCGACATGGTAACACACTCTGCTCTGGGTAACACAACAGACAAGATGTAACACAACCGAATTATAAGGCTTAGGTCACATAGTGAAAGAAAAAAAGAACGTGTTTGTGGCCGCATTACTGTCAATTTGGTTTGTACCTATATTACCTACCTATTGATTGTGTAGGTTTATTTTTCATATATTTCGTAGGACAACCATGTGATCGGTCTAATGACCATAAGCAGTTGAAAAAGGAAGAAAGGAAGGATTGTGTAAGTAAATAAACAAAATGCATACAAGTCAATACACTAGTGACCAAACAGTAGCCAACAGACATACAAAATTATAATAGCCACACAGATAGGTACTATATTAAATCAAAGAAAATTAAAATCAATATTTCTTATGTATCACTGAAAAGTGTCTTTCTTTAAACAATCTAATTCAGGTACCAAAAATAATCCTCTTTTTGACACACGTTTTGGTGGTTCTATGCAGCCTAATATGTCATCCCAAGAAAGCAATTCGTCTTGAGTTTCCGGCCATTTCCACGACTTCAAAGATTTTTTCATTGAACTAATCAAAGCTCCTTCCTCATTTACTGAAACTATAACACCGGGATATAATTGTTCATCGTATTTAAATATTACATACGATCCCTGGGTCTTTTTAATAGGTTTCAACTTAGGTATTCTTGGTTCAATTGTAGTGCTGCTGCTCTCTTTAACATTGTTTACCTTCCAATGTTCGTATGACTCGTCATCTGATGTATCACGTACAGAGTAGTCAGTCTCACAATTGCTTTCATCTTCTAATTCTTTTTGATTTTTCCTTGTCTGCAGCAGGAGCTTTTCTTTTAAATGTTCTCTGAAGGTTATGATTTTTCACACAAACATTGGCAGTATCCCTTCGGAGAACTAGATTCGCAAAAGCTACTCAAATCGCGATATGCTATAGTATTTTTCATTGCAGTGTTTCTAATCTGGTGTAAATTTATTGTCCCTTGTATTGGCGTAAGTTCTATAGACTTTTCTATGACATCGCTATCCGGTTTAATGGCGGTTTCGGGAATATAAAATATTTTAATTTTAGTATCAGACTGACTGAGCACTGTGAACGCCGTTTCTGCGTCAGGTATGTTTTCACCGTAGGCCACTTTTGCGTCTAAATTTCTTTTTATAGCTCCGCCTATGCCATCGGCAGCCCCTTTTCCGTGGGCTGCCTCAAAAAAGTTCCACGTGGAATTAGGGAATCCGAGTCTTTTTGTGGTTTGCTCAAAAAGGAAAAAAATTTTTTTTTGTCTATATTGAGACGTCGGCCCATCCGAGAAAAAATGAATTGCAGTAACATTTGGAAACTCTTGTTTAATTAGTTTGAGGATGGGATCCAAATGAGCCCATATGGCTTCCGGCCCGTGAAAGTTGCACGGTGAAAGCGTACAAAATGAAATCGGTTCCTTTCCTTTAGAATATAACAGCCCAGTATGTAAAGTCACTTGCACTTTTGAGGCTCCGAAATGCATTGCCTGAACTTCGGTTGAATGCTTACATCCATAATTCTCTGAAAAGTCAATGTGAACATTAACAGAGTTATTATCCAATGTCTCCAGGCATTTTCGGTACATTAAGTACTGATGCGATATATTGTAACTATGCTTCTTAAACGCCGTTAGCTCTTTATTGAAATTGTTGACTAATTCAGTCAGTGACCCTGTAGTTTCTTTTCTTATCATTCTCTTCGTCCTTATTTTCTTAGACTCTTTATTTGTGTATTCTAGATTTTGTAAAGTCCATTCATCCCAACAAAGGTCATCATTCATATTAATATCGCATTTTTTAAATTCAATAGATTTATTGTTACACATAACACAGTCATTGTAGGCGCAGTCTTTAGACTTAACATCACACATTATTTTAGGTAACAGATCTTCTGTGTTCTTAATTTCAGTCAATCCCAGAGAATTCATTTTTTTCAGTTTCATTGCCATATTATCATGCTTCATACAAGCGCATGTTTCGCGATTGCTCAATTTCGGTTTCAAAATATAAAAGGGCCTGTACTTTTTAAAAGTTGAAAACGAAAGTAATCCATTTTCTGATTTATATTTTTTATATAATTGTCTCAAAGGTTGTCTCATAGATATCTTCTCTGTCGCTTTTGTTTCTTTAGAGTTTTCACTTCCTTCTTCCCAGCTGTCGCTCTACTTACATCGTCTCTCTCATAGAAATCTTTTAATGACTTTATTATAGCACTTCTTTTTTTTCTTCTTTTTTTATTATCATGGTTATGACGTATTTTTCCTTTTAGTCCTAATAGTCCATTGAATGAGTCCCTCCAAGGGGGGTCTAGAGTGCGTGAGTTAGTAACGTAAGATGTTTCTTCGGAAACATGTCAAGAGTCCCTAGGTAATAAACATACTAAAACCCCGGGACACTAGCAGGAGCCCCGGAGTGGGGGGAGGGGGGGAAAGGGTCCATTTTTTCATTTTTCGCTTAAATCTCCAAAACGGTACATGTTAGAGAAAAACTTTCAAGGTAAAGTTGAAAGGCCATAAAATTATCTACAAGTGGTACCTAGATCATTTTTTTCTATTAGCAGCCGTTTTCGAGCTACATCCCATGAAAGGTGAAAAATTCGAAAACATAAGCAAACTTTAGCATAAGCTTAACGAGGGCGGACCCCTTCCCATGCTACGTGTGAAACTTCATCGAAAAAATCCGAACAACGGATAATGTTGGGACATTAATGTCATATGAGAGGCACTAGAGGAAAAAAAATAAAAAGTTCAAGTATCGTAACTACCCTAATAAAATTCAATTCCTCCTAAACGCCTCCATGGTGGAATCTGTTTTTTTTATCAATGATAGACCTAAATATGAGCAATCTATCGGTACTGGTCATAAGTTGCACTTTTGAGCTTTTTGGAAGAAAAAAATAAAAAAGATCAAGTTCAGTAACTCAAACTACCCTAACATATATTTTGACAATCGATTCCTCCTAAAGGCTTCCATGGAGGAATGTGTTTATTTTATCAATTATAGACCTAATTAAGAGCAATCTATCAATACCGGTCACAAGTTGCACATTTGAGTTTTTTGGAAGAAAAAAAATAAAAAGGTCAAGTTGCGTAACTACCCTAATATAATATTTTAACAATCAATTCCTCCTAAAGGCTTCCATGGAGGAATGTGTTTTTTTTACCAATGATAGACCTAATTAAGAGCAATCTATTAGTACCAATCACAAGTTGCACTTTTGAGCTTTTTGTAAGAAAAAAAATAAAAAGTTCAAGTATCGTAACTACCCTAATAAAATTCAATTGCTCCTAAAGGCTTCCATGATGGAATCTGGTTTTTTTGTCAATAATAGACCTTATCATGAGCAATCTATCTGTACCGGTCACAAGTTGCACTTTTGAGTTTTTTGGAAGAAAAAAATAAAAAGATCAAGTTCAGTAACTCAAACTACCCTAATATAATATTTTGACAATCGATTCCTCCTAAAGGCTTCCATGGAGGAATGTGTTTATTTTACCAATTATAGACCTAATTAAGAGCAATCTATCAGTACCGGTCACAAGTTGCACATTTGAGTTTTTTGGAAGAAAGAAATATTTTTTGATCGATTGATGTGATAAACATGGGTATGTAGTATGGGGAAATTGTTTGAGCCAAAATCATTTTTTACTGCGTGTAACTCAGAAATGGTAGGATATAGGAAAAAATGATTAAGGTACAACTTGTAGATAATTTTATGGCCTTTCAACTTTTCCTTGAAAGTTTTTCTCTAACATGTGCCGTTTTTGAGATTTAAGCGAAAAATGAAAAAATGGACCCTTTTCCCCCCTCCCCCCACTCCAGGGCTCCTCCTAGTGTCCCGGGGTTTTAGTATGTTTATTACCTAGGGACTCTTGACATGTTTCCGAAGAAACATCTTACGTTACTAACTCACGCACTCTAGAACTTTTTATTCAATGGACTATAAGTAGCTCGCCATCTTACTTTTTAATTTATATTTCTTCACTATGTCATTTTCAACAATACTTTTAAGAACGTCTTTTTCTTTATTCGAGCCATTGTTGTATTTTTGTGTAAGCGAATGTACTAAAACATTATGTTCGAAAACTTTTTTCTTAATTTTTTGTTTCTCTGCATCAGGTACATTTGAAAAATTGTCTTGCACATATATGTCTGTTTTTTTACATGGCGTTAGTTCATTTTCAACTTGATTTGTTTGTTTATGAAGTTCATGTTTTTGTTTGAGTTGTTCTTCGACAAGTGCATTAATACTCTTGGTTAAACGCTCACACTTTGCTTTGTATCTGTTTAGCTGTTTTTGTAATTTTTTTATGTGTTTTTTCTGCAAAACTATGGTGTTTTGCAATTTGATATTTTTACGATACACTTTTTGATATGACCTTTTTTCCTCCCGTTTATTTTCTTGGCTTTCGTCATCTTTTAGATTTACTTTTTTTCGAATTTTTCTTTTTTCGGCTACCCATCTCTCACGTTTTTCCTTTTTTTCTTCTTCGGTGCAGTCCGAGATGTTCTTCTTTTTACTCTTGGTCCTTTCAGCATTCTTTTTTTTCATAGCTTCATATTTTTCTGGGTCCATCATCTTCAGTCTCTCCCTATACTTACGTTGCTTTTCTGCAGCAGTTAGAGGCATCTATAACAATAACAAGTTCTTATTAGGTTTGACATTCTTCCTGTATTTAGACTTAACTATAACTAGAGGCATATATAAATTCATCATAACACTGGACATAGACATCTTTTAAATGCAGAATGTTATATAATCGCAGACAGCTTGCTGGAATTTAATAGTTTAGTTTTGTTGCCCATCTCCTGACTGACATAAGTAGTCATTAGTCGCTTCTTATCATTTGTTCCAACACCTAGAAATAGTTAAAAATTGATTCCCGGAAATAAATAACAAGACGGTAATTACTTTTTGGTGTCTGCACTAAGCTATAGGTAACAAAACCGAAATTGTGTTACTGTGAAAAAAACACAACCGAAGTTTTTTTCGGTTGTGTTACCTGTGTCACGAGGCACAATAACGTAAAAGTCATACATTTAAATACTAGCCAAACACAAAGTTTAACAAATAACCACTAGATATATGAACGTCTTATTAAATAATATAAAGAGACTTAAAAAAATATCTACTTGACGAAAAAGCTTCTGTAAATTCTGTTATTTAAAATTTACACTCAGACCTGTGATAAACAACACGATGTGTCAAGCCGCAAAATGGCGGAGCCGCTATTGCATTTATGACATATTGAACAGTGGTACCAACCTTACAAAAGCGAGGAATGTTGCCAGCTTAGAAAGGTAAAATAATACCAAATATTGGTAACATCATTAATCATAACACAACCGATAGAAAAATGGAGACAAAAAGTTATATAAAATTTTGTAATAGCATAAGCTTAGTAAACGAAATAATTATATGTTTTTATTGTTCATTAATATTATTGTAAGTGTTAAAATATACAAACAAACATCACAATTGAATACTTTTTAAAATAAAGCTAAAATTGCAAGGTGGTGCGTACTGGAGACAAGTGACTTGAGTATGAAGCCAAAATTTATTGAATTATAAAAAGATACATTTTTTAACTAAAATGAGTGTTATTTCAATTAAATTACTTCAACATTGTTAAAACAAGATTAAAGACTGAATCTGAATCCAATTTCAATCCCTTCATTAAGTCCGATGTAACACAATTAACAACAAAACTTAGGAGACATGATATTTCGATAAAAAGTACATCTATTCTCGGCCTTACCCTAATAGTACCTGTAGCATCATGTCCTAATTTCTTCAGTTCGTTCAGTAGTGGCAAAGAAGTGAAAAAAATATCCATGTAAAGACTATAGCTGCCAAGTGGTAATTTTTTTATGAGGTCCAGTACAACAGATGCGCCAACGCCAAGCTCTGGATGAGTATTTACAGTGCTAGCCCCCTAGTACAGCTCACCGTAAATTAGATACCCGAGACGAGTGCAAATAGACCAATTTTTGTACCCAAACCTGATAGGCTTGCCATGTATGTGCTGCTTATATCCTGACAATAAGTAACTCTAAAACCATGTTTGCCCCTTTTGGATTGCATTTTTTTCCGAACGCAATAGCTCAAAGACCTCTTCATCAAAAAACAATTCAAAAGACTGTATTGGTTTAACATTCTCAAGGAAACTGGGTATTGAAGCCTCTTTTTCTGGTTTATCTGGAATATCGATGGCTCTTCAACGACGAGATATCGGAACACGCTTTTTTTATCTGAAGTGGTTTTGCTAACGAGGTACTCGGCACAGGTTCAAGAGGTCGGTCGTCTAAGAAATTACTTCCACACCGTTACAAGTTTCTGAAGTAACAGTAGCTCTCAATTCACCTTCTGCTAATAGTTGATGCCTCGACAAATCATTTATTTGGGTAGAATCATCGTCACCACTATCTTCGTCACTTCTATCGAAATTATCCGGTGGAGTAATGTAAATATCAGCTGATAAAATATTCGTATCATCTTCTATTTGTGTAATAATTTCATTTACTGATAAACTGTAACAAAAACAATATAGATTTCATAATAAATGCACGATAACAGTGCATCAGAACACACGGGCTTATACGAGTAATCCTACTGATCGAAAAATATAAAATAACCTAATTTCTTCCCACATTCAACTAATATTCACTTTTATAAATTATGTTATAAATATACTCATTATGTGCAACATAAAATCACACAGATAAATAAAATTATATAATTATACATAACACAAATACTAAAATTATACGATAAGTCAATTTTTGAAAAAAAAAATATCCATAAATACACTTAAAATCCAAGAAAATACGCGCGAACTGTAAAACGTCAAAATTACTCCTTGAAAGTGATTAGTGTCAGACTTACCAACATTAGGAAAATAACAATAAATGTGTTCAAAATATCTCGTAAAAAATAAATAAGGGAGACCGGGGATAGTTGACTAATTTTTTACTCAACCATTCATATTTTTTGTGTTTTCATACATATTTTATTATTAAAATCGCATTAATGGGTAGAAGAACTATTAAACTAATAAAAAAATATAAATTCATTTCCATCGACGTTTTCATCAGCAATATTCATCTCGTTTACTTTATCCGTTTCTTTTCCTTTACCCTTTCATTATCCTTTACCCTTTCCTTTTCCTTTACCCTTACCTTTGCTCATTTCTTTTCCATTTTCTGTTCTGTTTCTTTTGTCTGCTTTTTTCTTCTTTAAAGTTTCTCTTTTGTTTTTCATATCTATAAGGTTTTGTTTTTCAGGAGTGTCTGTATATATAGTACTTTTACGTTTCCGAATATTTCTTCTGTTATCTAAGCGTGGCGCTGCTTTGGGAAAGGGTCTTATCTCTTCAAGTGTTAATGATGAAGTTCAGGCCAGGTTTAAATTGTATACAGGTGGGGGCACATTTGCTTCCGGAGGATGTACGTTTTCTGGGGTTTTCAGTGTTTCTCATAGTTTCATATACAGAATTTAATGTTTCGTCAAAAAGAGAAGGTGACTCACACTCGGTACTCAAAGATCTTGTAGAAGAGGGTATTGTGGTAGAGTTTGGCCATCAAAAGCTGAACCTAGCAAAACGCGGCAAATTTAAAATATGAAAACTAGGCAACACCGTCTATAATATGAAGAAACATATTTGATACTTTTTTAAAATTCACAAAAAGTAGATTTCAACTGTGGCTTTCCTCATATGAAATACGAAGTTATAACACGTTTCATATATGTACTATGGCTGCTACACACAATGTCGGTGGTACGGCTGGTGGCCATGTCACCGGCACCGCTAGGCTCGCATTTTACTATCAATTAGTAAGGATATTCATTGCGATTATACATCTGACATGCTGAACTAGGTATTTAAACCAACAGAAGTTAATAGTATTTGGGATGTCGGGATGAGAATTTCAAAAACAAAGTTTACTAATATACATAGTTATTTATTATTCACTATAATCAAAGTCTGATTCCAGATACTCCACACCCATCGATTCTTCTGAATCTGAACTGCTAGATTCGTCACCTGAATCGGTTACATTTATAATGAAACTTTCCATTTCTGCCACTATTCCATCTTTTTGTTTATAATTCTCTTCAATATGAATGACATGATTAACCATCTTATTCCATTCCTCAGAAGTAATGCTATCGAAGCATTCTTTTATTAAATTTTCTATTTCTGATAAGGATCTTGAAATATTTTTACTTGCCACTTTTCTCTTTCCTGTGCTCCAAATAAGCTCAATGGGATTGAGGTCACAATGATACGGCGGAAATCGCAACACCTCATGGCCATGTTCTTCAAGGATCTGATCAGCTTCATAAATAGGATCAGGTTTATGTTTATCAACCAAGCACAGCAGTTCCTCTCTTGACTGAGTTTCTTCAAATGAAATATCATAACAACGGAGCCAATTTTGTATTTCTACTTTGCGAGTACTAGTGTTTGGTGCCTTATTCACTTGTATGGTATGATAACTTGCATTATCCATGACAATAATGCTGGGTTCCGTCAAATTGGGAATTAATTTTTCACGTAACCATTTGTTAAAATTTGAGGCATTCATGTCATGATGATAGTCAGCTTTAGTTGATTTTGTACTAAAGACTAATAATGCATTTGGTATAAATCCACTTTCTGATCCTGCATGAACAATAATAAACCTTTTCCCCGAAGAAATATTATCAATAGCGCCCTGAGTTGAAGGTCCCTGCCATGACTTTTTTGGTTTGTAATTCTGATGAATATAAGTCTCATCTAAGTAGACAATTTTCTTCCCCTGTTGTCGTTTTAAAGCAATAGTTCTTAAGAATCTATGTCGCCACGCTGCGATATCATAGCGTTCCACAAGTACAGAACGCTGATTTTTATTTTGCTTGAATACAAATCCGTTGGTTAATAATATTTGACGTAATGTTTCTCTACAGCCTGTAAATGCAATACTCTCTTTTAAATCCGTCAAAAGGCTTCTTAATGTAGGCACTTGCTTCTTGACAACATAATATTCATTTATTTTGTTTCTTATAGCTTGAATATCAAAACTGTCCAGGTTAGACACTGTCTTTTTATGAGGGCGTTTCTTACCTGGGGTGCTGAACACCCCTTTGTTTTCTTTACTTTCATTATTAATCCTTTTCAATGTTGAAATACTAATATCTGAAAAAGAAACAGCAATATTTTTTAAACCTATTTATAATTTTAAACTAATCACTCCTGTGTATTTTTGTTGCATATAAATCTATGTGAACTTATACGTAATCTGAAAAAAAAAACATTGTTTATATAAGCCTTTTATTTAAACGATGTTTTTTTTCTCAGTCTGTAAAATACATCTTGTATTTAAAACAAGTCTAGAATTTGTTTACAAATAGTGTATGTTGGTGTAAAAATCAAAGCAAAGGAAAAAAATTACACGAACCTATTACCAAAAATATGTATTTCTGACATTTTATATCAATAATTTTGAGCTTGGTAGGAACTTACCAGTCATTGAAGAGATTTTCTCAAAATATTTATTCTGTGAGAGATACTCTTCTTGATGAAATTCCTTTATTTTTTTGAGATTTGCCAAAGCAGCACTGGCTCCTTCAACACTCGAATTCTTTTCTGTAAAATTGGTAAAATTGGAATGTACTAATTATAAATACCTATATATTATTATGACGTGAAAGTCTTGATAAATATGAAAGTATCTAAGTGAATAAGTTTTACTATCGCAACATGTAAACAATCTTCTTTTTGCTTGATTATAGCCATTTGCTCATCTTGTTTTTCTTTATATTTACTTATCATAGTAAATAGAATCTGCCGCACTGCACTCTTTATAGTTTTACCCATATTTTGAAAGAAAAACCAAGGAATGCACAAAATAAACTTAACACAGTGACAACCAACTACGCAGATACGCCATGCTGGCGGCCATGAACACTTTTTTTTTCACAGTGGTAGTGTTGCCGCTATAAAAATCACCGGGTTCAGCTTTTATTAGCCAGACTCTAGTAATATTATGTTCTGTATTTACAGATGAACATTGCGGTGCGAGTTTCGGTTACAGTATGGTGATCAGGAATAGGAATCTCTTCGACGATAGACAAACTGGTAGATGCATCGGATGTCGATGGAACAGCAGCTTTGCTCAAATCACATGCTGAAGAATTACCACCGTCCATGGGAATTGGGCATCTGCCTCTCTATCACATAAGAGCCACTAAACTCAGAGTCGGGAAAAATGTTTTCATTCAATGGTGAAATCCCGGATACTCTGAATCCTGATTGATATTTGAATATTTAGCAGCTACCATTGGGTAGCTGCTAATGGTAAAGCTGTTTTAAGAAGCTATGGTATGTCATAAATTGTTACTGTTTTACCCGGGTAACAAACCAACCAGGCCTGTCACATGCTCGGTTAAAATATTTACACCCATTTATCCAAAGGTTGTAACCTGTGGCGGGAATGACAATACTGTCACGCCATTTAATTTAAAATAATCAAATGCTTCGATGGACAAATGTGAGTCATGGTTATCCAACAATAACAGTATAGGTTTTTCTTTGCTGGGCTTTACATCCAGCCAGACGGATTAGCATCACCTTCACATCTATAGGGCCACCCCTAACCAAATGGAACTTGTAATGTACGCGCGGAATACAAAAAATGATGGTACCACATTTCCAAGAGCTGAAACAGTTAGTGCGGCTGTCACTAGTGTACCCCTCTCAGCAGATGTCATTTTACCCAAACTTTTAATACCTCGTCGAGCTATTATTCTATTAGGTACTTGCACGGTTGTCATATCTGTTTCATCAACATTCCAGATATCATCAAGGCTTAGATTCAAACGATGGTAAACAGTGATCAAATTTCCGAAGAACATATTAACCTTATGTTTGTTGAATGATGTAGCTCTTGAAAGACTTGTTGCTTGAGGTGTCCTGGTGGATAAAGAAGACGACGTTTAAGAAATGACCCCAACCAATCTTCGCCAGCTAATAATTTTGTCCTCCGAGAATCAGGCATAGCTTTTTCCATTTTTATGGCGAACTGATATGCTAATTTTCGGGTCTCGTATGGCGTTAATCCATAATAAATATCAGCGGCTTTTTTTAACTAACTTGCTAAAGCATCTTCTTCTTCATCAGTGAAAGCTTGTCTATTTTTGATATATCCCACTGAGTCCAAGGTTAATTCTGCTCTCGTCAAGTTCGGATTACGTTCAAATTTCTCCTTTAGTTTCGCCACATAACGATGCAATGCCTTATAGGGAATGTCGTATTATTTTGCAGTTGCATTAATGCTTTTACTGTCAAAGATGATAAGATGACAAGCTCTTTCTACGATATCCTTCGGTGTATCAGCTCATTTGGTCGTTCTTTTATAGGTCCTCATTGTACTGTAACAAAACAATTGATAATACGTATGAGGAATTTAATAAAAGGTTCATTTTACGTATGAGGAATTTAATAAAAGGTTCATTTTAGAGATATTCAAAACTCCAAATTTTATTGGGGTTGGTTGACTAAGTATTCAACCAGCCCCGAAAAAAAAACAAAAAGTCTACCAACCCCAGACGATCGCATGAATAACCTAAACACTGCCATCTACTTAAGAAATAATAAATGAAATATTATTAATATGCACTCTAAAAAATTCTTTGGCTATTAGGCAAATGGTTAACTTGAAGTGTGTAGGTATCAGATCAAAAAATATGCAATGTGAAAATATTACTTACGTGTGATGTTACGTGAAATCACGTGCTCGAAAACGGCGTGCGTCCGCGATGCGGCGCTCCGGACGACTGAGCGGGGGGCGGAGTGTGATGCGCGGCTGCGGTGGGATGATGTAATATTCGCATCGTTTGCGAGTTTTTGGCGGTTAGTCTACCTACCCCTATAGTCAACCATCCCCGGGCTCCCCTAGCCAACCGATCGAATAATCGATCACTAAGATGATATGAGTTAATACTCATTTAAAATATGTTCTGACTAATCAAATATAATGTGAATAAAACTTAATCTCTTTTTTGCATAAAATCCTTCTTGCTATCATATATCGGCATATTTTTTCTGGAAGCAAGTTTTGCATAAATCATATCATCTCTTGATTTTTAGCACCTACTGACATAGCATGTTCTGTATCAATTTTAACAGATCGCTCAACCGCTTGGGTGTGGCAAGGTAACCTAATAAACATAACACTTTTTTCGCCTTCTGAAGAAGAATCTTCAGAATATCTCTGAACAAGATCTTCATTCGTATGATTGGTTCGAAGTTGACTTCTTGCCAATTTATAACTTATTTATACAGAATGAAAAATGTATCCGCTGAAACTTTGATGTCATTGACACACTAACATCAGCCAAATGTACGATTCTTCTGGCAAGCCAAGCTTCTTGTTTTGCACCCAATATAGTCGACCGACCCAGCTTTGGTGTAGTTGAACAACCGTTTAGATGGTTGCGTTGCGTTGCATAGGGTTCTTCTTGGGAAGTTGTATCTGGCTGCAGCAGCATATGCAGATAATATACCCCCGTTCTACTATTCTAACAGCGTTTTCCATCTGTAATAATTATAAAGGTTCGGAGCGAAGAGTGAAATGAAACTCGAACATAGAACTATGTTTATGCAGCTGTTAGATATATTAGAACAAAAAATAACAAGACACAACTCAATATTCAGAAGAGCGATTGGACCAAAGGAAAAGCTTGCAATTTGTTTGACAGTAATACATAGTCGCTAAGGTTATATTGGAGTGGTGTGTCATCGATTTCTTCAGTGATGCCCTGTGATTCATCTGCTGCATATTGCTGCACTGAGGTGATTAGTACGTCTGAAGTACGAGATGTCGATGGTACGACCGTGTAGGATACAGTCGGAATATTGTAAATTGGCTTCTGCAAATTGCCTACAACTGTACTTGTATTAATAGATCTTATCATGGCTTCAAATTATGAAAATTTCCAATTCTACGTTGTGGACCATTTGGAACAGTCAAGCTTTCATTTTTAACTGTTTATCCAAAGGAAAAGTTTTAACAGTTTTGCCATCGTTAGGAAGAAATCAATTAAATGATCTGTATCCGAGTTCGACCGTGATTCCGTGATTCCGTGAGTCCGTGGCGCAGAATTTGATGTGGCTTGGACCTTCGTGCTGTCTAAATATTCATTTAATACTGATGCAGCAGTGATTGATTGATCGCGAGACTGTGATGTATCAATTGGAGTGAACTGTCTACGCTTTGGAATTGGTGTATGAGTTGGTGGTGACGAAACATCCGACAGTATCAAATCGCCAACTTCGGGAGAATTCACAGGAGACTGAGAACTTGCACTATTTGGACATTTGCTAGAACTTGGTATATTAGTTTGTCTGATTTCGTATACGTATATTTCAGATACGGTATAAGGAAGCTTAACTCCCTGAAATACTTTGGTGGTTTCAGTTTTCCTGCGGCCTGACCACTTTTTGTTTTACGTATATTTATAGCTCTTCTAAAATTTTCTCTGATTCTCTGCCACCTCTCTCTACATATAGCACGTGTAAAAATACACATTTTTAATACCTATAACTATTTTGTTTCAGGTTTCTAGCAACTGGAAATTCTTTTACATCGTTAAGTGATAATTTTCGGGTTGGCGAAAGTACAATACGAGAAATAGTTAACTCGACTTGTAAAGCAATAGGGCAGTTACTACAACCAATCGTCATGCCGCCGCCTGATGAAAATTTGTGGCTTGAATCAGAAATACGTTTTCGCGAAAAATGGAATTTCCCGAATGCAGTAGCAGCTATAGATGGCAAACATATATTAATTGAGGCCCCACATCACAGTGGCTCTAATTATTACTGTTACAACAAACATTTTAGTATTGTAGTTAGGGAGGCGAGGTAGCTAAATGGCGTAATTCAACGGCGCCGTCGAGACCTATCAAAATCGAAAGATAAAATAATTTCGAAAAGAAAAGCTCGTATGATAAAAACCATTTTAGCGGTGGGTTTGGCGTATACGGTTTTTCAAAAATGTAAAAAAAAAACAGTTACTTGGGCATTCTCGAGCGCGACAGATATTCATACTACGTATGCCCCAAGTGCCTCTGATAACAACGGTATACTAATCTGCCGGTTTGCGTAGTGGGGTAGGCATATAAAGTAGTCAAAAATGCAAAAAAAAACTCGAGCGCGTCAGATTTTCGGAAGGGGTGTTAAGTAGGCCCCAAGGAAGCTGAAAAAAACTGACGATTTTGGCGTGACCATAAGTTACGATGATTTTTTGAAAATGCAAAAAATAAAAGTTTTTTTGAAATACTTGAGCGCGTCAGATTTTCATAGGGGAGGTTTATCTCGGTATCCTGAAAGCATATTTTCTTATTCTGACAAAAATGTTGGTGGGTTCTCTTAATCTGACCGGAAAGGTTTTTTGGTTTCTTTTTTTTCCTTTCTTCTTTCTTTTTAATAATTCTTCACTTCGGTTTGCTGACGGTACGTCCAAAGAACAATTTGAGGATCAACAGGCTATTGAATTATACAGGGTTAATTTAAATTAACTGATCACCTCTTGCAGGCAGCCTCTCAACATCAATTCCAACAACATTTGTTCTACGACTCTTTACAAATCTTGATAAATAACACAAAAAAAGAAAAAGAAAAATAATTTTGTTTCCTCTGTTATTCACAACTCTGTATGATGTACGCCGAGGCGCCCCTACCTCGCCCCGCCTGTATTCATTCAACGTTTCGGTACTAACTACCTACTATTTCCCGCGCTTTTTTCTAAGCCGGTTAATTTACTACGTTTGTACCTAAGTTATTCGGACTATCTGGGGGCTTACATTTTCACGTTGAATTTACGTATTCAGCTTCTTTAAAGAAGTAAGTTTGTTAAAACCCAAGCATGTCGCGATACCTACCGTTCAGACTCGCTGCAGGCTTCGCGAACATTGTCACCACACCTAGGCAGCACTCGTACCATCTCAGTGTACTCAACATTTGTGTAACGGTACGGCATCGCAGTACTGTTATCCGTAGGCACTCACTAATTAATTGAACTTCGGTTACGCGGCAAGTGAGGAGACGCGCGCAGCGGCGGCGCACGCGTTTGATATCGACCGTGACGTACGACTGAGGTCAAGTTCAAATGGGCATCGCCGCCGCTGCGTTACCCCGCCCGCCACCCCGCGCCCCGCTGCACGTGGTGATTATTTTGTCTACGCAAGGTGCGTAAATAGAGTAACGCAAGTTTAGAGTCAACAAATAAATTTTGTATGGGAAAACGTAAATTTTAAAAACTATTAATTTTGAAAAGTCGTAGAACAAATGTTGTTGGGATTGTTGTGGAGAAGCTGCCTGCAAGAGGTGATCAGTTAATTTAAATTAACCCTGTATACATACATGAAACTGTACATGTTAATGATACTTTTGTAAACAGATACGCGTAACCTTTTCCAAGTCCACGAAAATTGTCGAGAAGCTTTAGAAAAAAAAAATTTTTTGAGATAAAAGTAACAATTTAATCATCGTTATTTCATATCATTTTTTTTAACACCCTCAGTTTTCAAGATATACTCAAAAAACCGGGAGTTTGAGTTTTTATGAAGCTTCAAGTCAAAAAGTTTTAACTTTGGACAAAAATGTAAAGAGACCTTTTTTGTGTAAAATAAAATTACCTTTTTTGTTTATTTAAACTTTTTTTTTGTAAAATGTATCGTTCACGACTTATATGCCGCAACGCGTTTTTCGGAAGACGAAATTGCTCCTCCACACTCCTGGTCATGCGGAAACCGGCAGATTTTGTATTTTTAGTACGTTTTAGATTATATTCTTCAAAATAAAATAAAAAAATCGCGCTCGAGAATGCCGGATTAACGTTTTTTTTTACAAGTTCGCGACCCTATAACTCGGCGGCGTCAAGGACTTATCGTCAGATTAGTTAAATTTAGTCTTAAAACACTAAAATCAACCCCCAATATCTTAATCTGACGCGCTCGAGTATTGCAGACTATCGATTTTTTTTTACTAATCTGATCGTCTATCCTAGGCGCGCGTCACTACATATAGAGCTAAAAACTTTACAAGGTTGTTCTATTAGGTCCAAGGTATCTCTCATATCTTAAACTGCTACGTTCGAGTATTACCGAAAATTCCCCTATTCGCCTCCCTAACTATTGTATTACTTACTAGCAATGGTTGATGCAGATAAAAAAAATATTGCCATAGATATTGGAGCTTTTGGTAAAAACTCAGATGCCGGCATATTTCAAAATTCAAATATGGGAAAGAGTTTGAGAGATGGAAATTTAAATATGCCTCCACCGACACCGATTTCAGAAGGTGGTCCTGTTTTACCAAATGTGATCGTTGGCGACGAGGCTTTCCCATTATGTACTTAGATAATAAGACCTTATTCGTGAGATACAAGTAGACTCGACGAACACAAAAAGACCTTTAACTACCGATTAAGTCGCGCAAGGAACACAGTCGAAAATTCTTTTGGGTTGCTAGTGCGTAAATTCAGGATATTTGAACGTAGACTACATATGTCTCAAGATCACACTGTAACAGTTATGATGGCTATATGTTGTTTACACAATTTCCTAAGAGATGACGTATGTTACTGGTCCGAAAGAGATTTGAGGGTGACATTGAGAAACATGCATGGAATTAGAAATATGAGAGGCATTGGAGGAAATTCAACTTATAATGCTTTTGAAATCAGAGACGCCTTTAAAGATTATTTTTGTTCGGAATCTGGAGCAGTTCCGTGGCAAATGGGCAGAGTTCGTGCTGGAAGGATACTACAGTAATGCGAAATCCAAAATTACAAATCAAGTTAGATATAATGTTTAAGCCTGTGAACAGATCCCTAAACTAAACCTGACCCGAACTAAAACATAAATATACATATATGCTTACGTCGTAGGTGTCTTTAAAAAATGTTAAATAAATAGCGATTGTTTCGTTTGTATTTAAACCCTTAATATATTTTATCTACACTCATGTCTCTTCAGAAACCAAAGAAAAATTATAAAAAACGTCCTCTAATGACCAATATAGGTTCGATTTTTCACTAGGTATAAATCACAGTTTTTTTCAAAGTGTTGCCGTGGCCGCAAAACAAATGTTTGTCGGAGTTTGTGTCTAGTGTTTTTTAATGTCATTAGTATAAGTTATTAAGTAAAAAAGTTATGAATTGACTCTATGAAAAATCTAAATTAATTTTCGTGGCACCGAAACTACTAAAAAGAAACTACAACATGCGCGCGCTGTTGCGCTCGCATAGACGATTGAATGTATGTAAGATATCGCGCCATACTGTTTCAATTAAATGTCTGGGTAGACTCTTTAAAAAACTCGCAAACAGCTTAACAGTCCAGTCCCTGGATTAGACACATGTTGCTTACAACGAAACTAAAGAGGTAACAGATTGACAGACAAACTCGTTACTGGTAATGTCGGGTTACTTTAGCTACTTTTTTCATATTTTTTGAAATCTCTCTGGTTTATGCATGACTCTTGTTGACTATTAGTGTTATAGTGATTTTATTAGGTTAATAAGGATAGAAGCTAATTAAAAATAAGTTATATAATGAAAAAAAATAGCAGGTATATTATTTTTTAAATTATATTTATTGAGCCAAAGTTGATCTGTAGGGAGGGTGGCTTTGTCTCGCAGATTATTTTTGGTACAAACCCTTTTTTTAACTCGGCACAGAGCTAAGGTAAGACTTTAAAATCGCACAATTTCTTTATTCTTAAAGAAAAATTACAAAATTCAACAAAATACTTTCATCTTCTAACTGTGTTATTAGTACGAATCATCTTAGGTAGGCTTTTTCAAAACACTAGCGTTTTCTTTACTAACAAAATACTACTTTAAATAGGTATATTTCTATCAAAAAGTACCTGAGTTAGATTATTAAGTGGGCACTAACGATATAAGAATCGATGATCAACATCGGTTATGAGCAACGAACGAGCTCTCTTCAAGCACTGTGAATACTGCAGTTCGACCTGGTTTATTTTTTTTAAACTTTTAATTTGTTTTTGATGGTGATACATGGAATGTTGTATTTATCGGCACTACTCGCTGAGGCATGGTCCTAGACCTCACAACATTCAAGCATTCTTGGAGTTTTGCGTCTGTGTAATCGACATAGCGGCGGCTGCCTGGCTTTCGACGATATTTTGATATCATTGTGGTGTCCGAAATGCGATAAATTCAATAATTTATATGATCGGGTAAATTTTGCTCAAGAGCCAATGTTACCCGAATTTAGGAGGCAAAGTATCCCCACACTCAGTAATTAAAATTTTTGAATTAAAATTTTCAAAAAAGCTATTGTTTCTATGATCTTTCGACTCCCTAATATATTTCTGACCCGATTAAATATAATATCAAACGAAACTGACCTTAAATTTTCAGTTTCATAAGAAAGTTTGCAGACGTAAATAAATCAGGTCGCCACATGTCAGAACTCAGAAATAAAAATGGCAGTTTTACACTTAACAAACAAGCGTCCAACCGATTGAAAATGAACGACAGTAATACTATTTAACGAATTTCGCTTGAAGTAGCTCGAGCACTGTTTTCGCTGCAAGTTAGCGGGAAGTTCTTTTAATTTTTTTATTTGAGACAAAGTTGCCCCAAGGAGCTAAAGTAACCCGATCTTACGGTACTCATTATAATATTGATAAAGATTACTTACCTGTCTGGCAAGCTGATCTCCGATTTCTTCCCAAATGTTATCCCGTCTTAGCTGGTTACTGTAATTTTGATTCTGTAGATTGTACAGCTCATTGTATCTTTGAACTAACGTAATTAAAGCAGAATCGTCCATTCTGGTACTTATATAAATCGCAGAAACACAAAATATTGTTTTTGCAAGTGCGTACGTACAACCGGTATGGCCGACCGTTGAATGCGAATGACGACATCAGCACCGCACGCGCCGCAGCGTCCAACGCGGGCGGGCTGGGATTGGTGACGTCATCGGCTGCGGCTCGGGGAGTTCGGCCGCTTCAGGTACTGTGTCGACTGCGGCGCGGGTAGGTATGCGAGCTTGCCTATAACTTCATATAAAGAATTCGAATGCGGCGACTGCGGTGCGTGCGGTGCGGCCAAATCTGCGTTCACCTTTAAGCTACAGAAGCAAACAAGACGGCAATGAACATAGACAAATTTGGTCATCATGTTTATAAGCGTTTACGACTATCTGCATTCACTGATAAACTTACAGATGCATTAGTAAGGTCGGATGCAGGTGATTTTTATTTGAAAACATCCCGATTGAGAGGATTACATTTACCGGAAAAAGAAGATGAAGCTGTGAATAAAAAATACGTAGACCATTGTGACAAGGATCTGCAAAATGAATTGAAAACTATTCAAAGTCAAATCAAGAATTACCTTGACAATTTAGAAAAATTAACTACTATTAATTTGAGTACATTGTATTACACAAAAAAGAAATTGATCGCATGATAGAACCCCTGCTAAGAATGAGTAAACAAGATATAGTAAACGAGCTTCACAAAGCAGCTAGAAGAAATTTTTCACGTCGTCATACCATCATCAAAGGAATAGATGATTTATGGCAAGCTGATCTTATAGATTTTCAAACATTTTCTTCGGTTAATAAAGGACATAAGTATGTTTTAGTAGTGATAGATACTTTATCAAAATATGTGTGGGTTAGACCGTTACAATCCAAATCTAAATCATGTGTTACGAATGCAATGCATAGTATATTATCTGAATCAAAAAGAAGGCCTAAAAATTTACAAACAGATTTAGGTACAGAATTTTACAATGATTCATTTAAACAGTTAATGAAAAGTAACAACATAAACCATTATTCAACATATTCTGTTAAAAAAGCATCTATAGTAGAAAGAGTTATAAGAACAAAAAAATCCCACCTTTACAAAATATTTAGTCTATGCGGACAATATCAGTAGTTTCAAAATAATTAAGACTCTGTTGTTGTGCATCATTATAACATTACGTTGCACCGCATCACAAAGTTCAAACCAATCAATGTTAATCATCGATCAAATGAGAATCTAGTTAAGTCTAACATTATGAAAACCCAAAAGCCATATATGAAGGTGAAGGGATTTTGTTCGTATTAGCCCAGATAATATAATACTACTAGTACAGATACCTCATCTCATACAAGAAAACGGTTCCGCCGAAACGGGTGATAGTAACGGGCGATTGGGAAGACTACAATACGGACTAGATGGAGCTACTGGAGTAGACTGGACTTGCCGATATAAAAGCACATCGGTTGCTCGCAATACAGTCCACGTTTTTACTTCCTCAATAGATGGCGCTAAACTCACTGCAGTCCACGTATTAACTTCATCAATAGATGGCGCTAAATTTATTTTCGTGTGCGACCAGTAGATTTCAGCTTCGGCTGTCGATACGATTGCATCCAGATTTGGGTAGGTACCTACACAAATAAATAAAAAATGTGATCACTCGCATAAGGTAATTTATTTTTTTAAAGATGTTATTGTATTTATCCCTCAAGCGTATTTGAACGATACACAATAGAAATTCCATTGTTATGCGGTCTCATGCGACCGCTTGGGCGTTAAAGCAGAAACCCTATTTGTTGTTTGTTTTCTTATAATATAGAGTCTAACAAAACTAGTTTTATAGAGTTTTTTCAAAGTTATGTTTCCTAACATACTAATTCACTTCTATATACGGAAACCTGCTATACTTCTACCTATATACCTATACACACATACGAACCAAAGGTATCTGCTCTGTAAGTCAAATGTTCATGCTTTCTACTCTAGTCATCTCAGTCACCCGTACCAGGATAACATGGGAGCAAGCAAGATGGCTTTAGCCGAAATAACGTGCAACGTCTTACAGAGTAGGCCCCCAGTTTTGTCTACCTACTCATTAGACACTTATGAATGAAAGAAACTTTCAAACAAGCTGTGTAAATTAAATAAATAATCTGGGGGTTTACGGAGTTAGTGGCAGATTTGCATACTTTCTTTATAGTTGCAGTCTTTCCTTTTTACTCCTACTACTAAAATAATAACAGACACAACCTTATCAATAATGTTAATTAACGTTGCCTAACCAAAATAAATAATCAGCCAGGCAAGAAATTGTAAGACAAAGGCGTTGTAGTGTTTACCTACCTAAACAGTTAACTGATTCTATTATGCAAAAAATTAAGTCTCCTACCTAAACCTCAAAAGAGACATAAGCAAATGATTCCTTTGGTATAAGCAGGCTAAGGATATAGATAAGCATAAAGAAAATACGACATTGATGCAACAATTTATTTTGAAACGTAAAATACTCGTGGATAATGTTGTTATTAATAAACAATTATTTTAGCCCTCTAAAACAAAAATTATTCCATGGCGTCTTAGCTAATTCATAAAAAAGTTACCTATTTACGGGAATGTTAGTTAAGGATTAACGGTAGGTAATATAACACTAAATGTCTAAGGTTTCAATACATATCTATTGATATTTAGGTCAGAGGGGCAGCGATTTGAAATAAAAGAAAATGTCCGTTATTATAACTTTGATTTTATATTATCAATTTGTACTGGGAAGCCAACATAACCGACATAACCATGACAACAATAAAAATCAATAACCGAATGACAGTTAACTGTATGATTGGAAACTCATACTTTAGTCAATACAATGATTAATTTTTGCATCTATAAATTAAATAATAATATTATTGAAATACACTCAAGTAATAAATTCAATAATATTTCTACACGCCCCCTCAAAAATTAATCACATTACACAAAAATATTCATTCTAAACGGTACATATAACTTCCCAATACCTCTGGGGAATACAATATGACTCACAATTTGTTGCTAGGGTAAGGAAAACCCAGATAAAACCTTACCAAGCCATTTCAAACATATTATTTTTACATATTTTTTTTTGTTAAAAATAAATCAATAGTTCTGCACACATCAAATCATTATGTTTCTACTTAATTTAAGCCTATTTCATTTCTCATCCTATTAAATGTTACTGCAGGTAATGGTTTTGTAAGCCCATCCGCCAATTGTTTACCTGTAGGAATATAAACCAATTTAATCACCTTTTTCTCAACTTGTTCGCGTGAAAAATGATATTTAATGTCAATATGTTTTGACCTCTTGTGATTCGTAGGATTACTAGCTATACTTATGCAGCCGTTATTATCTTCGAAGATAATTATAGGGTCTGTAATATTGACATCAAATATGACAGATAAAGACTTTAGCCACAACGCTTCTCTAACGGCCTCATACAGTGCCATGTACTCGGCCTCTGTCGATGAAGCTGCAACGGATAACTGCCTCTTTGTGTTCCAAGAAATTGTACACGATTCGAACAACTTAAATAAATATCCCGTGGTACTTTTTCTATCATTGGTGTTTCCACCCCAGTCTGAGTCTACATACCCACACATTATATGATTATAATCACACCGTTTATATGTCAATTTAAGATCAATAGTACCTTTTATGTATCTTAGTACCCGTTTAAGACATTGCCACAACTCTTTATTGTTTTTGTTTGTGTACCTACTCAAAATGTTTACACTTAAACTCAAGTCAGGACGTGTACATACCATGACGTACATCAAAGAACCGATAACGTTTCGACAAGGTGCATTATATTTTTCATCACTATTTAACGCTTCATAATTTAATTTAGTCTCCAATGGAGTGTTGACAGGGTTGCAATCAGACATATTAAATTTATTCAAAATTGTTTTAATATGTGCACTTTGGTCTAACGCTATTTTATCGTCGTCTCGTGTTATTTTTATACCAAGAAACAATTTTATTTCCTTTAAATCTGTCATCTCAAATTTGCTCATTAAATAAGATTTAAAATCGTTCATTGTTTTATTATCTCCACAAGCAATAGCCAAATCGTCGACATATAACACCAAATAAATATTTTTGTGAATGTCGCCTTTGTTTAGCATATACATACACCTATCAACAGATGAATTTTGAAATCCTTTATCGATAAGCGATTGTTCAAATAACTCGAACCAGCACCTTGCCGCCTGTTTTAACCCATATAAAGCTTTATTTAATTTGCATACTTGATTATTTAGCGCAACGACACCTTCAGGAACTTTCATAAAAATCTCCTCTTTTAATTTACCATTTAAAAATGCCGTTTTAACGTCCATATGATGAACTAATAGGTTAAATTGATTAGCAAAACTTAATAAAAATCTAAAACTGGCTATTCTGGCAACAGGTGCAAATGATTCGTCATAATCGGATAGATATTCTTGGTTGAAACCTCTAGCTACAAGTCGGGCCTTGTATCGTTTAGGATTTCCAAATTCATCATGTTTAATGCTAAAAATCCACTTACAATCAACAATGTTTCTATCATTTGGTTTAGGTACTAAAGTCCATGTATCATTTGCCAACAAAGAAGACAACTCTTCTTTAATAGCGCCTTCCCACTGAGTTTTATCGTCCCGTGTTTTAATTTCGTCATAGGAACGCGGCACATTACAAATGATGGACTGAGCACACAACAAATAGTCAAAAACGTCATCGTTTTCATTATATGATACAGGGGGACGATGTTTAAGTCTATCACTCCGCCGTGGTTCAGAAACCTGGTCAGTATTATGAAAATCATTATATTCAGTACCAGAACTAGGTTCAATTACATCATGGTTTAACTTGCGAATTTTACTCGTACTCTCGGGTCCATCAGATTTACTTCTATCTGATTTATCACTGTCAGAGTTTTGAGACCTTTTTGACACTGATTTAGACCTGACGTCATTACTATCAGTTTTGTCCTGGGAATTTTTGTCACTATTCCCTTCAGGCATGAATGCAGGCCTGGTTTGCAAGAAATTAGTCTCATCTACCACAACATCTCTGACAGTGACGAACCTTTCGCAATTCGTATCCCAAATTTTATATCCGTTTGGTTCATAGCCTACCAATATGCCTTTCCAAGATTTTTCGTCAAATTTGGTTTTACCTACTTTATTATGCACGTAGACGGTAGACCCAAAGACTTTTAAGAATTTAATATCAGGTTTTCTATCATGCCACATCTCGAATGGAGTTTTAAATTGTTTTACAGCCCTAGTAGGAGTAATATTTAGCAAGTTTACAGCTGTCAAAACTGCTTCTCCCCAGAAAACTTTATCTAATTTAGCACCATGAATCATTGAACGAGCCTTTTCTGTAACTGTCCTAACCATTCTTTCTGAAACACCATTTTGCTGAGGGGTTCGCGGTGTTGTTAAATGATAACTAATACCCTTCTCAGAACAATAGTTTTTCATTTCAGTGGATAAATATTCTCCACCGTTATCACAATATAGATTTACCAATTTAAGATTAAACTTGGCTTCACCTTTGGCTACATAGTCTTTAAAAGCATTGAACACATCTGATTTATATGTAAGTAGGTATACAACACAGTAATGTGTATATTGATCCACAAAAAGCACATAATAATTTTTATTATCGATTGTAGGAGGAGTGATAGGCCCACACACATCAGAGTGGACTACAAATAATGGTCTATTGATATGACTTTTATCCTTACACTGATTAAAAGGCAATCGAGTTTGCTTCCCATTTATGCAAGGCTCACACAAATCATCAGTTGGTATCACTGCATCAATTTGATTGACATCATTTACCATTTCATGTTTTTGTAACTCAATGAATTTACTTTTACTGATGTGACCTAGGCGCTGATGCCATAAATCGTAATTATTTTTACTGGCATTGCATACTTGGGAAACAGAGCGATTAATATCAACCACAAAATCAATAGCAATTAAATTATTCAAAGACCTACCTTTAATGAGTACTTTACCATCCTTACATATTTGGGCACCATCATTATCGAAAACCACTGTCAATCCAGCCTGTTGCATCCTCGGAACGGATAAGAGATTGTATGGCACCTCCTTACAGTACAGCACCTCCTCCAAGACGCCGGACACGCCCATGTTGCTGGTTACATTTAAATTTCCCTTTTTAGTTGCTGAAATAAAGGCACCGTGTTTTGCAATAGATATTTTTAAAGGAATATTTAGATCTGTGAAGTCAGAGAATAGATCTTCCCTATTTATTATGAGATCCGAAGCCCCTGAGTCCAATATGAATGTTATTTTGTTCCCATCCAAACACTGATCTTGATAGTCAGTAGTCATAAATGCGAATCCTGAAAATTCGTTTGATTTCGATGCTTCAGTTAATTCCACTGCTTGAACTGTCCTCGTTCTATCTGTATTTTTCGGTTTATTATTTCTTTTGAAGTAAAAACAGTCGTTCTTGACATGTCCTCTTCGGCCACAATGATGACATTTTATAAAAGACTTCTTTTTCGACTTGTTTTGATTAAAAGTATAATGGTTCTTTTGATTGTAGCTCTGTCCTGGTCTCGAACTATCAAATCTTCCTTTATTTAGATTTTCATTTCTGTTCTCCACTTGCAAAACTTTCAAACTCATGTCACAGCTCTCATTTCTCAATTTCACTTCATGATCCAACAGCCTGGTCTTCACGAATGCTAATGTTAAATTGTCATCGGTAAGAGTCTCAATCGCAGTAATAACGCCGTCATAATTCGTCGGTAATGTAAGCAATGAATGAGCCACTTTATCACTTTCTTCTAGTTTAGCTCCGGCCGCATGAAGCTCCGTAATCAAATCGTCAAAAGTCGCAAAATGTTTGATTAACGGTATATCACCTTGTAATTTCAAAGACAACAGCTTTTTTCTTAGTGCTAATTGCGTGGCAATACTTTTACGCTCATAAAGTGCATCTAAACTTGCCAAAATTTCTCTTGCCGTCGCGTCTTCTTTAGCAAAACCGAGATATGAATCGGATAGATATTCAATTATCACACTTTTGGCAATTCGGTTATTTTTCTCCCACGCACTGCATTGTAGTATCGGTTCCTCGTCGATCACTTTAATCACGTCCAACTCACACAACAATGCACGTATTCTAAACTTCCAAATGCTATATTTCTCGCCATCAAACGGTTTTATATTACGTTTGCTTTTTAGATTCTCCATATTGCAAAATGATAATTATGGTGGCGTGTAGATGGTATATCTTTGAATTCACTTTTTAACTTTGAAGCCCTGGGCCCATAACCTATTGATATTTAGGTCAGAGGGGCAGCGATTTGAAATAAAAGAAAATGTCCGTTATTATAACTTTGATTTTATATTATCAATTTGTACTGGGAAGCCAACATAACCGACATAACCATGACAACAATAAAAATCAATAACCGAATGACAGTTAACTGTATGATTGGAAACTCATACTTTAGTCAATACAATGATTAATTTTTGCATCTATAAATTAAATAATAATATTATTGAAATACACTCAAGTAATAAATTCAATAATATTTCTACAATATCATCATGTATCACTTGTTACACGATTTAGAATGTTTTTATAACTTCTGCGTAAAACTGGTACAATTCTACGTAATCACGCACTTAACAAAATCACAGTCATCTTCTCTTCATTAACAATGCCATGTCCTTCACGTACGTAGGTATAAACAATGTCATGTTCTTCACGTAGGTAGATAGGTAAAGCATGAAGAGGTGATAGGTGGGGCGCCGCGCCAGCCAAGGCACCGGGCCCACCCTGAACCACGACGGCCGAACCCGAAGGAAGAATACACGGAGGCCAAGATGTCCGTGCTGTAGAGGAACACCCGCCAGACCTCTCAAGTCCACCCGTCTAGCCGCTTCAGGAAGACTGTTGTTGTTTACTGTTCAGGCCGTTCTTGACTACTTGCAATAAGTGAATATCAAATTCAGTCGACGTCCTTTACGTGGCAAAATGATTTTGCGACTGATGGATGCAATAAAAGTCACACGCGCGCGTGTGGACGGCGAAAGAAGAACGCTGCCACCCGCCCAGACACAAAGGATACCGCTCCTTTGTTTGCGTCTGCCGCACAGGTCTGCCGCGGCGCGGCGAACCGACATATGACGGCTGGCTTTGTTGGTGTGCGTGCGCATTTGACAGTGTTGTACAGTAAACAGGTGCAAATAGTGTGTTTTTTTACACATTTAAAAGTGCTACTTTTTTGATCTCTGAAACTAGCCTGATTTTTTTTTCTCAAATTTGGTGAGCGTAATCTGTATGATGTATATATACCGCACGTTGGCGGTCGATCATTGGTTTTGTTAGACCCTGTCTGTATAAAAGTCCTGTGTAATAATAATATGTAATAAATCATTAACCCCAACAAAAAATATTTAGATTTTTCAAAGTGATCGCAATCTTTTTTGATGTGTGAATTATGTATCTTAGGTAAAAGAGAGATAGATGAAGAATGAAGTGTAGGTACCTACCTACCTGGATTTTCGATTCTTTCTGATTCTGCAAGGAATGGGATAAGCTCTGAGCCATACTGCCATAATTAATAAGCATATCTGGCGTTAAGCATTTGTACATAGATATATATTCATTTATATCAATACGTTTGTACCTAGTAACATTTTGAATTTATTTGCCAGCAGTTAAGCCAGAATCAAAAATACGCGCTCGTAAAAGATCCCGTATCTTTGACATGCTGTAATTTCGGTCGTATCAATAATCCTTAATGTCTAAAGAATGTTACATTACCTTCATACTACGAATATAGTTTATCAAGAGCATGAAAGTATTTTAATTAGCTGCAAGCGGTACCGGCTTCCCCGAAAACTAAATAATAAGAAGACCGTTTTAGTACTAGTAGTATTATATTATCTGGGGTTTTAGTGAAATTAAACCTTGCGCTCATAAAAAGAGGTCAAAAATTGCGAAAAATACTCAAGTATTTTTCTTGCTAATGCGATTTTGCGCCTTATGCGTATCGAAATATGGATGCATTTTCTATTAAATACTTTCAACTTATTTTCGTTGATTATTTGTTCATTTTCGAACGCAAATCACACGTCATATCCAAGCGAGAGATTCAAAAATAGAGGCACAGGAGCTCTATTTTTGAATCACTCGCTTCAAGATGGCGAGTGATTTTCGTTCGAAGATGAATTAAAATCCATAGAAAAAACTCGTTGTCGAACGAAAATCACTCGCCATTTCGAAGCGAGTGATTCAAAAATAGGGCTCCTGGGCGCCGATAAGAAACTCAAAGGCTCAAACGAAAAGTATTTCCTTAAAGTAGGTATTTCGTTTTGTACATTGTCTTCTATATGCAGCAAAATTGGTAGGTATTTACCTCCCAACCAGGAGGGCGATTCTCGCGACAATCGAACTTTTTTCGTGTGTTTATTTACCGAAAAAATCTAGTAAAATATCTACTCGTAAAAAAACTATCACACGAACAAAATTTAAGTAGGGTAAACATACCGGTTATCGGCCGTTTAAGCGACTTGTTGACTTCAGAGTTGATTTCTGTCATAATGCTGAACGTCAAGACTTAAAAAAAAAAAATCATTTGGACCTACAATAGTCTAGTTTCATAATACCTAACGTTAATAGACGTAGTAGTGATACATGATTAAAAAAAAATCTATTTGTAAATATAGCAAATATACCGGCTATCGGCCTTTTTACTCAGTTATCGTCTACCAATGTACTGGTTATCGGCCACCTAATGCACGGTAGGAAAATTAGTGTTATTCAATAGCACATAGGGCTCATAATAGAATGAAAGTAAAACAAATAATAAATAAGAAAAAAACAGAAGAAAACTCTAACATTGGCTAGTGGGTCTGGATCTAAAACTTGCAGTTCCCGTTCCATTATTCGAAAATTGTATAGAAGGTATTGTTTGATTTTCTGTCAATGTAATAAAAAAAATGTCACGCCTTTTAATAAATACGGCCGGAAATAGGTTTTGTGAAGACTAGCTATCGGCCGTCACACTTTTGGTATTTTTAAAGGTCATATCTTTGGAACTATCAGGTAAACGGGCGGCCGGAATCTAGTTTTCTCTTTACAAAATTAAAGCTGTTTACTATTATAATAGGATCTCTGTTTGTAAATATAAGGTTTCCGCAATATTAGCAAAGAAAAATGACGTAAGTAAACTGGTTTCCCGACCGCCCGGTCGGAAAGAGGATTTTTAAACTAATCGATAACTTATTGTCCGACCATCAAAAATACTACATATTATGAAAAGTTTGGTCAGTTTGGGCACTTTAATATTAAATTAACACATGCTTCATACACATAAACCAATTCATTCACATAGGTGAATGAATTGGTTTATGTGTTAATTCATGACCATAATCATAACATAAACCAATTCATTCACATAGGTGAATGAATTGGTTTATGTTATGATATATTCACATAGGTGAATGAATTAGTTTATGTGTTCGTACAATCGTAACACTCAAAAACTCACCTTTGAAAATCAACCCACCTGCTATTTTTTTGGCTAAATTTGCCACGCCTCCAGACACCAAATTTTGAAATGGCGCGTGAGGGCTCAGATTGCAAATTTCCAGGTTAAGCCGTTGGATTATGAACCGTGAACGTCGTCCGAGTCGAATGACGTGAAATTGGAAAGAAGCTGCCTATACACTGTTTATTATTCAAAATAATGTGCAAAGTGGCCGAAAAGGGGTAGTGGCCGGTGAACCGGTATGTTTACTTTGATACCTGGTTTTGAGCCCTGGTGCTGATTTATGGACGTACTTTTAAAATAAAAATAAATAAATAAAATAAAATCCATTTATTTCAGACGATGTCCATAAAGTATAAAATTATATCAAAACACAAAATAATTTTAAATTTAGAAAATAATTATAGTAAATTGCAATTAAATTAAAATTAAAATTAGTCGAATCAAATATAAATACTAAAAATATGTCAATTACAAAATAAATTAAATTATAATTAATAAAGTTATTCATTGTTCTATTATAATTATTATTATTTAATCTAAATATCGGCCACTCTCTGGAGCACCAGGCACACTTGTATGTACTTTCGTCCAGTGCTGCAGAAGAGGGCAGTCTGGCTTCTGACTGAGGACATTCAGGATGGTGTTAGGGCTCCCGCGCGCACGGATCATCAGCGAGGCGATACGCTTGCGCAGCACTTTTAAGACCTGGTACTTGAATTAGCAAGTACGACCTATGCCCACTCGTAGCGTCTGCTGGACACTAAGTTTCTCGGAATCAATTGTCTATTTATAAGCTAAAATACTTGATTAAAAAATCACACATTGTGGATGGGTTATTCCGGTATTATGTTTAAGCACACAACTTATTTCATTGAGTTTTCAACCGAGTTCAAAAAAGGAGATTCTCTGCTGTACTAGGTAGGTATTTGTCCGCGAGTTTCGATGCAGTTTTCAGTATGTTTTATCAGGACGTTTAGTTACTTTTATGGAAAAACATTATTTAAGATAATTGAGTTTGCAATCAATTCAATACTTATTTTCATTTTTAGTACTTTAACTTACTGGTTCTACAAATTTATCGATTACTACAAAATACAATGATACAATACAATTAATGACACTGTGCGTACCCAGCCTGACCTTGATATATAACTTGTCTTAACATTGCTTCACTTTCCTCCTCCAACGATATTGTTCGTAGTTGAGTTACAGAATTTTTAGTGTTTTTTTCGTTCTTCCTTTTTATGTGCATTAAGATTTATGATTATATTATGATATGATGATTTGTATTACAAACACATAAAAATGAAGAAAAAAAACACAAAAAACAATAGACGTTAATCTATTCTATGCTTAAATCGTAAGATATTACTGCTACGATGCATTTTGTTAGTCTACAATTTAACGCATAAGCGCAAGTTAGTATACTATTAATTATTAATTGAAACCAGTTATGCATCTTTATCTAATAAAATTTAAAAACCGTATAGGATTCCGTTGAATCTTGACACCGGCGCAAAATACCTATAGAGTGACCATGATCAAAGCAATGAGTAAGGATTATAGTCACTTCAGAATCAACAAAAAAACTTATAATTGTGAAAAGCATGCCGTGATTTAACAAAATCACTTACCAATACATAAATAAACATTTTATCAAATAAAAGAAAAACATTCTGGAAAAGTGGAACATTAACTTGTATTCATAAAGATGAAATAAGAAACCAAAAATTTGCGCACGGGCGGGACTTGAACCAGCAACCTTTTGGCAAACCGGGCCAAACGCTCTTACCAATTGAGCTACCGTGCTGTTAGTCCGACCCTGCGAAATTTGTGGTTTCTTATGAAAACGTCAATTGCGTGACGCTTAGCGCCATCTAGCCGTCTGTTTATGAAACAGATGGCCCAAGCAGTTATTCTTTACAGAATAAATTCAACTTGGAAATTGATGTCGCTTCGCTATCTAATGCTTTAGAATGTTTTTAACACTCACAGTGTCATATTTTATATTCATAAAGATGAAATAAGAAACCAAAAATTTGCGCACGGGCGGGACTTGAACCAGCAACCTTTTGGCAAACCGGGCCAAACGCTCTTACCAATTGAGCTACCGTGCTGTTAGTCCGACCCTGCGAAATTTGTGGTTTCTTATGAAAACGTCAATTGCGTGACGCTTAGCGCCATCTAGCCGTATATTGACTGCGCATGAATCATATCACAATGGTTCTGGTAACTTCAGTCAAATCGCTGTGCGAATGCCTACGGTAGGTACTCTATTGCGACTGGCCCTCACCCTGCGCACCAGGGATTTGCACCGCTTGCGCAAACTAGTAACTCACAAGCACGCGGTTTTGAGTATTATCATCATTTTTAATAGCCCCAGGATGGACACTGTACATAAACCCCCTCCATGAAACCTTTAAACGGTGGTATTCATGTATGGTGATCCTTTAATCTATACAAAGTCGTATGCTTGTAGACATCTTCACTTGACTTTTGATGCTCAAATGTAGATTTTTCCTGCCCCAACGGCCATCATCATTTCCGCTATGGGCCTTGCCTATTGCCACTTCAGCTCACTGTTTCGTAGGGTTATGTTAGTTACATACTTTTGCTTTACGCATCCCTTCTTTTCGAGATCGAAGAAAACTTAGCTCTTTTATGAAGCCCATAGTTGGAAATCATGTGTTGCATCCGTTTGAAGTTCCTATTTCACGTTGAGGATTAAAAATCCAAATAATTACCGCTTAATACGCAATTCAAGAGTTCAGTTTCCAATAGATACTGGAGTAAGTATTATATGAGTGTTCGACAATATTTTCTTCTTGTCCCTGTACATTTCAATATCTGTTGAGGTGAGAGGCTCGGTCAACGTTAACAGCACAATATCAAGATTATCCAGCATCTTTAAAACATTGACTAATTCATCGGATATCAATCAGTGTGAGTGATAATTCAGCCACCGTCAAGATACATGTTGATTTTTCCCCAATGCCAATCTTATGTAGGAGTGGCAACCTATTTTTTCTTGCCAAGTTTTTTTTACAAATACACATATCCACTTATTTAAAATTTTAAGAAAACACATTATTTGTCAGGTGCAAGATTTAACCCAGCCTATTGCACTTTATTAGGTGTGCGTAGTAAAAAAAAGCTAAATATAAATATTAAAATAAATTCCAAAGTCGATTTTAATTATATTGAGGTTTGTCATCATTCGTTCATGGTCTAATCGTTTAAACTGCCTAGGTAGCGCAGCGGTGAGAAGGTCGCACTTTAAAGTGACTGCTGCACCAGAGGTCCACAGGTTTGCGCACACACTTGTGCACTATAATATGTCCCGCGCAGTCTGTTCGTTTTTTGATTATAGTTTAAATTCTCCATTGTTAGGATACATTTATTTATGTAAAAAATAGTTATAGTACAAAATTCGGTTGCAAGTCAGCACGGCCAAAAACTGGTCATAAATAAAACAAAATCAGATTTTATATCCAGAAAATCATTTTTTGAGTAATTAATACTTATCAAATAATATGAGCAATGCAGACAAGAGATATTTTTGAATTATTCAAAGTCCTTAAACGGCAAGAACCTACTCGAACAACCAAAATTTTGCACACGCTCTTAGCGTTGGTTGCCTATCAATATGTGTACCTAATAATGTGACAAAATCTCCTAACATCGTGTTTAGTCTCTATCGTTAAGGAGTTAGAATTTAATTCTGGCCATACAATGAGTTTTCTATTTATTTGTACTACTATAACTAATATTATAAAGCTGAAATCTAGTTTGTTTGAACGCGCTAATCTCAGAAACTACTGAACCGATAAAAAAAAAATTGTCGGATATATTATTAATCGACGAAGGTTTTGGGCTATAAAAAATCACGCTACGGCTTAGAAGAGCAAAAGTTATATCCTTTCCTTTCCTTTATATCCTTTGGACATTCCCACACATCGCCATCTAGCCCCAAAGTAAGCTACTCAAAGCTTGTGTTATGGGTGCCAGACAACGGATATAATACTTAAATACTTTTTGTTTGTAAATACATACATGATATACATAGAAAACACCCAGACCAATACAAACAGACATGTTCATGCACACAAATGTACTATGTGTAATGTTGTATTGTGCGGGGATCGAACCCGCACCCGCTGCGTCGTAGGCGATTTCTCGACCACTACACCAGACGGGTCGTCATTATATCCTTATCTCACTAACTCGGTGATGAAGCGAACGATCTTTACGTAACTTTATATCGAGAGATCAAAATGAGCCGTTATATCAGAGAGAGCCGAATGAGTAAAGAGCTACTTACGATGATGCGAATGATTCTATATATAAACAAAAACCCTTTAATAAGGATATACTATTGTTTGTTGTCATACAATACATAACTACTAATAAGAAGCTCACAGTTTTTTGTACGTTTTATACTTATTACGTACGTTAATTATTTATATTACTTTATAAAGAAAATAATAACCATTTGATTTTCCTTCAGACTAAGCAGGCTTAGGACTGTCAACCTAGATAAAAAATGTTAATGACAGTTTTTGAATTTAAAACACCTGAAAAGTAACTAACTCAATATTTGTTTACTAATAAAATCAAGTTGTCGCATTCAGTAGTCCAAAAACTTGCTATTATTCCGACAGCCGAAGTGCGCCGGCTCTAATCAGAAAAGAAACTAAAAAAACGTCAACATACATTCAACCAGCCAATATTTATAGAACCGCACGCAATGCAAATTGAACTTTATTTTGTTAACACTACGAGAACATACAGATTCTACCGTTTTACCGAGCCACGGTTCGGTCATAATACCTACGCACACTGCGAACGTATCTTCCCTTCTCTTTCTTTCGCTCTAGAAATGAAATGAAGCCGTCTTTCTTTATCACTCCATCTCTCATCTCGCATCTGGCTTCGACTCAGTTAGTATATCTGAAAATTCAACTTTATCTCTCGGATATAGAGATTTATTTGAAACACAAGTGAGCTACGGATATATGAGCCGTTTGGGTGAAAGAGGTTTTTTATCTTTCTCTCGCGAGCTACACAAGTCTACTTGAAATTACCGTCTGGCATCACTGGTCAAGTGAAACGCATTCATAGTAATGCGCCATCTATACTAGTTTGTTGTCAACTTTCCACCATGCCACATAGTTTTGTCGTATGCCGATAAAAGCATGCTTTTACTACCCTCCAAGGGTAGTAAAAGCATGCTTTTATGCTTTTTACACTATTTTTGCCAATTATGGAAAAAAACAATGGTATTGAGTTTTTTTTCTCTTTTAAACAACTGAAAATGTTTATTAACATATTTTTCGGGTATTATCTTCACGTATCTTAGGATTTTAGTCTATCTAATAAACAGTAATTGCGCTAGCTATACACGTGTCGCCATCTATTGAGAAATTTTAAAGGCTATGTAACTTATGTACCGAATGAGACCCCGTGGTATTAGTAAATATAAAGGTGATTTTTATAAAGGCTATACACCTAATTGGTCCACGGAAATATTTCGCATCGTAAAAATTAATCAAACATGTCCCTTAACATATTTAATAGAAGACAAACACAATCAAAATATTCTAGGCTCTATTTACGGATACGAGGTTCAAAAAACAAATTTTCCAGACCTTTATCTAATTGAAAGAGTAATAAAGAGAAAAGGAAACAAATTATTTGTAAAATGGTTAAGACTAAGTGATCAAGAGAATAGTTGGATAAAAAAAAGTGAATTACTGGTGTAAATTGGTATATAAATAACATATAATAATGTTATGTTCACATTTTATGACTATCAATGAAAGAAGGCAGTGGTTTTATTAATAACTTGATAGAACATTTACCGTTTGAGTTACATTTACCTGGATATCAATTTTGTGGTTCCGGAACCAAACTTCAAAAACGGATTCTAAAAGGAGATCGAGGGGTTAACGAATCAGATAAAGCTTGCATGCACCACGATATCGCCTACACTAGTAAAGATTCCGGAGCTCGACGAAAAGCTGACTTGGAACTTTTAAGTATGGCTAAAAGAAGGTTGAAATCAAAAGATGCTGGTAAAATTGCTTCATGGATAGTAAAGAATGCTATGAAGGCAAAAATTATGATAGGCAGTGGTATGAAATCGTTTAATAAAGGTATAAAAAAATACATTCCCAATTGAAAAACTAAAATCAAATGTCCACAAGTCTGCTATAAAGTACGCCTATGCAGCTGCAAAGAAACTATTTAAAAAGCCTATGCAGCTGCAAAAAAACTCTTCCAAAGTGTGGGGGTCTACTACTACTTATTCCCATATTTGCGGGATTGTCTGCATTAGTTTCACTAGCAGGCGGTGCAGCAGGTATAGCCAAAGCTGTGAATGATTCCAAAGCTGCACAGAAAAGTCTTCAGGAATCTAAGAGACACAAAAGAACGATGGAAGCGGTAGCTCTTGGAAAAGGGTTATATATTAAGCCTCATAAAAATGGAGCAGGTCTTGAGATTAATCTCAACTTATCAAAAAACTGATTAAGCGGCTACCTAGACATGCGCTCACAAACCTTGATATATTAGAACATTCTAGTGATATTCCTTACTTTCGAGGCGTCTACATGAAAGATACATTACAAAAGTATTGGAAAAAGCATTTATACAGGGTGTTGATTTCAGTCCGAGCGGTATTTATAAAAACAATGTATGATCCCATATAGAACAGGTATGTGGAACCCAATTTTACAAAATAATTAAACTGAAATTTTAAGCGATTATTTTTTATGAAACCCTTACTGCGTTGTGGCGTCAGACACTGCATTATGTTTACACTGTAATCGTAGTGGGCGCGAATCGCGTAGCACGCGACAAGTAGGTACTAACTAGCGGTCAGTGCTGATTTATCTTTATCTGCCGGGTACGTTATGCCCGAGTGTGTATGTTGCTATTTTTACCGACTTTAAGAATAAGCGATTTCACGTGTTTGTATTAGTTGATTCCAAATTTCCCTTCCTACTTTAATCGGGCTTAGGACCGACAAACATACCTAAAACTCATCTGTAACAAATCAAATTACCTAATCTTGATAAAACTCACTGAAATTGGGCAATCCACCAGAAATTCTGAAACTTTAACCCGAAACACTTAAATTTGAATCAATTAATGGCGCACTGGGTATCGATCGCACTGTTTTTTATTAATTTGAGCAATCAATCGAGAATCTACCGAACCTCAAACTCTAAATTACTACTACGAATTGAATCTTAATCTAGGCTAACTAAAGTCATCTGTACTGTACTGTAACTTAAACACAATTTGAGCCTTCAGGTGGGAATTGGCTTGGCTAATCTTTTGAAAATCAAAAGAAGTTTTAATGGTTTATGAATTTTTAGTTATTATTTCTTAATGAGCAAAAGTCATGTAGTTAGGTATATCATTTTAACTAACTTCGGGAGTTCAAACGGAAATCGAACCCTGAGCTTTTGTCTAGATTTATGCTAAACCGTTTCAAAATAAAAAAGTACCAAGATTATTAAATGACGCGAGTCTAAAGTATTTTTGGCGTAGTTAAAAATTTGGAATCAACTTATTTACATCGATTTATCTTTACATCTAGTTTTTTGTACATTTTTATTTACACTAACCTCAATAAACGATTGAAGTGTCCACCAGATTGAGCAACACACAGTCTGGCACGGCGTCTGGTGTTCCCTTTTAAACTGTTCAGCACAAAACGATTTTTCAACACACTTGCTCAAAACGACGTTTTTATTCCACTGATTTTTGGCTCATAATCATAGATATTAAACACGCGTGCTTTTTCATTATATTATTGCACTAGTGCTTTTAGTTTATAAACCCGACCAATTTACATTTGTACCCTAGTACCAAGTTGTAAGTAAGAAGAAGAAGCGATTTAATTTAGTCGGGTTATACAATACTTTTATTTTAGCAACAAACAGTATTTATGCGAAAAATAACAGTATCTAC
This sequence comes from Pyrausta purpuralis, assembly GCA_963924145.1. Classification (NCBI taxonomy): domain Eukaryota; kingdom Metazoa; phylum Arthropoda; class Insecta; order Lepidoptera; family Crambidae; genus Pyrausta; species Pyrausta purpuralis. The sequence goes on from OZ001666.1 coordinate 11,053,118, forward strand.
ATAATTATTTCAATAAATGGTAAATCCAGATTTATTACTAAAAAATAGCTCAAAATCATTTAACATTTTCTGTGATTTGTATGAAAATGTCTACTTCAAGTGAAGAAAATGAAGAAAACCTATTATTAACTCCGCCGGACATACGTAACAAGGCGAAAAACGCGTGCAAAAGTCTTTGCCATCAAAATCGAGTGAAATATTCTTATATTTTTAAATATTTTTACTGTGTTAATAATTAAAAACTAAGTAAATAAAGAGTCTTGTTTTTTCCTCGCAAGTGTGTTGAAAAACGTCGTATGAAACACGTGTGCCTGTGACCATTATATACGCGGCTTTCTTATGGCGCACTCGCTTTCGCTCGTGCGCACACAATATCGCCTTGTATATAATGGTCAACTTAGCACACTTGTATCATAATGTACTATTGTCAAACTAACTCGAATGCACTGACTATTCTCTGTCTTAGGTCATTAACGTTTGTTTATTCTTCGGTATACACAATACGTTCACCAAACATCCTTATAGCTGCACTCAAACTATTGTCAGTTATTGCATACAATCGCACCATTTCAACGAGTTCACCGTTAGAATAATTTTGCGTCATTTTCGCAAAACATGTTGCCTATGCGATGTTATTAGCACAACTGAGGTATGAGCGACGGGCGAGAACGAGATAGCGCGGGCTGGGCGATAAAAAGAGATAGCCGCTACTTCACCGCACGGCGCTATGGCGGGCGGCGGCGGAAAGCCTGAGCGGCGCTCACGCGCCAAACACAAAGGATTGCGGTGCCTTTGTGCTTTGTAGGTATCGTTCGTTCGCACGCAAGCCGGCGCGGTGTGGTGTCGGGGGCCTACTCTAAAAATCGTCATTATTTAATAAAAATAAAAATATTTTTTCGAACTCATTTTTTTTGTGATTCATGATCAGAACAAGGTACATAATCACCTCTGAAAATTCCGCTCGTATTGAAATCAACACCCTGTATAACAAACGAAATGAATAAGTATGTCAGTTGAAAAATGTCTTTCACTATGAGTGTAGCAAATTCTCCCCAATCTTACAAGAGATTTTCTAATCTTCACTTTTATTTTATTTTCGTACGTGTTCTGTGTAAACTGTTAAAATGATTGTTTTTAAATATCGTTGAGCTAAACTGCTTAAAATAAGTTATAATTTTCAATGGAAGCAAGGGAGCACAAAAATATATTTTTGTATTTTTCAACTTTCAATTCCATTCCGAATATCGATGAACGAAACAATAAGTTTTATTATGGTGTAAATGATATTATAGAAATTCCTGAAGGATCTTATGAGCTCCAAGATATTTGCGATTATTTAAAAAGCAACATAAAAAACACCGTATTAAAACTAACGTGCAATAATAATTAATACATTGAAACGCAAGATTTTTTGCTCAAAAGATGTTTATTTTAATAAAAGTGCATCACTGGGTAAAATATTAGGTTTTGGATTAAAAACAATAAATGCAATTATAAGTACTGATTCTTAGTATCCTGTTAGCATTCTATCAACAACCATCGAAACGAATCGAATGCGATGTTGTTAGTGGTTCATTTGTAAACGGAAAAGCCAGCCATATAATTTATGAATTTGTTCCTAATGTTCCACCTTGTTATCGAATAATTGAGATAGGGCAGGTGACCCTGTTTTGGCCATTTTAAGAGTTTTTCAATGCTCAGGCTTAGTATTTAGGTTTAAAGACATTTATTCTCATAAAGAATTTACATAATTCACTTATACGAGAATACACAATTTAAGATAACAAACAAGTTAACATAAAAGGTAAGACTAAAAAATTTGCGTCGAAGCGGGTAATCAACGAACTAAATAGTCATTCGCGTTCGGGCAAAGATGTTCAGTAAGTCAATGAAAGTAGATTGCAAGCTAGTTCGCTCTTATACCGTATCCATAAGATTCATGTTCGCGCTAAAACACGTTTTGACGGAGGAACAAGTCGTTTGATTTGTGTTGCACTCACTACAATGGATATAAAGCCGTCCTACGTTCACGCTTGGGCTGGAAGTGCTAAGGTAAGAATTTAAGAAATTTTATACTTGTTTTTTTTATTTATTTTTTTATGAAATTTATTATTATTTTTTTAAAATTTTATTTATTAATTATTTATTATAAACTTCATGCACAAACAAACTGTACATCTAACCTTATTGAAATTTTAAGTATGATTATGTATTTGCTTTATTGTTTTCGTATTAGTTATGCAATATTTTTAACCACATGAAATTTTAGTATTCTTTTAAAACTTTTTAGTGACTGAGCGTCTTTTATGTTGTTTGGGAGTTTATTATACAATTTTGCGCCTTCATACATCAAGTTTTTTTTGCCATAATTAATCGTTCTTGGAGCTCGCAGCACTAGATTATTTGCATTTCGAAGTTTCATCTTTTGTATTTGTTTTCTTTTTGTAAAATTTATTTGAGTATGTATATCTTTTTTCAATATTTTACGTATCAAGATGCAAGTCAAGTATACATATGTTTGATTAATGTTAAGTAATTTTGTTTCACTATATACTTTGTCGGTTGGTGCTAGATAATTGTACTGGAACAATACTTTTATTAGTTTGTTTTGTGCTCTTTGGATTTTATTAAGATTAGATGCTGCAGCGGATCCCCAAATCTCAATAAGGTAGTCGATATGGGGTTTTACAAGAGAGTTATACGAGGGTCAAACTGAAAGTTCTTAGAAAATCAAAAACTGATTACATTAGCCAGTTATTAGTTTTATTATATCTTTTCAAAATATTGTCCATTGACGTCAATACACCGCTGCATGCGATGGAACCACTGGGAAAAGCACTTTGCCCACTCGTCCTTAGGGGTCTCTTCAATGGCATCGCGATACGCAGCCACCGCTTCTTCAGCATTCATAAACCGCTTTCCTTTAAGTTTTTCTTTAATTTTTGGAAATAAATAAAAATCACAAGGCGCGAGGTCGGGGCTATACGGCGGGTGACCCAGTAATTCAACGTTTGATGTCGCCAAATAGTCGATCGTTCGCTTGGCGGTGTGCGACGAGGCGTTGTCGTGGTGAAGGAGGATCCTACTGCGAGGTCGTTTCTCTCGAACTTTTTCCAAGACAAGTGGCAAACAATTGGTAGTGTACCATTCTGCAGAAACTGTTTTTTGATCCTCTAACACAATTTTTGCGAAATGACCTATCCTTCCAAAGAATGAGGCCACCATTTTTTTCCCGCACTTCGATCTCTCTTCACTTTAGTTGGCAACTCCTCGAAAGGAAACACCCACTGAGCAGATTGTCTTTTGGTTTCAGGATCATAACAGTAAATCCAGCTTTCGTCACCTGTTAGTATGTCGAACACAGCATTTGAGTCACCTCCGTTAAATCTTTCAATCATTTTACGGCACCAATCCACACGATGGAGTTTTTGAGCCTTAGTCAAATTATGAGGTATCCACCGGGCGCAAAGCTTCCTGACCGCTAAATGTTCGTGGAGGATTTTGTGCACTTGACTCATACCGATGCCTAAGCTTGTCCGAATCTGCTGATAGGTCACTCTTTTGTCAGTCTCTATCATACGCCGCACAACACAGATGTTATTTTCAGTCGTCGCCGTAGAAGGCCGTCCCTCACGTACATCATCAGTGAGATTAGTGCGACCACGTTTAAACTCATTAAACCAGTTGTAAACAGTCGCACGAGATGGGACTTCATCGTGAAAGGCCAATCGTAGTCTATCATAACTTTCTTGTTGATTTAAATGACATCGAAAGTCATAAAAAATCATTGCACGATAATTTTCTCGTGTTAAATTCATGTTGACGTGACACAGACAATTTTCAATTTGCCGCCAAATCGTAAAACAAATGACAAATGAATGAAATATATACTCAGTAATATTGGCAAAGAGTTCTATTTTCAAATTTTAGAATAATTTTTTTATTATATTGTTTATAAATGACGTACCGGATATTGTAAGGAACACAACGAGCAAAGCCTCTTAGTGATCCTGTCAAAGAAGATATTCGTGATCTTATTTTCTCAATGTGTGACCGCCATGTGAGTTGGTCGTCAATTAGAAGTCCTAGATATTTTTCACAGCTAGATCTAGAGATCGGTTGATGGTTTATTTTTAAGGGTTCATAATCATTGATTATTTTATTTTTGGCCTTAAATATCATGTATTTAGTCTTATTGATATTAATGGTTAACAGGTTAGATTGGAACCACTGATGCAGCAAATTTAGGTCATTTTGTGCATCCTGAACAAGCTGCTCAATCTCGGGACCAAAGTAAAACAAACTTGTATCATCGGCATATAGGGTAATGTCGCCTTTTAGACCAATGTCTTTTATGTTGTTAATGTATATCAAGAATAGGATTGGCCCCAGAATTGAGCCTTGAGGAACTCCGAAAGTTATGGTCTTTGGATTACTTTGGTTTCTGCCTATCCTGCTACTTGACTGCGACTAGAAAGGTATGATTTAAAAATGTTGTGTGCTGCACCAGTGACACCAATCTCCTTCAACTTTTGAAGAAGTATTTCGTGACTGACGGTATCAAACGCCTTTTTGAGGTCAATAAATATGCCTAAAGCTACAGATTTTTGGTCAATGTTAATTTTTAATTTGGTGATAAGGTCTATGGTGGCCGAAAGTGTATTTGACTTTGGTCTAAAACCATATTGTTTGCCGTAGATAATTGCTTTTAAATTAAGGTATGTTTCAAGTCTGTTAGATATAACTTTTTCAAAGATTTTTGATATAACTGGCAGCACAGATATAGGTCTGTAATTCCCAGGATCGGTTTTACTACTGGATTTGAAAATTGGGGAAACTTTGGCGGACTTGAGAGACTCTGGAAATTTTCCTTTTTTAAGACAATTATTAATGCACTTACTTAATTCCTCGGCTATCTGGCTTTTTACACTTTTTACAGCTTTAACATTTATTCCATCTATGCCCGACGCTATGTCACATTTTAAATTATCTATGATTTTATTAATTTCATCTGAAGTGGTTGGTTCCAGTTGTGTTAGTGTCTGGTCTTGTAGTTCAATCGAATTTGCTGCATCTGTGTTTTGGTGAGCGTACAACGGTGTATTAGAGATTTGTTCAGCCAGTACTTGTCCAATTGTTGAAAAGTAATTATTGAAGTGCTCACATATTTCTTGCGCATCCATGATTGTGTGTGTTTCTGTATTAAGTTTGCTAGGGGTGCATATGTCCTTAACTTTATTACATGATAGCTCATTTATTAAACTCCACATCTTAGCAGGTTTTTGTTTGCAATTTGTAAATGCCTTAAAATAGTAATCCCGTTTTGAGCGCTGTATGGAGCATCTGACCTCTTTTCTTTTTGAAACAAAGTCTTGTTTCAACTGTTCATCGTTTGGGTTTCTTTTGTGCCTTTGCCAGAGTGTGTTTCTTTCGTCAATTTTTACAATAATGTTTTTGTTTATCCATCCTTGCTTCGGTGGGTTACATTTTTTGCTTTTTCTTAATTTACTTTTTTGTATACTTATAGAAATTCCTGAAGGATCTTATGAGCTCCAAGATATTTGCGATTATTTAAAAAGCAACATAAAAACACCGTATTAAAACTAACGTGCAATAATAATTAATATATTGAAACGCAAGATTTTTTGCTCAAAAGATGTTTATTTTAATAAAAGTGCATCACTGGGTAAAATTTTAGGTTTTGGATTAAAAACAATAAATGCAATTATAAGTACTGATTCTTAGTATCCTGTTAGCATTCTATCAACAACCATCGAAACGAATCAAATGCGATGTTGTTAGTGGTTCATTTGTAAACGGAAAAGCCAGCCATATAATTTATGAATTTGTTCCTAATGTTCCACCTGGTTATCGAATGATTGAGATAGGGCAGGTGACCCTGTTTTGGCCATTTTAAGAGTTTTTCAATGCTCAGGCTTAGTATTTCTAAAATATATTTATTTCGGACATGTTTTTTATTTAATGTTGCCAAAAATATATTATTCTTGACAAATAGAACCATTTTATTACAAAACTTTAATAAATAACTATTTTTAAGAATAAAAGCCTCGGAAGAGGTCCGGGAGCCACTTTTGGCCACATTTTACCCAATTGTGGCCACGGTTTGTGCCAGTTCTGGCCATTATGAAATAAAGCAACAATAAATAAGAAATTAATGTAGTATTTATTAGTAAAAAGCTAGAAATGGTACAATCAATAATTTCTTAGGTGTACCAAATAATTAAGTAGGTACTCAATTACCTTTTACAGTATTCAGTCTTATACTAAACACTTACAAAATTTGAAACATCGAACATGTATAGGTAAAGGTAAATAAAAACATTTATTTAACAGCTGTAATATTTGATACATATAATTAGGAACTATAAAATTAATAATACACTGATGATCATACACCTTATACAAGGAAATATTAATTTTACGCAGTCATAAATATCGTAAGTAATAAAACTGCAGTTATATTTTATATACTTAATGTTATACAAGATTTAACAAGAAACTAAGTATATTATATTAAACAGCTATAATTTTAGGTACATTTAGAACTATTAGAGTAATAATTAACAACGAAATATTAATTTTATGCAGTCTTAAATCTCTAAACAAATGCTTCGAAAAATCAACTTTGTGAAATGTAATATTTGTATAATATTTGTAAACAGTTAAAGGAGGTGCATACTCGCCAATAGCATTCACAGTAAAAAGTGTCGTTATATTTTCCTTGTCACTGTTCTTAGTTGTGTCAAAAGCATTACATCCTTTTTCCAGTACTGCTTGAGGTCCCACGTGTCCAGAAGTTTCAGGTGCATCACCAGAAAGTTTATGTCCCAATGTCCAAGGAACATAAAGTTCTTGCTGCAGTAGATACTTTCACACAATTTCTTATAGCGACTAACGCTAAGCCTACTTTGTGTAGGGATTACTGAAATAACTTTCTTTTTACTGCGTCTGTTTTTCTTATGCTTGAAGATGACGTCTTTCCAAAAATATGTAAGGAAATAACATTAAACTCATTCAAATAGCAAATATACATAACAATGCGTTATTGTAGAAGCCTGAAATAAAATAACTTAAGAGTAGTGAGTCATTAAAAGGCAGAAGCATAGACAAGGCCTATTTAATAATTGCGATTTCTGCTTGTAATCCACATTCAAATTTATTTATTAAAAAACTGTTTTTTTGTTTGGCTAGAACTGGGGTTTTAACTTGTGCCAGTTTTGGCCATCGACCTGGCCAAAAATGGAAAATCGCATAATACTTGCTCCATTTGTGGCCATCAGCTTTTATCCTTACTTTTCATGCAATTAGCAAGCAAATTACTAAAAATCTGCTGATACAATCTTTTTTCAATTTAGTATAAACATTCACAATAAAAAAATAAACAAAGATTCCAGAGATATGAACTGATCACTTACCCACTGCCCTAATTGTTTTTATTAAGAAATGAGCACATTTCACACACATCCTCAAAGAATGGCCGCTATCGTCTCAGTGACGTTGGACACTGCCAGCTGAGTAACTGTATCTGTGTTGCCATAATTCATTATTGTTACTACCATAGATTATAGACTTGTTGTGTTTTCTATGCCTTGATGGCATCGCTTTGAAGTTGAAAATGGCCAAAACAGGGTCAGTGGCCAGAACCGGGTCATCTGCCCTACCTAAGAACTTGATTTATTTTCCTGTTAATCAAAGTTCTATAAGTGCTATTAATATAAGGCTATTAGACGCTGCTAACAAAGAAATAAATTTACGAGGTGAAGAAGTGCAACTGTATTTGCATTTTAGGAAAAAATGATAAAATTTAATAAAAGTCCATCTACATCAGGGATTTTTCAGATGCCGATATTTTCACATCCGCGGATGCGGATGCGGATGCAGAGTTTAGCAGGCTCACATCCGCGGATGCAGATGCGGATGTATAAGATATTATGTAAATCAAGTCTATTAATGAAGAATTAAAACAATGACAACGTAATCATTAACATTTTTATTGTAATCAAACATAATTAAGTACTTATTTTTATGTTAAATATAAGTAATGTATATTATAACAATTTTTTTAAACTTCACCTACTGTTTTTTATATCAGTAATTGAATTTTAAAAAAGGAGCATTATACTTGATGAAGAGTAGTATTGCCGCCTTTTCTGATTCAAGTCTGTTACGCAGAGGTTCGTAAATTAATCCCGCACTACTAAATAGTTGTTCGCTAGGAACACTGCCCGGTGGAGCAGATAAAAATCTTCGTACTATCGGCGATAATACCTTAAATTCCCCTCGATGTACACTTCACCAGTTTAAAGGATTTTCATTCACATTTGTTCTTTTTTTAGTACGGTAAGCAAGTAACTCTTTTTTGTATACATCTTCAATGCTACCATTTTCTGGCTCATCTTGAATCTCGTCTTCACTCGACGAATCTAACATCATAGCCATATCTTTATGATACGATAAGTAGTTCACTTTCACTTCACAGCGCAAACAAACACGTAATATTTATTCAATTGCAAGAAACAAATGATGCACTAGCTATAACTAACAAACGTGTCGAATCTTGTCACCAATTTCTTCGCTCCCATTGGTTATTGTCACGTGCGACCGGCACGCGTCAATCACCGGCCCCGCCCAAATTCTTTCTTGTCGCTACTTGTATAATATTCGCATCCGCATGAACATTCGCATTGATTAATGCGGATGTGGAAGCAGATGCTGATGTCAAAATCAATGCGGATGGGATGTTCCGCATTTGCGGATGCAGATGCGAATGTTCGCAACATCCCTAATCTACATCGTGTACTCAAGTCAGTTCCAAAAGATCAGTTCACAAAGACACACCCCTTCAGATAAAAAAGAAGCTAACAAAGATCAACAAAGAGTTTCTCAAGCTAATCGGCTTAATAAAATGAATATTTTAAATATATCTCAACAAACATCATACGAAAATAGCATTGAAAGTTTCGAGTATCATTCATACAAACCATACGTGACAAGTTTTAACAAGAATGATAAAATAATAATACCTATCAATCAGCAATACCTGTACGTGCTGCCCTCACTTAGTAGTTTGTATATCGAGGGAAAAGTTAATTTGTACAAAAGCGCTAATAAAGAAAAGGTTAAACATTTCGTTAATAACTCTGCATTATTTTTGTTTCAAGATATTCGATATGAATTAACCCTTTCAGACCTGAATTATTATCTTTAGAATACATTAATGCCGAATTTTTTCGAATGAAATTACCAACAATAAAGCTTGGAAAAAAACAAAAAATATTTGTTGTTCATTTTTCGAGAAATTTTATATTTTCTTTATGTGCTCAAATGCGGACATTCGGTCCAAGTGGTATGGCTCAAGTAGTATATGCAAAGTATAGGAGATTTTTCAATAAAATTAAAAATTGTCTGTATGGAAATGTTTTTTTATTATAAAAATATGAAATTTAAACGAAATTAAACTCCTAAATTCTAAGAAACTAAAATAAAACTTCTAAAAATTAAAACAAACAATATCTTCTAAAAATCAAACTTTTAAATTGAGGAACTTTACTTAGGAACTTCAGTTACTTTAGGTACCTACTTATGTATGGAAACGTAAAAAACAGTTTTTGTCTTTTGTCAGACATAAATGCACTTTGCACTTTATACACTTTATTCGAGATTTTCCTTTACACCCCGGTAACTTGCAACGTGTTCCAGTCCCATCATCATGAGCAGGAAAATGACCAACACCATCTCGAGCTATATCACTGGGTGGACGCAATTCTCCCGGTCTTCTCGGAATAATTTTCGGCAAAGGGCAGCTACTATTTGGTCGGCCTCTTTTCGCGACTGATATTTTATTGCGGAAAACTAGACTATCAGCTAGCCGCCGTCGAAAATGAAGAAGAGTGAGTCGTTTTGATTTTGGTATTCCTAGCAAATCATTATCAAGATCATAGGCGCGGAAGGCTTGAACGACTGCCAGATCTGACGCGTGAAATATCATACGCAAAGGCCACTCCTTTGACTTTATGAAGGTCCTGTAGTAGCTCATAAGTTGATCAAGTAAATCAACACCTCCCATCGCGTGATTATACTTCTTCACGATTTCAGGCCTCTCAACTTCTATAAATTTCTTCTCTGTTTTAGACCATCTCTTTACCATATCCTTCTCTCCTATGCCCATAAAGTTAGATGCTAAGTTTGCTGGCTTGTTATCCAACCATTTCACCATTGTCACATCACCCCATGTCAACCCCTTGGTTTCTTTTTTATATCTTTATCACTGAGTAACGGTGGCTTTGCAAATCTATTGACACGTGCTGTGCAGGTAGCCATTATTCCTTTACATTTCAAAATTTGTAGCATGTGATATGATGAGAAGTAATTATCACAGTACAACTCATTCTCTCCTACTCTTTTTATTAGATGAAAAACTACAGATGCACCGAAACCAAATTTTATAATCAATGTTTTGTCTAATTCAGGAATGGAATTTTGGTAAATTATAAAGTCATACGCACGACCATTTTTCCCACACAAGAAGAATAATTTGATGCCCCAAGGACATGGTTTGCCTTTTACATACTGTTTAGCAGAATGCTTTCCCGTAAAAGGAACGATTTGTTCATCAACACACAGTTCTTTTTCTAATGGTATTTCTAAGCATCGGCTTCGGATTGCGTCATAGATGGGTCGAACTTTATAGAATGCATCTTTACAATTTGAAGGCATTTTCATATTATCTACAAGATGTAAATTATTCCGAAGTTCGAAAAACCTGTCTCTCGTCATATTTTCTGTGAATAGGGGTATGCTTATGTTGGTTTCCCAGTACATTTTCAAAACCGGATAGTTAAATACCCCAGTTGCCATATGTAAGCCAAATAAGACTTCAATTTCATTGCTGGTAGTAGGTCGAAACCTGGTTTTTCCCGACTGAACAGCATATATGTTTGTCATTTCAGCCATTTGACGAAATAACCTTTCAGGTACATACTTGTGATAGTAATCTAGAGGACTTTGTACGACGGGATCAACAGCTATTGGTGGGGAAAAATCAGTTGATAATGTATTTTCAATTTTTCGGTGCCTCCAGTTTATATTCTGTTTAGGTGTGAGATAGTCAAATGTCTCACCATTCGATGCAAATTCCTCCTCCTCGATATCCATATCTGCTCCTGGTTCCTCCAAAACTGGCTCGAAATCAATAGTCAATCTTTCTTCGTCCTCGCTTTCGTCTTCATTTCCGTCCGATAAATCCGGTGGAACATACTCCCTCTGATTTTTAACCGACTTCAAAAATGGAGGAGGTTATCAATTCGACTGTATGTTTTTTTTTATCATTTTTTTTTGTATGTATGTTACCTCATATCTCAGTCGTTTGTCGACCGAATCGAAAAATTTTTACGTCTTAGTTACGTCTGATAGTCAACATTTTGTGGGGCTGAGCTGATGGTGAAACTCCTTAACGCCTAGGAGTTCAGTAATTATAATGACGAAACTTATGATAGGTAATTTGTAGCTTCGTAATAAATAGAATCATAAGGTGCACCTCCCCCCCCCCCCCCCCCCCTCTTATGTAATCACTAAAAATAAAGAAATCAAATAAACTTTAAAAAAAAAGTAAAAACCGACTTCAAAGCCATCACTTTGACCATCAAGCATCAACTATCATAGCACCGACTCCAAAAAGAATTTTTTTGCCTAAAACGGATTCCTTTCTTTTCAATGGTGAAGAGTTTATTTAAGACTTTTTAGTGCATTTTGGTTTTGACTTATGACATCGGCACCCAAGCGGACATATCTTGTATCTTGAGCTTGGTTAGTACAGCCCACATCCTCATCATCTGAAGACAGCTCTAAGTCCGAAAGATTTCCATCTTGCAGAAGCTTCAAGGCATCTCTTGAGAACATTATTTAAAAAGATTATCTGAAAAAATATATCAGATTTATTTATTTCGTTTTATTTAAAAAATAAATAAATTTAAATGAATGTGCATAAAAGAAAAAGTTTATTTTGTTCAAATAAAACCGTTATTAAACGTTACGAAAAATATATCCACTTGAAACCGCACGTCCTCATTTGTAGACATTACGAATATTCACGTTTTAGTGTACAAATAACAAAATCTTTACACATAAAATACCTTTATCTATAACTTTACACCATAATTTATCGATATATATATATTTTAATACCTATCTTAGGAAAAATCTTAATATTTTCAAATAAAGTAAATCACTCACCTACGCACTTCTAAGACTCACCGGTTACTGGTTCAAAAGTTGTCGACTAGTACGAAATCGCGGTAAAAGATGGCGTTAGTGGTATCGAGTTTCGTAGCTCATAATGTTCTCATGCGATTACATTAGGATCTGGTTACATGACACTTGTTTTGGTAAGATAATTAACAAAATGCTTTATGTCCTCAATTGTGCACCGTAGGTCTGAAAGGGTTAAATGGAGTGAAAATTGATAAAATTAAAAATGCAGGTGTTACTACAACAATGAAATCATACCTATCCTTAAACGAGAATGAATGAAAATACGCTCGAGTTTGGTGCTGGTCAACGGAAGAAAACAATAATGTTAGTGGTGGGGCATTTTCCGTATCCATTCCATTAAACAAAATATTAGGTTTTGCGGAAGATAATGAAAAAAATATCATTAACTTTAAACACGAGTTAGTATTACAAATCTTAATGCGGTCAAGTTGAATGCAGGAGAAGTTGTGGATGATATTACAATAAGTAAAATTATTTGGAGAGTGCCATACATCAAAGTATGTGATCGTGCAAGAATAAATTTACTGAGGTATCTAGAAAAAGACCGAGCTATTCCATTAGTATTTCGTAATTGGGATCTGTATGAATACCCGTTACTACCTAAAACACGCAAGCATACTTGGTCTATAAAAACTTCGTCCCAAATAGAGAAACCACGGTTTGTTTATTTGCCTTACAAACCAATCGCAAACACAACGGTCTATCGTCAATTGCTGAGTTTTATCATTGTCATGTACGTGATGTTAGGGTATTTTTAAATTCAACGAATTATCCGTATGAAGGATTAAATGTTAGTTTTTCAGAAGACAAATTTACTTTATTATATGAACAATATACAAGATTTCAACAGTCGTATCACGGACGTCGGTCAGAACCGTTGATGAGTTTAAAGAAATTCAGAGACGTCGCTCCTTTATTTGTTATCGATTGTTCGCGACAACACGAAACCTTAAAGGGAGCGATTGACGTGAGGGTTGAAATCGAAACAGATCAAGAAATATCTGATCAGACAGCTGCTTATTGTTTGATTTAAACGATTGTGTATTTGAGTATAAACCTTTGAGCAATATTGTGAAGAAACTATCATGAATAACAGTCTAATAATTGTAGATCTCCAAGGATTCAAAAATGATAAAAATGAATTTATAGTTAAATAGTTTGCCATGGCTTCTAAAGAGCATACTCACACGTTTTTAGTTAAACCTCCGTATCCATTTACTTCATTATCTCTTGACGAGAACTGTTTTATTCATAAGAAAATTTGTGCATTAAAAAATGTAAGCATAAGAAAATGGTTTACTGAAAATAAAGTTATTGTATGATTTTTGATTAATAAAGATTCATTTCAAATAAAAACTCTTTGTTTTTTGGATTTCTTATACCAGTAAAACATTTTTTTAACATAAAATGTATATTTAATAAATCATTAATAAGAAAATAACAAAATCCTAATACTAATAAAAACACAATTGAAAAATATTTTAAATAAATGTCTTCTCCGTAGGTCATGCATGACTAAATAATTATGTCACGCATTATTAACTACCTGAGAATATTAATGTTCAAATTATTTGACTACAAGTTAATAAATTAAAAACTAGCTGTAACCACAAACTTTATTTGAAATGCAGTTTATCACATTTTCTGTCTGATCCAATATTGGATCAATGTTATCGGTCACGACGTACTGTGCACGTAAGACGCTTTCATCTTCACCATAAGATTTCAAATCCACAATCTCTATTCGTATCAATTTCCGTCCATTCTGTGGTTTATTTTATACCACAAAAGTCTCGTTTTTGTTGATACGATGGATAATGTGTGATTTTTTCTGGATCTCCTTTTTCTTGTGCATAGCTCGTCGGACTCTGCTCTGCAGGGAAGGGTACATTTCCTCAAAATTGGCCAGTGAGTCTTGCGCATCTTGCATATAGCTTAAAGACATCTGATCAGCGGAAAAAGCGTTGCAGGAAGTGTCGACTGTTTGCGTATTCTGAAATAGCAATAAGTCAATATGAGAATAGTCGGTTATAACACAGTTTTTCTGAATCATAGCAAAATTTTTACACACATTTATTACAGTATTATTTTTAGGGTAAATCTGAATACTTTTACTTACCATTTTGATAGTTGTTGTAGGAAGTCAACCGTTGCCTATAGGTTACTGATAATGATTGAAACTAATTTTTAAATTGTCACAGTTTAATAGCTATTTATATGCAACCTAATTGCATGTTTTGTTTGAATTTATTCAGGTCTCTACAAGTTAGAAATAAAAAATGCTTATAAGTCAATAAAGTAGTTTATTTTCTGACAAAAAAAATGCTGAGCACATAAAATGTAATGGGCTGTTCACACGTAGCGAGTAAAGTAAATATTATTGATGTCTGTTGTTGCGCAACCGAGCGCGCTCTCGCTCATTTTTGTACAAAATGTGCGATTCTATACTCAGTACAGTTAAAAAAATAGAATTTCCAACCGAGAATTACAAAATTTAGGATAATATATCAGTGTCCCCAAGACATAGTAGAAATTTTGTTTTTTAAAATGATGCGTTTATCGTCATTCGCTGATAAAGCTATCTTATTCTGTTCTTGCGTAAATATTACATGCTTAAGAGACTTACATATAATATTTTTCTTTCTTAAAAAAACATTTTCATTTAATATTCTATAATAATCCTTGAAATGTACATTTCTTAAAACTTGCTTCTGTATTCCTTTTGCTTTTTTATACTCTTCCTGAGTAGTTTTTATACAATATCACTACACAAAGGCACTGAAAAGGAGGCCGTAACAAGCGGCGATTCAGCGGAACTCAAAAACTGGGGCTTCGGAGACGCCATCGTAGTCACATACGTATGTAGTCAGAGAGGAGTACGTATGACGATCTCGATTGCAAGAGCAACAAACGATGATTGATTCTTAGATTAGTATGGTTATAGACTGGCAACTCGAGTTCTTAATGTATCTAGCGCCATCTGAATCGCAGATTTGTAAACTATTTTCATAAGTTTATTATTATTAGTTTATTATTTTTTATGTATAATTTTGATACGAGTACATATTTTCATTCAAATTTGCCTTCACAGAAACCAGACATAGACATTTTTTTTCAGAAGTAAATATTATTGAACTTTTTCCAAGGAAAAACAAACGTTCCTTTACTTCCGCTTTATTGAAATATTGCTAACTTTCGACTTGACAATAATTTTCGTTGCACCTTAAAATTTTGCAATCTAGAAAGTATCCATGAAATGCAACATCAATACAACAACAAAAAAAAAACAACATGTTTCTTTACCATTCATAAAAAAAAACATTGATTTTAAAAATAGGTAATGCTTTGTTCCACAACTTGTGATGAGGGAAATTGGGAGTAACTGCTTTTCAAAAAAGTTTGCCTCCCTTTATATTGTTGCTGCTACCATTGACACTGTCGAATAGGTCGTCAAAAAATATAAGGGCATCAGCTGTGTCGCAGCTCTGCAGGCTAAGTTCCAATTTCAGAAAAAAAGAATCTTATTTAAGAATAATTCAGAAAGATGTGATAAGATGCATAAAACTTAAATGTACTCGTAACATTCGTTAGACATTCATTATCAATGAGTTTTTTTTTCTATTTTTTATTATTGATTAATTCCCAATGCTTTATTTTATTAAAGAATAAAGATAAATGGTTAGCTATTACAGAAATTATAAAAGGATATTTGATATTATTGTGTCTGTATAGCCAGCGCAAGTGATCATACCTACTATAAAAATTCATTTAACAGAAGATGTGAGATAGTTGCAGTGTAAAAATCCTTTAATAAGTTAAAAAACATAATGAAAATATTCTTACCATATATTCCATTGCCACACCTACAGACTTGCTGAAAACCTGTGTGCAATGATTCACCCTCATTTTTGGGATCAACTCTGGCATGAAAAACTGAGCAGTCAATTTTGGCACCAGCTTTACTCCTCTATAACCAGGGCTTCTCTTGTATAAAGCCATAATATGTGACCACTTTGCAACTTTCATTTTATTATTTGACATATAATGCAAGTCTTTGTTTAGCAAATTCTGATCCCTTTTATTAAATGGGGAGGACCAAAAATTGGATATATCTTTTCATTTTCTATAATGAAAAAGCCTTCTTTATACCTTTTTTCTTTTTCAATTAAGAATTATTAAGTATCTTTTAACAAACGGTTAATTGCAGAAACGTTATATGCGCCTTGATCGCACACTCTAGCAACCACTTTAAGGCCTGTTTTTTGAGCTATATTTTTGTCGAAGAGGGCAAGTCACACTTATTCATTGTAATAAATTAACGTAATTTTTTTCTTCAATAAAATAAACCCTCATTTTTGGGATCAACTCTGGCATGAAAAACTGAGCAGTCAATTTTGGCACCAGCTTTACTCCTCTATAACCAGGGCTTCTCTTGTATAAAGCCATAATATGTGACCACTTTGCAACTTTCATTTTATTATTTGACATATAATGCAAGTGTTTGTTTAGCAAATTCTGATCCCTTTTATTAAATGGGGAGGATCAAAAATTGGATATATCTTTTCATTTTCTATAATGAAAAAGCCTTCTTTATACCTTTTTTCTTTTTCAATTAAGAATTATTAAGTATCTTTTAACAAACGGTTAATTGCAGAAACGTTATATGCGCCTTGATCGCACACTCTAGCAACCACTTTAAGGCCTGTTTTTTGAGCTATATTTTTGTCGAAGAGGGCAAGTCACACTTATTCATTGTAATAAATTAACGTAATTTTTTTCTTCAATAAAATAAACCCTCATTTTTGGGATCAACTCTGGCATGAAAAACTGAGCAGTCAATTTTGGCACCAGCTTTACTCCTCTATAACCAGGGCTTCTCTTGTATAAAGCCATAATATGTGACCACTTTGCAACTTTCATTTTATTATTTGACATATAATGCAAGTCTTTGTTTAGCAAATTCTGATCCCTTTTATTAAATGGGGAGGATCAAAAATTGGATATATCTTTTCATTTTCTATAATGAAAAAGCCTTCTTTATACCTTTTTTTTTTCAATTAAGTATTATTTAGTATCTTTTAACAAACGGTTAATTGCAGAAACGTTATATGCGCCTTGATCGCACACTCTAGCAACCACTTTAAGGCCTGTTTTTTGTACTATATTTTTGTCGAAGAGGGCAAGTCACACTTATTCATTGTAATAAATTAACGTAATTTTAATAAAACACTATTTATTACCTGGGTTTACAGGTATGGAAGAACTGGGTAGGATATCGGTTGCTGTGTCAGATAGCTGCGTCCTGGATGTACCTAATAAAACATTATTAAGAATAAATTTTTGGCAAAACATTAATGAGGTATAAATAAGTGAAGATCAACATGGCTATGTTACTTGATTTTTGATATAAGATCAATATAAATAAACTAGTGATGTTGACTGATATGATGAATTAACCATTATAGAAATGGTAACTAGATAGATATATCATTCATTTTGTTTTGAAATGTATCGGAGACTATTTATTTATTGCTGTTTTTTTTCTGATATTTTAATATTTATTCTACTAGTCTGGATACAGTCAAATGTATCTTGAACCGTAATTTTAAATCAACATACTGATTTAGGTATAATTCAATAATTTAAAAAAATAAACTGCCTTAAAAAAATTTACTAAAAAGCTAATGAAGTCAAGTTTACGTACACCAACAGTCTATGCACATTATGCACAGACTCCAAAAGAATTGTCTCTTAGATAGAAGTCAAATTAGTCAGGTTTTGAAGGCGGTTTAATTTATTTACGTTTTTTTTATTCTTGATTTTTAGTTATGAACCCATATCTGCAAAACTACTGGACCGATTTTGATGAAACTTATACTGTACCCTAAGTTGAAATATACCTAATTGAACTAAAAAAGAATCATCTCGCTATGACTTCTCGAGAAATCCTGAAACAACATACAAATATACAAACATACATACACTTACGTAACTTTGCACGTGTTTGGAAGCCTTTATAGATCAACATATTCAAAATTTGTCCAGTTCTAATGATATCACATACATACAGGTCGAATTGATTACCACCTTTTTTTTGAAGTCGGTAATTAAAAAGGGTATTAACTTACTTGGCAAATGAAGACATGGAACTGCCAGTGCATTGAGACGTTTACAACGATTTCTTTGCGCATCATTAAAGTGTATATCATAAATTCTCCTCTTTTTTATATATTTCATTTTCACTTAGTCCCTCCAACGCTCTACCAACAAGATTGGCCCAAACTTTAAAATTTTCTGGTTATTTTTTAGGGTTGGGTAAGCTATGCATCACCACTTCTTAAAAAAAGAAGTTCTAATTAAGCTAGCAATTAATTTAAATATATATTTTTTTTCAAATAAATAATTAGTCTGTGTTGTCTGATTTATAAAGATACTATTAAACTATACCAGCGCGGTAAATATGTATAGCTTAGCAACCTTTACACAGACACATCGGGTAATTTTGGCACTCTAAACATTTGTTTGCTATTTCAATACAATTAAAGTACATAGTTCTGAATTCCGACTTCAGTTCTGATAACGATAATTTTAATAAATATCTAGCACTCAGATATAAAAAGTATGACTGATAGATATATCCTGGTTTAAAAAGCAGGTAAAATAAGGTTACCTACAGCAGGTAATATGCTTGTTGGATATTCTGGAATATTATTTCGCTTTGGTGTGTGATAATATTAATGTACCTACGTCGGTAGGAATCTCCATTTTAATCCAAGATTGAGGTCATTGCCAGGTTGAGGTTGACAGGTTATGACAAACACCGTTAAGAACTTAACAGAAAATTAAATTTTAGCCAAAAAGGTAAACTTACCTGTGGCTTTACATCCAAATGCACAACGTTGTGGCATTTTAACAATGCTAAACACTCACAAAATAACACAAACAAAAAACGTAGTGCGCACAAAACGTCTCTATCGTAAACAACACAAAGGTTGAAGAACAAGTTTATTAAGAAGGTATCGAAACAGCTAGAAATTACACAAAAATAGCGAAATACACGGATGAGCGTACGCGCAAGCCGGTGGCAGCCATTTTGTGTACAGTGTTACCATTCATCCATTGCTTAATACATAGATGCAAAAGGATGAATAGGGAATTAAAAAAAAAGAAATGAAAGACGGTTGTTCGTTAAAATAATTATTCTGATATTTTTATATAAGTTTCTAAATAATTTACAGCAATTTTACATTATTTCATCTTATTTTTTTTACAGAGACATCTATCGAAAACTGCAAACAACTGGTTTTACGTTAAGATCTAAAGATGGCGCCACTTTCTTTTTAAGAAGGCCCCGTCAAGGCATCTGTCCCCCCTGCTTGAAACTCCGTCCGTAGAAACCCATTTCAAAAGAGTCATCAGATCATTGTACTTTGCAGTAAAATAGGTTTCTCAATGTCTCTCACTTGCGGTTTAATTTTTAGGGAAGTTATTCTTTCTGGTAGAGTTAAGCGTCAAATTATAGTATTGCCAAACTTTTCAGAAAAAAATTGTTTAAAATACAGCACACCGGGTTCAATTTGTCCCAGTTGCACCACACAGGTACCTTTTTTTTTACCATCTTCAGATATTTTTCGTGCCACGAAAGGACCATCCGCTCAAATGCTTCGATGCTCCAATTTATAATACTATAACTAAAATTACTATTAACAATTGCGTTACTTGCTGCAAAATTTTGTGCACGTTCATTTTGCAGTGGGATCACAGCTTTCTGGACCTCTTCTTATAGAAATTAGAATAGAATAGAAATTATTTTATTTGACAAATAAGTTACAATCATAGACAAAAAAAAAACACGGTTATTATAAATATTATTACATATCAACGTCAGTTTAAATAGATATGTCGGCACTGGCAATATCGGTGATGGCAAGTCCGACTCCTCGTTTTCAGCCATAATGAGACTTCTTAGTGGGCACTCGATGGGTAATGTGTTGGCAAAATTATAACACCGCAATTGGTAAATCACACTATAATTTTAGATAGAAATTACACAGAAATAAACCGACATAGATTTAGTACGACGCGCGACAGTTTCTACACGTCTTCACTGTTCGACCGATGAACTTCGAATGAGCTCGTCCCGGCCGACCGCGACGTCATAGACTCTGTCAAGCGCCGCGTGGGGGCGCTGGCGTCGACTATAGATGGCGCTGGCATCGATTGTAGATGGCGGTAGCTGTGTCACGTAACTTCCGACGATCACGATATTTCCGACACGGCCATCCTGCTCGTACACGTCCTCGTGTATTAACCTGAAACCAGTTAACATCCGAGAGTACCTGTTTGTTAAACACAAACCTCCTACAGAAAATCATTGTTTATTGACTCAGAAAAATAATAAAAAATAACATAAAAAGAAACTGGTTTATTTCCATGAACCTCTAGATCTAACTAATTATTCGTAACATATTACATTTCACTTCATCTGACAAATTAATCAAATAACTTAAGTAATGAAAATATTCTTAGATACTTAAGTTACAAAGAAATTAGTCGCCAGGGCCATGTATCATGATTTTCAATTTACAATAGCTAACAACTGAGTATTCTCGAGTAACCTCTTCACCACGGCTCCTCACAGCCAAACTCATCTCTTTTATGTCACACTACGATCTGACACACAGATCACGACCTCCGCCAGAGTCAAACGCCCATCGCACACCCACGGTCTACTCGAGTTTCCCCGAGAGATACCGACTTCTAACGGGCTACGACTACGTAATAACTGCTGGTACGGTCGACACTATTACGGTTCATGAGACCTACTCGAGAATCCTTAAACATGACTAATCAAACAAAAAAATAACTATTCTCTATCATTATGAACTTGAACTTCAATTTCGATTGGTACATGGCCCTTCGGCATCCGTCTTAAACGGTCATGTGCGTACTTGTAAGTGCGCTTAAAGTTTAAAGCTTTCAACGTATAACGATAACCTTCTAAACTTGTATCGCCTTAAAGAGGCCTTTATATTTAGGATCCAATTTAGTCCGATTACTTTCCTCGTTCTCTAACAGCACAAAATCTGTTCTGTGCCGAATACTTGCGTATGACCTATTCTAGTCATAATAATAGCATTATTGAATCTTTTTCCTCTAAATTTAGGTGCAAAACTACTTTTGATCAACGAGCATTAAGCACTAGAATCATATGAAAAACAATGGCGCTCACCCTTATGCTGCAAAGTGCTAACAGGCGTTTGAACAACGCACACGTCGACGAGCCACTCATTCCACGCTGTCACTGCACCGTTCGCCTGGTTGTTGCCACCGCTGATGCACCGGATCACGATGTATCCAGGTGTCCCGCACTTGAAGCACACAATAGGTCTTGCTGCTGATCGCTGGGCTGCTCGGCAGGTACTTTTGGCAGGAACAGGTTTGTTGTTGGTGGTGTTAGCAGTCTTGTTTTTGCACTCCGACCGCTTGTGGCCTATTTTGTCACAGTTGAAGCATCATAGTTGGGTAGACTTTGCTCGTTTAGGTTTAGACGCATTCGATGACTCACACAAAGTGCTTTTGCGTTTCAGATGCTGAAAAGCATGTAGCTCTCTTTGCAATCTTTCTCTTGAGGTTATATCCGTGGTAAAAGCAAGGCGTTGTAATCTGCCGTTGAATTGTGACATGTGGGCAAGAATGGTAGCCACTGCTTTTTGTTCTTTGTCTGCATCCTTCCAACGGTTTAGCAGAGACGTCATTATGCAACTCGCATAAGCAACTAATGTCTCGTTTTCAGTTGGTTTGTCGCTGTTGAGGTTAATGAGGCTACCAGCCAGCGTCTCCGTTGAAACAAATCTGGTAATAAACAGATCTTTAAATGCATTCCAAGTCATACCTTGATATGCGATTTGCGAAAGCCACGTCGAAGCAGTTCCTTTAAGCGCCTTACTGATTGCCAAAACAAGTTGTCCACCTTGCAATGGATTATCCGCTAAACACAAATCTGCTGTCGCGCACCATGATCTTGCATCCGTATTTACTTTGTCGGGATCGAATTCAGGCAAATCCACGGGATACGGCGGCTTCGGTGCCTGCAAGGCCTCGATGAGAGCCCGCAAGCTAGCATTTTGTTGATCCAAAATAGCACGCCAGTGAGCGTCCGAGTTTTCCGTTTGAGTCAACACAGATCTCACTTCTGATGTCGGCACTGGCAATATCGGTGATGGCAAGTCCGACTCCTCGTTTTCAGCCATAATGAGACTTCTTAGTGGGCACTCGATGGGTAATGTGTTGGCAAAATTATAACACCGCAATTGGTAAATCACACTATAATTTTAGATAGAAATTACACAGAAATAAACCGACATAGATTTAGTACGACGCGCGACAGTTTCTACACGTCTTCACTGTTCGACCGATGAACTTCGAATGAGCTCGTCCCGGCCGACCGCGACGTCATAGACTCTGTCAAGCGCCGCGTGGGGGCGCTGGCGTCGACTATAGATGGCGCTGGCATCGATTGTAGATGGCGGTAGCTGTGTCACGTAACTTCCGACGATCACGATATTTCCGACAGATATATAAAATATACAGGGTGTAACAAAAAGGCGAAATAATATTTAAGGGTATGTATGTATGTAATGTGAACATTAAGTAGTAAAAGTTTTCGTTAAAAATAAACAACTTTTTTTACCATACTAAGTAAATAAATTGTTTTTTAACCGAAAGTGTTGACAACCTTGAATCTGCGGTCATTCGTTAGTGAACCCTCGCCCCTTTGCCGCCCGCCGCTCGATCAGCTGATGCGCGGACGCTGCGCGCCGCGACGCGCTGCCTTCTTACAGCCCGCCCACCCAAAACTACCTAAGTACCTACCTATCTTAGCTTTGATGGGAATGGGACTGAATGATAACAAAGATAATCAGATTAATGCATTTATTTGCAAAAATATTTAGAGACAAAAAAATATTCAGGTAGGAACATTTCTTTTTTAAAACTATTTACAGAAAACAGTAATAATGTTTAGGACAATAACACCAACTATGACTTTTACTTACATTTACAAAGAACAACACACTTATTTGCCGTACCTCATAATTTTACCCAGCAAATACTCAGATTTTACCAGAAAAACCTTTTGAATATTTTTCCGGCCATCGGTAATTTTACCCAATAAACTACATGTTTTAGTAATTTACTCGACATCAAAATCGGTCACAAATAACCAGTCACAAACACAACGCTAATAATCAAAACGGGAACAAATTCTCTAACTATAAGAAGTTCATACAATGAAACTAATACGTATGAAGTAGGTAATTATTTGATGGTTAATATCTAGTACTCACTGTAAAAATCTACACAACATAACTACGACATAATTTGCTAACTAGTAATATTTTTATTGTAATAAACAAACATGAAATTTATTTCGTTGTATGATCTGTTTTGTGTTACAAACTACCAACACTTTGTGCACATAGCTTCACTGCAAACGTTATGACTTTTAGGAAGTTTGCCTTATTATCACTTTTGAAAAGCCTACATATTAATATTATTATTTTACAAAAACGGCTCAAAATGTCTGCCACCGTGCTCAATGCAAGCTGCGACCTTGCGGTTCATCGATATCCTCACGTTTTGCAGCATCTGAGGCGTAATGGTTTGAAACGCTCAGTTTATTTTATTTCGCATTTCGTCAGCACTATTGCACTCCACTGCGTACACTTGGTTTGTCACGTAGCCCAACAAAAAAAAGTCCATAACGGTAAGGTCGGGCGAACGGGTAGGCCACTGCACTGACCCCCCTCTGCCAATCCACTGAGCACCATATCTTCCATCGAGATATTCCCGGACGCGGTGCGCTGGTGCACCGTCGTGCTGGTAAACAATACTCCGGTACACTGACAGCGGCAAATCTTCTAAGTAATCCTCAACGTCGTCGGTCAATAGCTCCAAGTACCTGTCAGCATTTAGGCTGCTCGGTAAAAACTTCGGTCCGAGGATACGATCCCAAAGGATCCCAGCCCAAACGTTGATCCGCCATTGGTGCTGTAATTTACTTTCACTCGCGGCGTGAGGGGGTTCACATGAGCCCATACGTGCTCATTATGTAAATTTGAGATGCCGCCCTGGGTGAATAACGCCTGATCCGTCCACAGTACATTTTCACCGAAACTGGCGTCTTCTTCCATTCGGCATCGGTACCACTCACAAAATGTGACCCTTGGACCGAAGTCCGCTGGGGTCAACTCCTGAACTCGAGAGAAATGGTACGGATGTAATCCATCAGACCGCAGCGTACGCCAGACCGTCATGTGATTCACATTGAACGCTGCCGCGGCTCGACGTGTGCTTGCTCGTGGATCAAGTTCGATATGCGACAAAATCTGGGTCTCCAGGTCTGACCGCTCCCATGTGCTTGGACAACCTTCACTTGCAGGCGGTCTAAACGAGCCAGTGCTCTGCAGCCGGAGACACAGGTTCCTGAAGCAGGTGTACGAATGTAAACGCCGCTGCTCCGCGAGGGGCCTGCCGTCGATGAACCGCTGACGATACAACTCGCGAGCTCCATTGATGCTCCCGAAAGAAGCGCCCACGCATAATATCATTTCATAGTATTCACTATTTGAATACGAAAAATGTTCTTCACGAGACATACTGATCGAAATCGGAGATCAAAATTCGGAAAATTTGGATAGCGACTGCGCAACGAGAACGAATACGAGCAACTAAAACAAAATTAGAAGATTGTAGAAAAAAAGGAGGGACATTTCGCAGGGTTCGATGTAAGTAATGGAAAAAACCCTTATGCGGGTTGCAGACCGAAAACTAAGCTATTCCAAAGCTAAGCTAGGGAAGCTAGGCTAAGCCAAACTAAGCTAAGATAGAAATAAATGGCGTGCACACAAAGAGCTAAGCCAAAGCTCAGTTAGTGTTGCGGAGTTCAATTAGACGGACGTCAGGCGCTTGCTATGAATATAATTGATGAAGAAAGTTCCGATGATGAATACGTTACACATAGAAAAAGAAGATTAATACTGACTTATTATTATTATATAAGAAAACGACATTCTATACCTTGGATATGTCAACACATTGAATCTCGGCACGCAAGTGGAGAGTTTAGAACTTTATTTTACGAATTAGATGATGAACATTTTATCTATTATCGTGTTACAAGAGTTCAGTTTTATGATTTGTTATCATTGATTATCAGAGATATTACTAAACAAGATACTAACTATCGGAAGGCTATAACCCCAGAAGAAAGATTAGCTATTTGTTAAAGGTAAGCAAAACTAATTTAAAAAAACATTTATTTATATTTGTTATTGGTAAATGCCAAAAGGTTACAAATTATCTAAGTTATCGTTTTGAGTTGGCGTCGAAAATGTGGATGATAATGAGTACCCATATTGATAAGTCTGCCTAGACAAATAATTTTCATAATTTTCCTCTGCTTCGTTTACAATTTGAAAAAGCTTTTTTTTACATCTCTTTGTATCCAATCGGGAAGCTTTTTAGTTGACTCGCACATACTGTCAAAAAATAAATTTAACGGATGTCTGTGTTTCTCCGCCTCTTTTGCCTCCTCAGCCTTCCGTTGCTCTCTTTGCTCACATCGCTTCATAAAATCGTTATCGACTTTCTGAAGTAAGTCGTTTAATGATGCGTCATCGGCAACTTTTCTTTTTTTTATCCTTGGTGGTTCGGAAGTATTTTCATCATCATCATTCGGAATTTCTTCGAAAATCTCAGTACTTTGACTTTCGGTTGATGTACTGGGCAAAGTATTTTGACTTTCGATCGAAGTACCGGACAAAGTATTTTGACTTTGAGTTAATGTACTAGCCAAAGTATTTTTATCATTAATTGATACGTTACCAGTTCTCTTACGGTTTTTCATGTGGGGTAAAAGAAATTCGAGTAACTCGGCATATTTCCAGTTATTTGCCGGAGAAGCAGCCTGACCACTTGTACTGGCTTTCATCCTTTTGAGTGACTCTCGATGACTATCTCTTAATTTTTTCCACTCATTCTTCGCAGTTTTCACTGTAACAAACACCAAGTCAAACTTAGTAATAAATATTTATGTGTTTCAGGTTTTTAGCTACTGGCGACTCCTTTAGAACAATTGGATACAATTACAGAGTGGGTAATAATACAGTTTCTTTGATTGTTAAAGATGTGTGCAATGCACTTTGGATTCATTTGCAACCAATATATATGAAGTTACCGACAGAAAGTGAATGGAAAGTAATTGCAGAAGAGTTTAATGATAAATGGCAATTCCCTAACTGCCTTGGTGCCGTGGATGGGAAGCATATCTCAATAAAATGTCCTCCTCAGTCGGGTTCTAATTATTTTAATTATAAAAAAAAATATTCTGTCGTCCTTCTCGCAGTCGTTGATGCACACAAAAGATTTATTATAATAGACGTTGGTTCAATGGGGCGATTAACGAAGGAGGTATTTTTGCAGATAGTGCATTTGGCCACAAATTACAAAACGGGCAATTAAACTTGCCCAATCATAAACCTTTAACGCCTGATGGCGATCCAACACCTTTTGTGTTTATAGGTGATCAAACATTCCCATTACAAAAACACTTTATGAGGCCGTACCCACGGAGTACATGGTTAGATAACAGAGCAAAAAACACCTTTAGGCCTACTGTCCACGGCGGCGTCATTTGACGAATGCGTGCAACCTACAAATGACGGCAGGCGTATTTTGCATATTTGTTATGTCCACGCTATCGTCATGCAATCGTCAATCACGCTACAAAACTTCTCAGTTTTCTTTCAAGGAGCATCGCGAAAGCACGTCTTTTCGTTGGGAAAATGTCAAGTGATGATGAGGATGTGATTATAGCATACAACTTCATTAGAAGACGACGAAACAGGCGAAGAATGTACTGGCTTCATCCATACATCGAAAGAAATATAAATTGTAGATTATTTGTTGCTGCCAGAGAGCTATCAGAAGATGATTCTGTATTTCAATCATTTTACCGAATGACTAAAAATACGTACCAAAATTTAGTCTCTATTGTTGCACCACATTTACAAAGACGAAATACTGCAATGCGAGAATGTGTCAGTCCAGAAGAAAGGATACTTATAACTTTGAGGTAAGTTATATTTTAAATACTAGCTGGTGCCCGCGACTTCGTCTGCGCAGGATTAGGGCTTTTTTGACATCTTCATATTTTGGACAATTCACACAATATCTTTATAAATTGTAGCCTATGTGTTACTCTGATTTAGAAGCTATATTAATAATAATATTTCCGGGAGGCGGGGCTAAGGCGTAGGTGATAGTCACGAGACGGGATATTATTGGTTTAACGCATCTTTGCATTTTTTTTCGGAACGATTACTGATTGGTTCGGCGCACTTTGACTTTTGACTTAAAGGCGCCGTAGTCCACGTGGACTGCATTGTTTGGTCAATAAAATAAGTGCAGAGGAGCCACTGATTTAAAACTAGTGGTAAAATGTATTTGCCGAGTTACTGCTGTTGTGAATTTGTATTATTATTTTTAGTTGTCTCTCTAACTTATTATTTTTATTTCATAATTATTATTTCTAAGTCTAAACGAATAAAATAAACCAAAAAAAGCAGCAGCGTAGCAGATTTATTCAGACGAAGTAACAATATCATCTGCCTCTGCCCAACAAATAGTATCTGCCGCTAGCCATCTAGTGGCAGTTACTACGTTATGCGGCGTTATGCGCCATTAGTTCGCGGTAGTGTCCGATATCACCCGGTAGGTCAAGTAGTCGAGGTAATTTTGTCATATTGGTGGTGGTAACGGTAGAGGGAATGAATGAAATCATTAAGGATGTTGATCAGTACTAAGTCATGCAGCACCAGAATTTCGAATAAAGCCCATCTACGACTTTAAACGCTTCATGATAACTCATAATCTCAAATATCGTCTTAAAGTTGTTTTATTAGGTAATGTTCAATAATCAATTCTTCACCAATATTAACATCTTAGCGTTGCAACACAGTGAGAAACCGAAACACTAAAAAACGACTAATTTATTGTTTATTTAATTAATTCAATGATCATTGAGGAGGATCACTGCACATTTTATGAATGTTTCACATCTGTTTCCTATTTAATCTCGATTTATGAGTTTGTTTACACCATAAAATTATTATCCATATTAATTTTATGGTTTACACCTAACAGCTGATATTTAGGGTTGTCACCGATAAGTTTTTGTTAAAACTTTAGCATTATTTAACTCAGTAATTTATACTCGCACGAGTTTCTGGTTTTGCATAGGAACTACACATTTACTCTACACGTCCTTTAAATTTTGTTTCGCCTTTTTGTTACACCCTGTATAAATAATAGGTACCTATGTGTCAAAAAGTTCCCCGCTCAGCATAATTCGTGACAGCGCGAGGCATGTCACGATACTGATATTCTGCGGGAACCCTTTTGACACATAGGTACCTATTATTTATACAGGGTGTAACAAAAAGGCGAAACAAAATAGATATAATAGATACACACACGGGCGTAGCCAGGTTTTAGTATCGGGGGGGGGGCTTCAAGAAAATAAAACGAATAAAAGTACATAAAATAGCCGTTTATTCATAAGAACAATATTAAATATGTAAAAAACAGATTCAGAGAAAACTTCTGGATCGTCGAAGACCTTTTTCAAGCAGGGGGACATACTTTTGAGTGTAATTAATTAATATAGTTAAATTTTATCCTAACTTTTTTTTTGAACCCCCAAAACCCTCCCCCTGGCTACGCCCGTGGATACACATACAAAGAAAAATATATTAGACAAAAAAAACAGGTACAAGAATAAATTAATACACATTACTATAACAATTGAAAAAAACTAAAGGCATAAAAAAGAATAAAAGAAAAAATAAATAAAAAAGAATAAAAGAAAATTCTTCTGTTGCGAATCATTATCCATTACATGGTCATGATTCGCAATAGAAGAAAAGGTCCGAAATCAAGAGCTATATTATGTAGAACGACACATGACATAATCACCTTTAATACTATAGGGCGATTTATTTGCATCCCGTAATGCTGACTTGGAAACCTTTTAAGCAAACCAAAACATCTTTCTGTAGTGTTTCGGGTGCTCATTTGCGATCTGTTGAACGCTATCTGTGATGATGTGGTGGGATTTAAAAATATAAAAACTAAAAATTGCGATAAAGACATGAATATCCACTATCTCCTAAAATAAGGAGTGGGCTTGACTTCCAACTTTGTAATTTTGCGGCTAGTGGAAAATCATTCTAAATTGTTGTGTCTTGCTGTCCAACGTACAATTTTTTTTTCGAAAAAAAACCTTTTTTATTTCTGTTCTGCCCCGTTACCTACAAGTGGATTAATTTTATTAAGGGTGCATTTTACTGCTCCTAGGAACCATTATCATGCTATGTCGAAATCTTGCTGCTTCAAATGGCCGATCTTCAGTAATGGTCATTTCTAAATAATGCTCTCTTAGCTGGTAAATGACAGTAAAATCGTTTCTATGATACGGCACACTAGAATTTGGCATGATGAGCACAACACTAGCAACTTATTAGCGTCTATGTCGCACAAAAACTTAACTAATAGCGTCTTTTTCGCAAATCCACAAACACTGGTACCGGCGCCGCGTTTCGTCGAAGGAGAAACAAAGTTCGAATTCAACTTGACGAAAATACGACGAAGGGCAGAAAATATGAACACAAATGATGAATACGGAGGAGAAATTTCTCAACTCGAAGTTTTGTAGTTTCGGCCACCATCGGACAAAACAGTATCCATTTTGAATTTGATATTGACAGACCTTACTCAAAATAGGTACTTATCATTGTAGTTCTGTACATATGTCACTGCCAAAAACTACGATACTGGGCTGTATGGCACATTCCGACCCCTGGGAACACTGATTAGAAGGTTATCTTCGACTTACAGGAGATGATTTAAACACAGTTTGGCAGTTCACGAATGTTCGGGTTTATTGTCCAACAAGGTTTACACATTACAATTTCGAGGTTATACTGGTCGAAAGAAAGATATGTCGGGACGCGGGAACGAGCTGAAGTCGACTGACTCGATCGTCGCACACGCCCTGCGTTGTGGCAATACTGCTAACACGCGATTATGTATACCCCTACATTCTAAATGTTCGCCGTCTCTTTCCAAATACAAACTAGCAAGTCGTTGCAATTTTTTTTAAACTGCGAAGAGTGTCCCCATTACTTTTACAATATCAAAAGCGTCCACTGTGCGCTGTTTTAAGTCATTAACACTTTACGTTTCACCAGTGTATACTGACCGCTTCAACTTTGCCCACAAATAAAAATCTAGCTGTGTTAAGTCCGCTGAACACGCGGGCCAGTTTACAGGCTCGCCACGATCCATCCCCGTATCAAGGAAAACAGCATCCAAATACTGGCGGCCAGATCGTTCGTAATGGGCGTCCGTCACGGCGGACAACCGTCGTGTTGACAGTAGAGGCCTCGTAAGAAAGTGCGAGTAATACCATCTAACGGTGTCAATGACAGATTGAATCATCTGTACGTATGTAGCACCTGTCGAATGGTCCTTCAATCCATATTGGCCCAATAATGCGATTGTAGATTATCGCAGCCCACACATTTACACTTACCTGACTTGGTGCGATTCTTCTTTCATTTTATGTGGGTTTCGGAGACTCCACCTTTATAATTTTCATTATCAACATTATAAATACTCACACAAGAATCAAAATAATTAGATTCAATTCCAGTATTAGAAAAATACGTTTTATTACAAGTTATAAACTTAAATGATTCTAAAATTAAACACAAGTCGCGCGACTTGTGTTTAATTTTAAAATCATTGATATTGTAAAGTTCTGGTGTAGATATGTCGCAGATTACTGGGCGCAGACAGCTTTCATACAACTTGGTGGCCATCACCTTGCTATTTGCTGAATGTTGTTTCGTAGAAGTTCATGGGTAGATCGCAACACGAACTACGGAGTGTGGTAACGACTCATTGTTGAGGTAACTGTCAACATCAATCCTTGGTAACAAGGTAATCATATTTTTATGATGGCCTTCGCTGTGAGTGGGTTAACTCGGGTAAAATGGATTCGTCGCTCCATAGGAGCTCCAAGCTAACAAGCTTGCGCGTGATTATGCAGCCTGCGACAAAACTCCATGCGGTGTCCGGGATGCGGGGTGTTTAATGCCTGTACACGTGTAAAATAGTACGGATGCAGATTCATTGAATTTAGTAGCTTGCATTCTGAATATTGGCTTACAGCAAACCCTCGAGTTAGTTGCCGAGATTTCATAGTAATCTACGAGTAAAATTGCATCTTCGATATCGACATCCAAGGGGGGACGTTCTCTGCCTCTGGCATGACTAGGATTTCTAAACTGTTCGTGAACTTACAATCTTTGGTAGGATTTCAAAACTAAATTCGTACTAGGAATCCTCGGAGCCAAAAAATACCATTGTTCCACTAAGATTGTAGATGTCTTGGTTCTGTGTACATACGTCGTGCCGCTTCTAAACTTTCACTAGACTGGATATAACACCTTTATATTACCAGGTATTCCACATTAGAATATTCGTAATCCATAACGTGCGTACTTACGACAAGCGGTGATCAATTTCCGACTTGTAGGTGTAGAACATTCTAAAGTCTCAATGTGAACAAAGTTAACAAAAACATACACAATATTAAAGTTGAAACTTCTTACACATAATACTGAAAAAAGAGGGTCATGTGTTATTGAGTCTTTTAGAAAGAGAGAAGCAAAGCCAGCAAAATTCACTTCAACCAAAAAGCCTACAGAAGATTTTTTTATTTACGATTACGCGTCATGCACATCTTTATTAGTTATATTATTGAACAGTGTATGTAATAACAATCGACATTTTTTAAATATAATTTCAGACAGATCATTGATTTTCAGTAAATAGTGTGGTCTACTCCTTACAATTAGGAATAATTATTATTAGTATTTACTTCTATCTTGCGTGTTAAGGCGGGTACAGACTGCTGCAACGCAACATGCAATGCAACACGAAACGAGCATTGCATCAGTGTAGACGCGGGGCGCGCACAACGTGCGCACGAACCGCGCATGTACCTACTCACATCTGTTTCCGAGATGCGCGCGAACGGATCGCTCAGTCTGCGTGAGCCGTACACACCACACAACCTGTCCACACTGACGCTCCGCGCATACTGCGCGCCTCTTTGTGTTCGGGGAAAAAACCGACAAATTTCGGGTCGCTACGCGCAAGAGTTGCAACAATCTGTTCGTGCGCGTAGTAGACGCGGTTCGTGCGCGCAAGGCGTCTACACTATGGGAATTCTGTTACTTTACATGATACATTGCAGCAATGTGGACGTCAAATTCTTGCATTGCATGTTGCATTACATGTTACATTGCACCAATGTGTACCCGGCTTTATCATTTCATCCATACACCTTTTGCATACAACTAGAGGCACATACCACGCCCCTAAAGTTGTAAACTGATTTTGGATGTTGCTGCATTTGCATTGAGGGTGGGTTAGAAATATTGTGTATTCAATGAACATACATGTGACATAATGTGAAATAATATAAAAGTTATCTGAAAAACTTGTGTAGCCAAGGTAATGAAGTTTTTGAATAAAAAACAAATAATTTTTAATATTATTAATATTTGGGTAACAATCACATCACTATTTCTATTTAGGTATCAATCACACATGCATATCATCTACTTCTTCTTGTGGCTTACAAAATTCTTCATTGTCTTCGTCTTGGTTATTTTTCTAAACTTGGTGAAATTCATTATTCAACAATTCTTTAATTTGGTGTCATCAATAACCCCAATGACTTTTTTATAAGGTAAGGATTTCTTCCCTTTTGTTTGCAGGATAATTGTGTGAAGCATTATTTTTTTCAGGATTTATCATGGCACTCATTTTTCCTTTTTTATCGTCATTTTTGGAAACACCATCATTCGTTTTAAAGTAAAGATTGCCTTGGATCAAAATATTTCCTTGTTTCTTTGAACGTTTTATAATGTACCTCTTGCATTGTTTGTACTTAAGGTGTCAACTACAAACTGGTTTACAAACAAGCTGTGATACAGTTTTCCAATCGAAAACTTCGCAATCAGCCG
This sequence comes from Pyrausta purpuralis, assembly GCA_963924145.1. Lineage (NCBI taxonomy): Eukaryota > Metazoa > Arthropoda > Insecta > Lepidoptera > Crambidae > Pyrausta > Pyrausta purpuralis. The sequence goes on from OZ001666.1 coordinate 11,086,570, forward strand.
TTCCCAGATTAGTCACGATACTAAATTTTGGGGATTATTTAGTACTTCATGCTGACGTACTTCCTTTTCAATCAGAGCTAAAAATCTGTCCGGTAGTATGTAAGAGTGCCCAACAACTGGCAAGACTAGCTCAATTTGTTTTTTATTCTGTGGGGCTTCAGTCATGCATTTTGAAAGCATTGCCAGCATTATTGTATTTTTGTTCTGGCCTTCACAGCCGTCTGCTTCAAGGCTTATTGTTTGACATGAACTTAAGTCACAATTTTTAGTCGGTGGTACATGACCGAAGCAATTTCGTTGGTAGATTTAGGATAATCAATTTCCGAACAACAATAGGCAAAAATATACTCGGAGGTTAGCTTTTTTTGAAGAGCCCTCTACACTATTCTAAAATTATACAAGTTTATATTTCTCAGGTAATACGCGACTTGATCAGGACATTTGTATTATAATATAAGTATTAACCGAATTTCTGAAGGCATTTGAAGTGGGTGCCGGACATTTACAGTTTCTAAAGGCAATTTTTATGGAAAATGACGTTCTGAAATTTTGAAGCATCACTGATTGACAGGATACTAGTTGGATGACAGAAAACTAGGTTAGGTTATATTATAACAGTGACCCGACAACGCGCGAAGGTGACCGAGCGTAGTGAGCGTGCCGCGGCAGCGGCCGCCGAGTTCCACTTTCGACATAATAAATTGCAATTGGCTTGGGACAAAATCATATTTTAACAAGAAAACTGAGCCGAGTTATACTTATGAGTGACGGCGGGGACAATTAGGCGTGCATCTGCAAGAAGTCATCTTAATGCCTCGTTTATTCAGTCAGTGATATACTCGGTGAATATCCCAAATAAGGCGACGAAAGTGAGCAGCATCAGTGGGTAGGGGTTTCAGAATATTCTGCCGATACATGTACTCCCCCATATACTTCCTTATTTTGCTGTCGCTGCGACAAGTTCTGCAGTGAGTGTCGCTTCAATTCCAGCCATTGCCGCTCAATGGTGTTGGTATGGACCCTAACACGGACATTTGTTGAGTTCGGCTGCGGGTCTCCTAGGGCGGCATGAACTGGAATATCCACGGTCCCGTTTACAAATTGCACACTGTGGTTGACCGTGCTATGTCCCCGCATACCCACTCACAGATAGACTCCGGAATAGACACGATGCATGTCCGTCATGATGTATGAGTTAGGCTGCACATTATTTTGGATTATAGGGTCCAAAACAGCCCTGGTTTTGTTTTGGATGAGCTCCACGTGTAGCTTTTTAGTGAGCCTGCTGATGCATCCAAAAGCCCACGTTTGACTCCGTAGTAACCGCTCGTTGTTGTATTTAGACATGCGCAAAACAGAACACTGCCGCGTAATGTAATATTGCATCACCTTTCATGAAAAGTATCGGTACTGTTTGGTAACCATTACCCGAAACATCACTCGGTGTACTGTTTATTACGTAGTGATGTTTCGGGTAATGGTAATAATGCATTATATTAGTAATATTGCGATGGTTGAAATATTACTGTGATGCGATTATTAGTAGTAGTAAAATAACGTAATGAAATGCTTTTAAGGACATGTCATAACGGGAGTAATATTAAGCATTACGTTATGTTATTGAAATTTATACTGACTGTCTACTAGAACAAAATATCAACATTTAGTTCCTATTTTTGTTTAATTATATTGGCTATTACAGGAGTTTAAATGATGATTTTCGATGTATTTTTTTCAAAGATATACCACTTTTTACAGTATAATTAGATCGGATATTAGTTTTTGTTGTGTCGGTCCATATACGTTGATTTCCCTTTATACTTATGCCCCTATAAAATAACAAATAAATAAATCTACAATAACATAGTAGAAAAGTAAAGTTTACAGTATAGGGGCAAACCAGGCTTAGGTCTGGCAAACCTCAATTCCCTGAAGTTTGGCGTATTTAAAAATCAACATATTTACAATGATTTGTGATTAGTTTCTATTATTAACATCTCCGATTTCAATCATTTACTCTCTAAATTACAACTAATGAACATTAGTTGCGATATTTTTTTTGTCTTCAAACGTGTTCGCCTTTCGTTCAAAGTCCATCCAGCCTTTGAAAAAACACGTTCGCGCGGAACTGATGTTGCCACTATATTTAGTCGTTTTAGCATGAATGCGTACAAGTGAGGATATACTGCCTTTCGGTTTTTTCCACCATTGTAATGGATTTTCGTGTCTGGCAATTACTGGTTCCTCGACATTTTGAGGCACCGTTTTGAAAACTTCTAGGTCAAATTCTTCCCAAATTGAGTTGGAAGATGATGGAGGTGGTGGCGAAACTTCGGACGTTTCTCTTGGAGTAGCAAGTGTATTGGTACGGTTCGTATTAATAGACCCAATTTTTATTTTTAACTGGGACATATGCATATTGGGCTTTGGCATATTTACGTGGATCACTAAATCCGTTTCTTTTGAAACGAGGGTCTAATATCGTGGCTTCAGTTAACACGACATTATTTTCGATTTCATGGAATCGGTGAAGCATTTGGGCCTGCAATTTGTTTAATAAATCCTTGACTTGAGAAACTTCTTCCTCTTCAGATTTTGATAGTTTAATGTTAATTATTTTACAAAAAACTATATATTTGGAGGAGGTGACGTACTGCTCACCACTTATCTCCATGGTGACTTCATGAAATATTTTTAATATAGGCAAAACCTTTTCAATGATAATCCAGTCCTCATGGGAAAGCGCTAAATCGTCTCTGACCAAAGCTAAGGTAGCAATCACTGCACTTTTGATTTGGTGAAGCCGCTGCAGCATATCATACGTGGAGTTCCACCAAGTCACGACATCAATTTCAATTTTAACGGTTCCAGATTCATTTGTCGCTGGGTTTCCACAAGTTTTTTGGCGCCAGGTTGACTGCGATGCACATAGGAGTATTTGTCTAATAAAACCGGACAAAATTATCTGATGCTTTTTTTAATATGGGTTCAATTTAAGCATTTTTTTTAATTATAAATAAGTGTGAATATACAATGAATATCATTAAAACTATTCATTTTCAACTATTTCGCCTTCAATTTCTTCATCTTCATCATCTATGTCTCCATCATCTATATTTTTACCGCATTCTTTTCATGAGGTACATGCGGTTTGCTTGCAATCATCAGACTGACTGAGACTTTTTTGTGTTGTCTTCGCCGATTACTACTCAGATTTGGGTATGAACTGGTACTGAATGTAATTGGTCGGAACTTAGAAAAAGTCTATGTAATATGTCTCTATTGCAATCGATAGGTACGTGAAAATTTTCGTGCAAAATTAAGTCTGTATTGACGAAAGTGTTTGTTTCGTGCCTCAGCTGCCTCCTCTGACAACTGGCCAATACGAAGTATTGATGTGTGATAACTTCAGCTCCATGCATCAACACTTTGTGAATCGTAGGTGACATCGGGTGCCAACTATACAAATCCGTGTACATTTTCGCAGTTATATTTGCATAGGCTTCAAACTTATCATCATCAATGCTGTTGCCACTTAAAATCATTCCTACAATTACTTTAAATCTTTTAATTAAATTTACATCAACGCCAGTAATGCGAGATGAACATTCTGGGTCGGCGAAAAAACTTCTTGACGTGTTACCGTCATTTGTGTTCCCGAATCCTGCTTTAAGAACATCTACTAAGAGCCCCATTTGTTCTTTAGAGTCTTTTTGAAGTGTTATTTTCGTACACTCCTCAAAGAACGGCTAATATATATTTTTTCATAACTTGGGCTATTAGTTAATTCCAAAAGTCTTTCTTTGAGCAATGCAAACATTTTATCGATTTTCTGTCCCTTATATTCATTCAAAATGTCAAAAAATTCTTTTCTGGTAAATTGCCGGACAGTTCTAGAAGAATCTATAAAAAAAACATGAAATTAAAAAAATAAAAATAATTCACACTGTCCAATCAATAACTTTGAAGTATTAGAAAACTAAATAGCGGATGTGGGCGGATGATTTGACTGTGGTTTATAGTTGCAAAAAGATCAGTTATTATGTTCATGTATGAATTACAGCCTGACAAGACAAGACACATAAACAAAACCAGTGCTGTCTGATTAACTTAAGGCAAAATAAATGTTCAAATTATGCCTGTTGTTATTTCATTTTTAAACATACAACGTTAACAGTAAATCTACTAATAAATATTTAAAAATACAGTACGTACCTTCTTCTGCCATAGTAATTTTCATTATTATTATTATCTATATCACACGAAATCACAAAAACGATACAAATTAATATTTGAACCGAGAGCGCCGAGAACAAATAAAGCGATTCTACGAACGACTAATTCCGAATGGCCTGTGAGCACAGGTTTGAAACGTGGGTAGATTCAATAAATGCGATTACATGGCCCGGTTAACAGGGTAGATGAACAATATATGCAGTGAAACTTTTGACTATTTTGTTGATTTTGACTTTTGTCCGGTTTTATTAGCCAAATACTCGTATGTGCGATGGAAAAAATCTATGATTGATTTTACCTTTGCCATTGTGTCGGATATCGCAGGTAAGCTTGATTGAAGCACTAAATTTAAGCAGTGAGCAAAGCAACGTACAGAGCGCCAGCCTCCTTGTTGAATTGCACCCAAAATATTAGACGCAGCGTCAATTTTTCTATCAATATTCCACTCAACCAGTTTTTCATGTAAAAAAGATTTTACACTCGTATGCTGCTCTTCAAAATGTTTACATTTCAGCCAATCATAATTAACCGAATTTTGTCGTTTTCCTGATCTACGAAGTGGGCCGTAATTGCAATAAATCCATCGTTTATACATATGGTAGATGCTTTTGGAATTTTAACTTTTGCCTCTTCTAAGAGTTTATTATTCAACTTTGGCACGAGGCTTTCTGAAACAGTTTTTCTAGTTGGCAATGTATAATTTGGATTTAATAATTCTACGAATTTTTTAAACTCACTTTCCTCCACCATTCAAAATGCGTGGTACCCCTTAGCGATCATTTTAACAAGTGGTTCATCCACAACTTGAAGTTTGTTGGGAGGCAGCGGTTTCTTAACAACGATATAATTGTTGATAGTGTTTGCTTGGCGTTGAGTGGACTTACCAGCAGCAGCAGCAACGGCGATGGTGGTAGCAGTGGTAGCGGTGGTAGTAGCAGCGGTGGTGGCGGCGGTGGTGGCAGCGGTGGTAGCAGCGGTGGTAGCAGCGACGGTAGCGGCTGTAGTCGCGCTGCTTGTTGTTGTCTCTTGCCTTTCAGATTTTATGTTGATGGTGGGATGGATGGATTTCATATGTCAGCTGAGACTCCCAATAGAGCTAGCGGAAAATGATATCTCCCGGAAACAATACAAACACTTCGCCTTTTTGGCCGAGGATTCCTTGAAGTGAGTCCAAAGCGGACTAAACTTTCGTTTAGTTGCCATTTCGTTTCGTTTAGTTTAATACGAAATACTTATCACTAAAACTATTAACAGTATTTATTCACATCTATTTATTTAATTACTTTTTATATACATACACTCCCAAACTTAAAACAATCCAAATAGCAAAACAAACTAGACGTACGAGTAAATTATCCGAGCGCGACAGTTATTTTCACTGAACTGAACTATGTAACTAACAATAATTGCAAAACATTACTTGACCTCACCGTATTCGAGAGAGAGAGTTTGGCGCCAAACAGTAAACAAATATCAATTCACTTTTTAATATCCATAATAAGCTGTATTTCATATGTCCTAAGGTCTATTACAAATCTCATTGAAATAAAAAAGGTTCCAGGAATTTCCGGAATGTCGCCTTAATTATCCCTTTCAAAAGAATTAAGGTTTAATCACTTAAAGAATAAGGTCGTAATTTTTTAAATAAATTACTGTGTTCGGTTTGGTTCGGTCGGAACACAACAGACGGAATAATGATAAGCTAAAAAGTACCTTAGCTACCTAAAAACTCGATTTAATTGCGGATACTGATGCATATTGCATTGCATAGTATCGAGTAATGTTTCGAGTGATGGTGTGATGTTTGGTGCGGCCTAGTGATGCGTAATGTATCAGTACGCTGTCGCGTGATATTACCCGAGTAATATCAGAAGCATTACTTACTCATCTCTAGTCGTATTTTCTTGTGGGTCTCGTCTATCTCTACGACGTCATCATTGCCGCGAATCGGGATGCGTTCATGTGCTTCAGCCACTTCGCACACCTCTCTTAAAAAATGATAAAGCTGAACAGCAGATTTTTTGGTGCCTCCGACGTCTGTTGCGTGAAGAAGTGTAAGATTAGACGCCACGTAGCCAATATGGAGACATGACTCCGCTCAAAAAAGGTGTTTTGAGCGGAGAAACGACTGTGCGGCAATCGCGCCTACCACACCTCCATCTATACCCAATTTTGTAACTGGTTCTAGTGTCTTTCGACAGCCGGGCACCCCGACAAGATCTATTGCGGCATCGAGGTGCTGCCTCCAGTATCAGCAACCATGCGTAAGCAGCTGCAATGGCCCGCTGCTAACAGCTGCAGCGAAATGCCAGAGGCTAAAATTTCGTGCCCACAAAGGTTCTCTGGGATTCATTTTGAACACCAAACAATAAACCAAAACAATATAACAAAAACAACTTAACTACAACAATAACAACTTTTAACTAAATAAGAACAATATTTTACGAAACAACAACAATATTTAACGAAAAAACAATAACAAACAACTGAATAACAATAAAAAATAACAGGACACCTAAACAACAATCTCAAACACCATGAGTTTCAGGAAGCGCATACGAAATCCGAAAATTAGTATGAGAAATCAAAGTAAACATCGCTGCTTACATCAACTTTTCCAAATATCTTAAGCAAATGTCACCCGTTCTCGCATGTTTTTGCGCGGGCACACCCGCGCGAGCGGACTGAGGGTGAGGGCGTGTGGACGGGCTTAGTGAAAATTTGGATCTCCTTGAGACGCCTGTCCGGCCCCGGGCCCATAATATGCCTACATCAAAAAACGGTCAAGTGTGAGTTGATAATTTTTCTCATACAAAAAACAGCGAAAATTTTTCTAAGTTCAAACTCCATATAAAATGCCTTCGGAAATTCGGCTATGTCCTGCACCCCCTTTGCTACACAAGGTAAAACTAAGAAAAAAGTGAAAAAATTTACAAGTCCCAACTTCATAGTAAATGCCCTCAGAAATTCGGCTTTGTCAATATTTCATATAGAATCGTCAAATAATTTTCTATTTCTAATCTAGCTCCATACAAAATTTAACGAAATTTTTTTAAGTGTCCAAACCATATTCTTTTTCCAAAAAAATTTGGAAGTTTGTCAATATCTCTTTTAGGAAGCTATGTTTTTTGAAAAAAAAAGTGTCATTTTTCGTGCGTCCCCTTTGCGACACCCCGTCCAAAAATTTTCGCATCGGTCGACAAACGACTGAGATATGAGGTAACGTAGATACAAAAAAAAACATACAGCCGAATTAATAACCTTCTCCTTTGTTGAAGTCAGTTAAAAACGATTTAAAATCGCACATTTTCAAAGACATGCATTTAAAAGTTTTCTTATATTAACACAGCAATCTTATCGGAAGTGTTGTGGCAGAATACCTACAACAAAAGATTTTTTTAAGGGTTCCTTAGCCGAATGACAAAATCTTTTCTGCCGACTTTGTTTTTCGCACTAAGAATTGTCAAGAAATTTTCTCGATTTTACATATAAAATCCAAAAAAAGACCTCTCGGCAATTCTTATCATTATTCCCAGAAATCGTAAAAGAATTGAAGTCTCCCCTGAAGATTAACGCAATGTTCCCAGAATCAAATTATCTTTTTTTATTGATTGATTGATGATCATGATGTCCCTCGCTTTGGGTGGGTTGACTCTCCCTCTCCAATTTTGAAGTCCAGGGTGTGTCTGAACGAATCTTGGATCTGGAATTTGCACTGCAATATAAGTCAACATAATAATAATAATGCTTATGATGCTAGCATATTGTATTAGCTGTGCATCTCTTCCATTTCTAAATCTCCGATTTGTTATATTTAATGAAGTTTCATCTCTATTTTCGCAGCATAATTAAGTTAATTCAATATCTGGAACGTTCTCTGTTTCTTTTAGTTTCATATCTGCTATTATAATGTTAGCTTTTGATTCTTCGTTAAATCTTTTTTTACCTGATACTAATAAATTAGCTTCTATAATCCACCATGTACCTTCATGTTTTTCACACTTTATATTAATGTATATTATTTTATTATTAATAGCTTTTGGCATTATTTCTTGAATCAACTTTCCGGGACACTTCACTGGGACCAATTTACACTGATTTTGTTCTTCTTGAAATAACACGTCTGACAATAATTAATTTGTAGAACACATCCTTTACAAATAAGGTTTCCAAACTCGATGCAACTAAGTTACCTTACGCATCACATCAGTCTTAACTAGGGGAATCTTCAATGTAAAAACACAGTATGATTTATAATTATGACTGTTCAATTATATCGTTGAGAGATATATTTGCTCAACGATGACATGATACCCATCTTTAAGCTGAAATGATGAAATTTATCAAGTTTAAACTACACTTACTTGTTTTTTTGTTGTCCACAACAATTATTTGAGTAAAATATTACATCAAAATTAGGATGTTTCAGAGATAATTCTTCCAGAAAAAAATTAACACAAAAGATTTTCATTGACTCAATGGTTGCGTAAGCCTTCATGCCAAAAGAAACAGGAAGTCTTTTTATTCTTGAAATCTGTCACCAAAAAACCAAATTAATACTATAGTAAGTAACTAGTTTACTTATTATTTTCGGTCTGATACGTCAATCGTCAGCATTTTAGCCGTGTAGATCTTATCTATTTTGATTTGCTAACAAGACATTTTGTCCTCGGTTTTAGTAAGAAAAAATTGCCCAAGCACTAATTGCCAATTAAAAATGCTAATCATTACTGATAAGACCCTTTACAAACTGCGACTTTTAGCAGCGATGCTAACGCGTATTAGCATCGATGCAGTCGCAAAATGTCAACCTTTACACACTGCCCTACTTTTAGCATCGATGTAGTCGCGATGCAGAAGCTGCAAATTGACAAATAATTAACTGCATTTTGGCGACTCCATTGAAGCTAACGCGCGACATCGATGCTAAAAGTCACAGTATGTAATGGGTCTAAAGTAAATCTGAATAAACCATACTCTGGGTTGATCCGTCCAAAACTCAGGTAATCGTGTGGCGAGTGACACTGCTCCCAAATCCATACGTTGTTCCGGTGTAGACATCCCATTACCCTGCATTGTAGGCACGGGTATCGTGGTGTAGTCAATCTTTTGCGCCGCTGTCGTCATGTCGCTCGACTCTTGTGATGTATGCGCCATTGTATGAATGTTCAAAATTCACTATATAACACTGGACGCGCGATACCATACCCGAGTTAGTCGCCTTTACGTGAGCCGTTCCCTATTATTGACGTTACTTAATGTCCAACACTGCACCAATAACTGTTCTCCGTCGTGGGTCACCAATGTCGGGCGGGGCTTGGAGGTTACGGAATCTGCGTCGGGGCTGCTACGTACGTAGGTCACTATCTATCTATATTTCGCCCGATAGACTCACAGAAGGTGCTAATAGGGTGCCTACTAGGTGTGTTAAATTAAAGTCACGATTGTCACTGATGTTTCTATTGATATTCCACAGATTGCACAATAATTTACGTACTGAATAATAAGCTACTACAATTTGGAATGAATGACCTAACTTCGGGTGGCGCAGGGAACGACTGGCGATCGCCGCCGAGCGCGTTCCGCACACTGGTACAAAATGTTTATTTAGCAAAAATGCATGCAACTACTGTGTCCCTACATCTTGTATATTCTTATAGCGGATGTAGACTCATTAGAGCTTTACTTCTATCTCTTTTGCACAAGTCTGAACAAACTATTGTTTTGCCAAAACACCTTATTCGCGAGCCCCCAGCGACAGTCAACAGCTGCCAATAAGGTTGCATTATCACCAAACACAAGCTTTGTTAATCTCTGGTGGAAGTTAGCATCTTATTAAAAAATGGTGTGACCGTAGGTAGAAACCGTCACAAATGTCGTTAGACTGCAGTAATTATTACAATATACCAACGGCTCAACGCCATTTTATAATATCTATTTAAAAATAACACTAAACGTTTTAAAATACGTTAGTTAAAAAGTATTACTGAAAAGTAACTAACTAAAATATAAACAGCAAAATTCACACTCATCAGTAGGATAATGATCATATATGGCATATTTCTTGCAGTTTTGACACCAAAAGAAATCATGCTGTAATAATTTTATAACATTCTCTTGAGCCATAGTGAAGTGTAATAGCTTATTGCTGGTGTCATTCAAAACATAATTGCAACCGTAACATTTAGTACGAGAGCCCACGACCAAAATTTTTGTCTCATAGCAATACGGCCAAAACCGCATCAAATCGATAGATACGATTATCCTGAACTCGAAAATACCAATATCAGACATTTTCCGCGTAGCGTTTGATCTGACCGAATTTTCAAAATTGTCAAAAATTTTACCGAACTGCATCATAGCAATATGTCTGATTTGCAGACTGTAGTTGAATGATAGTTCTGAGATACCGGAAACATATTTTTCAGACGTTAGTGGTGTAGCGCAAACCCGTAAAATCACTTAAAAAAATTAAAAATGAGACAAAAAAAATGTCTCATAGCAATACGTCTGAAATTTTTTTTTATTAGTAAATTTTGGTTATTTGATGCGAACAAAACAATTTTCAGACGGAAATGTGAACGCATTAAATTTTGAGACCGTTTTGAAAATGTTAACAAATTTTACCGATCGGTATCATAGCAATATGTCTGAAAATTGTTGGACATGATAAAATAAGTTGTCCACATGTGCAAAAAATTTATATCAGACAAATTAAGTGTAGCACCTTCTCTATCAGACAACTTTTCGATACTCAAATATCATTTAAAAATCGTATTGAGGCATCTTGAATTTTCTGTTACAAACCAATGAATACGTTGCGACCCTGAATTTATTAGATGATAATTAACGAAGAATTTACCCGAAACCGTAACATTGAAGTTGAAGGACTGAAATAAATCGCACAAAAGGAAACTGGGATGAAGTTGAAAAAAAAACGGTTTATTCAAAGTTACAAAATATTCTCGTATTCAATCGCTGTCGGATTCGGAATCGTCGTCTTCGAAATCACTTTCGACGTCGCTTGGGAGATCTTCAACGTCCTCTTCTGTAAAATAAACATCGTTAGTGAAAATCACGAACTTATTTATGAAATTAACAGCAAAAGCCATGTAAACTGTACCTGTTGTGGATGATGATTTGTCGTCCAAAATAACGTTGCTCAACTCAGGTAGTTGGTTGCCAGAGAACCACGAAAACTGAAATCGTCCCTCGTCTTCATACCATCCGCAATCTGCAGGGTTCAGTTCGGTTGGCGTTTTGGTATGAGCGTTGCTCCAGACTTGTGCAATATATTTTGTTCGTAATAAATGTTTCTCCAATTCCGTTTTGCATGGTGGCAGATTGCAGGCGTCGTAATTGGATAACTGGAGATTCAGAGTTGTCGAAGCCTCGTCGTTTTTAATTTGATATGTCTTCGAAAAAATGTTAAGTCGAGCTAAATCGACGTTATTAATTTTTTTTTCGTTGTACAATCTGCATGTGAATTCTTCCAAAATGGGGAATACCTTGTCACAGTGTTGGCATTAATTGATTATTTTTTCAATCGATTACTTAATTTGATTAACTTTAATCGAATTAAAGTTAATCGTGATTAAAACAATCACGATTAATATTTTAATCGTAATCGCGATTGAAAAAATAATCATTAGTCGTTAATCGTTAATTTGATTAACGCTGATTAAGATATGTTCAATAAGGAAAAAAAAGCATATTTAGATGTAATCAACTATGTTTTCAAACAAAATTCAGCCACGATATCGCAACTTATAGCTTACTACAGGGCTAAGGTAGCGTTATTGTCATTTTTCATGTTTTTCACAACAATAATATGATTAGGACTACAATGTTTTCAAGTCAATGTCATACATAATTACACACGAGTATCACTTCCTAGGGTTTCAGGGTTTTGCTGTGACAATGGAATACATTTTAAATTCCGGCAAAAGGGGTCTGACTTCTATGTGCAAAGCCACATACTCGTGATATCCATAAAAAAATCATATCGGTTGTTAAATGGATTACTTACAAAAATGTCGGATGATTTATTTGAGAAAAGAGTATTATGAAGAGGAATTTAAATCATTTAAAAATTAAAAGTTTTTTTTTCAAGTTGAAAAGTTTTTGGTCAATAACAAATAATCTTAAAAACGATCTTCTATTTTTAAAACTAATTACTGTGATTTTTGTTAATGTTGAAATAAAAATAAAATTAAATGAACTCGTTTTAGGGTTCCGTAGCTGAATGTCAAAAAAACGGAACCCTTATAGTTTCTTCAAGTCTGTCCGTCTGTCTGTCTGTTATGATATTGAAGGGGGGCTCCTATACATGAAACTAAAACCAAAAGATTTGTTTTAGTCAAAACTATGCATGTCGGGTATCTATAGATAGGTATTTTAAAATGAAATGAAGGTTCCTAAAACCATCTTCTCTAAAAGTCTAACGTTTGCGAGATAAACGCTTCCATAGTGGAAAAATGTCCTTCCCCCCCTTTAACTTCTAAACTAAGCGAGTGTTTATTTTGAAAAAATATATAATGTAGAACTTAACACATAATTTCAACGAAAATTGGTTTGGACGAGATCGAAATAGTAGTTTTTGAGATATAGCACATTTTCAACTACCGCAAACATTACTTTGTTTTTCATACAAACACTATGAAAAACAAAGTTATATTTGCTGTCAATAAAATATTGTGGTATTTTAGGTTAGTGGAAGTAAGTGGATCCCTTATTCAGCTAAAGTTGGCACGGAACCCTCAGTGGGAGAGTCCGACTCGCACTTAGCCGGTTTTTTAAATTATGAAAAACTGGTCGAAACCGCATTAGTCATATTTTTTTAATCGTGATTAACGATTAATGATTACGACTAATAATCGTAATCGTCTAGATTTTGATTACGATTAATTAATTTTAATCGTTAATCACGATTAACTTTTTAATCGTTAATTTTTAATCGTTAATCAAATTAACTTTTTGCCAACACTGCCTTGTCACTATCGGAAGTATAGCTGCCCAAATCACCGAAAGCTTCTTGATAGCGTTTCGAATTTTTCAGCATCGTCAATGGTCTTTTTTTACCCTTGCGATATAACGCGGGATTATAATCGCAGCCGGTCATTGCATGGAAAGCAGGTAAAGATTTTGCCAGAGTGGATCCCAATGTCTCGTATAAACGTGAAACATCAATGTAACGCCGGGAATTGCCAACACCAACATCCATAAAAATTTGGACGACACTTTCTACAAATTCCATATTTCCCAGCATTATTATTAATATATCGGTGTCTGAACATCGAATCGTTACTTTACCCCGTTGTTTCATTTGGCAGACATGGTAAACGATCTTCGTATCTGCCTCTTCGTGTTCTTGGCAAGTTAAATCTTCGTTGATTGTTTGGATAACAAAACCACCTTTCACCGAATATTCATAACACATGTCGTGATTGATGTTGATGATTTTGTTTGCGATTATGTGCGCCATGTCTTGTTCTGACCAATTGTTGATAATAAATTTGACCAGAGCATCTTTGAATTTGATGTTTTTCAATTCTTTAGCGAAATCGGAAGGTCGAACTTGTTGCGGTCCTGCGATTGTTGGCTTGTGTACGATGCGGGCACACAAATGTGCGAGGCTCACCGATACAGCGACCACGTGCTGTACGACGCACTTTATACCAACGATCCTCAAAGATATATTGCATATATATTTCATTCTTACCTCGCTCTGGATGTCGATGCACCGTCATCAAAAACATTACTGACGACATTGTCGTGAGAAATATTTAAATCCTTCGGAATCCTCACAGCCGTGAAATTTTTATAGCACGCCGAATGGTATCCTATGTCCGTGTCGATACCACGTGGCAACTCGATTTCGGAGTAAATCGATTTCCTGCTTACTCTCGGTTTTTTACTCCGATATTCGGCCACTTCTTTGCACTTTTTCAGCGTCTCTTCGGTAAATTTTTTCACTTTCTCAATCGTTGTTTCTTTACAAAACACACAACTCAGGTCCGACATTTTACACCACCACAACCGCACAACGTATGACAACTAAGTGAGCGTCATTCCAACGTTTGGAGCAGCTGGCGAGTGAGCTGTATAATAGTAAGAAAGGGGCAGGAGCGTAACAAGCGCTGAGGCTGTTGAAATTAAATACTGATTGATTTGATAGTTTTGGTTTTATTTAAAGCACACTTGAGTAACTTTTACAAAAGAAATAAGTAATGACATCTGTCATCTGTCAAAGTACATATAATAGACAAGGGAGATTCTTGAATATCTATGAAGGCTGTAAATTTAAAAAAACATTTAACAGAGGCGTCGGCCAGGCGACTCCGAAACGTTATTTTCGTTTTTGGGAGTATATGCTACACTTAAAGTGTCTGAAAACAGGTTTTTGGTAATCATGGCAGCAATACGAAAAGTTGAAAAAAAAAATTATCCGTATTGCTATGATACAGGTCGGCTAAATTTGTTGACATTTTCAAAAATGCGCTCAGGCTATATGCTACGCGCAAAATGTCTGAAAACAAACTTTTTCGTAATACAATTATAAAATCTATGTACATTTTCACTATCAGACGTATTGCTATAATACCGACTGTCTTTTTTTTGTGACACAGCAGAAATGGCCTCCCACGCAGTTGCTACACTTTCGACCGTTACTACACACCTAGTCGGGTTCAGAATCATACAATCTAACGATTTTATAGGGTTTTTGCCGTATTGCTATGAGACATGGTTTTGGTCGTGGGCTCTCGTACTAATTTTTTTGCTAACAAAAAGTGAGTAATATTCCACGGCCACTTGGAATATTTGAGCTTGCGGAAGTCCTTTTTAGTCAAAAAATCTTGGATGTCCATTATTACAACCATTTCCAATCCTGTTTCAAATGTTGTACACTGAAATATATATATTTTTAAATAAAATTTTTCGTTATAGGGTATATGTAAAATTGTGAAGTCATGTAATTCCTTAAATTTATATTATCAGCTGGCTAGTATAAAACCGTTAGTTACAGGTACTAAAAAAAATGGAAGAAACCACAAATAAGACAAACAACTAACTTAATAAACATGGCGATAAAACTTAAATCTAGATTCTTAGTTCGATTAGTTTTAGAATGGAGACCCTTCGACCAAAGGCGCAGCGTAGGACGTCCACCGACAAGATGGACAGACGACCTTGTAAAGATTGCAGGATCACACTGGATGCAGACCGCTTGTGATCGGTCGATGTGGAAAACTGTGGGGAAGGCCTATGTTCAGCAGTGGACGTCCTTTGGCTGATAATGATGATGATGATAATGATGCTGCGACGCTATGCGACAGATCTTTAAAAAACAATAAGTGACACAAATAACTTTGTGTCACTTATTCTGTGTTAAAAAATAAATTATCTAGAATAATCTAGCTAGAAACACACATTACATTAGACCAAAAGTTTCAAATAACCGGTTTTGATATAAACTCCACAATGAGACCGACAGAGTGCGACAAGTCGCAACGCAATGACAATGCAACCCATACACATTCACACAGGATTGCCCGATACTACAACGTAGTTAAGCCTCATTTGAATCTCAGTGTCCGATTAGCACATTAACTAGCGTACTGTAAAAAAGTAAAAATAAAAAAAGTAAATATAAATTACTTATAGGTATACAATACGCAACAAGTTTTGATACTTGGAACTATTGTGGAATTGATTATAGCTATTGAATAAAGGAACACCTACTTTTAAATAACCCCAAAAATTTACCCAAGTACAGCGACTTATTAGCCAGACTTCCCTAACTTTATAATAACAACCTTGTCTGTGGCGATAGGCAAATCGCGTGGTGCCAAAAACAAAAAAAAAAGGTCCTATAACCTTTAAGGTCTATCTTAAGTGCCAAAAATGGCGTCACCCTGACATCACATCAGCCATCACCTGATGTTTTGGCGGAAGTGCGTTTACGCAAAAAGCCATAAACTACTTATCTTCTTCTTACACAGCACTTTAAAAAAATGTCTTTTTATTTTTAATGTGCCATGTGGTGTCCACTGAGCCTCCCGTGGATGTCGTATAACGCGACTAAGGGAAAACGCCGTTTGTGCATTTCATAGGCGTTGGGCTGTCACTGGTCATCGCTAGTTAGGTACAGTATCAGCGATACCACTGCTCGCAATAAACCGCTAGGATATAGATCTCAAATCACACCAATATAAGATTTTTTACTCAGGATCACTCTTATCTATGGGGAATGACCATGTACTTACCTACCACATTTAATGTTCCTGTAATAACTTTTCCTGTGATTTCTACGGAATAAAGGCGTGATTTATGTCCAACCGGTCCTTGTGGAGGTCAATAGGGGAGGCCTATGTCCAGCAGTGAATGTCGATAGGCTGAAATAATGATGTATGTAATCTTTTTAGGGTTCCGTACCCAAAGGGTAAAAAACGGGACCCTATTACTAAGACTTCGCTGTCTGTCCGTCTGTCACCAGGCTGTATCTGATGAACCGTGATAGTTAGACAGTTGAAATTTTCACAGATGATGTATTTCTGTTGCCGCTATAACAACAACTACTAAAACACAGAATAATATAAATATTTAAGGGGGCTCCCATACAACAAACGTGATTTTTTGCAGTTTTTTATAGATTACTAGCTTTTGCCCGCGACTTTGTCCGCGTGGAATTCGGTTATATCGCGCTCCCTAGGGAACTCTTCATAATTTCGGGATATAAAGTAACCACTGTGTTAACCCGGTGTCTAATATCTATCTAATAGCTGTTGCCCGCAATTTAATCCGCGTGGAATTCGGTTATATCGTGTTCCCAAGGGAACTCTACAGAATTTCGGGATAAAAAGTAGCCTATGTCCTTTTCCAAGCTCTAGTCTATCTCTGTACTAAATTTCATCAAAATCGGTTCAGTGGTTTAGGCGTGAAAGCGTAACAGACAGACAGACAGACAGAGATACTTTCGCATTTATAATATTAGTCAAAATCGGTTCCGTGGTTTAGGCGTGAAAGCGTAACAGACAGACGGACCGACAGACAGACAGACAAAGTTACTTTCACATTTATAATATTAGTAGGGATGGTACGGAACCCTTCGTGCGCGAGTCCGACTCGCACTTGGCCGGTTTCATTTTTTAAACTGCAAATGAATCAGTTTTTGCATGCAGAAAAGATTTTTTTTGCTTTGCAAAAAAGAACATTGCCTGTCTGTTCAAGAAGTCAACACATTGTCGCTTAATAATTCAAAACTGCTTAACTACAGGTATTGCAAAATGGGCCCATATTAAAGAATTCTACGAAGTAGACAGCGCCAATCCAAATTTTGTGTATGCACCAGCTTTGAAGAGAGACCACCTGGATCCTAATACCAAACAAAAAATGAAAGTGAGCCTAGCTGCACAAGTTTTTAGCCACTCTGTGGCAGGAGGAATGTTTTCAAGGATTTCAAACGGTAACTATGGATTTTTGAACTTGATTTTCTTTATTAATATAGTACTGCTAGACTGCCCGCGACTCCATCTGCGTGAAATTCGGTTGCCCTCGACACACACGACACAACACTTATTGGTTATTCTTATGCCTCGACGACCATTTTAAATGACCTCTTTATTGTATGAAGGTTAGTACTATGGAGAGGTCAAGCTATATATCTGGTTCTACCATCTCGAATGAGATAAAACATGGGTTAGATTTTTGTAAAGCTGTGACAGCTTTTTACAGTTTTATAATAGTACTAGCTGTTGCCCGCGACTATGAAATATACCGTACTGTTTTTTTTAAGTATAGCTTTATAACATTTTTATTGTTTGCAATTACAGCTACGAAACGTTGTATTAAGTATTGCCCGACTTGCTTTTAAATTTTTTTCTTTAAATAAACCATCTCTTTTTCAGGTGACATTGGGGCTGAAGCTACCGTGACTGCCAATCTCGTGGCCGATATGGATAAACTATTCGACCTTGTGAATGCTGACACTTCAGATTTACGGCGGGGAAAACCACATTCCACGAATTGGTCTACAACAAGCCCACACAAAGCTTTTTTGGCCAAAATGAAAAAGTTTTTTCAAACTATGAGATTCATTGGGAGTCCTCGAAAGCCACCATCTCAGGAGGGGTGGATAATAACGATTAACGCGTTTCACGAATTGCGTAAAAAAATGGAGGCATCCAATATCACCAGCCTGACCACAAGAAGGCTACAGCAGGACCCATTAGAAAACCTGTTCGGGTGCATCCGCGGAAACTGTGGGTCCAACACCACCCCCACGTGTGGCCAATTTGTGGCAGGTTTGAAAACGGCCATCTTGGGGAATTTATCCCACATAGGCACGTCAGGGAATTGCGAGACTGATAATAATACTATTATTAATAATTTTAAAACTTTTCTATCAGTCTCGCAACCCGCACACACAAGCACAGATACTGGAATTTTAATTGACGAATTCCCCGAAGTAAGAGAGGAACAAATTCAAGAAGAAAATGCAGAAATTCAGGCATGTGCTTATGTGTGTGGGTTTATTGTTAAAAAAAATAAAAACAAGTGTCAAACCTGCCAAAACATCTTTTTAAGTGAGATAACGGAACCGCAACATTTATTTGTGGAGTGTCGGGAATATAATGAATTAAAAAAAAATCTAAATTACGTGACAAAGGCAATGATAGCTTGCGTTGAAAGCAGTGCCACACTAACAAACAAGATATTGAAAGAAAAAGGCCACACAAACTTTTTGAAAAAAACAATTTCACAAAATTTGAATACAAAAATTAATTTTGAATTTCTGAATAAATGCCCAGAACACAAAGAAACAAATGTCGAGCATCTTATAAACAGTGTTTTTATGATATGCATCAAACGTTTTTGTATTCTGAAAAACAGATCTTTTACGCAAGAAGCATCAGAAGCTGCGCTCAAGCGAAAAATGAAAATTATTACCCATCAATAAAATTATTTTTTAATGTTTGTAATAAGATCTGTTAAAAACGTGAAAAAGCCTTAGATTTGGGCGGTGCTACCGCTAATACAATGCTCTATGGCAGTCCGCCTCCGGGACTCAAGCACGAGACTGATCCAGTTTAAAAAATGTGTCTAACATTCTGGCTCCTAAGTTGTTTACCACTATACTGGAAAATGTCTTCAAACTTGTGAACTGGAGTGAACTTGGCATATACATCAATGGCGACTATATCACACACTTTCAATTTGCAGACGACATAGTCATAATGGACCTCAGTATAATGCTTATATTAACTGACAACTGACGGGTGTATGATCTCCGCAAGAACCTGATCTATATAAAAGGAAAGTACTTGACTATATTGCCTCGATTTTCATGGCCATAATGTTGTTTTATAGTCCGATGGCATGGCGCTACTAGTATAAAGTTAGCGAATTTGGTATGTGCTCTTTTTTAGTAGGGGTGGCAGGGGTTTTTTGTGGCGAATAGTGGTATGCCTTGGTGCTGTGCCAGTAGAGCGGGTGTGCCGGCGTGCCTAAGTTTGCCTGAGTATCCTTAGGCACACTTGGGCGTACCGGTGTGCTTGACTAGTGTCGTAGCACTAGGATATGTTATTGGAGAGCCCTTGCGACCCCGTCCCGTCTGTTTGCGCCGGTACTTGATGATTGATTCACTTGACTATTCTTTATTATCTATTGACTTGACGTTCAAAAAGTGCTCACTTTGTAAGCCTACTTGGAAGAATAAATATTTTTGAGTACAACTTCGCCCACCGAGTCTGATAACTTTGTGTGAACTGTCATAAAATTGTTTTGTCGTTACACATAATAAAGCTGTCATCTTTGCGAGAAATAATTTGTGTGTATAAAAAAAAGTATATTGAAGATTTTCTTTGCCGTTTATACAACTATCACTCCCAGTGGACGAATAGAATTAAAAATGACCGAGTCAGGTTAGTTTGGAGACTGTAAAATTACCTTCTTTAAGCTCATGAAAACCGAGGCAACCCATTTTTTAGTAATCAGGTGATTCAAAACTTTGGGTGCTTCACTTTTTATGTAGGTGACGCGGAGTCCTTACTTTTTTTACTCGTCCGTGTAGTGGACTAAAGTTCTTTTACCTGATCGTATAATACGATGATACATAGAATTTAGTTATTAATAATTTCTTGATTTATATCGGCTAAAATATAGTCTGTTGATGTCATCCATTTAATAGAAAAATAAATAAATAATTGCGCAGTAGTTGTTGTTTTATTTTCTAATACTCTATTTTGGGCTTTCTCACTTGTAAGAAAACTCGAACCTAGTGGTTTCAGTTTTCTTACAAGTGAGAATGCCCAAAATAATAATAATTCTATGAAAAAATTAAAAATTAGGATTTAAATTCCCGCGCTGAATAGTTCTCTGGGCTGAATCTAGATGTCGCTAGCAGCGACTTCCGTTTTATTTTTTTTGTTCGAAGCTGACTTTCTTCTCCCGCCAGGGAGTAATAGTGTTCTGTGTCATTACCTCACGACAATACGGAACAAGAAGTGCCATACTTTTTCGTCGCGAATAATGCTTTTTATTTGACAGGACTTTTTATGCAGGGTATAGCGCCCTTATCCGATGTCAAGAATCACGAATGAAAAAAGAATTTACAACTATCGACATTCTTGAGCACAAAAAACCATCGAATGTGTTTTTGGTATTATAACTCAAAAGTTTCAAGTATTTATGACACCTATTCGTAGTTCGAAATACACAACAATAAACAATAAACAATACACAATTTTATACGGATGAAAGATGGAGAGCAATATTCTGCAGTCGATTTTGTAAGCACTACTAGACAAACCCGATCATTTAACTTAACAACAGAACAAAATTTAACTGTAAATCCTACATCATCCGGAGCAACAGTCGGAAAATACTTGACAAACTATTTTATTACACCAGAAGCAGCACTTCCATGGCAAAACAATCACTGTATTTAACTAAGGGCCGATTGTTCAATCTTCAGATAAAATGTCTAATACCTATCCAGCGAATAGAGTTATATGTCTGTTTATCCTACAGATAATTCGATTGCAGTTTTTCAATATGTTTTTATTCCTGTAATAGTTATCTGAGTGAATATTTGAACTCTATCAGCACGAACTTCAAACTGGTGAAACAAAAATATTGCAAACTTATAGGTAAGAGTGGGACAGTATTTTGTAATCATTGCCTGACAAGCAAGGGTCAGTGTCACTTCACTTTTTAGGTTATGTCATGCTTGATGTTTGTTTTTTGGTGCAAATCGTCGATTTGTTTACTTTCTGAATTATTTGTAGTAAAAGAATCTAATAAAAAAGGAAAGCAAGCGGCAAATTTCAAAACTGCAGAAGTGAAATTACGCGTAAAATATTAAAATATAAAAGGCTGACGCGGGTACCAACAAAAAAAAGATGCCACTTGGAAGAGAATTGAACACGATTTTAACTCTTGTGGCATTATATCCTCGGCCCTTCTTGGTACTTGTATAAAGGTCTGCCTTAAAGACGCTATAGCAACTGTGACTTTTTGTATGATACGGCATATAGTGAAGCTATGAATGCCACCAAAATCACCAACAGTGATGTAGAAACTCCCAGTGGCATCAAACCGTAAAGAGAAGAAACGTAATTTATAACTGTATCATGGGTGAGATACACTGGTTTCTGAATCAAATAAATACGTGTATTTAAACCTGAAAATGATTTTTTTTTCCTTTTCACTAGCAGATGTAATAGGTAGTATCCTTGTGAAAGCGTGTTTTGAGCTTGATTTTGCGTTCAATAAGGGATAGTTAACATTTTAAGGACTCCTTGTTACAGAAACTAACTCCTTGTTAATCTAAATCTGCGATGAAATTTCTTTGGATCCCATTGAGTAAAGTGATCGGGTCTCGGTTTGACGATTCTTACTTTCTTGCAAATGCATTACTTGGATTGACATATTCACTCATTAAGGCCTCTTCTTCGATTACCAAGTCATCAACAGGATCGAATAACGCGACTATCTGATGCTTGAAGCGACAGATTTATGCCCTAGATAGTAGAGTTCTTAGATAGATAAGTCTTATCTTACTATTGAAAATTCTAAATCTTGCTATCTATAGAATAAAAGCTATCTTTTTTTTTTCATTTATTATCTTATGAGGAAAACAATACAAAAATACATGTTTTTTATTGCACTGATAAAAACCACTGAGGTTTGCCTACAGTGCGTGAGACAGCCAAAATGTATACACTATTTTATAATATCAGAGACTTTTTACAATATCATAGACTATATATTATTAATACATTATCTAAGAAATAATAATAAATATAAATGTAACTTTCTCTGGATAAGTATTTAAGATAAACCAAGTCACAAGTCAGGAACTGGGTGGATAATGTAAACTATTCTATTAGAGTAAGAAAATATGTTTTTAATTTGGTCTTTATATTCCGCGGATTCAAAATAGTTTTAACGGTTGGAGGTAGATCGTTTATGAACCGGGGAATCAAGTACTGCGCGGTTCTTGCGCCGTACACATTACGAGCCGATGCCGTGAGTAAGCGCTCGCGAGCTCTGCCTCGTGTAAATACCGGGTGTTCAATTTTAGTGCGAATGTTGCTGTTGAAGAACTGTTCTTTCAGAAAATTGTATTTAAAGCGTATTTGGATGGCAAGTACTTTACAATGTCGAAAGAGACCAGCCTCATCGTTCTTGTATTTCTCTTTTACTCCTTTGGATACTATTTGTTTAAGTATTCTTAGCTGTAAATTGTAAATACTCTTGAGGTAGGTATCGTAAGTGCGACCATAGCTACTAACACCGAATTGTACATAAGATTCAGCTAACGAGTGATACAGTGCTAGTCTAATTTTATAAGGGATGCGTTCTTTTAAAATGTACATATTGGCAGAAAAAGATCGTAACTTATTGCAGACGTGCTCGATATGTGTACTCCAATTAAGACACTTATCTATATACAACCCCAAGTACTTAAACGAGTTTACAAGCTCAATAGTAGGGCATTCACAACTCTGAGGATAGGCATGATGGATGCAGCTGTGTCTGTGTGCTATCAGGTGCCCTTTAGAGGTGGTTTTTAGGTACGGCGATTTGATATGCATCAATTTAGTTTTAGATGCGTTCAGGACAAGCCCAGCGTCGTGACACCATTAAACTATATTATCAAAGTCAGTTTGTATAAGTTGATACGCTTCGTGAAGGTAATTCTACCAATAACAAGGCAAGTATCGTCAGCGAACTGGTAACAGGTGCAGTAACTTATGACCTTATTCATGTCGTTTACATAAGACAGAAAGTGTAATGGCCCTAATACAGATCCTTGCGCCGTGCCTTGATCTGCATTGATAGTTTCACTGAATGTTTTGCCAATTTTTACACATTACTTGCGTTTTTTAAGGTAACTTTTGCACCATTCCAGCAACCCCGTATGCCACAGTCATTAAGTCGCTGCACAAGCTTGACATGATCCAAGGTATCGAAAGCGCGGGAAAAATCAATAAATAGAACAAGAACGTTCCTTCTTTTATTTAGGTGTTCATTGACCTCGTCAGTGAATTTGGAGAGAAGGTCAGTCGTACCCTTCCCCGTCTGAAAACCAAACTGATTATAATAAATGATGTCATGATCCTTGTAGAACTTATGGATTTGTTCGCATATGATTTTTTCTGATATTTTGTCAATAGAAGGGAGAAGTGTTATTGGACGATAATTTGCATATTCATCTTTTTTCCTTTTTTAAATACTGGTCGCACGCAACCTTTTTTTAGTGCATCTGGATAGTAACTCATTTGCATACTAGTGTTTATAAGATTCGCTATAGCAACTGGTAGATCCTCTCCCGCCATTTTAATATCAGATACTTTTATTTCATCTATACCTGGGGCTTTGTTGGAGTTTAATTTTTTTATTATATTAGTAACATTTTTCTTTGTGGCTTTTTGAAAACGTATACTGAGGTTGACTGGTTCACCGTTCATTCTTTCGTCCATTATTTTTAGGTCACACGTAGGTATTATGCTCTTAACTGCTTCATTAAACCCAAAAGCAAAATTATCGGCAATATTTTTATTAGTAAGACCTTGTGAATCAAAGGCGCTAAGTATAGCCTGATCAATGGATAGTGTGAGCCTCCCGAGCATTTGATTGATAATTTGGTATATTTTCTTTGTATTATTGCTATTATTTTCAATGTATTTCATATAATAAGAATTCCTGCAATGTTCTAGTACTTTGTGGGCTTTATTACGTGCTTTGGTATATTCAAGCCTCAACAGCGGATTCTGAGGGTCCTGTTCCTTTTTAAATAAACCATTTATAAAATTAAGGATATCATCAGGGTTCTTCATACTGTTAGTATGCATCCAGTTAACATTTTTTAATTCCTTAACATAGGTGCTATAATCAATCGTCTTTTTTGATACACCCGGTATATCGTTCCGCGCAAAATCGCTTACGCACGCAAGAATCGTGGCGCGGTGGTCCGCCAGTGCAAGATCGACTGCAGCCGAGTGCGGATGCAATGTGGGAAAGCGGACAAATATGTGATCAATACACGATTTGGTTATAGCATTTAGCTTTTTCTCTATTCTAGTGTAATCGGTTATTCCGCACATTAAGCCGCACTCGCTTGTTGTCTCCAAATATGAAGTTTTGTATGACGACGGTGTTTTTAAATCAATATTCATATCGCCTATTAGAAGTAGGTTGTGTTTCGAATCGAAGTGAGAAATACATCTACCGAGTTCCCTTACAAACATATTCTTATCAATTGATGGTGGCCTGTAAATAGCACACACAAGTACTGTGTTATTTGCATTATTGACGTATTTTAAGAACCCAATGATACTTTCGAATGTGAATGTTTTATAGTAATATGGTGTAAATTTTAAGAATTGTTTTGTGTACATTATAATACCACCGCCTTTTTTATTTATTCGCAGTTGTGTGTGCATATTGTAGCCTGGTATATGAAACAGGTTTGCTATTCCTTCTGATATACCGACCTCAGTTAAAATAATAATATCAATTGGTGATGAACAGCAGTGTATGGCTTGTAGTAGCTTAGTATAGTTTTTAATTAGTGATCTTATATTCAGATGCAAGCAGGATAGATTAAGATTAAAATGACTAGGTAGTTGATGGAAGAAGGTATTTAGGGAATTACAATCGAGGTGTTCTTTGATATTCATACTAAACAAATCGTGAGTTCGATGTTAATAAAGTATTAATTATTTAATTAAACTAAAAGCTATCTATCTACGAAAACTAAACCCTAGAATTGTTCTTTAATGTTGTTTATGTCTTCTAATGATCTAATGTAATGAATTTTGCTATCTTTGCTTTTACGGGCACAAACCTTTCCATCCTTAAACCACACAAACTGGAATTTTTTACGTAACTGCTGCTTTGCGGTGTACAGTAGTGTTTTCACTGTTTTAGTCAGGGCTTCTCGGATGAATACGCGGGTTTCAGCCTTCTCTTTAGGTAGTTGCGGTAGTAAAGCTCCCGCTGTGATGCGTTTTTCCTTGCTGGCTGCTATCCACTGAGTTCTTGCTAAAATAGACTTCATCTCAATCAGTAAGACCGGGGGTTTATCCTTATTGCCAACTAAGCGTCGAGAGGATTGAATGTCTCCTACCTCTGTTTCAAGTTGGTTAGCTATCGTTTTTAGAACGTTGTTCACTACTTGAGGTGGTAATTCTGGCAAACCTGCAATTTCTACTGATGTCGACAGTGTTTTTTGCTCGTATTGCTGCATATTTTGTTCCATTACCGCCAGTCTGAGTTCTAGGTTTTTGTTCTTATTAGTCAAGTCCTGATTTTTATTTTCAAGAGATTTTATCCGATCGTCTTGGTTTTTTAATTTTTTAAGGACTTTTCCATAGTATTTAGTTGGTCGCTTAGAAATTCGAGGGAAGCTTCAAGGTTACTAATCTCTTCTCTCAGAGTTTTTTTAAATTCCCGATTCATATCCTCCACGAGCTTATGTGTATCTACCGTACGTGTTCTAATTCCAATGATGTGTCCAGAGTCAGATTCATCGTCTGCTTCTTACATCTACGAGTATCTGTTTATCTTGTGATTGAACAATCGGCCCTTATTGTATTAATTAATGAAACTTGTATACATTGTTACATAGTAAAAATGGTACCTTCCTCTTAACTTACCTCCTGCGATCGTTTAAGATTTTTATGGCATTCTTTCGTCTCATTACGGCACTGCAATTCGTGTTATCATTAAATTGAATTTATTTCATGAATCTTGAGATTGATTTGTAGCTTCTAAAAAAATATTTCATCAAGTTTGACACTGGAGTTGACAGCTTAGAAGTATTAATTTCACGTTTCCACAGATTACGTAGCAATTCGGTTTTTTCGAGCTCATTACTTTAGCTCAGCAATGTTATCTTTTCAATTATTTTAATTTTAATTCTTCATTTACTTCCAGTTAACTTACGTGTCTATGGTCGTTTGGTCGAATGCAGTGACAGTTGTTGATATAAAAGTACTGGTCAGCAGATTCCGGTCCTTTTTTCTTGGATTTTGCGTCGTGAAGTTCACATCAACCTGACTACCGCCAAGCAGTGCCACCAGCCCCAGAGATCAGTCCCCGAGACCGTTACTCAATTTTCGAATCGTCTTTTCATTGTAAGTATTCTCGCATTCTGTGCGATTTTCCAAATCACTTTGAGTTCGTTGAGGTTATGTTGTTTCGGAAACTAACTTTTTGTGGTATTTCCCTCGTCCTCGCAGAATTCTTGGAGGTCACAGGAGACGGCGTGGCAGGCGTGATCCAGCAGTCGACTCGGCGCTGAAATCCTTGAACCCCTTTTGAGGTAAATTTTTCATTTTTATTCTTGCTGGAGGGTAGATATAAAGATCGCGCCCTATTGTTACAAATTTAGGTTTTTCATTCCCAATTCACTTTATTTAAGATTTCCCATAGCATTATTGAAGAAGATTCACATTTGAAAAGCATTAATTTAAGATAATTTTCCCTCTTTATGAATATTTTTAGTACTGGTTGTGACAAACCATAAAATAGGCCTTTTGTCACTTTCCAGGGGTTTTTTGTTTTGGTTTAATCCTATTACATCCGCTCCGGGTGCCTTCGGGTTCTACCTTTACGGACGACCCCGGCCTGCCAATTCCGCTCCAGGGTCTCCGATTTCTCTCCGGCCCGAGGCATCTACCCCGGTAACCCGTACAGGGAACCTTACTCTTCTTTATAATTCCGGTGCTGCATCCAGCAGTGTCTGGCGCCCACACCTTCTTATATATTTAATTTTACCACACTATAAGTTTAAATTGTGTTTGCTCCCTAAAGGAAACCTTTCTAGTTTTCTACTTATTGGCTCCGGTCTCTTTTGTGTAACTAATTCTTACAATTGTGATTTAAATTTAAATTAAATTATTTAATAAATCGGATATCCAAAGATTTTTTTATTCTATAACAACATATCGGATAGCTGTGTTTTATTAGAGACTCACTCCAGGACCTTTCTGTAACATCCTTTCTAGAACACTCAGGTAATTTATAATTAAACAACTTCGGATGCTTTTCAATTTCCAATCCTAGATTAAATGTATGTCCGCCATTTTGACTTTCGCTGTTGTAAATCGCGAGCGGCGACTGGACGAGCGTGTCGAGACGCGGTAAACCGAACCGATCCCTCCCCGCGCCAATCAGGAAACGGTCATTGAAATATAGGCAATCGGTAAGTTTTCTGTACCGCATATACAGAGCATACCGATGGTGCGCCGCTACAGCTCCGACAAGTCAGGAAACGGCCTTAAGGAGCGTTTATCTTTCCACCACTCACGAATACTCATGTACTGTAGACTGGGTGATCAACAGCATCCTTTACGTAAAGTAAATACAAGTTGAGCAATTATTGCCTTTCATTAATCTATAGACCAAATACCCACTCAGATAAACAATGGGCTGATTTTGAATATCACACAAATCATTTTGCCTTTTATTTCATGGGAGAAGAATAAATTGTTCTTCTCCCTCTGATTCTGGCAACATTATGGTAGGATATTCATCAGAATCTTCTATGGTTCTTGTGCACCTGATAAAGGCGTGGTATCGCTACTACGATATTTTTGATGATATCGTTTTCACAGTTCGCTCCTCGACTGTGTGGAGCTTTCAGACCGGAAATGAGAATAGTTTTCAAGGCACTAGTAAAATGAGTTCATGTTATTTGTGGGGCTGGTTTGGCGAACAATACCGACCAAATTTTCTATAGAATCGTGGTTCAACTGGCGCAAATTATGATATCTGAATCCTCTCTTCGGGCAGTCAAACCAACTATCCTTCAAAGATTTTATAGTTGTGATGCAACCATGCACTCATTCACACATCTGACTTTCTTTAAGTGTAATCTGGTATCACTTCACTTATCAGGAATTTAATCGTTGTTATTTTTTTAAAAAAAACATTCCACATTTCGATGTGATTACTTTTAGTAGATACATTTTCCCTTTGGCCCTTTATAACATCCTTTGGATGTACCGGCCCATTCGTGACATAAAATAGTTTATATAGATCACGTATAATATCGTTTAGTGTTTGAAGGTACCACTATACCTTACTCTACTAGTGTCAAGAACTTAGGCCTAACTATGGACTCTACGCTTAGCTGGTCTGTTCACATAGCTGAGGTCAGCCGTAAGGTGATTGTCTGTCTGAGAAGTCTCTACCGCTTAAAAGTCTTTCTCCCATTTAAGACGAAGCTTCTGCTTATGCAAACTCTTGTCATCCCTATCATAGACTACGCAGACTCTTGCTGCCCTAATCTCACTGAAGCCCTTATCGACAAGCTTGAACGTCTCCTCAAAAACTGCATCAGGTTCATCTTCGGCCTCCGTAAATATGACCATGTCTCCAGTTTTAGAGCACAGCTTAACTGGCTCCCTATCCGTCAACGTAGAGACTCTCGAATCCTTTGCATTTTACATGCTATTCTTAATAATCCCTTGTCGCCTTCTTATCTTAAAGATATATTCCCGTTTTTATGCCAAACTCACGATCGGTCTCTCCGTTCCTCCGACAATCTCCGGCTGGGCACGCTGGTACACCGCTCCACGTACGTCTCCAAGTTATTTTCAGTCACGGCAACACGACTGTGGAACTCTCTTCCTTTGGATATCAGGAGGGCCGAGTCGAAGGTATCATTTAAGAGGAAAGTCCGACATTTTCTTAAAGAATAGATAATTGCAAAATAATATTTATTTATTATGTGTATTTTTATATATTGTATTTATTTTGTGTAAGTTTAAGTATATTTATTGAATATAAAATAATTTGCAGTAATTTAAGTACGTTTATTTGTTACTATAAATATTAATTGTTACTTTTTGTTGATTTTCTCAAAACTTCTTTTCGCTGCACCCATTGCCATCTCTCTGCATGACCTAAAGGTTTGACTGGCAGATAATGCTTTTAGCATTAAGTCCACCTTTGTACACTATGATTTGTGCAATAAAATCTTTAAATAAATAAATAAATATCCGACGTTTGATCTAATTCGTCACCGTATTTACTGGCAGTATATTTTTCTGCGATCATTTTAAAATGGCTACGGAAGTATTACTCAGCGTTTGTGCTGCATATTTTACCATCATTTTCATCCTTTTTTTAGGATTTTGCAACATAGGTGTGATTTTGTGAAAGTATAGTATACATTGATTGATATTTTCAGCATCTCGCAGATGTTGCCATTTTGCACGTTTCCCATCCATCTTCATAGTTCCCACTTCAAAGAAGTTATTTCTAATTGACTTGAACAAATGGGGAATATCAAATATTGTACATGTACGCAGAAGACTTGTTACGTCTTTCGAGAGTCGATACTTATTGCGTCTCCCTCTTCCGGTAGGATTTTATTAAGTATATGTGTGCATGTTGTTGACTTATGTGCACTCAAAGTTATCAGTCGTAAAGAGAAGTCGTTTCAATAGGAATGGGGAATATTCAATTTTGAATGATTCTCGGTCATTCTGTGCGTCCGTTCATATTCGTGACCATGTGACACCCTGTATATTGTTATGTATATCTAATATTGTGTGCCTACTTGATGCTTCCGTTCATTTCAGTAACCATAAAGCACACTGTACACTCTGTTACGCTTTCACGCTAAAACTACTAAGCCGATTTGAATGTTTGGTACACAGATAATCTAGATAATTTGTTTGCTCTTAAAGATCTACCTGCAGTTCCTCAGTCATCCCGTGATCATGGCAGTTGTAACACTGTCGAAATATCGGGAACTCATACATACCAAAACGCGGTAAGAACCCTTTAAAATGTTTAATTCTAGATTAGATAATCTGGAGCCTGAGAAAGGACATTGGCTACTTTTTATCAGCTATTGAGGGTCTGGAGTACCTGACGTGGAACATCTAGAGCCCAGTTAAACTAAACAAGATACGGAAATGCTGTCTTAGCAAAGTTGTACATCGTGATGAGCCGCTTCTGTTGGCACTTAGATATTGAGGATCTGGAGTACCTTATGCGGAACATCAAAAGCCCAGTTAAACTATATAACAAAACTAAATAAAAAAAGAAAGGTACATACCGTAATTACTGCTGCTATTAACTGCTGTATTGGGGGTTGCCCATTGCCCCATTTCCATATTATTCGATGAACTCTGAGATCAAGATGTCATGTTTTGAAAGTAGGTATGTTCACAAAATATGTTACGCACGTTACGCGTGTCTGCCACAGCTAAGCTAAGTTTGTTCGAGATGAGTACCTATGGTGATGGAGATGTAAACTGAGACCCATGGCCATGACAAACATGGTGTTACTAGCTGTTACCCGCGACTTCGTCCGCGTTTAGTTATAAGGTACCTAAAGCTATTTATTGGTTTCACGTGGTACCTAATTTAACTGTATGTACAACATTGAAAAAAAAGAAACGTATTTTCAAACTACTTTTGCTAAGTCAGCATTCCGTATCTCATATAGTTTAACTGGGCTCTTGATGTTCCATATCAGGTACTCCAGATCCTCAATTTCTAAGTGCCAGTAGAAACGGACCATCACGCTGAACAACTTTCATTATGGAGCCTACCTCAAGAAACGCGAAAAAAATCAGCTGTCCCATACATTTTAGTCTGGTAGGTACGGCAGTTTTGTATGGGACTGCTGATTTTTTTCGCGTTTCCTGAGGTAGGCTCCATAATGAAAGTTGTTCAGTTTGATGGTCTGAGTTCACCGTTTCAGTTTGCGGAGGGCTGTCCCTTACACCCTGTATATGGGCATGGGACACTGATGCACCTTATGCAGTTCACATAAGGTGCAAAAGTGTGTAGGTTGACATACACAAAATGTATAGGTTGATTTGCACTTAACTGTACCTATATTGAAATTGAGATCGTTTTGCTTCCGCGGAACTAAACAACTACAATTTCAGCCTGTATGAAAAAATAATCAATTTAGTGTTGATATACTTTAAGTTTTTTTATGAATGTTCTGTACGAAAACTTTTATTTTCAACCAATCTTTATTTATTAGTAAATCCCTGTGTAGTTTTTTTTAGATTTTCGCATTCATTCCTTTTCGGTGGTCGTTTATTTTTTATGTGGTACTTAAAAAAAGTGGTAACTACTTTTTTTTTGTTCTGTAGTCTATGGTACTAAAGTTCGCTTTTTTCCTTTCTTAGCATTTATTTCTGCTTGTTTTGGTCAGTTGAAGCCTGGCTAGAAATATCGAATTGCCATTGGCTGTCTATAAGCTGTATTAAAGTTACTTCAATTTCAGCCCTGTTCACTTCTGTGTAGGGTCCTTGTTTCTTCAATGCCATTGTGATTGCTATGTGACAAAATTGCTTGATGCTGGTAGATATGTTCATTGCAAATGTTGGTGAGTCAAACCTGTCTTTCTCCGTGTCAAATTTACCCACAACTTTGGTAGCTGCCTCTATTTCATCGTAGTTTTCAGGGCTAAGCGCATCAAAAAAATTACTTACTGACGGCTTATTCTTTTTTATTTCGATGAGTAATTTTGCCAATTCTCGCATTTTTCGTGAAACGACATTGACGAATTGGTTTTCTCTGTGAGTTTTTAAGTACTGTGATGCAAATGCGCAGATAAGGACGTCTGATTTTGCAACGAGGGACACTTTATCGGCTCGCATTCTGTGAAATACTGTCCTTTTTAGTTTTTCATCCACTTTTAAATTTCGTATAAATAATTTTTGGGCTTCAGATTGGTCATTTTTCGTTTGTTTCCCACTACACTTTTTACTGTGTTTCCATAGTATTTTATTTGAGTAAAATCCCAACCAGTTTGCGCAAGGTAGGTTTCCTCATGGACTTTATTACTTCAACTGAGTTTTGTATGTAGTTCCCTTTTTTCCGTAGTTCTATTATTTTGTTTTTTCTATGAACACTTTTTTTTGGAAAACTTAAAATTTCTTGTACTTCAATTTCATAATTGTGATGTCTTAACAAATGTCGTGCAAAATTTAATACTGAGTTTTCGCAGTAAAAGCAGTAATCCCTTCCACGAACAACTTTATTTTTTGGGGTCGCGTTTTTTTAGTGGTATTAGTACAAAGTTCTTCCGAAATATTCTTCACGTTTTGTTCTATGTTTACGGGTTTGATAAATTCATTGGAGATGGATATGATTTCGCGACAAGGAGAATTACTGATGTAACTTAAATCACTATCAATACTGTTTGTTGACGTCAAATGTGTGAGAGAAGACTCCTGGATACGTTTGTCTAACTAGTTACCTTCCGTGGATGATTCGTCCGAGCTTACCTGGAAAAAAAAACAGTTTTGCCATGCTGCAGCCGAAGCTGCTCGCCTCCGCAGCTTCGGCTTGCTGGTCGCCTTTGGCGACCAGCCTCAGCCGCTCCAACTCGCACGGGAGCCTGAGATTTGCTACAGCGGGCGAGGGCTGCTCTCCCTCCGCGCCTCCGGCTTTTGAATTACACTCTCGTATCGGGCAAACTAGTACCACGGCGAAGGACCACGGCGATTCGGGGTCAATCAAAATTTGTTTTTCTTAATGAACCTCCAATGTCAATGGTATAAAAGTTGTATGGCGTTTCGTTGATAGGTCTTGTAAAATTCGGTATTTTTAACCTATTAACCGCCGGACGTCCAGCCCAAAAAACGTGCCCCTAGCGCCGGACACTTATTTTAGAACTTCCACAGTAGTGGTGGGAAATAACTTCACGATAATGCAATTTTTGGCAGTATAAAAACTATTTTTAACTAATCAAAACTATGTTTTATGGTAAAATATTAAATTCTGAAACCAAAAATCATCGTTTTACAACTTAATACTTTATTAAAAAAACAACAAACAGAGTTTTGACTATAAAGTAGTATTTTGCAAACATTAAAAAATATCGATGATTCAAGCCCTAATTTAACCTTGAATTCACAAACTGTCGGATATATCCGACTGTGGCTCTGTGCTTCAAGGTAATACTTTTATTTTTAGTGATGTGTATGTCTCGATATTGCAGAACTGTTTTTCAGCTGGTCAATCACATACCTTTTTTACGTAATTTGTTTAGTTGAAATTTAATTATTAAATTATTTTTCAATAACCATCTACATAAAAATATTTGTATATCTTTATAATTTAAAGAATGAATATACAAAGGATCTATCGACCAGTGCTCTTTGATGCACGCACGAACACGGGGCATTTTTTTTAAGTTTACCCATACAACTAGCGATTTTATTATTTCGGGAAATAAGCATGATAATACTTCCATAATATCAATCAACATCACATACCTACATAATATTACATAATTGATACGTGGCCCAAGGAAGTGATAAACTAAAAATTGAAATATTTAAAAAAAAAAACATCATCTAAAAACTGAAATTAATAGGTGCCTACGAGGATGACATACCTGCACTTGGTCTAACTCTAAATCATCATCCGACTCGAAATATGTCAATTCCCCTTCCAGCCATCCAAAATTCTTATTAATTATTCTTCACTGACATGTTTAACGTACCCAACAACAAGTTAATATAGACATGTCGATAAAATTATCAACATACCCTCACTTTGTTAATATTTTTGCCGCCTGTGACGTCATAAGCGGACGGATATATCCGACTCCGGCGTTGGCGCAGTAGTTTATTATTCGTAACAATAGTGATGTCACATCACCAATAACACTTGAATGTTCAATTGATGATTTTATGAGAAAATCAGCATTTTTATACTTAAAACCAATAAAGTAATGACAAAATAGAATTGCCAATATGATTGACTTATTTCTATCATGAACAACACATACATATTGTAAAATATCTCACTTTCTGAAAAAATATACACACAATTTTACCACAACACTACTGTCGGATTTATACGACTGCGGCGTTTCAACTATAAGTAAATCACTAATTGAGCAGCCTTTGCGATGTTAATGTTTGTTGATATTTTTTTAGATCATATTGGTAATAAGAAGGCTAGAGCGTTTCATAAAACGAACGTGTATACGTTTTATTTTATTAATTTATTTTCGGGATATTTTTTTAGTCAATAGTTTGAATAAAATTAGACGAGAAAGTTGCAGTCGGATTTTTCCGACTGTGGCGGTTATGACCCGAATTCTTGCTGTCGGATAAATACGACTGCGGCGGTTAATGGGTTAATCTTCGGGTTTTAAATTTTTCGGTATATAAAATTTTCGGTCATATAAACGGTCGGTATATTGAACTTTCGGTCATATAAACAGTCGGTATTTTAAAATTCTGCATTTTAGCCTGCGTTCAGACATGCGGGATACGTGCGTTTACGAATCGCGTGGTTTTAAGCCGCAAAATTGTGAAGCTATTCAGACACGCGCGGTTAGTATGCGATTTCGTGCGGGTTAGCGTCAGTTTCAAAATGGAGGTCGACGAAGAAGTGTGTTTACTGTGGTTGCTCCTTAAAAAAAAGAAAAGAAAAAGGCGGTATTGGGTGCATCCAATATTACGTGACCGACTAGTACATGGTCAGTTCGTAACATTATATCCCAAATTAAGAATGTATGATAACAAATTTTTTGACTATTTGAGAATGTCAATAAAATCTTTTGATGAACTAATTGAACTGATCAGGCAAGATATTTCATGCTCTGAAACGCATTTGAGGCCAAGCGTGTCACCGGAATAAAAACTCGTAATAACTTTAAGGTAAGATTTATTTATTGTTCTTCAAAATCAGCATAAATATTTTCTATAACTGTAGAGGACTGAGAGCCAGAACTAAATTGCGATGGTGACGGTGACGGTGCCGGAACAGGAGGAGATGATCCAGATGTAGTAAAATATCCTTGCGGGCTTGTATACTGTTGTCCTTGCCAATACGTAGGTGTGATCTGCTGAGTATTGTAGCGAACAGGGGGTGGTAAGCTTTGTCCTTTTTGTATCAATTGAAGTAATTCAATTTTGGTTGCTAAACGCCTATTTTCTGGTACTTTTCGAAGTTCTTTATATAACGACAAACAAAAGAGTTTGTCGTCATCTTGCTTGGTAATACTATTTTCTTGAAGTTCATTCTGAAAATGTTTTCGTGACTTGATACTTTTTTCTATTAAAACAGCTATTTTTTCTTCTGGCACTTGTGTTTTCTTACGTTTAGGGGGACGTATTTCAGTGGCTTCGGTTGCATTGGCGTTTAGTTCACTTGTCTCCTCACTTTGCCTTTCATTCTGTTCTTCAATATTAGTTGTAGTGTCTTTATTACTTACACTATTCTGCAGGAAAGATAATCTTGAAAAATACATATATCGGGCTCCTTTACGAGCACCTGAACCAGAAGGAGTTGTTTTTTTCTTTTTTGTATTCTTTATTGTAGCAATCTCGTATGATTTTTCATTTTTTTGTAGTTGTGTACCTAAAAATAATAACATTATTAATAATATTCTTGTTTCAGATATCTTGGTACGGGTTGTTCATTTGGAGAACTAAGCTACAATTATCGCCTAGAAAAATCGACGATTACTGGAATTGTCCGCGAAGTATGTAAATCATTGTGGAATAAGTTGGTAAACATAGTCATGCCCGAAGCGACTGAAGATATCTGGAAGACAATAGCACGAGACTTTGAGAGATATGCAAATTTTCCAAATTGCATTGGTGCTATAGACGGCAAGCATATCCGAGTTATAAAGCCTGTTGATTCGGGTTCTTTGTATCATAACTATAAACATTACTTTTCCATAGTGCTCTTAGCACTTTGCGACGCCAACTATTGCTTTACTTATGTTGATATTGGGGCTTATGGCAAAAGCAGTGAATCTGCTATATTTAAAAATTCGGTTTTTTATAAACGCCTGACAGAAAAATAATTAAACATACCAACACCTAAACCAATATCTAATGTAGACCTAACACCAATGCCTTATGTTATAGTTGGAGATGAAGCCTTCGGCTTAGCAGAAAATTTAATGCGCCCATATTCAGGCAAATGTTTACCATATGAAAAAAGGATTTTTAACTATAGGTTATCGAGAGCCCGACATAATATTGAGTGCACTTTTGGTATTTTGGCGAACAAATGGCGCATCTTTCATAGGCCTATAAATGTAAACATAGATTTTGCCGAAGATATAATAATAGCTTCTTGTGTTCTACATAACTATGTGCGGACTAGAGATGGTCTTAAATTTAAAGATACTTTATATAATGCACCCATGACTAATCTCAATACCTTGCATGCGGGAAGAGGGACACCGTCATCTTTGAATATCAGAGATAAATTCGCTCATTACTTTGTGAACGATGGGCGTGTTCCATGGCAAGACACAAAGATATAGCTGCAACTAACATACCGTACTTGTAATGTTTAGGTACGTAACTAAATGGAAACAAACGAAATATGGTAATACCGTTGTGACCTTCATTTGATAAATGCTCGAAATGTCTGCATAAAGCAGCCGAAGTTTGTTTATATTAAGTACCTAAAGTATACGGAGAGTATAATATACGCTTCATAACAATAATTATAACATAATTCTGTCAATTATTTTTTGGTGAATAAACCTACTCACTTAAAATATTCTTTTTTTCCACCGTGTCTTCGCAATTTCCAAATATCTCCACCAACTCTTGCCAAGCTCGGTTCTTGATAATTTTATTTGAGTAATCATCACACTGAATGTCCCATATTGCCGGTCTCTTCTCCACCTCATCAATAAATAGTTCAGTGCCGAAACGATCCATGGCGAACTCACGAACAGTGACGTGCTCACCGCGCGGTATCCGCAACGCAACTGAACGCGAAGTAAAGACTCCATAGTAATAGAAACGCGCGGGAGCAGCGCGATTCAATTTTCTGGCGGTTGGGTTGCGGTAACCGCGCGGCTTGATTAACCGCGCGGTTATGTCTGAACGATTACTAACTAACTCATATAAATAAGACCCGCGCGATTTCCATGCGATTCTATAATCGCGCGGTTCCCGCCGTGTCCGAACGAGCGCTTAGTATTCGGCATTCCAATCATAGGTCTTATATGATTCGGTATTTTGAATTTTCGGGATTTCAAACTTTCGGTATTTAGAACTTTCGATCATATAAACATTCGGAATTCTAAAATTCGGCCTTCCGTTCGTAGGGCTCATGAAATTCGGTATTTTGAAATTTGGTATTGTAATACGTACCCGTTTATTTAGATCACGTATGATATCCGACGTTTGATCTAATTCGTCACCGTATTTAGTGCCAGCATATTTTTCTGCGATCATTTTTAAAATAGCTACGAAAGTATTACTTAGCGTTTGTGCTGCATATTTTACCATCATTTTCATCCTATTTTTAGGATTTTGCAACATAGGTGTGATTTTGTGAAAGTATAGTATACATTGATTTTATATATATAATATGACCCTTTTTGAAATAACGGGATTTTAAGTCATGAAACTAGATCTTATTTTATCGGGTGAAAAAATAATAAAAAAAATATTTCACTTACAGATTTTTTAATTTTTTTTTTCGTAAAAATAGAATTATAATTCGTTTAACGAAGATTTTTTTTTAAATTAGCGCCAAAAAAAATTTAAAAAATTGTTTTGAATACACTGTGAACCATTCTAATAGAAAATAATAAATAACATGATAACAGATCGGTAACTTTAACAAAAATTAAAGAGTTTGTGATTAAAATAAAAAAAAAAACATTTTTTTTCAGTTATTTCAAGTGTAAAAAAAAACTCGCCTATTAACATATTTTTTTTCTTACTAACATTTTAACCCTACTCTATCAGCTACAAAATGATACCAAAATCACAACTCTATGTTGATTTGTTTAGCAGCTGTTATTGATTGAAATCGACCCCCGAACAATTACTATGGAATACGGAGAGCAGGTAGGCAGCAGGCCCTTTTAGGGACAGAGGAAGGCGATAAAAACAGTTATCTATCGGTTTAAGTGACTTGAAAAAACTGTCAAGTTACCCTACATTGATAAAAGAGATAAAAGAGATTTTGATAAAAAAAATATGTTAACTGTTGTAATAACATTAAAGTTCGTGCTCAAAATGACCTCCTCCATTTGCCATACAAGCAGTTGCCCGAAGGGCTACTTGCTTTGTTGCTCGGCGCAACATAGCGTGATCTGCGCGTAATTCTTCGGCGGCCACGTTAATTCGTTGGAGAAGTTCTTCACGGGTATTTACTTCATGAAAATAAACTTTTTGTTTCATGGTACCCCACAAGAAAAAATCAAGTGGAGTAAGATCGGGTGAGCGTGCAGGCCACGCTACTCTTCCATTCCGTCCAATCCATCTTGGAAAATGCGCATTCAGATGTGCCCTAACATTTCTTCCAAAGTGGGCTGGTGCGCCATCCATTTGAAGCCACATACGTTGGCGGTACAATAATGGTAAATCCAGCAACAATTCTGGAAACTGTCTTTGTAAAAAAATTAAAAAGTTTACAGCATTTAAATTTGGTGGAATTTCGATAGGCCCAATCAGCTGGTCGTCGATCATGGCAGCCCAGGTATTAATAGAAAATTCGTGCTGAAATGAAGCTGGCCTAATAAGATCAGCGGGTTTTTCCGCGGCCCACTTATGGAGATTCCTAAAATTCGTAATGCCTGTTCGCGTGAATTTGGCCTCGTCTGTCCACATAATCCGCCGCAGAAAAGATGTGTCTCTTCGGAACTGGCGTAAAATCCATGCCGAGAAGACGGATCTAGCCGCATAATCAGGTTCCCTGATATCTTGCACCTTTCTGAAATGATAGGGATGCAACCCTTCTCTATTCAGGATTTTCCACACTGATGACTGCGACATACCTAAAAATTAGAAATGTTATTATTTTTTGATTTTTTTGATAAGTTAGACGTGTAGAAATCAAGGTTTTTTAATATTACCTAGGCGCACAGCGATGCGACGAGTACTTGTTCGTGGGTCTCGTTCAATTTCTGCTAAAACTGCTTCTTCATTTTCAACAGAAATACGCATTACTCGTTCAGGAGCCGGTTGATGTAGGCCATGTCGGCGAATGCGTAAATGAACGTTAATAAACGTGCGATAATTTGGTACTCGCCGATTCGGGTATCTTTTACGGTATTCCCTGACAGCAGCTTCAGCATTTCCGTCACACAGGCCATAAACAAAATGGATGTCGGCGATATGTTCATTTGAATATGAAACACGTGGCATTTTAGCACTACGACGCACAACAAAAAAAGATATGATTACGTTCCGATTACGACACAGTTAATCTCCACCAAAGCAAGCACACAACTGGTCGGTTTAGTTTTTTTCCGCCTTCCTCTGTCGCTAAAAGGGCCGCTACCTGCTCTCCGTATTCCATAGTAATAGTTCGGGGGTCGTTTTCAATTAATAATAGCTCCTAAACAAATCAACATAGAGTTGTGATTTTGGTATCATTTTGTAGCTGATAGAGTAGGCTTAAAATGTTAGTAAGAAAAAAAATATGTTAATGGGCGAGTTTTTTTTTTACACTTGTAATAACTGAAAAAAAATGTTTTTTTTATTTATTTTAATCACAAAATCTTTAATTTTTGTTAAAGTTACCGATCTGTTATCATGTTATTTATGATTTTCTATTAGAATGGTTCACAGTGTATTCAAAACAATTTTTTAAATTTTTTTTTGGCGCTAATTTAAAAAAAAACTTAGTTAAACGAATTATAATTCTATTTTTACGAAAAAAATTTAAAAAATCTGTAAAAAAAAACTGTAAGTGAATTTTTTTTTTTTATTTTTTTAACCGATAAAATAAGCTCTAGTTTCATGACTTAAAATCCCGTTATTTCAAAAAGGGTCATATATATATATATAAATCGCAGAAGACTTGTTACGTCTTTCCAGAGTCGATACTTATTGCGTCTCCCTCTTCCAGTAGGATTTTATCTATACTAATATTATAAAGCTGAAGAGTTTGTTTGTTTGTTTGTTTGAACGCGCTAATCTCAAAAACTACTGGCCCGATTTGAAAAAATATTTTTACGTTGGATAGTCCATTTATCGAGGAAGGCTTTAGGGTATATAACATAAAGATACGACTCATAAGACCACAGCAGAAATGAAAAATGTTGCGAAAACGGGAGAAAGATATTCCTTTTGAGAGCTTCCGCTGCATACGCTGCGGAAACCGCTTAAGTTACACAAAAATCATGTATGACAGGATTGTTCAGCATTAAGAGTTCTATACTAAAGTTTGCGACAGCATATGTCTATCTTTTGTGGTTGACTTACTACAACCTTTTTTATGTTTATACATTTGTAAAAATAATGCATTATTTTTAGAGGTGTATTATACACACAGGTATTTATTCTTATCAAAATAAATACATCGTCACGAGCATTTCATTTAGAACCAAGTTGCCCTTTATATCATTTGATTTCAATAAATATCTAAGGAGCTATCACAGTTTTAACATAACTCCGCACCAAAATAATGTTCGCAGCTTAAGTACAACGTGCGCTTGCGCTAATATATTATAAAGCTGAAGAGTTTGTTTGTTCGAACGCGCTTATCGCAGGAACTGCTGGACCGATTTGAAAAAATATTTCTGTGTTGGATAGCTTATTTATCGAGAAAGGCTTTAGGATATAAAACATGACGCTGCTACGGGAGGGGAGGGAGCAAACTCAAAACGCGCGGACGAAGTCGCGGGGGACCGCTAGTTAAGTATATGTGTGAATGTTGTTGACTTATGTGCACTCAAAGTTATCAGTCGTAAAGAGAAGTCGTTTCAATAGGAATGGGGGATATTCAATTTTGAATAATTCTCGGTCATGTGCGTCCGTTCATATTCGTAACTATGTGCACACTGTATATTGTTATGTATATCTGATATTGTGTGCCTACTTGATGATTCCGTTCATTTCAGTAACCATAAAGCACACTGTACACTCTGTTACGCTTTCACGCTAAAACTACTAAGCCGATTTGAATAAAAATTTGGTACACAGATAATCTAGATAATTTGTTTGCTCTTAAAGATCTACCTGCAGTTCCTCAGTCATCCCGTGATCATGGCAGTTGTAATTTAGGGTCTGTCTGTCGAAATATAGGGGACTCATACATACCAAAACGCGGTAAGAACCTGTTACAATCTTTAATTCTAGATTAGATACTCTAGAGCAGGGATGCACAGACCGCGGCCCGCGGGCCGCTTGCGGCCCGCCGGTCGAATACTGGTGGCCCGCCGACAGCAAAAATAATACTCTCGTACATTCGAAAAATATTGAATTCTATTCCAGAATAAAACCAAAAAAAATATGTTCGAAAAGTAATTTGAATCTCGCGCGCGCGCTCTTAAGTGCACGAATTCCCGATTGC
The DNA here is from genome assembly GCA_963924145.1 of Pyrausta purpuralis. Taxonomy (NCBI): domain Eukaryota; kingdom Metazoa; phylum Arthropoda; class Insecta; order Lepidoptera; family Crambidae; genus Pyrausta; species Pyrausta purpuralis. The sequence goes on from OZ001666.1 coordinate 11,128,603, forward strand.
TCGCGTAGGTAGATACACGAAGCTTCCAGAGTCGGTTTCGAGATTTCTCCAGACAGTTTTCGACTCTATACGCGCGGTATAAAAGCCACGCTAACCGCAGCGACCCATAGTTCGGTTTTAATTTGAGTGAAGTGTCAATAGTTCTAGTGTAGATTTTAACTCGACTAGCCGGTGTCATATATTTTGATCCACATTCAACGTAGATTTCCCGTCAAGTGCCGTGTATAATTGTGTTGTAAAATCGTAAGTAAAACTCTGTTATTAATAAGTGTTTCCCTACCTATTTAAATCAATTATTTTTGCTAATTTAAAAAAGGATGGGTAATTTAAGTAGGTACTGTAATTGTTTTTAGGTGCTGTGTTAATCCTAGCCAGGATTAGAACGCAACATGGACAAGCCAGGACCTAGTAAAAAACGTAAGGTTAAAGATGAAAATCGGCAGTTTCAAGAAATTTGGACTGAGAAATACTTTTTTGTATGGTCGCATAATAAAGTCGTTTGTTTAATTTGCAAGAATTCTGTTGCGATTGCAAAGGAATATAATGTAAAAAGGCACTATGAAACGCAGCATCCTACTTTTACCAAGTTTACAGGCGAATTAAGAAAGCAAAAAATGTTGTCTTTAAAACGGGAGCTTATTGGTCAGCAAGCTATGTTTACAAAACCCATCCAAGATTCAGAAACAGCTACAGAAGTTAGTTATGAAATTTCTCGAATGATAGCAAAGCGCAGTCGCCCCTTCAATGATGGGGATTTTGTAAAAGAATGCATAGAAATTGCCGCTAAGAAAATGTGTCCAGAAGCAGCAAAAAAGTTTGAGAAAATTCAACTGAATCGTATGACTATCCAAAGACGTATTATGTCTTTGTCAGGTAATATTGCGGAACAATTAAATGAAAAACTAAGATCATTGAATTTTTTTCATTAGCACTCGACGAATCCACTGATATTACTTCCACAGCTCAACTTCTCATATTCATACGAGGTGTTACTCAAGATTTTGAAGTCTTAGAAGAGTTGTTAGGAATGTGTTCATTGAAAGGTCAAACCAGAGGAGTTGATATACTCAATGTACTTTTGGATGAGTGTTCAAAAACTGATTTGGACTTATCAAAATTATCGGGAGTTGCCACTGACGGTGCTCCTTCGATGATTGGTGTCAATTCTGGGCTAGTTACTTTGCTGAAAAAGCATCTGCAAGAAAAAAACATAAACGCTGAAGATCTCATGCAGTTTCACTGCATTATACACCAAGAAGCCCTCTGTTCTAAAAAAATTGAATTTCAAAATGTCATGAAAGTGGTAGTTTCGACTGTAAATTTCATAAAATCACGAGGACTCAATCACAGGCAATTCAAACAATTCCTTGATGACATCGAAAGCGAATATGGAGATTTACTGTATTATACAGAAGTAAGGTGGCTAAGTCGTGGATTGACCCTGGAACGATTTCTAAATTTAATAGAAGAAATTGGAATATTCCTGGCGGAAAAGCAAAAGGATGTCCCGGAACTTAAAAATCCTGATTGGTTGTGTGATTTGGCTTTTTTAGTTGACATTACAAATCATTTGAATGTCTTGAACACACGGCTTCAAGGCAAAAATCAACTGATATCCCAGCTCTACGCTCACGTATCATCCTTTCAATGCAAGCTGACACTTTTCAGATCGCAATTGAATTCTGGAAATTACAATCATTTTCCGAATTATAAGAAAATGGCTGAAAAATTCAACAAAACTGCGATTAATTTCAGTTATGTAGAAAAGCTAGATATTTTGATTCAATCTTTTCAAGAAAGATTTTCGGAGTTTAAAAAAGTGAAACCTCTGTTGGACATATTCAGCAATCCTTTCACGATTTCAGTTGAAAATGCGCCAGAGTCAATGCAGTTAGAAATTATCGACATTCAAAACGACCAAGATTTACGCAACAAATTCAACGAAGGAGACTTGCTGAACTTTTACCGCTGCATTGATAAAAATACGTACAAAGAGTTGCGCATAAACGCTCTGAAATGTGCCAGCTTATTTGGTTCTACCTATATATGTGAACAAACCTTTTCAATACTAAATAATAATAAAACAAAAAATCGAAACCGCCTTGCAAATGAAAGTTTGGAAGCAGTTTTACGTGTTGCTACAAGTAAAGGAGACGGTAACTGCTGGGCCCTAAACGTAACTAGTTGATTTATGGTTTAAAAAAATGGGCATATTTTTCCATCCTAAAATACCAAAAATCAACCTATTTCTCTTTATGGAAACTGAGCATTATGAAAAACAAGAATTAAAGAATTCACTACATTATCGATTAAATGAAATATCGATTTGAGTCAATGTGATTACACAATTTAAAAAAAGAATCACTCTTGCTCTATTCGTGGCGATAAACCCAAAAAAAAATACGTTACAATAACTATTTTAGCTCATAAAACATATATTTTAATTGAATCGAATGTAAGTGAATTGAAACATTATTGCTTAATGAAATAAAATCGATTCTTACTTTTTTTGTCTGTGCACTGATACTGACAGCTGCCGTGTCAAATAATCTATGAATCACTCGTTTAGTTTGTATTTTTCGTCTTGTGCGTGTATGCCTTTTGAGTGTTTTTTCGTCGACCACTGCTTTGTTTTACGGATTCTGACCCTGCCTAACGTGCTGTCGTCTATGTTGTGGCCTAATTGTAACTGCTGACGTTAAAATATCCTTTGCAGTTCGGAAATCAGCTGTTTGTTACATAACCTCACTTTAACTAAACCCCTAATTATTAGGCTCTCAGATTGTCAAAAAACATAGAATTTTCAGTGTAGGTCTACTAAGTATTAAGCTATTAATTGACACCATTTTCATCTTATTACATCAGGGCCCAAATTTGTATGTAATGGTTTCCATCTCCTTTGAGCCAAATATAAAAAAGATTGTAAGCACTATGCAGTGCCACGCTTCAAATTAATAAATTCTTTTTCAATTTTAATACATAATTATCAATTCTTTATTGTCTTTAATTACCTATACTTCTGGCGGCCCGCCATCAGTTCATAATTTGCCCGAGTGGCCCCTAGTCTTAATAAGTCTGTGCATCCCTGCTCTAGAGCCTGAGAAAGAACATTGGCTACTTTTTATCAGCTATTTAGGGTCTGGAGTACCTGACGTGGAACATCTAGAGCCCAGTTAAACTAAACAAGATACGGAAATGCTGTCTTAGTAAAAGTTGTACATCGTGATGAGCCGCTTCTGTTGGCACTTAGATATTGAGGATCTGGAGTACCTTATGCGGAACATCAAAAGCCCAGTTAAACTATATAACAAAACTAAATAAAAAAGAAAGGTACATACCGTAATTACTGCTGCTATTAACTGCTGTATTGGGGGTTGCCCATTGCCCCATTTCCATATTATTCGATGAACTCTGAGATCGAGATGTCATGTTTTGAAAGTAGGTATGTTCACAAAATATGTTACGCACGTTACGCGTGTCTGCCACAACTAAGCTAAGTTTGTTCGAGATGAGTACCTATGGTGATGGTGATGTAAACTGAGACCCATGGCCATGACAAACATGGTGTTACTAGCTGTTACCCGCGACTTCGTCCGCGTTTAGTTATAAGGTACCTAAAGCTATTTATTGGTTTCACGTGGTACCTAATTTAACTGTATGTACAACATTGAAAAAAAAGAAACGTATTTTCAAACTACTTTTGCTAAGTCAGCATTCCGTATCTCATATAGTTTAACTGGGCTCTTGATGTTCCATATCAGGTACTCCAGATCCTCAATTTCTAAGTGCCAGTAGAAACGGACCATCACGCTGAACAACTTTCATTATGGAGCCTACCTCAAGAAACGCGAAAAAAATCAGCAGTCCCATACAAAACTGCCGTACCTACCAGACTAAAATGTAGGTAAAAGTGAGGTAGGCTCCATAATGAAAGTTGTTCAGTTTGATGGTCTGAGTTCACCGTTTCAGTTTGCGGAGGGCTGTCCCTTACACCCTGTATATGGGCATGGGACACTGATGCACCTTATGCAGTTCACATAAGGTGCAAAAGTGTGTAGGTTGACATACACAAAATGTATAGGTTGATTTGCACTTAACTGTACCTATATTGAAATTGAGATCGTTTTGCTTCCGCGGAACTAAACAACTACAATTTCAGCCTGTATGAAAAAATAATCAATTTAGTGTTGATATACTTTAAGTTTTTTTATGAATGTTCTGTACGAAAACTTTTATTTTCAACCAATCTTTATTTATTAGTAAATCCCTGTGTAGTTTTTTTTAGATTTTCGCATTCATTCCTTTTCGGTGGTCGTTTATTTTTTATGTGGTACTTAAAAAAAGTGGTAACTACTTTTTTTTTGTTCTGTAGTCTATGGTACTAAAGTTCGCTTTTTTCCTTTCTTAGCATTTATTTCTGCTTGTTTTGGTCAGTTGAAGCCTGGCTAGAAATATCGAATTGCCATTGGCTGTCTATAAGCTGTATTAAAGTTACTTCAATTTCAGCCCTGTTCACTTCTGTGTAGGGTCCTTGTTTCTTCAATGCCATTGTGATTGCTATGTGACAAAATTGCTTGATGCTGGTAGATATGTTCATTGCAAATGTTGGTGAGTCAAACCTGTCTTTCTCCGTGTCAAATTTACCCACAACTTTGGTAGCTGCCTCTATTTCATCGTAGTTTTCAGGGCTAAGCGCATCAAAAAAATTACTTACTGACGGCTTATTCTTTTTTATTTCGATGAGTAATTTTGCCAATTCTCGCATTTTTCGTGAAACGACATTGACGAATTGGTTTTCTCTGTGAGTTTTTAAGTACTGTGATGCAAATGCGCAGATAAGGACGTCTGATTTTGCAACGAGGTACACTTTATCGGCTCGCATTCTGTGAAATACTGTCCTTTTTAGTTTTTCATCCACTTTTAAATTTCGTATAAATAATTTTTGGGCTTCAGATTGGTCATTTTTCGTTTGTTTCCCACTACACTTTTTACTGTGTTTCCATAGTATTTTATTTGAGTAAAATCCCAACCAGTTTGCGCAAGGTAGGTTTCCTCATGGACTTTATTACTTCAACTGAGTTTTGTATGTAGTTCCCTTTTTTCCGTAGTTCTGTTATTTTGTTTTTTCTATGAACACTTTTTTTTGGAAAACTTAAAATTTCTTGTACTTCAATTTCATAATTGTGATGTCTTAACAAATGTCGTGCAAAATTTAATACTGAGTTTTCGCAGTAAAAGCAGTAATCCCTTCCACGAACAACTTTATTTTTTGGGGTCGCGTTTTTTTAGTGGTATTAGTACAAAGTTCTTCCGAAATATTCTTCACGTTTTGTTCTATGTTTACGGGTTTGATAAATTCATTGGAGATGGATATGATTTCGCGACAAGGAGAATTACTGATGTAACTTAAATCACTATCAATACTGTTTGTTGACGTCAAATGTGTGAGAGAAGACTCCTGGATACGTTTGTCTAACTAGTTACCTTCCGTGGATGATTCGTCCGAGCTTACCTGGAAAAAAAAAACAGTTTTGCCATGCTAAATGAAATTCATAGTGTTGTAGTTCCAAAATTCTTGTCTATCCCCGGGCGGATCATTACGTATGAAACCTTCTTTCCGTTCACTTTTCGAACGTTTTTCAGTGAAGGAGGAAAAGGTCGGACTCGCGCACGAAGGGTTCCGTACTATAAAAAACCGGCAAAATACCATTATCTACAAAAAATCGGACAAGTGCGAGTTGGACTCGCGCACTGAGGGTTCCGTGCCAACTTTAACGGAATTAGGGAACCCATTTGCTTCTACTTAGTAAAATACCACAATATTTTGTTGACTACAAATATAACTTTGTTTTTCATAGTGTTTGTATGAAGTACAAAGTTATGTTTGCGGTTGTTGAAAATGTGTTATATCTCAAAAACTACTTGTTCGATCCCGTCCGTACCAATTTTCGTTGAAAGTATTTATTAAGATTTACATCATATTTTTTTTTCTAAATTTACACTTGCTTCTTTTAGAAATTAGATGGGGGGGGGGGGGGCATTTTACCACTTTGGAAACGTCTAGCTATGAAACGTTTGACTTTTAAAGAAAATGCTTTTTGGAACCTCTATGTTATTTTAAAAGACCTATCCATATACATCCCACACGCATAGGTTTGACAAAAAAAAATTTTTTGGGTTTTAGTTTCATGTATGAGAGCCTACCCTTAACTGTCATTATTTTTTATTTTTTGTATGAGAATCGGTAAGCGGTTAACAAGATACATCTTCCTACCAAATTTCAATTGTGTAATGCTTATAGTTACAGAATAAAATGGGTGTGACATACGGACGGACAGACAGACAGACTTGACGAAACTATAAGGGTTCCGTTTTTTGCCATTCGGCTACGGAACCCTAAAAACGGCAAAATAATCATATTTTTTGTATGGTTATTAAATATTGTATGAGTATTATATTTATTTATTTGTCATGGTTTTTAGTTTTATTGTTTAGCGGAAACAGAAATACATCATCCGTAAAAATGTCAGTCGTGTAACTATTAGGGTGCGTGAGGTACAGCTTGGTGACAGGCGGACAGACTGACATCGGAACCTTCGTAAAGGTTCCCTTTTTACCCTATGGGTACAACGTGACCGGCGTAGAATAAATTAAAACTCAATACAATTTTGAAACTAATAAGAAAAATATAAATTGTAATGTAATACAATTTATATCGGATTGCGTAAGACACGGGGTTCGATTCCTCGTCTGTCACACAGCCAAAGTTGCTTTTTACAAGTACAATTTGCAATTTATATTATTAAGTTTGTATAGTGACAAAACACTAAAAAAAAATACTAATAAGAAACTTACATCGGTACTGGGGGGAACGTATGTTGTATCGGTATCTGCGTCATAATCGTTACTGTTCTCCTCGTCGTCAATTTCCCAAGGTCTGGGATGATTCTTTGCATTTTCCGAATCGTCATGTGGGATTGTTTTAACTGAAAACGTAGGAAAGTAAATTAACAGTAGTATGAGGAGCCTACATAAAAAGATCTAATTAACGTTGTTAAAAAATAAGAAAGGAAAAATCAATTTTATAAAATTCTATTGTGGTGCTGAAATAAGTTTGAGCCCAATTTGAACCACCACCGCTGTTTGTAATATAACAAAAGGTCGGATAAATTAATTAAGCATAATATATGCATATCACAGGGAAAATAATGACTTTAGAATTTAAGCCAAACTAAAAAATATGTATCAACAATGATAGATATTATTACAAAATGTTTTCCGATTTTTATTCGCTCCTCTCGGTGCGTGCGGAACGTCGCGAAACTAAAAAATAAAGCGGAATTCGTCCCCGTAGCGATTTCACGTCCATGCCAATATTTTGCACTGCCACTTTGCATGATTATTTGCGTCTTCTGACGAAAAATCAAGGTACATCGATATTGCGTCCGTATACCGGACGCAACAAGTCAGTCGGACGCAGCATCATATGCAAAAAACGCAATGTAGGACACAGCATAACAGCCAATCTATACTAACATTATAAAGCTGAAGAGTTTGTTTGTTTGTTTGTTTGAACGCGCTAATCTCAGAAACTACTGGCCCAATTTGAAAAATTATTTTTACGTTGGATAGTCTATTTATTGAGGAAGGCTTTAGGCTATATAACATAAAGATACGACTCATAAGGCCACAGCAGCAATGAAAAATGTTGCGAAAACGGGAGAAAGATATTCCTTTTGAGAGCTTCCGCTGCGTACGCTGCGGAAACCGCTTATGTTACACAAAAATCATGTATGACAGGATTGTTCAACATAAAGAGTTCTATAATAAAGTTTGCGACAGCATATGTCTATCTTTTATGGTTGACTTATTACAACCTTTTATGTGTTAATAAATTTGTTAAAAAAAATATGCATTATTTTTAGAGGTGTATTATACACACAGGTATTTATTCTTATCAAAAACAATAAATTCATAACACGAGCATTTCATTTAGAACAAAGTTGCCTTTTATATTATTTGATTTCAATAAATATCTTAGGAGAGGAGAATTCTTCTTTATCTATCACAGTTTAAACATAACTCCGCACCAAATAATGTTCGCAGCTTAAGTACAACGTGCGCTTGCGCTAATATATTATGAAGCTGAATAGTTTGTTTGTTTGAAAGCGCTTATAAATCTCAGGAACTGCTGGACCGATTTTAGGATATAAAACATCACGCTGCGACGGGAGGGGAGGGAGCAAACTCAAAACGCGCGGACGAAATCGCGGGGGACAGCTTTATATATATATATATATATATATATATATATATATATATATATATATATATATATATATATATATATATATATATATATATTGTGGGATCAAGCATTTTTATGCGGATTTCTTGAGATTGAGATGTGGCTTTGTAATAAATTTATGATTTTATAAATAAATATGGATCCTTTTTGGTGCATTTCATATTTTGAAACAGGAACTGTCAATCAAATTCGAGTAAAAGATGAAAATCAGCTGTCAATATTTTCCCTATAAAAACATACAACGCATTGAAGACATTATTAGTGCTACTGTTTCCCTACTACTGATTAAAACCAACGTTATTATGGAGCGGCGACGTCATTTAAGCAGGGAAGAAATGCTCAGAGCCTTGGGAATGATAGAAGCTGGTTCCCGGCAACGTACTGTGGCTTTAGCTCTAAATACAAGTCAGAGTGTAATCAGTTGAGTTTGGACACGTTACCGAAGCAATGGTACCGTGGCTGAGCGCCATGGAGGACGGTATCGCTGCACCACACGGAGACAAGACCGATACATTAAAATCACAGCTCGAAGAGCTCCAACAATAACAGCCATGATGTAAGCCGTGAGGCTTCATCACTCTTCAGGGAACTTACTTAGCGAGCAAACATTTAGAAACCGCTTGCATGAAGTGAACCTTCATTCCCGAAGACCGCTACGGGTACCACCTATAGCAATGCACAATCGTAGGATTCGATATCAATGGGCTCTTGAACACAGAAATTGGGCAGAAGAACAGTGGCGTTTCGTGTGCTTTTCTGATGAGTCTCGTTTTGGTATGAGACCGGATACAAGATGTATACGACACTGGAGAACCCCTGGACGACAACAGCGATTAAAATCCTGCCAGGAAGTCCATCCTTATGGTGGTGGAACCATCATGGTATGGGCGGGTATTTGGATCGGCGGAAGAACTGATTTGATTCGGATCAGAGGCAACCTCAACGCTCAAATTTATGCTGAGACGATTGTATCAGACGTCATCGTTCCTCTACAAGTACGACCGCACACCGCAAGAGTTGTAAGACAGACTCTCGCCGCAGCTAACATCAATGTCCTGCCCTGGCCTGCTCAGTCGCCAGACTTGAACCCGATTGAGCATGCATGGGATATGCTACAGAGAAGAGCTCTGCCGAATTTTTTTGTCGTTGCAAAGAACATGGGCGGCCATTCCACAGCGTGATTTGGATGAACTCATTTTGAGTATGCCAAACCGATGTTCTTGTGTTGTTAGTGTTCGTGGTAGAAACATGGATTATTAATTGTTTAAGTTACCCAATAAAAGTTTAAAGGAAACTGTTATTTCAGTATTTTTTTCGAACTTTAATATTAGTGGTTCAAATGTCAAAAATAATTTCTTTTTTTTTTTTTTTTTTTTTATTTAGTATGGGTTCACTCTTGACTCCAGTCCAAGCCTAATGCGACTAGGACGAAGTCGAAGATGAAACGAGCTCGCCCAGAAGAAGCCTGTTCACTCGAATTTTGAAAAGATTCGGATTGTAATCCCTTGGAAACACCGACGCGGGCACCGAGTTCCACTCCTTTGCCGTGCGCATTATAAATGTTGACGAGAAGCGCTTAGTTCGAAACAGCGGCACATCGACAAGGGAAGGATGGTATCCCGCGGTACGCCTAGACGAACGATGGAAAAAGGGGGCTGGAGGGATGATTCATTGGGAAAATGGCAAATTTCTTTATTAATGCAAAGGTGACTTGGTTTATCGTTACTGTAGACAAACGAAAACACTTAATTTGATGAATCCTTAAAGAACATTTTAATTAATTTCAATCAGGAGAAAAGTTATTGCAAAAATATATGTTGATCCCTAGACACTTTTGATGTGTGTATATATTTTGCTGCCCACATAAAAATAATTTGCATCTCGAGGTAAGTTTGTTTTTGGCCCTCGGTCACACACTGTGGCAACTACTGTGAAACCTATATCTTCAGTGGTTTTGATTAAATCAAGTTTTGGGACGAGAAGGTGCCTTTTACAAAATAAAAAGCCAATGACTGTTTATATTTTCTGTGAATGCCCTGAATCATAGAAACCAATACTTTATCGGCTACTAAATTTCGCCTGCTTCGACCTCTTCCCGGATCGAGTCATTCCATCACGATCAGTCGGCGTCCATTGAAAATGTCGAGACGGTTTTTATGTCGGGTCTTGTCTTAGTCGTGTCAAAGTCTGCTCAGCGTACCGGTTTGTCTCTGTTATCATCACAATGAAGTCAGAGTATCATGCGATAGAAAACGTCAGTTATCGAGTCACTCACTGGATAAGTCGGTCCTGGTGTTCCGGTAAAAGTCTCACGACTTTTAGTGAAAGTCTGTCTGTCCTGTGACCATTTGAAATCAAAGTAGTCCTCGTTGGTCACCAAAGATTTCAAATGTCTGTCGCAGTCGCAGTACGCTGAGCAACAGTCGATGTGGGCAGCAGCGGGATGCCTCCGTCTATGTCCTCGCCTATCAGGTCCTCGTCGTCACTGTCAGCAGAACTTAAGTACTGCATCCAGTTGCCCAAGGTCGTAGAAAAGTTCTCGTCAGTCACACCTGAAAAAAGAAAAATGAAATTAATTTAAAAAAAATAACTTATTACAAAAATTATGGAGCCCGCGTATATGAACGAACTTTATTTACTAAAAGATATATAATATATTTACAAATGCCAGGCGCCCTGCACGCTTAAGATGTGGATGGCAGAGGCTCCCACAAAGTTTCTTCTTTTGTTATGCTCAATTCAACACCAACTTGGTAAGATAAATGACGTTTGGCAGATTTTAGGAACAATGTTTAGGAAAAATATAAATCTTACCATCCAATGCTCTACGCGTCTCTTCGGATGCGGTGCCCGCCGGTAAGGTGCTCGTAGCCGGTGTCAATTCTACATTAAAAAAGAGTTATTTTTAAACATCATAACTATCACACATAGGTAACTTTGATGACGCAAGTATAAAGATTTATTTGAAATATAAATCTTACCATTCAATGCCCCACGCGTTTCTTCGGGTGCGGTGCCCGCCGGTTCGGTGCTCGCAGACGATGTCAATTCTACATTAAAAATAGAAATTTTTAAACATCATAATTATCAGACATAGGTAACTTTGTTGACGCAAGTATAATTCTTTATTTGAAATATAAACCTTACCATCCAATGCTGCAGTCGCACTCGGTAAAAACACCGAACCGGTCTAGTGAAAGTCGTCTACAACAATTAAGTTTCATGTTAAAAATCATTTTAATTATCTCAAAAATGTAATGACATTATTTTGATTGTCACTATTTACCTTTTGTTCCTCTTGCGCGGAGGTGCATCAGGCAGGAGTGCTCGATGGAGCTGAGCTTTCCGCTTGCGTTCAATCAACTCCTGCCTGACACGGGGCTCCAATTTTTTAACATTTTTAGTGTCAATTATTTTGAAGTGAAAACTTCTTTAGCGGCGTTGAGCACGTTTGTGGGATGGGGGAAAAATGTGAAACTCGCGTCAGGACACGTGGGCTGATCGAAAAACCGTAAGACGGTTGGCGAAATTATGGATGTAAGTTGATTTTTCTGAGAGATAAACTTTTTAATGTAATTTAATATAATATAAATTGTAATGTTTGTGTACGATAGCGCAATAAATAAATATTGTATTCTATAAAAATATTATATTATTATTATTGTATTATTATTATTATTATTGTATTCTATCACAAAAATGATAGTACTTTTATATTGATAATAAGAGCAATTCATTCAAAATTATTCCCTAACTATTCCAAAAAATCAAAAATGCACAACGTTGATATTCAAGTTTTCACTTCTGCCGGCACTCCCGGAGTGCAATTTTGTGTTTTTTTTTTGTTGGCGAATGTGGGCCAAAGTCCTAAAATCAGAAAATGACGTGTTAACACATAAATATGTAAAAAATGCATATTTTTTACGAATGCAACTATAACCTTTTCTTCGGCCACATTCGCCGGTGTGTTTGTCGAGTCGAGCTGGTGCTGAAATTTAAATAATATTGAGTTAGAAGAGCACTTTTTAAGAATATATAAAATATTAAAAATATATATATTACGATGCAACAGTACGTGCTCCAGCACCGCGCCCTCTGCCACGTCCTGGCCCTCTGGCACGACCACGCCCACCACGTCCGCGGAAAGATGCATCGTTTCCACTAAATTACATGTATTTTTTTAAACATACATTTATAATATGAAACTTAAAAAGTATAATTTTAAAGTATTTCATTTAATTTATTTGTTATAATAGATATAACCAAAAAAATGGTAGTAATTCAAAAAACTATAACCAAGTAAATGCCAGAACAGAACTTCACCCAAAACCATACCTACCAAATTTTTCACCAATTATTTTTTTAGACATAACAAAAAAAAAGACCTAAATCGGGATACCTTTCCGAATAAAAGACCAACACAGAACTTTACAAAAACTGCTTCAAAATTAATACAGAAAAACAACACACTTTTTTTTTAAATAAGCATCACCAAATTATTTTTAAAATCATTAAAAATTAATTGCAAACTGTACTAATATGACATTGTTAACAAAAATAGTATACTCTGAATCACCAGTAAATAATTCGATCAAAGTGAATTTTGAACCATTCCAGGGAAAGTTCTGTAGTCATCCAGCCCTAATCACTGCAATCCCCCCAAGTTTCGGGGGCAGCTTAATCATAAGTTGCGAATACATTCTTTTTCTAGGATATACAATCATGGGTGGCATAAAATGGCCAGTAGCACTATTCTACATTACACACATTAATACACACATTTCTACTGTAATGGTCTTACAGTAGAAATGTGTGTTCATGTAGTACCTCATTCAGCAGATGTTATGGCTCCCACTTGTTTTCTGCCCTTTCTTGCGATATGTTTTTATTTGGTTTTGGGCACAACTGAAATACCAGTTTCATCGCAGTTGTATATACGATCAAGTGTTAGATGATAAATAAATAAATAAATATCCTTTGGACATTCCCACACATCGCCATCTAGCCCCAAAGTAAGCTACTCAAAGCTTGTGTTATGGGTGCCAGAAAACGGATATAATACTTAAATACTTTTTTTTTTGTAAATACATACATGATATACATAGAAAACACCCAGACTAGTGTTGCAAAAAAAACGATTTTTTTCTAGTGTGAAAAAAAGCGTTGAAAAAACGTTTTTTTTTCTAGACCATGTTTTTTTTCAAGAGTATGACTAGTGTAGGCACTGATACTGAAACTGAAAGTGAAGATGAAGAATAAAAAAATAAGTAATTGATTTGTTGGAAATCGGAAGTTATTATAAGTTAATTATAATTAAATAAATAAGTTGATTTATTATACAAATTTCATTTATCATTGAACTAAAATGTATGGTAGAAAAAAAAACAATGGTGCTAAGTTTTTTTTCATGTTTTTTTTTTCAAACACTGAAAAAAAACAAGGTTTTTTTTTCATTTTACATCACTAACCCTGACCAATACAAACAGACATGTTCATGCACACAAATGTTTGTATTGTGCGGGGATCGAACCCGTACCCGCTGCGTAGTAGGCGATTTCTCGACCACTACACCAGACGGGTCGTCACATGATGTTCATCGTAATCATTGCCTAAAAAATTTAAATACTGGTGTACCATTACATTGGTACATTGGTGTACCACCTGTTTATTGAAACCAGCAGCACGTGCAGCTGAGGTACTTTCAGGCTATCTAATAGACAGTTCTAGTGCCATCTTTAAAATCCTAACGCCCAATCTTTCCGGCTTCTTCTTTTCCATTGTTAAACGGATGAATTTTGTTATTTTTTACTGCTAGTCTATAGACTAAACCTCTTAAGTCTTTCATTGTCAGTCTATAAAACCTGCTCTCCATATCTATTATGTAATAATATTTCAAAGTTTCAAGTCTTGTGAGTTACATTTTTTCAGGTCTAACACCAATAATTATCAAAAATTAGAAAATATTATTAATCAACACTTTGTATGAAAAATCACTTGTAACAATTGTCCCCGTGGTACAACTATCCCCTTATAGAACAATTGTCCCTTAATCCCTCAAGCGTATGTGAACGAGACACAATGCAAATTCTATTGTTATGCGGTTGCCTGCAACCGCTCGGGTGTTGAAGCATTAAGATATAAAATTAATGTTTTTCTTAGGTAACAAAGTATTCAGTCTTCAATATTTAAAACACTACGTGTTAGTTTTAAATCTCTAACCATCCTAGTTATAAAATCAGTCTTATTCACAGATTTCATTCTGAATCACAATTGTGGCAAATGTAATTTATTTCTTGTGGTGTACAGTCTTCGTGGGCCCAGTTACGGCAATAAGTGCATTGAACCCATTGTTCGTTTGGTTTACTAGAACCAAACGATTTCATGCATACTAGGCTAAACAATCGTCTTCTTCAGAGCTAGAATTACTATCTTCAGAATTTTGTTTAGTCTTTGTTTTTTGGTACTTGTTTAAGGTTATTTTTTTGTTTTGGATTTAGTATTCACATTAAATATTTTTACTTGTTTAGCTTTTTTCTTCCGCTCGGTTTCCTCATGTTCTTTTCTAATTGATACCTTTTCCGATGTATCGGTCCATATAGCAGATTTTCTCGTCTGACGTCCTTTTGTAGTTATTTTTCGTGGCGGTGCTTTTGGTAAAGGTCTTATAACTTCCGGAGAAAACGTTGTCATTGTAGCTGTACTAGTTGATGGTTCATTCCATGAGAGAAAACATATTTTTGGCCTGATTTATATTTTTCGGTTCTGTACCCTACAAAGATGTTGAAGGTGGTATCGTGTTTATCGGCTCTGTACCCAACAAAGGTATTGAAGGTAGTGTAGTGTTTATCGGTTCTGTATCCAACAAAGATGTTGAAGGTGGTGTCGTGTGTACTATTTCATCTGGTTTTTCAGTGCCTGCTAAAGGATCTAATGCTAGTGGTGCCAAGTTTCCAAATTCAATCGATGTGTCTTGCTCCTGTCGTGAATTTGATAGGTTTTGATGGAATTCTGTAGGCGTTAGTAGATTTCTAGAGCTTGTATTAGCCGATTCTCTGATTTGAGCAGCATCAACGTTGGCAGTTACGTTATCAAAGTTGGGCACGGGTCTATCAGTGACAAAGGAAGGGCTGAAATCCAGTTCAGTGAAGATCTCTCTATTGTAAGGATATGTTCCAGTGCATCTAAATAATACCTGTATATTATTTTAGGTCAAAGCCAATGGATATGCTGTGGCTACAATTGATGGAATATCATATATGGTCATTGTCAAGAAATTTAGAGAGCTAATGCGCAAAAACACGTTTTTCTTCGATCTATGTAGTAAATTAGCATTGCACTAATTTGGAGGTATTAGGCGGCGGTAATAATGGAAAACAAATGACTCGTAACATAACAATGTCGCACTATCCTTTGTATACCGCACCCCGCTGTGTACCTTCGATGAAATCATTTTTTTAACGATAACGGCGGTGCGCCCGCGCAACATACCCTCTAGCCGGGCTGAGGCCGAGCTATGATGACCCAAATTGCACGGAGAAAATAATTCTACTATAGTCGGCACGCGTTCAAGCGCCCCCCTCGAAGGGAAAGGAACGGGTGCGAATCGTATTTCTAGAGATATTCCCGGTGGTACTACTGTATCCTGCTACAACTGTACCCGGTCTATCTTATCTGCAATGATATTAAAGCATTTAAATTAGTAAGTACTCTATGATAAGTATAAATAAATATTTATATTTTTATACATGAAAATAAAGTAGACAAATGACTTACCTACTTAATGTCTTTTAATTGTATTTACTTGTTGCTGCACTTCGAAATGGTGAGTTTCACTCGCAGAAGTCGAAACTGGGCAATCCATTGAAATATCTGCAAGTAATATAAATAATAATATGATAAACAACTAGTTGGAAAGCATTTTTTTATTAAATACATTTTACCTTTTTTTTAACACTGAACGTTTGAAATCTTCTACTTGTGACAATGGTTCCGCTTTAAATGGGCTACACACTCGCGCGCGAAGTTGCGCCGTGAATTCACGGCATGAAATTACGCAGCGATTTGCGCGTGAACTGTGTCCATCCACACTCGCAAAGCTTCACAGTCTTATTCGCGACTTCAACTAAAATGGACGATGACGTGATTTCTGCCGCTGCTGTGTCACTGCTTGCCATAGCGTATTATAATTATATGTGTGTTCAAAATAAAAAAAATAAAAACAGACGAAGAAGACGTTGGTGGATGACTAAAATTCATCGCAACAGAAACAGGTGAATTAATAGTTTTTGAGCATAATTCTGAGCATTTTATTTCTTATTAATTTTATTTTTATTTAACTACCTTCATACTTTTTTTCAGTGCAACAATGGATAAGCAGTTGAGTGAATTAGTGGCTGAACCATCAGGAGAATTTCATAAGTTTACAAGAATGTCTGAGTCGGATTTTAATGACCTATTAAGCAAAGTTTCACCAATGGTAGCCAAACAAGACACTCAATTAAGACTATCCATCCCAGCTAAAATACGCCTTGCCATTACGTTGCGGTATTTGGCTACTGGAGATAGTTTCGAAAGTCTCCACTATTTATTTAAAATCTCACCTCAAATTATATCGAAGATTATTCCAGAAGTATGCCATGCTTTGAATGAAACGCTCAAGGAAGAAATTAAAGTAAGTAAAAATTTATTTTTAAAAGTATTTATTCATTACTCTTTTTCTTACTTATTTTTTAATCAATCAAATCACTTATTCATAATTATTTATTAATCAGTAAAATAATAGATTTGCATAAGTATATAAAAAATCAAGCATTTTTGTACGCCATGTCAATCAAATTTTGAATATTATTTGTGTATTCTTCAGTACCCGTCTGGATATTTCTATTTTGAAGTTATGATAACCTGAGAAGCAGTAGAGGCAGGGGTTTCCGGAATATGGATTTCTGGTGGTGGTACATAGTAGTGCATAGGTGGTTCGGAGTAACTGCTTTGGGAAGAATGCGGTCTCTGGTAGTGATGGTTGGTATATGAGGGCGACGGGGTTGGTGATGCAACATACAGTGAAGTACGTTGTTCATGACGTATAAACAAATTGTATATTTCACATATAAATTGTGTTCTTTCATTTTCCGGAATTTTTCTTAATTTTTTGGCAATAACTTTGCCGTGTAAGTCACATTCATCATCGTCTTGAGTTTTTCTACTTTTAATAGTATCTTTAAGTGTAACTAGTGCATCTTTCACTGTTTCCCCAGCAGCCATTATTTCCATGGAAGGTTTGTTTCGACGACGAATTGTTGGTGGTCTCATTGAAGGGCTATCATCTTCATTTGCTCTCGTAGATTGACTATCATCTACAGGTGCATCTAAACTCTCCTCCACTTCATTAATCTCCGACGGCGGTCTTTCCTGAAAAATCAAAATTATTTGTAAAAAAAAATTATTAACATCTTCTCTTTTTATTTTTACAGTTGCCAACGAGAGCAGAAGAGTGGCTGGAGATTGAAAAAGGATTTGCACATAAATTTCCTCATGCTATCGGTTCGATCGATGGAAAACATATAGTCATACAATGTCCATTTGGCTCAGGATCGGAATACTTTAACTATAAGAAAACATTTAGTATTGTATTATTAGCTTTAGTGGATAGTAATTACAATTTTATGTACGCAGACATAGGATGTCAAGGTAGAATTAGCGATGGTGGGGTGTTCAGAAACAGTTTATTATGGAAGAAAATATGTCGTAATGAGTTAAATTTACCAACACCGCGTCCTTTACCAAATTCAGAGACATGTATACCCTATGTTTTTTTAGGAGATGGTGCCTTTGCACTTACAGAACATATTATGAAACCTTATCCTGGTAACCATGATTGGGGATCGCGAAAACGTAAATTTAATCAAAGGTTATCTAGTGCCAGGGTTGTAGTTGAAAATACGTTTGCAATACTAGTGACAAGATTTAGAATATTTAAAAAACCCATTCAATTAAACCCTGAAAAAGTAAAACTTCTGACATTAACATGTATATTATTGCATAATTTCCTAAGGAAAAGTTCCACTTCCTCAAATATTTATATTCCGCCTGGAACAGTAGACTCAATAGATGAGAACAGTGAACTACTAACACCTGGTTCATGGAGAAATGAAATCGGGAGAGATTGTGCGATACGTCCATTAGCACGTTTAGCACGCCGATCTACTCTAAATGCTCGTGAAATAAGGGACGAGTAAACGAGATACTTTGAAAGTATTTTGATTAGTTAATGTTAAGTAAATTAAAAAGTAAAGATAATACTTACAGTATTTATTGTTTGTTTGCATTGTCCCCCTTCTCCAAGAAATGAGTCCATAAGTTCATATGCAAACCAAATGGGCTTGTAAATATCACTTGAGCTCGCACCGCTGTGGATGGAATCCTTCACTTTCTTTCTGTACGTTCTATAGCTCGACATAAGTGAATCTTTCTTCTTCTTACAGTCTGCTACTGGTATATTTAAAATAGCACTTATGCGTGTCCAGGCATCATGGACCTTATTTTTATTTTTGTGGTCCTTATGATTTGACTCCCAGAGAATTGGCTCAGCTTGATAACACTCCAACAAAGTCAGTTCAAGTTCATTACTCCATGTAGTACTCATTTTTACTTAACTGCCAAGCTGCTAAGTTGCTGCCAAGCAAAGACCACAACACAACCACTCTCAACGATGACTTGTTCGCTATTGCGAAAAAACTGCGAGTGTAGACGCGTTCACGTTCGCGCGCTGCGAACCCTTTGACGCGGGCCAAAAAACCGACAGTGATCGGGGAACAGCGCGTTGCGCGAAAGCGAAGGCGCGAACAACATCTACATTCGCGTTTCGCGGTTTTCGCGGGCTTTCGCGCCGCGAGTGTGGAGCCCGCTTTAGAAGTAGATAAACAATCGAGTACAGTGTCTACAATATATATATATATATAGAAAGTAAAAGTATATTAAAAGTAAGTTTAATTATATTTTATTTGATTTTGATGTAGTATTTCGAAACACACACTTTCTTTTTCTTGATTTGAGTAACAAATTAAAAAAAATGCACGAATTCCATCACTAAGTGGTGAATTAAGAAGATGTAATAGTAGTAGTAGTGCCAGGAGATACTGTTCTACCTTAAGAAGATAGTGCTATGTAAGTTATTTCTTTGTTTATCTATTCTAATTAATTTAATTGTTTGTATGAAGAACAAAGTTATGTTTGCGGTTGTTGAGAATTTGCTGTCTCAAAGACTACTTTTTCGATTTCGTCGAAACCAATCTTCGTTGAAAGTATTTATTAAGATCTACATTATATATATTTTTTAAATTTTCACTCGCTTGGTTTATAAGTTAAGTGTGGGGGACGCCCATTTTACCACTTTGGAAGCGTTTATCTTTCAAACGTAATACTTTAAAAGGCCTATCTATAGCACGGGTTATACACGCGTATATACACTAAAACCGAATATATTTTTTTAGTCAAACCTACGTAGGTTTGACTAAAAGAATATATTCGGTTTTAGTTTTATGTATGGGAGTCCCCTCTTAAATATCATTATTTATTATTTTTTGTATAAGAATCGTATAGCGGTTAACAAGATACATCTTCCTACCAAATTTCAACAGTGTGATGCCTATAGTTACAGAATAAAGTGGCTGTGACATACAGACGGACAGACAGACTTGACGAAACTATGAGGGTTCCGATTTTTGCCATTCGGCTACAGGACCCTAAAATTGTAATTTTGCTGATCATCTTTCTGTTAAGTACCAGAGGAAACTAGGCTAAAAATATGTCAGAAGTACATTTTCTGACTCGCCTCACACCACAAACTTCACATGTTCTTAGTGCATTGCCTCCCATAACTCGCTAATTTACACGATTCTTCTGTTATATCTAATGAAAACAAAATTGCAAAACGTGATCAACGAAATCGCCATTTTAACAATAATACCAACATTCAATTTGACGTATAACCCGACTAAAACTAGAATGCTATTATGATAATGTGAAACTGTGCGGCGCGGTAAACATTTGTAATATGGTAGAAAAGTATTTTTGTCTGATTATTGGCACAAAGAACGTTCATAATTTCGATTGTTCGCAGTGGCGACCCGCTGGCCGCGGTCACTGAGAATAATTTCATTCGGGTCAAGATTATTACCAAATCAAGCAAGTTTTGACACCAACCAACACTGACTGAACATTTTTCTCGATTCACTACACAAAAGTAAGGAGAAGAAACAGTGCCTATAAAGAAGATGTCATCCTTCTTCATTGATTTTCCTTTTATTTCGCGACAAAAGCCTTCAATGTAGCTCCCTCTTTTTTATGTAAACTAGAATTTTGTGCATTTAAAGTCTTAAAAAGACATAAAAGTCATTTATTTATGCAAATAGGCCCATTGAGGACACTTTTACACGTGCCAATATAAAACCCTACCACAGCTTCGGTATATTTTGGGCTAGTGCTGAGAAGAAGCTGCGCAACAAACTCAGTCACTTTTATCAATGTCTCTTTTCAAAAGGTTTACAATGTTTGTAGTATTCATGCAAGTCCATACATTATTATCTTTTAAATATTCATCTACTTTATAATACCCTTTCGTCATTAGAATTTCTTTAATGACAGTTTTAAAATTATTGACCGGTAAGTTTACAATGTGTTCTGGTAGTTTATTGAAAAATTTAATACATTTCCCTATAAAAGAATTTTTTCCAACCTTTCGAAGCCTAAATTGTGGAATAGCATTCTTATTTTTATTCCTAGTATTACAATTTTGTATATCACTTTTTTTTTGTGAATGAATGTAAATTTTTGCAGACATAGGGCAAAACTTGGCTAAGCCGTGATAGTTTGATTTTTTACCTATAAAATTTTATTAATTAATCAGATAATTACGAAAAGTTACTATACAAATGTGGAAAACAGTAGCTTTGATAGCTTTTTACTAAAAATGTGGAAAATACATTAGTTTGTGAACAATATACATTTCTTTGTTTAGTTTCTAAAATCAGTTAATTTGGTGATACTCGAGTTATTGTGTGATATAGATTTGGTTAAGTTGTGTTACCAGTCAGGTTAATATTTGATAGCAAAAAAATTATAATAAAATACAAAAAAAAATCCTAAAATTATATTTATTTACCTTTACATTTATTTAAATGTTCCTTATACATATTTTGATGGCACATACACTTTGGTATTTTTTTTGTTATTAATTAAATGAATAATTAATTAATTAAATGAGCATATTAAGAACTTTAAATTAAAACTAATCAGATAGTTCGCAATTGGAACAAGGAAAAAATGTAGGATTTAATACATTTTGACATAAGACATGATACCATGACTTACAGAACTGGCACTCTATCCACTTCGCTCCATTTTTAAGTTTTACATCCTGCTCAAAGTGGCGTCGACAAGTGCCACAAATGTTTTGGTCTGTATTGGAAGAATGTGGTTGTTTAGGTCCATAAACCATACATTTTTTCTTAGCCCTTTTCACTCGATCTTTTTTGTAGACTTTTTGTTTTATTTTTGGAATCTTCAAAACTTCTTGAAAATCTTTTGAACAGCCTGGCTGTTGATTATTGGTATCCTGTGATTTCTCAGAATCTGGTGGTAATTTAGAAAGAAAGAAAGAAAGAAAATGAATTTATTCGACCAAAAAAGTTAGAATAATTACATATATATTTAAAAAAAAAACATATGCTTAGGCCGAAAAAGGCACCCGCTCAGCATTGGTCGTGGCAGCAGCAGAACGCAAACCACGACGCTGATTTTCAGCGAGTGCCTTTGTGGGTAGGTACAAAAAAAAATGAAATAAAAATAACACAAGCTAATAAAAACAACATAAAATAATATTAACAATATTTTAACTTAAAATTACGATAAGAATAACAGACATGTAGGTATTATTTAAAATTTAAAATTATCATTTCATTAAATTCATTGGCATATAAATTAAAATTGGATCAATTAAATTACATAATAATAAATTATTGGCTTAGGGTCACCTTGGTGAGCCCATTGTGCATTGTGCATTGTGCGATTACTCGCGGAACGGAATGTGGCCAAACCCAAGATTCGGAGAAGAAAAAAAAGTAACAAAAAAAAAACTCTGATCTTGGGCTCGGCTCGGCGGCAGCCATTTTATCTATGTATCCGACAAAGTCCCGAGAGTCACCGAAAATAATGCCACGTAAAAGACAGTGCCACGTACATAATTAATCAAGACAAGTTAAAGACACACGTTGACATTGCTGGCTTCAGTCTACAAGGAAGGGGAGCCTTGGATAACCCCAAACAATCACGTCCGGACTGTACGAATGACGGCGACGTGCTCATGGGGGCCAGGAGGAGCCTACGCGGGCAAATCATGTAATGCAATGTGCTTTTCGGCGTGATCGGTGACAGGTTGCACGGGTTCAGCTATGTTTAGATTTGCGACCCCCTTGTTTGACGCGCATACCCCGTTGGTAAGTGAACGCGTGCTTTTCGTTTTCACGTTGAATTTGTAATAATTGTTGCTTTAAATTAATTTCAAACGTTGATTTCACTTTCAGGGCGCGCAAAGGCGGGGGCAGCGAGTTCCAGCACCGTGTCGCAGCAAATTTGAAAGAGCCGCGGAATGTTATTGTGCGGTGTCTTGGGGTCAGAAAAACGCCTACACATTCCCTCCTCCCACGCCCATTCCCGCCCCGAGCCCACACCAAGTTCTCATGTAAGTAGCTTGGTTTATGTGTCTTAATGATTTCAAACATCAGGCTGGCTAAGTGGAGTTTTCTGCGAGCCTCCATCCGTAGCATGCTTGCATCACTAATGTATAGGGTAACATGAGTCCGAGGTGGGATGGGATAGCAAAAACGCACGCAGGCATTTTGCACTCGCTGAATCATCTTCTCTGACTTTGCTAGCAGACACGGACCATACACTGTGTCGCAATAATTGAGCTTGGATAGCACGAGTGACTCGCAAAGGCTTTTCCTGATTGCCTCACTCAGATATGGTCTTATTTTGTACAGAAGCTTAAGTCGATAAAAACAGTTTCTCGTACATTCTGCTATGTGGCTCTCAAATCTCAGGTTGCTATCAAATAGTAGGCCCAAGGTTCTTGCCCTGTCTACCCTTTCTACTGGTTCTCCATTTATTGTTATATTTATTGTATTGATGTCTAGTTTTAAAATGTTTTTGGGTGTTCCTATGATCAAAAGTTTAGATTTTTTGGGATTGAGTGTGAGACAGTTTTTCTGGCACCACTTGTTTATCTTTTTCAGCTCATTGTTCACTGTAGTCACTGCACTGCTGCAATTTTTAGGATCAAAAGAGAGGTACAATTGCAGATCATCTGCATAAAGGTGGTGGCTGCAGTGAGTTACACATCTGGTGATATCGGCACTGTACAGGATGTAGAGAATTGGTCCCAAGATTGAGCCCTGGGGCACGCCTCTTCTCACCGTTTGTGGTGCAGATTGCTCTTTAACACCGTCTGATCTACTTACCTCCACATACTGCTGTCTCTGGTAAAGGTAACTATGAAACCACTTAACGGCTCTGGAATCTAGTCCGTAATAACTTAGCTTCGAGAGCAGCAGGGGAATGCTGATGGAATCAAATGCCCGCGAGAAATCTAGTAGAAGCAAGAATGTGACATTTCCCTGATCCTGTGCAGACAGCAGGTCATCCACCACTTTTGAAAGTGCAGTTCCTGTTCCATGGCCCTTACGGAATCCAGATTGATGACGAGGTAACATGGTTTTCTTTATCTGCTCTGTCTTGTGAAGTGCAAGTGGTGACATCATTTTCACTGGCCTCGCAGGTCACTAGGGGTGGTGCAATTGCATGATTAGGAATAGCGTTATGATTGATTGGATAGATGCCAGCTTTAGCAAATGCTTTTGCTTTCAATGACCTCTTATCTATGGTTTCTTGATATGCTGCAGAGAACATTTTTAGGGAGGCATATCTGGTTGGTTTCACCCCAGGTTTCTCCAACTGAAACTTGTCTTAATGGTTTCTGCACTTTGCTTCAGTGGGCTAAAAAATCCTACATCAAGCGGCTGCAATAGGTGAGTGATATGTGGAGGATATGTAACAATATTTGCTCCTTGCTTGCAAGTTTCAGCACCTCTGGAGCTAGATGAGACTTGTGAGAATCCATGAAAAGCACAACTGGCCGAGCCAAGGGAATATTATCTGTAAAGTGTTGGAAAAATCCAAAAACAAATCATTGTTAATCCAGCCTTTTTCACTAAGTTTAATAAGGCAAGGGAATTCAGCACTCCTTAATCTGTCATCTTGTCGCTTTCCCTTGCAAATTATCATAGGCGGTATCGCATCACCAGCAACATTGACACAGGGTAAAACTGTAGTGGTTGTTCCTCGTTCCCTAAAGGTATGCTTGTAAACATGTGTCTTCCCAGTCAACGCTTCCACTTTCCCAGATTTCATTAGAAACATAAACCCACTCTCATCTAAGTTCCAGATTCTCTGTGGATGATTTTGAACGTTCAGCTTTATATACAACTCTTCAACCATCTTGTAGAACTCATTCAGAGCTTCTCTTGCAGCTGATTGGGCTCAATTCATAGACAAACTTTCTGGTGTTCTCAAACTTAAATTGTATCGCTTCTTGAAAGAAGCCCACCAAATACCATCCTGCGCACTGTTTAGTCTTTGAAAATGGGTGCTTTATTTGAGCTTGTTCAGCTAAACGATATGCAACTATACGGATCTGCTTGACTGTCAAATAAATTTTCATAAATATACTGAGAGGCTACAGTTAATATTCTAATTTCTTTAAACACCTCTCGATACCCTATCTTGAGGATTTAAATTATAAATAGCTCGCACGGCTCTTTTTTGTAATACAAAAATTGATTCTATGTCAGCAGCCGAGCCCCACAGTAGAATACCGTAGGACATGGAAATAACTAAAATAAACTAACCTAGCTGTTTCTATATCAGTCAAACGTCTAATCTTTCTTACAGCAAAAGCAGCTGAGCTTAGTTTCTGTGACAAGGCCTCTATTTGAGGACCCCATTAAAGTTTGGAGTCTAAAGTGATTCCAAAGAATGTTGTGGAGTCGATAATATCAAGCGATTTGTCTTTTATCTAAACCTGAGTTGATGCCTGTCGGATTAGGCATCGTGAACTTTACACATTTAGTTTTACTTCCATTAAGAAGTAGATTGTTAATTGTAGTAGATCAGACAATAGAGGATAACTCTTGCTTATCAGAAATTGAAGAATCAAATCAATTAAATATAGTACATCAAAATATTCAAGGCTTTTCTGGAAAAGATTTGGAAATTGAATTGTTTTTAAATAAAATATTCATGTTCTCTGCATAACTGAGCACTGGCTCAAGCAGCATGAACTGATGTTATCGATAGATAATTATAATCTTATTAGTTCGTTCACTAGGGAGACTGCCATTCGCGGCGAGACACTTATATTAATTAATAATAAACTAAAATGTAAAGAGCGAAAAGACATAGTGTCTCTCACTATTGAGCGAATAATTGAGATATCGTGTGCGGAGCTGGACGACTACATTATTGTCTGTGTTTATAGACCCCCAAGTAGAAACTTTAAATTATTTGAATCTGTAATGGAAAATGTGTTAAACAAAATATGTAAAACTACAAAGAAAGTAGTTGTATGTGGAGATTTCAATGTGGACATTATAGATATTACGGAGGAACATCGCGTTCGGTTTTTGAGCATTTTCAAATCATTTGACCTCACTCCGGTTTTTGCTGAGCCCACTAGAGTTACTCCTACAACAGCTACTTGCTTAGATAATATTCTCTGCAACTGTAAAATCATCAAACAATCTATTATTTATCTATTACTTATTATTTCGTAGGGTGACTCATTAGAGTCCCATATATCATGGTTTAAATTGGCTTGTTTGAAGTTGCATCTTACTGACCTTGGTAT
Source organism: Pyrausta purpuralis (assembly GCA_963924145.1). NCBI lineage: Eukaryota > Metazoa > Arthropoda > Insecta > Lepidoptera > Crambidae > Pyrausta > Pyrausta purpuralis. The sequence continues at coordinate 11,154,870 of OZ001666.1, forward strand.
TGAAGCTACTGAAAATGAGCCTGAGACCACCCAACCCAGTTTTGTTTTTTGTAAGGTTGGCAGCCCTACGCCTAATCGATGTTCGCCATTACAAAGAAGATCATAAAATATTTCGGAACCTAAAATCATATCTACTTCGCCTCCCTCGTAAAATGTATCGTCTGCTAATTTGAATTGATGTGGAATTTGGAAATATTGACTATCAGAAGTATAAGTTGGTAAATTACAGATCAAAGGTACAATAAAGAAACTCAAGTTGGTGGAAAATGTGGCAGTTTTGGACTGAATAGTTAGGTTACATGTATGTTTAATTTTGGTAACGTTATCACTAAAACCCAAAACTTCGATATCTATCTCCTTTCGTGGTAAGTTCAGCCTTTCGAAAGAAGACTCGGGATTTAAAGTTTGATTGAGAACCTGAATCCAACAGAGCGCGTAAGGTATGTACCTGATTATTTGAATCAATTACATTTACCTGCGCCGTTGACAAGATAACAGCCTTTTGTTGGTAGTTAAACGTACTATTAGGTTGTGTAGCGTTTAAGTGTTTGTTATTGGTATGTAAGTTAATAGATTGTGTTGGTTGCTCGTTGGTTGGTTGATAGTTAAATAAGGTTGATGGTTGTGTTGGTAGTGCTTGTTCACTATTTGACTGAGGTGTATTGTGAGTAGGCGATGATAAGTGTAAAAGCGTATGGCGTAAACTTACCCTTACATGTTCTGCAGTGGCTGGCTCTGTAATTAGCTAGTATGTGGTTGGCTCCTAGACAATTAATACAAAGTCCTAATCTTTTTACGTTGCGTATGCGTGTACCTGCGTTTAGAGCCAAAAACTTCGAACACTGGTTAAGATGATGTGTTTCTTTACAATAAGGACAATGATTATGCGGTACCTTTGACTTCGCGGTTGTCCTGTGCGTGGTACCTTGAGCTGGAGTGGAGGTGATCACCATAGCCTTTCTGGATGCGTTTTCCTTGACGTCAGTCTGCTCGCTTGACTTATCCGAATCTAAGGATTCCAGCAGGTCGGCGCGTGATCGCAGAAATTGCTTAAAATCCTGTAACGTAGGCAATTCACGAGAGTTAGATCTTTCCTCCCATTTTCGCTGTATAGATTTATCAAGCTTGGAGCTAATTAAAAATATAAGTAGGACATCCCAATTTTCAGTGTTTAATTGCAGATTGTTTTAAGGTTTTCAAGTGTCTAGAAATGCTATCAACTTGATTCTCAAAGCTGATGCCGTTGCTGGGACGTTATCAATATTAAGAAGGGCTCTCAAGTGATTAGTAACTAATATTTAAGGATTATTGTAGCGTTCACAAAGTAGGGACCAAGCAATTGGGTAACTATCCTCACTATACTCCAATGAAGCTATAACGTTAAGTGCGCCGTCCGTTAAACAGCTTCGCAAATATTTTAATTTATGAATTGGTTTTAAACTAGATTGGTTAATAAGGGCATCAAATGTGTCCCTGAACTCCAGCCAGCTAGTTACATCACCACTGAAGGTTGGCAGGGTTATATCTGGGTACTTAACTGACTCACAGTTCGGTGCATCGGAGGTAGGTTCTGGCCGAGGTTTTAGCTGTGAATTTTCAGATACTTTAGCATTAAAATCATTTAAATATTTTTTGCCTAAAGACACATGTGTATAGTAACTGTTTTCAAATCTCTCTCTTTCCTCCAATTGAGCATCATAATCAGTACATAAGGTTTCAATACCGTCCTGTATTTTTTCGAATTCACAAAAGTTTTCACTCATTTTATATATACGTAATTCTAAATCAAGGTACTGTTCTGCAGTAATTGGAGAAGACAGAGATTTTACATATTTCACAAATAGAGTAAGTTTGCCTTTAACAACACCGCGTAATTTAATTAAAGGTTTTACATCGGTACTATCGGTTGATTCTGTCATTTCAACTTTTAATATTGTACTTATTCAGGTGAAAAATTGTAATTAATTGGATGAAAATGTTGAGATTAATTGCCAGCTCACTTACAGTTAGATAGGTAGGTCCTCGTTTGACTCAGTTTGGTTTCTTTGTCTCAGAATATCTTCAAATCCCCTCGCAGGTTAGGTTAGTCGACGAAGGTGACGTCGTAATTACTGAGTGAAAGCTGCTATTCCTCCAGTAATTCCTGTGTGATTGCGTCCCTACATATCCCGATGACCTGTAGCTTATAGGTTTGCAGAATACGCCTGTGAAGCTGCAACAGAGAGAACGTGCCACGCCACGCGGCCACGAGGTCCGTTCGACCTTTCTTTGACCCGGGCTGAAATCACCGCAATCTCTTCACTCCGATCGTTTCGGTTATGCTTAAATTTGTTTCGGAAGATACTTAAAAGTCGCTCGGGACTGCAGATCCTTCGATTTTTCGGGGTCACCAATGTTACTTTGACCACCAGGATGCGGGATGAGACGAAACACATTGGTTGTAGTATGTAGGTATATTTTGGTAGAACAAGGGAGAAATAATTCACTGCAATTCCTTAAATAGAAATATGCAGCGCCATCTAGTTAACCGCGTTAGTATTTGGGCCTGCCAATCCCATACTAAATCGGCCAATGAATAGATTGTGTCAATGATTCGAATGATTAAGGATAGATGTCGCTATGTTTATTGCAAGAACTGTGTATCGATAATTATAGATGGCGATGCTGTGTTAACGCATATATTTTTCGACTTTCATGTAAATTGTAGTGGTCTTTTTTACCATTTACTGTTTTTTAAAGTGTCAATTTGCATGTACATCAAATCAGTAGTTTCCTTAGAAAGCTGTGTTTCAACGCCGTGCTCAGTCAATAATTTTTGAAAAAACTAAAGTCTTCTTCCAGTGATGCCATGTAAAGATAAAAAAGATTTTTTACATACCGGTACCTCGTAAGTATCATCATCAATCATACGAATTTTGTAAAAGTATGATTTATTATGCAATTTTGCATTTGCTTCTTCCACCCGCGGACGACGACGTTGCACATTAGATACGGTTATTAGCCTAACTATTACTTTATTAAATATCTTCAAAATTAATTGGCATTGTATCCAACTCTTCATTAAAATTGGTCTGGTTTATTGAAATCTATATTATTAATAATTATGTCAGTATCTTTCTTTTTCACACTTTAAGCATCTTCCTGTACTTTCTTTTTCTTGTCTTCACTTTTACCTCTTCCGATATTATCTTTCTCATCTGTAGTTTTCATTTCATCCTGTTGCTTTTGTTTTTTTGCCTTTTTCTTCATATTCGATTTTCTTCGATATTTTTTCAGTTTTTTTTAATAATATTCTCGGGTATTTCCACTAGCTGATATGTTTTTTTAATCACCCGTGTAATTCTTCTTCAATGTTTTCGCTATTACAGATGCCAACACTCCACCCTGGAATAACATTTAATTTTCTCGTTCTTTTAGGTTCTGCTAGGTTCATTGTTGCGTATCTCATTTTATTAGATAGAATTTTAAAATTTAAATTTAAATAGAATGGATTAATAGTATAATATAATATTAAAATGCGAATAGATTAATAGATTTATTTAGTGCAGCTTTATCATCATCATCCGTAACTTCTTTTGGTAATCTACCCATCTAACCCGATTTTGATATATCGGCCTTATCCCGGACTTTTTGAACTCTGCTTAAATGTTAGCTTCAGAATTCTAGCTCAGAATTTCTATCAATTTCAGGAGTCTTGGGTCCGAACCCGAACCTTGGGTCTTTCCATCAGTTTTTTTCCCACTTCATTAATATATTGCGCCAAGCCACCTTTATTGGACGAAAAAAGGCGACGTCGAAGGGTTCCGTGAGATGTGTACTATTTGGTGGCAAAAACCCAAATGATATATCATGCTCGTAACACGGTTTTATCGCACCCAACAACAGGTGTGATGATAGGTTGTCTCCTATGAGAACTTTTTTACCTTCCTTGCCCTTAAAATGTGGCAATATTATAGTTTTATCCAGTCCTCAAATATTACTGCGTCAAACCATCCACTTTATGAACGATTGGATCTAGCTCTTGGTGGTCTATGCGTGTCATAAAGAATTTGTCCCTTATACACCGCATATGGGGGAAGCAAGGTCCCATCAGCAGTAACAGACATCATAATAGAAACCGAGGCTTTCGAATGATTCATTACCCTTTCTGGGTACTTAGTTCCCCTTTTTGTTAAATTTTTAATCTTTTCCCCCTTGGATCGGGCATATATTTCAGAGGCATAATAAATGAAAATTTGTGTCAGTCAATCAAAGTTACAAACTGTATTTTTTATTATAGATACTAGCGGACCCGACAGACGTTGTCCTGTCTACACGTCTTTAATTTGATTTTTTTTTTAAAAAAAAGGGAATCTAAACCATTCCTAGATCCCCTTGAACACACACAAAAAATTTCATCAAAATCGGTCCAGTCGTTTGAGAGAAGTTCAGTGACATACACACTCACAGAAGAATTATATATATAAAGATTAGGTAGTATAGATTTGCATACATCGCACAATGTGCCTATAATAAGTGGGTAGGTAATTAAAACTGCTTGATAACCCTAACTATAAAATATCTAATGACCCCTTTCTCGTTTCTTTTTACACCAACCCGTATTTAATAAACCCGTACTACGTGTTTAGTCATCCAGTACTGCACGTGTAATCACTCTTTTCTTATCTAAGTATTAACCTCAGATGAAGGTAAAAACTACCTTGACTGAAATTTTGCCTTTACCGCATATAATACGTCATACTAGAACTTGTCTTTTTTTTAAACACTTTATGCAGAAAAACTATGTAATGAGTTGCAGTTACACAAATTGCTGTTTTTTATAACTTAAACACAGTTTTGACTTAATTTGGCATTCACGTTGACATTGATTGACTTAACTGACATCTTATGATATCTTACATATAGGTTATTCAGATATAAATTTATGACAAGCAAAATTACAAGGAATATTATAAGTTTCAAGTAATACAATTTCAATAAAAACATATTCTATGTATATCACACACAAGTCCTATGTTAGGTTCCAGTAAAAGAAGTACCATAATATAACAACCATTATACATTTTCATTATACCTAAAAGGCTTCTAAAGGATTTTAAAATGAAATAAATGAACGTTATACATAAAAAAATATCATTTATTGCTTGTCAAATTAAACATCAAACATGCGGATTTTACTTCTTAAAATTTACACCGTCTAGATGTCGTCCCTCACAACGCACACACTCGCGGAATCTTTCCATGGTATTCTGAGCGACGCGCTTCAGTAGTGACTGAGGGATAGCGTGCACTTCTCGCACGATATTCGCTTTCAAATCAGAAATATCGGCTGGGTTGCTGTTGTACACTTTTGCCTTCAAATACCCCCACAAAAAAAAAAGCATAGGGGTTAGATCCGGTGATCTGGGTGGCCACACGATATCACCAAATCGACTTATCAATTTATCAGGGAATTTTTCGCGCAGCATGTTAATGGTGGCTCTCGCTGTGTGAGGTGTGGCGCCATCTTGTTGAAACCACGTGTGGGAGCTATACAATTGATGCTCTTGAAGCGCTGGCATGAAATATTCGTTTATCATGCGACGGTACGCGTCACCATCTACGGTTACAGTGTCGCCTCGTGAATTTTCAAAGAAAAATGGCCCAATAGTGCCATTGGCGGACAGGGCGACCCAGACTGTAACTTTTGGGCTGTGAAGTGCTTGTTGGTGTTTCAATCGCGGATTTTGTCCTTTCGGCGCCCAATAGCGGCAGTTTTGTTTGTTGTCATTCTACACAAATCCATTCAAAGTGTGCTTCATCACTAAACCAAATCGTGTTGGCAGTTCGAAATCGGGTTAGCATGATTTCGCAGAACTCTTTACGCACTTTGAAATCGTTTGGCTTCAGAGCTTGCACTAATTGGATTTTAAAAGGGTGAAGACCAAAAATTTGGTGTACCGTTGTTTTTGGTATCCCCAAAGCCGATGCTCTCTTGCGCACGGACTGACGCGGATTTTCATGAACGCTGCTTTCAACCGACTGAATGTTCTCTTCCGTTCTTGAAGAGCGACTGGGTCCCGGGCGCGAGTCGTTTGTGGTTGAACCTGTCGTACGAAACTTCTGCACCCAAGTCCTAATCAAGTTTTCACTAGGGGCGTCACTTAATCGGCGAATATTGAACCGCGAACGGAAACGACGGCGAGCAATGACGCATGAATTATTGGCTTTGAAGTATGCCTCTACTGCGTACGCGCGATGTTCACTCGTCCAGTTCGACATCGTGACTAAATAATCCGCATATGTGCTGAGTCGATCTGTGCCCCCTCTTCCCTCTCCTGCGTAGTGGTTGTAGAACTAAGAAGATTTTAAATCCTAAATCTGCCACGGGACACCCTGTACAAACGACCGTATCTGGATCTAGAAATATATAGCTGGCGAGTCCACGGTATCCAGACGAGGTATCTGACTTTGAGATTTCAAGTCCTCGGACCAATCGGCAGGATGTGATGTCTTTTTAAGCTATTGCATAGCTTCTATCGCGGGCCTTAAGCGTGGAGACCGAATTCAGAAATTCCGTCACGAAAATAACCCCCCACTCCGACCGGCACAGCGGTGATACTTTTTACTATTTCTTCATTATTAATATTATTCTATAAGGTCTTGTTATGCTATGATTATAGTGATATATTAAACAATATTGTTCTTATTCTATTTTATGTTTGTGTTTATTTAGGAAAAAAGTGGCATAGTTTGTTTGGTTTGGTTTGGTTTGGTTATGTAAGTAGTAGGACCAATATTTTGTTTAGGACTTGCTCATCCCCCTTAGGGCGCTTTTAGTGTCACGCGGATTTGCTCACGCACGCGGGATTGGACCGCATGCGTAAAATTTCACGCTGCGGATCATACGCAGCATGAGTTTCAGTTTTCTACGGGCTGCGTAACGGTATAGACGTGTTCAAAAATGATCAATGTCAGAAGAATATGTGTCGCTTACATACTTTACAAACGACGAAACAAGAAGACAAGAGTACATGTTGATCCCTTTCTTGAAAATAGGCTTCTTGCTGGGGCGTTTGTTACACACTTTGGAAAACTACAAAATAATGAACGTAAATTTAAAAATTACTTTCGAATGTCCATTAGTTCTTTTGATGAACTGTTGTGTAAAATTGAGAATAAGCTACAACAAAGCAGTTTACGAAGGATTGCAATACAACCGATTGAGAGGCTCGCTATTACATTAAGGTAAGTTTTAAATTTTAAATATTTAATTTCCTGCTATGATTTAGTGGAAAGGGATTTGAACAGGTAGGATAAACGTTTTTTGACTTCAAATTACTGTCATGTGTAAATTTACATGTGCAAAAAAAAGATTTTGTCATGTACTCTGAAATTTCATTGTTCATAATTTCATTCAATTTCATGTTGAAATTTCATAAAATAAGATTATTTCACTCATAAAATGTCGCCATTAAAGTGGAATCATTCCTACCTTTCATCACACGCTACTTATTATAATATAGATAAAAGTTATAGGTTTGCACATGACAGTAATTTAAAGTCAAAAAAAGTCCTTAATTGGTTTGGGATTGGTACGTTCAACCTACATACACAATCCTTTTTTTTATCTGATAAAGTACACATGGCCACAGATCAAGTTACCCAAAACCAGCATAAATGGAACTCGCGCCTTGCGTATTATCATACTTAGGTAACCCGTCGGAGTCCCGCTTATACTGGATTTGAGTAACTTGATCTGTGCCGTGTGTACAACCGCACTCATATGACTAAACAAACAATTAGAGAGAAACTGGAGAAAAAAAGTTAATCGTACTCATTTTAATAAAAAGAGTTTTATTCATAAATTAAAAAATCAAATTTTACATCATTCATTTCTTTGTAAATTTGTATCCTGAGCGTTGACATTACTTTCGCCTGTAGATGATGTTGTTGCTGGGGTATAAATTACGTCATAAGACGTGATATTAAACAGGCCGCTTTCAGTCGAAATAAGAGTTTCATTGTCATTCACTGCAGCAGAACTAATAGCATTGTCGTTAAGACTCGAAGTATCCTGGATTATACTATTGGTTTGGTAATCTTGATTTATCGGTGACAAACTGTCAAGCTCAGTAAAAGCACTAGAACTTGTTGTAGGTATGGGACTGTAGTATGCAGGTTGTGTTTGACTTTCCATTTCCATAACTATATTTAACACTTTTGTTCTGAACATTAGTTTTTGATATCTAGTGAATCTTTTTAATGAAGGCTGCAGAGACTGAAAGAAAGCCAAATCCTCACTTTCTAGCTCCAGTTGATTAGACTTTAAGCATTCTAATAACTGTGCCTCAAATTCAGATGGTGCTTGCTTTTTAGATTTTACTTGTTTTTGTTTTGATGTTGGGTGAGAACTTTCTTGACGTGAAGTATCTGGTTGCGTGGACTCATTACGTGTTTCTAAATTACGTTGTGATGTTAATTGAGAACTTTCTTGACGTGAAATACCTGGTTGCGTGGACTCATTAGGTGTTTCTAAATTACTTTGTTCAGACATTTCTTCACAGAGTGACTCTTCTCCAGCAGTTTCCGTTGTACTGTCTAAGAAAGTCAAAATGTCATAGTAAGAATATTTCTTCTTCTTCTTACTCCCAGAGCCGGATGGCTGATTTTTTTCAGATATCTTGTCTTTCTGGTAAGTGTCTTTCTGGTAATTTTCTTGTCTGAAATGACAAAATATAATAAGTAAGTGGCAAAAGTACACACAGTTTCAGATCAAGTTACCCAAAACCAGTACCAATAAACGGAACTTGCTAGGGCCTCGCCGAGTCGTCTACGATAATAAACAACGCATGAGTCCTGTTTATACTGGTTTTGGGAAGCTTGATCTGTGGCCGTGTGTACAAATCTGATATTAGTTGGAAATTTAACTGCATTCGATTAAAGGCCCTCCTTAATTCACACATGTTGTCAACTTTACACTGTCTCATGAAGCATTAGATAAATCAAGCAATATATATATACCTATACAGAGTGGAAAAATAAGGCCGCAGTTGAAGGAAAAGTACCCTTAATATTGATGATGGCAAATTTTACTGAATAGAAATAATTCATTTTTTACAAAAATAATTAGAACTTCATTTAAGGATTTTTGGAAAAACACCGGATTGAATCGGGAAATTTGTTTATTTGTTACAGTAAAATTTGCCATCATCAAAATTAAGGTGAAAACTTCCGGAAGTCACTAGCGCTGTAAGTTTTTAATTTGTTTTAACAAAAATTTGCTTTATTTGCATCTGTCAACCTTCATGAAGGAGGACTTCTGGCCGCAGGGTGTCGTGTTTCGGAAGTTCCGAGGGCGGCTGCCCGCTGACACCGTGCACACGTCGGCGACATTACGTGTGAAATAATTAAAATAGTTTTTGTATATAAAATAATATGTATGTTAGTCTGTAAGGTATATATCTATGGGCCTCTGTTTACATTACCATCTTGTAATGTAAATATTGCCTGAAATAAACGATATTTTATTATATTATATTATATATATTTATTAGATTCCTTTCATTTGCCGGAAATTTTACCATAGGGGTTAATTTATACAGAGAAGATTTCTTATAAAATATTTACAGCATAGTTATGTGTCTCAAATCTGCTAAAAGTGGCCACTTTTAGCAGATATGAGATAAAACTATACTTCGAACTTTTCATATGAAATCATAACTGCATAAATACCCCCCTATGATAAAATTTTCGGCAAATCATAGAAATCTAACGTAGCTATAGTACTGTAGTTAAAACGAATTAAAAACTTCTAGCGCTAGCTACTTCCGTGCCCTTTCACCTTAAGGGTATTTATTTTTCTTCTGAAGTAAAATTCGAGCGGTGCATGCTGTCTTATGTCTGATGTCAGCATTATTAATATATTATGTTATCATATTATTAATATATTGTTTTTGTTTTCAGATATTTGGCAACTGGTAATACATTCACTGATCTACACTATTCCTATGTGATTGGAATTGCAACAATTAGCGAAATAGTAAGACAAGTTTGTTACATAATATGGATTGAACTAAAGTCTGAATGTATTCCACAGCTTAATGGGATCAAATGGAAAGAAATCGCAGAGGGATTTCTCACATTTACAAATTTTCCTAATTGCTTGGGTGCTATTGATGGAAATCATATAAGAGTGATTCGGCCGCCGCACAGTGGATCACTATATTTTAATTATAAGAAATATTATTCTGTAGTGCTCCTCGCAATGTGTGATGCTGATTATAATTTTACATATATTAATGTCGGTACCAGTGGAAGCAACGCCGATTCAACCATCTTTAGAAGGAGTCAATTGTATACGAAACTGGAAAGTAACACGTTGGGTATCCCTGACCCGCAAGAGTTGCCTATTATTTGCCCCGAAGTAGCTTATCCATCTAGTGTAAGAGCAAAGTTGCCGTTCGTGATAGTGGGAGACGAGGCATTTGGTTTATCATCACATGTGATGCGGCCTTATGCTCGTGATAATTTACCTTACAAAAAGAAAATATTTAATTACCGTCTGTCCAGAGCTAGAAGGTACATAGAATGCACTTTTGGAATTATGTCAAATAAATTTAGAATATTTCACAGATCCATGAATGTCAAGTTAGATCTAGCACAATTAATAGTCAAGACGGCATGTGTACTTCACAATTTCATAAGGAAACGGGATGGCTACAAGGTCAGCCATACATTTGTCACAAATGGTTTTACGGGACCACTACCCAGGCAGCAGACTGAAAGTAGTAATACGTCGGCAAGTAATATCAGAGATATATTTGCAGATTACTTTATCAATGAAGGAAAAGTCTCCTGGCAACACCGATATATAATTAATTAACTAAACTCAAAAGGTTTTAGGTTTTTGATGTTATTTGTGAATTAAATAATTATGCTTATATTAATAAAGTAATGATGCTTGTATAAATAAAATAATGAACCAAACACATACCCGCCTCTTTTCTTTCCTCTTCGCTCAAATTTTCGTAGTTAGGTGCCAATTCCTTCAAAATATCTCTCCATGCAGCCTCCCTCGCGTCCCTGTTTTTGTATAATTCATTGCGTTTATCCCACAAAACGGGCCGCAGATGAACTTCAATGATTACTCGTTCTGTATCGGTTTTTATTTCGGTGGTACAATACGGCGCGTGCGCCCCGCTCGACTCTAAAATGGGCACTGAAGTTGTAGGCAGCGCTTACGCATGCGGATACCCCGCACCGGGGTGACGCCCCGCACAGCGCCCCGCGTCCCGCGTGCGTTTATCACGCTTTACAATAGATACCTATATGAAATTGTTCTTTGCGGATGCTACGCATGCGGTCCAATCCCGCGTGCGTGAGCAAATCCGCGTGACACTAAAAGCGCCCTTACGCATAGCCGTCCGCAGGATGTAGTCGCGGATAAATGCTGGTGTGGTGTTCTCTGCCCGGATTATGAAACGAGCTGTGGCGTCCTCGGTTGCGTTGTCTGTGTAATAAACACAGGACTTTGTGTGTCTAGAGATGGCCAGCATAGCATGGGGAACACTCTTCAGGAGATGGGATTTTTTGGTACTGTGCGCACTATTACCACTGACTCAAAAGTCAGCCCCTGTGCTTCATGTATGGTTAATGTGTGTGATCTTTTGTCTTTCCCGTACCCTTGGCTGATTAGGCTTGCCTTTTCAGCTTGCGTGTGAGGTGGGATCACTGCACCTGAGAACCGCTTTAGCGAAAGGGACTGGACTCAAGTGTTGGCTGAGTATATGCCGCTGTAGATTTCACTAAAGGCATACGCTACATCCTGGGGGTTTCGATAGGTGCACAGTAATTCCTTTGTAACCTGGGTGATTTTGTTTGGTCTGTTATATTCAAGGATAAAGAGATTTCAGCAGCAGTACGTGCATTACACATAAACACACACAGACACACACACACACACAGACACACACACACACACACACACACACACACACACACACACACACACACACACACACACACACACACACACACACCACACACGCACACACACACACACATTATGATAAGCTAAGTTTGTACATCCATATGCGTAATTAAGTATGTGTTAACTTAGTTGTGCAGAGCGTTGTCACCTGGCACAGGCAATTCCATGCCTACAAGAAGGCTTCAATATCTGGCAAATTGTGTAAAATATTGTTAAAAGAAATAAATAATTTTGAATTTGAACTTGAATTTTGAACAACGTCACTTTGCTGGCTTTCGCTATTTGGATAGCCAGGACAATGGACCCAAAATGGTTCATGAGGGCTTCATCCACGATAAGGCGTGTACATAATTCTCCCTCGCTCATACCATTTACAAGTAGTGATGCCATTGTTCTGACTCTCTTTTTCGCCCTCTTTTTTGCGTGTGGTTGTGGTTTTGATGATTATGTCCTCTTCAGGGTTTATTTGGGACATTACCCATGTGGTTTTGCCACAACCAGGGACTCCATTGACCCGTTTTATTGTTGGTTTGGTCCAGTGTTTCGGGACCCTACCCTTCGACAGACCTCCCGGTATGGTGTTAGCCATTTCGATTATTCGTCGAGTATGACCATCTTCTTCTTAGGACGGTGTTCTGAAGACGAGTTTTCCCTCCTCCAAGTTACTCCGCTCTTCAACCTGTCTCACGAAACCACACGCATTGCTGACTGATTGTCGCTATCGTATATTGCGACCTCCACGTCCCTTAGTTTAGCTCGCAGCAGTCCCAGATTGTCCCAATTGTATGCTTACACGATGTCCTTGCAAGTGTCTTCGTTGACTTTTCTAGTGGCTTGGTAACCAAAGCCACTAGAAAAATCAACGAAGACCCCATAGCTACGAACTTTATTAAGGCGTTTAGCATGTGCTCCTCTGGTTGACAGGCTGGTCTGAGAGTCGGTGGAGTTGTTTGTCACATATCTGCCCTCGTGCGTTCCACACTTTCACACACCGTTTCGTCTGGCACTTTCCGTTTCTCACCTTTAGTTCTAATCGCTCGGACCCGATGATGTCATTTCTGACTGTCGGGTGCTCCCAGCAGTCTGTTGGTGGTGGTGGTGCGTTTTGGTCTGCTGGACGTGGTTATGTGGTATATGTGGTGGTAGCATACGACCATTGCATCCAGACTGATTTTAACCGGTCTCGATGTTCCATTATCCCCTTTCACCTATCTTCGTAAGGACCTTGCAAGCTTGTTCGAATTTCGTAACATGCAGTTCGTTGGAGAATAGTGCGATACTCGTAGTCTTGTTTTTTTTTCGTTTCAAGAGTGTAGAATACTACACTCTTGCTGTTCTATTGTTACTATTGGTAATTCGTTATAGACCTTTCGTCTCACAGATGTTTTGAAGGTACTTCCGTTGATAAGCGCGCCGAGATCGGCGAAAATAAAATAACGACCTGAAAATAGACCGTGTTTCGTGCCATGGCATTGCAGAACACAATTTCCTCCCGCTCTGAGTTGTTGTTGTTGCGAGAGCTGATCCAGGGGCGAGTGGAAGTGGCGCAGCAGGATTCGTGGAATTGAAAAGACCGCACGCTGATTATTACAAGCATTTATTTCTTCATGAAATAAAGTTGCAATACATCGTCAAATAGTAATTACATTATTAAATTAAAATAAAATTATAAATTAGCCTAGCAAGCCGAGGAGGTCAGACAGAAGAAGAAGTTAACAGTAGAGCTGTCAGGCTGTCACAGATTAAAAAAAATATGATAAGAATGCATTCAGTACATTAAATATTTATAAGCAATGGCAGCGTTCATATTTTAACACTTCCCCTCATTCTTATCATAAGACTCTACAAAATAAGTCTCTACCAAACTCTATCTTAGTAATGTACAATATTTGCTCTACTACCATTATCTTATGTCAGTCAGTACATAACATTATTACAAGTTATTAGGCAATTATCAGTATTATCAGGCAAAACAACAAACAAAATCATTCACAATAATATTCTAAACATTAATATCACAGATGCTTCAAATTCAAATTTTCGACAAAATTAAAATGTTTAGTTTTACATAAGGGCTTGGTAAATAGATCGGCTGTCATTTGGTCAGTTGGTAAGTATTTAACTGTAACTCTACGTCTTGATACATAATCTTTTACAAAATGGTAACGTAGGTCAATATGCTTGGTACGCTTATGACAGTACTCCTTTGCCAGCAACAGTTTATGTGCGCTCTGATTATCATTATAGATAATAGTCTCTATATGTTTATCATAAATTTCCAACAAGAAATTCTGAATAAAACATAACTCTTTCGCAACATCACTTATGGCTACATACTCAGCCTCAGTGCTGGACAGTGCCACACAGCGCTGCTTTCTAGCTTCCCAGCTAACTGTATTATTACCTAGTTTCACAACGAAGCCCGTGTATGATTTCCTATCACATTTATCGTTAGCCCAGTCAGCGTCTGTATATGCCAACAAATCTAGAGATTTACTCTTGTAAAAACAAAGTCCTAAATCAATGGTACCCGCCAAATATCGCAATACTCGTTTAGCAGCTACCCAATGACTTTTATCAAAATTGGTCAAGTATTGACTGAGCTGACTGCAACTAAAAGCTATATCTGGCCTCGTGCAAACCGATAAATACATTAGACAGCCAATTAATTGCTTGAACTGATAAACATTATCATCTAAAGGTTCATTGTCTGTTTTAGATAAATTACTATTTGCTATCATAGGTGTGGATACATGCTTACAGTCTGTCATATTAAAACGTTGAAGTAATTTCCTAATATATTCAGATTGATCCAAGATTAAAACATTCTTATTTCTAGTGACACGCATGCCTAAACAACTCGTAAGTGAACCAAGATGCTTTATACAAAAATTTTCATTCAATAATTTAAATAAATCCTCTGTATTACAAGTCGAAAAAATATAAAAATCATCAACATATAAAGCTATGATGGTGAGATCCCTTCCATACTTTTTGACATATACACAGGGCTCACACTTACTTTGCACATAGCCATTCTTCGACAGTAAATCATGCACCTTCAGATTCCACATGCGACTAGCCTGTTTTAATCCATACAGACTTTTTCTTAGCATACACACCTTGTTCTCATCACTGACAAAACCTTGTGGTTGCTCCATGTATATTCTTTCATGTAAGTCGCCATTCAAAAATGCTGTAGTTACGTCTATGTGTTCTATAGACATATCTAATTCATGTGCAAGTGAGAAAAGAATACGCATTGTTGAATGTCGAACAACTGGCGAAAAAGTTTCAGAATAATCCAGTCCTCTCTTTTGACTAAAGCCGCGAGCGACCAAGCGAGCTTTATACCTGTCAAAATTTCCTGACGTATCATGTTTCCTCTTATACACCCATTTACATTTAATGACATTGGCATCAGAAGGACGATCAACCAACTCCCATACATTATGTTGAACAAGTGACTCATACTCTTCTTTCATTGCCTTTTTCCACTCGGAGAAGTCTGATGACGTCATAGCCTCTTCGTATGTTTGGGGTTCTTCAAATAAAGAGTTGGCGTACATACCGATTTCATAATCGCCATATCTAATTGGCGGTATACCACGTGTACTGCGTACGGGGCGGCCGCTGACAGTGACAGGACCTACTGTACTAGTCGCGCCTTCCCCTCGAGCTGCTGCATCCTCGCCAGTCACCGGCTGCGCCTCCGGCTCCCGAACTGAAGACTCAGGCTCAGCAGAGGCCTGCTCTGCATCTGGGTACTCGTCGGATTCATCGCCAGACTCAACATCTGTAAATTCATACGAAAAATCATGTTTATCATTTGAATTAATACTTTTATTAATATTTTGACTAGAATTATTATTATTCTGAGTAGAATTCAAATCATTATTATATTCAGTTCTATTACAATTTAATTCATTATTATATTCTGTTAAAATTATAAATTCATTTAAATTATCGCTTATTAAATTGTTCTTCATGTCATTATTTTCAAAATCCTTATAAAATCTGTCCTCTATAAAATTAACATTCCTAGATATAATTACTCTCCTCGGATTAGATGGGTCTAAGAGTCGGTAACCTTTTGTTCGTTCTGAATAACCGACAAAAATATATAACTTTGCCCTAGCATTCAATTTACTTGTACGAGTAGGCTCAGGAATTAATGAATAGGCAATGCTACCAAATACACGGAGGTGTCCGAGACAAACTGAGTGTCGGGACCAGACCTCTTCAGGCACCTGTCCTGCTAACGCCGCAGTGGGGGATCTATTCTTCAAATAAATTGCCGTCATAACAGCCTCACCCCAAAAACGGTTACAGAGACCTGCCTGTATTAACATGCACCTAGCCTTCTCCATTAAAGTTCTATTAAGGCGCTCTGCCACGCCATTCTGTTGAGCACAATACGGTACAGTCAACTGGTGAGTTATTCCCTCTTTCTCAAGGAATTTCCTAAAACTGTCACTGCAGTACTCACCGCCATTATCAGAACGCAGGCATTTTATATGCAATCCAGTCTGCTTTTCAACTGCAGTGATGGGCGTTGGGAGCGGTGTAAATGATAAGACTGACTGCGATCAAAAGGCATATTTATTAGTAGGCAATACCTTATATATTAAAGGAAGAAGTGAGTGTGCGTAGAATAGATATTGTTTACACATACGTGAGGCGCACACTACACCTCCCCCGCTTTTTAAAAAAAAAAATTTTTGTTTACATAACACACACGCACACTACACCTCCCCCGTTTTTTTTAAAAAAAAAATTTTTGTTTACATAAAAAAAAGTTCATATAAACTAAAAAAAAACATAATTTCATTATTATATTTGATATTCTAGTTTGAGTTTAATTTGGAAAATATATACCTAATTATAATCAATTGGTATTTTAATTTAAATTGGGAAAAAGAAACTATTCAACTTAACAAAAGAATACAAAACTTTTCGAGAAAACGTTCTAAAATAACGTATGATTTTCCATTATTATTCCTTTTTTTAAAGTTATCATCAAAAACATCTAGAAAAACTGAATATAAAGAAAACATATGTAATGTTCAAGTTATTTTATCCATTACGAAAAAAAAACAATAGTTACAATTTGAGTAGGTACTTGACATCATTTTCAAATAAATTTGAATACGCGAGTTAGAATCCTAAACAAATGCCATATATAAGACTTACGTTAAAGTCAATTTCATCATGTTTTCATGTATTAAAAAAAAGTTTAAGAAAGTTTTGGGTGGTGTCAAGTAGCCAGACCATTATAAGAATGTAATAAAATGATTAGTGTTATTATTATCTAAAATACAATATTTTCTTATAAACTAAACGTGTTGTTGACGACGACTGAAATAATTTTAATTAGTTATTAAAAAAAAACTGTATACATTTTTGTTAAAACTCGTCAATCAATAGTATTTGTATTTCCAAAAAGTCACTTCCGAGAATATCGTACGTATTTTATTTACATACTTGTGTAAAATCCATGTAGTCACCTACCGCGGCTAAGTATTTCGTCAATTAGCTAGAAAATGTAGAGTAATGAACTGATGACGCTTCAACACGTGTGATAGTCATGTTTCGCGTTCTGTCCTACATTATGATGATAAAAGCAATCTAATTAACCGACTTCAAAAATGAAGGAATCAGTTCTAATAAATTTAGTTAATTTTAAATAATGACAACTAATTAATTAATGATAATTAATTACCTGTTAGGTTTGCAAAATCTTTTGCGCGAATATTTTACTACTTTTTACTAAAAATATATAACAAATTATTTACGTTAACACTGTGTGTTTCCGAAAAAATATACATGAAATGTACGAACGACTTAGCTGCAAGGACTTATGGTTAACATGGTATAAACTTGTTACACTTACTTTTGAGAAATAAAATGAAATTATGGTAGCCTACAAAATATAACTGTTTTTAATAAAAAACAGTTTAGTAGTACGAAAAAAAAACCTTTAAAAAATCGATGTAAAATTACATGTTTCTTTTTTAAATAAACGAAAATAATCAGGTTTTATAAAATCGAAACTAAATGTAGATTATGACATTAGTATACCTGTTATAACTTTTGATTAAATGTTAAATAAAATTTTGAGTAAAATGTTACTAGAATTCGTTAACTCAAATAGGTAAATCATGTACTAAAAACAAATTTGATTATTACGTTATACTAACAAAAATAAAATGTGTTTAGATATATTGCAACCTTTTAAGTGCTTTAATATGGTTAAAAATGTTAGCTTATGCAGAGCCTTAAAAAATAGTGCCGCATTGTGAAGCAGGAATCGAACCCGTAATTTTAGATACCTACTATGTCACTGCGTTATATTGACGTAATTATAATACTTTTATATATGCCAAAATAATCAGACATTTAAAAATATGTAACAATAAACCTTGTTAAAATTAGTGAAAGTATTTTATGAAAATCAGCCAAGTATATAAAAGTTAATATCATGCTTGCAAAACTATTCATAAAGATCATTCTATTAAAAGAGGAAATTTTTCAGTCAGTAAATTAATCATGTGAAAATGATTGACTTTTAAATTTTATGGAATTATCTGAAAAAATATATATACTTGAACTAGATTATATGTCAATTCAATAAAATAGATAACTTTGTTATAATTTGCTGCTAAAAATAGATTCAAGTCATTCCTAATCAATGTAAGGTGAGTAGCTAAATCACGAGTAGCTTGTAACTCACGTTTTGCTGATCTTATAAAAATTGTACTCAACGCGCACGATAGTTATTGTGAAATTAACATTAATCTAATTTTACAATATAAAACTTTTGAATACAACTTGAATGAATTAATGTACTTAAATCATTTTCACAGAAAAATCCATAATAATGATAAAATGAGGCTGTAAATAAAATATCACTGGCGAAATAATGTTAAGTTAGACACCAAAATTATCAAACTGCATTAATTTGTTATAAAAATAATTCGATTAATATAACTATTTAACTACGAGTAGGTTCGTCCTAAAATAACCTAATAAAATATTTACTAATATGTACCCTCACATTCGAGAACAGTAAATTAGTGTATTTTCATAGTGTTTTATTATGCTGGCTAAATAAAATAATTGTTTTATTATAAAAATCAAAACTTTGTCGTCAACAACTGTTACTAATATACCTTATATTTACGTACTCGTAAAGAGCATATTAAATAACCATGTTATTTATAGCTAATCTTCAATAAAAATATCATAATAAGAAATCTTCAATCTATTTTTGTTAAAAAAATCATAAACATCTTTATTGCTTTTCATGACGCATTAATTGTTTTTCGTTACAAACATTACATGTAGGTGCTAATACGATTTCTACCAATATTTCTATCTAAATAAATCGAAATTATTCCAAAGTGTAATAAGGTTTCACAAAAATATTTAAACAAGTTAATTAACACAAAGTGTATTTAAAAATTTCGGAAATAAGTTAAATTTAACTATTAATATTTATGTTACCTTATGATGTGTTTCTTGCTTCTTGTTTCTTTTTCTTCTTCAAATGTTGTTTAGTTTTATTGGATTTCAAGAGGACAAGAGGACTTTTCTTCTGGGGGCATGGGGGCGTTGTTCAAGAGGACTAAAAACTTTTGGCACGGGGACTCGACATATTTTAGGTTCTCCCGGCTGCGACCTCTTCCGACTCGAACTACTCCCGGCACCCTGCATATTGTTGTTAACCTCATCGGACTCCAACATCTCCCGGCGCCCAGCACACTGTTGTTACCACATCTGACTCCATCATCTCCCGGCGACCAGCACATTTAGTTCGTCATCCTTACAATTATTTCTGCTCCATCTTGTATTGTTCACAATAATCTTGATTTGGTCACTTTTCACGTATTTTTATTGAAGATTAATAATTAATTGTCTTTTCACGTTTTAGTTCATGATGCACTTAAAACTTATTTATTTAAAATTTAAAATTGTCCAATATACTCGTAACTTTTATATTTATCCCAAAACCAGCTGCTCAGCACTGCCAATAGGCAGCACTGGCAGGGTCGCCATGCAGTGATGGGCGTTGGGAGCGGTGTAAATGATAAGACTGACTGCGATCAAAAGGCATATTTATTAGTAGGCAATACCTTATATATTAAAGGAAGAAGTGAGTGTGCGTAGAATAGATATTGTTTACACATACGTGAGGCGCACACTACACAACAAAGTTCTTAAAATGGATAAAACAGTCTAAAACTTCTGACTTTTTCTTTAACAAATATCCAAAACTTTTTCTAGAATAATCATCAGTAAGTGTTAATAAGTACCTTGCATCACTCCAGCTGGGGTCTTTCATCGGGCCACAGACGTCACTATGTATCAACTCTAACGGCTGGCTTGCACGTCTTGCATTTTCCTTCGGATAAGCCTTGGCCACCGGCTTCCCCTCCAGACAGGCGACACACGGGACTAGATTCTCCTTGTCAACCTGAAAAGATACTTTACGTGCTGCACATTTCTGAAGTGTATACATACCTTGAAGACTCAGATGCCCTAACCTTTTATGCCATAAATTAGCATTCAAACCATTTGACCCAGCATACTTTGCGGTCTGTGCTTTCTGCACTTCATGTAGAACAGCCATCGACCGCTCCTTTGCAAAAGTACATTTCATTCTATAAACACCCTTACTTAGATTAGCAGACATAATAGGCTTGCCTTGAATATCACAACTATCATAGACAGAACACCCATCCTTATTAAAAATCACAACCATACCCCTCTCACACAATCTACTCACAGAAAGCAAATTCTCGGTCAACTGTGGAACATACATGACATCATTCAAAATTTTATTACAACCATTAATGCTTACGTGAATATCTCCAACACCAGAGCTTTTCATTTTAGTTTCTTTATCTGCACAAGTAATTATAGTCTTATTTTGTCTAATATTGTCCAAGTAATTTTTATTTTTGCACATATGCGAAGACGATCCGCTATCCACTATAAAATCCACACTATCAGACGCGTAGAACGATGAAGCGTATGCAGTGTTCTCTTGATTACGCTTTTCTTGCTTTTGGCGCTTCAGCTTGAAACAGCGCGACTGAATGTGTCCAGGTTTCTTACAGTAATTGCAGACGATCTTCTTCTTGACGATAAGTGCACTTGATGAATTACTGTTACTGTGCAGTATTTGCTGGTTCTCGGTGTGCAATTTTCTGTATTCTTCCTGAATTAATCGAGCACGGACAACTTCTGAAGATAGAGAATTGGTCAACGATGCTGTCTCCAAGGCCGATACAAGTGTGTCGAAGTCCTGAGGGAGCCCAGATAAAAGTATCTCCGCAATCTCTTCGTCTTCAATGACCTTACCAATGTCCGCTAATTGCTGTACTAAGGAGAAAACTGTGTCGATGTATTTTGTCATATTTTGATGTTGATTGTAGTCCACCCTATGAAGTTGCCGAAGTAGACCAACCCGTCTGAATAATCCTTTGTCTTCATAGACATTTCTCAGCTTGTCCCATGCTGCTTTTGCTGTGGTAATACCATGTAAAATTTGGTATAAAGAGGGTTTAAGGCTTAGTGATATTCTCGCTAGTGCTTTGGCTACTTTTGATTCGTCAGCCTCTGTGCCTAGGACGGCATTCCATAATCCTTCTAGAATCAAAGCGTTTTTGATTGCAAACTTCCAGCTGACATAATTTGAGACGCCTTCTAGTTTCTCAAAATTAAAGCCGCCGCTGATTACATAACTTCCTGCAGATGTACTCGAAGAATTCTCCATGACCATGCGGTTTTGTGAAGTGACTTTTAGAGGGTAGAAGCAGGTCACTTTTTCTCAAAAAAAATCTCACCGCTTTGGAATTCCTTTGCATGAGCTTCTGAGGATAACCAACGTGCTTCTTGGTTTTAGCCTTTTCACCTTCCACGTTTCTTGTCTTCGAAACTGGGCCCATAACCTGTTGCGAGAGCTGATCCAGGGGCGAGTGGAAGTGGCGCAGCAGGATTCGTGGAATTGAAAAGACCGCACGCTGATTATTACAAGCATTTATTTCTTCATGAAATAAAGTTGCAATACATCGTCAAATAGTAATTACATTATTAAATTAAAATAAAATTATAAATTAGCCTAGCAAGCCGAGGAGGTCAGACAGAAGAAGAAGTTAACAGTAGAGCTGTCAGGCTGTCACAGATTAAAAAAAATATGATAAGAATGCATTCAGTACATTAAATATTTATAAGCAATGGCAGCGTTCATATTTTAACAGTTGTCCCATGTACTGCGCGACCTTATCCGAGGCGCTCCCGGTTCACCGGATGCTTGCAGATTGTAAGTTTTGGTTTATTTTGTGAGGGTTGCTGTGTGTTGACTTGGTGTGTTTGTGGTTGTGTGCCCTGTATTTTCGGTGTGCACTGTGGTATTGCACTGTTCCGCTGGATGTGATGGTTTTAGTATATGAACTCTATTTCTGCGAAATGTGCCCTCAGGAGTATTTACCTAAAAGCTGATAGGCTCAGGGCCTACTCGTGAAACAATACTGGAACCCATGTGCCATTGGGTTTCTATCAGGTTCACCGATCTTGTCCAGCAAAATACAGCGAAGTGGTAAGGCTTCGTAGATTTGTGAGATTGTACTCCCGTAGCTGGACATTTATATTTGTGTGTTTGACCACACCGAATTTTGACTTTTGACTAAGCCAACAAAATTTGAAACATTACCCAGCAGTCTAACTTGGCATTTGGATTCTTCCATAGGAGTCGCATCTCTCTCTCTTTCTCTCTCTCTCTCTCTCACAATGACCCTGGGCACTCTGTATTTTTTAATTTATTTATTGGTTATCGCCCTGAAGGTTCGGACTGAAAATGTCTCTAAGTACTTTTTCTCTTAGTTTTCCAAAGTGACACATAAATTAGTGAATTTCTTTCTTTATGCGTATTGATCTATATACAGGGAATGTATTGCGATTCAAATTTAGCCGTTTAATTTCTAGGCAGCACAATTCGACGACGAATTTGACGACCCGTCTGGTGTAGTTTTCGAGAAATCGCCTACTACACAGCGGGTGCGGGTTCGATCCCCGCACAATACAAACATTTGTGTGCATGAACATGTCTGTTTGTATTGGTCTGGGTGTTTTCTATGTATATCATGTATGTATTTACAAAAAAAAAGTATTTAAGTATTATATCCGTTGTCAAGTACCCATAACACAAGCTTTAAGTAGCTTACTTTGGGACTAGATGGCGATGTGTGGGAATGTCCAAGGGATATTTATTTATTTATTTATTCCGATTCAGTGTAAACAAAAATTTTCAATATAATACATGATCAAACGAACTTCCAAGTGAAGTTCGGTCAGTATTATATGAGTTTCATTTTATGCAAAGATATAGATAAAAATACAAGTATTTTAATATACATATATCAGTCAGTCTAATACGCAGTCCATTTATTTTCACGCAATAATTTGCAGACTTTTAAGATTTTAAAGTAAACTACCATAAACTAAACAAAAGGTTATTTATGACATAAACTGGTATCTCTGCGCCCGCTCCAGGCCTTCGCGCCATCTATGACCTTATTCTTCAGAGTTCAATTCAATTCTGCCCCCTTACTCTGGACACAAAACCCGATCCAATGAATATACCCATCCCTGTCACTCATACCAGGCCGTGTACGCGTGTGACAGGGATGGGTATATATCATTGGATCGGGTTTTGTGTCCAGAGTAAGGGGGCCGATAATCGGCAAAACAATTTATACATCGGGCTAGGGTGCGCGGGACCTATTCTATATCTTCTAAAGCTAAGCGTCCACTTGTCGGTATCGTACGCAACGGACGCGTCGCATCAAACAGATACAAGTTTTCACAGTGCGTCCACTTGTATCGGCAGCGTACGGATTACCGACGGTGAGTACCAGAATACGGATTGACGATGCCAGTTCATTCGGATTTTCGTAGTGAGCGTACGTTCGGACTCTGTGAGGATGGAGGAAAGCGATGAAGACCAAATTGTCGTTGTAGCTTGTTTGTTAGCAGAAGAGGAAGAATTGGAAAAAAAAGTTAAAAAGAAACATAGTATCTGGATACACGACATATTCAAGAAGAGATCGGAACATACAGAATATCACACCCTGTTTCCTGATTTGTTAAACGATGACATCAAGTTCTTCCAATATTTTCGTATGTCGCAAGCTAATCTTGTTGATATCCTGAAACCAAATTTACTGAGACAGAATACTAAATACAGGGAGGCTATAGGACCAGAAGAAAGGCTTGCTGTGTGTTTAAGGTATTTATTGAAATGAAACATCGTATGCATAACTTCTTATTAAAATGTAAATATTGGCCGAGAATCTGCGTGTTTTGATCCGTATAGTTCACATTTTCTTGGGAGGACATCATGCGCTGAGTTTCGCTATTGAGACGTGAAGACATCGTTTCATCCATGGGTGAAGGCGGCATTTCGTTAGGTGTAGACGAACGAGAAAACATTGCCGAAGGCAGATTGTGCAGAGTTTCGTTCATGGCAGGTGGAGGAGGAAGAGGCATCACGTATAGAGTTTTATTCACAGGTGGTGTCGAAGCGATGGTTGTGAGGTTGTTCATAGCAGACTAAGTAAACATTGTTGTATTTGAACGAGTAGGTGCCAGGAGTAATTTTATTTGAAAAATTCTCACTCTCTCTCTCTTTCATTCGAACCAGATGTCATAAGATTAGAATCAGGATATTCAGGATTGATTAGAGTTGTCGCCAGCCTCATCTCCACGCTATTAACCATTTGAAACAATTCAGATTTAATTTGAATTTGGTCTTGTAAAGGAAAAGTCTTTACTGTTTTAGCCATATTGATCAAAAAATCCACGAGAGGATCACTCAGATTTCTGTTTTGTGTCGTTCTTGTTAAGTATTGTTGTAGAACGTTGGCTGCTGTTGGACCTTGTGAAGTTTGTGAAGCTGTGTAGGTCGATTTCCTACCGACAGTCTTACGCAAATTCAAAGCCTTCCTATGGTTGTCTCTGATTCTGGTCCATCGCTCCTTGCATGCATTGCCTGTAACAATTAAAAATATTTTATTTTATTTATTTCAGGTACGTAGGCACTGGGAATTCTTTTCGATCTCTGGCATTTTCCTTCAGGATGGGCGAACGTACAGTGCGAGAAATTGTGTATTCGACCTGCGAAGCCATTATTGAAGTCCTACAGCTCATAGTGATGCCAAAACCTTCTGAAGATACGTGGATTGAATCAGAAAAAGGTTTTTACGAGAAATTTTCCCAACGCGATCGCTGCCATTGATGGAAAACACGTGCTTATTCAAGCTCCACCGCACAGTGGTTCAAATTACTTTTGTTATTAAAAACATTTTAGTTTGGTACTGCTAACCTTAGTCGACGCAGATAAAAAATTCATAGTCGTAGATGTCGGTGCGTTTGGTAAGAACTCTGATGCTAGTATTTTGAGAAATTCGAGTTTAGGCAAAGATTTACAGGATGGCTCTCTAAACATACCTACCTCCACGAAAAATACCACCAGGAGGCACTGAACCACTACCTCACGTCATCATCGGTGACGAAGCTTTTCCACTGTGCACGTATTTAATGCGACCATACTCTCGAGATGATGCCTATATGCTAGACTCTCTGCGAGACCTTTCACTGGGTTTTAAAAGGGGTTCTAATCGAAATTAGAGTGGGTGATTGGCTTCTCCAATATGTTTTTTGGTTCTCGGGGCATATTTTGGTAATTGATAAAACGAATGGGTTAAGATCTGTACGGCTAGTAGAACACCATATACGGGGCAGTGAACAAGGAAATGTATGAGTACGTACTGTGATGATTCCTTGGAGTTCGCAGGTGATCGGCTCCAGAATGGCTGCTCCTTGACTAAGATCTGTCGGATACTCTCAGCATCAGTCCACGCACTGCACATACGTAGAAGGGGAAACACAAGGAATGTAAATTACAAGTTCATTTGCATAAAATAAAATAAATACCACAATATTTTGTTGACTGCAAATATAACTTTGTTTTTCATAGTGTTTGTATGAAGTACAAAGTTATGTTTGCGGTTGTTAAAAATGTGAAAACTACTCGTTCGATCCCGTCCGAACCAATTTTCGTTGAAAGTATTTATTAAGGTCTACATTATATATTTTTTCAAAATTTACACTTGCTTGGTTTAGAAATTTGATGGGGGGGGGACGCCCATTTTACCAATTTGGAAGCGTCTAGCTATGAAACGTTAGACTTTAAAATAAAATGGTTTTAGGAACCTCTATTAGTCCATTGAATGAGTCCTTCCAAGGGGGGTCTAGAGTGCGTGAGTTAGTAACGTAAGATGTTTCTTCGGAAACATGTCAAGAGTCCCTAGGTAATAAACATACTAAAACCCCGGGACACTAGGAGGAGCCCCGGAGTGGGGGGAGGGGGGGAAAGGGTCCATTCTTTCATTTTTCGCTTAAATCTCAAAAACGGTACATGTTAGAGAAAAACTTTCAAGGAAAAGTTGAAAGGCCGTAAAATTATCTACAAGTTGTACCTAAATCATTTTTTTCTATTCGCAGCCGTTTTCAAACTACATCCCATGAAAGGTGAAAAATTCGAACTCCTAAACTCTCCTAAAGGCTTCCATGGAGGAATGTGTTTTTTTTACCAATTATTTGTTAATGCAAAGCTTGACACAGATGTCGCTGTGTACGTGTGACCCCATAATAAAAAAATTGCATAAAAAGTTGTCAATAAACTTTTAGCATTGTTAGAGTTTTACTCATCGTTTTACATCTATTTTATAGTCTAGTAGTAAACAAATACGACTAAAGGATTTTTGAAGGTTTTATACGACAGGACGATATGTTGTGATCATTTATGGTGACTGTGAAATGTTAGTTTTGAATAACAATTGAACTTTAAGTGTGACGTGATTAAATAAGTGAATCAAGTAGTTAAATAAGTATTTAGGTTTTATAATGTATAGCACATGGAATGTAGAGGCCCTAAAAGTTAAATTAAGAGAACGGGGTGCATCTTTGAAAGGCAGAAAAGCAGACCTAATTGAAAGGTAAACATAACCTCAATTTCATGTTATAAAGTTTATTCATCATATTATATTAGCCTAGGTGACATCAAAATGTAATGTACTTCGCGGCTTTATTAAGTGAACATTTATTTTACAGACTTGAGGCATATGACAGGAATCAGAATTTTGATGCTGTTCAAGCAGAAGAAAATGATGATCCAAAAATGGTTTTACCAGATAATGCTATGCTTATCTGGACATCAACAGCAGTATGAAGCTACCACCAATTACAAAGGAACATATTACCCTTTATTTCTTACAGTAAGTTCATTTTTTTACTACAGTTCTTACTACTTCTGATACAATAACCTAAATCATTTAACAATGATGTGTACCTAAATAAATTTAAAAAAAAATTCACTTTCAGATTTCATAAGAACCCAAATGATGGTAAATCATTATATGAAGCACGCTTCCTACATATTTTGAGAGCAGCATTTATTGGTGACTCATGCTACTTTAAAGGATATGTCAAAGCTTTAATGAAAAGAATTATGTATGAAGCTAATGTTAAATCTATACTAATATTATAAAGCTGAAGAGTTTGTTTGTTTGTTTGTTTGTTTGAACGCGCTAATCTCAGAAACTACTGGCCCGATTTGAAAAATTATTTTTATGTTGGATAGTCCATTTATCGAGGAAGGCTTTAGGCTATATAACATAAAGATACGACTCACAAGACCACAGCAGCAATGAAAAATGTTGCGAAAACGGGAGAAAGATATTCCTTTTGAGAGCTTTCGCTGCGTACGCTGCGGAAACCGTTAAAGTTACACAAAAATCATGTATGACAAGATTGTTCAGCATTAAGAGTTCTATAATAAAGTCCGCAACAACATAAGTCTATCTTTTATGGTTGACTTACTATAACCTTTTTTATGTTAATAAATTTGTAAAAAAATAATGCATCATGTTTAGAGGTGTATTGTACACACAGGTATTTATTCTTATCAAAATAAATACATTCATCATCACGAGCATTTCATTTAAAACAAAGTTGCCCTTTATATCATTTGATTCCAATAAATATCTTAGGAGCTATCACAGTTTTAACATAACTCCGCACCAAAATAATGTTCGCAGCTTAAGTACAACGTGCGCTTGCGCAGGAACTGCTGAACCGATTTGAAAAAATATTTCTGTGTTAGATAGCTTATTTATTGAGAAAGGCTTTAGGATATAAAACATCACGCTGCGACGGGAGGGGAGGGAGCAAACTCAAAACGCGCGGACGAAGTCGCGGGGGACCGCTAGTTAAGTATAAAAGGTGAGATTTTGGAGTGCAACTGTAAATGTGTTGCTGGTAGTGGAGTGAGTGCTCACTGCAAACATGTGGCTGTAGTTCTTTGTGGACTTGAAAATTTTATAAATGACAAAATTCTTCTGAAAACAGAAGCACCCACAGAAAAACTACAAACTTTCCATATGCCCAAAAAAGTTTTTACAGGCAGTCCATTAAAAGCGCACAAGTTGCCATCCAAAAGAAAATCTATTGAGAATATTGTATTCGAACCATATAAAAAAAGAATTAATGTTCAAGAATATACCCAAAAAATGAGGAATATTATTCTTAACTGCAAATCCCAAATGCCCTTTAAACAACTATATGGGCCTGCAAATCCATATGCGATTGAAAATGACCATGATTACTGTGGACTTGTGACCAACCAAATTTTTGAGCAACTAGAATTAAATACATTATCTTTAAATAGAATTCAAGAAATAGAACGTGAAACTTGCGGGCAGCGAGAAAATCCTAAATGGTTTACTTACAGAAAGTGTCGCCTGACCGCTTGTATATTTCATACTATATGCCATATGAAGGAAACCACTGAAAATGGTTATGCCATGCAAATACTAGAAAAAGAAAATATTTTATCAAGACCTATCATGCATGGTATAATTAATGAAAAAGTTGCTTTAAAGCAGTATATTGATTTATACGAGTTAGATGTGACAGAAAGTGGAGTGCATATTTCAGAAGAAAGGCCCTATTTGGCTGCTTCGCCTGATGGTATTTTGAATGAAGAGACATTAATTGAAATAAAGTGTCCTTATGCTAGTAGACATCAAGTAATAAGTCCAACCACAGTACCATACTTAATCTACATTGACAATATGTTATGTTTAAAAGCAGAAACACCATATTATTACCAAGTTCAAGGGCAACTTTACTGCAGTAACAGAAAATATTGTAATTTTATAGTTTATACCTATAAAAGTTTAGAGGTGGTTTTTGTAATTAGGAATGATGAATTTATAAAGCAAATGCTATACAAATTGGACTCTTTTTATCATTCTTATTTCAAGAAAGCTATAATTAACAAATATTATTATAAGAATTAATTAGAAATTATAAAACATGATTTTTCTGAATAACCATAAATAAAAATGTGTTACTTTTTGATGATTATTGTACCAAGGTATTGTGAAAACAAAAAATAAAAGATATTTTATAATAAGGCTTTTATTTATTACTCTTGCTTGTATAACAAACTTGCTCATTAAAATTTCACCTTTGAATTAACAAAATATTATAAAGTGAAACACTTCGACCAAAAGGTTTCTGGACATTGAGATAAGATGCTAAAATTATTAATTTACAATTTTTTCCCTAAAGTTACATAACATAAAGCACACAAAAAATATTTTTGACATTAACGGAACATAGTATGCATTGACATCAGTTTTAAAAATTTTATATGTTTTTATCAGACCTATTAAACGTTCAATATGTATTCGATTAGCAGCTAATTTCTGGTCATGTTTTAATTTGATCCCAGGTAATTGAGATAAACCTTTCAAAAAATTTGGCACAAGTAATGTAACATCTCTAGGTGCTAACAAATCTTGAATGTTAAATCCCCGATCTGCCATGATTCCATCACCTGGATTACATTTATGCATAAGATTACAGCGCTCTATGATTTGCCTGTCACTAGTTGATCCTCCATATCCTTCTGAACAATATGACAGTAGTCCACCAGGTGTAGATCCAACCAGAAACTTAATTGTGTTGTGATGTTTGTAAGTACTAAAAGTCGCCTGTTGTGATTTTGGGTTTTTAGGTCTTGTGATAGGCACTTCAGTTCCATCTATAATTACTCTGGTAATTTTATGGCTTTTTTTAAACTGTGATGGCATGAAATAATCAACGAGTTCTCTGCTTGGCCATATATTTAGTTTTGACCACAATTGGTGTACAAAATTGATCCATGTTACAAATACATTACCTACTTCTGATTTACTGATATCAAAGTGTTTTGAAAGAATGAAATCATCTAAGTTCCTTCTGAGTTTCATTAGCATAAGTAAAAACTGATCTTCAATAGACATATTCATAGTATGATTCCTACGATAACAAATACTGTGTGCCATCGGCAAAAGAGTTGATAAAACAGTCTTAAACTTCTCATAGCTTTCTAGTCCAGTATAGTATAGTATAGTTTCATTATCTGTCATAAGCAGATAGTTTGAAAAAAGCAAATTCAAAATTGGAGTCTGGGTAAATGAATTCACAAGCCTGATTGATCTTTCCGGTTCATCGCTAACTGTGTTTTCTTTCTCATGTGTTTTAATTTCAATTTCCATTTGTACTTCGGGTAGATTTTCTTCTTTATCAGAGACTTCATTTCTATCTTCCATGGAGTAATTACCAGGAAGTGTTTCTATAGGGTTCTGTGGAGGAAATAATTCTTTCTTTGCTGACCTTTCCATGTATCGATTTTGTCGTTCTATAGCAGATGTTGAAGGTTTAGGTGTCCATGGGAAAATGGAAGGAACAACACCTTTTTTTAAATGTCTACAAAGTGGTGGCAGTCCTGGAAATAAATTTCACTTATTAATTTCAATGACAACAAACACACGCATAATAAACTGTTTACTAGAAAACTGACAAACAAATATATGATAGAACGATTTCTAATAAGATAATCTTACCTGTCGTAGCACAAATTTCTTGATAATCGGATTCTATAAAATGTTTAGAGCATAACCTCGAATTCTTTGAAGCTTTGATTTTTTTTATTTTTGTAGCTTTTTCCCATAACTTTTTTAATTTCGGATCGTTTGGAAATGTATGTCTTCCATTCTCATTGCACCCTACTATCACACATCGAGGCATTTTTTATTAAAACCAAAAAATAAAACTTTGTAATTCCTCCAAAATGTTTGTTATGGGTCAGAAATACAAAGCGCAGCCTAGCGGATGAAAAATGTACTATCCAGTAAACAACTCCATTAAGAGCAATCTATCAGTACCGGTCACAAGTTGCACTTTTGAGCTTTTTGGAAGAAAAAAAATAAAAAGGTCAAGTTGCGTAACTACCCTAATATAATATTTTGACAATCAATTCCTCCTAAAGGCTTCCATGGAGGAATGTGTTTTTTTTACCAATGATAGACTTAATTAAGAGCAATCTATCAGTACCGGTCAGAAGTTGCACTTTGAGCTTTTTGGAAGACAAAATATAAAAAGTTCAAGTATCGTAACTACCCTAATAAAATTCAATTCCCCGTAAACGCCTCCGTGGTGGAATCTGGTATTTTTATCAATGATAGACCTAATTATGAGCAATCTATGTGTACTGGTCACAAGTGGCACTTTTGAGTTTTTTGGAAGAAAAAAATAAAAAGATCAAGTTCAGTAACTCAAACTACCCTAATAAAATATTTTGACAATCGATTCCTCCTAAAGGCTTCCATGGAGGAATGTGTTTATTTTACCAATTATAGACCTAATTAAGAGCAATCTATCAGTACCGGTCACAAATTGTACATTTGAGTTGTTTGGAAGAAAGAAATATTTTTTGATCGATTGATGTGATAAACATGGGTATGTAGTATGGGGAAATTGTTTGAGCCAAAATCATTTTTTACTGCGAGTAACTCAGAAACGGCTGCGAATAGAAAAAAATGATTTAGGTACAACTTGTAGATAATTTTATGGCCTTTCAACTTTTGCTTGACAGTTTTTCTCTAACATGTACCGTTTTTGAGATTTAAGCGAAAAATTAAAAAATGGACCCTTTCCCCCCCTCCTCCCACTCCGGGGCTCCTCCTAGTGTCCCGGGGTTTTAGTATGTTTTTTACCTAGGGACTCTTGACATGTTTCCGAAGAAACATCTTACGTTACTGACTCACGTACTCTAGAACTTTTTATTCAATGGACTATATGTTATTGTTCGGTTTTGAGAATTAAAAAGTCTAGTTTGCACATAAAATTGTTTTATTTTAAATCACACCAAAATTACACGTAATGGATGTCTTCATAGAATTTTTTAGAGAGAGAGAAGATACAGAATTTTCCATCCCTTTCCAACAAGGGTTGCCAGCATTAGTTATGGAACGACAAATGGTAGTACTTAAATAAAAATAAGGTATTACATTGTTTTCAACACCCCCGCTCGATGTAATACTTTTTATATAAAAACTATTGAACATTACTAACTTACTAATATTAATAAACTACCTTTTTACATCAATTACATTAGCCCACATCTAGAGACAAACCTTAATAAAAGTTCTTTGTTCAATGACTTAGTAAACAAATCTGCGATTTGATCTTCAGTCTTTACATACTTTAGACATATTTTATTTTTCACAATTAAATCTTTAACAAAATGATACCTTATATCAACATGTTTGAGTCTTTTTATATTATCGGTATTTGCAACCATTATGGCAGATTGGTTGTCACAGTACATAGGTACTGGATACACATCTGTGATGTTAAAGTCTGATAACAGACTAGCTAGCCAACAAGACTCACTGGCTGCCATTCTGACCGCAATATACTCGGCCTCAGTTGATGATAAACTTACTGAACACTGTTTCTTAGAGCACCATGATATTAGACAGTTAGAGAACTTGAATAAAAAACCAGTGGTAGACTTTCTGTCTCGTAAGTCTCCACCCCAATCTGCATCACAATGCCCCACAAGTCCATCATCATTACATTTGAAAATCAACTTATAATCTAGGGTGTGTTTGACATACCTTAAAACACTTTTTAAATGAGCGAGCAAAACCTCAGTTGCATTATTTTGATACCTACTCAATATGGATACAGCTACACATAGATCTGGCCTAGTGCCTTGCACAGCATACATTAAGCTTCCAATAATTTTTCTACAAGTGTTTTCAATATTCTTTTCTGATTTCTTTTCTATGGCTTCTAAAATTTTAGCATTAAACTTTTGATCTATAGGAGTAGCTATAGGTTTACAGTTTTCCATATTGAATCTTTGTAAAACACTTTCTAAATAGGATCTTTGACTTAATTCTGTTACACAATCATTTAAGTTTTGTTTTACATTTATGCCAAGAAAATTTGAAACATGACCCAAATCTTTCATTTTAAATTCGTTTTGTAACTGTGATTTAAGTTCAACTATAGATTGTTCACAAGAACTGAACATTATAAGATCATCGACATACAGTAATATAAAAGTTTGCATTTCAGCATTACATTTTGTAAATAAGCATGGATCATTCAAAGTCTGCTTTATTTATTACAGTGTTAAACTTTTCATTCCAATATTTTGGTGATTTTTTAAAACCATACAGAGATTTATTTAATTTTACAATACTATTACAATTGTTATCATATGCCCCATCTGGTAATTTAATGTAAACATTTTCTTTTATATCTCAATATAGCAAAGCCCCAGTAACATCCATTTGGTGAATTGGTAAGGTTAATTTGGTAGCAATTGATATAAATAACCTAAAAGTTGACAACTTAGCAACAGGTAAGTAAATTTCAAGCAAGTCTAATGAATCATTATGTTCAAAACCTCTGGCTACTAACCTTGCTTTATATTGTATGTTATTATTATTTTTCTTTATTTTGAATACCCACTTACTACTTATTATGTTTTCCTTTTCAGGTGCCGAGCAGACTGTCCACGTATTGTTTTCCTTTAGGGTCGCAAGTTCTTGTCTGACGGCTTCTTTCCACTGACAGGCGTCGTTTCTATTCATAGCTTCCTTATAGGTTTCAGATTCAGTTTCAGCTGTGTAAACATTCTGACATGTTGTATAGAATTGTGTTTGTTTCCTGACACGTTTGGTTGCCTGTGGTGAATTTGGCTCTGATGTGCTAATGGGATCACAATCACTGTACTCATCACTGTATTCTTCGAGTTCATTTTGCTGGTTTTCATCTGTCATCTGATTTAACATTTTCTCCATAACCAACCATAATACCAGCTTCTCCTTTAGAGTCCCATTTTTTTCTTTTTTCTTTTGTGACATGAACAGATACAGGTGTGCCAAAGATTTTCAAATTGCCGAGGTCGAACTGTTTGTTCGCCCATATTTCATAAGGTGTTTTTCCTGTTTCGTTACTATGACCTCTTCTATTTATAACATATGCAGCAGTATTGACCGCTTCAGCCCATAACTTCTTCGGAAGACTCTTGGCGTACAGCATCGACCTGGCCGCTTCTGTCAGGGTTCTTATTTCCCTCTCTGCCTTGCCATTCTGCTCTGGCGTGTAGGGTACGGAGGTCTGATGTATTTATTATACCCCGGTCTGAGAAAAAACATGACACAGCCTTATTAATGAATTCCAAACCATTGTCACTTCTAAAGTTAACTACACGGTTACCAGTGATATTCTAAGCTTTGTTAACAAAATCTTTGATACAATCAATCACCTCTTCCTTTCTTTTAATGAAATAAACCGTTCTGTAACATGAGTAATCGTCTTTTAATATCAAAAAGTACCTTGCGCCTCCAATGGATACTTCTTCCATGGGTCCACAAACGTCGGCGTGTATCAGCTCGCACGTTTTACTTGTTTTAGTGTCACTGATTTTGAAGGGCAAACGAGGAGATTTTCCCTCTAAACACCCCTGGCACTTTTCGAAAAGTTCGTTCGTGACATTGATGTTATTCTTTGATAGCACTTGTTTCACATGTGGTATATTTTGATGCACGAGTCTTTCATGCCATTCATTTAAACTTATTGTGGTTTCTGATATGTTTGCATATCCGCATTTGTATCGAACATCCATGATGTACCTACATATTTCCGACGCGATTTGCTACCGCCCGCACTTCGTTATTCTTGAAAAATTTACACCACTGTTGCCAACAAGTCGGGACCTGGTGTCGCCCATTTTGAGAGCTTGAGTAGCCTAAAGTAGCCGAATTTGAAATGAGATAGCCTAAAGTAGCCCAAACGCCGAAACTAAAATAAAAGACAGTTTTTTAACAATTTATTTATTTATATACACTCCGATTCTGCTTCATCTGCTGCGAGCAATAGCAAAGCATCAAGAAAAACTTCGCCGTCGTCAACATTTACTGTAGATGCTGTGCTAGTGCTGGTGCGCAAGCTCGACTTGAATCGTACATTTTCCTTCCTGCATGTAAACTTATCATGTGATTACTTGGTTCAAAGTTGTTACAGCAAATGCTTCTTACATTCATATGTGTACGAATTCTTAGAATAGCGATCAGCATAGGTAGTTGCGTTCTATTTCTTAATTTTGTCTTTATTATTATTAAAATTCTTTCAACGACTGCATTACTTAAAGGTAATGAAAGACAGCGCAAAGAAAACTCCGCCAAATGTTTGAATATGGGATTGCCTCCCGCATTTTGCATTTTCGATACCTGTACCCAGAAATTTATAATATCATCAGGAGAAGCAGTGCCAATTATTTCCTCTATTCGCATCGTACTTAAAGTGCGAAATTGGTTTATTATAGTTTCCTTATCAATATTAGGTTCACCTAATTGCCATGGAAAATCATCTATGTTAGGCTTGTTGCTGGTTGAGAGGCAGCGGTTGGGTGACAAAACATCAATTTTTTCCACCACCGACACATTGACTGGTAACCTGTTAACTAATTCCTTCACTAAGCGCACGAGAAAGTTCGTGCATCGCTGTTTGACTTCTTTGGCTTTGTTTGCAGAAACAGATCTTTTTGCAAATAATTCATTGAATTTTTCTCCAAAATCGATCGAGTCCTGTGGAAGTAATGAATTTTCAAATGGTGCTTCGACTTTTTCTAAAGCTCGCCTGACAGCTGCTATATCCGCTTCATGAAGCATTGCCAATGAGGCGTTTTCGGACTGACTTTGACCTCTCAAAAATAGTGGTTTAAATAGACGTCTTGCAATGGACAGAAGAAGAATTCGAAGATCGTTGTATACTTTTGTTATATTTGCATTACTTGCTTGAAATATAACATTCACATTTGTTACTTCTTTTAGTATGGGACATAGAAACAATAAGTATAATAAATTCGTGTCATCATTATACATAGCAGCAAGCTCCCTAGCAGTGTAACATCTCTCTTCTGACGATTTAATCATATTAAAATGGGTTTTTAGCTCAAGCCACTGATTGATGTTTGTATTAACAGCTGCATAAAATGCCAACCATCTAGTTGCAGACAATTGAGTTAGTTTTAAGGGCTTTTTGCCATCATTAATAGTTTCAAATAAGTTCTGATAGACTTTCATTCGCAAAGGACTGTGAGCAAACCAATTTCGGGTTTCCCTAAGTAAATATTCCAGGGAAGATGGTAATTCAGTGCACGCTTTGGATGCACACAAACTAAGGGAGTGGCACACGCACTTCAACAACTGCAAATGGGGTAGGTCTGCTTTTAAAAGAGTAAAAAGAGAGTGATTTTTGCCACAAAGATTACTAGCTCCATCTGTTCCTATGGCGATGAGATTCTGAATATTTAAGCCCATATCAGATAAAAATCTCTTAAAGGATGTATACAGGTCATCAGCTGTTGCTTGGAACACTTCTTGAAAGCCTAAAAAATCTACAACAATTTTTTCTAGTTTTTTATTGTAGTATCGGATGCAATACGCCATGTACTTTACTGTTGCAACATCAGTGGATTCATCCAGTATTATAGAATAACTTTGCCCACCAAGTTCTTCTAACAGTTCTTTAAGCATGGCTGGTTCAACGACATTCTTTATAATGGCAGAGCACTTTGTTCTGTATAATTGTATATTTTCAAGAGGACTACCCATACCACAGGTTTTCAAAACTTCTGTCAAATGGTCTATGCTACGGATGGAGCTATGAGCAGCGATGTAAGTAGAAATTTTTAT
The DNA here is from genome assembly GCA_963924145.1 of Pyrausta purpuralis. NCBI lineage: Eukaryota > Metazoa > Arthropoda > Insecta > Lepidoptera > Crambidae > Pyrausta > Pyrausta purpuralis. Next base: position 11,192,013 of record OZ001666.1, read on the forward strand.
GTCCATTATTTTTTCTTTTGTTGAAGTGTCTTTAACTGAAGAGTAGCCAAATGATGCAAGTTTGGGTTGTGTTTTTGCAAATCTTAATTCCTTGTCTTTATGTGTTTTACTTTTCATGTGCTTTTCTAAATCAGTTTTGTGTGCACGGAGTGGTGAAACACATAATTTACAATATGCCTCACCTTTTCCACTATCTGTCAGTTCCACGGGTGCTCGAGTTAGCCAATCTGTAAAATAAAAGTGTGGGTTAGTTGGAGATTATTAATATTATCATATTAATAAACCCTTCGACTAGAGAGAGGTATCGCCTGCGTTCGAAATTTCCGCAAGAATTTTCTTGTAGAATAGTATTTAGTATTATATTATCTGTGCCCTTAGGAACTTTATAGCTTTAAAATGAGTTATTTAATCAATTAATCATTAATGGAGCAAAAAATATCTCTCCATGGCCTCCATCCATTCATCCTCACAAACTTTCACATATAAACAATGCATCTAAATAATATTTAAAATAGTCAGAAATAAAGATAAAACATCTCGTAAGAAGGTTAGTACTTACTTTTAAATGCTGGAATTTTTTCCCATTCGTCACGATAATGCTTCACGTATTTTCCGTGCTTTCCCATTTTTGTCACAACTACAATACAATGTAAGTAGGTATATATTGGGCATTTCACTTCACTTTTGTTTGATCATTCGCGCTCTGCGATCGCTCATTCAACAAAAGTGAAGTGATAATGCCCAATACAAACCAATATTTGACAAGATCAGCTAACTTACCTATGAATCTCGGTGCTCCAGTTTCCCACATCAATGAAATTCACATTACAGCCGCATGCTTGGTTGCATCCATATTTTTGAAGTCAGATGAAAATACAAATGACATTACATACATCACGTTTTGTGTTTTCGATTGTTGTATCTCGCCTGGTCGTAGGTACAATATCAATTATTCGCTCCACCTAGTCCGGTTGTGAACTTCCACACTTATTACAGATAACAACGGCACCTGGTCTGCTATCGCTCATTCAAGAAAGTAAAATGGCTTAGCTCAGTACATGAGAAAAGCATTATCAAGTTTTTAAATTAGAATACACGTCCATGTTTTGATTAGTTTCATAAAATCCATCCTCTAGAACAGTCGGGTAAAAAAAGTGAAATGAAATTTCTTAAGCAAAAAGAATCCCTCAACTTGGAATGTATTTGCCCTGAATCATCAAATGAGGAAAAGCGGCATGGAAAATTACTGCCCAATACTATACGTAGCATTGTTTGCGGACCATCAAACTGTGGAAAGACTAATTTAGTAATTAGCCTGTTGTTACACAAGAATGGACCACGTTTTCGAAATTTATATGTGTATTCAAAGTCTTTGTATCAACCTAAATATGTGTTTTTAGAAAAAGTACTGGAGAAAGTTCCAGATACATCTTACAATAAGTATAACCATAATAGTGAAATTTTAAGCCCACATTAAGCTTTACCGAATTCAATCATAATATTTGATGACGTGGCTTGTGAAAATCAAAACAATATTCGTGATTATTTTGCGATGGGTCGTCATAAGAAAACAGATTGTTTTTATATTAATCAAACCTACACTAAAGTACCTAAACAACTAGTGAGGGATAACGCAAACCTCATCATATTGTTTAAGCAAGACGATATTAATCTAAAGCACGTTTACGATGAACATGTAGGGTCTGACATGACGTGGTCTCAGTTCCGCAAAATGTGCTCAACTGTGTGGAGTACACCGTACAGCTATCTTGTTATTAATAAGGATTGTGATCGAAACAAAGGCTGTTACCGAATGAAGTTTGATACATTCATAGTAATGGACTGAAGATTTTATAAAGCTTGTACACGCGTTTCTTCAAATCAGTTTACTTTACGAAGTCAAACTGAGTGGAATCTCTAAAATGGAGCGAAATCTCAAGGAAGAAATCGTTAAGTCTGTGTCTGCTGTAAAAAAAAAGGTAGAACTGATAAAAGATTTAAGAAACAAAAATGATATGGTGTTGGAAACGATTTTTGAACCTATTATGAAACCACTTAAGCTATTAACCAGTAAAGCTGGTGACAAACGTCACATCAATGATAATAAAAAGCAGACTCAATTATTTTAAAAAAATAAACAGTCGGAAAGCGAGTCATCAAATACTTCCACTGAGGATTTCAATTACTTCAAAACGGTAGTTGAAGATGAAGGAAATTCAGATAACGATAGAAAAAATCAAGATAATGATGAAGAAAATTCAGACAGTGATGTTTGTAACACACCTAACAAAACCCTTACCACGTCACCCTCTGAGGATCAAGATGTTCATGAAAATTCATTTAAATCTCTTCAATCATCACCAAGCATAACCAATGATTCTTTATCATGGTCAATGTCATCTGAAGTAATGAAAGACATACCCTATGGTGTTAGACATATGAAGGGGAAGCTTATGCTCGGCAATACTCGGATTAATGACGATGACCGAATTATAAAAATTGGGAACCGTAGCTTGAAAAAAACTCCGGGCATCAAAGAATTGTTGTATGCAAAGACACCAAAATTAGAAGTTATAACGGAAGAAGACTTGCAAAATTATAAACTTATACTTATGGATACTAATGCACACAGACGTGGTTTTGATCCATCCAAACCAATAAACAGTAATAAAGGATTTAAGTATATGCATGTGATCAAACCGTTGTTTAAGTTCTCTAGAAGTCAAGCAATTAGTGATGAGAGTCTCCCACGAGGTGAAGGAATAGATGTTTTAAAAGAAGTAAAGAAAGATACCGATTTGGTTTATTGGAACGATCCAAACGAGTTAGTGGAAAGATTGAAATTACTGCTTGGATCATGGGCAGCTGGTAACACTGGGGTACACAATGAAATTTATGCAATAATTGAAGAGCTGCATGAAGCTGGCATCATAAAAGACATTAAATATATAAAGCTACCGTCACGCGGAATGGGTAGTATCATTAAACTACGGAAGCCGACAAGACGGCAATGAACATAGATAAATTTGGTCATCATGTTCATAAACGTTTACGTCTATCTGAATTCACCAACATTCTTACTGACACGTTAGTAAGGTCGGACACTGGTGAATTTGATTTGAAATCAACAAGATTAAAGGGATTACAATTACCGGAAATGAGTGATGACGCTGTAAATAAAGAATACGTAGACAATTGTGTGAAAGATCTACAAAATGAAATGAAAACAATTCAAAGCAACATAAAAAAATTTCTTAATAATTTAGAAAAAATAACTACAAACAATTTGAGTACATTGTATTACACAAAAAACGAAATCGATCTTTTGATATCATCTAAACTCGCTAAGAATGAGTAAACAAGATATAGTGAATGAGCTTCACAAAGCAGCTAGAAGGAATTTCTGTCGTCGACATACCATCATCAAAGGAATAGATGATTTATGGCAAGCTGATCTTATGGATTTTCAAAAATTTTCATCGATTAATAAAGGACATAAGTATGTTCTAGTAGTAATTGATGCTTTCTCAAAATACGTTTGGGTCAGACCGTTGAAGACAAAATCTAAAACATGTGTTACGAACGCAATGCAAAGTATTTTGCTTGAATCAAAAAAGAAACCTAAAAATTTGCAAACAGATTTAGGTACAGAATTTTATAATGATTCATTTAAACAGTTAATGAAAAGTTACAACATAAATCATTACTCCACATATTCTGTTAAGAAAGCATCTATTGTTGAAAGGGTTATAAGAACTTTAAAATCTCACCTTTACAAAACCTTTAGTCTGTGCGGACGACATGAGTGGTTTAAAAATAATTTGGATTACGTTGTGCATCACTATAATAATACGTTGCACCGCATCACAAAGTTCAAACCAATCGATGTTAATAAATCGAATGAGGTTCTAGTTAAGTCTAACATTAATAAATCCCAAATGACAAAGATAGTACGAAATAATTTAACTTTTAAAGTTGGCGATTTTGTTCGCATAAGCAAATATAAAGGTGATTTCTATAAAGGTTATACCCCTAATTGGTCTACGGAAATATTTCACATTGTAAAAATTAATAAAACCTCTCCCCAGACGTATCAAATAGAAGACAAGCATAATCAAATAATTCTAGGTTCCTTTTATGGATACGAGCTACAAAAAACTAATTTTCCCCACCTTTATCTAATTGAAAAAGTTATAAAGAGAAAAAGAAACAAACTATTTGTAAAGTGGTTAGGACTGAGTGATGAAGAAAACAGTTAGATAAAGAAAAGTGATTTAGTGGTGTAGTATATAAATAGTAGATAATTGCTCTTTAGTCACACTAAATGCTTATCGATGAAGGAAGGCAGTGGTATAATTAATAGCTTAATTGACCATTTACCTTTTGAGTTACATTTACCTGGGTATCAATTTTGCGGTCCCAGAACAAAACTTAAAAAAAGGATTCTAAGAGGTGATCAAGGGGTAAACGGTTTAGATAACGCTTGCATGTATCACGATATCGCCTACATAAATAAAGATACTGAAGCTCGACGTAAAACTGACTTGGACCTTTTAAATATGGCTAAAAGGAGGTTGAAATCTAAAGATGCCAGCAATGGAGAAAAAATTGCGTCGTGGATAGTAAAAAATGCTATGAAAGCAAAAATCAGTTCGGGTTATGGGCTAAAGTTATTCAAGAAAGGTATAAAAAAAATAAAGTCCCGATTAAAAAAACTTAAATCAAAAGACCACAACTCTGCTATAAAGTATGCTTATGCGGCTGCAAAAAAACTGTTTAGTAACAAGAAAGGAATACGTTTGCCTCGGTGTATTCCACTTCCAAAGTGTGGAGGACTACTACCTCTTATTCCTATATTTGCGGGATTGTCTGCGTTAGGTTCATTAGCGGGTGGAGCAGCAGGTATAGCCAAGGCTGTGAATGATTCTAAAGCAGCACAGAAAAGTCTTCAGGAATCTGAAAGACACAACAGAATGATGGAAGCGGTAGCGCTTGGAAAGGGGTTGTATATCAAACCTCATAAAAATGGGGCAGGTTTATATCTGAACCCGACAAAAAACTGATTAAGCGGCTACCCAGACGTGCGCTCACTAACCTAGATATATTGAAACATGCTAGTGATATTCCTTACTTTCGCGGCGTTTACATGAGAGACACATTACCTTTGAAACCTAGAAAGATAGAGTGCGGAATATTGAATTTGGATAGTAACGTAAATCCTGGTACACATTGGGTGGCCTTTGTAAAGCAAAACAATTATATAGAGTATTATGACAGTTTTGGTAATTTAAAACCACTGCTGGAATTCATCAAATATATGCATGACTTGCCGATAAACTACAATTATGTGAGACATCAAGCTTACGGAAGTACTAACTGCGGACATTTATGTATAAAGTTTTTAAAAAAAATATTGGAAAAAACATTTATATAATAGACGAAATAAATGATTGAATCAGTATAAAAATGTCTTTCACTGTGTCTATAACTGGGAGAGGAGCCTCTCTAACAGCAAACCATTCCCCAACTTTGGAACTTCGCGGAGAATATGAATGCGGACTTTTGTATTTCTCAACTTTCAACTCTATTCCTAATATCGATGAACGAAACAATAAGTTTTATTATGGTGATAATGAAATTATAGAAATTCCTGAAGGATCGTATGAGTTTCAAGATATATGTGATTATTTAAAAAACAACATAAAAAACACTGTATTAAAACTCACTTGCAATAATAATACATTAAGAACCAATATATTTTGCTCTAAAGATGTTTATTTCAATAAAAGTGCATCACTGGGTAAAATTTTAGGTTTCGGAACAGAAACAATTAATGCAAATATAAGTACTGATTCTCTGTATCCTGTTAGCATTCTATCAACAACCATCGTACGACTCGAATGCGATGTGGTTAGCGGTTCATTTGTAAATGGGAAAGCCAGTCATATAATTTATGAATTTGTGCCTAATGTGCCGCCTGGCTATCGAATAATTGAGATACCTAAAAATTTAATTTATTTTCCTGTTAATCAAAGTTCTATAAGTGCTATTAATATAAGGCTATTGGACGCTGACCATAAGGAGATAAATTTACGAGGTGAAGAAGTGCAGCTGCATTTTAGAAAAAAATGATAAATTTCAATAAAAGCCCGTTGACATCGTGTATTCAACTCAGTTCTAAAAGAACAACTCTCAAAGGCATACCGCATCAGCTTAAAAAGAAGCTTACCAAGACCAATAAAGAGTTTCTCAAGCTACTTGGTTTGATAAAATGAATATTTTAAATATATCTCAACAAGCATCATACGATAACAGCATTGAAAGTTTCGAATATCATTCGTACAAACCATACGTGACAAGTTTCAACAAGAATGATGAAATAAGAATACCCATCAATCAGCAAGACCTATACGTGCTGCCGTCACTTAGTAGTTTGTATATTGAAGGAAAAGTAAACGTATATAACAGCACAACTAAAGAAAAAGTATCAAATGTACACTTCGTTAATAATCCCGCATTATTTCTATTTCAAGATATTCGATATGAATTAAATGGAGTAGAAATTGATAAAATTAAAAATGCAGGTGTAACTACAACAATAAAATCATACTTATCGCTAAATGAGAACGAGTCAAAATATGCTCGAGTATGGGGCTGGTCTAGGGAAGGGACAAATAATATTAATGGTGGTGCATTTTCCGTATCCATTCCATTAAACAAGATATTAGGTTTTGCGGAAGATTATGAAAAAATCATTATTAACTGTAAACATGAGTTAGTGTTACTTAGAAGCAATACAAATCTTAATGCGGTCAAATTAAATTCAGGAGAAGTTATCGATGATATTACAATAAGTAAAATTATTTGGAGAGTGCCACACATCAAAGTGTCTGATCGTGAAAGAATAAATTTACTGAAGTATTTAGAGAAAGATCGGGCTATTCCACTAGTATTTCGTAATTGGGATCTGTATGAATACCCATTACTACCTAAAACGCGTAAGCATACTTGGTCTAATAAAACTTCGTCCCAAATTGAGAAACCACGGTTTGTTGTAATAGCCCTACAAACCAACCGAAAACACAACAATCTACTATCAATGGCTGAGTTTGATCATTGTCATGTACGTGATGTTAGGGTATTTTTAAATTCAGCGTATTGTCCATATGAAGGATTGAATGTTAGTTTTGCAGAAGACAAATTCACTTTATTATATGAACAATATACAAGATTTCAACAGTCGTATCACGGACGTCGGTCAGAACCGTTGATGAGCTTGAAAGAATTCAAAGACATTGCTCCTTTATTTGTTATCGACTGTTCGCGGCAACACGAAACGTTAAAAGGATCGATCGACGTGAGGGTTGAAATTGAAACAGATCAAGAAATACCTGACCAGACAGCTGCTTACTGTTTAATATTAAACGATTGCATATTTGAGTATAAGCCTCTGAGTAACATCGTGAAAAAAATATCATGAGCTCTAACACAATTTTCTTGGATTTGCAAGGTTTTAAAGATAACAATAACAATTTCATAGTCAAAGAAGTGGCACTAGCTACCCAACAACATACAGAAATATTTTTAATAAAACCTCCATACCCCTTTTTTTCGCTATTTGATGAGGAAAAGAGACATGTTAGGTGGATAGAAAAGAATAGAGGGCATCGCTGGAGCGAAGGCATAATTGACTACAGAGAATTTCATAGAATTATAAGACCTCATCTAAAGGATAAAAAAATTATTGTGAAAGGTGAGGAAAAAATGAAGTGGGTAAAAGAACTATGTGACCATGAAAATTTACTAGATATTGGTAGTGAAAATGTTCCAAATTTTAAAAAGCTTTATGAACTGTATGCTAAAAATGGTTTCAAAAGTTGCTTGAGTCATAGAAGTATTAAATGTTGTGCATTAAAAAATGTGTTGTGTATTAAAAAATGGTGTTTAGATAATAATTTAAAGTTGTAAATGAATAAATGGATTTTGTACCAAATGTGTAGTTTAATTTAACTAATATTACCTACCTAACACTCGTTGGCGAGCGATCATTGTTAGCCTAGCAGTTAACAGGAAATAAAAAAGAAATATAAGACACACATTGCAAAGAATATATTTTATTTACACAATTACCAACATACCTAACTAATTAACACTTGAAAAATATACAAAAGTGTAACACTAAAAACGATCATCACTAATTTGCTTACATATTTTTTTTATCACAGTTTCCGTGTCGTTCATTATATTGTCTACAGGGTCTCTCACAATATATTGTGCACTTATCACAATGTTTTCTTCATCGCATTCAATATTCGAATTCACCAAAGATTCACCGCTTATATCAATCACTTTTATTTTAATTAAGCGTATTCCTGACTGATGTTCATTGTTTATAACATAAGAAGATCTACGCAATCGAGACTTTTTGCATTTGTGAGTCTTCCTCCTGGGCTGTCTTTCTCTTGGTGCAGGTACAGGTCGACACAATTCAGGACAAGCTTGTTCAAATGCACTAGTAGTTCTAAATGGATCTTGCGCGTACTGGCTGAACATTATTTCGCAGTCGGACATTATCTGTAAGAAAAAATAACACCGTTATTACATATTTATGCTGTATTGTTATTTTTCGCCTTGAATTCCACGGGTTCCAAATTTACTTAGTTCTGGTCAAAAATCTTGCGTGGTACCGTATCATATCATAACACATTAATGTTCAGTAAACTTTAAAGAATCGTCTAAGTTTTAAACATAAAAAATACTTACTATTTCTTGTCAAAGTTGTAGACCACTTCAACCGAGCTCGTACACTAAAAGAATGGATGTGAATAAATAGTAACTCAATCGAATTCTCAGAAATTTCTTGCAAGACTAGCATTATTTGGATCGGACCTGCAGGGCTATCAACCTCAAATTTAAATATTCATTTTTAGATTTAAAAAAACTGATAAAAATAATCCACCCTAAAGTTTATTTTTGTCAGGTTAAGTTTATTTTCAATTTCTGAATAGTTCTCAAATAAACATACATACTTGACCTGTACTGATTATCAATTTTATGGTGTTGATAAAGCAAGTTATGACTCCACTGATGAGAAGACATGTGTTTTACGCTAAGCAGAATAATTAGTTTATATTTCTCTGCGCTTGTAACTTTTGCCAGCCCTACATAACAGTGTCTACAATGCAAGCGCTTTTCGTATTGTCGACCTTTTCTCGCACGCTTGGTGACTTGTTTGAGTGATAGAGACGGAAATACTGATATCGTATTGCAGAGTAGCGCAACATGTCAGAACTAGATCATGTCGTCACGTGTGAGCTCTTTGTGTAATCCACAAGACTGTTTAAGTTTTTGTAAAGTGTGAATGAATGATAGATTAAGTCCTGGTTTTACTACGTAAATAAGCATGGTAGCTGTGAATATGCATAAATGCAAATGTTTATGTGGAATGAAACAACAAATGTAAGATGAAAGAAAATTTTATTATTTCTTTGATGATAAAAATATTACTTACACTATTCTTAATCTTTAAACTATAATAATACATATTTATCACTATTTCACTAACTCTAAAGAAAATTATGCAGAGTTAATATTATATTATGTCTTATTATAAGGCCCAGTCTATTTAATTTTACTAAAGATAAATATTATTAATTAGAAAAAGCTCGACTTATGCCCCCAGGCTAATGTATCTATGTTATTTCTTAATATAATGCGTTTATCGTCATTAGAAGACAGTGCTACTTTATTGACCGACTGAGTAAATATTTGATGTTTAATAGATTTAAATACTATGTTTCTTTTGCGAATTATTTCGTTATCAAACAAAGTCTTATTGTAGTCTTTGAAAAACAATTGATTTACCACAGGTTTTTTAATTCCTTTAGCCTTCTTTATTTCTTTAGTATTCGTTTTTATACAATATAACTTAGATCTTAAACCTACGAATTCTGTTATGAGTTGTCCACCAAGTTCGTCTTTAAACAAACCTGGTACCTTTTTGTTCTGACGTATAATACCGTACGAATTATTTTCCTCATAGTTGCTTGTATCGAAGTAGGTTTGAAATTTAAGTTTAAGGTCTTTATATATGTCACTGGTTTTTACGGAGTATAAAAAACTGTCGGTGTCTGTATAACAAAGTTTTATATTGCTACCATAAAATGGTTTCATCACAGAGTAATGAAAATCATACATATGACTTTTTGAAATCTCTAAAACCGTAAATCCTATATAAATCGGTTTATCTAGTGTCACTGATTCCGGCTTCAATTGAACCGCAACAAAATTCTCTGAAAAAATTGTAGAACTATGATAATTAGGTCTCGCTATCAGTTGCTCAGCAGAACACAACTTTTTTGTTTTATTTTTAGTATCAACCCACTGATTGACTAACTTAACGTCTAACCTTTTTTCGGTATCTTCTAAAGTTTTACCGAAAATGCTAGTGTTTAATAGTTTGAAAAAATCCTGTTCAAAAGAAGACTTAGCTTTTTGCCTTAATTCTGTATTTAAATCAATGTATTGTTTTAAATAAGGACTTTGTTTGAATTTTATCACTTTATGATTTTTTTTGAGTTTTAACCCATGTGCTAAGCACGTTTTCAAATGCACATAATGTATTACGTATTTGTATTTATCGTACAGGTTTGGTATTAATTTCGGAGTTTTAGAACCCGGTGGCGCAAACTTTTGTGGGCAAAACGGAAATTCATTATGAAGGTCATGTAAATTTTCAGGATATTCTAAGTCCACTTCTAAAATGTAACCTTCTTCAGAGTTATCTGGCGTTTCTAATATTTCGTGATGAGTAACGTCCGAGGTATTTACTAATCGAAAATCGGAATGAGGTAAATACGAGCACATTGCATAACCGTAAAAATTATTACAATCAATATAAAACAAATAGTTATCCGGCGAAGATGGTTTATAATCTACTAAATATTTATTGTTTGCCTTGCAATATCTCGTAGTACACAGACAAACTCCTCCGCGGATGCCTTTCTGAATCAACCGAATTATTTCTAAGTCGTCGATTAATTGGAGTTTTACATTCGTTTTCAGGAGCATAGCATCAAAACTTAAACTTGGTGCTGTGAGATAAAACGACGCATCTAAGTTGTAATTAGTCTTACAAGTGTGGCGAAACTTTTCAAATACATCTGCCAGTAACAGTACGTCAGACTTCAAATATAAATCTGTGTACTCACCAAGATTTTTTAAATCAAACTCTTTCCACACATGCTCAGCATGTTTGTAATCAGACTCTGAAACAGTAGAATTGTTTAAACTGGTATAGAAGCTTTGTTTTGGAGGTAGTTTCTTTTCATTGTATGTCTCCCAGGTAGACATATATTCATAAGGATAGACGCCTTTCCGTCTTAACAACTCAAATCTCTCACGTTCAGGAAAAAAACGAAGTAAATGCACAAAATCTTGTGTATCTAAATTAGCAACAAGTTTCTCAAGGCTCGTACCTAAAAATTTAAAGGAGTCGACAAAGCGAACAGCTATGTGTTTATTATCAGGTGTTGTAAAAAACTTAGTGAATGAAATATAATTTTCTTTATTCTTAGCAATAACTTTTATTGGTCCTGATGTTTGTCCTAATTGACATATAAATAAATGACTGTCGTATCCAGCTAAGTTGTGAAAAAACACAGGTACGAATTGCGGCAAACGAAAATTAAGATTACAGTAAGAATGTGCTGCACCACGATATTTGCCTGTCAAGTGACAGTGATCCCTAACTCTATCGTCAAATAATAATTGATTACATAAATAACAAACTTTTGCTTTGTTGAACATTTCTGATTCGTTTGATGTTAATTATTTCATAGGGATTGTATTTTTATAAATCTGTAAAATGTTAGATGCGTCTCTCTTAAGGTTATTTATAAAAACTTTGACACAATCTTTGCCGCGATAAGACACGTATCGATTCAAGGAACTGTTATATGAACATACGACATAATAAGCAAACGCGGCCGGTGTATGTTTTTGGAACACTTCAGTACAATTCGAACTGGGTCCGTCTTGACTGGGCTGCAATAGTGATTCAAAGTCTGCATATATGACAAAAGGCATGTCCTGCATTTTTTCATAGTTTTTAAATTGAATAAGTGTTCCGGGCTTTGGCAATATAGTTGCAACACCACCGCATAAATGAGCGTTTAATTTACGTTCGTTCTCAAAAAATATCATGCAATCGTCACAAAAATATATTTTGCTATGATGCTTCGTTATTTGTGATCTCATTAAACGACAAAGATTTTTTATCAAACAATAATGGGAAAGATTTCCCCTTTGTATGTATAATAAGTTTATGTGATTATTTCTATTACACTGAGTTCGGTATAACGGACCGATAATATTAGTTTTATTTTTGAGTCCATAAACATTAACGCTTATATTTGGATTATTTTTTTCAAACGTTTTTATGTCTGTAAACCTCACAGGAAAGGACATATTATTTACGTTAATTACGCTTTTAAAATGAGGATATGACGATGTTCGATGTGCATTGTTCTCGGCTGGAAATAACGCGGCCATTATACTCCATAAAAAACAAAACTCGTCTCTATTTTGAATGTTTATGCAAGCACGCTTAAGTTTCAAAGCTTTCGGTAAATCAATAAATCTAGATGCCTTCAGAGGGTTGTACTTATTGATGTTTATTTCTAAGTGGCTATTTCGTAAAAATATCCAGCCGCTGTCTCGTTCTTCAAATTCATCAATTTTACAGGAAATTGTGTTAATAACACGAGAAAAAATTTCATGAAAATCAAAATTATTATGTATTATTATGTTCTCTGTAGCAAAAGACTTTATTTCGGACTTGTTCGAACCATCAGTCCTTAAATAAAATTCAGCAAATAATTCAAAGTTAACTTTGATGCTGTCAAAAGTTAACTGGCGTGCCTGCAGCAGCTGGCGAACGCGTGCGCTCATTCGGCGTAGGTACATGGCTGGCGCCTGCGCTGCGCCAGCCTCACCTTCGTCGCTATGCAATCTATATGATGCAATTCGACTACGGAAAGCGCTACTTATTTTTTCAATACCATGACTAACTTCAATAGCAGAGTTATTTTTGTGTATTAAACTTTTGAGATGAGCTGAGAAAGCCTTGCTTTTAACGGAAATATCGCAAACTGAACAATAGATTGATTTGCTCGACATCGTTACTTAATTAATTATTTCAAAAAACTGTTTAAAAATGATAGTTAAATTTAAATAGACTGGACACGTATAATAAAATGAAAAAAATATATTTTATAAAATCTTACTAACTAAGTGATACAAAAATTGGTTTATTTTTTCTTATCAGGGAAAAATGTGCCTTCCTCGATGAACTCCTCACGTGCTCGCTTAATGAACTGACGGAGGAAGTCCAGTTCGACAGCGTCAGAATTCGTCTGATATTTCATTGACAGGACCGCTTTCTCCCAGCGATCCCGAGCCGCTACCGATCTGATATCTTTAGTGTTGTAGAGCCGAAGCTCTACAAACAGATCACCAGTTAAAGTCGCCGTGCGACGCAGGTTCCCGTCCGCCACTCGACGCGTGAGCACGGACTGCAGCGCGGGCGCGGAGCGTGCACGGCTTGCCTCGATCTCCGACGCGTCGTCCAAGTCCAGTTCCCACCCGTCTGGTTGAGCTCGTTTCTCCCTGCTTTCCGCTGCCTTGCGTTTGACGGGTTTTTTTAACGATTTACTGGCACTGGAATAATAAATTCAATAGTTTAGAAAAATAATAATTTGGCAGGATTCAGATATACAGGGTTACCGGTAATTCGATGCATTCCTTCGGAGGGGTAAAAGTAGAGCTCATTTCATTTCACATTTTATCATTTTTATATTTTTTTTAATTCCAGCAAGTTTACGTGCATAACGTAAAGTTTAAAATTATTATTACATCTTATGTTATTTGGACGAAGTTTTGAGATATTAGGTATAAGATTATGCACAAAAATTGCATCAAATCGAGAGATTTATTATAAGAAATTTAAAAATTAAAGTAAAAAAACTTAAATATCTTAAAAAGTAATCACTATAGGCTACGGTACATCATGAAAAAATCTATTACAAATGAGCTCTACTTTTATCCCTCCAAAGGGATGCATCGAATTACCGGTAACCCTGTATACTAATATTGAAATAGCGGCATAAAGATACAAACTCATTATCAAATCAATATAGTTATTATTATCTATAATATTATGTTGGATAAAGAACTTATTACCGTTTGGTTACTTGTTCGTCTTCCGAGTCGACTTCTTTTTCTAGGCACGCCGTGGACTTTCTCTTGGATGGTTTCGCCTTTTTCACCGATGTTTTACTGCTACTAAAAAATAAAATAAAATATGTTAAAGCCGATCATTAATATAATGCGTATAGGAAATATTCAAGATTAAGTGACATCAATATAGAACATTGAACTCACCTCTTTTTAGCATGCTCCTCTTCAGAATCGTAGAACACCGTCTTGCTAGCCTCCCGAGGTCGTCGGCTGATGTACTCGTCCTCTGACTCCGAGAATTCCCTCTTACGATCTCGGGGCTTAGCTTCGTATTTGGTGGTGCGGTACTCAATGTCAGACCTACGGAAAAATATAAAGATTACATGAAAAACAGTTCACTAAGACGATTATAAGTTCAACAAGTTTTACAACGAATATGCCGTTATTATTCGGTATTTTATTTACTATTTAGTAGAAAAAGTGTGTGATCAAAAATAGTGTTCATACAAGTCCAGTATCTAATATAACTAAGATAATAAATCTTTAATAAAATAAAACTTACGAACATGATTATTTGCAGGAAACTGAAGCACAATTAGCTGGAAAATTCTTGGCGGGTCGCAGGGCCTTGATAGTCACAATCACTCTTTCTGATGCAATGAAATATTATTGATTTTAAGTGCTCAATTTAAACAAAAATTTAGCTTATTCAGCTGGTGAGGTACCAAACTTTTTTTCTTAAAATTTCGTTTTAATGTAGTAATGATTGTATGAAAATTGGTTTCAAAGGTTATTTCAAAACAGGTTTACAACAACTGCCTTGATTTTTATGTCAGCAATTTTTAAATTAAATCAATATTTTATCGAAAAACAAAAGTGTTAATTTGCAATCTTAGTTAAGTTGCGAAATTAAATTAAGTACAGTTCACGTAAAAAGTTAATATTACAATTCGAGCTTAGTTATAAAAAGCATGCATCTTTATGTTAACATCTTGCTACAGTATTACAAACACATTGAACTGTAGAATGAAATGCGAATGTGTTTAGGCTGTTGGGTGTAATTAAATACAAACATACGGTGTTAACATTTGGTGATCAGCTCAGTTTGACTCGCTTGAAATACACGCAATGAAGATATCGTCAAATAGATTAACAGTTGACAAGTGATCTTCTTAATCATGCTACATAAAGAAACGAACTTATGTAGGTAGCTGACTTTGTCAGTAAAAACTTTAAAATGCAAAACTCAAAAGGCGGTCTTGTCACTAAAAGAAATTTCACCTACTCCACTCGAAGTTAATTAACATTTATGATATTGACTGTACCTTTGTTAAAAATGATAGGGTATTGTATTTTTATAGAAGTGTTAGGGTTCCTTGTCATTGGTTCAAATTTACGATGGTGCCTATTGTAAATCACTCAGTAGTTTCTTTCTCTTACCATCGAAGTTGTTTACTGTGAATTATTTGCGAAATCAATATTTACGTTACATGTAAAATGCAATTTAAAGGTAATAAACTAGTCAATACAAACACTCCGAAGTCAGTAAATCATCAAGGCAATTTTTATGAAGAAAAAAAAATTACGTACTGAATTACTTTTGACCTTAATATTAAGACATGAGGTCATAATTAAGAATCATTTATTTTGTTTTTTGCAAAATAAACTTAATATTCGATTTTGGGATTAAACTTTAATTTATGAAAAGATTATGTTTTTATTATTAAAAAGTTAAGCGTGAGTAACAATAATATCAACAACAATATTAATATGCGGAACCTTATTCTACTGTACAATTTTATTTCATTCATCGATTAATGTTTATGTGCAGGAATGGCCGCAAATATGTATGACCTCTGCTAGGGTATCACATTGCATAGCGGGTAACAGGAAGTAACTGCTGACGCTACAATTATGAACCAAATGCTTTGCTCATGATAGTATTGCAAGTGATGGTTTAAAGAATCGATAAATCAATGGATTTTATTGTATCTTTTGAAAACAAAAATCATATTAATAGATTGTAGTTTGCAATACCATTTATGAAAGGTCAAACAATCGATGCCTAAATTACTTTCGATACTATTGCGTTCAGATAAAAAGCTGTAGAGTTGAACTGTCCTGGTCATTCAGCTAGTCAATTTCAATTACCAATATTAGTGAATCCATACAAAAAAAAAAAACCTTTCATCAGTAATATCGAAAACTGAGGTGCAGTTACTTTTTTCGGGTTCAACTATCGATAAATAAACTATCGATAGTTTTGCAACACTTATGGTAGTCGCATGTACGCTTCAGTATCTTAGTGAACGTCGTCAGTCTCATACGCTCTTGAGAGGTACTCTACTAGGTGCAATTTTATATCGATCTATTCAGCTAATATCGGCACGACCAACCGGGTCAGAATGAACCTTTTAGAAGTGAAAGATTCCAATTCTGAGTGCCGTTTAGTGGTATTCTAGTTGCAATATAATACCGAAACTAATCAGCTTACATCGGTACGACCAACCGGGCCAGAATGAACTAGTTCTAAGTGAATGGTTCCAGTTCTGGGTGCCTTTGTTTTCTGTAAAAAGTGTGATCGTATTGTACGACCAACCGGGCTAGAATTAAAACAAGTAGAGCGTAGGTATAGCACAATGCGATTAGTATTTTGATCTGAGTACGAAAATATCGATACGACCAAGCAGGCTAGAATGCATCACTTCATGAGCGACCGGTGTCGGTTCTAGGTGTCGGTATTTTCAGAAAAGTAGAAAAAACATCGCAATGTGCTTCATTGAACTTAGTAGATGTACCTATCAGTACGATGAAATGTGATGGAGTAAATCTCCAAGGCGGAACGCATCACGCCACGTGTGATCTAGTATTTTGGACAGTAATATGAATTTCATTGAATCGAGGCTCCCGTGATTTATTGGTAAGTTTTCTCATCTTGTTAATTTTGGTGGGTATGTATTGGGCATTATCACTTCACTTTTGTTGAATGAGCGATCGCAGAGCGCGAATGATCAAACAAAAGTGAAGTGAAATGCCCAATATATACCTACTAATGTATATTTTTAAACTTTCGCGTTGCATTATAACTTATAACTGCGGGTCTAAACGCGACGTATATAATGAAGTAGTATTGTTACTACTTACACCCTCGACGTTTCGACGGTGTTGCAACCGTCGTGGTCACGAGGAGACAGAGGAGGAGGAAGAGGAGAAGGAGGGTCAGTCTCCTCGTGACCACGACGGTTGCAACACCGTCGAAACGTCGAGGGTGTAAGTAGTAACAATACTACTTCATTATATACGTCGCGTTTAGACCCGCAGTTATAAGTTACAATACAATGTCTTTAAAATCAGACGACGAACGAAAAATGAACTGACTGAACACGCACAGCAGGATAAGTGACCTAAAATTTACTGAACTGAAGTTTTCCCAAACTACTTAGTCGTTTAGTATAATACGTATAATTACAATGGTTATCAACAACCAAGCGAATACTCTATCTTGGTTGCATCATAAATTTGGTTACATAATAGCTAAGACAAATTCAGGGTATTCCCGCCGGAAACTAACCATAAACAAACAGGGTGACCATCTTAATATCAAATTGTACCAACATTACACACACGCATGGCCACATGCCTCTTGACCTAGTAGGTAGTATATATATAAAAAAAAAAAACTACAGTTGAGTAGCCTAATTGGCGACCAGTCGCCTTTTAGATTTTTTCGTCGCCGATTCTCGTTCTGAGTAGCCTAAAAGGCGATAAAATGGCCTACGTTGGCAACACTGATTTACACACGTGTCTATCTGTCATCATGACATAACCTTTATCTGCCGCTCAATTCACAGAAAAAAAGATTTGTTTTTAGGTCTGGCACACACAGCACGTTATCTATGGTGGTTTCGATCCACTTTCGACCATTGAATACTTCGAGCGCCACCTGTCCGCAGCCGATAACACTTATTTGGGTACCATCACCTATGACCACCGATTTATGTGTCGATGACGGCGTGAATTTTGAAAATAGGGTTCTGTCTTGGCACATGTCACTAGCACCTGTGTCTATCAGCCACTTTGATTGATGATAAAGTTCTATAGGTGTTTGCACTATAAACGCGTTCTTTTCTTTTTCTTTTCTGAACCAACACTCACTTTTGATATGTCCGACCTTGTTACAATAGAAACACTTTTTATCACTTTTATTTTCTGAGTTATTGTAGTTGTTGTTATTGTTCACTTTGCTCTTACACTCAGTTTGATAATGTCCCATCTTGTTACACTTAAAACATTTAATGTTCTTCTTGTTTGGAATATTTCTCTTAGCAATGAAGGCGGACGATGAAGAAGCAATATCTCTTTTTTCCTTAACCCTTTCTTCTTCCACCAACAAACGAGCAACTAGGTTGTAATATGTTTGTTTATCGTCTGGTGCAGACTCCCAGGCAGAAACAAAGTGTTTGTAGTCATCTGGTAGCGATATGAACCTTTGTAATTATGAACTTTTCTGAGATGTCTTCGCCCATTTGTTTTAACTGGTTCTGCACTCTTGTATTTTTGACAGAAAAATAGACATTTCCACTCCTTCTTCATATTTATACTGGAAAAATCTTTGTTGTATTATGTGTATGCTAGTTTCACTCTTTTGTTCAAATACACTTGATAGTTTCTGCCACATCTGTGTTGCAGTGGTACAGGATATTATGTGTAACATCACTTCTTCGGTCATTCTGGTTACTAGCATCGTTTGGGCCTTTGCGTCCTTTTGCTCCCATTGTTTCTTTTCTTCTGCAGAATCTCCTTTGACAACTTTGCCTTCAACAATATCCATCAGGTTATGACCTCGCAGTAAAACCATAGTCTGGAATTTCCACACATTCCAATTCTTTATACCTTCCAGCTTGATAACTGTGTTATTTCCATCCATTGTGTATCTTTTGTTATTTCCTTCCTTGAATACAAGTCCTTTTCACCTTCCCGGTTAACCTCAAAAACACGTGAACGGCACACCTTCGACGTAGCAGTTATTCTCTCCGGTATTTTACTGACTAGACTTTTTAATTGCGGGTTTCCGGGTACTGGGCCCATAACCTGTTCGGTTTTGAGAATTAAAAAGTCTAGTTTGCACATAAAATTGTTTTATTTTAAATCACACTAAAATTACACGTAATGGATGTCTTCATAGAATTTTTAAGAGAGAGAGAAAAGATACAGAATTTTCCATCCCTTTCCAACAAGGGTTGCCAGCATTAGTTATGGAACGACAAATGGTAGTACTAAAATAAAAATATGGTATTACATTGTTTTCAACAGTTATTTTAAAAGACCTATTCATTGACACCCCACACGCATAGGTTTGCCAAAAAAAAATTTTTTTTGTTTTAGTTTCATGTAAGAGAGCCCCCCCCCCCCCCCTTACCTGTCATTATTTTTTAATTTTTTGTATGAGAATCGGTAAGCGGTTAACAAGGTACATCTTCCTACCAAATTTCAATTGTGTAATGCTTATAGTTACAGAATAAAATAGCTGTGACATACGGATGGACGGACGGACTGACGGACTGACGGACTGACGGACTGACGGACTGACGGACAGACGGACAGACGGACACACGGATTGACGGACAGACGGACAGACGGACACACGGACGGACGGATTATTCGGTTATTCCATTCTTCGGTTATTTTTATTTGCCATTTGCCACATGCCACACGTTAAACGTAGGGACTTTTAAGGTGAGATAAATACAAGACATGTTCACTATTAAACAAATACCACTATCGATATTTTTTTACACAAGGCAATTATTATAAATTAAAAAAAAAATGGCGTATCCAAAATGCAATGCAGCATGAGACCCAAACTGCACTACAATTATCTAATTCGAGTTATTGGAAATATGAACCATGTTTACTTTCCTACTATTTATTCTGTGATTTAAGAAAAAACTACATCAAGTAAATATTTTCTTTAATCATCAGTTTATTCCACCCAATTACATTCATTCACTTTACAACAATTTTCCCCAGAAAGCCACTAAGTTACTAAGGAATGATTCCTTGTTAACATTGCTCCTATTAGTAATAAAATAGATTCTTATTATATGAATTTAATCGTTTCATAACAAAACAGTTCTAGGGGCACGATAGTCCGGCCTGCCTCCTAGTTAAAAAAATATATTTAATTTTCAAAATGATTTTTTTAAAGGACTTTTCCTTCACTCTTACGCCAGAGGACGTCATGTGATACAACCATTCATTAAAATTCAATTAATTATTGTAAACCAAATAATTCTTGTTTTTTTATGAACCATATATAAGAATGTTTTTAAATATGTATGAAACCAGTCCCCTTGGGTACTCGATATGACAAAGGTACTTGTATACGATATCCGTTCATTTTTAGATTTCTTGTCCAAATAGGTACCCTAATTCTGAATCATAATCATATATTTTTTGACACTACTCATAATATTGAACAAGTAAATATTTGTCAAACTTAAATATATATATTATAATATATAATTAAATAAATAAAAAACTCATAGTTACTAACTCGAAAGATAGGACTGATATTTATTGTAATCCTTAAAGGTAATCCAGACATTTATCCAGGCAATAAAATTGTGAGTAAATTAACAACGAGCAATCTGACCATGTGTCGACTATCGAATACTCGACGAACATTCCTGGTCGATTAGTCGAATATTAGATAAACGTATTTGGCCGGGGCCGGGTAGTACTAAAACTTCTTCGATAATGCTAGGGGAAATAAAGTGAATTGGGGATGAAAAACTTAAATTTGTAACAATAGGGCGCGACCTTTTCATCTACCCTCCAGCAAGAATAAAAATAAAAAAAATACCTCAAAAGGGGTTGGAATCACGGATTTCAGCGCCGAGTCTTCTGTTGGATCACGCCTGCCACGCTGTCTCCTGAGACCTCCAAGAATTCTGCGAGGACGAGGGAAATACCACAAAAAGTTAGTTTTCGAAACAACATAATAACCTCAACGAACAAAGTGAATTGGAAAATCGCACAAAATGCGAGAATACTTACACTTAAAAGATCTGAAATTGAGTAACGGTCTCGGGGACTGGGGTGCGATTGTGTAAAGCAATCGTATTCATTTGACAATTCAAAACGTACGGTATAATCTGTCAAACGGCAAAGAACAAAGGGTTTGACAGATCAAACCGTACGTTATGAACTGTCAAATGAATACGATTGCTTTACACAATTCCAGCTCTGATCTCTGAGGCTGGTGGCACTGCTTGGCGGTAGTCAGGTTGATGTGAACTTCACGACGCAAAATCCAAGAAAAAGGACCCGGAATCTGCTGACCAGTACTTTTATATCTACAACTGTCACTGTCACTGCATTCGACCTAACGACCATAGACACGTAGAATAAAAACTATTACAATCTAATTGAATTTTAGATAAATATTTAAAAGGGATAATATTTGTACTCTGAATTAATTGGAAGCAAATTAAACAAATTAAGAATCAAAACAACGACGACCCGTCTGGTGTAGTGGTCGAGAAATCGCCTACTACGCAGCGGGTGCGGGTTCGATCCCCGCACAAAACAAACATTTGTGTGCATGAACATGTCTGTTTGTATTGGTCTGGGTGTTTTCTATGTATATCATGTATGTATTTACAAAAAAAAAAGTATTTTAGTATTATATCCGTTGTCTGGCACCCATAACACAAGCTTTGAGTAGCTTACTTTGGGGCTAGATGGCGATGTGTGGGAATGTTCAAAGGATATTTATTTATTTATTTATTTACGGATAAAACAAATATAATTGGAAAGATGAAATTGCTGAGCTAAGGAGCTCAAAAAACCGAATCGCTACGTAATTTGTGGCAACGGGAAAATAATACTTCTCAGCTGTCAACGCCAGTGTCAAAATTGATGAAATATTTGTTTTGGAAGCTACAAATCAATCTCAAGATTCATGAAACAAATTAAATTCGATGATAAAACGAATTGCAGTGCAGTAATGAGACGAAAGATGCAATAAAAACCTTAAACTATCGCAGGAGGTAAGGTAAAAGAAAGGTTCAATTTTTACTATGTAACAAGTGACTGAGACATGTTTTTTGTAAAAAAGCTATCAACATAAAACAGGCACAAGTGTATCAAAATACCATTCTTGAGAAGGTAGTTAAGCCCCTTAACAACACCATGTACAATAACCAAGCATGGTCTTTTCAACAAGACTCGGCGCCGGGTCAGAAAGCTCGGTCCACGCAGTCTTGGTTAGAAGCGAACGTTTCGGACTTTATCAGTAGACAGTATCAGTAGTCATCTTAATCCGCTGTATTATGGTTTATGGTCAGTTTTAGAGAGTACGGCTTGCTCTAAACGCCATGTTAATTTGGAGTCCTAAAACAATCCATAGAATTGGCAGTGGAGATTTTTCCCATGGAAAGAGTGCGTGCTTCTATTGATAACTGGCCTTAAAGTTTAAAGGACTGTATTGCAGCCAATGTAGACCAATTCGAATAAGCTTTTTATATTTTAAATTGTTTGATATTTATGTATAAAACTAACACACTGTAAAAGTAATAAATATTATTTGCATTAAAAAAAATCTTTGTGACAATATTTATGGCAAGACTAGTTAGTTACTTGAAAATCATCCTTTATCATCTTTAGTACAGGCAGTAAATGTGCCCAAATGGCTGGCGGTTCGTGCAGTTATTATGGGATATAGTACAAAATGATTGTGATGGCTAGTGAAGATATACCATTCCAGTATGTTGCGTTATATGGTTTTTAGAGGCACCAAAATGCATAGTTTGTGTTTCTTTGCTTAGTTTGGTCTCATTATTTTCCGAGAAATCACATTACCACGGCTTCGTTTTTTTTTTTCAGATGATTTATTATATGTTGCTATTTTTCTTGTTGGTGAACATTATTGAAATAATGTTTCTTGACAAGTTTAAGGTTGTTTTCAAAGTCTTGTAATAACTGATGAATGGTTCCGTTTTTCTCTGCTTTCACTGTTTTATTTGTTTCCTTCTCTGTAGTTTTTGATGCTTCTTTTTTGTAGTACTTATGATTGATGGTCTACCATTGGTACCAGGTCACATTTTGGTTTAATTGCACATTCACATCATATGTAATGAGAATGTTTTTGCATTTCGTGCATTTACTGTGCATGCATTCGAAAGATTTCAAGTCACATGTTTGTAATGCAAGTATTTCTTTCAAATTGGCGTTTTCAAGTGCACAATATTTTTTAAACATGCAAACTTCAGCTCTTTATTATTATGCTTTACATATACGCATGTATTTCTGGATCCCAAGCGTGTTACCAAAACGAAAAATGTTGTAAATTTATATTTTCCACCTTCGTTTTTATACTTCTCATAGAGGTACTGTAGGGTGATCAGTAAATAAGTAAATAATGTGTCTGCTGCTTGTCCTTGTTATATGTGCGACATTCTTTTTTCCCAGCCGTACAGCGGCTCACATCGTCCCTGACGTAAAATTTTACTATTTCTTCAAGTACAAGACTAGAATTCTTCGACTTCGGTTTCTTGACTTTTCCTTTTAAGCCGATTAATTTAGGTATGTAAGATTTTACTTTGGCATTTGTAATTAATCTTTTTAGTATTGTTTTTTGGGAGCGTTGAACACACGTTTTATATGTTTTTTCATTGTATTTTCTAGAAGTTGTTCTCGTGCTATCATTTTTGAATTAAACTCTCTCGCTTTTGTATCTGTTTTTCTTTATCTAATTTTAATCGATAGTTTATTTTTTTAGTTTTTCACATAAAGTTAGATTATTTTTATTCGTTCTCCTTTTTTTAGACTCAATGCTTAATTTAGAGCACTTGGATCTTAAATAGTTTAGTTCGGAAGTTACGGCCTTGTTATTGGCGTTGTATTAGCTTTATGTAATTCTTTAGTCTCGACTTTTTGAAATTGGTTTCCGTTGCAGTAGTTTTTTTGTTTTTTAGGACGTTGCTGACGTTTCTGTTTTACCCACTGATCCCTCTGAGTTTTCTTTTCTGTATCATCTAATTTCGAAATCTTTTATCGCCGTCGCTTAAGTCTTTCTATATCCTTCTTACGGTACTCTTCTTATTTTTGGGGATCACTTTTTATGCGTGTTCTGTACCGCTCCATTTTCTCTACCTTAAAAATGTTGTTTGATAAGTGATTGTTTTTGTTTACCGAAACTCATAAATAATTCCCGACCGACCCGATTAGGTCTGATGTGAAAATTTACAGGTTTTGAGGAGAGACGAAAGAAAGTTTTTGGTAAAATCGTGTCATATCTTATAGATAAGTTATGTTACGCCAACAAAAAAATACAATATTATAGAATAGAGTTACACCTATGTATTAGTACAGCCATGAAACAAGTTATAGTATTAAATATTGTATTAATTTTCAAAAACAACATTTTTGGGGAAATTCGACCTTATGCCAATGCAAGGCTATGACAAAACGAAACATTTTACTTCTTTGTACTGATACAACTTTATGCCTGTAATTTCTTGGTAAATTCACTGCATACTTTAAGCTTTTTCGTAACATGTAACATTATGATTGAAAAGAAATTACATTAAGTTACGTCCTATTTTATGATAAAATCTATGCATGTAAAGCAGACGTGCAGTGCATACAGGCAGTAAGGCGTTTCCTAGCTAGTAAATGAAGTGAGGTAGTCAGTAAATACCTACTTTATCATTGGTTTTCATTTTTATAGCACCTACTGCCGGTAAGCACTACATACAGTGTCAAGACAAGACGTGCTTGTTAAACATAACATTTGACATTCCTTTGGAAACTATTGTAAAAGACTTACCAAATTTGGCAGTCGATATGGCATTTTCAGTTTGGCGTACAGAAGGCAAATGTTCAGGGAATTGGAAACCATTTCGGATTAAGAATATTTCGGGGAAATCTTCCTCAAATGTATTTTTGAAAAATTATATTCCCGGCCGTTCTTGCTTAACCTGAAGCCAAACACATTCTGATATTTTAAAGTCTTTAGCATCTTTATTCTTTTTCCTGGAAACAAAAGGTCCATTTTTTCTGTATAAAGACGTGATGTCTTTCAAATTATAAAGTTGTATATCATATACGTCAAAAGTTCGCTTTCCTCCACAAGTTCGAACAAACTGTGACCAGTCTCGGGGTGTGGCAATCTGCATTGTTTTCAATTGTTTTTTCTTTTTTCGATATGCGAGTGTATTTGGTCCACTTCCATGTGCGTGTGACCCTTCAGTATGAATTGGTAAAAACAATTTCTTGTACATTCCGTGATGTGGCTTCAAATCTCAGATTACTGTCGAAGATCAGACCCAGGTTTCTTGCTTTTCCGTCCTTTCTATTTCCTCCCCATTCACTTTAATTTTTATTAGGTTATCATCAAGTTGAGCAATATTCTTTGGTGTTCCAATTACCATAAGTTTTGATTTTTTTGCATTTAGCGTGAGGCAGTTAATCATGTACCAGTCTGATATTCTTTGTAGCTCATTGTTTATCGTGACCACGGCATTTTGGCACTCTGCAGGGTCAAATAACATGTAAAGCTGAAGGTCATCTGCATAGATGTGATGCTTACAGTGTAAAATGCTCTCAGTGATGTCGTCACTGTACAGAATGTACAGGATTGGACCCAAAATTGAGCCTTGGGGCACACCTCTTTGCACTACCCGCTGTTTAGAGTGCAATTTTGTGCCATCTGCTCCACTTATCTCCACATATTGTTGCCTCTGATGCAGGTAACTATGGAACCATTTTATGGCGCCACTGTCAAGCCCATAGTAACTTAGTTTTGACGTCAGTAAGGGGATGTTAATAGCATCGGATGCCCGGGAGAAGTCAAGTAGCAGTAGGAAAGTCACACATCCCTGATCCTGAGCAGTCAGTAGATCATTTACCACCTTTTCGAGAGCAGTTCCCATACCATGGCCCTTGCGAAAGCCAGATTGATATTTGGGCAGCATATTGTTGTCTTCTAAGTATGTTGTGAGATGATCACATGCAATCCTTTCCAGTACTTTTGAGAGATATGGAAGAATGCTGATGGGGTGGAGGTCCTGCATTGTTACGGGAGGAAGGATTTTAGGTAGTGGCTTGACAACCGCTATTTCAACTATCGGGAAAAGTGTGTTCCAGACAGGATCTGTTTATCATTTCAGTGATAGCATCTAGTGAGTGTGGCAAAGCCTACGCATGTCCAAGGAGATGCCATCATGACCCTGTGCATTCGAGCGCAGTTTATTTATGGTTTTTAGGACCAAGTCACTACCCACAGGCCGGAGGGAGAAAGTAGCTGTTACATTGAAATTCTGATATACAAAATATGTAAGTTGAGATATGGTGACCCTCCCATTACCAGGTACATTCAAAAAGTGTGAGTTTATTTGGTCAGGATCATTGAATGACGGGGGTAGGTCAGTGTCAGTCTTCTTGCTGGGAAGAATAGTCCCTTTGAGATTTTTCCATAACCTCTTCGGGTTCTTCAGATTGTTGTTTATATGTTTGACAAAGAAACATGATTTCTCCTTCTCAATGGCTTCAATGACTATATGCTTCAGTTTGTAGCTTTCCTTTAGATTAGCAGTGCCATGCTGTTTGTATTTTTTTAAATATTTGTCTGTATGGTAAATCATATCCTTAACCGTGTCTTTGATCTAGGGGTATGGTGGATGTATAAATTAAAATGTTTTTAAGGGGGCATGTATATCCAAGAGTCCCCTGAAACACAGTTCAAAAGCATCAACTACCTGATTAACTCCTAGGAATCCCCCAAAGTCAGTCCATGGAACCAGAGATTGCTCTGGTTCCATGGACTGACTTTGAGGGAACAGTGACATTGGTCACTGTTAAATAGGTCCACAAGTAAATTCTTCATAGGCCTGTATGTCACCCACCTCGGGCAAGGCTTCTTCTTTTTGATTTTGAATTCTGCCAACAACATCGCGTGAGCACCCATATCCGGAGTGTACCTGACGGCCACCCGGACGGCGCGGACATCAGAACATACTACATCTATAAGTGTACTGCTATGGCTTGTGAAATGTGTAGGTTGATCGATCAGTTGGGTCAGATTCAGAGTTTCAGTAAATTTGATAAAGGCCTTATACTTAGCGCCCCTATCCATCAAGTTAATATTAAAATCGCCCCCCAGACTGATTCCATCTGCCCTTCTAAAATGCCAAATCTGGAGAATAGGGCGCATGAGGGAGCAATTCATAGCAATTCAATTTTTTCTAGGCCAAATGAGGTCGTTTTTTTTAAATCATCATTGATGCGGTCCAATAAGTTGGCATTGTATTCCCCATTGATTGTTCTTCCCTTTTGAAGGTAGTCAATGTGGATTATCCCACGTGCAGCCCAAAAAACAGTCGCCAAAACTTTATTGGCTGACGAACCCACCTTGGTCTTCTTTGGCGCCGATTCACTCTTAGAAACCCACTGTTTTGACTGTTGTTTGGTCTCTGGTGTGTTGTGATAGATCCATATTTTGTCACGGTATCCACGGTTACAAAATGGCGCAAAAACTCCTCCATATTGCGATTAAACAACACCTAATCCTCCTGTGAAGTTCTTACATGATTGCGTTTGTGGTCGACTGTGAGCAAACGCGGCACCCATCTTGCGGAAAGCTTTCTCATGCCCAAGTGATCATTCCAAGTTGAAAACACTGAGCCATGCGAGATCCGTACTGCTTCACAATCTTTTGCACTTTCAATCTTCGGTCGGCCAACACCATATCGTGTTTTTTTTCGATTGTTTCGGGTGTAGAGACCTCGACTGGGCGTCCACGATGATCGGCATCTTCAGTGCTTGAACAGCCACAACGAAATTCAGTAAACACCTTTTTTACCATTGAAATCGATCACTCAGAAAAAAATATTGTTGAACACGACAACAAAACTTTAACCATGGGTAGCCGCCCATAGTAAATAGTCTCTACGGCAATGGTTTTATTGTTAAGTAGGAAATTGTCAGTGTAGCAATATCTTTTAACAATAGCATGCCCTGATACTACAACAATTTAATACTGTCAGTATAACAAATTAAATTAAAGTGTACTTAGTTGTGATGACACAATAACTTTGTTACTCCGACAGTTATCCTTTGCAATAATATGTATTTTACCTTTGTTACCTCTACTATATTTTTGCCACCATAACAAAGTTTTATATAAATTGATCTACTCTTACTTTGCTTACGCATCAAAATTATTTATTTCCTTTAACAACTTTCCTTTTGCTTCCCCAGCAAAGCAACTTTGTTCCTGTAGCTAATTTGCCTTTGTTACCCTGACGACTTTTTCGCTTTGCTATCGTAACAAAGATAGTTTGTCGCTCTCAATCTTACGTCGATGCCGTAAACACAACAGGAACCTATAACTCAAAGCTCCGTATTTCCAACTACAAACTTATATATTTTAAGGACTTATCCAGCTTATCAACCTTGTTTTCACTATGTATGAGATGCGATTCCAGTAAACGTTAAAAAATGGAGTAATCCTATTTGTCATTTGCACGCTGTACTACATGGACCAATGTCCAGGACTTTGATTTGGAAATACGGTGATTGAGTATTGGTTCCTGTTGTGTAAACGGTAGTAACATAACATTGAGAGGGACAAACTATCTTTGTTACGGTACCAAAACGACAATAGTATTAAAGGATTTAGAAATTGAAATAAAAAAACAATATGATTTTGTTGATTGTATTGTACGTAGGTACCACAACAAATTACAGACAAACTTAAAATTAACAATAGTTGCATCAGACAACCAAGTACGCCTGTCGAGCTTAATATGCTTGACATACATGCTTGATGCTGCTTGATCGGGAGTCAAGTATAATAATCATGAAGTCGCTTGCTTTAGCAAAAATAATTATGTTAATCATAATTTGTACTGTACGCTGGACCATACGACACGCTTTACAATAGAGGCAAAAAGTTGCCCACATGACGCTATATATGCATGATCCAGCCATCGTAAGGACCACTTCAATCGGAATGTACAGCATCTCATTATGATCCAGAGTAGGTACATTTTTTTTATGATATAAGGAATTCTTAAGTAGAACAAGTATAATCTACATAGTAATCTCGCAATCATAATTCAACAGTTCAAATATACTCAAGGTTATTAACATATCAATCTAATAATATAATAATCTTATTGGTACTTATATAATTTACTCGTAATGTGTTTGAGGCGACAGTTTTACGTACTTCTATAACGACTTCTTACCACGTAACGTATTTGTTGTCGATTGCTTTTTTAGTATTTCGTTATTGCACGCACCATAAAATATCGGTAACTCAATAACAAATAGGTACGCGGTAAAAAAATAATACTTTAACTTATCACAAGCATTACTAACAGTGATAATTAAAATTTAAAATATATTATATACCTATTTAATTTTATACAATTAACGATTAAGCATTATTAGTACACCTAGGTACTTCGGTAAATAACAAAATTACAAAATAATTGAACAATTTTGTTTAATTGTTTGTTTAACACATACTTATTTTAATCACCTTAAACGGTGAAACTTCGGGACACCAATTTGCTTTGATATAATATTTATGATAATAACAAATTTATGAAAATAGTGTAACACGCTGAACAAATGCATGTCAACCATGATATATAACTGTAATCTATCTCGCTACAATTAATAAAAAAAATCTCAGAGTGGCTTGCGTAAAATAACGTACTGTTGAACGTGAACATCACCGTAACCCATAATTACATTGTTGCAGGGAAATGGATACTGCATCGCATCATAATCAATGTAAATTACCTCCACATCAGTCCGATTGTCTCTCACGTTGTAAACATAATAATGTGAATCAAAAGGAATCGTTGTTATAGGTAGCGCCTTAAAGACTATTTCACTTTTATTGTACACGTAACTATCATTTATTTTGGCAAAATAGATCACATCTGGGTCTACGCTATGTACTATGATGGAATGATTTTTAATTGTGTGGAGGATACTGAGACCCATGACATTATTTTGATTTTTTCAATATTACCCCGACCAAACTTTTGTACAAGTGCAGACGCTTCATGTATAGAAACATTTGATTCAAAAAAACAAAGGACTATCCAGTTTCTTTTTCAGCAAAATATCATATAACATCAGTTGATGTCTCTTAGCAATGGACAGAGTCATATTTATCCTATTAGATGAAGACTGTGAAGTTAATTTATTAGGCTGGTGTTTAGCCTCATAACGCATGGAGGAGATATAACACAGTGATCCAAATTTAAGCATTGCTGAATGATAGTGCAATAAATTGTGAAACTTTGGTTTAAGCGTTTGATTAAACAACGAAATGAACATTTCGCAAAGTTCAGCTACTAAGTATTGGAAATAAGTTGCTTGTTCTGGATGTAACCCTGAAGACATTACTACATCTATCAAAAGCATAAGTTGAATACAAATAGCCCAGTATTTATCCTGTCGAGGAACCAAGTCGTCAAACATGACTCCGAAATATCATATGCAAAATACTCCCATTTCTGAGGCACTCAATCGCAGGTTTCCTTTGCGTATATTTTCTTTTGAAAGTGAAACCGGCTTATCTGGATTATCAGGACCGTAGTCAAATGAATTGATTTTGTTGTTCATTAGTTGTATTGTGAAATATTTAAGCTTGTCCACAAAAGTAACAATGAGTTCACACATTATATATTTTATTATTCCCTCATTAAATCTTGCATGATATCTACCCCAATTCGAGTGAATAAATCACTAAGATTAATACCCGTAAGAGCAGAATTATTTATCCTCAGATCTTCTCTGTAATTGTTTGTATTTCTTAATCAGGAGCTGACTTCGCGAAATTGTTTAATCATTACATTTTTAACTACTTTGCAGTTTCTTCAAGAAACGTTACTGGAAAAACTTTCAACTAAACCAGTAATATCTTCATAGTATTACTGGTTTCGTTCCTAAATTATCTCCGAGAATAAGCCCAAGTTCAAAGAAGATTGTACCGTTAAAATTTGGAAAATCAAAGTATATTCTATATATTCTATATTCTATTATTGCTAAGTAATTGAACTCGTCAATTAAAGGCTGGAATATCACCAAATTTCCAAATTGAACTCTATCTGACGAATGATATAGCAAAATCAAAAATATGTTTGATAGCTGTGACGCATAATACGGCGGTAAACAAGGTAGTGAAATATAAGCGGCGCCTCATTTTTGAATCGAACTGTGACTGCCCAGAGCGTTGAGAGGTTCGAAGTCATCTACTTGTAAAAAAAAGGGCATCACCAACTTATTTTCATGTAGAGCCTCTCTGGATTTTCAAAAAGAGCAATGCATGAAATGCTCTAGGGTTTGAGTTGAATCATGTGCCATTAATTTTTTGATATATGCTGTCGTTTGCTGCAAAATATTGGGCAAAGAAAAACATTTTTTCAATATAATACGCAAAGGCACAACATGCGCTTCACATTCCACAGCTTCATAGAACCTTCTGCCGCCCCTCTTTACATAATCATATCTACGACCCACAACATAGGCTTTAGGGGCAATGTAAGTCCCAAGTTCTGTGAAATACTTGAATCTCAAGTAATACGAATTTAAATTAGACAAATAACACAAAATATTTTCTTTTAATATACCAGAGTAAGAATCTGTTAAAAACGCCAAAATCGATTTCTCGAATATATCTTTAACGAGCGTTAAAACGATATCAGCCGTATTTTGAGGTACTTGAGGAATGGCATAAAGAGATGAAAATAGATGTATGAGAACCCCTAGAGCATCACTGGTTTCCCTTGCATTTGGAAAAAAAGTCTCCACAGAGTCACGGTAATTTCGTGACACAATAGATGGAATATCTATATTGCTTGGCAAATCAGGGTAACTGTGTGGCATGGGCACCACATGATTATTTTGGTAATGCCTTTTATATGAACTGAATAGTTGAAAAATCCTCCAGCAACCTGCACTGGCACATGAAAATGAAGTTACAGACGGATGTCAAAACTCCATGTGGACCTTTTAATGTCTAAAAGTCTTAAAGGATAATTCACACACCGCACAAGGTACCATATTGTTATGATGCCAATGATGATGCCTATGTTTTAATCTCTAAACCCAAGTGCAATCAAATGATGATTCAAAATAATCGTACCAAAAATAAATTCTTCATTTGGTTACATTATAAACTAATAACAAAATATCAATTTATAATTATTTGAATCATATGCAAATTATTTGAAATTAAGTGGCTTTCTCGCATCCCACACACGGATTAGGAATTTTTCGTTAATTTTTTAAAACATTACAATTTTGCAATAATTTACGCAAAGGAACTCCTTCAGTATCATACTTCGATTTCATTACATTCATTGCACGTTGGATAAACATCCAACATATAGCTGAATCTTTTGGATATGCAGCATCTAATGCTCAATAAATATAATACATCTTCGTGATTGCTGAGCAAATGTTTGGAATTTGGTACCTTAGTCCTCTAAAAATACGATCTCGTAATGAATTATATTGGCCCAAGAAGATCCGACAGCAATAATGTATGGTTGTTCAGGAATACCTTTCGTCGCTACTAATGACTCCCTATCGGCGCAATATCTATCAACGTCTGAAGCTGTGACGACATGCCCAATGAAGCTTGAACGAACTTCTTCCTTGGAAGGATTCCACACTTTTTTTCTCTGTATACAAATTGGTGGCACCTGACGTTTTTACGTCAGGTGCCACCAATCTTTTGATTAGAATGCTGCTAATGAAGCTTGCTCTTCTCCGACTGAAAAAAAAGAAGTTCGATTATTCTACCTGCTATTTTCGAATTTATTTGGATGTGTTGAAACTCAAAAAAACATGTTTACATAACTACTTAACTACTTGAAAATGTAATAATCTATACCAATAAAGAGAAAAGATTTATATTTTTGTGTTTATGTTTGTAATGAATAAACTCAAAAACTACTGTGCTAATTTCAATAGATTTTTCACGTTTAGAATGTTACATTATGTTACAAGATGATTCCCGATCCTAGTCTGCCCCACATATTTACTTAGTTCTGTAATAGTAGACTTATGCACTAAACCATATACTCACTGTGTGTCACTTATGTAACCCCACTGTATTCACTAAATTACACATTCTCTTCCTCATATTATGTTCAATACATCATAATTCATACACCTATCTAGGTGTCAAACCTATTTAACATTTGTTATGGAAATGCCGGAAGTGTCCACCATGTTGAATGTAACTTGGCTATGATATAAGAATATTTTGGATTAATCTTTGCACTATCTAATTATTGTAATAATATTTTATTACTTGTAAATTAATTATTTAAAGATTATTGGGACACTTATTAAGATTTTTATGTTTGCCGTTTATCAAATGTTCATTTTGCCGCCAAAAGGAAGTTGACTCTGATTGGTTGGTGGAGGTTAGATTTATTTTAAATATTGTAACTATTAAAATAATAATCTAAAAGGCTTACTTAATTCATTACGATGAATAACTAAATAATTAATGAATTTATATATTTAATTAGCATATTGTTTATCCCTACAAATAAATATTATAGTAAATGTTCATATATGGAAACGGATGTCGTCCCCACTGTTTTCCTACCGTTGTTCAGGGTTTTGATTTGTATAAAAGCAAGCTTCATGCCAGAATATAGCCTCTGTTTGTACTTACTTTCACTTTGTGCCCTATCTTTGTGCTATTTTGTTGGAATAAAACTATTGGAGAAGAACCTGGAGATTTGTACTACGTGTTTATTATTCAAGCACCCCACACGCGGTCACAATTATCTCTTATTAACATAGGCTATATTTTGTCCCGACATATCCACGGGAACGGGAATCACGCCTGTGAAAGCGCGGGCGGCCACTATTGATTGAGATAAAAAAACTTACCTGTAGCTAAATCTAGAAGACTAAGACAAGTTTGATCAGGTCTAGCAGAGCTTGCTTTCTCTCCCAGAAGTTCCAATAGTTTTGTTTTTATAAGCGGAAATTTATCTTGAAATACTCTATTTGCATTTGGATATACTGTCTCGAAGTCCAGGTATAACTGCAGAAAATGTAATTGACAGATGAAGCGAATTTTTTCGACGGGGAGGTAGACAGAGATAATCCAATCAATCTAGACGAAAGTTAATTGAGTAAGTTAGTAAGGTTATTATTTTGAACGGTGATTATACTTTTGTTAGTGCGTGTAAAAGGGGGTAGTTAGTGATGAATTGTTAAACCTAATAACTTCGTTCTGGGTGAAACAATAACTATGTGTACGTATATTTTACGAGTACCGTTTACAACAGATTTGATTTAACTGTAAGTAAAACCACGCATACAATATATTTTTTATTGCAGTATGAAAAATTTACAACATAATGCATTAAATATAGTTGTTTAATGAGGAATCAACGGTTCGGGTTTCTTTTTTCCTCCGTTGAGAAGATTTTCTTTCTTCAACCTTAAACAAAAGAACATTGATATTAGTGATTAAACATTTATATCGGAGCAGTAGTAATAGAAGTTTAATGTATTGGAGTATATTAGTATTAGCTACAGTATTTCAAATAGTCTTAAATAAATCGTTGGCTATGTTACCTACGTAAACTCTGTGTGATCTAAATAAACTGATTTCTGTGTCACATACGGATAATGATTGTCTGTGTAAGCAGCAGTGTCTATGTGACCTATGCAGCTACGTAAAGTAATGTATGTATGAATGACGTAAGGCAATGCTGGTGTGAAATGTGACCTACATAAATTATGTCTGTGTGAGTAGCAGTATCTGTGTGGCCTACGTGAAGTACTGTGTGAACTACGTAGAGCAATGCTGTGTGAGCTACGTAAATTGTCTGTGTGAGTAGCAGTATCATGTTTTAATGCAAATAAAGATTTTGATCGATTTTATTAATTGATTGATTGATTGATTATGGCCTACGTGAAGTACTGTGTGAACTACGTAGAGCAATGCTGTGTGAGCTACGTTAATTGTCTGTGTGAGTAGCAGTATCATGTTTTAATGCAAATAAAGATTTTGATTGATTTTATTAATTGATTGATTGATTATGGCCTACGTGAAGTACTGTGTGAACTACGTAGAGCAATGCTGTGTGAGCTACGTAAATTGTCTGTGTGAGTAGCAGTATCTGTGTGGCCTACTTGATGTACTGTGTGAACTACGTAGAGCAATGCTGTGTGAGCCACGTAAATTGTCTGTGTGAGAAGCAGTGTCTGTGTGGCCTACGTGAAGTAATATCTGTGTGAGCTACGTAGATCAATGCTATGAGAGCAACATAAAGTATTGCCTGTGTGACCTACGTAAAGCATTGCTGTGTGAGCTACATAAAGCAAACGTGTGTGATGAATATAAATTATGGTCTGTCGGATCTAGGTCAAGTAGTGTGTGTGACTTACGTAAAGTTATGTCTGTGTAACTGGTGTCGGCTAATACCCCTTCAGAATTTATAACACATGCTGAAATTTCCTTACTAGAAATTTTTCTTTGTAATGCAAAGTAACAGAGTTACCGTGTCCACCAAAACAAATTATTAAAGTGTCCATCAAATAAATTTCTTGCAAGTTTCCAGTATACTTGTTGATTCTGCTCTTTCTCATTTTCAGCACACCAACAACGCAGACTTCCAAAACACCACCAGAGCACCGTGTGACACGGTGGTTGCAGGAAGGCCGAGTGTTACAAGATGATTCCCGATCCTAGTCTGCCCCACATATTTACTTAGTTCTGTAATAGTAGACTTATGCACTAAACCATATACTCACTGTGTGTCACTTATGTAACCCCACTGTATTCACTAAATTACACATTCTCTTCCTCATATTATGTTCAATACATCATAATTCATACACCTATCTAGGTGTCAAACCTATTTAACATTTGTTATGGAAATGCCGGAAGTGTCCACCATGTTGAATGTAACTTGGCTATGATATAAGAATATTTTGGATTAATCTTTGCATTATCTAATTATTGTAATAATATTTTATTACTTGTAAATTAATTATTTAAAGATTATTGGGACATTTATTAAGATTTTTATGTTTGCCGTATAACAAATGTTCATTTTGCCGCCAAAAGGAAGTTGACTCTGATTGGTTGGTGGAGGTTAGATTTATTTTAAATATTGTAACTATTAAAATAATAATCTAAAAGGCTTACTTAATTCATTACGATGAATAACTAAATAATTAATGAATTTATATATTTAATTAGCATATTGTTTATCCCTACAAATAAATATTATAGTAAATGTTCATATATGGAAACGGATGTCGTCCCCACTGTTTTCCTACCGTTGTTCAGGGTTTTGATTTGTATAAAAGCAAGCTTCATGCCAGAATATAGCCTCTGTTTGTACTTACTTTCACTTTGTGCCCTATCTTTGTGCTATTTTGTTGGAATAAAACTATTGGAGAAGAACCTGGAGATTTGTACTACGTGTTTATTATTCAAGCACCCCACACGCGGTCACAATTATCTCTTATTAACATAGGCTATATTTTGTCCCGACATATCCACGGGAACGGGAATCACGCCTGTGAAAGCGCGGGCGGCCACTATTGATTGAGATAAAAAAACTTACCTGTAGCTAAATCTAGAAGACTAAGACAAGTTTGATCAGGTCTAGCAGAGCTTGCTTTCTCTCCCAGAAGTTCCAATAGTTTTGTTTTTATAAGCGGAAATTTATCTTGAAATACTCTATTTGCATTTGGATATACTGTCTCGAAGTCCAGGTATAACTGCAGAAAATGTAATTGACAGATGAAGCGAATTTTTTCTTAATTTAGAAAACCTTATGACACCTGTCATTTCTGTAGTCTGAAGATAGATAAATTTCCTAGTGGACACAGGTTGTTATAATGTCTCAAACCAATTTCAAAAAAACATGGTTATCAATTCCACCCGTACCTATTGTAATATAGTTGTATGTAATATTGTAGGATGAAATTTAACTATTAATATTATTAATTATTGATGTATCTTCGTGTAATGTATACATATTTTTTTATTCTTCAGAGTATCAATTCATATCAAATAATAGTACTTTTATGTGTATAATTATGAAATGTTGAAAATAGGCGGGACAGTAGAACAAACAAAAAAAAAACTGAACAACACATAATGTACAACTTACCAGATCGTGTCCAGTAGGCAAACTGAGGGCAGGCAATCGCTTAAAATATTGTCTGAAAGGGAGACCCTCGGATAATTCGTTATTACGAGGAGAGAGGAGGAGAGAGGTAGTTATAGAAACAGTTGTTTGTAAACGTAAACGTTACTAAAAGCAAACAAAAAAAATACTTACCGATCATATTG
Organism: Pyrausta purpuralis; assembly: GCA_963924145.1. Lineage (NCBI taxonomy): Eukaryota > Metazoa > Arthropoda > Insecta > Lepidoptera > Crambidae > Pyrausta > Pyrausta purpuralis. Next base: position 11,229,628 of record OZ001666.1, read on the forward strand.
CTAACGACATGACCCAACTTGGCCTCATTGAGGAATTGTTCTAATTCCTCCATCATTAGGAGAAACACTTTTACGAGGAACTAGCACGATAAAAATTGGCACGGTTCTTTTTATGTTTTGTTGTCTGATTACCTACGTAGTGAAAGCAAGCAACGCCAAGCCAAGACTGCACGGTGAACTCTCATCTCTCTCCCACATACTTGCTTGCCGCCCCCTCCCCACCTCCTTATTGTCTCGCGCACAAAGTACTTGTTGTTATCTCATTTATGTTACTTTGTAATCACATTTATTGTTTGTTTAATTCACAAAAGCTACTTAGACACTTCATCAATAGGTAATTTGTTAGACTTTCGGACAAAGTTATACTTTAATATACGTACAATGATCCATTGTCAACCTAAACTAATTATTTACCAGCATTGTTGAGATGACAAGTTTTCATTTGGTCCTAGCTCAACAAACACGGAACAATAAAAACGTTGCAAATTAACACTATGTTCTTTCTGTGATAGTAGTAGGTAGTATATTGTTCCTCCCATCAAGATTTATTTAACAACGCTTTTATTGTGGCTTTGTTGACCGATTTTTTTCTGAGTGATAGTGCAGAGTCCCCATAGTATTTATCAAGCTTAGCCTTGGTCACGGTAATGGTTTTTTTTCGCAAAAAATAATGCTTAATAAGCACACGAAATTCACTTTTTTCCATTTTTTTCTCAAATTACTGGGTAGTCTGATAAACATAGCTTTCAAACACAAACTAACTGACAAAGCAAGTTCAAATTTTGTGCGAAGTCAACTGACAGATGCCTATTGACAGGAGTAGTGTTGATTTCTCAGTTAAGAGCTCAGAAATTAAAAGTCACGGACTTATTGACCCGCCCTCGTACTTAGGTAGTTTTGGGTGGGCGGGCTGTAAGAAAGCAGCGCGCAGCGTCCGCGCATCAGCTGATCGTGCGGCGAGCGGGGGTTGCGGGCGGACGAACGACCGCAGATTCAGGATTGTCAGCACTTTTGGTAAAACAAACAATTTATTTACTTAGTATGGGAAAAACAAGTTTTTTTTATTTTTAACTAATACTTTTACTTCTTAATGTTCACATAACATTCATACATACATACATATTGTTGTATATGTATGTACATAGGTATTATGCACGGCTGCGCCGGCGCCGATAATAAACCAGTGCGTTGACAGCCGCCTAGCGTTTCACTTTTGTGTCGTTCCTACTTAACACATACCCTTAAATATTATTTCGCCTTATTGTTACACTCTGTAGATGCATTATTGATACAAAAGAGTTGATTATACTAATATATATCATCTAAATTTGGTAAGATAAGTGTGCATCAAGTTACACTCAACCAAGAACAGAATAAGATGGCATATTTAAAAAAATATAGTCAATCATGCCTTAATTATGCTCAGCTTTGTCCTCGAGATTAGAAATAGTTACAATGTAGTATCACGCACGGTGATGCCAGTTTACGCACTGTTAGTTGAGGGTAGTTTTTTTTTTTGTTATCCCTACCTTTCATTTAGTTTGACATTTGTACCAGTCCTCAGTCACGATTCAGTGCTCTGCCAGTTCGCACCTCTTGTACCGAATACGCAAATTAGTCTTAAAAACTCAGTGAACCTTCATTAAAAATGCCTAAACGGAAAAAGTGTAGTGACGATTATGAACATTTATTGAAGAAAATGAAAAAAATGGAACGGAGGATACTACGTGCACGTCGGCGTTCAAATAGTTCATCTTCGCCTGCTCGGAGTGTTGATATCGAACCACCGTATGACTCACAAGGTATTTATGAACGATTTCATAATAACATAACATTATCATACTGCGGGCAACCATACCGGGTTGTCACGTTATGAAACATAGCTACCTGTTTAGGTATCTGTAGTGTTAAAGTTGTAAGATACTTATGGTATGGCGGGCAACCACACCGGGTTGTCACTTTACTGTTTTACGTATCTATTTGGTCTACATATTGGCAAAATTAGGGTGTAACATACTACTCAAAACAAAATGTTTTTTGTACTACACTCCTAATAACGTATCATGTCTGCTACATTAACTTAGTCGAACATAATAACCTTGTGATAAAGCATAAATTTGTGGTTATTATTATGCTATTTACAGTATCGCGGGCAATCACACCGGGTTGTCACCTTACTGTTTTATGTATCTATCTATGCCGTCTGTAAGATTATATCCTTAATTGCTATAGGCATGAGGCGAGACCTTTTATGGTTTTATTTCCATAATTGCAGAGGGAGAAATTATACAAATCGCATCGCTAGTAGACGAAGAGCCTCTCGTTACCGACGAGCCGTTGCACACTGAACCCATGCCCTCGATCAGTGCCGCTGCCGATGCCGCAGACGCAGCCACTATCGCTGCCGCATCAGCTCCTGTCGTTTCCGCTTCCACAGAAACTGAACAAGTTTTAGATTTGGTCACAAACAACGACGTTCCACCTGAAACGGTCTCGACCCTTGACGACGAACTCTAGCCATACTTGGCGATGATCCTTCCACCCAAAAATCATATGGTGAGGATATCCTCACTTATATGGACCTGGCTATCCGATTAGAACACTTGGCTACTACAGGGCTTACAAAGGAACAACGCAAGGAGCTTCTTAATAAATACTTACGACCCGCTAATGCCACTCTCGTGGATGCTCCCACCTTAAATCCCGAGATCAAGGCTGCTGTTTCCGATATTGTAGCGAAGAGAGACAGAGGAATAGAAACAAAACAAAAACAAATAGCACATGCAATATCGTGCCTTGGACAAGCCACAACTTATTTATTGTCTCAAAACAGTAAAAATCCTGGTCTATTAAAGTTGATGGATGCCAATCGCATTCTCTGTGACTGCCAATATATAGATTCTGTTACCAGACGAAACTTTATACTTGGTACGCTGAAGAAAGATATGAAAGATCAGCTACACAATACAAAAATTGACGCAACGCTGTTTGGTAAAAATCTTGCTGAAACACTAAAAACTGCTAAGGCTATTTCAAAATCTGGAGCAGATTTGAAATCTTATCCTAGCACTAAACCAGCCACCAAGAAACCCAGGACTTTTTCGTCTAATAATTTAAAGTGGAAACCACCTCCCCCGAAGAGCAGGCCTTCGAGGACACCGAGGACTCACCAACCTGCCTCTCAGAAGAGTCATCGCGCAGCATCCTCGAGAACGTCGCAGCCGCAGCCAGCTCCGAGCCGCAACCGTCGATAGATCTGGTAAAATATGCCGGAAGGCTTTCCAAATTTTACAGTCAGTAGTTACTTATAACTAACGATCCTGTAGTACTAGGATATATAATGGGTATGAGATTCCTGTCTCTTCCACTGTCTATCAAAGTAACCCACAGACCACAAAATTGTACTCTGACACAGAGAAATCACAAATAGAACAGGCCATTCAAGATCTTTTAAATATTGGTGCTATTTCACAGTGTAATCCATGTGAAGGACAGTTCTTGTCAACATTTTTTGTAATTCCTAAGCCCAACGGAAAACTTCGATTTATTTTAAACTTAAAAAATCTTAACAAATTTATAAATACAAGTCATTTTAAATTAGAAGATCTTCGCACAGCTGTGAAGCTATTGTCAAAAAATTCATTTATGAGCACACTTGATTTAAAAGATGCGTATTTTTAATATTTACGCTTTTATTATAATGGCTTGTTCGAGTTTAACGTTCTCCCCTTTGGGTTAAACACAGCTCCATGTATTTTCACAAAAATAATGAAGCCCGTTGTCAAATTATTGCGTTCTGTGGGTCATCTTTCTACTATATATTTGGATGACATGATTTTGATTGGAAATTCGTATGAATCTTGCTTAAAAAATATTACAGATACTTTAAACTTGTTAACCTCACTTGGTTTTCTTATAAATACAGAAAATAGTGACATTGTACCAAGGACAAAGTACAAGTTTTTAGGATTCATACTTGACTCGGAGTATTTTCAAGTCAGCTTGCCCCAAGATTTAAAAAATTAAAAAGGTGTAAAATACGAGAATTTGCACAGTTTGTGGGCCCACTTACTTCAGCATGTCTCGCTATTGAGTACGGCTGGATGTATACGAAAAACTTTGAAAGAATTAAATATTTAAATTTAAAAGAAAATAACGAAAATTATGATCAATTTATGACCTTTCCGGACATTCTCCATCCTGATTTTGAGTGGTGGTCAAAGGCAATAAAAAAATCTGTTAATAAAATAAAAAATTATAGTTACTGCCTTGAAATATACTCCGACGCCTCAACTACGGGGTGGGGAGCGGCGTGTAATGGGGAAACTGCCAGTGGCCCGTGGTCAAATATTGAGCAGGAAAAACATATTAATTATTTAGAAATTATCGCAGCCTTCTTTGGGTTAAAAGTGTTTGCTAAAGATCTTTTTGATTGTCAGATTCTTCTTAGGATCGACAACACCACAGCAATTTCATATATAAACCGCATGGGTGGCGTACAATTTCCCCACTTAACGCAAATAGCTAAAGAATTGTGGCAATGGTGTGAAAAACTGAAAATTATTGTGTTTGCAGCATACATAAGGTCTATAGATAACACTATAGCGGACGCAGAGTCTCGGCGCGTGCATCCCGACATCGAATGGGAATTATCAAATGCAGCTTTTCATAACATTGTGTCAAACTTTGGTGAACCTGAAATCGACATTTTTTGCAAGTCGATTTAATAAAAAATGCCTTAAATTTATATCATGGAATAAAGACCCCGACGCATATGCAATCAATGCATTCACCCTGTCGTGGTCAGGCTTTTACTTTTATGGTTTTCCACCCTTTGCCATTATTCTAAAGACGTTACGAAAAATTATACACGATAAAGCTAGAGGCATACTTGTGGTGCCCTTATGGCCCAGTCAACCTTGGTTCCCCTTGTTTAAAAAACTACTTGTGTCTAGATATATTACATTTAAACCATCTCAGCAATTGATTATTTCCCATTCCAGCAGTCGCAACCCGCACCAGCAGATTACCCTGGTTGCCGGAATATTATCAGGGAATCGTTGCTAAGGAGACGCGTCCCCCCTTCATCTATGGACATTATGAGGCATCAATACCACAAGTACTGTTTTTTCTAACCGAAAATTATAAAACAGGGTCTTAATATGGAAACTTTAAATAGCTGTAGATCAGCTTTGTCTCTTATATTAGGTTCAAAACTAGGAAGTGACGATCGAATTAAAAGGCTTTTTAAGGGTTTCTTTAGGCTAAGACCCCCTCTGCCTAAATACAATATAGTATGGGATACATCTCTGGTTTTAGATCATCTAATTGACTGGTTTCCAAATGAACAATTGTCTTTAGAAAATCTGTCCAAAAAATTAATAACATTACTAGCATTAGTAACTGCACATAGGGTTCAGACGTTATCAAAAATAAATATTCAAAATATTGAAATAAAAACAAATGAAATTAACATAAAAATCCATGATTTAATTAAAACGTCCCGTCCAGGATCGCTGCAACCTACTTTGATTTTGCCTTTTTTTAGAGAAAAACCTCAAATCTGTCCTGTTAACACTCTTTGCACATATTTAAATGCCACTCGTGAATTACGAAACAGCCATACATCATTATTCGTTGGTTTAAAGAAACCCCATAAAGCTATTACTGCTCAAACTCTGAACAGATGGATCAAATCAACACTTCAGGTTTGTGGTATTGATACCTCGATGTTTACAGCCCGTAGCACGAGGCACGCAGCCTCGTCTAGGGCATATTAATTAGGGATTAATCTTGGATTAATTAGAAAGACCGCTGGTTGGAGCGGTAGCTCCAATACCTTTGGAAGATTTTATAATAGAATAATTATGTCTAATAGTAATAATGACAATCAACAGTCATTTGCTAGGAGCATAATTGATGATTAATAATTGTGCTTTAATATATAGGAATATGATTCTGTACATTATTAACGAATAATGTATTAGTTAATTATACCTGCTAAAATATACTTACTATAAGTAAATCAAGATATTGATTTTTGAAGAAAACAATGTTATAAATAATATAATAATATTTCATTCAATGCACAATAATTACCATACCTACATTTATTATTGTTTCACGTCTCTCAAAATCTACATTGTAACTATTTCTAATCTCGAGGACAAAGCTGAGCATAATTAATGATTAAACGAACTTACCAAGTGAAGTTCTATCATAATTATGCGAAGGCTTTGTCCGAAGAGATTAGAAACCCGCCCACCCTCTCAATAATCAATACCCACAATAAAATTGAAAGAATAATAAATACAAAGTTCAAATCTCAACTAACTGAGGACTGGTACAAATGTCAAACTAAATGAAAGGTAGGGATAACAAAAAAAAAAACTACCCTCAACTAACAGTGCGTAAACTGGCATCACCGTGCGTGATACTACATTGTAACTATTTCTAATCTCTTCGGACAAAGCCTTCGCATAATTATGATAGAACTTCACTTGGTAAGTTCGTTTAATCATTAAATATTAGCTACATATCCGTTTGCAGCAGTATGTTTGTGAATGTTGTGGCAGACCATAAGTAAGGCAACACTGTAAAATTGTGCTTTAATTTTAAGTACGGAATTGTGCGGTGTATGCTTTGTTGGTTGTCCTTAACAAACAAACAAAAATGCCATCAGTGTTTTAATTTCCTACTTACGGCTTGCTTTTTGTGATCGATCTCTCTCCTGACGTTTCGGATATTGTTGTTTATTATGTGAACTTCACGACGCAAAATCCAAGAAAAAGGACCCGGAATCTGCTGACCAGTACTTTTATATCTACAACTGTCACTGTCACTGCATTCGACCTAACGACCATAGACACGTAGAATAAAAACTATTACAATCTAATTGAATTTTAGATAAATATTTAAAAGGGATAATATTTGTACTCTGAATTAATTGGAAGCAAATTAAACAAATTAAGAATCAAAACAACGACGACCCGTCTGGTGTAGTGGTCGAGAAATCGCCTACTATGCGGCGGGTGCGGGTTCGATCCCCACACAATACAAACATTTGTGTGCATGAACATGTCTGTTTGTATTCGTCTGGGTGTTTTCTATGTATATCATGTATGTATTTACAAACAAAAACTATTTAAGTATTATATCCTTTGTCTGGCACCCATAACACAAGCTTTGAGTAGCTTACTTTGGGGCTAGATGGCGATGTGTGGGAATGTCCAAAGGATATTTATAGGATAAGGATATTATTGTGTAATCGACGACTTGGCTTGTGATACGGACTATTGCTCGAAATTAAAATCGACGACGATCATTTACGAACCAGGAGTATGCCGATATTATCATGGTCAACGGCTTTGTCCAAGGCGATACAAGCGCTGCCCGCCGTGAATATCAAAATCGTTATTTAAATCGGCGTATACCTTTTGTTGGAGTTTTTGAAGTGAAAACTTCTTTAGCGGCGTTGAGCACTTTTGTGGGATGGGGGAAAAATGTGAAACTCGCGTCAGGACACGTGGGCTGATCGAAAAACCGTAAGACGGTTGGCGAAATTATGGATGTAAGTTGATTTTTCTGAGAGATAAACTTTTTAATGTAATTTAATATAATATAAATTGTAATGTTTGTGTACGATAGCGTAATAAATAAATATTGTATTCTATAAAAATATTATATTATTATTATTATTGTATTCTATCACAAAAATGATAGTACTTTTATATTGATAATAAGAGCAATTAATTCAAAATTATTCCCTAACTATTCCAAAAAATCAAAAATGCACAACGTTGATATTCAAGTTTTCACTTTTGCTGGCACTCCCGGAGAGCAATTTTTGTTTTTGTTTTCTTTTTCTCGGACTTATCGTCGGCTTTGTAAAACAGGCAGTTTTCATAGACGACAAGGTAATTTACTTTCAATATTTAGCCATCCTAACAATATTTTCTAGTCCACTTCAAGCATCATTTAATATTAAAACAAATACCAAAGAAAATTCTCTGTTAATGGATGACCATCCATACATTAACGGATAATTTTCTTTGAGTCCAACGATGGGTATCGTGGATGTCAATTTAATTGGCCCTCATTTTTTGCCAAATAATTTAAATGGGGCCCATTATGGGGATTTCTAAACCGAACACTGTTAGTGAATTATCAGGAGATGTTCCTTTAGAAACTCGATTTGGCATGGTATACCAACATGACGGTGTGCCTGCGATTTTATGTTGTCAGTGAAAAATTGGCTTAATGAAAACCATTCCAACCGATGGATTGGCAGAGGAGGTCCAATAACCTGGCCAGCACGAAGCCCTGATCTCACGCCAATGGACTACTATGTCTGAGGGCACATGAAAACTTTAGTGTATTTTGATGCACAACCCGTGCCAAATCTCGAAGAGTTAAAGGGGCGAATTTCAGCCGCAGCTAAGCAAATGAGAAGTCATATTACATCAAGTGTGGTGAAAACAATTTAAGGAAAAGAATGCGACTTGGCGTACGAAATAGAGGCAGTCATTTTGAAAATGAATTGTAAATGGCAAATTGCACTTGTAAAAAGCAACTTTGGCTGTGTGACAGACGAGGAAACTCGTCGTCTGTCACACAGCCAAAGTTGCTTTTTACAAGTGCAATTTGCAATTTATATTATTAAGTTAGTAAAGTGATAAAACACTACAAATAATTTATATCGTATTAGCGTATAAACACATATTTTATATCGTGTTAGCGTCTTCAGTCGCCGATATTTCCGCATGATTTGGCTCTTACTTGATGAGTCCTAAAGTCCCTTGAGGATTAAGAAGTTCTCTGCCGCAAAACACCATTCACTGTAGTTTTCGCGGCTATTTAGCTTCGGATCGTTCACAACGTAGTTGCTCGACGCAATGAATTGACTTCTTTTGCAACACAAACTGCACAACACGACTAATTTGTCCTCTTACTGCAACTTTATTATTTTCCTAATAATAAACTGTTGTTGAGCAACATTGTCCGATTGATATCACTGGGTCCTTTTATAATTTAAGGGAAATTAAGGGATCTCTGAATGAAACAACGAACGCGAACTGGAAGTAAGTTTTTATTTTTTTAAAGTACACAACAGTGTCGTCATACCGGATATTGACATGCACATAAAGTTTTATACAGCCAACAAGTTTTTGCGGTTAGCCGCTGGCGCTAGGTTACTATGAGCGATTTTGAGCAATCACAACATGTGGTTGAATTTAATCAGGTTTAGATTAGAATTTATGATATTTGGTTTGGGTTCCTTTAAGTTTAGAATTTTATTAGTATTATTAATTTTTACACAACATTTCAAAAAAGCACTAAGAACGAATGATAACAAACTTAATGATAACAATAATTTAACATTAGTATTGTTGATCGTATATTTTAAGATTAAAATTTCGGGAAATGTATTATTTTGTAACCTTCATATTTTAAAACTATTTTGACAATGTACTGTGCTATCTTCATTTCACTTAATTTGCGGCATAGACGTCATTTTATTCGGTGTCGCTGAGGTAGCAAAAAATTGAACTTAATATTAATAATTTGGCTGTCAAAAGGCTAACTTTCAATACGTAAAGTTTTTACACGTTGAGGTATTCTAGTCCAGTTAAACATCGGCCTAGCCATTTAATTAGATGCCGGGGTTTTATCAATTGCCCAGGCATTCAATTAACTGGCTGATTTAACCAGATGGCTGCGACATACACATTTTAGCTCGCTACGTAACCTATCAAAATTAAAGTTTTATGTCCCGTCATGATTCTTAAACTCGGCGAAAGCTTTATCAGGAAAAGAAGTTGTAAATTTAGCAAAATTATCTTTTGGCAGTAATAAAAAAAATACAGTTTTAATATTTGCGTAGTAGTTCCGCTATTCCATTAAAAAGTTGTCAATTATATTCCGTATAGCACGTCTTTATTGAGTTTTCGGATCGACGTGATTACGTTTACGTTAATCCGACGCAACCACTTACGCCGACGAAACCAAAAAATCTGTCTACGAGTACCATTTAGTTTTCATCGAAACAACGTAATATTGCAACTATGTAATTGTTATTTGCTGCTAACGTTTGGCGTTTCGTAAATCATGTTGGCGACAAAATCCGCTATGGTAATTTGAACCTTAATCTCACATGAAATAAGAATAGAAATTGTAGATTTTTACTATGTTTTCTATTAGAAAAACCGCTAAATGCAGTTGAACTATTTTGAATGGTGTGTTAAAACACCGTCATATTTGGCTAATAACTCTAATGTCTCTACAATATTACCCTTGTTTAAAGATGATTGAGTGTCGTCATGAGCTCTAAATGTCATCTTTTGTTTGCCCAAAAAGCAAGTGATATCTATTAATCGATAAAATATATTACGATTGCGGTCGACTTAAGCATTATGACGCTCGATATCGCCTTTTAATTGTACGCCTTGACCCAAGTCCTTGCAACTTTTCCAAATGAGATCATGGCCACAAATGACTGAATGTACTTGTCTGGTTGGTTATGATTTTTGGCCGGATTTGAAGAATTGATTAGATGGCTATAACTCATATTTTTAATATTACTATAGCTTAACACAAGCGAGCGAAAGGTAATTCTATCCCAACTCTGTGTGTTCAAAGTGTTGTCGAGGAGAGAATTCGACACAAGAAGGATATACTAAGCATTCTCGTTCGCTCTAAAATCGTCATTTAAAAGCATACGTATTATGTAAAGATATGTCTTTAATCAATAATTAATTATTAAACTTAGGTCACAAACAGAACAAGCCCTATGCCAAAGTAACTTTTGGTTTTGCATTCTTTTTTTTTTAATATAATTAAATCAACAAAATTAATCTCATATAAATTACTCAGATAGTAAGTTTTACTAGTTTTCCATCTCTCTTCCTCTTCCATATCTACCTTTTAGCCTACCTGAAAAAAATATTATTTGTTGTCTTCATAATTTTCTTCTTCCATCAGTTTCTGTTAATCTATCTTTAACACTTGAATGTTTAGGCAGTTGTCAGACAACTGCCTAAGCATTCAATATTAATTCAATAATATTCATTATGAAATCTTTTAGGTATAATAAGTTTCGCACCTACCCATATACACTAAGCATTTCACATCGTGCCCGCACATTTATAGATTTTTCAATGATTTCTTTAAAAATTCGTCTTTGTTTACGTTAAACAAAACATTATTTTCGTGACACTGACATACCTCATTCTGAACGAACGAAGTTTCACTCGTCCTTGCTAGTTCCATTTGCTCAGTCGTTCGATCGTCGGAATGTGTATTGGAAGCGTAGCTAACTTCACTTGCATTGGTGGCGCTCCCTGGCGATTTCTGACTGGATCTGTGTACGAACATCGATCTTCTTTCGGTCGTTCCGCCAACTCTTTTGCTCACCGCTAGATGACTCGGCGATTGAACTGCTTCGGCGCTCATTCGTTGCTTGCACTCAGCTTCAATATGCCCGTATGAATTGCATTGAAAGCACTTGAGGCTTTTGGTGCATGCATTCGACACATGATCCATCTCACCGCATTTAAAGCATCTCATTGTATGTTGCACTTTCGATTCTACCCCGGTTTTCGTAGGTTTCGTTTTGACCTTATTTCGGCGTGCAACTTCTTGTTTTTAGGTTTTCTGCTTAAACGTCTTGTACAGTGATAATTTCTCTTTCAGAACAGGAAAAATCATAACCCCGTTAAAAGCAGCATATTAGATTCAAAGCTTGTAATTCTCTCGATGATATATTGTATCGTTATGTAGTCGGGGAACTTCGCCCTCTTTCCGAGCTCTTTCATAGCGCTAACATGTATTAATAACACATGTATTTCTTTCGTGTACTAATTGTCTCGTGCAAATGCTTCACATTTATCACATCAGGAAATTCTTAAAATACGGCTCCTTTGAATTCGTCATATGTCTTATGAAACTTTTCCGTCTTGAGCCACAGCTGTGCCGTTCCTGTGAGTGATTTTCTCGCGATAATCAATGTCTGTAAAGGCGTCCAACCAAATTTCTCCGCATTGTCATCGATGTCCTGCACCCATTTGGCTGATGAACAGGTTAGGTCGTCGCCGGTGAATTTAGGTTCCCCTTTCGTTTTTGGCAAATAAAACTAAGCCAACGATATGGTAATTGAATTATATTGTAAGAAACTAGAAAATAATTCGAATTTTAGTAATATTTTTTAACATCACCTTTATTTATCTAGTCTGATTTGATTTATATCCATATTTTTTTAGGATAAATGTAGAGCAGTAGTAGGAATACATGGACATCAATTCCAATTTTTGCCACCAGTATTTCTGGTGTGGAAAGCTAGAATAATTCTCAATTCACTGCCCAATGTCGACATTCCTACTAATAAAAAAGGTAGAATAAAAATAAAAGACAACAACAAAGTAATCGTAAGTAAAGTAAAGTAAAGTAAAAATAAACAAATATTTTAATGCTAACAATCTTATTTAAAATTTAGTAGTACTTTGAATAACCTGTGCTGCTGCTGTTTAGGATTGGACTCGACTGACGGACACGGACTTAAACTAAAGTGAGCCTCCTTCTCTTCGAAATAAATGAAAAAACACAGGCTACAACGTTTTAGAAACGTTAAACTAACCTGCTGCCTAAAGTTTATATGAATCATCTATAGCGTTTTCTTGCGTGATTTGCAATGATCATTAATTTTAACTGGCAATTATTTCGTAATCAAATAATCAAAATGATTCAAATCATGGTAATCTAAAAAAATGGATGTCTCATTCTTATTTATTTGTATTAAATCAGCAATCAAGTTATTTTTAACAGCAATATATTTGGTAAAGATATTCACTGGGAGATTTGAGTGTCGGTGTAGAGCAATATTTGAATATGTTTTGTTAATCAACAATAATTGTTTTTATCCGTCAAATCAACCTGAGCGTTTAATAAAATCGTTTTACAATTAGAACCATCAAATTTATCAATACATGATTTCCCCACCAACCCAGCAAAGTACACAACTGAGCATGTTTCCATTGTAACTTCTACTTCAGAAAATTCAGTCGTGCCTGCTGAAATGGGAAATGCAATAATGCATTTTGAGAATGGATTAATACGTTGTGATGGTGTTAGAACGTCATCAGATGGTAAAGGTATTAAATCATCATTAATTTCTATGTTGGTACTTTGCTGAATGGATATAAACATTTCCTGATCAGATTTACAATTTGTTTTATCAAAATTCTTTAGATTATTCATAAACTTTGGTCGATAACTTGATCGTGAAGACTTCGACATCGGATTTTTATTTTATCTACCATTTCATCTATAAATTCCAATCAAATTTTCAATCACATCTTGATTTGATCGTAAGTCATAATAAATTAGACGTCAGTTAATTCGGTATTGATCTCAGTAAATTCTTCTGCAGAAAGTCGATTAACAGCATTAATTGTCTGCACAATTCCATTAAAACATGGTGGTCGGATATTTTTTCTTCTATTTCTATAATCACTTATCTTTTTCAATTTCAAAATTTTGATTTACAATAGAATTTTGATTGGTGATTGCACATCGATACGAATTAGAATCAAATTTATTTCTTAAATTAAGACAACAAATAAATCATAACACAATTGGACAAAATCAGCTGTATGTTTTCCTGTGCTGCTATTCAACTCTTCGCTATCAAAGGCTGTTTTGATGGCTCCAGTCACGGAGCTGCTAAGAACTTGTGCCCCATGTTTATTTTCATGCTCTGAAAATTATTTGGATTCATATGCACTGGCGTTAGTTTTTTTAACATTTACTTTTATTATTTATATCAATATTATACACATGCAGAAAATCTTAAAGTGAAATCTGATTCCCGTTGAATTCAAAATCATTGTTAAAGTTAATTTTTTTCTAATATTTTTAATCAAATTCAATTCGATTCAATTCAAAACATTTATTTCAAGCATCACAAGGCTCATAATCATAATCAATTCATTCATACTAATAAAATATACAATAGAAAATAGAATAAAAAAAAAATGAAAAAAAAAACAGACACATTACTATTGAATAACATAAATTAAAATTTAAAAACCCCTTACAAACGGCACCGCTGGAAAATGCCTATTACAGCAATGCCGCAAGTAGGGGCAGTCCAGTCTATTTGCAATCATCGCTAGGACTGCGTTAGAGCTGGCCTGAACCCTGCGCACCAGAGAAGCACTCCTCCTGCGCATGGTAGTGTGAAAGCAGGCGACATGCGCCTCTGCAAGCATGCTTGGCGCTGCAGAATCTAGGCAGCCCCACCACAATGCTAAACGCGTTATTATAGAGAACACAGAGGTCGCTGTAGCACCTCTGCGTATATCGAGCCCACAAGCTGCAAGTGTATAGTGAGGTGCAAGAGGCTCTGAATAGTTCAACCTTTACTTCCTTTGAGCACCTAGCAAATCTACGAATCATGTTGGCTCGTATTGACAGCGACCTCCGCTCCCTCTCAATGTGTGCATGGTTCTTTGGATCAGGCGTTAGAATATGTCCCAGATACTTAAATCTATTTACCCTTTCCAGACAAGTACCATTTAGTCTTACAGGTGGAACACTCCCGAGGACTTTCCACACCCGCCCCAAACACCATGTATTGACTCTTTGAGTCGTTATACTTCAAACCATGATCACGGGCGTACTCCTCACATATATTTAACAGTTTCCTCAAACCACAAACTGACGCACTCAGCAAGACCAAGTGATCAGCATAGCTGTGATTATTGACGGGCACTCCATCAATATGACAGCCTACATGGTGCCTGCTGAGCTCAATGATCAGGTCGTTCATGAGGAGGTTAAAAAGCGTTGGAGATGTCAACCCGCCCTGTCTCACTCCACAATCAAGCCGATATTGATCTGACATTGCCCCTGCCCATCTTACGTATTAACGTTGATATCCAAACCCGAAAGATGCCAGTGATCTCATTTGGTGCTTTAAGGCTCCTTAGTTTCCTCGACTGCACATCATATGAGACGGGATCGAAAGCTTTGGAAAGGTCCAAGAAACATGCGTATACCGGCGTATTCCTCTTCGTGTAGTAATTGACAGTGTGCTTAAGGCACAGTATAGCACTCACAGTTGATAGTTTTGGACGAAACCCGAACTGGTTGTCATGGAGAGTTACGTATTTGTTCAACTGTGCGTTCAACAGGCCATTAAAAACTTTCGCTGCTGTGGTAGCGAGAGAAATAGGCCGGTAGTTGCCTGAATCAGTTGAGTCACCAGTTTTGTTTTTAACCACCGGTATAACCACGGTTTTCATAAAATCATCCGGCAGGTAGCTATGCCTCACACACAGGGAGTAGAACATTGCCAATTCTCGCGAAATATAAGGTCCGGCATGTAATAAGTGCTCAGTCCTGAGTCCATCATGCCCCGGAGATTTTCTTCTAGTCATGTTTCTTAAGATACGTGAAATATCTCTAGCGCTAAAACTCGTTTAAACAGCGTCACCACTCATGTCAACATTGGGGACTTCACCCGCCAGGCCTCGTGGTGATTGAACAGTGAAAAGTTCTCTAAAAAGATTAGCAATGGCTGCAGAATCACTCACACCAGCGACGCTCGCAGGAGTTCCAGGTCGACCGTTGATTTTGCTAGTGTTCTTCCAGAAGCCACGGAAGTCACCTTTACGAAGTTTTTCGGCGAGGGCGTCCATACGAATCTGATCTTGCTGATCTGGGCACTACTTTAACCGCGATTTTAATATCCTTCTACTATTACATATGTGTTCGTACAAAGAACCCGACCTACCTACCTAGCTAGACTTACCTACCTAGGCCTACCGCATATAGCCCATTCCCGGAACTTACACCTGGCCAAACTGCGAGCGCCGGCAACGTGCCTATTCCATCCCACTACGCGCGAGCCTATCTGACGTCTCCCATGAAATGAGGTGTATCAAAAGTACAAAATAAGTATCGTAAATCTATGTCCATTAATCAAGAAAAGGAGGATCAAATGTAGCCCCCAAATTTTTCATTAATTTAACATTCGTAGTGGCTTGGTAGCACACTGTCGCTTTTGGCAACAAGCCACTTTTAAATGATTGATTTATAAAAGAATCAACAATTAATTGTAATTTATTCAAATCAACCGTTTTGACGAAAGAAAGAATGCTACAATAACAAACGCATAGCTTCATTATTTTTACGATCACTAAAAGCCTCAAATCCCTCTATTAAATCATATTTATGTGTATGTTCCAAATAAATAATGGTTTATTTGGATCAAATAAACCATTTCTTTAAAACACACTACACACGTTCTCTCCTTAATTAATTTATCAGAAAAAAATGTTAGATTAGTTAGATTATTAAAATACTGATCATTTTGAATTAGGAAGGCCGAGCAAGAAGGAGAATAGCTAATGCTGGTGATGCTGGTCACCAACAATTAGTTTCTTCCAACTATCGTTGTATTGTTGATGGAGCTGCTGGTACTACATCTGCATATAAAATTTCAAAAATCATCCGACTAAAATGCGAAAGCGTACTGAAATATTTATCTACCTATTTATTTATTATTACAAAACCAACAAATTCCGTCGGGGCTTTACCGGTAGCGAAAGCACTAAATCTGATAGCGAATGGGTAAGCGGACTATTTTTTCTGCAGTAGCTGAATATGTTTGTTAACTATGTGAGACCGACAGCTGATTGCAAAGCTCTATTGGTTCTAGATAATCATGAATCTCACAGGGTCTATCCTAGGCATGGGTCGTACTTGCTGATTCAAGTACCAGGGCTTTAAAGTACGTCCCTTAATCAGCACCAGGGCTGAAAACCAGGTATAAAATACGTGCAAGTATTTTTTTAAAAACGTTGAAAACTGAACCTTTTTTTTCATTACCATAAGGAACACTTTCGCGTAATCGCGTTTCAATGGCGAAATACATTACGTGCATCGTTTTTTAATCGTGTTATAATATAGTTGGAAGATAAATACCACATATATACTGGATAAAATCATCTCTAAATATCTCACTACTTGCAAACAAACAGAATGCAAATAAAGGAAAGTGTTATTAATTGAAACAACAAATTCCTGACTGTTTCTAACCTAAATTACCGGCTCAAAGTTTTGTTAAAATACAAGGACTTACCTAGACATTATTTTTACGTAATTCCATTAGAAAATATACACAATTACACATTTTACTGAACACAAATACGGAGCACAAAAAACCTTATTTACAAACCACTTTTGTTTGATGATTGACACACAGACACACTCTATCGTAGACAAACTTCTTTTTTTTTTCTAGGGCTAGTTTGTTTGTTTACGTTAAGCGGAAAGACACAGACAGGAAAGACCGCACCTCCGTTTTGGCCCATCAAAACAAATAAACTAGCGCTGTCTTATTGACGTTCTATCAGGAGAGGGGTGAGGGGGAATTAACATTAACTGCGAGTTTAGTTTTGCGTGATACAACAAACTTTTTCACGCTATAACAATAATATTATAACTGTTATGTTTTTTAAAGTTATGAATTGAAAATGAAATGAAACTTTTCCTTTTAAGCTTTGCAAGTATACCAATATAAGTAAATTAAACTATGTTAAATTGAATTGAATCAGCTGGCATAGTTAAAAGGGTCAATTCATTTTATATACATATTATTTATTTTGTTGATTATTATGTACATTTTGGCATATATTTTTTTCTTTTTTATAATTTTCTATTTTTTTTTCTATTCTTTTCACGTTTTTTTTTTTCAGTTATGTACACAACAAAAAATAGATCTAGTAGCTATTTTTTGTTTTGATTTAAAAACAGCAGCTGTTGCACTTTCCAGCTGCCCAGTCTATTCCACCTTTCTGATAATATGTTTCCCGCAGTAGAGAACAGGCGTTCACACGGTACGCTAGTGGCCATGGCGTTCAATTTCGATTTGGCTAGCATAGCCAGGTTTGGGTATATATTTTGATTAGCTTTCCACCAGTCCAGGGGATTCAATTCTGGGGACAGCAGTTTATCTTCTAAATATCGTTGCACTTCTATTATGGCCCTGTTATTAGCAGTTCCTGCTGGACGAATATTTTGCATTGTTTTGGTAAAATGCTTCCATATTGAAGATTTTGAAGTTGACGGTGTGACTTCTGTTAATTCTTCTTGAGGTTCTGTGGGTTCATTTTCATTAAAATGACATGTTATCAAATTGATAACATGTGTCTTAGTCTGATCGGTGACGTTCTGGTTTTGAAAGTAGAGTTTGTACCGCGGGTCTAGAAACATTGCTGTAGTTAAAGGTCTGCTATTCTCCAAATTGCCGAATGTCGCTGCAATCTCCGACAATAGGTCTTGCCGGCACATCTCAACTTCGTCAGGAATTGGCGGTATTAGATTTGCTTGCCTGTATTCGGCATCTCCAATTTCCGTAAGTTCGTTGATCAGGCCGACTGTGATAGGCAGCACAGTACTTCCAGTCACATACTTTTGGCCGCTTATTTCTACGGTGACTTCTTCGCACGGTTTCAATATTGTTAGAAGGGCTTCGCAAATATCCCACTCATAGTAGATAATGTGCATTTGATTTCGTCCTTAAGTTCGACGAACCGTTGCAACATGTAAAAAGTGGAGTTCCACCTCGTCGTGCCATCTTGTGTAGGGCGCTTTACAATTTTGCCGGCTTGCTCTTGGTACTTTTTTAGTTTGTTCCAAGCCACATTACTACGTTTAAAAAGGGACACAATGGCCTTAACTTTGCGTACAATGTTGACTAGAGAGTCCCTTGCTATAGCCCTCTGTACCACGAGGTTCAGAGTGTGAGCGTAACAGCCGAAGTGATTCCACTGTAGCAAAGATATTGCATTCTTTATGTTGGCCCCGTTGTCTGATACAACAAGCAATATTTTATCAGACACATTCCATTCTTGTGCAACGCCCTCTATCGCCTCAGCCAAATTGGCCCCTGTGTGGCTTTTATCTAGCACCTTGCATTCTAAAAGCAAGCTTTGAAGCTCAAAATTTTTGTCTATGTAATGACCTGTAACTGCTAGATACGAATCATTGTTTCGTGACGACCACATATCTGTTGTTAAACATATTGTCTTAACATCTTCTCTTAATAACGTTTTGGTCGATGTACGGACAGCTTTGTATTGTGACGGAAGTAAATTATTTGCAAAATACTTCCGCGCTGGTATAGTGTTATTAGGAAAAGCAAATTTTAATAATTCGCGAAACCCTCTGTCTTCAACAATGGTGAACGGCTGCATATCCCATATAAACATGTTCATGATATGGTCATCGATGTCCTTTTTTATTTTTACACAATCTCGCCGAAGAAATGCCGACATTGACGAGATTGTTCTTGAGCCCTTGTTTATATCTCGAGTAGAAGTATTCGCCGAAGGTGCAGTTATGACTTGTGACGTCGAGGGTTTGAGTCCTGCTGCGACTGTGCTGATAGCAACTGGGACTGTGATGTCTGCTGCGGCCTTCTCTCTTCATCGCGTGCTAAATTTACAGCTAGGTGTTTTCTCTGTATATGTTTGGTTAAATTTGACACCCCAGATTTGTAAGAGATGCTGGTTTTGCACATTTTACACTCCGCCATGTTACTGCCTTTATCAAAGAAATGGTCCCAAGCGACACTCTTTTTGGGAGGCATCATTAAACCTTATAACTACAAAATTTAAAATAACACTATTTACATTCACTTAAATACTGCCAGGTCTATTATTTACAATTTACACCTAAAAACTACTATGAACAAAACAGTATACATCAAATCTAGGTCAATCTCTTCCGCGATTTACTCATTTGTCAACAAACATCTACTATCAACTAAAGACGAAAAAAAGATGCACGCAGCACGTGTCACCAAAACCAACAATTATTTAAAGAACTATAGCACACGCGAAAGTGATCCTTATTTCTCAGTAATAAAACTAAGAGCGAACGCCAATTATATTTGCAAAAAGGCACCTGCGTCTCGGGGTCAAGTTCACAGGTCATTTGGATGTAGCTTTTTAATTTCATGCCGTATTCAAATTGGTTTAAGATTCCTTTTACTTAACATTACTTACGTAACCGAATGAAACACATATATCGTTCCATCTTGCATCCACAAAATACTGAAAGTATTTTATTCAAACTTCATCTTTATTTTCTTAGCAATAGAGAACATAATACTTTTTAAGGAAATACTTTTCGTTTGAACCTTAGATTTGAGTTTCTATCGGGCGCCCTGGTACGGCGGTGCGCGCCGGCTGCCTAGTGCCTACTAAAATACGTTGAAAGTGTTTGATAGAAAATTCATCCTTATTTCGATACGTATAAAGCGCAAAATCACGCTAGCAAGAAAAATACTTTTTAATGTTGTGAGTATTTTTTTATTTGTCGCAATTTTAGACCTCTTTTGTATGCGTGTACGGTTTAATTAATTTCATTACTACGGCTCTTTTGAAAGTATTTAGGCGATGCGGGGCTTGTGGGGTGCCGCTCGCTGATAAGTAAAATACTTTCATGGTCTTTCGAAGTATTTTGAGCCCGTACCTGGTATACGTACTTTGAAGCAAATACTAGGTTTGTAAACCTGGTATGGTAAATACGTTCCGACCCTAGTCTATCTTGCGCTAGAATATGCAAGAGACCATAATGTCATTTTCCTCTCATTTCCCCCCACACACATCGTATAGATTACAGCCACTGGACGTTTCAGTATACTTGCCAATCAAACAGGTTTGAGATCGACGAATACAAGTTCCAAAAGCAAAATCTTGACGAGTAATTTCGAAAAATGAAATTGCTCATCTTGTCAGTTCTGCAAACTTGAAAGTGGCTTGAGATAGAATGCGTTTTTAATTACCCTGATTTCATTCCTTAGTATATGAAACAGGGCTTTACATACTAAAGGTACAATTTCTGATATAAACTGTGGTGAAATTTTAAATAAGAAATGCAGGCTCTCATAGCTGTCTCGTGCAGCCAGGAACCGAAGTATTATTTATGGCTTAACGAATTATCGCTAGTATTGCTTGTCTATATTGGGTCTTTTTTTTGGAATATTCGGAAAAACTTTCTGCAGCAAATATTTTAAGTCCACAGTTGACATACGAATAAATTTCTTGAGTGCCTGGGTTCGTGACTGGGTTTGCCACAAGGAAAAAAAAATGTACCTGCAGATTTAGATGCCTTCACAAAAAAAAACTGTAGGCATCAAATAACTCTTACAAATCGAAGCTAAAAAGAGCATTGAAACGCTCTGGAAATCCTTGTATCCTGGAGACATAAAAAGTTTTCAACATTACCCACAATTATTACAGTGCTGTAGTTCCTTGAATCTGGGAAACCTAAAACGGGAAGATGATGCACAAAGGAAGAAAAAGTTATGGCTTTGGCTTTATATAAATAGAGTCCCCGAGCATACCGATTTTTTTAAGTAAAGGTATCATCTTATCTTTGACTCTTAGGAAGCATGAAAAACCTTTTCCACTAGTTAAAGAAGCGGCTACATAAAATTAGCAGGACGGTCATATTATATCTGTTGCTGCCCAACAGTTTGATTACAATCGAAGAACTGATGAAATTAGTGAGTTTGTCAGTAAAGGGCAAAACAAAAAAACACAATTTCCGACCATGCTTTGGTTCTATGATGAGGTGTCTGCAGAAAAACTACACGCAAACAATTGCATACTCATTTAGTGCAGGAACCACACCATCTAATGATATTGTAGTACAAATAAAAAAATGAATCCAAGAACTGCAATCCATTGGATTAAAAGTGGTCGCAACAATTTGTGCTCAAGTGCCACCTATTGTTAGTGCCATAAATTGGCTGGACAAAGAGACGAAACAAAAATATTTAAAAAAAAACAGCTAAGTGCGAGTCGGACTCGCCCACAGGGTTCCGTTCCAACTATAACTGAATTAGGGATCCACCTAGCTAAAATACCACAATATTTTGTTGACAGCAAATATGACTTCTTTTTCATAGTGTTTGTATGAAGAACAAAGTTATGTTTGTGGTTGTGAAAATGGGCTACATTTCAAACACTACTAGTTCGATCCCGTCTATTTTCGTTGAATGTATTTGTTAAGATCTACATTAAATATTTTTTCACAATTTATAGTCGCTTAGTTTAGAAATTAGAGGGGACGCCTATTTCACCACTTTGGAAGAGTCTATCTATCTCGCAAACGTTGACTTTTAGGGCTCCTCCCCCCGCCCCTTAAATATATATTTTTAATTTTTTTATGAATCTTAAAGTGGTTAACAGGATACATCTTCCTCCTAAATTTCAACAGTGTGATGCTTCTAGTTACAGAATAAAGTGGCTGTGACATACGGACGGACAGACAGACAGACACACTTGACGAAAATATATTTTTTGCCATTCGGCTACGGAAACCTAAAAAGGAGAAATATGGAGAAACTGCACTTTTGAAATTAATGGAAAGATAAATGTTACTGTGTATTGATACCCCTCATTTAATAAAAAGGATACGAAATAATTGAATAAATAAAAACCTGAAGGCATACACGGCATACACGGTTAACGAAAAGCAGCCGAATGGGAACACATTGTTCTCTTATATAATGAAAACTATTTTTCAAATAGTTTAATTAGAACGTTTCGGAGTTACCTTATGAAAAAAATTAAAAGAATATTTTAATTTATCAGTCTTTATTTTACTTATACAAGAAGACCCAATCAATATCATTATTAAATCAATCAATAATTATTAAATATTAATAATTTATGTTGTTTGTATGACCTTACATAATCTGAGGTAGTAACTGTAAAAAAAATAGTTCACTTTTCTTAGGAAACTATACAAATACTTACTTAAAAAAATCGTTAAGTAACTTATTCAGAGTCAGATGAATCATTTTGCCGCGTAGCTGTCACGTGCGGTAATGCCATGTAATAATTGTGATAAATCGCCGGAATTGCATTACTTTTGCACAAAGCTATTAAGTCTTTGTACTTTGCCAAAGATACAGGCTGAGGCGCATTATAAGCCTTCGGTTGTTCGGTAGCTCTATTCTCTCATTGTTTTGAGTTTTTTTTTGCCAGAGCGTCGTTTGGTTTCTCGAAGAGGAACTACTTTTTGTTGCTGGAGATCTATTGCCATTTCACGGTCACTCAGTGATTCAAATTGAAATTTGATCGTATGTGGTAAGTCACTGGTACAACGAATGTGCATACTGTGATGTGTTTCAAAAGTAAGTACTTTTGAAACACATCTGCAGATATTACTGTTATACGAATATATCTCATTAATATACTTCTTTTATTTAACTGTTCATAAGATTCAGCTTTTTGAATAAACTTTCATTTTGCTAATTCCATGAAACATGACAGTCGATTTGATTAAGTTATAATGAAGTTCCTGAAACAAAAAGAATCATTGCATCTAGGAAACATCTGTCCTGCTGCGATATCAACGGATACAAAAAGACATGGCGACTTATTATCAAACACCATACGCAGTCTATTTTGTGGTCCGTCAAACTGTTGAAAAACAAATTTAGTTTTAAGTTTGTTACTACATCAGGATGGTCTACGTTTTCAAAAACTCTATGTGTACTCGAAATCTTTATAACAACCTAAATACATATATTTAGAGAAAGTGATGAGTTATATCATATTACAAATATAACCATAACAGTGAGATTTTGAGTCCTCACGAAGCTTTACCAAACTCAATAATTATATTTGATGATGGAATACACTCGAGAGCAATGAATCCGGGTCACTTAAAGGATGTTAAAATCTCGGAAACTAAAAATGATAGGTTAATGCAATAAATTGTATTTAATAGACAATGTAATACTCCTTAAATGAAAGTAAAAAAATATGAGTCACCATACATTTTATTAACACAAAATTACATAAAGAAAAAAACTGCAGATCTCTCCTTAAAACAAAAATAGGAAACATAAAATTTTTGAACTTTATTACGATTTTCTTGAATTTTAATACTTCGTATTGCCTCCTCGTGCTTCCATTACTGCGTTTACGCGGTTTGGCATGCTGTACACCAAGTTCCTTATACGATTTTGAGGAATATTCTCCCATTCCTCTGTGAGAGCAATTTTGAGCTCACGAAGCGTGATTGGGGGAGGGTTTCGTTGTTTTACGCATCTGCCTAGCTCGTCCCAAGCATGCTCGATCGGGTTGATATCCGGGCTGCGCGCTGGCCACTCCATACGAGTAATGTTCATCTCTTGAAGGTAGTCATTCACAATCCTACCTGTATGAGGTCGGGCATTGTCATGCATAAATATAGCATCCTCACCTAAATTGACCATAAATAGACCAACGTGATCATTGAGGATTTCTTCCACATATCTTACGCTAGTTAAAGAGCCGTTTTCTATGATCACCAGCTCTGTGCGACTTTCAGAAGAAATTCCGGTCCACACAAGTACAGACCCACCACCGTAGGCTACTTTTTCTTCGATGCATGCTTGCTTGAATCTTTCCCCTGGTCTTCGATACACTCTGTGTCTTCCATCGTGCTTGTAGAGCATAAATTTTTATTCTTCGGAGAACATAACTTTTGATCAATCTTCAATACTCCAATTTACGTGGCTCTGGGTATATCTTAGTCTTAAAATACGATGCCCACGCTCCAGTTTAGGGCCGTTTGCAGGTCTAAGGGGTAAAGATGAAATAAGAAACCAAAAATTTGCGCACGGGCGGGACTTGAACCAGCAACCTCTTGGCAAACCGGGCCAAACGCTCTTACCAATTGAGCTACCGTGCTGTTAGTCCGACCCTGCGAAATTTGTGGTCTCTTATGTAAACGTCAATTGCGTGACGCTTAGCGCCATCTAGCCGTCTGTTTATGAAACAGATGGCCCAAGCAGTTATTCTTTACAGAATAAATTCAACTTGGAAATTGATGTCGCTTCGCTATCTAATGCTTTAGAATGTTTTTAACACTCACAGTGTCATATTTTATATTCATAAAGATGAAATAAGAAACCAAAAATTTGCGCACGGGCGGGACTTGAACCAGCAACCTCTTGGCAAACCGGGCCAAACGCTCTTACCAATTGAGCTACCGTGCTGTTAGTCCGACCCTGCGAAATTTGTGGTCTCTTATGTAAACGTCAATTGCGTGACGCTTAGCGCCATCTAGCCGTCTGTTTATGAAACAGATGGCCCAAGCAGTTATTCTTTACAGAATAAATTCAACTTGGAAATTGATGTCGCTTCGCTATCTAATGCTTTAGAATGTTTTTAACACTCACAGTGTCATATTTTATATTCATAAAGATGAAATAAGAAACCAAAAATTTGCGCACGGGCGGGACTTGAACCAGCAACCTCTTGGCAAACCGGGCCAAACGCTCTTACCAATTGAGCTACCGTGCTGTTAGTCCGACCCTGCGAAATTTGTGGTCTCTTATGTAAACGTCAATTGCGTGACGCTTAGCGCCATCTAGCCGTCTGTTTATGAAACAGATGGCCCAAGCAGTTATTCTTTACAGAATAAATTCAACTTGGAAATTGATGTCGCTTCGCTATCTAATGCTTTAGAATGTTTTTAACACTCACAGTGTCATATTTTATATTCATAAAGATGAAATAAGAAACCAAAAATTTGCGCACGGGCGGGACTTGAACCAGCAACCTCTTGGCAAACCGGGCCAAACGCTCTTACCAATTGAGCTACCGTGCTGTTAGTCCGACCCTGCGAAATTTGTGGTCTCTTATGTAAACGTCAATTGCGTGACGCTTAGCGCCATCTAGCCGTCTGTTTATGAAACAGATGGCCCAAGCAGTTATTCTTTACAGAATAAATTCAACTTGGAAATTGATGTCGCTTCGCTATCTAATGCTTTAGAATGTTTTTAACACTCACAGTGTCATATTTTATATTCATAAAGATGAAATAAGAAACCAAAAATTTGCGCACGGGCGGGACTTGAACCAGCAACCTCTTGGCAAACCGGGCCAAACGCTCTTACCAATTGAGCTACCGTGCTGTTAGTCCGACCCTGCGAAATTTGTGGTCTCTTATGTAAACGTCAATTGCGTGACGCTTAGCGCCATCTAGCCGTCTGTTTATGAAACAGATGGCCCAAGCAGTTATTCTTTACAGAATAAATTCAACTTGGAAATTGATGTCGCTTCGCTATCTAATGCTTTAGAATGTTTTTAACACTCACAGTGTCATATTTTATATTCATAAAGATGAAATAAGAAACCAAAAATTTGCGCACGGGCGGGACTTGAACCAGCAACCTCTTGGCAAACCGGGCCAAACGCTCTTACCAATTGAGCTACCGTGCTGTTAGTCCGACCCTGCGAAATTTGTGGTCTCTTATGTAAACGTCAATTGCGTGACGCTTAGCGCCATCTAGCCGTCTGTTTATGAAACAGATGGCCCAAGCAGTTATTCTTTACAGAATAAATTCAACTTGGAAATTGATGTCGCTTCGCTATCTAATGCTTTAGAATGTTTTTAACACTCACAGTGTCATATTTTATATTCATAAAGATGAAATAAGAAACCAAAAATTTGCGCACGGGCGGGACTTGAACCAGCAACCTCTTGGCAAACCGGGCCAAACGCTCTTACCAATTGAGCTACCGTGCTGTTAGTCCGACCCTGCGAAATTTGTGGTCTCTTATGTAAACGTCAATTGCGTGACGCTTAGCGCCATCTAGCCGTCTGTTTATGAAACAGATGGCCCAAGCAGTTATTCTTTACAGAATAAATTCAACTTGGAAATTGATGTCTAAAGCATTAGATAGCGAAGCGACATCAATTTCCAAGTTGAATTTATTCTGTAAAGAATAACTGCTTGGGCCATCTGTTTCATAAACAGACGGCTAGATGGCGCTAAGCGTCACGCAATTGACGTTTACATAAGAGACCACAAATTTCGCAGGGTCGGACTAACAGCACGGTAGCTCAATTGGTAAGAGCGTTTGGCCCGGTTTGCCAAGAGGTTGCTGGTTCAAGTCCCGCCCGTGCGCAAATTTTTGGTTTCTTATTTCATCTTTATGAATATAAAATATGACACTGTGAGTGTTAAAAACATTCTAAAGCATTAGATAGCGAAGCGACATCAATTTCCAAGTTGAATTTATTCTGTAAAGAATAACTGCTTGGGCCATCTGTTTCATAAACAGACGGCTAGATGGCGCTAAGCGTCACGCAATTGACGTTTACATAAGAGACCACAAATTTCGCAGGGTCGGACTAACAGCACGGTAGCTCAATTGGTAAGAGCGTTTGGCCCGGTTTGCCAAGAGGTTGCTGGTTCAAGTCCCGCCCGTGCGCAAATTTTTGGTTTCTTATTTCATCTTTATGAATATAAAATATGACACTGTGAGTGTTAAAAACATTCTAAAGCATTAGATAGCGAAGCGACATCAATTTCCAAGTTGAATTTATTCTGTAAAGAATAACTGCTTGGGCCATCTGTTTCATAAACAGACGGCTAGATGGCGCTAAGCGTCACGCAATTGACGTTTACATAAGAGACCACAAATTTCGCAGGGTCGGACTAACAGCACGGTAGCTCAATTGGTAAGAGCGTTTGGCCCGGTTTGCCAAGAGGTTGCTGGTTCAAGTCCCGCCCGTGCGCAAATTTTTGGTTTCTTATTTCATCTTTATGAATATAAAATATGACACTGTGAGTGTTAAAAACATTCTAAAGCATTAGGTCTAAGGGGTTTTAAGTTAGATTCAGCAAGCCGACGTCTTACTGTCCATGCACTTGGGTTACTTCCTCCGAGGCGTCGAAACTGATTTGTGAGTTCAGTTCCTGTGAGAAAGCGATTTCAAAGCGTGGTGTTCACCAAGTATCGGTCTTCTCGTGTTGTGGTACACCTGGTTCTGCCCGTTCCTGGTCTGCGTAGATTAGAACCAGTTTCTTCGTAACGTCGGAGAACTCTTTGTACTGTTGACAGCGACACACCGACAGTCCTGGCTGTATCGCGCTGACTCCGGCCGGTTTTCAGCATTGTAAGTATTCTGGTGCATTCTTCAGGCGTAAGCGACATAATTTCAGCTTGAATAATGAATATAGAGCACTATCAACATGGTTTATGTACCCACATAAATGACAGATTACAAACAAAAGCAAAACCAAATGCTGTAATTTCGTAGTTCCATCTTCGAAAGTGGCCCTTTTTCAAATTTGATTTTTTTATGATATAACTTTACAATAACTAAGAAGTTTTAATACCTTCATTCAAGGAGTATTACATTGTTTATTAAATACGATTTATTGCATTAACCTAGCATTTTTAGTTTTCGAGATTTTTAGGATTCTTTAAGTGACCCGGATTCATTGCTCTCGAGTGTATTAGGGACTACTTCGCTATGGGTCGTCATAAGAATATTGACTGTTTTTATACTAACCAGACTTATACCAAAATACCTAAACAACTAGTCAGAGATAATGCTAACCTTATAATATTTTTTAAGCAAGACGACATAAATCTTAAACACGTTTACGATGAACATGTGGGATCCGATATGACATGGTTACAGATTGAAATGTGTTCAACTGTTTGGAGTAAACCTTTCAATTATATTGTCATCAATAAGAATTGTAAAATAAACAAAGGATGTTACAGAATGAAGTTTGATACATTCATAGAAGTGGACCAAAGTTTTTAAGTAGCTGTCAGGGTAGTAAAAAATCAATTTCATTAGAGAAGCCGCACAGCGTGGAATCCGTAGTAATGGAACGAGCTCTCAAAGAACCAATTGTAAAATCTGCATCAGCTGTAAAAACGAAGGTGGAAATGATAAAAGATTCAAGGAATACAAATGATTAGGCACTTGAAACAATATTTAAACCAATCGCTAGCCCACTGAAACTAATTACCAACAAATTAAACAACCCTCCTCGTTATTCAAATGAAGACACTGAAAAAACGCAACTATCACAAAAAGTAAACACAGCGAGAGCGAGTTATCAATACTTCAAATGGAGATGTTGAATACTTTAATGTTGGAATGTAAAACGAAACGCAATCTTGTTTGGTAGTGATCTATATTAAGTAGCGTCAAAAATGTCAAACTGACATGTATATAAGATTTCTCTCTACTTCCTGTCTTGGTGTGTGCCGTTCGATGTATCATCTCCATTGTGTCGTACGCAATAAATATCTACTTTATTCTCTGCAATCTTCGTTTCTTTTTGACCCTAACCCCTCATTTAAAAGCGTTGTTGACGATGAGGTAAACTCAGACATCGATGTTTGTAAAACACCTAATAAAACCCTCACTACATCTCTTTCTGAAGATCACGGTGTCCATGACAACTCATCTAAATTCGTTCTGTCATCACCAAGTGATGCCAACGATTCTTTATAAATGAAAAATTCTATACCTTATGGTGTTAGAAATATAAAGGGAAAACTTATGCTCGGCAATACTCGTGTTCATGACTTTGATCGGACTTTGAAAGTTGGAAACCGCATCTTAAAGAAAACTCCTGGTATAAGTGAGTTATTGTATAAAAAAGTACCGAATTTAAATATTATTACAGAGGAAGACCTACAAAATTATAAATTAATACTTGAGGAATTACGACCCATCCAAACCAATTATCAGTAACAAAGGATTCAAATATATGAATGTGATTAAACCATTGTTTGAATTCTCTAGAACTAAAACTAGTAGTGTAGAAAGTCTCCCGAAAGGTGAAGGCATAGATATTTTGAAAGAAGTTAAGAAGGATACTGACTTAGTTAACTGGGATGACCCGAATGATTAAGTGGAACGTTTAAAATTACTACTTGGATCATGGGCAGCTGGTAACACCTCAGTACACAACGAAATTTCCGCAATTATCGAAGAAATGCATGAAGCTGGCATCATAAAAGACATGAAATATATAAAGCTGCCCTCAGGAGGATTGGGCAGTATCATTACACTACAGAAAGCGAAAGCACGGCAATGAATATAGATAAATTTGGTCACCACGTTCATAAACGTTTACGACTATCTGAATTTAGCAATATTCTTACTGATACGTTAGTGAAGTCCAATGCAGGTGACTTTGATTTAAAATCATCAAGATTAAAAGGACTGCTATTTCCTGAAAACAATGATGAAGCTGTAAACAAGGAATATGTGGATAAATGTGTTGATGAACTAAAAACTGAAATGCAAAAAAATCAAAGCAATGTAAAAAAGTACCTAGATAATTTGGAAAGATTAACAACTAGCATTTGCTAGTAATATAATGTAGTTAATTTTAACTACATTATATTACACAAAAAAAGAAATAGACCTTATGATTGCATCGAAACATACTATTACTGATCAGAATGAGTAAGCAAGATATAGTAAATGAACTTCACAAAGCAGCGAGAAGAAATTTCCTTCATCGACAAACGATTATTAAAGGAATAGATGATTTGTGGCAAGCTGACCTTATGGATTTTCAAAAATATTCATCGTTTAATAAAGGATATAAATATGTTCTAGTAGTATTGATGCTTTATCAAAGTACGTTTGGGTTAAACCATTGAAGTCAAAATCTAAAAAATGTGTTACAGATGCAATGTACAATATTATATTAAGTGAATCAAAACGAAAGCCCAAAAATTTACAAACAGATCTAGGTACTGAGTTTTATAATGATTATTTCAAGAAATTGATGAAAAGGTTTAACATTATTCATTATTCAACTTACTCTACTAAAACACAACAGTCAAAATTACATCAAGGACCACCTTTACAAGTTCGCGATTTTGTTCGTATAAGTAAATACAAAGGAGAATTCTATAAAGGCTATACGCCTAATTGATTGTAAAAGTTAATCAAACCAATCCCCAAACATATCTTATAGAAGACAAACATAAACAAAATATTCTAGGTTCATTTTTCGGATACGAGTTACAAAAACCTAAATTTCCGGACCTTTATCTAATTGAAAAAGTTGTTAAAGAAAAGCAAACAAGCTTTTAGTCAAATGGGATTTGCGGGAATTTGAGTGATAAAGAAAATAGTTGGGTTGACCGAAGCGACTTAATAGTGTAGATATATAAAAAACAAATAATGATTACTTTGTCACACTATACGCTTATCAATGAAGGAAGGCAGTGGTATAGTTAATAACTTAATATATCATTTGCCGTTTGAATTACATTTACCTGGATATCAATATTGTGGCCCCGGAACAAAACTTGAAAGACGGTTACTAAAAGGTGATCGAGACGTTAACAAGTTGGATAAAGCTTGCAAGCACCATGATATTGCTTACATTAATAAAGATTCGGGTGCAAGGCGTAAAACTGACTTAGAACTTTGAAATATGGCTAAGAGGAGATTGAAATTAAAAGATGCGGGCAAGGGAGAAAAAATTGCCTCATGGATAGTTAAAAATGCTATGAAGGCTAAAATCATAGCAGGAAATGGTATTAAGTCATTTAAGAAAGGTATTAAAAAAATACAGTCGCAATTAAATAAACTAAAATCCAAAGACCATCAAGCTGCTATAAAATATGCCTATGCAGCTGCAAAGAAACTATTTAGTAATTCGAAAGGAATAAGTTTACCACGTATTATACCTCTTCCTTAGTGCGGAGTACTTTTACCACTTATTCCCATATTTGCGGGATTGTCAGCTTTAGCTTCACTAGCTGGAGGAGCAGCAGGTATAGCTAAAGCTGTTAATGATTCTAAAGCTGCACAAAAAAGTCTTCAGGAATCGGAAAGGCACAATAGAATGATGGAAGCGGTTGCACTTGGAAAAGGATTATATATTAAGCCACATAAAAAGGGAGCAGGCTTATACCTGAATCCATCAAAAAACTAATTAGACGGCTACCCAGACGTGCGCTCACTAACCTTGATATACTAGAGTCAAGAGCATGCCAGCGATATACCTTTCTTTCGTGGTGTTTCCATGAGAGATACGTTACCGTTAAAACCTAGAAAGATAAAATGTGGAATAATTAATTTGGCAACCATACGTGACTAGTTTTAACAAGAATGATGAAATACGAATTCCTATCAACCAACAAGACTTGTACGTGCTGCCTTAACTTAGTAGTTTATACATTGAGGGAAACGTAAATGTATATAACAGTTCAACTAAAGAAAAAGTTTCAAATATACATTTCATAAATAATTCAGCATTTTTTTTTCAAGACATACGATATAAACTAAATGGAGTGGAAATTGATAAAATTAAGAAAGCTGGTTTAACAACAACCATCAAATCTTATCTATCCTTAAATGAAAATGAATCTAAATGTGCTCGAGTTTAGGGTTGGTCAACTGCAGGAACAAATAATGCTAGTGGTTGTGCCTTTTTCGCATCTATACCTTCAGTAGACTACGAAAAAAACATTATTAACTGTAAACACAAGCTAGTATTACTCAGAAGCAATACGAATATTAACGCAATTAAATTCAATAAGACGAAGTTGTAGATGATATTATAATCAATAAAATTATTTGGAGAGTTCCACACATCAAAGTTTCTGATCGTGAAAGACTTAATTTACTATAACATTTAGAAAAGGATCTAGCAATCCAACTAGCGTTTCGCAATTGGTATTTATATGAATATCCATTATTACCAAAGACACGTAAACACACTTGGTCTATAAAGACTTCATCACGACTCGAGCCAAGCCAACCGCAAGCACAACACTGCACTGTCGATGGCTGAATTTGACCACTGTCATGTACGTGATGTAAAAGTATTTTTAAATTCATTGTATTATCCATATGAAGGGTTAAACATCAGTTTATCAGAAGATAAGTTTACTTTATTATATGAACAGTATGCCAGATTTCAACAGTCTTATCACGGACGTCGATCCGTTCCATCCGTAGAGCCGTTGATGAGTTTGAAAGAATTCAAAGACGTTGCCCCATTATTTGTAATCGATTGTTCGCGACAACATGAAACATTGAAGGGGTCGATAGACGTGAGAATTGAAATCGAAACAGATCAAAAAATACCAGACCAAACTGCTGCATATTGTTTAATTTTAAATGATTGTCTTTTTGAGTATAAACCTTTAAAGCAACATTGTAAAGAAACTATCATGACTAAAACAGTAATTGTAGATTTGCAAGGATTCAAAAACCGCAGCAATGTTTTTTAAGTAAAAGAATTCGTTCTAAGGACTTTGGAGTTTACCCACATATATTTGATCAAACCACCCTATCCATTTTCAAAATTAACCGAAGAAGAAAAAAACAACGTGTTCGCTGGATAGAAAGAAACAGAGGTTATCAATGGAGTGAAGGCTATGTAGATTTTAGAGAATTTCATAAAATTATCAAAGATGTACTAAAAGATATGAAAATTATTGTAAAAAGTGCAGAAAAGATTACATGGGTAGAAGATTTATGTGGTCACAAAAATATTTTAGATGTAAGTTACACAGGTATACCAAATTTAAACGATTTGAATATGTTGTGTAAAAATAATATGTTTCATTGTTTATCTCATAAAAATAAATGCGCCCTAAGAAATGCTTTATGTATAAAAAAATGGTGTTTTCTAAATGGATATTCATTACCTTATTTTTAAATTATCTAATAGTTACATCATTATATAATTCGTATGTGTAGTTTGTATTATTATAACTTATGTAACTGTAATGATTTTAATAAAGTGTGTTCATTTTGAAATTTGTGTTTTTAATCCCTCAAGCGTATATGAACGAGACACAATGCAAATTCTATTGTTATGCGGTTGCCTGCAACCGCTCGGGTGTTGAAGCATTTACGTACTTTATATTTTATAACCCTAAACATAAATCTAATAGGATGGGATAGTAAAAACTCACCTTTCATGTTTAGAGTTTATTTCAATAAAACCTTTATACTTAATACATTTTCAAAAGTTATCGGTACATAATGTTTTTGAAATTTTCTTAACAAGACTGTCGGCAAGGTCCATTATCTCGTCCACAGGATTCTGCACCACGTACTGCGCACGTTGTCCTCGCTATCTTCATTGTCCGAACCAGAAACCATATCATTGGACAAATCCAAAACCTTGATTCTAATAAGTTTTATTCCTTTCTGTTCCTTACAAACAGAGATCAAAATCAAAAAAAAACCTATGTGATCAACATAGGATTTTTTTTGATTTTGATCTCTGTTTGTTTGGGAGTCTCTTGTTTTGTTTGGGAGTATGGATCGTTTTGATACATAACTCTGGGTATTCTTGTGTAAATCCTTTGAATGAGTATTGCGCATATTGAGAGAATAGAATGTCGGGAGAGTCAGCCATTGCCTACAGCAAAACAAAAGGCTTAATAATAAAAAAATATAAAAGAAATACAAAAAATTGGAGATTATCAAAAAATATACTTACATGAAAGGCCTCGAAAGTGAACTAGTATAGCGTTCGTCAGAGACGGTAAGTGAATGAGGGAAAATACTAATCAACTTATTGAATGTTAATGCAATATTGCTTATTTTGCATTGCGTCACAGATGACACCAATAAAACACGTGCATTCAAATATAGCTTAATAAACTGAAAATTAATATTGTAAATAGGTAGTTGTGAAATAAAACAACAAATGAATTGTCCTAAATTACATTTTATTAATTATTATTTATCTATGTAGTTACAGCAATGCCACAGTACCTTACTTAAAATCTAATAATATTTATAGATTAAATATTTTATAAATCTAATAAAATATTTAATCTATGCATGCTCAGTCTATTTAACTTATTATAGGGTCTAACAAAACTAATGATCGACAGCCAATGGGGGGAATCTATAAATCACTATAATCACGCTCACCAAATTTGGTCCAAAAATACAGGCTAGTTTCTGAGATAATTACCAAAACATCTGCGTGTTTTAGATGTGATAAAAGACACCATTTACAGCTGTTTTTGCACTACTACACTGACAAATACGCACACTAGGGTGGAGCACCAATGTATGGCTTTTTTTTTCTCTATTGTTTTGATTTCTAAGTACAAGGGATTTATGCCTTATGTAAAGACATAAGCATATGCTAATTTTAGTAATAATTTGAAATGACTTTCTACCTCCGAATCACCTCTTAAGTTTTGAAATTTTGGAAAAAACTGTCATCTTTGTTAAACTCTATATTAAGTGTAAATTAGGGAGAAATGGATGTAAAATAATACACAATGAATAATCAGACAAGTAAGTATGTAATAAATGCAAGTAGAAATAAATGTAACTTAAAAAAATAATAGTAGGAACACCTTTAATTTGGTTTAAATTGACATTTTGTATCAAATTTTGGCATTTTGGCTCTTGATTCTAATTTTGCCTTTATGGCACCTAGCCGCGATTTTTTCGTACATTGAGACATAGCTGCTTCTGTTGTAATCTTCACAGCTCGCTCTACAGCCTGGGTATGGCACGGAAAACGCAAAAATGAAAGCTGACCCTCGCCACCAGACTGAACAATATCGGAAATTTCTTCTGTCGACAAGTTTTTAAAAATTGGTGGTTCAGTTATCTCGTTTTGCCAATTTATTACGTCGATATAATTTGAAGCATTAAAATTAATTTTTGGTACGTCAAAAAGCCTTGAAGTTTGTACGGCATTGCTACGAGCCTTCAAAATACGCCGGGCAGCTAACTCACGTATGTGTTTTCGTTCATCTGTAATCATAGCCACTAATAAGTTCTCAGCATGCGCGAAATATCCATTCCTTTGAATTAAAGTGTCTACGATACCTTTTAAATCATCTGGTAAGTATCGTGACGAAAATATAATCTTGAATAAGTGGCGGGAACCATCTTTACAAGAAGGTTTATTCTTAATTTCGAACCACGATGGCGCATATACTTTAACAATAAACGTAGCTAAAGTAACCAAAGCAGGTGTTGGGTTTTCGGTAGCGACGTAAAGGCGTAAAAGTCTATTAGCACGCGTGAGCCAGCGCGCATGAGACAATTTCCCTGGAGACTTGTGTCCTAAATCGTCAGGAAAAGTGCCTGTAATGATTGCTGAAACCATTCTATGCAAGTACTTTTGGTCTGTGCTTAGATCGTCGGGCATTTCAGGTAGCATATCTCCTTCAATTTCTTTAAATGTTATCACCGGGAGTTCTTCGCAATTTTCTAATGCTTTGCCTAGCGGACCATTGTAAGACTTGGGTCCTGAAGTTGAACCATCAAGATGAAGAAATAAGTGGCGTAAAGGTAACTCATTCATGTGTAGTAAACAAATTATCCACTGAAGTGGTTTATTAAGCTGTTTTCCGAGTAGCCTTATAATACCTCCATTCTTTCCAGTATTAACATTAGTTCCGTCACAACCAATTGCCATTAGACCGATCTGGGAAATACTTTGCTGTTCTAAAAATGCGGTGATAGAAAATACTATTCCTTTTGCTGTTCCAATGTGAGGTACAACGTAACCCAAGTAAGTAGATCCTGGCTCCTGAATAAGCGAAATATGTTCCTCGACCACTATTTTCCTGTAATTTCTGTTGCCTTTTTTAATAATTTTTAAAGTTTTATCTTTTCTGCCATCAAAATATAACGCAGAAATTTCACTATGGTTTACCTGTTTCAGTAACTCCTGTCTAGTCTTGTTTCTTTCTCTTCGTAGCTTACTTCTATCTACAACTTCTACCTTAGACCCAATGTCATGTAATACTGATGACACAATCGCAGCAGCAGCCCTGTCAGACACTCCGTATCTATCACATGTTTTCGATACCGTAGGCAAATCAATAGACGACACTTTTTTCTCTTTCTTTACGGGAACAACAGATTTAATTTTCTTACTGCAGGCATCGTTTCCTATAGGCTCATCGGTCTCGGAAGAAAAAGAAGAGGTGCTGATATCTAAATTAATTGACGACGTACTTGCACTCGCAGAGTTAACGGAGCGATATTGTCGTTTTAGCTTCCTTTCCTGATTTATTATATTTTTTTACTTGCAGTAACATCGACTCTGCCTATTATCATTTTGCGCGCCATTCGTTGTCGTTGGTCAATTAAAAAGGCTTGTTCACGTTTTGGTACCTTCTTTTCTCTTGGACAGGTGCAATTGTTGAAATCTATGCATTTGCAAGCTGATATATCAAAAAGTAATTTTTTGTTTTGCATAAAACTTTCTAATGTTTGCTGGGAATTCTTTTTCATCGACTTAAGGAGATTTTTTCGCTTCTCGTGATAAGCTTTTAACATTTGTATAATTCTGGTACTAGTCACTGTTGGTAAAGATGCCGCTTGCCATACGCTTTCGATTTCAGGCACAATTTTATCGGTTATTTCTGAAAATTTGGGCTCCTTTTTACTTGTCTTCATACTTTGCCTCGTCCATTCGTAATGTTTTACAATGTCTTCGTAAGTAGGTAGAACATTTCTCTTTAACTCACAAAATTCACCAAATATCGGGCACTTAGAAGCACTACGTGTTTTTTACATGTTTAACAAAACAATGTTTTAGGTTATGTCATTAAGATAAATGCGCGCGACAGTTCACCACGAAAGACAAAAGTGCACTGACCCGCGCGGCCCACGTGCGCTAAATGCCCGATTTACACCCCCTCCCAATCCTTGTTGGTACTATTGCGCCCTGTTTTTATTTATTTTTATGATAATACAGCATATTTCCAATAAATTGATATAATAAAAAGAAAAACTTTATCAAAATTATATAGAAAAAAAAAATACCAACTCCTGCCTAAATTCTGAGTTGTGTAAAAGTTGAA
This sequence comes from Pyrausta purpuralis, assembly GCA_963924145.1. Classification (NCBI taxonomy): domain Eukaryota; kingdom Metazoa; phylum Arthropoda; class Insecta; order Lepidoptera; family Crambidae; genus Pyrausta; species Pyrausta purpuralis. The sequence goes on from OZ001666.1 coordinate 11,267,295, forward strand.
TGACCTTTCGGAGGTAGTTATACTTATTTCTATCAAATAATATTTTACAGGTGCATTATTGAGCTTAAAAGGCATAAACTTTTAACTCTTAGAAGTTCTTAATGTGCAAAAAAAAAACGCTCCACCCTAACGCACACCAACAAAAATAATAGTAGTAGTAAGAAAAAATTTACTGACGTTGTAAATGTGCAGTATTATTCTGAATTAAAAACAAAACAGAAATTTTGTTGTTTCAATTGTACTGACAACAGCACATCAAGTCAAACACTGCGGGGTCTTATGCAGTTGTAATAAGGGGTAGTTTGCAACAAAAGTGGGTAATCTGATGTGCTGTCGACTATACAACTAACAGTGCAATAAAGTTTTAATAAATAAATAATTTTGTGAGTTACCTCAGAATCCATAAATTGTTGACATTCTTTAAAAAGGAATTGTTTTAGTAAGATTAATATCGTATGATTTTCAAAATGTATTTCGTAAATTTAAATTAATAGCACCTGTAATTATTATCATTTTATTTTGAAAAATAGTACGTATTCACGACTTTTGTATTCCCAATTTTTAATCAAATCGTGCAATTTTTTTCATAGCAATAGCAACCCTTTTTCTCAGTTTTTCTAACAAAAAGATTCAAAGAGCCGGTAGCACAAACGCACATCTAAAGTAAGCCCTAATTCAATGGCATACGGTTCGGCAGATTTATGTCGGCAAGGCGGCTCAAAAACGTCAAAGGCACCGCCGCCGGCGCCACCGCCAGGTATTCCCTTCTGTTATGACTACATGGAGGATGACAACGGTTTCATAAAGTATTATTTTGAATAAAAATGCTATTATCCAAAATTTAATTATTTTATGTTTACATTAATGAAGAGGTGTGTTTAAACTACTAAGAATTAAAGCTGCGTTGTTTTTAAAAATGTTGGATTACATCGTTTTATTAAAGTTTTAAATTTAAGTACGTGTTTAAGTTTAGTCAGTTATTTACGTTCGATTGAACATAATTGATTAGGTAAAGTTGAGTAAATGGTTACTTACTCAACTTTCTGGATTCTCAAGTAGTTGACAAGTAGAAAGTGATCTGAGGCATGCTTATGATGTAAGACCCATCATCCACTTCATTATTATTAATTGACATACAAAAATGTAAAGGGTTTAATTTCGTCTTCCTTACGAGAATACGTTTAAAATCGCAAACCTTAAAACAAAGTTGGGATTGAATAATAGTTTTTGAAAAACCTCATTTTTGTATTTAAATACTAGACAAGCATTTAGTACCATGGGCACCCTACGCGCCACGCGTCGCGTCGGCATAAGTCAATCGCCCCAGTTGCTTCGAAAGTCGTCAGTCTCATCTCGAAATTGTAAAAGTAAAGTCCTCTCATCGGGATTCCATATCGTTACATGAACATCGACTATTTGTGTATGGTAATGTACGAGTATTACCATGACATGATGCAGACTACAATTGCGCTGAAGCGTCGCGGAAGTACGCCGAGATCTACGGTGTCACGCAGCGCCCGCCTCAAACCTGACTGCGATGGGGATGTGTGTGTCATCCTCAGGCGTACCGAGAGGCACACATACCACTTCCCCCGGGTGCAGGGGCTGAAGCCGCAGGACTTCGAACGTCGTCGTGCCCATTTTTGCGAGTGTATCCAGCAGCGGTTGAACGGCAAGACGTACCTGGACTTCCTACAGAAAACCCTAGAGAAGCTGCTGGCCGACGTACCTCTACATCTTTGCGGGGATTGTACTTCCGGCAGGACGGAGCGCCGACCCACTTCGATTGCGACATAGGCATACCTAACGAACCGTTCCGGGCGTCGCTGGCCCGGTATCCTGCTCAGCGCGTTCTCCCGACCTTACTCCACTGGACTGTTTTGTTTGGGGTAGGATTATGGACTTGGTTTACAGTGACGATAGGCATCACATCGATAGCTTAGAAAAAATACGCCAGCGGATTGTAAATGCCTTAGAAATGGTTAAAAGTGATTAGAAACAAGTGTGCGCGAAAACATTATAAAAAGGGCCTCGTAAGCAGTGTCACGTGTGAATACCCAAGGAGGACACTTTCATATCTTTAAGTACTGTATTTATTTGTAAATTAAGTGTTAAATTGTGTAAATACTTTCTAAGTTAGTGTACTTTTTTATTTAATGATTTATTTAAAAAAAACTATTCAGGTAAAAATTAAGTTAAGCTAACATTATTTAATGCTTTTAAACGAATCATCCTAAAAAAAAGTTAATGTTTAGCCTTAATTTCTCGGTTGTATCCATAACATTAACCTGCTAGTCGAAAGCTTGCTTAAGTGTGATTGTAAGTCATAATAAATTATTAAAGTAATCCCGCATTTTACTTTTAATCCAATCAACCTATGCTACACCTCATTTTTCTAGTAAAAAAATACAAATAAAACTTAGGTAAAGTTTAATTTGCTAATCAAAGCCTATTTGTTTCTTATTAAACATTTAATTTCTAACAAAGTTTTGACTTTTGGCTGTTTGTCCATTTAATTGCCATAGGCTTGACTTTCATAATACGATTGTTTATTATCATTGGGGTTTTTAGTAGGTAGGATCATTTAAATTGAACTAAAGGAAATCATGAAAAGTAAGTATGTAAATCTGTCACTGCCCTGGTAAACTAAATGAGTAGCTTGGGGTCCTACTCTCAATGCATGATTTTGACTCTAGCCGTCACGCGCACGCTCGCTCGCACTATCATGATATCACAAATGAAAGAGACAGCTCGAGTAAAAACATGTCATTGATAACACAGTAGGCACCTTATTTTTTGTCGCGCTCGCTCGCGCAGACCTGATAGAAAAAAATGTCAGGGATGGCTTGAGTGACTAAGCTCGGCCATACAAAGTAGTTCCACACAGCTGTTAGATGTCCTTACTTATATCATCTAACAGCTGTGTGTGTGTAAATAGCGTACAATGCTCCGTGAATTAACTTGAACAGTGTGCGTGTAACTGTACAATATCTGTGGGTTGAAGCCTGAATGTGCGTAAGTAAACGACAGCATGTTTTCTTAATTAATTGAATTATTTTGTTTGAAAACATAACTTTGAAAAATCACTATAAAACATATGTCAATATTTTGTCATCGTATTCAGTATGATGTATAGATACCCCCCTTTGGCTATCGATCACTAGTTTTGTTAGACCCTATATACATAGTTATATAATGATATAAGATGAATCATATAAGATTAAAATAATCTAGACTTGTGACCCCATGCTAATGTATTTATATTATTTTTTAAAATGATTCTTTTATCGTCATTGCATGATAAAGCTACTTTATTAACTGATTTGAAAACAACTTTTTTTTTTCGTATGATATCCTCATCCAGAAGGACTTTATTATAGTCTATGAAAAACAGCTGTTGAACAACAGGCTTTTTAACTCCTTTAGCTTTCTTTATTTCCTTATTATTCGTCTTAATACAATACAATGTCGATTTTGAGCCAACAAATTCTGTAATAAGTTGTCCTCTTAACTCATCTTTAAACAAACCAGGAACCTTTTTATTTTGACGAACGATACCATATAAATTATTTTCATCGTAATTACTTGTATCAAAATAGTTTTGAAACCTAAGTCGTAAATTTCTATATACATCAGCGGTTTGAACAGAGTACCAAAAACTGTCTGTGTCTGTATAACAAAGTTTTAAATTAGTCCCGTAAAAAGGTTTCATAATAGAATAATGAAAGTTATACATATGGCTTTTGGAAACTTCTAAAACTGTGAAACCTATATAAATATGTATTACCGTTTCAGGTTTCATCTGTACTGCTACAAAATTTTTAGAACATATGGTTGAACTATGGTGGTTAGGTCTCGCTATTAACTGTTCTGCCGTAAATTGCTTTTTTGTTTTATTTTTTGTATCAATCCACTGATTAACTAATCTAACGTCAACCCTTTTTTCTGAATCCTCTTAAGTTTTACCAAATATGCTGTCTTGCTCAAAAGTAGATGTTGCCTTTTTTCGTAATTCTGTATTTAAAATTTATATATTGCTTTAAATAAGGACTTTGTTCAAAGGTTATCACCTTTTGAGTTTTCTTCAGTTTAAGCCCATGAGCTCACCTTTTGAGTTTTCTTCAGTTTAAGCCCATGAGCTAAACAAGTTTTAAGGTGCACATAATGAATGACATAGTTAAATTTGTCATGTAAGTTAGGTATTAGTTTTGGAGTTTTGGAACCCGGCGGTACGAATTTTTGCGGGCAAAACGGTATTTCATTGTGAAGGTCATGCAATTTTTCTGGGTATTCCAAATCTACTTCTAAAATATAACCTTCTTCGGAGTCATCTGGTGTATTAATTATTTCTAGGCTTATCTCAGAATTATTCAATAATCGGAAATCCGAATGAGGCAAATATGAACACATTGCATATCCATTCAGATTATTGCAATCAATGTAAAATAAATAGTTATCAGAAGAAAATGGATCATAATCAGGCAAGTATTTGTTGTTTGCTTTTGCATATTTAGTGGAACATAAACATAGTCCTCCGCGAATTCCTTTCTAAATTAATCGAAAAATTTCCAAATCTTCAATCAATTGTAGTTTTACATTTGTTTTTAGAAGCATAGCATCGAAACTTAAGCTGGGGGCTGTGAGATAGAATGATGGATCTAATTTGTAAATGGCTTTACATTTATGACGAAACTTTTCAAATACATCAGCTAGTAGTAACACATCTGTTTTTAGATATAAGTCTGTGTAGTCACCGAGATTTTTTAGATTAAATTCTTTCCATATTTGCTCAGCATGTTTTTAATCAGACTCCGTAATAGTTGAACCACTCAAACTGCTGTAGAAGCTTTGACGTGGAGGTAATTGTGTCTCATTGTATGACCTCCAGTTTGACATGTATTCGTATTGGTATACACCTTTTCGTTTTAACAACTCAAATTTTACTTTTTGGGGAAAAAAATGTGATAAATGCACAAAATCATCTGCATTTAAATTTGAGACAAGCTTTTCAAGGCTGGTGCCCAAAAATTTAAAGGAGTCTACGAAACGAACGGTAATATATTTATTATCATCAGTTGTAAAAAACTTGGTAAATTAAATATAGTTTTCCTTATTTTTTGCTATAACTTTTATTGGTCCCGATGTTTGTCCTAATTGACTTATGAACAAATTGCTGTCGTAGCCAGACGAGTTGTGAAAAAACACAGGTACAAATTGTGGTAAACGAAAATTTAGATTGCAATAAGAATGTGCAGCGCCGCGATAATTGCCTGTCAAGTGACAATGATCTCTAACCTTGTCTTCAAACAGTAGCTGATTGCAAAGGTAACAGAATTGAGATTTTCTGAATGACTCCGTTTCTTCAGATGTTAGGTTTTTCTTAAGATTTTCTATAAATATTTCAACACAATCATGACCTCTACAGGAAATGTATCGGTTTAATGAACTATCATAAGAACATACAACATAGTAAGCAAATGCTGCTGGAATATGTCTTTGAAACACTTCCACACAACTTGTACTTGGCCCATCGGAAATCGGCTGTAAAAGCGATTCAAAGTCTGCGTATATAACAAAAGGCATGTCCTGCATTTTTTGCTAGTTTTCGAATTGTACGAATGTACCACGCTTCGGTAAAATAGTAGAAACACCACCGCATACACGAGCGTTAAGTTTCTCGTCATTTTGAAAAAATATCATACAATCATCACAAAAATATATTTTACCGTGATGTTTAGTTATTTGGGATCTCAATAAACGACTAAGGTCTTTTATCAAACAATAATGTGAAATGTTTCCTTTTTCTATGTATAACAGGTTAACGTGATTATTTTTCTTGTTTTGGGTTCGATATAATGGGCCAACAATATTCGTTTTGTTTTTTAATCCCATAAACATTAACGCTTATAGTAGGGTTATATTTTTCAAATGTTTTTATATCAGAAAATTTGACGGGAAACGACATGTTACGTGAATTAAGCACCGTCTCGAAGTGTTTCCTTTTTCTATGTATAACAGGTTAACGTGATTATTTTTCTTGTTTTGGGTTCGATATAATGGGCCAACAATATTCGTTTTGTTTTTTAATCCCATAAACATTAACGCTTATAGTAGGGTTATATTTTTCAAATGTTTTTATATCAGAAAATTTGACGGGAAACGACATGTTACGTGAATTAAGCACCGTCTCGAAGTGAGAGTAAGACGAAGTTCGATGTGCATTACTTTGAGCAGGAAAAAACGCAGCTACAATGCTCCATAAAAAACAAAAAATATCTTTGTTTTGAATATTGATGCACGCATGTTTTAACTTCCAAGCTTTTGGTAATGCAATATATCTAGATGCTCTCAAGGGATTATACTTATTAATATTAATTTCCAAGTGACAATTACGTAGAAATAACCAACCACTATCCCGTTCTTCAAACTCCTCAATTTTAGCTGAGATAATGCTGATTACTCGAGTAAAAATTTCCTCAAAATCAAAGTTTTTGTGTATGATTATGTTTTCCGTAGCGAAAGACTTGATTTCAGACTTTTCCATTTCACTATTCCTCAAATAAAACTCGGCAAATAACTCGAAGTTAACTTTGATAATGTTAAAAGTCATCTGGCGCGCTAGTAGAAGGTGTCGGACGCGCAAGCGCAGGCTGCGGAGAAACTCGACCGGCGCGAGCGCGCCGCTGTCGCCCTCGCCCGACGCGCTCGGGCACGTCTCGCTATTGCGCAAACGATATGATGCTATTCGACTACGGAAAGCACTACTTATTTTTTCAATACCATCACTTACTTCAACGATAGAGTTATTTTTGTGTAAAGAACTTTTCAAATGAGCTGAGAAACCTTTGCTTTGATGGAAATATCGCAAACTAAACAGTATATTGATCTATTCGCCATTCTGTAATATTGGATTAAATAAATTAAATAGACTGAGCCCTGAGTATAAAATAATGCACCTATTACGTACAGAATAATAATCTTATTACATTAAAAAATATATATGACACCTTTAACATAAAGTACTCTATTATTTTTTCTTATCGGCGAAAAATGTACCCTCCTCAACAAAATCGGCGCGCGCTAGCTTTATAAACTGACGCAGTTGATCCACTCCATCAGCATCAGAATCGGTTTGGTACTTTAAGGACAGAAGGGATTTCTCCTAGCGGTCCTTGGGGGCTACAGACCTGATGTCTTTCGTGTTATAAACCCGAAGTTCTATAAAGAGATCACCGGCTCGCTGTGCGGCGCAGGTTCCCGTCGGCGATGCGGCGCGTGAGCACAGACTGCAGGCGGGCGGGAGGCGTGCGACACGACACGACTCGATCTCCTCCTCGTCGCCCAGCTCCAACTTCCAACCTGAAGCTGGAGCTCTCTTTTCCACGCTCGTAGAGGGCTTCTGCTTCTTGGTTGCCGGACGTTTTTTTTGCAGCTTTACTTGCTCTGTAATCATAAGGTTCTTAATGAATATCATGAAACTTTATTGAGAGAACTTGATTTTATCATAGAACATGCTATAGAGTTCACCAATATTTATAAGTAATTTCCTAGTAACTGTATCACATTTTCATACTTATATAAAAAACTAAATTAGGGGGAAGTTCTGGCATGCACTCAGAACTAAATCGAAGTTGATAAAACTTGATATTCGTAATTATTTGAGTTACACATAATCATTAAATTAATCTAATGACCGTTGTCGAATAATAGTTTGACTGTCAAATCTAAACGACTGTTAAGTTAACGTAACGCGAATGATTTAAACTTACCGTTTATTTTGTTGCTCGTCGTCTCAATCGGTGAGCTCTTCCTCAGCTGCCTTGCGCTTCTTTGATGCGGTATATTCTGCCGTCTTACTTTTTTTACTGAAATAAAAATGTTAAGTATATTAAAAAGGTGAACCTGTGTTGATCATAAAAAAAACAATAATAACTTTTAAAAATGCAAACATTTTAACTACGAGATTAAACACATTTCTAATGAATATCACAAAACTTTATTGAGAGAATTTGATTTTATCATAGAACATGTAATGGAGTTCACCCATATCTATAAGGGGTACGTATTATAATACCGAAAGTTCATAATACCTACAAATGAAATACCTACGCTTGAAACGTCGGAAATCAAAATACCGAACGAATGAAATACCTATACCCGATATACAGGCCGCGTCATGTAAAAAGAGCGCTTGAAGAAAGTGGAGGGGGCATGTTTGCGCATGGGTACAATCGCGCGCAAAAGAATTAGGCCTATTGTTTAATTACTCTTTCGACTTAGTTTAATGGTTGTGATAGGTAAATTGAAAAATACATTATTAAATAGTAATTAAATTGAATTAAAAGAGTTGGATCCAGTCTAGAATGTTTAATAATAATAATAATATAATAATAAAAATATTTATTTCAGACAATCTAATACAAACTCTATAATCTAATTACAAAAAAAATATAGTATTGTTGAAACTCCTTCCATTAGGTCATCGCGAGTGACGTGAAAACCAGATGAGGACGCGGTGTTGGTGCTAAAGGTGGTCGTTTCATCGTCGTCGCTGTTGTAACGTTGTACATTTTGTCTAAGTTCATTTTGTCTAAGATGTAGGACTCCAGTCCATATTTTGGCATAGATATGATGGATGCTGACACTGACTTACGGTAATCTTCCGTCTTCTCTATACTTTTTTATCTGTCTCAGAAATTCAATTCTTTGATATCGAATTTGTGACTGCTCAATTAAAATTTTTCTATTATTTTCTGTTTTTTTCCACTTAAAACCCAATTGTTTTATTATCTGCCTGACACTTGCTGCAGATCCTTCAAAATGTAGGTCATCCTGCAACTTTCTTCGTAACTTGCCTATGGTAGGCAATTCTTTTTCAGTAACGTGCAAATTGTGGATGATTCTTTTTATAGCACCCTGGTCAAAGCTGTCAATATCTGTAATTGGTTTTTGTTTGATTCTTTTATTTTTGCCAGGAGATCGAAAAACAGTAAGAAATTCCGAATCTTTTGAACCTTTTTCAATCCGTCTCACCGTAGACTCTGAACATTTTGTAGCCTCTGCGGTCCGTTTCATGCATTGTTTTAAATTATCAACTGCATTATTATCAGCCTCTCTCTTTTGTAGTCTCTATTTTGTAGTTTGATAGTTATTCCTGGTAAGTATCTGCAGAAAGGTTTGCGTTGATTTTTGTTTGTTGCGAGACATTTCTTTGAGTCTGAGCACATGGTTCTTTTTATCGTTTCAGACGCCGCCAACATGTCAATTTGGATGGATTTATTTCGAAAATGATTTGATATAAAAGAGTGGAAAATGGTAAGTACTTTGAGAAACTCCTTTGGAAATCCTTGTAAAGAAAATGTAGCCTACCTACATCTGGGCATATTGTATTGAGAGTTGTAATTTTTATCATTTCAGGTCTCAAATAGAAAAATTAGCATAAATGTTTAGTAATTAATTCAGAAATTATATGGCGAGCCAGCTTTTGCAGGTATTAAATTGGTTTATTATAGATTTCATAAATAGGGTGATGAAAAGTATAACCACCCTCACTTAGAAAAAAAATTTGGTTGTTAACTAGACCTTTCTTTTATTTCTAGGTTTCGCTTTTGATATGTGTCTGTAAGTTGAACAGTCACAATTTGGTGATCATGTTGTAACCTCAGGTAAATATTTATTATGAAAAGTTAGTGTTTTTTAACTTTTACTTTGGTTTGTGCGTTGAACTAACATTTTGTAAATTCTTTTCAGTGACCTTACTAAGACCTTACTAAAACCTTACTTAGACCTCATTTGGATTATTTTTGAAGTCAGATTTTACTTATGGAATGATTTGCATCTTGTCTGCTGTTTTGAGGATGGATCGGTATCGGTGAAATTTTGGGGTAATGTTGCAGAGTTGTTTGTAGTTTGATGCAACAAAGATTTGAAATAGAAACCTCCGTTGAAATCCAAGGTTGGTTTTCCTTGTATTTACTTTAACTGTAGTGAAAAGTGGGATTATTTAGCTATTAATTTAAGCATTACTGAGGAATCCCTTTGAGGATAAATTTTGGAATCAATTAGGAAATTAAAAACTTAAATTGGTGGGAGCCAGGCTTGCATGTCTGCTTTCTTTGTATTTGATGTTGGTGCAACATCGAGCTGTTTGTTGTGGTAGGATGCATTGTCGACTACCACGACTGAATTAGGCGGTAAATTCGGCATCAGTTTAGTACGGAGCCACTGCTCGTAATTCTTCGCATTCATGTTGTCGTGGTAGTCACCGCTTTTTGTTCCGGCTTTGAACGTCAGCAAGGCATTCGGCACAAACCCTGCTTCTCCACCCGCGTGAACTATGACCAAGCGGCTACCTTTAGATAAAGGTTTTTTAATGCCTTTGGTGGGACCGTCTGTCCAAGAATGGTGGGGCCCGTGGGAACTATCGACGTATGACTCATCGGTGTAAATTATAGATCTTCCGTCTTCTCTATACTTTTTTATCTGTCTCAGAAATTCAATTCTTTGATATCGAATTTGTGACTGCTCAATTAAAATTTTTCTATTATTTTCTGTTTTTTTCCACTTAAAACCCAATTGTTTTATTATCTGCCTGACACTTGCTGCAGATCCTTCAAAATGTAGGTCATCCTGCAACTTTCTTCGTAACTTGCCTATGGTAGGCAATTCTTTTTCAGTAACGTGCAAATTGTGGATGATTCTTTTTATAGCACCCTGGTCAAAGCTGTCAATATCTGTAATTGGTTTTTGTTTGATTCTTTTATTTTTGCCAGGAGATCGAAAAACAGTAAGAAATTCCGAATCTTTTGAACCTTTTTCAATCCGTCTCACCGTAGACTCTGAACATTTTGTAGCCTCTGCGGTCCGTTTCATGCATTGTTTTAAATTATCAACTGCATTATTATCAGCCTCTCTCTTCATAAAACAATATACGTCATAAATCATTTTCCTCACTTTTCTATGTAAAACCATTTTGTAATTTAAAACTTTTGTGCACGATGATATTTTGAGAGCGAAATTTACGTGGACACAGCGCGGCAAGCTAAGGTCGACTGACAAACCAATAGCGGCCCAGCAAGCATGCGGCGCGTGACCCGCCCTCCCCGCACTTCACTTCATACCACCAAATAGATCGAAAAATCGCCTATGCGCAGCTTGATAGTCAGCGTTCTTTTTACATGACGCGACCTGTACCGGAGCTCAATATGCCGAATTTCAAATAACCGAAAGTTCAAAATCCCGAAAGTTCGAAATCCCGAAAGTTTGAAATACCGAAGGTTCATATCCCGAATGTTTAAAATCCCGAAGATTAATATACCTACAGTTAGTATACCGAATTTCAAAATCCCGAAAGTAAGATTAACTTTGCGGTAGGCATGCAGCATGCAAGTAATCAAACAGGCATGCATGTAGCAAGCAGGCATGCAGCATGCAAGCAATCAAGCAGGCATGCATGCATGTAGCAAGCAGCCATGCAGCATGCAAGCAATCAAACAGGCATGCATGTAGCAGCAAGCATAGGTTTTGCTTTTCTCCGGCGCTGCGGGAAGTGACCAGCAAGCCGAAGCTGCGGAGGCGAGCGTGGGTGCCTGAGATTCGCTACGCTAGGGCGAAAGGGCTGCACTCCGCGCCTCCGGCTTTTGAATTACACTCTAGTATCGGGCAGACTAGTACCACGGCGAAGGACCACGGCGATTCGGGGTCAATCAAAATTTGTTTTTCTTAATGAACCTCAATCTTAATGGTATACAATTTGTTTGGCGTTTCATTCATAGGTCTTGTAAATTCAATATTTTTAATCTTCGGGTTTTAAATTTTTCGGTATATTAAACTTTCGGTCATATAAACAGTCGGTATATTGAACTTCGGTCATATGAACAGTCGGTATTTTAAAATTCGGCATTTTAGTATTCGGCGTTCCGTTCGTAGGGCTTATGAAATTCGGTATTTTGAAATTCGGTATTGTAATACGTACCCTCTATAAGTAACCTAGCAACTGTATCACATTTTCATACTTATATAAAACTAAATTAGGGAAAAGTTTTGTGCATGCACTTAGAAATGAATCGATGTTGATAAAACTTGATATTTGTAATGATTTGAGTTGCACATAATCATTAAATCAATCTAATGACCGTTGCCGAATAATAGTTTGACTGTCAAATCTAAACGACTTTTAAGTAAACGTAACGTGAATGATTTAAACTAACTGTTTATTTATTTGCTCGTCTTCTGAATCGGTGAGCTCCACTTCAGCTGGCTTGCGCTTCTTCGATGCGGTTTTTTTTGCCGTCTTACTTTTTTTACTGAAACAAAAATGTTAAGTATATTAATAAATATGTTAAGTATATTAGTAAATTAATAATAAATTTTGAATCATTTTAACTAGAAGAATTCCCAAACCCACCTCTTAGAGACTTGTTCGTCTTCGGAGTCTGGAAACACTGTGTTGCTCGTCTTGCGCGAGCGCTTGACAGCGAACTCGTCTGTAGAGTCTGAGACTTCTCGTTGGTAGTATTCAGTGGTCGACCTAACGACGGAAGATTAGATTAGTGAAATTTACACTATAACGAGTTTTCAAAGTTAGAGTGATTTTTTTAAAAACTTACGCACATGATTGGTATGCAGGGAATGTTCTTGCTTGCAGGAACTGGAGAATCTCTTGAAGGAACTGATTGTAATCACAGGTCACGACACTGATGCAAATGGCGTGTATTGATTTAGGGCTCTTATTTAATACAAAATAATGCAAAGTCAGATAAAGTGGTCGACAACAATTTTGTTTTATAACTTAACTACATAAACGTAAACTTTAATTATTATTCATACAAATACTCGTATATCATTGAAAAAAGATTGGCGAAACCTGACATATTTTGTAACAATCAGCGAATTATAAAATGTTAATATTTTTTGTGGAAAACTAAGCTAAATAGAATTTCGCAAACACAAATCCAAAGGTTAATTTAAGTACAGTCGGCAGAAGTTTAGATATCTCGTATAATGATTACCTACATTAGTATGCTGTGCACGCTTTAGTTTATTAAATCATACAATAGAATTTGATCATCAGTCATTTATAAAAAAAAGGGATGAATGTTAGATTCTTAACTGATCTAAAATTTTTAAAATGGCTATCCACCTACGGTGTGTTTTATGCAATATAGTATCTTAAATATTCTTAACATACAAATATATAACAGTAATGAAGAAAAGCCTAACAACACGCACATAAAACTAGAAATGACGTATTTCCTTGCGGCTAAAACAAATTTACTATTTTCAATCAACCTATTAAATTGATAAAAACAACTAGGTACGTATATACAAAAAGCTAGGTATAGAAAAATATTAAGGAACATTAAATAGTTTATTGTTAATTTGTTGTTTGTTTCTTTTGACTGTACCTTCATGTTTAAAATTTATGTGTAAGCTTATACTAAGTATAAAACTGCATATTCGACAGAACAGAAAAAACGTAAAACAAAGTACAGTTGGAACCAAGCATATTAATAACATATTTCGTATTTTATATTTATTGCAAAATTTTATACCTACATAAAATACACGTTTTGGTTTTTGTGATTTCGATATAAATATGAAAAACAAGGAACAACAAACAAATTACGTGATAAAACGCTGACATTTCACTATTAAGAGGACTACTAGAGCTAACTGAAATTGAGAATCGGCTCACACACACATTCGCAAATGTTGAACGCCGTCTAACAGCGAAACTTATAACTATCAACTATAATATTGCGCTAGCAAAAAGCACTCTTAGAGATTATACGCAGTTTTTCCATAGATGTTACAAAAAATAGACAGGACATTGACTTAATTTATTACTTAATTTTTGTTAAGTACTCATCATAATCAGCCAAAGGACGTCCACTGCTGAACATAGGCCTCCCCCACGGCTTTCCACAGCGACCGATCACTAGCGGTCTGCATCCAGTTTGATCCTGCGATCTTTTTAAGGTCGTCTGTCCATCTTGTTGGTGGACGTCTTACGCTGCGGTTTTGGTCGAAGGGTCTCCAATCTAGAACTTTCCTACCCCAACGGCCATCAGTTCTTCGCGCTATGTGCCCCGCCCACTGCCACCTTAGCTTACTGATTCTCAAGGCTATGTCCGTTACCTTGGTTCTTCTACGTATCTCTTCGTTTCTGATTCGATCTCGTAGAGAAACACCGAGCATAGCCCGCTCCATCGCTCGTTGTGTAATTTTGAGCTTCATTATAAGGCCCATAGTTAGAGACCACGTTTCGGATCCGTATGTCATCACTGGTAACACACACTGATTGAAGACTTTCGTCTTCAGACACTGAGGTAATTGAGACGAGAAGACGCTCTTGCGCAGTTTCCCGAACGCTGCCCAGCCGAGTTGGATTCGTCGATTGACCTCTTTCTCAAAGTTGGACCTACCCAATTGGATCACTTGTCCCAGGTAGACGTACTCGTCGACAACTTCGAGAGTTGAGTTCCCAATGGATACTGGAGTGGGTACAACAAGGGAACTCGACATAATTTTCGTCTTCTCTATGTTCATTTTAAGACCCACTTGTTGGGATACTCGGTCGAGGTCTTCGAGCATAGTGCCTAGATCATCCAGCGTCTTTGCCCTAACGACTATGTCATCGGCAAACCGAAGGTGTGTTATGTATTCGCCATTGACGGAGATGCCGAATCCTTCCCATTGAGCTTGAAGGCGTCTTCCAATGCCGCTGTAAACAGTTTCGGAGATATAACATCGCCCTGTCTTATTGTTATATTGCCCTGTTATATTGTTCTTGTCTTGTTAAGTACTACTGAAACAAAATGATGATCTAGCTCAATGACATCGAGTTATGAACCTATGAACCTATGTTCATCTCGATTCTATAGTATTATGAAGAATTGCAAATACAAAATAAAAGTACTTTAACTAATAAAAAATAAAATATTTTTATTCCACAACTTAGCAGTATATGGCAATATAATAACATAATAAAAGAGTGACTTAGATCTTGTTCCTAAAATTTGCTAAAGTCTAAGAAATGGGAAGAGGCGGTTAGCTGTTGCGAATCAAATAATCCTTCTTCTTCGTCATCTGCAGCTAAATAACAGTTCGAATTTTCTTCTACATATTTCCTCAAATGTTTGTTTTGGTCTTCACATTTTTCGTTGCTTTTGCTTACCGTTCTGAGCTCTCTGTCGTCTTTGTTTTTACTTTCTGATTGGTCGTTGTCTTTGGTTTCTTTGATTTCTCCAGCATTATTTTTAGCTATAATATAGGGCTCGCGAATTTTCATATTTCTTGATAACCGGGGATCAAGAATTTCCGGTAATAAGCAGTCAAAATAGAATTTAGTTAATTTGTCTTTCATCTCTTTTTCCCACATTAAGTCTTCTCGCTGAATTATTTCAGTTTTTAATTTTTCGTTCTCATTCTCCCATACGGCGAATAGGCAATATTTTCTTTGGGTCACGTGTAGCTGACCCTGGATCTGGAAATACCAAGCATGCTTTTTATTGATAGCTAGTTCGCCAGTTTTGGTTTTAAGCCAGAAATTTACTTTTTTTTGTCAATTGCTAATTGAAGGCCCATTTTATTGGCCGTCAAAGGACACTTAATTTCAACTAATCCATCTTCTCCAACCAATGTCAATAAACAATCCACACGGCCTAATGGTTATATTTTCTTGTAATGCCAGCTGAAATAAGAAACCAAAAATTTTGCGCACGGGCGGGACTTGAACCAGCAACCTTTTGGCAGACCGGGCCAAACGCTCTTACCAATTGAGCTACCGTGCTGTTTCTTTCTTTTCTTTTTTCGTGTTTCTTAATTTTTGGTTTCTTATTTCATCTTTATGAATATAATCCTATGTACCTTCGAAAAATAAAACGCTAAGCGTGTGTCGCACATCGACGTTTCTCACATTAATGAAAGTTTTAATTTTAAACTCCACTTTACTTAATGGAATCATCTAAAATTGTATTATAAATAATTAATAATATAATAAATAATTACTTGTAAGCTATGAGCACCATCTTCTTGTTCCTGTGTAGATGAATCTGTTTTATCAGGGGCCACTGCACAACTGTGATCTATTTGTGGTAATGTGTCCAATCTATAAGAATATAAATGAATTGAATGGATACCTATTTGTAAAGTATAGTAGCCTAAGCAAAGCAGAAAAACTGAATATATATTTTTTTCAATTTACGTACTAATGCAACCTCTACGCATTAAATAGGTCTATGGTCCACAACCCTTATTACTCTAAAATTAAAGTCATACCTACTTACATATGATAAGAAGTCATATTATCGCAATTTTCGCCTAATACGAGTATGGTGTCGTCATGGTCATCATTGACAAGACGAGGTCTTTTTCTAAAAAAAAATTGTTACATTATCTATCAACATTACTTTAGTAGGCTTAAATACTTAAATACTTTTTGAAGTGAAAACTTCTTTAGCGGCGTTGAGCACTTTTGTGGGATGGGGGAAAAATGTGAAACTCGCGTCAGGACACGTGGGCTGATCGAAAAACCGTAAGACGGTTGGCGAAATTATGGATGTAAGTTGATTTTTCTGAGAGATAAACTTTTTAATGTAATTTAATATAATATAAATTGTAATGTTTGTGTACGATAGCGCAATAAATAAATATTGTATTTTATAAAATTATTATTATTATTATTGTATTCTATCACAAAAATGATAGTACTTTTATATTGATAATAAGAGCAATTCATTCAAAATTATTCCCTAACTATTCCAAAAAATCAAAAATGCACAACGTTGATATTCAATTCAAGTTTTCACTTCTGCCGGCACTCCCGGAGTGCAATTTTTTAAATTTCGTGTTGGGACACCAATTTTTTTTTTGTAAATACATACTTAATATACATAGAAAACACCCAGACCAATACAAACAGACATGTTCATGTTTGTACTGTGCGGGATTCGAACCCGCGACCTTTGGGTGTAGATGCAGTGTTATCGCCACTACACCAATCGGTCGTCAAATCAGTATGGGTGTAATGTAATGTTTATCACAAAAAGTTTTGATAGTTACGGATTGATGTGATGCTGTCTGTAGCTTACATACAAAGTTACCTAATTGTGTAAGTGTATGAATATGTATTCAACTCACGCGTTAGAAACATCTTCTTGGACGATATTATTTTCGTTTTTCCTTTTTCTGTAAAAAAACATAAGCTGTGTAAGGTTTTGGGATTACGATAATTTTTCTAAATGTTACGAAATACAATCTATGCTAATATGAACCCTCAACCATTACACAACAGAGCCCACACAGTACGAATCGAAAATACCGCTTACCTTTTAGCATCATTCATTCTCTTCGCGTTTGTTTTATAACTCCACTTTTTTGTTCTTGTGGCGATTTTACGGGTCCCACCCATGATTAAAACTGCCTACAAAATCAATACAGTAATACTATTTTTCGGGCGCGGACAGAGCGAAACAGGCGACACGTTCACCAAGCATCAGGCCTCGGCCGAGACTGTCGGTACACTGCCGCTCACGCACACGCGCGCTTGAATTACGTGTGAAAATAGGTATTCCTGATTTTTGGAAAATACTATACTATTACCTAAGTTTTTTGTTTCATAAACCTTCTGTCAAAAGAACAGAATGATTGTATCGTGTTTAGTACGATTATTGATCGTAATAAAAAAAAAATTGAGGCATGTTCGTGATTTTTTTCTATCGAGTGAAAATTGTTGTATTACGAGGGTCAAACTGAAAGTTCTTAGAAAATCAAAAACTGATTACATTAGCCAGTTATTAGTTTTATTATATCTTTTCAAAATATTGTCCATTGACGTCAATACACCGCTGCATGCGATGGAACCACTGGGAAAAGCACTTTGCCCACTCGTCCTTAGGGGTCTCTTCAATGGCATCGCGATACGCAGCCACCGCTTCTTCAGCATTCATAAACCGTTTTCCTTTAAGTTTTTCTTTAATTTTTGGAAATAAATAAAAATCACAAGGCGCGAGGTCGGGGCTATACGGCGGGTGACCCAGTAATTCAACGTTTGATGTCGCCAAATAGTCGATCGTTCGCTTGGCGGTGTGCGACGAGGCGTTGTCGTGGTGAAGGAGGATCCTACTGCGAGGTCGTTTCTCTCGAACTTTTTCCAAGACAAGTGGCAAACAATTGGTAGTGTACCATTCTGCAGAAACTGTTTTTTGATCCTCTAACACAATTGTTGCGAAATGACCTATCCTTCCAAAGAACGAGGCCACCATTTTTTTTCCCGCACTTCGATCTCTCTTCACTTTAGTTGGCAACTCCTCGAAAGGAAACACCCACTGAGCAGATTGTCTTTTGGTTTCAGGATCATAACAGTAAATCCAGCTTTCGTCACCTGTTAGTATGTCGAACACAGCATTTGAGTCACCTCCGTTAAATCTTTCAATCATTTTACGGCACCAATCCACACGATGGAGTTTTTGAGCCTTAGTCAAATTATGAGGTATCCACCGGGCGCAAAGCTTCCTGACCGCTAAATGTTCGTGGAGGATTTTGTGCACTTGACTCATACCGATGCCTAAGCTTGTCCGAATCTGCTGATAGGTCACTCTTTTGTCAGTCTCTATCATACGCCGCACAACACAGATGTTATTTTCAGTCGTCGCCGTAGAAGGCCGTTGAAATGTTGGGGTTTCGTAATTATAAAAAGAGCACAACCATTCAGTAAAACTGTAATTTATTGTCTAATTAAAATCACGTATACCTAAGTTACACCAATTTACTAGCGTCAGCGAATCATACTTATTAAGGAGCGTACATACTAGGTATCGGCTAAAGTAACATACACATTATATAATTGACACACTTCACCTCCCGGGGGTGTATGAAAAAAAAACATGTAAGTGTTTTTTTTTTACAATCATATATTATTGTTATTTACTACCTACTAACAAATGTCTGTTAACAACTTACAAATTATTTTAGTATTTATTAACTCAAACACAATTAGTTATTCATAAAAAGGGCGCGTCCTATTTTTATGAACTAAATCTATCTTACCGTTATTCCTATTACATATTTTAACATTACATCCTAAGTCTTCTACAACTACAAAAGGACCTTTATATATTGGATCTAGTTTTTTATTGGCTTCATTTCTTACAAGAAGCAAATCATTTACATTATATTTAATAGAATTAACAGTGCCATCATAACATTCTTTTCTTTTATGCTTATTACATAGTAAATTTTTCTTTGCATCAGCATGAGCTAATTGTAATCTATATTTAAGTTGTAAAGGATAATCGTCAATATTGTACAATGGTTCTACTTTGTCATAAATGTTTGAAGGTAAGTGACATAGTTTACCGAAAACTAATTCGTATGGCGTGTAATTTGTTTCTGTATGGACTGTGTTATTATAACTAAAGCACCAAAACGGTAACCAATAGCTCCAAGTATCAGGGTAATTTTCACATTGAATTCGCAAAAATATTCCCAACGACTTGTGTGCATTTTCCAGAGCACCTATTGATTGGTGATGATATGCCGTGGACGACAACTTTTTAATATTTAAAATTTTACATACCTGGCTCATGACTGTTGAAATGAACTCCGTCCCTCTATCAGTGGCTATTCTCTCAGGAACCCCAAATCTTAAAATAAAATGTCGAACAAATGCATCAGCAACGGACACAGTTTCTTTATTTTTTAAGGGAATAGCTTGAATAAATTTAGTTAATTCGCACTGTATGGTCAATATGTAAACATTATCATCTACATCTCTATCTAATGGTCCTACTATATCTAAGAAAACTTTTTCAAATGCCGAAGAAGCTGTTGAAGTTATCTCCATTGGTTCTTTAATGTATCTAAAATATTTTGTCTTCTGACATTTAGAACATTTCTTTACAAATTCGCGAACGTCTTTTTCCATATTTGGCCAATAGTATCGTCTTTTAATAGTATTTATCATTCTCCTTACTCCAGCATGACCACTGGAGGGCAATAGATGGAAATCATTCATAATTATAGTTTTTTCGTTATCGTCTACAATTCTCTTTACTCCTCGTAAAATATTAATTCGTGGTCCGGACCATTCTTCTAACGACTTTATTTCTTCACAAACATTTTTAATAAAATCTATATTATCTTTATCTTTTATTATGCAAACTTCACTTATACTGTTATCATTACAAAACAATCTTAATTTTTGCACAAATTCGGCTCGCGAGAAATGCGCCTTAAAATTAAGATTAATGCATAACAACTTTTTACTAGACAATAACGCAAAACATTCCAATTCTTCCGTAACTAGTTTCTTCTTTCTCATCTCATTTACTTTCTCTTCTTCCATGAAAACTAATTCATATGAATCATACGGCTTTCTTAATATGTCTACAATTCTTGGTTGATCAGGCCAGTCCTCGGTAGACGTACTAAGTTCCGTATCATCACATTTATTGACTCTATCATTCTCGTCAATTTTCCTTCTCTGCGCTCTTGTTAACACACATACAAAATTTTCATGTATATTTTTTAGGTCATCTGATGTTATGATTATCCTAGACAAAGCATCTGCAACTGAATTATTTTTTCCTTTTACATAAACGATTTTAAAATTATATTCTTCTAATGTCAATCTAAATTTAAGCAGTCTACTCGATGGATCTTTCATGCCAAAAAGATATAATAATGGTTTATGATCTGTCATAATTGTAAAATTTCTACCAAAAACATAAGGTCTAAAATATTTGACTGACCAAACTATTGCTAGTAATTCTTTTTGTATTGTTGGGTAATTTTTCTCAGCTTTATTTAATGGCCTACTCGCATATGCTACTGGTCTTAGATCTTTATTGCATAGCACGGCGCCTATTGCGGTTCCGGAAGCATCTGTTTGAATTATAAATTCGTTACCTTCTGCGAAATCTGGGTACTGCAAAACGGGTGATGACATTAATGCATTTTTTAAATATGTGAAACTATTTTGACATTCATCAGACCAAACGAATGGCTCATTTTTCCTACTCAATTTATTTAATGGTGCGGCTATGTCTGCGAATGATTTTATAAATTTACGGTAATAGTTGCAAAACGCTACGAAACGCTTTACTTCTATTGCATTTTTCGGAATAGGATATTCTTTTAATACCTTAGTTTTATCAGGATCAGGTGAAACTCCTACTTCTGAAACTACGTGACCTAGATAAAGTATTTCCCTTTTTAAGAAATCACACTTTTGTGGGTTCAACTTCAAATTAACTTTTCTGAGTCTTTCCATTACGCTAATTAGATTTTTGTTATGACTACTCAAATTACGTCCAAAAACGATTAAATCATCCAAATAAACGAAACACTGTTCAAAAGATAAGCCTGACATTGCTACTGACATCATGCGGCTAAATGCACTAGGACTTATCTTCAGTCCCATTGGAAGACGCTTCATTTGGTACTGTCCTGTGTAAGTAGTAAAAGCTGTTAATTTACGACTGTCTGAATCTAAGGCCACTTGATAATACCCTTGATGGAGGTCAAGGTGACTGAAATATACGGCGCCAGACAGTGAGTCTAAAATTTCATTAATATTTGGTAATGGGAATTTATCATCGCAAATTACTTCGTTCAGTTTTCTATAGTCTATGACTAAACGCCATTTCTTTTCTTGTTTATCTGTACTTTTCTTAGGCACCAATAGTATTGGACTTGACCATTCGCTATTGCATTCTTCTATGATGTCATTTTCTAACATGTTATTAATCTGCTTAGTTATTTCCGGTTTTAAAGCTTGTGGCAGTCTGTATGGTTTAACATAGATGGGAGTAGAATTAAGTTTAACTGTAATAGATTGATTGTAAATATTAGTTGTTGTCAGCTTGTCACCAGCCGTATAAAAAACATCCGCATATTTAGCGCAAATAGCTTCAATTGACTGTTGTTCGTCTTTACTTAGATGCTTTAAATTTAACTGTGATAAAATTTGATTTACTCGTTGAGCATTGATATTGCAATCGTTGAACCCACAAATGTCGTATTCTGTTAATGACTTTAATTCTGGCGTGAAAACTGGTAAAAATATGTCTTCTTCACTAACATTTAATATTTTAACTGGAACCCTATTATTATGAACGCTAACTATCGCATTTGCTAGAAACACATCTTTCGCCAACTCTCTCCCACATACCACAACATCTTCATTTACACAATTATCCAAGAAAATATGATGTATTGATTCTGATCGCGCCGGAATTCTTAAAACTCCATTAATCCTATCATTTTCACTGACTAAATCAAAACAATAATTATATCCATTGCTTATTAGCGTCAAAATATTAGAATTCAGATCAATATTAGCGTCATATTTAGCTAAAAAATCTAAACCTAGGATTCCGTCTGCTTTCAAAGGCAATGTATCAAAAATTAAGAAATTATGTTGAAATGTTATTTGATCATTATTTTTAAGTGGTATATTCACTGAACCTTGAGAACGCGTTTGTCCTCCAATGCCATTTATTAAAGTATTATCTTTATTAACTAAAACATTGTTTGGTAGCACTGCACTTTTCACAATTGATAGTGTAGCGCCTGTATCAATAAGCCAGTAATATTTAATGTTATTTATGAAAAAAGTTACATATTTAGCATACCCATTTGTTGAAAACACAAAATGGCTAAGATCGAAAAAACTGATTATTATTTGTAGAACCACAACTCGTATTATCGATTTTATCTGGTTCGTTAACACTGCTTTGTTCCGCAGTATAAACGTTTCGAGTGCCTCCACGATTTAAATTCGGGCCTCTTGAAAATCTACCACGCTGACCTCTATTTGAGTAAGTCGCGGGCTGTCTATAATTGCCTCTTAAATCAGCGAAATTTCCACGTTTAGACGCAAAACCTTGTCCTGTCTGGCCATTAGAATAACTGTTACGATATTGACCATAATAGTTATTAAAGTTACCACGGTGGTAACGATTACTACGGGCATATCTCGCATTATTAAAATTACCTCGTCCTTGCTTAGATGCATGCATGATGTTACCTGCCTGTGGTTGGGACGTAATCTCTTCGTCCTTTGCTGCTTGGATAGCGTCCTTCAAGCTGCTGTAGTCACGCGCGGCGATGATTGTAGCCAGCCTCGAGTTGCGCAGCCCGTCTGAAAACCGTTTAATGGCAAATTTTTCATTGATTGGCTTTAACACAGTAAATGCCTCGTTATTTCCATTTGCCTGTGAAATAGTTAACTGTGTAAATAATTTTTCTATGGCAGTTCCATACTCGTCGATGGATTTTGAGTCCTGCTTTATATTAGTTAATTTCATCTGTAAGGCCATAAACGATTGTTTGGTAAGACAATGTTTTTTCAAATCTGAAATTAAATTTTGTACAGATGTATACGTGTTTGACATACGTAATTTGGCATTTTCAGAAAGTCTGCTCTTTAGGACAAAAGTAATAAGCAATAATTTACCTTTCTCATCCAGCATATCTGCATACATCTCGGCAGCATCGATTAACCGTTTTGTCGTCGCTTCCGACCCGTCCATTACTGGAATCAAACTACACGCCTCTTTTAGACTAAACTCCATTTTGTCACTTGTCGTTTCAGGCAAAATACATAAAATATTTATTTCCTCACTTAACTTTCTTATTCGCTCAAAATAATTAGTGGCTAATAAAACAACCTTAGCATCCTTTTTCTCCTCCAAAGTAGAAAATATTTCTTCACATTCGTCGTAAATAGAATTAGCTTCATTTAACTTATTTTTAGTCGTATTACATGTATATCTACTTTTACCTTTCTTAATTAAGTATTTCCGTATCTCTACTAATTCATTATGCAATACAATTAAACTTTCAATCATATCTTTAAACTTTACATTTTAATTATGATTTCGTAATTATAGTCTAAAAATAGATTCCTATGAAACATAGTGACAAAGTTCACGAACAAAAATGTGCAACGTTAACAGTTTACGCGCGGGATATCATATTTGCGCACTCTTTCAGCTACTTATAATTTATTGCGTTATAAAATGTTTTGACCTACTTTATCGTAACCACGTTTTATTATTAATAAATACCACTAATATTTAAATATTTCGATAAATCTAACATACTTAAGCGTCTTTTAAATCTTGCACGAACGAATTAGCACAAACACATGTAAAAAAAATAATCACTCTGTCAACATTGGAACGTACGTAATTAATTCACTCACTTCCTTAGGCTGTTGATTCCTCGTCCTGGGCTCGTCCTCTCATCGACGCTCGGATGCGCCGTACCGCCTGGAGACCCATTTCCTCGCGGATCCATTGCTGATGGCATTTTTTATAGAATCGCGCAGCAAAAAAGACGGCGACTAACATGAGAATGGCCAGTGAAACGAAGCTCACGATGCTGAGCTGGTCCACGCTGCTTCCAATGCCTTTTACTATGGCGTCGTTGTTTCCACCCGCTGCATTTTGGTTCAAGAAAACCTCCTCTTTTTCCACAGTTGATCTACACATATTGACTCGATTTTGAAAGCCGATGAACGTTAATAAATCTACTGGTAGAGCCCCTTGGCAGAGCCCTTTGGCAGGGTCGCCATGAAATGTTGGGGTTTCGTAATTATAAAAAGAGCACAACCATTCAGTAAAACTGTAATTTATTGTCTAATTAAAATCACGTATACCTAAGTTACACCAATTTACTAGCGTCAGCGAATCATACTTATTAAGGAGCGTACATACTAGGTATCGGCTAAAGTAACATACACATTATATAATTGACACACTTCACCGTCCCTCACGTACATCATCAGTGAGATTAGTGCGACCACGTTTAAACTCATTTAACCAGTTGTAAACAGTCGCACGAGATGGGGCTTCATCGTGAAAGGCCAATCGTAGTCTATCATAACTTTCTTGTTGACTTAAATGACATCGAAAGTCATAAAAAATCATTGCACGAAAATTTTCTCGTGTTAAATTCATGTTGACGTGACACAGACAATTTTCAATTTGCCGCCAAATCGTAAAACAAATGACAAATGAATGAAATATATACTCAGTAATATTGGCAAAGAGTTCTTTTTCCAAATTTTAGAATATTTTTTTTATTATATTGTTTATAAGTGGCCAGTTCTAAGAACTTTCAGTTTGACCCTCGTATGTTTTCAGGACACTATTACCAACCCTTGAATCCTCAAGAATATGTTTTTTTTTTTATCTGATTCACTGAAGTGGATACCTTCATTTTCCTTAATATAAAACTCGGGTTTAGCTCTGGTAAAATATTAACTTAAATAATTTTAATATTGATATGCGTCACCATAAGATGCTGTTAATTATTACGTAACAACTTAATGCTTCGAGTACGGAGATACCAGACACAATTGATTTTCAATTGTTATGGACCACGATCGTGGTCTTAGAGACTGGACGTATTAAGACAGAAAGTCGCTTAAGTAGAGACTGAATAAATTAATAACCGACTTGGTATTACATGGATCTCACAACTTTTTACCGCAGAACAACTGAGTTGCGAGACTTGGTTTTTTTGACAAGTATTGTTTTTGATGGGATCGTATCTTATCTTAAGTATTCTTAACATACAAATATATAGTAATGAAAAAAAGCCTAACAACACGCACACAAAACTAGAAATGACGTATTTCCTTGCGGCTAAAACAAATTTACTATTTTCAATCAACCTATTAAATTGATAAAAACAACTAGGTACGTATATACAAAAAAAGCTAGGTATAGAAAAATATTAAGGAACATTAAATAGTTTATTGTTAATTTGTTGTTTGTGTCTGTTGACTGTACCTTCATGTTTAAAATTTCTGTGTAAGCTTCTACTAAGTATAAAACTGCATATTCGACAGCTATCAAATAAGCAGCTGAACTCCTTGAAGAATGCAAATGATATGGAATGGAGTTGCGAAGATTGCTTGAGCAACCTGTCTCGCAGGTCATCGTATCTTATCCCAGAAGGAGATGCCGATGACGACTCAGACTCGGGCAATGTTATTGGCAGAAAATCCACCCTGGATACGGAAAAGTCATACAGGACATAGAAAGGAAACTAAGAAAGGCATTTCGTGAGGAAATTGCAAACCTTGAAACATCTCTAGAGTTTCTTAGCGATCAAATTAATATCATGGCAATGTCTATTGAAAATCAAGACAGTAAGATAAAATACCTTGAACACAAGAACCAAGATCTATGCAACTAAAACAAAAAACCTTCACTTCAGAGTGGCAGTTCTAGAGCAAAATATGCAGCAGGTCGAACAAAAATCGTTGTCACTAACACTAGAAATAGCTAGATTACCTGATCTCCCAACACAAGAAGTCGAAAAAGCTTTAAGCACAATCTCGACTAAACTGAAAGTGGATAACACCGAAATTAAAACTACTCGCCGCATACTAGGTAATAATGAAAAACCTGAAATTATCCTACTACAAATGAAGTCACAGACCGGAAGAGATAAATAGATAGCAGCCAGCAAAGAAAAACGAATCACTACCTGACATTCAAAAAGAAAAGGCCGAAAATCGGGTGTTAATTAGAGAAGCGCTCACCAAGTCAATGAAACTACAACTGCGGGGTAAAGTTCAATTCATATGGTACAAGGATGAAAAGGTATGTGTAAGGAAGAACCCTGAAAGTAAAATCTATCAACGATATTAAAACTTTTCTAGAAAAACTAAAATAGTTTAGCTAGGTTCTTGCTCAACTCCTGTTTTTTAAGAATTGAATAAGTTTGTCCGTATTTGTTGCTAATATTATAATGGATACTTCACAAATAAAAGAACTTTTTGGTTGTAAGAATGTAGGTAGTTTTTTCAAACGGCTGCCTAGCTATAAAAACTTAAAATTTTCATGTTTGCACATAAATCCACTGATAAAAGTATGTTTGTAACAGAATTACGTAGGTGCATTCCGCAGTTTGCGCTTAAACAAAACTTACTTCTTATAGGTGATATGAATAGTCCTGAAAAAACCCGTTTCGTCATACAAATATTCATATTTGGAAACACTAAGCGAGTGCGGTCGGTGCGGAAAAAAATCGACCACATTTTGCGCGCTTCCCCGCATTAGATCCGTACTCGGCCGTTATCCATCTAGCACTGACCGATCACTGTGCGACTGTTATGCCTGTGCGAGCGACGGGACGAAAAAGGATATACAGGGTGTGTCGGTACAAAAAAAAAAAACATTTACTACGGTGTTTACTACGATGATCTTAATAAAATTAATTGGAATAAATGATCCTAACGAAATTTTATCTTTAGTTCTTTTAACCATGCAAAGTGTGAGTCATGTTCAACAAAGAGCTTTAAAAACATACCAAATCCTCTAAAATTCCGTGGATAGATAAAAACATTGTAAGATTAGGGTCTAGTTCATAATATCGACAGACACTACATCGATGGTCGCTGCATCGACAGCACACTTAATCGACAGTACGCTATATCGAAAGTACATCAAATGGATAGTACGCTGCATCGACAGTATACCATATCGATAACACGTTATTTCGACAGTACACCATATCTATGGTACGCTGCATTGACTACCCGACCCGAGCCGAACAAATAAAAAACACAGTATTTTAACACAGTTTTTAATCACAATTTGGTTTTTGGAAATTGCTTGAATTAAATGTGAAATAGTTTAAAAACCGGCCAAGTGCGAGTCGGACTCGCGCACTGAGGGTTCCGTGCCAACGTTAACTGAATTAGGCAATCCACTTACTTCCACTTAGTAAAATACCACATATTACACACCACATAATTTGTTGACAGCAAATATAACTTTGTTTTTCATAGTGTTTGTATGAAGAACAAAGTTATGTTTGCCGTTGTTGAAAATGTGCTATAACTCAAAAACTTCTCGTTCGATTCCGTCCGAACCAATTTTCGTTGAAAGTATTTTTTATGATCTACATTATATATATTTTTTTTAATTTACACTCGCTAAGTTTAGAAGTTACATGGGGGGGGACGCCCATTTCTCCACTTTGGAAGCGTCTAGCTAAGAAACGTTAGACTTTAAAAGAAAACGGTTTTAGGAACCTCTATATCATTTTAAAAGACCTATTCATAGACACCCCACGCATAGGTTTGACTAAAAATTTTTTTTTCGGTTTTAGTTTCATGAAGCCCCTCCTTAAATATCATTATTTTTTATTTTTTGTATATGAATCGTAAAGCGGTTAACAGGATACATTTCCCTACCCAATTTCAACAGTGTGATGCTTATAGTTACAGAATAAATTGGCTGTGACATACGGACGAACAGACAAACAGACTTGACGAAACTATAAGGGTTCCGTTTTTTGCCATTCGGCTACGGAACCCTGAAAATAGTATGTTGTGCCCTTAGTCATTATTACAATAACTTTCAAATCTATACTTCTATACTAATATTATAAAGCTGAAGAGTTTGTTTGTTTGTTTGTTTGTTTGAACGCGCTAATCTCAAAAACTACTAGCTCGATTTGAAAAATTATTTTTACGTTGGATAGTCCATTTATCGAGGAAGGCTTTAGGCTACATAACATAAAGATACGACTCATAAGACCACAGCAGAAATGAAAAATGTTGCGAAAACGGGAGAAAGATATTCCTTTTCAGAGCTTCCGCTGCATACGCTGCGGAAACCGCTTAAGTTGCACAAAAATCATGTATGACAGGATTGTTCAGCATTAAGAGTTCTATAATAAAGTCCGCAACAGCATATGTCTATCTTTTATGGTTGACTTACTACAACCTTTTTATGTTAATAAATTTGTAAAAAAATAATGCATTATTTTTAGAGGTGTATTATACACACAGGTATTCATTCTTATCAAAATAAATACATTCATCATCATGAGCATTTCATTTAGAACCAAGTTGCCCTTTATATCATTTGATTTCAATTAATATCTTAGGAGCTATCACAGTTTTAACATAACTCTATTATAAAGTTTGTTTGTTTGAACGCGCTTATCTCAGGAACTGCTGGACCGATTTGAAAAAATATTTCTGTGTTGGATAGCTTATTTATCGAGAAAGGCTTTAGGATATAAAACATGACGCTGCGACGGGAGGGGAGGGAGCAAACTCAAAACGCGCGGACGAAGTCGCGGGGGACCGCTAGTATATATATAAAAAATAACGTTCACACATAAAGCGTACATAAGATTATCACAGTGCATAGTAGAAAATTCATATTCTTGTTTAAAAACATAATATTAGTTTAAAGACATGCTTCTAAATTAATTGTCTAATCATAATTCCAATTAATCAAGATTTTCCCTATTCTTCATTCGCATTAATAACTTTATAATTGTTTCTTTTAGCGTAGTTAGTAGTAGTTCATACATACAGAAATTTAGTAATTGTAGGTTGGCGTTAAGCAAAATTTTACGTGCTACCCCCATAAGTTTGTTATAAAATGTTTTTGAGTAATTATTGTCGTCAGTCTTGGTGTTTGTTACAAAAATGGATGAAATTAAATTAGCTACAACGCATAACAATAACGATGCATGCTGCTTTTATGTCCTGGAGTTGAAGCCTACTGTAAATGATGTTGATAACCTGGCTCTTATCATCTGAATTGGGAGACTCTGGGATTCCACTGACAACCAGAAACTTGCGTCGATGACGGGTTTCCATTATATCAACACACTTGGTGAGCTCAGCTATCCGTTGGCGCAGGAGACCAATGATGTTACCAACAAGCTCCTTGAAAGCATGGAAATCTTTTTTCAGCTGACCAATGCTGTCAGCCGAAGTGGATGGTGAAGATGTTGATGCCCGAAGCTGAGACTCGAAATCGGCCATCCTTTGCAGCAAGCTGTTTTCCAGTGATATTTGTGTGTCCGTGACTTATTCCAAAGTAGTCATAGTGAAGCGCACAAATTTTGCAGTGACTGTGATGATGTGATAGTAGTTGGCCGGCAGGTAGGCTAGGCAAAATTTTAAATCTTCATATATTTATGTTGCCCACACAATATGTCTTTCTTTGAAGTCTGACTTTGAAGTTAACAATAAACGAGAAATTATAATTTATTTTCTTGTTATTTAATCTAAATTGAAAAAATAATTTGGGAGCACTTTGCAATGTTTTTAACACCTACCGCCCCGCCTTTGTCGTGTCTTCTCTTTTAATTCAGCATCCAATAGTTTTCCTTTAACAAAATCCACGGTGAGATCAACATTTGACATTTCCAGGGCTGTGACAAGTGGTTGATATGCTTCCTCTACACTTAATAATAGTTGGCAGACTTTTTCTTTTTCATCGATAACCATGCCGTTAGACGTTATCTCTTGTATAAGCTTTTCGAACTTATTTACATGTTCTTGTACACTGTCTGACTTTTTACACTTGAGCAGCATTAATTGTCTTTTTAGATGTAGATTATTTAACGTGCTTTTCCTTTCAAATGCTCCTTTTAGTTTTTGAATCATATCGAAGGCGGTGCGTGCATCCTGCTTTGGTGCATTGGTATCTTTAGGTTCGGACCCCATTTTGGTCTTGATGACATTCAATAAGCCTTTTTCATCCAGCGCAATCTCAATTCTGAACATCCAGTTTTGGAAATTACCACTTTCTAGTTGTGGGACGCTTGTATTTGGTGCTGACATTGTATTTAATTTTCCTGAAATGCTGAAATAAAATCCACTACCCCAAAAATAAGAATGTGACCTTTTTGATGGCCGTCCACGCCGTGTCCACTTTTCCTATTTTACTTTCCTAAGCTATTCTGTGTCAATCTGACTTACTTATGAGCTCTGGGCACATAACCTAATGGAATTTATGAAATGAAAGCCCCATAGTAAGAAAGACTGACTTTATTAATGAGAGAAAGCACTTTTACATTAAAAGATACGTCCGCCATTGCCCTACGCGCAAATAAGAAGAACCATAGATTAGAGATGCATGACAGATGTCCTAATCCTTGAACACAAATAACACGCACAGATAATAAACTCCAATAAACGGTAACAAAATGGTTAAGAATAAAGTGAACGATAAAGGTGTGCACTACTGGTACTGTGTAAATAAATATACCGATGCAAAGTGTCGTAGTAGTTGTGATTTGTGATTCTAACCACGTATTGAAGAACAATATGACAGATCATAATCATGCTCCACAACCAGGTAAGTAAACAAATTATAAACGAATGCTATTATTTGTATCTGAGGATTTGTCGCAGCAATAAAATGAACATTTATGTACTGACAGGTATTATTGATGAACTGCGCCTAAGGGAAAATTTAAAAAAAGAGTCAAGTACAAGCTCAATGGAAAAACCATGTCAAATACTGAACCGCAATCTAGAAATGGTGCCTACTTCTAGTACATGTGTATTACCAAATAAAAATGCAATAAGGCAGGTGATAAAACGATCCCGAGCAAAGAATAAACCATCAGAGCCACAATCTATAGATGTCATTCAAGTACCAGATGAGTTGAAGATGTTTGATGACGAACCATTTCTAGTTTCAAATACAAGATTTAATAAAGATGGTTGCATAATATTTTTTACCCGACTTCAAAAAAGGAGGAGGTTATCAATTCGACTGTATGTTTTTTTTTTTTTGTATGTATGTTACCTCATATCTCAGTCGTTTGTCAACCGAATCGAAAAAAAAATTCACCTACTTAGAGGGTGTACCTTCTAGTTGGTCCCATTTTTTCAATTTTGGGATCTGATGATGGGATCTTGGTGTAATTGAGGGAAACCCTCAAATTTTAAAGGCACGTATAGTGTTTCTTTACTAGAATCTTAATGTTGACGTGTTGTTACGTCTGATAGTCAACATCTTGTGGGGCTGAGCTGATGGTGGAACTCCTTAACGCTTAGGAGTTCAGTAATTATAATGACGGAACTTATGATAGGTAATTTGTAACTTCTTAAAAAATAGAATCATAAGGTGCAACTCCCCCCACCCCCTCTTATGTAATCACCAAAAATGAAGAAATAAAATAAAGGAAGGAAAGGAATCCGTTTTAGGCAAACAATTTCTTTTTGGAGTCGGTGCCATCACTTTGACCATCAAGCATCAACTATCACAGCACCGACTCCAAAAAGAAATTGTTTGCCTAAAACGGATTCCTTTCCTTTCAATGGTGAAGAGTTTATTTAAGACTTTTTAGTGCATTTTGGTTTTGAAGTCGGTTTTTACTTTTATATTTCAACAAAAAATAACATACGTGTGTAGAAATAATCGCCGATATGGATAATGGACGGTACATTTCAGTGTTGCCCAGTATTATTTTCACAACTTTATTCGATTCATGGAATCGTTGGTGACGCAGGGTATAATACTAAAACAATCCCTCGTGTATATGCTCTTCTATCAAGTAAGTCTCAGGAATGCTACACTCATTTCTTCGAACAACTTAAATGCTACGTAGACTCTCTTAATTCTTTTGGCCCCAAATTTGGTGATGACAGATTTTGAAGTGGCGGTCATAAACTCTGTTAGGTCGGTGTTTATTGAGGCCACCCACAAATGCTGTCTTTTTCATCTGGGACAGAACGTTTGGCGAAGAGTACAACAACATGGTTTACAGAAAAAATATTTTGAAGGTGCGAGTTTTGCCCTCAAAATACGCCATTTGATCGCTTTGGCATACTTGCCACCAGAAGATATACCAAATGCGTTTAATTTACTGAAAGAATAGGTTCTTCCTCAAGACAGCAGCACTGAGAATATTATACAGTGGTTTGAGACAACATATGTTAAAGGTAAACAAACTTCACGTATAAGCACTGACAATAAATTAACTATATACACCACTCCTCCGCTGTTTTCACCAGATATATGGTCTGTTCACTACAATAACGAACATAATTTGCCTAGAACGCAAAATTCCGTTGAAGCGTGGCATAGGCGCTGGAATTCGTTGCTCAATAATAAAAAAATAGGTTTATACTCAACTATCAAAGAGCTTAAAAAGGAGCAGATCGCGGTGAATATTCAAATTGAGCGAATAGAAGCTGGAGCACCAGGTCCTTCTCCTAAAAAGAAAAATCTAGACAGTCTGAATGCTATCTCGCATTTAATTGTACAAAGAAACAGTATGACTGTCTTAAAATTTCTTAAAGGGATTGCTAGTAACACCTATCTTTAATTTTACACAAAAAGTTTGTCAGGGTTCCTGCATACTTACTTACTGATTACGCTGGCTGAGCGACCCGAAGTAGGTTCCTATGAAAACAAGAAAAATTTACATAATATGAGAAACTAATAGGTTATAAGTTTTTTTTTAATTTAATCTGTTATGTTACTGAAGAGGAGTTTATAATTTTTCAAATATTTTTTGTTACTTTTAAATCAAGCAATTTCCAAAAACCAAATTGTGATTAAAAACTGTGTTAAAATACTGTGTTTTTTATTTGTTTGGCTCGGGTCGGGTAGTCGATGCAGCGTACCATAGATATGGTGTACTGTCGATATAACGTATTATCGATATGGTATACTGTCGATGCAGCGTACTATCGATTTGATGTACTTTCGATATAGCGTACTGTCGATTAAGTGTGCTGTCGATGAAGCGTACCATCGATTTGGGGTACCGTCGATACATAAACCCGTCGATGGAGCGTTTTCGATGCAGCGACCGTCGATGTTGTGTCTGTCGATATTTTGAACTAGACCCGTAAGATTATGTGATAAACGTGACCAACTCTTTTGTCAGTGGAAAAATAACTATACTAACCCCTCTCTAAGACTCGAATATAATAAAATACGAAACAAGGTACACAAGGTTATAAAATACCGTAGGATAGGAATAAATAGTACATTGATTGTATTAATAAAAGCTTCAATAACTCAAAAAAAGTTTACCAAATAAATAACCAAATGCTTGGCAGATTTACTTTAACCATAGACGACATAATAATAAAAGCCTTTGCTGCACAGGGATTAACGGATAAATCCGTAGCTGATAACTTTGCTTTTGGGTTTGAAAGAGCAGTTCAAAAAAATCAACCTAAATGCAGTATTCGACTTTTAGATGGTAATTTGCATTCTAAGTCGACAAACACAAGTATACATTTTCAGAAAGCGACATAACACAAAATACACAAACTATAGGAAGTCTTAACCCCAACAAAGCTCCGGGCCTTGACAATATTGAAGTATCGGACGTTAAAATGATAGGTAAAAATATCGCTACTGCTATTTCTAAGCCTCAGCGCAAGGACGTATTGCTCTGTCACCGAAAAGCAGGTCACGGACGCCTACGTGTCGTGATTCGATATTCTAAAAACCATATCTTATTGTTTTATACATTTAAAAATTAAAGTACTCGTCTTGTGGTGTTACCCCGATATCGGGGTTCTCTGGGCGCTACCTGGAAGAGCTACCTGGGCAACCTACCTACCCGGTCTCCGTGTGCAAATCTTCGCCCACTACAATTACTGCATCTGACTGCTGCCGCCGTTTGCTGGATCTCGTTTATGCCGATGCGAAAGGATAGTGCGGTTTGGATTAACGGTCCGTACCCTCTCTGCTACCAATAAGAAATAATTTTTGTAACTTTACTTAACATTGATCTTTTTATTTAGCTTTCTGCATGCTTGATACCAATTCAGCGAAGGATTTGGTACATTTGCTCTCAACTATTGACAAGATAGCTGAGAAATACATATGCGAGCAAATACATGATTTCTATAAACATAACAACGTGCTTTACAAAAACCAGTTTTGCTTCCAGCACGGTAAAAGTACTACAGCATATCTTTCTAATTTTGCGGATAAGGTTAATGAGCACCTTAATCAACGAAATCATGTGTTGGCTTTGTTCATAGACTTTTCACGTGCATTTGACACTCTTGACCATACAAAGTTAATATGCAGGTTGGAAAACGAGGACCTTTACTAAAGTGGTGCAAAAATTATTTAGAGGATCTTAATTCGGTAGTAAAAATACGTAATACCTGCACTGATGCCGTACCTTCTTTTCAGGGCACAGCACAGGGATCGGCACTGTGTCTGCTGCACTTTTTAACATACGTGAATGATATTAGTGACTGCATTGAACACTGTACTTGCTATCAATTTGCCGACTATACGTGCTTGATTGTCGGAAAAAAGGATGTCGGAGAAGCAAGTGCACTACTTCAATCAGATTTCCTGAAGCTCACCAAGTGGTGTCATGATGCAAGCTTGGTTCTTAATGCGATCAAAACTAAACTGATACACATAAAATCACCTTATCTTAAGCATTATCATCATGTGTGCAATAGATTGAGAACTTTTCTAGCAAACATAAAAATATTGAAGGACCGCATACCATTCAAGGCCAAAATTATGCAATATATCGCCCTTGCTGATTCTTATGTACAATATGGACTAAGTTCTTACGGTCGCACTTATAAAAGTTACCTGGATACTATTCAAAAGCTTCAAATTAGAATACTTAAAATAATTATATCAGAAGAGGTTAAGGAACAGCTTCGTGATAAACCAATTGATCTTTTTAACACTGCAATGTATTACCAGTCCATTTTCAATTCTAATTTAGTCTTCTGAAGGAACAATTTTTCAATGATGAACTAATCAAAAAGGTCGAACACTCTGTATATACCCGGTCCACGACAAGTGAGCGCTTATGCACGTCACGAGCAAACAACATGTACGGGGAACGAACTACGCGTTATCTCGTACCGCGAGACATATTATCACATAGACTTATTGATCACCTAAAAAAATGTGGAAAATCTGCACAGGACAGTAATGACAATAACAAGAATAAGATCAATCCGAGTTGGGTGTGGTTGCAGGCGGGCGGCCCCGCGGAGTGCTCCGGGGCTGGCGGGGCTCCGGCCGCGTGCCAGGCGGCACCGGCCCCGCGATCGTCCGAGCCGCAAGTGCCGCGTAGGTTTCCGCTAAGAGAGCGGCATCCTCCGATCCGGTTCGGTTTTGAATAGCTGCCTTTATGTATATTTGTTAATTGTATATGAGTTAGTGTAGCTAGTAGAGTTCATATTAGTGAAATAGTTTTGTGTAAGAACTTGTTTGTTAATACTTATTAAGTTTTAATAAAAAAATTAAGGGTGGAGGTGTTGGGTACGTCACTATGTGAGTTATTATAATATAAGAGGGTAGGGAGTTTTGTTTGTCAGTCAGTCTTAAAATAAATATTGTGGTGTACGCACGCGTCTCATTTATTGCCCCAGTTACCTAAGGACTTATCACAAATAACGATGAATCAATCGTAAGGATTAACTTCGCACGGGCTTTAGCATCTGCCGTTTTTGTTGTAGCGTCGGTTCCTTCTTCAATGAGGTATTTGTCCGCGCCATCCAGAACAAGTAAACTTTCTACGGCGAATGTCCATTCCTTGTAGTTGTTGCGCCCCGTCAGCTTTGGCACGTTCGGAATGTACTCGAACTCATTTTTCTTGTTGCAGCTTTACTTTTTACTACTATTAACACGATTAACTAACAATTACAATGAATACTGAGATTTAGATTATACGTGAGGCGCCCATAACCTCTTGCAATGAAAACGAGTAGCTTAGCGGTAAAAAGAACGACTGGTTTATTCAAAAACTGAAAATCATACATGGGCATAGACTATTACCATACACAAGTGACAGATTAAATATACTAGTAATGTTAATTTACAAATCACTCCACAGATGGCGCTAGTAGTCTTATTTTGATATCAATCCAACAATTACTTTATATTATTATAAGAGCAAGTTTTAAATATAACTAACATAGTTCAGTAACGACAAAAAATATTACTAGCGATTAAACATGTTGATAAACAAACTTATAAAGTAAGTAACTATAACAAGTTAGTAAGTGGAATAACCTCTAATAATGTCTAGACGACAATTTTTAAATTCATGCCTTGTGGCTTTAATGAATTGAGTAAGATGTGTCCATGCTTCTGTATCCGAATCAGATTGGTTTTTTATCGTTATAATGGCATGACGCCATCTATTCATTGGTTGCACATTACGAATTTCATAACATCGATAAACTTTTAATTCTATGTAGTGTGATCCATCTTTGTTTGAATCGCTTTGTCGTGTAACCCCTTGAGGTATTCTTTTAGTAAAATAAGAAGTAATATTAGCTGGCTTTTTACACGGTTTGCTTACAGCTTGTTCAAACTGCTCGTCATCACTATCACTCTCGATTTTATTGAGTAAGTCTTTAGCATATTCATCGACTTCATCGGAATATGTATAGCCAACTATATGTTGTGCACAAACACCAGCTCCACATCTACACTTAATATTTTCAGGATTCTTTAATTCATCCGCATCGAATAATTGAAGTCTTATCAACTTAGATTTTGGTCCTTTGCTTGGTTTCTTTACATATGAATATAAATTATCGCACGCTTTTCTTTTTCTCGTACTATCATTGTTTCGAGTAGAGATAGTCTCAGTTCATAACATTCTGTCGAAGCAGTTGATCCGCAGGGACGGGTGTCAAAAACAGGTGATGTCTGCATAGAAAGTAGGTATATTTAAAAACGATCCAATAGATCTAGCTTGTCAAATATATTTTCGCATGCATTATTATAATATTACAAAATCATTTAGTGAAATAATTAAGTAGGAATCCACTTACCGTCATTGTAGGAATTTCATTAGAGATGTACACAAGACGGCAGTTAATTTTATATAAGTTTTATTTGATGCATTCATCTTTTTATACACAGTTGTTTTTTTTGCATACAAATAAAATTACCTTTTATGAAATCATTTCCTACTAGCTCCTATTACTAGATGTTTCCCACGGTTTTGCCTGCGTTAAATTTTGTTTATCATGAAAACTCGAGAACTGTTATTTTTTATGAACGAAAGGTAGCCTATGTTCTTTTATCATATCCCTAGCAACGTGTTTGCATAATTTCACGACAATCGGTTCAGTAGTTACGACGTGAAAGCGCTACAAACAAACAAGTAAATATACAAACAAACAAACTCACTTTCAAAATTATAATACTAATCTATACTTAATATTATAAAGCTGAAGAGTTTGTTTGTTTGTTTGTTTGTTTGAACGCGCTAATCTCAGAAACTACTGGCCCGATTTGAAAAATTATTTTTATCTTAGATAGTCCATTTATCGAGGAAGGCTTTAAGCTATATAACATAAAGATACGACTCACAAGACCACAGCAGCAATGAAAAATGTTGCGATAACGGGAGAAAGATATTCCTTTTGAGAGCTTCCGCTGCATACGCTGCGGAAACCGCTAAAGTTACACAAAAATCATGTATGACAAGATTGTTCAGCATTAAAAGTTCTATAATAAAGTCCGCGACAGCATAAGTCTATCTTTTATGGTTGACTTACTACAACCTTTTTTATGTTAATAAATTTGAAAAAAAAATAATGCATCATTTTTTGAGGTGTATTATACACACAGGTATTTATTCTTATCAAAATAAATATTTCATTTAGAACAAAGTTGCCCTTTATATCATTTGATTCCAATTAATATCTTAGGAGCTATCACAGTTTTAACATAACTCCGCACCAAAATAATGTTCGCAGCTTAAGTACAACGTGCGCTTGCGCTAATTATATTATAAAGCTGAAGAGTTTGTTGGTTTGAACGCGCTTATCTCAGGAACTGCTGGACCGATTTGAAAAAATATTTCTTATTTAGTGTTAGATAGCTTATTTATTGAGAAAGGCTTTAGGATATAGATATAAAACATCACGCTGCGACGGGAGGGGAGGGAGCAAACTTAAAACGCGCGGACGAAGTCGCGGGGGACCGCTAGTAGGTAATATTATGTGTAAATGATTTTACATCTAAGTATATTTATATGAAACTAGCGACCCGCCCCGGCTTCGCACGGATGCAATTTATAATTATAAACCTTCCTCTTGAATCACTCTATCTATAAAAAACCGCATCAAAATCCATTGAGTAGTTTTAAAGATTTAAGCAAACATAGGGACAGACGGATAGTGAATTCGACTTTGTTTTATACTATGTAGTGATTAATACAGAATACGGATGCTGAACGGAATACGGACGACAAAATCTTAAGTTCCATGCTCACTCTACATAGACATACATTTGACTGCTTCGACTTAGCCTAGTAAAAAATATATTGGTACCTCAACTTCAATGGATTCAGTACGTTGCCCTACTTAAAATAAAATATGTCAATACCACCAGTTCTATATATAAATCCGATGGTTTTCATTTTAAGAATCTACCGGTTTGGCATTGTGAAAACGAGCCTTTACAAACTATTAGATGTTTATATGATTAGGTAAGACAGATAGTATGTGCGAATGGGATGGACTATTATACACTTTGTATAGCGCCGTTTCACTCTTATAATAACTTAAACAATATGATTACAACATTGAGGGAGCTAATTACGAAAAAAGGATTGTTGACGCTGCATTTCTGTACTTATGCATGATGTTTAGTCACGGTAGTTTTTTACAATTATGGGAAGTATCCCATGTGATCCTACGTGTATTTAAGCTGAGATTTGGTTGAAAACGTCACAGTCCAGTTCAGGAAGTGCAATTTCGTCTTCAGAAAATCGTTGTTATCAAACATTGATATAAAAAAAATTAAGTACCTACCCACATTTTAAGAATCTATTCAATTATTTCAATGCTCAAAGAGTCATTCACTTATCATCTTTTCAAGTATTCGACTATTGTTCATTAGAACAAACATGAAAAGGAAAATCGTTATTAAATAAATGCTATAAGGTTTTATTAGATAAATAAAGCAACGTTTTATAAGATAAAGTGAACTAATTTCATGTACGACGATATTCCGATAGGTACCCTATTACAAATTGTTGTATAACACATTTACACGTCTGCTGTTAGGTAAGGGGAATTTTTATTAATACCGAATCATAAATAGATGTTATTTCGAACTTCAATTTATTGAACTGTAAAGATAAAATTCAGTTTTCATTACTCATGGTACGTGGGCAACGTACGATGAGTAATGAAAACTGAATAGTTGAAACATGAATCAATGAAAAGTAAAAACTAAGTATGTGGAGTGCTTTTGATCTAGATACCCCAATTTTACCCTGCTTATCTGCGTCTTAATTTTAATCAACGTTTATAAGTAAGGCTGTAAATAAATAAAAACTATGTTTAAAAGAGTCATTCCAATTTGCAACAGGGCAGATTTTAATTTTTTGTTCCATTGCCTGCTGGCTTGCTTGAGTCCATTTATTGATTTGTTCAATCTACATACTTTATTTTCATCTTCATAGCCAGGTTAATTAAATAGTTTAATTATTACAATCGCCTTTGTTCTTCTGTCATCAGGTTATGGGCCCTCCGAAGCCTGCCGTTTAGTGTTATTTCCGAGTTTTGTGCAGTATTTCAAAGTTTTAGTAAATGTAAAATCTCACTAGTATAACCTCACTTTTAGTTCCGGGCTCGCGAGTGTTTTTGCTTTTCAGCGATTTTCAAATATAAATAATATTATATAAATATGGCTGGAACTAATACTAAGATGTCGATTGAGAAATTAACGGGTTACGACAATTGGGCTAATTAGAATTTTGCAGTCAAGGTACTTACTTACAACATGAAGATTTGTATAACTTTATTTTGAAAACACCAGATGCTTTCGACCCCAACGCAATTAAACAAGACACTAAAGCAAAGTCCAAGTTAATATTGTTGATGGACCCAATTTTATATGTCCACATACAGTATGCACAGAATGCTAAACAGTGTGGGACAATTGGACAAAGGCATTCGAAGATCAAGGACTCACAAGGAAAATTGGTTTATTATAAGAATTAATTAACACAAATTTAGAAAGCAGTTTATCAGTGGAAGATTATCTAAATAAAATTATGACAGCCGCACACAAATTGAGAAATATTAAGCTTCATGCAGAAGATGAGTGGTTGGACACATTAATGCTGGCCGGGCTGCCAGAAATGTACAGGCCCATGATTATGGGCTTAGAATGTTCCGGTATGAAGATTACTGCTGGCTTAGTAAAAAATAAATTACTACAGGAAGTTAAAATGTCAGACACAACCGCACTTTATACAAACACAAAAAGGAATTTGCCTAAAAGTAATAAGAAAGGCCTCAGATGTTTTAATTGTAAAAAAAAGAACATCTCAGGAAAAATTGTTGGCATAAAAAGACAAACATTAATAAGAAAACAGATAACAACATAGGTTATGTTGCAGCTTTTTCAGCGTCCACAGCGAATGACTCCAATTCTTGGCATGTTGACTCAGGAGCATCTATGCACATGACTATGCACCGGGACTGGCTCACTGACATCACCGCTTCACCTGTCCCGATTGCTAACAACAAAGAATTAAAAGTGGAATGCTGCGGGAATGTACGTATTAAGGTAAAGGCACATGATGGCAACACCGATTTAATACAAGTGATGAATGTTTTATTTGTACCAGAATTGAAAAGTAATTTGTTGTCAGTCAGCAAAATAATTCAAAGTGGATGCAAAGTAATATTTAATGAATCTGGTTGTCAAATTTACAATCCTAGTAACAAATTAGTAGCACAGGCCAGATTAATTAATGCAACATATTTGTTAAATACTTATCAAGCAATGAAAGTTATGATGGCAAAGGCTGATGATGATATTTATCTGTGGCACCAGAGGATGGGCCATTCAAAATTTCAAAGTATTAATAAAATACCTTACTGTACAGAAGGAGTCAAACAGGAATGGACAATTCCATCTGTGTTACCTGCCTTGAAGGAAAGCAAACAAGAAAACCGTTCCCTGCTGAAGGTTCCCGAGCAACCAGCTTGCTAGAACTTATCCACAGTGATGTATGTGGACCGATGCAGCAAATATCAATAGGAGGGGCAAGGTATTATGTAACCTGTATTGATGACTTTTCTCACCGAGTATACATATATCCAATAAAAAACAAAAGTAAAGTATCAAAAAAAAATATTGAATACAAAAACAGAGTAGAGAATGAATTAAATAAAAGAATTATAATTCTTCGATCTGATAATGGAACTGAATATAAAGATAATAATTTTGACACTTACCTTAAAAAACATGGAATATTGCACCAGACATCAAATCCATACTCACCCGAACAGATCGGATTAAGCGAAAGAAAGAACCGAACCCTAATTGAGCGTGCTAAATGTATGTTATTAAACTCTCGTCTACAGAAAGATTTTTGGGCTGAATCCGTTACTACAGCAGCATAAATAGTGAAACGGTCTCCCACTCGCATCTTATCAGATGCAACGCCTTATGAAGTATGGACTGGCAAAAAGCCAAACTTAAGCAATATGAGAATATTTGGATGTCCTGCGATGGTGCATGTTTCTAAAGAAAATAGAAGTAAGTTGGATGTAAAGTCACGAAAATTATTATTTGTTGGATGCAGCGACTGCACAAAAGGCTACAAATTCATAGATCCTGAAACAAAGAAAGGAATTGTAAGTAGAGTTGTAGAAGTTAC
Source organism: Pyrausta purpuralis (assembly GCA_963924145.1). Taxonomy (NCBI): domain Eukaryota; kingdom Metazoa; phylum Arthropoda; class Insecta; order Lepidoptera; family Crambidae; genus Pyrausta; species Pyrausta purpuralis. The sequence goes on from OZ001666.1 coordinate 11,309,736, forward strand.
AATTAAAAGAAATAAAACGGATGATGCACCTGAAAAAGATAAAAAAAAAATACTAAAAATAACATGGATATGGAGAAAAATAAAATTGAAGATAATAAATTTAAGAATAATGAACATAAAAAAAGAAGAATATATACTTACCTGTGTGTGATGAACCTGAAGAATCTTTGGGAAAAAAACATTGATGACGAGGCAGAAGAAAGAGATGAAATACAGGATGTATCTTAAAGTATTTGTATTTCAGATGAATCTGATTAATTAGAAGATGTTAATGATATAAAATACATACCAGATAATACAATAGACTCTCCACTAGTATCCAATATAATTCTGAGGCCGCTGCAAAGGAGAATAAGATCAGAAAATAATGTCATTTATCAGAACCCTTCTCCACTAATGTGTCAGAATGATGTCGAATCAACGATGAATTACAATGCAGTACAGCTAATGAACGACACCTTAGAATATATTTCATCTTGTCGCATAATTTTGGAATCTCAGTTAACCCTACCAAGTGTCAGGCTATCATCGTAGGCAGTCCAGCACTGATCTCTAGGCTTAGTTCCGTTGATCTTGACCCGATAACATATGAAAGCACGACAATTCCTTTCTGTTCGAGTGTTAAGAACTTGGGTCTAATCATTGACACTACGCTGAGATGGACTGATCACATGGCAGAGGTCAGCCGTAAGGTTGTTACTTGTTTGAGAAGTCTCTACCGCTTAAAATTCTTTCTCCTATTTAAGACAAAACTTCTGCTTATACAAACTCTTGTAATACCTATCATTGACTATGCTGATTCGTGCTGTACTAATCTCACTGAAGCCTTCATCGATAAACTCGAACGTCTCCTCAACAGTTGTATCAGATTCATCTTCGGCCTTCGTTAATACGATCATGTCTCCAGTTACAGAGCACAACTGAATTGGCTTACAATCCGTCAACGTAGAGACTCTCGAGTTCTTTGCATTCTACACGCTATTCTTTATAACCCCTATTCTCCTTCTTATCTTCAAGATATGTTTCCATATCTCTGTCAAACCCATGATCGGTCTCTCCGTTCATCTGACAATCTCCGGCTAGGCACGCTGGCCCACCGTTCCTCGTACGTTTCCAAGTCTTTCACAGTGACGGCAGCACGACTGTGGAATTCTCTCCCCGTGGATATAAAGAGAACCGATGCAAAGTTGTCTTTCAAGAATTAAGTTCGTACATTTCTGAAAGAGTGAATAATTGCATAATATTATTATTATATGTATGTATTTATGCTTTATTCATGTTTATGTATATACTTATATATATTTTGTAGTTTATTTATTTATCGATATAGTTATTTATTTAGTTGATTTAATTCAATAATGTATTTATTAGATTCTTGTTACTATTTTCATATTTTAATTTGTTTTTTTTTTCACTGCACCCGTTGCTATCTTTCTGCATGACCTAAAGGTTTGACTGGCAGAGAATGCTTTTAGCATTAAGTCCACCTGTGTACACTAAATTTGTGCAATAAAGTCTTTAAATAAATAAATGAATTTACTGAACAGTGATCCTCAAAGCCTTCAAGAAGCTTTAAACAGTAATAAGGCTGATGAATGGAAGAAAGCTATGGAAACAGAATATCAGTCATTGATACAGAATTATACGTGGACCACAGTTAACTTATCAGAAGGAAAGTCAGTAATTCCCTGCCGATGGGTTTTTAAAACTAAGTTAGATGTCAATGGATCTGTCACACTCTGTAAAGTTAGATTGGTAATTAAAGGATATAAACTGGTCAAAGGCATACATTACAATGAGGTATATGCTCCGGTGGTCCATTATACATCCATAAGATATATTATTGGTCTTGCTGCCAAGTATGGACTCCAAATACATCAAATGGACGCAGTAACAGCATTTTTACAGGGTGAAATTGATGAAGAGCTTTACATGTCTCTATACCTGGGCCCATAACCTGATGAAATAAGAACAAAGGCGATTGTAATAATTAAACTATTTAATTTACGCGAAAACAATTTAACATTATGTATGACAGTGCACAATACAGACGTGAGAGAGAGCCTAGCAATTCGATAAGTTGAAATTTAGAGCAAACATATTTGCTATTCATGTTGCGTAGGCGTCCATACTCGTAACAATATCTTTAACATTACCTTCTTTATTTATCTAGGCTGCTTTTATTTGCATCCTTAATTTTTCGGGTAACAAAAATTACCCGTTGTGTGTTATTGGGTTAAATCCATTTAACCCAATAACACACAACGGGTAATTTAATGCTACTACTGATCTCCAGATCTCCAGATCAGTAGTAGGATTACATGGTCAAAAATTCAAATTTTCGCCACCAGTATTTCTGGTGTGGAAAGCTAGAATATTTTCCAATTCACTGCCTATTGTCGATATTCATAATCACTACATAGTATAAAACAAAGTCGCTTTCTCTGTCCCTATGTCCCTTTGTATGCTTAAATCTTTAAAACTACGCAACGGATTTTGATGCGGTTTTTTTAATAGATAGACTGATTCAAGAGGAAGGTTTATATGTAGAATAACATTCATTAAATAGTGGAGAAGTACTGTTATTTTTGAGGTTTCTAATGTGATGTCGTAAATAATTACATTTTATCCGCTTACATTGCAAACGCAGGCTGAACCCTACGAGTTTTATCAAAATAATGTACTAAGTATTGTACACATTGAAAAGGTCTACAGAAAAGTCCGTGATGGTATATGTCTATCTCTTATGGATAACCCACAATAACTTTTTTTGTCATTTACTTTTTACGACAAATAATGGCTAATTTTCGAAGCGATTTTAACCAATACAGCATTAATCCTTAACCAATTAAATACCTTGAATACATTGTTCATTTAATATAGATCTATATGGCCCTTTAATATATTGCCCTTTATGATTTAAGTGAATATTTTCGAAGATATTACAGATGTCCGCCGCGCTGTCATATGTTCACAATAGAATGGCAGAAACGTGGCTTGCCACATGTACACCTGTTGGTGTGGTTAGTGAACAAAATAAGACCAAACCAAATTGACAGGGTTATTTCAGCTGAATTACCGGATAAAGATGAAGATCCTATCCTGTACGAAAACGTAAAGAAACATATGGTACACGGAGCGGGCCGCTATGTTTTTATATACAACGTTCACAGTTTTTCTGTAGTGTATTTAGTATCAGCATTGCACCCGTGCGAAGCCGGGGCGGGTCGCTAGTAATTAATAAGGTAGAATAAAAATAAAAGACAACAACAAAGTCAAATTTACTAATTATTACTTCACTTAAACATAGCTATATTTTAATGCTAACAATCTTATTTAAAATTCAGTAATACTTTGAATAACCTGTGCTGCTGCTTAGTATTGGTTTCGACAGACGGACACGGACTAAAACTAAAGTGAGCCTCCTTCTCTTCGAAATAAATAAAAAAACACAGGCTACCACGTTTTAGAAACTTTAAACTAACCTGCTGCCTAAAGTTTAATTTAATCATCTATTTTGCAAAATTCTTAATTTTGAGGCGGCTTGTAGCGTTTTCTTGCGTGATTTGCAATGATCATTAATTTTAACTTGCAATAATATCGTTATCAAATTATCAAGATGATTCAAATCATGGTAATCAAAAGAAGTGGATGTCTCATTCTTAATTTTTTGTACTAAATCAACAATCGAGTAATTTTTTATGCAATCCATTACTGTTATTATTACAAAAAAAATGTCAACTAATTGGTAAAGATAATCACTGGGTGATTTGAGTGTCGGTGTAGCAATATTTGAATCTATTTTGTAAATCAACAATAATTGTTTTATTGTCCGTCAAATCAACCTAATCTTTTAGTAAAATCGTTTTACAATCAGAACAATCAAATTTACCAATACATGATTTCCCCACCCATCCAGCAAAGTACACAACTGAGCATGTTTCCATTGTGACTTCTACTTCAAAAGATTCAGTCGTGTCTGCTGAAGTCGTAAATGCAGAAGTGCATTTTGAGAATGAATTAATACGTTGTGATGGTAGTAGAACGTTATCAGATGGTAAAAGTATTAAATCATCATTAATTTCTTTGTTGGTACTTTGCTAAGTGGATATAAACATTTCCTGATCAGATTGACAATTTATTTTATCAAAATTCATTAGATTATTCAAAAACTTTGGTCGTAAAATTGACCATTATTTGATCCGACAGACTTTGATGTCGGATTTTTATTTTATCCACCTTTTGATTTATAAATTCCAATCAAATTTTCAATTTCATCTTGATTTGATCGATAAATCACAATAAATTAGACGTCAGTAAATCCGGTAATTCCCTCAGTAAATTCTTCTGCAGAAAGTCGATAAACAGCATTAATTGTCTGCACAATTCTATTAAAACATGGTGGTCGGGTATTTGTTCTTTTATTTCTATAATCACTCATCTTTTTCAATTTCAAAAGTTTGATTTACAATAGAATTTTGATTTTTGGTGATTGCACATCTATACCAATTAGAATCAAATTTATTTCTTAAATGAAAACAACCAATTAAATTATTACATAATTGGACAAAATCATCTGTATGTTTCCCTGTACTGCTATTCAACTCTTCGCTATCAACGGCTGTTTTGATGGCTCCAGCCACGGAGCTGCTAAGAACTTGTGCCGCAAGTTTTACTTTCATTCTCTGAAAATCATTTGGATTTATTCATATTCTGGCGTCAGTTTTTTTAAACATTTACTTTTATTATTTCTATCAATATTATACACATGCAGAATAACTTTAAATTAAATCTGATTCCCGTCAAATTCAAAATCATTGCAATCAATCAATCAATCAAGTTATTTTTTTCTAATATTTTTAATCAAATGAGGTGTATGTATCAAAAGTACAAAATAAGTATCGTAAAGCTTATGTTCATTAATCAAAAAAAGGAGAATCAAATGTAGCCCCCAAATTTTTAATTAATTTAACATTCGTAGTGGTTTTGTCACAGACTGTCGCCTTTGGCAACAAGCCAACTTTTAAAAAAATGATTTATAAAAGAATTAACAATTAATTGTAATTAATTCGAATCAACCGTTTTGACGATAGAAAGTATGCTACAATAGCAAACGCATAGTTAGCTCAATTATTTTTGCGATCACCGCTACCAAAAGCTTCAAATCCCTCTATTAAATCATATTTATTTGTATATTCCAAATAAACCATTATGCTCATTTGTTCAAAACACTACACATGCTGTTTTTTTAAATTGATTTATCAGAAAAAATGTTATGAATATTTTCCATAATAACATTATTAATGGCAACAATTAGTATCTTGCTACTATCGTTGTATTGTTGATGGAGCTGCTCGTACTACACCTGAATATAAAATTTCAAAAATTCCCTTTCTAAAATGCGAAAGCTTACTTAAATATTTCTACCTATTTATTTATTATTACAAAACCAACAAATTCCGTTGGGGCCTTACCGGTAGCGAAGGCACTAAATCTCATAGCGAATGGATAAGCGGACTAATTTTTCTGCAGAGGCTCAATATGTTTGTTAACTATGTGAGACCGACAGCTGATTGCAAAGCTCTATTGGTTCTATATAATCATGAATCTCACAAGTACTATCCTGCGCTAGAATATGCCAGAGACCATAATGTCATTTTCATGTCAATTCCCCTCACATACCGATGTATCTATACGGTATAGATTACAGCCACTTGACGTTCTAGTATACACGCCCATCTAACAGCTTTTGAGATCGAGGAAAACGAGCTTGGACGGGTAATTTTGAGATTTGAAATTGCTCATCTTGTCAGTTCTGCACTAAGGTGTGTTTAAAATTATAGATTCGACATACACGCTCTAGAATGACATGACGAAAGGCAGGTGATTCCCGGAGTGCATTCAGTTGGGCACGCTATCTCTTTACGGCTATACGTCCCGACAGCGCCTTAAATTATTTCGCGTTTCCTGGCAAAAATGCCTTCCTGTGTGTTTAGGAGTTGAACCTATCACACTGCAACTGTGAGAGACGAGAACAACGTGTCATTTCATTCGTAAATACATTTTAAGTACAGTGTAAGTATCAAAACATATTAAACGTATTTAATCTTTACACAATTTTGCAATGGCTTACACAAGTAGGCTAAAGAGTGAGATGTCATCTGTTTAATGCGCGTGAGTAAAAGAGACAATGTCAACGCGGACGCGCGACGGCCGATTCTAGGGGAAGTTGGGGAAAATAACATTTATGAAACCAGATTTCTTAATTTTGTTTTTGTGAAGTTATATGCAATCATATTTTCAAGATTATATTTAGTTATACAATTCAGTTATACAATACAACATAGAAAAGAATGAAGCAAATATCATAGTACCAATTATTTATTATTTATATTTTTAGTTTACAAATTAGGCTAAAATTCAGAAGCTATTTTCAAAAGTTAAAAGAAAAGGGGCATAATTTACTTCCCGACCCCAAAGAGGTAACAATTTTAAAGAACCTAATTTTAAAACCTTTTCTCAGCAATACTAACGTATTTTCGTCCATACATACTTATTCCCTATAGCAACATCCGACTTACAATCACAGAATTAATCTCATCCGCGCTGTTATTGAGACATTTACAAATACGGATACATTACGCGCATAAAACCAATCCAGATATAAACAATGATTATACAAGATCACATGACAAAAAACCATGGAGGTTTATTGTGATGCCAATGAGTTAAGTTTAGGTCAGTAAGAAAATAAACAGGCCAATAATAAATGGAATTATGTGAGATGAGTAGATCGGTAATACAGTAAAACATAAATAAAATTTATTCTATGTATTGCATAGTAGACAAGAATCAGGCAGGTGTTAGGCTGAGTTTAGGATTTTAATCTAACTTTAGAGATCATTATAGTCTTAGGTTTATATTATATCCAACAATGTGCACTTAGATAATGATTACAAAATTATAACTACAATTTAGATAAGAAATAACTTGTGAGTTAGTTTTTAAGTTTTCTTGTGATAGTTTTTCGCATAAAGCTGAAGGTAAACTATTAATTAGACGCGATACTTGATAAGCGGCTGTCCGCTGGCCGTACCCATTTTTTGCAGTCTACTGCCAGAGCCGGTTTTGTGCCATGGCGCGCTCCACGTAAGACTTTATACCCTCAAAATAGAACTAATGTTTTAATAACATCAAAATAATTTGGTCATATCAGCGCTTAGTGCCGTAATACACAACTATACGTTCGTATTTAAAGTAATCACACAATCAAATGCGCCACTTTAAAATGCTTTAATGTTGGTGTATAACATGTCTATTAGGGTAGAACAGCAATGTATGGCTTTTTTTTCTATTGTTTTTAATTTTAAATACTTATTTATGGATAAGATATGATTTAGGATTTATGCTTTATGTAAAGCCATAAGCATATGCTAATTTTAGTACTAATTGAAAATGGATTTCTGCCTCCGAATCACCTCTTAAATTTTGGAATTTTGGAAAAAACTGTCATCTTTGTTAAACTCTATATTTAGTGTAAATTAGGGAGAAAAGGATGTAAAATAATACACAATGAATAATCAGACAAGTATGTAATAAATGCAAGTAAAAATAAATGTAACTATCATAATATATTATATAATTAAATAATACGAGGCACCTTTAATTTGGTTTAAAATGTCATTTTGTATTAAATTTTGGCATTTTGGCTCTTGACTCTATTTTTGTCTTTATGGTACTATAGAGGTTTGGAGCTACGTTTAAAACCTCTACGTCTCGTTCGTTCGACTCTTCGTATTCTAAATGTGGAAAAACTTTCTTTACGAGTAATTTTTGATTGAAGCCGATTGTCATATTCCTCAAATTGTTATATTACTTCGATTGTCAGTCAGATATTATACGTCAACAAATAAAATACTGTGTATAATATTGGAAGTGCAATATATTTCTAACTAAATGAATTAAAACAAAAGATAAATATATCAAAATTAAGTGTTTTTATTATTTACATATTTACGTAGGAAACATATCACACATCGTGACACATAACTACATTTATATCTTCAAGATCACAGCGCCGCTACGCTTTTACAGTGGAGGCGCCACCCGACCCGATATACACCTATTTATGATTTCAGAAAAAGAAAATGGAATATTATAAAGAAATAAAAAACAACTATAAAGAATCTGGAGAATGCTGAAATAGAACGAGAAAAGTAATTAAGGGAGGCCCAGATATGGACACGAGAGAGAGAGAGAGAGAGAGACTATTGCTGCCATCAACTTATTGACCTGAGGAAAAGAAAATTAAAATAATTGTAGCTTATTTGTCTGGCGCTATTTCATTTTATAGGAAAATAACAAAAAAATGTTCGTTAAGTTTTACGGAAATCAAGGCTAAATTTGTGTCCGAGTTTTCTGACGGAGAAGACCATATCGCGAATTTCTATAATACCAGACAGAATAATGGCGAACCGATTTTAGATTACCTCTATAGACTGGAGATATTAGCCTCAAAAGCTGACATAGTAGAAGATCAAACCATTATTAACCAATTCTTACGTAGCCTACCGAATTTCCCCAAAAAAAATTCAGCTTCCACATTTTTACGTCCATAAAAGATTTAAAAACGGCTCTTGTGCAGTCAGAGCAGTTACTTACCAAAAATCATGACTTGACAGTCAATCTACCTATTAAGTTGACTGGTTCATTAAATAATACACAATTGGCTGGGGATTGCCCTATGTCTCGCAAATTATTCCAAACGCCTCGTGCATCGCCATCTTATCGACCTACAAGACCACCATTTGGTGATTCTACGTTTAGAGCGACTCAACAAGAGTGAAGATCACCCTCCAACTCTCCTATCACAAGAGGACAATTTGCCTCCGACCCTCCCATTACAAGCGGACAACAGCACGAGAGGACCACCTCAGAGAGGACCATTCAATCAGAACTCAACCAAACGAGATATAATTTAAGAAGTAACCTGTTACAACATGAAGATTTATTACCAACGGAAAGCTCTCAAGGTCCAGAGAAGACGGAAGATTCTTTCCCAAGTTTGAAAATAGTTATTAATGACATCGAGGTGTCAGGACTTATAGATACCGGTGCTTTTGTGTCGGCAAATTCATTCGATTTTTGTAAAAACTAAATGTTAACCCTTTACCGAATAAAGATAACTTGTTACTCCGAAGTGTAGATGGAAACTTGTTAAACATTTCTGGGAAAGCAAGTATAAGTTCTAAAATACAGTCTAATATTTTTGTTATTTTTTTGTTGTACATAAACTAGCCACTGATATTATTTTAGGGCAGGACTTTTTGAATGATAACTCTGTCATTATTAATTTTAGAGATAAGTTTGTAGATTTAGGTAAATGCAAAGCGCCATTTTGTCGAAAAGATTCTCAAGCTGAATCATGTTCTTAAGAATTGATTAATTAGATTCAACAGGTAGGTTCTGTCCCTTTGATAAATCGAGACTATATTTATTTTTGTGAATTTGAGTTTAATGAAATAAAATTCGATATTAATGAAAATCTTTCATAGGAACATAAAAACTTTTAATGATTTACTATATGAATATAAACAAAACTTTGCTTTTTCATCCGAACAATTAGGTTGTTGTATTTTAATGGAAGTTGAGATTAAAACTGTTGACGAGAACCCAGTTCACAGACTACCATACAGTGTGTCACATGAACAACGTAGGATTATTAGAGAACAAGTCGAACAAATGCTTAAGCAGAATATTATTCGAGAATCCAATGGTGCTTATGCATCACCAGTTGTTTTAGTAAAGAAACCTGATGATTCTTGAAGATTTTGTGTTGATTATAGAGTTCTTAATAAAAAGGTTATTTGTGATAGTTATCCATTACCAATTATTGATGACATAATTCTTTATTTATCTAATGCTAAATATTTTGCAGATTTAGATTTAAATTCAGGATACTGGCAACTCGCTTTAAATGAAACTGATAAACATAAAACAGCTTTTGTAACACCGTCAGGTTTATACGAATTTAACGTTTTACCTTTTGGTTTGAAGACTAGTGGTGCAATTTTTCAAAGGACAATGGATAAAATTTTAGCAAGCCTCAAATATAGGAATTCAATTGTTTACATTGATAATATTTAAGTTTATGATTCTACATTTGACGAGTTTTATAATACATTACATCAGGTTCTAAAAATAATTAAACAGGCGAATTTTACTTTGAAACCAACGAAGTGTAAGTTTGGGTTTGAACAAGTAACAGTGTTAAGATATGAGATTTCAGCTGAAGGAATTCATCCCAATAAAAATAAAATAGATGAAATTAAATCTATTAAAACACCTTCTAATATTAAAGAACTCAAGTCAGTTCTAGGTTTATTTTCATTTTGTCGTAAGTTCATTGATGATTATGCTAACATAGCAATACCATTGACAAGTTTATTGAAGAAAGGAACTAAATTCGTTGGAATTCAATTCAGCAACAAACATTTGATCATATTTTATATCGAATTCAAAACCCACCATTATTACGTCATTTTTCTAATAATGCGAAGGTTACTAGATTATATGTTGATGCTAGTGATGTTGCATTAGGAACATGTCTGATGCAAGGAGGTGATAGTTAATTACCGGTAGCATTTGCTTCAAGAAAGTTATCTGATTATGAAAAGAGATATTCTATAACGGAAAAAGAATGTTTAGCAATAGTATGGGCGTTGAATTATTTTAAACATCTAATATGGGGCATGAAATTTGACGTTTTGACAGATCACAAGGCTTTAGTGTGGTTGAAAGATAGGAAGGATATGAATGGCAAACTCGCACGATGGGCCCTCGCAGTCCAATAGTATGATTTCACCACATACATTGTTCTGGAAAGGCTAACTGTTATTAGATTTGACACAGAACAACAAAATGATGAATTTCGTTTACGTATTTTCAACAGACTACGTTCGGGACGTCGTCAGAATTAAAAAGGATTTTAAAAATTTAATAAATTATATCATAAAATTAAAGTCAGTAATAATTATAAAAATCGTATTGTTGTTCTGAAAAATCTTTTGCAAGTCGTTTTGCATGAAGTTCATAATGATAAATGGATGGGGGGACATTTTGGTTTATGTAAGACGTTATATAAATTTCGTAAAAGATATTATTTTCCAGATGCTGAGAAGATTGAAAGATATGTATGAAGTTGTAAACTGTGTTTGGAGAGAAAAAAGAGTGAACTAATAGCACCATTACAATCTATCGAAGTTAATGGAATTTTCGATAAAATCGGTATTGATATAATTGGTCCATTCAGGAAGTCCCTTTAGTTTAGGAAGTTTGTTTAGAATATTTAACAAAATATGCTATTTGTAAAGCTATCCCCAGAGCCAATGCAGGAGAAATAGTAGATTTCTTAATAAATGAGATATTTTGTAAATTTGGGTCGGTAAGGCAAATTATAACTGATCGAGGATCTGTGTTTACATCTCGTATTGTACGGGAAACGATAGATTTCTTTGATAGTTCACTCTCGACCGCTACTACTAGGCATCCTCAAACATTAGAACTAATCGAAAGATTTAATAAGACTTTGTTACAAAGTTTATCGATGTATGTAAGGGATGATCAGAAAGATAGGTGTAATTTTGTGCCAATGGTAACCTTCTCCTATAATGTTTCAAAACAGTCTTCAACGAACCTAGTTCCTGATATTTGCTAGAGAACCTGAATTCCGTTCTGATAGAGGGTTAAATTTAAATAATAATGTCGATAATTCTATTGAAGCACGTAGAAATCAGAATAGAACACTTATTACACGAGCTCTGAGAAACATACGTAAAACTCAAATAAGACAAAAATTAAGCTATGATCGTAAGGTGAAGTTTCGGAATTTCAAAGTTAATGAATTAGTATTGGTTTATAATTCAAGAAGGATCACTAGTATCGCTAGAAAACTTTCAAGGCCATATTCAGGTCCATATCGAATACTCCGTGTATAGTCGAATAACATTTTTCTTATTGAAAAGGTATCTGATGTTAGTACTAGAAAATATATCATTCATCATAACAGGTTAAAGCCATTTAAGTTAAGGGTTAATTGATGATAATTGACAGCCACATCAAAGGAATGTCAACAGGGTGTCAAAGGATCATTCTAACGGCAAGTCATCAAATAGTTTTTGGTAAAAATTTAGTACGTGGACCGCTGATTTAAGGGGTGTGGGGGGGGAGGTGGGGGGGGGTAGGAGGGAGAGGGGAACCCCCCTGTGAAGGGGGGATCAACGACCTTAAGGTTTTCGAGAAAAAATAATTTTAAATTTTGAGGTTAGGTTAAGGAAAAGGATGTAAAAATTATTCATGGACCGACAAATTAGGGAGAGGGAAGCAAGGAGGGGGCACATGACGGGGGAGCTTTGCCCTAGTGGCGTTATGCCTTAAACTTATGGACTGGAGCCAGTTTTTTAATGGGTTTTAAAGTTCTAACCTAACCTAACCAATTTGTTTTTGGGTAATATAGTTTGTGTGGCCCCCGTGGAGGGGGTGCGCCCCTTTCTGTGCTCCTACTACAAAGTACCTAACTACCTAGCTGGAATCGAAGAGTTGAAGCTACAAGTTGAAACCTATCTGGCCCGACTACATTTATTGCATATACGAGGGTCAAACTGAAAGTTCTTAGAAAATCAAAAACTGATTACATTAGCCAGTTATTAGTTATATTATATCTTTTCAAAATATTGTCCATTGACGTCAATACACCGCTGCATGCGATGGAACCACTGGGAAAAGCACTTTGCCCACTCGTCCTTAGGGGTCTCTTCAATGGCATCGCGATACGCAGCCACCGCTTCTTCAGCATTCATAAAACGCTTTCCTTTAAGTTTTTCTTTAATTTTTGGAAATAAATAAAAATCACAAGGCGCGAGGTCGGGGCTATACGGCGGGTGACCCAGTAATTCAACGTTTGATGTCGCCAAATAGTCGATCGTTCGCTTGGCGGTGTGCGACGAGGCGTTGTCGTGGTGAAGGAGGATCCTACTGCGAGGTCGTTTCTCTCGAACTTTTTCCAAGACAAGTGGCAAACAATTGGTAGTGTACCATTCTGCAGAAACTGTTTTTTGATCCTCTAACACAATTGTTGCGAAATGACCTATCCTTCCAAAGAACGAGGCCACCATTCTCTCTTCACTTTAGTTGGCAACTCCTCGAAAGGAAACACCCACTGAGCAGATTGTCTTTTGGTTTCAGGATCATAACAGTAAATCCAGCTTTCGTCACCTGTTAGTATGTCGAACACAGCATTTGAGTCACCTCCGTTAAATCTTTCAATCATTTTACGGCACCAATCCACACGATGGAGTTTTTGAGCCTTAGTCAAATTATGAGGTATCCACCGGGCGCAAAGCTTCCTGACCGCTAAATGTTCGTGGAGGATTTTGTGCACTTGACTCATACCGATGCCTAAGCTTGTCCGAATCTGCTGATAGGTCACTCTTTTGTCAGTCTCTATCATACGCCGCACAACACAGATGTTATTTTCAGTCGTCGCCGTAGAAGGCCGTCCCTCACGTACATCATCAGTGAGATTAGTGCGACCACGTTTAAACTCATTAAACCAGTTTTAAACAGTCGCACGAGATGGGGCTTCATCGTGAAAGGCCAATCGTAGTCTATCATAACTTTCTTGTTGACTTAAATGACATCGAAAGTCATAAAAAATCATTGCACGAAAATTTTCTCGTGTTAAATTCATGTTGACGTGACACAGACAATTTTCAATTTGCCGCCAAATCGTAAAACAAATGACAAATGAATGAAATATATACTCAGTAATATTGGCAAAGAGTTCTATTTTCAAATTTAAGAATATTTTTTTTATTATATTGTTTATAAGTGGCCAGTTCTAAGAACTTTCAGTTTGACCCTCGTAATATTCTACTATTTGTAGTACTACGATAACCTATCCTTTAAAATTTTGATTGGATTGTAAATAAAACAGTAAATGGTGTATAACATTTTATTTATTTATGTTATTGGATATACATATTTAATCGCTTTAATTAGTTCCTCAAACGGATCGCCATGACTTGTTGTGATTTTTCGTCTCCATGAATACTCAATCAGCCAATCCGTGAAGTCTTTCTTATTTTGTTTTTGTCTAAAAGTTTTCTTTAAATTTCTCCACTGACTCTCTATTCTTTGTGTGTGTGTCCCGTCTGGTACCACAAACAGTTTTCCAGTTCACTGTGGTTGACCCGTTTGTGAATGTATCCATGATCAGGAAGGCTGAGGTAGGCTCTCCAAAAATCGGTATGTATAGTGGAGCCTACCTCCACATGTTTCTGGATCAGTGGCACTAGGATCTCAGCAGTGCGAACATTATCGGGACACACTTCTAATCGTAGGTCATCACTGTTGTCTTCAATCATACCAATCCCTTTTTCTATTATATTTCCTTTTCCCTGGATTCATCAATTTGAACTATTTTTCCGGGTCCTCCAATTTTAACTTGTTCGTCATTATGTTCAAGCTCATAAATAACTACTGCCTCTCGGCAGTAGTTGTTTATGAGCGACATTAATTGAAATATAACCGTTAATGGTATTCGAGCATCTTCAAACCAGGTCTCCTTTGCTCGGCTGATAGATTGGGCCCGGCATGGAGTCTTCTGACAACGGAATTTGCCCAATTGGCCTGCTCCGACTCTGGTAAGTGTCATCTGTCTTGTCCGATGATAAGGACACATCTTTTGAGTGGCTATCAGGCCTCTCTCCTCAGCAAATTGAACACATTGTTCATGCGTGCCAAGTTTTTTATAAAGCCGTTGCCAGCACCCGCTGCATGGGTTGGCTTGTCGCGTCGCGCGCGACGCGGTATAGATTTTAACCGATCGCGAGATTATATTGCCCTACAGTGCATGGTTTGACAGCGCGGTAAGTTTTCTACCGTAGATAGGCGTTTTATATCCGCAACAAAAAGGAGTTGCCATACTTGAAAAAAAAATTTTTTGATGCTGCCAACACTAAATCATTCAGTAGAGGTGTCCTGAAATCATTCATTCAATTAAGTTTTATGATCTGTATTTTTGAAAGATCTGTCATTATATCATCTGTCAAGTCTAACTGTTTTTGTCATTGTCCTTGATGAGTTGTTTCGGGGTATTGTGTTGTGATATCAATAAAGTTTAAAAATGACTTCAAATACAAAGTAAGTACATAAATAATCATCTACCTACATCAATTAAATAAAATATGCATGGACTGTTACTTTACCTAAGCCTGTTTCAGAATCAGGGTTGGCATGATTAAAACAAATGGTTTTAAAACACATGTTTAAAACAATGTTTAAAACAGTTTGATTTTAAACCGTGTTTTTATCACACGTTTAAAAACACAGATTAAAACAAGTTTTAAACATTGTATAAAACGATGAGAAAAAAACAAGCTTTAAAACTACTTTTCATTGCGAATGAATGATATAAAATGAAAGTAATATTTTTTTGATAAGTTATTTATTCAGTCAAACAAAGATCTAAGTACCTACCAAGTACCAGGATTTATATGGGTAATGGGATAAGATAACACGTATTTTTGAAACATGTATTAGATAGTATAGAATATTAAAAATTTCAATTTAAAATCAATCAAAAACAAAATTATAACAAACAAAATTACCTATATATATTCAATAAACATTATAAAATCAAAATTGTTTGTCAGTCAGGAGAGTAAGACAATATGACAAGATCAAGATAACAATTATTTCTTCTTTTCCTTATTAAGGTATTTAAAAACTGTAACAAGTTTTGCAGCTTTCTCTGTACCCAGTTTATTTCGTACGTCAGAATGAATAAATCCAAATGTTGAAAACAGTCTTTCAATTCCAGCACTTGAAGCTACAGCAGTGTGAAGCTGAGCCACTAAGTTCATTGTTTGACCATTAATTTGTTTTTTTAATGACTGCCACCATTCGAGAGGTCCGACCTGATTTACTACATGATCTTCAAATAGAAAGTTATGAAAGGGATCTGTCATTGCCCTGTATTTAACAACATAGGGCATCGCCTCTTTGTGATAAGCTTCTATAAATAATAAAGCCTCAGAAATATCTTCACTCGTGAGTTTTTCACCCCTGTACTTAGGATGTAGTAAGTTTGCTGCAAAATGAGCTGGAGACATTGCCATTTCATAACGAGCTTTGAACTTCCTTAAATCATCCAATGAATACTCGGTCTCACGCAGTCGTACATTCTCTCCCTCAAACATATTTTTAAGCTCTATCCATGCTTCAGTCACTTCGCCAATACAGCAGGATGTCTTTTGGGAGATGTCAAGTGTAACTGCGATGTTTTCCAGTTTTTTGTAGAGAGCCTGGACTTGTTGCTTCAGCGCCATGTCATTTACTTTCAATGAAATTGACAGATCTATAGCAGTTGAATGATTTAAGCATATATCTGACATTATATGCCAATTTTCTAATAACACTTTTAAGCAGTCAGCCATTGTGTTCCACCGTACCTGTTGTGGTATAACAATTGCTTTTCCACCAGCTTCTTTATATTTGGCAGATGCAAAGTGAGTGTATTTGAAGTACCGCATTATCGACTTAAATTTATCAGTAATATCTTCTGCATTCAAATCCTTTGCTAGAAGGTTTAATATGTGTGATGAACAGCCGTATGTAAGTATATCCTCGTGAGAAGCTAGTTCTTCCTGTTGGACTAAATCTCGTCTCATACGGCTCATATTTGCTGCGTTGTCTGTCACTACACTTCGCACCGTACATTTGTAAGTTTCACATTGTTTTATTGCCGCAGTAGTAACTTTAACCAAGTAGTCAGCTGTATGGCTTTCGGCTCCTGTGTCTATTGTATCAATTAAATGAGTTGAGTCTGTCAACACATCGGTAACACAGACACAAACTATCGAGTCCTGCCTGACATTACTCCACCCATCAATTGCCAGATTAACAACTTTGTTTTTCAATTCATTTTTTACGGCTTCTTGAGTCGAGTTGTAGACTTCGTCGAGTAGCTTGCTAGCAATTTGTTTGCGGTTTGGAGGTTTATATCCTGGGCGTAAAATTTCCATTAATTTCAGTAACTCTGGGTGTTCTACGTGGTTAAAAGGCGTGTTAGTAGCAAACATATAACGAGATAATTGTAAATCAATTTTCTTCTTATCTTCTTGACTTGTAGCAATAATAAATCTTTTCATTGAAATGTTCACGCTCGCGCTGCTGCTGGTACTGGCATTTTTAGATTGAAGAGTAGTAACAGAAGATGTGGGTGTAGCAGAAGAATTATCTGAAGATCGGGAAGAACCAGCATCACTCAACAACTCCTCCTCCACGTCCCTGTCCGCGTCAAGATTTGCGTCAGTGTTAGAACCGGTGGTGGTGCTACATTGCTGGAAGTGTGCCTCCATTCTTTTCACAAGTCCAACTAGTTCTTTCTTACATTTTCTGCAACGCACCCTATTGGTCTTCAGTGTGGTATTTTCTTGGGGGATCGATGTGAATTGTTCCCAAATTGCATGCTTTTTGCGTCCTGGAGTTGACATTTTTATGAGGTGTTATCAGTCGCAGAATTAATAATGAAATGAAATGTGAGAAAGAAAGGCACTCGTATTTATAGAATTCATATTAAGTAATTCCCCGCCGGTAAAGTCCCGTTAGGAAAGTCCCTAATGGATGGCTGTCGAATGGAATAGTGGTTATTTTATTCCCCTCATTTAAATATAAATATTAGGGATGGGCCTAACTTCGGCATTCTTCCGAAATTCGGTTGAAATGCCGAACATTCGGTATAAGAAAAGAGTGAAATAGTTGCACAATTTTGATTTTAAGATTAATAAAACATAAAAAAAATCAAATCTGTCATACTCACTCATACCTGATTAAATAAATAAGCCTTTTACATAATTTAAAATCATGGTAATTTATTTATTAATCAAGTAACTAACTGTCATTATCAGTTTCCTTTTTCGACATTTCAATCTTAAGTTTTAGAATTAAAAAATCAAATTCAATAAGTTCTTATTAAATTAGGAAGTCTTATGATTTGTTTGAATCAAATAAACTTTTTGAAAATTCAATATATTAATTACTTATAGGTATATTTTATTGTTGTTTGTTAGTTGTTACCATATAAGTGCAGAATAAAAACCGAACTTCGGCATTTTTGATTTTTACCGAATGTTCGGCCGAAATTCGTATTCGGTTCAAACCACATTCGGCCCATCACTAATTAATAAATATTGGGGGTGCCCCTATTCATAGAATAGAATTTATAGTTTATAGGTATTTCCCCGCCGGTATAGTCCTGCTAGGAAACATTCAGGGTGAATGTAAATCGTTTAGTAGTGATTAGAGATACGCATTATAAAATAAATGTTTATCCATCCATTGATCGTTTTTTGTCAATATTTATTTTACTATAGAAAATTTGAAAAGTCAAAAGATCTAGTCTGGAAATGAAACATTATAGGTCGAATTAATTTAAAATAATGCCCTAAACTAAAAAGGACAAAAAAAAAAACAAAAAAAAAAAACAAAACAAACACTTGTTTAAAACAATTTGAACTGTTTGTTTTATAAAATTAAAAAAAAACTGTTTTTTTTCCAACCCTGTTCAGAATGCGAAGAAAAAAACCAATTAAAGATTTTGGTGGACTACATGAGTCTCCACAAAAACTTTGCCAATGGCGAGTATTCAGGGCCAATGGGCTCAAAACAACATAACAGCCAGTGGATGGCTTTAAAAGATCAACTCTAAGAATACGGGCCTGATAAAACGGTGGAGCAGTGGCGGCTTGTAAGTTTTATTAGTACGCATTTTTGAAGAGATTCATTACAACTTACAAGTGGTAATTCACCCGTTTTCCTATGCATTAACCACAAGAATCACCAAAATTTCCTTTTGATTGTTTTGGCGACACTTGAGTTCCTTGTAAAAGTTATTTAAGTAATTTTCTCAACCCTCCAACATTAAAAATGTATTGAAAACTTATGTCCCTCATTAACCAAACTGTTTTATTTTAGGATATCCATAACACGTTACAAATATGTAATAAACTTCTTGCGGAACAGAGTAAAATATTGGTTGTGAAGGGTAGACTGAACACACGACGTGAGTAAAAATTTTTTCCAGAGTGGTTTTGCTTAACTTAAAAACTGTGATGTTTTTAAACAAAATAAAAATAGTAATTAAGGGAAGAAGTTAGGGTTCATCAAAAACAGTTCAGTGGTAAAAAAATATATTATGTAAAGATAATTCCAATTTTTTATGAACTTCTAAATGAAATAATTTTGTACAATGTTATTACGCTTATTTACTGCAACATTGTATATTCTTTGCGAAGAATTGGATGGTTGAGCTGGTTCCACTGGCACCTCTAGTAGAGAGTCCATAGGCATTCTAAATGAAAAAAAGAAAATCTACTTATGTGCTTAACTATTTATCACATGTACTTACTAAACGTTGCTCCTCCTAAGTTATTTTGTGTTCTCACCTGTAATGCTTCATTATATTATATAATGTACATGCCCCATAAATCATGCTTGACGCCTTTTCTGGCATGTAATGAATATTTTTGTCAAGCCCCAGCATTCTAAAGGTTCCCTTTAGATACCCATTAGTTCTCTCAATGCTGTTCCTAGCTTGGCAATGACAGTTGGTGTAATGAGCTTCAGCTGTATGCTCCGGGGCATTTCTTATCGGTGTCATCATCCAAGGCTCTAACGCATAACCAGAGTCACCTGTAAATAAATTTAAATTTAGTTTTTGAATTTGTTTCAGCCTTCGCCAAACCAGACTGACAAAATTTTTCAAATAGTGTTGCAGAGAAGATTTATAAAGTAGGTAGTATTATTAGGTATGATCTTTGTTTGTATGTGCCTTAATGTGAATTTAAATAAATCTAGTCTGATTTCTAAGTCTTATGTTTTAAAAGGCATATTTAAAATTCCTATGTTACCATAATGTAAGTTTTATTTTGACAGTAAACTTAATGAATAAAGACAATTTTAAATATTTGTTAAAAAAAAATTTGCAATAATTTGAAATGTTAAAAGTGTTAACTACCATTGTCTTAGTTTTTTTTTATATAGCACATGTTTACTATGTTAATAACTTTATTGATGATTTTGTTAAAGTTTAAAGTATAAATAGATACTCATTTTAAAAATCAGTGATTATTTTTTGTTTTGAAATTATGTTGTGTTATACCTAGGTTAAGTGATTAAAAAATTCAGTCCTTGTTAGTTTAAAATTCTGATCTCATTAAAATATAACTTTTGTTAAGTTTAATGTTTTTATTTACGTACCTAATAAATGATAATCACCAATTCCATTATTGTATAAACGTACAAATTCATTTTTGAAAATGAAAATGAATTGGTCATGGACCCGTCCTGGGTAATCTGCATTGACATTTATAATTCTGCAGTCAGCATCACAAATCTAAAATATTAAATAAAAACTCATTAAATACTTTGCATGTGAATTTAAGTATGTTATCTATCAATATAAATACTAATAATAATTTTGGAAGCAATTATTAAATATAACTGATTAATTATAGCCTAGGACCTATAAACATTAAAGCAAATTGTGTTTTTTACCAGTTGCACATTGATTGATGTGCTTAAGTGCCTGTTTTTAAATTGTACTTTCTCCACTCCGGGTGGTGGGAACAAAGTGACGTGAGTGCAGTCTATTGCACCCAAAATATTTGGCAACCCAATTTTTTGTTGAAATCTATGTGCAATTAATTGTCGTCCGTCTTCTGTGCCAGGAAAAACCAGCCACACTGGTTTCAATCTATTTAAAAATAAAAATGTTGTTTGTAAAACTTTAAAATTCATAAATAATTTCATTACATTTCACAATAGTTTACTTAGAGTACTTACCTTCTAATAACTGCCTCCAAAAATTGGGCAAAGTATTTGCTTACAGCAATCGAGGTGTTTTCATCTTGGCCATTACCTCGCTGATAATGGCCATCAATTAGAATCCTCAATCCAGACAGAACCTAAAATATAATAATAAGATATGTAGGATAAACAATAAAAATAAAGGCTTACGTTTGTATGCATATTTTTACACCTTAGGCATGTAGCTACTAACCTTTACATGCACAGGAAGTCCTTCCGGGCTGCGAGGTTCTAAGTCTTCTTGTAACTCCTGGCACAAGTACTCCACCATCTCCGGACTCACTTTGTATATGTTTAAGAACTCATTCCTTGGCAAGGACCCAATAGCAGCCAACTCACGGACTTCCGCCCTCTGCCTTTTGCGCTTGTGTTTTTCTTCGTAGAAGCTTATTAAGTTTCTTATGTATCCTCGAGACATTTCACATAATAAAATTGATTTTCAAAGGTTTTTCGTATAATTAATGTTTTATCTGCCACCCCCGAGTAGTCGATATAACTGACAGCTGTTATCGTTCCTAAACTGTCAAACTTGGATAAAAAACGGCAGCCATATTGCAGCCATGTACGCACTAGAGACAAATTGTCTACTACCTCGCGATATAGGTATATTATGACTGTACCATGCACGTGGAGATAAATTATCTAGGAAGACGCGAGATAAACTAACTAGATAACAAAATAAAAAAACCTACTAAGCATTGGAAATTAACTATATATATGGATATACCTAAAAATCGCGACGTAAGTACCCTGTAAAATTAATGCTTTCTTGTGGAATGTGGATGGATTATCCTCGTAATACAATTATTGTGTTGCAGGTAACTATTACCTAATTTTGTATGTCTCGACATTTCATCAACGACAAGTAACGTAAGTCTGCCGCCGCGTCCAGAAGTGTGATGAAAGTTTACATTTTATTACTCTCCTTATCTTCTTGCGATGTCTCGACTCAGTTGGTAAGTTAAGTTGTTGGTTTTTAAGTTTTTCTTTTGTTCGCTTAAAATCAATTGTTTGTAGGATTTTTTAAACGTCAAGATTGTTTTTCCTAGACACCGTAATGGAAGTGGAAGATCGTTCCAGCACTTAGACGCGGCGAACTTAAAGCATCCCTTGAATGCGACGGTTCGATGAGGTGGCAGGAGCAGAAAAAAGCTGAAGCGACAATTTCTGTGCGACTGCACATTGCGTCGCAACTCCAGCCGCTCCACTAGATATGTTGGAAGAATGTTTTTATTATGCCGAACAATAGCGTACCGTAATGTAGTTTCCTGCGAGCATTCATTTTCAATATATTGGCACCGTTTATGTATGGGGTCACATGTGAACGGGGAGGTACTTCAAAACAGTACCTAGCACATGCATTCTGAACACGTTGAATGGCATTTTGAGTTTTAACTAGCAACTTTTTAAATAAATTGTAAAAATTGAATTATGTGAAACGTCTATTACAATGACTTGAAAAATGAGGATAAACTATAAGTGGAAATCACAGATATTTATAAATTTACTATTATTAATATTAGATTTTGTCTAAATTACACAATAATTCTATTGGATATTTCGCCGAGTATCCGGCTCGAAAGTACTAATCCTATACGATTGCAAATATCTGCCAGAGTATTACCAAATAAGTCAAAATAGCTCTCTACGTCTTGAAGATGGGTACTGGTAATGGTACTCTTCTTTTGTCATCTCAATTCATTTTTTGGTACTGCAATCCTACATACTTGATTATCCCCCTACCCAACAATTTGAGCTTTAGTTCCGGTCTTTTCTTCAACTAAGAGCAATATTCCAATGGTTGCCAAGGTTCATAGTTTCTGCATGATTCCTTCAAAGCCCCCACGATGGTTTCTCCAGAGTTTCGTTGAGTCAGGAATTAAATCTGAATCCGAAGTTGAAAAGGTTGGGTGTACCAAATACAACATCTAAGAAATTACAAACTGTGTTTGTTGATAACTCGCTCCAGTGTAAGTTCCAACTCTTGAAATCTATGGCTTTTAGTAGGTGAATATATTGATCCCCTTTACCGGTTGTTGTATCAGTAAAGCTCAACAGCCAATTGTCCCGTTCAGCCTCGGTCATCGTCATCGTTTGCTGAGGGAAGAACTGAAATATCTGTTTGGACATGTTCTGCTCAGTTGTGCAAAAATATAGTCTCATTTCTAGAACCATCATGGCAAAAAGTCTTGGTTCTGTTTTTAACTCTCTTTGCATGAAGAATCACGATAAACCATTCTGGGGGAATCTTTCTGTCTCTTATCATTAAGCAAATTTCTACTATGCTCAAATGGGTGATATACATTACTTGTTTTTTTAAAGATTTTGTTTGTTTATTTAAATATGCCTGTTTTCGGGCTCTTCTAATTTTGCCACAATCTCTTCTTCAAATGGATCGACATTTTTCTTTTTTCGTGATGGCTGAGGTAGAGATGGACTTTCAAATTTTCTTTTTAGACTTTCATTTTGTGTGTTCTGATTGTTTGTTTCTAGATCTATTATAGTATCATAAATGATCGCTGCGCGCGCACTGAACCAAGCACACGTATTTGTTTATACTCCGCAAGAAAAAAATCTTATATGTGTTTATTTATCCACTAAACGTTATATATGTTATACCTTCGGACAGTTAAATACGAGTGTGAAAATAGTACGCAAAACGTGTTGTGATATAAGTGAAAGATATACTATGAGCAAAAATATATCTAGTGATAAAGGACAGTGCACCGCGAATTTGTATGAACATAAATAACAGCGGGTAAACTAAAAACATAAATCACTTCGTACCACCCAACAACATTTGTCTAATTCGTGCGTAATAAGATAGAAAATTTCGCCCCACAAGATTCTGGTATATTAACGGGCGGTTTTTGTCTTTGTTGTGGCATAAAGACAATGTCAATAAAGATTGACATTGTCTTTATGCATGAAGGCAAACAAATTGTCAGCAACATGCTATTTTCTTGATAGCCTGTAGGTAATAAATTTCCATTGTTTTTAGAATAGGAACCAACTACGAAATAATAAAACATCACACAATTTACAACACATTTATTTTAATAATAAAAATCGCAAAATCATACAAACGTATCAATAAATCATCAACTACTGTCTGTGTTAGAATCTCAATAAAAATTAACAAACTATAGCATAACAAGCGTATAATAAACATGAAAAAGATATGATTGACATGATTTCAACAAAAGCTATCCATTATTAAAATTATTTAACAAAAACAGTGGTAACTAAAATAATTACTTACTGTTTAATAAATAGTTAACTGTAAGCTCAATCGATACAATAATTATTTGAAAGTTTTTTTTGACATTACTTGAAATAATATTTTGCACACAGTGCAATATTACTAACAGATTATTAAATCATTACCCATTGATGACGGTGAGAACCACAAAATTAAGAGTCAAAGGCATGTTTATGCTTAGATTATTATAAATTTGACTGGGAATTTAAGATCGAGTATCCGTTAGGACTTGGAAACCAATTATTATGACACAGCAGTAACGAACTTATACACCTTAGATACGTAAGTAATAAGGCTGACGTCTCCTAGGGATGTTTTACTGTGTTAGCATTTAGACTAGCAAGCGTTCAGTCAGTCTTGTTCCAACCTCCACTCAAGACACACGCTCCCAAATTAATTGTATTATTTTCTGTCAATTAGTGAAATAAACTGTGTTTTCCTAAAATAATCTTTTTTAAAAACCTCAACGAAATCTCCCGTGTTACATTTGGTGGCAGCGTGAAGGGATCAAAAAAATTGGTCCTCGGTTTCGTCTCCGCAAACGCTACCTGAAGTCGAAACGATAGATTTAAATATATTGCTCAAGTTTATAAAGCCATTTGACGGCACGCGAGAAAAATCCCTTTATAATTAATTGCCAAAGCGCATTTAACCTCGCAACAGAAAGTCAAAAATCTACTCTATTCAAGAACATACTAAGTCAATTAGAAGGAAGAGCTGAAAGTATATGTAGCATAAAAGACTTCAACTCGTTCGACCAGTTTGTGGAGTTCCTCAAACAACAGTTTGGCGAAAGAAAACACCATTCACATCTGCTAACAGAATTACAAGATTCAAAACAAAACTTCAATGAATCAGTTAACCAGTTTGCTCTTAAAGTAGAGACGTGTCTTGCCAAATTGTTGACAGAAATCAACATATCAATCCCTACAAAAAGAAAACAAAATTAGTAGGCCGTGTCGCCGCTATGGAAGATTTAGCGCTGCACACTTTTGTGACAGGCCTTCAACCCCGACTTTCACAAATTGTCCGGTGTCGTAATCCAGCCTCACTCAATGCTGCGGTTAACTTTGCGTTAGCCGAAGAGAAAATCTTATCAGCCTTTAAAAGGTCGCCACAACCCTCAACTTCTAGTGACAAACGTCCCCAACCTCGTCGTGACATTCGACCGAATCAACAGCAATCGCCTGAGGTCTGCAGATATTGCAAAAATGTAGGCCACTCTATTGAAAACTGCCGCAAACGGCAGTATAATAACAATAAATCACAAAGTCTCGTCCCTTCCAATCGTCCTAACTACCATCCTACATCGAGCTCCAACGGTAGCCTACCACGCTAAGTTTTCGCGATTGAACAGGACGCTCAGAATGACTACCCCGACCAAGATTATCAAAATGTACAAATCGAAGATTTAAACTAAAAGTGGGCTTACGGCGGTGTCTCGCGAGTCCAAAGCCTCGACCCTCTGGATCGGTTCCAATTTCTAATCCAAAGACACCAACAACATCTACCAAATCCACTGATTCTACTAAATCCACTGCATCCACTGAATCCAATCCTACCACATCCACTGCATCTATTATATATATATATATATATAGTTATCATAAACTTCGGAATCCTTATTTTACCCCGAAGTTTAATCTCCGGCGGGGGTTGTTACACCTTAGATACGTAAGTAATAGGGCTGACGTCTCTTAGGGATGTTCTACTGTGTCAGCATTTAGACTAGCAAGCGTTAGGTTCTAGGTTAAGACAGTCAGTCTTGTTCCAACCTCCACCCAAGACACACGCTCCCAAATTAATTGTATTATTTTCTGTCAATTAGTGAAATAAACTGTGTTTTCCTAAAATAATCTTTTTTAAAAACCTCAACGAAATCTCCCGTGTAACAGAACGTTATGATTCAACAGATACAAAGCATATTAAATGACAAACAACTTAATTCTAAGTGTTTATGGGTGGCTTAAACTAATACCTATATAATACTGTTGTATTGATTTCTCATTCCAATTTATTTATTTATTTAGATGTGTGAACTATCTGAAGTCTAGGAGTGTTGTTAAAAAATCAATTTTCATATTTACTTGCGCCAACATAACTGCCCAGTGCTTTGAGAGATAATCCACAAAAGTTTGCTAGATGGTTTTTCTGCGATAAATGTAAAGTCCATGGCCTTGAAAGAGCACCATCCTAACCTCCGAAACCCGTAATAAAATTGGCGATTAATAAAATTTAACACTAAAAAAGTTAATAAAATAGTTAAAATATAAATAAATATTACTTTAATTATTTGTATGGGGAGAGACAATAAATAAAAATAATTTGTTTACTAGAATTATTACCTAATTAAATAAAAATATGTAGACACACTGGCTGATGGTAACTAAATGAGGAAGGCTATGGAAAACTGTAAAAGATGGTGGAGGCCTTCATTCAGCAGATTTTAATGCTAATAATGTTTAGTATCTTGTAGAACCGCCGTGTGCATCTAAAACAGCGTCCAGCCTGTTCCTCATACCAGTTACCATATTCCAACAGGTGTCCTTCCCCTGCAGCAATTCCCATGTCTTATGAGACTCACGCCGTAAGATTTCATTATTACGGATTTCGATGGCATCCTAGTCGAGAGCCATGAGACCCTACAAGTTCTCAATAGGGTTTAGGTCAGGGCTCTTTGCAGGCCATGGCAGGCGGACAATGTCATCGAGACGCAAGCCACTGCTCGACTATCCTCGCGGTGTGCACCCGGCAGTTATCTTGGCACAAATATATAATCCCCTCCGGATAATGGAGGCGTACTGTGGGCAACATGACGTCGCACAGAATCTAAAGATACTGCTCGGCATTCATGCGCCCATTTACCTCGACCAGTTCTCCGGGTTCCATGGAGCTCATCCAGCCCCAAAGTTTAAACTTATCCTCCCGCTAGATCTGTTAGGGAGTGTATTAAGTTCCACATATTGTTCATATCTACTGCGCCATAATATTTTTCGGCCGTCTTGGTCCGACCGGAAACTTTTTTCGTCTACAAATATGACGATATTGTTTTCCCAGTCAAAATTATAATATTCTAGGCAAAAACTTACCCTTGCCTCTTTATGGTGGGCGTGTATCTCTATTTTTTTAGCAGGGCGGCAACATTTTTTTTCGACTTCTTTTAGTCGTCGCCGCACGGTATCCATTGAAACCTATAACAAGGAAAAATGTTTTTTTTGTTACTAGTGACTCTCAAAGTCACAATACAAGTTGGATAATAAAAACCTCAGGTTGCTAAGCTCGAAGTGATTCAGATCCAGTTTGAATAAATATTTGTTTAAATAAATCAAAAAGTTTTAAGACAATAAAATAAGATTTGTCAGATCAACCTGATAAATTGTGATCAGTAAGACGGAACATATTTTAGCTAAATTTTGCAAAGAAAAATGCCATCACATAAATTTCCACAAGTGATTAAAGATATAATTTAATGGTTTTGAAAAGAATAAATTATTGGATAAAAATAAATTAAATTTTGTCCGCTATCACATTTACTATCCTAATCAGTTAATTTTCTTTCGGGCAAGTAGGCAAAATATAAACTTACACTGTATTCGGACGAGGTGGCTCTTGTGCTAAGGAAAGGATCCTCTGAGTGGGCAGCGACTATAGCCGCATCCTCCGCCGATGTTGTAGCCCTCTCATATCTTCTTCGGTGGTGGGCTTCGAGGGTCCCCGATCCTTCCCATCGGCGGATTTACTAAATTTAGAAAAAATGAAAATCATGTCAATCGGTCGCTCCGTTTCGTAACGAAAGTAGACACATACAAACAAATAAAAAGGCAACAGACACACTTTCGCATTTTAATAGTTATTAGTACTCGTAGATATCTAATCATGTTTTAACAAGTTTTTGTTAAATAACCCGAATTGTGCATTCCTGTATTAGTTGGCTGGTTCATTGAATACTTGTTCGGACTTGTTGAGTACGATTGAGCGTCGAATGCGTCAAATGAAAGCAGCACGCACCGACAGGAATAAAAGAAACATGCATAAACGAGTTTATGCATGTTTGTTTTATTCCTGTCGATGCGTGCTGCTTAAGCATTCCTAAATAAACAATGTAATATTTATTTTATTTTCATTTGTGGTTTCGCGCGCCATAGATGAGCAGTACTTACGCCTCCTCTACACTACTCGCGAAGTTGAACGTATTTCTCAAAGCAAAACAATGTCGGAAGTAAAAAAGAAGAGATGGCAATACTGTGCGGAATATATTAAATTCGGATTTATTGATTATCCCACAAACCCATCGTCGCCTTTGTGTCTTCTATGTTAAAAACATTTTCGAATGAAGCATGAAGCCTTCAAGGCTGCAAGATCATTTGAATAAAATGCATCCAGATAAGAAAGACAAGTATGTAGCATATTTACAAGACCTAGAGAAGAAGCATAATACTCAGTCAAGCGTAGCAAAACTATTTTCGGGGGCTGCTATGCAAGATGACGACGGACTTCGAGCTTCGTACAATATCTCTTTGTTAATTGCTCAAAAAGGCAAACCACATAACATCGGAGAAGAGTTAATATTGCCAGCAATAAATGAAGTAATAAATACTGTGCTTCATAAACCGGCCGCAGATATTATCCGAAAAAATCCTTTGAATAATAATTATGTGCAAAGACGAATTGATGAAATGGCTGAAAACATTGAAGAATCATTGTGCGATCACCTGAGGACAAGTCAATTCTCAATTCAGCTCGATGAGTCCACTTTACCAACTAATGAAGCATTGTTGTTGTCTTACGTGAAGTTTATTAAAGACTAGCGGTCCCCCACGACTTCGTCCGCGCGTTTTGAGTTTGCTCCCTCCCCTCCCGTCGCAGCGTGATGTTTTATATCCTAAAGCCTTTCTCGATAAATAAGCTATCCAACACAGAAATATTTTTTCAAATCGGTCCAGCAGTTCCTGAGATAAGCGCGTTCAAACAAACAAACTCTTCAGCTTTATAATATATTAGCGCAAGCGCACGTTGTACTTAAGCTGCGAACATTATTTTGGTGCGGAGTTATGTTATAACTGTGATAGCTCCTAAGATATTTATTGAAATCAAATGATATAAAGGACAATTTGGTTTTAAATAAAATGCTCGTGATGATGAATGTATTTATTTTGATAAGAATAAATACCTGTGTGTATAATACACCTCTAAAAATAATGCATTATTTTTTTACAAATTTATTAACATAAAAAAGGTTGTAGTAAGTCAACCATAAAAGATAGACATATGCTGTCGCGGACTTTATTATAGAACTCTTAATGCTGAACAATCCTGTCATACATGATTTTTGCGTATCTTAAGCGGTTTCCGCAGCGTATGCAGCGGAAGCTCTCAAAAGGAATATCTTTCTCCCGTTTTCGCAACATTTTTCATTGCTGCTGTGGTCTTATGAGTTGTATCTTTATGTTATATAGCCTAAAGCCTTCCTCGATAAATGGACTATCCAACGTAAAAAAAATTTTTCAAATCGGGCCAGTAGTTTTTGAGATTAGCGCGTTCAAACAAACAAACAAACAAACAAACAAACAAACAAACAAACTCTTCAGCTTTATAATATTAGTATAGAGTATAGAAATATAGATGAGAAAATATGTGAAGACCTATTATTTGCCAGAAATTTAAAGACCGATACAAAAGGGGAAACCATATTCAATACATTGGAAAAGTTTTGCGATGAGAAAGAGATTCCTTTGAAAAATATTATTTCAATTGCTACAGATGGCGCTCCGGCTATGACAGGGTGCCATAAAGGCTTCATAGCGTACTTAAAAAATAAAATTCCAGATGTCCTTGGTGTACATTGCGTTATTCAAAGACAAGATTTAGTTGCTAGAAACTTAAGTGAAAAACTATTTCAATTACTGCAATATGTTATCAAAGCAGTCAATAAAATCCGCAACAGCTCTTTGAATGAATGATAGATTATTTCATCAGCTTTGTGTTACTAATGACGAGGATTTCAACTGTTTGTTGTTTCATACTGAAGTTCGTTGGCTATCAAGAGGCAATTGTCTGACTCGATTTTACAACCTGTTTGACCCTGTTATAGAGTTCTTGGAAACTAAAGATACAGAATTGCACGACAAGCTCATAACATCAAAAAATGATATAGCTTACATGACAGACCTGTATAAATTGTTCAACGACATGAATCTCCAACTGCAAGGCGATAAACTAAATTTAATTAAAACAAAAAACGTCGTTGCTTCTTTCGCAGCCAAACTGCTTCTACACAAAACAATCTGGGCAGACGTGAGTTTCACAATTTTCCAAATTTATCAGTATCATGCAATAACGACGAATTGTTTGCCTACTGCCAACATTTGGAAAACCTCCACATTGACTTCACCGAACGATACCAGGACATTTTGAACTTGGAATTACCAGACTGGGTGTTGGATCCGTTTTCAAATATCAACACAGCAATGTCACCTCAGCTGGAAGAAGAACTTATAGAATTGACAACAAACGAGGAAATAAAAATCAAGTTCAAAAATGGTTACCAAGAATTTGTATTGTACCCTGGATTGTGGTCAATCGTTCAACGATTCTTGATAGTATTTCCATCGTCATATTTGTGTGAACGTGGATTTAGTGCTGTGACAGCACTGCGTACTAAAAAGAGATATCGTTTACTTGTTATCGAACGTGGCGACTTGCGACTGTTCTTGAGTAAATTGGAACCTGATATCAACAAACTTATTAAACAGCATCAGATTCATCCTTCACATTAGTTTTTATATAAGGATTGATTATTTTAGTTATATTTTTAATAAAAGATACTCTGTTTTAATACTATAAAGTTGCGTTTCAATAATCATTCTTATTGTCAGGTGGAGCCCGTAAGAGTTAACTTGAGACCTAAGCGCCGTTGTATGTTACCTACTGCGCTCAGGTTTCAAGTTGCGGGTTATATTAAAAGTTTCGTTTAGAATTCTCCGTTAATATACATATATAGGTCACAATAATTAATTAATTTAATTTGAAGTTATAGTGGTTTTTAAATAGGTGAAAAAATGGGGGCGCTAAAAAATATTTATTCTCAAAGTGGGCAGTAGAAAAAATAAGTTTGGGAACCACTGGCCTAAACGAAACAGCGATGTTAGTGAGTTGTTGTTTGCGTAGAGTAGGTAAACTACACCCAAAAAAACTTTTCACAAGGAGATTTTTAATAGAACGAAAAATTCAATAAATAAACGCAGCGCGACATCATAAAATTAGATACTTTATTATAAATAGAAGCGAACGGTAAAAAGTAAAGAAGAGTCTTGTTTTGTCACCTCAAAATAAAACAAACAAAAACTTTTTGCTTTTTGCTCTCAAGTGGAGAGAGAGCGAATTATTGCCCTGCGGCGAAGTGGGTGCAGGGTCAAGGACATATGTGACCAAACAGGAGTAACGGTGAGTTTTTTATAGATAGAACACTATTTTGGAAAACATAACATTGAGTTAACTAACAACAATGGCGGCTAGCATAAATAACTGAAGTTGTAATGTGCTTTAATTTGCCCCTAGTTGATTATGATTGCTGTCATAAACACGAAGTAGCTTAGAAGTTTGGATTCGTGCGTCACTCCCAAAACATATTTTTTTTATGATGACTGACTATGATTATTAATCCCTCAAGCGTATGTGATCGAGACACAATAGATATTCTATTGTTATGCGGTCTCATACGACCGCTCGGGTGTTGAAGCAAAAAGTTTTTGTTTGTTTTATTCTGAGGTGACAAAACAAGACTCTTCTTTACTTTTTACTGTTCGCTTCTATTTATAATAAATATCTTATTTTATGATGTCGCGTTGCGTTTATTTACTGAATTTTTCGTTCTATTAAAAATTTGGTCACATATGTTCTTGACCCTGCACCCACTTCGCCGCAGGGCAATAATTCGCTCTCTCTCCACTTGAGAGAGCGAAGGCGCCATGTTTACAAATAAATAAACACCAAATTCAAATTCGCTTGGAAGCGCCGCGTCGTGCCCTACGATAAGAGTCGCTGACGTAACTGATAGTTTTTTTGAGCCGCCGGCGGATGCGCAAGTGGCGCTGGGGAGCACGGCCCGCCCCGTGAATTGGTTCCCAGTTTTCTATTAGTTATTAGTTTATGGTCGGATCAGCAATTGGATAATTTTGTTGAGCTTATTAATTTCACCAATAACGAAAGTGTGCGTTCTTTCTAATGGTCTATACCTTGTCGTAGTTATAGATATATATAATGGATAGCTTGATGTGCTGCCGTGTGTACCTCAAAGTAAGAGATTGTAACGAGTTGAATTGTTGTGTGTTATATTTCTTTAATACTAACATGGAGACATCTTAAATGAAATCGCCAATGTGGTTTTATTTCCAGTCGATAGTATCGAAAATGAGCCGATTGTAACTAAAACAAAACTATCGATACTATCGATACGTGTCGATATATCATAGATAGTTTGATAGTATCGACTACTTTTTCGTCATACTATCGGTATAATCGATAGTATCAATACTACCGTACTTTAATAGTATCGATAGTATCGACAAATTTCAATAATATCACTAAATTTTTACTATTGATACTATCGATAGTATCGATAATATTGCAGCATGTCAATATTTTCGATGGAATATTCGCGCTATCGACTTTTTTTCAAGGTCAACTATCGATAGCGGAACTATCGCTATCGCAACAACACTAATTTTAACCGGTCCGGTATCAAAGTTATCATTTGAACGATCTTCCGTATCATCCTGGTTCTGCATATTGTAACATTGTTCACTGAATGTGGACTGGAATGTGTGTACACTCTGCCGATTGCCGTTATTTTTCTGTAGAAATTTTAACCTTTTTTCTTATTTTTGTTAATCAGCCAAAAAATGTTTTTTTTTTAATTTTATTTTGGTAGGCTTTTATTGCTCTTAAATTATTTTACTTTTTCATTTCCAAATACTTTTTAGGATCCGTACTTTTAAGATTTTCCCTATACCTTCTTGATTTTTCTGACTGAGTTGTGAGAAATAACGAAATGAATATTATCGACGGCCCAAAATTCTTCTTGCCCAAATTATAGATGAAAATTTACAGACAACAGAAATTGACACAGTAGACAATTACTAAATAAATTAATAAATAAAGTACTTCTATTACATATTCATTAATATTCTATTGAAATATGCTTTTCATACAAGACATTCACACCTCAAGCAGGACAATAACCTAATAATATTTTTAATTATCTTTTTCTGTGTCTTTCATAATAGACAGTCCAAAACTGAAAGAGTTTTTAAGCTGGAGCAATAAAAAAAAGAGTTATGTTTATTGCGAAACCATAAAAGGTGCAATGCAAGCTAAAAAACCTGCAAGCCTATGTGTGTAAGCTCCTTTATTTGGTAGCGTAAAATTAGTAGCGCAAATCCAACGCGTCTGGTATCGCAAAGTGCCAAAAAGTCATTTTTGCGCAACTGTCGCGCAAACAAAATCCATTATAACTAGATGAATAAGCTATTTTTGAATGTAAATTAAGCCTTGAAAGATGACAAACATTAAATTAAATCATGCGCAACAACAAGTATAGATATATATAAAAAACTTACCTTGATATATCAAAAAACACTCCGCAAAATATGACACTTCCTTCTTTCAAACGATGTTGATGTCGGACTGAAAAAAAAAATGGACGGATTTTAACGTTTTTCGGAAACGAGTGAACATTCATGAACTTTTTTAGGATATACGAAACGATATTTAAAACGTAGCTAGCTTTCTACTTTGTTTAGCGTCAAAGCAAACAGACTGTCAAAAAGATTTATATTTTTAATTTTACTGATGTTCTTCATGCGACTTCCGTTAGAGGTGCACTTCGCACCTCTACCGGAACGGATAAGCGTATTTTATGAAAAAAACATCGCTTTCTGTAGCAAAATGTTTAATACATTTCCAAGGGTTTGAAGTTATTCAAATATACCCGTATAATCACCATTAGTGAAGAAATACGATGCTGTTAATTAAAGACATTGTATGTATATGTTACTTTTTTTTAATGTGGTGGAGAGTTATGTTATAGCTTATGTGGCAAAATCTACGGCCTCATTCTTATGCTAATTTACAGGAGAAGCAAAAAGCTACCTACTTTTAAATATTTCCTTTACGCCCTTAGGCCTTTTTGCTCATGTAGGATTAACTTATCTGTTCAATTAATCGTTTTTACTTTGTCAACAAAAAACAGATAGAGACAGAATAATTACTTAACCCAGAACTATGCTGGCGCTGACTTGCGCAAGCGTCCCTTAGAGTTCAATCAACAATCATTTTTTGCATTTTTGGTCTTATAATGTTAAATTTACCATTGATCCTATTTTAAGGTTATAAAGAGAAAGACCAATATGAATAAAAAATATTGATTTACCTTAGAAAACAAAGAAAATATGATTTCATAAAATTTGTAAAATCAGGGAGACCTAGGAGAGTTGTGTCAATTTTTACTTTTAGGGCCATATCTCGGTCCAGAAACATTTCACAGTTAAGACCCATATTAATTATTTTAGCGTCATTCCTTTTGTTTTTGAAACAATCACCAAAAGTAATTAAAGTATCATAGTTTTTGTGAAAATCAACAAAATCAAAGACCACTCCCCTGTCACAACTCTCCTACCACCGAGGTAAGTTGTGACAGTTACCGCGGTAAGTAGTGACAACCTTGTATTGTATATTACCTATAAAAAACAACCAATACACTTAATATCAATTAATGAAACATGATATTTAGCAAAAATATACTTTAATCATACTTAAGTTCGAAATAAATAAACATATTAATTAACATTCACAAACATCATAGTAACAAGTATTTAAATCTTTAAAGAACTAAATATGTGGCATCACTTTGAGATCAATCTTATTATTTTCATAATCAGTCCAAAGTCCTAATCTAATCTGATTCACAATATTGACAAACGTAATGCAGCTCGTCTCCAGTACAATCAACGTGTGCCCAGCCTTTGCATTCTAGGCATTGTACCCACTGCTCATTCGATCTACTGTCTGCGTAGGCTTCAAGGCAAACCAAGCAGAAACAATTCTTTTCGGTTTCATCTTCCTCATCACTAGTTTTCTTCTTTTTATTTGACTTTTTTTTTTTTTTTCCTTCGCTGAATACGCGCTTCTTAACAGACTTCCTATTAGCCTCTATAGCAGCTATTTCATCCTTCGTGGGAGTGTCAGTGAGGACAGCAGATTTGATTTTACGTTGGTTTGGCTGGTTGTTTTTTCTTGGCGGAGCTTTTGGAAGTGGTCTAACTGATTCCGGAGAAACCACATTAGAAGCAGTGGCAAGTGGACTAGGGGCTGTAGAGGTGGATGTATTTTTTTTTTTTTTTAGAAAAAAACTACAGACTCTTTGGTCCGTGCCTTTTTTGTTTTAAGATTTTTGTTATGTTGGGTAAATTTTAATTTTCGCTCCGCGCAAAATTTACAGTGCTTTTTACAATACTTATTACTACGGTTGTTAGTTTATGAGTTTATGCTATAACTCTCTTATAACTTAAACATCATCTCTTATTTTTACTTAAGATAACTTAATATATACGTTTTTTTTTCTTTTTGTTTTTTTTTTCTTTTATTTGATTTTTTTTCTTTTTTTTTTATTATTATTTTTATATTTATTGCATTTTGGATGCAATTGGTTTAATGATATTATTATTCAAAACTGGGGTACAGGCTGTAGACGTGGAGGCAACAGATTCATTGGCATTATTGTTCTCACTTAATGAATTGCTAGTTGGCATGTAAATATTCCAAGTCCGGCACGATACTTTGACACTCACTGAATATTCCACTTTGCACTAAGTCACTGTACTCACGATTTTACTAAGTCCATTTCTTTATTTCCCGGGTTTCGGCACCATATGTTGCTGCGTATCTTGATCGCAAATAAAACCACAACTGAAGTAGAACTCTATTTATTGCAAACTCACAGAGATATAAGTAAGTCTGAAATATCCACTATTTACCGCGATTCAACACGCTACAGCGCCATCTAGTTTAATTACATGGGACTCATTATACTACGAATATGGCTTGAATTTATGGGTTACTTATTTATCGTGATTGTAAACGAACACAATGTTTTATATTCCGACCTGGACTCAACGCAAAGAACATTTTCTATCAGTAAACATTAGGTAAATATCAATTAAACATTAAACCATTTAAGCCTACTTATTTCGTACTAAACATCTACTGAATACCAAGTCTCCTGATAACCCTGCACGTTGCCTTACGTTTATCTCTTTGAGTCGCGCTAATTTTACTTTTTAATATGTTAAGATTATTAACAAGCTCTAATACGTCTTTTAAATAGGGCCAGTCTGAAAAATTACCAATAAAATAAGTTACAAACCACTTAAAACACAAACTAAAAGCCCGTACACATTTTGTTTTAAAACTTAAGTCTTTTAAGAAAACTATTTCTTTTAGGCGATTCACCAACTCGCTAAAACTATATTTAAGTTGAAATTTATAAAATTATTTTGCTTTTAATTTCCGCTAAGCGACGCCGGCGCAGGCAACTAACAACACGAACCGTCACCGCGTTTAGTATTAGTTCAGGCAAATGCAGGATGCACCACCCGCTCTCCCTCAATACGCATGCGGCACAGCTGATGCAATTATTAGTACCCAACACCAACGTGCAAAAAACCTCGACGCGTATTGCCGCGGTCAACGCTTTCCTGTAGGTACATCCAGCTTCAGCCATTATCTCCCTTATCTTCTTTTCCTTTATAAAAACTGGGCAAGATCTGTCAAGGGCCATATGATTACCTTTGCAATTGGTACACTTGAATTGTTTGGTATCACAATTTTCATGACTTTGTCCACATTTGGGGCATACTATTTTTTTTGAAGGACACATCTTACGTGTAAGGCCCAGCCACCAACAGTTTAGCACTGGGACACTTAGTATACGTATGGCTCAACTGCAATCCTCATTTCCCAAATGCAAACAAAAGAAGGTACAGTAGCTCGGACAGATTCGTTTAAGCACCAACTACCTTCGTCTCTGTTGCGTTTATTTAGCCTTTTATAATATAATATCCTTTGGACATTCCCACACATCGCCATCTAGCCCCAAAGTAAGCTACTCAAAGCTTATGTTATGGGTGCCAGACAACGGATATAATACTTAAATACTTTTTTTTTTTGTAAATATATACATGATATACATAGAAAACACCCAGACCAATACAAACAGACATGTTCATGCACACAAATGTTTGTATTGTGCGGGGATCGAACCCGCACCCGTTGCGTAGTAGGCGATTTCTCGACCACTACACCAGACGGGTCGTCCTTTTGATTGATATTAATTGTGTATTATCTGGGTACTGTGTATTATCCAGTAAATCATTTTCGGGTACATTTAAATCAATGTCTTTGATGACTCCGTAACAATACGATACCTCCATGGCTTTTTTGATTATCCAGCCTTTCTCCTTTAGAGCATCGCAGTTGAAAAGTTTTGTCGCCGACGTTGCATCATCAAATTGCAAACGAATTTTAAAAGGGCTCAAATATTTCACGTGACGAATACTGTTTATTTCCTATTCTTAAAACATTCGCGCTAACGCGAATTGTTTTGGGAGGTGCTCCTTGTGAGATATATAAATATCATATTTATCTTTTTTTTCCCAGCTTTCCTTCCCCTTATTTTTTATTGTGATCCATTCCCCTTCGTCTATTAGTTTCTGTCCACTAGACGATGAATCTCCTCTATGCAATTGCCTTTTCAATGGTATAGTCTCATTCTTCTCCAAAACATGGGTTTCTAATATTACATTTATAGTATTTTGTGTAACATCCCTCACAACATACCGACTCGTATTATTTACGTAGTCAGATAAATATTGACTCGGCAAAGGTGTGCGTAGATCTCGCTTACAATTATCTTGTTTGTCACTCATATTGCTATCTCCATAAAAACGCTAGAACAATAGAACGCCGGGCGAGCCGGGAATGACTCACGCACGCACGCATGAATTATGCACTTGTTGGCATCCAACAAAGTTATGTAAACTTTTTACTTTTATTTTTTATTTTTATTTTTGAATAGAATGTTTCCTTGTTCTTCTGTTTTTTTTCTGTCTCTGGAATATGGCGTTTATATTGCCTTTTATATTTAAATAAATTAATTATTCTGTTAAAGCTCCGTTTTTAATCTTCTACCAAACACAAAGTCCAACAAATAACCAGCGACCTATGGATATGGTGAAGAGTAATTAATAACGCAAAACAAGCATCAAGAATAAGATCTCATCGAGCATTTAGTGCCTGCCGCCATTTCTTCCATTTGAATTCACGCGCGTTGGGGCGTGCAACAGGAGAAAGGACGCTTCACAAAGGCGCAGCTAGAGCTCACGGCGAGCGAGACCCATCAACGCAGGAGCACCATCTATCGGCGCAAAGCAGCGAATCTGAACTTCGCACGGCGCCGGCAAAATAATAGTCTTCCTTCGCGTCAACCACGAGAAGCTCTAATTTATTAATTTGTATGAGTGCCGCGATCTCGTTGTTTTCATGTTAATTCGTCGTCACAATCAATTTGTGCAGTTATCTACGGTGTTTTTAGGGTTCCGTAGCCGAATGGCAAAAAACGGAACCCTTATAGTTTCGTCAAGTCTGTCCGTCTGTTTGTCTGTCTGTCTGTCTGTCTGTCTGTCTGTCTGTCTGTCTGTCTGTCTGTCTGTCCGTCCGTATGTCACAGCCATTTTATTCTGTAACTATAAGCATTACTCTGTTCAAATTTGGTAGGAAGATGTATCCTGTTAACCGCTTACCGATTCTCATAAAAAAAAATTAAAAACATGTCATTTAAGGGGGAGCTCCCATACATGAAACTAAAACAAAAAAAAAAAAATTTTAGTCAAACCTATACGTGTGGGGTGTCTATGGATAGGTCTTTTAAAATGATACTGAGGTTTCTAAAACCATTTTCTTTCAAAGTCTAACGTTTCATAACTAGACGCTTCCAAAGTGGTAAAATGGGCGTCCCCCCCATCTAACTTCTCAACTATGCGAGTGTAAATTTTGAAAAAAATATATAATGTAGATCTTAACAAATACTTTTAACGAAAATTGGTTTGGACGTGATCGAACGAGTAGTTTTTGAGATATAGTATGTTTTCTACAACCGCAAACATAACTTTGTACTTCATACAAACACTATGAAAGACAAAGTTATATTTGCAGTCAACAAATATTGTGGTATTTTATTAAGTAGAAGTAAGTGGATTCCCTAATTCAGTAAAGGTTGGCACGGAACCCTCAGTGCGCGAGTCCAACTCGCACTTGGCCGGTTTTTACATCTCAGCCAAAGACGGATGCAAATTTTTAAAGACAGTACTGTAGTTAGCTAACCTTACTTAAGTTTATGCAAGTGTTTTGGCAAAAATGGCTTCATTAGATAATTTAGTAGCTAAGCGTGGTTATATTAAGGCAACAATAACCCGTCTATTGTCCAGTATAGAGGAGGATGATTATTTAGCTAAGTGCACTACTGAAATGCTAGTAGTAAAAAAACAGCGTTGTCTTTTTGCATTCGAGGCATACGAATCATTAAATGAGCAGATTATTTGCTTAAATCCGAAAGATGAAGAAAATGTTGGTGAGTACAAATCTAAATATTATATTTTACTCTCCAGCATACAGCGTGAATGAAATAGGCGAAAGGCTGAGAAGCCCATTTGTAATAACCAACAAACTCATAGGCAAATTAGGCTCCCAGCTATTGAAATTCCAACTTTCACAGGGAAATATTCAGAATACACATCATTTACGGAGTTGTTTAAATCTATCATCGACAATGATCCGTCGTTAGATAAAGTTCAAAAGCTTCATTATTTGAGGTCGTTTCTGAAGGGAACCCATCACCTCATCGCAATTTTCTTCATCGATTTTCATTTCCCATAAAACGATTCGCAGATGTTTCAAAATAATATTCAACAAATTCTAGAATCTTGTTACATCACAATTTCATTTACTCGAATGCTTATTATCTACAAACTTACTTCATCGTTACTTCTTTTCATAAATTACGTATTTTATCGAAGTAACGTTAGCTTTCTATTTTGTTACCCATAATTTTATTTCCACGTAAGTTTCAATATGCAGAATTCTTGAAACATCGAATTTTACTTCACTAAAGTCCGTATTTCCAAACGAATTTGTTACTAATCTTATATTGCATACTTTATTAATAGACAATTTAAAGCATAACTGATATAAATATGTAATATTTATTGATCTAATAAATAAACTGCGTTAATCCCGACTCGCCGTGGTCTCCTCGCCGTGGTACTAGTCTGCCCGATACTAGAGTGTAATTTAAAAGCCGGAGGCGCGGAAGGAGAGCAGCCTCCGCCCGCTGTAACAAGGTGTAGGCACCCGCGCGAACGTGGGTGACTGCGCCTTGTTACGCAAGGGCGACGAGGCTGCTATTCCCGCAGCGCCGGAGACAAGGAAATCCTAATGCATGCTGCTTGTTTGCATGCCTGCGTGCTTGCTGCATGCATGCCTGTTTGCTTGCATGCATGCATTTACGCATGCCTGCTTGCTTACTTGCATGCAATAATGCATGCATGTATGCGTTCTTACTTGCATGCGTATGCATGCGTATGCCTTCTTACTTGCATGCGTATGCAAAAATATATGGGAACCGTTACACAATGAAACAAGTTTTTTATGAAAGGTTATATCGATAACTTAATAATTCTATTAAACATTCGTTCGGTATATCGTTATTCTGCTTGACAAAACAGTTGCGAAACATTTTTTTTTCATTGTCATTTTTTTTGGTGAACTGTTATTCGATGTTGACTGTTGTAACGTTGTATATTTTTGTCTAAGTTCGCGTGAAACGAAAAGCTAAATGGATGTAGGACTCCAGTCCATATTTTGGCATAGATATAATGGATGCTGACACTGACATTTGTCAAGTGTGACAGCTGCTGTATTATCCGGTTCCGCCACTGTTGGTCGTGCGTCGGAGTGGAACGTGTGTTAATATGTAAAAAAGTAAAAATTTTGATAACGGGGCACGTCCCATTTATTTTGTAGTTTGATAGTTATTCCTGACGCCGCCAACATGTCAATTTGGATGAATTAATTTCGAAAATGATTTGATATAAATGACTGGAAAATGGTCTCAAATAGAATAATTAGTATAAATGTTTAGTAATCAATTCAGAAATTATATGGCGAGCCAGCTGTTGCAGGTTTCGCTTTTGATATGTGTCTGTAAGTTGTACAGTCACAATTTGGTGATCATGTTGTAACCTCAGTGACCTTACTTAACCCTTACTTAGACCTTAATTGGATTATTTTTGAAGTCAGATTTTCCTGATGGATTGATTTGCTTCTTGTCTGCTGTTTTGAGGATGGATCAGTATCGTTGAAATTTTGGGGTAACGTTGCAGAATTGTCTGTAGTTTGATGCAACAAAGATTTGAAATAGTAACCTCCGTTGAAATCCAAGGTTGGTTTTTCTTGTATTTACTTTAACTTTAGTGAAAAGTGGGATAATTTAGCTATTAATTTAATCATAACTTAGGAATCCCTCTAAGGATAAATTTTAGAATCAATTAGGAAATTAAAAACTTAAATTGGTGGGTTGTCTTTATTTAATTAGAAATTTGTGAACATAAAGATTTGTAATAGTATAGATATAGATAAGTAAATTAGAACCTAACCTAGTCTCTACTGAATTCTGAGCTATTATGTTTTGTATTTGAAGGTGTTAAAGGGTATTTGTGGAATAGCAAATTTGAATAAACTTTTGTTGCCAAATGCTATACCCGGATTTCTTTATTTCATTCGAATATTAGTACCTTTTAAACACCCTTTGTCCACACTAGCCGGGAGTGACGGCGACAAATGGCGCCCAACTTTAGAATTAGTTATTATTACAATTTTGAGCACTTTGTTGTTAGATTTTTTTTGGAATCCTAATTAACCACCATATTATTTAGCTTAGGTTTAATTTTGCCTGTGTTACTAACTGGTTAGGAATTATCCCACAAGTTTAGTGTTGCATCAAACAATTTGTATTTACTAACCAAATAAAAGTTATTGTTTCGGTGTAAACCTTATTTGGTGAAATCCTAATTGGTTGTGTTTGATTTTATTTAGCATTTAAAATACTCACAACCTGTTTAAGTATTGTGATATATTTTGAGTTGTTTTGGTTGTAATATTTTGGAGTCACTTTGTATTGTTTTGTTTGAAAACTTGTAAAAATATAAACCATCAAATAATAGTTAACATGATTAATTAATGTTACTTAACAGTGATTTAACAGTAAATTTATAAGCTTGCGTTGCGAATTAGTTGAATTAATTCTGGATTTTAATTATTGCGTTTGTTGTGGTTACACTGATAAATGAGATTTATGAAGTAAATGTAGGGTCATTGTGGTTGCGCGTCAGCGTTATTGGAGTTGTTCTGAAAACGAATTAAATTATGTTACTTGCGTCTGTTTTGTATATAAACCAAGAAATCAGTTACAAATTTCTTGGTGTAACGCATTATTTTGGTAAATCGACTCTGTTGTTTCCTACTAGGCGTGCTACTGGTACGAATGTTACCAAAAATTTTTGAAACCATTTATAGTGATTCATGAGTTACTGAAACCGTGATTGTGGTTAATTGGACACATATTATGGGATCGTGATTCCGGGAGGCACTGGCTTGTTACAACATTCCTTAACAAAATTTTACAGGGATACCGGGACGGAGTACGCAGTAACTATGCCTAAGGAGTATTATGTCGGTGAGTTCGGTTGTTTAAAGGATTTTTTTTGAAGTTTTTAGTGTCCGTGCTAGACATGCCACAAATTTTGTTGTTTTGGGGCGCAGAAATGCGTTTTGTTTTGGTTGGTGATGTAGTTTGGAAGTCCAGCTACACTCAGGTGATGCCCAATTTGGCACCAGTTTGTTTGTTTTTTGTTTGGTGTGGGATCACTGAGGTAATTTTCACCATTTTGTTTACGAGTTGGAGGCTATGGATGGTCGTTTACTCGGTTCGTGGCATATTAAGGATTTTAAGACATAAGTTTTGATTTGACTAGAGTTTCTTTGGTTGTGTTTAAATTGATGAAAATTCTAAACACAAAAGTGGAAGGGTTCAGTTTTATTTAGATTGAGAAATAAAACTGTTTAGTTTTTGTATGATGAAGTATGAAAGGCGAGGTTGATAAGATTGTTTGCTTGTGGAAGAATGAAATTAATTTGTTAAGCCAAGGAAACCCTTAAGTCGCTTGAAACTTATGATTTTGAATTGTTGTCTAGCATGAGGTCGTTTTGGAATTATTTGAATGTGTTTTTTTCCCGATTTTTGACTTAATTAACGTTATGTTTAAATTGAGAAAAAAAAGAAAGTACTTTGATATTGAGATTTTATTCTGAGGGCTTTTGGATAATTTTGAACAGAACATTCAATGTAGTTGATTTGTTTTTTTTTTTGTGAGCTTTTGGATTATTTTGAACAGAACAATCTTTAATGGCGTTGACGTTGAGATCTTTAGGTATTTTGGAATGTTTTTAATTGAAATATTTTTAAACGGCGTTTTGAGTTTTTTTAGGTATTTTGAATATTTTGAACAGAAAATCTTTAATACCTTTACGTTAAGATTTTTTTTGAGGTATGGTCGAT
Organism: Pyrausta purpuralis; assembly: GCA_963924145.1. Lineage (NCBI taxonomy): Eukaryota > Metazoa > Arthropoda > Insecta > Lepidoptera > Crambidae > Pyrausta > Pyrausta purpuralis. The sequence goes on from OZ001666.1 coordinate 11,353,652, forward strand.
ATTTTGGAATAGAATATTCTTAAATAGCGTTGATTTTAAGTTTTTTTTTTGTAGATCTTTTAAATAATTTTAGCAGAGCACCCTTAAATAACATAGGGTTGGCCTTTTTTTGGGGTCCTTTGGGACATATTTTTTGGTATATATTTTTGGATCTACAGTAATAGTTTGAATCGTTCTGTCGTGAAGCGACAAATGTGAAGAAGTAGAAGTTAAAAGAAAGAGGTAGAAAAGAGGGAATAGAATTTATATTAAAACAAAAATAAATACAGTACCGAAATATGAGATGAGTTGATGTCTGTATGAATGTAAGTAAAGTGTAGTGGGCGTAAGTTAGTGTCTTCAGATCTTCTATAAGTATTGTCCTGGAGGCAGCAAAGGGCGGCGTCGGAGTGCAGGGCCGACACAGCGGAGGTAGCAGCGACGCCGATGTGCAGCGGTGACAGGCGCCGTGAAGAGCAGTGACGCCGATGTGCAGCGGTGACAGGCGCCGTGAAGAGCAGTGACGCCGATGTGCAGCGGTGACAGGCGCCGTGAAGAGCAGCGACGCCGATGTGCAGCGGTGACAGGCGCCGTGAAGGAGTAACTCACAGCAGTGATGAGGGTAACGGGAACTATGTAGGAAATGTTATGATCAGTTGGAGTGCCAGAAGTACTTGGTCTCGGGTCCTCTTCCGAGAAGGAGACAGGTCCCTCCCCTAGAGCGAGGAGGTGTTACTGCAGTCAATGGACTCTGATACTCCTCCGGATATGTGTCCGGTCCCTCCCCTAGCGTGAGGAGGTGTTACACCAGTCACCGGCGGTTCTTCAAGACTTCTTGAGGGAAAATGAAGAGTGTTAAACTTGTAGTATGTCTAATGAATAATAGAACTGTTCGAGCTTAGAACTCGGAATCGAATGAATTGAATGAAAAAAGTAAAGGCTTATATAGGAGCCAAGGGCCGTTCAAATTTAGATCGAGGTAGGTTCAAAAAATAGAACATGAATACTGGTGGTTTATAGAGGATTAAACCCGAAAAAGTAATAGACTTTGATAGAAGTTGTCAGACTTTGAAAGATATTGTCATAACAACCATGTCAATAAAGATAAAAAAAAATTTGTCAAAAATCAAGCAATTTAAACAAATAATCAGGAAAACGAATCATCACCCAATGCAAATTAAAGGAAAATTGCAAACAAAGGTAAAACACAGCTATTTTTACAGTATTATGTACAGAAAAGTAGAATAACAGAGCTTCGAAAGTTTGACATTTTTAGATTCACAATAAATATTGTTCAAAAAGGATTAGAAAAAATCAATAATCCAAAAATACAGAGTAATAGTATAAGAAGAGTAGAAAGGCAGGTAATGCCTATAGTTTAATGTTTACAGTACGACTTTTTAGGGAGAAAATACGAACTGCGTTATGGTAGATAGAATCTATGATTAACTCTAAGTTCGTGTTTACAGCAAATGAACCAGCAATCTTTGGATGGAAAAAGGAAATGAAAGCATGGAAAAACAAAGATAATGTGATGAAAATGTTAATGTGAGTCCGATGAATACTAAATATATTAAGGTACTCAATTTATTACACGTTATACATGTACAACGGTACAGTTCTTGTGAAATTGTTGCCCTATTAGTGTCAGTTTGGACTTGTTGGATAGTAGGAGGGAATTATTTTGATTTTATTTTGGCGTTTGGTAACAGTACACATTTTTACAGTTACGGAAGCTGGGGACAGCTTTCGGTTCACTGTAGTGAACCTCTTTTCTTTAGGAGGGGGGTATTGTAACGTTGTATATTTTTGTCTAAGTTCACGTGAAACGAAAAGCTAAATGGATGTAGGACTCCAGTCCATATTTTGGCATAGATATAATGGATGCTGACACTGACATTTGTCAAGTGTGACAGCTGCTGTATTATCCGGTTCCGCCACTGTTGGTCGTGCGTCGGAGTGGAACGTGTGTTAATATGTAAAAAAGTAAAAATTTTGATAACGGGGCACGTCCCATTTATTTTGTAGTTTGATAGTTATTCCTGACGCCGCCAACATGTCAATTTGGATGAATTAATTTCGAAAATGATTTGATATAAATGACTGGAAAATGGTCTCAAATAGAATAATTAGTATAAATGTTTAGTAATCAATTCAGAAATTATATGGCGAGCCAGCTGTTGCAGGTTTCGCTTTTGATATGTGTCTGTAAGTTGTACAGTCACAATTTGGTGATCATGTTGTAACCTCAGTGACCTTACTTAACCCTTACTTAGACCTTAATTGGATTATTTTTGAAGTCAGATTTTCCTGATGGATTGATTTGCTTCTTGTCTGCTGTTTTGAGGATGGATCAGTATCGTTGAAATTTTGGGGTAACGTTGCAGAATTGTCTGTAGTTTGATGCAACAAAGATTTGAAATAGTAACCTCCGTTGAAATCCAAGGTTGGTTTTTCTTGTATTTACTTTAACTTTAGTGAAAAGTGGGATAATTTAGCTATTAATTTAAGCATAACTTAGGAATCCCTCTGAGGATAAATTTAATTAGAAACTTGTGAACATAAAGATTTGTAATAGTATAGATATAGATAACTAAATTAGAACCTAACCTAGTCTCTACTGAATTCTGAGCTATTAAGTTTTGTATTTAAAGGTGTTAATAATTGTGAAATAGCAAATTTGAATAAACTTTTTTTGCCAAATGCTATACCTGGATTTCTTTATTTCATTCGAATATTAGTACCTTTTAAACACCCTTTGTCCACACTAGCCGGGAGTGACGGTGACACTGTGAAACGACGATGAATAACTATTCGATTAAACAAGAAAAAAAGATATTAACATTCATTGAATAGTTTTCTGTGAAATATATTCGATATCAAAAAATTCTGTGTTATGATAGATACCCGTTTCTGAAAGGTGAACCTTTAGATTTAATAAAAAATCTTACATTGACTGAGGCTAGCTTTAATGAATCAAATAGGCTGCTTGATGAAAGATATTGCAATAAATACAAGATAATTAATTAGCTTGTCTCAAGCCTAGATTTGCCTATAATTTCCAAGCCGTCTTCCCAATGTTTAAGACAATTTGTGTCATCATTCAAGCAAACTTTGTCCGCATTACAAAATTTGGATGCAAAGGTTTATGAATGGGCTCCTATCTTAATGTGTATTTTCACTCGCAAAATAGATAACATCACAGTGCAAAGGTTTCAACTGCAACTTGATAACAAGGTGCCCTCAGTCAGCGAGTTTCTCAAGTTCCTGGAGAGGACAGCCCTGGCAGTTGAAAATGCTGTTTCTAAGGATCAAGCCATGCAGCCTTCTCTACGGACAGTTAATATGACAGTAAGGCCTACTCAAGAGTGCAAATAATGTAAGTATAAGGATCACAAAATATTTTCATGTCACAAATTCAAAGTATTACCTGTAGCAGACTGAATTTCTTTTGTTGAAAAAAATGGGCTGTGCAATATTTGCCTTAATGCACATAAGGGGAGATGCAAATTTCACTTTCGATGTGCTTAATGTAAGAGGGGCCATAATACCCTAGTGCATCGCGAAGAAACCTCACCTCCACCTGTAGCGCTAGTTACTAATAAATTTAATCATGTGTTGATTTCCACATCATCATCATCATCATCATTATCAGCCAAAGGACGTCCACTGCTGAACATAGGCCTCCCCCACGGATTTCCACAGCGACCGCTCACTAGCGGTCTGCATCCAGTTTGATCCTGCGATCTTTATAAGGTCGTCTGTCTATCTTGTTGGTGGACGTCCCACGCTGCGTCTCTGGTCGAAGGGTCTCCAATCTAGAACTTTCCTGCCCCAACGGCCATCAGTTCTTCGCGCTATGTGCCCTGCCCATTGACACTTGAGCTTACTGATTCTCAAGGCTATGTCCGTTACCTTAGTTCTTCTACGTATGTCCTCATTTCTGATTCGATCCCGTAGAGAAACACCCAGCATAGCCCTTTCCATCGCTCGTTGTGTGATTTTGAGCTTCATTATAAGGCCCATAGTAAGAGACCATGTTTCGGATCCGTATGTCATCACTGGTAACACACACTGGTTGAAGACTTTCGTCTTCAGACACTGAGGTAGATGAGATGAGAAGACACTCTTGCGCAATTTCCCGAACGCTGCCCAGCCGAGTTGGATTCGTCGATTAACCTCTTTCTCGAAGTTGGACCTACCCAATTGGATCACTTGTCCCAGGTAGACGTACTCATCGACAACTTTGAGAGTTGAGTTCCCAACGGATACTGGAGTGGGTACGACAAGGGAGTTCGACATAATTTTCGTCTTTTCCATGTTCATTTTAAGACCAACTAGTTGGGATACTCGGTCAAGGTCTTCGAGCATAGTGCCAAGATCGTCCAGCGTCTTGGCCACAACAACTATATCATCGGCAAATCGGAGGTGTGTGATGTATTCGCCATTAACATTGATGCCGATTCCTTCCCATTCCAGAAGTTTGAAGGCGTCTTCCAATGCCGCTGTGAACAGTTTCGGAGATATGACATCTCCCTGTCTCACACCTCTCCGCAATGATTTCCACAGCTCGTGTGAAACTGTATGCTGAAGATGGCCAAGAGGTGCATGTTAAGGCCATACTAGACTCTGCCTCTCAAGTCTCATTTATTACATCAAAGGCAAAGGCTAAAAACAGGGAGTATTTATTCAATAAAAACTTACCTGCGAGCAATGTTGAGCGCTTGCCTGAAATGAAGACCGCTGCCCCTTCTATCGCCGTGAATGCCACTACTGTGTTACTACATACCCTGAAAAATAATGAAATCTCGGGAATTATAGAATGGTATTCAGATATTAATAAAATGGTAAGAGTCCTAGCTTACGTTTTACGTTTTTGTAATAATATCCAGCCACCAAGTGTTAAGATGCAAAGAATTTTTTTATCAAGCACAGAGCTCCAACAATCATTGTCACTGCTAGTTAAAAATGAATAGGAGCAATATTTCAGTAATGAATTTGCATCATTGCGAAAAGGTGACAATATTAATGGTTCTTTGAAACCGCTGCATCCACTTGTGGCGTTTCCACACTGGTATTGTGTGGCGCCACTCTACCATAAAGAAAACAAAATGTCAAAAAAAATGCTCTTTGATTACCAATTAGCTACATAATACCTTTTGGTCAACAATATTATACTTTTGTGATTGAATCCTGTTTTTCCATGGCTATAACCCATATTCCATCAATTGGAGGACCATCGGCGATATCTGCCTTGTAATGAAACCGTGAACCTACCGGTGAGCGGCACTATCGTCGGCGTATGATCGAGTGAGGCCTGCGAACGCGCCAATCGTCCTGACTTTATTATCCAGCTCAGGGACACAGCTGTTTGGCCACCTCCGGACCCGCTACTTACCAGGCTTTGGCGGCTCGACAGCGGTAGTCCGCGTCGTGCCATCTATCAAGTATAAATCAGCTTAACTGCAGCAGTTCGGCGTGCCGGCGAACATTCCAAATTGGTGACCCCGAAACGTCTGATTGTACACAAGGACTGGACGCATATTCGCGGCTTCGTTTTCATCACATTGCGCACTCGACAATCATCACCAACATCTTCACATATTTTTATCATCTTTGGCTTCAACAACTATATGTTTTATTTTGGAACCTAAGTGTATGGCCCGCTGCCGTACATTAAGTGTATGCTGAAGCTAGTTTAAATAGTAGCTAAGGAAAGCTGAAGGGCGGTACTCCGAAGAGAGCTAAATAACCAAACCCGACGAGTGTTGATCGTACACTGATTTATTGTTCCACCAAATAATTGCTACGTAAAGGTTGACAAATGTGCATCGCCTGACGCAATTGCAAGACAAGCTAAACTTATTTGGGTCAACTTAAAAATGAACAAATTATATGTACGATTGGCTCGTACATCTTGCCAATCAGGAAAGAAAAAGGATAAAATTACTCAAAGTGATAATAGTAGCTAAAGATTACCTTACAAAATGCTTAAACTGCTAAGATTTAATAGCAACTAAATAGGTGAAACAAGCGCTAATGCTAATAAATTTAATATTTAATTTCGTTGTCGCTACAGCTAAAAATTATAATCAATGCTTAATGCTTAAAAACTATACAATGTTATGCTAATCTTAAAAATTCAATGAAAATAACAAATAGAGCTTAGAGTCCATAAAATCACACTTAAATGTTTTCACTGCCGCTTGGCGTGACTATGTCACCGAGGGACTCACACGGAATAGAAATCGACACTGCCCGCGGGGGCTTAGGTGTCTACACTTAAAATGCCCATGCTCACTGATTTTCGTAAATCACTACACTCAGATTGCACTTGATGACCACCAGACTCTTCGCCGACCGACCGACCGACGCTCGCTGGGCTCTCCCAACGGGGAGCTGATATGCGACTTGAAGATCTCACGTGCGCAATCTTAAGTTTCTTCCTTCGAATTCGCAGAATTACTGCTGCTACTACTGCTATCAGAATAACAGCAATAACACCATAGCTGATGGAGTACTGATGGATGTCATGTACGCTTAAGTCCGCCGTTGACTCCTGTTTTAAGTTGTGTATTTCTTTCATTATCTCATGATAGGCTAGAGTGTGGTTCTCGGTGGTAAACTCGTAGGCAGGAGCTGAAGTGTTGATGAGTCTGTTCAAAAATGATAGCTGAGGGGCTTCGATACTGGGTTGCATATTCAACCGTCTCACAAAGTCGTTATGAGCGTGTATCGTAAACGATTCTCCTTTAAGAGAGCAATCTTGACCTATTTCGAGTAGACCATTGCCCGCTATTGTGTTGATTGCAGTACCAGCTGGGCAAAATGTGCGAATGTTGCATTCCTTGCAACACGAATACAACCAGACGTTCTGTCTGTGTAACTTGACCCATCTATTATGACATGTTGATCGCTCGTAAGTACACGGTGAAGTATTTTTATTTAGATTTAGCAGATTTAGGTCACATATGTTTTGCTTGATGTTTAGGTCATAGATAGGTTTATTCAAGGTACAAAGCATTTTGTCACTGGATGCGTGAAGACAAGTTTGTAGATCAAATTCAGATATAAATATAGCTGCATCTTTACGTAAGTTAAACGCTAGGTAAGGGTAGGTTGGTACAGTTAGGTAGGACGTCCCTTCTTTGTTACGAGGAACGGTAATGATTTTGTTAAGCTCGTATACTTCATTGCTGATTAATGGCACCTTTATTTCAATTATAAGATAGTGTTTGTAGACTTTTGCGAATACTTTTAGAAGCTTGTATAGGTCCCCGATGTTTTTTAATTCAACGGGTACCTTGAGATCACCATGTAGTTGTCCCGATATAAAGTTAATTTGCTGTTCTAATTGCTCGCTCGAGAACAGATGAGCATCGAGGCGGCCGTGAGTGATATCAGTAACAGTATCTATGAGAGATGTTTGTATGTTCCTTAGGTTCTGAAGGATCAAGCTGGCTGCTAAAGCTGATGACGTAATGTAGAGGTCATTGTTGACGTCATGTTGCAGTCGATTTAGTTCTAGAGATATGTCCCTCATGTGAGTGCTAATGGAGAAAAATTGATGATTCATAACTTCTTCGTTGCGCTGTATTATGTTGTACTCTGCTTCAACTATTGTTGTCTGATTTTTAATAAGCTGTTGGAGAGATTTTCATTATAGCTGATCTTTTCGATATCTTTGGCGTATTGCAGAGCGAAGTCGTCATCTAAGATACCGAATAAGTAGTTAGCTGCGGACCCGATACCGTTCACTAAGCCTCGCTTCTGGCGTTTTTTGGTGGGGCCCTGTAGAAAGCGATTGTAATGTTCAATCTCGGTTAATTCGTGTGCTAGCTGATAAGTGACTATCTTGTATTGCGAATTAGTTGCTTTCATAGTCATGCGCTTTAGATGTCTGACGTATGTCTCCAATTCGGTGAATGCTTCCCAGTAGCCTGTAAGATTGTAGTATACTACTAGCTTCCATTCATCTCGAATGTGCTGAACAGTAGAAATTCTATCGAAATATAATGCTGTGCTGTCAGGAAGTGCTGTTGAATTTATACTCATAATATCTTGCTGTATAGATGGAGAGATAAGTAAGGCAAACAGAAGGAATATTAATGAGAAGCAGTTCTTGAGATTGACACCTTTCCTCTTTTGACATTTCTTACCCGTGGTTGTAGATGCTGGAGGTTCATTCGAATTTGTAGCGTCTTTAGACGCGTCGATAGGGAGGGGTATAAGCTTTGTCACAGGGCGCTTGAGAATATTGCTTTCGGTTTTGACGGTTACGACCCTGACGTATCCGTCTTTCCCAGGATGCAGGTCTTGAACTCTTCCAAGTGCCCACTTTCCCGGAGGTAAGTTGTCCTCTTTGATTACAACAATATCGTCGATAGCTAAGTTTTTAGTAGGCTGTCTCCATTTAGATCGCGTCTGAAGGTGTTGAAGATAGTCAGCGGACCAAAGCTTCTTCTTGTATTAATTGCCATCGGGCTGGCAAGCTTATGTTATCTGGGTCAGCTTGTGGTCTTGACAGTAAAGAGTCTCCTATTAGGAAATGGCCTGGAGTCAGGTACGCATCCTCAGGATTCTCAGTTAAGGGCAACAAAGGACGCGAGTTTAGGCAAGCTTCAATTTACTGAATTAGAGTTGTAAACTCTTCGTAAGTAAGCTTTTGCTCACCAATGACTCGTTTTAGATGTCTCTTAAAGCTCTTCACCGAGGCCTCCCATAACCCACCTGCAGTAGGCCAAGCTGGGGCATTGAACGACCATTCGATGTCCAAGTCACTGATGTTGCTGAAGAAGTCTGTGTTGATGGTTTGTAAAATCTCTTTGTATTCCTTATTCAATGCTCGCTTTGCTCCAATAAAGTTTGTGCCGTTGTCGCTGTACATACGGCGGGGTGTCCCTCGTCGTGCGCAGAAACGGCGGAAACAAGCTAAAAATGCTGGTGTCGACAGATCTGACACCAGTTCTAAGTGGATAGCTTTCGTCGCTAGGCAGACAAATACAGCTACATAGCCCTTGTAAGTCTTTGTTCCTCTACCTTTGCTCAGCTTTAGATCGACATGACCTGTAAAATCCACACCTGTATGTGCAAAGGGGCGTGAGGGGTTAACTCTGGCTTGCGGGAGGTCAGCCATGATTTGATGGTTTTTTTCAGAGCTGAAACGTCGGCACGTGACGCATTTTCGTAGCTGCCTCTTGATAGTTCTCATTCCGCTCAAGATCCAGTACCTTTCCCTTATATAGGACAAAGTCAGCCTTGGTCCCCCATGCAAGGTGGACATGTGCGCTTGATTTATAATGAGGTCAGTGAAGCGGCTGTGGCTAGCTAGTATGATGGGATGCTTAGCTGTACTGCTGACGTTAGATTGGCTGAGGCGGCCTCCCACTCTTAAAATTCCTTCTTCATCTAAATAAGGATTTAAATTAGCTATTTTGCTGTTTGATTGAACATAACCCTCCTTTTTTAAGTAATCTAAATCGCTTCTAAAGTCGTCTGCTTGAATATGTTTTATTACCATTGAGTAAGCTTTGTTTATTTCTACAGCTGATAGGTAGGTATCATGTTCAAGAGCTCGGTGTCGAAGTGCGGCAGTGAAACGTAATACCCATGCGATTATCTTTATGGCATGTGTGATAGAGCTATTATTTATTAAAATTTTATTTATAAACGTCGATGAATCAGATTCTTGTAAGGCTACGTTTACACTGACCTTTTTGAAGTGAAAACTTCTTTAGCGGCGTTGAGCACTTTTGTGGGATGGGGGAAAAATGTGAAACTCGCGTCAGGACACGTGGGCTGATCGAAAAACCGTAAGACGGTTGGCGAAATTATGGATGTAAGTTGATTTTTCTGAGAGATAAACTTTTTAATGTAATTTAATATAATATAAATTGTAATGTTTGTGTACGATAACGTAATAAATAAATATTGTATTCTTTAAAAATATATTATTATTATTATTATTATTATTATTATTATTATTATTATTATTATTATTATTGTATTCTATCACAAAAATGATAGTACTTTTATATTGATAATAAGAGCAATTCATTCAAAATTATTCCCTAACTATTTCAAAAAAACAATTATGCACAACGTTGATATTCAATTTTTCACTTCTGCCGGCACTCCCGGAGTGCATTTTTTTTTCTTCGAGTTTTGGTGCGTCATACGAAGCATTTTTTAAGCTGGAGGGGTCAAAGGTAGCTAGTGATTCCGGTCCTTGCCACCAAAGTGAGTTACTCTGAAGCTTCGAGACTGTGAGCCCTCTGGTGGCACAGTCGGCTGCGTTCTCCTCAGATCGGATGTGATTCCAATTTGTAGCTGGTATTACCTCAACTATTTGCTGAACTCGATTCGCTATAAACTGTTTCCATCGAGATATGTCGCCATGTATCCACCCCAATACTACCATAGAGTCCGTCCAGGCATATGCTTGGAATGTTGTGTTGGAAAATGATGACTTGACGACTTTCATAAGTTGAGCTAACAGTAGAGCTCCGCATAGTTCAAGGCGTGGTAGTGATACCTGCTTGTTAAGAGGTGCTAGCTTTGTTTTTGCTGCAACGAGGCGTGATGTGCACTCACCTTTACTGTCGCGTGCCACTAGATAGACCGCGCAAGCGTATGCCTTCTCTGACGCATCGCTGTAGCCATGTAATTGGAACTCTCGCTGTGTGTCACCTAAGTATCTAGGTATATTGAATTGACTTACGTTTTTCAAGTCAATTTGGAGCTCAGACCACTGTTTTGAAATATTGTCTGGAATCGCGTCATCCCATGCTAATCCAGCTGACCACGTTTCTTGAAAAATAAGCTTAGCTCTGATCGTTAGTGGCGACAGCCAACCTAACGGGTCAAATAGTTTAGCTATAGATGAAAGTAATTGCCGCTTTGTTTTGCAATTATCGTTGAATTCAGGTTTGCTAGTAAATGAAAATGAGTCGGACGAGGGTGTCCAACGTAGTCCTAGAGTTTTTCGGGACTCTGAACATTTAAAGTCAAATGGTTTATCTAGTTGTTCTGTAGATAATGTTTGTAAGAGTTCTGGATGATTAGCCGACCATTTTCTTAAGTTCATACCTGCGCCCTTTAATATATCGATAAGCTGAGTCTGCAATTCTTTCGTAGCTGCTAATGTATTTTGACCGCTGAGAAGGTCATCCATGTAAAAGCTTTTTTCTAGTGCTGCGGCGGCCAGTGGATATTTGGATGCGTCATCCTTAGCTAGCTGTCTTAGAGTTCTCATGGCTAGATATGGAGCCGCTTTGGTTCCGTACGTTACAGTTGTGAGGACAAACTCTTGTAACGGCTCGTATAAGCTATCTCTCCAGATAATAGACTAAAGATGCTGATGGTCTGCGTTGATTAAAATCTGGCGAAACATTTTTTCTATGTCCGCTGTAATTACGTACTTGTACTGTCTCCATGTCAATAATAACGTTTGTAAGTCTTGCTGTAGGTTTGGACCGCTCTCCATTACGTCATTGAGGCTAAGTCCTGAGCTGCTTTTCGCTGAGGCATTAAAAACTACCCGAAGCTTGGTAGTAGAAGAATCTTGCTTTATAACCCCGTGATGAGGTAAAAAGCATTGAAAGTTGCTGTTTTCGCTAGAAGCTTTCATATGACCCAGTTCTATATATTCGGATACAAATTGCTTATAGCTTTGAGAATACGCTTCATTTTTGCTTAATTTGCTTTCTAGATGTTTAAATTGTGCAATAGCTTTAGATTTAGTTGATCCTAATTTTTCCTCGTAATTTTGTTTCATTGGTAGGGCTACTTCATACCTGCCGTCTGCCAGGCGTTTAGTTGTTGAAATATAATGTTCTTCACAATATTGTTCCTCTTTTGTGAGTTCAGGAATAGTGTTAGGGATCTCTTCTATCTCCCAATATTTAGCTATCTCCTCTAAGTTATTTATAACGACATTACAGCTGAAAGTTTTTACGTTACCCGATAAGATCCAGCCAAGTTTCGTTTGCTGAGCTATGGGCGCGTTGTGCTCACCTTTAACTAGTCCGCTCATAATGACATCGGAGTAAACAGATGCGTCTAGCAAGATATCGATAGGCTTAGATACATTGTATTCAGGATCTGCTAAGTTCATGTGATGGAGATGAGGCCATTGGCGCTTAGAAAATGATACATTCGGGAGATCGCTGATAACACGTGGTATAACAGATGCTTCGGTGTAAAAGTCGTAGTCGCCGTAAATAGATTGACACTCGAGCGTCACTAGACTCTTACTTTGTTTAGGGCTCATACCTACGCCGGAAACGGATGCGCTGAATTTGCGGCGAGGCAGGCCTAAGAGCTGAGCTGCCTTTTCGGATATCAAAGTAATTTGGGAGCCCTGGTCCAGTAGGGCTCGTAATGTGACGTACGTACCGTCAACGGCTTTAATTTTTAAAAGTACCGTAGCTAGCAAGACTTCTTCATCACTAGCGCTGACATGGTTGGCAACGTACGGCTTCTTGTTGAGTGCTTTACTAGTTGGTGGTAGAGAAGCTGAAGGGAGATTTGCTTTCATATCGGCTGTAGGCGGGGTCACTGAGGTCGACGACCCTGTACACGCTTCATGCAACGACGTATGATGTTCGTTATTGCACTCCTTGCATCTTTTGACGGACGTGCATTTTTCGCTGATATGTTTAAATAAGCAATTCTGACAAAGTCTGAGTTTTGCAACTGTCCTCAATTTAATTTCCGCTGGCATGTTTCTATACTTGTGGCATCGATAGAGCTCGTGATCGAAATTACACAAAGGACATTTACACGTGGATGTAATAGCTGCTTGAAATCCTCTCGGAGATAATTTGTTATAGGTAGATTTAGAGGCATATTGATTCTTAGGCTGGTAATGAGCTGGAGCTGGCTTACTTGTATATGTGTGGTCCTTTTCTCGCTTATGAATTGGTTCGAGGGCCATGAATTTACTCTCGAGGAACGACATAAGTTCTTCTAATGAGGCTAAATCTCGAGGAGACTTACGTGCTTCTTTATAGGCGCTGTAGGTATCGCTATCAAGCTTCTTAGTTAAAAGATGTACGAGTATCGGGTCCCACGTATTGGTGTTCACGCCAAGGTTGTGAATGGCATGGATGCACTCCGTGGTGGTGTCATACAATCGTTTTATCTCATATGACGTCTGCTTGCTAATGCTAGGCTGATTGAGAAAAGTTTCAATGTGCGTTGTGAAGAGCACTTGTGGGTTATTGTAACGATGGGTCAAGATCTCCCACGCCACATCATAATTTTCCGCTGATATATTTAAATGTTGAATTAAACGCTCTGCTTCGCCTTTCACTCTACCTTTTAGGTGCTGCATCTTTTGCGCTTTTGATAAGAATTGACTGTTATGAATAGATTCAGTAAACAAGTCGAAAAAAGTTGGCCAGTGAGTGTATTTACCTGTAAATATAGGTATCTCCAGTAAAGGAGTAGCTTGCTGAATATGGGCAGTAGCACATAGCTTCTGATTTAGAGCTCGTTTTATATGACGAAAAGTCGCTTCTAGCTCGTAGTATTCGCTTTGATAGTCTTCATCCTCACCTTCAAGAATGTTATCTATCTCTAGATGTAGCTCGTCGATTTTCTGCCATTTTGCTTGAATATTGTGTAACTCGTCTTCGAGTTCCCATTTAGCTGATATATCACTCACCTTGATGCTAGAGATAAGTCTTCTAAAAGCTCGAAACTTAGTGCGCTGAAGAGACAAAAGTCTCGCTATGTTGCTCGAGGAGTCAGTGCTGGTATTTTTTAATATGTTATCTGCTGTAGAGGTGCTATCGCTCATTTTAACCTTGTCTGCTGTTGTACCTAACTCTGACCCTACCGGCTTGTATGCTAAAAGTTTTGCTCTTAATTCATCGTGATAAGTTTTAGTTCTCTCGTAAATAGACTCTTGAAAGTACCTTTGGGTCTTATTTTCGACAGCTTGTAGTAGCTCGTTATTTTGGTCGAACTCTCCCCAAAGACTACCTAAAGACTCTATACGTAGCTGAAGATATTGATTAGTTTTACGATACGCTGGATCCTTCCCGAGGTTCGTTCCGATGCGCTGGAGTTCGGTAAGGATTTCACCTTGACGGTTGAAGAGTGCTTCAAATTCCGCCATTGTAAGCTCGAAGCAAGTAAAATATAAACGATCTTACTTGATAGCTGCTGCAAGGCGAGTCTGCTGACTCACGCTGAAGATGACGCTGCTCGCTATTGTGAGTTTTACAACCCACGAAAACGCTGCTCTGCTGTCTTCGATATACTCGCACAAAATTCGCACTGATTTAGACTAGTGTTCACAGATGTAAGCTCACGAAACACGAGTTATCACACGCGAACTGTGCTGCTAGTTCATTAGGCTCGAATCTAATGTATGGCCCGCTGCCGTACATTAAGTGTATGCTGAAGCTAGTTTAAATAGTAGCTAAGGAAAGCTGAAGGGCGGTACTCCGAAGAGAGCTAAATAACCAAACCCGACGAGTGTTGATCGTACACTGATTTATTGTTCCACCAAATAATTGCTACGCAAAGGTTGACAAATGTGCATCGCCTGACGCAATTGCAAGACAAGCTAAACTTATTTGGGTCAACTTAAAAATGAACAAATTATATGTACGATTGGCTCGTACACTAAGTGTTTGTATTTTCTAATTAGAACAGTGTATACTTAAGTTTCAGTGTTTTACATTTTAAAACATTAGTGCATTGTTTTTTTTAAATATTTGTTTATGCATAACGCCCTTCCCCACGGAGCTTCGGGTAAGAATTTTATTTTTTTAAAATTTGAGGTTAATTATTATATAATGGCCGAGGAAGAATTGAATGCACGTTTGTTATGGTTTGAGCAGGAGAATGCTTTTTTAAAAGGCACGACTAGCAGCTTCTGTACCCAACCCAGCCCCACATAACCCCGAACCCAAACCTTCAGTGTCTAGGGTAGCAGTAAAGCTTCCGCCCTTCTGGGCAGACCGGCCTGCTATCTGGTTTTCACAAGCAGAGGCGCAATTTGATATCGGTGGCATCACCGCTGATGAAACAAAATATAACTATATTATCGCCCACCTTGCCAGCGGTTGGCCGTGGAAATTGAGGATGTGATCATTAACCCACCCAAAGAAAATAAATACCTTAAGTTAAAAACTGAACTGATTCGACGCCTCTCCATGTCGGAAGAGCAGCGTGTTCGACAGCTAAAATGTGAAGAGGAGCTAGGAGATAGACGACCGTCCTAGTAGTTCCTACGACACCTGCGGTCATTAGCTGGTGCTCCTTTATCGGATGACAATATCTTACGCCAGCTCTGTCTGCTAGTATTAGAAAAATTAGTCTCACAGGTGGAGGAACTAAAACTTCAGGTCGCTTCCCTGTCTTCTACAGAGCATCGCGGTCGGGCGCGCTCTCGCAGCCGTGCCGGAAACCGACAGTCTCGTGAAGCCACACCTGCGAAAGTGTGTTAGTACCATAAAAAATTCAACACCAAAGCTAATAAATGCACCCAACCTTGCAGCTGGAAGCAGGAAAATAGCAAAGACAATCAGTAGTGGCTGCTGTTTCCCTCGGCGTTTGGTAAAGGACCACCGCACCTCGGCCAACTTCTCCTTGAGCGCTGCAAATGGTAGCACCATTCTTACCTACGGCACGATCACATTGCACCTCAATTTAGGCCTGTGCAGAGACTTCCACTGGAACTTCGTCGTGGCTGACGTGAGTACACCCATAATAGGGTCCGTTTTTTTAAGTTACTACAACCTGCTCCCTGACTGTCGTCATAAGCAGACGCTTATGACGACAGTCATAAGCGATGATCGATGAGACCATCGATGCCAGTACTGGGCTCTTTACCACTGCTGCAATCGCCCCGACCGAACAACATAGCGTCAGAGCTGTGGTCGTCGGCAACTCGGTATTCGCACAAGTGCTCGCCGAGTTCCCTTCAATTACTCGACCACCTGGCTTACCTCGGGTGCTCAAACAGCACAGTCCACCACATCCAGACTACACCTGGACCGCCGGTTTCCAGTCGCCCACGTCGCTTGGCCCCTCAAAAGCTCCTTGCTGCCAAGAAAAAGTTCGAGGACATGGTAAAAATTGGCACAGCAAGGCCATCTAAAAGTCCCTGGTCGTCGCCTCTCCACCTGGCGGCAAAGAAGGATCAATCCTGGCGTCCATGCGGCGATTATCGCGCCCTGAATGCGAGGACCATCCCTGACCGGTACCCTGTCCGCCACATTAACGACTTTGCCCACAATCTTTCTGGTGCCCAGGCCTTCAGCATCATAGACCTTGTCAAGACTTACAACCAGATCGCTGTTCGTAAAGAGGATATTGAGAAGAATGCCATTATAACCCCGTTTGGCCTCTTCGAATTTCCCTTCATGACTTTTGGTTTGCGAAATGCCGGTCAAACCTTTCAGCGGTTTATCGATGAGGTCACACGGGGTCTTGATTTCGTCTTTCCGTACGTGGATGATATCTTGGTCTACTCTAAGGACCAGGCTCTCCACAAGGAACACCTTCGGATCCTCTTCAGGCGCCTACAGGAATATGGTGTCCAAACAGGTTGTTTTTTTGGGCTACCATATCAGCGGACAAGGTACCCGTCCTCCTTAGGAACGCATCCAACCCCTGCTGGATTTCCCTCCACCGAAAACCGTCCAAGGCGTCCGCCGTTTTCTCGGCATGGTCAATTTTTACCGACGTTTTTTGCCTCAGACGGCACTGCCTATAAACGGCAAGGGCTCCCAACCGTTCATATGGACACCTGAACTGCTTAAGCATTTTGAGGACTGCAAAACTAGTCTGTCTAACGCCACGTTACTGCAACATCCGATCAACGACGTACCCCTTGGACTGTTTACAGACGCGTCCAGCGTGCACGTCGGTGCTTGCTTACAACAGCAGGTTAGTGACCAGTGGTGCTCTCTAGCATTTTTCAGTAAAAAGCTGACTTCCAAGCAGTGCCAGTGGCCTGCCTACTACAGAGAGTTACTAGCGGTATACGAGAGCGTGCAGCATTTCCGACACATCCTTGATGTTCAGCATGTGACCATTTTCACTGACCACAAGCCGCTGCTGTATGCCTTCGTACAACGCCGCGAGAAACTACCACCACCACAAGTCAATCAGTTGTCTTTCATCGGCCAATTCACGACCGACATCCGCTACATTCGTGGTGAAGAGAACGTCGTAGCCGATGCGATGTCTCGTATCGAGGCTATCTCACTCGAACAAGACTACGAGGCACTTGCCAAGTCTCAGGAGACCGACACCGAACTAGACAATCTACGTAACAGTAGCTCTAGTCTCCAACTTACTCCGGTCATAATTCCAAGCACCGATACATCTGTGCTTTGTGACGTCTCTTTTGGCAAGCCCCGACCTTATTTGACCCCTCCATTTCGTCGTGCGGTGTTTGAAAAATTACATAACTTGTCCCGTCCCGGCGTACGAGCAACCATCCGACTCATAAACGAACGATACGTCTGGCCTTCCATCAGGAAAGACTGTCGTATCTGGGCTCAAACATGCATATCATGTCAGCAAAGTAAGGTGTCTCGGCACAATTCCGCCCCTCTCGGAACATTCCAGCCCACATCTGGCCGATTCATGCACGTCCATATTGACATCATTGGACCGCTGCCGATCAACAACGATTATCGTTATTGTTTGACGGCTATAGATCGTGCAACCAGATGGCCCGAGGTTTGGCCCATGCGGACTATTACTGTCGAGGAAGTCGTGGATACTTTCACCAAGGAATGGATTCCACGATTTGGTGTTCCAACTGTTACAACCACGGATCAGGGCACGCAGTTCGAGTCCGACCTTTTTCGACGGCTGCTTCAACAGTTCGCCACCAAGCGGATAAGGACCACTGCTTACCACCCTTGTGCTAATGGCATGATCGAGCGCGTGCACAGACAGTTAAAAGCGGCTCTCATGTGCCACAGCGACTCCTGGGTGACGTCTCTTCCGTTCGTATTGCTTGGCATGCGGACAGCCTTTAAGAAAGACATTAAAGCGACATCAGCGGAAATGGTATACGGTGAAAGCCTACGCCTACCGGGTGAATTGCTCGCCTCTACACCAGTGGCAGACCTGTCTGCAAACCCAGCTGATTTCGTCGTGCAACTCCGACAACGAATGTCGGCTGTGAGACCTACCGCTGCCTCTAGACACTGCAAACCTTCCTCGTTCATCTTTAAAAGTCTTTCTTCTTCATCTTACGCTTTTGTACGAGATGATACAGTTCGTCGCCCACTGCAACCACCCTACACTGGCCCCTATCTCATTATTAATCGCTCCGAGGATGGCAAAACCCTTACATTAGATATCAAGGGCCGGGAGGTTGTGGTGAGCGTCGATCGTGTCAAACCTGCTTTCTTGGATATTCATGGGGCTCAGTCTCCATCTTCTCAGGAACCAGAGTCTGTCCAACAGTCGCCTCCTGAAATCATACCCCCCTCACAGCTTGCCCCTGATCCTGCTGCTCCAACCACAACAAATAAGTCGCCTTATTCCACACGTACTGGCCGTTACATTCAATTTAAGCCAAACAATGATTATTTCTACTTTAAATAATTCAATTTCATTTCATTATGTGTCTCCGTGGGGGGGTGGTGTGGCGTTTCCACACTGGTATGGTGTGGCGCTACTCTACCATAAAGAAAACAAAATGTCAAAAAAATACATAATACCTTTTGGTCAACAATATTATACTTTTGTGATTGAATCCTGTTTTTCCATGGCTATAACCCATATTCTATCAATTGGAGGACCATCGGCGATACCTGCCTTGTAATGAAACCGTGAACCTACCGGTGACTCACCGGTAGGTTCACGGTTTCATTACAAGGCAGGTTTACCGGTATTATAACGGTTAAACCGGTTTTATCGTAAAATTCCGTTCCGGAGCGGAACCAAATAAGAGCGATACTGTGAACCTAAATAAACCGGTTAATTCGTAGCCGGTTAAACCGGTTTTATCGTAAAAT
The DNA here is from genome assembly GCA_963924145.1 of Pyrausta purpuralis. Classification (NCBI taxonomy): domain Eukaryota; kingdom Metazoa; phylum Arthropoda; class Insecta; order Lepidoptera; family Crambidae; genus Pyrausta; species Pyrausta purpuralis. The sequence continues at coordinate 11,372,632 of OZ001666.1, forward strand.
TCCGTTCCGGAGCGGAACCAAATAAGAGCGATACTGTGAACCTAAATAAACCGGTTAATTCGTAGCCGCTCGCGACGATCGCAACGCGACTTGTTTTTAGACTGAATTTTCTTCAAAAGATGTTAAACTAATTATCAGATGCTTCAGGTTTTTTTTTGCCATTATAATGTTTAATATTATAATTAAAAGTTACAAAAATAATTTGAAGAAATACCACTGTACGTATTTGATAGGATATATCATCAAAATACGTTTTATTGAATAAAAACAAACGTCAGATGCGCTCACCGCTCGCAGATCTTAACGAAGTTCAGGGTGGTTGTCCTGCCTGAAAGAAAAGTTGAACCGGTTAATGCAAAATACCCATATTTTTCCAAACCGGTTTAAAGGAACATAACCTTTTTCAAATAGTTCCACCTGTATTTTCGTTAAACCGGTTCAAAAAAAATACCGGTTTCCAAGCCCTGCCGGTGAGCGGCACTATCGTCGGCGTATGATCGAGTGAGGCTTGCGAACGCGCCAATCGTCCTGACTTTATTATCCAGCTCAGGGACACAGCTAGTCGGACACCTTCGGACCCGCTACTTACCAGGCTTTGGCGGCTCGACGGCAGTAGACCGCGTCGTGCCATCTACCAAGTATAAATCAGCTTAACTGCAGCAGTTCGGCGTGCCGGCGAACATTCCAAACATTTTTAGATAATGAGGACTTGTTTCGTGTAGGGCTGCTAAATTCGGCTCTTTCCTACAGTCAAAAACATCCTGTTATATTACCTAAAGGTTCCAAATTAACTGATCGTCTCATCTTACATGAGCACCTTAGGTTGTTTCATGCAGGGACAAAGTTGTTGCTGTCGCAGATCAATCAAAGATATTGGCTCGTTAATGGTTTGCGTCAAGTTAAGAAAATAATTCACAAATGCTTACCTTGTTTCAGAATGAAAGCGGCTTATGCAAAACAGCTGATGGGGTCGCTACCAAAACAACGTGTTACTGCTTCCAGACCTTTTCAAGTTGTCGGAATTGATTATGCTGGGCCTATACAGATAAAAAACTCGAGGGTACGAAGAGCAGTTATAACGAAAGGCTATATTTTGGAATTAGCCTCTGATTTATCATCTAAACTTTTCTAAATTGCTTTAAACGCTTTATCTCGCGACGTGGTATGCCCAGTGAAATCTTTTGCGACAACGGAGGTGCTTTTAGAGGCGCGGCTAACCACCTAGCTGATTTGTACAAGTTGAATAGTTCTAAGGAACACCAAACCTTTGTTAATAATTTTGCGTCCCATGCGTCCCAACAGGGAATCAAATTTAATTTTACGCCAAGTTATTCACCTGTTTTTGCAAGGTTAGCAAAGAGCGCGGTTAAAAGTATGAAATTTCATTAAAAAGGCAACTTCTTAAAAGTATTCTCACTTAGGAGCAATTAAATACGGTTTTGTTAGATTGAAGGGATTTTGAATTTTCGACCCTTGGTCGCGATATCTTCTGACGCTACAGATACCTTACCTTACTCTTACCTTACCCCGGGTCATTTTTAACAGAAACGAACATTACAGCTTATCCTGAACTTGATATATCCGTTAGCGTTCATGTTAACAGGCTTTTGTTTTGGCAGTTGGCAGAAAATATAAAGCAAGGTTTCTGGAAGGTCTGGCATAGGCAATATCTCAACACATTACAAAATAGGCCAAAATGGCGTGATAGTCTACCTAACATTAGTGTGGGTCAATTAGTACTGCTTAAAGGGCCGAACTCTTCTCCTCTTTATTGGCCAGTAGCGCGGGTATCGAGACCGTTTCCTGGTTCCGATGATAAAGTTAGGGCCTTTGAAGTCACAGCTAGTAACGGGAAAACATATTTGCGTTCCCTTTCCGAAATTAGTCCGTTACCAATTGAGAATAATATCTAAATGTTTATAATAACTGTTTTTAGTTCAAAATATTGTTAGAATTATTGTTTTCAATTTCATAACTATGATGTATAATGATAATATTATGTATGAGATAGTATGGTTATACATATAAGCTATAAAAGTAAAATGTTTATGTTAAATGTAAAGGCTGTCTGTTTATTGTTTTGGCGGGCAGCATGTTGGCATCCAACAAAGTTATGTAAACTTTTTACTTTTATTTTTAAATAAAATGTTTCGTTGTTTTTCTTTTTTTCTGTCTCTGGAATATGGCGCTTGTATTGCCTTTTATATTTAAATAAATTAATTATTCTGTTGAAGCTCCGTTTTTAATCCTCTACCAAACACAAAGTCCAACAGCACTTATCAGATAGTTGGCCGCTTCCACAATAACCGAATAAACAGTTGACGCGTCTTTCCCGTACGAGTACCGACACGAGACTGAAATTTGATATTACAACACGATACTTCATTACTAAAATACGTCTCTACAGGGTGACAGGAAATGCGATACATTCCTTGATAGAAGTTGAAGTAGAACTTATTTGCAGTCATATAAGTCATATGACACCATGTCCGAATCTTGATCATTTCTGAGATATTCAAGATATAATATTTTTTTTAAACTCCTATTTTTTTGTTAAAATGTACCCTTGTAGTGACGAATACAGAATAAAGGTATTTTTTGTTGTTGTATTTGTATAGCTGATTAATAATTGTCATGCTTTCGTCTCTGAGATTTAATTGACCATGTAGTATGCCCTGCTACGCGTCTATTCACTCGCACACAGGTTTAGCGCAAGAAAGAGAAAGTAAAAAACCTCACTCCCTCCCACGCCTCACAGCACTGCCAACCGCCTGTCGCTCATTCGTGTCCGTGCGCGCGCGCCTTTCCAACGCACGCAGTAACCACAGTATATAACCGTAAAGTTTTTATTTCGTGCTAAACGAAATTTACCTTTTAGTGATATGTTTTTCAAAAATGTTTTGTTTATTCAAAAAGTGAATGTGAAGTAAAACGCACTACCCAGCGTGGCTGCACCATGCATGCTTTACGCTTTGCGGCCGAGCTAGCACGCGATGCTAGCCAGTCAGCATTTTCCGCTCCGAATCAATACGCGATATTGATCCGTAGCAAATACTGGCCGAGCTGACACGCGATGTCAGCCAGTCCTAATTATCTAGATCATTTTTGATCTCAGCTGAGACTTTTGGTATGCGTTGCTTTCAATATCCTACCCTCATTTTCATTGCGAAAAAAGGGGAACAGTTGAGTGAAGTTACAGCCAATTGGGCTTTAATGCTATAATAATAAATTACAGCCAAAGACTTTCATGAATAATACTAAGCAGCGCTGACGACGCGCCATCATGGCCTCTAAGTATGAAATTCATACTATGAATCAGCCGCTGATTCATACTATGAATCAGCGGCCCGCGCCCGCACTCATCCGGCCCAACAGGCCTGCTTAGGTATGTTCTGCCTGTACCAACGCGACGGCCCATGATGCGCCACGAATTACGCCGTAACGGTGATCTATCGTCACGATTCCAGCGTTTTTTCAACGTTTTGCACTCGGAATCAGAATCCGACCCAAAAAGGTACGTATTTTTTATGAAAGCTTTGTTATGTTATTATATAACCTTAAGGCCGTACATGTACTTATTACGGGCTACCGTATTCCACTCGTGGCAAAACCACGTCCGAACACTTGTCTCAGCCAATATTTAGGCAAAGATTAAAATGGAACATAATATGAGCCATCACACGTACAAACAAAAATAGCAATAAAATGGTTTACCAAGTATCTTTTCGTACATACCGAAAAATAATAGTGGCAGAAGATTTATTAATAAATCTTATATTTATTTTGTAAATTTTTACTCAGAATAGTAAAAATGAGGGACTCAAAAACACTTTAACAGCCTAGACCTTAATCATAAATACTAGTACTCTGCAACCTGCAGTACACGCTCCTAATATGTTTTCCCCAAAGCTCTAATAACGGTAGCATAGCATCGCACATTAGCTCACATAGTTATGGGTGGTTTTGGGTCCTTATCCATTGATTACAACTCTTTTGTACTTATTTCTTGCCAATGGCTATAAAATTGTCTAACTATACAATGCTATGGTAAACATGAATTGCTTAATAATACTACTTAAAAAATTGAATTTAATAGATTTTGTAAAAAGAAAACAATTAACTTTTTAAGAAAGCAAGATTTTTCTACATAAATTTCTGCTTTCTGCTCATACCTATTGCTTTTTAGCTTGTGGTTGACTCTTGGATTATAACTAGCAAACAAGAAAGCTGTAAGCTTGCCCAGGACGTACCAAAATATGGTTGGGTCCATATAAAAACCGGTCCGTTTAAAAACCCTATTTAATTCTTCCAATTTTAACAGCTATGATAAAAATGAGAATGAGCTTTGCTAAATACCTGGAAAATGTATGATTCTGAATGGTTGAAAACTTGCCGCATTTATTATATATCCAACTAAGATTAAATCAACTTCTCAGTAAATAATTCGGTAAAGCTTAGATTTTATTTACTGAAGCAAAAACAACTAGCTGGAAAGCGTACCTAATATTTTTTAAATATACCAATGAGACATCTTATCAAATTCCGCAATCAATATAGTACTACCGTCATATTAGATTTATTAGAGGCGCGGTATTCCATTATTTTAGAGGTTATTTCGTTTTTCGAAAAATATGCTGTGATAGTGATATGCTTTTTTATGAATGCATTCATTTAACCGTCGCAAAGTTAGGTACGCAATCTCGAGTCGAGAAAACTTAATAAAGATCTGTGACCTTTATCTTTGGAAGGCTTTGGGGATTACTCGAGCAATTTATAACTCGGGCTCGCCCGAATGTACTACTACCTATTTGTGATGTAGTATTTTGGGGCAGAATTATAAATAAATAAAATATGTTAATAATTTTAGCAATTATTTAATAATCAACACAAGAAACGTATGCCAAAAACATATGTACATATCAATAATTTATCTTAAAGCCTATTAACACAAAAAAATAACAACAAATGTCAGAAAACAAAAATCTATAAACAATAACCGATTATTTATCCCAAGGCCTATCAGCACTAAAAAATAAACAAAAACAAATGTTAGATACCTAAAAAAAAACTAAAATCTATGTACAAAAATCAATTATAATCAACATAAGCACAATGCTAATTTGTCAATGCAATGCCCTATGGTAATTTATTTACCTATGAGCTCTTTAAATGAAGATTAAATTTTTTTTTGGCGGTTAATGGATTCCTCTTTTCTTTTAGTTATGTATTTGTTTTTTTTTTTCCAAAATGTGGTATAATAATTTGCATCTTTAGACAGAATGTTTAATAAATGTGCCAAATTAGGTTTAGCTTTAATTTGTTTATTAAGCCTGGAGTTCCACGATTCGGCTGCGTTATTGATTTATTTCTAACTTGGTAGAAACACCATTTATCGGCGAAACTCCTTTTATTTATTATTCAAGTTTGTTCGGAATATTTGTTAAAGTTAGCTATTTTTGAGTCTTGTATGCATTCTCCCAATACATACAGCCAACCGTCATTTCTAAATTCAAGTGGAAGGTATGACAGCGCAATGCACCGTCTTACGTGAGCTTTATATAATTTTGTTTTTGTCAAACCACATTTCTTAGCATGTCTCCAAACACCTTGCGTAAAATGAAATAAACAATCTCGGCTAATTGCATTTGGTTAGATTTCAATGAATTAATTAGGCCCACTTTGAAGTCTGTAGTAATGACCTCCGGATCAAAGTCGGGGACCTGCCTTTTTACCAAATCAAAGAAAACTTCGTAGGATTTTTGTTTTTTATCAGGTAATAATCCATACAAAGCTGGCACAATATTTGTTTCTTCAGAATTTGTAGATCCAAGATCTACATGCAAACTAAAAAGTGGAGTAAATGGAGGGACAGCACTTTTAAAAGTTCCATCAACCTATACTTCTTTTGCGTTTTTTAAATTTTCTCTTCTTGAAAAAAGTAGCATTCTTGTTTTTTGGTCGAAATAATCAGCGAATAAAAAATCCTTATAAATTTTAGGTATCACAACATCCTTAAACTGGGAAAACCGTATTCTTGTAGTTTGCAGAGCTTTCTTTCGGTGTTTATAAATAGTTTTCTTGATGCTATCATATTTTGGAAAACGCTGTAACACAGTCAAGTCTGTTTCTTTCATTTCTTCTAAGGCATCCGAGTATATTGTGGGTATAGAAGTGGTTTCATTTTTATCTCGTTCAATGCACTTATTAAGTCGACATTTTATATCATTTTCTACTGATCTTGGTTTACAGCTATGTATACTTTTTCTTATTACCAGTGACTTACGAGTATATGCCATTAAAGAAGCGGTACACTGATTTTTTTTTTAACAAACCCATATCGTATGTTCATTCTTTTTCTCGTGCCTATAAGTATATCTATAGCCTTCAAATAACAGAACTTTATAGCCTCTTTGCGACGGAATTATCTTGAATGTATCTGAAGATGTGTCCTCCTTACTCGTCGACGCTGTACTGTCCATGACTGTCAAAATAATATTTAGGTTGAAAATAAGATCAAGACAACAGATACCGAACATTTAAAAGAATTAAAATCATTTAATGCATATGTTGTAACGACATTATTTATTACATTTTATTGGAAAATATTATAGTATCTATTTTGCTCACCTGAATTGGTATGTCATTAAAATCACAACGCCACTGAGTTAACTTATTTAAACTATACATATATCCTGATATTTACCACAAGCTTATTATTTATTTATTATATTAATATGCTTCCTAACTCACAGCAGAATACGACAATGCAAAATGTGTTTTACAACAATGCTATTTGCAAAATTTATAGGAGACAGGAAAACTTTTGCAGATTACCCTCAATAAAATTATAACATAATATTGATTAAGCAAGTGCATTCAACGACTCAAAAGAAATTACCATAGGACATTGCATTGACAAATTAGAAATGTGTTTGTGTTGATTATAATTGATTTTTGTACATAGATTTTAGTTTTTTTTGTTATCTGACATTTGTTTTCGTTTATTTTTGTGTTGATAGGCTTTAAGATAAATTATTGATTTGTACATATGTTTTTGTCATACGTTTCTAGTGTCGATTATTAAATAATTGCTAAAATTATTAACATATTTTATTTATTTATAATTCTGCCCCAAAATACTACATCACAAATAGGTAGTAGTACATTCGGGCGATCCCGAGTTATAAATTGCCCGAGTAACCCCCAAAGCCATATGCTTTGAGGTAATCAAGTTGATATGCGACTCAAAGTGTAATCCACTATCTAGTTGGATCCCTAGATATCTGACCTCCTGAACCCTTATCAATTGTTTATCATAAAGAGTATAGTTAAAATTTATAGGACTTGCACTTCTGGTAAACGTAGTTGTGTGGCACTTATCTACATCACTATCACTATCACTACATAGTATAAAACAAAGTCGCTTTCTCTGTCCCTATGTCCCTTTGTATGCTTAAATCTTTGAAACTCCGCAACGGATTTAGATGCGGTTTTTTTTAATGGATAGAGTGATTCAAGAGGAAGGTTTATATGTATAATAACATCCATTAAATAATGGAGGAGTACTGTTATTTTTGAGGTTTCTAATGTGATGTCGTAAATAATTTCATTTTTTCCGCTTACATTGCAAACGCAGGCTGAACCCTACGAGTTTTATCAAATTAATGTACTAAGTATTGTACACATTAAAAAGGTCTACAGAAAAGTCCGTGATGGTATATGTCTATCTCTTATGGATAACCCACAATAACTTTTTTTTGTCATTTACTTTTTACGACAAATAATGGCTAATTTTCGAAGCGATTTTAACCAATACAGCATTAATCCTTAACCAATTAAATACCTTGCATACATTGTTCATTTAATATAGATCTATATGGCCCTTTACACCGTATTATTTAAGTGAATATTTTCGAAGATATTACAGATGTCCGCCGCGCTGTCATATGTACACAATAGAATGGCAGAAACGTGGCTTGCCACATGTACACCTGTTGGTGTGGTTAGTGAAAAAAATTAGACCAAACCAAATATCCTATCCTGTACGAAATCATAAAGAAACATATGGTACATGGAGCCGGACCGGGCCGCTATGTTTTTATATACAACTTTCACAGTTTTTCTGTAGTGTATTTAGTATCAGCATTGCACCCGTGCGAAGCCGGGGTGGGTCGCTTTTTAAGAAATAATTTATTGTTAGTACAGTACTCACACAGCCGATTCAAGTCAGATTGCATCCTTTCATAGTCCTCAACGGATCTTATAGCTGAGTATATTTTTGAGTCATGGGCATACAATAAGATTTTAGAATTAATAAAACAGTTTATGACGTCATCGATAAAAACATTAAAAACCAAGGGACCAAGATGTGATCCCTGGGGGACTCCGGACGTAATGGGGACAAAACATGAAGTAAAACCCTTAACTGTTACGGTCTGCGTTCGATCCCTGAGATAGAAAGTTATCCAGCGAAGCAGATCACCATGTATACCAACTGATTCTAGTTTACTGATTAACAATGAGTGAGAAATTTTGTCGAATACTTTAGAATAATCAGTATACACAGCATCTACCTGAAATCCCATTTCCAGGGAGTCGAGTACAAAGTCCAGAAATTCAGTATGGTTAGACTCAGTTGAGCGCTTAGCAGTAAAACCATGTTGATAAGTTGTCAGTAATGGGCTTATTATGGGATATACAGAGTCGTACACGATTTTTTTAAAAACCTTAGGTAGAATTGACAATTTCAAAATGCCACGGTAGTTGCGTACATTGTGTTTGCCGCCAGACTTATGAATGGGAACCACATAAGATTGTTTCCAAATGTGAGGCATATGACCACTAGATAAAGATAATCTAAAAATAAATGTAATAGGTGATGCTAACTGCTTACAACAACTTTTTTAAAATATTGGAGATATGCCATCAGGTCCACTACCCTTAGACGTGTCAATCTTTGATAGATATTTTTCTACAAGCTTCCCGGAGCATGTGAGTCATCTCCAAATACCGACTGAAAGAAAGTATTAAACATGTTGGAGATGGTCTGACCATCGTTGCCAACCATGTTATCTAATGTCATCGAATCTGGGATACTACTAATATTTTTTTTGACTTTATAAAAGACCAAAAATGCTTCGAACAATGATTTATATTTGAATCAGATCTTTCTATGAATAAGTCATAACAACAGCTAATCTTTTTTTTAACAGAACGCCTCACATCTGAAAAAGCTTCGTAATCCGCTAGTCTACCGTATATTTTCAATTTTTTGTGTAATTTGTGTTTTTATTTATAAGTTTAACTAATGTAGGGGAAAACCACACTGGATAAATATTACTATCTTTTATCAATTTTACTGGTACGTGTTTATCTATAATATCATTTACAATAATTAAACTATCTAACGCTTTTTCGACATCACTTCCGGATAGTTGCACTGCCCAGTCTATATCCTGAAGCCTTGACTTGATAGCATCATAATCAGCAGCATGATAACGACGCACTGTTCGGGGTAATTGTTTTAAGTACGCATCCGTCGCGTCCAGTTCTAATGATAATAACAATGAAGGGTGATGGCCGTCTTTGGGTACAGACAGCGGGTCAATGCGGCTAACTACGCACGGAAAGTTAGACATTACTAAATCAAGCCACCTATTATTAGCACCTATTGTAGGAATCCGGTAAGAGACATAAAGGTGTCGATTTGGGATGACAAAGCATCTACAGACGGGTTAGACAAAATTAAATCGTGACATCTAGGATCCTGGTTTTCAAGCCATATAGCCTTTCTTATATTAAAATCACCAACAACCAAAAATAAATCATCCGGTCTATCCAGGCTAAGATCCGACACGTAATCAGGGAAGGTTTGCTCAGATGTGACCTGATCTTTAGTTTAGGGAAATTAACAGCAATATAAGTGCAATCGTTTAGCGTTTGGACCGCGGGACAACAGTATGTCCAGGTGTGTAATGTCTGCATCTGGGAATACAGGGAGTTTACTACGACAATTCGAGTCAGCCATCAGTTCTCGCCTGACCGCGATTAGTGTGCCGCCGCCCTTTGTCACGTCTAAAAGCTCGTATTTTCTATCGGTCCGATACACGTGATATCGTGAATCGAACAGCTCTGTCTCAATAATTCCAGGCAAAAACCAAGTCTCACTCACACAAATAACATCGTAACAACAATTGATAAGGTTTTGATAAAATATTTTAGTTTTTGTTCAAAGACCACGTACGTTTTGATAAAAGCAATTAATATGTTTTATAGACATTAGAAACAAATAAAACTAGTAACGCTGTTTATTCCGCAAGTCCAAAATCATTATTAATATTATTATATAAACATTATTATTAAATACACAAAACCCTTCGTACATTTCATCATAGAAGACCAGGCAATACTTAACATCCATCAATGTGACAATAAGCGATCTGTTTACATAAATATAAACCCTAACTGCAAAAGTATTTCTGTAAACCCACAAACGTAATAAGCGGCAGTGCGCTATTCGAAACGCACTATCATTAAAAAGAAACAAGTTATTCGCACTCACCTCCCAATTATTACGAAACAAGTCCGAGCTATAAATCATTAGAAATAAAGTTCTTTACATAAAACCACAAATACTCAGCCGCCGAAGACACGAGATAACCACACCATACATTGTGTACTGCGCATGCAGCACTCGAACACTGTTCTTAATACACTCTGCAATAGTTGTTAAGGACGGCGACAATATCGGCGCACGGCAATGCGCGTAGTAAGCAGGCCAAGAATAGGTGCATACGGCGCTCAAACTTTCGCACGCAAATTGACACAACAAAGCAAAAAATAACCACCCAACATAAAATGACCAATCGGAAATCCACACCATAGTGATTTTACTTATACGATATTTTTTAACGTCTCTTCGGAAGTGATGTGTAAAATTGGCGATTTATTTGATTTACGCACTATTATTGTACAATTCCTTACCCAGCAAAATGCATAATTCTTCTCCTTCTGTTTTAGTTTTGCTTGTTGGAGGAGTTGTTTATTCCGAGATGATAGATGATCGTTGAAATAAATGCGACCTGAAACACCGATGGATCCAATGTCACATGCTTTTATGTCCTTTAGTTTGCGAAGTGAAGCCAAAAAGTCGTCCTTTTTGTACCGCGATTGCATTTTCAGCACTATAGGCTTACTCCTTTTGCCCTCCATATCGTTTTTTACCGCTACACGTATGGCGAAGTCAATGTCAATCTCAGTATTTAAGGGAAAACCACATCGTTCCGCAAGGATCTTCACAATTTTTATTAAATTCTCCCCATTCTTGTGTGGTATCCCATTAATTTGGATATTTAATCGACGTACCCATTGGTCATTTTTATAGCCTTCTTCCAGGACTACCTTGATCTGTGACTTTAATTCATTCACTTCGGCTTGGAGATTCTCGACCGCGGACAATCTTATTTCGACGTCACCCATACGGGCAGAGATCTGATCCAACCTCGTGTTCACGGCGCAACTGAGATTCGCCACTTCAGACTTCACCTGTTGTAGATCCTGCTGGATAACACGAATGAGGCTTATTTCCTCTTGCATACTAGTTATCTCGGTCGAAACCTCATTCAATAAAGTAATAAATGATGGGCTCAGGTCTTCCTCCCGCGTGGGACTTCGTTTAGGTGTCGATGAAGAGCCAGCATGTCGTTCTAGCTGAAGTCCCGAGGAAAATTTTAAGGAACTCGGTGTATTTACAGCCGTCGTATGAATTCCAGGCGACTCCACCACAGACCGCGAGGCATCCCTGCAGGCCACACACATCCATGAAGACCTACCGGAGCCGAGCCTGGTAAAGCCACGTTGGTGATACCTCCACAGGCAAAATGGATTTTTTTATTACAAATTGAGCACTCTGGCCCATCACCCACTGTGTCAGTACAACGTTAGTTTTTTTTTTCGCACCGAGAAATACGTGTCACCTTGACAAGCGTTCGCACTGTACTGACTGTATGACAGGGAGTCTATCATTATTTAATATTTAACAAAAGGGCACACACACATGAGTGCCGATGGAGTGCACGGAAATATAGAACAAAACTTTAAAAAAATAAAAAAAAATATGATTTTGTGGATAACAAAAACTGTGTGCAGACAAGTCGCAAAGACAACCAGGTTATTCAAATTTTGCCTGAAATCAAACGCGCATGGGAAAAGAAGAAAACAACAAAAATGGAGCCAGTAATGCTGACAGACATAGTGGAAGTAAAATTCATTAAGGGTAAAAAGTTTTTGCTATACAAGAAAAGTTTTAGGGAGAGTTACAAAAAACTAGATTTTATTCAAAAACGCTTTAAGCATCAAGAAATACGAAAATTGATCACAGGGAAACCTAGGGGTATAAGAACAGAGAAAAAAATGGAGATTATAAACAAGCTAGTGCCTTTGATGCCACAAAACAGAAGGGAATTTTGGACAGTATACCTCAAAATGATAATGCTGTTGACCTTATTACTGGAGGTCAGCTTGAACCTTGTCTGTAAAGGGTGATTTTTAAGTATGTTTATGTGTTACTTAGATATTTCATTTTGTGTCAAAAATTCAATAAAAATTTTGTTTGAAAGTGATTGTTTAAGTTTACAGGGTAAACACAATATAACCTTTCCACCACCTTTCCAAGAACGATAGCCATAACTTCAGACTAATCACCCTTAACAACATTCCTGGAGATTTTTTCTTAGAACTTAGAATTTTTTTAGCTCTGAATTGTGAGTTTCAAAACCTTTCAATTTTCATTTCCAACAAAAAAATCTTTGTGAGTTCAGGGTGATGGTCTGAAGCAATGGGTAAAGTTTTCGAAAACCTGTCCCTTGCAGCCTCCCTTTTACTTTTACATAATTGTGATGCAATTCAAGTAACACGTAAACCATTTTCTATTATAAGATTGAAATCACACCCACGGTTAATAAAGGCAAGTCACCAGTTACTTGGTTTTAATTTAGGAAGTCATCAATTAAAAAATGAAATCAATTCTAGTATATCACTTACTTGTTTCGTAATAAGTTAATGGCTAAAGTATTAATTATTTAACTAAGCTAAAAACGACTTTGTACTGTATTAATAAAACGGGGGGTTATTGAGGGTAAAAGAGCTTTAGCTAAAGTATTAATTATTTAACTATGCTAAAAACGACTTTGTACTGTATTAATAAAAACGGGGGGTTATTGCGGGTAAAAAGAGCTTTAATTAGATTACATTCAGTGATTACTACAAAACACCCAAAATTCACATTGATTCATGTTAAAACTTCAGAGATATTTGATTTATACGTGAAAAAATGTTTTTTCTTAATCGTAGGGAAACGCAGTTACTTGTTGTTTGGAGGAGCCGAACTGTTACGTTGCTTTCTTAACAAAATTCACATTCAAGAACGTTCGATCGGCTTCACGGCGCCGCGCTCGGCGAATTATTCGACCTTTAAGCTCGGTCCGGTGTCCTTCAAGGTCACACCGGCCGCCTGCGCCGCTTTGCGCATGCTTACCTGCATTTTTTGCCATCTTTTTTTCAAGCTTCAACATTTTATTTGCAAATTAATTGAGTTATTTTCAGTAGATTTCAATTCGAAATTAAATGGTAATAGTAATACTTACGCGCATCTCTAAAGGATAGTGCTTCTTTGATAATCCAATCTTTAGATTTTTCTGCTGATAATTATGACATAGCTTGGGAATTAATTTGTGAAAGATATAACAATAAAAGATTACTTATAAACAATCAATCATATTAATGCATAATTTGAAATTAAAATAATAACACGAGAATCTTCTAGATCTCTGCAAGACTTGGTTGATACAATAAATAAAAATTTAAGGCCTCTGAAAGCGCTCAATCTACCAATTCAGTATTGGGACGCTATGATCATTCATTTAGCATCTTCTAAATTAAACGCAGTTACCTCTCGCGAGAGGGAAGTAGAAAGAAATAAACTTAAAGACAATTCTACTTTGCAACAATTTATAGATTTTATTAAGGGTCGTGCAGATTTATTGGAAACTAAAGAAATAAATCACACTAAACAACGTCGGCACAGTGACATTACTCATATGCGACCGAAAACCTTTGTAGCATCACCAACAAATGCCACTCGATTCTCTTGCCATTTATGTAAGGGTAGCCAAAGCATTTATCAATGTTTTCGTTTCAAATCACTTTCAATGGAAAGTAGAATTTAAAAGGCAAAAGAAATAAAGTTGTGCACTAACTGCCTAAGACAGGGACATGATTTAAATAAATGCACATTAGGGCCCTGTAGACTGTGTTTCCAAAGGCATAATAGTTTACTGCATCTCAAGGAGAAGTCATGCTCTAAGCTTAAACCTACCACAGAATCGCAACAAGGTTCTTCTCGTGAGGGCGTAGTGTTAACTGCATCCAACAATGGCTCCCAAATTGAGTCATTTCAATCACAATGTAATAATAATGAAATTACTTTATCATGCACAAACCACAACCAAGTTTTGCTTTCAACTGCAATCATAGGCAACACTGGCCATGTGGGTAAGATTCATAAGGTTCGTGCCCTGTTAGATAACGGGAGCACTTTTAAGTTTGAGTTTACACACTAATTTGTAAACTCAAACTTAAAAGTCAAAAAAACAAGTCCATATACAAGGACTCCATAACCAAATCTCACAAATCACAAAAAGGTGTGAAGTGAATATTAATTCATTAGTTAACAATGATTTCAGTCGTAAAATAACCTGTTTCATTGTACCTTGCATTACCCAAATGCTACCTACTCACAAAGTAAAGATACCACAGCACATTCAACTCGCAGACCCAGCGTTCCATACGCCGGCCGTTATTGAGATGTTGCTTTGAGCTGACCTCTTCTGGGAGGTGCTCGGTAATAATACTATTTCAAATGAAACAAAGTTAGGCTGGCTAGTTTTAGGCGTAAGCCGAACTCACATACCCAACTCAAACAACAGTAATTTATTAAAACACAACTTATCACAAAGTACAATCCATTGCCATTTTTTAAACAATTCGGACACTGAGCTACAGAAGAAACTCGATCACTATTTCGAGTACGATTCATTCAGTGTTCCGCCTCGTCACACTAAAGAAATACGAAATACAATGCCAATCCATTTCGCTCAAACTACAATTCGCCACACAGATGGTCGATATGTAGTTACATTCCATTAAAACACCTTCCACCATGGGGATTCATATGAACCAGCAAATTCTAGATTTTTTGGATTCTGAAACGTATCTTCGACAATCATTTCTCCGATGAATTGATGGCCGACATATAGATTCGTCAATCAGTAATTCGACGACAGAATATTTCTACTAAGAACGATTCGTCGACAGAACGTTTCGTTGAAAAGTATTTTATCGACAGAATTTTTCGACTACGAACATTTCACCGATAGAATGGTTCATTGCTTCTTTCTTCATACATTTTGGAAATAAAACCTTGCTCGCCATCGCCAAGCATTATATTGCACATAACAAACTACCTATATAATTTTCTTTTTTTAGTGTATAACCTTGCCGAGTACCGCTTTTCTTTTTTTATTAACATACGAAAAAATCATAAAGTAGGCCAAAAAACTTTACCATTAATCGTTTTTTTTGACTTGCAATACCAAATTTATAATAATTATAATATTTTTCTAAAATAGGTAGGTAGTAGTTTCTTATAGTTATATTTACATATTAATATACATATTTAAATTAATTTCCAATCTTTTCTTTCTACTTATAAGAATGACTTTAAAATCAGAATTGTTTTATCATACGAGGGTCAAACTGAAAGTTCTTAGAACTGGCCACTTATAAACAATATAATAAAAAAAATATTCTAAAATTTGAAAATAGAACTCTTTGCCAATATTACTGAGTATATATTTCATTCATTTGTCATTTGTTTTACGATTTGGCGGCAAATTGAAAATTGTCTGTGTCACGTCAACATGAATTTAACACGAGAAAATTTTCGTGCAATGATTTTTTATGACTTTCGATGTCATTTAAGTCAACAAGAAAGTTATGATAGACTACGATTGGCCTTTCACGATGAAGCCCCATCTCGTGCGACTGTTTAAAACTGGTTTAATGAGTTTAAACGTGGTCGCACTAATCTCACTGATGATGTACGTGAGGGACGGCCTTCTACGGCGACGACTGAAAATAACATCTGTGTTGTGCGGCGTATGATAGAGACTGACAAAAGAGTGACCTATCAGCAGATTCGGACAAGCTTAGGCATCGGTATGAGTCAAGTGCACAAAATCCTCCACGAACATTTAGCGGTCAGGAAGCTTTGCGTCCGGTGGATACCTCATAATTTGACTAAGGCTCAAAAACTCCATCGTGTGGATTGGTGCCGTAAAATGATTGAAAGATTTAACGGAGGTGACTCAAATGCTGTGTTCGACATACTAACAGGTGACGAAAGCTGGATTTACTGTTATGATCCTGAAACCAAAAGACAATCTGCTCAGTGGGTGTTTCCTTTCGAGGAGTTGCCAACTAAAGTGAAGAGAGATCGAAGTGCGGGAAAAAAAATGGTGGCCTCGTTCTTTGGAAGGATAGGTCATTTCGCAACAATTGTGTTAGAGGATCAAAAAACAGTTTCTGCAGAATGGTACACTACCAATTGTTTGCCAGTTGTCTTGGAAAAAGTTCGAGAGAAACGACCTCGCAGTAGGATCCTCCTTCACCACGACAACGCCTCGTCGCACACCGCCAAGCGAACGATCGACTATTTGGCGACATCAAACGTTGAATTACTGGGTCACCCGCCGTATAGCCCCGACCTCGCGCCTTGTGATTTTTATTTATTTCCAAAAATTAAAGAAAAACTTAAAGGAAAGCGGTTTATGAATGCTGAAGAAGCGGTGGCTGCGTATCGCGATGCCATTGAAGAGACCCCTAAGGACGAGTGGGCAAAGTGCTTTTCCCAGTGGTTCCATCGCATGCAGCGGTGTATTGACGTCAATGGACAATATTTTGAAAAGATATAATAAAACTAATAACTGGCTAATGTAATCAGTTTTTGATTTTCTAAGAACTTTCAGTTTGACCCTCGTAGTAGTTAATGATAAAACAATTCCGATTTTTAGTCAATAGTGTTAGAATTAAAAGCCAACATAAAAGAAAAAGCCCACCACTCCATGGAGATACCTGCGCAAATTGTTCAACGGTGCATTCAAAGTGTACCACGTACTTGCGCCCCACATATTCCGACAAAGGACGCCATGAGAATGATGGTTCATCGAGTAAGGAATAAAGATTTATCTTGTGTTCCTAAGGACATTGAAAGTGTTGTTATTCCCAATTACCATAATTGATTCTGAGCCATTTTTACTCGGTCAGTTCATTGACAAAGATGAATCTGTAATTGTGTTTGCTACGACTGAAAATCTAAGACTTTTGAATGCAGCAAGTTATTGGTTGATGGATGGAACATTTAGCTGCTGCCCTCTTCCCTTTCGGAAAATTTATTCTGTTCATGCCATGGTTGGCACACCAGAACACACTCACAAAGTAGTTCCATTAGCATATGACTTGCTTTCACATAATTGAGAACAGAGAATTGCTACGTGATAATGTTAGAATTTTTATAAAGACAAGCACTTCATAGATTGGATATTCGTTTGAATCGTTAGTTATTCTCACCGATTTCAAACGCGCGGCAATAAGTGCAATTAAACGTGTTTTCCCGCAGTGTTTAAATAAACTTCACTTTTTTCATTTAAACCAAAGTATATGGCGCCCCATACAATCGGAAGGTCTTGCGTCCCGTTATACCAAAGATCCAGTGTTTGCTCATAAAATGCGGCACATTGGGGCACTTGCATTTTTGGAGCCAACAGAAATCATCGATGCCTTTGACATAATTAAAAACTAAATCATACCACAAGAAACGCAGAGTGTGATCAATTGGTTTGATAAATATTATGTCAATGGATCGACGAAAATTTTAAAATCCGTTAGCTCGAAAATGACAATGAAACTACGTCCACCAGTATTTCCACCCCATTCACAGGTGCCATTATCTCAAAATGCTCTGGAATCCTGGCATAACAGATGGAATACGCTGCTTTAGAATGTTTTTAACACTCACAGTGTCATCTATACTAATATTATAAAGCTGAAGAGTTTGTTTGTTTGTTTGTTTGTTTGTTTGAACGCGCTAATCTCAAAAACTACTGGCCCGATTTGAATTTTTTTTTTTGCGTTGGATAGTCCATTTATCGAGGAAGGCTTTAGGCTATATAACATAAAGATACAACTCATAAGACCACAGCAGAAATGAAAAATGTTGCGAAAACGGGAGAAAGATATTCCTTTTGAGAGCTTCCGCTGCATACGCTGCGGAAACCGCTTAAGTTACACAAAAATTATGTATGACAGGATTGTTCAGCATAAAAAGTTCTATAATAAAGTCCGCAACAGCATATGTCTATCTTTTATGGTTGACTTACTACAGCCTTTTTTATGTTAATAAATTTGTAAAAAAATGATGCATTATTTTTAGAGGTGTATTATACACACAGGTATTTATTCTTACCAAAATAAATACATTCATCATCACGAGCATTTCATTTAGAACCAAGTTGCCCTTTACATCATTTGATTTCAATAAATATCTTAGGAGCTATCACAGTTTTAACATAACTCCGCACCAAAATAATGTTCGCAGCTTAAGTACAACGTGCGCTTGCGCTAATATATTATAAAGCTGAAGAGTTTGTTTGTTTGAACGCGTTTATCTCAGGAACTGCTGGACCGATTTGAAAAAATAATTCTGTGTTGGATAGCTTATTTATCGAGAAAGGCTTTAGGATATAAAACATGACGCTGCGACGGGAGGGGAGGGAGCAAACTCAAAACGCGCGGACGAAGTCGCGGGGGACCGCTAGTATTTTATATTCATAAAGATGAAATAAGAAACCAAAAATTTTGCGCACGGGCGGGACTTGAACCAGCAACTTTTTGGCAAACCGGGCCAAACGCTCTTACCAATTGAGTCCGACTCTGCGAAATTTGTCATCTTTATAAATATAATATATGACACTGTTAGTGTTAAAAACATTCTAAAGCATTGGATGGCGAAGCGACATCAATTTCCAAGTTGAATTTATTCTGTAAAGAATAACTGCTTGGGCCATCTGTTTCATAAACAGACGGCTAGATGGCGCTAAGCGTCACGCAATCGACGTTTTCATAAGAAACCACAAATTTCGCAGGGTCGGACTAACAGCACGGTAGCTCAATTGGTAAGAGCGTTTGGCCCGGTTTGCCAAAAGGTTGCTGGTTCAAGTCCCGCCCGTGCGCAAATTTTTGGTTTCTTATTTTATCTTTATGAATATAAAATATGACACTGTGAGTGTTAAAAACATTCTAAAGCATTAGATAGCGAAGCGACATCAATTTCCAAGTTGAATTTATTCTGTAAAGAATAACTGCTTGGGCCATCTGTTTCATAAACAGACGGCTAGATGGCGCTAAGCGTCACGCAATTGACGTTTTCATAAGAAACCACAAATTTCGCAGGGTCGGACTAACAGCACGGTAGCTCAATTGGTAAGAGCGTTTGGCCCGGTTTGCCAAAAGGTTGCTGGTTCAAGTCCCGCCCGTGCGCAAATTTTTGGTTTCTTATTTCATCTTTATGAATATAAAAAAAGATGGAATACGCTGTTAAGTCGACGTAAATGGAATATATTTAACACAATTTCAGCGTTTAAGAAGGAACAAAAGCACACTGAATCTGTTATTGAACGTGTCCATTCTTCAGAACCAATGCCTAAGCGGAAGCGGGGTGGATCGCATTACAAGGAAAGGATCACTAGGCATTTATCTGAAAAAAATGACATGGACTTTATGTCATATCTAAGCGGCTGGGCGCACATTTGTCATTTAATTAAATAATCATGTATTATTATTACGTTGAACTATTATTGATAATTAATTATTACCTTTTTCCCTTTTTTGTTTAATGGCCAATAACACAATAATTTTCTGTTATTGTAATTTTGATAAAAAATACATATATGTTTATAGGTACCTACTAGAAAAAGGCTAGTACTTTTTTATCTATACCTTATAATTGGTGCCAAATAGTTTTTGTTTCGCTATCAACTGAATTTATTGATTATTAATAATTAATGTACATGTGAAATAAATAATTGTCAAGTACTTACTTAATTACACGTGTGTTACTTAAATATCTTCCTTTTTCGAACTAAAAAAAAATGTTTCATAACAATGTTTATATTGTATTATTGTTGGTGAACCTGTTACATATTTTGCAAATAAATTATTGATTTACAATAACTGTCTGAAGTTCAGTTTATACTACTTTCGTTTTCATGTTTCTACTTATTTTGTGGGTGCGGTGTTTTGTTAATAAATAATTCATTTTCTAAAAAATTTTTTTTTATTAATATCATAATTAATATTGCTCTCGTTTTTGAATGCCGAATAGTTACGACAATTTTGTCGTAAATCTTATTAAGCAATGAAATTCCATCGGTGAATTATTCGTAGTCGAAAAATTCTGTCGATAAAATACTTTTCAACGAAACGATCTGTCGACGAATCGTTCTTAGTCGAAATATTCTGTCGTCGAATTACTGATTGACGAATCGATATGTCGGCCATCAATTCATCGGGGAAATGATTGTCGAAGATACGTTTTAGAATCATTTTTTGCGTTACAATGCAGATTTAGCCGTGATTCAAATTTTAAATCAAAATATACAGAATTCATAAAAGAATACTAAAAAAAGGGTCATAAGACGGAGATCATTAACCCCCAGAAAGGCAAAACTGCCTATTATCTGCCTCATAACGGCGTTTTAAGGGAATCTAGCCTAACAAAGAAACTAAGAACAGTTTTTGAAGAACCTACCACTTCAGACTCCATAAATTCATTGTAACAGCAGACATAGAAAAAATGTTTTGAATGGTGTTAATTTACCCTGAACAAAGGTCACTACAGCAAATACTGTGGAGCTCTGATCCTGCAGAAAAATTAAAGGTCTATGAATTAAACACAGTCACGCACGTACCTGTATGTACCTTGCTACCAAGTGTCTAACACAATTAGGACATGATTACTTGAATGATCCACTTACAGTCAACTCAACTCCACTCCTGATTCTTATGTCGATGACTTGGTGACGGGCAATGACGATCCTTTATTACTCACAGACATTTGCAAAGAAGTAACTAAACAGCTAAAATATGCACATTTTCATTTTTGTAAATGAAAATCGTATGAAGAAAATGTACTTCATGAAATTTACGAATTTAATAAATCGGATAACGATCCTTTCTAAACCATAAAAAATGATATCATAACAAAAACTTTAGGTATTTTGTGGGACAATAAAAATGATAAATTACTATTTTCGTCATCGCCAGTCACTGAAACCAACACATCAAATCAAACAAAACGTTCCATACTGTCTAAAATTGCTCAAATATTTGACCCGTTATGACTTATCGTTGGTAAATCGTAGTAAACAAATTGTTAATTTGTCTACGCTATGTCAAACTTGACATATGTCACTAATGTCAATAGGCTGTCAGTGTTATGTTAATTGCTCTTGTGCCCCTCTCTGTTCTTGTACCGTTCATGCCTGTGCTACGCAATAAAACAATCTGTTCTTATCTAAGCATTAGTTTCTGTTTTTCGCCTTAACCCATCCGGTTATGGGCCCAGGGCTTTAGCTTTGCCCAAAGTACAATATATTTTCACGAAAAGGCGAAAAACGTGTATTGCGGAATTATAACTTATAACACCGGCCGGTCTCAAAAATGAGTTCATCAGTTCCAGTAATTCCCGTAGAAAAATTAAGTGGCATCGAGAGCTATGGCAATTGGAAGTTTCAACTAATCGTGCTACTTATTCACGAAGATTAATGGGATGTTGTCTCAAAAGAAGTCGAGAAACTTGACTTAGCATATTTGAAGAGATCGCAGAAAGCGCTTGACAAAATATGTTTATCGGTGAAACCGTGCGTACTTATACACGCCAGGAATGCAGAGACATCACGTGAAGCGTGGTTGAATTTGCAAAAGGCATATGATATCTCATAGGGCTTGTCAAGACGACTGAGATTGATCCGACTTTTGTTCGCTACAAAACTATGGGAATGTGAAAGTAGGGAGATGTATGTTAAGAAGATTAGTTACCTGAGTCAACAACTGAATGACATTGGTTCTCCTTTAGAAGATGATTTTGTTGCTGTTTTTGCTGCTGAGTGGTTTGTCGCCCAATTACGACCCACTTATAATGGCCCTTGAGAACTCTAAATATCAAGCTGTCAAGTGAATTGGTCAAAGCAAAACTAATGCAAGAAGAGCAACGCCGGGATGGCAAAGGTGATACAACCTCAACAGCATTGGCAGCACGCATGAAATCTGTTAAGTGTTTTAAGTGCAAGAAATTAGGTAATTTCACGGAACTGCACGTCAGTAAAAGTCAAAACAGACAGTGCATCGGACAAAGCACTGCTAACAGCATTGTCGGTCTGCGTGCGGAGTGATGTGTGGCTGATAGATTCTGGTGCGAGCAGTCATATGTGTCATGATAAAAGGGTGATAAGTAAATTCATTTCTAGCTATGTTTCTGAAGTTAAGGTAGCTAATGGTGAAAGACTATATACGGCTGGTCGTAGTAATGTGATAATGAATTTAAAACAAGGTATTAAAACCATCAGTGAGGTTTATTATGTACCTAATTTAGCTACAAACTTATTGTCAGTCAGTGCATTAACCAAGAAAGGTTATAAGGTTATTTATGATGCAAATTATTGTAAGATTTTTGATGTTGACAAATTAGTGGCAACGGCTAGACCGTAAAGTATATTGAATATCGGGAATAGAGTTATCACTCAAGTTCCAGCAAATGATGCGCCATCTGTTGATAAGTGTTCAAACTATTTTCGTAATAAACATAACTATAGTGTGTGTATTCACATGCATAGGGGTGGGTAATACACAGGTTTTTATTATTTTAATTTTAATCACTGATAAATTAATAGTAAATACACAAAACAAAGTGTGAATTACATTATATTTCTTTCTTTCTTTTCATACAGTATTCATAACATATTTTTTGTACCTCATCATTTCGGTCAAAGTCGATTCTGCTTGCCCTTAATAATTTATTGGTGTCCTTGCACCAGCTATACAAGAATAATCTGCAACTTAATCCTAAAACATGCTCTATTATTGCATTTTTGTGCTCAAATCAGCAATTTATATTTGTATTGCATACAACATGCACAATAGTTTTTATATAATTTCTTATATTAGGGTTTGTGATACGACTTCTTATGGAATGTGTGATCACATCCTGTAAGTCACTCAATAATTGAAGGAAATCTTCGGCAGGATATGTCATATGTCTTTCTTTGTCATACTCTTTATTTTCTAAATATCCAGATAAACTATTCTTCTGTGTACTAAATAAATGTTCACAACAGTATAAACAATATTTAAAAACACTTTTTTGGGTTTTTCGTAAGACGTATCCTGCCACATATTCTAATTGAGCCATCATTTTAAGATTATTTTTCTTGCTTTCAAAACCCATAATGATGTGATCACAGTCAAAAACGTCATTTAAATATACGTTCGTAACAACATTTTGTGACACATTCTTACGTAAAAATTATCTTTTAATGAAGCAGAAGAGCTGCATGAATCCTTCTCACAATTTGCTCCTGGTGAATGGACTGAGCTAACAGACTTTATTAAAAGGGAAGCAAAAGCCACTTCAAATTCAGCACATGTAGGGTTACTATTGCGTTGCCAATGGCTCCTTACAGTGCTAAAGAAAAGTATCTTGATTAAAATGCCTAAGCCATATTGATTTAACATTACATTTCGACAATTTTATTTGTTAGAACTGTAAATTTTCTAAATTTTGAATCCAATGTTTTAAAGTTGGAACAACGTGTATTTTACCAACATTATCAATGAATTTCATTGTTTTTAAAATTATTATTGCCCTATCCCATACACTTTTATGATGCGAATTAAAAGTTAAAGGGCCTAAAAGGTGTTTCCTAGATTTTTTTATATAGGCTTGATAACTTCCGTTCACAGAATCAAAGAGCTCGTCGAAAAATAGGGTGATCCGCGCAGTCTCCTTACACTCTTCAGGAAGAATGTCCTTGTCTGGAAATGAAACAATTTATTTGGCATACAACAATTTATTCTACTATAAATTATAAGTCTTTGTTTTTAAAAAAATATATATTCATGTTTTATTTTGCTTAAACTTTTTTGCACTGTGATTTGTTGTGTGGCGGACTTAATGCCTAAGAGCATTTTCTACTAATCAATCGCTTGAGAATGCAGAAAGTTTAATCATTGGCACGATATTTACATTAACTAAAATTGGATACCTAAAAAAATGTGGCTTGACATAAACATACATACGAATATTTATTTATTTAAAAAAAATATTGCACAAATAAAAATGTACAAAAGGTTGAATTAATGCTAATAGCATTCTCTCCCAGTCATACTTTTAGATCATGCAGAGATAATATTACAGTATTAAATAATAACTACCCAGTATATATATCTTATATTTACATGGTGACTGGTAGGTATCCCACCATAGCAAACTAGCGTATAGAGGAGGTCATTTTCTACATAATGGACCTAACCTTTGTTAACAAAAGTTTTAAAGTTTCGAAGATATGCTAATTTTTGTACTTGTTTACTTAATACCTAACCTACTCAGACATGTGCCAAAACAGATTGCTAAATTCACTTCATCCTTTAATGGCACATTAAATATTTTTGATCAAACTTTGGCTTTGGTTTGCCTAGCAAATCAAACTTATTTAATACTACTAAAAAATAGGTTTAAAGACATTTATGTTTATTTAAACTTTATTGCACTGTTAAAGGTACAATTGGCGGACTTTAATGCCTTATGGCATTCTCTACCAGTCATTGGGAAATTTGTAATACATCTGAACACCTTCAAACAACAAAGTCTTTCCCGTAGTTAGTACACACGGCAGCACGTCATGCTATCCATTATACATATCTATAACTACGACGGAGTATGGAGTGTTAGAAAGAAAGTCTCCTTGACATTATTGGTGAAGTTATCTATTTTATCAAAATTTGCCAATGTGCGATTCGACTCAAAGCTAACGGCCAATAGAGATAAAATACTGGGGGTTGGCCACGCCTCCCTGCGCGGCCGCCACCGGACCCGACCGACCCGATCCCGACCGAACTCCCTCTGTCATTTTTTCGGCATTACTGCAGTTGTCCGTGTGTTGTGTGTGAATTACAAAATAGCAAGTGACTTTTAATCTTCGCTCTCCCAAGTAGAGAGGAAGCGAATAATAGCATTACGACAAAGTGGGTTACGTGTGAAAGACATTTGTGATCAGACCGGAGTAACGGTAAGTTCCTTTTTATTTACTTTTTTGTTATGTTTGAAAGTGTAAACAAAAACAGCGGGTTAACTTAGCTATGATTTTAGGTTTTGCAACCTCTGACCGACAAACAAATAAAAACCTCACATCAGATACTAAAGTGAGGTTTTAATTTGTTTTGAAGATTATTACAAAGATATTGGATTATTTTCATTCGAATTTATACACAAACAGTTTCCTAAGCACTTTATTGTTTCCATGTTTACTCACTGTTTCGAAGCACTCATAGCTAATAGGAGTCTTTGACTGTTAGCTAACGATTCAATTTAATATCACATTACAAAATTTAATGGATGAATCTTACGGATGTGTTAACTAACAGTCTGTTGTTATTATTTTGTTTGTTTACGTGACCGCCGGCGGCCATTTAATACTTGAGCGATGTGTCAATCATCTTAGCTATAGCTAGGTATCGGTTTTTTTACTTCAGTGATGTAGATTTAGACCATCAACAATATTTTAATGAAAATGTTTATTATTAACTTTCGTCGTCTTCTACCAACGTCATCGATGCCATTTTTTTAGTTTTGTTTTGAGATGATTTTACTTATTACTTTTAAAAGTGCAAATAAACTAATTTTGACGTTTTGTTCTAGCGAAAAACTGTTTATTTCTGGTTGCGGCGGTGGGAAGAGTCAGGGACCATCGAAGCCCACCACCGCCAGCGCTATGAGAGAGCCACGACGGCAGAGCAGGACGCGGCCATAGTCGCGGCACACTCCGCTGATCCCTTCCTCAGAACGAGATCTACATCTTCTACTTACAATGTGAGTTTATTGCATCAATCCTAGATTTATCTATAGAAATAAAATGAAAAAATATATAGCAGTAAATGAAAAAATATAAGTTTGCTTAAATACTTACTTATTTGATTGTTTGAAACTCTCAGTAAGTAGACGGACTATAAAAAAAAATGATGTAAAATTTGCAAAGGCAACTCTTCGCCCAATGCATACTCTATAATAATTTATTGACTACCCCTGCTAAGAGTTACTTCAAAAAAATATATTTTGCTTTTAATTTAATTGAGTCACAAGTTATATTTATTAGTTAGGTCCCTCCTTAATAGGACAAAAGAGTAATAAAGTTATAATTATTTTTTTGTTTTTATAGTATTTTGTCACTATACAAACTTAATAATAAAATTGCACTTATAAAAAACAACTTTGGCTGTGCAAGTGCAATTTATAGTAATGAAGTTTTAATTTATTTTACATATCCGCCCGATATCTCAGTGGTTGTAAGGAATAAACTTATATTATAATATAATTCATTATCATAACAATAAAGTAAAAATAAGTCTCAAAAATATCAGAAAAATCATATAGTGTTCATTTGGTTTGCTAAGGTATAGTGTGATCAAGGCCTGTACAGCTGCGGCCATACAAGCTTTTACAGTTGCAGCGGTATAGCGTTTGTTCACACTATCATGTTCTATGTAAAATGAACCAATACCTGTTTTTTTGTTTTAGATTTCCTTGGATACAGTGAGGAGGAGTCTGAAGGAACCGGGGAAGAAGTGCTGCCAGCCAGCCAAGAAAATAGAATTAAATGCTCATCACAAAGAGGCAAGAGCTAGTTTTTGCTTAGAAATTTATAATTGGGAGGAAAAAATAATTCTTGCCTCTTTTTTCATGATGGCATAACCACAATGAACGAGCGTAGAGAAGTTTTATATGTTTTTGATTCTTACCAATTTTATTGTTAATAATGGTATCAAGAAGAGCTTTTTTTCATAAAATGTTATATTGTTATTAAAATTACTTCAATTTTAAAAATGTTTTTAAGATATTGTTTTTGCAAATTTTAGTGTTAAATAATCATCAATAAATCATGAATATAGATATCATCGAGAGTTTTTATTATAAAATAAATATTGTTAGTCTTAAGTTAGCTTGTTCTTCTGTTTCTATAGGTTTGTTACAAATTTTTAGCGAAAATTTTGCAATTTTTATAATGGAGGTGTAATTCTCTTTCATTTTTTAACTGCCGTTTTTCTAACTATCTTAGTATAAATAATTTATTATGCTGTTATTAGTTATTAACTTATAAATAAATATTTTCCACTTATGATGATGTAATTATTTTTTTCTTATCAATAGCTAGTTTATACTATGTTATTTATATCAGAAAATTAAAAGTAACCTTTTAATGAGCCATTATCATGCTACTTCTGCGCAAATGCTTTGCCAAGTTTCTCCACCGATCCCTATCTAGCCTCGGATTCTCCCATTGCTTTTCAAAACTCGTCAAATCGTCACCCCATCGATCGTTCATTCTGTGACCTTCAATGCTAGTTTTTACAATACAATGTCCCGTGTTCCGAAATATGCAATATTAGCTTATGCGATCGGACTCACCAAATTGGAGCCCGTGAGCTCAATTGGACTCAATTCTCAGACTAGGATTTTAATACTTATCACTTGTTGGGTTCAACCCTTGGCTCACTAGTTTTCGGCACGATTCGTGCGAACGCGAAGCAGTCGCAAACAAGTTAACTTAGCCTTGCTTGCGCGCAGTTAGCGAGGCGCGGCGAAAAGATCGAGAAAATAACAATTTAAAGTAAACCTTAAAGTAATGAATTACGGTTGAAGCTAGTAGGAGGAGTCGTGCGAGTCGCGCGGCGACTTGTGGCATCGGGATGTCCTTGCGAGCGAGCCGTTTGCTATTTCAACTGTATGTAATGAAGTTAGGGTTTAGTTTCAATTGTTATCTTTTCGTTCTCTTTGTCGCGTCTCAAATGTGCGATCTGAGCCTAAGCTAAGACTAACCTCATGGTTGCATGACCGCGAACTGCTAGGCTAAGTGCCTTCTAATCTCGTCAATCTGATCAGTGAAGCTTATCAGTTGTAATTTGCCCTTCAGCTTTACTTTTTTGTTATGGTTTGTGGTAAACCTGCCGCTAATGCAGAACAAAAGGTAATGTTACAGCGTAATAATAAGTCAGACATTCATCAGTTCATTGCACTTATTGCAAACGTTTGGAATAAAATGCTTCTGTGCCAAGACTGGAACTGAACCCACACTTCGCATACCAAGCAGGTATTATCTACATTTTTTTTTTTTTTTTTTTTTTTTATTATTTGGAAAACATTACAGTATTTTTAAGACTAAAAATAACACTAATTCTACGACTGTATACCAATTACATGTTTTCACATATTAATTTCAAAAAAGCTTGTTTTCAATTAAATTCACATTAAGAAAAGACGATCGACGACGACGATATTGTATTGAAAACGTTAGCCGCCCTTATGAAGAACGAATTCTTTCTGTAATTAGTAGCACTATGTGGAGCAGAAAGAGTTGTAGGACTGAGCGATTTTCAGAAGATAGACGATATCAGCAATTTTGCGTCTATATTGCAACGGTAGTGTATGGTGTGTGCTGCATCTTCCCTCGTAATTATTAATATAGATCCCGCTCTTGTACTGTAGGTACCGCATAAATTTACGCTGGATGCACTCTAATCTATTTATATAAATATTGTACTGTGGATTCCAAACCTGTGAACAATACTCGAGGATACTACGCACATACGAGCAATATAATATCTTTGCAACTTTGACGTTCTTGAATTGCGAGCACGAACGCTTGATGAACCCCAAAGACCTATTGGCTTTTTTTGCTATATAGTCGATGTGTTTTTCGTAGGTCATCTTAGAGTCATGTATTATACCTAAGTCTCGGATTTCGTCAACTCTCTTGAGCCCTGTTTCCTTGAGTTTATAAGTGAAGTTTGTTATGTTAGATTTACGGCTAAAAATTATACTATAACACTTAGCTATATTTAAATCTAATTTATTGAAGTAGCAATATTCTTCAAACCTATCTAGATCCTCCTGAAGTTTACAACAATCCAATAAATTATTAATTTTTTTATAAATTTTCATATCATCAGCATACAAAAGAAATTTAGAATGGAGAAAACAGCCAGCTATATCATTCACAAAAATATTAAAGAGCAAGGGCCCAAGCAGAGAACCTTGGGGCACACCAGAAGGGACAGTACACCACTTGGAGGAATAACCATTGACTGCTACAGCTTGAGACCGATTTTCAATATAAGAAGTAAACCATCTGTAGAGATTACCATGTATTCCTGCCAAAAGTAGCTTCTTAAGAAGTATTGTATGGTCTATCCGGTCAAAAGCTTTACAATAATCCGTAAATATCGCGTGAACTTGCCCACCCGCATCCATACCAGAAGTAACAAACTCAGTAAATGACAATAGATTAGATGTGGTTGAACGACACTTTATAAATCCATGCTGCTCGGAAATGAACGTACTCGACAGAGAACTATATACCTGCTTGTACACAATACGCTCGAAAATTTTAGCAAAGATACATAGTTTTGAGATAGGTCTATAATTCTTAACTTCGACCTTGTTGCCGCTTTTGTGAATAGGGGTGATAAATGCAGATTTCCAAACAGCAGGGACAGAACCCTCCCCGATTGATCGCCTAAAAAGTATTGCTAGAGGTATTGCTAGATTTTCCGCGCAACTAATTATGTACTCTGGTGCTATATGATCTGGGCCTGCACCCTTAGTTAAATCCACAGACTTAAGTAAGTTCTGCAAATCAGTGGTATTTATTTCTATGTTACCAATTGAGTGTGCATGAGTGCGATTATTTTTATGATTTTTCATTGGCTCCTTTTCACTGGGAGAGCAAACAGAAAGGAATGTAGACTGGAAGTAGGAAGAGAAAAGCTCACATATTTCTTCTCCGGAGTTAGCAAACTGCCCTTCGTATGTTAGGTTCGCTGGGAGTGAGTTAGCGCTCTTCTTATTGGACTTCATAAATGACCAAAACATCTTAGGATTTCTAACGATAGATTCTTCCGCAGTTTCAATATATGTACAGTAGCATTGCTGCTCCAGTAGTTTAGCTCTTTTGCGTAAAAGAGAGAAAGTGTCGTAATCCGATATGTTTCCATACTTCCGATATTTTATTAAAAACTTATATTTTTCTTTCAATACCTTTTTTAGTGCCGCACTATACCATGGTGGATATTTTGATGGGTAAACAGATTTATGAAGTATATACCTGTCTCTTAAATCATATAAAATATCGTAGAAATTACTGACAGCTATTTCTATGGAATTATTAATCAAGAGAGAATCCCAATCAATTTCACTCAAAGCTGAATTAATTTTTTCGTAATCTCCTAGTTGGTAAAGATATTTTAGTCGCGTTTTTGTTTTAAGACATTCTACAGTATAAAGGTTTAAACAAATAATAAGAGATTTATGGTGCACATCTTCGGGAACCAACGGGTCATCACACGATATCATGGACAAATCAGAGTTACTCAACACTAAGTCCAGAAGCCTGTTGTTGACATTACGACATGTATTAAATTGGTTTAAGTTGCACTCTACTAGCGTATCATAGAAATATATTTGAGTTTCACCTGCGACGCCTGAAGGTTGAAGATTCAGCCCACTATCACTCAGCCAGTCAACGTTACTTAGGTTAAAATCACCTGTTATAACAAATATATCATTTGGACAAGAGTTAACTATTAATGACAGTTTCTCTGTAAAATTATGCAGTAGTGTGTTGAATGAGTAACCTTTGTTTTCGTTACAAAGATAAATAGTACAAAAATGAATTTTAGTAATATTTCTATTTTTGTTGTAAGTGACGGTAATCCATAAATCTTCAGCGGATGTAGACCATTCCGGGCGTTCTACTGCCGATAGCTCCCGTCGAACTGCTAAAAGGACGCCCCCACCAAACCTTTCATGAGTACGCAAATAATTCCTGTCACGTCGCCAAACTAAATATCTATCGTCAAAGAGCTCGCTGTCGTTAATACCGTCAATAAGCCAGGTTTCCGTAAGCGAAATAACATCATAATTATTCAGATTTAAGTTACGTTTAAATGTATGCGTCTTTGTGCGTAGCCCTCGAGCATTCTGGTAGTATACGTTAAAGTTTGCCATTGCAGCAGGTAGTAAAATAAAAGCTTAATAAAAGCAGAATATCCACAGTACCGCGCCCATGGGTTTTGTAGTTATTATCGTCCCATACAAGTGTTTTAATTAGCAAAGACCTGTTTAAAACACACTGATTCCTAAATAATAGTATGTAAATATTTGCAAAGCCAACTATTGGATGTAAGCAAAATAATATTCTGCACGAAAAGCATTCATTAACAAGCAGCGCATAACCAACGCAAAAAACGTCCAGCAACAAAACACAATTATCAATATAGTTAAAGTTGCTAAGTTTCAAGTGAGTGAATTATAAATTATTGTATGTACTTTATTGGGAATACAATGAGATGACCATAGTTGAGTATATTATTAATTTATAAACAAGATAATTAATTCAAGGTAGATGAAATTATCTAAATTAACACCCAACTAGTATATACTTTGGTTTGGTTAGTAACTTTTTATTACTAAGCGTAATTACTTATTATTTTGTAACCCTTTTTTTGTAAATTTTCGATGTCTTTTAATTACAAATGTGTATGGCTACTAGAAAATAATAAATAATATTTTATAAAAATATAATATATATAAAAAAAAATAAGTTACGAATGCAAAAACTTAAATTTTTGCAGAAGTATCTTATGAAGTTCAAAAATTTGCATATGTCCCAAACTATAAATCTTTTGTTGAAGAAAGTTAGGAAAGGTCCATTATGTAGCAAATGACCTTCTCTATACGCTGGTTTGCTATGGCGGATACCTACCTAGATAAATTATTGCTAGTTACTGCATAACTGCATAACGGGTGGACCGATTTTCATAAGATTTACTTTGTTGCATTCGTCTTTGCCCAAAATAGGACAAAGGGGGGTTTTGTGGGGGGTCTAATACTAAATAAATACAAAATCATAAAAGAGTAAAGTGAAGATATATGACTACATTTAAACAGATACCAGTAGACTAAAATTGAAGTGAGCTAAGGACGGGCTGGGGGATACGAAGTTCGCCGGGTCACTATTTATTATAAAGATGAAATAAGAAACCAAAAATTTGCGCGAGGGCGGGACTTGAACCAGCAACCTTTTGGCTGACCGGGCCAAACGCTCTTACCAGTTGAGCTACC
Organism: Pyrausta purpuralis; assembly: GCA_963924145.1. Classification (NCBI taxonomy): domain Eukaryota; kingdom Metazoa; phylum Arthropoda; class Insecta; order Lepidoptera; family Crambidae; genus Pyrausta; species Pyrausta purpuralis. The sequence goes on from OZ001666.1 coordinate 11,405,195, forward strand.
GTGCTGTCAGTCCGACCCTGCGAAATTTGTGGTCTCTTATGAAAACGTCGTTGCGTAGATGCAACGACGTATTCATAAGAAACCACACAAGAGATAAATTGGTTTAGGAGACCAATTGGTAAGAGCGTTTGGCCCAGTCAGCCAAAAGGATGCTGGTTCAAGTCCCGCCCGTGCGCAAAAATTTTTGGTTTCTTATTTCATCTTTATGAATATAAAATATGACACTGTGAGTGTTAAAAACATTCTAAACCACTAGTTATTATTTAAAAAACGCAATAGCTCACCTGCTAAATATCCCATTGTGACTGCAACAGAATGGCTCAGTAATTGTGTTGCCAGTTTACTTTAATTTTTGATATTTTTGTTGGGTTCACATGATATTCCGTCAACTTCGGCAGTAATCGTATACCTTGAAATGCTGGATCCTCTTTAAATAATTGGGTAAAATGTTCCCATTTCGCAGTCTTTGTAATTCCATCTATTTCACATTTCAATTTTTTTCCCAATAGGTTTTTTCGTATCCCTTTTATAAAATGAGGAGGATCATACAGTGGTACTATCTCTTCATTGTTGACAACAAATATTTTGTTGTTGATTTCTTTGCCATGCTGAGCCAATTGTCTTTTTGTATCCTTTATCAAATAATTTATAGCACTTACATTCGAGGTACCCTGGTCGCAGACTGTTGACACGACTTTAAATCCATTTTTTTTGTAATTTGGTAATGATTTCTTTTATTAGTACGACTAATTCATCTTTTGGTGTACTCCCATTTGAAAATGTGTAGTGAATGGCTTGTTTATAGTTACTTACTACTCCTCTTATCATAAATACCAGTGCATGATCGGCAATTTGCTTTTTCATTTGTTTTCCATTGTTGACAAATCCAGATACGCAATCTTTTCTTCTGTTGTAGTCAAAATGGGGTGCTATCGCAATCTCATCAAACAACAATGAGCAAAGTTTTTCCGTCTCTTAAGAGTGATCTTAATATCAGTGGGTATATAGATGCTGTCACGATGCCTAATGTCCGACAGGCATCAACTCAGGTTAAGATAAAAGACAAATCGCTTGATATTATCGACTCCACAACATTCTTGGGAATCACTTTAGACTCCAAACTACAATGGGGTCCTCAAATAGAGGCCTTGTCACGGAAACTAAGCTCAGCTGCTTTTGCTGTAAGAAAGATTAGACGTTTGACTGATATAGAAACAGCTAGGTTAGTTTATTTTAGTTATTTCCATAGCTTGATGTCCTACGGTATTTTACTGTGGGGCTCGGCTGCTGATATAGAATCAATTTTTGTATTACAAAAAAGAACCGTGCGAGCTATTTATAATCTAAAACCTCAAGATTCCCTACGAGAGGTGTTTAAAGAAATTAGAATATTAACAGTAGCCTCTCAGTATATTTATGAAAATTTAATGTATGTCCGCAAAAATTTACATTCATTCAGGAAAAAAAGTGATATACACAATTATAATACTAGGAATAAAAATAAGCTTGCTACTCCACAATTAAGGCTTCGAAAGGTTGGTAATTCTTTCATAGGGAAATGTATTAAATTTTTTAATAAATTACCAGAACACATTGTAAACTTACCGATCAATAAATTTAAAACTGTCATTAAAGAAACCCTTATGACGAAAGGGTATTATAAAGTAGATGATTATTTGAAAGATAATAATGTATGGACTTGCATGAATGCTACAAACATTGTAAACCTTTTGAAAAGAAGCATTGACAATAGTGACTGAGTTTGTTGCGCAGCTTCTTCTCAGCACTAGCCCAAAATTGTCCCGAAGCTGTGGTAGGGTTTATATTGGGATGTGTAAAAGTGTCCTCAATGGGCCTATTTGCATAAATAAATGACTTTTACTTTTATGGCTGACTAGGCCTCATGCGAAATAGATCGCAGATCATACACTGGGTTTGTTTTTAACCCTTTTCTTGACGGTGTATCTGGCTAGATACAGTCAACTTTAAAAAAAGCGTTACTAAAATAACGTTATTCCTGTAACGAAACGTTTTTTTTTAAATTGACACAGTTTCTGAAGTATCAACGTCAAGGTGACGTTTGTTTAAGTAACGGTTAGTTCATAATAGTTCAAAATGCCGAGCGGACTAAAGGCAATCCCGCGTAAAAAGGTAAGAATAATTCATTTTTAATTTATTTGGACAATGATGTCTTTATTTTTCATGGCACGATAAACTTAAATAATAGGTTAGTGTGGGGAAAGATATTTTTCAAGTAAAAAAGTTATAATACTATTGGAAATGAACTCTGTAATGTTATGTATCTCGTTGTGCACACTGCCATGTTCACTAATATTTTTTGCTTGAATTAAGTGTATCTTGTGGTGTACATTGCCATGTAAACTACTCCTAATTAAATGAAATGCATATTATGAAGTTTGCTATAATAAGAAAAATGTGTTTTGTTATACAGGGTGCTTTGTGCTTGCGATTTTTGACATTATAAACAACTTTTATTAAGAATCTTTAGTAAAATCCAAAAATATTTTTCAACTTTATAATTTTGGTACCTGTGTACGCTTTGGACATGTGGTGATTGATGCTTCGCATAAAGAGTCAGTTTGGGTTTTTGTTTTAGTGCGGAGTACAACCATCTTTTTTCAAGAGCAAAAAAAATATGCGCGCTTGTACCAAAATCGGGCAGAAAATCAACGGACGATGGATCATCTTCTGAGTCTAGAAATGAAATTAGGACATTCCATTTTTACGGGGGGCAAATGATGATTCGTCACCTGCACCTTCTTTACCATCATCATTAGAAAACCTCCACTTACTCTCTGATGAAGAAATAGTTCCTGTTCAAGAAGCATTCAGTGCATCTCTGTTGCAACCCTCTCCTTTGGCAATAGTATCTCAACAAAATCGGCCACTTTCTCCAGCGGTCTTGCCATCTCCACTATCTTTACCACACATTCCGCAATCTCCAGCCATTCCACCGTTGCCTGCTACTCTCCTGAGTTCGACTCGCTCCAGAGCTCGGCAACCCAGAGTTATTATAGCACGCCCCAGATTAGCAAGGCCTGAAATACCATCACTGAATTTTCGATGGACTAAACATGAATTTGCATCCAGAATGACGTGCACTGAAACAGCGACCAATAATGTTCCAATTAATGACAGTCCCAAAACTCCTTACGAGTATTTTACCACCTTTGTGACGAATGATATTCTAAACTATATAACAGAACAAACAAACTTATATTCCACTTAAGAAACTCGCAGATCGTTGAACGTTACAGTTGAAGACATAAAAGATTTTATTGCAATTTTGCTCATGGGAATAGTTGATATACCTTTATATACAGACTAATGGTCTCGCGAGTTTAGGTACAGTCCCATAGCCGATAATATGCCTCTTAAAAAATTTCAGCAACTGCATCGATACATCCATTTCAACAATAATTTGCTTGATGACGGTGATCGCTACTTCAAAATTAGACCTTTTGTTGAAAAACTACGTGCAAACTTTTTAAAAACGCCTGACGAAGACAAATTTAGCAAAGATGAAATGATGGTGCCCTATAAAGGGAAAAAAGCCGGTAATCGTAAACAATACGTTAAAAACAAGCCAAAGAAGTGGGGCTACAAGATTTCTGTAAGAGCTGGAGTATCTGGTTTTGTTTACGAGTTTATTATATACGGTGGCGAAGATACTTTTCGTTTAGCTAATTTGTCACCGGTAGAATCATCTTTTGGGTTGGGTGCTAAAGTCGTAGTGGCTTTATGTAAAACCATACCGAACCCGGCTTGTATAATAGTATATTTCGATAACTTCTTTACAAACCTCGAATTAATTATTTACCTGCGAAAAGAGCTGGGAATTTTGTCACTCGGTACCATAAGGGCCAATAGATTACGTGGCGCTGAAAAAAAAACTCGCCACAGACAAAGATTTGAAAAAGAAACCAAGAGGTTCGAGTGACGTATAAATATCAATTAATTTTATTCAAATATTTAGTTAAATATTTATTTTATGATTATGGAAATAAGTTAATGTAAATATAGGGTGAGTTATTGTGTTTTAGTGTGTCGAGAATCAAATTCGGTTGAGTTTATAAAGTTCTTTATCCACTTGACTGTCCTCGGGCACTACAGTGCCATTTTTTTTTACGGTAAACTGTCCGTGGCACTACAGTGCCACAAAGTCCGAAAGTTCGAAAACACCTTTTTATTTAAAATCGGTTTCTCATCTGTGCCACAGCTGTAGTTTATAATCTTTGGAATTAATCAGAGAAGGCGTTGCAACCTCGGTCTATGCATTTGATGCGATGTTTTATCTGTGCAGTGACTTGAAAAAATCCATATTTTTTCTGCGTGTGTGAGTTTTAACTGCTGAAGAACAATGTCGTGAGTACTTTCATTTTGTTACTTAATTCTATAAGTGTGATGTGTTATAATTTTCTAGACAAAATTTTCTTTACAGTGACGTATAAATATCATAGCGTTTCGATCTCCAAAATGAATAAATTTAACAAACATTCTAATCAACTACTGTTCGTGAGTAAACATGGCTGCTTTCGTTGTTGTTTACGGATTGTCGGAATTAGTTTTGTAGAGAATAATACGATATTTACGTACCAGACACTGTCTAGATTAAGAAGTTAATAAAATTAAACCTCATACATTCATGTTATTAAGCATATTTAACATTACAAAATATTTCGAACGCAGGGCTCGACCGGATGGCACTACAGTGTCCAAGGACTGCAGCGGTAGTAAAGGTTGTACAGACGAGATTTCGTTGTCGGATATTTCAGCTATTTTTGTTCTTGCATTTTCTTTTGCTTTTGGTTTATAGTTTATTTACGGTTGGTTGACATTTTTTTTGCACTACATTTAATTAAAAACAGGATTTTATAAGGATGTTTTAATATTTCTTTTCATGTTTTTGCACTAACACGTAAACATTAGCACGTAAGCACCAGCATTTCTTTCAAACGCACGCACAAAAAAATACCTAAAATAACCATTGTTTTCGCTTAAATGTGCTAGTGGTATGCTGCTGTTTTGTGGTCTTGACTTTTTTTGCACTAAAGACATTTAACTTTTTTTTCAGACCCAAAAATTATAGCAATGCTCCATCGACCTCAGGCGAAGGCCGTGGCCGTGGCCGTGGTCGCGGTCGCGGTCGCGGTCGCGGTAGCACCAATACAGGAAGGGGTAGAGGAAGCACAAGTTCTGTGGAGCCGTAAGTATCTTTATCTTTAATCACTTACTTTGGCCCGTTTAAGTGTTTTTAGCGTACGTGTTTTAGTGACAGGTACAAAAATGAGCTGTTTATTTTGTTTTGCAGGGAAGCACTTCTGACGATCAGGGCAGCCCGACAAGTCTCGCAGAGACATATCGTGAACCTGTCGGCTGCCGACAAAAGAGCTTCTGTCTCGAAAGAGGCAATATGAACTTGTGCGAGTGCTCCTTCCTGATGCACCTCCGCGCAAGCGTCGTACTTTGTAAGTTTTTGATATTTTACCTTTATTTGAATGTGCTAGAGCAACATGTAATTACTGATTTTTCTGTATAGAAATGCTTCTCCTGAAAGGGAACCATGTGAGATGGTGGTGGATCCCTTAGGTTCCGGTTCCACCCCACCGCAACCATCCACATCCGCTGCCAGGGAACCGACGCCGCCCTTAATAATAGTGCCGGCGGACGTCGAGTTTGGTAAATATAGAGCGAGTCGAGCATTTATCAATACGTGCTCACTGCAACTACAGTGCGTCAATCCGTTGATAAATGGTTCTCCCTTGTTTTGTCGAACAACGTTTGATATAATTTCACTTCACAAACATTTAAAATATCTAATTTCATTTGACATAATTATTCGATTCCTATAATATTTATTTTATCTAATTTTGATTGACATAATTGTTCATTTAATATAATTTCGTTTCATCGAATTTTCACTTTGCCTAATATCACATGACATAATGTTTGCTTGACCTAATGAGTGCTTAATCTAATTTTTATTTAACCGAAACTTTATAACTGAATAACACTAGATAAAACAACAAAAAAAACTGTCACTGTTCTAACCTAACCTAACCTAGATGACACCAACAGAGGGGAGTTCTGGCGCTCGGCGGCCGCTGCCGCGGCACGCTCGCTACGCTCGCTCGCCTTCGCGCGTTGTCAGATCACTGTTCTAACCTAACCTAACCTAGATGACACCAACAGAGGGGAGTTCTGGCGCTCGGCGGCCGCTGCCGCGGCACGCTCGCTACGCTCGCTCGCCTTCGCGCGTTGTCGGATCACTGTTCTAACCTAACCTAACCTAGACGACACCAACAGAGGCGAGTTCTGGTGCTCGGTGTCGCTCCTTTTTTGTGATTAAATGCAAAATATGAAAGCTTTGTTTTAGTCAAGTTGCCTTATTTGCTGTCTTTAAAATAATACTGTTAAAATCTTATAATTCAAAAAAAAAAACAATATAGACGAACTGATCATTATACTAAATAAAAGTATGTAAAATGATAATTATACAAAATAAGATTAGATAAAACAAAAATTAGATGAAATGATTATTAGGTCGAATGATGATTATGCCTCTTAAATGTTAGCACAAACGTTGTTATATCAAACAAATATTATCTGTTATAAAAATTATGTTAAACAAAAATATGTTAAACAACCATTATGTTAAGAATGATTAGTAATAGTGAAATTATATCAAACGTTTTTCGACAAAACAAGGGAGAACCTTGATAAATATATTTGATTTCTAACATAAATCATTTCTTATGCAGGTAACAAGGAGGATACTCCCGAAAAGGAAGCCTATAAAATGGTGGTCGATCCCTCTGGTTCTGCCCAAGATTTCCCCGTATCACCGCAACCATCCACATCCGCTGCCAGGAAACCGACGCCGCCCTTAATAATAGTGCCGGCGGACGTCGAGTTTGGTAAATATTATTGCATTTATTAATGCGTGCCCACTGCCACTTCAGTGCTTCAAACCTTGATTAAGCGACGGTTCTGTTGGTACGTCAGAGGCGGACACGGTACCCAACTCGCCCAGTTCTTTGGATTCACTGGTTTTTCGCCGGTCAACCATAGAAAACTGGGCGAATGTATGCCGTACGCCCCACAAAAGAGAGTATTGTAACAATGAGATTACAGACTGCGATGTTTCTTGTTAAAATACTCTCTTTTCGCATTGAATATTTATTTGGTATTATTAAAAAAATCTTTTTTTTAACTTTATTTTTCCTTTCCAGTACCTTTCGTTGCGTGTGAGGTGGAGGTACCAAGCAGCAGTAGGCGACGAAATTTGTCTAATGGTAAGTAAAGAACTTTAACTTTATCACAAATTCTAATAAGCCTCAATTCGAAATGGAGTTGCATATTTGTTATTTTTTCCAGCTGCCATCACGATGTACGTAAATGATTTCGCTTTGAACTCTGACGGTGACGCTGACATGGATGACAATGTAGATTTCCAGGCTGACAGACATATAGACATAGTGACCGACAATGACCTGACTCCACAACAGGTAATGATTTTACAGACCGAGGACAACGCTAACGACCAGGCTTTACAAGACCTTTTACCCGAAGAAGACTGCTTTACGTTTAACTGGAGCAAGGACAGGAGTACATTCAAAAGTCGACGAGAACAATTTACTGGGACACCTGCCTGGACCGACTTTTGACGTGACAAATTCTACTCCAACCGACATATTCGGCAAGATGTTTGACGTGGAGTTTATTGACTTGCTTTGTGAAGAAACTAATCGCTATGCAAGTCAGAAAATTGAGTCTCGCAAAGACAATTTGTCAGCGAACTCCTGTCAACATCGAAGTTTTCAGTATACGCTGGAAAGATAAAACAGACGATGCCTGACAGAAATGACGCCGCCGATGACGATCCTGAAATCAAACCTGACCATACAGAACAGACGAACCAGACAGAACAGACAAACCAGACAAAACAAACGAACCAGACAGAACAGACAAATGATAAGACTGACTTTCAACCGACTAATGCGACAGCGAAAATTGTTTTTGACTTGATAGAGCCTCTTCTTCATCGAGTTTACACGCTAATAATGGTCAATTTCTACAATAGTCCATTGTTAGCACGATACCTCAAACTTCGACAAACGGACTGTTACGGGACCCAAAGACTGAACCGAGAATTTATTCCTAGTTCTTTACGGACGCTGACAAAGACTGACTTAAGACACGGTGAAGTTGTCTCCAGCTACTGTACCGATTTATCACTAATGGTATGGCGAGATTCAAATTTAGTTTCAATGATCTCAATGTACCATTCGCTTCAAATAGGAACCCGAAATAAATACAACAAAACGGCTTACAAAACAAGCGTGGTTCTTGACTAATAAGATCATGGGTGGTATTGATCGAAAAGATCAATACCTATCTGCTCACCCAGTGGAAAGAGTGAGGAGCCGCGTTTGGTACAAAAAGTTGTTTCGCCGTCTTCTTAATGTTGCTGTATTTAACTGCTTTGTTATTTACAGCAGTTAACACAAAAATTCTCATCGGCAGTTCAGGACAGTGTTGGCGGAGACTTTGCTTAAGACTTACCGACAGATTGACCTGACGACTGAGATCCGGGTGATCTCACGGACTCTAGGACAAACGACTGCGACAGTAAGACAGCGAAACGTCACGGCAACGCTCCGGAGTCGACCTTTCGTTGAAGGGAACCACTTTCCCTTGCACGCCGACGTCAAGCGAGAAAGGTGTTGGTATTGCGCTAATGTGCGATACATCACCAGTCGCACTGTATGGCAATGCATGGAGTGCAGAGTTAATCTATGTATTCTCGGCTGCTTCCGCGACTACCACAAGCCATCATAATTCAATGACCTTACCTGTGCCCATCAATTTCTAATAATAATAATAATAATAATAAAAATATTATCTTATTTTTCGCCTTTTTTTTCTGGAATGTTCCAAACCTTATCATAATGTTCATAATCAAAATCAAATCAAATATTTTTATTGCATAATGTAGGTACATTTGTATTACACTAATATTCATTTCAAAATAGTTTTTAATCATAAGTGTAAATGTTCATAATCAAAATCAAATTAAATCAAATCAAACATTTTTATTGCATAATGTAGGTACATATAGGTCACATAAATAATCATACATTTATGTATTACACTAATATTCATTTCAAAATAGTTTTTAATCATAAGTGTAAATGAAACTGGTAATAATACCAGTGCCATACCTTCAAGCTATTTGAACGATTGCTGTTGACCCGGCTCATAGGCCTTATCGACCCTAAACTAGTCCCAGAGCAAGCAGGTTTCAGACCGGTAAAATTAGGCTGCAACCAAGAGCTCCAGCTCACACAACACATTGAAGATGATTTCGAGTCTGGGTTGATAACGGGCGCCGTATTCGTGGACCTATCTGCGGCCTACGATACGGTGAACCTCAACCGACTGTAATGGAAGGTGGACATCATGACCAGCAATCGCAAATTCGTCATGATCCTTCGAGAACTCCTCCATAACCGTCGGTTTCAAGTACATCTTCGCTCAGAGAGTCGTTGGAGATCACAAAGGAACGGCCTTCTCCAGGGCAGTGTCCTGGCGCCGCTCCTTTTTAACATCTACACCAACGACCAACCATCCAGCATAAATACGTCCCGCTTCTTATACGCCGACGATCTGGCATTAACATCACAAGGCTCCAAGTTTGAAGAAGTTGAGGCTAATTGAGGCTAACCTCACTGTAGCTCTCAATAATCTGAGTAGCTACTACAAGGCGAACTCACTGAAGACAAACCCGAATAAAACGGAGTCTTGCGCATTCCACCTGCGCAACAAAGAAGCGAGACGCGAACTCAATATTGTGTTGCAAGGGGTACCAATCTCGCACAACAACTACCCGAGATATCTTGGCGTTTCGCTAGACAGATCTCCTACTTATAAGAAGACCTGCGATAACGCCAAGAAGAAAGTGCACTCGCGTAACAACATTCTGCGTCGCCTAACTACCACCAAATGGGGAGCTACCCTGCACGTGCTGCGGACGACAGGGCTAGCGCTCGCCTTCTCAGCTGGCGAGTACGCATCCCCTGTTTGGAGCCGCTCAGCTCATGCCAAGTCAGTGAATGTAGCCCTGAATGACACCTGCCGGGTCATCACTGGTTGTCTAAAACCTACCCCGGTGTCAATGCTATATCCACTGGCTGGTATAGCACCTCCGGAAGTCCGCAGGGCTGTAATGAGCTCTTCTGAAAGAGCAAACGCAGATCGCGACTCACGGCACCCTATGCACGGCTACGTCTCAGTGCCGCAAAGGCTAAAAAGTCGTCGCAGTTTTATTAAGTGTATCGCCCCACTTTCTACCGAACCCGCACAGTCCAGACGTGTGTTACACGATGATTCCCGATCCTAGTCTGCCCGACATATTTACTTAGTTCTGTAATAGTAGATTTATGCACTAAACCACATACTCACTGTGTGTGACTTATGTAACCCCACTGTATTCACTTAATTACACATTCTCTTCCTCATATTATGTTCAATACATCATAATTTATACACCTATCTAGGTGTCAAACCTATTTAACGTTTGTTATGGAAATGCCGGAAGAGTCCACCATGTAACTTGGCTATGATATAAGAATATTTTGGATTAATCTTTAGATTATCTTATTATTGTAATAATATTTTATTAATTGTAAATTGATTATTTAAAGATTATTGGGACACTTATTAGATTCTTATGTTTGCCGTATAACAAATGTTCATTTTGCCGCCAAAAGGAAGTTGACTCTGATTGGTTGGTGGAGGTCAGATTTATTTTAAATATTGTAACTATTAAAATAATAATCTAAAGGGCTTACTAAATTAATTACGATGAATAACTAAATAATTAATGAATTTATATATTTAATCAGCACATTGTTTATCCCTACAAATAAATATTATAGTAAATGTTCATATATGGAAACGGATGTAGTCCCCACTGTTTTCCTACCGTGGTTCAGGGTTTTGATTTGTATAAAAGCGAGCTTCATGCCAGAATATAGTCTCTGTTTTGTACTTACTTTCACTTTGTGCCCTATCTTTGTGATATTTTGTTGGAATAAAACTATTGGAGAAGAACTTGGAGATTTCTACCACGTGTTTATTATTCAAGCACCCCACACGCGGTCACACCTCAGAAGTGGGATGTGCGAAAATCACGGGCCTTACGCTGCCGGCTCTGACCAAGGACCAAGAAGACTGCTAAGATTTGGAAGACATGAGAGAAAGGCATCGTCGAGTCACACGTGCTTGACATCCCCAAATTTCATCGAGAAGAAAGTACGTGTAACATCACAAACTGACTGCTCAAAATCAACCAGCTGCGTGAACTCTGTGGATACTAATCTATTTATCATTGCTCGAAAACTACAAGTAGAAGCCACGACGGCATTGTGAAACTCAACTTGGAGAAGAGGCAACATCACAAATTGACTGCTCAAAATCAACCAGCTGCGTGAACTCTGCGGATTGCTCGAAAACTACAAGTAGAAGCCACGACGGCATTGTGAAAATCAACTTGGAGAAGAGGAAACTTCGAAGAAAGAACCAGTGCAACATGACCAACGGCAATGATACTGCAGCAACCAGGAGTGAGGCGGTGCTACATCTGTCGACGGGTCAGCCAGAGATGCGAGTCTACAGTACTCAACGACGCGACACCAACCAGGGCAGCGCTCCAGCGGCCACGTATGCATCGCTTGATGGTTCTGTTATACCCATAAAATTATTATCCCTTTGGAATAGAACGACAGAAGCGAGATGTCACTAGCAGCAAACTGTGTGATAAAAAGAGATGGGTAGCAGAACCATTTTTGGCAGATGTCAAACAGTTCGGAGGCTTATGGAGGCTTGCTGAAAATTTCTCTCATTTGAGTTTTTGAAAATTTATGTGAAATTGTGTACAATTTGAAGAAATATTTCTGTTGAAACATGGTGACTTGATCGGTGATTGATTGTTGTTCATTACAGCGGAATAACCCAACAAATAATCATTTAACAGGTAAATTAGTCCAAAGCGAAGCCTCTTAATATACGACTTATATTTGCCAATGCGCTTCAAATTTAAAGTACGCAGTTTGATTATTCTATTCTACAAACGTTAATTTACGTAAAAAGTAAAGACAGAATAACACAGGGAATGTAAATATGAATATTTTATATAATGAAATAATATTTAGTTTTACACTAGAGCTGCATGTTCAATATTTTGTGTCGGCTGTTTATCATGCAGTAAACTAATATGTTTATCTTAGGAACATTGTTTTTAATCACCTGATCGAAAGGTTATCTCATTTAAAGCTCTTAATGTTACTTACTTATGTTAGTTACTGACATCTTAAATCGGTTTCGTTTGACAGCTTTTACTTGTCCTTCTATTCCGATAGGAATATTAATTTTATGGTTATACCCTATGTATGTAGGTAATATGGCTGACCAACCCTGTCTGGCGCTGTATCAGCATTTTTGCATCTAGTGACTCGCCCCGCTTCACGGGCTCCTCTGTCCTGTTCTAACCACGGCGCGCGGCGGTTGCCTTTTCAAAGATTAATTAAGTGTTTTTATTAAATTTCCTTTTTAAAAAAACCAATTGTCTGGCACGTTCTAACATTGGTGGCAGCGGTGGGATCGAGAAAAATTGATCCTCGGGTTTCGTCTCCGCAAACACGGATTTGTGTGTATGTGAAAAGTGAAATACCAGTGCGTGTCCCTATGAACAGATCGCCGTTTTACATTCCATGTCCCCTGCATCCGCTGTTTGTTTAGTACTACTTTGGAACTTGACTCACCTCTGCCGGCCGGATTGGCTGGTTTCCACATCATTTACACCGCGTCGCCGTATTGAAGAATACATCTTTATCTGCTGGCCGGACTGGCTAATACTCTGCACCCTGCTCATCACTGTATCCTGCTATATCTGTCAACATCACCGTTCCTGAAAATCGTCGCATCTATAAATCATCTCTACGAAGCTCAGAGTAGACCCCGAGACGCGTTATCGCTCCGGAATGCAGACACTTCCCGTCGTCGCCGCCTCGCTTATCGCCGCACTACTGTGAGTCTGGTCTCTTTTAATCTTAGCTGTAAACTATTAATTCGCAAAGTTATATTTATATTCACCTATATTTATATTCACGAGTATTTATAAAATTAAACAAAGTACAATGGCTGATTCTAAGATGCCAAAAGACCAGCTCCAGGTCCCGCAAGAAGTAGACCTCCCAGTCACAGACGACGAAAGGGCCCCAAGTCCCGTCGTTGATGTGGACAAAAGGAAAGGGAAAAAGACTCCCGCCAACTCAAGTCAAAACACTAATCTCGATCTCAACATCCTATTAAAATTTATAAAACCCTACGATGGGAGTCGAGAAACATTAAATTCATTCATTATAAATTGCAATAATGCCTATAATCTAGCCTCAGAAATGCAAAAACACATTATTTTCAAATATATTCTTTGCCAACTACAAGGTAAGGCGGAAGTCGCCTGCTCTATAAAGGAATTCAACAACTGGGAACAGCTTTAAGATTTTCTCAAAACCCAATTTAGCGAAAGGAAACACTACTCACACCTACTCATGGACCTACAAGAAAGCAAACAAAATCCTAACGAAAATGTAAGCCAGTACTCCCTTCGGGTAGAGACCTGTCTATCACAACTGCTAACAGAAATTTCACTCTCTAGCCACAAACTCAGAGAAGTTCCGGGCAGAAGTGCTGCTATGGAAGACCTTGCTCTCCACCATTTCCTTATGGGTTTACACCCCAGGATATCAAACATAGTCAGGTGTAGATCCCCCAAAACCTTGAACGAGGCAGTTAACCTCGCGGTATCGGAGGAGCGAATCCAACAGACCTTATATAAAAAATCTCCTTCCGAACCAAGAAATAACCCCAACAACAACAATCGTTTTCGGCCTAAACCTATTCTAAATAGCCAACATAATAATCAGAACCAACCTTCCACTTCTGCCAATTCCGGACCTGTGATATGCAGATATTGCAAGTTCCCTGGACACAGCATCGAGAACTGCCGGAAACGAGAATACAATAACAAAATGCGAAACCAGGCAGTTCGCCCTACCACAAATTCGAATTCCCAATTTAGGAATATTAATTTCACACAAGAAGAAGAACGACAGGACGAGGAGGACCGGGACGAAGTCGACGCTGATGCCAATTTAAACGCATAATGGGCTCTCGGCGGTGTCTCGCGAGTCCAAAACCTCGTCCAACATCAAATCACAAACTAAAGACACCTACCATTCCTACTATTTCTACTATTCCCACTAATTCATATGTGTCAAAGACAGACACAAAAGTTACTAAATCTACTATATCGAAATCCTCTGAATCCAAGACCCCTTTGCAGACGAAAGAGAAGCAAATTTATGAAATCACATTTGACCCATCCAAGAAGTCGTTACCACATGTCGTAATTAACACTGCATCTTCAGACATGCCCCTGTCTCTCCTAGTTGACACAGGTTCTTCAATCAGCTTGCTCAAAAAATCTGTTATTAGACGTCACATTTCCCTGAATAAAGGGGAAACACTTAAATTAAAGGGTTTCAACTCCACGGATGACTCCGTTCTGACATTGGGCTCTCTAGACTTGATAATGTATCCAAACGATAACTTGAAAAACTCAATCAAACACAAGTTTCACGTGGTAGGAAACATAGACTTTCCCTATGACGGCATTGTCGGAAATGACCTTTTGAGTAAACTGCATGGCAGTATCAACTTCACGCAAGAATCATTAAAAATCGGCAAACATGATCTGAAACTATTTTTCACCGATCCTTATTTTGTCATCCCAGCTCGCACTGAAAAAGTAATAGAGTGCTCTGTTGCCAACCCAGACCTCCAAGAGGGTCTTATTCTAGATCAAAGTCCATCCCAAGAGCTTCCAATAGCAAACTGTCTTGTACGAGTAAAAAATAATAATAGAGTCAACATTACAGTCGTAAACACGTCTGAAGTCACACTTACCCTGAAAACAAACTTAAACCTAAAACTTACCTCTATAAATGCAGTGTCGCCTGAACCTGAAACCCCCAAATCTGACTCGTTTTCTGTAAACTACGCGAATCATTCTAATACTGCTGAAAGAACGCAACAAGTGCTGAATATGTTACGAATAGACCACCTGAATAAGAAGAAGCTGACGCCCTCCTACAACTTTGCTTCGATTACTCCGATATATTCCATCTTCCAAATGAAAAACTTACCTTTACTAATGCTCTTAAGCACGACATTAAAACCACTTCTGAAATTCCCATACACACCAAGTCCTATAGATTCCCTGAAATTCATAAGAAAGAAGTAGAAAAACAAATTAACCAAATGCTTGAACAAGAGATAATAGAACCCTCTGTATCACCGTGGTCCTCCCCTATCTGGGTGGTACCAAAGAAACTCGATGCGTCAGGAATACAAAAATGGCGTATCGTCATAGATTACAGAAAACTAAATGACGTCACGATAGGTGACTCTTACCCTATTCCTCAAATCACCGAAATCCTAGACCAACTCGGAAGTAGCAAATATTTCTCTACCCTGGATTTAGCGTCCGGGTTTCATCAAATCCTTGTAAACGATCCTGAAAAAACAGCTTTTAATGTGCCTCAAGGTCACTTTCAATTCACTCGTATGCCTTTCGGGTTGAAAAATGCGCCTTCTACATTCCAACGCCTGATGAATACGGCTCTATCTGGGCTACAAGGCCTTCGATGTTTCGTGTACCTGGACGATATAGTCTCATATTCACATGATTTGTCATCCTCCATCCAGAATCTAGCTGAGGTATTCCAAAGGTTAAGAGAATTCAACTTGAAACTCCAGCCAGATAAGTGCGAATTTCTGAGGCGCGAAGTCGCCTACCTCGGTCATATCATCTCAACCGAGGGAGTTAAACCCAATCCAGATAAAATAAAATCTGTGACTGAATTTCCGATTCCAAGCTCTCCCAAAGACATTAAATCATTCCTGGGACTCGTTTCTTACTACCGCCGATTTATTCCCGATTTTTCCAAAATTGCCAAACCTCTTACCTCACTACTAAAGAAAGATATCCCTTTCAACTGGGAAAACCAACAACAAGTAGCTTTTGATACCCTGAAACAAAAACTTACCACTGCACCAGTCCTTTGCTACCCTGACTTCTCACAACCATTCATCCTCACATGTGATGCCTCCAACTACGCTATAGGCGCCGTTCTATCTCAGGGTCCTGTTGGAAAAGACCGACCTGTCGCATACGCTTCTCGTACCTTAAACAAAAGTGAAACCAACTACAGTACCACTGAAAAAGAATTGTTGGCTATAATCTTTGGTTGTAAAACCTTTCGACCTTACCTATATGGTAGAAAATTCCAAATAATAACCGATCATAGACCTCTTAAATGGCTGTTTAACCACAAAGATCCAAGTAGTAAAATGCAACGGTGGCGCCTTAAGATCGAAGAGTATGACTACGAGGTAATCTACCGTAAAGGCAGACTCAATTCTGCAGCTGATGCTCTATCTCGCCTTCCCGTTAATCCCGTAATTCCTACTGACCCCACAAATGAGTCACAAAATCATGACGCTCCTAACCCTGTTCAAAATACAGACTCAGAAAATCCAACTATCGACAACTTTCAACTTCCCTTCAGTCTCTTAACATTGGAAGATTTAGACATAGTTCTCCCCACTGTACCTGAAAATGAGGAAGATAGTATGCCCAGCATTGATCTATTGGATAACGATGACTACAGTTTTTTATTCCCGCCGAATGCTGAAGGTTCCAAACCCACTGAGCCCTTAGATCCAATTGAATCCACTACAATAGCTATCAAGCCAACTTCTTCTAAAATCACTGATCCTCCGTCAGTTCAAAATACTGAACGTCGAGAACAATTACCTCCACTGCATCCTGCGTCCAAATCTACGAACCAAGATTCATTGCTTCGCCAAACTCCTAGCCCTGAAAGAAAATCGCCTTTGCGAACTCCGTCACTAGATTCCGTCGTACTAATGCCTGACACACCAGAGAGAATACGTCAAAGATCTGTGTCACCACAACCTTCGATATCTGATCCTAACCAGATTCTTCGAGATGATGACTACTCCAAATTCCTTAAAGAAATTAGCAATAAAAACAAAAACTTTAACACAAAAATCCTTGAACACAACCAATCTCTCCTAAAAACCCACTGTAAAACAATTCTTATCCCAACATCCATGGACTTAGACGAGTCCAACCCCTATTTATCCGAATTACTAGAAAAGCTCGCCGATTCCGAAGAAATACGTCAGAAAGAAAAAGAGTTATTCTCATTCGATAAACTCCCTGATATCGATAACAAATCCACTTATCTTATTTATACGAAAGTTCACCACTTTGATGAATGCTCCTACCCCGAAATATACCAAACATTAAGAACAATAAAATATCATTTATTAGATTCAATAGACAGAATCAATGAAATTGCTATATCGGACTTTAAAAACCAGTTCGAAAAACACTCCTTTGCAAAAATATACAACATGCTCATTTACCTTTTTCACGATAACAACATAACTGTAAATATTTACCATAACAATATCATTCAACCAAATCTTAGCGAAATAAAGAAAATTCTCAAAGAAAATCATGATCTCCCTATTGCTGGTCACTTAGGTTGCAATCGTATGCTTGGTAGAATCCAAGATCGTTATTACTGGAAAGGTATGAAAGCCGACATTGAATCTTACATAAAGAATTGCACATCCTGTCAAGCCAATAAAGCCCTAAGAAGGATAAATAAGGCACCAATGCAAATCACTACTACTTCTACCAGCCCATTTCAAAGAATTGCCCTGGACATTGTGGGTCCACTGCCTGAATCCGGCCCTGCCAAACTCAAATACATCCTCACCATAAGAAAACATGTGACTTTTTAAAAATCAAACAGATATGGTCTACTCCATATCATCCCCAAACAAGGAGCTCTGGAGAGGAGCCATTTAACCCTTAAGGAGTATCTTAAATCCTATGTCAACGAAAACCAGGATGACTGGCCTCGGTATGTCTATACCGCTATTTTAGCCTACAACTCAGCAGTACATTGCACCACAAAGTTCACTCCCTACGAACTGCTATTGGGGCATAAAGCCCTTATCCCCGATTCTATTTACAGCCAAGATCTTACAACCTATCCAGATTATATCAGGATGCTCCAACATCGATTAAAATTGTCCTGGGAACGGGCTGTCGAAAACATACAATGTTCCAAAGAAAGGTCCAAAGGATACTACGACAATAGGACTCGATCAGTTCAATATAAAGTAGGCGATTTTGTTTACTTAAAAAATCATCTAAGGTTACGTAAAGCCCTCTCACCCATATGGAAGGGGCCTAACAAAGTAATTGCCATTCATGGCAATAATACCCTTACGCTTTTAATTAACAGGCGTCATGTAAAACACCACTATGATGAGGTGAAATTAGCTGGCGTCTTTCCTAGTTCACCTTAGGTTAAGTTTCGTTTCCCTTAGGTTAAGTTCAAATTATTCAAAATGGTTAGGTATTTTAGTAAGTATTGTAATAAGTCGATAACTGGGTTAAATTTATAACGCACCACTTATTGAATTCTTTTATTTTCAGCGTGACGGCTTCCGCTACGCCAAGTTTTGTAAAACCAATCACTACAAGCTCAGGCATTTATTTTGACTATGTTGGCAAAGCTAGAATCATTAATGGTCACTTAAGTATAATAATTCCCATAGATATATCTTATATTAGACCACATACACAAAACATTAACTTAGTTATAGATAAAATTAAATATATTTGTGAAAAAATTAAACCACTAGATAATTCAGAGTGTCACAATACACTTCAACCTTTCACTGTTCGATTTAGAGATGCCATAAAAGAATTTTCTGCTATCACTCACCTGATTGATAGTAGAGCCAAACGTAGCGCATGGATTGGTGGAATAGGTATGGCCATGAAACAAATCTTTGGCACCTTAGATGAAGACGATGCTATCAAATATGATGCAGCTATTAAACATGTACAAGATAATCAGAAGAAATTAGCTTCCTTAATGAAAGAACATATTTTAGTAATTAAATCAGTATTAATCAGGACTAATGAGACTTTTAACAAAATAAAGGTTAACGAAGCTAATCTTGATTTGGCTATCAGCAAGCTCTCCACAAAACTTACCAATATTACCAAAATTACCGGTGATTTAATAATTAATTCAGAAATAAGCTCAATATTTGCAAATTTAGAATCCTCACTGCTCACTCTATCCTTTCAAATAGAAGATATTACAAACTCAATTTTGTTCAGTAGCCTCGGTATCTTACACCCATCAGTGATAACCTCTCAACAATTATATAAAGAGCTTTCTGATAACTACCGCCACTTACCTAATAATTTTGAACTCGCTGTAGACCTAGATATAAATTTAATCCATGTTATTATAAGTGTTAGTAAAGTAATTAGTTATTATGTTAGTGATAAGATAATGTTTGTTTTACAAATACCGCTAGTAAGTCCACGTCAATTTTATTTGTATAATAATATTCCATTACCCATTCCCCATAATTTAACGAGACCAGACTCATTCAGTGTGATCATTCCCGGCCACGAATACAACGTGATAACCAAGGACAAGCAACACTACGGGTCCCTTAACTCCCTGGACAAGTGTAAACACACTCATCTCCAAAATTACGCGTGTGAAATAGTGAATGTGCTCCCAACCAGTGAAAACCCCAGTTGCGAAAGTGAATTATTATCAAAAGTCATAACAAAAGCCCCAAAGCAATGCAGAACCGAGTTTATTCGTGGTAACTTAGACATTTGGAAACCACTCCGTAATAATAGGTGGATATTTGTACAAACCACTATAAGTAAATTATCTGTAGATTGTCAGAATTCAGAACTAATGGAAATTAATATTTTAGGCACCGGAATTATTGAAATTCCGCCACTTTGTAAAGCTTATTGCAAAGACACTCAACTTGTTCCAAATTTTAATATGTTAAATATATCCTTACCTGTAATTAACCTCGATTTTAATCTAATTAATGACTCATGCTGTAGTTTGTCTCAGTTTAATAAAGTTAAGGATGATGTACCCAATATTGATCTAAAAGATTTAAATTTAAATAAATTAGATTTCGCTGAAATAACTAATAAAAAACTCATGACAGAACTAGATAACATAACACAAGAACCACATATTATTAAATATGGGGCACATTATTCCTCACTTACCTTATTTGTAATGCTCATTATTATTGTACTTTTATTTTTTCTATTTTACAAAAAGTTTTCGATTAATAAATCTGGCAACCCTCTCGCAGTCGAAAATATCCCACTATCCGAGCTTCCTAAAATGCAGACAAATGACAAACATACAGACAAGGAAGAAATTGCAGTAGAAATTAGAGAGACCTCTTTTCCGAAAACTCGCCGAAATCTGTAAATTTCCCAACTCCTCATTGGCCCTAAACTTAGTAGTTTTAACCCCTAAGTTTAGTCTTAATGGGGGGAGGTGTTATACCCTATGTATGTAGGTAATATGGCTGACCAACCCTGTCTGGCGCTGGATCAGCATTTTTGCATCTAGTGACTCGCCCCGCTTCACGGGCTCCTCAGTCCTGTTCTAACCACGGCGCGCGGCGGTTGCCTTTTCAAAGATTAATTAAGTGTTTTTATTAATTTTCCTTTTTTAAAAAACCAATTGTCTGGCACGTTCTAACAGTTCGCAGCATCCAGTTCAACGCATCAGCCACTCCAGCCACCTCAAGGTGAGTCGCATTATGTTTACTCCTAAGTGACGATTGTATTTAGACAAAACAGAACAAACTATTAAATACTACAAATTTGCCATCGACCAGTGCAATGCGAAGCTTTCGAGATGCTTACACACAGTCGCTAGGTGGATCACACATAGTTTTACACATAGATAACATTTGCTCGAGTGATTGTTTCATAATAACGCATACATTACGATTACGCTGATAAAGATCTCATTGTTCGGTAACCTATAACCAAATTATTTTGGTGAAAGCTTAGTGACGGGAGGTAGACAGAGATAATCCAATCAATCTAGACGAAAGTTAATTGAGTAACTTAGTAAGGTTATTATTTTGAACGGTGATTCTACTTTTGTTGGTGCGTGAAAAAGGGGGTAGTAACTGATGAATTGTTAAACCGAATAACTTTGTTCTGGGTGAAACAATAACTATGTTTACTGTATATTTTATGAGTACCGTTTACAACAGATTTGATTTAACTGTAAGTAAAACCACGCATACCTACAATATATTTTATTGCGGTATGAAAAGTAAACAACATTATGCAATAAATAAATAGTTGTTTAATGACAAATCGACGGTTCGGGTTTCTTTTTCCACCCTTGAGTTTTTCTTTCTTCAACCGTAAACAAAAGAACATTGATATTAGGGTATAAACATTTATATCGGAGCAGCAGTAACAGTACTTTAATATATCGGAGTATATTAGTATTAGCTATTGTATTTCAAATATTCCGGAATAAATCATCGGCTATGTTACCTACGTAAACTCTGTGTGATCTAAATAAACCGATTTCTGTGTCACATACGGATAATGATTGTCTGTGTGAGCAGCAGTGTCTATGTGACCTATGCAGCTACGTGAAGTAATGTATGTGTAAATGACGTAAAGCAATGCTGTATGACCTACAAAAATTATGTATGTGTGAGTAGCAGTATCTGTGTGGCCTACGTGAAGTACTGTGTGAACTACGTAGAGCAATGCTGTGTGAGCTACGTAAATTGTCTGTATGAGTTGCAGTATCTGTGTGGCCTACGTGAAGTACTGTGTGAACTACGTAGAGCAATGCTGTGTGAGATACGTAAATTGTCTGTGTGAGAAGCAGTATCTGTGTGGCCTACGTAAAGTACTGTGTGAACTACGTAGAGCAATGCTGTGTGAGCTACGTAAATTGTCTGTGTGAGTAGCAGTATCATGTTTTAATGCAAATAAAGATTTTGATTGATTTTATTGATTGATTGATTGATTGATTGTGGCCTACGTAAAGTACTGTGTGAACTACGTAGAGCTACGTAAATTGTCTGTGTGAGAAGCAGTGTCTGTGTGGCCAACGTGAAGTAATATGTGTGAACTATGTAGATCAATGCTGTGTGAGCAATATAAACTATTGTCTGTGTAATCTACGTGAAGTATTGTCTGTGTGACTTACGCTATGTCTGTGTAACTTGTATCTGCTAATACCCCTCTAGAATTTATTACACATGCTGAAATTTCCTAACTTAGTGACTTACATGAAAAAATTATTACCGTGTCCATCAAAACAAATTTCTTGCAAAGTTCCAGTATACTTGTTGATTCTGCTCTTTCTCATTTTCAGCACACCAACAACGCAGACTTCCAAAACACCACCAGAGCACCGTGGGACACGGTGGTTGCAGGATGGCCGAGTGTTACACGATGATTCCCGATCCTAGTCTGCCCGACATATTGACTTAGTTCTGTAATAGTAGACTTATGCACTAAACCACATACTCACTGTGTGTGACTTATGTAACCCCACTGTATTCACTTAATTACACATTCTCTTCCTCATATTATGTTCAATACATCATAATTTATACACCTATCTAGGTGTCAAACCTATTTAACGTTTGTTATGGAAATGCCGGAAGAGTCCACCATGTTAAATGTAACTTGGCTATGATATACGAATATTTTGGATTAATCTTCAGATTATCTTATTATTGTAATAATATTTTATTAATTGTAAATTGATTATTTAAAGATTATTGGGACACTTATTAGATTCTTATGTTTGCCGTATAACAAATGTTCATTTTGCCGCCAAAAGGAAGTTGACTCTGATTAGTTGGTGGAGGTTAGATTTATTTTAAATATTGTAACTATTAAAATAATAATCTAAAGAGCTTACTAAATTAATTACGATGAATAACTAAATAATTAATAAATTTATATATTTAATCAGCACATTGTTTATCCCTACAAATAAATATTATAGTAAATGTTCATATATGGAAACGGATGTAGTCCCCACTGTTTTCCTACCGTGGTTCAGGGTTTTGATTTGTATAAAAGCGAGCTTCATGCCAGAATATAGTCTCTGTTTTGTACTTACTTTCACTTTGTGCCCTATCTTTGTGATATTTTGTTGGAATAAAACTATTGGAGAAGAACTTGGAGATTTCTACCACGTGTTTATTATTCAAGCACCCCACACGCGGTCACACGTGATCTTAGGTGCGTAAAAGCTTCTCTGCCTACTCCCTTTATCCCACTTGCCGTCTAATCTCCCTCCTGGACATGATCTACCGTGGCCGATCTGGAAGTCCTTAAACAGGCTTCGGACTCACTCAGGTTGGCCGAAGTAAGGAGAACATGGCCAGGTGGGGATTTTAGGCAAGCTCCGATGTGGACTGTGTTTGCAGTGCAGTGCAAACTATGGCACACTTAACATCGTGCCCGGCGTGCCCCAACACCTGCACGCCAGCGGATTTAATGAACTGCACTCGATCCGCAATACAAGTGGCTGAATTCTGGGCTGCAACGATTTAATTCCTCGGGTTCCATCGACATGCTAAGAAGAAGATATTAGTGTTTCGTAATAATAGGTTATCGAATGCAGTAGGTAGTTACCTTTATTATTATTATGTAGGACCAAGTAAATAGGCGCGCAGCAACGCCCCCCTCCCGTCCGAGTACCGCGCATCGGCATGAATGAGATAGGCATCTTCTGTCACGCTCACGCCCACGCGTCTGTCTCGATCTCGCTTAGCTAGTGCATCTTCCGTCACGCTCAAGCCCATACGTCGTAGCACTTATGTAAGAGACAAAAGGCGATGTCGCGGGACAGTGTGCTCTTAAAAAATAAAATTTTTTTTGTTAGGAAAAATAAAACGTAAACGGGCAAGTTTTCGAAAAAAATAATTATTGGGTCCACTTTCTATGTTATGCTCTGTTAAAAAATTATCACTTTAAGCGAGGTGACCTTTTATGTGTCTGTGTATGCCTTACAGTGCGAGCAGTTCATGTAGAGCTTGTCACCGAGCAAAGTACAACTGGTTTTTTGGACTGTTTAAATAGATTGATTGCCCGTCGAGGTAGGCCTGCAAAGATTTGATAATGGAAGGAACTTTGTTGGAGCTTGTAACGAACTAGCAATTTTTTTGAATTTAAATCAAATGATATCTCATTGTATGCAGCGGAAAATCAGATAGAATTTAAGTTTTCTCTAGCATATAGTCCTCATTTTAATGGATTGGTCGAGGGCTGCGATCATTTAAAACGGGTCATCGGTCTTACTAACTTAACGTACACAGCCGAAAGTGAGCTGGACTGCCATCGTGTTGGTAGATAAGATGTCTTCTTGTTTCTAAGGGGACGTCTCACAACAAAAGATTCACTTCGTGTCGAAGGAAAAGTTCATAAGTTTCCCTATTCAAATTTTGAGGAAAAAAGTACGGTCCAATCAGTTGGCCATTAATTATTCCCATCCAAACATTCACAGAAAATCTTCTTTGATGTGCCCTTTCTTTTTTCATCCTTGGGTTTTCTCTTTTTGGCGCCCAATAATGTTCATTATGATACTCGGTGATACCATCACGGTCGAATTTGGACTCATCAGTCCACAGAATTTTACCAAGAAAATGAGGGTCATCCATATCGGCATTTAGCATGAAACGACAGAATTCAATTACGTCGGGCTGGATCACCTTCTAGATCTTAAACCGATGTGTAGTGGTAGGGATGTAATGTTGCTGTATGCACGGTAAACCAAACCAGCAGCTAAAAGCTTTTAGCTGCAATCTTTGTAGAGATTGTTGGATTTCTGCGAAATAAATCCAATATTTCTTCTTCTTCATTAGGAAGTTGAGCACGAGGTAATCAGGAAAACACTCTTGCATTTGGCACACGTCGAAACAGTAATATAAGGGTCATAGAGTTTTTTTTTGACAAATCGTATTTTTTTGGATGCCGATCGATAGTCCTTTAGACACTTGTAAAGACATGTTATATAACATTTTTCACTAAACCTAATAGTTTGGCCATTAAAAATTATTTGTGTTTTTTTTGTATGAAACAAGACTTAAAGTACTAAATATCTCCCAGGAACTGCTTGACTGTACCTTATAATGACTTAGGTTGGCATAAGTGCATTGTGCACTAACATTTCATTAACATTCTAATATATTTTTAGCTGCTCCAAACAGCAATTTTGCCTGTTAAACAGTTCAGAAAAAAAAAAGATTATCCTATTGACTTACTTGACTTATGGTCCTATGTCCCCTAGATGGGAAAGAGGGCGTCCACAACAGTCCTCCATCGCGTTCGATTTTGAGCTTCGCGCTTTATTTCACTCCACGTCTTGCCTACTCTTTTCGCCTCGTCTGCTACAGTGCGCCGCCAAATTTGTTTGGGGCGACCACGTTTGCGCCTCCCTTGGGGGTTCCAGTCCAGAGCCTGCCTAGGGATGTGATCCGGGTCCCTCCGGAGAGTGTGGCCAATCCAATTCCACTTGCGGCGCTTGATCTGCTGGTCGATCGGGATTTCGTGGCAGCGTTCCAACAGTTCAAGGTTGGAATTTTTTTCGGGCCAGTATATACCGAGGATTCGGCGAAGACAACGGTTGAAGAAGACCTGGAGCTGCTGCGAGATGACTTTGGTGACCTTTCACGTTTCGCATCCATCAAGCAGTACGGATTTGACGTTTGACGCGAAGATCTTGGTTTTAACCCTTCGAGTCAATTTCCGGGACTGCCACACGGGCCGAAGTTGTGCGAAGGTAGCTCTGGCCTTGGAAATGCGCGAAATGATGTCCTCTTCGGTACTTCCAGTTTCTGACACGACGCTTCCGAGGTAAGTAAAGTTGTGGACTCGTTCCACATCCTCTGCACCAATCCGTAGCGGTGTGCAATTCTTCACTTCAGATCGCATTTCTTATATATTTCTTGATAATCTTATTATGGGATTATAATTACAATTCTAAGAAAAAGCGTCGATTAGAGTACTAGGAACTAATAACGTAGTTAGTCTACATTGTTCTGTACTATCAGAATCTTTTAAACCTTTTTGTTATCATCGGATGACTTTAAAGTAATAATGATGTCAGGCCATTAGGATATTAATTATACAAATAAAGAGATAATGGTTTAAGGTTTTACCTGCTCCTGTTAAAAAAACATCGGTAAGGGTACCAGGAACTAATTACGTAGTTGGTTTACATTGTTCTTTATTTACTGAATCTTTTAAAACCCTATTCTCTTAGATTTGGATGACTTTAAAATAAAAATTATGTCCGGTAATTAAGGCGCTACCCGGATTTTTACCGCGCACACTAGCGCCACTTTAGTAGAAAAATCATAACTCGTTAAATAAAAGACCAATCAAAAATCTGGTAGATACGATTGTAGCTCTCATTATGTGGTTTAGATACAATGTTTAATTTCAATAAAACAGAGTTATCTGCAGTTACAGTAAGAAAAATTGCTAAAAGTGGCCATATTTAGCAGTTTTTCTAACTCTAACTACAGCAAACTACTTTAGAAACAATCTACGAAAAAACGTACTAAATAAACTATAGAACCTATACTACAATCGTATCTACCAGATTTTTGATTGGTCTTTTATTTAACGAGTTATGATTTTTCTACTAAAGTGGCGCTAGTGTGCACGTTAAAAATCCGGGTAGCCCCTTAAGTAAGACAACAGAGAATAGCGGTTCCATAAAATTTTAATATAATTTCTACAAAATAACACATATTTATAAATATTTGTTTAATAGTAATTAAAATATAAAATAAATGAAACAATTTTCAAAATCTTACAATGCTATCTTAAAATATATTTCAAAAAATTTCTAAATTATAATAAAAACAAATATTAAACAATATGTACTAAAACACAAAGCTTAAATTTACAGCAGCAATGATATGAATGATAGCTTAAAAGAAGATTGTTCGATATACTGTTTGTTATACTTAAACAATACATCTATACTATACTAATATTATAAAGCTAAAGAGTTTGTTTGTTTGTTTGTTTGTTTGTTTGTTTGAACGCGCTAATCTCAAAAACTACTGGCCCGATTTGAATTTTTTTTTTTGCGTTGGATAGTCCATTTATCGAGGAAGGCTTTAGGCTATATATCATAAAGA
This sequence comes from Pyrausta purpuralis, assembly GCA_963924145.1. Lineage (NCBI taxonomy): Eukaryota > Metazoa > Arthropoda > Insecta > Lepidoptera > Crambidae > Pyrausta > Pyrausta purpuralis. Next base: position 11,432,450 of record OZ001666.1, read on the forward strand.
TACGACTCATAAGACCACAGCAGAAATGAAAAATGTTGCGAAAACGGGAGAAAGATATTCCTTTTGAGAGCTTCCGCTGCATACGCTGCGGAAACCGCTTAAGTAACACAAAAATCATGTATGACAGGATTGTTCAGCATTAGGAGTTCTATAATAAAGTCTGCGACAGCATATGTCTATCTTTTATGGTTGACTTACTCCAACCTTTTTTATGTTAATAAATTTGTAAAAAAATAATGCATTATTTTTAGAGGTGTATTATACACACAGGTATTTATTCTTATCAAAATAAATACATTCATCATCACGAGCATTTCATTTAGAACCAAGTTGCCCTTTATATCATTTGATTTCATTAAATATCTTAGGAGCTATCACAGTTTTAACATAACTCCGCACCAAAATAATGTTCGCAGCTTAAGTACAACGTGCGCTTGCGCTAATATATTATACTCGTAAAGCTGAAGAGTTTGTTTGTTTGAACGCGCTTATCTCAGGAACTGCTGGACCGATTTGAAAAAATATTTCTGTGTTGGATAGCTTATTTATCGAGAAAGGCTTTAGGATATAAAACATGACGCTGCGACGGGAGGGGAGGAAGCAAACTCAAAACGCGCGGACGAAGTCGCGGGGGACCGCTAGTAATAAATAAAACACATTTTACGTTTCTTTTATGAAGAAAGAAGCTCAAAAACAAAACAAGTACAATATTCAAAATTACTTACAAAACAACATCAAATAAAACTACCTAACCTATTCACTATCGCTAAAGTTATCTTATAGTGAGTCTATGTCAATAAATTCCATTTAATTTGGTTCGGTAGGGAGTAGCATCAGAAGTTCAATGGTTTAAGAAGAAAGAGGCATCCTGGTCTGTTTTGCCATTCTTGGCCTTATACTTGTTAGCACTGGATCTGAGGACAAAAAATATTGTGCAAAATATCTTCATTTGTCGCTAAACGGCTTATTTTCCGAGAATGGTCCCTTCTGTAATTTCTAAAATCTTTATTACGAGCTTCTGATGCTTCTTCCGAGAGTTTTGCCAATAGAAATCATACCAAAATGCTCGATTATATCGCTACCATGCATTAACAATTTATGAACATGAGATGGCATATAATATAATATATATAATACCATGGATACAATTGTACATATAAATTGGCTGTTTTGCGACAAAATAAAGAAAAGTTTGCAATATTTATACGTTCTCCAGACGCAATCGCTTGAAGAACAACATGGAATTTTTCTATTAAATCTTTATCCAGGCCTGGCATGCGTTGTCGCAGTCACTCCCGGCTAGTGTGGACAAAGGGTGTTTAAAAGGTACTTATATTCGAATGAAATAAAGAAATCCGGGTATAGCATTTGGCAACAACAGTTTATTCAAATTTGCTATTTCACAATTACCTTTTAACACCTTCAAAAAAAATCAAATACAATACTGAATTGCTCAGAATTCAGTAGAGACTAGGTTAGGTTCTAATTTAGTTACCTACATCTATACTATTACAAATCTTTATGTTCACAGATTTCTAATTAAATAAAGATAAACCACCAATTTAAGTTTTTAATTTCCTAAATGATTCCAAAATTTATCCTCAAGGGATTCCTAAGTTATGCTTAAATTAATAGCTAAATTATCCCACTTTTCACTAAAGTTAAAGTGAATACAAGGAAAACCAACCTTGGAATTCAATGGAGGTTACTATTTCAAATCTTTGTTGCATCAAACTACAAACAACTCTGCAACGCTACCCCAAAATTTCACCGATACCGATCCATCCTCAAAACAGCAGAACAGTAGCAAATCAATCCATAAGGAAGTTCTGACTTCAAAAATAATCCAAATGAGGTCTAAGTAAGGTCACTGAAAAGAATTTACCAAATGTTAGTTCAATGCACAAACCAAAGTAAAAGTAAAAAAAACACTAACTTTTCATAACAAATATTTACCTGAGGTTACAACATAATCACCAAATTGTGACTGTACAACTTACAGACACATATCCAAAAGGGAAACCTAGAAATAAAAGAAAGTTCTAGTTAACAACCAATTTTTTTTTTCTAAGTGAGGGTGGTTATACTTTTCATCGCCCTATTTATGAAATCTTTAATAAACCAATTTAATACCTGCAACTCAGCTGGCTTGCCATATAATTTCTGAATTAATTACTAAACATTTATGCTAATTTTTCTATTTGAGACCTGAAATGATAAAAATTACAACTCTCAATACAATATGCCCAGATGTAGGTTAGCTACATTTTCTTTACAAAGATTTCCAAAGGAGTTTCCCAAAGTACTTACCATTTTCCAGTCATTTATATCAAATCATTTTCGAAATTAATTCATCCAAATTGACATGTTGGCGGCGTCTGAAACGATAAAAAGAACCATGTGCTCAGACTCTAAGAAATGTCTCGCAACAAACAAAAATCAACGCAAACCTTTCTGCAGATACTTACCAGGAATAACTATCAAACTACAAAATAATTTGGGGCGTGCCCCATTAAAATTTTCACTTTTTTTACATTATTATAACAAACGTTCCACTCCGACGCACGACCAACAGTGCGGAACCGGAAAAACGGCAGCTGTCACACTTGACAAATGTCAGTGTCAGCATCCATTATACCTATGCCAAAATATGGACTGGAGTCCTACATCCAATTAGCTTTTCGTTTCACGCGAACTTAGACAAAAATATACAACGTTACAGCGTGCTGAAGTATCTGCACTAGAAAAAAAGCTTCTTCTAGCAGCTTCTAGCTAAAACATAAAGAATAAAAAAAAAACACTGCATAAAAGATATACTACTTACCAATATGAAGTAAGCATTTCATGCATCTGATCCAATTATGTAAAGATGACAGCCCATATTGGTACATATTTGTGTTTTTTGGTCTCCGTTCCACAGAATCCAAGTCGTTCATGTCTGATGGTTTTGCCTTACAAATATCACAAGCTGATGTTGATGTCTCAGACAAGTAGGAAGTAATCTTGCCATCGATCATGGTAATTAACAACTGATGTTCTACATTAACTTCCTTGACACTTGAAAGCTGAAGGGCATCTCTACCCTATAATGACAAAATAACGTAACCCGGGTTACGTTGTTTTGTCGTGCATCAGCTCATTCGATTTTTTGTACCTTAATCTATCATGTAAACTATCGAAAAAATATTTTTACCTTTTATTGAATAAAATCAGAATAACGTAACCCGAAAATCCACTGGTAAATTATTACTAATATCACTACAAAACGACGCAAACTATGGTTACAGCGTTTTGTCATGATGCTCACGTCCCGGCAAATAAGTAAAGCAACTGAGACCCTGCGCCACGCAGCGCGTTGAATACGACAAAACAACGTAACCATAGGTTGCGTTATTTTGTCACTATCCGATCGAAGTTTTCAAGTCGTGACAAGTTCACGCAAGCCATCAGTGAGTGACGGTTAGCTACGTGGCATCGATTTAGTAGTAATTCGGAGACGATCGAAAACGGTTGCGTACACGCATTAATTACCTACTTTGTTTTTTTTCTTTGTGCTAAAGTGCTATCAGAAGTTTATTGTCAAGATGTTTTATGAAGAGGTAAGACTTTGCTTTGTTCAATCTTAATTCTTAAGTTTAGTTACGTGAAAATAGTAAAAAACTTATTTTAAATTCTAGGATGTTCGTCGTATCTACTTTAAATCTTGGTATGTAAACTTGGAATGAGTGTGGGTTGGTTTTGGTTGTTTGATTTGCACTGCATCTCGTTTGTTATTAACATTACATTAGATTTTATCGTTTATTGACGCAAGTTAGGTTCAGTTATTAGTACCGTTGAGTAATTTTAAAGCAAACTAACGTAGAGAGTGACCTCCTGGCTTTGTTAATCACTATATTTATTAACCATAGCTTAAGATATATAATATAAGCTCTTCTTTAATAAATGATAACAATAAATCAATCCAAGTGGCTCCTCGTCCAAGTAAAATAAAAAGAGTAAGAGATTCTACATCCATATTAGCTAAAGCCCGTGAGAACCATCCCTTACTACCAGCATGTAGATCAAAGTGCCTGAGGCAATGTTCGTCTAAGCTATCTGAGCAAAAAAAATATGAAATTTGGGATAGATTCTGGCGTTTGGATAATCAACGACGCAGAGATTTTATATCACGAAACGCCAGGGTACAGAGAGTTGCTGTAAAGTATGCACGTTCGAGAAAGAGAAACAATACTGTAGTTTGGATGCTATCCGGTCATATAGTATGCAAAACCATGTTTCTTCATACAATTGGCTATAAACATGATTCTGTTGTTTTTTCTGTATTAAGAGCCAACTACAAAAGGGGATTGAATACAACTACATCTGCAATTGGAGCTGCACCTGATCTTCGCGGCAAACATAAACCACCTCATGCATTTTCAGCAGATTATACCAAAAAAGTTAAGGATTTTATAGAAGCTTGTCGACCTACTCATTCTCACTACAACATTGAGCACGCTCCAAACCGCCGATATTTTCCTACTGGCTATAAAAAGATAGATGTATTGAACTGTTGAACGAGTCATTAGAAGAAGAAGGATCACGAAAATGTGGTTGGGGCTCTTTTCGTAAAATATTAAAGGAAATGAATATTACAGGATCCCCGCCAAAACAAGACCTCTGCACGAAATGTAAACTACACGATATTGAACACCCTGATGCTGAAAAAGACCATGACTGTACTGTTTGTCAATGTGCATCATGTGTTAACTATCAAAATCACAAAAGAAATAAAACTCTCTCTAGGGAACATTTAGCAGAAGACACTGATGTAGCCAAAAAATCGAACGGAAAAATTGTTATTTACACAGCAGATATGCAAAAAGTAATAACCATGCCCAAGATGAGTATTAAAGATGCTTTTTTTTCAAGAAAGTTAGTGCTTTACAACGAAACTTATGCTGCACCTGGGAAAAATAAAACTGCCATCGCCGTAATTTGGCATGAAGGCGAATCAGGACGTAAAGCCCATAATGTAGCAAGCAGTCTTTTAAAATTTATTCAATGCCATTGTCGTGATGCCGAACGTTTGATTTTATACATGGATAACTGTAGTTCACAAAACAAAAACAAAATTTTATATTCAACCCTCTTTAGAATAATTAACAGTTCTGCCTGCTCACTTAATTCAATCAAAATTGAATACCTGGAACCAGGCCACACGTATATGGCAGCAGATAGTGTGCATGCCTGCATAACAAAAAAAATTAATAAAGCTGACAACTTATATGATTTTCAAGATTTTTTTGAAACAATTCAATCGTCTCGAAAAAATTTAATAGTTGAAACTATTAAACACAATGATGTCATTCTTTTTACGGACGAGTTAAAGAAAAATTTTCCCAAAGGTATGAATATTTCAAACCATAAGATAATTGAATTCAACAGAGGCTATTCCAAACTGCTGGTCAAGACGGAATATACTCAAGAAGAATACAAAGAATTAGATGTTCTTGGAATTCGATTGAAAAGAGACCTTCTGACAGAAAATCCATTATCAGATTTGCCAAAACAAGAAAGCCCTCTGGGTATAACACAAATCAAGAAAACTGATTTGATTAAACTAGCAGCGACAATGCCTCTGCAAAGAAGATCGTTTTTTGAGACGTTGCCTGTCAATTTAGAAATAGAAGATGAGTCTGAATAATGTAAAACTGTTTCAATGTAACTATTGTATTGATTATGCATGTTTTTTAAATTAAAATATTTATGATTAGTAAAAAGTATTTTTAATTCGGAGTAACCTATCTTTTTTTTGGGTATTAAATTACTTTTATAGTAACACATTTTATAGATCAGCAACCATAAAAAAATCATAGTAATCGGTCCATAAAATATTAAATAAATGAGAAATCACCATTAACGCTCTAAAAACTTCAAACGCGATTTTCTCAACTTAGCCGTTTTGAGGTTACGTTATTTTGTCATTAGAGGATAGATCTATCTCATCATTATTGATTTTTTTACACTTTCGACGGATCACTGATTTTCTTTAAACTTTTCATAAATTTAAACATAATTGGTCTACAATAAAATGTTGATGAGGGTCTATCGTTTGCTCATACTGCAACACCACCACGCAATAGCCTAATAGGTACTAAACTGGCCATAAAAACACTTGAATCGTCATAATTATCAGCATTTTTCTGTTTAAAGTTACTTTGGCCTGCAGCTCCATCAAAACCTCAGTTGCTAATTAGTTTAAAATCTTCTTTATTTTCTGTATTAATTTCAACAGCTTGTAAAAGTCTGATCGCGGTTAGGTTTAGTAAGGCTTGCAACTTGGTAGAAGCCCCTTTATCGGTTAAAATTATGTCTACTTTTGCTGGGTATCATACTAATTTAGCTAGTATTATTTTGTGATATGATGGATACAATTCCGTTCTGACTATTCGTTCATGCAATTTTTTTCTTTAAAATGTCATTCTTATTATTCAGCTATACGAATACAACAAAAAATAAACTTTATTCTGTATTCGTCACTACAAGGGTATATTTTTTACATAAAAATTGTTTTTTTTTAAAAAAAACTTAAATGTTGAATAACTCAGAAATGAGCAAGTTTCGGACATGGTGTCATACGACTTATATAACTGCAAATAAGCTCTTCTTCAACTTCTATCAAGGAAGGTATCGCATTTTCCGTCACCCTGTATAATATTAAATGGTGTATAATGTTGCGTATTACATACTTTGTGAATCCTTCAAGACTTTTCTTTTTTCACCCACATCATTTTCACTAATTTTCGAGCTCAACGATTCCCGGGTTTCGTATAATTTTAGTTCTTTAGATTTTTTCTTAATAGATTTCTGAAAGTGGAAGTAGCACCCTGATACTTCAGAAGTAGGAAAAACTTTCTTGACAGCGTTCATTACTGCGATTTCATAATCGCATTTATAACTTCCAATATAAATGCCGAGTTTATCCTTTAATAATTGAAAAAAAACTGGTATATGTCATTTCAGATTTGTTTAGGAGTAAAACTTAAGTCACAGGAACAACGTTTTTTGTCTCGTCTGTCGAACCCAAGTCCAGGTGTAAAGTATATAATTGCGAAAATCGTTTCGGAACAACTTTGTAGGTGCCATCTCCCAAAGATTATCCTGGAGGACTTTGATTAATTTAATAACTTTTCTTGAGATAAGCGAAGAAAATATTAAAATCTTCTTATCACTTCCACCATCACAGATGAGAAAATGTTTTCTCAAGGATTTTGGCACTTGCACGTCGGCTAGTTGATCAAAGTGTAATTTATTGGCACCGAGAATTTTTTTTCTGGCCCTATATAATGAATCTTGTGTTTGTTTTAGTGTAGGTATGTAGTCCACATAGTCGCTTACTTTGTTTTTGAATTTGTCAAAGTTTTTTTCATAAATGCTGCACGGGCGCCATATCTTCCCAAACGTCACTTTAACATTTCTGCAAGGCTAAGAACACTTCGTTTTTTTTTTGAATTTGCAAAACAAGTATGATCACTTTTCCGAATAATTTGGATATTATCGACACTATTTAATGCTATCGATGCATTGCAGTCCTATCTGTTGACGCAGCACCAGTTTGTTGTTCCACTTTTGTTTTTATTATTTAAGTTATAACGCTAACCACTATGTAACACAGTCTCTTTTTCCTTTTGATTAAGCGCGAATCGTAATCTTTCGTGAACATCCATTTTTTTTGCTATTAAAAAGACACAAACAATGATGTCTTCACGGCCGATAGCTAAACTGTCAATATTTTTTTCCAAAATACCCTCGACTAAAATCTAATATAAGTAGGAAAGAAAAAGCATTTACGAAGATAGACGGAATTATTTATGAAATATAATTATCGAAAAAAGCTGCTATATTATACCGGCTTCATTAAAATATCTCAATTAGCTTTATCAAGGAAAATCATCTAATTAGTACCTTACACCCACAATTAATAATATCAATAGTAGTGTATTTTAACTAACGCAAAACCTCAATAAAACTGAATGTAACCATCATTAATTTAGAACTTGGTTCGAATAAGTTTTACTTACTGGTTTTATGAGTTTCTGACTTTTTGCGCAACTGACCTTTTGCGATTCTGGCTTTTTGCGTATGTGGCATTTCGCGTTTCTGACTTTTTGCGTATCTGTCCTTCTGGTTTTCTGACTTTTTGCTTTTTTGATATTCTGCGAAATCTGACAATACGCGTGTCCGGCATTTTGCGTATAAATCGTTTCATTATTATGTCACTAAATATTATCTAGCAATTTATTCAAAATATAAAATTAAAATGATTTTAACGCACGACGAATGCACTCACAATCGCGACCTGCGGAGTAATGACCGAACAGAATACTTGCAATTTACAAACGCATTCGATGACGTGAGAAACCGAACTAAATGTTCAGTAGGTATTTGCCTTTGATTTCGCCGTCAAAAGCCGGCCGCGGCCGCGCCGAACGCCGAACGTGTCGTTCGCGATCCGCGCGAAGATTTCAAATTGAAATGAAGTAGGCAATCAACAATTTCTGGTTAACTGTCAAGTATGACTGGTAGAAAATTCCACATCGTAATAATAAGTCTACCTTTTGTACAAATTGAATTGTGTAAAATCAGTGAAGGTTTTTTTATTGTAAGATAGAAAAGTGAAGTGAAGAAAGATCATTTTTTGGTGATTAAAGGTAAAATTAAGACCTCCGTATCGCTTGGTGGTGAAGCGAAATGTGAAGGGAAGAATACAACGAGTAAGAGAACAATGAGTAGAAGATGTGTCATGTTGTCAACTTCTTTGCTGGCAAGCGGCCCTTTGGCCCTTCCAAGCTCGATCGGGTGTAAAAGTCGGCGTTATGAATTTGCTTTGCATTTTTACAAAGGGTTTTCATTAAAGGAACATGGATTGTTAAAGCCTTTATGGATACAACCATTTTCAGTACGTGTTATCATTTGTAGGTACTTATTAATAAGTACTTGAAACAGAAGGAATTTAGTCAAACGGCAGTACCATTACTGCCTTAGTGCCTGTTTATTTTTGGTACCTACATTAAGTCGAGCAAATTCGAAAACTACACTTACAACAAGCGATTTTGGTATCTTAAAGTATGCACTATTTTGTTGCTAGCTGTAGTTATAAAAAGGTAATAAAATGAAATAATCCTTCGTTATGTTTTTAGTTATTAAGAGCTTAATTAACGAAAGTAGAAACCTGAACCATTTGGTCGGTTTAGCAATTTAGGGATGTTGCTATTCTTTTTATCTAGGCGTACGTTGTAGGTAGGCATACTTAAGAATCTACTTTTGGTGAAGCGAAAAAGACTTAAATTTTATTAGTATGCTTAGTACACAGCCTAGAAAAAATAAAACTAAGACTAAGTTTTTGAATAGGTAGACTTAAATTTTTGAAGTGAAAACTTCTTTAGCGGCGTTGAGCACTTTTGTGGGATGGGGGAAAAATTTGAAACTCGCGTCAGGACACGTGACCTGATCGAAAAACCGTAAGACGGTTGGCGAAATTATGGATGTAAGTTGATTTTTCTGAGAGATAAACTTTTTAATGTAATTTAATATAATATAAGTTGTAATGTTTGTGTACGATAGCGCAATAAATAAATATTGTATTCTATAAAAATCTATTCCAAAAATTCAAAAATGCACAACGTTGATATTCAAGTTTTCACTTCTGCCGGCACTCCCGGAGTATATATAATATATATATATATATATATTATATATATATATATAATAAATATGAAAAAACCTTAGTCAACGTATACCAGAACCTAATAATTGTTCCTGCAAACAGCTGCCCGATTCTACTGTCAAAATAGAACTAAACGTCAACTGCATTAGTGACGATAATCAACTTTTTCAGTTTTTTCAATCCAAATGGTTGCGTTGCAGCTGTGGTTTAGCTCAACTTTATCGTTCGATCGAAGATTAGCCGATTCATATTCTACTAATGTTTTGACGTTTACGTCGACCAAACCGCAGCCATAGATATATGACATATAGATTGGAAAGTTCTTGGAGCGTTTAGGATCCATATGAAGTTTAGGGCTGCAACTGCAACTTGTGGTGTCGCTAGCGCCGTTTACAATTTCTTTTGGTATAAAACAATTACACATTTAACTATGTCACAATATTTTATTTCTCATTAATAACTGATTTATATTTCAAATAATCCCCTTATTATCTTACCCCTTACTAGTAGTTAGGGTGGGAATAATAACTTAAAAGATTGTGTCCAATAATAATTAATATTTTTAAGTACCTTACGCAAAAGTATAATGTTCTGGTGTTTTATTATTTAGTTTAAGAATGCAGCCTTGACTTTACCACAAAAACTGCCACAGAATTATTATTTACGTTACTTACTTTAAATTTTATTTAAGTAAAACACTAATTTTAACCCACTTGAAACACATTTATTGTGATTAAAATCAGGCTATGCCAATAGATCTATTATTCGCTTGATTGAGAGTATTTGTTACATTATAAAGTTAAGAAAATATTATCCAGACCATTCTTTGATCTCAGATTTCAGTCGTGTCCGTCTTACCTAACTCTTCGAGAGTGAAAGCAAAGCAATGCCTGAATTTATTTAATAGCGCCGTGAGATTTGAAATATCCTCGTTATCAAGGCTAGGTACAATATTTAAGTCTTTAGAGTCTATTAGAGCACCGTTGCCAGTAGTGAGACGCTTAACGTGCAACTCAGGAAAGAAATCGTTATCCATCTTCGCTGGGACACACCTTGCTACTATGGATCCCTTCCTTAAAACAAAATTTTTAGAAGACGATCCCTTAACCAGAACCTGACCTAAGCCCTCCCTTAACGAAAATATCCCTTGAATCAGACAATGCTCGTTGTTAACCTTCAACCTTAAGCTCTCATCTACGTAAACATAGCCCGTGTAACTTGGATTGGACTTCACTTGTACAGTAGTTAAACCATTAACGACAGTATCTTCGTTGCAGAGCAAGTCTAACTTAGGATGTGCAGGAAGAATCTGGAGACTGTCAGAATCCTTCTTAAATGTAATATGCGGTTGCTCCGTATAAGACTGACCGACCAAAAGAGGAAAATTCATTACACCGTCAGGCACTACATACATTTCTAGTATAGCTTCAACACCATCGATAATAACATTAACTCTCGCCTTGCGTAGTGGCATGACTACCAAAATCCATAAAACAACGTTTACTTGTTCCATTGACTAAAGCAGTTTTAAAATACTTGCTATCGGGAGATATACCGGAAGACACTGACATAACGGTTTTATTTCTAATCTTAGTAACACGGTTGCCATCGGTTGTACATTTTTCTGCTAAATGATCAAACAAAAGACATTTATCACATTTTACAATGGGTTTAGGGCAATCCGATTTATAATGACCTTCCCCATTACAATTATAACATTTTATGTTCGCTCGTTTTACGCTGCTACTTTACTAAAGCACTTTTACCCTGGGTATTATCTAAGTTAGGTTCGAAATTTCTAACTCTTTTATCCGTAACATTTGTTTTCCCCCCTTTAGTATTTCTAAGATAACACAGTAACTTCTCTCTAGAATCGAACTGAGCGGCCTCGGCACCGAGCCTAACACTACGGTCGTCAATGCCGAAAATTATACAATCTATAGCGTTTTTACCGTGTATACCGCACCTATTGAGTAACAGTACCTTTTCATGAAAATAGTCCTCGAGGGACTCTCCGAAACGAGCGCGTCTAGCAAGCATTATAGTAAGTAATTGACCATAATTCTCATCACTTGGAAAATCAGCTTTAAGTTTTTGTTGCCATTCACTCCACGAGAAAAGGAGTTTGCTCTTGACGAGCGGGGTCGAATTCAGGAATAACATTTTGTAGGGAACTAAGAGGAAAACTGTCATGAGTGGAGCTACCCTTTATAACTTGGAGCGCTTCTACTAATTAAGAGATAGTAACATTAGTCAAAGATTGATTCTTCTGCTGTTCTGGACAAGCATCACGCATTGGACTTCTGGAGCGAGAATTGAAGTTTCTATCGCGTTGATTTCTCAGCGCAATAGCTCGCTCACTATTCCTCTGGTTTGATCCATATTCATCTTGAGGAGGCGACGTACTATTAGGGTCATTTCTATGATAACGGTTACGTAAATCGCGAGATCGTTGTCGGGAGCGACTTCTGGACGGACGCTTATAGCGAGAACTCACCCGGTCGGGAACACTTCCTGAACGTCGACGCTGATAGCGAACTGCAGGTGGACGGGAACGAGATCGCCCGCGGCTGGTGCTTCTTCGTCCGCGAGAACTAGTGACACGCTTCTTGTAGACCCGTCGAGGAGACAACCTGCAACTTCTACGTCCACTGCCAGTACTGTTAGCTTCACTACTCTCCGAGGAATTGCGGCTGCGGGGTCTTGAGCTCCGTTCCGACCGGCCACTCAGCGGGACCGGTAAAATAGGAGACTTATCCGGCATTGGTTGATCTGAAAGAGATAACAGAGGGACAGACTTTCCCGTATTTGGTCGTACTACAAAGTATTTTATTTAGAGTGGAAACAAAATTCCTATAGCCATCACTGAATAATCTAAATGCAGGTATGATAACTTGTCAAAATTATTAGTGTTAGGTAATTCCACTTTCTAGTTTTATTACCGAGACCGACTGTATAGACAAGAACTAAATTTTGTAAATCGAACGCGCATACGCACAGAGTGGCGTTAAGAGTTTAGCCTGATCAAACAGTACCATACGACATGACGTTCGCGCGAAAAAGCTACTACTAAACACTTGTAAAAGTAACCCAATCAAACGTGCATACGCACAGCGGCGCTACCAGGGAGTAGCCCTGACCAAACGCAACCGTGCCACACAACGTTCTTAAGGAATAGCTACTATTCAATATTTTTAAAAGAATCCCAATCAAACGTGCATACGCACAGCGGCGCTATCAGGGAGTAGCCCTGACCAAACGCAACCGTGCCACACAACGTTCTCAAGGAATAGCTACTATTAAATACTTGTAAAAGAATCCCAATCAAACGTGCATACGCACAGCGGCGCTATCAGGGAGTAGCCCTGACCAAACGCTACTATGCCACACAACGTTCTCAAGCGATAGCTACTATTAAAAACTTGTAAAAGAATGCCCAATCAAACGTGCATACGCACAGCGGCGCTATCAGGGAGTAGCCCTGACCAAACGCTACCGTGCGACAACGTTTTTAAGGGATAACTATTACTAAATAGTTGTAAGCGTATAAAAGAAATCAAATCAAACGTGCATACGTACGGTGGTGCTATCAGGGAGTAGCCCTGGCCAAACGCCACCGTACGACATAACGTTCTCAACGAATAGCTACTATCAAACACTTGTAAAAGGACCCTTATCAACGTGCATACGTATAGCATCGCTATCAGGGAGTAGCCCTGACCAAACTCTACTATACGACACGACGCTTTCAAAGGATTGTCCTGCCTAACCACTACCGCCTAATTTGATAGATATTATTATCATCTAAGATGACAGGGAAAAAATAAAAGAAAAACCACAGTACCTTTTGTGAGTTATCCCACTTCTGAGCTGAAGCTAGACTCCCGGCAGGATCTTCTCAATTTAAACCACAGTTATTTTTACAAATTATTTATTTACACTCCACAATTAATTATTTCACTGATAATATTAGCGTAAATTTAGCTTAGCACTAGTGCACAGTACCACTGCCCGATAACGACTGCCGCTCCGTCCACGCGTAGCACGCCAGCCGACACGGTAGTGGGGATGGCGGGCTAAGCGCCGGAAAGTGCTTGTGATTGGCCAAAGCTTGGCCAATCACAAGCCGGCAGTCAAAACACCTTCCGTATAATTTTATTTAGATTACTTATTAGAAAAATATTAAGATAATTCAGTGTAATATTAAACATACGGCTACAATTATCTCTTGAACACATACAACTTAATACGTTTGTGAAGATTTCATAAAACAAAGTCGCATATGAAGTTAGGTCTTACTTTGTTTCAAAGAACAAAGTCAACTTACAAAATAAACTAACGTGGCTATTTTTCAATCAACTATGAGTTAAAAGTTTTCGAAAAAAAGGTGAGAATTTATATTGCTTTGATTATGCTGTGAGTATTGTCATTTAAGCTTAGTTTCAAGGCCAGTCTAAAAAGCGTCTTCATCCAACAGTTGGATTCCTACTTTACCTTTTTGTATTCTAAGATTAACTCACAGTACAAGAAACCAATAAGCTTCCACTTCGGAGTGGTAAAAAGTAAAAATAAATATTTTCTTGTTTTGTAGCTATTTATTTAAACATAAAAATTACTACACTTTTAATTATGTTGTTATAACAGTCTTAGTAGAATTTAACATCAAAACTAATAATGATTATTATTTTAAAAACAGTCGCAATATAATCAAAATTTACCAAAATTATACCATTGTAATCTGAGATAAAAGTTATCATTTTAATGGGAGGGATGTACTTGGTGAATTGACAGCAAATTATCAATATTTGGCTTGGGTTTAGTTACGTATAACCGTAAATCTCCTCGCTCTGTAATATTTAATCTCTCCGTTTTTTAACCGACTTCAAAAAAGGAGGAGGTTATCAATTCGACTGTATGTTTTTTTTTATTTTTTTTTGTATGTTTGTTATGAGGTATCTCAGTCGTTTGTCGACCGATTCAAAAATTTTTTTCGCCTACTTAAAGGGTATACTTTCTAGTTGGTCCCATTTCTTCCAACTTGGGATCTGATGATGGGAACTTGGTGTAATCGAGGGAAACCTTCAAATTTTAAAGGCACGTATAGTATTTCTTAACTAGAATCTTAATGTTGACGTGTTGTTACGTCTGATAGTCAACATCATGTGGGGCTGAACTGATAGTGGAACTCCTTAACGCTTAGAAGTTCAGTAATTATAATTAAATAACTTACAATAAAAAGTTTGTAGCTTCTTAAAAAACAGAGTCATAAGGTGCAACCCCCCCCCCCCTCTCCTATAATCTCTAAAAATTAAGAAATAAAATTAACTTTAAAAAAGTAAAAACCGACTTCAAAACCAAAATGCACTAAAAAGTCTTAAATAAACTCTTGACTATTGAAAGGAAAGGTGGGTTCTAGGCAAACAATTTCTTTTTGGAGTCGGTGCCATCACTTTGACTATCAAGCATCAACTATCACAGCACCGTATATATAATAAATAATAAATATGAAAAAAACCTTAGTCAACGTATACCAGAACCTAATATATGATTTTAAGCTTTGTTGCATTTTTTATCGAAACAACACAAACTACGGGATTTAACGCAACTTAAACTTATCTTTATAGGTAAATATGGTATTTACCTTCCCGACGTTTCGACACGGTTACACGCGTCATGGTCTCGGGACAACTGCTGAAGCTCGGCGTCGTCTGCCTGTGCGAGTTGAAATAGTTTCTTCTACCCGCACACAAGCCATCGATTTGTCGATCGATGGCTTTTCTTGACGTTCTTGTGTCAGTGAAATCAAATGGAACTTTGGCCCACTCTGTGTACCGCAAACCAACGCATACAGACAGATATTTGCATGCCTCTTCACATCATCATCCTCGTCATCTTCAATCTGTGGTATCCTCGCTTGTCAATAGGGCGTACAGCTTATGTGACTCTGACCATTTAGAAGGAGAACTTAACCATGTAGCAAAGGTACTTGATGGGAACGGATACGGTTTGACGAGACATCAAATGGAGAAGAGGTCTAAGAGAGAAAAACAACCGATGGTGAGCCGAGAACCTGCTTTTCTACCATATGTAAAAGGCATAACAGATAAAATTGGAACAGTACTTAACAAATACTCCATTAAGACTGTATATAGTCCGCTGTCAAAAGTAACAAAGTACTTACGCTCACCAAAGGACGTGATACCTCTGCAGACGCCGGGTGTTTATAAGATAGATTGCAGTTGTGGTAGTGCCTATATTGGACAAACCAAGCGAACAATCGCTGAAAGAGTCAAGGAGCACATTTCAGCTGTTAAGAATCTACAGACGGGTAAATCTGCGATAGCCGAGCATCTGCTTAATTCAGGCCCAAGTCACTGGATAGAACTTCATGACCCAAAAATCCTATCTACTGATCGCTACTACCACACTAGGTTAGTACGTGAAGCAATTGAAATCAAGAAATATAATAATTTCAATCGGGATGATGGGTTTCGTTTGTCACCAACCTGGAACCCAGTTATAACAAAGTGCAAATCGCGTGTTGTGCCGTCCGTAAATAACCCGGATACTGTAAGTGTTGTTTGTCGAGCTGACTGTACAAGTGCAATAAATATTCAAAGTGTGCGGGTAGAAGAAACTATTTCAACTCGCACAGGCAGACGACGCCGAGCTTCAGCAGTTGTCCCGAGACCATGACGCGTGTAACCGTGTCGAAACGTCGGGAAGGTAAATACCATATTTACCTATAAAGATAAGTTTAAGTTGCGTTAAATCCCGTAGTTTGTGTTGACCAGAACCTAATAATTGTTCCTGCAAACAGCTGCCCAATTCTACTGTCAAAATAGAACTAAACGTCAACTGCATTAGTGACGATAATCAACTTTTTCAGTTTTTTCAATCCAAATGGTTGCGTTGCAGCTGTGGTTTAGCTCAACTTTATCGTTCGATCGAAGATTAGCCGATTCATATTCTACTAATGTTTTGACGTTTACGTCGACCAAACCGCAGCCATAGATATATGACATATAGATTGGAAAGTTCTTGGAGCGTTTAGGATCCATATGAAGTTTAGGGCTGCAACTGCAACTTGTGGTCTAGCGCCGTTTACAATTTCTTTTGGTATAAAACATTTACACATTTAACTATGTCACAATATTTTATTTCTCATTAATAACTGATTTATATTTCAAATAATCCCCTTATTATCTTACCCCTTACTAGTAGTTAGGGTGGGAATAATAACTTAAAAGATTGTGTCCAATAATAATTAATATTTTTAAGTACCTTACGCAAAAGTACGAGTATAATGTTCTGGTGTTTTATTATTTAGTTTAAGAATGCAGCCTTGACTTTACCACAAAAACTGCCACAGAATTATTATTTACGTTACTTACTTTAAATTTTATTTAAGTAAAACACTGTAATTTTAACCCACTTGAAACACATTTATTGTGATTAAAATCAGGCTATGCCAATAGATCTATTATTCGCTTGATTGAGAGTATTTGTTACATTATAAAGTTAAGAAAATATTATCCAGACCATTCTTTGATCATTTGTGCATCTTCACCGGACGGCGTTCTACGTCAAGACTGTAGATGGGTGGGTGTGTACAAATTGATTTCTACCTAATTTATCCAGGTATTACCTAGGAATTCTGAGTATTTATTAAGACAGACAAAATGAGTTATCTCGACTTTGCAATATTTCACTTATGCGGTGACTGGACTGTAAGTAAATCTCCTTCTCGTCATATTTTGTTTGGTTTTTTTTTCATGAGTATTAAATTTGAGTTTAATTTACTGTGGGCACAGATACAACAGTATATACCTATATCCTAAATCATTTTTCTAAAATATTATTTTATTGAGTATTAAATAACAAATAATGCAAATTACGCGATTTTGCTAAGATTCGTTACTCATTGTTTGAAAGTCTACCTCAAATACGTCGTTAATCAAGGAATCGTTAAAATATCGTTATTACAAAGACTACGCGTAGCGACATTCCATACATAACAAACAGGTTAAAGCAAACGACGCTGGTGCTGCACGTAGCAATCCCAAAAGATACGGGGAAGGAGTGGAAAGGTATTGTTTTTATTTTCTTTCTTATCGCTTGTTGGCCTTTGCCAATATGGCCATTGAGTGATCGTAGCACTAGAAAAAACATACACTAACACTCGGGGCCTGTTAATAAAAATTAAGTGATAAATATTTTTTTAAGTTGTACATTAACTGGTGTCATATAATGTATTTTCAAGTAGTTAATAATACTAAACTATAAAAATTGTTATTCTAATAAACACTGTCATTTAGTCACAAACACAGTACGTACCTGCATGTGGGCAATCCCAGAGTAAGGTAATGTAAGGTTTTACACGACATTTTTTTTTCAATGCAGTACATTGTGCGTGTTTGTCGATCTTAGAAATAAGTACGAACCAACAAACAGACAATTAAATTTTACTGTAAATTATGTATTGTAGTTAAAATTTAAGAAAACTTATCGTCACATTGCCTAGTAAAATAATTCAACCTAGCGTAGGTCCCTGATATGTACCTCAACCAATATAAGATCATTGTGTAAACCTTAAAGCATTTTAAGAAACGTCACGTTAACGATTTATTCTGTAAATACCACTAGAGCATTTAACAAATTAAAAAGTTAATAAACAGGACATGTAAAAATACTCTGTACACTTTTAGTGCATAAAATGCTTGTCAGCTCTACGATGACACATAGTCATATTAAAAACGTCGCACAAGCGTATGTATGCAAACTAAAAGAAAACCTCCACCCCTTCCCATTATCTTTTAATCTACCTGGAATTGCCACGTGCGCAGGAATGTTGCTGCGTTAATTCTTTGTTATAACATTATTTTTCAATTCCTCACCAACAACGGATAACACTGTCAAACACTGAGTAACGAGTTTTACGAAAATCACACATTGCAAAAAAGTATGCATTTATCGATATGTAATACTAATACTCATAAATGATACAAACATGTTTAAGCTATGAGATTTAGGATTCTTCTATAAAGTGTCTAAAGCGCCGAATATACAAAAAAATCAAATTTAATACTGATACGTTCTGCATACAAAATGCGACGAGAAGAACATTTATTTACCAAATTGTCCTAACTTAAGTGATTATGATGACTGACTGTTAAATACTTATTGTTATGAATATCAATTGTCTGTTTAAGAATACCTAGACCTCCAATATAATCAGAAAAATCATATATGTTATGTACGACATTAAAAAAAACATGAATATTCAGCGTTACTTAAATGAATGATATTTTTAAATGATTCTAACTAACCTAACCACCCGTTATGGTGTATCGACACCACCCGGCTGCTTTGCCGGCGGCATACGTTAATTAACTGCCGGATAATTTGGAAAATGTCACTGTGGAATGAGCGACATGGCCGGCACAGCTGCCGGCACAAACCGCCGCACATAGGGGTATTTAGTTAATCTAGCTGGCCAAAAACATTTGTTTGGGTTTTTGATTTGTTTATGACAGAAATAAAACAAGCGTAATATAAACAGTTATAAAGAATGTTTATTTTTGTATAATTTCCATAAATAGAGGAAAAAAATATATAAATTGATTCGGTCACAGGTCTACGCTAAAATTACATAATGATGATTATGACATTGATCTGTGATTATGTCTCGTAAGTTTTTTTAATTGTAATTCTTATAAATATTTATTACATTAATCAATAATCAGTTTATCTCATCCTCACTTTCTGATTGAAGTTCGTCTGCTGGGTTTGGTTTTCCAGATACAAGCATATTCAATGTTTCAGGAAGAAAAGAAGACTTCTTATTTTTCTTTATTACCCTTGAGGCACTAAAAAAGGGATCTGAGCTTAAAAGTAGCCTATTCAAAATGTCTCTGTTACAGGACTCTATAGAGAATTTTCTTGAGTAATCCAGTCTGTATGACCGAAAATGCTTGTTGCGTGCCTCTGCTGCTTCTTCAGATAGTTGCCCTATGGGTAAAAATACATTTTTAATTATGTCTGATCCGTGCACAAGTACTTTGTGCAGTGTCGGTGTCATTGGGTGCCACGGGTAAAGTTTCACATATAAGCAAGCTGTTTCTTCTGCATAAGTTTCATATTTTTCTAAATTTATCTCGTATCCGCTCGAAATCGTTTCCAAAATTACTTTTAGTCTATATATTAAGTTGTAATCAATTCCTGTAATATCTGATGATAATTTCGGATCTTCGAAAAATCTCCTGCTGGTGTTGCCGTCATTATTGTTTCCGAAGTTTGCTTTGGGCATGTCAACTAATAAGCCAGTTTCATTGCGAAACCTGGTCTGTATTTCGATTTTCTTATTTAATTCCATTTGTTTTTCCTCATCTGACTTTCTCTGCCGGTACTTTTTCACAGGCAATTTATACGCTAAGTGTAGAATACTTTCAAAAAATCGTATTCTCGCATGTAAAATAGACAGACCGAATTCAGTAGCATCCTTTGAAACTCTCCTTTTGTCCTTTAAATTATTGAATTCTTTAGAAGTTTTCCCACAAATATAGCAACGACTTGTGGATGTTGTTCCAGTAGCTGCGTTGCAAATCTTTCCATCAACCATTGTCATTACAAAATAGGAATGCACCAAAAACTTTTTTCCGTCGATGTCGACCTCAGTCGCAACCAAATTATCAATGGATGTTTTAACATAATTAGTTATTTTAGATTAGATTAGTTAGTGGTGACTGAATAAACAATTTATTTATTTATTTATTAAAGTGAAGGTCTACAAAAAACGGTACGACCAATTCATAAAGGCTGTGCCTGGCATTCCTGCTTGTCGCGAAGTAAAATTTAGCAAATTAAATCGACCGACATAGCATCGCACTCTTTTCCCTGTGTGAGAACCGGATTCATTTGATCGATGGTTATGGTTTATGAGTGAGCGTTCGGCAAGTACTTCTTCGATCTGATGAGCCTTTCGAAAGAATTCATCAAAATTAGTTACTGTATCTCGAGGTATTCTATCCCTTATATCCACGTGTAATAAGGAATACAGCAAGTCTAAGCATTGACTGGTAAGGGGACTAGGTTAAGGTAATTCAGCCATAAGCGCACGTTCCTTAGCGACGAATAGTTCTGTGCTCTTTGCTTGTGATTTTTTAATAGTGACGATTTCTTCGTAAATTTTGTATGCCGGCCTTTTAAGCGCAAACGTGGTGCGGATAAGTGATAACGCTTCCGACCTATGTAATGCGATGTCTGATTTGACACCAAGCCACCATAACGCAGCTTCTCCTGTTAATGTAAGTGTGAGCCCTTCTATGGCGTTACCGTCTGTGACATATTCTGTTTTAAACGTCGTTATTGACGATAGGAACGTTCTACTACAGATCCGTCGCGGGTTCCATCATAACAGGCATAATTTTGAAAAAAACTCATTCTATTAATATGAAAATGGAGATACGAACTTTTCTATAAAGCTGATATAGAGTGACGTAGTTATAAACAGGCCTACAGCTTTTTAATTTTATAGATTGTTTTAGCATAACGCAATAAAACCACATATATATTATAGAAAAAAACGTTTTTCACTTGTAATCAAACAACTTTTATTAACAGAACTAAAATCGATCATAGACTCCAACACTTTCTCATGATTATAATACTCTCTATATTTAGTAAAACCGAAACTTTAAATACCTAATTAAGAAATAACAAAACTATTATTCTGTATCTAACTGGGCACGTTTGTTCTTTAAGAAACTTAAGTTCAAGTCATATATATAATCTAATGGGGAACTCTTCCTATGATTTATCTGAATGTCGTGATTTGTAAACAATCTTACCATCATCGGGAATATACTTCAAAGCCCTAAGATTTGTTACATTGGGACCAGTCTTCTTCCCATGTCTATTTTTTTGGAAAAAGTTAATGTATTCTATGTTTTTTTTGCAGCCCACCTTTGCTTTATAAGCCGCTGGAACATTAATTTGTTTGTGTCTTATCGCCCTCTCAATGACGGAGTGCATACTATCACACTCCATTTGTGTGTGACAGGTACTTCTGGGTGACACTAATATTATTATGCATGCTAAAGTTGAGTGAAGCATTGAATACGAATTACATTTCGGTTTTGGTAATTCATTGGGTTTTTAGAGATAAACTTTCCCAAGGCTGTGACCAGTGTTGCCAGATCCATTTTTTTTAAATACGGGAGGTGTACCTATAAAAATCCGGGAGATGTATCTCTGGAAATCATAATCACATCTTAAAATTAATTAAAACAACGTCTCTCAAATACGGTTAATAAATAATACGGTTCATTCAAAAATAGTGTATCTATTCTTTATGCTACTCATTGAACTATGCTTCTTAAATTGGGCCGAATAATCAAAGCAAAAACCGGTTCATTTTGCTTTGCAATGTTGCTAAATAAGGAAACTATAACTGTCAAAGCTTTGCTATTGAATATTCAACTTTATTTTATATGGTTGAAGTATAGTTTACTTTACACATTTTACAAAGTAATGTATGTTACATTGCATAGCATTTCGTTTTGTTTCGTTTTACGCAGTTTTACTTGTAAAGAAAGTTTAAGCCGTGGTGTTCTTAAAAATCAGGAGTTTTGAGTGGGAATCCGGGACATCGGGAGATATTTACTAAAATCAGGAGGTATCCCGGAAAATCAGGAGACCTGGCAACAGTGGCTGTGACTATTAAAGTGGAGAATTCGTTGCTTGTAAGTTTACATTCGCATTCATTCCAGATGTAACAATAACCTTGGTTTCTTTTCACATCATAGATAGTAAAATTATGAGTGATGAGTTTAGTTTTATAATATAGGCTGGACACATTTGATCGTGGGCTTAAAAGAACAGACTGCAAGTCCATAGCAAGTACTTCGTTATTTGAGTTAGTATCTTTTGGGAGTTCTCTTCTTGCTTCGTCTTTCATTCCACGGTGAATGTTGTAATCAGATTCTGTATTATTGCCCGTTTTAACCCGTCCTGCGATTACCGGACACACCTCTGTCCGTGGGCGGAAAGAGCTTGAGGCGATGTGCGGACAAACGTCTGTCCGTGAGCAATGTTTTTCCGCAAGAAACTCTCAAGTTACATGCAACAATTTTGACACAAAAAGTGTTTAAACGTTGGTGTAATGTCAAACTTACCAATGAGACACATTTTATACTGCACCTGATCTGAGCTGATGAGGCTCTTGCGAAAACTGGGTGGTGGGCGGGCGAAGCATTCTGTTGACGGCAGACTGCCGAGTTATAATTTAAACATTCAAGAACTCTAAAATTACTCTGAAATAATACAGTATCAAAACTGCAACGCGAATAAAGTAAAATAACCGAGACATTTATTCCTAGCTAGGTATAACACGTACGTCACTAGGTATAACACGTACGGCGCTTGCGCAATGAGGCGCACCGCTGGCCTCGGGCCGCGGTGCGCCTTGTTGCGCAAGCGCCGCATATCGGAATATTTTACCGTAGCGAAACATACCTATTGTGCTTGTTTCTGATGTAAATTATAAAACAATGAATAATATACTTGTACTATACAAGCGATCCAGCCCGAGTTCATTGTTCCTTTTAACTATGAATTTACTATTGTCTCTTAAACGTTACTTTCGAATTATAATGACAGCGAGTTTGTTTGATTTATACACAAATCATATAAATCGGGTGTACCTTATGTTAGTCAGATACCTGTATGTATGCACACTAAACAATAGTTTAAACTACTGATAAAGAACATAAATAAGTACTTTATTTTTTTCAATGTTCTGTATACTAAACTATGAAGTGAATGTTTGTTTGTTTGATATGACGCGAGGATTGAGGTAATACTGGTTTAACACAATAGAAGATATTCAAAATATTTCGTGTTGCTTGGTAAATTTATCGTTAAGGCTAGAAAATAAGTAATTAATGTGATCACGGGTGGACGCAGACGCGCGGAACCGCTAGCATTAGATTTACTCGAACACAGCTAAAACATACCAGTATAAGCTGAACTCGTACTAAAATGATCGTTAATACAGTTCTTGTTACACTGGTACTTGTCACTAACTATGGTTTACATGGTCATACAACATAAAGAAATACGAAATAATTAATGGTTTAAATATTAAGGAATGCAAATCATAGACTGCCTTTTGTGTAATATTTAGCGAGATATAATAGGTATTACTACCCCTACGTCAATAAATTAATTCAATGAGAAAAACTTATCTGAGTCGTGCATAATGTTATTAGTACCTATTTAAATATTAAAACCCAATAAAAGTATTATCACAAAACAATTAAGTAATTAATAGTAAAGTGCAAATTATACTTCATTTAGTTTTTATTATGGTCAATAGGTATTTTGTACTTAGTCTAATTTCATAATTATTTTTTCAAGATTTGGACGTTACCAAGTATGAGATTTGTTGTAGTGATTGTCTCTAGTTAGTTGTCCCATCTCTGGCTTTAAAAATAAAAAAGGACGTTGTTTACGGTCTATGGCAGATCATGCGAGACTGACTTTAAATTATGTGTTTTTATTTATAATTCCTAATAAAACATGGTGACAGCGGTACAAAAATAGATCTGATTAACAAGGAATAATTTGAAAAGTGTAATAGGCTATAATGGCTGAAAGATCACAGAGTAGTGTTGGAGGATTGCAGCCTCTGAAGATGGAGGGCAATATGTCATTTAATTGGAAATTTTTTGCGAGAGAATTTGAAACCTATATAGAAGCGTATTTCGACACAGCTGCAGAGAAGAAGAAGGTGGCATTGTTATTATATCATGCGGGACAAGCTGCCAGAGAAATTTATGATGCTTGGGAGTTAGATGATTCTGAAAAAAATAACCTCAAAACAGTGATGGAAAAATTTACGCAACATTTTATTCCCACAACAAATCTTACTTACGAAAGATTTGTATTTTTGACCAGAAAACAGGCGGATACTGAATCATACGAAAGTTACATGACAGCATTAAAAACATTATCAAAGACATGTGAACTAGGGACCCTAAGAGAAAGTTTAATTTAAGACGTTTTCATATGCGGAATTAAAGATACGAAAATTCAACAGCAATGGCTAAAGACACCAAAGATAGATATGGAAACAGCTTTGGAAATTTGTAGAACTCATGTAGCAGTTTCCCATAGACTGGGATCAATGAGAGATAATGAAGAAACAATCACAGTGGATAGCTTGAAAGATAACAAGAAGAAGGTTATAGAAGACTGCGGCTATTGTGGGTACAAGCACCCTTATGGAAAATGTCCTGCTTATGGGAAAAAACGTGTGATTTGCGGTAAAGTGAATCATTTTGCAAGCAAATGCAGAACAAAAAAGGACAAGTCTGTCAATTTATTAGAAGAAAAAGAAAAAGATGTTACTGGACTTGACAACGAGGCAGAATTCAAAATTGATATCGTAGGATTTGATCGGACATCAGACTGGTATTTAACTACTATTTCTTTTAATGACAATAAAAAAGAATTAAAAGTAGATTCGGGAGCTCAATGCAATATTATTAGTCTTAAACAATTTTTTGACCTTGGATTAGACTGTGATAAATTATTACCTGTTAAGGTTGTTGTTACTTCTTTCACAAATACTAAATTTATTGGTAAATGTATATTAAATGTGGAATTTCATGGAAAAAATTTATAAATTGAGTTTTTGGTTGTAGATCAGCCAGGATGCAGCAACATACTGGGACTTAAAAGTGCAGAAAGATTAGGTTTGATCAAAAGAGTCAATTTAGTTGAAGATTTGCAATCAGTACTTCCAAAAACTTATTTGGAATTATTTGATGGTGAGGTAGGTTTTATATCAAAAGAAGTCAACATAGAATTAAAACATAATGCTGTACCAGTGGTTTCCCCCCCTCGTCGTATTCCTTATTCTTTGGAACAAAAAGTTAAACAAGAGTTAGACATTATGGTTAAAAAAGGAATAATTGAGCATGTAGAGGAACCAACGGAGTGGGTTAACCAAATGATAGTTGTACAGAAAAAAGATGGATCGCTAAGAATTTGTTTGGACCCAAGACCTTTGAATCAATTCACTAAGCGTGCACACTATCCTTTGCCATATATTGAAGATATTACTGCAAAACTGTCGGGTGCCAAACATTTTTGCAAATTAGATTGTGCTTCAGGCTTTTAGATGATACTATTAAACAAAAGTAGCTCTCGTTTATGTACTTTCCAGACTAAATGGGGTCGATACTCTTTTAAAATATTGCCATTTGGAATTAATGTAGCACCTGAAATTTTCCATAAAATCATCAGTGAAACTTTTAGATCTATTCCAAATGTAGAAACTTTTCAGGATGATGTGTTTTTATGGGCTAATTCAAGAGAACAGTTAAAAAGTGTACTGATTCAAGTATTAGAGATAGCTAAGAGTGCTGGTATAAAATTTAATCCGAATAAGTTTGTTTTTGATGCAGAAAAAGTTACATTTTTGGGACATTCTTTTAGTAAAGATGAAATAAGTATTGATGAAGAGAAAATAAAGGCAGCGAAGGAGTTGATGTCACCGGAAGATAAAAAAGCTCTGCAAAGATTATTGGGAGTTTTGAATTACCTATCAAAATTTATCAAAAATTATTCAGAATTGTCTGCACCTTTAAGAAATTTATTAAAAAATGATGTAGAATTTGTATGGGAAAAACATCACGAGGAGACATTAAAAAAATTAAAACATTGCATAATAAATGCACCAGTATTATCGTTTTTTAACCCAAATAAGGGAGTCACATTGCAGGTAGATGCCAGTTCAGTGGGCTTGGGAGCAGTGTTACTGCAGGACGGTCAACCACTAGCATATGCCTCTAAAGCATTGACAGATTCACAACAAAGATATTCTCAAATTGAAAAAGAATTATTGTCTGTTTGTTTTGGAGTTGAGAAATTTAAGCCTTATTTATTTGGAAGGGATCACATATGCGTTCAAACCGATCATAAGCCTTTGCTAGGTGTGTTCAAAAAGCCTCTGTCTAAAATACCTGCTAGACTACAGAGAATGATGCTGCATCTACAGCCCTATAGAATTTATTTTATACACACTCCTGGAAAGTATCTATATTTAGCAGACACATTGTCCCGAGATTTTACAAAAAAAAGTTGTGATGAGGAAGTACATTTTGATGAAGTAGATTTGCAAATTTCGTTACTAATTAAACATTTACCAATGACAGAAAAGAACTGGAAACTGATTAAAGAACATTTTGATAGAGATCAAAACTTAAGTATACTAAAAACTTATATAACGACAACATGGCAACAGTACAACGACCTAGATGATAATATTAAACCATACTATAATATTAAAGACGAATTGTCAGTCATCAAAGAATTAATTTCTAAAGGTGAAAGAGTAGTAATTCCCAAAAGTCTGAAGCAATATATGCTAGTGAAGTTGCATACTGGTCACCCTGGCATGTCTCGGATGATTAGGTGCTGAAATAACGGTTTTTTGGATTGGAATTAATCAGGATATAAAATTTTATGTTGACACTTGTAAAACCTGCCAAAAGTTTCAAAATAATAAAGTTAAAACAGTATTAATGTATAAAAATACATCTGTAATGCCCTGGACAGAAGTTAGCTCTGATGTGTTTGAATTAAGTAATAAGTATTACTTATTTGTTGTTGATAACCTATCAAATTATATAGAAGTTGTATCTTTGCCGAACTTAAAGTCTGAGACTGTTATTAATAAAATTAAATCCATATTTGCACGACATGGCATACCATCAGTGTTATATACGGATGGAGCACTGTATTATGATTCGGAATTATTTAGAAAATTTGCTGAAGAATGGAACTTTGTACATGTTATGTCAAGTCCTCACTATCCACAGTCTAATGGGCAGGCGGAAAGTGCAGTAAAAATTGCTAAGTCAATTTTTAAGAAATGTATGGACTCTAATGAAGATCCATATTTAGCTTTACTTAACTATAGAGCTTCACCAAGAGGAAATATAAACTCTCCGGCTTCCATTTTAATGGCTAGAAATTTGAGAACAAATATTCCTTGTACATATAATACTTTGGTACCAAAATTAACTTATAAAAAGGATTTTATGAATAAAGAAAATTTGAAGAAAAAGACTAAAAAGTTATACGATAAAACTGCAAAAGTTAGAGCAGATTTTCAGGTAGGTCAGAACGTGTGGTTTAAGAAAATGCCTAAATTGAACTGGGAGCCAGGGAGGATAATAACAGGGCCGAATTCAATTTCACCCAGATCGTATTTTGTTAAGGGGGAACAAGGTGAAAAATACAGAAGAAATGAGATACACATAAGAGATAGGACAATCAAAGAAAAAGGAGAGCCTGAAGAGCAAACAGAAACTGTTGAGAGAACAGATAAAGACGAACAAGACAGGGAATTTGGAAATGATAAAGAGGAAGAAATAATACGGGTAACAGAAGATAATGACAGGGAATATGAAAATGATAACGAGGAGCAAATACAGGTGACAGAAGATAATGTCAAAGAAAATACTGTAACCAGAGTATTCACACGATCTGGGAGAGAAGTGAAATTACCCGAACGTTTGTTAGATTAAAAAAAAAATTAGAAGTTATTTTGTTTTGTTTATCGTTGATTTTGGTTAAATTCAATTTATTTTGTTAATTTACAAAAAAGGGAAGATGTTGTAGTGATTGTCTCTAGTTAGTTGTCCCATCTCTGGTTTTAAAAATAAAAAAGGACGTTGTTTACGGTCTATGGCAGATCATGCGAGACTGACTTTGAATTATGTGTTTTTATTTATAATTCCTAATAAAACAAGTTTTTTTTTAAATGTGAATTTGGATTTTTTATTCAACTATTATTGCGTCGTACATCAAAGTCACGTTGTCAAAAACGTTTCCCTAAAAACAGCGTGACCACTTTTAGTAGATTTCTACTTTTTTGGTCATCTGAGGCAAAGAGAACGATGATTTAGTAGCACGAAAACGTTAAGTAGATTTTGGTAGAAAATCACTATTTTAGAACACGTCACAATTTTTCTTATTTGGCTAGTCAAAATGTAAGGACCCAGGAGGAAAAAAGGTAGTAAGCTCTATGGTCACGATGAAACTGACAACACAGAATTCTTTTTGAAGGGATTTCCCCAAACTTAACATACGCGATACCTGTCTCTTTTCCGCATACGACATTCTTAATCACTATCCCTGTCTTTTGTTTGATTTCGTATAGTATGAACATAAGTTTGAATACTTTGCATTGTGCATTTGCGTTGCGGAGTAGAGATAAAAAGTGAAAATAAATAATGAAGAGGAAATATGAACAACATTATCGTCCTGAATGGGAGCAAAATCCATTATTCTCAGCGTGGCTGTGTATATGTGGTGAAGACAATTATAGTGCCTTTTGTAAAGCCTGTAATACAAAAATTTTGCCTCGAATGGCATCAATCAAAGAGCATAGCAATTCCGCCAAACACAATAAAAACATGATTGGATTTAGTGGATCATCCCAGGTCAGTGTTTTTTTAACTTTATCTTTGTATATACAAATTATATATAAAATTTTCTGTCCGTATGTGCTGAATTCCTCCTAAATGGTAGGACCGATTTTTTTGTGTGTATTCAGTTGGATTCGAGAATGGTTCAGATTCTTGCCAGAGACTTCGTCTGCGAAGGCAGTACGAAATTTGCCAGGTCAGCTAGTTTTAATTTATATTTTGAAGTGTGCGCGTGACCTACATTTTTTTGTTACAACAAAAATCGTATTAAAAGAGCGGGGTACTCATAAAACAATTAATTGTTTTATAGATTGATAAATATTTTAAGAAAACAACTCTTGAAGATGAAGTCAAGAAGGCTGAAATGTCTGTGTTCGTATAATGGACGACTTGAGTGAGGTTATAAATAGGGCATTTCATGATTCTGAAATAGCAAAAAAATTTTCGTGCAAAAGAACAAAATCTGCCGGTGTCGCTTATAATGCGATAGGCCATCAATATGAAGAAATGATGATTGAAGATTTAAAATCCGGATCATCTAAATTTTCAATTATTATAGATGAAAGCACTGATGTTAGTACGAAAAAAGTTCTTGCAATAGCAATTAAATATTATTCAAAAAATGATAAGAGTAAAAACAAGATTGCTTAGTATAGTAGTGTTACATAGTAAAAATGGAACCTTTCTTTTAACTTACCTCCTGCGATAGTTTAGGGTTTTTATTGCATTCTTTCGTCTCATTCCTGCACTGCAATTCGTTTTATCATTAAATAGATTAATTTATTTACTACATTAATTAGATTATTTCATTA
The DNA here is from genome assembly GCA_963924145.1 of Pyrausta purpuralis. Taxonomy (NCBI): domain Eukaryota; kingdom Metazoa; phylum Arthropoda; class Insecta; order Lepidoptera; family Crambidae; genus Pyrausta; species Pyrausta purpuralis. Next base: position 11,462,473 of record OZ001666.1, read on the forward strand.
ATCTTGAGATTGATTTGTAGCTAGCTTCCAAAACAAATATTTCATCAAGTTTGACACTGGCGTTGACAGCTTAGAAGTATTATTTTCCCGTTGCCACAGATTATGTAGCGATTCGGTTTGTTGAGCTCGTTAGCTCAGCAATTTCATCTTTCCAATTATTTTTGTTTTGATTCTTAATTTGTTTAATTTGCTTCCAATTAATTCAGAGTACAAATATTATCCCTTTTAAATATTTATCTAAAATTCAATTAGATTGTAATAGTTTTTATTCTACGTGTCTATGGTCGTTTGGTCAAAGGCAGTGACAGTGACAGTTGTTGATATAAAAGTACTGGTCAGCAGATTCCCGGTCTTTTTTCTTGGATTTTGCGTCGTGAAGTTCAGATCAACCTTTCCACCGCCCAACAGTGCCACCAGCTTCAAAGATCAGTCCCCGAGACCGTTACTCAATTTCAAATCTTTTAATTGTAAGTATTCTCGCATTTTGTGCGATTTTCCAATTCACTTTGAGTTCGTTGAGTTTGTGTTGTTTCGAAAACTAACTTTTTGTGGTATTTCCCTCGTCCTCGCAGAATTCTTGAAGGTCACAGGAGACGGCGTGGCAGGCGTGATACAGCAGTCGACTCGGCGCTGAAATCCGTCATTCCAACCCCTTTTGAGGTAAATTTTTCATTTTTATCCTTGCTGGAGGGTAGATGAAAAGGTCGCGCCCTATTGTTACAAATTTAGGTTTTCCATTCCAAATTCACTTAATATTTCCCATAGCATTATTGAAGTAAATTCAGATTTGAAAAGCATTTATTTAAGATAATTTCCCCTCTTTATGAATATTTTTAGTACTGGGTGTGACAAACCATAAAATAGGCCTTTTGTCACTTTCCAGGGGTTTTTTTTGGTTTTGCTTTGATTGTATTACCTCATCTTCGGGTGCCTTCGGGATCTACGTTTGCGGAGAACCCCGGCCTGCCAAATCCGCTCCAGGGTCTCCGATTTCTCTCCGTCCCGAGGCATCTACCCCGGTAACCCGTATAGGGATCTTTACTCTTCCTTATAATACGGTGCTGCACCCAGCAGTGCCTGGCGCCCACACCTTCATTTTTATTTAATTTTTACATTACTCAAAGTTAACATTGTGATTGCTCCCTAAATCATTTTATACATATCGGCTCCGGTCTCACCCCAAAGTCTACCCGCAACTCCCTTTGTGTTCTGCCATAGGCTAGACCGGCTCTTTTTTAAATATTGTTTAGTTTAGTGATTTATTTAATTTTTTAACTAATTTTGTAATTTAAATTGAAATTAACTATTTAATAAACCAGATATTCAAAGATATTTTTTTTTTAACAGTGGCGCCCAACGTGGGGCCAGTAGATTTTGGGGAGTTTGTGTCAAACGCTACAAACTGAGATTGGTCCCGAACACCCCGTGTGGTTCTCGGGTTAGAATAAGGCCACCCCGGCACTTGCTCTGGGAGTCGTAGGAGGCGACTGAGAGCTCACCTGTTTTTGACAGTGTTCGACCTTAGGTCTGTTTTCTTTCTTTTAGGCCCTCAAGGCTTAATTGTTTTTTTTGTTTTTTTTTTATTTTAAGCTCTTACTTTTCCGTAAGGCTTAATTTTCTTTTCCTTTTTAAGCCCTTACTTTTCCGTGAGGCTTAATTTTCTTTTTTCTTTTTTAAGCCCTTACTTTTCCGTAAGGCTTAATTTCTTTTTCTTTTTTAAGCCCTTAGGGCGTTATTTATTTTTTCTTTTCCGCCCCTCAGGCATTTATTTAAAAAAAAAAACTTAATTTTCATTTAGGGAGCAAGCTTTTTTTAAACATTACTGTACTGTAACTGTACTGTAAACTGTACTGTTGTTATTGTATTAAGACTGTTTTTGTCTGCGGAGTTTTTTTTTATTTAAACGTCTGTACTGTTGTTCTTGTATTAAGACTGTTTTTGTCTGCGGAGTTTTTTTTTATTTAAACGTCTGTACTGTTGTTATTGTATTAAGACTGTTCTTGTCTGTATTGTGAGGGACTTGAGCCGACCTTTTTTTAAATTTTTATTCATTTTTATCAATTTGAAATGGAGCATCCAATTAATTTTAATCTTTTGAATAAGGATGAGTTAATTTATGAGGTTGAAATTCGCGGAGAAGTACCTGAGGCCACCGTTGAGGCACTTAAAAAACAAATTCGTGTTCTGGGAAAGGAAATACCCTCCGATGACATTGACACTACGTCGCGCGCCCCGGACGCGGAATTAGAGTTTGTCACCACCAGCCTCTCAAATATTGACGTCCTTATGACTGCTTCATCTAATTTTAAGAAATTTAACCGGGTCAAAGCTTTGGCTTGTCACCTATACCATCGTTTGTCGCGAATTGATGTGAAGCCAGACATCAAGGATCAACTGTCGACTCTGGAAGCGAGAGTTAATTCCCTCCTTTCTAGGCTCGAGAGGATGACCTTCAGCTTCCACAGTACCTTTAGTTCGGTCGACGAGGCTCCTGCTACCACACCTGCCACCGCTCCATTGTGTTCGCCATCTCCAGTTTTGGTTTCGTGCAGTAGTGAGAAATCCGTTAGAAACTTGAATCATCGTTTTGACGGCCACTCGTGCGTTCGCACTTACTAACAGACGCTGGAGGAGCTCGCGCACTCCAGGGAGATCAGCGAGGCAACCTTGTTCAGGTCAGCTTATGAACTTTTTACAGGTATTGCTTTGGTGTGGTACCGCAGTGTTAGGGATACCGTCTGCGATTGGTCGTCACTAAGGCGTCTCCTGATCGAGGAATTTTCTCCCCCCGATTTCGATAGGCGTCTAATGGACGAGATCCGTAAGCGTACTCAAGGCCCTACCGAACCAGCTTTCATCTATATCGCTATAATGGAGAATTATTTTAGTAGGTTGTCCTATTCAGTCAGTGAGTCTGGAAGACTTCACATTATTAGATTTAATATGAGGCCTAATTATATTTTGGCGTTGGCTCTTCACTCTATAGACAATATTTCTCAATTAAAACACAAATGCAAACTGTTAGAACATAGTCTTGCTTACGCTGGTGATTTTAAAGAACCCCCTGAACCAAATGACGCCACGCTCGCGAGTGACTTGTCATATGTTGCGCCAAAGACTCTACTCAAGCTAGAGGAAGTGAAACAGGTAGATGATAACTACTGTAAAAGGTGTCGCAAAGAGGGTCACACACTTAGCGGGTGTAATTCCAAAGAAGTCGTATGCTTCAAATGCGGCAAAAGAGGAGCGTACGCCAACAATTGTTCTAATTGTCTGCCTAGTTCTAGCAAGTCTCAAAAATCTGACTCTCGCCAGTCAACAAAACTTGTAGGGCTGAACAGCTGTAATAATTTAAAACAAGATTGTGATTCTCGTCATAAAGTTGCTTCGGTTCATTATTTAACTCATGGGGATGAGCGTCCTCATTTAACGGTTTCCATTTGTGGTTCTAAATATTTCGGTTTACTGGATTCTGGATCCGCGATTTCTATTTTAGGTTCCGATGCGGGTTCGCATTTTTTCCGAGCAGGACACACGTTACACAGTGACAATAATATCAAGAATATTGTTACTGCTAACGATTCTGTGGCTACTGTCTCGGGTTATATTTCTTTGGTAAGCTTAAAGGAAACCACAAAAGTAATTAAATTTCACGTCGTTCCCGACATTTCCACTCCAATTATTTTCGGAGTTAATTTTTGGAAGGCTTTCAATTTGGCCCCAAGCATTTTTAATGATCTTCCTTGTGAAGTTTTTCCTTCTGATAAATATTCTGTCTCTGAAGTTCGTAGACTTCACGCATTCGTTGACCTAGACCCTGATCAGACACTCCCGGCCAATGAGATTATTGAGCGTTATAACAGTACGGTTATGACTGCTGTGCCCATACTCGTCGAAAAGGATCACAGATCATGGGATTGCAACTTGCCGAAAATACAGTTTGCTATGAACACCACCACTAGCAAAGCCACTCGTTTTACTCCATTCTTTTTAGTCCACGGGCGAGAAGCTGTCAGCTCGGGTGAAGTGTTCGGTACAAATACTTCTTCTCTTCCCCCTTCTGATTTTGCATCTAGAGACTCTTATGCCCAAAACCTTGGTGTCTTGAAAGACATATTCGAGCAGGTTGAGCAAGCCTTGGTCACCGCCCATGGTTGTAGCGCCAAATATTATAATAAGGGTAGGCGACAGTTGGAATTTAAAGTAGGTGACACTGTGTGGAAGAAAAATTACCCGCAGAGTGACGCTTCAAAGTTCTTTATGGCCAAATTAGCTCCCAAGTACGAAAAATGTAAAGTGGCTCGAAAAGTTTCACACCTGGTGTATGAGTTGGAGGACGCAATTACGGGCAAGTCACTCGGTTCTTGGCACGTCAAGGATTTGAAGTCAAGCAGTAGTAGTACTGACATAACTTAGTTATTCTATCATTTAATTCTTTGTTTTAGCGTCTTGCGCTTTTATTTTAGTTTAGGGTCGCCGGTATGTTATCGACGGACGTGTGGCCCGCAGGTCATTCCTCGCTCGCCACACCGCCGCCGACGACACCTCTTCTTCATTTCTGTCCGTCCTCTTTGTGGAGGGTATCTTTTAGTCAAGCTTCGGCTGTGCTTTCTCTTAGTGATGAGCTGGGGGCCAGCTCGAATTTTACTTACGTAAAATTCTTCTAATTGGGGGAATACTGTTACATAGTAAAAATGGAACCTTTCTTTTAACTTACCTCCTGCGATAGTTTAGGGTTTTTATTGCATTCTTTCGTCTCATTCCTGCACTGCAATTCGTTTTATCATTAAATAGATTAATTTATTTACTACATTAATTAGATTATTTCATTAATCTTGAGATTGATTTGTAGCTAGCTTCCAAAACAAATATTTCATCAAGTTTGACACTGGCGTTGACAGCTTAGAAGTATTATTTTCCCGTTGCCACAGATTATGTAGCGATTCGGTTTGTTGAGCTCGTTAGCTCAGCAATTTCATCTTTCCAATTATTTTTGTTTTGATTCTTAATTTGTTTAATTTGCTTCCAATTAATTCAGAGTACAAATATTATCCCTTTTAAATATTTATCTAAAATTCAATTAGATTGTAATAGTTTTTATTCTACGTGTCTATGGTCGTTTGGTCAAAGGCAGTGACAGTGACAGTTGTTGATATAAAAGTACTGGTCAGCAGATTCCCGGTCTTTTTTCTTGGATTTTGCGTCGTGAAGTTCAGATCAACCTTTCCACCGCCCAACAGTGCCACCAGCTTCAAAGATCAGTCCCCGAGACCGTTACTCAATTTCAAATCTTTTAATTGTAAGTATTCTCGCATTTTGTGCGATTTTCCAATTCACTTTGAGTTCGTTGAGTTTGTGTTGTTTCGAAAACTAACTTTTTGTGGTATTTCCCTCGTCCTCGCAGAATTCTTGAAGGTCACAGGAGACGGCGTGGCAGGCGTGATACAGCAGTCGACTCGGCGCTGAAATCCGTCATTCCAACCCCTTTTGAGGTAAATTTTTCATTTTTATCCTTGCTGGAGGGTAGATGAAAAGGTCGCGCCCTATTGTTACAAATTTAGGTTTTCCATTCCAAATTCACTTTATTTAAGATTTCCCATAGCATTATCGAAGTAAATTCAGATTTGAAAAGCATTTATTTAAGATAATTTCCCCTCTTTATGAATATTTTTAGTACTGTTTGTGACAAACCATAAAATAGGTCTTTTGTCACTTTCCAGGGTTTTTTTTTGGTTTTGCTTCGATTGTATTACCTCATCTTCGGGTGCCTTCGGGATCTACGTTTGCGGAGAACCCCGGCCTGCCAAATCCGCTCCAGGGTCTCCGATTTCTCTCCGTCCCGAGGCATCTACCCCGGTAACCCGTATAGGGATCTTTACTCTTCCTTATAATACGGTGCTGCACCCAGCAGTGCCTGGCGCCCACACCTTCATTTTTATTTAATTTTTACATTACTCAAAGTTAACATTGTGATTGCTCCCTAAATCATTTTATACATATCGGCTCCGGTCTCACCCCAAAGTCTACCCGCAACTCCCTTTGTGTTCTGCCATAGGCTAGACCGGCTCTTTTTTAAATATTGTTTAGTTTAGTGATTTATTTAATTTTTTAACTAATTTTGTAATTTAAATTGAAATTAACTATTTAATAAACCAGATATTCAAAGTTTTTTTTTTTTTTAACAGTAGACATAGAAGAAGAAACAGCGCAAGACTTATTGAATGCACTTAAGAGTGTCTTTGAAGAACATGAATTGAAATGGGGAGATATGATTGGGTTTGCGGCAGACACAACAAATGTTATGTTCGGTGAGAATTCAGGAATTGTGGCTAAAATGAAAGAACTAAACCCACACTGTGTGTACGTTAAATGTGTCTGCCATTCTATGGCATTGGCTCTGAGCCATTCATGCAAGCTACTACCGCGTAAATTGGAGCAATTTGTTAAAGAAATATACAATTATTTTTCACAAAGTAGTAAGCGTCAGCGCGAATTCATAGAGTTTCAAAATTTTACAGAAACGGAACACTAAAAGCTTCTGAGACATTATGATATACGATGGCTTTCTCTCCGTGGCTGTGTAAACCGAATTTTGCAACAATGGTCAGCTTTGAAATTATATTTTCAGGGACAAATTTAGGAGAGAGAAACTCTAATGCGTCGGCAGAATTTCTTTTCAACGCTTTGAATGATGAACAGTTAAAAATGTATTTATTTTTCGTAGACTATATAACACAATTAACTAATAAGTTCAACACAATTTACCAAGCAGATTATCCTGTTATTCATCGGCTATATTATGATATGCGAAGCATGTTTACCAGTATTTTAAGCTGCTATATGAAAAGCCACTATGTAAAAACTACGCCATTGAAAGATATTGATCCAAACTCTTCAGTTAATTTTTTACCATTGAACAATTTGTACTTAGGGGTTAATTTAGCGAAGCATTTGAAATTGCAAAAAAATAGAATATCCCAGCAAAATATACAAGACGTTTTCAAAAGATGTCAAGAATTTATGATAACTCTGTGTGTACAATTAAAAGCACGATTACCAGTTAATGACGATATTTTTCAAATGTTGAGCTTCTTGGATCCTCAAACTGCTGTGCACGGCGAATTCACAAGTTTGACAAATGTAGCTTCAAAATTTCCAAATATTGTACCAGAAAATGACATTCAAATAATTGATAATGAATTAAGGGAGCTTAAACTTGATACCAGTGTCGCCGATTTATTATGCTCCACTAGCAGCTCAAACGCTGTTACTGATGTAGAAGAGTTCTGGGCAACAGTCAGTAAGATACAATACGTTGACAAGAAACTTAAATATGAAAATGTCAGCAATTTTGCAAAACACATGCTTTGCCTTCTGGTATCAAACGCCAAATGCGAACGCATTTTTTCATCTATTAATAGAATTAAGACGGAAGATCGAAACAGATTCTGCAATAAAAATGTTCGTGCAATCCTCCATGGCAAAGAAGGTTTAACAGAAGCTGGAAATTGTACGAATTTTAAACCATCACCATCAATGCTACGAGTTATGAAAAATGACAAAATATTGTACAAAAATGTTAAAAAAAGTGATGATGAATGAATAAATATCAATACAAACCTAGTTTTATTTATATACCTAACAAACTACCAATGAAAGAATGTTTTAAATTATAGTAGTAGATTGTCGGTAGAATTTAAACCTTCCTTGGTAGATTTTGGTAGATTTTAGAAAAAAAAAAGGTAGATTGCGTGATGGAAAAGTGGTCACACTGCCTAAAAATGCATGCGTGCAAAACGTATGTGACCGCGTGTGGGGTGCTTGAATAATAAACACGTAGTATAAATCTCCAGGTTCTTCTCCAATAGTTTTATTCCAACAAAATAGCACAAAGATAGGGCACAAAGTGAAAGTAAGTACAAACAGAGACTATATTCTGGCATACAGCTCGCTTTTATACAAATCAAAACCCTTAACAACGGTAGGAAAACAGTGGGGACGACATCCGTTTCCATATATGAACATTTACTATAATATTTATTTGTAGGGATAAACAATCTGCTAATTAAATATATAAATTCATTAATTATTTAGTAATTCATCGTAATGAATTTAGTAAGCCTTTTAGATTATTATTTTAATAGTTACAATATTTAAAATAAATCTAACCTCCACCAACCAATCAGAGTCAACTTCCTTTTGGCGGCAAAATGAACATTTGTTATACGGCAAACATAAAAATCTAATAAGTGTCCCAATAATCTTTAAATAATTAATTTACAATTAATAAAATATTATTACAATAATAAGATACTCTAAAGATTAATCCAAAATATTCTTATATCATAGCCAAGTTACATTCAACATGGTGGATACTTCCGGCATTTCCATAACAAATATTAAATAGGTTTGACACCTAGATAGGTGTATGAATTATGATGTATTGAACATAATATGAGGAAGAGAATGTGTAATTTAGTGAATACAGTGGGGTTACATAAGTCACACACAGTGAGTATATGGTTTAGTGCATAAGTCTACTATTACAGAACTAAGTAAATATGTGGGGCAGACTAGGATCGGGAATCATCTTGTAACACTCGGCCATCCTGCAACCACCGTGTCACACGGTGCTCTGGTGGTGTTTTGGAAGTCTGCGTTGTTGGTGTGCTGAAAATGAGAAAGAGCAGAATCAACAAGTATACTGGAAACTTGCAAGAAATTTGTTTGATGGACACGGTAATAATTTGCTTTGGTGGACACGGTAATTCTGTTACATTGCATTATAAAGAAAAAAATCTAGTAAGAAAATTTCAGCATGTGAAATGAATTCTGAAGGGGTATTAGCCGACACCAGTTACACAGACATAACTTTACGTAAGTCACACACACTACTTGACCTAGATCCGACAGACCATAATTTATATTCATCACACATGTTTGCTTTATGTAGCTCACACAGCAATGCTTTACGTAGGTCACACAGGGAATACTTTATGTTGCTCTCATAGCATTGATCTACGTAGTTCACACAGATATTACTTCACGTAGGCCACACAGACACTGCTTCTCACACAGACAATTTACGTCGCTCACACAGCATTGCTCTACGTAGTTCACACAGTACATCAAGTAGGCCACACAGATACTGCTACTCACACAGACAATTTACGTAGCTCACACAGCATTGTTCTACGTAGTTCACACAGTACTTCACGTAGGCCACAATCAATCAATCAATTAATAAAATCAATCAAAATCTTTATTTGCATTAAAACATGATACTGCTACTCACACAGACAATTTTCGTAGCTCACGCAGCATTTCTCTACGTAGTTCACACAGTACTTCACGTAGGCCACACAGATACTGCTTCTCACACAGACAATTTACGTATCTCACACAGCATTGCTCTACGTAGTTCACACAGTACTTCACGTAGGCCACACAGATACTGCTACTCACACAGACATAATTTATGTAGGTCACATTTCACACCAGCATTGCCTTACGTCATTCATACATACATTACTTTACGTAGCTGCATAGGTCACATAGACACTGCTGCTTACACAGACAATCATTATCCGTATGTGACACAGAAATCAGTTTATTTAGATCACACAGAGTTTACGTAGGTAACATAGCCAACGATTTATTTTGGAATATTTGAAATACTGTAGCTAATACTAATATACTCCAATAAATTAAACTTCTATTACTACTGCTCCGATATAAATGTTTAAACACTAATATCAATGTTCTTTTGTTTAAGGTTGAAGAAAGAAAATATTCTCAACGGAGGAAAAGAGAAACCCGAACCGTTGATTCCTCATTAAACAACTATATTTATTGCATTATATTGTAAATTTTTCATACTGCAATAAAAAAATATATTGTATGCGTGGTTTTACTTACAGTTAAATCAAATCTGTTGTAAACGGTACTCTTAAAATATACGTACACATAGTTATTGTTTCACCCAGAACGAAGTTATTAGGTTTAACAATTCATCAATAACTACCCCTTTTTACACGCACTAACAAAAGTATAATCACCGTTCAAAATAATAACCTTACTAACTTACCCAATTAACTTTCGTCTAGATTGATTGGATTATCACTGTCTACCTCCCCGTCGCTAAGCTTTCACCAGAATAATTTGGTTATAGGTTACCTAACAATAAAATCTTTATCAGCGTAATCGTAATGTATGCGTTATTTTCGATCAAACGTTGTCTATGTGTAAAACTATGTGTGATCCACCTAGCGATTGCGTGTGAGCATCTCGAAAGCTCCGTATTGCACTGGTCGATGGCAAATTTTAGTATTTAATGGTTTGACCTATTTAGTCTAAATACGTCACTTAGGAGTAAACATAATGCGACTCACCTTGAGGTGGCTGGAGCGGCTGATGCGTTGAACTGGATGCTGCGAACCATCAATCGATGCATACGTGGCCGCTGCGACGCTGCGCTGGTTGGTGTCGCGTCGTTGAGTACGGCAGAATCGCATCTCTGGCTGACCCGTCGACGGATGCAGCACCGCCTCACTCCTGGTTGCTGCAGTATCGTTGCCGTTGGTCATGTTGCACTGGTTCTTTCTTTCAGAGTTTCCTCTTCTCCAAGTTGATTTTCACAATGCTGTCGTGGCTTGTACTTGTAGTTTTCGAGCAATGATAAATAGGAAAGTATCCGAAGAGTTCACGCAGCTGGTTGATTTTGAGCAGTCACTTTGTGATGTTGCCTCTTCTCCAAGTTGATTTTCGCAATGCCGTCGTTGCTTCTACTTGTACATTTTCAAACAATGATCAATAGATTAGTATCCACAGAGTTCACGCAGCGGGTTGATTTTGAGCAGTCAATTTGTGATGTTACACGTACTTTCTTCTCGATGAAATTTGGGGATGTCTTCCGCGTAAGCACGTGTCACTCAATGATGCCTTTCTCTCATGTCTTCCAAATCTTAGCAGTCTTCTTGGTCCTTGAATCTTCCTTGGTCAGAGCCGGCAGCGTAAGGCCAGTGATTTTCGCACATCCCACTTCTGAGGTGTGACCGCGTGTGGGGTGCTTGAATAATAAACACGTAGTATAAATCTCCAGGTTCTTCTCCAATAGTTTTATTCCAACAAAATAGCACAAAGATAGGGCACAAAGTGAAAGTAAGTACAAACAGAGACTATATTCTGGCATACAGCTCGCTTTTATACAAATCAAAACCCTTAACAACGGTAGGAAAACAGTGGGGACGACATCCGTTTCCATATATGAACATTTACTATAATATTTATTTGTAGGGATAAACAATCTGCTAATTAAATATATAAATTCATTAATTATTTAGTAATTCATCGTAATGAATTTAGTAAGCCTTTTAGATTATTATTTTAATAGTTACAATATTTAAAATAAATCTAACCTCCACCAACCAATCAGAGTCAACTTCCTTTTGGCGGCAAAATGAACATTTGTTATACGGCAAACATAAAAATCTAATAAGTGTCCCAATAATCTTTAAATAATTAATTTACAATTAATAAAATATTATTACAATAATAAGATACTCTAAAGATTAATCCAAAATATTCTTATATCATAGCCAAGTTACATTCAACATGGTGGATACTTCCGGCATTTCCATAACAAATATTAAATAGGTTTGACACCTAGATAGGTGTATGAATTATGATGTATTGAACATAATATGAGGAAGAGAATGTGTAATTTAGTGAATACAGTGGGGTTACATAAGTCACACACAGTGAGTATATGGTTTAGTGCATAAGTCTACTATTACAGAACTAAGTAAATATGTGGGGCAGACTAGGATCGGGAATCATCTTGTAACACGTATCACCGCTAGGGTTGGCGATCGCTCGGCGTTGCGTTCTTTAGCCAACCGCCTCGGAACTATTTTCTTGATTTAAGATTTTTCTGATATTGTTCATTATGCGATAAAATTGTAAAAGCATATGACTACGATTCATTAAATAAAATAATTGTATCAATCATATTTCGCAAAACACATTAATTTAGTTAAGCGGTTAAATAATTAATATAGATTGAAAGAAAAATATAATAACATACCATAATTCCCACAATATTTACCGTAAATGAAAACAGGTCCTTGTTTTATCCTTGGGTACAACCTTACCACAACTCGATTGATTATAGCTGTTACGTATCAAGCAATAATATTTTGTCAATCCTTGCACATTACGCTGAGCTCACAATAATTCGCAAATAAATTTGAACGACCCGACTAGTGCTTCACTCTGTGCCTCAACTGTGCTTCGTGCTCAAGAAGTCTCTCCAACTCCGTGTCGCCGCAGCCCGCGCCTCCTCAGTGCTTCAGAACTGCGTGCCGCGCTCCAAGTACCCGAGTGAGTTTCTATCTTCTAACGAGCAGAATGTAAATACTCGTCATTATCACTAAGAACATTACTTTGATTTTTTTTCTTTGTCCTTTTTTCGCTAGCGAATTATATATCGCTACAAAGTTTAAACTTTACTTAGTTTTTTTGTGTCTCCTCATTGTCAGTGAACAGCATATCACTCGCGGTCATTACCACTTAATATTTTTAGTGTTTAGGTTCTCATGCGCGTTGATTTTTATTAAACTTATTGCTTATTTTCACGTGGTGCGTCCTGTTTATACAGACGAGGCTCTGGCGACCGACCGATGGCGGTATAACCATCCAATGTAAGGCGCAGCTAAATGTTAGACTGTGACGGGCAGCAGCGTCACAGCTGCAAGGGGCTGCGCCTCTGCGCTCGCCAACCCGCCTGCCAAGCGTGGCGAGTATTGGCAAAATCCGCTCATGAGTGCACACTAAGAAACCAGGCCCCCAGTCTCCGGCAGCCCCGCTATTCCTGATTTTGGTAGCGGTCACGGTAACGGCGGGGCAGGGGGTGCTAAGAATCCCCGGAGGCGATCGCGCTGCCACCCCCGACGACAACTGGCCCTGGTAACGTACAAAACGTGTACACTGAGGACAGATGAGAAGTTGCTCGAGCTGGAGGAAGAAATGAGCAGGTTACACTGGGACATAATGGGTCTATCAGAAGTCCGTAGAGAGGGAGAGGACACGATAACTCTACAGTCCGGAAACCTGCTCTACTACCGGTAAGGCAACCAACGAAAGTCCCAAGGTGGTGTCGGGTTCCTCGTTCACAAGTCCCTCGTCAACAATATCGAGACCATCGAGAGTGTGTCGAGCAGGGTAATATACCTTATACTCAGAATATCCAAGAGGTATTCGCTGAAGGTAGGCAGGTATATGCACCGACCTCGAAACACCCGGATGAAGAGGTGGAGGAAATGTATGAGGACGTAAGTAGAGCCATACATACTTCCAAAACCTATTATACTGTTGTAATGGGGGACTTCAACGCGAGACTAGGCAAGCGAGGCGAGAATGAGTTGAAGGTGGGACCTTTTGGATACGGGCAAAGGAACGCCAGGGGACAGAGGCTGGCCGACTTTCTGGAGAAGGAGGGACTCTTTGCGATGAACTCTTTCTTCCAGAAGCCGCCTCAAAGGAAGTGGACTTGGTTGAGTCCCGATGGCTTCACGAGAAACGAGATTGACTTCTTCATGACCTCCAAGAGACGGTTATTCAATGATGTCTCCGTGATCAACAGGGTGAAAACCGGAAGCGATCACCGAATGGTTCGAGGCACATTGAATATAAATGTCAAATTGGAAAGATCCCGCCTGATGAAGTCCACGCTCCGACCGACTCGTGCTCATATCCAAAATCCCGAGAGCTTTCAACTCGAGTTGTCAAACCGCTTTGATTGCCTAGAAAATTGCGTTACAGTGGACGAAATTAACAACGGGTTTGTGGAAACTGTTCAAACGGTGGGGTCTAAGTATTTTAAGCCTGGCCGTAAAAATAGACCTCAAAAACTGTCGGTCCACACTCTCAACCTCATGGCAAAACGTCGATCTATGGCACTGCAGACCTCCGTTAATGCTGAAAACTACAGGCAGCTCAATAGACAAATATGGAAGTCCCTACGACACGACATTCGTTGCTTTAACACTAATAGTGTTAAAGAAACGATAGAGCGGAACCAAGGCTCCAAAGTGTTTGCAAGGGACATGTCTATTGGGCAGAGCCTGTTGACGAAGCTTAAGACGGAGGACGGCAGTGTAGCATCGACGAAAGCAGAGGTTTTGAGGGAGATCGAAAGGTTCTATGGGCAGTTGTACACCTCAGTAGCCAAACCCGTTGATAGCTCAGCCAGAGACCCACGAGCTATCCTGACCCGTCACTACACCGAAGACATCCCGGACATCAGCCTCTACGAGATTAGGATGGCCCTTAAACAGCTCAAAAACAACAAGGCACCTGGCGAGGACGGAATCACAGCAGCTTCTGAAGTTGGGTGGAACACCGGTACTTAAAGTCCTTCAGAGACTCTTTAATTCCGTGCTGCTAGAGGGCATCACGCCTGAGGCATGGAACAGGAGTGTGGTGGTGTTGTTCTTCAAAAAAGGAGACAAAACCTTATTGAAGAACTACAGACCCATCTCACTCCTGAGCCATGTCTACAAGCTGTTTTCAAGGGTCATCACGAATCGTCTCGCACGTAGGTTTGATGACTTCCAGCCTCCCGAACAAGCCGGTTTCCGAAAAGGCTATAGTACCATAGACCACATTCATACGCTTAGGCAAATTATACAGAAGTCCGAGGAGTATAATATGCCTCTATGCTTAGCGTTTGTGGACTATGAGAAGGCCTTTGATTCGATCGAAACTTGGGCGGTGCTTCAGTCTCTGCAGCGGTGCCACATAGACTATAGGTATATAGAGGTGTTAAGGTGCCTTTACAATAACGCCACCATGTCGGTCCGAGTACAGGAGCAGAACACGAGGGCGATTCCATTGCGGAGAGGTGTGAGACAGGGAGATGTCATATCTCCGAAACTGTTTACAGCGGCATTGGAAGACGCCTTCAAACTTCTGGAATGGGAAGGAATCGGCATCAATGTTAATGGCGAATACATCACACACCTCCGATTCGCCGATGATATAGTTGTTGTGGCAAAGACGCTGGATGATCTTGGCACTATGCTCGAAGACCTTGACCGAGTATCCCAACAAGTGGGTCTTAAAATGAACATGGAAAAGACGAAAATTATGTCGAACTCCCTTGTCGTACCCACTCCAGTATCCGTTGGGAACTCAACTCTCGAAGTTGTCGACGAGTACGTCTACCTGGGACAAGTGATCCAATTGGGTAGGTCCAACTTCGAGAAAGAGGTCAATCGACGAATCCAACTCGGCTGGGCAGCGTTCGGGAAATTGCGCAAGAGTGTCTTCTCATCTCATCTACCTCAGTGTCTGAAGACGAAAGTCTTTAACCAGTGTGTGTTACCAGTGATGACATACGGATCCGAAACATGGTCTCTTACTATGGGCCTTATAATGAAGCTCAAAATCACACAACGAGCGATGGAAAGGGCTATGCTGGGTGTTTCTCTACGGGATCGAATCAGAAATGAGGAGATACGTAGACGAACTAAGGTAACGGACATAGCCTTGAGAATCAGTAAGCTCAAGTGGCAATGGGCAGGGCACATAGCGCGAAGAACTGATGGCCGTTGGGGCAGGAAAGTTCTAGATTGGAGACCCTTCGACCAGAGACGCAGCGTGGGACGTCCACCAACAAGATGGACAGACGACCTTATAAAGATCGCTGGATCAAACTGGATGCAGATCGCTGGTAATCGGTCGCTGTGGAGATCTGTGGGGGAGGCCTATGTTCAGCAGTGGACGTCCTTTGGCTGATAATGATGATGATGATGATGATATTGCTTATTTTCAGGTCTGTCTCCGAATACGAATCTTTGGCGTTTGACGAGCGCTGCGCGTCTAAGTCGGAGAGGAAGAAGCGAACACATAACTCTAGGTATTCCATTGAATTAAACAATTAATGACAGGAATTTAACAATGTGTGTTTACCCGCGCGGTTCGGTTTATTAAAATAACTCTATCGTGCGAACTGTATCTAAATATTTCATAGTTCTAGACTTGCTCTAACAGTAACTGACATGAAAGATAAGATTTACAATAAGAACTCTAAATTAGTAATGATTGATTTTTCAGATCTGACTCTGAAGACGACATTATTCCAAGGCGGAGCAAGACAAAAACGCTCAAGAGGAAGTCTACACGAGCTCTGTAAGTAAGATTTGAAAAGAATCAATGATTCGAAAATATTTTAACGTGATATTGGTGCTCACGATTTACGTTTCAGTTTTCAGATCTGATTCCGAAGACGATCACCCTACCTCACGAGACAAAGGCAAAACGTTAAAGAAAAAGTCTACAACAGCCCGAACTCCGTCGAAGTAAGTATACACAATCAATTTACTTATTCAGACTTAAAATACACGTTGATTGCAAAAACAAAGAGTCGACACGAGTCGTTTCTACAAAAAAGCCTACCAGTACCTGAAATTTTATTGTTTTATTTTCAGAAGCGGTGCGGCAAAGAGACAAACCGCCGAACAAGAAGAGGATCTGTTCGGGCTAGTGTTCCAAGACGAGAAAGAGGCGGCTCACGCGAACGCATCTTAACGAGCACCTGCTCACGGTGGGCAGCTGGCGAGCTCCTGCTGCAAGGTCGCGGACGGCGCGGTGCTGAGCGGCCGCTAATACGCCGAACTGCTGCTTCTACAGAAGTTCTTGAAGAAAACGAAGACCGCATATTTTGCGAATAGCGCTCCGGTTTTTTATAATAATAATAATAAAACATAGCAATAAATTGGTATTTAAAGAAGATAGTTTTAATAATTTTATCGTAATTTAAGTAGTAAGCAATAAAGGATTAAAACTAAGGGAAGAACTTATTTAACCTCTGTACTTACTAAATCCAATTTTTACGCATTTAATAAATAAATAGATAGGTAGATAATCAAACGTAACATTTACTTGTACAGTTAATTGATATTTATTAGATAGGTTCTGTTTGCAAGTTTGGAAGACAAGCCCTGAGGTTAAATAAAGGCTTATTATTGGGTTAGTTAGGTTAATTAAGCTAAGATGCCCTTCTGCTCTGCGTGTGCCGTCCAGGTAGAGAGCAAGCGGTGGGTAGGTCACTTGCGGAGCACCGCGCACAAGAACCTGTGCGCGGCGAGCGCCGATGACGGAGCGTCATCGGCGCTCGCCGCGCACGCCGCGGACGGGATGCTCGATGAACATCGATGTTCGATGATCATCGATGTTGAAAGCAAAAACATCGCTGTTTTAACATCGATATTGCTATACGAAAAATATCGTAACATCGATGTTAACGGCATCTGTCATCGATGTTAACTCACGGCCTCACGCACGACACGACCAATGCAACTTACGAAGTTACGAAACAAAATATGTCTTTTATGAACGCATCCACAACACAAATCAAGTTTATTTTGAACTTTGAACGCGTATTCATTCATTCAGGGCGCACCGGTCGTTCCTTTTATTCGTCGTACGTTCTTCGTCGTCTCCTCGCTCGCTCTCTCTCACTTCCCTGACCCCTCCCATTCGTTTATTGATAAAAAAAAATGTTGTGCGTGCGTCGGCTGTTTTAATTTACTCATTTGATAGTATTCTATTATTGTGCATATAATATTACGTGAAATACAACAATATGTAAGTATTTATTGATTGACTTCTAAATATTGAATTCATCTGTTTGCTTTCTGTGCATGCTAAACGAAATTGTTATTTTTTAAGGTTATGAATGCTGTATATGAGATAAAGAGAGCATAGAGCAAAACAATTATCGTTTTTTTTCGCGCAAAATTTGAATGTCTCGGGCCATAGACAATTTATCTCTTTTTTTACGGCTGTGGTGTGGATTCTTACTGTTTTGCTTGCATTGAAAATAGTATATTAAGGTGACAGAACATTTTATTTTGTGTATTTTCTATGAATATTTTTGCATGTTCTGGTTATTTCGAGTTCGTGTCTGAATTTTATTTAAATTTCATTGTTTGTTTTCAGGAATACAGGAACAGAATTAAAAATGCCGCCAAAAAGTCGCTTTTGGGAATTTTTTGAAAGACTTTAAAATAATGAAGCCAGATGTCGGTCTTGCCATAAAATCATAAAAACTTGTGGCAACACCACAAATCTTAAGTTGCACATTGAAAAAGGCATAGTTCATTATTAGGAAAAAATAGCAACGAGGAGAACACAGTTCATAAAACAGGCGCCAAGAGATCATTTAAGGAGACATTCGTAAAACCTGTAATGCCAACTGCTTCTACTTCTGCTGAGATAATCGCACCTGTCTCTGCTTTACATGAAAATAGTTCAGTTGATTCTGATTGTAGTTTTAATGCAAGTGACATAAGTGCATCGTCTATTCGCACAAAAATATTTCAGCCGACATTAAATCAGAGTTTCAGGAGCATATCTGAATTTTCTGAAAATGGAGCTAAAGGAATTCGCCTTACAAATGCTATCTTGTTTATGATTTGCAAAGATTCACAGTCGTTCCAAATGGTTGAAAATGAAGGATTTCTAAACTTAATGAAAGCAGCTGCACCTCTGTATAAAGTCCCATCCAGGCATACTTTCAAGAAAATGCTAGAGAACCGATATGAAGTTACACAGAATCTTTTTAAAAATAAAATCAAAGGCCTACGTAGTAATATTACCATGACAACCGACATATGGACGGATACTATGCAGACTAGGAGTTTTCTTGGTGTCACTATACACTTTTATGACGAAGAACGTATGGCAATGGCATCAGTCTCTCTAGGAGTTTATGAGTTAGCCGAATCACATACTGCTGAATACATTGGAAGAATGCTGTTGCAGACATGTCATGAATGGTGTATAGATCCAGAAAAAGTATCCGCTGTGGTAACTGATGGAGGAGCAAATGTTGTTAAAGCTGTAGATATCTCATTTGGAAAAAAATGCCATATTATTTGCTTTGCTCACTTAATTAATTTGGTAGCTCAAAAATCAATCGCAAAAACAAAGGAATTGCCAGAATTAATTGGATCTGTCAAAAGGATTGTCACTTGGTTTAAGCATAGTGTAGTGGCGAGTGATGAATTACGAAAGCATTCTGATCTAAAATTAATACAAGAAGTCAGCACTCGCTGGAATTCCACTTTTTATATGGTGGAAAGATATTTAGAACTGCGACCAATAATTAATCAAATTGTTAATTGCCATACAAGTGCTCCTCCAATGATAACTGCAAAAGGTATTGAAGAGTTGACTGAAATTTTTGAAGTTCTACGCCCTATAGAAGTTGCTACTAAAGAAATCTGTGGAGAAGACTACGTTACCAGCAGCAAAGTTATTCCCATAACACGAATGCTAAACTTAAAAATGAGCAACATTAAAACAAACAGTTCTATGTGTCGTAATTTTCAAATAAATAGCTGCTATCGTTTATTCGAACTGGTATTTATAACAGTTACATTTAAATTTATTTCCTGGCAACACCGATATATTTTGGAGGGGAGTTTTGTATTCGGGGAGAGCGCGGAGTCTGGCAGTTCAGTTGGTTTGCGGCATCAAGTTGAAGAGGTTGTATCTAAAGTTGTACCCTGTTCGAAGAATAAAAGTATTGAAAAAGTCTCAGTGTTATAATTTCATTACAAGTCAGAAGTGGTGCTGTCCCACGAGCTATGTCCGAGAGAAACTGTAAGTAGTTTTTATTATTCTTATAGTGATTATAACGCTTCTCAGATATTAATAAACGAATTCTATATACAAACCACACTACATACACTGATTTCACACCCATTGCTCTCCGGAGTCACAGGCACCCCTTGTGGGCACTTTACACGAAGAGACAATGATGGTATTGAGTGGGCTAGTGCTTGTGCTGTTTTTGGTCGGGGCTACTCTCCGATAAAATAGGTGCAGCATTTGGCTCATCCATAACCATCCGATTAGACTGTTTCATTTTGAACATTGTATTTAAATATTAGGTTTAGAAGAACTTGAAATAACCTTACATTATTCTCATTAACCTCTCAAGCGTGTGTGAACGAGACACGATAGATATTTTATTGTTATGCCTGCAATTGCTTGGATATTGAAAAGTTAATTGCCATCAGAATTTCAACAGATTCATTTTATTTAAAGGTTATATGACCTTCAATAAAGTTATGAGAAGTTCTGTTGTCATGTGATATTAGTATTTGTTTAAAATGAAATTATTTGAAGGCCATGAAGCCATGTAGCCATGTATGTGTGCTGCGTAGAAAAATAATAGCCATGTAGGTGTGCTATTAAAATATAGCCATGTGAAGTGATCTTGGTTTTTATTTGAAGTGAATCTGAAGGCCGTGTAGCCATGTAGGTGTGCTGTGTGCAAAAGAAGTAGCCATGTAGGTGAGCTGTAAAAATATAGTCATCCGAATTGATAATGATAGCTGTGCCAAATTAATGTAACTTATAGTCGTACATGTATGCTATTAGCATAAAAGGTAATATAATTTATAAGTGAACTCAGTTTTAGTTTCATTGCTAGATAAGTTTAAAGGTTTTGTTTTGTGCTATGACCCTGACGAGAATAAATTGCCTTAGACTGATTAAGTGTGTCAGTTTGTACTTTAATATAAAATGATTTCGGAGCTAATTATGCTACTTTATTGTTTTCTTTGTTAGGGAATAGTTAAGTGCGCTATGACCCTGACGAGAATAATTTACCTTAGACTGATTATGTGTCAGTTTGTACTTTAATATGAGTTGCTTTCGTAGCTAAGTGTGATACCTGGTTGCTTTCTTTGTCTGGGATTAGTTAAGTGTGCTATGACCCTGACGCGAATAATTTCCCTTAGACTGATTAAGTGTGCCAGTTTGCACTTAAATATAAAATGATTTCGTAGCTAATTATGCTACTTTATTGTTTTCTTTGTTAGGGAATAGTTAAGTGCGCTATGACCCTGACGAGAGTAATTTGCCTTAGACTGATTATGTGTGTCAGTTTGTACTTTAATATGAATTGCTTTCATAGCTATGTATGATACCTGGTTGTTTTCGTTGTCTGGGAATAGTTAAGTGTGCTATGACCCTGACAAGAATAGTTTGCCCTAGACTGATAAATTGTCAGTTTCTACTTTCATATGAATTGATTTCGTCACTAAGTATCCCAACTGGTTATTTTCTTCCTCACTGGATAGTTTTATCCCTATCGAGAATAATTTGCCTTCATACTGATAAGTGTGTCAATGTCAGACTGATTAAGATGTACTTCGATATGAAATAATTTTGTAACTAAGTACCCTACTTCATTTCTTTTCCATACCGAGAAATAGTTAAGTGGGCTATGACCCTAATAGGAATTATTTGCTTTAGAGTGATTAAATGTCACTGTCAGACTGATAGTCACTGACAACTTTTATATGGATTGGTTTTGTAACTAAATACGCCGAGTGGTTGGTTTTTTCGTCGGGGAATTGTTAAGTTTATTACTTTTATATGGACTGATTTTGTAGCTAAGTGTGCAAATTGACAGGTTCCTTGTCAGATGATAGTTAAGTGTGATATTTCTCTGACGGAGGCAACTGTGGCTGATTATATGTCCGTTTGTACTCTAGTATGAACTGAGTTTGCCACGCGGTTATTCTCTTAATGACATAGTTTTTTTGATACAGTGATATAAGTTAATGGTAAACTTACAAGTGGCTAACATAGCCAGATAATAATCTTGATGCTAGGCAAAGTTATAATGGTGATGAAATTTTGAGTGCTATATTAATTACCTACCATAAATTTTAATGAAAGATATTTTTATATGTAAAAGTTAAATAAAATATGCAATTTTTCATAAATATTACCTTATGCCCTTGTGCTAATTTTTTCATAATTGCTTTTATTTTACTTCTTAAAAACCCTTGAGAAAAATATTTACTCATAACTTCGAATTCATAATTGAAATCTTCTGGTTCAAAATTAATATTCTATTAATGAATAAATGTTTTCTGCCTACTTGATTAAATTCAAATCATTTACTAGCAAAAATGTGTTAAAATATAAAATGCTAGTTAAAAGCACAGGTTCACAGGTTTTTACAAAAAGCAATGCAAGGCGTGAAAACTTTATTTAAATGTTATACAATATTTTGTCCCGTAGCGAAATCTAATTTATCAATACATGACAAAGTTTTTCATATTTTATTATTATAAATTATAAGTGTATTATTATTAATTTCTACTAAGTTATGAAGACTAATGATTATACAATAAAGGCATCTGATGAATCCTAATGATTTTGTTTTATGCGATCTGATGAGTCTGCATCACACGCGATGTCGCGCATGAGCTCGAAAGAAGCAAAGATCCCACGGTGAACGATGGAGGATGTCACTGAGAGGCAGAGCCGAGAAGGAAGACGTGTAGCTGGCTGGACCCACTCAAAACTCCAAATTATACCCTAATACAGCTTTGGGGCAATTTTGGGGGTACCTAATGCTGAGCAGCACAAGAAACTGTCACTGTTTTCAATGCCTCTTTTCAAGGAGTTGACTATGTTGTAGTAGGTATTCAATTTAAGTCGGTACATTTTATTAGCCTTGAAATAATTTTCTGCGTTATAATACACTTTTGTAATGACCTACCCTCTTGAGGGTTTTCTCTTTGTAACAATTGTTTTAAGTGTAGTATTGGTAAGTCTATAAAACATTCTGATGATTCATAAAAAAAAATCATTTCCCCATGAAATAATCAATCAAATAATCCTAAAGTGCAATATTAAGCAGCTAGTATAGCTGGAGTTTAATTTTTCTAAAGACATTCTTATGAATAGGCTGTTTGCCTAAGCTTTAAAAATTTTAGACGAAATATCATTTGAAATTTAATTTAAGTAAATCGTATAGCAAGTAGCTATTATATATACTGTCTTAGGCTCTATTTTACTGTTGTAGTTATCAGAACACGATATTTGACATATTTTCATCAAATACTGCATTATATGATTACATTCAGAACAACAAAAATAATACATAATAGCAAGCTTTCATTTTTAATTCTTACAACTTATATCATTGTATATTTTTCTTTCGATGAGTTTTATAAACATATCATAGTGTTTCTGTTACTAAACCGTCTTTGTTTTCATACTATGAAAACAAGTACCGTATCTTACCTAGGTCTCAGTGGATTAAATTAGTAACACTAGAACCATTTAATATAATTTCCCCATCATGCTAAAAAAACTATTACTTGATTCAGAATAAGGTTAATAAATTTGGGAAAATAATGCTTATTTTGTGTGTATTCATCTTAACTTCCAATTTCTTGTGCGCACAACCAACCATTCCTTATCGTATGGGTTGTTTTTGCTGAATTTTTGGTTCACAAACAGGGTATGATTGTGATTTCTTTTTTAAATTAAGTAAAAGTACACCACAGCTTTTTGCTTGATAAACCTTAATTATTTATTGCTCCCAAAGAATACAATTCACTTGACCAAAGATATACAAAACACAAATGGTATTAGGAATTGCAAACAGGTGACATGTTACACGAATTATTTTTATTTTTACTTTTGGCTAAACTTTAACAAGAATCGAGTCATTCATTAAGTATCAATAATGTTGCGGGTGGTTTTGATAAAAGTTTCGTCCTAACCGGTTCTCCGTTCGCATTTGAGAAACGCATTACGTAACTGTAAGTAACTGTAATTGTTTTTTTTATTATAATTTTATAAATAATAAGTGTTACAAACTTTTAATCTAATTTGATGATTTATTGGATTTGAAATAATTTATACAATATTAAATATCAAGATCTTTTAGGAAATGTTGTATCATGCTTCTTTTAACAGATAAACTGAATATGATTTAGTTTTTAAGCTGTCTGGCAAATGTTTGGTACATTACACCTTGATAATGTAAAAGCAATACACTGCATTTTTTATAAATAAAATATTTAGGTTACATTACAAAACTTTATTAGCTATGTTTGAAGGTTAGTAAATGTAAGATCACTATTTACAGACGAATAACATTACGACTTAAACTCTCAAAACATTCTAAAGCGTATTTTATTCAATTTAATTCTTTATAATGTGCACTTAGCGTTACATAAACTATAACTTAATTAACAAATTGCACTTTAAACTTAGTTACCGCTAGTTAATGAGTAAAACTAAACAGTTTTAATGTAGTGAATCTACAAGTCTGGTATTAAGCAGCCGCTTATAAAGTTACAAGTTACGTTTGTTGAGAACGTTTTAATGGATTTTGAAAGTTATTTTTTTTTTTATGAATATTCAGAGTACGCAAAAGTAAACTTACATAGTTGAAATCGCCGCTTTTGATGAATGATTAGATCAATTGACAACCTTAAATAAAAACACTGAGACGGTTGTAAGCTTGAGTCGAAGTAGTACACAAAATCTGCAAGATTTTAAAATATTTTTTAAAATATTAGTTCTACAGCTTATAATTACTCAATGTAGACATTGTTGCTGTATAATCAAATCAATGGGCATTTTTTTTATAATTTTACGAATTCATAGCATTTTATCACCATATCCATGAATGATATCTATCATAAATTATCGCCATCTAGTGATGGTGTTGGCGACGCTGTAAGAACAATATTTAACAATGTTTGCTGGCACAAATATTTTATCTGCCATGTTTAATGTTGTACAATGTTTGAATTATTTGCTTTTTTTTATATAAAATAAAATAAGACCCAAAGAAAACTAAATTAATATTGATTTACAGTTTTAATTATTACTTAATCTTTATAAATCTTACCAAAATTGTATTCAAATTATTTATATGCTGTTTCGAATGGTTAAGTAGATCAATAAGAAGATATATTTGTATTTAGATTTAACTTTAGTACTAGACGGTCTGGTATATACAAAATGTTGAAATATAATGTAGAATATTTGCTATTACTGCGCGAATGTCGTAATGACTCAAGGAAATTATTAATTATCTGAAACAAATTTTATAAATACTTTCTTAGCATTTTGCAACCAAATTTTCATTATTATGAGTGTAAAATGAAAATTTCATGTTTTATTTATTACACTATAATTTTCTTGGCATTAATAATTATTCATGCACATGTTAAATTATTTAAATTCCGTTTGAAAACTTTAGATTGCACTTAGATGCTATTTTTACTATTCAAAATCATAAGGTAATGTTTGGTTATTTGTGTACTCGTTTCAACCCAACTGAACTGCAAGCCATTCGAGCGCCAGGAGGCTGCTCGATGTAGGACGGCCGAATGTCGTAATTTTCAAATAAATAGCTGCTATCGTTTATTCGAACTGGTATTTATAACAGTTACATTTAAATTTATTTCCTGGCAACACCGATATATTTTGGAGGGGAGTTTTGTATTCGGGGAGAGCGCGGAGTCCGGCAGTTCAGTTGGTTTGCGGCATCAAGTTGAAGAGGTTGTATCTAAAGTTGTACCCTGTTCGAAGAATAAAAGTATTGAAAAAGTCTCAGTGTTATAATTTCATTACATATGGGTCAGGATCTTAAGCAGAACATAATGACTGAAATCAGTAAACGCTTGTTACCCTCGGAACATGTTCAAATACTTGCTTTATCTACATTGCTAGACCCAAGGTTCAAAAATATTCACTTTCAAGACCGCGTAGCATGTTCGAAAGCAATCAAATTAGTCAAAGAATTACTAACTACTACAACGGAAGCAGAAGTAATTGAAGAAGTAATGAGTGGTTCGCCAGATCCAACAGAAGAATTTAATTTGTGGAGCGAACATTATAAACTTGTAAATGTCAAAAACTCTACGCCTTCCCCTCATGATCACGAAATGCCTTCAGAGTTAAGCTACTTTTTGAAAAATACAGTATCTGATCTTAAACAAGATCCTATCCAAGTTTGGAATAATGTCATCGGTTCCACTTACCCGAAATTAAAAATAATAGCGCTGAAATATTTGAGTACTATCGCGACATCAACGCCATCCGAAAGACTGTTTTCAAAAGCTGGCTCTACTCTTTATCAACAAAGAAATAGATTAAAAGGTTCTTCTTTATCAAAATTACTCTTCCTGCAGTCAATTGATAAAAAATATTGGAATATGTAATCATTTGATCTCTTTCTTAATAAATTCCGAACTTTTACACTGTGTTTTATTTTTTTGGCAGTTATTATTGCATAAATCATCGATGATATCCAACATCGATGTTCAGTTTTCGATAAATATCGAATATCGATGTCGGGCTTTCGATTATGACATCGATGTCAACATCGATGTTTTTCGAATATCGATCATCCCTACTACAGACTACACTTTAGCTACTATTAGACTGTTAGACTTTCTATTTAACAGCGCCAAGCTTCTCTTTTGATGCTATGTTGATGAATGCTGGAATTCAATTGGAATTGTTACATGATTCAGAAAAAATCCGTCTTCTACAAAAAGGAATTCGAGGTGGTATCTGTATGTGTTCTACCCGATATAGCAAAGCAAATAATAAGTTTATGCCAAATTATGACAGCCACAAACCCGACTCGTATCTAGCGTATATTGATTGTAACAATTTATATGGTTATAGTATGTGTCAACCTCTGCCTGTGTCAGATTTTCAATTTTTAAGTCAAAATGAAATAGATCAATTAAATATTTTGTCAGTTTCTGATGACGCTGAAATCGGTTACATTCTCGAAGTAGATTTATTATATCCAGAAAACTTGCATCGCCAACATGATGATTATCCTTTCTGTGCCGAAAAGTTTGTGCCGCCAGGCGAGCAGACTTCCAAACTAATAGCTAATCTTTATCCGAAATTTGAATACGTAATTCATTATGTTCATTTAAAAACCTGTATTAAGCATGGGTTGATTTTAACTAAAATTCATCGCGTTTTATCATTCAAACAGAATTCATTTTTAAGTAAATATATTAATCTAAATACAGAGTTAAGAAAGAAAGCTACAACAACGTTTCAGCAAGATCTTTTCAAATTATTAAATAACTCTGTTTTTGGAAAGACCTTAGAGGATAATGAACGTCGCGTTGATGTTAAACTTGTAAATCAATAGAGTGATGAATCAATCAAAAACAAAAAACATCTAAGCGCCGATAGGTTAATAGCTCGGCCTAACTTTCACAGTGCTACAGTGTTTTCTGAAAATCTAGTCGCGGTTCAGTTGAAACCCGAAAGAACAATTTTAGATAAGCCTATATACATGAGATTCACTGTACTAGAACTATCTAAAATCCATATGTACAATTTTCACTACTCTGTTATAAAACCACATTATAAAGATATGGTAGAATTATGATACACAGATAAAGACAGTTTTGTCTACAATATTGAAACACAGGACTTTTATCAAGATTTAAAGACCCACTATCTTAGTTACTTCGATACAAGTAATTATGAATCAATTTTAATTTGCCTGTTATCAAAAAAAAAGTTCCAGGAATGTTTAAAGATGAAATGGGTGGTGAAATTATAAAAAAAATTGTCGGTCTCAGGTCGAAGCTTTACTGTGTTAAAACGGAATCGAAAGAAAGCTAAAGGCGTTAAGAAAAGTGTAATGAAAAACATGACTTCAGCTGACTACAAAAATGTTTTGCTTAGGGACTAAGTAAAACGTGAAAAAAACATATTGTTTAGATGCATTAAACACGAAATTTTTACTCAGGCTGTAACCAAAATTGCTCTGTCTAATCACGACGATAAATATTTTATACTACAGGATAAAATATCTACCAGAGTATGTGGGCATCACGATATAATATTTTAAGTAGTTATAAATAATTTTAATTAATATGTAATATTATGTAGCTTATAAGTTTTTTTTTACAAATAAAAGTGTACTGTGGTGGTGTGATTTTAATTATTAGTTCTAATAAAATATTAAACATCTTTATATGAATTACTTATTTAATTTCACAATTATATACTTACTATTAATATAGTATTTACTGTTGCATCACCATACCATTACCATTTTTGGCAATAAATGCATTTGATGCATGTGGGTAAACGTGAAAATTAGCAATTTTGAATCGCACGTGTCATTAAGTAGGACATTGGTATCAAAGTGCAAATTTGAAATTATTATAAATATGAAATTACAAGAATTATTTAACATTCATTCATATTGAGTCGAACACTGATCGAGGTTCATCTTTGGTAAGTTTTTTTTTATTTGCTACTTTGAATAGTAAAAATACTAATTCGGTGCTAATGTAGTGTTAATTTGTTAAAGACAAAAATGACCGACTCCTCGGAAATCATTTTCTCGCAATATGCGCAGGATCCATTGGAGAACTTTTTCCAACAGTATTCGGAACTCTTCGAAGTACAGCCTGTGGAACCACGGTCAGAAAG
Source organism: Pyrausta purpuralis (assembly GCA_963924145.1). NCBI lineage: Eukaryota > Metazoa > Arthropoda > Insecta > Lepidoptera > Crambidae > Pyrausta > Pyrausta purpuralis. Next base: position 11,490,796 of record OZ001666.1, read on the forward strand.
AAAAGCGAGATCAAAAAAAGATGCAAACACAAAGAAGAAGGCGAACATCTCATCGAAATCATTTGTCATACGCAAAGATCGGAAGGGTTGTGAGCTTATCCAAATCAAGATTATGGATCTAAGTGGTAAACATTCATCGTTTTCACAGACACAGCAGACTGATATGGAAAGTGTGGACGAAAACGCTATACTAAGTGCTCAGTACGTGGTGCAAGAACCCATGGATGAAATTTTTGACCTAACTGAAAGTTTAGTTAGAAAAATATCGAAAAAACTTTGTGGTGATAGTTACTAATGCGAAGATTTTATGTTAAGTATTATTAGGATGTTTTAGAAAATAAAATATATTTTTGCAGCAATTTGCCTTTTTTTTTCTAAATATTCCACATAAAATTAAAAAATATTTTGTAATAAAAGACAATGTTTTCTATTAACATTATTTATTTTTTTTAAATATTTCGTTTTGTATACACCATTTGTTTATAGACAAAACTTTTTCAATGCACAGTATTTTTTATGAATAAAACAATTGAATACATAAAGAATTGAATATATAAAGAAAATTCTTTACAATATAGTTTATACAATATATTAAAACTAGGAATATTTTTACAACTAATATCAATAATATTATCATGATCACATAATTCCTTTACCCATTGAACCTTTTCCTTTCCTTTCACGACAATAGTTCTATCTATAAAGTAAGGTTTAATAATTATTCTACCCATCGAACATTTCTTTTCTCTTAATCAGTTAGCGCGGAAAATGGGTATGGTGGCTTTATTAAAAATATTTGGGTATGATCTTTAGTGGCTATACATAATTCCTTTACGATAAAATCATTATTGTTATTTTTGAAACCTTGTACATCAACGATTATAGTATTACCGATCATGATACTTTCCTAACAATATTTCTTAAAGGTTTGTATTCGAATATGCAATCGTTCAAAATCAAACAATATGCAGCTATATTGTCAGGTATTTCTTGATCTGTTTCAATTTGAAGTCTTACATCGATTGATCCTTTTAAAGTCTCATGTTGACGTGAACAGTCGATTATAAATAAATGAGCAACGTCTCTGACTCATCAACGGTTCTGGTCGACGTCAGTAATAAGACTGTTGAAATCTAGTGTACTGTTCGTATAATAAAGTAAACTTATCTTCGGAAAAACTCGCGTTTAGACCCTCGTAAGGGTAATATGATGAATTTAAAAATACTCTTACATCACGTACATGACAATGGTCAAATTCAGCCATGGACAATGTTGCGCTATGCTTACGGTTAGTTTGTGAGGCAACGATTAAATATCGCGGTTTCTCTTCTTGAGATAATGTTTTGATAGACCAAGTGTGTTTACGAGTTTTTGGCAAAAGTGGATATTCATATAAGTCCCAATTTCGAAACGATAGCGTGATGGCTCTATCTCGCTTTAAGTATTTTAACAAGTTAATTTTTTCACGATCAGACACTTTGACGTGAGGAACTCGTCATACAATTTTATTTATTATGATATCATCCACAACTTCGTCCGCATTTAATTTTAATGCATTGAGATTAGTAGGCTTTAGATTAGTAGGTTGCTGAGGAGTAACTCAGCAACACTAACTCGTGCTGACAATTTATTACAATCTTTTCATAATCTTCGACAAAACCTAACATTTTGTTCAAAGGCACTGAGGCGGAGTATATACCCTCGCCTACATTAGTTGATCCTGTAGTTGACCAGCCCCAAGCTCTTGCACTTTTTGATTCATTTTCATTCAATGATAAATATGACTTCATAGTTGTGGTTATACCAGCGTTTTTAATTCTATCTATTTCTACGCCATTAAGCTCATAACGAATGTCTTGAAACAGAAATAATACCGGATTATTGACGAAATGAACACTTGACACATTTTCTTTTTTGCTGTTATGCACGATCACTTTGCCCTTCACATATAAAGTGCTAAGTGAGGGCAAAACGTACAAATCTTGCTGATTAATAGGTATTCGTATTCATCGCAATGCGTCTTTAGTTATTTCAAATCCTTGCAGAGCAAACTTCGTGTTTGGAGTCAATACGAAATTTGATAAATGAAAATGCTACTTATTGTTTCAGGTCAATTCTTAGTGCATTCTAAAATGAAAGTGAAAAAAGATAAGAAGAATAAAAATAATATTTGAAAACACAAATGTTGTTTAAAATTGACGGATAATGATTTTTAGATAAAGAAAGTCATGATAGTTGTTTTACATACATTTTATGTCTCACAAGTCTGGTGGTTAACTTCGCTATCAAAATTGTAGTATGGAAATAACGACAGAACAATTTAAGTGGAAAGTAAGGGTATGTTCTATGCATGTAACATAAACGAAGTGCATTGTAAAGCGTTTCGCGATTTTAATAGGCATTAATTAGGACTACGTTATCATCGCATCAATGAATTATTTAAATCTTCGTTCTGAAATAGTGAATTTACGACGTTAATTCAAGTAAGACTGGACTGATATCGTGTGTTACTATATTTTTCTATGAATCGCGGTAAATGCGCGGTGTTCTTTACAAAGTCAACTTAATACACATATATTAGGTCTCTGGGACCGAAGCCTTACAATATGAATATTTCACTAATCGATTTAAGATTAAAGTATTGACAGTGATTTCATACAAGAACGTAAAAAGGGACTTCTGATGTTTAAATATTTACCAAAATGATCATCTGTATACAAATAAGTATGTTCAAAATTCTGTACTCAATTGCAACAAAATAAACCTTCCTACTAACAAGTGATGATAATTATATACCCGTGACTACGAACGCTGCAAAAATTTTAAAACGTCGGGAATTAAGATAATTCTCTGGGAAAAATATCTGAGAAATATAAAGTATATCAGTGAATGAATACATTACGGTTAAGATATAGGAGTTGTTCCTTTTTTCTTTTGTGAGCGGAGCCAAACTTTACTCTGGATTGTGTGCAACGGTAACTTCAGGTGTCTCGACGGCTTCGAGCGTCGGTGAAGCAGTAAGGTTCCTTTTTGTTTTGCGATTTCTTTTATAAGATGCCGATGTCCTCAACCTCGATCGCGAGCTCCTTCGTCTTTTTAGGCCTAATCAGCCTGGTCTGGCCTCATGCTCTTCAGTCTCATCCCCTCGCATGAAAAATAATACCAGCATTAGTGTTGTAATCGGCAAAATCATGTTTTGGTTATAATTATAATAAGTTATAAGTTATTGTTTAACTAATTATCTTTGTAAATGAACTATAGTTAAAGAAAATAAATGTTTTCAAATCTAATTACTATGTGGCCACATTTTTATTTATTAGAGCATAATTTTAACTAGGGCCGGAATGCTGCAAATAATATTTTACGCAAGTAAGAGCACATGGATCACATAACCGTTGCGAACGAAATTTCTGGTAAAAAAATTCACGGTAAGACTTGACTTTTGTGATATATACATAGCTCCTTTAAGGTTCTCATGGTCCGATCTAATCGAGGAATATACACAGCTATATCAAGGCACATGGGGTGACCTAACCGAGAAACATATACAACTACTACGACTCCTAGCACACTTAGAAACGCCCCCCTGCGAGTGAACATACATAGTCTTTCTAGACCTAGGCGGCTAGCCTTACAAACCAGCAAGGTCCCGCCAACGAGTCAGCAAGCACACCTAGCTGTTGTACTTAGTTGCTGAAACCAAGGGCGGACTAGGTCCAAGAAATAAGGATTAAGAAATTATGTACATGTACTCCACCATAGTGAATTTAGTTGATTTATTAATTGACTTGGCCACTATTAACGATTTTAAATAAATGAATTTACAGAACTATGAACACACTTGGCCCAAGCGGCACACTATGCCACTACCTAAGGACACACTTCGTCGCCGTAGAGTGAAAACGTATGTGTTTTTGAGTAAACTTTTTAGGAGGTGAAAAAACCGTCTGGAGAAAAAAATTGAACTACGTAGATCTTTGTTTTAATTGTTATTGTGAGTAAAACTAAAGTACGTTCAAACGTGATTAATGTATATACCTACACCTACACCTGGCCGCTACTTAAGGACACACTTGGTCCACGCGACACACCTGGCTGCTATTAAATGACACACTTGGTCCACGCGACACACCTGGTCGTGCCTGGCTGGTATGGACCAGGGGGACGATTCTCGCGGCAATCGAACTTTTTTTGTGTGGTAATTCGATTGCGAAAATAACCGTTTTACCTTAAAAATCAAGTAAAATATCTACTCTAAAAACACTATAGCACAAACAAAATCTTAATACATAGAAATCGTGACCCTGAGACATCAAAAACTATTTATTCTTCTACAAAGCAAATTCGACCGGTGAACTTTTTTCGTATACGAATTGCATGAGAATCGCCCCCTGGGTCAGATGAATTTTTGAAACAGAATTTCCGAACTTGAATAGCGGCTGGGTGTGTGTTTGTACTACCTTTAACATCCGATTAATGATGAGGTTTGGTCTCATATGTATTATTTTTAATTTCACAGGAACCAGCAAAAAAATACTCGTTTTCGTGAATTACGGCACAATGGTTATCACCAAAATATATTGCAAGAAGAAAGAAGCAAAATTATGATGCGTATCTTTCTCCAGTCAGCCTGAAAAAAAGAAAGTCAAAAAACCACAGAAAAAGAGTAATGCAAAATCGACACAGAAAAACAATCAAGAAATATCTAGAAAGAAAGTTCACCGCACAAATAAACGTAAAATGCAAAAAGAGTCTAAAAGAAGTGGAAAGAGTTATAGAGGTAGAGGAGGAAAAAAAATCAATGAAAGCTAATCTTTGTAAGTATGGTACATGTGCAAGAGGATGTTATACCTGATGATCGACGAAAGGGTATTTTCGATTTTTATTGGAATTTAGACCAACAGCATCAGCGTGATTGGATTGTAACGCATTCATCAATATATAAAAAGAAAGAAAATGAAACAAAGTATTAGTAGAAGAAATAAAACTATAGAGTATTTTATAAACGAAGGCGAAGGATTACGAAAAGTATGTCAAAAATTTCTGATAAATACTCTTGACGTTTCTCAAAAATTACTGCAATATACAAATAACCATCAAGTTGAGGGATTTGCACTGTCTGATCAACGGACTTTTGATGGAGTAATAAAATATAGTGAAGAGTCAAAAAATTATGCTAGAGAATTTATAGAAAAACTACTAGCTGTTAGTTCTCATTATTTCAGAAGTCAGAGTCAAAGACTTTATTTACCTCAAGACTTCAAAATCATCTGACATAATAAATTGGAATGATTTAGCAGCAAAAGCCTTTAGAGGTGATCCTATAAAAGATTTGAGAAAAGTAAGAGTAATTACGTTAAAGAAGAAAGATTTAAAGAACATTGAAATAAAATACTCTATGAAAGATAGTGCTGAAACACATAGAACAGAAATTTTTTAAGTCTCCAATCGAAGAAGGGTAAAGGAAAAGGAAAGTATAAAACAAAATCTAAAACTGAAGAAATTAATAGTTACGAAAATATCGAGTTGCTACCTCTTTACACAAAGCAAATTGATATATCAGAAGCAAAATACAAATAAACTTTGCAACATTGGAACGATACCCAAACGGTACCATAAAGAATATCTGAGTTTGCCAACTTCTAAAACCACACGAGATCAACTTCCTGAAAGAGATGAAATGGAAGAAAAAGATGATATTGATGACGTGACTAATTAAGTTTACATTCAGCTACATTCTGATATCTGTGACATTACTAAAGCATCTTTAGTAACGATATTTCTCAAATTATAATAACATTTTTTGTAACTATTTTCGTTTCCTAATAATAAAAAAGATCGAGTCAATAGGATGAGTGGCGAGAAGCTTAATTGGTATAGCTAAGTTACTGATGATCGATTGATCTACCTCATATTATATTGTGATTGGTTTGTTGGTGTGTTTTTTATTAGACGATTTTGCATAAATGTTCCTATTTAGTTGATTCCTAAGATAATTTAATAAGCAAAAGAAAATTTGATTATTTTATAGTGCATTTGTTACGAGTATAATCATGTTGTTAGTACACAAGAACTGAAAAAAAATATGTTTACTTACATACAACACATTCCATGTCAAATGCGAATTGGATTTTATTAAAATAAAAAGATTATTATTGTTGTCATTAGTAAATGATATAAATTAGCAGTGTTACATTATTATTTTAAAAACAAAATTAATGATTATTTAAAACAAAAGCTGTTAAAATTTATGTTTGTAGTTGGTGCCTACAGTTATTATTTTAAGTTTTTTATGTTTGTAGTTGGTGCCTACAGTTATTATTTTAGGATTTGATTGTTTCGATGAATACGTATTTGATCAAAACAATGTCAAAATTGATTATAAAATAATTCACATTTTTACAAAACAAAAGTTCTAAAACAGATTATTTTATTTATTTACCTTCTTACACACCACATAAAAATCCTTTTTAAACTACCTATGATATTTTATTTAACTGTTACTCGAACCGAAAAAAGTTAAGTAGAGTGCACGTTGATGATGCTTTTCTATTCTATTCAGCCTCACGAAACTTCTCAATAATCAATACTATTTCAAAGCAAAAACAGTTTAAAGGACAAAATGTATGTTAGTTTGAAAATATTTTAAATCGAAATTCCATCTTATAAAACCAACTTTCATTAATGAAGGATAATTTCAAAAAATATTTTTTGCTTATAGGTAAAATTTTAAAATGATACCTTCCTTTAATACCACCACTACTTTAAAGCATAAGCCGTAGTTGATAACTATCACAAAAAAAAAAAAACTTTAGCTTAAAGTCAAAATGTTCAAAATACGATTCTTAAAGGACATCTATCTCAAAAACTACGCTATCTAGAATAAATTAAACGGTCGCATACAGTTCGGCTTGGAAAAATACACAGTCTGGCCATATAAATACTGTCACAATTAAAAATAAGAAAGATATTACATTTGAATTTGGAATCTGTCAATTTTATACGACTGCTCATTGTGTTTTCTAATTATGGCGCCAATACATTTTATAATATTTTGCGATAATAAAATGGAGTGGGATGATAAAGAGAACCGAATCGCTGTGATTGCATTACACAAAGTTGGTATGGAGCCAAATGAAATTTTTAAAACTCTCCATACGCTTGGTATTAGTCAAATGTTTGTGTACCGGGCTATCAATAGGTACAATGAGACCTTCTCTGTTTGATCCTCAAAAAAAATCAGGCCGGCCACGTAGTGTTTGTACGAAAAAGGTGGTCAAAGCAGTAAGGGAATGAATTCGCAGAAATCCTGTCCGAAAGCAAAAGCTTTTATCTCGGGAGATGAAGATAGCACCCAGAACCATGTCGCGCATTTTAAAAGATGACTTAGGATTTGCAGCCCATAAGAGACGCACTGGTCATTTTTTAACTGATAATTTAAAAAAGAATAGGGTGGTAAAATCGAAAAAACTACTGAAGTGGTATGCAAAGGGAGGTCATAGAAAAATAAAAAACCGGCCAAGTGCGAGTCGGACTCGCGCACCGAGGGTTCCGTACAAACCTGCAAGGTTTACAAAGTTCGTTCATTACGACAATCGGTATCAATGGTTGTACTTTTGCGTTTTGCGTTTTTGCGTTGACTTAGTTTTTTTTTTTTTCACGGGTTAAAGGCAATTAGATCTAAGTATTTGATATGAATTTCAACTTGATAGCTCTACGCGTTCATGAGGAAAAAAGTAATAAGTTTATATTTATTAAAAATTATATATTTTGTAATGTAACTAAAAATTTAAGGTTTTCGGAATTTTTCCTTTATGTGTGCTATAAAACGTTGCTTCATGCCAAATTTCAAGATTCTAGGTCGACTGGAAGTACCCTTTAGGTTTTGATTCCCTTGCGAGTACTTGCGAGTTTCAAAATATGCAGCTTAAATTGCTGTTTCTTTTGATTGCGTTGACATAGAAGTTTGATTTTGTTACAGCTTAAAGGTATTATAGACCTGAGTATTTGGTATGAATTTCAATTTAATATCTCTACGCGTTTATGAGGAAATGGGTAGTAAGTTTAAAATTATTAAAAAATATATATTATGTGATGTAACTAAAAATTTATGGTTTTCGTAATTTTTCCTTTATCTATGCTATAAGACGTTGCTTCGTACCAAATTTCAAGATTCTGAGTTCACGGGAAGCACCCTGTAGGTTTTGATACCCTTGCAAGTGTCGAAAATTTGCGGCATAAACGGCTGTATCTTTTGATTGCGTTGACTTAGAAGTTTGATTTTTCACAGCTTAGAGGGACAGTAGACCTGAGTAATTGATATAAATTTCAGCTTCATACCTCCACGCGTTCCTGAGAAAAAGGGTCTTGACAGACGGACGGACAGACGGACAACAAAGTGATCCTATAAGGGTTCCGTTTTTTCCTTTTGAGGTACGGAACCCTAAAAATGTTTAGGGATGAGAAAATCTTTACAATTGAGCAACATTTTTACAAACAAAATGACCATATTTATGCTCAAAACTCTAAGGAAGCTTCCCAATTAGTCGGCAGAGTGCAACGTGGGCATTACCCGACTTCAGTGATGGTTCGGTGCGGTGTTAGCTATGAAGGAGTGGATGAGTCATATTTTTGTGTAAAAGGTATCAAAACATTGGCACAAGTGTATCAAGATACCATTCTTGAGAAGGTAGTTAAGCCCCGTAACAACACCATGTTCAATAACCAAGCTTGGTCTTTCCAAAAAGACTCGGCGCCGGGTCATAAAGTTCGGTCCACGCAGTCTTGGTTAGAAGCGAACGTTTCGGACTTCATCAGAGCTGAAGACTGGCCGTCGTCTAGTCCGCTGGATTATGATTTATGGTGAGTTTTAGAGAGTACGGCTTGCTTTAAACGCCATGATTATTTGGAGTCCCTAAAACAATCCATACGATTGGCAGTGAAGAATTTTCCCATGGAAAGAGTGCGTGCTTCTGTAACGGAACGTCCGTCACTCCTATAACTGGCAGTAATTGAAAATTAAAGTCAAATTTAAAATTCATATTTCATTAAATAAAATTAATTTTTAATTAGGCCAAATTGAAATTAATTATTAAGTAGTGTGTGTACAGCTTTAAGTATAGACGCGTAGCGACGCGGGATTTTGGCGGCAAAACTTCCCGAAATCGCTACTGCGCATGCGTAGAAAAATGTCGCCGTTTTCGTCACCTAAATAAAAGGAAAAAAGCGGGCTGGGGCGGGGCTTGTTCGTTGACAATCGTCTCTTCGGTGAGACCCGGTGTTGGCATCCTAGTACATTGGTACGTGCCTTACTTGATTTCGAGTAATACTTTTCTTTATTTTAAAATCAGTGTTATAATTTCGCTATCGATAATTCATAAATTTAACTTATTAAAATTAGTACTTGTGTAACTTGAAGTCCTAACGAGACGTAAGTGTCTCGGGGTGTTCCATGGAAACCTAACGGTGATACACGTAAATGGGACATCTTAACTGGATAACGCCAGGATGCAATTGATTGTGTCTTACATTGCAAGCGTTATATATCACAACTCTCTCTCAACTCACACACCACATGTTTAGTTTAAATGTGAGGCCCCGCCTCTAGTTTGCAAATACACACACAATAGGGAATGTTAGGCCTTAACAGTAGGCATAAATAGTAGCTTGGTCATGAGAAACATCTTCTGTTGGAATAAGGTCCTCCCCTAGTTGCTGCACCCCTTGTGGTGGAGTCGGCGAACCTAGGGTTTCGCGCGAATGATTCTGGGAGTCAGGATAAAAATGTCCAACCCAGACGCAATTGGTATGTGATGAGTGGTTGGCTTGAGAAAGACTGTAGATGGATCTCAAGGAAAGCTTGATGAGAACGGATTTTATATCTTAGGGATTATAAGGATTTACACCTTTAGTAGGTAGCATTTACGAACATAATAGGCAGGTTAAAACAGACTAGAATGTTACTAGGTAGCATTTACGAACATAATAGGCAGGTTAATACGGACAAGAATGTTAGTAGGTAGCATTTACGAACATAATAGGCAGGTTAATACAGACTAGAATGTTAGTAGGTAGCATTTACGAACATAATAGGCAGGTTAATACAGACTAGAATATTAGTAAGTAGCATTTACGAACATAATAGGCAGGTTAATACAGACTAGAATGTTAGTAGGTAGCATTTACGAACATAATAGGCAGGTAAATACAGACAAGAATGTTAGTAAGTAGCATTTACGAACATAATAGGCAGGTTAATACAGACTAGAATGTTAGTAGGTAGCATTTACGAACATAATAGGCAGGTAAATACAGACAAGAATGTTAGCAGGTAGCATTTACGAACATAATAGGCGGGTTAATACAGACTAGAATGTTAGTAGGTAGCATTTACAAACATAACAGGCAGGATAATACAGACTAGAATGTTAGTAGGTAGCATTTACGGACATAACAGGCAGGATAATACAGACTAGAATGTTATAGGTATCATTTATATACATAATAGGCAGGTAAATAAAGACTTTAATGTCCTAGGGAAATGAATAACGTTTAATTTTTGTGTAGGTAAATTCATTCATTACAATAAGGGGGTTGTTAAGTTCAGTGATAGATTTTATAGAATGTCGACTGATTAAACAACTTCAAAAAAGGAGGAGGTTATCAATTCGACTGTATGTTTTTTTTTTGTATGTTTGTTACCTCATATCTCAGTCGTTTGTCAACCGATTCGAATTTTTTTTTCGCTTACTTAAAGGGTATACCTTCTAATTGGTCCCATTTTTTTCAATTTAGGATCTGATGATGGGATCTTGGTGTAATCGAGGGAAACCCTCAAATTTTAAAGGCACGTATAGTGTTTCTTTACTTGAATCTTAATGTTGACATGTTATTACGTCTAATAGTCTACATCTTGTGGGGCTGAGCTGTTGGTGGAACTCCTTAACGCTTAGGAGTTCAGTAATTATAATGTAAGAACATATAATAGGTAGTTTGTAGCTTCTTAAAAAACAGAGTCATAAGGTGCCCCCCCCCCCACCCACATTCTCCTGTAATCTCTAAAAATGAAGAAATAAAATTAACTTTAAAAAAAGTAAAAACCGACTTCAAAACCAAAATGCACTAAAAAGTCTTAAATAAACTCTTGACTATTGAAAAGAAAGGAACCCATTTTAGGCAAACAATTTCTTTTTGGAGTCGGTGCCATCACTTTGACCATCAAGCATCAACTATCACAGCACCGACTCCAAAAAGAAATTGTTTGCCTAAAATGGGTTCCTTTCTTTTCAATAGTCAAGAGTTTATTTAAGACTTTTTAGTGCATTTTGGTTTTGAAGTCGGTTTTTTTAGTATTTGAGTTAGGGATACTAGTTGTATTAAATATAACAACTAAACACTGATGTTAATTCAAACACATATATAAGAGTTGACCATATGGAAATTCTGTAGCCACTAGTTGTACCATGCGGGCAATTATGCTACCTATCTACACTACATCACTGATGAAACATCAGTTTAGCATTAATATTCAAGAGACTTAAAAATAATAAAGTCAGTCAAATTCTCAGAATTATATCATTGGAAATGGTTTCATATAAACCTAGGAAAATATGTTCTTATGGAACATTACATTACAATACATAGTCAAGTACTATGCTACTTTAAATTGGAGTAAAACTCCCAAGTAATTAATAAATAAATTACTTCAATATTAAGAAAACCAACTTAATTTCAAATGTTCTCAAGCTAGACAAATCGAAACTACTGAAATAATCAATATTGCTTAAACTAAGGTTACCAAATGTACTAAATATTTACTCAGAATAAGAGTTAATTATGAGAAAAGTTATCTCTACTTACAAGAAATGATTGCAAAACTTACTACTTAGGTTTGTAGAGGTACTCACAATCTTAGTGTTACTGTTGTTAGACAATGACAGAAATTACAGAACAAGTTCTGAACTAAGGAAAGGTTAACTAAAAATAGAACCGACTAAAAGAAAGATTATATTTATTTATATACATTTTATAAATATTTATTTATTGAAATACCTATATTGATTTGAACTTTGAATAAAACAGTTTGAATTGCCATATTTTGCAGTAAGTTAAGATGGTTAAAATACCTAAGTTTGGTTGAATGTCCTATTTGAAAGTAAATGCAGTTATTATTTCCTGTGCAAAATTGCCAAATAAGTAAAGTAAATGTAAATGTATGGAAAATCACCAAAACCGGGGACTAGCAATGATTCAGTTCCAAATACACACATCAAAAGTGTCTAGGGATCAAACATTTTTATGCGGATTTCTTGAGATTGAGATGTGGCCTTGTAATAAATTTATGATTTTATAAATTTATATGGATCCTTTTTGGTGCATTTCATAATTTGAAGCAGGAACTGTCAATCAAATTCGAGTAAAAGATGAAAATCAGCTGTCAATATTTTCCCTATAAAAACATACAACGCATTGAAGACATTATTAGTGCTACTGTTTCCCTACTACTGATTAAAACCAACGTTATTATGGAGCGGCGACGTCATTTAAGCAGGGAAGAAATGCTCAGAGCCGTGGGAATGATAGAAGCTGGTTCCCGGCAACGTACTGTGGATTTAGCTCTGAATACAAGTCAGAGTGTTATCAGTCGACTTTGGACACGTTACCAAAGCACTGGTACCGTGGCTGAGCGCCATGGAGGACGGTATCGCTGCACCACACGGAGACAAGCCCGATACATTCAAATCACAGCTCGAAGAGCTCCAACAATAACCGCCATGATGTTAGCCGTGAGGCTTCATCACTCTTCAGGGAACTTAATTAGCGCCCAAACAGTCAGAAACCGCTTGCATGAAGTGAACCTTCATTCCCAAAGACCGCTACGGGTACCACTTATAGCAATGCACAATCGTAGGATTCGATATCAATGGGCTCTTGAACACAGAAATTGGGCAGAAGAACAATGGCGTTTCGTGTGCTTTTCTGATGAGTCTCGTTTTGGTATGAGACCGGATACAAGACGTATACGACACTAGAGAACCCCTGGACGACAACAGCGATTAAAATCCTGCCAGGAGGTCCATCCTTATAGTGGTGGAACCATCTTGGTATGGGCGGGTATTTGGATCGGCGGAAGAACTGATTTGATTCGGATCAGAGGCAACCTCAACGCTCAAATTTATGCTGAGACGTTTGTATCAGACGTCATCGTTCCTTTACAAGTGTAAATCGGTCCCTTATTTCAGTTAATGCATGATAATGCACGACCGCACACCGCAAGAGTTGTAAGACAGACTCTCGCCGCAGCTAACATCAATGTCCTGCCCTGGCCTGCTCAGTCGCCAGACTTGAACCCGATTGAGCATGCATGGGATATGCTACAGAGAAGAGCTCTGCCGAATATGGAGGGTATCCAGTCGCAAGATGACCTTTTTTTGTTGTTGCAACGAACATGGGCGGCCATTCCACAGCGTGATTTGGATCAGATCATTTTGAGTATGCCAAACCGATGTTCTTGTGTTGTTAGTGTTCGCGGTAGAAACACGGATTATTAATTGTTTAAGTTACCCAATAAAATTTTAAAGAAAACTGTTATTTCAGTCATTTTTTCGAACTTTAATGTTAGTGGTTTAAATGTCAAAAATCCCTTTATTAGGAAAATGGCAAATTTGTTTTATTAATGCAAAGGTGACTTGGTTTATCATTACTGTAGACTAACGAAAACACTTTATTTGATGAATCCTTAAAGAAAATTTTAATTAATATCCATCAGGAGAAAAGTTATTGCAAAAATATATGTTGATCCCTAGACAATTTTGATGTGTGTATATATACTCTAATAATACAAGTTTTAAGTGAAGGACAGCTCATTACTTTAAATTATATCCTTTTTGATGATAGGTACTAGGTGATGGTATCTATTAGAATCTGCACAGGAAACTCCTTAGTATGGAGTTAGTATGGTGATGAGTCCCATGGGGGCAGGCGAGTGACGGGGCCTGTTGCCTTTACCACGCCCTAATAAACTTTTATTAGTATTTTCACATAAAATTTGTCCTGATTATATCTATTTTTCACTACCTAATTATACTTCTCTATAGTTCTTACTACTTATATCTGAAGACATAGTTACCCAACAATAGTTTTTCATTCACTTAGGAATGTTGAAGTTTTACCAACTTTAAGGAAAGGCAGGCTATGTATATGTAATAGGAATTGTTAGGGTTGGGTAGGTTAATAAATGATTTAATGCAAAGTTTGACAGATTCCAAGTGTCATAACAATAAAAGGTATCAGGGTTATTTGTACAAGGTTCACAACATAGAGTTCACTAGATGATCACTGGCCAAATTAAATATTAAGATTATTCATACCACAAAGTTCTAAGCTATCAAGGTTCTATGTTTCGTTTGAATAAGGTAATTAGTATGTAAGGTTAGGTTAAATTGTTATAAGGTGCATGAGTAGTTTGATATAATTAATATGAAAGCATGAGAGGGATTCACTATAGTATGAAAGAGATTTGTTTTATACAAGCTAAGATTAAGTTAAGATAGTGTGTAATTTAGTAATAATTAATAAGAGATAAAGTTAGGGCACGTAGTTACTAAATGCTGTCCAGGATCTTGATACAGGGTATCGGTAGATTAGGTAGTAGGGTTAAAGTAAGGGTGGGGGGGGGGACAGTTACACTTCTATTGATAACTGGCCTTAACGTTTAAAGGACTGTACTGCAGCCAATGGAGACCACTTCGAATAAGCTTTTTATATTTTAAATTGTTTTATATTTATGTATAAAACTAACACACTGTAAAAGTAATAAATATTATTTGCATTTTTTTTCTTTGTGACAATATTTATGGCAAGACTAGGTAGAATAAAGGGTATAGGTCTTTAATCGAGACCGATAGCTTTAAAAACAAAAAAGTTATATGGGTTTTCTAATATTTTTTTTGCGGCTCTCCTGAAAAGTGGCGATTTGTCCTTTAAGCCCTTTGACATTATAACCATCGAATATTACAAAATGGCGGTCAGGAAATACGTGTTTTTATTTTTTGCTCATAGATAATTGACCTTTATGTTGTAGGAAATAAGCATTATACCAATTGGAAGGATACACGATTCTACACTAGATGGCATTAAACGAAAAAATATATATTTTTTGGACTTACGCATTCTGATAATTAGACCGACGATATTTAACAATAATAACTACTTTAATAATACTTAACTATTATCACGTGAAGTTACAGTTTTGGGATTTTGTTTCAGCCTGACAACATGAAACTTAATAATCGTTGATCAAAAATAATGACGATGGTGCCGTCAAGTAGTCCAACTCAGGAATCACAGGTACCAGGCAGTTCTTCTCAAGACTTACACGTATCAGCCAGTTTTTTTAAAGGAGCTACCGACACGTGCTAGTTCTTCCCAGGAGTTACAGGTACCAGCCAGTTGTTCCCAGGAGTTTCAAGTAGATTCTCCTCCTAGTGTGCCCTTGACTACTTCCAATGTATGTGACGGTGACACAATGCTGATTATGATAGTAGCTAACTCAGCGAGTAGGATTTTGATTCTGATGATTCTCTTTTTTTGATAAAGATTACTTGCCTTCAGACTTAGATTCAGATTCTTCCACAAATAGGATCCCGTGCTCACAAAAAATTAGCAAAGTGATCCCTGAATCACTCGATGAAGAAACGCCCCAAAATCTTACAAAAAAAGGTAAAATCAGGAAACGTCAGATGTGTGAAATGCCACTGGTATAGAAGAAAAGTTGAAAAAATTGAAAGATGATGATGAAACCAAATATAATATCTCAAGCCAGAATGTAATTACAATACTTGTAAAAAATGCCATACACAGAAGAAACACGGAGAAGTATTAATAATTATTTAAGGGATATGTCGTGAAAAGACCACCAAAACTTCTGAGGGGAAGTATTTTTTATTACAAAAATAAACAATACGTCCAATGAAAAGCCCAAAAGAAACTATGTTACAGAAAATCGAAAAGTAGAAAGAAATATAAGCGTATCTTATTTTCTGACAGATGGAACAGGAATGAGAGTTAATGTCTGAGAAATGTTTTTTTTAAACCCTGGGTTACTATAAAAAAATGATAAGTCTGTAAGGCATGCTTTAAACTCTATTACGAATGAAATTCCTGTAGATAAGCGGGGCACTAATCCAAATCCAAAAAGTTAGATGACCAAAAAATTATAGCGCATATAAATTTATTTAACCCTTCCCTATCACACTACAGACGCGAGAACGCTCCTAATCGAAAATACATTCCATCAGACATAATAGTAACCAAGATGTACCAAGATTTTTGTCACCAAGGACGAATGAACGACGAGAAAATCATTTTATTCATTTCAAAATTCTTTATTATCATTAAAAGTTATTACATTGCATAACTTAATTATACGGTCATACAATTACAAATCTTATAGACTACTTTATGAGGCTAGGAACAGTCACCTTTCAAAGTTTAATTACATAATTATTTTGAGCTTATTAAAACGGTTATAGTACACAAATTAATACGTTTTGTATTATATAAAAGTGCAAAATTATTGTAGTAATTAATGCTTATTGCTTCATTATAACAAAATAGTAGTGGGTATGAATACACCGAAACAAAATACTATTACCGTACTTAGAGGTGTAATCAAAGCAAAGTCATGTCCAGTAAGAACATGAGCTCCCCCGTCCCCCGCTCGTGTTACGAGACAGGCAACGGAGGGGAGATCGCGTCGCTCGCGCGAGGCATCGGTAAACTGGTTGTGCGCCGGCTCATTGTCACCGGTCCGTGTGACGTATCAGGCGGGAACAAAAGATAGTGATGCGGAAGGCGATATGTTCCGTACTTATCGATGTAAGGTAAGTCGAATTTCTTAGTTATACATACTTTAGATATTAATTGATTTTTGTTAAAAGTGATTTTAGTGTAAAAGTTTTTAGTTAATTTTAAAATATATTGCATAATCGAAGGGAGTTTAATTTTATACTGCAATTTAATTAAGTTAGTTTTAAATCTGGTGTTAAATGAAATTTTTAAAGCTTTATTTTGGATTACTTGAAGTAATTGAAAGTTTGTTAAGCAAGTACTGCTCCAGACTGGGCAGGCGTACGTTATACACGGTCTGACAAGAGTGGTATAAATTCTGAGCTTGGTTTTAGGGCTTAGTTTGCTTTTACGGTTCAGTATTGGACTCAACGCACCTAGCGCTTGAGCACCTTTGACTCTTAAGTCCGCAATATGCTTGGACCAGTTAAGTTTTGTGTCCATTCTAACACCGAGGTATCTGACCGCACTACTCCAGGGAATCTGGAGGCCTGAAATACTGAGCGTTCGCTTTGGAGCTTGACGCTGTCGGGTGAATAGGATCGCTTCAGTTTTTGCGGCGTTCAATTTGAGTTTCCATTTAGTGAAGTATGAACCAAGTTTATCAATAGCAAGTTGGAGGCGGCTTATAATGAGATCCACGTCCTTTGACGAAGTGTAAGAGGCCGTGTCGTCTGCAAAACAGGCGAGGCTCGTTCGTGGCTGAACAGGTATATCATTCAGGTACAAAATAAACAAATATGGTCCCAAGATAGACCCCTGAGGGACTCCTGCGGGAATGGCTTGACATGATGACCTGATTTCATCATCTAAGGCAACAATGAACTGGCGGTGTGACAAATAAGATTTGACTAGTTTGATTAAATTACCTGGTATGTTCAGTTTTACTAATTTATGAAGGAGACCGTCATGCCATACGGTGTCGAATGCTTTTTCGATGTCGAGCAAGAATAAGCCAGTAGATTGGCATAAATTAAGATGGTGTGAGACATGTTCAGATACTCTAGCAAGTTGATGTGTAGTGGAATGTGATGAACGAAAGCCAAATTGTTCATTAATGAGTAAGTGGTTGGATGCCATCAGTAAGCGAGTATATATTACTTTTTCGAAAAGCTTTCCTAGGGATGGTAATAAGCTAATTGGACGATAATTCGTAGGGATAGAATTATCTTTTCCCGGTTTCTTAAGAGCAATCACTTTCGCTGTCTTCCAAGCTTTAGGGAAGTAGCCCAAGTAAAAACAACCATTAAAATTTTTAGTAATAAAGACGACCGTTTTCTGTGATACATTTTTAAGCAACACATTAGTGATACCATCTAGTCCCGGCGATTTACGCGGTTTTAAAGTCATCAATGCTTTACGTATCTCTAGCGGTCGTACAGGTCTTTCAAGATTAGTGATTTGATAATCTTCAATAGTTTGCAGTGAGGTTTGGATGACATCATCAATTTCAGCGCTAGACCAGTCAACGGTAAGTTTCATGTTACTGAGAAAAGCAGAAGCCAATAATTCGCACTGCTGTTTTTTATCTGTCGATAGGGAACCGTCGGCATGTTTCAAAGGTGGTATATTTTGAGCTTTAGGCTTAAGCGACTTAGTTAAACGCCAAATGTCATTGCTAGGATTGTCGACTTTGCCAAGTTTATCGTTCCAGATCTTGTCCTTATGTAACTTGATGAAAAAGGCTATCTGAGTACGAAGGGTGTTAATTGAATACCGAACCTGTCTTTTCATAACTGAACAAGGCAGACCCGCATCTATGCGACGAAGGTAATTTTTATATTTGATTAGACGCTTTACGTGACTTGGTAATTTATATCTACTGGGGCCACTCACCTCACATGTTGGCACCGTAGCATCTCGGGCCCTAAGAATGGTGTTTTGAAGGTGGCCTACTGCCCGATCTACCTCGTCAATAGATTTAAAAGTCGATGAAGACAGATAGATATGAGTATCAAGAATGGTCCAATAGAGATCCCAGTTTGCCTTGTTATAGCAAAAGCGACGCTTTGTTTCTTTATATATCAGACTATCTTCAACACTGAAGTACAATGGATAATGATTAGATGAAAGTGCCACCAGTACATGAATGTCACTTATGCCGCTAACATTTCGAGAAAGAACT
The DNA here is from genome assembly GCA_963924145.1 of Pyrausta purpuralis. Classification (NCBI taxonomy): domain Eukaryota; kingdom Metazoa; phylum Arthropoda; class Insecta; order Lepidoptera; family Crambidae; genus Pyrausta; species Pyrausta purpuralis. The sequence goes on from OZ001666.1 coordinate 11,509,769, forward strand.
AGGTCAGGGCTAGTCGCTTTATGAAACGCGGAATAGTTTACCTGCGTTGGTTTGTCAGGTGCGTGAATGACAAAATCATTATGCAACATGTGCCGAAATAAAGTTCTGCCCCGAGTGTTAGTGTAACTGCTAAACCAGTGCTTGTGATTAGCATTAAGGTCACCGGCAATAATGGTATGAGAAAGCAGCCCAAACAATAAATCGAGGTCACTACACAATAATGGTAAATTCGGTGATTGGTAATTACATCAGCAGGTACGGATTCAAGTAAGTAGAATAGTTCTTGGATTTTAGAACGCAGCCCATCGGCATTCCATGAGACGCACACCAGGGAAGCTAGACATAGTGACCAAGTTGGGTAAGTACAAGTGTCACTTTCTCTAACTGAGTTTTACATAATAAGAATTGGGATTTGACCTTCCTTAAAGCCAAAAGAATATTTAACATCTCTTCAATTGCAGGATCACCTGAGATTGGATTGTCCGTTGCAGAGGTGGCGGTGAAAGATTGATTGTTGACCGGATCCGTGGACTCTACAACAGCTCCAGAAGACACTATCGCAGTCCAGGACTGCGATGGGACGGCGGGTTTTCGAGGGAGTTTTGGTAGCAAAAGGGGAATCGTTGGTGGTTTACGTTCAGCTTCCTTTTTCTTTTGAAGTCTTTGTAGGTAAGCGAGTCTTGCACTGCAGTTACTGTAGTTGGCTGGGTGGTCGCCGTCGCAGTTGCAACATTGAGCTGGGGTGCTGCGATCTTTTTTGAGGCAGTCGGAAGATTTGTGTAGCCCAGTATATTTAACGCAACGCGCTGGCATGTTACAATTAAGTGATGAGTGCCCAAACTCCTGACATCTGAAGCATTGGGTACCCAGGCTTCGATTAGGTTTGAATTTTTCAATTTTGATCACACAATTGCAGAGATACTTGATCTGGCGAAACTTTGCAATGTCTGCACCTGGAGATAATTGTACCAGGAGCGGTGGGCAGGTACGGTCGCCGGGGTGTTTCGATTTCAGCCTTTTTATAGAAGTAATTTTATAGCCTAGTTTTTCTAACTCATCAGGCAGTGTGTCTTCCACGTAAGCTGGCAGGCCCTTGAGGACAACTTTATGTGTTTTTTCGTCTTTCCTAGTGTATGTTAAGAAAGAGCTGCCTTCTTGGCGTAAACCATCTTTTACAGCCTGGTGATCTTCAACTGTATGACAAAGTACGGCAACCTTGCTGCCATTTCTATACTGCAAGTGGAAGCGTTTGCTAAACTTGCCGACAGTTCTTTTGATTACCTCATGGGTCCAGTCTTTTTGCACTTGAAGTATGATTGGTGGGATGTGAACAGGCTTCTTGATGATGGAAGAAACGTCCCGGAGGTGTACCTCTCCATCATTTGCTGCATCGCCCTCCAGAGGAAGGCTTTGGAACCGGTTTTCATGACCTATGGCACTAGTATTATTTAGCTGGGTCATTTTGCGAGCTGCGTACCGCTTGGGGGCACGCCAATCATCATTCGAATTATCAGCTGGCCTTTTGGAATTTAGACTGCTTGAAGAGGGTGATTTTGTCAAATATTTATCCATTTGATCAGACACGAAACTTTATCAATGTTCGATACCGATATGATCTACATCACTAATCACGGTAAACAACTGAACGGGTTTTCTAAAGCTAGCGTACGAGCACACTGGACGAGCACCGCACGCGAACTGAATTTACGAATGAAATTCCTGTAGATAAGCGGGGCACTAATCCAAATCCAAAAAGTTAGATGACCAAAAAATAATAGCGCATATAAATTTATTTAACCCTTCCCTATCACACTACAGACGCGAGAACGCTCCTAATCGAAAATACATTCCATCAGACATAATAGTAACCAAGATGTACCAAGATTTTTGACACCAAGGACGAATGAACGACGTGAAAGTAAAAGTCGTGAAATTAGCCAACTTATTTCTTATGATTATTACAGAAAAATTGTGAAGAAATTAAACATATCTTTCACTAAACTTGGACATGAAGAGTGTGAGTTCTGCGAAATATATTTAATACGCAATCTGGAGTATAAAGAGAAAAGTCACAGAAATTGAAATGAGTGCAAAAAATATGCAAGTCACCGAAAGAAATATACAGTAGCTAGACAAGCATATCAAATTGATGTTCAAAAACAAAAAAAATGTTTACATAAACTCTGATACCGTGTATTTTACAGCCGATTTAGAGAAAGTTATTAAGCTTCCACGCATAGAAGAATTTAAAGTTACGATGTTCTGCCCTAGAATTATAGCTTTTTAAGAAAGTTTTGTCCCAATAGGTGATAGGTGCTTTAGAGCATTTTTCAGTGAAAATAGAGATTTTGAAAACATTGTTATCTGGTTAGACAATTGTGCCGCTCAAAATAAAAACTGGTCATTATATTCCTATTTGGTTCACGTTGAGAATTCAGTCGATGTTAATTTTCAGACCATAACATTAAAATATTTAGAAGTTGGTCACACATATGTGGCCGCAGATGAGTTCCATCACCAAGTAGAGCATTCCACAAAAACACGTTTGTGATTTTGAAGATTTTCACCAACTGGTGTTAGACACTAGAAGAAATATTACCGTGAAAGTAATGAATCTGGGAGATTTCTATCATTTTTAAGATTGTTCTTCATCGTACAAACTGCAACATTCATCTCATGGAGCTTATTTATGTGATATGTGCGAGGTGAAATTCCGCAGAGGTGCTCACATTCGTTATAAGACTGCATTTAACAATGAAAAAGAACACTCACTTGACTTCTTGACATTGAAAAATATTAAGTCAGGTATATAACACACAACGTAAATCGGCAATCATACAAAAATTGACACTCTTAATGCCCAATAACAGTAAATCATTTTGGTATGATTTACCCATCAATAATGGCAGTGTTGATCACACTCAATTTTATGAAAACTGATTTAATGTTGTGATAATTAATTAGTAAGCGTAAAACTTGTACGTTAAGGGTATGTTGAATTGGATTTTTTAAAGCTAGTGTTCTTATTTTGATATGTTTATTTTTTGAAGTAATTTATTAACGAGTTTGAACTTACAAAATGCGTTTCAGCAGCTAAAATTTTATAAGATAAACTTCCCAACTAGCAAAAATATGTAAGCATGTTTCTCTTGCAGCAATCAGTCGTAAGATGGATCTTAAAAATGTCGTATGAAAGCTCTATGCACGTTCTCTCAACGCGATTTGGGCGCACTTCTCTCAGCTTTAAATGCTGTAAACATCGTAAGATTATCATCGCAATAGCTAAATAATCGAAAGAATATCGAGTATTCGCAACGCGAATGTTATAAAGTGCCATGAAAGCCATCAGTATGCTTTTATTCCACACTTTAGCTTTCCTCAAGTCGAGAAATGCTCTTTCATTCGATTTATTTGTCGTATTAAAGCTGTGCGGTTGCAATCACTCGACTCTTTGATTGTGTGAATGCAACCAAGCTGCTCTCATACAACGTGTTTTATTTCTTAACCAAAATGGTGTTTAATATTGTTGGTGTTGGTGAAAAGAAAAAAGAAAATAAATGTAAGTAACTGTTTTTTCACAAATGCCATATAGTTTTTTATCCATCTAAATAGGTTACGCGTATGACCATTTAAAGTTTGCTTTTTCATATGCGAAATTAACTTTATCGTATATATTGTTTACATTATTGATAATATTTCCATGGGCCACAAGATTTCTTAGTTATTAACGATTTAAAAATAATATTAATTTAATAATTAAAATGATTTCGCCATTAATACACACAATTGCCATTACAGAGCATAATCACTCGACTTTTAGTCATAAAATAGCAATCCGGTTGCCATTTTACAACTAATCAGGGCGCCATTGTAGTTAGTTTAGGGTTCCTCACTGCAAATGGGTACTCCAAAAGAACGAAATTTTTTTCTATCAAATTAACCTAGAACATCTATCGTTAACTATATTTTTATTGAATTGAGTTTTAGTATGATAGGTCAGTGTATTTATTATAGTTCATAAATAATAATAGTTCATAATATTTAACAATGTCGTTTTTTTTAGAGGTGACAACTAAATGGTAGTCTTCTTAGATACAGATAAATTCATAACAAAAGACGACTTAAGGCAGCTAAGCAAGTCGAAATGGCCTTGGAAGAAAACACATTTTTTAATAATGCAGAAATGTTACGCATGTCGCACTGTTATTGATAACAGCACTGGATCAAAACCAATTCACTTTGTATTGTCTGATATAAGAATTAAATTATTACTGCGCTCATCGTTTTTCTGGTGTCCAAATTGCTCTGAATATTCCGTATACGATCACTATCCAAGCGACGAATGTTATTATTGTAATTAGAATTTATACAAACATGTAAGTATCTCTTACCTAAACATGTAACACGAGCTCGTTTGAGGGGAATTCCCGTCTTATTAACAGTGAAGCGAGGGAGGGGCACGGCGCACGGAGCCGCGATGTGCGGTGTGGGTTTGTTTAGTTTTGTAAAAATTACGTACGCGAAGGACGTTCTTGCTCGTGAATTTATTCGTGTTGTTTATTTATTTATTCAGGCCGTAAAACGAGCTGTAGTTTAAACTTTAGTCATATTAAAATGTAATAGTTTTTAGTGATACATTTATGAACGTAAAAATAATAAGTTTATAAGATAAGAAATACATAATGTGAGTTTTAGTATTTATAATTAACGGTGTTTTTGCTTTCAGAATGTCATTTAAAATTGTTGAGACTATTGAGAAGGGTGAATATAAACTCACCACAGTCCCTCAATCTTGGGAAATTGATGGTAGTCTAAGATAGCCAAAACTTTACAGAGAAAAGTTACGACGAGATCCTTTTTCAACACCAGAAGGGAATTGGCGAAGTTTAAACTGCATTGTTAAACGAAAAAAATTTAAGACCTTTGAAGAAGCAGAAAATGAATTGAAAGCTATGAGTGATGTAAGCGATACCGATCAAGAAAATTTGTCCAGCAAAAGTAAACCCCAACCCAAAAATACAAATTGTAATGATATGGCACGGAAATCTGTTCAATTTGCTGTAACTCAGGCTCAGGTACATATGTTTTATTACCTAACAGTATAATATTTTTGAAGTGAAAACTTCTTTAGCGACGTTGAACACTTTTGTGGGATGGGGGAAAAATGTGAAACTCGCGTCAGGACACGTGGGCTGATCGAAAAACCGTAAGACGGTTGGCGAAATTATGGATGTAAGTTGATTTTTCTGAGAGATAAACTTTTTAATGTAATTTAATATAATATAAATTGTAATGTTTGTGTACGATAGCGCAATAAATAAATATTGTATTCTATAAAAATATTATATTATTATTATTATTATTATTATTGAAGTGAAAACTTCTTTAGCGGCGTTGAGCACTTTTGTGGGATGGGGGAAAAATGTGAAACTCGCGTCAGGACACGTGGGCTGATCGAAAAACCGTAAGACGGTTGGCGAAATTATGGATGTAAGTTGATTTTTCTGAGAGACAAACTTTTTTATGTATTTTAATATAATATAAATTGTAATGTTTGTGTACGATAGCGCAATAAATAAATATTGTATACTATAAAAATATTATATTATTATTATTATTATTATTATTGTATTCTATCACAAAAATGATAGTACTTTTATATTGATAATAAGAGCAATTCATTCAAAATTATTCCCTAACTATTCCAAAAAATCAAAAATGCACAACGTTGATATTCAAGTTTTCACTTCTGCCGGCACTCCCGGAGTGCAATTTTGTATTTTTTTTATTCATACTGGTTTTTTAACCGTGTAGAACCTAATTTATTTTTAATATTCCAACCTGTTTCTCTAATAATGTTTTTAACCGTCTTCAAAAAAGGAGGAGGTTATCAATTCGACTGTATGTTTTTTTTTATCATTATTTTTTTTTGTATGTATGTTACCTCATATCTCAGTCGTTTGTCGACCGAATCGGAAAATTTTTTCACCTACTTAGAGGGTGTACCTTCTAGTTGGTCCCATTTTTTCCATTTTGGGATCTGATGATGGGATCTTGGTGTATTCGAGGGAAACCCTCAAATTTTAAAGGCACGTATAGTGTTTCTTTACTAGAATCTTAATGTTGACGTGTTGTTACGTCTGATACTCGTAGTCAACATTTTGTGGGGCTGAGCTGATGGTGGAACTCCTTAACGCCTAGGAGTTCAGTAATTATAATGACGAAACTTATGATAGGTAATTTGTAGCTTCTTAAAAAATAGAATCATAAGGTGCAATTCCCCCCCCCCCCTCTTATGTAATCACTAAAAATAAAGAAATAAAATAAACTTTAAAAAAAAGTAAAAACCGACTTCAAAACCAAAATGCACTAAAAAGTCTTAAATAAACTCTTCACCATTGAAAGGAAAGGAATCCGTTTGAGGCAAACAATTTCTTTTTGGAGTCGGTGCCATCACTTTGACCATCAAGCATCAACTATCACAGCACCGACTCCAAAAAGAAATTGTTTGCCTAAAACGGATTCCTTTCCTTTCAATGGTGAAGAGTTTATTTAAGACTTTTTAGTGCATTTTGGTTTTGAAGTCGGTTTTTACTTTTTTTTAAAGTTTATTTTTTAGTGCCAAGGACAGATTATTTCACCATGATATTTTATTAGAACCCAAAAAATATTTACAAGCGGCTGCAGATAGCAATGACACCAGCCTACTCAATGCTCAGCTTACACGAATAGAATCTGAAGTCAGTGAGTTCGTCGTTTTACCGCCTACGCAGAGTAATAGTAAACCAGAAACAGCCAACACAAGTTCAGGTAATATCTAAATAAATAATTAAATGGCGAGTGCCACAAAACTAACGCCACTTCACCAAAAAAAAACCTATCTCATTCATGCAAAGAATATATCAGAATATGTGAAACCCACATTTTTGGTAGTATCTTTAATGTAAATTAGAACCTGCAACTTTAATTAAATATTCGCTGTAATTAAAGTTATTAATATAAAAAAATATTGTTAATTAATACAAAAATGGCCATTTTTAGCACTTTTATCCATAATTTCAATTGCAGCGAATATTTCATTGAACTTGCAGGTTCTAATTGAACTTAAAGATACTACCAAAAATGAGGGTTTAGGATATTCTGATATATTTTTTGTATGAAGAGATAAGATTTTTTCGTGAATTGGCGCTAGTTTCGCGGCACTACTCGCCTTAGCACCAGCCTTAAAAAAGTTTTTTGACGTTATTTTTTTTTTGTTATTATCTACTATCAGTTCCATTTTATAAGGTCAACAGGTCTCATGTCCACAATAGTCATTTTCATCTTTATCTTATAAAGAGATTTTTGACGACCGATTTGGCGTAGAGATAGGCTACCTGCCTTCTGAGCCAGAGGTCTCGGGTTCGATTCCCGAACAAGGCAAATATTTGTGTGCATAAACATGTCTATTTGCCTTGGTCTGGGTGTTTTCTATGTATAATAAGTATGTATTTACAAACAAAAAGTATTTAAGTATATATTATATTTATCCGTTATCAAGTCTACATAGACACAGTTTCTAAAGAAATTTACTATGGGCTTAGATAGTTGGTGTGATTGTAAGAAAAATATTTATTTAGTATTATTTATTTATATAAAATTCCATTTGTGTCATGTGCACGCCTTATTTATTCTTATTTTATTTACTAAAAATCCAAATGTTGTTTTAGGCATATGAATGCAGAGAAAATGTACCAGAAATAGAATTTCATAATTCATATATCTTAACACCAGAAGAAATCAGTAAAGAATTTGCAAATGAACAGTTATCTGTAACAAATACAGTCATTTTAATAGCATCCGTAAAAGATTTGAGTAATAAATTGGCAAGTATAGAAACTTAAATTGACAAACTCATTGCTAATACTTCAAAGAATCAAATTATTATAACTTTGAACCAAGAAACGATAATGCAATCACTGGCCCAAATATCAACACAATTCGACGAATTCATAAAACATACATCAACGCCAAATACACAGAGAAACGATTTAAATGAAGGTATGAAAATAATCTCTAATGAGGGAAGTTTGACGGAATTTGAACAGTTATCTATACTAATATTATAAAGCTGAAGAGTTTGTTTGTTTGTTTGTTTGTTTGTTTGTTTGTTTGTTTGTTTGAACGCGCTAATCTCAAAAACTACTAGCCCGATTTGAAAAATTATTTTTACGTTGGATAGTCCATTTATCGAGGAAGGCTTAAGGCAATATTACATAAAGATACAACTCATAAGACCACAGCAGAAATGAAAAATGTTGCGAAAACGGGAGAAAGATCTTCCTTTTGAGAGCTTCCGCTGCATACGCTGCGGAAACCGCTTAAGTTACACAAAAATCATGTATGACAGGATTGTTTAGCATTAAGAGTTCTATAATAAAGTCCGCGACAGCATATGTCTATCTTTTATGGTAGACTTACTACAACCTTTTTTATGTAATTAAATTCGTAAAAAAATAATGCATTAATTTTAGAGGTGTATTATAAAGCTGAAGAGTTTGTTTGTTTGAACGCGTTTATCTCAGGAACTGCTGGACCGATTTGAAAAAATATTTCTGTGTTGGATAGCTTATTTATCGAGAAAGGCTTTAGGATATAAAACATGACGCTGCGACGGGAGGGGAGGGAGCAAACTCAAAACGCGCGGACGAAGTCGCGGGGGACCGCTAGTTAAAAATAATCAGTTCCTGGAGGAGATGAAGAAAGTTTATTCTGTTGTGTGTGGTAAAGGCAAGGGTAGGGCAATAAATAATGCTTACGCATTAATTGATGCGATGTTTGATCGAAATTTTTTGAAGCAATGTTCTTGGGTCGGTGGATCTCGCGGTGTGGCCTCAAAACTTTGTTTCAAAAGTTATAAACGCACTATAAGTTTATTTTTTTATGTTATCTACGAATCCGACAAGCAATTCACGAAATTGGAATGTGACTCGTTTTTTAAAAATATACTCCGTAAAGCTAAGAAAAGGTGTGAATCTAAACAGTTAAAAAGGTCAACTCAAAAAAAAGACAAAAGAAGAAAGTGTCAGAAAACAAACAAAATGAGTCGCCAGCACTCGCAAATGAAGAAGAAAATGGGTCTGTTGTAAGTGGTAATGAAGAACCTGAAGAAACTGAACCTGCCAACGAAGGATCAGGAGATGAGATCGTTAATGATTCAAATTTACTTTTCAAAGAAACAGAAGTTTAAACGATAATAGCTTCAGACACACAGCTTGTCTTGCCTAGTAGATAACATTTTTTTGTTTATTTTTTTTTAAAATATTTGTTTAAAGAAATCTAACTAAACTCAAAACACGAGATGGGCCGGTAAATGTGTGTGAAAGTATATTTTGTTTTATTATTAATAGAAGCTCATGCATAAAATGTATAAAATGCCATTTATCCAAATGTTATTTGTTTGAAATTTTTCAGTTTCAATGACTGGATAAATAACATTTTATTCATTTTGTGCATGAGCAAATAATAAAAACAAAGTATACTTTCACACATATTTACCGGCTCATATTGTGTTTTGAGTTAAGATTAATTTTGGATCGGAATTTTTTTTGAAAACGCCTTGGTTTCTTTTTTAGATCTCAGTGTGTTTACTTGTTAAAAAAATTAGGTTTAATAAGTTGGTTGTTACATTGTAAGACTGATAACTAATTTAATAGTACTATAATGGGCCATGTATGTAAATATTAAAATGTCACGATTTTTTTCTGTGCGTAGGAATAAGTTAAAACATTCCACAATAAAAATATAACAAAAATATCGGAATATAAATTAAAAAAAAATAAAAAGCTAAAAAATGTTTTAACTTATTTCTAAGTAGAGAAAAAATACCGTGAATGTTTAATGTTTTCATACATGGCATATATGCATATTTTAGCACTTTCTAATAGAGAAAAAGATAATTATTTCAAAAGTCAAATCTATAAGTATTTCTTATTTTAGGCTTTTATTGTAGAAAGTGGTAGAATTTCTGGTTTAGATGGCATTTGCCAGCATAAAACCAATTCAACTATTTTTTCAGAAAGTTTATTGTGCAACTGTAGCGTTGGGTTTGTGACCGGTAATTTACTCAATTTCGAGTAAATTACCAAAAACATGTTATTTACTTGGTAAAATTACCGATGACTGGGAAAATATTTAAATGATTTTAATTAACAAAACTTAATGTATATATATACTTAAATCCTTTACCAAATTACCATTAATAACATTTTACTCATTTTTACTGTCTTAGCATGATGATACTTCTTTACATGCCAATACTAACACGAACTTTTGAGCTGGATTCACATCACACAAAAATATATTTATAAGGTTTATTTTTGTTTTGTACTTTGTAATTTATGAGTGATATTGTGTTTGTAATATAAACATATTCATGTTTATTTTAAAAAATGAGGTCATCAATTCGACCTATAAGGTATGTGATATTGTTAGAATTTTATATGTTCGAGTGGGGTAATCTTTTAAGACTTCCAAAGTTCCAAACACGTGTTCAAAATTTCGTAAGTGTATGTGTGTTTTGATGTTTTTTTCAACACGGATTTCTAGAAAACGAGAAGTCATAGCGAAATGATTATTTTTTGTTCAATCAGATATATTGCTACTTAGGGTACCTACAGTGTAAGTTGCATCAAAACCAGTAGTTTTCGTTTTATATGTTATTAATTTAATAACTGAAAATGACGAAAAAGGGTACAATTTTTGAAAAAAATGCCTCCTTATCATACTGACCTAAAAGCTAAGCTTATCATTCACCTCACCATCGTCTGCGTCGCCGGTTCCTTTTCACTTTCTTACTCAAGATAACTAACTAAACTAACGAGTTGCAGAGCGCAAGCCACAACTAATTCAACCTTTGGCATCTTCATGTACAACAAATGCTATGATTAATCTCGCGCAAGTGTGAATCACGAAGCGTCTCGCACGTAGGTTTGATGACTTCCAGCCTCCCGAATTCTGAAAAGGCTACAGTGCCATAGACCACATCTATTAAGGCAAATTATACAGAAGTCCGAGAAGTACGAGTATAATATGCTCCTATGTTTAGCGTTTGTGGACTATGAGAAGGCTTTTGATTCGATCAAAACTTGAGCGGTGCTTAGGCCTCTTCAGTGGTGTCACATAGACGATAGGTGTTAAAGTGTCTGTATAACAACGCCACCATGTTCGGTCCGAGTACAGGAACAAAATACGAGGGCGATTCCATTGCGGAGAGGTGTAAGACAGGGAGACGTTATATCTCCGAAACTGTTTACAGCGGCATTGGAAGACGCCTTTAAGCTCCTGGAATGAGAAGGATTCGGCATATGCGTCAATAGCGAATACATAACACTCCTCCGGTTTGCCGATGATATAGTCGTTGTGGCAAAGACGCTGAATGATCTTGGCACTATGCTCGACCAAGTATCCCATCTTTGAAAAAAACATGGAAAAGACGAAAATTACGTCAAGTTCCCGTGTTATACCTTCTTCAGTATCCGTTGGAAACTCAACTCTTGAAGTTGTTGACGAGTACGTCTACCTTAGATGAAAGATCCAATTTGATAGGTCCAACTTTGAGAAAGAGGTCAATTGACGAATCCAACTCGGCTAGGCAGCGTTCGGGAAACTGCATAAGAGCGTCCTCTCGTGTCAATTACCTCAGTGTCTGAAGACGAAAGTTTTCAACCAGTGTATGTCATCAGTGAAGACATACGGATCCGTTACGTGGTCTCTAACTATGGGCCTCATAAAGAAGCTTAAAATCACACAACGAGCAATGGAGTGGGCTATGCTCGGTGATCGAATCAGAAGCGAGGAGATACGTAGAAGAACTAAGATAACGGACATATCCCTACGAATCAGTAAGCTCAAGTGGCAGCAGACACTTTGGCAGGGCACATAGCAGGGAACTGATGGCCGCTGGGGCAGAAAAGATCTAGATTGGAAACCCTTCGACCAAAAGCGCAGCGTGGGATGTCCACCGACAAGATGGACAGACGACAGGACCAAACTGGATGCAGACCGCTCACAACCGGTCGCTGTGGAAAGGCATATGTTCAGCAGTGGACGTCTTTTGGTTGACAATGATGATGATGATGTGTGAACATCAATGTGAACAGCAAGCTCGCGTCAGCTCTTGTGCACGAATATTTCCTCGAACGTTTCGTCAAAAACCAGACGAGAAGCAAGCGCGAACGTTAAATGCCATTTAATAATTCACGCAACGCGCACGAATATTTGTTTTCTGTTTTATATGGTGACCCAAGTAACGTAAAAAGTAATCAATTTTTGAAGTGTTTTCTACCATCAACACCGCCAACAACCGTTTGGATTAAAGCTTTAAGCATGCACAAATTATAAAATAAATAAATATAGCAACTGAATATTTTACGGTCTTTTTGGTAAATTACGAGTATTTTACCATTTTTACCATAAATTACCATATTTTTCATTACTTACCATTTTGTTTTTTTACCTGCCCAACTCTATGTGCAAGTGATTGATACAATTTCTAAATTACTATTAACATATTTAACCATTTCTTTTAGATTCGTTAATATCAAAACTTTTTGATAATTAAGCTTAAAATTTGGTACCAGAGAGTTTAAAGTATTGAAGACTGTGATTCTTAGTTAAGAAGAGCTAGATGCGATTGAGACTGAGATATGACAAAGGACATTTTAGACTTTATTGCTGGTTATTAAGAGTTTTTAGGCTGGTTTGTTGTTGAAAGAGATTTTGAATATTGATAAGTTGTTGATTAAATCTTATTATTATTAAGATTGCTAGGTGTTCTTTAAATAATTGTTTACTTGTTTTATTTGTGATTGTGCATGTTGGAAACGAGATGTAGAAAAAATAAAAATACTTCAGAAGTAATTTTGATTTTTTTATTATTATACCAGTAAATTGATTAAAAAGTATGTAACAATGGAGAAAAATATATGTACGAATCATAAGTCACTGCAAATATTTTACACTTAATATTACTTACTTCACATAAAACTGCTTTTTTGTTGATATTATTTATGCAACATTTAAAAATATTTAAAAATGAAGACTCGATTGGTCTATCAAACACATTGGTCAAACTCAATATTTGATTTCCATGAATCTGTATGCAATCAGTATCGCTTAAGGAAATAGCTTTAATTTCTATAATGTGATTTTCGGAATTAAGGAACCATTTATCTGGACCATGCGATGACAGAACAAAGTCCCGGAATTTTAGATTCAACCTATCAGATTTACATTTCTTTATTTGTGGGTATGATCTAATATCAAGGTTTTCGTCCAAGTTCTCTAATTCAAGATCATGTTTTTCACTCAGTCTCCTTGCTACTTGAGCAAGAGCATTATTTCCTTGTCTTATTATTTTTTTTATAGAAAATAATTTATTTTCAAACGGGTATGCATTATAATCTTGTAATTTTCCAAATCGTTTAACTTCTGAAACTACATGGGTCAAATTATGAATGTTGCTGGTTATATAATGTTTGCTGTAAAACTTTTCAAAATTTTCGACAAAAGAATCTAGTAATTTTTCGGCAAGATCTAGGAAATGAAAATAATTTTCGCTCGAGCAGATTGTGATAGCACAGAAAAAACATAAAAAATGTTCATATGCCTCATAACATAATACATCTTTTAGAATTACAAAGCTCAAATAGTACAAGAATGTTCGAAATTCGGATGCTTTCCAAAAGGCCAAAACTTCAATAGATCTTGTAGAACGATGTATCTCTTTGGGGGTTTTACAAGTTAACAAAAATTGTCCAACCTTTTCAATATCTTGCGCTCGCCACTTAGTTATATATTTGCCGAATTTGCCATCTTTCCATCCGACCAATAATCTTTTCATGACACCTAAGTCGATAAGATGAAGAGAATCAGAAACGGGAAAATCCTCCACCATGTCTATATTAAGTTCTAGTAAAGGTGAATCACGTTTATGGTGCTCTCCATATTTTTTGGCACGAAAATCTTCGTTGTTTCTTGCTGTTTTTTTTTTTTTGGAAAAACTACGGTATGAGAATCATAAGAATACTCTCCCACTGTAGTGCATTTTAAGCAGCCGTGTTTACTGTTGAAATTTGCTACACCTGAAAAAGTAAGTTTGGCTTTGAGAAAACAGCAAAGCTTAAGTCAATTAATAATATGAATTACGATACGAGTAATATAATTTACTATTATATTTATTACAATCTTGATGATATTAATTGTAAATATATTTCATAGTTATTATTTATTTCAATTGAAATAATTCTTTACTTTTTGCATACCTTTGATCAAATCTCTGGCTGGCGAATCGCAGATAATGGCCTTTATTTTTATTTTGACAATCTTTTCAGTTCCAATGTCCTTTGTAATTCTGAAGCTATTTTCAAGGTCTTTCATTTCGCATACAAAGCTTTCTTAATATTTATTTAAGTCTGATGGTTTTTCTTGACCTGCATATATTCCTACAACTAGAGGCGACAGTTTCGGTATTTCTTGTATCTTAATATTGGCCAGAATTGTAATTTCGAGCTTTTATACACTGGCAGGCCGTCAATATTTATAAGCAGATTTAAAACATCAGATTTGCAATCAATAATTTCTAAACATTTTTTCATAGATATTGTTAATCCGTTATGCCAGTATAATCCAGAGTTAACAGCAATTAAATTAATTTTTGATATATTTGTTTTCAAAATAGTACGAGGATCTTTTGGCATTAAATGTGGAATTCTTTTATTCAAAATTGTTGTCAATTTTCTTAAGGCGTCATGAGAAATGTTAAATTGGAGTGCCCACTCTTTAAAATTACACAGAAACTCGTCGTTTAAATTTTCATTGTTTTCGGACTCTGACGAAGTTTCGAAATTAGGCCTGTCACTGTCATTACTATCTAAATCCGAACCATGATAAGTGGAGCTATTTTCGGAAGGAGAAATAGTAGACGGTTCACATATGTCACTAGAAGTATGATTCATATTTTCTGCGGAACCCTCCCTGATATTTTTTGGTCCCTCTTCAGCCGTATTGAAATCCGATGCTGACGCTGATAATTTTAATCTTGAATACATGTTGTTTACTTCTCGCCGGAATCCTCCACTCCTTTTAATACTTTTCCACCGATTATAATCCATTTTTGCTATACAAAACCAATTAAACACATTTATCTCAACTTTAATCAACGATGCCCGACAAAATGGCGTTTGCAGTGCTGTAAAAGATTTTGTTCAATTTTCATACAACTATTACGCTGTATGATGGCTTCCAAATAATGTTAATAGAATCTTTGTGGCTATGATAGTTCAGTTTACAGCGTTTTCTCAACTAATATTTTCAAATCGAGAGAAAGCCTCTCAAATAACAATCATATGACAGTATGTGCTACGAGGGTCAAACTGAAAGTTCTTAGAAAATCAAAAACTGATTACATTAGCCAGTTATTAGTTTTATTATATCTTTTCAAAATATTGTCCATTGACGTCAATACACCGCTGCATGCGATGGAACCACTGGGAAAAGCACTTTGCCCACTCGTCCTTAGGGGTCTCTTCAATGGCATCGCGATACGCAGCCACCGCTTCTTCAGCATTCATAAACCGCTTTCCTTTAAGTTTTTCTTTAATTTTTGTAAATAAATAAAAATCACAAGGCGCGAGGTCGGGGCTATACGGCGGGTGACCCAGTAATTCAACGTTTGATGTCGCCAAATAGTCGATCGTTCGCTTGGCGGTGTGCGACGAGGCGTTGTCGTGGTGAAGGAGGATCCTACTGCGAGGTCGTTTCTCTCGAACTTTTTCCAAGACAAGTGGCAAACAATTGGTAGTGTACCATTCTGCAGAAACTGTTTTTTGATCCTCTAACACAATTGTTGCGAAATGACCTATCCTTCCAAAGAACGAGGCCACCATTTTTTTCCCGCACTTCGATCTCTCTTCACTTTAGTTGGCAACTCCTCGAAAGGAAACACCCACTGAGCAGATTGTCTTTTGGTTTCAGGATCATAACAGTAAATCCAGCATTCGTCACCTGTTAGTATGTCGAACACAGCATTTGAGTCACCTCCGTTAAATCTTTCAATCATTTTACGGCACCAATCCACACGATGGAGTTTTTGAGCCTTAGTCAAATTATGAGGTATCCACCGGACGCAAAGCTTCCTGACCGCTAAATGTTCGTGGAGGATTTTGTGCACTTGACTCATACCGATGCCTAAGCTTGTCCAAATCTGCTGATAGGTCACTCTTTTGTCAGTCTCTATCATACGCCGCACAACACAGATGTTATTTTCAGTCGTCGCCGTAGAAGGCCGTCCCTCACGTACATCATCAGTGAGATTAGTGCGACCACGTTTAAACTCATTAAACCAGTTGTAAATAGTCGCACGAGATGGGGCTTCATCGTGAAAGGCCAATCGTAGTCTATCATAACTTTCTTGTTGACTTAAATGACATCGAAAGTCATAAAAAATCATTGCACGAAAATTTTCTCGTGTTAAATTCATGTTGACGTGACAAAGACAATTTTCAATTTGCCGCCAAATCGTAAAACAAATGACAAATGAATGAAATATATACTCAGTAATATTGGCAAAGAGTTCTATTTTCAAATTTTAGAATATTTTTTTTATTATATTGTTTATAAGTGGCCAGTTCTAAGAACTTTCAGTTTGACCCTCGTATGAAAGTAACCGTGATGCTATTTAGTTGAATGAACCGCTTTTATTCCACAATAATGCTGTAATAATGATATATCGAAAGATAGTGGTATAAAAGCAAATTTAATGACGAAGTAGCAATTAAGTCGCTTTCATAAAGCTATCATAAGACTTACAGTTGTATGAAGGCTGTGAGAGATATCTTTATACAGTTTTCGAGTAAACGTGATATGAATTCGTCGAGTCAACGTTTTCTCAGCATATTTAAAGAACCAAAAAGCGTTGAATGCCAAAATATCTAGAAAGCTACTTTTATACGGGTTTTTGACAAATTGCGAGCTTTCATACGAGTGTCTTTCGCTCTATAGTCGTAAAAACGTAATCTCATTACGTCTTTTTGCTAGTTGGGTTAGTTCATTAGAAATAAATTTCCAACATAAATGGTGAATTCGTGTCTACCTAAGTGCGTAAGATAAAATGTTGTTAAGTATAGTTTTTATTTTAGTAAAAATTTAGCAAATTTGTGTTTTATTAACTATAAAAAATAAAGTACCTTTGACAGATGGCGTTTATTTCTGTTTTTGTTATCACGATATACTTATTGTCGTATACGTACTCGTACCCTGCTTACCCAAAAAATACATCATGTCTACCTACAAACAATAAAAAGGAATGTTAAAAATAGACGCGGCTTATCACTTCTTGGAATTAAAACAATAGCCTTACCCTACCGGTACACGATAGGGACAGCGTCGCACCGCACCGCAACACCCCTCCCTCAACCCTTCCCCGCTAGTCTCGCCGCCTACGTGTGTCGGTTTATTTCTTTAGTAGTGCGAAGTTGCCGTCAACTGCCGTGCGTGTACGTTGCATTTAGCTATGTTATGTTAGCTCCCGCTCGCTCAACGTTTTGTTATTGTCGAGAAATTTAAGAGAGATTTTCGGCTGCTGCGTAACGTCTACAACAATAGAGCCCTAAGAAGCATGTTTGATTATTTTAGTATAGCAGCAGCCATATTAAATCGCTTCCATGTTTTAATTGAGGACAACCCACATGTTTCAAGCTTGTTTGATATTATTCAAGAAAGAACAAATATGCCAAACAGATTGGCCGCACTCGTTGAAGCCAACAATTACAACCGAAGACGTGCTCCATTCAGGACAATGATAGCGGATATGGACAAGTTTGCTGAATTCCCAATATTGACTAACCACGAGCTGTTTTTATTCGCACTTGGTGTATACTGGCGAACTTATCCTCGAAAACGGATCTTTACAATCGAGCTCAGCAATGATTTGCCAGACGCGCACCAGACGGAATTTCTGCAGCCGGGAAACAATCTGTGGATGATTCGTGGGCGATTGCAATCCCGGCATGTCAGAGCAAGGCATAATTATACTTAGATAGTAGTGAAAAAATCTTTATCGCTCACAACAACTGTACGTGCATCATCGGTAAAAGAACAATTGGGTGCTGTACTTACATTATTGTGTATTGTATGGTATATGAGCAATTTTCAAAATATAGCCCCACCAGCTTTATTGAAGGGTTTCATTGTAATACCAGATGATTTTGATAACATTGTTTAATAATAATATATTGCTTTAAACGTTTAAAAAAACTATACTTATTTTATAAGAACTCCCCAATCATAAAATAATATGGTACCTCATTACTTGAGTGAATTCATTTAATTGAAAAATATACGAAATGTCAGTTAAATAGGTATTTATGATAAGAAAGGTGACATTTCATCATCATTTCATAATAAGGCACCAAAGCTTATAGCACCTATGACAGTGGTGCTAAAGTTTTAGTGCCATATAATCAAAGGCTAAAGCCGACGTATTCTATCAGAATACACTTTTTTTTGGCCGGAACTTTTGATTTTGGACCAAAATGGATGATGCCCTTTATGAAGTTTTCACGTTTTTTTTACTAACACCTAGAAATGGTAATTCCACTTGTATATACTTGTCACAACCTTTTTTTATAAAAGCTAATTCTAAAACCCTAACGGTTTAATTTTATTAGTGCCTACCAATTGTTTTGTTGGAGTAAAATTTCGAAGTACATAGTAGCTTTTTAAAGCTTTTTGTAAAATAGGATTTTTTGTTCTTCTAGTTTAATAATAATGGATACTGGTGATGAAAGTTGGTCCCCCAAAATGGTTCCAAGGCCATTTACACTGCGAAGAAAAAAAAATACATAAATAACCCAAGAACATGAGATATAATTGGCTTTAAAAAAAAGATGTAAAAAGTCAAGCAGACGCCACAGTACAGCCATCAATGGAGCGTCCTGAAGAAAATAATTCGCCATCTTTATTAGAAAGTTCGATGTCATTTTGTCAACATCCTTTCTCACTCGCTAAAATGTGTCAAAACATCATAAATGAAAATATCAACAAGACTCAACATCAAGACATTGAACCAGACTATAATGAAGAATATGTTTTCCTAGAGAAAATTAAGTATTTTGGAGAAGTTACTCTTTTAAAAGATTCAATAAAAGAACCAATTTCCACTTTGTTTAGAATTAGGACTGGAATCTGTGACAGCAATGAAACCAATTTAAGATGACAGTGTTTTTTTTTATCTCTGATCATTCCATCTTGCTCTAACGATCTTGATACAATGCTATGCTCTTCAGCCGTTGATGAAATTAATACAACTGTCGCTTCACCTTCCTTAGAAGATGCAGATTTTTCACCAGATGCTGGAGATTCCGATTATGAGCCTAATAAATAAAACATCAATAAATACATCACATTAATCCACCGATGAAGAACTGATGGCCGTTGGAGCAGCAAAGTTCTGGATTGGAGACCCTTGGACCAAAGACGCAGCGTAGGACGTGCACCAACAAGATGGACATACGACCTTGTAAAGATCGCAGGATCAAACTGGATGCAGACCGCTAGTGATCGGTCGCTGTGTTATTACATAACAAATAATTCGGTTTTACTAAAGGAAGAAGCACCACGGATGCAGGAGTTGCTCTTTTAACACATGTATTTGATGCTTATGATAACAGGCATGATGCTTTAGGGATTTTCAGTGATCTATCGAAAGCGTTTGATTGTGTGGATCATGAAACATTACTTAAAAAAATATGTCACTATGGGGCATCATTGAACTCGTTAAACTTTATTAATTCATATCTTTCAGGTAGAATGCAAAAAGTATGTATGAACGGAACTGAGTCTTCTGGAGCACCTCTAACAATGGGTGTGCCCCCAGGATCTATATAGTAGACCATCAGACACTGCTCATTAAGTTAGAACACTATGGTGTCTCGGAAAACTCATCTAAGTTGTTAAGTTCGTACTTATCAGGTAGAATACAATCAGGTAACATAAATGGTACCTACTCTTCCGGAGCCCCTCTTCAAATGGGGGTCCCCCAGGGCTCAATATTGGGCCTTTACTTTTCCTGATATATGTAAACGACCTGCCATTTTATTCCACAAATCTTTGTGAGATAGTTCTGTTTGCTGATGATATTTCTTTGATTTTTTAAATGAAAAGACATAAAGAAAATTTTGACGAAGTAAACAATACTCTCTCCAAAGTATTTAATTGGTTCACCACCAATAACTTGTTGCTGAATGCTAGTAAAACTAAATGTGTAAAATTCACTTTGCCTAATGTAAAGCAAATATTGTACTAAATGGTAATAATCTAGTCTTAATAGACTCCACTGTATTTCTGGGCATTACACTTGACTCAAAATTACAGTGGGGACCTCATATTGAAGCCCTAGCTAGGAGGCTAAGCTCGGCTGCCTTTGCAGTTAGAAAAATAAGGTATCTGACTGATGTTGAAACGGCGAGGCTTGTGTATTTTAGTTACTTCCACAGTATTATGTCTTACGGTCTTCTCTTGTGGGGTTCTGCTGCAGACATTGATACCATATTTATTTTGCAGAAAAGAGCCATTCGTGCTATTTATAAACTTAGTCCACGTAATTCCCTGAGAGAGGTCTTTAAGAAAATCAACATATTAACTGTGGCTTCTCAATACATTTTTGACACTATAATGTACGTCCGTAAAAAAATTGATAATTTCATGAAGAAGAGCGACATTCACTCATATAACACAAGAAATAAACACAAGCTTGTCGTTCCTAACTTCAGATTAGTTAAAACTAGTAATTCGTTCATGGGAAATTGTATGAAATTCTTTAATAATATACCACACAATCTTGTCGAATTGCCGATTGATAAATTTAAGAAACACGTTAAAAACACGCTTATGTCTAAAGGCTATTATAAGGTTCAAGACTACCTGAACGACACGAATGTGTGGTCCGTCCAGCCTGCACAGACTGATGTACTTACCTTTGATGATTTTGATTTTACGGCAGCTAGTGGTGACTGAGTTTGTTCCGGCGTTTCTTCTCAGCACTTGCCTAATTGTCTGTGTTCTGTCTCGAAGCGCTGGTAAGGCCCAAAAGATAAAGAGACATGATTCGGCCCCTTCAGGGCACATTTATTTTAATTTTATTTTTCACTGTACATTTGACGTTCATAAGTGGCATATTGTGTCCTAAATTGAATAAAAATATTTGAATTTTGAATTTTTTTTAATTTTTATATTAGGACCTCTTTTATTTTTAATATATATAAATGACTTCCCGCATTTTGTAGGGAATCTTTGTGATATAGTATTGTTTGCAGATGATACTTCACTTATATTTAAAATTCCAAGAGGTTAAGGAAATTTTGACGATGTAAATAATACTCTTTCACAAGTATTACATTGGTTTACTGTTAACAATCTCCTTCATAATGGAAGTAAAACTAAATGTGTAAAGTTTACGATGCCTAATGTCCGACAGGCATCAACTCAGGTTAAGATAAAAGACTAACCGCTTGATACTATTGATTCCACAACATTCTTGGAAATCACTTTAGACTCCAAACTACAATGGGGTCCTCATATAGAGGCCTTGTCAGGGAAACTAAGCTCAGCTGCTTTTGCTGTAAGGAAGATAAGACGTTTGACTGATGTAGAAACAGCTAGGTTAGTTTATTTTAGTTATTTCCATAGCTTGATGTCCTACGGCATTTTACTGTGGGGCGCGGCTGCTGATGTAGAGACAATTTTTGTGTTACAAAAAAGAGCCGTGCGAGCTATTTATAATTGTCTACGCCAGAACATCCCTATTTTATCGGTTTTTAATTACTGTTTAATCTATGTCTTTTTGGGTCACGTGCCTTCCGCACATCACTATTTTTGAAGTTTTAGAAAAAGTTACACTCTGTGACTGTCATCTTGTAAAAAAACGTAGCACAAAAATTCTCAACAATGTATCCTTGTTTAAATCCAAGTAAATCTACATAATTTCCAAATAATCTACTTTTATTTCTTTGCTCGCCCTATGCGCGAACTAAAGTGGCGACCGTGACAGGACTGCAATCGCTAATTTAAATCCAATTTGCAGCCATTCCAATCGCCTCCAACGCGACGCCGCGTGGAGCCAGGATCAAAGTTCAGCCCTCGCCTGCGCAACGCCGTCAGCCTACGCCAACCAGCGCAGCCAACTCATCCACCAACGACGCTTCACTGCATGGGGGTGCTCATCGCGCGCACGCGCCACGCGACGTATCGCGACAGAAGTCCGAACGCTCAAGTGATCACGCCTACAAGATTGCCAGGAGTCCACGGCTTGGCCTACCAGTCTCACCAGCATGCTACCTGCCTATCTGATTGTGAGCCCGTTCCTTACTTCTGTCCCTTTCATCCCCTTTAACTTGTGCATTCAGTGAAGTCAGCAACTCTAAATCAAGTGCAGTTTTCATCTAAATATCTTCCTAAAGACAATCACTACAGTTTTAGTGCCTAAATATTCTAAAATTGCCTACCTTAAAGCCTATTTAACACCTAACATTTTCAAATTTTAACTAAGATGGTCATTTAGTTTTTGCAAGTCATTTGCCTTCATTCCAAATTTCACTCCAAACAAGCACTATAGCTTCAAGTTATGCGCATTAGCTTAATAATATTTGCTCGTGTTTGCCTCTGTGTGCACTATTTAAGCATATTTTCATGGGTTTATTTGCATTTTGACGCTCATTTTTTTTTTCCACTGCAACTAACTATAGCATATTATTAGGTTAAGGCGCACATTTTTAAATAGATATTGCCCTGCTTCACAATCAATATACACGTAAAGTATTCAGTGCGGATTTGTATCAATTCCAGTGCGCATCGATTGACTGCAGGCCACGGCCAGCGTGACGTCACTCGCTCGCCTATTGTCCCACACCTGTCTACTGCCTGTGTGCGTCAGCTGATCTCTGTCGCCTCGACGCGCACCGAAGCCGAATCACGAAGTGAGGAGCGTATCATATGCAATTTTAAGTTTTTAATTTCATATTTACATTAGATATTTCATCATAATGACTCTCGAGCCTAAGGCTACTGATGCTACTGAATCATTAACTTCACTTAATGCTAAACGGGGAGTTACTAAAGGACGATTAACTAAATTTAAAAATCATGTAGATAATTTATTAACTTTAGAAAGCATATCAGAATTAGAAATAAACAAACTTATGATGAAATTATTATCTTGAATGGAGTCCTTGTTCATTGAATTTGATGAGCTTCAAAGCCAGATTGAAATAATTAATGTAGCTGACTTAAATGTTGAATTAACAACTCGCGATATTTTTGAACAAGATTTTGACACCTATATTTCTTTGGCTCAACAAATTATTAAGAAGTATTCACCCGCCAAGTCTTCTGATGTAGAGGTTAGCGGTAATATTTCTACTAATGCAACCGTTCAAAGCAACCACCATTCTGTAGAATTCAAATTGCCAGTAATTAAAATTCCTAATTTTGATGGCACATATTACAAATGGCTCGAGTTTAAGGAAACCTTTACCTCTTTGATACATGACAATGAAAGAATCAAGGACATTCACAAATTTCACTATTTAAATTCTTATTTAGAGGGAGAGGCTGCTCGAGTTCTTTGTAATTTAGAAGTTTCGGCAAAAAACTATACTGAAGCTTGGAACCTTTTAAGTAAACGCTTTGATAACAAACGACAATTGATTAACAATCATTTAAAATCACTTTTTAATTTTGAATCTGTACGAGAGACTGATAAGTCCTTGCGTTTCATAATTGATCATGTCACTAAAAATTTGAGGGGTCTCAGAACCTTAGGCCTACCTACAGACAAGTGGGACGTCCTTATCATATACATGGTTACAGCAAAGTTAGACAACACCACTTGTTTTAAATGGGAAGAACACAGAAATTCTATTTCAGAAGTACCTACGCTTAATGATTTTTTTGATTTTTTGAAAAACAGAGCTGATGTTTTAGAAATTGTCTATCGCAACAAACAGGATAAACAAATTAAAGCATGTAATTCAACTCCTCAACCTAAATCACAAACTAAGTCCTTTGTCGTTACGCCCAAGGAGACTATTCCTACTTCAACCAAGTCTTTTGATTGTGCGGTATGCAAGGCCAACCATCGCCTCTATGAGTGTCCCACATTCAAATCTAAATCTCCTGAAGATAGGAACTCTATTGTAGCGTCATTGAATTTGTGCACAAACTGCTTCAGATCAGGCCATATGGTAGAAAATTGTAAACTACCAGGCTCTTGTCGTGTTTGTAAAAAACGTCACAATTCTCTTCTACATATTCAAAATAATAACAACACTTCTAGCTCAAATAATAATTCGCTTGTTATGTCAGCTCAATCTTCCACTGAAATATTACTTTGCACTGCAAAGGTTAATATCACAAATCCAATCACAAAATCTTCTAAAACGGTACGAGCGTTACTAGACAGCGGAAGTCAGTCTTCTTTTATTAGTCTTGCGGTGACGCAGGAACTAAAACTGACTTCTCAGCCATCCAATGTCAATGTTATCGGCATCGGTCAAATACCACTCAATCAAACTACTCAAAAATGTGCTTTACAACTGAATTCCAAACAAAATTCTTTCGAAGTTTCTATGCACTGCCTAATCTTGCCTAATATTTCAGATAACCTACCTAAAGTCTCCTTTGACGCCACAACTCTGAATCTACCAAATGTCAGATTAGCAGATCCTACTTTCAATGAGCCTTCAACTATTGATATGTTGATCGGTGCAGATTTGTTCTGGGAACTGATAGGTTCCAAACAAATTTCCCTAGGAAAAAATATGCCTATACTTCGTGAATCTAAACTGGGCTGGCTTATTGCGGGTCCATTACCTACATTCCTCAAGTCACCTATTCAAAGACAAATTATGTGTAATTTCACCCAAAGCAATCAAACTTATTCTTCTCAGGATGATTATCCTAATCTAGAGAAACAAATGTCTATGTTTTGGGAGTTAGAAACTCTACCTTAAATGAAGCCTTATACTAGCGAAGAAAAGCTGTGTAAGCAACATTTCAAAGCCAATACCATTCGTGAAGACACTGGTCGTTTTTGTGTAGCCCTGCCTCTTCGAGAGGATAGAGATTGTTTAGGTTCTTTTATGTAAACGCTTTGATAACAAACGACAATTGATTAACAATCATTTAAAATCACTTTTTAATTTTGAATCTGTACGAGAGACTGATAAGTCCTTGCGTTTCATAATTGATCATGTCACTAAAAATTTGAGGGGTCTCAGAACCTTAGGCCTACCTACAGACAAGTGGGACGTCCTTATCATATACATGGTTACAGCAAAGTTAGACAACACCACTTGTTTTAAATGGGAAGAACACAGAAATTCTATTTCAGAAGTACCTACGCTTAATGATTTTTTTGATTTTTTGAAAAACAGAGCTGATGTTTTAGAAATTGTCTATCGCAACAAACAGGATAAACAAATTAAAGCATGTAATTCAACTCCTCAACCTAAATCACAAACTAAGTCCTTTGTCGTTACGCCCAAGGAGACTATTCCTACTTCAACCAAGTCTTTTGATTGTGCGGTATGCAAGGCCAACCATCGCCTCTATGAGTGTCCCACATTCAAATCTAAATCTCCTGAAGATAGGAACTCTATTGTAGCGTCATTGAATTTGTGCACAAACTGCTTCAGATCAGGCCATATGGTAGAAAATTGTAAACTACCAGGCTCTTGTCGTGTTTGTAAAAAACGTCACAATTCTCTTCTACATATTCAAAATAATAACAACACTTCTAGCTCAAATAATAATTCGCTTGTTATGTCAGCTCAATCTTCCACTGAAATATTACTTTGCACTGCAAAGGTTAATATCACAAATCCAATCACAAAATCTTCTAAAACGGTACGAGCGTTACTAGACAGCGGAAGTCAGTCTTCTTTTATTAGTCTTGCGGTGACGCAGGAACTAAAACTGACTTCTCAGCCATCCAATGTCAATGTTATCGGCATCGGTCAAATACCACTCAATCAAACTACTCAAAAATGTGCTTTACAACTGAATTCCAAACAAAATTCTTTCGAAGTTTCTATGCACTGCCTAATCTTGCCTAATATTTCAGATAACCTACCTAAAGTCTCCTTTGACGCAACAACTCTGAATCTACCAAATGTCAGATTAGCAGATCCTACTTTCAATGAGCCTTCAACTATTGATATGTTGATCGGTGCAGATTTGTTCTGGGAACTGATAGGTTCCAAACAAATTTCCCTAGGAAAAAATATGCCTATACTTCGTGAATCTAAACTGGGCTGGCTTATTGCGGGTCCATTACCTACATTCCTCAAGTCACCTATTCAAAGACAAATTATGTGTAATTTCACCCAAAGCAATCAAACTTATTCTTCTCAGGATGATTATCCTAATCTAGAGAAACAAATGTCTATGTTTTGGGAGTTAGAAACTCTACCTTAAATGAAGCCTTATACTAGCGAAGAAAAGCTGTGTAAGCAACATTTCAAAGCCAATACCATTCGTGAAGACACTGGTCGTTTTTGTGTAGCCCTGCCTCTTCGAGAGGATAGAGATTGTTTAGGTTCTTCTTTTCAAATGGCTAAAAGGAGGTTCTTGAATTTAGAGATGCGTTTCCAAAGGCAACCTGACCTCAAAGAGGCTTATGTAGAATTCATTAAAGAATATGCTGAGCTTGGTCACTTGTCCGAAGTCAAAAGTTTTATACCTCCGGACTCTTACTATCTCCCACACCACCCAGTCATTAGGAAAAAGAGCGAATCCACAAAATTACGAGTTGTCTTTGACGCGTCCGCTCGCACTACTTCTGGATTCTCTGTCAATAATATACAAATGGTAGGGCCTACAATTCAAGACTCTCTTTTCAATATATTACTGCGCTTTCGCCAGTACCTATATATAGTCTCAGGTGACATCGAAAAAATGTACCGGCAGGTAAATGTTAGAGAGTCTGATCTCAGTCTGCAACTGATTTTGTGGCGCGACAAAGAGAATGAACCCTTACGTACGCTTCAGTTGAATACCGTCACCTACGGATTCTCTAGCGCTAGTTTTCTGGCCACTAGATGCATCTGGCGGCTCGGCGAAGAATGTGACGATGAGAAAATTAAATTACTTATTCAAAATGACTTTTACTGCGACGATTTACTTACCGGAAGTGATTCAGCTCTAGAACTTCGTCACATTCAACGCTCAGTCGCAGAAGCTTTAGCCGAGGGCTGTTTCAACCTAAGAAAATATAGAACTAATTTTCACGAGCTATTTTCAGAAGAAAATATTCAACCCGAAGACAGCAACCTAATCATCAGCCACGCCACTAATACCTTAGGTATTGGCTGGTCACCCAGCTCGGATAGTATCCATTTCGAGGTTGAAATCTGTCCTATTGAAGTGATCACTAAGAGATCCATCCTCTCAACTACATTCAAAATATTTGACCCGCTGGGTCTTCTCTCCCTTTGTACTATTAAACCCAAAATTATGCTACAAGGTTTATGGTCTCTAAAAATTGGCTGGGACGACCCAGTTCCCCGAGAAATTCAATCAGCTTGGCTGAAGTTTGCTCAAAACTTACACCATATTTCATCATTGCGAATACCTAGGCACGTTTTTGTTAAAGACCGCACACTAATTGAAATGCATTGTTTTTGTGATGCTTCACAGCAAGCGTACGCTGCCTGCGTGTATTTAAAATCCACAAACGCAGAAGGTGACGTTCAGGTTAATTTGCTCACTGCTAAAGCACGCGTCGCGCCTATAAAGTCAATCACTATACCTAGGTTGGAACTATGTGCGTGTCTTCTAGGAGCCCAATTGTGTTCATCTGTAACTGAAGCCTTGAGATGCAAAATTGACCGCTATGTTTACTGGACCGACTCTAGCGTCGCTCTAGGTTGGTTAAAATGTCCAAGCAAAACATTGAAAACTTTTGTTTCAAATAGAGTCGCCGCTATAGGTGAGCTCACGGATACCTCTTTGTGGCGCCATGTACCTACCCATGAAAATCCAGCAGATTATGCCTCCAGGGGCATTGATCCTCAAAATGCCGAAAGCTGCACCTTATGGTGGCATGGCCCATCATATCTTCTACAACCAGAGTCTTCTTGGCCGGCAACTGCACCCATAAATGGCCCATTGCCAGAACTAAAAACCGTTTCCGTTTTGGTGGCGGAAGCTACACCTCCGGCGCAAGCTGTAGATTTCAATCGATATTCCAAGCTCTCTACTCTGCAAAGAGTCTATGCTAGGGTATTAAGATTCATTCATAACTGCAAAAATCCTTGCAACAAAATTACAAACGAACTTCAAGTACATGAATTAAATAAATCCATAGAAACACTCATAAAATTTGCTCAAAAAGATTCCTTTTCTAATGAAATAGATCGCTTAACCACCAAAAGGTCTCTTCCACCCAAAGGTCATATCTCTACATTGAACCCATTCTTGGATCAAACCGGCATTCTACGAGTAGGAGGTCGAATCAACAACTCAAATTATCCGTATGATAAACGGCATCCTATCGTTCTAAATTCTAAACATCCTCTTACCAAACTTATTTTTCAGCAAGAGCACATAAGACTCTTACACGCTGGCCCACAGCATTTGTTGGCCTCTGTAAGAGACCGCTACTGGCCTATAGGTGGCCGCACCTTAGCACGAAAAACAGTTCGCACATGTCACGTGTGTCAGCGTTTTAAGGGACAAGCTATGTCAAACATTATGGGCGATTTACCTAACGAACGCGTTGAACCTGACTTCCCATTTAACACAGTTGGCACTGACTTTGCTGGACCGTTTTATATTACGGATCGAAAAGGAAGAGGATGCAAGATAACAAAGTGTTATTTATGTATTTTTATATGTTTCCGCTACAAGTGTGTTCATCTTGAAGCTGTCAGTGAACTAAGCAAAGACGCTTTCATTTTAACTTAAAAAGGTTTATTGCCCGTAGGGGCATCCCTAAAATTATATACTGTGACAACGGCAGAAATTTTGTTGCCGCAGCTAAAGAAATATCGAATTTTGTAGAGTCTAATAAAGATAATATTCTTGGTTTCGGGGCTCTTCAGGGCATTGACTTCAGGTTCTCCCCTGCATACATTCAATGGTCTGGCTGAGGCAGGGGTCAAATCAGCAAAACACCACATTCACAGAGTCCTAGGGAATACTCACTTGACATTTGAGGAACTCTCGTCTCTGTTTGCACAAGCTGAAGCAATCCTCAATAGCCGACCCTTATGCTCCCTCAGTACTTCACCCAACGATTACCAGTCCCTAACCCCGGCTCACTTCATGATCGGTAGGTCGCTGACTTCGCTGCCGTCTCCGAGCCTCGTGGACCACAACACCAGCCGCCTCGACCGGTACAAGCGCCTAGAGCAAGCCCGCCAGCACTTTTGGACCCGGTGGAGCAAGGAATACATCTCCGAGCTACAACAACGCTTCAAATGGCGCACGACTTCCAAGGAGTTAAAACTAGATGACCTCGTACTCATAAACGAGGACAGCCTTCCGCCTCTACGCTGGCGCCTAGGAAGAGTTACCAAGCTGTACATGGGACCCGATGGTGTGCCTCGCGTCGCCGACGTCAACACCACACAAGGGACAATACGCCGGGCTCTCAACCGCCTTTGTTTGTTACCTACCTCGGAAGAAGAATTGTCTTGAAAGCCCTAGTTAGAGCTTTCAAGGGCCGGCAAGATGTCTACGCCAGAACATCCCTATTTTATCGGTTTTTAATTACTGTTTAATCTATGTCTTTTTGGGTCACGTGCCTTCCGCACATCACTATTTTTGAAGTTTTAGAAAAAGTTACACTCTGTGACTGTCATCTTGTAAAAAAACGTAGCACAAAAATTCTCAACAATGTATCCTTGTTTAAATCCAAGTAAATCTACATAATTTCCAAATAATCTACTTTTATTTCTTTGCTCGCCCTATGCGCGAACAATAATCTTTGTGACCGCGTGTGGTGCTTGAATAATAAACACGTAGTACAAATCTCCAAGTTCTTCTCCAATAGTTTTATTCCAACAAAATATCACAAAGATAGGGCACAAAGTGAAAGTAAGTACAAACAGAGACTATTCTGACATGCAGCTCGCTTTTATACAAATCAAAACCCTGAACAACGGTAGGAAAACAGTGGGGACGACATCCATTTCCATATATGAACATATACTATAATATTTATTTGTAGGGATAAACAATCTGCTAATTAAATATATAAATTCATTAATTATTTAGTTATTCATCGTAATGAATTTAGTAAGCATTTCAGATTATTATTTTAATAGTTAGAATATTTAAAATAAATCTAACCTCCACCAACCAATCAGAGGCAACTTCCTTTTGGCGGCAAAATGAACATTTGTTATACGGCAAACATAAAAATCTAATAAGTGCCCCTATAATCTTTAAATAATGAATTTACAATTAATAAAATATTATTACAATAATAAGATAATCTAAAGATTAATCCAAAATATTCTTATATCATAGCCAAGTTACATTCAACATGGTGGACACTTCCGGCATTTCCATAACAAACGTCAAATAGGTTTGACACCTATATATGTGTATAAATTATTATGTATTGAACATAATATGAGGAAGAGAATGTGTGATTTAGTGAATACAGTGGGGTTACATAAGTCACACACAGTGTATATATGCTTTAGTGCATAAGTCTACTATTACAGAACTAAGTAAATATGT
Source organism: Pyrausta purpuralis (assembly GCA_963924145.1). Lineage (NCBI taxonomy): Eukaryota > Metazoa > Arthropoda > Insecta > Lepidoptera > Crambidae > Pyrausta > Pyrausta purpuralis. Next base: position 11,540,555 of record OZ001666.1, read on the forward strand.
GGGGCAGACTAGGATCGGGAATCATCGTTATAACACTCGGCCATCCTGCAACCACCGTGTCAAACGGTGCTCTGGTGGTGTTTTCGAAGTCTGCGTTGTTGGTGTGCTGAAAGTGAGAAAGAGCAGAATCAACAAGTATACTGGAAACTTGCAAGAAATTTGTTTGATGGACACGGTAATAATTTGTTTTGGTGGACACGGTAATTCTGTTACTTTGCATTACAAAGAAAAAGTTCTAGTTAGGAAATTTCAGCATGTGTAATAAATTCTGAAGGGTTTTAGCCGACACCAGTTACACAGACATAACTTTACGTAAGTCACACACACACTACTTGACCTAGATCCGACAGACCATAATTTATATCCATCACACATGTTTGCTTTATGTAGCTCACACAGCAATGCTTTACGTAGGTCAAACAGGCAATACTTTATGTTGCTCTCATAGCATTGATCTACGTAGTTCACACAGATATTACTTCACGTAGGCCACACAGATACTGCTTCTCACACAGACAATTTACGTAGCTCACACAGCATTGCTCTACGTAGTTCACACAGTACTTCACGTAGGCCACACAGATACTGCTACTTACACAGACATCACAGACATCATTTATGTAGGTCACATTTCACATCAGCATTGCCTTACGTCATTCACACATACATTACTTTACGTAGCTGCGTAGGTCTCATAGACACTACTGCTCACACACACAATCATTATCCGTATGTGACACAGAAATCAGTTTATTTAGATCACACAAAGTTTACGTAGGTAACATAGCCAACGATTTATTCCGGAATATTTGAAATACAGTAGCTAATACTAATATACTCCGATAAATTAAACTACTATTACTACTGCTGCGATATAAATGTTTATATAATATCAATATTCTTTTGTTTAAGGTTGAAGAAAGAAAAACTTCTCAACGGTGGAAAATAGAAACCCGAGCCGTCGATTCCTCATTAAACTACTATTTATTTATTGCGTAATGTTTACTTTTCATACTGCAATAAAAATATATTGTATGCGTGGTTTTACTTACAGTTAAATCAAATCTGTTGTAAACGGTACTCATAAAATATACAGTACACATAGTTATTGTTTCACCCAGAACAAAGTTATTAGGTTTAACAATTCATCAGTAACTACCCCCTTTTTCACGCACCAACAAAAGTATAATCACCGTTCAAAATAATAACCTTACTAAGTTACTCAATTAACATTCGTCTAGATTGATTGGATTATCTCTGTCTACCTCCCCGTCACTAAGCTTTCACCAAAATAATTTGGTTATAGGTTACCGAACAATGAGATCTTTATCAGCGTAATCGTAATGTATGCGTTAATATGAAACAATCACTCGAGCAAATGTTATCTATGTGTAAAACTATGTGTGATCCACCTAGCGACTGCGTGTAAGCATCTCGAAAGCTTCGCATTGCACTAATCGATGGCAAATTTGTAGTATTTAATAGTTTGTTCTGTTTTGTCTAAATACAATCGTCACTTAGGAGTAAACATAATGCGACTCACCTTGATGTGGCTGGAGCGGCTGATGCGTTGAACTGGGTGCTGCGAATCATCAAGCGGTGCATATGTGGCCGCTGCGACGCTGCGCTGGTTGGTGTCGCGTCGTTGAGTACTGCAGACTCGCATCTCTGGCTGACCCGTCGACAGATGTAGCACCGCCTTACTCCTCGTTGCTGCAGTATCGTTGCCGTAGGTCATGTTGCACTGGTTCTTTCTTCAGAGTTTCCTCTTCTCCAAGTTGATTTTCACAATGCCGTCGTGGCTTCTACTTGTAGTTTTCGAGCAATGATAAATAGGAAAGTTCACGCAGCTGGTTGATTTTGAGCAGTCAATTTGTGATGTTGCCTCTTCTCCAAGTTGATTTTCGCAATGCCGTCGTGTCTTCTACTTGTAGATTTTCAAACAATGATCGATAGATTAGTATCCACAGAGTTCACGCAGCTGGTTGATTTTGAGCAGTCAATTTGTGATGTTACACGTACTTTCTTCTCGATGAAATTTGGGGATGTCTTCCGCGTAAGCACGTGTCACTCGACGATGCCTTTCTCTCATGTCTTTCAAATCTTAGCAGTCTTCTTGGTCCTTGAATCTTCCTTGGTCAGAGCCGGCAGCGTAAGGCCCGTGATTTTCGCACATCCCACTTCTGAGGTGTGACCGTGTGTGGTGCTTGAATAATAAACACGTAGTACAAATCTCCAAGTTCTTCTCCAATAGTTTTATTCCAACAAAATATCACAAAGATAGGGCACAAAGTGAAAGTAAGTACAAACAGAGACTATTCTGACATGCAGCTCGCTTTTATACAAATCAAAACCCTGAACAACGGTAGGAAAACAGTGGGGACGACATCCATTTCCATATATGAACATATACTATAATATTTATTTGTAGGGATAAACAATCTGCTAATTAAATATATAAATTCATTAATTATTTAGTTATTCATCGTAATGAATTTAGTAAGCATTTCAGATTATTATTTTAATAGTTAGAATATTTAAAATAAATCTAACCTCCACCAACCAATCAGAGGCAACTTCCTTTTGGCGGCAAAATGAACATTTGTTATACGGCAAACATAAAAATCTAATAAGTGCCCCTATAATCTTTAAATAATGAATTTACAATTAATAAAATATTATTACAATAATAAGATAATCTAAAGATTAATCCAAAATATTCTTATATCATAGCCAAGTTACATTCAACATGGTGGACACTTCCGGCATTTCCATAACAAACGTTAAATAGGTTTGACACCTTATATGTGTATAAATTATTATGTATTGAACATAATATGAGGAAGAGAATGTGTAATTTAGTGAATACAGTGGGGTTACATAAGTCACACACAGTGTGTATATGCTTTAGTGCATAAGTATACTATTACAGAACTAAGTAAATATGTGGGGCAGACTAGGATCGGGAATCATCGTTATAACATCTTAAACCTCAAGATTCCTTACGAGAGGTGTTTAAAGAAATTAGAATATTAACTCTAGTCTCTCAGTATATTAACGAAAATTTAATGTAAGTACGGAAAAAAATACATTTATTCACGAAAAATAGTGACATACATAAATATAATACTAGAAATAAGGATAAGCTTGCTATTCCACAATTTAGGCTTCGAAAGGTTGGTAATTCTGTCATGGGGAAAGGTATGAAATTTTTCAATTAACTACCAGAACACATTATTAACTTACCGGTTAATAAATTTAAAACTGATATTAAAGAAACCCTTATGACGAAAGGGTATTATAAAGTAGATGATTATTTAAATGATAATAATGTATGGACTTGCATGATCACTACAAACATTGTAAACCTTTTGAAAAGAGGCATTGACAATAGTGACTGAGTTTGTGGCGCAGCTTCTTCTCAGCACTAGCCCACAATTGTCCTGAAGCTGTGGTAGGGTTTATATTGGGACGTGTAAAAGTGCCCCCAGAGGGCCTATTTGCATAAATAAATGACTTTTATGTGGAAAGCCGTGGGGGAGGCCTATGTTTAGCAGTGGACGTCCTTTGGCTTATAATGATGATGATGATGAATTTTGATATTCATTTCAGGTCGAAGTATTCATCTAATGCTGAAAAACTGTTTCCATCAAAAGACGAGACACTAATACAGCCTGAGCCATGTGAGAAGGCGAAGAAAAAGCGCAGCAAGTCGATGCCGTTTACATCGAGCTCAAAGAAAGTGAAGACGGAACGCATTACTGCTGCTCAATTATTCGGAAACGATACTGAGAATGAAGAAGTGGCTGCGTCAACCTCAGCACCAGTACCGGGTAAATTATTGTCATATATATCAAGAAGACTTGCGAATGGAATCGCAAGACAATCGAATCCTATTAAGTCAGGTTCACACTATATTGCGCTCAAATTTTATAAGTGCGATGACACAGAAAGGGTCTCACCGGTAAATAGCAAACAAGCCATAATTACCATCAAAAATCGCACTGATGATAACTCAGAAGCTGATGACGACTCAGATGCAACAAGCATCTCGCAAACTTTATTACAGCTACTCTGAAAGAGTTCAGAATTGTAATTGTTATATTTTTATTATTTTCAGCTCAAACCACCAACTTTGAGCAAACTAGTTCAATGATAATACAATTTGTCAGAAATGTCAATTTAATTTGCCTAAACATAAATACAGATAGCATTTGAGAACAAACTTAAGAGGCGTTACTTTTTTTTCTCCGCCGAAACGCCGTTGTCGTGATATTTCATACTTTTCAACGTTCACTTACGAGAGAATAGTTAAATTTGAACACGTAAATATTAGCCTAAAGTATGGAAAATTTATTCGTCTAATGAAGTGACAGAGAAAAAATTCAGTTTATTTTCTTGTACTTTGTGTAATAACTGTTTTTCCACGCACCCTTTTCGCAATTTTAGAAAGTATGGTCTTCTATGCCGTTCGATAAGGACTAAAGTGATAAACCTGAATTCAAAGAAAAATACGTATTAAATTTTTCATACTATGTTCCATAGAAGTGACAGAGTGAAACATTCAAATATTTATTGATAATACTTTCATTAACGCCTTATAAACAAGCGCATGAGCCGCGTGAAATCAGTATGGATGTTTCGATACCATCAAAGTATCGATACCTACTCATTTCGATAGTACTCAAATCTTCTTTCGATACTACTCAAACAAATACTCCTAAAGTATCGATTCTTACTTATATCGATACTTTACGAAAAACTATTACATATTTTTTATTTTAAGGATGCTCACAATGAACGTTGAAGGACAATATTTTTAAAAAAATGAGAAGAAAAATAATCTACTTATTTAAAATGTTTTGCGTCACATGCTTACTTTAAACATAAAACTCTTGAGCATTAAGATTGCCCAAAAACAGTATCTGCAACAGGTTTAAGGTATTTTGGAGACAATCTTTTATCATTAGAGACCACAAATTTCGCAAGGTCGGACTGACAGGACGGTAGCTCAATTGGTAGAGCGTTTGGCCCGGTTAGCCAGAAGTTGCTGGATCTAGTCCCGCCCGTGCGCAAATTTTTAGTTTCTTATTTCATCTTTATGAATTTCTTTTTCTTCTTGTGCCCATGTGCTAACTCCATATGATGTTTCCCAAAATCGTATGCAGGTGTTGCAGTAGACGGGACATCACGTTCTGACTTACTCAGGGCTACTTAGTTGTCTTAGGTTTTTTCAAAAGATGATATGCTGATTCGATTTGATACCAAGTACTTTTGTTTCGATACCGAGTAGGTATCGCAAGATTGATTCGATGCTATTTTTACTTGGTATCGAATCAAAAGTATCGAATACCTACTCGTATTTACTTGTATCGGAATGTCCCTAGAAATCAGTACCGGCCGAGGCTTTCCAGAGAGAGGACGTATCGCTCCGTTCCCCGCGCGCCTGTTCCGCATTATCGTAATTTTTCTTGTTCGTCTAGAATGCTCAACGCTGTTTGATACTTGGGTGAGTTAAGTAATATAATTAATCACAACTGTTAGAACTGAATTATGATAATCAGAAAATGCTGATAGTTGTATTGTAATCTAAATAAATATTTTTTACCTACGCTTTGAGTGTGAAAATTATTATTACATTACATTGTATATGTAGTTTTTGCCTTTTATTTCATTTACGTTTTATGCTTGTAGGTATCACATCAGAATCAGAATGGGCAATAAAAGAACAGAATTCAAGTTGAAAAAGAAAAAAAGGGCAAATCGAGAAATTCTTAATTATGCAAGAGATGTTAAACGGTTAAAAAATTCTCATGCAGATGAACTATCGGAAAATGTCACCAACAAAAACAGTATTCAAGTAAGTTTTTATGCGAATCCAAGTTTAGTGAGAGTGAGATGGCGCAACTCGAATAATGTTGTCACAGCGCGTAAGGTCATTGGCCTCGAACCTTGGGGCCGGCGGAGGCGGGACAGCGGCGAGTAGCGTGCGGCGATGGAGCACATTGATTTTATTCTAACTTGATAAATATTTGATAGATACCTACCATTTACTCATTCAAAATATTATATGCGTATGTTCTTTTCAAAATTTTAAATATTTATTTCCTTTCAGCCGAACGAAAAAGATGCTGGTACTAATGATTTCGCCGTGAATGTGCCCAGTTATTCTGACTTAGTTCATAAGTAAGTATTGACTAGTGCCTACCTATTCATACTAAGTATTATGTAATATGTACTTTTCAACATAATACAATTTTATTTCATTGATTTTATTCTGACTTGATAATAACTTGATAGGTACCTACCATTTACTCATTCAAAATATTATATGCGTAAGTTCTTTTCAAAATTTTAAATATTTATTTCCTTTCAGCCGAACGAAAAAGATGCTGGTACTAATGATTTCGCCGTGAATGTGCCCAGTTATTCTGACTTAGTTCATGACTTGGTAAGTATTGACTAGTGCCTATTTATTTATACTAAGTATTATGTAATATGTACTTTTCAAAATAATACAATTTTATTTAATTGATTTTATTCTGACTTGATAATTACTTGATAGGTACCTACCATTTACTCATTCAAAATATTATATGCGTATGTTCTTTTCAAAATTTTAAATATTTATTGCCTTTCAGCCGAATCAAAAAGATGCTGGTACTAATGATTGTCTCGTAAATGTGCCCAGTTCTGACTTACTTGATGACTTGGTAAGTATTGACACTATTGACTAGTACTAGTACCTACCTACTCATACTAAGTATTATGTAATATACACGGTGGTGAAAAGTGGTGAAAGGTGGTGAAAGGTGGAAGGTGGGAAGTGAAAGGTGGAAGGTGGGAGGTGGGTTTTGAAAGGTGGAAGGTGGAATGAGGGAGGAAGGTGGGGGGTGGAAGGTAGGAGGTTAAAGGTGAAAGGTGGGAGATGGATGGTTAAAGATGGAAGGTGAAAGGTGGAAGATGGATTTTATGTGTAACTATGTAACTGCAACTTGTTGGACTCTGTGGCCCTGTTACTTATAGTTGTCTTTTATACCCAGTTTCATAGTACCCTAATCGAATAGTTATTATAATATAATAGAACATAGCTTTATTTGCAGGTGCCAATGGATGATACAGATTCAGACCATGAGTTGACAGTAGAACCTGAAAATGAAGATATCGAATTTACGGTGGAGGGTAACAGGATTGTCGATTTCACCTTCAGAAAAGCAACTTCTAGAAATTTCTAACCACAACTCAGCCCTAGGCTGTAACTTGAGCTGTTTGAAAATGACCAAAGAGATCAAAAAAGGGTTTCTTTCAAAATTTTGTTTCACTTGCCGAATGTGTAATGTAAAATTTGAACTAAAAAATTGTGAAGATCCAGATTGCCCCGCACAATTAAATATTAATGATATTGCAGTGAGCAGTTTTATGTCGATAGGCGCAGGTTATTCAGGTTTGGAACAAGTGTCGGCTTCTCTTGATATACCATGTATGTCCAACACTATGTACGCAAAGTGCCATAAAAAAGTTTGTGAACTTTGGGAATTAGCTAAAGAAAAAAGTATGGAAGAAGCGGCTAAAGTTGAATACGAACTAGCTGTAAAATATGGTGATGTCAACGCGAATGGAGTACCTATGATAACGGTGGTTGCCGACGCATGCTGGTCTAAGAGGTCTTATAGAAGAAATTACAATGCCTTATCGGGAGCAGCAGTTATAATAGGGTACAGGACAAAAAAGGTTATTTACATGGCAGTTAAAAATAAGTACTGCATGGTTTGTGCTAGAGCTGAGAACAAAAATCGATCGATACCTGATCATATATGCTTTAAAAATTACACAGGATCTTCTAGTGGCATGGAGTCAATAGCTCTTGCTGAAGGTTTTAAGGCATCAGTAGCTACTCAGGGTCTTATATATTCAAAACTGATAGCTGACGGGGATTCGAGTACATACAGTAAAATAGAGAAGGCGAAACCTTACGGAAATTTGGTAGTTGAAAAAATAGAATGTAGTAATCATTTATTAAGGAATTACACCACCAAATTGGACGATCTAACAAAAAATACACGATATCCACTGAAATACCGGAAAGCAGTACAAAATAATGTAATGCGCCTGAGGCGTTCTGTCACAGGGGCTGTAAACCATGTTAAGGGGCAAGATAACCTAAGTTTTCAGCAAAAAGTTGTAGAACTCAAGCAAGACTTGTTGAATGCGCCACACCATGTTTTTGGTGATCATAGCTCGTGCAAATCATACTATTGCAAAAAACAATCGACAAAGGATGCATCATCTGAAGAAAATTTGGTTCCAGGAATGAAAAGTACGGAGGGAGGCTTTATTTTCGCAGAAATAATGAAGATTACGTACAGATTAGTCAATAATGCAACAAGTCTCGTGCATAACGTAAACAGTAATATCGCTGAAATTTTCAACAGTGTGATAGCCAAATTTATTGGCGGTAAGCGAATCAATTACTCCACAAGGCAATCATACGGAGGGCGATGTGCAGCATCAGTAGTATCTTTTAATTCAGGACAACCACAAACGTTTCTATGTAAAAAAGTTTTCCTACGAAGTCCTAACAAATATGTAAAAAGACTGGAAAACAGACGCAACATACAAAGATTAGCTTTGGCAAAACGCAGACTAAAAAAAACTTTTACAGTCAAGCCACAGTCCTCTAAAACTGATAAAAATTACGGCGAGTCCTGTGAAAAACCTGACTTGAGTGACACTGATTTTGAATTTGCGAAGAATGAACATTTGAAAAACATCAGTTTATCAGATGAAGAACGCCTTGCACTTGAACGAAGGACTATTCTACAAGGCGAATCTGTCGAATGGCACCAAGAGCGCAAGTTGCGACTTACAGCTTCTATATTTGGAAGAGTCTGTAAACGAGGACTTATTAAATGCGCGCCACTAGTCAGAGATATAGTAAATGGGAAAAAATTGGATCATGTCAAGTCTATTCAATATGGCCAAACTTGTGAATATCTTGCACGTAATCAATTACAAACCATTTTACAAAAACCCATTGAATTATGCGGTTTATTTATAGATAAAGATTCACCATTTTTAGGAGCGAGTCCAGATGGTCTCGTGGAAGAAGACAAAATAGTTGAAATAAAATGTCCTTATTCAGCTAAAGGAATGAGTGTTGACGATGCCGTCAAACTGAAAAAAATAACTTTTTGGAAAATGGAAAACTGGTACTTCCAGGCCCAAGGGCAAATAAACATAACACGCCGGAAAACATGTGTTTTTGCAGTTTGGACTGATGTAAACATAAAAATCGAAATAATAGAGGAAGATAAGGAGTTATGGAACGGGATGGAAAAGAAATTGAAAAATTTTACTTCGACTGTTTGCTTCCTGAAATTATCGATTCAAGATTAGACCGGCAAATGGAAATAAAAGAGCCAGAATAAATTTCAGAAGCTATCAAGAAAAGGGAAATGATTAAAAAACGAAAAGTTGTTCAAGATTGAGCCTATTAATATGTACAGGTATTTTATTTACATTCTATGTTCTTTTACTATGTTTGTTACACGTTATAAATTAATTAATCGACACTTTGTTTTATTCTTCCCAACATTATTTCATTTAAAGACAAAAAGTATCCAAACTATCAAAAAAAAGATCAAAACCGTTCGTCGTACTAGGCAACGACGGCCCCGTATTACGCAACGCACACACGCGTCCGAGAGCTGCCGCGTTTGTGTGAATGCGAGTCAAATACCTATTTCGGCCCGTCTCGAATTAACGTAAGGCCTCTTAAATAAATCCAATTGTTTATTGAATACAGAATTTAAAAATATTGAAATAATTGCCACGGCATTCCAAAACAGAATTGTTACATATCGCTTAAATCCAACACATGTAGAGTACCTCACCCCTGAAGCGTTCTTATGTGATATACAAAGTGACGTTTTGAAAATGGTCGAAATATTATTATTGAAATATGAGTGTATTAAAATTAACTTTGAACTATTTGTTTATTTTACATTACCGTAGAATGGGGTTAATCTGTAAAAAAATATTACATAATTACCTGTAAATCTAAATTCAGTTACAAAATATAGCACAAACAAGTATTTTAAATATGGGTTTCATGGGCACATTTGAATTCTGATATGAAACTGTTACTATTCCTTCGTTACTGGAGTTTTTTTTATTTTAAATAAGTATCATTTACTAAATAACCCGTATGGTGGCGGTATGTCTTTGAAAAGGAACATTTAAGGTTTAAAAAAAAGTGTGCTCAATCTATCAAATTAAAAGCTTTCAGCGATATTTGTAGTAAAAATAATACATTTATATTCACCTAAGAGTGGAAAAAACCGGACAAGTGCGAGTCGGACTCGCACACTGAGGGTTCCGTATCAACTTTAACTGAATAAGGGAATCCACTTACTTCTACTTAGTAAAATTTTACAATATTTTGTTGACTGCATATATAACTTTGTTTTTCATAGTGTTTGTATGAAGTACAAAATTATGTTTGCGGTTGTTGAAAATGTGCTATATCTCAAAAACTACTCGTTTGATCCCGTGTAAACCAATTTTCGTTGAAAGTATTTGTTAAGATCTACATCATATATTTTTTTCAAAATTTACTCTTGCTTGGTTTAGAAGTTAGATGGGGGGGACGCCCATTTTACCATTTTGGAAGCGTCTTGCTATGAAACGTTAGACTTTAAAAGAAAATGGTTTTAGAAACCTCAATGTCATTTTAAAAGACCTATCCATAGACCCCACACGTATTGGTTTGACTAAATTTTTTTTTTGTTTTAGTTTCATGTATGGGAGGGAGCCCCCCCTTAAATGTCATTATTTTTTATTTTTTGTATGAGAATCGGTAAGCGGTTAACAGGATACATCTTCCTACCAAATTTCAACAGTGTATTGCTTATAGTCTATACTATTATAATATTATAAAGCTGAAGATTTTGTTTGTTTGTTTGAACCTGCTAATCTCAGAAACTACTGGCCCGATTTGAAAAATTATTTTTACGTTGGATAGTCCATTTATCGAGGAAGGCTTTAGGCTATATAACATAAAGATACGACTCATAAGACCACAACAGCAATGAAAAATGTTGCGAAAACGGGAGAAAGATATTCCTTTTGAGAGCTTCCGATGCGTACGCTGCGGAAACCGCTTAAGTTACACAAAAATTATGTATGACAGGATTGTTTAGCATCAAGAGTTCTATAATAAAGTCTGCGACAGCATATGTCTATCTTTTATGGTTGACTTAAAGTCTGCGACAGCATATGTCTATCTTTTATGGTTGACTTACTACAACCGTTTTTATGTTAATAAATTTGTAAAGAAATAATGCATTATTTTTAGAGGTGTATTATACACACAGGTATTTATTTATATCATAATAAATAGATTCATCATAACGAGCATTTCACTTTGTACAAAGGTGCCCTTTATATCATTTGATTTCAATAAATATCTTAGGAGCTATCACAGTTTTAACATAACTCCACACCAAAATTATGTTCGCTGCTTAAGCACAATGTGCACTTGCGCTAATTGCTATGGTGGCTGGCTTCTTATGTAACTACAATAAAACTGCGTATGTTTTGCGTTAAAATATTTAACTTTTTTTATTCGAACATTATTTAAAAAATTCTACATCAAAATAATACTCGCAGCTTAAGTATACAACGCGAGCTTGCGCTAAGTATGGTTGGTGGCTTCTCACTTACATTAAAATATGTGTTTTGCGTTGAAATATTTTCCTTATACATACCTATTAGATTAATTTAGTCGGCTCCCTACGGAACGGTTGTCCCGCGCAACTGCTTTTTTTGCGATACTTCAAGTGATTTCAGCGCGTAATACATAGTTTTCCTTTCGCTACTGAGTAGTAAAGGACTTGAGCTCATTATTTTGATTGCAGATATTTTCTATTAGGTAGATTCAGTAATACTTTTGGTTAAAATTCTTTCTTCAGATTTATGCAGGTTGAAGTTTTCTTTTCGCCACTGAGTAGGTTTTAATTTTGAATGCATCTATTAATTATTAGGTTTAATAGATTTAGTAGGTAATTACTTTAGTTATTCTTTCTTCTGATTAGGGATATTCGATATATATCGATGTATTGAAAACATCGATGTTTACAATGCAGTACATCGAATAGATTCGATGTTTTGAAAATCTATTGATATATTCGATGCGATATTTTTAAGTTTTTAGTATTAAAACATCGAATCAACCAATTAAAACTTCATAAAACTCAAGTCTGACCACTAAAATTTTACTCTTACCGACAGCCCCACTTTTATTTTAAAAATGTTGGCAACACTGCGTACGAGTGCAGTGAGTAGTGTCTTCCTTTTGGTATTATTCTATGGTAGTGTCTCTAGTGACAATAAAAAAAAACTGTTACATATGTCAATGTCGGTTGCGTCACGTAATGTCGGTTGGCGCTTTTGTATAGGTTTAAAAATATTGCAATAAAGAATATTGAATGGTGATTAATTGCATTACGTATTACATTTGCTGTTGTGGATTGAAGAAATTGAAGTGGATTTTTTATAAATATACCGTTATTGATCACTGATAAAAAGCAGCACAAGTCGTCAATCAACCAAGAAATAGGCTGAAAGGCAAACGTTTAAATAAACTGTTGTTTTTGCAAAGTCTTCCAAAAGAACACTGGAAATAGGATAAAACTAACTTATAAAAATAAATGCAGATGTTTTTTTTGTACTTACTTTAATATATTAGTAATAAAGATTTTTCTCATGTATGGCTTTTACTGTTTTTTTTAATAATACAATGCTTAAATTAGTGGATTATAAAAAATCTTTAAAAAGTACTCGATTTATACAAAACATCGATGTTTTCTTCCAATACATCGAAAGTAATCGATGTACAGTTTCGATATATCGAATCGAAAAAAACATCGATGTTTTTTCAAAGTGGACACCCCTACTTCTGATTTATGCAGGTATAAGTAACTGCGATAACTCATCTCAGCATATAATAAAAAAAATCTTGACTTAGTAATAAGTACCATTTAAAGTAGGTAGGAAGTAGGTATTAAATTGATTTCGTAGTAGGTAATTTGATTTGATATTGTTCTTCTTATTCTCTGTAAAGTGATTGATTACATTAGGTTAATGCTTAATTATTAGGTTGGTTGACTTAATTTATATTTATCAATCTTAATGCAAAATTTGATTTTATTGTAATTGGGTATTGTTTTGTTGTATCTCTACAAAGCTTTGAGGTTTTGGACATTTTTAGGGTTCCGTAGCCGAATGGCAAAAAAACGGAACCCTTATAGTTTCGTCAAGTCTGTCTGTCTGTCTGTCTGTCCGTATGTCACAGCCAATTTATTCTGTAACTATAAGCATCACACTGTTGTAATTTGGTAGGAAGATGTATCCTGTTAACCGCTTTACGATTCTTATACAAAAAATAAAAAATAATGATATTTGAGGGGGGACTTCCATACATAAAACTTGATGGGAATCTTCTTCGGCAACCAGGTTCGGGGTTCCAGGAAAACGATTAATGAGCAAGACTTGTGACTTTTAACAACGATTTACTTTAAATAAATAAAACAATTTTACAGAGCAACGTAGGTATGTGACGATTAGTACGTGCGTCCTGCGCGGTGTAGTAAGGCGAGTGGTTTCAGCGCCGGCCGGTCGCGGAGGGCGTCGAGTTCACGAAACTGGTTCCTGCGTTGGCGCGCGTTTAGCTTTGACATGCTCCCCGGGTTGGAACGTTTGGTTCCAAGATATCTTCCGTTGGTAGCAAACACAATCTATTGTAGGCTCGTCTTATCACTCCCGTCGCGGTGGTGACGTCTGCAACGCGCGCGATGCCGTCGGAGCCCGGGTACAGGCGGGTGACACGCCCGAGCAGCCAGCGGTTCGGTGGGAGACGGTCGTCCTTGATCACCACCAGATGGTCAGTGCGAAGTTCTCCTCCACTAGAGCGCTTCCATTTCAGCCTCCTTTGCAAATCTGAAATGTATTCCATGTAGTATCGATTCCAGAAATGCCGAGTTAGCATCTGTGCTCTTCGATATCGAGGCAATGCGCATATTCTGGTCGTGTCTTCCATATCGACCTGCGAATTAGGCAACATTGTAATCGTGCGTCCGATAAGGAAGTGTGATGGGGTTAATGGAATGAAGTCGTTTGGATCGGAGGAGAGAGGGGTCAATGGACGAGAGTTTAATATTCCTTCGATACCTACAAGCACCGTATACATCTCCTCATAGGTTAAGTTTGCTAGTGAGAGAATTCTTTTTAAATGGTGCTTAATTGCCTTTACAGAGGATTCGGCTAGACCGTTAAAATGGGGGCTGTACGCGGGAGAGAATTTAAATCGAATTGACTGCTCAGCTGATTTCGAACTAATGTCACCACAGTTTGACTTTAAAAAATTTGAAATTTCATTTGCAGCTCCTACGAAATTGGTACCATTATCCGAGTAAATTAAGTCAGGCTTACCTCTGCGAGCTACGAATCTGCTTAGAGCAGCCAAAAATGCTTCCGTACTTAAATCGGTCACCAACTCCAAGTGTACTGCCCTCACAGCTAAGCATACAAATACACAGATGTATGATTTAATCAATTTGCATCCTCTACCTTTTCTGTTTGCTATCATAATAGGGCCTGCATAATCCACTGCTACATTGGAGAATGGAAATTGACTATGAAGTCGTTCCCGCGGCAAGTCAGCCATTATCGGCTGCATAGACTTTCCTGCAAATCTGCAACATGCATGACACTCGTGGGTTATTTTTCTTGCTAAATTACGACCCCCTATTATCCAATATTTATGTCTTAAAATAGATAACATTAGCTGCGGGCCTGCATGCATAAGTATTCCATGATAGTGTCTAAATAATAACTTGGTCACGTGATGCGATGCATGGAGCAAGATAGGATGCCTTGTGTCGTAATCATAGTTGGAATTGGACAATCTACCACCTACACGAATTAATCCTTCGTTAGACATAAAAGGGTTTAAGTTCAAAATTTTCGATTTAACTGGAAGTTGTTTATTTTTATATAAAACATCATGCTCGTGTGAAAATGTATCCAACTGTACTATTTTACACAATGTAATCGTGGCAGAGTTTAACTCATTTATTTTTAAGTGGCCGGTGAATTTATTTCTTGGGTTACGGCAATTGTTTATGAATCGTAATATGTATGCAGTGATTCGATTCAATTTAGCAAAATTAGAATATTTTTGAATGTAGGTATTTTGTTCAGTAGCAACCTTGCATTCGACCTTGATTTCTGGCAAAGAGCTAGGTACATAATTCGGTTGAGTAGGCCACTGTGACTCAGACTGCTTTAAAAATGATGGACCACAAAACCATATCTGTGAACTACGTAATTGATTCGCATTACACCCCCTAGACCCTATATCGGCCGGGTTTAAGTTTGTAGGTACATACCTCCAGCCCTGTGGATCGCTATGTTCGGTTATCTCATTAATCCTGTTTAGTACAAACGCTTTTAGAGAAGCTTTAGGAGTCCGAATCCATCCTAATACAATCGTGGAATCACACCACAGAACACAACGATCGACCTTTAACCTTAAAGCTGTACGTACCTTTTCTGTTAGTCTGACTGCTAATAACGCGCCACAAAGTTCTAATCGCGGTACAGTCGTGCCTTTCAAAGGTGCTACTTTGCTTTTAGCCATTACTAGTTGGACGGTGACGCTACCGTCTGCTGCTATAGACCGTAGGTATATGCAAGCACTATAAGCGTGTAAAGATGCATCGCTAAAGGAATGTATTTCTATAAGTATAGGTGAGTTACACACTGTGCGTCGCGGAATTATAATTTTGTTTAGTTGGGAAAGGGTTTTTACAAATGTTAACCATTCTTTTTCGATTACCGACGGTAAGGGATCGTCCCAAGTAATCTTAGAGGCCCAAAGTTTTTGCAAAATTATCTTTCCCTGCAAAATACACGGATTTACAAATCCTAGAGGATCGAACACCTGTCCGATTGTGGACAATACTGATCGCTTGCTCAGTTTATCAGACGACGGTGACTCAATATTAACGGAAAATAGAAGTGTGTCTGATTTACTAGACCATCTTAAGCCCAAAGTCTTTGCATCATCGTCGCTTACTATCTTGAGCAAACTATCATGATCGTCATTTTCTTGAATATTATTCAATATTTCAGGGCAATTAGAACGCCACTTTCGTAAGTGAAATTGACCCTTTTTGAGCTGAGTAATAACACCCTGTATAATGTGTATAAGTGTCGACTTTGAGTCATGCCCACTTATGTAGTCATCTACGTAGCAGTCATGTATTATAGTTTCGCTAACTACAGGATCGGTACATTCTTTGCCTAACTGTACAAGACATCGAGTTGCTAGGTACGGGGCCGAGGCAGTGCCGTACGTCACGGTGTTTAATTTGTAAACTTTTAGTTCTTCACTGGGGTCAAAACGCCAGAGAATCTGTTGCAAACATCTTTGAGGTTCTGCAACCAGTACACATCGGTACATTTTTTCACAATCGGATGTGACTACGTATTTGTGCTGTCTGAAACGGATTAAAATGCTAATAAGGTCATCCTGTACAGTTGGCCCAATGTACTGAATATTATTTAATGATAAACCTGATGTCGTCTTGGCAGATGCGTCGAAGACAACCCTCAACTTCGTTGTAAGGCTAGATTCCTTTAGTATGCCGTGATGAGGAAGTATGTATGTGTATTTATCATTTTTGCTGTCAGTATTTAAGGACATGTGACCTAAGTCGATATATTCCTGGATAAAATCGCAATATTTTTGTTTAAATAATGGAAAACGAGCCAGTTTACGTTCCAAAGACTGAAATCGGTTAAATGCTTGCTCATATGATTCACCCAACACTTCCGGTGACTGCTGCATTGGAATTTCTACAACAAATCGACCGTCATTTTGTCTAGTTGTAGTTTGACTGAAATGAAGCTCGCAATGATTTTCTTGATTTGTAGTTTTACGGGGTGATGGAACGGATTCTAATTCAAAAAATCTATCAAGTTTATGTTGTAGCTCAACCTCGTTTAAAAAATGGCAATGGACTGTAGATATGTGTGTAGATTGATGAGTACTATTCAACCGTTTCGATTGCATCGCACCTGACACCAACCAACCTAGCCTGGTGTTACTGAGAATCGGTTTGTTTTTTCCCAAAGAAATACGCTCATTACCTAGTACATTCCAAAAAACGTCCGCGCTAAGTAATAGATCGATGTCAGAAGGTACGTTAAAGGTTGGATCGGCTAACTTAATATTTTTAGGAATATTTAAAGATTGAATGTCGAAGTATGTTGTGGGCAACATCTGAGTAATATTAGGTATCACGAAACAATTAATTTTTGTAGAATATTTTTCAGTTCGTGAGAATAACGTCACATTAGAACGTGAATGAATGCGAATTGAATCGCGACTTAACCCTTCGACTGCCGTCGAAGTTGAATAATGGGGAATTTTTAATTTCTTTAATAACTTTTCTGTTATGAAATTGGACGTGCTACCATTATCTAGTAAAGCACGGACAGTATGACGTTTGCCGTCACTGTCAACCACGTCAATGAGGACTGTGGACAATAACACGCAGCAGTTGTGCGTAGATGAAAGGACAACCTCAGTTGGCTCTGCTGTGTCATCATAATCGCTATCAGGAATCGAGTTATTCTCGGCAGACTCGGGTTCAATGACCTCTTGCGTAGCTAACGCGACACACTTATCATTCTGAGATGAGATGTTAGAGGGAGCGGATCCCTTGGGCTCAACCTGTGACTGTTCGTCGTTGTGTAACATCGTATTATGCCGTTTAGAACAGATCCTACATGACCCGAACCTACACTTGCTTACGTCATGCCCGTGACGTAAACAATTAAGGCAAAGTTTTAATTGTTTTACTTTATTAATTTTAGCGTGAACAGATAAAGATTTGAATTTTGTGCATTGATAAATAGCGTGATTTTGTTTACACAAAGGGCACGAGTAGCTTGTTGTTTGTGTGTTAGTGTTATTAGCAATAAATGCGCGTGACCTCGAAGTCATCGGCTCACTATGCCTACGTTTAGCTTGGCTCAAATTGATAGTTTCAAGCAAACTTGCGCGATCTTGAATAAATTTAATAAATTGATCTAAATCTGGAATTCTGTCAAAACTGTTAGTGTATTCTTTCCATTTTCTATTTGTGAAATTATCAAGTTTGCTTGAAGCCATATGAATCAATAAGGTATCCCAATTGTGTGTATTTATGTTTAACCCTTCAAGTGCTCTAAGGTTTTTATTTAACGTGTCTACTAAGTTTCTTAAAGCAACTGAAGATTCTTTTGTAATTTGTTCCATATCAAATAACGCCTGAATATGGTTATTCACTAAAACTTTATTGTTGTGATAGCGTTCGCATAATAACTGCCAAGCGATGTCGTAACTCTTTGCCGAAAAATCTAATGAACTTATTATATTTGCAGCTTTGTCCTTTAATGAAGATAGTAAGTAATGATACTTGTTAATTTTAGGAATATTATCATTGCAGTGTATAAGCGACTTAAAGGTATCATGAAATCGTAGCCACTCATCAAAATGGCCAGAAAAGGTAGGTAACGCAATAGTAGGTAATGTTAAAGTTGGTGTACCTGCTGTGAGGACAGTACCTGCTGCGGAGGAAGCAGACGCGCCCGAGGTGAACCTGCTTACCCACTCGCGCGCCCTTCCAACTACCGCGAAGTACTCATTTTCAAGCTCCTCCCGATATTTGTACTCCTTTTCACAGTCAGCGTCTGAAATTTCCAAACAACTTTCGATTTCAATCTGTAACGCGTCATATTCGCCGTACCATTCTTCAATTTTAGCTAACCTTAAATTTAAATCACTGATCTGTACAGGACTAGGCTTTTCACAAGTAGTTAATAAAGTAAAGTATGTTTTAAATTGCGTAAGCTTCGATTTGTAAGAACTGCGTTTTCTTTTCAATTCAGCTAACGTACTCATGATGCAAATGAAATTTAAAAATATGTATAGGCTAAGTAGACTTTTTCAATAATGTTGATGATTAATAAGTAAAGTGATGACAATGGAACGAATACTTAAAGCGTAATGTGCAGTGCAGAAAGGCAATGAAACAGCGCAAGCTTAGCGATGCAATCAGCTGACCGACCGTTATGCGCAAGCGAAGGTAGGCATGCACACCGGTAGGTATAACGAGCAATGCAAAACAGGCTTGGGCTGCGCACGCGCTCACTGGAATGCGAGAAATAGGTAATGTGAGATAATGTTTATAACCCAACACGTAATTAAGGTCCGTGTATAGGTAGTAAGAAAAAAGGTAATGGTATTTAAAGATTAGGAAAATAATATTTAAAGGCGTAAAAATATGATTAAAGGCTGTTAAACACGTAGTTAATTAAAGTCCGTGTAAATTAATGATTTCAATAGCTATGAAACGTAAAGATTTAAAGAGATAATGAAGAACAATCTAGAATGTTGGTAAATGTAGGTATGCGAAAAAATATTTGTAACACGCAATTAATGTTCGTGTATGCAAAGCGGACAATGAAGGGAAGGAAAATAAAGGAATAATCGGATTGCACTGCCCTTAAATTGCCGCTTGATGACTGCGCCTTGAGGTCTGGAACCGTCTGCGTCCGTTGTAGGTAGCCGTCGAGCAACTTTCCCCCAAAGTCCAAAGGTCGCGCGTCGCTGAGAATCCAGTGAGAAGGTCCAACAAATGATGGGAATCTTCTTCGGCAACCAGGTTCGGGGTTCCAGGAAAACGATTAATGAGCAAGACTTGTGACTTTTAACAACGATTTACTTTAAATAAATAAAACAATTTTACAGAGCAACGTAAGTATGTGACGATTAGTACGTGCGTCCTGCGCGGTGTAGTAAGGCGAGTGGTTTCAGCGCCGGCCGGTCGCGGAGGGCGTCGAGTTCACGAAACTGGTTCCTGCGTTGGCGCGCGTTTAGCTTTGACAAAACTAAAACCGAAAAATTTTTTTTAGTCAAACCTATGCGTGTGGTGTGGCTATGGATAGGTCTTTTAAAATGACATAGAGGTTCCTAAAACCTTTTTTTTAAGTCTAACGTTTCTTGGCTAGACGCTTCCAAAGTGGAAAAAAATATATAATGTAGATCATAACAAATACTTTTAACGAAAATTGTTTCGGACGGGATCAAACGAGAAGTTTTTGAGATATAGCACTTTTTCAACAACTGCAAACATTACTTTGTTCTTCATACAAACACTATGAAAAACAAAGTTATATTTGCTGTCAACAAAATATTGTGGTATTTTACTAAGTGGAAGTAAGTGGATTGCCTAATTCAGTTAACGTTGGCACGGAACCCTCAGTGCGCGAGTCCGACTCGCACTTGGCCGGTTTTTATGACAAAATTGTTAAGTTTTGTTTATCTTCTCACCATTTTTAAATTACCTACCAAATTATAATTTTTGATAAAAAAGTACCTACTGAATTAATTAGTAGAATGCCTAGAAAAAGGACTCAGCTTTCTCGGCAGTCTGTCAGGTCTACAACGTCCATCCATCTCAAACTGAATGCTATTTTTTGAGAATATTGCTGCAACATTTTAGCGGTATGTCTTATTTGTAAAATAATTAGCCTAAATAATTAAACAATCTACCCAAAGTCACTATTCCACGCGGACGAAGTCGCGGGCACAGCTACTTACAGAATAAAATGGCTGTGACATACGGACGGACAGACGGACAGACAGACAGACAGACCTGACGAAACTATAAGGATTCCGTTTTTTGCCATTCGGCTACGGAACCCTAAAAATGCTCTAAGATAGTCACAAATATTATAGAATACATCCTATTAAAATAAAAAAAGTAAAAACCGACTTCAAAACCAAAAAACACTAAAAAGACTTAAATAAACTCTTCACCATTGAAAAGAAAGGAATCCGTTTCAGGCAAACAATTTCTTTTTGGAGTCGGTGCTGTGATAGTTGATGCTTGATGGTCAAAGCGATGGCACCGACTTCAAAAAGAAATTGTTTGCCTAAAACGGATTCCTTTCCTTTCAATGGTGAAGAGTTTATTTAAGTCTTTTTAGTGCATTTTGGTTTTGAAGTCGGTTTTTACATCTTTTTTAAGTTTATTTTATTTCTTCATTTTTAGTGATTACATAAGAGGGGGGGGGGGGAGGGGGAGTTTCACCTTATGAATCTATTTTTTAAGAAGCTACAAATTACCTATCATAAGTTCCGTCATTATAATTACTGAACCCCTAAGCGTTAAAGAGTTCCACCATCAGCGTTGACTATCAGACGTAACTTTTGTTATGTCTGATTACGTGACGTGTTCGTCAACATTAAGATTCTAGTAAAGAAAAACTATACGTGCCTTTAAAATTTAAGGGTTTCCCTCGATTACACCAAGATCCCATCATCAGATCCCAAAATGGAAAAAATGGGACCAACTAGAAGATACACCCTCTAAGTTGGTGAAAATTTTTTTTGATTCGGTCTACAAACGACTGAGATATGAGGATAACATACATACAAAAAAAAACATACAGTCGAATTGATAACCTCCTCATTTTTTTAAAGTCGGTTAATTAGGCAGCAAAGAAATCAAGATAGAGTTGTATTATATCAAAATATTTATTGCTTAGAAACTTAAAACTATTTAAACGACCTTGAGCCTTATCAAAATATTCTCTTTTCTCTTAATTTATGAGATCACATTTACAAATCTTTAAAAAATTAATCATCAGTAAGCCTAACATGCACGCCCCAATACCGTTTATCGCGTCGATAAAATAATTTTATTTCCTAAACAACATGTTTTGTCACATATTTTTCACTTGTATATCAATCCTACTTGCTTTTTAAAACAAATAAATACAACAAAATAATTAAAAACTTTTTTAAAATGATAAAAAAGACGTTTGAAATTTATCGATAAATGACAAATAGGCGCGCATCTTAGGCCCGCAGACCATTTTCGAAAGGAACTGTCTTATTTATCAAACTAAAATAAGGCAACAAAAAGTTTTAGAAAGTTAAAAAAACAAATAAATCGTAGAACAAAAATAAAAACGAATTGTGTGCGGTTATTAGCATATGCATAGCATAACGAGGATTCGAGTACTAATATTCAAATGAAATAAAGAAATCCGGGTATAGCATTTGGCAACAAAAGTTTATTCAAATTTGCTATTACACATTTACCTTTTAACACCTTCAAAAAAAATCAAATATAAA
Source organism: Pyrausta purpuralis (assembly GCA_963924145.1). Classification (NCBI taxonomy): domain Eukaryota; kingdom Metazoa; phylum Arthropoda; class Insecta; order Lepidoptera; family Crambidae; genus Pyrausta; species Pyrausta purpuralis. The sequence goes on from OZ001666.1 coordinate 11,562,810, forward strand.
ACTTAATAGCTCAGAATTCAGTAGAGACTAGGTTAGGTTCTAATTTAGTTATCTATATCTATACTATTACAAATCTTTATGTTCACAAATTTCTAATTAAATAAAGATAAACCACCAATTTAAGTTTTTAATTTCCTAATTAATTCCAAAATTTATCCTCAAAGGAATTCTTGAGATATGCTTAAATTAATAGCTAAATTATCCCACTTTTCACTAAAATTCAAGTAAATTCAAGAAAACCAACCTTGGATTTCAACGGAGATTACCATTTCAAATCTTTGTTGCATCAAACTACAAACAACTCTGCAACGTTACCCCAAAATTTCATCGATACCGATTCATCCTCAAAACAGCAGACAAGAAGCAAATCAATCCATCAGGAAAATCTGTCTTCAAAATAATCCAAATGAGGTCTAAGTAAGGTCTTAGTAAGGTCTAAGTAAGGTCACTGAAAAGAATTTACAAAATGTTAGTTGAACGCACAAACCAAAGTAAAAGTTAAAAAACACTAACTTTTCATAATAAATATTTACCTGAGGTTACAACATGATCACCAAATTGTGACTGTTCAACTTACAGACACATATCAAAAGCGAAACCTAGAAATAAAAGAAAGTTCTAGTTAACAACCAAATTTTTTTTTCTAAGTGAGGGTGGTTATACTTTTCATCACCCTATTTATGAAATCTATAATAAACCAATTTAATACCTGCAAAAGCTGGCTCGCCATGTAATTTCTGAATTAATTACTAAACATTTATGCTAATTTTTCTATTTGAGACCTGAAATGATAAAAATTACAACTCTCAATACAATATGCCCAGATGTTGGAATGCTACATTTTCTTTACAAGGATTTCCAAAGGAGTTTCTCAAAGTACTCACCATTTTCCAGTCATTTATATAAAATCATTTTCGAAATTAATTCATCCAAATTGACATGTTGGCGGCGTCTGAAACGATAAAAAGAACCATGTGCTCAGACTCTAAGAAATGTCTCGCAACAAACAAAAATCAACGCCAACCTTTCTGCAGATACTTACCAGGAATAACTATCAAACTACAAAATAATTTGGGGCGTGCCCAGTTGTGCCATACTAGAATAAAGGCAGCAAATGTGAGCCGGCCGGTCGCTACCGCACTTCCCCTCGAGGCGCGGCGGCGAGCGGTCGTGTCGCAGGCGCAATGCAATAGAACTTGACTTGTTGTTTATTTAACCCTTGATTTAGTCCAAATTATATGCCGAGTGTAAAGAGGTACAGCACAAGTTGGCGACGAGGATAAAGAACGTGAGTAAAAAATGAAATAAATATATCACACTAGCGGTCCCCCGCGACTTCGTCCGCGCGTTTTGAGTTTGCTCCCTCCCCTCCCGTCGCAGCGTGATGTTTTATATCCTAATGCCTTTCTCAATAAATAAGCTATCTAACACAGAAATATTTTTTCAAATCGGTTCAGCAGTTCCTGAGATAAGCGCGTTCAAACCAACAAACTCTTCAGCTTTATAATATTAGTATAGATTAGCGCAAGCGCACGTTGTACTTAAGCTGCGAACATTATTTTGGTGCGGAGTTATGTTAAAACTGTGATAGCTCCTAAGATATTTATTGGAATCAAATGATATAAAGAGCAACATTGTTCTAAATGAAATGCTCGTGATGATGAATCTATTTATTTTGATAAGAATAAATACCTGTGTGTATAATACACCTCTAGAAATGATGCATTACTTTTTTACAAATTTATTAACATACAAAAGGTTGTAGTAAGTCAACCATAAAAGATAGACTTATGCTGTCGCGGACTTTATTATAGAACTTTTAATGCTGAACAATCTTGTCATACATGATTTTTGTGTAACTTTAGCGGTTTCCAGATATAGATATACTACATAGATACCAGATCATAGATACCTACATTTTTAACCTGGAGTTATCAGACGTGAACGTTATTGCACGCGCAATGTTTTTTTTTTTTTACAAATGGATTCGTTTCGTTTTGCGAAACATAATAACTCATTTTTTACAAAAGAAGAAGGGACTAAATACTTATAACGTTAAGTACCTATGTGTAATTGTGTCGGGATATTCTTCATCGACCGTATCATTTTTCAAAACAAACGTAATTATTAATCAACAAAGATAGTTTGAAAACCCGCATGGATAACAAAGGGTACCGATTCGAGTAGTCGCAGGTATACCTAATTAATGTATACCAAATAAAAAGTTCCATTGTTGTATAGTCAGATATACCCAGTCTTTTGAGACAAGGTTCAAAACCTACTGATAGCCTCCAATGTAAATAACTGCACTTGGAAACATTTCTAAGCTAAATAGTAATTGACTTTGATTAATACCTAACCTATCAATGTTTTATTTTTCTCTCTTACGCACCTACATTTATTTTAAATTTCATTAAGGTGAATAATTATGCATTTAGAACGTAACTATAATACGTGTTATTTTCCTATACGTACCTACGTATTACATTATTGGTGTTTAAAAGTTCATTAAAATTACATTGTTGTTATTTTAATATAACTAGATATTTTATTTAGTAAATAGCTGACTATACATACAACAATATGTGCCTGTATACCTTTATTAGTTATGTCGGGATACTGACCCGATTGAGTAAAGTACACCGTACAATAATCGAATGAGTTACAACTCATCAAGTACATAGATTGGCATTTGAACATACTAGTTAGTGCACTAGCATGTTTAAATGTCAGTTTATGCAATTCGTAGGTAGTTCCGATTTCAATAAATTCATAGTTTGCTTCCATTACAATTAAAAATATTTACGTGAAATATAATTCCATGACGTAGGTACATCTATTGAAAAGTATTAGGTACTCACATTTATTTTAGCGTAACGTACCGAAACAAGCTTTCTGTACTTGTAGATCGTCCCAACCAAACATGTCTCAGCTACCTGCTTTAGATCATTTTGACTGCGACGGCGATTCCAGTTCATTAGGATATAGATGGGAAAAATGGAAACGCGCTTTTGGAATTTACCTGTTGGCTAGCGGGGTAGATTCACCACAAAAAAAGCGTGCAGTTCTTTTGCATACCGCTGGACTTGCGTTACAAGACATCTATTATAATCTGCCAGGAGCGCATGTTGAAGAGACGGAATCGAATGATGTTTTTTTTTAAAACCATTGAATACTCGATAATTATTTCTCACCCAAACAAAGCTTCCTTTATGAAAGACATCTCATCTCTTCAGACTTATGAAGCAAGAAACTAATGAAATTTTTTTTAGTCAAACTGCGTAATAAGAGCTCAAAATGTAATTTCGCGCGAAAACTAGATGATCTCATCGATCAAATAGTCGAGAAATGTAGCTCGTCTGATCTTAGGTAAAAAAACTGACACTAGGATATGCGGCTACAGTAAATAAAATCGTTGTGGAAGCAAACTCAATCGAGACTGTTGAAAGACAACTGAAAGGGTTTTAAGGGAAACTAAAACTTGATGGAAACGAAATCGGAACTAGATCAAAAAATAGTATACGGTGTACTAAATGTCTTGCGAAAGACAAAATCTGCACAAAGTGTGGTGGTGTCAGAGGCCACTTAAGAAACCAATGAAAAATATGCTAAAAAAACGAGACCAAATGACCAACCACCTAAACAAACAAGTTGTCAACAAACTTAAGAGCTAGTTAATCCACCTCCAAAAAATATAAACTATGTGTTCCATATAGACGATGATGCAGAAATAACATGTCAAGTTGGTGGTGTTAATGTAAATATGCTCACTCCGACTCCAGCAGTAAGACTAATATAATTGACGACAAGGCCTGGGAATATTTGAAATCAAGTGCGGTTGCTATTACAAGCCAACAAAGTGGCTCAGATCAAGTGTTTATGGCATATGGATCTAGATATCTATTTGATGTACTAGGTTCGTTTAAAATATTCATCTCAAATGGACCTAAAAAACAATCTGCTAGATTTTATATAATAAAAAACGGCACTCGAAATCTGTTGGATTAAAGAAACAGCTATAAAGCTAAATGTGCTAAAATTAGGGGTAAATTTAAATTCCTTAGACATGCAGTTTGACATTTTCCCCAAATTCAAAGACGTCCAACTTGATATTGCGATGATGAATCAGTTACTCCAATTTGCAAGCCATATAAAAGAGTGTGCTTTTACCACTCGAAAATAAAATAAACAACAAAATAGATGAATTGGTAAAAAAGGATATAATTGAACCTGTAGATAAAGCAGCAAGTTGGGTGTCTCCACTTGTGCCGATATTAAAAAGGTCATGACCTGTCTTAAAAATGAATTAAACCTTTAAATAAATATGTTAAAACGATATTATCTTTTAGAGAACCATTAACTGTAGAGGAAGTTCAGAGCTTTCTCGGACTTGTAAGCTACATAGGAAAGTGGATCTCTAATTTGGCTACAGTCACTGAACCGATTCGCGAAATTTTTCGGCAAAAGCTTTCCAAACACGATGATATTACCGAATTTTGGAATGAATTGTTCTGGCAAAAACACTATAGCCGATCCTCTTTCTAGGTTATGCCCTACTAAAAATTCACAACCTTTCAATGATGACCATCATGTTAATCAAATCGTGAAGTTGGCACAAGCGTTTGCATTATCCATTGAAAGTATAATTACCGAATCTTAAAAAGATAATGATTTTCAATTAGTAAAAGTCGGTCTTTCAGATAACAGCTGGGATACAAAAGTAAACAACTATAAACCTTTTGAACATGAACTCTGGGTCCATGATGAAATTTCGATGCGTGGAAATAAAATCGTTATACCCGTCGGGTCATAGCATCGGCTCATTAGGGGCATTCAGGCATCGTCGCGATGAAAGGCAGATTACGAACTAAGGTGTGGTGGCCTAAAATAGACAAAGATGCTGAGAGCATGGTATAAAGCTGCAAAAGCTGCACCTTAGTTTCGGGTCCTAATCCTCCTGTGCCGATGCAGAGACGTGAGTTGCCATCCCAACCTTGGGTAGATATATCGGTATGGGTCCGCTTCCAAGTGGACATTATTTATTTGTTGTTGTGGATTACTACAGACGTTACAAAGAAGTCAAAGTAATGAATTCGATTACGTCTCAAGAAACGATCGGTGTATTGAAAGAAATATTTTCAAGGGTTGCATTCCCGTTAGTTTGACCTCAGATAACGGACAGCAATTCATCAGCGAGGAGTTTAAGTCTTTCTGCTCAGAGTTTGGCATTAGACTTTATCATTCTATACCGATCTGGCCGCAGCAAAATGGCGAAGTAGAACGGCAAAAACTGCGACATAATTAAGCGGTTAAAGATTAGTCAGCGCCAAAAGTCTGATTGGAGGGAAGACCATCTACATTACATCATGATGTACAATAGCACACCACATATCACGACGGAAAAGACTCATTCGGAATTGTTTTTTAATCGACAGTTAGAAGATAGAGATAAAATTCCTTCTTTTTTAGACATTGAAAACAGGCATATTAATTTAGAAGTAACGCGACAGAGACCAAATAATGAAAGAAAAGGGCAAGAGCAAAAAATATCGGAAAAGAAGAGCAAAAGATAAGGACATTAACTTAAGAGAAAAGATCTACGTTAAAAATATGAAATATGTGAAAGAAAACAAAAATATGGTATAAAATATAGTATAAAATATGGTGAAAGAAAACAAATTGACGCCAAACTTCAACCCCTTTCCCGCACACCGTGATTGCCGCAAATGGTGGAGACATAAATGTAAGAAATGATGAATCTGGACAAAAATTAAGAAGGAATATTATACATCTGGAAAAAGTTGAGGGGCAGTGGTAGATTCAAAATGAGAAAGAAAAGAAATTCAAGGTGATTTAGATAATGGAAATGACAGTAGCTCTGAGATGGAAGCAGATTAGGATTGAAGGATTAAACTTATACTGTAACTTTTGTATCTTCTGTTTAGAATGTTAGTTTATTCTATTATACTTCTTTAAATTTTATATTCAACCTTTGTAGAACTTTGTAAATCGTTGTAAACAATATGTGTATGTTTATTATAAGTAGATACTAGTAATAAGGTAGTTGTTACTCGAAACTTAGAAAACTTGTTATTTTGAATCTTATTGGAAAGGAGAGATGTGCCATACTAGAATAAAGGCAGCGAATGTGAGCCGGCCGGTCGCCACCGCACTTCCCCTCGAGGCGCGGCGGCGAGCGGTCGTGTCGCAGGCGCAATGCAATAGAACTTGACTTGTTGTTTATTTAACCCTTGATTTAGTCCAAATTATATGCCGAGTGTAAAGAGGTACAGCACACCAGTTATGAAAATTCTTTCATTTTAACACACGTTCCACTCCGACGCACGACCAACAGTGGCGGGACCGGAAGAAACAGCAACTGTCACACTTGACAAATGTCAGTGTCAGCATCCATTATATCTATGCCAAAATATGGACTGGAGTCCTACACCCATTTAGCTTTTCGTTTCACGCGAACTTAGACAAAAATATACAACGTTACAAGGGTCAAGACAAATACGTTAATTACCATTTTTCTTTGCTGCGATAACCAAAGCATTAACCCTTGGGTTGAGTATGATGAGAAAAGTTTCACATTGAAACTTTTCATCACACCTTATTCAACCATCTTTCACAATTCCTCGTATAATTTGTCTCGTAGGCTCAACGGCACCTCACGCGGCGCACAGATAATCGGTTTCACGCATTCATCCACGACTATGTGGTATGTAACTGGGTGACAGCCGAGTCTATGAAATCGTAAATAGCTAGATTAATAGTGTGATAGTGTGAACTCGTTTTATCAAACCTAACTTCGCACAAGTATCTCAGCCCAGCACGCTTTGACATTTAATCTTAGCAACTGCAAACTTAATATTATACATTTTATTTTTGTACCATAGCTTTAAATACGAAATACCTTTAATTGGAATTGTTCAGATGAACATTAAACTCTTCGTCAGCGACCTACATGAAGCAACTGCAAGAAAGTGCAATGTTATGCATCTCACGACGAAACACTAGTTAAGAATTATGAATGTGTGTGTAAACAAAAACAGTATAAATAGATTGTAAATTTGTTAATAAAGGACTTTTTGACTTTGACAGCACTGTGGCCAAGACACCTTAAGCCATCAACCTTGATCAGTCTGGTGAGTCTGCTGGACTGGCAGTGAGAAATCCAACCCTTCACCTTGTTCCTCACCACCTTCCGTCTGTCACCTTAGGTATCATGGTGCAGACTTCCTGTACTTATCTATATATTTATTTATTACACATTTATACTGTAGGCTAGGGCTTTAGGGACTCAGGGACGTAGGGACTCTTAGGCTTATAGGGTTTGAATAGGAAACTCCAACTCTATCTCTTACAGTATAATTTTCATGTGTAGTCAGCCGGTGCCTTTACAAGAGACCACACTTACATTCACTTACATAAATACACTTTACAAAAACGCTAGTCGGCGGCTGCACAGGAATTAAATCATTTGTATAGGAATGCAGTTTAATGTTACTCTTTTGTATTTAATTTACATCGTAACCGAGTAACACATATTAATCAAAAGATATTACATTAATATTAGCTCCAGAATCAAGTTTAAAATTTTCAGTTCCGCACTCACCCCTTAGTGTCTCATAGCGCTTCCGTCGAGTTCTCCGCTCCACCTTTACACGAAAGTGTAGATATATAAAATGATTCCTCACTAGACTGATCCGAGTTTTCATCAAGAGCTCCAATTTCATACACCTTTTTACGTTTCTGACATTACACATTCGAGCATAATGACCGTAATTACGACACACATAGCACTCAATAGCACTCAACACCAACTGCAGGGCACGCTCTTTGCTGGCACTGCAACCCACACGCACGGCACCGGCCCCGCGGGACGTTCCCGCCAGGCGCGCGCGCGGCCCCTCGTTCTGCGCCGGCGTCGCATCCGCGCACCTGGTCAACTTGAACCGACGGGTGGCCAGCGCTCCCAGCGCTGCGCCCCACCAACTGTCTACTGCTGTCGACTGACACTTCGTCAGCTTGACAAATCTTAATCGCCTTTTCCAAAGATAAATCGTCCGTTCTCAGTAAGCGATCCCTGACCACTGTACTTCCAATGCCGCACACGATGCGATCTCGAATAAGTTCCTCTTATAAACACGAAAATTCACAGTTTTTGCTCATTAATATTAACGCAGTCACGTACTGAGAGATCGACTCGCCTTCATCCTGATTTCTTGTGAAAAAGTTATATCTGGCTAGCGTGATGTTCGGTTTCACGCCAAAATGGCAGTCGAATTTTTTTATCAAAAAATCCACGTCTTCGCGTTCATCCGCTTTGGCAAAAGTGAACGTTTGATAAACATCAAACCCATCAGGCCCTATGAGGTTTATAAGTAAACTAGCTTGAATAGACTTCTCTTCTTTGTACACGCCTGACGCTTTTAAGAACAATTGAAACTGTGTCTTCCATCTTTTCCATGCGTCAGCCCTGCTGACGGGGCTGCCATCCATGCACAGCTCGGGTGGAGGTCTCGCGTGCTCCATTCTTATTTAATCGAAGATGCTGATAGTCAATACCAAGATTGATCAACGCAATTTAACGATCTGTAACACTTATCACTCGCGTTTTACTTAAACTTCACCGCTGTCACCATGTAGCGTGTGAATGAAACGAGGATTTGATGACAACTGACTTTATTATTTAAGGCGTACCCTCTAATACTACAATAAGTTAACCTACAACAGCAATAATGAGGTATTACCTACTTATTTAGAAAATAAACATTATCAGACCGGTCCAAGTGAACAAAAACATTAGTTTTGGTTTCAATCAACTGAATCGGTTTAATCATATTCCTTTGGACTGTCATTACTCTTCCATTTTTATCTTTGGTGAATCTAAGGCCATTCGAATGCTGCCGCACTTGACAGCAATTTACTTTGATGCTATTATCTTCTCTAACATGATCTATTCACGCTGCATAATACTTAACGAGGCCATTTTCGTCACAATATCTTAGCAACACATCATCATTTATTGCCAAAGACGCATTCACTATCTCAGGCTCCTCATCAGCCCCCTCGAATGGAGCACGCCTTGTCGTGGCGAGGGGGCTCAGTAGCCTGTCGCAATCCAGCGGCAGGTGAAGCCAAGATGCTCCGTGGAGAGTGCCACTGCGTCTGTTCCCGTATCGGGCGGCAGTGGCCATAGTGAGTCGCGTCTGTCTCGCATCGAGCGGCGGCTCACTAACAGTCGTTGGACTCCCGGCACCCCTCTGGTTTATCAGAGGAGGCAGGGGATGTCCTGAGGACTTTGGTCCTCTGGGCGAGCTCGGCGTGCATTTGCCGTCGAGCGTGGCTCGCCTCGTCGGGAGGGTCTCGGACAGACGGTGTGGGGACACCTCACAAGTCGCGGGCACAGCTAGTAACCTATAACCAGCGGACAATTAAGACGCTTCTAATGATATGTCATTTGTCGAATTCTGATAAGTAGTTTAGAAGTTACGAGGGAACAGATGAATATACATACATACATACATACATACATAGCCTGTCAAAATCATAACCCTCCTTTGGCTTTGCCGTAGTCGGGTAAAAACAGGCCCTAAGCATTTTGAAGGCTCCGAATTAAACATTTATAGCTCTGACATACATGCTTAGTATTTTCTGGGTGGAGTCTAATCCACCATGCGAAAATCTTTAAACTCAGAATAAACAGGGGTCAGAAATAATGTTTTTTGGGTGAACTCTACAGATTTTTCTACAAAGTTTTGATTCAAAAGAGCACCTAGTTATTATCATGATTTTAAATTTATTTTATCTCTGTACAGTTGAAATTAATAAATTATTTTAAAAAAACAACGAATCTAAAATACGCAATTGACAGTACGTCCGTTATTTTTAATGCTAGGTGCTTCCGAGCATGTCTCAAATGGATTGGCGTCGCATTGTTATCGCCTGGCAGTTACATAACAGGCAGGGTTATTACCCTGCCTGTTATGTCACAGAGCAAACACAAGTTCTTACTATTTACTAAGTAATTCGATATGTAGGCGCAAACGGTCATCCGTGCCGTATCGCATTCTTGCATCTCTGCTCTACTATGTATAATACGATCGACCTACTTAATCTAATATCTATATGGTAGTCTATTTCGAAAAAAATGCTTTTTTTCCCTCAAGAGGCGTATGAGTAAACTTTTATCGACAAACGCGTGCTTGCCTACAAACACACATCTGTCCAGATATCATACTCTGCTTTTGTTAAATAAAAGTAAAATCATTTTCATTTTTTGTTATATGTATAAGCATATTATGTTATTTACATCTTTTCGTTTTTACATATAATTCATGTAAGTCAAATAAACTTCACATACATGATCAACAGTCACATACATGATACGAACACTGAAACTTACATTAAAGTCAATAAATAATAGAGTTTATTTGATACCAAACCATTATAAACGAGTTCAGCAGGTTATGATAACAAACCACGTATCGGCGACCTCCGTGGTGTAGTGGCTAAGAACGCTGGGTTTCTATGCGTTGACACGCCGAGGTCCCAGGTTTGATTCCTGGTTGGGTCAATTTAGAAATCAGAACTTTCTACATTGTCTCTGGTCTGGGTGTTGTGGTACTACCGCTGTTTGTGATTTCCATAACACTCACCAGGGACCCTCCTGAGGCGCCAGTGTGCCGTCGGGAGTGGGATCGCCCCACTCCGTGGAGATCCGCCCTCCTGATGGAGGGTGGAGGTTGCGCTGGCAAGGGTCGCGGGACTTTTGAGACACCGCGGCCCCTGCTGTCAAAGCCACCAAACGCGGCGGGCGTCGTCAGGTTTTAGTGGGTATACCCGGGGGCGAATCCGGGGGAGTCCCACACACGCCCCTCCGTTCCCCGACGGAGGGGTACGGTGCGTAATTTGGTTAATATTACCCGCCAATATGCTTGCCTTGCTTGCTCGCCATGCTTTAACGGGGCATAAAAAGCTACCTCTAAGGGCTGCATAAGGTGGGTAGATTTTGCAGGCAAGCATACGCATCTGATGTTATGTGTGTTACACAACTCAAGAACTCGTGTTGAAAAGTGCGAGGATAAGTTGTCACCCACCAAAACCTTCACTCCTTCCTTTTTTTTAGCAACGGGAACAATTACTTTTATAAACCAGTCTTTGAAACATATACCATCTACTACGAGATCTGATGTAATGAGTTCTTGGGGGACTACCCGTAATCCAGGTATCCCATAAGTGCTCTGCTTTGTACACAACATAGAGCTCTAGTAGAGTGCCATCGGCAGCACCGGTAAACATGCCTCAAAGTTGTCGAAAACCTTATCAATTGCTTCTTTGCTGACAACTGTCCTGGAAGAAGAGATATTGCTTGTAAGGCGATATGATAGCTGTTTTTATTGTCGCATCATAAAATTCATTGCCCAGTCTCTGCCAGGCATATTATTGGTCAACGATGGGACATTTCTTCCCGTTGTGGCCAAATATTTTTGAGCTAAAACTCGTAATCAAGGATATCAAATGGAAAACCTCAGTTAGAAAATTCTTCGATGTACTTGATGAATAAATCTTCAATCAGGGAGTCCAAAACGCTGCCTACTTTTGAACGTAAAGTAAAAGCCTTTTTCCTTTCTCGTTTATAATGTCTATAGTCTTAACAATATCTACTTACTTACTTACTACTTCTTTTTATTCTTCGTTGGCTCTCGGATCTGCTGGTTGCAACTGATTATGCATTTATTTTTACCTATTTATTTATAAATATTTTTGTGTAAATGTGTTTAAATATGTATTAGTTTATATATTTTGTATTATGGTGTGTATTTCATCATGACATTTATTTTTTATATAATGTGCATTTATCATCTTCTTTTATGTTTCTTTATAAAAACCTGTCCACTTCAAATTTGTTTAAAATAATTTCATCGCCATGCCTCTTCTTTCATTCTTCATGCTTTTCCTTACCTGGAGGTTGCCTGGAAGAAATTGCTACAAGCAATAAGACCGCCTAAATTGTACTTATAGCAAATATCAAAGATACTATCCTGTGTAATTATGTTTATGGTATGCAATAAAGTATTTTTATTATTATTATGTTAGTTTTTCTTGTCTCAAGCCAGGTAAAAAAAGATTTTTTATCTGCCTTGGTAGAATAAAAGACTCACTTATTATTATTATTATTATCTTCTTCTGTTTTGGAAAAGAAGGTAGGATCGCCAGATTTTGTTGGAAGTTATTTAGTCCTCTAGCTTTTCTAGATATGGTTGAAACTGAAACTCCAAACTGTTGTAAAGTTGCGTTTAAAGTTAATGTTTTATTTTGAACAGCAGCTTTAGCCTCTTTTAATGATTCCTCGGTATACGATCCGTATGGCTTGAAGCGTTTACCATTCCGGACGCTTTGGTATGTTGTTTTGTAATGGCGGACCATATTTTGTTCATCTATCTGTCTGAAATGAATAGAAAAAGCTTATTTTAGCCAAACCATTCAGCATTGAAAAATATGGGGTTATCTGGTGATTGGGGTTATTTGAGAATTACCAATTAGGCCCATTTGCCAATCCAAAAAGCCCCCTTTTGCATTTCCGTAAATAAATTATTAACCAAACAAGTTTAACAAACAATGCAAACATATCGTTGCCTTATTATTGCTTTGTACTAACTCTACTTTTTAGGTATGTCGTGTTTTTTGTACCATGTTAATATAGTAATTTTTTTGTACTATATCCACTGATAAGATCGTGAAATATTTGTAAAGTCACTGAGATACGCAATATACGATTGTACTACATCCAGGTGTCAAAGAGATGTGGAATGTATTGTTTTAACCGAAACACATTTTTAGTACAATTATCCGTGATAATATGAACGAAATTCAAAATATTGAAATGTACTATATCCATAAACATTTTTACTATAATTTGATTATAAAAATAAAAATAATTGAGTATTCGCGTCTGCGTGGCTCAAAATTTGATTACTGATATCAGATCCGTAGTCAATCTGAACACTCCACAAGTTTGGGAGCATCTATCTACTATTCCTTCTACTACTACTACCATCCCATATCTAATCCTTTACGTAAATTCACAAAATAACAGTTCTGTAAGCCTTACCACATTCAATAAGAAAAATTGCTCGTCAGGTTCACTTATAATCAATAATTACGATGCTCCACGTCGCAATAGATCAATTTTTTTTTTCACATTGAGTCTAAAGTTAGTGATGATGGGAATATAAAAGGAGCAGCTCGCTTACTTTTTTCCGATGATTCTTTGGAACAAGATACACCAGAAACTCTCGCATTCCTGCATGACAAACATCCCCATCTGTCGAATAATATGACATTTCCCCTCCTCCTGGTAATACCGATACTCTTTTACAGTGTTCTTCGGAGGAGGTCCTCCGAGCGGTCAACAGCTTTAGGAGCGGTACTGCTGCGGGGCTGGATGGTCTCACCGCTCAGCATTTGAAAGACCTTTTAAACTGACTGGCTGTGAGACCAGCACCAATCTTCTCGAGGCTTTAACCGATTTAACACACCTATTGCTGTCTGGTAAGGTAAATCAATCTATTGTACCCATAATTTATGGAGCCAACCTCTGTGCTTTAAATAAAAAAGATGGAGGCATACGCCCTATTGCTGTAGGCACCACATATCAGCGCCTTGCTGTCAAAATTGGGCAATGTCTGGTAATTTAGCTGATTTTTTTCAACCTAATCAGCTGGGTTTTGGAGTCTCTGGTGGTTGTGAGGCAGCCATTCATTCTGTCCGCTCCTTTCTAAATTCACAGTTTTCGAGTAATAATATTCTTCTTAAAGTTGATGTGAAAAATGCCTTTAATTCGGTAGCTTTCTGAGATTCAGAGAAAGATGCCTTCTTTGTACAGTATTTTGTGGCAGTGCTAGAGTGCTCCCACCAAATTATTGTACAGGGAAGATCTACTCTCTTCTGCCGTTGGTTGCCAGCAAGGCGATCCACTAGCCCCCGCTATGTTTAGTTTAGCAATTCACCCCATTATCTCTAAACTTAAATCGGCTTTTAATGTTTGGTACTTACATGACGGAACCCTCGGTGGTAATCATTCAAAACTCTTCAACTGGTAATATGCATAAATATCCATAGTTTACAGATGCTGGGAGTACATTACCTGCGTATGTTACCGACACAGTCTGCAAAGGAACTACACCATCTGGAGTCTTTTTTGTGAATCTGCGGACAGACAAGATTTCTTGGGAGCTAATCAACTTTTCAAATAAATGCTTGCCACTTAAATCTGTTGGTTTGAATTTAATGACTTCTGTTGATTCAGACGTTGAAGCCGGGATAAATGCTTTCACCTCATGTAAAGACAAAAATTTAGAATTAGTCAAGAGAGAGTTGGCATTTTTAGATATGTATCTCAAAGCATTTACTCTTTTAATATCCATTACCTCCTTGTTGTAGCGACTAAATAAAAGGTGTATCAGAATGTTTTTCGTTTTTGAATTCACCAATACGCGCTAACCGTAGGTAGCAGGGGGAGGGGAGTGATCTCAAATGCTTTGCCGGCTCGTTAAGTTTAGTAGTCATGAATCGTTTCACGGGACCGCAGCGCGCGTTTTGCGTGCGAGCTTTTTACAAAAACAACGATACCTACATCATTGTTCGTCGTCTCTATAAGACACACTTTAATTTAACAAGCTTAAAATATGTGCCAAGTGTCAATTTAATTAAGCATTGGATATTCAAGTTTGAAGAGACTGGGAATAAAATGCCGGACAAATCGTCTGGGCGCAAAAGGACATCAAGAACGAGCATACGCATCTGATGTTATGTGTGTTACACAACTCAAGAACTCGTGTTGAAAAGTGCGAGGATAAGTTTTCACCCACCAAAACCTTCACTCCTTCCTTTTTTTTAGCAAATCGGACAAATCGTCTGGGCGCAAAAGGACATTAAGAACGAGCATGAACGTCGACCGCGTTCGTCAGTCTGTTATGGTCGAACCACGACAGGCGTTGAGATTGCGCGCATCTTCTCTTAATTTGAACAAATCTACGGTTCTTCGCATTATTTCGAAAGACTTACATTTTCACCCCTATAAAATTGTTATTGTTCAAGAAATGAGGCCTGATGATGCTGATACACGAGTCGAATTCTGAAGGACAATGAAAAACAGTTTTAGAAGTTTCAATAACATCTGGTTCTCCGACGTGTCAAATTTTTACATCAACGGTCACGTGAATAAACAAAATTGCAGAAACTGGGCTTCCAATAATCCGCTAAAACTGCATCAGAAGCCCTTGCATTCGCCTAAAGATGTTGTTTGGACTGCCATATCAAGTCAAGGAATTATCGATCCTTATTTTTTTGAGGATGACCGAGGTCGAACTCAAGACTGTTAATTCTGATCGATATTGCCATATGATCCGGACTTTATGGCTACAGAGATGCAAAACCATTATGGCTACAATCGTATCACCTTTTTCCAGCAAGATGGAGTCACTTCTCTTGTAACAAATGACTCATTAGCTGCTCTTCACGATTTGTTCCCTGGAAGAGTGATAAGTCGCCGAGGAGACATCAACTGGCCACCGAGGAGCCCCGATTTAACGCCTGCTGTTTTTTTCCTATGGGGCTACCTAAAAAGTAAAGTTTACAATCCACTGCCATCAAACCTGAATGTTTTGAAGCATAGAATCACTGAAGAAATCAACTCTATTCCAAGAGCGATGCTCCAGCGAGTGATTAAAAATTTTAGCTCAAGATTAAATAAGTGTGAACAACTGAATGGTGTGCATTTGCAAACGTTTGTTTTTGATTCAATGCTTTAGAATGTTTTTAACACTCACAGTGTCATATTTTATATTCATAAAGATGAATTAAGAAACCAAAATTTGCGCACGGGCGGGACTTGAACCAGCAACCTTTTGGCCAGGTCTGCCAAAAGGTTGCTGGTTCAAGTCCCGCCCGTGCGCAAATTTTTGGTTTCTTATTTCATCTTTACGGTTGTTTTTCATAAATAAACTTCAAAAAACTCATCAAGAACACTCAGTCGAGATTTACTATTGATTAGACTTGTGAAAATTTTATTAAAAACGCAAGCAGAATTAAATCGAACCCCCCGCATCGAAAGTCCCCGCTTTTCTGACTCATTACGTCCATATACGATCTATCGCCTGTCAGTCGCGGTTTCGTAGTAGCATTTTTCGACGAATACGTCAAAACAACGAGCTTCGTTTCCGATGAAGGATGCGAAGTGTTATAGAGTAAGCAATCCGCAAAACGACAATCGTCTTGACGGATTTCGTTTTTCGTAGTTGACCTACAGGTCGACCATCTCGTTGCGTTTCCCCGCCAAAAATTTAAGTATACCATTTTTTAACAACCGGACAAAAAATCTTCAATTTAAGTGTTCCTGTTCTAATTACCTTTTAGTATTTAATTTCTTGTGCCAATGCATTGTGTGCTTTTAAAGTGATGTAAAGTAAGGTAGGAAAACTGTTAGGGATATAACAGTTTATTTAAAACTATTTTTTATTTTATTTTTCAATTTCGGTGACGTCACTTTGGTGGTAGTTTGGTACACCAAAATTGCTTAAATTACACCAAAATTAACAGTTGCTTTTAAAAACGCTCCTCAGCCAATGGGGTTAAATGGCCGCCACTGGCCGCTGTATGTATCCACCGGGGCTTACCACGATACAGCCTTTCGTAGGTACTGATAAAAAAAAGGTGGTCGGAAGCCGCTGCGAGTGATAAGTAGCTGCTACGAGTACGAGTGCCACATTTTAATACACTCCTTGAGCACCGCGATTGGCCGTTACCAGAGGCAGCTTGAGTTAACTTAGTAATCTGTGCGGCGCATTGCAATCTACCTGAATCCGTTATATCCGCCACTTATATAAAACGTAAGTTTACAAATAAGTACGTAAGTATACAAGTAAGTACATGAGTAAATAAATATTTAGGAAATACAAGACCGATTTGAAAAAAAAATTTTTTGTTAGCTTTATCGAGGAAGGTTTACAAAACATCATGTTAAGCCGGGAGAGGAGGGAGCAATCTCAAATGCGCGGACTCAGTCTCAGGGGACCGCTAGTATTATAATAATTTTATCAATATAACGCCGATGTTTGAACAGTCGTCATTTTTGCGGTTCAAACCGCACGATTTTATCAATCACGCGTTTATCGCCGTGTCTGATTTATTAATTTATTTTCTGAAGATTAACAAAATAACTACAACTGAAGTTGTGAATAGTTTAACCTGTGATAGGAAAACAGTTGAACGCTTGCAACGTACGGGTCTCAAATGCAAAAATAAACGAATTCACTTTAATGAATTTAATCATAATAACATAATTTCGTATTATATCTGGGGCACAAAAATCTATAAAAAAGATAACGAAGAAAAGACTACCAATGTGGCAGAGAAAGTACAAAAAGTATGAAATCTCTGGAAGTAGTAAAACATTTTGAAAGAAAAATTAAACCCTTTAAAAATTCTTTGTGGGAATGTAAAAAATAATATGATTCCATTAAAAAAATAAAGAAAGAATGACTACAAATGAATGTCTAGTGCCCATGGACTTATAGCTCAGAAATTCAGTCAGTCCACTTTGGCCCTAGCAGATCACAATTAACACTCCACACTTCAGTAATATATACAGGACAAGGCAATTAAAATCAGTCATTCAGTTCGATCAGTACATCTTTGCGTCATGATGCATCTTCTGTGTGGGCACATATAATACCGATTTAGTGTGAGAAAGAAATCTCTTCCGAAGTTTGTCCTCTTCATCTCGTTGCAATTCACCGTCGGGGCAATTTTGGAACAAGAAAGTGTTCTAAGGAATGTCTCAGTTGAATATCTATTTTCCTAAATTGACGTCTACCATGGCATTGTGGGAGTGCTCAAGATATCAGCAGATAGGGCAGTGGCTTTTCGTCTTATACAGTCTTGTACAAACTTTGGAAGGACGTGTTAATAAGGTTAAAATTGACATTGTTCCAGAACACGAAGTCGTTGAGAAAGATTGGCTATTACCCAATAATCTAAAACCATTCTCTGAATCGTAAAAAGTACATCTAGTTGTATGGATATAGGGGTAGGTTACGACATCTTGGAGTCACCAAGGGTTTCATTTTCTGATGACGATAATTTCTTGATTCTGATATTTGCTCTAAATTTGAGAGAACACGATACCTTGCAAAAACCAAGTATTTTCCGATTCGGATGATAATGATAAAACTTTATATATATTTTAATTGATTTTGAACTTACTGTAGCCCATAGTATCGCGTCTGTAATTTGATTCTTATTTTCAAAGAGGTTACCAAATTTTTATTAATTCAATTATATATTATATTTTCAGCCAGCACCTATCGCAGCGAATGAAGATCACATATCACTATTACAGAAAATACAAATTAACAGAAAGATATAGAAAGAAAAAACAGGTATATACCAATTACCCACTGGGAAAACGAATTGAAAAAGTCGAAGGGACTGGAAATAGATCTCCTTCCAAACGAAAATAGAGCTGAACTTGGACCAAGCCCTACCATCGAGGAAATAGAATTAATCATATCTGGCATGCGTAACGGTACTGCTCCCGGCATCGACCAAGTGGTAGTTGAACTCTTTAAAGAACTGCCAGAAAAATATTCGCCGAAATCATGAGACACATGTGTAACACTTGGGAGAGTAACATAATCCCTAATAGTTGGAACAAAACCATACAAATTACCATATCAAAGAAACCTAACCCTCAATCCATAAGTGACAACAGACGTATATCTATTTGCTGCACGGGATATAGAATATACGCAAATTTCCTGCTTTCACGCCTAGATAAGATTACAGAAAACCTAGGAAATTACCAAGCCGCGTTTTTACAAAACAGATCTACCGACGATCATATGTTCACACTGCGAAGAGTCCCCGACGAGAACTGGCGCGAAGGTACCAAAACCTACGTAATGGCACTAGACATAGAAAAGGCATTCGACACTGTGAACTACGTGCACTGAAAGATATTTCACCAATAGGATCATTAGGGCATGCATAAATGAAACAACATGCATCAAATGGTAAGGACAACAAACAAACTTTATTACTAAAGGCAAAGGAGTCAAACAAGGATGTCCACTATCCCCACGTCTTTTCACAATTCTCATTGACGACGTTTTGCAAACGCTGGAGGAGGAAATCTCATTCTTCCATCTTAATCAAGATTCTAATATCTCCCTCCCACTGTCTATCGTTTGCTGATGATCTAATCATCATAGGAACAAAGTTTAGTCAAATGAAAATTATTTTTAATCAAATTAAAGACCTACTTCAAACTGTTGGGCTCAAAATAAACGAATCTAAAACCAAAATCATAGTTCGCGTCCCTAACAACACAACAAATAGAAGCCAACTACTTACGATATCGAACGGAGCTATCTTACAGCCGGTTGACGAAATAAGATATCTCGATACCTACATGTCATCGGGACACAACAGAAAAGAGACAGTAAAAACCCGTTGCGAACAAGGTATTCGAAACTCAAAAATACTAATACCTTTCATCAAAAAAAACAAGAATGCAATGGCAACTAACGTGACTACTATATAAGATGATAATTGAGCCCACGATGAGTTATGGGCTTAAAGCCGCTGCGTTAACTAAAACAAACAGATCAATGCTAAGAAGATATGAAAGAAAGAGACATGCTAAGCCACAGTAAGAATGCACCGAGAAACCAAAAAGTTCATCAGCTTTACAGGGTATGACCATAACGAAGCGTATTAAATTTATTAGACTTTGTTACTATGGACATATCCAAAGGCGAGAGCACCCCCACATCCTTCATGGTGCACAAAAATACAAAGCAAAAAGATTCAAAATTGAGAGGCTGATATACACGTGGCGAGACTCCCTGACACAAGACTAGTTACTTTAAACGGAGCCAAAAAGAGTGGGATAAACTGGCACCAAACAAAACAGAAATGAGGAAAGTACAGTTTAGGCACAGGAAATATTCCAATTAGCTCAGCTCTACAACGCTCACAAACCTAGACTAAAAAACGTAGCAAGAACGCAGTAATTTGGTACGGCAGCACAAAATACGTAAAAAGGAAAAAGCCATTCCACAATACCTTCCTAATAGTGCCAGACAAACTTTTATTATATTTAAAGGACAAGACAAGGCTCGAAAGCAGGTTTTGATTCGGCCATGCACCAAAGACTAAAGTACCTACATTTTCTTTTTTTAAACAATAATACCTCCTTTTAACTACTTCTTGAGAAACTTTCTAAGCGACAACAGCTACAATGGTCCATGTCAATGGAGCGCAGTGAGCGGAAAACTGACGACAGCCACAATTGTCTACGTTGAGAGAGGGCAGCGAGCTGAAAACTGACGACACTTACAATGGTCTACGTTGAGGGAGCGCCTCCGTTTTGTAGCTAGGTATTTACTGATTTACATTTAAGTGTCACTCACTCAAGGAAAGTAAAGTTATTAATAATGTTTATCGAGATTCCAAATGTAATGTATTCTTTACATAATTTGAGTCATGGCAATTTTTTTTTATGTTTGTATACTAAAAACAATTGCATTAAGTTTTTCGATACGGCTGCACTACCCGAGCTTCAAGTAAAAGTGGTAGGTACTAATATAATTTTATTTTACTTTAATTTCCAACGACAACATAATGTACGAGGGTCAAACTGAAAGTTCTTAGAACTGGCCACTTATAAACAATATAATAAAAAAAATATTCTAAAATTTGAAAATAGAACTCATTGCCAATATTAGTGAGTATATATTTCATTCATTTGTCATTTGTTTTGCGATTTGGCGGCAAATTGAAAATTGTCTGTGTCACGTCAACATGAATTTAACACGAGAAAATTTTCGTGCAATGATTTTTTATGACTTTCGATGTCATTTAAGTCAACAAGAAAGTTATGATAGACTACGATTGGCCTTTCACGATGAAGCCCCATCTCGTGCGACTGTTTACAACTGGTTTAATGAGTTTAAACGTGGTCGCACTAATCTCACTGATGATGTACGTGAGGGACGGCCTTCTACGGCGACGACTGAAAATAACATCTGTGTTGTGCGGCGTATGATAGAGACTGACAAAAGAGTGACCTATCAGCAGATTCGGACAAGCTTAGGCATCGGTATGAGTCAAGTGCACAAAATCCTCCACGAACATTTAGCGGTCAGGAAGCTTTGCGCCCGGTGGATACCTCATAATTTGACTAAGGCTCAAAAACTCCATCGTGTGGATTGGTGCCTTAAAATGATTGAAAGATTTAACGGAGGTGACTCAAATGCTGTGTTCGACATACTAACAGGTGACGAAAGCTGGATTTACTGTTATGATCCTGAAACCAAAAGACAATCTGCTCAGTGGGTGTTTCCTTTCGAGGAGTTGCCAACTAAAGTGAAGAGAGATCGAAGTGCGGGAAAAAAATGGTGGCCTCGTTCTTTGGAAGGATAGGTCATTTCGCAACAATTGTGTTAGAGGATCAAAAAACAGTTTCTGCAGAATGGTACACTACCAATTGTTTGCCACTTGTCTTGGAAAAAGTTCGAGAGAAACGACCTCGCAGTAGGATCCTCCTTCACCACGACAACGCCTCGTCGCACACCGCCAAGCGAACGATCGACTATTTAGCGACATCAAACGTTGAATTACTGGGTCACCCGCCGTATAGCCCCGACCTCGCGCCTTGTGATTTTTATTTATTTCCAAAAATTAAAGAAAAACTTAAAGGAAAGCGGTTTATGAATGCTGAAGAAGCGGTGGCTGCGTATCGCGATGCCATTGAAGAGACCCCTAAGGACAAGTGGGCAAAGTGCTTTTCCCAGTGGTTCCATCGCATGCAGCGGTGTATTGACGCCAATGGACAATATTTTGAAAAGATATAATAAAACTAATAACTGGCTAATGTAATCAGTTTTTGATTTTCTAAGAACTTTCAGTTTGACCCTCGTACATAGTATATGTTAATGAATAATTTGCAAATAAGTATGATTATGATAGAGTATGAAGTAGAAATATGATTTTTGTTACAGTATGAGGAAGTGACGGCGTTTAAAAAGAAAACGTTGGAACTAAAATTGCCTCAACGAATCGTACTCAGATTAGTTTGGGATTTGCTACCAATACGCAACATGAATCTCGATAGCTACAACAATGTCAAGATTCAAGAAAGTATGACGTGCAATTGCTGCGGAGAAGTTTTTTGCATTTCCAACTTCAGTTTTGTCATATACCTTCCTGGATTGTATTGCCAGGGATGCATGGAACCCCAATTTTATTATGTTTAACAAATAAAAAACTTGAAATACAATTTCAATGTCTATTAATTTTATATTAAAATGTGTAAGTGAATGAATTAAGAGCCTTCTCCCTTTTTTACCCGACTGCGTCAGAAGAAGGGTTATGTTTTTCGAGCGTATGTTTGTATGTTCATTTCTTTGACACGCTCTACAGCCCAAACGGCTGGACCGATGTTGACATTTGAGGTGTCATTCAATTTGTCAGAATTGTGGTAGTGACATAAAGGCTTTATAAATTTTGGGAATGGCGCAAGTATATGAAAAGGGGGAGGGGGGAAGAGGTGGTTTAACTGAAAAGACATAAACAAATTCAATAGTCATACGAAACAGCGATTTACGTCTTTTCAGTTTTGAAAGCAAGCACCGTTTTGATTTTTAACCGACTTCAAAAAAGGAGGAGGTTATCAATTCGATATGTTTTTTTTTGGATCTATGTTACCTCATATCTCAGTCGTTTGTTGACTGATTCGAAATTTTTTTTTGCCCACTTAGAGGGTGTACCTTCTAGTTGGTCCCATTTTTTCCATTTCGGGTTCTGATTATGGGATCTTGGTGTAATCGAGGGAAACCCTAAAATTTTAAAGACACGTATAGTGTTTCTTTACTAGAATCTTAATGTTGACGTGTTGTTACGTCTGATAGTCAACATCTTGTAGGGCTGAGCTGATGGTGGAACTCCTTAACGCTTAAGAGTTCAGTAATTATAATGAACTAGCGGTCCCCCGCGACTTCGTCCGCGCGTTTTCAGTTTGCCCCCTCCCCTCCCGTCGCAGCGTGATGTTTTATACCCTAAAGCCTTTCTCGATAAATAATCAATCCAAAACAGAAATATTTTTTCAAATCGGTCCAGCAGTTCCTGGGAGAAGCGCGTTCAAACAAACAAACTCTTCAGCTTTATAATATTATTAGCGCACGCGCACGTCGTACTTTAGCTGCGAACATTATTTTGGTGCGGAGTTATGTTAAAACTGTGATAGCTCCTAAGATAGATATTGAATTTAAATGATATAAAGGGCAACTTTGTTCTAAATGAAATGCTCGTGATGATGAATGTATTTGTTGTTTGTGTGTATAATACACCTCTTAAAATAATGCACTATTTTTTTACAAATTTATTAACATAAAATAGGTTGTAGTAAGTCAACCATAAAAGATAGACGTATGCTGTCGCGGACTTTATTATAGCACTCTTAATGTTGAACAATCCTGTCATAAATGATTTTTGTGTAACTTAAGCGGTTTTCGCAGTGTACGCAGCGGAAGCTCTCAAAAGGAATATCTTTCTCCCGTTTTCGCAACATTTTTCATTGCTGCTGTGGTCTTATGAGTCGTATCTTTATATTATATAGCTTAAAGCCTTCCTCGATAAATGGACTATCTAACGTAAAAACATTTTTTCAAATCGGGCCAAACAAACAAACAAACAAACAAACTCTTCAGCTTTATAATATTAGTATAGATAACTTATAATAGGTAGTTTGTAGCTTCTTACAGAACAGAGTCATAAGGTGCAACTCCCCCCCCCCCCCCCCCCCCTCGGAACAAGTATTTATTTGTAACCCTATGGCAAACAGACAAAAACTAGCCTCTGGATACAACCAGGACACTGTTCGCTGTAGGCGTGTAGTAGGCCGTAGGCGTGTAAAAGGCCGATCTCCCCCTTCACATATACACGAAAAAGAAACGTAATCCTACTGCAAAATCACGTCTAAACCGTAGTCCTAAAGACACTACATTGTTGCTGATGCGAGGACAAAATGTGACGATCCTTGGACGGCGGACCAGGTTTACTCCCGTTCAAACTAGGACATACTAAAATAGTAGCCCAATACCACTCCTTCCTAACATTATTAAAAAGTAGGTTGAACAAGTTAAACCTCAGCTATTCGATATTTAACTTTATCTTAGTAATAAAACGTTATCTTTATACGATCCTCACATCGAACAACTTAATAATAAACTCAACTCAATCTCAGATCAACTAAAGACTTTTGAACCGAACCGCGCGAAAAGAGGCAATGAGGCCTTGTCGTAACTACTGAGTTAAGAGTATTTCTGGCAATATGGATTATTCAGACGCGATCAAATATGACCACGCTATCAAAGTTCTAAAGGAATGAGTTTAAGTAAGAATCTGAATTAAATAAACAAATAAAGAATGGATTTCATTTAACGAAACGACGTAAGATAACATAGTTAAGAATCAGGATAAAATGAGTACAGTTCTGAACTCGATTATGATGAGCGAGTCATAGAGAAACGGAGTTAACAAAATATGCCCACCTGGCACAGAATCTTCTTATCTAAGGAGATAATATAGAAGATTTATTTCAGGAACTCTACAAGCTAGATAATACTCTTAGATTTATTCGTACATCGAGCACCCCTCATTCTAATGCAAGTATAGAAAATCTTAAGGATATGCTTAGGAAAATAAGGATTTTATATTCTAAAGATGAAATCCTTGGTGTAGATTACAGAGATTTTTATGACGTAATTAAATTAGGATATTTCGACGTAGGTGATAGAATTACTTTTAAAGATACCGATTGTCTATCCCCTTCCTTATGACCTATATAGACTCTCCATTATACCGAACAAAAATCATAACGTCCCGATACTAACTCACCATATATAGCAATCTCTGGTAAAGATCATAAGAACATAATAATAATTATAATAATATATTTTTTATTTATTCAAGTAACATGACTCATTATTGATTACTTACATTGACTTAACCTATGTTAGTATCATTTTATTAATTTATTTATTACATTTTTGTTTTTTATAACATAGCGTTGCAAAGAAGCAATCTACTCGCGCCTCTGCAAACATCCCCGATGAGTGCAATTTAACAGCACCCTGAACGCTCTGTTAAATTGCACTCGCAGAGCGCCATACGACCCACGCGAACTATTTGCCCACAGGCTACAAGTGTAAAAGTTAGTACAAAGGCTCTAAAAAGACTAACCTTCACTTCAGTGGAGCAACTTAAGAACCTGAGAGTCACCATGTTTGCCCTAACCGACAGCGCCCTGCGTTCCCTCTCAACATCATCAGCATCTTTAAGATGTGGAGTTAATAGGTGACCTAAATATTTAAATTTCTTAACCCGCTGTATAACGCATCCATCTAGATACACGTTTGGTAGCAAATTAGGCCCCCTACATCCCTCACTAAAGACCATCACCTGGCTGTTTTGCACGTTGTATGCCAATCCATGGGACTTAGCGTATGACTCACATATACTTAAATATTTCAGTTAATTATTTTACTGATTAGGCCATTGAAAATTATAGTGAAAATAGGCTTTGTAAGAAAACTACAGTTGACCTAAATATAGGCAAAGTTACAGCTCTGTAACGCCAGGCACAAGTTTGTATGGGAACCGGGTTTCTCTTTTCTTATTAAAACCCATGCTTTACTTGAATTTTATTTTATTTAAATAAGTATACCTACATCGTATTAGCTGTCAAGAAGTGACAATTACTAAATACGGGTCGAATAAATTGGTAAAAAAGGGTCTACTAATGCCATACCTATCGACCCTATTGCTTAGCAGGTAGAGATCTTTTTTAGGTAGTCTAGATGTACGCTCGGCTTGGGAAGCGGACGTTTTCGGTCGGTCAAAAGACAAAAGAATCTTGTGTTATGACAAGCAGTCACCCCGACCTATACGAGGCTACTTCTGTTCAGCTACTTTTGATCGCTACCTGCTACATCATGCCTCGTTTAAGTGAATTTCCCCCGGCACACATTGCCAGTATTCATTTTTACTATGAAGTGGGACGTGGAAGTGCCAGAGCTACGCTCGCGGATTACATGGCTGCGTTTCCTCTGAGGTAACCCATGCTTTCTGCCCGCAACTTCCAGTAATTAGACAGAAGATTATCTCTTGTTGGACTTGGACCAAGTAGAAATCGGTCTGGCTCTGCGTCATAGAATTTCGTAAAAATCTGCGTTGCGCATTTAGGTAAGAAGGGCTGCATCCTTATTACTACCAACGGGTGCAGTACATATATAACGACAGAGACGGGCGGCACATTCGGATGGTCCAAGGTACATGATGCCTACCTGGATATTAAGAAAACTAGAGCAAACCCGAACTCTCCAGCAACTGAGTGGACCAAGCCAATTTTACTAGAAATTTTGAAATTTTAATTCAATTTCAATTTAACTAGAGACGGCATATCCAATTATTACTGAAATTGGCACAAGTGGTGTTCTAAAAGTGAAAACCTAATTAAAACGAGCATCAAATTTCAAGTGCGATTTCCAATTAATCGATAATATGTTTTCCCAACGAAAATTATTGTGATAAATGGATCGGCCGGCAAGAACCTGAAGGGTGGCCTGCGCGCTCACTTTATTTTTAATGGGGGACTATAAAGCAGTGCGTCTGCTGTACACTCTCGCCCGGATTGCGTAAGATACGGGATTCTATTACTCATCTGACAAAGTTGCTTCTTTCAATATAATATAAATCATTCTGTTAAAAAATAATGTCAAGATTGTTTACAATATTCAACAGGTAGAGAAAAAATACTTAATAATGTTTTCAATTTTGATATTGTTTTGTCACAGATTAACATATATTTTGAGCTTAAATATCCTGGTAGTGCAGTTAATTTATTTTTCAACTGTGATGAGATATTTAACAAAATGCTGATTTTAAAAAACACTCAAAACGAAGGTCTGCTTAATATTGTAAATGCCATTAACAATCTAGACGAAGACCATTAGTGTTATTTTATAGTAACCTTACTTATTTATCTTATTTATTTAAGTTTTGTCTTAAAAAATATAAATTTACTTTGTAACAGGAAAAATCCATCAAATTAATGTGTTGACCTATTGCACCTTAAGGAAGACTTGACAAAAATTTGAAGTTTTTTTTCGGAGGAGGCAGTAGACTCTTTTGGTTTCGATTTCTTTTGGTTACGGTATGTTAAGTAACTTATCACCTACAATATTTCGTCCCTCTTCTAGCCTGCCCCCTGCAGCTTCAAACTTCTTTTTGGCTATCAGTTACTCTGCGTCCCTAAGCTTGACCCTCTCTATCACATAACCTTCCTGTCCTCATTCAAAGTAAATAGCGCTTAATGAAATCATTATCACTATCACCTAAGAGACGCCCACTGCTGGACATAGGCCTTGCCCAAGGGTCTCCAAACTGATTGGTCATGTAGTGCTACTCCCAGGATCGTTGACCGTGAATCTTCTTATTTATAAGATTTTTATTTAGACTTGATTTCGTTGCCCTCTGCCCTGTCTCCGTTTACATTTTATCAACCTTACCTGGACTTCCACGAATATTTCAAGACTAAGTCCATTAAGCTCATTTCAAGTTTAAGTTGTTTTCAGAATGCTGGTGACATTGACTATATAATTGAAAAGCAGAAACCGAAAGCAATAGCAAACAAATTTCCTCATCAACTATACATTATTCTACAAGGAATCTTGATGAACTGTTCATCACCGTTGCTGGTAAAAGACAACATCAAATATTCGTTTAACAATATCTCTCACGCATTTGACACACTTTTAAGGCTTTTCATGTCTTTGATGCATCTTACCCACGAGCCTCCAATCACATCCACCTCATTATACAAAAGTGTATTTATAAAATTATAACTGTATGATAATGTTGTGCCTTACATTGCTGATATATAAAAATTGTAAATAAGGAAACCCTGAGTAACAATATGTTATGTTTCTTACTACACCCATATTTTGCTTTTATGGCTTTAAATTCAATTTCAAAATGTTATTACAGTGTCAGTATAGGGATGCACCTTTAAAAACGTACATTTTACATTTGGAAGTTGTACATAAGATACTTAATTATTATGTGTGTCCTTTTACTTTCTTATATACGAGGGTCAAACTGAAAGTTCTTAGAACTGGCCACTTATAAACAATATAATAAAAAAAATATTCTAAAATTTGAAAATGGAACTCTTTGCCAATATTACTGAGTATATATTTCATTCATTTGTCATTTGTTTTACGATTTGGCGGCAAATTGAAAATTGTCTGTGTCACGTCAACATGAATTTAACACGAGAAAATTTTCGTGCAATGATTTTTTATGACTTTCGATGTCATTTAAGTCAACAAGAAAGTTATGATAGACTACGATTGGCCTTTCACGATGAAGCCCCATCTCGTGCGACTGTTTACAACTGGTTTAATGAGTTTAAACGTGGTCGCACTAATCTCACTGATGATGTACGTGAGGGACGGCCTTCTACGACGACGACTGAAAATAACATCTGTGTTGTGCGGCGTATGATAGAGACTGACAAAAGAGTGACCTATCAGCAGATTCGGACAAGCTTAGGCATCGGTATGAGTCAAGTGCACAAAATCCTCCACGAACATTTAGCGGTCAGGAAGCTTTGCGCCCGGTGGATACCTCATAATTTGACTAAGGCTCAAAAACTCCATCGTGTGGATTGGTGCCGTAAAATGATTGAAAGATTTAACGGAGGTGACTCAAATGCTGTGTTCGACATACTAACAGGTGACGAAAGCTGGATTTACTGTTATGATCCTGAAACCAAAAGACAATCTGCTCAGTGGGTGTTTCCTTTCGAGGAGTTGCCAACTAAAGTGAAGAGAGATCGAAGTGCGGGAAAAAAAATGGTGGCCTCGTTCTTTGGAAGGATAGGTCATTTCGCAACAATTGTGTTAGAGGATCAAAAAACAGTTTCTGCAGAATGGTACACTACCAATTGTTTGCCACTTGTCTTGGAAAAAGTTCGAGAGAAACGACCTCGCAGTAGGATCCTCCTTCACCACGACTACGCCTCGTCGCACACCGCCAAGCGAACGATCGACTATTTGGCGACATCAAACGTTGAATTACTGGGTCACCCGCCGTATAGCCCCGACCTCGCGCCTTGTGATTTTTATTTATTTCCAAAAATTAAAGAAAAACTTAAAGGAAAGCGGTTTATGAATGCTGAAGAAGCGGTGGCTGCGTATCGCGATGCCATTGAAGAGACCCCTAAGGACGAGTGGGCAAAGTGCTTTTCCCAGTGGTTCCATCGCATGCAGCGGTGTATTGACGTCAATGGACAATATTTTGAAAAGATATAATAAAACTAATAACTGGCTAATGTAATCAGTTTTTGATTTTCTAAGAACTTTCAGTTTGACCCTCGTAGAACGTATGAAAGCAGATGTGGTTTTAAATATTATTCAAAGTCTCTCCACTTAGATAATCAGTCAATTGATAGATCGAATGTTGTCGAAAACAGCAATGAAAACAATATAGAAAATAGTTCCTATAAAACTGCAACGTGTTCCGAAAATATGAGAATACGAGTAAACATCCTGAACAACAGGTGTCATTCACTGTCGTTATTAGGTCACAGATAGAAATATTCTTGTGTCACCTTTATGATTTGGTTAACCTGCCACGATTTGTAGTGCAAAGTATTTTTAAGTGGGTGGAATTTCTGTGCGCAAGTATTATTAGTGAAATAAAAAAAAAAACTTTAAATAATAATTCACTTGACATAATTGGTAGGATAAAGAAATACAAGAAATAACTTCATTTGTCAATACCGCTTTCAAAGAACTTGACACAGAGCATAATCTTTTAAAGCACTTTACAAATAAAGAATACTATATGCCTCTTAAAGTGGTCAAATTAGGAACTTCTAAAGAAAGACAAAGGCGAAACCATAATAT
Source organism: Pyrausta purpuralis (assembly GCA_963924145.1). Classification (NCBI taxonomy): domain Eukaryota; kingdom Metazoa; phylum Arthropoda; class Insecta; order Lepidoptera; family Crambidae; genus Pyrausta; species Pyrausta purpuralis. Next base: position 11,592,857 of record OZ001666.1, read on the forward strand.
CTTAATAAAAATAGCAAAACGAACGAATCATCATTAACACGTTAATTGACGTCGCGTGTTCCCAGTACTCTTCGATATGGCCCTTCACGCGACGTCGAGTGAAGTGTCCGAAGAGTTTTGTATGAAGTGTATTGAGTGGGCTGGAGCGTTATTGCAAATGTGTTTTTTATGGGCCTATAGAGAAAGGTCTGAACTAAAGTAACTTGGGCGTGGCCATCAGACTCAAGCGATAGTTACATAGTGTTACGTAATTGGTTAATTCGCTCAGTGTTGTCGCTCATGCAGACTTTTTTGTTTGTTTTAAGTAACTTTTAAAAAATAAATAAAAAAAATATCCTTTGGACATTTCCACACATCGCCATCTAGTCCCAAAGTAAGCAACTCAAAGTTTGTGTTATGGGTGCCAGACAACGGATATAATACTTAAATGCTTTTTTTGTAAATACATACATGATATACATAGAAAACACCCAGACCAATACAAACAGACATGTTCATGCACACAAATGTTTGTATTGTGCGGGGATCAAACCCGCACCCGCTGCGTATAATTTTCACTTCAATAAGTAGGAGCAAATTAGGTATATACAGGGTGTGGGAAATTGAAATATTTTTGAAGTGAAAACTTCTTTAGCGGCGTTGAGCACTTTTGTGGGATGGGGGAAAAATGTGAAACTCGCGTCAGGACACGTGGGCTGATCGAAAAACCGTAAGACGGTTGGCGAAATTATGGATGTAAGTTGATTTTTCTGAGAGATAAACTTTTTAATGTAATTTAATATAATATAAATTGTAATGTTTGTGTACGATAGCGCAATAAATAAATATTGTATTCTATAAAAATATTATATAATGATAGTACTTTTATATTGATAATAAGAGCAATTCATTCAAAATTATTCCCTAACTATTCCAAAAAATCAAAAATGCACAACGTTGATATTCAAGTTTTCACTTCTGCCGGCACTCCCGGAGTGCAATTTTTTTTTGGGGATTACAATGTTGGTGCTATACAAAAAGTTGTTGTATTTGAGGGTCAGAATCAGCCACAAGAAGGAATGCAGTTAATTTTGTTAGATCCTATATAAAAGAATCTGATACAGGACAAATAAAACATTTTAAATATTATACTATTACTATTAGTAAAAAAGTTTAATTGTTTTGCTTTGCTGAATAATCTCGTTATTAAAAATAAAAATGCCTTTATCACAGGAATAGCAGCAAGAGTTTCAGAGACACGGAATAATAAATATTAGGATATTACTGCCCTTACAAAACAAAAAGACAAAAATTACCAAACAAATCGAAGGAAAAACACAGCCTGTGCAATCAATGGTGAAAAGTCGTAAGATTGCAACAAAACGAGCCAAAACATTTCGAAAAAAGGAAAATTTTCAAAAAATACCTTCAATGCTTACGAAATGCTACAACTTACAAATCTCAGATGCAGACGCTGGAAACGCCGAGTTCTCGATCACAACAACTTAATTCATTAAGAACGTACGATTCACAATTACGAATTAGTTTTTGCATTTACTATACTTAAATCGTGTCTTTTTGTGCCTAAATTTACATATTTCTTACGTGCTAGTCCTATCTGGAAAAAAAATATAATATTTAAAAATATTTGACACCACCCTTAAAAATAGTTTGGAAAAAAAAAAATTTACATTTCGATAATAATTCTTGGGTTTAGGCTTCGCTTCCTATTCGTTATGGTGGTATCGGAATTCGCCAAATTTCTAGTATAGCCCTCCCCGCTCTTCTCTCCTCTTTGCATAGCACTTCCGTTTTAGCCGGAAAAATCTTTGAACATCCTCGCCAACTTTCTGAGGTGAGAGTTTTGGCAAGGCCTCTGTCCTGGAGAAGACATCCCAAAGGAACGTCACCAGCAAAAACTTTGGGATGTCCCTCTTGCGAGAGAGACCTTCAATTATTTACTTCAAAAATTCCGTCAGTGACAGTGGTCGCGCAAGGCTCTTGGCAGTTTCCTGCAAAGATTCTGGTCATTGGTTTCATGCTTTACCGTCGAAAAATTTGGGCACTCTTTTCGATAGTGAGTATTTCCGGGTGTGTGTGGGTATCCGCATTGGCACCCCTATATGTGAAATTTTTACGTGTCCCTGTGGCAAGGAGGTTGACAAATTTGGTCTCCACTGCCTTTGTTGCCTACAAAGCGCTGGGCGTCTCGCCCGTCACGCTACCCTTAATGACGCCATCAGAAGAGCTCTTGCGTCCATTAATGTTCCTTCTATGTTGGAACCACGTGGTTTGGTCCGTGACGATGGCAGGAGACCCGATGGCCTCACGCTTATTCCCTGGGAACGGGGTCGGGCCTTAGTTTGGGATGCAACTTGTGTCGATGCTTTGGCCCCTTCCCATCTCAAAGGATTCTTTGATGATTAAGGATACGCTTGAGGGATTAAGGGCTGATTAGCCCTTAATCCCTCAAGCGTATGTGAACGAGACACAATGCAAATTCTATTGTTATGCGGTTGCCTGCAACCGCTCGGGTGTTGAAGCATTAAAGCTGGAGCAGCAGCGGAGTTGGCTGAAAACGCCAAGCGTCGCAAGTACGTTTTACTTGCAAGTGATTATGTGTTTGCGCCGTTTGGCGTTGAAACATTTGGGCCGTAGGGACCCTCTGCTAAATTGCTGTTTAGAAAAATTGCGCCAAAATTAAATTCTTTAACAGCCAATAATAAAGCTGGCTGGTTCCTAGCTCAAAGGATCAGCATAGCTATCCAACGCGGCAACGCAGCCAGCATCATAGCCTCCTTGCCGCAAGGAAATGGTTTCGTTTTTGAATAGGTAGATATTAAGTTATTTTTTTATGTTACATGTCTTAGTTTAATTTTTTCTTGTTTGTTATTTATTAGTTATTATACCTAACACTAATTCACATAATTTCAAAGAAACTGTTAAAATTAAGGTTTTACAAAACTAAAACCCGACTGCTAAAATACGCTCTAAAAAGTACAATTTGAATATGCTTGTATACAAATGGTTTAAACTCATAAAAGATCTGTTAAAGATTTTATAGCGTGCCTATTAGAGTCTAAAATGAAATGTCATATTCATTATTTTCGATTTAGTAAATATAGAAGGTCACTCGCAATCAGCGCAGCAGGATGATGCCGTTACCAACAAAGAGAATGGTACGAAAATCTATCCGAGCTATCTAGATTATACAATCCAGATTAATAAATACAAATAATCATTTCGAAAATGCTATACGCATTCTACGATTATATCGTTGGACTACGGAGATGAGCACCACTTCCGATCTCCGTTATTTATGTAGAGAGAGAGGCGAAATACTCCAGCGGAAAGTTTTCTCAAAAAAAATTTGCAGAAGCTATGAGAAGCAAAATCGCACTGATCACTGGACCCCAGTGTGAAGCCAAGGTGTGGAGTTTAAAAAAGGCTACAAAAGTGTCAAAGACCATAACAACAAAAGTCGCAATGACAGGCGAACACGACTGTTTTATGAAGTGAAAATCAAAATATGTTTTTATATTTGTTGTCTAAAGTTGAAAATTTCATCCTTGCATTAAATCATATGATAATCATATGACTTCATGCAAGAGAGGGTTTGTTTACAAAAACAACATAACTAACAACTTTGGTGATTTCTTGATTTTGGCAAAACTGGATTCCGTAACAAAAATAGTACATCACAAAATAATCCGATTTTTACAAAAAACACTAAATTGACAAGATTAACCTATCCAAAAATCAGCAACTTTGACAAAAACTACGTAACATTTGACATTCATATTTTTTTGCAAAAAAACGTAAATGAACGCAGTTTAGCAGTTTTTGTAAAAAAAACCGGCCAAGTACGAGTCGGACTCGCGTACTGAGGGTTCCGTGACAACTTTAACTGAATTAGGGAATCCACCTACTTCCACTTAGTAAAATACCACAATATTTTGTTGACAGCAAATATAACTTTGTTTTTCATAGTGTTTGTATAAAGTACAAAATTATGTTAACGGTTGTTGAAAATGTTCCATAACTCAAAAACTTCTCGTTCAATCTCATCCGAACCCATTTTCGTTGAAAGTATTTGTTAAAATCTACATTATATATTTTTTACAAAATTTACACTCGCTTAGTTTAGAAGTTAGATGGGGGGGGGGGGGGGGACGCCCAATTTACCACTTTGGAAGCGTCTAGCTATGAAACGTTAGACTTTAAAAGAAAATGGTTTTAGAAACCTCAATGTCATTTTGAAAGACCTATTCATAGACACCCCACCCGTATAGGTTTGATTAAAAAAAATATGTTTTGGTTTTAGTTTCATGTATGGGAGCCCCCCCTTAAATGTCATTTTTTTTTATTTTTTGTATAAGAATCGTAAAGCGGTTAACAGGATACATCTTTTTACAAAATTTCAACAATGTGATGCTTATAGTTACAGAATAAAATGGCTGTGACATACGGACGGACAGACAGACATACAGACAGACTTGACGAAACTATAAGGGTTCCGTTTTTTGCACTTCGGCTACGGAACCCTAAAAATCGTCTGTCATAGCTGTCAAAGATTTCGGATAGCGCGGCAAGTGATTATGAAATTAGAGCAAAAAGAAAGCGTTATAGGAAGGGAAAAAAGGAAAATTTTATCAAATACAAAAAAACTAGAAGCCTAGAGCATATAAATCATAAAAACCAACTAATTCCTTCTTTGTGTTTTGGGTTTTGTATTAGAGAAATTTTGCTATAAAATAAAGTTTTTGTGTATTAAAAGTGTGTTTAATCGTTTTATTTTCATTTACAGATGCCAGAGATACAAGTGTTACACAAAACTGAATGCCAGGGAAAGAGAAGTTGTATTGCTTAATTTCAATGATATTGGCAATAAAAATGAGCAGGATGCATACCTAATAGGATTGATTTCGTGGTCTCCTACAGTAAGACACACAGTTAATAACCCTCAGGGATTCAGAATGTCTTCTTTTAGGTACAAAATCCGCACAGGACTTAAAGAGACTCAGGTGTGCCTTACAGAATTTTGTACCATACATGGTGTAACAGTTAGGCGTATCAGACGACTACAAGAGCTTATGGCAGCAAACATTCCAACTCCAAAAGTTAACGAGGTAAGTACACAGAAAATCGAGCAAGAAAGACTCCGGAATGTATCTTACATTTGATACGTCATCATATTAGTTCTTTCCATGCCCGACAATCTCGTTATTGATTTCGTGACAATCCACATTGTTTTTACTTGGACGAGGACCTAACAATTACAAAAATACGATGTTCCTGGTCATGTACCATATAAATGTCAGTGTTCAAGTGTACTGGTCTACATTCAAGAATTACTTTAACCTCAAATTTGGTCTGCCTAGAACAGACACCTGTGCAGTGAGTGATTCATATAACTTAAAGATTATATGTTCTGCTTTGCCTGAAACTGTTTGACTTTTACAAACTGAACACAAATTACACTTAGCTTAGGCTGGAAAATTTCATGAGACAAAGAAAAATCAAAAATTACTAGCTCAACAAGGAAAATGTATGTGCATCAGTTTTGACTACATGCAAAACTTGACTATGCCACATATAAGAACAGAAGATGTATTTTATGCAAGACAGCTTATTATGTGTGGTATATATTATGTGTGTGTTATGTGTTTGGTATACATAACTTAGCTAAAAATCAAGTGCGCATGAATACTTATCTTGAGACCGATGGAAAAAAGGACAAAATGATGTGACATCACTTCTGTTTAAATATCTTAACAAGCATGATATTGATAATGAAAATTTAGTGCTATTAAGCGATGGATGTCCTGGCCAGAACAAAAACTATGTTATGGTTTACTTTTAGTATGTGGAATACTAGGATTGTTTAAGTCCATTAAATACATTTTAGTAGGGAGTCCTGGACTCATCTCTAAGCTAGGTGAGGCAGAGTTGTAGCCGGTTATATATGAGGATACCTTACTGTACCAGTATGAAGAATTTGGGCCTGATGTTAGACTCCAAGTTGAGCTGGACTGTTTACGTGGCTGAGGTCAGTTGTAAGGTCATCACGTGTTTGAGGTCTATCTACCAATATATTTTTTTTCTTCCGTTCAAGACAAAACTACTTCTCATGCAAACTCTCATTATCCCTATCATTGATTACGTGGACTCTTGCTGTACTTACCTCACTGAGGCACTCAGTGACAAACTTGAACGTCTTCTCAACAGCTGTATTAGATTTATCTTTGGCCTCCAAAAATATGACCATATTTCCCGCTACAGAGCACAACTTAATTGGCTTCCCATTCGACAACGTAGAAACTCTCGAATTCTCTGTGTTCTGTACGGTATTCTCAATAACCCCTCATCACCTTCTTATCTTAAGGATATGTTTTTCTTTTTATGTCAATCACATGATCGTGCTCTCCGTTCTTCCGAAGATCTCCGGCTAGGCATACCGGCTCATCGCTCCTCCTATCAATCCAAGTCATTTACAGTGACGGCTACGCGGTTTTGAAATACGCTCCCTCTTGAGATCAGGAGGTCAGAAACGAAACAATGCCTCAAAAACAAACTGCGAAGGTTTCTGTTTCAATGATTGCGAAATATGTAAAATATGTATGTATGTATATTTTTAGTTGAGTATGCTTTTGGATGTTCTGTATCTAAACTCTTTTATACTGTATATTTAGTTTATGTATATTATGGTATGTATACATAATTTTATTATTTTACACAATAATATTTGTTGCAATTATAATATCTATTAACAATATTCTCCTGCACCCATAACAATCTCTCTGCAATCTCTCTAAAGGTATGACTGGGAGAGAATGCTATTAGCATTAAATCCACCTTTTGAACACTTTTATTTGTGCAATAAAGTTTTTATATAAATAAATAAATAAATTTACAGGAAGTTGGACAAGAATTTTAAATCCGCACAAAACGTGCACTTCCCAGTGAGGCTACTTTTGAATCACTGTATAAAAATAAAATACCTCTAAACCCACACAAGGCTGCAGATCTAAATAAATTGAAAAGTTTCCTTAGTGACCCTTACAAAATATCTTTTTATGATGAAATAATAGCAGGACCTGAACCTATAAAAGAAACTGAAAACTTAAGCTATGTGGATATGATGATGAAGATAACAGTAGTGGAGAAGAATATTTTTTTAAAGATAACATTGAAAAAATAAACATAATATTTACTTTATATTTTTGTGCTTTAGAATGTTTTTAACACTCACAGTGTCATATTTTATATTTATAAAGATGAAAATAAGAAACCAAAAATTTGCGCACGGGTGGGACTTGAACCAGCAACCTTTTGGCATACCGGGCCAAACGCTCTTACCAATTGAGCTACCGTGCTGTTAGTCCGACCCTGCGAAATTTGTGGTTTCTTATGAAAACGTCAATTGCGTGACGCTTAGCGCCATCTAGCCGTCTGTTTATGAAACAGATGGCCCAAGCAGTTATTCTTTACAGAATAAATTCAACTTGGAAATTGATGTCGCTTCGCTATCTAATGCTTTAGAATTTTTTTAACACTCAGTGTCATATTTTATATTCATAAAGATGAAAATAAGAAACCAAAAATTTGCGCACGGGCGGGACTTGAACCAGCAACCTTTTGGCATACCGGGCCAAACGCTCTTACCAATTGAGCTACCGTGCTGTTAGTCCGACCCTGCGAAATTTGTGGTTTCTTATGAAAACGTCAATTGCGTGACGCTTACGTTACGTGCGTTTGGCCCGGTATGCCAAAAGGTTGCTGGTTGCAATTCTTAACTTTCCTATTTTTGGAAGAAAGATGAAAAAAATATGTATTATATACTATTGAAACTATAAATTATCACTAATGGCTAGATATTAACACATTGAAATATTTGTAAAACTATCATTTTGCGTCGGCGGGTGATTTTTGCGTGTCTTGAAAAATAATGCTGAAAAAGTTGTTGTTTTTGTAAAAAAACCTTCGATCATTTTGTAGAAAATGGACACAATTTTCAACCAAGAGCCTGGGCTTCGCCGGTTGCCGTGACCTCTTCATCTGGAGTTTCCAAAAAAGCCGCGAATAAGATAGTGAAGTGTCATCCGGTATGTAAATTGATTTCATTTCTTAGCAACTAGTTGCAACTTCAAATTTAAAACCCTTTCATTTACTTGTTTCTAAATTTTACGCGAATATTACTCATCAAAATAAAACACTTTTTTACGGATTTACTTTTCGCGAATTTATTAAATTTATCCCGACGTTTCGAACACAGCGTTCGTGGTCACGAGTTGACTCAGATGTTATTTGTCATTTACAGAGATTTGAAAGATTACACTACCGTCACTCAATAATATTAACCATTTTTCCTATCCTCGCAGAAATAGCTTACTGTGTCTTGTGATCTTGCAGTGAGTGGTCTAGCTTGGGTCCTCGTTAGCACTGGATCCCATGCTGATGGAATTTTCCAACCATCTTCTCTGTTGAAATTTTGATGTTTTCTTATTTTTTTAGCTTCGCGTAGAATACGTGGAACGAACGAACGACGTTCTTTTGTCAGTACTTTGGGCTGGTCGAAACATATGAATTGGTTGGGTTTGTCTAAGGTATGAAAGAAGTAAGATGACGATGTCTTAGGTAAGGAGCAACTTGATGGAGCAACGCAAGCACAGGCTAACTGCTAGCAATTTTCATACCATATGCCATCTAAAACCCACCATGATGAAAAAATATGCTAGGCAAGTTATGGATAGATGCAAATTTCATTCGCGAGCTACCAACCATGGTGTTTTGAATATAAAGATTTCACTCACTCAATATAGTCTTAAAAATGACCTATAAATCGAGCCATGTGGCCTATTAGGGTTCCGTAGCCGAATGACAAAAAACGGAACCCTTATAGTTTCGTCAAGTCTGTCTGTCTGTCCGTCCGTATGTCACAGACACTTTATTCTGTATCTATAAGTATTACACTGTGGAAATTTGGTAGAAAGATGTATCCTGTTAACCACAAAAAATGAAAATAATGATATTTGAGGGGGGCTCCCATACATGAAACTAAAACCGTTTTTTTTAGTCAAACATATGCGTTTTGGCCTGCAAAACTGCAAAGTTTTGCAGGCCAAAACAGGCCGCATGCTTTAAACAAGTATTGTTTTTTTGTTTAATTTTAAACAGTTGATGTGTGTTACGTACACCCAATCATGTATTAATAATAAGTTTAATTATGTTTATTTATAAGGATTTTGGTTGAAAATAAATATGATTTTCTGTTATAGGGCCATAGCGAGTAAGCATTGTATTTAGCTTAGGGCTCGTTTTATTTCAATAATTAGAAACCAGTTAGTTAGGAATTGCCACTTGCAAATTAGGTAGGCAGGTAGGGTAACAATTAACTAGCTAGAAATATGTTGGTAGTATGGTACAGGGGCGAGGGAGACCCTGGTAGGCTGTCTCGCTCAGGTGGAGCGAGGCTGGTAAAGCTTCCGAATTTCCTGACCCCCATATCGCACTTTGAGGGTAGGTAGGAAACCGTAGTGGTAGAGTGGATTGTCGCGGGTAGGAATTTTATGACGATTAATGTAGGTAGGAGATAGGTTAGGTAGGATACTTAAATGTAAGAAGGAGATAGGTACAACAACATCAGTTGTCTCCCCCATATCTCTATGTTGGAGGGTGGCTGTAGGAAGCGTAAGAATGAATACGCAGATTTTGTTTTGTGTCCGTCCTTGTTTGTAACTAGTCTGCAATAGTCGATAAGTAAACAGTGTATTTTTGAATAAATATAGGGCCGTGAGTGGGTCAGATCGTACGCGCTCTCATGGTCACCGATCTCAAGAAGAAGTGTTTTATTTGGAATCAACAGTCTACTCATCGAAGGAAAAGATCGTCGGATCATTGACTCAGCCTGTAGTCAATAATATTTTTTTTTCAGCATACGTATCGGCCTTATAGGGGATCTACCTATAGGTAGTCCTTTAGAGACTCCTATTAATGCAAAAATACATCAAACCTTAGTGTTCGACGATTTCTCTTCAGTGTAAGTAAAGTACTTTAAATAGCTCCAGTACTCTTTAAGTGTTGTTGTTGCATTATTAATATATGTTTTTTTTTGTTTTTTAGTTCTTCGTCTTCTGTCTCAAACGCTGAACCTCAACCGTACGTAGCTGCATTGTACTTGAATGTGCTACATAATATTGTTTGATACTGTTGTGGAACTATGTGATATTGATATTTGTATTCTAGGTCTGGGTCTTCTGTTTCTGAATTAGAATCAGATATCCAAGAAATCTCACTCTTAATTCCAATGAATTTTAACCCACAACCTCAACCGTAAGTAATTTACTAGTAAAGAGCGTGTGTGTGTCTTGGCACACACACGCTCTCTCTCTCTCTCTCTCTCTCTCTCTGATGAAATCACTTGTAATATCATCATTTATGTTTGTTTTTTATATATTTAGAGTCGAGCGATCTTCGCGTCAAACGTCAAATCCGTACTGCTTCATGGATGCGACACGTGGAAGGTCACCAAAGTCATCTCGCAGCAGCTCCAGGTCTTCGCCGAATCCTCGGTATATACTGGCCCGAAAAAATTTCCAACGTCGAACTGTTGGAACGCTGCCACGAAATCCCGATCAACCAGCAGATCAAGCGCCGCAAGTGGAGTTGGATTGGCCACACTCTCCGAAGGGACCCGGATCACATCCCCAGGCAGGCTCTGGACTGGAACCCTCAAGGGAGGCGCAAACGTGGTCGTCCCAAACAAACTTGGCGGCGCACTGTAGCAGACGAGGCGAAAAGAATAGGCAAGACGTGGAGTGAAATGAAGCGCGAAGCCCAAAACCGAAGCGATGGAGGACTGTTGTGGACGCCCTCTGCCCCATCTAGGGGTCATAGGACCATAAGTCAAGTAAGTTAAGGGTCGAGCAGTCTCCTGCACAGGAGGTGGCTCCTGTGGAATTCATACCTTCTTCTTCTGCGTAAGTTCAACTCTAAATTAGTTGAAATGTATAATGCATTCTTTTGAGTAACTAGCATTGATTTATATTAAATATTTTCTTTCATAGATACGCAGAATGTTCCATCACTGATACTCCCGGGGCGAGGCAAGTCCGGCCTCTTCATCGTCCCTTGCGTGACATCAGAATAGCGGATGTCATCATGTAGGGTAAGTTATTAGTAATTTCTTTAGTGCTAATTTTTATCAAGATTATTTTAGGGAGCCGCATCTCAACGTTTTCACTGTTTTTAGAAGGTGAAGATGAAGACGAAACACCCGCGGACCACGAAGAGGTACCGCGGAGTATCAGAATGCTTTTGGAGCCCGAAGACGATACGCCACAAGAATCCCAAGCTGCTAGAATAGACGAATCTAATAGTGAAGTTGAAGGGCCTGTTCTCTATGATTTTAGATGGTCATCCTTTTCCCCTCTTTTGAGAAGAGAAGCGTTTACCGGGCCTAGTGGTCCTACGGTGGGCCCTATCGCAAATCCTTACGAAATTTTTGTAAGGATTTGGGATAGGTCCATAATGGAGAGAATCGCTGAAAAAACTAATGCAAACGCTCAGCAATATGCTGCACATCTTTTACAAACAGGGAAAATGGGGCCTCAGAGCCGCATTGCAGAGTGGACTGAGACGAACCCGGACGAACTTTACATTTACTTAGCCTTGGTCAAGGCGATGGGAGTCGTGGTAAAATCTAAATTGGAAGATTATTGGAACCGCCGGGAGAACATATTTAAAACGCCGGGATTTTCGGCAAATACGTCCCTCCGGCGGTTCCAAATCTTAAATTGGTGCCTTCACTTTAATGACAACAATTCTTGCGAAAATCTGACCCGTGCCGAAACAAAAGTACATAAAATAAAACCAATATTGATCATTTAAATGACGAGTTTCAGTCTTTGTACCAACTAGGGCAGAATATTGCCATCGACGAGTCTCTGACTCAATGGAAGGGGTGGTTAGATATAAAACAGTATATCCCAAACAAGGCGTTAGCCGACGGCGTCAAAACCTATGAAGTGTGTGATTCTCGCACAGGGTGTCAATGAAGGTTCGAGGTGCATGGTGGAGTCGAACACAGGCAGCACTCGGACTCTATAATAACCTGGGCACAAACCTAATTTAGTGTAGCGATTGCTGACGGGCCGCGAAATTTGTGGGTATACTGTTTTTATGGATAACTTCTACAATTCGCCTGCTTTGGTGCGCATTCTAAAATCAAGTGGATTCGACTGCGTTTGGACCCACAAGCCGTGAGTTGGTGCCAGAGGACATTATGCAATTTAATAAAAAGTGATATGAGGGTGGGTGAGGTTTGCGGATCCACGTCGGGGGATGTTGATATCATAGTGTGGCGGGCTAGAAATTACAAAAAGATCATTGTTGTCGGATATATCAAAAATATTAGATCCCTTGGGCTGGCTGAAAATACTATTTCAAAACAATTGAATGATTACATATAAAATCTGATCAAAGATTTAACATCGATAACTATAAACACAACTAAAGGGCATGCAATAATAAATTAACTTGTGAGTTGACTTTTATTGTTATTGATGGAAAGGTATTAAATGTAATCACAGGAACCTCATCACAATTGCGATGCCCATTTTGCAAATCAACAGCGACAAATTTTAATAATTTGGAACTGGCTTTCTCTAAACCGTCTATTAAAAAAAGTGTGGCTTAAATCCTCTACATTCATTTTTCACAGATTCCGCACCATGTTTCCGGTTTTATACTACGCTGTTTTTGCAGAAATACTCAATGACTGTGGAGACGAGGGCTTTGATAACCATGAAATCGATTTGGACTACTTAAATCAAGAAAACCTCGAATATTACAGTACTTTTTTTCCGATAAAGGCGAAACAAGTGACGACAATAACATACATCTGAGTATGCTAGCGGCATGGTAGAAGAAGCCTTTCGGTGGCAAACCTCTTCCAAAAAATACTGTTCGTGATCCAGGAGACATTAAAACTCCATACGCATATTTCTAGCGCTAATTTACTGTTAAGCTCATTAAACAGATGGCTTTGATTACTAATCAAATTCTACGGCCAATACTGGTATACAAATGAAACCGGTTTGCTCTTTACTTGATATAAAGAAGTTTTTTAGAATACATGCCATTATAGAGTGTATAAAATTTCTAAGACTGAAGATGATTTGGAGCGAATAATATTGCAAAATAAATTGCAAATACAATGTCAAGGGAACGTTTTTTTCTTCTCAGGACAAACTTGAATTGTGTAGACGAAACAGCGGCAAATCAGACTGAAGAACAAGCCAAAAGTACACACATCAAAAGTGTCTAGGGATCAACATACAGGGTGGTCCATCCAATGACGTCAAGAATTTTTTTTGGAATTCCTCCCTCCTAGGGGTACCCAAAAATACCCCATGTATGTTACCCGATTTTTTTTAGTTTTCGAGATACGATTTTTTTTATGCTTTCATCGAAAATTTCGCTAGTGTTTACATAAAAAAATTACATAAAAAAACTGATCGTTTTTTTTATGTTTCTTTTTTCGAAACCTAATTCTCGTGAAGTGTTCTTTCACATGCATAAGAATTAACTGCCTAACATTTGGCATAATTTGACTAGGCATACTATGAAGAAAGCAGAATTTCGTTTAGAATAATTTCACTACGCATATTGCTATTTCTTTAAAATAGTATTTAAGTTTAAGTTAATTAAAGTCATTAAGTTGTGGTACAAAAGTTAGTGACAGAAACGAATCGGTGAAAAACCGACTCCACGCAGTCTTGTTTGCCCCAACCCTAGAGTGTAATTCAAAATCGCGTAGGCGCGGAGGGGCGAGGCAGCCCGCGAGCTGAGGAGCAGGTGGTTTAAAAGCTCGCCGCCGCGGCTGAGGCTGGCCGGCTAAGCCGGCCAGCAAGCCGAAGCTGCGGTGGTGAGCGAAAACCATCTGCGACGATAAGCTCGCGTGGGACTGCCGGAGCCCCGCAGCGCCGGAGCCGTGACAGAAACCATGCATGTTGCGTGCTTGCATGCTGCATGCTGTATGCTTGCTTGCATGCTTCATGCTTGCTTGCTTGCTTGCTTGCTTGCTTGCTTGCTTGCTTGCTTGCTGCATGCTTGCTTGCTTGCTTGCTGCATGCTTGCTTGCTTGCTGCATGCTTTGCTTGCTTGCTTGCATGCTGCATGTTTGATTTGCCATGCATGTTGTATATTAGTATTGCTAAAATAGAACTACTTGGGATAAACAGAGAAATTAAGGTTAATAGGAGAATATTAAATATGAAAAATATGCTAAAAGACGATTCGGACTGTGAATTTTCTGCGATATGATGATTCTGCCTTTTAATGACTATATATACGAATTGTATGCCACAAGACGATTCTATCTGTGAACTTTCTGCGTTAGGATGATTCTGCTGACTATTATGGATATTAAATTTCTGCCTAAAGATGATTCTAGCTTACACGATTATGCGTTTTGAACGTCTGATAAATGAGTGAATGCTAATTGATGTTCTGCGAAAGGAAGTTTATGCTATTTGATGATATGCCAAATAAAATTATGACAATAAAAATTATGCGAAACAAGGTAGACCCAATAATTATTTTTACGACTGGTGTATCATTTTTTGAGGTTCATAATGAAACAATACAAATCAAATCAAACTATTTATTAATAAAATAAAATTTACAACAAATTTGCCTCTCTCCCACTTCAATACATAATCTACAGCGCCTCAAAAAAATTTGCCTTAATCTAAGAAACGCACTTCTGTTGGCTTTTATTTGGTTCGTTCAATTTCTGGCGTAGTTCGGCTTCGCTATTCGTCTCCCGCGCATAAACTATTTCTTTGTAGTAAAAATCGAATCCCCCACAAGAAAAAATCGATTGGGTTCAGGTCTGGTGAGCGTGCAGGCCATTCAATTAATTAAGGCAAAAAAAAATGCTGGAGATTATGTATTGAAGTGGGAGGGAGGCACTTTGAAAATTTGTTGTAAATTTAATTTTACTAATGAATAGTTTGATTTGATTTGCATTGTTTCATTATGAACCTCAAAAAATGATACACCAGTCGTAAAAATAATTATTATTATCACCAAGATGGGTTTTCAGTAACCTATTTAAAATTATGAAAAAAACCGATCAGTTTTTTTATGTATTTTTTTTATGTAAACACTAGCGAAATTTTCGATGAAAGCATAAAAAAAATCGTATCTCGAAAACTAAACAAAATCGGGTAACATATATGGGGTATTTTTGGGTACCCCTTGGAGGGAGGAATTCAAAAAAAAATTCTTCACGTCATTGGACGGATCATCCTGTATATTTTTGCAATAACTTTTCTCCTGATGGATATTAATTAAAATTTTCTTTAAGGATTCATCAAATAAAGTGTTTTCGTTTGTCTACAGTAACGATAAACCAAGTCACCTTTGCATTAATAAAGAAATTTGCCATTTTCCTAATAAAGGGATTTTTGAAATTTGAACCACTAACATTAAAGTTCGAAAAAAAGACTGAAATAACAGTTTTCTTTAAAATTTTATTGGGACCAAAATGCACCAAAACAGATTCATATAAATTTATAAAATCATAAATTTATTACAAAGCCACATCTCAATCTCAAGAAATCCGCATAAAAATGCTTGATCCCTAGACACTTTTGACACGGTAATACTATGTCTATCAGTATTGTAACTGGCCCGTGTCCTTGAAATAAGTACCTACAGCAGCACAGTACGTTAGCATGCGATAGGGCTGTCGCCCACCTACAGCGTTTTATTTTATTGCATCTACCTACTTTGAGTTTCTATCTAGTTTTGAGATTGTAAATTTATTACTTTTTATTTATTTATCTATTAGTACAGATACTTATAGATAAATTAATAAAAACTATATGAAATATTAATATGATAACATAAAATACTTCGTGAATTGAATAGAAATTTTTCGAGAAACTCGTGGACAAACATACATATATACATTCATACATACAAATATTACATACATACAAACATGAATAATATTTGGCACACGTGTTTAGAAAGTAGTATAGATTAACATACGCAAAATGGTACAATTCAAACAATATCGTCACCTCCACAGCAACTTACGAATCTGCAGTTTTTTCAAATCTGACATTTCTATGGAAAATTACACCTTGTGTTGCTTTTCTTAGGGTGGAAAATTTTCAAGCTTCTATCTCTAACGGTTGTAAAAATCGAGTCGTTCGAATCTCTATTTTATGTTGATACTCCCAAAGTAAACTTACGAAACTAACATAAGTTGTTTTGGCGTAGTCGAATGTATGAAGTCTGGCAAAAATCTACTACGGTCAACTTATGAATCTACCATATTCGTCAATTTACACCGTTGCACACTTTAAAAAATGAGTCTAGCACCTCGCAGCAAAAATACGAATATGACATATTCGTGAGTTTACGTTGGCAGAATGTATTCTTCAAGGGAGTCAAGTAGCCCAAAGAAAACATACGAATCTGTCATTTTCGTTAGTAAACAATGGTAACTTTTAATGTGCTTGTAGCTCGTAACCCATAGTGATCTTACGAATCTGGCAATTTCGTATATTTACATTGGTTACTTTTTTGTCAAAGGAGGTCGAATATTCTATAGCAAACTTAGGAAATGGCATTTTCGTGAATTTGAATTGGCAGTAGATATTGTCAAGGGGTCAAGTAACCCATAGCAAACATAGGAATTAGTGTAGCTGATTCAGTCGATGGATTTAGAAATGACCGTTGGTATCGATAGTCTAAATAGTATTGATTTTCATGTTTGGAGACGAGTAGGTACTATCGATAGTATACCTTTTTTGGTAGTTGTTTAACAACTATGAATACTATCGGCAGACTTCTACCATCGCTCTCGATGGTAGAAGTCTGAATCAAATTCATTAAATAGAGAATGCTCGAGACCTTGTTTTACACGACTTTATAAAACAATCAATAAGTACTTTATAAAACAATCAAAATACCTACTAATTAATAGTTTTGTAACCAATAGTTGGCTCTTGTTCGGAAACACTAACAAGGATCTGATTCTAATAATTTTATTTGCAAATATTTTAAACGAACTATGAGGGTAGGTAAGGTCATGTGCATTGAGGATGATGGTGACCCAAAAAAAAACAGGAGAAAAAAAATCTATTATTTTTTTAGTCTTCCCACGACAACGCCCTGTAAAAGGCGCGTTCTCGTTGGAAAGCCTAAAAACAAGAAATAGTTTTCCTGTTTTTTTATCACCATTATCTTCTATGTCTATTTACATTTGACCTCCCAGTTTCTTAAAATATTTTTTTCACACCTTAATATACTTGGATAATTTTGAATTGTCACACATTTTAGATTTTCGTTAATGTTACCGATCCAGATCCAACTATTGTTTAACAAAGTCGTGTAAAAATAAGGCCGCGTGCATCCGAAATTCAATGAATTTGAGTTACTATTGATGGTAAAATACTGTCGATAGTATTGATGATTGCACATCACTAATGATTACCTAGTTCATAAGAATTAGTGCATTATTTTGTCACCTCTTCTAGCATTCATTTGTGTGACTCTGAGTCTGATTAAAACAACAGTTGCTTAATTATATTGTGCTGGTTAAACTTATTTTGGTCATAATTATGAAGCGAAATGAAAAAAAGCTGCGTAAAGTGTTCGAAGCAAGCAGAAATATAAATTTTCCATGTAAGTATTGTCTTTATAACCTAAATATTTTTGATTTAAAAACTTTTCTTTAATTAGACTAAGTACCCTCGACCGGCGAATTACCGCGACGCAGTATCGGTCAAGATACACCAGAACCGGCAAGGTACCGTCGCGCAGTATCTTGTCCTTAGTGTTTTTTTTTACTTGGCCAGTTTTGCAATAATTGCAAAAATGTGAACTCAATTGATAAACAAATTAGAAGTCATTTGTTTTAGCTAAGTGTTCTCATATTTTCTATTTCATAGATTTTTTTGTGACATTAAATTTTCCGTCAGATTTTGGCAATTATTGCAGAACCGGCAAAGTAAAGGTCACATAGCCCACCTAGACAACACCGCTCCCACCCGGCAAAAATAATATAATTCAAATATTATGGGCTTTAAGTATTGCTCTTTAGATATACTTTTAATACTTTACATTAGCTACATAAATTAGCAGACGGCTCTGTGTCATCTGTCTGCTAGTGTATCTAAAGAGCAATACTTAAAGCCTATATTTGAATTATTATATTATTTTTGCCGGGTGGGAGCGTTGTTGTTTAGGTGGGCAATGACCTTAAAAACAAACACTTTTGTTCGATCGGACAGACAACTCTAAAAATTCAAATGAACTTTAATTCGAGTCAAAACGTTGACAGATAATGTCAACCGAAATTACCCGTGTGAAATATACTTTACGACTCATTTCGGTTGTTCATCATAATGCCAAAGGCTTGTTTTAAACATGATGCACTTTTGCATTTTGAGACTGGTCCGTCCGTTAGAACGAAAATCTAGAAATTACCGTGTAACAGTTTTGGTGTATTTACAGCATCACGGTATTCTGCCAAATAAAGGGTAGCTAAAATTACCTGCAATGATTGAAACTGATAGTTAAGGCGATAGGCATTAGAAATGAAGGGGCCATTCTAGCTATCAGTAATAGCAATTGAATTATACTCGTCTGTTTTATGAATATTAGTAACGTAATAAACCGCAGATCTGGCAAATCCAGTCCAGGCCAGACCAAATTAAAAAAACTGTGAAAGCACTCCGGGAGTGCCGGCAGAAGTGAAAACTTGAATATCAACGTTGTGCATTTTTGATTTTTTGGAATAGTTATTATCAATATAAAAGCACTATCATTTTTGTGATAGAATACAATAATAATAATAATAATAATAATAATAATATATTTTTATAGAATACAATATTTATTTATTGCGCTATCGTACACAAACATTACAATTTATATTATATTAAATTACATTAAAAAGTTTATCTCTCAGAAAAATCAACTTACATCCATAATTTCGCCAACCGTCTTACGGTTTTTCGATCAGGTCACGTGTCCTGACGCGAGTTTCACATTTTTCCCCCATCCCACAAAAGTGCTCAACGCCGCTAAAGAAGTTTTCACTTCAAAAAATACGACTGGTAGAAAAGAAAAAACATTGTAAGTTTTTTCGCTCGAACACCTTACCAAAAATAGGACTGCCTTTACCTAACTCTTTATCTTTTACCGATCATAAGCTATGAATTTTAAAAAAAATAACACTTTTATCATTTTCGCAGAGAAGTTACTTTTGGTCAAACCTAAAAATGTCAGACCAGTAGTTTATTACTTAACTTATTACCATGAAACAGTCGTGTAATAGTTTGATTCTTGTAACTTATACCCTCTATTTTCAAATGACTGTCACCCGAACTATAACGAATATTATTTTCAGCACCAGAAAATTCAAAGGAAGAAATAACAGCAAACAAAAAAATAACAACTATAGAAGCCTCAAATTCTTTCCCAGTCGAAACGGATCAGTTGGAAGCCAACATTACATCAAATTCAAGTCAAAATCCGCAAAATATAATTGAAAATTTTACCAGTGATAATAATGTTGAAGAATTTCGTAATAAATCAATAGACAACGATGTACCTTTACAAAATATTGTTCCAATATACTCCGAAACAGTGGTATCAACGCCAGAAACACCATTATACTCACCTATAACTCCAATAGACCGAAACGTTTTTCTGGCTGAAGGTAATGTAACTTTACAGACTATTCTAACTGCAAGTAGCATTCTAATTCCTGAAAGTAGTGAAAAATCTTCACCAGTTCGTGGTATGTCACCTGAAACTCTAAAATTATTTGATACACTGAATAATGATAGTGATGATGACGATAGTGTTAGAGACCCTGATTTTATTCCTGAGCTTGAAGACAACGATAGCCCAGCTGCTACTGGATCTAAAAAAGTTAAAGCAATTTTTTTGCAATCACAGTTTCTAGTTATCTCTAAACTACTAACTAGACGTTGTTCTGAAAATGGCATGCCACAAGACAACCCACCAACAAAAAAAATAAGAAGACGTGCTTCTTTAACCGGTGCCATAATTTTAAAAATGAAGCCAAAGTCTAGCTCACCAAAGAAAAAGCATGTTTCTGATCCTAATAACTGGAAAAGACGTATCGAAAGGAACAAACGTTTAAAAGGTGAAGCTTATATAACCATCAAAGGGAAGTTTGTTGCGGCTACGTCTTTGAAGCAACCTAAATGTCTGGAAAAACAAAAACATAAATGTAATGCTAATGTACCTGCAGATGCGAGGAAAAAAAAATATGACTCATTTCGAGCTATGCAATCATTAGAAGCGCAACGTCAATTTATAATCCAACATGTTACAAAAGAGAATAAGAAAAGATCTACAACAAATGGCGCATCACGAAAAGCAAGTACTCACCGATATTGTTTTACAATAGACAACAAAAAGGTTACTGTATGCAGAGATTTTTTTTTAGACACATTAAATATTAAAGAAGGAATTGTACGGGGAGCATTAAAAAAAATATCTGAAAATGGAGTTCTTTTACCTGATAAAAGAGGGAAAAGCCTCCGTCTAATAAACTTTCTATTGAGAGACTCGATCTAATTAAAAAACATATTTTTTCGTTTCCTGCCATGGAGTCCCATTATTGCAGGAAAAACACAGAGTATAGATACCTAGATTCTGGACTAAACGTTACAATAATGTATTCTTTGTACAAGAAAAAATGCGAAGACGAAGGCGCATTTCCAGCAGGAATAAAAACATACAGGAAAGTCTTTAGATCCTACAAGTTAAGGTTTCATGTGCCAAAAAAAGATCTGTGCAAAAAGTGTGTCGCTTACCAAGAACTAAAAAGTCATGACCCGTCAAATTCTGAAAACGATAGTCACTCCAAACATCTTATGCGACGCGACGATGCTTATCTGCGTCGAGACGCTGACAAGGCAGCGGCAAAGAATGACCCGAAGATTTTGGCTATTAATTTTGACTTAGAAGCCGTTCTCCAAACCCCAAAAGCTGCATCTGGACCATTCTTTTATGTTAGAAAATTAGCCGTCTACAATCTGACCTTTTACAAATTTGGTGATCAAGACGTCGATTGTTTTACATGGGACGAAACAGAAGGCTAACGGGGAAGTGCTGAAATTGCGACTTGCGTTTACAAATATATTTGTAGTCGCGAACAAGGCATAACACATGTGAGAATGATGTCGGACAATTGAGGCGGCCAGCAAAAAAAAATTTTCTTTTTGTTGTATGTTGCTGCACTTGGTAACAAATCATTCGACAATTAACATAATTGATCACGTTTTCTATGATTCTGGACATAGTCACATGGAGTGTGACTCCATACACTCCAAAATAGAACAGAAATGTAAAAATACAGCAATTTACACTCCGGACGGGTGGATCCAGGTCATGAGAATAGCGAGAACGAATCCTCGACCATTTAATGTGAATGTCTTAGTCCATGACGATTTTTTAGATTTCAATCCAAATCATTGTCAGTTTGTGGAAGAACTTTTGAAAAAAACAAATTTGAAAAAGAAATGTTCAAATAAAGTTAAAAGAAATAATAAACAAGAAGGAAATGAAGAACTAAGCGAGACAAGACCAAAAGTAAAGATAAATTTCCAAGACGCTGTGTGGATTTAGTACCGTAAAGAAAATCCTAAATCAATATTTATCAAAACTGATTACAATGACGAGACTTTCAAAGAATTCAAAATTAAATTAAAAAGAGGAAAGAGTACAACAATAGCACCTATTAATATTGAAAGAATACCGATTTCCAAAGCAAAAAAAAAGAGATTTATTAAAACTATGCAGAGATAATCAGATATCAAAATACTATCATTCTTTTTATGAAAATCTACCTGATTCGGAAGCAGTGTTTGCCCGTACCAGATGCTGAAGAGGAAGAGGAACTGTAGGTACTTTAAGATTGTAGTAGCTTTTAAGTTTTGATTTATGTGTTTCTTAGTTTTATTGTAAGATTTAACTAAATTGTAAGATTAAAGGTACTTTAAGGTTGGAATAACTTTTAAGTTTTGATTTAAGTGTTTCTTAGTTTTATTGTAAGATTTTGGTAAATTGTAAAATTAAAGGTAAAGCCCATATTTGAATAATATTCTTGTTGCCGGGTGGGAGTGGTGTTGTTTAGGTGGGCTATGACCTTAAAGTGTCTCTTGTTTTGTAATTTTAGGTGTTATAAAATAAAATATTTAAATATGTATTTTATTACTTATTTTTCCATTTTTTAGTCATAATTTTGTGATTTTACTTTCAAAGAAATACTTACTTTTTCTCTGAAACACGTGATTTATACCTCAATTTTAAAAAGACCCAAAAAACACAAGTGGAACGTTTTTAACATTAGATTGTAAATACCTTTTTCTACGGTTCCTTAATAGAATGAATGGATTATCAATAAAATATAACAAGTAACAGAAATAAATGCATATTCGTTACTTTACATCTTCATACATGAAAGTTTCTAGGTATTTAGTTACACCATAGCAAACTTACGAAAGTGGCACTTTTGTAAGTTTTCTTTAAATTCAATCAGATACTTTTCTTAAGTAACTTGCGAAACTACCACTTTCGTAAATTTGCTATGGTGTAACTGAATACCTCGAAACTTGCATGTATGACGGTGTAAAGTAACGAATATGCATTTATTTCTGTTACTTGTAATATATCAATAATCCATTTACTGTATTAAAAAGCAGCAGCTTTTTTAAAACCTTATGTATCACAGGATTTATTACATCTATCTCATAAAGAAATTGTCAATCTAATGTTTCAAAACGTTCCCCTGTTAAATGTGTCATTTTCAGTTTTGTTAGTTTACCATAAAGGTGACGATATTACATACATACATTGAATTGGTAACGTCCTTTTTTTGAAGTCGGTTAAAAAGGAAATACCAATCCATTAAGACACAAATTACGTTGTAGGTAGGTACCTACTTACCTAATAGGAAGTAGGTACTTACCTACTTATTATTTTATAGTCTTACCTTTCGGAGTTTCCAGGTAATCGAAAAAAGTTATCTTTGGGTGCGTTATTGAAGAATTCATGCAACCAAAAACAGCACAATATATTCTACTTGCCATATTAAATAGCTACTTGTACTTATTTCTAGTAAAAAATCGCGCGGTTACTGATTAAAAACCAACACACCGTTCGGCCGTCACTGCGGCACGTCCGCGACTGTAGCATGCCGAGCGCATGCCGACATACGAGCGAGTAGGTATAGCTCGCGCGTCGTCCGTTTGTATGAAGTTACAATACTGTAGACATAATATTACCGTGCTTTTGATGTGTGTAGATTATGGAGGGTGAAGCCTATTATCGATGCCGTCCGATACAGATGCCTGCAGTGGCCAAGAGATCCTGGTAACTATTCAATCGATGAACAAATGATACCTTTTGAAAGTTGGTACAATTTGAAGGTAGTCGTAAAAAACAAACCTCGTCCAGCAGGATTGAAGAATTTCCTGTTAACTACCTACAAGGGACAAGTTTTAGACTTTAAAATTAACCAAAGCTCTACCACAAACTTATCTGATTTAGAAAATTTTGTAGTTCGTGCTGCTGTTGAATTACGCTTGGCCTATACACTCCCAGAAAGCAGTTTTCTTTATTTCGATCGGTATTTTTCCTCACTACTATTGATAAAAGAGTTAATTAAAAGAAAAATAGAATATACAGGAACTTTGATGGCTAATCGATTTAATACCAAAAAGAAAACGCCGTATGAATCCAAGAAAGATAATAAGATTACTAGAGCTGCTGATCCGTTGTCTGGCACCCATAACACAAACTTTGAGTAGCTAACCTTGGGACTAGATGTTCTCATAATTTCTATTTCATAGATTTTTTTGTGACATTAAATTTTCCGTCAGATTTTGGCAATTATTGCAGAACCGGCAAAGTAAAGGTCACATAGCCCACCTAGACAACACCGCTCTCACCCGGCAAAAATAATATAATTCAAATATTATGGGCTTTAAGTATTGCTCTTTAGATATACTTTTAATACTTTACATTAGCTACATAAATTAGCAGACGGCTCTGTGTCATCTGTCTGCTAGTGTATCTAAAGAGCAATACTTAAAGCCCATATTTGAATTATTATATTATTTTTGCCGGGTGGGAGCGGTGTTGTTTAGGTGGGCAATGACCTTAAAAACAAACACTTTTGTTCGATCGGACAGACAACTCTAAAAATTCAAATGAACTTTAATTCGAGTCAAAACGTTGACAGATAATCGCACCTTCGGTAAGACAAGGGCCGAAGTGCTAAAATTTCCGAAAATAAGTTAAATATGCCAAAGTGCCTAAAAAACTAATTTCTACCTGTAGGAACAAAGACATTCATTAGATTCAGTTTATTTTCGCGAGAGGGCAGTAGTGCCTTTGTACCATTCGTTCGTTTTTTTAATGATATTGGCGCGACAAAATCTCATTGGTCAGTTGCGGCATCGCCCGCGTGACTAGTGGTTGTGTACTGGAGAGTCAAGGTCATTAAGGTAAATATGCCCTTTTTTGTTTAATATTTTGGAAAGACATGGTCACATTTTGTGCACTTATGCCTAATATATAAGTACATATTTGACGGAACAAAGTCGTTCGGGTAGTTGTGCCTTTGTGAGTCCAATACGTAAACATAACCTAGTCTTTATACCAAATCTGACTTTGTCATTCCAATTTTGTCATCTATAAATAAAATATAATAGCATTTAAGACTTTGTCATTCCAACCGCTTTATTTTTCATGTAAAATTGATTACATTTCTGTCGTTTTCTTTACAATATCTTGAGTCTATTTATTGAACTGTGCGATAATTTCGATGCCATTTTTGCCATTTATTAACCCCTGATGCATCTTAAACGGATTCTTACAAGTTTGACGTGTATATATTTTTATTATGTTGATTAATAAACCGAACTAAACGTTTTAATATTTTCGCTTGTAGGGAATAAAAATGGAATCTCGAGGTAGAAAAATTTTGAAGATGGTCGATGATCAAGCTAATATACAAGCTAGAACTATTAACGAACCTCAGGTTAATGAAAATTTCGAAAAATCTAGTTTTGAAGAATATAATCGTTTTAAAAAGACAAATGCTACTTCTAAAATTAATTCTACGTCAATGGTTGAGAAGTGGATAGATGACAATGACTTTGAAAATCAGGATCCAATACCGATGTTACCTGAAACTACAGGAGCGATAAATTCATCCATGATTACTGTATCTGCTATGGAGGATCCAATACCAAAGATTACTGAAACTGTAGAAGCAATACATTCATCCTTGACAACCATATCTGCTAGGGAGGATAATGTAATAGCAAGCCCACCCATTATAAATAAAACCCCGGGTAATAACGATACCGAGTCTGAAGAAAATGGAGATTTTTCACAATCCGATTCTGGTTCAGAATACAAACCAAATGTGAAACAGGCTAAGAACTACACCAAACTCATCAAATCGAGAAACGTGTCCTCTTCTTCTAGTTCTGACAGCAGCTCATCCAGTTCTAGCAGCAGCTCATCCAGTTCTAGCAGCAGTTCATCTAGTTCTCGAAGCAGATTTCTTGAACCTAATACTACGGTGGACTTACAAAATAATGAAGGCAATAGTGAACCAGAACCAACACTACACCCACCAGTTAATTTAGAGAAGGAATCAAATAAACGGTCTCGCAAACGTCAAAGAAATATGAATGAGTGGAAACAAGTCATATCCAAACGTTTGAAAAACAGTGGCCAAGAGTATACTACAAAAAGAGGAAAAATTGTAGCAGCAAAATCAATTCTTCCTCCTTGCCCTGAAAAGTGCCGACTTTCATGTTCCACTAAAGTTTCTTCTGAAGTTAGAAATACAATTTTTAAATCCTACTGGGAGCTGGGAACACACATGAGACAAAGAGACTTTCTAGCGTCCTGTGTGAAACTGATTCCGCCTGCATACCGAAGAGTCAAAATTACCGACAATAATACCTGTATTAAGCCACCAAGAAAACCAAATTCGACCTACTATTTTATGATAGGTTCAAAAGAAGTTAGGGTCTGTAAAAAGTTTCTGCTAAATACATTGGCTATTGGAGAAAAAACTTTACGTAATGTAATTGAAAATATATCTAAAAATACTATGAGAATGAGTGCTGTAGATAATCGAGGCAAACACGGTAAAAATTGTAAACTAAATGCTGAAGTTATCCAATCTGTTCATGATCACATAAATTCGATTCCACGTACAGAAAGTCATTACTTAAGGGCTAATACTACCAGAGAGTTCATAGATGGTAGTCTGACTGTAGCTGAGCTCCATCGCAACTATCAAGCTATCAGAAAAGCAGCTGGAAAACCATCCGTCAATTATGATGCTTACCACCGCATTTTCAACAATGATTTTAATATAGGCTTATTTGTACCTCGTAAAGACCAATGCGATGAATGTGAGGCATTCAAAAACGCTGTTGACAAAGAACCACTGTTAGAAAAGCATAAGTTACACCTTGAAGAAAAGAGTCTTTCCCGTTTAGAACTTGAAAAGGATATAGAAGACAGTAAACAGACAGATTCCAATAACATAGTAGCCATATTCGACCTACAGGCAGTTTTACCGTGTCCTATTGGCCAGTCGTCAGCATTCTTTTACAAGTCAAAGCTTAACTGCTATAATTTCACAGTTTCCAATATTAATAGTGATAAAACATTTTGCTTTTTTTGGCATGAAGGCCTTGGAAAACGTGGAGCTAATGAAATAGGAACATGTCTTTACAAATTCCTGGAAGAATTATCTACTCAGCAACCCAATAAAGACATAATATTTTACTCCGATAACTGTTGCGGCCAACAGAAAAATAAATTCGTTTTTGGGATGTATTACTATGCTGTCAATATGTTGCCCATAAAATCGATCACGCACAAATTCCTCATTCGAGGGCATACTCAGAATAGGGCTGACGCTGTCCATTCTGTCATCGAGAAGAGCGTTAAAAGGGCTAAGAAAGCAGGGCCTATATACTGTCCAGCTGAGTATGCATGTCTCATAAGAAATGCAAAAAAACGTGGCAACGGATTCGAAGTCAAAGAAATGAATTTTGATTCATTCTTTGATTTGAAATTGTTATCTGATGATGTTAGTTTAAATCTAAGCAAAGATGTTAATAGAAACAATATCAAAATATCAGAAATTAAAGCCATCAAGTTCACTAAGAATTCTGATACATACCAATTTAGATACAGTTATAAATCAATCACATGGGATGAAGCGCAAGTCAAATTAGGCAGGACGGGTAATAAGAAACAATTGATAGATATTGTATTAAATGTGTTATATTCTGATACTTTACCAATTCCGGATCGTAAGAAAGAAGATATCCGTCAACTAATTGCCTCAAACATAGTTCCCAAATTTTATGAACAATTTTATAATAGTTTATTTCAATAACACATTCTAGTGAACATGTAGATCAGTATCTGCATTTTTTATTATTTTTATTTTTATAGTTACCGTTTTGTATAAATAAAGTTTTAGTAGCACTACTAATTTGTGCCTAATTTAAAAGACTAATTTTGTTTATCACTTAAAAAGGTTTTTAAGTATTATGATTATTATTACCTAGGTTTTAAAAGTATTATGGAAAAAAGTTATGTATAAGTGTACCTGTACTTAGTTGATTGTAAGAAAAATTAAATGTTCTTATGAATATTGTTTTCATATTCTATACCATTTAACTTTGTATATCTTATGAAGAACAAATTGTGATTTCAACAATTGCTGTGATTACTGACTGATTTTAGAATATCAGTATAAATAACTCTTACGCATTTACGTGGTATTTTATAGATTTAATGTAAATCTTTTAGAAGTGACTTTTAAGTTAATTTTTTAAGGTAATTTTCTGGTTGTAGTGTTTTTTTTGTCAGTTATAAAGATGTTCCTAAGAAGAAGAATAAAAAAGTACAAAATAAGTAGTATTTTAATTTAAAAAAATAATTTCAATACTGTGTCACTTTGGTCACAATAGCACAATTATTTAAATGTTGGTGCGAAAAGGGCATATTTGTATGCATATACTAATATTTCATGAAATATAGTATAAATAAATAAATAACTCACTCTTTTAAATTCCATATTTATATTCTCTAATGTATAAGGTATATAACTGCTAAAAATAAAATACAATTTTACATTAGTTTGGGTAGAAAAACATAATATAAATCTATAAAAACCTTAAAACGTCTGTCCTGTATAATTTTAATATTAGCACTTCAGCCCTTGTCTTACCGAAGGTGCGTAATGTCAACCGAAATTACCCGTGTGAAATATACTTTACGACTCATTTCGGTTGTTCATCATAATGCCAAAGGCTTGTTTTAAACATGATGCACTTTTGCATTTTGAGACTGGTCCGTCCGTTAGAACGAAAATCTAGAAATTACCGTGTAACAGTTTTGGTGTATTTACAGCATCACGGTATTCTGCCAAATAAAGGGTAGCTTAAATTACCTGCAATGATTGAAACTGATAGTTAAGGCGATAGGCATTAGAAATGAAGGGGCCATTCTAGCTATCAGTAATAGCAATTGAATTATACTCGTCTGTTTTATGAATATAAGTAACGTAATAAACCGCAGATCTGGCAAATCCAGTCCAGGCCAGACTAAATTAAAAAGTACGACTGGAAGAAAAGAAAAAACATTGTAAGTCTTTTTCGCTCGAACACCTCACCAAAAATAGGACTGCCTTTACCTAACTCTTTATCTTTTACCGATCATAAGCTATGAATTTAAAAAAAGGAACACTTTTATCATTTTCGCAGAGAAGTAACTTTTGGTCAAACCTAAAAATGTCAGACCAGTAGTTTATTACTTAACTTATTACCATGAAACAGTCGAGTAATAGTTTGATTCTTGTAACTTATACCCTCTATTTTCAAATGCCTGTCGCCCGAACTATAACGAATATTATTTTCAGCACCAGAAAATTCAAAGGAAGAAATAACAGCAAACAAAAAAATAACAACTATAGAAGCCTCAAATTCTTTCCCAGTCGAAACGGATCAGTTGGAAGCCAACATTACATCAAATTCAAGTCAAAATCCGCAAAATATAATTGAAAAATTAACCAGTGATACATTACTACTACGTCATGATAATGTTGAAGAATTTCGTAATAAATCAATAGACAACGATGTACCTTTACAAAATATTGTTCCAATATACTCCGAAACAGTGGTATCAACGCCAGAAACACCATTATACTCACCTATAACTCCAATAGACCGAAACGTTTTTCTGGCTGAAGGTAATGTAACTTCACAGACTATTCTAACTGCATGTAGTATTCTAATTCCTGAAAGTAGTGAAAAATCTTCACCAGTTCGTGGTATGTCACCTGAAACTCTAAAATTATTTGATACACTGAATAATGATAGTGATGATGACGATAGTGTTAGAGACCCTGATTTTATTCCTGAGCTTGAAGACAACGATAGCCCAGCTGCTACTGGATCTAAAAAAGTTAAAGCATTTTTTTCGCAATCACAGTTTCTAGTTATCTCTAAACTACTGACTAGACGTTGTTCTGAAAATGACATGTCACAAGACAACCCACCAACAAAAAAAATAAGAAGACGTGCTTCTTTAACCGGTGCCATAATTTTAAAAATGAAGCCAAAGTCTAGCTCACCAAAGATATCGAAAGGAACAAACGTTTAAAAGGTGAAGCTTATAAAACCATCAAAGGGAAGTTTGTTGCGGCTACGTCTTTGAAGCAACCTAAATGTCTGGAAAAACAAAAAACATAAATGTAATGCTAATGTACCTGCAGATGCGAGGAAAAAAAAATATGACTCATTTCGAGCTATGCAATCATTAGAAGCGCAGCGTCAATTTATAATCCAACATGTTACAAAAGAGAATAAGAAAAGATCTACAACAAATGGCGCATCACGAAAAGCAAGTACTCACCGATATTGTTTTACAATAGACAACAAAAAGGTTACTGTATGCAGAGATTTTTTTTAGACACATTAAATATTAAAGAAGGAATTGTACGGGGAGCATTAAAAAAATATCTGAAAATGGAGTTTTTTTACCTGATAAAAGAGGGAAAAAGCCTCTGTCTAATAAACTTTCTATTGAGAGACTCGATCTAATTAAAAAACATATTTTTTCGTTTCCTGCCATGGAGTCCCATTATTGCTGGAAAAACACAGAGTATAGATACCTAGATTCTGGACTAAACGTTACAATAATGTATTCTTTATACAAGAAAAAATGCGAAGACGAAGGCGCATTCCCAGCAGGAATAGAAACATACAGGAAAGTCTTTAGATCCTACAAGTTAAGGTTTCATGTGCCAAAAAAAGATCTGTGCAAAAAGTGTGTCGCTTACCAAGAACTAAAAAGTCATGACCCGTCAAATTCTGAAAACGATAGTCACTCCAAACATCTTATGCGACGCGACGATGCTTATCTGCGTCGAGACGCTGACAAGGCAGCGGCAAAGAATGACCCGAAGATTTTGGCTTTTAATTTTGACTTAGAAGCCGTCCTCCAAACCCCAAAAGCTGCATCTGGACCATTCTTTTATGTTAGAAAATTAGCCGTCTACAATCTGACCTTTTACAAATTTGGTAATCAAGACGTCGATTGTTTTACATGGGACGAAACAGAAGGCTAACGGGGAAGTGCTGAAATTGCGACTTGCGTTTACAAATATATTTGTAGTCGCGAACAAGGCATAACACATGTGAGAATGATGTCGGACAATTGAGGCGGCCAGCAAAAAAAATTTTCTTTTTGTTGTATGTTGCTGCACTTGGTAACAAATCATTCGACAATTAACATAATTGATCACGTTTTCTATGATTCTGGACATAGTCACATGGAGTGTGACTCCATACACTCCAAAATAGAACAGAAATGTAAAAATACAGCAATTTACACTTCGGACGGGTGGATCCAGGTCATGAGAATAGCGAGAACGAATCCTCGACCATTTAATGTGAATGTCTTAGTCCATGACGATTTTTTAGATTTCAATCCAAATCATTTCAAAAAAGAGGAAAGAGTACAACAATAGCACCTATTAATATTTATACTGAAAGAATACCGATTCACAAAGATGAAATAAGAAACCAAAAATTTGCACACGGGCGAGACTTGAACCAGCAACCTTTTGGCAGACCGGGCCAAACGCTCTTACCGATTGAGCTACCGTGCTGTCAGTCCGATTTCAAAGGCAAAAAAAAGAGATTTATTAAAACTATGCAGAGATAATCAGATACCAAAATACTATATCATTCTTTTTATGAAAATCTACCTGATTCGGAAGCAGTGTTTGCCCGAACCAGATGCTGAAGAGGAAGAGGAACTGTAGGTACTTTAAGATTGTAGTAGCTTTTAAGTTTTGATTTATGTGTTTCTTAGTTTTATTGTAAGATTTTACTAAATTGTAAGATTAAAGGTACTGTAAGATTGGAATAACTTTTAAGTTTTGATTTAAGTGTTTCTTAGTTTTATTGTAAGATTTTGGTAAATTGTAAAATTAAAGGTAAAGCCCATATTTGAATAATATTCTTGTTGCCGGGTGGGAGTGGTGTGGTGGGCTATGACCTTAAAGTGTCTCTTGTTTTGTAATTTTAGGTGTTATAAAATAAAATATTTAAATATGTATTTTATTACTTATTTTTCCATTTTTAGTCATAATTTTGTGATTTTACTTTCAAAGAAATACTTACTTTTTCTCTGAAACACGTGATTTATACCTCAATTTTAAAAAGACCCAAAAAACACAAGTGGAACATTTTAAACATTAGATTGTAAATACCTTTTTCTACGGTTCCTTAATAGAATGAATGGATTATCAATAAAATATTACAAGTAACAGAAATAAATGCATATTCGTTACTTTACATCTTCATACATGAAAGTTTCTAGGTATTTAGTTACACCATAGCATTCTTACGAAAGTGGCACTTTCGTAAGTTTACTTTAAATTCAATCAGATACTTTTCTTAAGTAACTTGCGAAACTACCACTTTCGTAAATTTGCTATGGTGTAACTGAATACCTCGAAACTTGCATGTATGACGGTGTAAAGTAACGAATATGCATTTATTTCTGTTACTTGTAATATATCAATAATCCATTTACTGTATTAAAAAGCAGCAGCTTTTTTAAAACCTTATGTATCACAGGATTTATTACATCTATCTCATAAAGAAATTGTCAATCTAATGTTTCAAAACGTTCCCCTGTTAAATGTGTCATTTTCAGTTTTGTTAGTTTACCATAAAGGTGACGATATTACATACATACATTGAATTGGTAACGTCCTTTTTTTGAAGTCGGTTAAAAAGGAAATACCAATCCATTAAGACACAAATTACGTTGTAGGTAGGTACCTACTTACCTAATAGGAAGTAGGTACTTACCTACTTATTATTTTATAGTCTTACCTTTCGGAGTTTCCAGGTAATCGAAAAAAGTTATCTCTGGGTGCGTTATTGAAGAATTCATGCAACCAAAAACAGCACAATATATTCTACTTGCCATATTAAATAGCTACTTGTACTTATTTCTAGTAAAAAATCGCGCGGTTACTGATTAAAAACCAACACACCGTTCGGCCGTCACTGCGGCACGTCCGCGACTGTAGCATGCCGAGCGCATGCCGACATACGAGCGAGTAGGTATAGCTCGCGCGTCGTCCGTTTGTATGAAGTTACAATACTGTAGACATAATATTACCGTGCTTTTGATGTGTGTAGATTATGGAGGGTGAAGCCTATTATCGATGCCGTCCGATACAGATGCCTGCAGTGGCCAAGAGATCCTGGTAACTATTCAATCGATGAACAAATGATACCTTTTGAAAGTTGGTACAATTTGAAGGTAGTCGTAAAAAACAAACCTCGTCCAGCAGGATTGAAGAATTTCCTGTTAACTACCTACAAGGGACAAGTTTTAGACTTTAAAATTAACCAAAGCTCTACCACAAACTTATCTGATTTGGAAAATTTTGTAGTTGGTGCTGCTGTTGAATTACGCTTGGCCTATACACTCCCAGAAAGCAGTTTTCTTTATTTCGATCGGTATTTTTCCTCACTACTATTGATAAAAGAGTTAATTAAAAGAAAAATAGAATATACAGGAACTTTGATGGCTAATCGATTTAATACCAAAAAGAAAACGCCGTATGAATCCAAGAAAGATAATAAGATTACTAGAGCTGTTGATCCGTTGTTTGGCACCCATAACACAAGCTTTGAGTAGCTAACCTTGGGACTAGATGGCGATGTGTGGAAGTGTCCAAAGGAAAGGATATTTATAGTAAACTCAACTGGTCCGCTAACATTACTGAACTTCAAACAGGAATTAAAGCTATGAACGCATTAAGCCCTATTTTTAACAGAAAAAGTAACCTTATCTCAAAAACCAAATTATGCACATATTCCACATTACTGAGACCCTGTATAACATATGATGCGCCCGTCTGGAGTAGCACGCGTGATTTAAATTACAAAAAGTCAAAAATAAAGCTCTAAAAATTTAATTTTATACGCCGTTTTGCACAAATCTAAGAAATCACGCTACAATATCAAATTCCCTCCAAAATTAAATACTATATTTTAAAATTGGCAAAAAGATTTTATTTATATAAAAATCCAAGTCATAATAATTCCTTAATTTCAAATATTGGCAGAACCTGCACGCCATAAGTGACGCCAACAGCTACTGTCGATACCAACTGCCCCATCTCTATTGAATACAGCTGACGCTAGCTATCCTACTACCGGACCGGTTTGGCCGCTGCCGCGCGCCGGCCGTCGATCACACACAATGGACCAACTAGTTTCCATAAGCACGAAATCGTTATTTCTTAAAGTGACCCGCAATTTGCTCATTAAATTTGTTTAGTGTGCGGTATTTGGTTACCTATGTTGTCAGGATTGTTATGCCGTGGACATTATCTACTAGCTCTTAATTTATCGTTCCAGCTATTTATTGACATAATTACGTCACGAGCAGGTGCATTCGGGCGGTCAAGCGGAGCGGTCGTGTACTGCGATTGTATGCGTGTTGTGGTGTTGGTGAGCTGTAAAAAAACCGGCCAAGTCGGACTCGCGCACTAAGGGTTCCGTGCCAACTTTGACTGAATTAGGGAATCCACTTACTTCTACTTAGTAAAATACCACAATATTTTGTTGACTGCAAATATACCTTTGTTTTTCATAGTGTTTATATGAAGTACCAAGTTATGTTTGCGGTTGTTGAAAACATGCTATATCTCAAAAACTGCTCGTTCGATCTCGTCCAAACTAATTTTCGTTGAAAGTATTTGTTAAAATCTACAACATATTTTTTTTTTCAAAATTTATACTTTCTTGGTTTAGAAGTTAGCTGGGGGGGGGGGACGCCCATTTTACCACTTTAGAAGCGGATAGCTATGAAACGTTAGACTTTAAAAGAAAATGGTTCTAAAAACCTCGATGTCATTTTTAAAGACCTATCCATAGACACCCCACACGCATAGGTTAGACTAAAAAATATTTTTTGGTTTTAGTTTCATGTATTCCCATACATGAAACTAAAACCAAATGCCCCCCCCCCCCTAAATGACACTATTTTTATTTTAATGTATGAGAATCGGTAAGCGGTTAACAGGATACATCTTCCTACCAAATTTCAACAGTGTAATGCTTATAGTTACAGAATAAAATGGCTGTGACATACGGACGGACGGACAGACAGACAGACAGACAGATAGACTTGACGAAACTATAAGGGCTCCGTTTTTTGCCATTCGGCTACGGAACCCTAAAAACCCAATAAGCAGGATAGTACATGTGGCGACGAGGACAAAAGTGAGTACGCAATAATTATCTTAAAAAGGAAAAAGATAGGAAAATAGTTATCTCGTTTCAACTGTGGACCGCCCACGCAATGTTTACGTTCGATGAGGTAACTGCACCGGACCTTGTATTAGATTGTTTTGCTTACTTAGCGTTGTCCCGTTTGCTTAGCGAGGAAGATAACAGAATATTATTGTAACGAACGTCAATGTGCTCGGAATAAATGGGCTTAAGTGATTATAATAACCGATACCTAACAGCTTAATGTTACTTTATCCGCAAATCACAAGTATTATTTATTATCATCCAGTACACTTGAACGTTAGGTAATCGTACCAATACAATCGTATTAAACGATTGTGGAATATTTATCGTATTACGATAATAATCATTTCCCTAAATACTAGCATTACAACAATATTACCTATTATAAGGATAATATCTTATAACAATACTTGCTTACAAATTTCTAGGGTATTTTAGTGAATTATGAATTCTTCTGCATGTATTAATTAGAAAACATTTATGTAGGTACCTAAGTATATTTAAACTGAATATTTCATTACACCGATGCAAGACTCGGTTAAGTGTTAACATAGGTACCGATTATATGTTTATTTACCTTCTAATCCCATCTATCTACCTCTTAAAACGAATACTATTCAAAATATTCGAGTAGCTCTCGTGAATGAACAAGGTAAATTGGTGAAATTTAGACAAGAAAATATAGCAATTCGACTGCATATTAGAAAAGTATTATCATGATTACACAGTCAGATCGAGAATCGGAGGAGAGATAACAACACCACCACCACCACCACCACCACCACATTACAAGAATAATATAAATTGAGAAGAGATAATATTGCTTTTCTTCAATCTCTCAACTTTCAATTATGTCGATATCATCGTCATCAATCTTAGACCAGTAGGCCTAACATGCACGCCTCGATACCGTTTATCGTGTCGATAAAATAATTTTATTTCCCAAACAACATGTTTTCCCACATTTGTTTGACTTATAATGCAATTCTAATTGCTTTTAAAAGCAAATGAATACATAAAAGTCACTAATAACCTTTTTCAATATGATTAAAAAGTCGTTTGAAATTTATCGATTGTCGCGATAAATGATAAATAGGCGCGCATCTTAGGCCCGCTGAAGGAGCGAGTCGTTTTTGACGATAGAATAGAAAGTGTTGAATATCACTCATATTATCCATACAATGAGTCTTACAAGAATAACGATGAGATTCGAATATGTATAAACAGTCAAGAGATGATAGTATTACCCAGCGAAAGTCATTTGATAATTGAAGGTAAAATCACAAAAGACTGCACCTTTGTAAACAATGCACCAGTTTTTCCGTTTCAAGATATACGCTATGAGATAAACGGTGTGGAGATTGACAGATCCAAAAACAGTGGTATCACTTCACTGATGAAAGGCAACGTATCCTATGGTAAGGATGAAATCTATGCATTGGAAAATAGTGGTTGGAGTCATAGTTTCAAGGAAATGGATGGTGTTTTACCTTTACCATTCCACTCCGCCATCTATTAGGATTTGCTGAAGACTATAAAAAAGTAATTGTGAACGCGAATCATGAACTGGTTTTGAACAGATCCTCTTCAGATGTGAACAGTGCTGTTGTCAAGGATGTGACTAAAGAGGTTTCCATCGATCTGACCCGGATAGTTTGGCGGATGCCTGTTATCAAGGTGTCTGATAAGAAGAAACTGAAGCTCATGAACATTATTGAAAAAAACACCCCTATCACGATCGCATTCCGTTCATGGGATCTATATGAATATCCAGTATTACCATCGACTCAAAAACATGTGTGGACTGTTAAATCAACAACTCATTTGGAGAAACCTCGATACGCCATCATAGGTTTTCAATCCGGTAGAAGGAATGAAAAATTAAAAGATATGAGTAAATTTGATCATTGTAATTTTTACAACGCTCGTCTCTATCTCAACTCGCAGTATTATCCATACGAGTCATTTGCAAATGATTTCGAAAAGGCTTTATACTCTTCGCTTTACGATGCATTCATCAATTTTAAAAGATCCTACTATGGTATGAACTCTTCAAACATTCAAGTTAATCCCAATCAATTCAAAACAAAGAGCCCCTTGACTGTAATCGATTGTTCTAGACTAAATGATACAGTTCGATCGGGGGTCACCGTTGGTGCCATAGACATTAAAATTGAATTGGAGTTTAAAAAAAAATATACCGCCAAACACAACAGCTTATTGTCTAATAATCAACGACTCTCTCTTTGAACACAGCATTTTACAAACACTGTTCGTAAAATCACTCAGTAAGTGTGTCAGTTGATAATTGGCTGTTCATCAAGATGGGTCTAAATGTTGAGTCTTCTCGCGTACGCAGTCTTCATTCATACCGCTCTCACTATCAACATACACCCCATCAATACCAACATCACTATTTCAATTTGATTTGTGTTTAAATGTGACTCCTCTCGCTGGAAGCATACCCTACATTTCAACATATTTAAGACATTTCATAAAGATTGGAGGAGGGGGAGGAGGAGGAGGAAGAGAAGCATGTGTGGATATTGGGGGAAAACTTCGTATGACTCTTCACAACTGGAACGCTATTATAATGGAAAATGTGAATGACATATCACAATTCTTCGAATATAGTTCAGCGACACCACCACCGTCAACACCCACCATCAGCTATATAAAAGGAGAAGAAATCAGTTTTATTGTGATTCACTCGGAAACAATGTCGTTGAGTTTGAACTATGAAGAATGGCGATCTATACTATCTGTTATGGAATGTATAGATAGTCGATTACATCATTTGAACAGAGTCAAAAGTTTCTATGAGAATCGAATGAACTATTTCCGGAAACAAATGAAAATTCGCCATACTGCTACACTTGAAGAAGCGTACAACGTTATCAATAGCATTTATGATAGAAATTCCACTGTCGACTGTGAAATTAAGTGTTTTCTTATAGAATATTTATTCTACTTTACTTATTATCATCAAATGTATGTGAGTAATAAAATAGACAATTCGAAAATAAAAGTTTTTTTATTTATTTCACAATATTATCTTAAGTTAGTAATACACACATTTATTTCCTAAAACAGTTTACTTAAAAAAAAAAACCCGCCCACCTATTTAGCAATCGCATACGCATACATTCATTCCTTTATGATAACAGGTTATATAAAAGCGAGAATTAACTGTACCGCCCACTGCGGATGATGTAAGTCGTGATGGTAAAGAGTATTAAAACTAATTGACTCCTAAAAATAACTTTAGTCGAGTTTGGAATTTACATTAACCGACATCAACATGTCTTACATGTGTTACTTTTGTAATGAAAGCGTGGAACCTAATCAGTTGATTGCTCACTCGAGAACAAAACGTCATAAATTATTATGCAAACAAGATGAAGGGGACTACTTCACCTATGTGTTTGAGACAGCCTTCAAGAAGAGAATTATAAGTTATCGAATCAATGGTTCATCGAAAATATTGGATCCGAAGATTTATTTAAATAAAGTGAAGGCCAAAATTGAAAAACTACTCAAGATTGAAGTGGAAATACATAAAACTATCAAGGTTAATTTAGAACTCTTTTGCACATACATTGTGATAAAAGAAGAGGAGGTCATTACCGATTTAAAATCCTTTAATACTAAGAATGTTATCCTAGACAGTGCTAAAGATTACACATCTTTCTTCGAAACAGCGTTTTCATCCATAATTGAGAAGTGTCAAATATTTCAAGAGAGAGATAGCGGATGGGCTTTGAAAAATATTGAATTTTAAGAGGTGAACATAAACAAACATACCCCCATTCAAGGAAGTTCTTATATACCACTCCCCAAATGGATACAACTCAAACTTGCATGTGTAAATGTGAGAAATAAGGATGACGCTTGTTTTTTTTGGGCTGTTATAAGCGCACTCCATCCAGCTGATAAGCACAGTGAGCGAATATCATCATATCCATGTTATAAAACCATTTTCAATATCAATGGTGTATCGTGCCCTGTGTCGATAAAGGATGTAAAGAAATTTGAACGGCAAAACGACATCACAATCAACGTGTATGGAGTTCAATCAAGAAAAATCCTACCACTATACATATCTCTATACAGGAAAAGTGATAATCGTCGGCGTCATGTAAACCTACTATATTTCGAGCAAAACAAGATTGCACACTACTGTTGAATCAAAAACCTATCGCGGCTCGTGAGATCGCAAGTAACTTAACATAATAATGGAATATCCTTTTGTGATGGATGCTTACAAAATTTCACCAGTGAAACAAAGAGAAGATGTACATGTGAGGATGGGGTGTGAAAAGAAGTTGATTCAACTACCTCACGAAAGTGAAAAGTATTTGTATTTCAAAAATATTTGTCATCAATTGGAAGTACCGTTTGTCATCTATGCTGATTTTGAATCAATATTGAGTCCAATTAGAAATATGTACACTTTGAATACATACAACACTCATAGACATATACCCTGTAGCTTTGCCTATTGCATACAATGTAGGTATGATGAAACTCTATCAAAACTAGTCACTTATCGTGGGAAAGATTGTGTTCAAAAGTTTGTTGAGAAAATAACTGAAGATGTTGAACAAATTGCAAAAAATCATTTATTTTCAAAAGTCAATCTCAATTACACTAATATTAATATTAACTTAAATGGCGGTGATACTTGTCATATATGTGAAGAAATAATACCATCAACGGAAATACCCATACTTGATCATTGTCATCTTAGTGGTAAAAATAGAGGTTTAGCTCATAACGTTTGCAACCTAAAGTATACTGATCCCAGACACATTCCAATATTTTTTCACAATTTAAGCGGCTATGATAGTCATTTATTTATCAAGGAATTGGCTAAATATTGCACCTCATCATCATCATTGAAGTGTATTTCACAAAACAAGGAAAAATACACTTCATTCAGTAAAAGCGTTAAAGTATGTTGCTATGAGAAGGAGGTGACTTTGCGTTTCGTTGATTCATTCAAATTCATGTTTTCCAGTTTAGATAAACTAGCAAAAAATTTAACGGTGGATCAATTTAAAATACTACCCAATTTTTTCTCAAATAATAATAACAATCAATTAACACTCGTAACTCGTAAAGGTGTTTTTCCCTATGAATACATTAATTCTTGGGATAAATTCGAAGACGAGAGTTTGCAAAGTAAAGAACTATTTTATAGTGAACTAACATTTGTGTTAGTTCACTATAACATTACAGACGAGGACTATTCTCACGCTCAATCTGTATGGAATAGCTTTAGTTTGAAAAATTTAGGTGAATACAGCGACTTGTACCTCAAGACGGACGTACTACTTTTAGCTGAAGTGTTTGAAAATTTTCGTAGCGTTTGTTTGAACGCTTATAAATTGGATCCGTGTCAATACCTCACGGCGCCATCTCTCTCTTGGGATGCCATGTTGAGAGAAACTAAAGTCAAACTCGAACTACTCACCGATTATGAAATGATACAATTTATAAAAAAGGGTATTCGTGGTGGAATAAGTCAGGTGTCGAAAAGACATGTTAAGGCGAATAATAAATTTATGAAATCATACGATCCTGCCAAAGACAGCAATTTTATTATTTACTTAGACGTAAATAATTTATACGGTGATGCTATGCGAAAATATCTACCGATCGGAGATTTCGCTTGGCTCAGTCGAGGAAATCAAAAATTTCGATATACTCTCTCAAACGAGTGACTCACAAAAGGGGTATTTTTTGGAAGTAGATTTGGAATATCCACAATCTTTACATAATTTACACTGTGAATACCCATTTTGCGCTGAAACTAAAAAGCCGCCGGAAGGTAAAACGAAAAAACTCCTTTTAACACTTGAAAATAAAAACAATTACATCATCCACTATATGAATCTACAACAATGTATACAAAATGGTTTGGTTTGTAAAAAAATGCACAGAATCCTATCTTTCAATCAATCCCCCTGGCTCAAAGCATACATTGATTTAAACACAAACAAAAGAATGGCCGCCGCCAACGCGTTCGAAAAGGATTTTTTCAAACTAATGAACAATTCAATTTTCGGTAAAACTATTGAAAATGTTGAAAAACGTGTTGACGTTAAACTGTGCACTTGTTGGAATGATATTAAAACAAATAGTAAATGTAAATATGGGTTGAGACGCTACTAATAATCAACTGATTAGGTTCCACGCTTTCATTACAAAAGTAACAAATGTAAGACATGTTGATGTCGGTTAATGTAAATTCCAAACTCGACTAAAGTTATTTTTAGGAGTCAATTAGTTTTAATACTCTTTCCCATCACGACTTACATCATCCGCAGTGGGCGGTACAGTTAATTCTCGCTTTTATATAACCTGTTATCATAAAGGAATGAATGTGTGCTTATGCGATTACTAAATAGGTGGGCGAGGTTTTTTTTTTTAAAGTAAACTGTTTTAGGAAATAAATGTGTGTATTACTAACTTTAGATAATATTGTGAAATAAATAAAAAAAACTTATATTTTCGAATTGTCTTTTATGTCATCATGCATTTAAGGGTTAATTGATCATTAAATTGATTTAAATGAAGCATGGTAAGGCTATCATGTATTTACACAGAGCAGATTAAAATCTGATCATTAAATTGATATCATGTAGGCTGTTATATTAATAACTTAACAAGCTTTAAGTTAATAAAATTTGATATGACAGATATATGAAATATAAAGTAGGTACCTGCCTACATTATTTGCTTATGGGAAAAAACTAAATAATAATTTTAATATTTAATAAAAACAGCGGGAAAAATAACCCGGACATTAAATGATATTAATAGCAGATAATACCTATTTATCAGAATCATTCAATTGATTATTCTATGTTGTCCAAAAGTTTGCGGATAAAAATAATCCGATCATTAAATTGATGTTAATAGCAGATAAAACCTACACACATCAAAAATGTCTAGGGATCAAGCATTTTTATGCGGATTTCTTGAGATTGAGATGTGGCTTTGTAATACATTTATGATTTTATAAATTTATTTGGATCCTTTTTGGTGCATTTCATAATTTGAAACAGAAACTGTCAATCAAATTCGAGTAAAAGATGAAAATCAGCTGTCAATATTTTCCCTATACAAACATACAATGCATTGAAGACATTATTAGTGCTACTGTTTCCCTACTACTGATTAAAACCAACGTTATTATGGAGCGGCGACGTCATTTTAGCAGGGAAGAAATGCTCAGAGCCGTGGGAATGATAGAATCTGGTTTCCGGCAACATGTCAGACATGTCAGAGTGTTATCAGTCGACTTTGGACACGTTACCGAAGCACTGGTACCGTGGCTGAGCGCCATGGAGGACGGTATCGCTGCACCACACGGAGACAAGAACGATACATTCAAATCACAGCTCGAAGAGCTCCAACAATAACCGCCATGATGTTAGCCGTGAGGCTTCATCACTCTTCAGGGAACTTAATTAGCGACCAAACAGTCAGAAACCGCTGAACGTGAACGTTCATTCCCGAAGACCGCTACGGGTACCACCTATAGCAATGCACAATCGTAGGATTCGATATCAATGGGCTCTTGAACACAGAAATTGGGCAGAAGAACAATGGCGTTTCGTGTGCTTTTCTGATGAGTCTCGTTTTGGTATGAGACCAGATACAAGACGTATACGACACTGGAGAACCCCTGGACGCCAACAGCGATTAAAATCCTGCCAGGAAGTCCATCCTTATAGTGGTGGAACCATCATGGTATGGGCGGGTATCCAGTCGCAAGAAGACCTTTTTTTGTTGTTGCAACGAACATGACCGGCCATTCCACAGCGTGATTTGGATGAACTCATTTTTAGTATGCCAAACCGATGTTCTTGTGTTGTGAGTGTTCGCGGTAGAAACACGGATTATTAATTGTTTAAGTTACCCAATAAAATTTTAAAGAAAACTGTTATTTCAGTCTTTTTTTTTTTGAACTTTAATGTTAGTGGTTCAAATGTCAAAAATCCTTTTATTATGAAAATGTCAAATTTCTTTATTAATGCAAAGGTGACTTGGTTTATCGTTACTGAAGACAAACGAAAACACTTTATTTGATGAATCCTTAAAGAAAATTTTAATTAATATCAATCAGGAGAAAAGTTATTGCAAAAATATATGCTTTAGAATGTTTTTAACACTCACAGTGTCATATTTTATATTCATAAAGATGAAATAAGAAACCAAAAATTTGCGCACGGGCGGGACTTGAACCAGCAACCTTATGGCTAACCGGGCCAAACGCTCTTACCAATTGAGCTACCGTGCTGTTAGTCCGACCCTGCGAAATTTGTGGTTATGAAAACGTCATCTAGCCGTCTGTTTATGAAACAGATGGCGCTAAGCATCACGCAATTGACGTTTTCATAAGAAACCACAAATTTCGCAGGATCGGACTAACAGCACGGTAGCTCAATTGGTAAGAGCGTTTGTCCCGGTTAGCCATAAGGTTGCTGGTTCAAGTCCCGCCCGTGCGCAAATTTTTGGTTTCTTATTTCATCTTTATGAATATAAAATATGACACTGTGAGTGTTAAAAACATTCTAAAGCATTAGATAGCGAAGCCACATCAATTTCCAAGTTGAATTTATTCTGTAAAGAATAACTGCTTGGGCCGTCTGTTTCATAAACAGACGACTAGATGGCGCTAAGCGTCACGCAATTGACGTTTTCATAAGAAACCACAAATTTCGCAGGGTCAGACTAACAGCACGGTAGCTCAATTGGTAAGAGCGTTTGGCCCGTTTAGCCATAAGGTTGCTGGTTCAAGTCCCGCCCGTGCGCAAATTTTTGGTTTCTTATTTCATCTTTATGCAAAAATATATGTTGATCCCTAGAGACTTTTGATGTGTGTATTTATTTGAATCATTTAATTCATTATTCTGAATTGTCCTTAAGTTTACAAAAAAGAAGAAGAAATCCGATGATCGGATCATTAAATTGATGAGTTAATAGAGATTAATATTTATCTGAATCATTAAATTGATCATTTCAGGTTGCCCCAAATATGTCACTCCTGTCATTGGAAAAGTTCGATTGTAACGGGAAATCCACTTCGGTGGGTGTACGACGG
Organism: Pyrausta purpuralis; assembly: GCA_963924145.1. Classification (NCBI taxonomy): domain Eukaryota; kingdom Metazoa; phylum Arthropoda; class Insecta; order Lepidoptera; family Crambidae; genus Pyrausta; species Pyrausta purpuralis. The sequence goes on from OZ001666.1 coordinate 11,636,915, forward strand.
GAACGATGGAAAAGAGCATTGTTTATATACTTGGAAGCGTCTAACATTGATAAAGACGTAAAGAAAAGGGCTTCTCTTCTACATTTTGCTGGTTTCGATTTGCAAGAAGTTTTTTATAACATTCTTGGCGCTAATATTGAGCCAAGTGATGGCGTGGACGTGTTTGAAGTCGCAATATCTAAATAAGATTCATACTTTGCACCAAAACAGAGCAAAATATACGAGCGACATTCATTCAGGCTGCTCAATAAGGAACCTGAGGAAAAGTTTGAGAAGTTCCTAGTGAGACTGGGGAAACAAGCTGATAAATGTCAGTTCGCTGATAGAGATGAAAACATTATCGACCAAATAACAGAAAAATGTTACCTACCTGAACTGAGAAAAAGATACTACAGATTGGAGATGAAACTACATAGGACCGAGTAATCATGGAAGCAAACACACTAGAAATTGTCAATAAACAGCTAGAAGAATTTAAAAATTCTACAAGATCAAATGGAAATCAGGAAGTCAATAAAGTGGATAATAAAGATAAAAGAAGTTTTTAAAAAGCAAATAATATACAGCAAGGATGCGGTAGATGTGTAATCCCAGACATGCTACATTTGACGCAAAATGCCCGGCAAGAGAAAAAACATGCCTGAAGTGTGGTCTCAAGGGACATTTTAGACAATTTTGTAGGACTAGACGACCCCAGGCGAGGAAGATAGAAGAAAACTATAGCCAGGAAAGAAAAAAGGTCGAATCGACAAAGAGAAAAGTGAAATAAACCAAGTGCGTAACTTTTCAAACAAGTCGGTACAAGGAGAGGCAGAAACCGAATACGTTTCCCATATTGATGACGATGTCGAAATTGATTGCACCATTGGACGAGTAGCCACTAAAATATTGATTGACTCAGTCTGCAAGAGTAACCTTATTACAGAAGCAACTTGGGAAACAATGAAGAAGAACAAAGTTAACTTGTCTAATCAACAACAAAATCCTAATGTAACATTCACGGCCTACGGTAGTACAACACCACTAAAGATAAAAGGATCATTTGAAGCTCGGATACAAATAGGTGAGAGATCCGAGGCTGCAACTTTCTATGTCGTTATTAATGGCACTAAAAATCTCTTGGGCAAAACAACTGCAATGTTATTAGGAATACTAAAAATTGGATTGAATGCAGAAGTTAACCAATTTTTTACTGAGGAATTCCCCAAGTTCAAAGATATTTTAATTCAATTACCGATTGATGATTCAATTCTACCCGTGTCACAGCCTTACAGGTATTGATTTCATTGTTATAAATTATATAATTATGAATAGTAATGTAATGTATAAATCCAAATAAATATTGCTGATACTTGAGTATACATAATATTGTAATTAAAGATGTTAATTTAATTATTAAGTGTTGTTACTCGTTACTTATGATTTTGAAATTTTTAGAAGGACCCCAATACCTTTAGAAGCTAAAATTGAAAAAAAAATTGAAGCGCTTAAACAAAGGGATATTATAGAACCAGTCGTAGGCTCTTCCAAGTGGGTATACCCTATGGTGCCGGTGTTGAAGGAAAATGGAGAAATACGTCTTTGTGTAGACATGCGTCGAGCTAATGAAGCTATTATACGAAAAAACCACCCATTGGCGACAGTGGATAAGTTATTACCTAAAATGTAAAATGCAAAAGTTTTTACAAAATTGGACATAAAAGACGCATTTCACCAAATTGAGATACCTCCGGCTTCAATACATATAACCCACCTTCATAACCAATAAAGACTTATTTAGGTATAAAAGACTTATGTTTGGTACATCGTGTGCTCCATAAATCTTTCAGAAAACATTAGAGCACATGGTTTTAGGCGTGATAAATTATATCGATGACATCTTGATATACGGGAAGGACATGAAAGAACATGATACACGAGTAAAGAAAGTAATGTCAGTTCTGAAAGACAATAATGTATTAGTTAGAGAGGACAAATGTTCTTTGGGATGAGCAAAGTGAGTTTCTTGGGACATGAGTTGTCAGCAGAAGGGGTTAGGCCATTGAAAAAGTACATTTCTACAATAAAAGAATTTAGAGCGCCTAAAACTACCGGAGAGTTACGAAGCTTCTTAGACCTGATAAATTTTGTCAGCGAATGGATCCCCAATTATGCGACAACAACATAACCTCTCAAAACACTACTTCGAAATAAAAATGGAGATCGAACAGATATAACAGATCATTGGGGACCAGAACAACAGCGGTGCTTCGATTCATTAAAGGATATTATGGCTAATATACCTAGCTTAGGGTATTACGATGCAAACGATCGTACGATGGTGATAGCAGACGCAAGCCCGGTGGGCCTGGGTGGAGTACTAGTTCAGATTAATTCTGAAAACACCCCCAGGATTATTGCATATGGTCACAAAACTCTGACTGATTGTAAACGCCGCTACTGCCAGAACAGAAAAAGGGGCATTAGCCCTTGTATGGGCAGTAGAACATTTCCACATTTCCTCTATGGGAAAAGATTTGAACTTATAACAGACCACAAACCGTTGGAGATTATATTCGGTCATCATCCAATTTAAGAGCTAGGCTCTTGTCGGTGGAGTTTTTTCCATTCCTCTCTGCTTTCCGCCTTTCTCTTAACCTCCTGATACGACCCGACATCGGGTCGTATTATATTCGGTACTAAGTCCAAACCATGTGCTAAGATAGAGAGATGGGTTATGCACCTACAATCCTACAGCTATTAATTAGTAAGACCAATATCACAGACTCATTGTCTAGGCTCGGTAAAAGTGCAGAAAAATCTGTGGTACAATTGAAAGACGATCATATCTGTCAAATGGTGGACATCGCATTACCTCGAGCAGTTTCCCTTACGGAAATAATAGAAAGCTCATTGGACGATCAAGAAATCCTAAATGTAAAAGAAGGTTTGTATCACAACATATGAAATGACGACGTGAAACTGTATAAAATATTTCAAAATGAATTATGTTTCCATGAGGGAATACTATTGAGAGGAACAAGAATCGTGATTCCCTCAGCACTCCGTAAAAGAGTTCTAGATGCAGCCCATGAGGGCCACCCCGGCATCGTATCGATGAAGGCAAGACTTCGAACAAAAGTTTGGGGGCCTAAATGTGACAAGAATGCCGAAAACATTGTAAAAGCGTGTAAAGGATGCACTCTTGTATCTGCACCACATGCACCAAATCCAATGAAACGACGCGAGTTGCCTGACGGTTCTTGGATTGATATTGTGATTGATTTGATGGGCCCCCTCCCTAGCGGTGACCACCTGCTTGTTATAGTAGACTATTGTATCAGATATAAAGAAGTGAAAATTTGTCGGAAAATCACCTCTACTAAAATTGTGGCAAAACTATTTATATTTAATATTTAGTCGTTTAGGAAACCCAACTTCAATAACAGCTGATAATGAAAGACAATTCACCAGTGAAGAATTTATATCATTTCTAACGGAAAGAAACATCACTCTTTTCAATACAGTCCCATACTGGCCTCAACAAAATGTAGAGGTCGAACGACAAAATCGTGACATACTAAAACGGCTCAAAATAAGCATAGCTGAAAATAAAGACTGGAAGGCATAGCACACAACATTCTGTCACCGGAAGAACCCCATCAGATCTTTTTTTCAATAGGAGATTTAGAGATAAATTAATCTATGGTAAGTGATACAATAGAAACGATATCAAAGGACTCTGAGGTCAAGGACAGGGATCAGGAAAGGCAAGAAAGAGGAAAGGATAATGGATATAGAAAACGGAAGGCAGAAGAAAGTGATTTAATGCCAGGAGATAAAGTTTACATCAAGAACATGAATAGAGAAAATAAATTAAGTTTGGACTATAATCCAGAAACTCATACAGTGGAAAATAAGAAAGGGGGAGATATCACGGTCCGAAACGATGTTACTGGTCAAATCCGTAGAAGGAATATAGTGCATTTGAAAAAGATTCAGGGCGAATGGAGCGTGAAATGAAATCGACGACGAAGAGATGAATGTTGAAACTTAATCCCACTTCTAACAACACAATGGTGTTAAATTTTGATTGATCCATTAATGCGTAAATTAGTTTGATTACTAAACAATGAAAATTAATCTAACCAGTAGTAAACTATAGCACATACAAAAAAATGTCTAATGATTTAGATTGATTAATAAATTTACACTCATTATCAATAAAACTAAATTAAAACAAAAAAGGGATGTAGTGTATTGGCTGCGGGGGACGTAAGGGAGCTTGACCAAGACCAATAAGCTCCAAGCCAACCTCACCTTCACGTGGTGCGTCCTGTTTATACAGACGAGGCTCTGGCGACCGACCGATGGCGGTATAACCATACAATGTAAGGCGCAGCTAAATGTTGGACTGTAACGGGCAGCAGCGTCAAAGCTGCAAGGGACTGCGTCTCTGCGCTCGCCAATCCGCCTGCACAGCGTGGCGAGTATTGGCAATATCCCCTCAAATGGAAGTACACAATAAAACCAGGCTCCCAGTCTCCGGCAGCCCCACTATTCCTGACTTTGGTAGCGGTCACGGTAACAGCGGGGCAGGGGGTGCTAAGAATCCCCGGAGGCGATCGCGCTGCCCCCCTACCCCCTACCCTACCCCCGACGACAACTGGCCCTGGTAACGTACAACACGTGTACACTGAGGACAGATGAGAAGTTGCTCGAGCTGGAGGAAGAAATGAGCAGGTTACACTGGGACATAATGGGTTTATCAGAAGTCCGTAGAGAGGGCGAGGACACGATAACTCCGCAGTCCGGAAACCTGCTCTACTACCGGGAAGGCAACCAACGAAAGTCACAAGGTGGTGTCGGGTTCCTCGTTCACAAGTCCCTCGTCAACAATATCGAGACCATCGAGAGTGTGTCGAGCAGGGTAATACACCTTAAACTCAGAATATCCAAGAGGTATTCGCTGAAGGTCATACAGGTATATGCACCGACCTCGAAACACCCGGATGAAGAGGTAGAGGAAATGTATGAGGACGTAAGTAGAGCCATGCATACTTCCAAAACCTATTTTACTGTTGTAATGGGGGACTTCAACGCGAAACTGGGCAAGCGAGGCGAGAATGAGTTGAAGGTGGGACCTTTTGGATACGGGCAAAGGAACGCCAGGGGACAGAGGCTGGCCGACTTTCTGGAGAAGGAGGGACTCTTTGCGATGAACTCTTCCTTCCAGAAGCCGCCTCAAAGAAAGTGGACCTGGTTGAGTCCGGCGGCAATGGCTTTACAAGAAACGAGATCGACTTCTTCATGACCTCCAAGAGACGGTTATTCAATGATGTCTCCGTGATCAACAGGGTGAAAACCGGTAGCGATCACCGAATGGTTCGAGGCACATTGAATATAAATGTCAAATTGGAAAGATCCCGCCTGATGAAGTCCACGCTCCGACCGACTCGTGCTCATATCCAAAATCCCGAGAGCTTTCAACTCGAGTTGTCAAACCGCTTTGATTGCCTAGAAAATTGCGTAACAGTGGACGAAATTAACAACGGTTTTGTGGAAACTGTTCAAACGGTGGGGTCTAAGTATTTTAGGCCTGGCCGTAAAAATAGACCTCAAAAACTGTCGGTACACACTCTCGACCTTATGGCAAAACGTCGATCTATGGCACTGCAGACCTCCGTTACTGCTGAAAACTACAGGCAGCTCAATAGACAAATATGGAAGTCCCTGGGACACGACATTCGTTGCTTTAACACTAATAGTGTTAAAGAAACGATAGAGCGGAACCAAGGCTCCAAAGTGTTTGAAAGGGACATGTCTATTGGGCAAAGCCTGTTGACGAAGCTTAAGACGGAGGACGGCAGTGTAGCGTCGACGAAAGCAGAGGTTTTGAGGGAGATCGAAAGGCTCTATGGACAGTTGTACACCTCAGTTGCCAAACCCGTAGATAGCTCGGCTTGAAACCCACGAGCTATCCTGACCCGACACTACACCGAAGACATCCCGGACATCAGCCTCTACGAGATTAGGATGGCCCTTAAACAGCTCAAAAACAACAAGGCACCTGGCGAGGACGGAATCACAGCAGAGCTTCTGAAGGCGGGTGGAACACCGGTACTTAAAGTCCTTCAGAGACTCTTTAATTCCGTGTTGCTGGAGAGCATCACGCCCGAGTCGTAGAACTGGAGTGTGGTGGTGTTGTTCTTCAAAAAAGGAGACAAAACCTTATTGAAGAACTATAGACCCATCTCACTCCTGAGCCATGTCTACAAGCTGTTTTCAAGGGTCATCACGAATCGTCTCGCACGCAGGTTTGATGAATTCCAGCCTCCCGAACAAGCCGGTTTCCGAAAAGGCTATAGTACCATAGACCATATACATACGCTAAGGCAAATTACACAGAAGTCCGAGGAGTATAATATGCCTCTATGCTTAGCGTTTGTGGACTATGAGAAGGCCTTTGATTCGATCGAAACTTGGGCGGTGCTTTAGTCTCTGCAGCGGTGCCACAGAGACTATAGGTATATAGAGGTGTTAAAGTGCCTTTACAATAACGCCGCCATGTCAGTCCGAGTACAGGAGCAGAACACGAAGGCGATTCCATTGCGGAGAAGTGTGAGACAGGGAGATGTGATATCTCCGAAACTGTTCACAGCGGCATTGGAAGACGCCTTCAAACTTCTGGAATGGGAAGGAATCGGCATCAATATTAATGGCGAATACATCACACACCTCCGATTTGCCGATGATATAGTCGTTGTGGCAAAGACGCTGGACGATCTTGGCACTATGCTCGAAGACCTTGACCGAGTCTCCCAACAAGTGGGTCTTAAATGAACATGGGGAAGACGAAAATTATGTCGACTTTCCTTGTTGTACCCACTCCAGTATCCATTGGGAACTCAACTCTCGAAGTTGTCGACGAGTACGTCTATCTGAGACAAGTGATCCAACTGGGTAGGTCCAACTTCGAGAAAGAGGTCAATCGACGAATCCAACTCGGCTGGACAGCGTTCGGGAAATTGCGCAAGAGTGTCTTCTCATCTCATCTACCTCAGTATCTGAAGACGAAAGTCTTCAACCAGTGTGTGTTACCAGTGATGACATACGGATCCGAAACATGGTCTCTTACTATGGGCCTTATAATAAAGCTCAAAATCACACAACGAGCGATGGAAAGGGCTATGCTGGGTGTTTCTCTACGCGATCGAATCAGAAATGAGGAGATACGTAGAAGAACTAAGGTAACGGACATAGCCTTGAGAATCAGTAAGCTCAAGTGGCAATGGGCAGGGCACATAGCGCGAAGAACTGATGGCCGTTGGGGCAGAAAAGTTCTAGATTGGAGACCCTTCGACCAGAGACGCAGCGCGGGACGTCTACCAACAAGATGGACAGACGACCTTATAAAGATCGCAGGATCAAACTGGATGCAGACCGCTAGTGATCGGTCGCTGTGGAAAGCCGTGGGGAGGCCTATGTTCAGCAGTGGACGTCCTTTGGCTGATAATAATGATGATGATGTATTGGCTGCATAGTGTTGGTTGTCTCATGCACCTACGTCACGAGCAGGTGCATTCGGGCGGTCAAGCGGAGCGGTCGTGTACTGCGATTGTATGCGTGTTGTGGAACCAAACCAACCAATATGCAGGATAGTACAAAATACTAAATCAAATAGTTATACTCAAATATGTTCAAATATGTCATTGTTATACGTAAATTTGTTTATATTTTACTGCTTTGTTCTTTCGACTGATTTTGCTTAGAAAGCTATAAAGGTAGTGGTAGCACTATACCTACTTAAAGAATTTTTATTTGTGTTAAGTAGGTTCTTTTATAAAGTAACTTATTAGAGTGTTTACAATGAAAATGAAAATGTTTCATACTTAGTTCTTATATATACATTGGTTTTTTTTTAGATATTCATCGAAATGTTTGCCAGAAAGAATATGTGAACATAATACAAAGGCGTTGAAATGCGCAACATTAACGATGCGTGATATGTTAGAAATACATCAAAAGTTTTATAAAAAGTCTACGAAACACGATCAAGATATTATGCTGTTCAAACTTTAACACTAACTATTCTGTATTTGTGAACAAAAAAAGGGTGCCAATTTGTCAAAAGCAATTTTTCAATATTTTTGGAATTAAAAAGTACAGGGTAGAGTATTTAATGAAAAAAATTTATAAGACCGGAGAGTTCCCTCGCGAAGCTCGTGGAGGAGATCGCAAGCGCGAAAAATATGCGGATAAAAGAGAATCAGTTCGTCGCTTTATTGAAAGTCTCAAATGTATTGAGTCACATTATTGCCACAAAAGCAAGCATGCCGAGAGGAAATACTTACCATGTGAATTAAATATTACAAAACTCTATCGCATGTATGGTTCTTTAATGATTTTTTGAACTTTGAATATACCGCCCGAAACAGAAAATTTTCATTCACCAGAGACAAATCATTCGCGTCCGATAGTCTGCATGCATATCTATTGACATTTAAGGGGCCCCGAGACGGTCAAAAGGTTTGATTCGAACACGTAAATTTTGGTTTGACTCAAACCATTTTGATCGTTTACAAAGCTAGTTTGAACGGTTTGTCTAACATTTACGAGTTTGAAGCTCGTTTGATGGAATTTCATATTTTTGCTGTGTTTGATCGTGTTCCGACGCGTTTGAACAAACTCGGCTTAGTTTGACAACCGTTCAAACCAACATCAAGTGGTTTCATCAAACACATAAGGTTTGAATCAAACCGTGTGACCGTCTCGGGGCCTCTTTACGGTATCTATATTTCAAACCATAGACTATAGACTAAGGTAACGGGGAAGTCCCTAGTTCACGGTCTTGTATGTGTGTGTCGATCGTATGAGTCTATTTAGGATTAAACGCATCATAAAACGTTGCGTTTCTTTTCGAGTCTGTGTTTTTTTTTTCTCTTGAATTTATTACATTGAATTTGTATAATTTTATTTAACTTGCCAAATTAAATCCAAATGGACGAAACTGTAAAGAAACTAGTCAAAGAAAAAATACGTAAGTATAAACTCTTTTATTTCTTTTTTTGCATATTCGAATAACCCTACAAAAGAAGAAAAAAAGTCTAACTGTACTGAATGTTCATTATATGGAGAAGACAAGAGAAACGAATTGTTTGGTCTATTGGTTGCTGAAGAATTTAAATACATTCTGCCATGTGCGCGAACAAGGTGCTATGAAGAAATTCTACGATATTTAAGAGCTTCGAAGGGACAACATATTGATAACCTTCAACATGAAAATACATTGTCTTAGTAATTTTAGGTACTTAAAATTATGAACCTGTTCAATTATGTCTTTTTAATAAGTGTGCTTCATTGTTCTGTAATATTCTGTATTCGTTTAAGTGTAATCACTTAAAATATTTAATAAATCGTTTTTACTGTATCCGATGAGTAAATACTCATACAAAAAAGTAAATACTCAGTATTTACTAAAATCGAGTTTTTACTCGACTCAGTTTTTACTGCCTTACCCATCCCTAAATGGGAGTAAAGCTTTCATATTTTCGACACATTTTTAAAATACCGAATATAAAAATATAGGATTCAGAGCACCTCAAACAGATGTTTGCTCTAAATGTTTAGAACTGAGAGAAAAGATAAAAAGAGAGAAAGATGAAGCTAAAAAAGCAACGCTGATGACAGAGAAGAGGGTTCAGTCGTTACGGGCTGATGCATTTTTTGAAAACTTGAGAGATACCACCCCAGGACTAAAAATCATTTCTTTTGATTTTCAAAAAAACCTCCCATTGCCTAAGGTACCAGACCAGTCCTGCTATTACAGTCGCTAACTATACTTTTTTAATTTAGCCATTGTGGAGGGATATTCGAATTTGCCTCTTAACAAAGATCGTGTCTTTAGTTATTACTGCTCAGAAAACGAATTTGCGAAAAATGCCAACTTGGTAGCATCTTGCGTTTATGACCGCCTTTGTAAAACGGATAAATCAGGCATTTCCAAAATACGTTTGGTTGCTGACGGGTGCGGCGGGCAGAATAAGAACTGCATTCTTATCGAAATGTGCTGCAAATGGCTATTAGAAAATACAGACATCAAGGTTTTAGTAATAATATTTCCCGTGACTGGCCACTTATTCATGCCCGCCGACCGAGTTTTTGGAGTAATTGAAAGAAAGTTACGCAAAAAGGAAATCGTTGTGAACCCAAAAGAAATTACAGATGTCATCTTTGCAAACGCAACATTAACCAAAATGGGTGTTGATTGCACAGTTTACGACTGGAAAACATCCATTAAAGATATAGTGAGACCAACTACAAGTTGGAATATCCAATTCAATCAGTGTAAGAGATTCGTTTTGCGTCGTTCAAAACAATGTGACAACGTACTTGTGAAAGGTGAAATACATTATAAAAGTGACATTGCCAAACCTCAAAATATTTGTAGGCCACGAAAAAATATTCGAATGATTAACCAAACCATACTACCGAGTACAGTTGCGGTTAATAAGAGTAAGTTAAACGACGTAAACAAATTACTGGGCAAACATTTTGGAACGGAATGGCAAGATTTACCAGATTTGAGTTTTTACAAAGAAACACTGGCAAGTCAAGAAGCACCTGCTGAAGATCAGATTTATTGTGATGATTTCGTCGAAGAATCTGAAGTGTTACGCGTCTGATTTATTTTTAAAGATTGATTGTTTTTTTTAATAATAATTATAACAATTTTGAAGTTTCAATTATTGACAACCCTACCTAGTATATCACTTTGGCAAGAAACAAAAGCAGCAATCTGATTGTAATTTAGAATCAAATCCAGCAACGTTTGAAAGTCAATATCAAAAACAACAATCTGAAAGTTTCATTAATTTATTATTAATTATAGTTAAATTTAACCTATTTAAATCTTAAAATAAATAATTTGAAAACCTAACGAAATGTAATTATTATATACATCGATATTTTTACTTGCAGTTTATAATAGTGAAATGTTTTTTCTTAATTACCACTAATTAGTAAAAAGTCAGATGGCTGTTTTTGATTCTATACAACTCACTTATCGTAGAGAGATTGTATTGGGATATGTACTGACGGGGCACCTTCAATGACTGGTTGCGTAAAAGGGTTTGTGTCTATGGTGAAGAAGATACATCTAAATATTATACTTACCCACTGCTTTATTAAAAGGGAAGTATTAGTATCGAATACTCTGTGGGATGACTTAAAGTAGTCTGTGTTGCTGTAGTCAAGATTAAACATTTCATTACGAGCCATCCATTAAAATTTCGCTTATTCAAACAAATTAGCCAAGATATTTCTTTAGTCTCTGTTTTCTGGCATAAGGGAGAGGGGGGCACACTTGAACACTTTTTAAATAAAATTAAATATTTCTCCTTTGGTATTACCAATCAAGATCTAAGTTATTTAAGCATAAGATATGAGGTTAATACTACTTACCAACAGTGATAGTTATTTATTTTGACCTGCCAAAGAGACACAATTTTATTTATTTTTAAACTCGATTTTGTTTAAACTCGATTTTTTTTAAAACCGCATGGGGCAGTTTTGAAAACAAGGATTAAATGGAAACCATGTAACTTAGAACATAATTAAACTTCCATTTTGTTATTTTTTATGTAATACAATCATAGTACACAGGTATTTATTTCTAACAATAACTAATAATTGAATAAACTTAATAAAACTCTGAACGGCCTGGGGCCTTCTTGAACAAAGGTACCAAACTTATTGTTATAAACGAGATCAAATAAGATATTGCGAAACAATATGAGAATGTAATAAATAAGATTCAAAACTATCTTAAAAAGACATTCATAAAGTATCTTATAAAATCTGGAATTTTAAAGAGTCCCAGAAAGGTACTTTAAAAGTGGTAAAGTAATATACTTAAATAAACTGAATGACCATAAAAAAATATATAAAAAGAGAAATCAATACTGTGGTAGTTAATACTTAAGTATTTTGGTAGTTATAAGGTTCTTAACCCATCCTAAAGTTACTAAAGTCAAAATTGAAATTCACATAAGCAGCTTGACGTGAAGTTCCTGCAGGAGAATATGGTTTTGGAAGTTTCTTTACAATATCCGTAATAGGTACGAAAGATTCATCTTCTTTATCAAGGAAACAAAATTTGTAACCGAACTTCCTTTTCATGAAAGAAATTAAAAACCATTTTCCCTCTTTTCCTTTGATTATAGCCACGTAATACATTTCTACATTACTCTTGTTAGACTGACATTTGACCAATATATAATCACATTCATTTAAATCTTCTTTTCTCATGGATTGAATTGATTCGCCTTCGAAAACCTCTTGTTCATTGGACTCAGGATCGCTTGCACCATCACTTGAATCCATATCAGAATCGTCATGCAAAGATATATTTTCATCAGGTTCTGAGTCTGATTCATCCTGTCGCAGTTTTCTTCTTTTTAGATTTTTTTGAAGTGTTTTTAGGCGTAGATTTTTTAGTCGTTGTTTTTTAGTCGTAGATTTTCCTTTTTTTCCTAAATCAAAAGTTACAGGCTTGCGTTTCATGCGTTCCAGATAAGCAGCTTCTATTGCGCATTTTTCTGGAGTATCTGTCAAAATACGCGAAGAACCTTTCTTTCTTCCTTTTCTTCCAGTACGAGGAGTCGCTTTAGGAAACGGTCTTATTGCTTCAGGAGTAAGAATTAGTTTTTCACTTACATTTTCATAATTTGGATTACTTTTTTCAAGCTGAGATGGAATGGTTTTCATTTCCTCACAATTAGCAACAATGGAATCGTTTGTCATTAAAGATGGTGAAGAAGCAAGAACTGGAGCTCTATCGATAACCTTAGTGGGTGTTGTTGCACGTTGATCTACTGCATGGTCACGTTGAGATGTAAGGGCTGTGGGTTGATTGGTTTTCTCACAATTTTCAGCGATTGCATGACTTCTGAATGTATCTTCATGGCCAGACCGAGATGGAATAGTTATGGGTTCATTATTTTCCTCAAAATTAGGAACAGTGGCTGTACTTTTGATTGTACATGGTGACGAAGCAACAACTGGAACTTTATCCTCAGTGGTCGTTATTACAATATGTTGATCCATGTCTATATCTTATGCATCAATGGCGTCACTGTCGATTGCGGGTGCTGCAGGAGCCATTATTTGAGATCTATTAACAGCCAGGTCATTTGTTATTGCAGGTTGATCCACTTCCATATGTTCCGCTTCACTAGCATCATCATTGGCAGTATGTGGCATAGAGGCACCAACCTGGCATAACACCTCGTCAGCTTCATCTGTTTCGGCATTTTCAGAAGCTACAATCAAGGGTCTTTCTTGCACAGGTTCAGTCCGATTGGTCACTTTTGCACACTCAAAGTCGTCATCTGTGAATTTGTTTCTTGAAAACGGATATATTCCTGGCGCAGAAAATCCCGATGTAATGTTATTTATAGTATGTGAAGCATTATATGCAGGAGTAACAATACTTGCGAGATCATGAATAGTAATTGTTTTACCCGGATGATTAATTAACCAATCATTTTGAGCAACTGCTAGCTTCACCTTTAAAAGGACTGTTTACTGCAACGTCGAGTGGTTGCAGTTTGTGAGTGCAATGAGGGGGAAATGTCAACATTGTTATGCCGTTTTCTCTTGAAAAATTTATAGCATCAATGGTGCAATGACTTTCATGATTATCAAGGAGAATAAGAATTTTGTCTTCTTTGGTGCATCTAGTAGATTTTTGAATGTGTTGTAAAACTTTCACAAAGGAGAGGAAAGAGGCCCCGTCATCCATCCACTTGTGGGACTATATGCGAACCCCACGCTTCCCGCTGGTGCTCCATTAAGCATTGAATCCTGAAATCTAGCTCTGGGGTAAATAAAAACTGGAGGAATGGTATTCCCAAGAGCATTTACAATAGCACACATAGTTATCAACTGCCCTCTTTCTGCAAAAACACTTTGTCCAACTTGCTTTTGGCCTGTTCTAGCAATGACATTGGGTGCTTGCACAACTGTCATGATATTGGTTTCGTCTAAGTTATAGATGCGATCTGGTGTATAAATTCCACGTTGCAGTACATTTTCATTATTATTAAAAAACATCATAACATTATGTTTATTAAAACTTGTTGAGCGAGAAAGGCTGGTATTTTCAGGTTTTCGCAAGGATAATACCGAGTGCCTTTTCATAAAGCTTTTCATTCATTCAATACCTGCCATCTTGTTATTTATCCATTTTTCAGGACACTTTTCTAAAGCTTGTGCATATTGATATGCCAATTCTCGACCTTGTAAATACGTCAGACCATAATTCATTTGAGACCTTTTTAGAAAGTACCTTTCCAGCAGGCGCTCTTCATCGTTTGTGAAAACTTGATTCACAGTGTGTTTACTACTATAGTCTTCATTTTTTGGAGTAATATTCTTCTTATATTTTTTTACTCTATAAAATAAAGTGGTTGGTTTTATGTTATATATCGCAGCAGCGGTCCTCAGCTTCATGCCATCGTTGACAACACACAAAATAGCTCGTTGGGCATCTTCTTCGTTCTCATCATTTTCTTTTTATAATTTCTCACCATTATGACTGTAAAGACAACAAAAAACAAAATCATTTACTTATGTTTCCAAAAAACAAACATCCATACTTGATTTATATGTGTGGGGCACTTTTGATTCAAAATTTCAAAAGTGTCCCAACACAAAACTTCAAAAATAAATGTATGGGGCACTTTTGAACATTTCATTCAAAAGTGCCCCAAGGATTTTGTTCAAATCTGCCCCAATACCAATCTTAAAAAATAAAAAATTCTACACAAAAAACTAGCTGATGTTTCATGACCTTATATTCGTAAATACTGAGTCTTTAATATTTGCAACACTGTAAAATAATCAAAACTTGAAAATAATACTTACGTTTTCGGTGATTTGCTTACAAGCAGAAATATATTTGTTTATTTTCGTTTCCGTAAAGTAACCAGCCAATATTTTTGTAAAAAGACACTGGCATTGACGTTAGTTAGGAACTGACAGATGTGTAGTTCAGTGTTGCTAGTATTAAAAAGGGTTCGTAGGTTAGGAAAGATAAAGAATGCGTTCAGAAATCGAATAATTCAAACCTGCCCCTGTTCAAAACTGCCTCCCTTTCCCCTTCTATCGGTATACCGTACGGAACCTCTTTCAGGCGCGAACCTGACTCACACTTGGTTACTGTTTTTATTGGCGTGCCTAAAAATTTGCTTTTAAATTGTGATAAAAGGAAAAGTGTGCCGGTAAAACCAGCTTTACTTTCTTCATTTGTTTTTAAATAATTTGATTATCTTCTGTTTTTATTTTTCATTTTGGACTCTGTATTTACTTGTCTATTATTATTCGTATCTGTAAATAAAAGTCAATATCGATATCTTTAACAGGGATTTATTTTATTTAATATTGTATGCTTTTAACCGACTAACTATATGTTTTTTTTTCGGCTGCAGAGCCACATAGATAGCATACCCTCATATCTCAGTAAAAAAAAAACACCTGCCTGAGGGTAATTATCAGAAATTTTAGTAACTTGGTGTAACGTAATTTTAGTAACGTGAGAAGCAATTTTTTAAATATTAAAAAAAAAAAACAAGATTTATTCGCCATGTATGTAAATCTGTCTGCCCGTCCGTCTGTATATCACAGCCACTTTTTTCCAAAACTATAAGAACTGAAACTTGGTAGGTCGATGTATTCTGTGAACCGCATGATGTACTCGTACATTAGCATACAAACTTCCACCGAAAATTCTACTAACGAGACCGGAAATCTAATCATTAAGAAAAGGAACCCATTGGGGAACAAAACTATAGGGGTTTCTATATGCCTACTTTCTTGGCTCTAGGTATTATAGGAAAGGGCAAGATTAAATTATGACTAAGCTGTAATTGATTAATAAGTTTAGAAATTTTGCTTTACTGGTATAAAGCTTTGACTAGAATAAAAGGTTATTTTTTTGGATTGATTGATTGATTTGATGGTATTCATTTTATATTTCAAAACAATTATTTGTTATGTTTATTAGGTACACTAAAGTGTTATCTATTATTTAACAAATATGTTATTATTTTATTTTAAACAGGTCATCGTATGATAGACGACTCGAGTTCTTTATTTAAAAGCTCGCGTCTAAGTTGTGAGTCTTTTAATAACGAACTCGGGGTCGTTTTATTTCCGAGTCGTATTATGATGGCTCGTGTCTTGAAAATCGAGTTTAGGCCTAACTTAAAGACTCGAGTCCTTTCATCTCTAGCTATCGCTGATTTTGCTGCGGAACCACGTATTGTGCTAGTCAAACTCTCAGGCCCTAGGTCAGTATTTTAAAATACAGTTAATTACTAATTGATCTTATTACTTGTTCTATATATGAGTTTGGTCTGCCTTGTTGTTTTGATTGCCTTTGATTGCTTTTGATGTTGATTTTAAATAAAGATTTTTTTTTTGTTTCGCCAGTCCCTAGACCGTCAGACGCTAGTCGTGATAGTGACAAGGGCCTGACGCTACATCTAGGGTCTGATGGTCATACTGTTTTATGCGTGGTTTTAAACATAACACGAATGTATTTATTGTAGAATACGGAGCCTAGAGAGAAAAACACATTGTCTTAAGAAGAAATTGCAAAAAAGTCTGAACATGCATAGAGGCGATTAGAAAAAAATAAAAACGGGCCAAGTGCGAGTCTTATTCGAACATTGAGGGTTCCGTGCTAATTTTAACTTAATTAGGACATCCACTTACTTCCACTTAGCTAAAATACCACAGAATTTTGTAGACAGCAAATATAAATTCGTTGATGAGGAAGAGGAAGGAACAGGAGGATTTAGGAACCTGTATATTGTCATTTTAAGATCTATCCATAGACGCCCCAATTTTTTTTCGTGTTAGTTTTATAAATGGGGGCTCCATTTATAAATATGATTATTTCTAATTTGTTGTATAATAATGCAGTTAAGAGAATACATCTTTCTACCAAATTTCAACAGTGTGATGCTTACAGTTACAGAATAAAGTGGCTGTGACAAACGGACGGACAGACATACAGGGTTCCGTTTTTATCCATTCGGCTGCGGAACACTAAAAGAAAAAAGTCAACGGAAATGTGTAATAGACATGACTCGCGTGAGCACAAAAAGCAAGAAAAAACTGGTTATCCTAAGTGAAAATACATTTAAATACGCGCACCAAAATACGCCGGCATCATCGGAAGACGAAATTATTACTGAGGTTCTTTTTTTCAGTAATGAAAGAGAAGCTAAAGCTAAAAAGAATATAGTTCAACGGAAAAAAGAAATAGTATACTGAAGAAGTCAGGACTTACTCATTGCAAATGTAAAGAAAAAACTTGTCAGCGCACAACAAAGAAAAAAATGACTTTGTTTGAGTGATAATGATTGAGAGCTGACTATTACATTCCTTAAAGTTTACAATGAAGATGGCACAGAATTTCAAATAAATGATAATGATATCGCTGACGTGCCGCACTAAGGCGTTATAGAAAAACTGCTAGTCCCTAATCTAATCTTCATGAGAAATACAGTATTTTTACAAATTTAAAAAACCCGTTAGTGTTTACGAGAAGTGAAACATAAAGTCATTAATATACATACGAGGTATTATGTAGTTTAAGATTGAAATGTTTGTGATCTCATAACAATTAATAGAAGTCTGAATTTTGTGTTAATTTGGTTTGAATTTTGTGTTAATTTGGTTTGAATTATGTGTTAAAAAGGCTAATTGTTGAAGGCAATCGGCGGCCCACACTTTGGAATGTGCAGCTGGAGAGTCTGGAAGCGAACATTTAGGCATTTGCAGACGACATAGTTATCGTGGCCGCAGCCTTAGATACCAGCAGCCTCGAGACAAAAATAAACAACGCCCTGGAGTCGGTGGCAGTTTGGGGCCGCCGAAACAAAATACGATTCGCCCCCGCTAAGACCCAGGTAATGCTTATTACGAAAAAGCTTAATTTCACCAACCCCCAATTTGTGCTCCTGGGAACTCGGCTGGAGCTCTCTAACACATCGCGGCTCCTTGGCCTGACAGTTGATCGCCATCTCAATTTCAAAACCCATCTTGATGAAGTAATGGCCAAAGCGATAAGCCTTTATAAGGTTATCAGCAGAGCGGCAAGAGCACAATGGGTCCTGAACCTGGATATTATGCGAACATTATACATAACCGTCATCGAGCCAACCGTTCTATTCTATGCAGCGTTCTATGCAGCAAGTGCGTAGGCCCGAATCGCACAGAAAAAATACGTAAAAAAGCATTTGAATCGTATCACCAGGATATTCGGGATCCAATTATCAAAGGCAGACCGCACAACATCCATTAACGCGGCAGCACTACTGGCTAGAATAATCCCACTAGACTTACGGGCATAAGAACAACTCACCCTCTACGAAGTCAAAAGAGGCAGAGAATTAGATGGACTTCCGGGACGAGATTTACAACGCAGACTGCACCCTACACACCTCCCTCATCCAGCCGAGAGGAAAAACATTACACTTTGCATTATAAAGTCTCAGAAGGACGCCGATGCTCTTTCTGGTGATGAACTTATAATGTATAATAACGGCAGCAAAATCGAAGGAAAGTTGGTAGCGGCAATTTCTTGCTGTAAGAGCGGAAAGGAGATTCGCTGCCACAAGATTTGCCTGGAGAGTCACTGCTCAGTGTTTCAGGCGGAGATGGCAACGATTTTGAAGGCAACAACTTTAAGCACCGGTGCCTGTACCACGGTACACGTCGTCAGAGATTCACGTTCCTCCTTAGAAACTATTGGCGACCAAATCCTTGAACCCGCTTGCTATAGAAATCACCGGGAATCTTAGGGAACTGGAATCAAAAGGAATAGTCCGTAAGTTTTATTGGGTTAAGGCGCAAGTGGGGATTAGTGGGAACGAAAGAGCAGATGAACTGGCCAAAGAGGTCGCGCTTTAACTCAAAACGAGACCAGCTTACGACTGCCTTCCATTGTAGCGAACCACCAGGGCCACTACCATCCAGAAGTGGCAAGAACGGTACATCACCAACCAAACTGGCTCTACTATCAAGAACTTTTTCCCCGAAGTTAACGCTGCCTATCGGATAATAGGGAAGCTAACTCTGTCAAATCTCTTAACTCAACTTCTGACTGGTCATGGTGGAATTCGATCTATTTGGGTTTTCGCCGTCGAAACCTGCACATGAGACGACTTTACTCCAGAGAAGATTCTACACATCTTGACAGCATGTCCAAAATATGCTGCCAAGAGGTACGATTGCGAGTGCAGGGTTGGACGTGCGGTGGATGACACAAACATTAAGGTTTTAATCGGTGATGACTCCAGCCGGGCCCATTTCCTGGCCTGCCAAGCGGCAAGCTGCCAAAACAAATGGCGCCAAAGTTTAATATTTTTAAATAAAGTACTAGTAAATTAAATTTAAATCCCAATGTCTGAACTGCCATTGCCCAGTGTAATTAAGGCTGATTCCCTATTTTTATAATTTATTTAGTATTTTGCGGCTATTGCCTCATTGTAATGTATAGATTCATTTTATTATACTATTATTAAATTGTATTATTAAATTATAATATAAAATCCAGACAATTATTAACAATAAGAAAAACCATCAAGCTTGCCTCCAGAGTGTTTAGATCCTCAAAGCCGTGAAAATTACTAATCAGAAGACCGTCAAGGGACACCACTTTTTGGTACGACTACAACTTCTCAAAGTTCTGTTAGAAACAATCGAACAACAAACATAAAGGATCTATACGCTATCGTGACATCTTAACACGATTTAAGAGTTCAAAAGCATCATTCCAATCAGCAGGATATTGATGAGACAGACTCGTTTTTTTAGCATGAGCGTTGCTCTTAAAAGACTGTCTATACAAGGTCCAACTAAAATAAAGTTACATTTGAACACTACTAAGATTGTAATACCGTTTAGCAACAATCAATTGATCCATGAACTACCCACCAATAGAATCTTTAACCCGTTAACTTTTTGCCTAAAGATCACTTTACCCACTAAGCGTTCGCCAAGAGAACGGAATGCCAATGAACGTTTGACCCATTAAATGTTCACACGTAAAACGGCACGCCAATAAATGTTTGAGAAACAAACCATAATAATGATACTCGTAGTTATTTACAAATTCGGTCATAAAGCCTGTAAAATTAGCCTGTAACATCCCACTGCTAGGCAAAGGCCTTACCTCAACTATGAGGTAGTTCGAGCCATACTCCACCACGCGGGCTCAGTGCGGGTTGGTGAAGGGGTGTTTGCAAGGCAAGTGACTAACCTGCTGTCAGGTGTTATCAAGCCGCCCATAAGGCCTCTGACTAGGCTTAACGACTAATATCAACCGATATTAGCCGGGACCAACGGCTTAACGTGCCTTCCGAAGCACGGAGATGCTCGTGATGTACGTCACTTATGAGAACATTGATTTAAACTTACATGGTCATTAACATTAGAATTGATTGTAACGGTATTGCTATCATGTACCTTATTATTTTTGAGATTCCGATATTCCAGCACTGTTGCAAGTGCCATAGTCACAGCGTAACTGAAGTTGTTGCGGGTAAGCTTTTATTGGCAGACATATCGGTCTACCCTCCTTCAAAGTCTTTGATTGCGATCAATTGAAGTACCATTGTTCAAAAACTCTCTATTTTCTCGCACCTGTTCTCGACACACAACACTCACAGTATCCGGACGCCAAACAACATTTTGCCGAATTACATAGTTTTTCCATTTACGAATCTCTGGATTCCATACATTAGACAATTTAAACCCATCCTCAAAATTGAAATTTTTGTATTTTGTGATTTCGATCGCTTCCCTAACCAATCTTGGTATGTAATGTAATGGCGTTCTGTCGAAATTATCTTAGGGTTATGAAACTCAATCCAGAGTTATGGACCTGTAGTGACTTATCCGTCGCCATAAAATTTAACTTGGACCAAGCGGTAATATTTCGAAGAAATCGCTCCGCTTATGGATCTTGGGCCAGCTACCACGGTAAGACGTCAATTGTCTACGCATGCGCGCTGACTCCGCGCATGCGCGCTGCCGTTAAAGATGACAAGTGATTTTAAAAGAATTTCATTCTGTTTTACGCTTCCTATTTCTTGTGCTGATTTAATAATACTGCTAATTTGTATGCTATTCTATGTGCTTGTGCTAGTCAATATAATTATTTGTGCTGTGCTTAATACAATCTTCATTCTTCGTGTTCGTACCTTATATCATCCTATCAGTTGCTTGTTTACCGTAACTTCTTATAAGGTTCGAATCCTGATATTGTTGGTGGGTTTCAAGAAAACCCCCACATACCCGATTCTAACAAATGTTCCGCAATTTCTGACTTCTGTTTGTCATTGCTTTTGACCGCTTTTTTATGTTCCTTTATTCGGCATGTAATAGTACGTTTAGTTTGGCCTATGTTCGAAATACCACAGCTGTAGTCAACTTTATAGACTCCAGGTTTTTCTAAAGGAAAACTGTCTTTGAGAGATCGCAGACATTGTGCCACTTTTCTTAGTGGAGTGAAGACAGTACTAATTGAATATTTATTAAGAACATTGGAGATCTTGTCTGTTAATATTATGTCTTTATGCGTTTCCGAACACTAAGCATTCTACTTTATATAGCCTATGATATTAAAAATGTTCTGCTCTCTCTGTGAAAAGTAAAAAGTAATAATGGCCGTACATAAATGTTTAATTTAAAACCTCGTCGCTATCTCGTAAAAGGACCTCAGTCAACTTATAATTCATCCCCCTACAGCAGAGCGTAGTTGTCATAAAATAGATGACGGCGGCTGGGTGTGTGAAAGCTTCTCCAGTGGAAGTTTCGTGTAAAGATATTACTAGAAGAAAGAGGATTAGGTAAAACCTTGGAAGAAGTAAAACAGGAAGACAAGAAATAGAAGGAAGATGATGCAAAAGCAAAACCTGTCATTGTGCAATGCCTTCCTGACAAGTATCTAGAAATAGTTAAAAAATGTTCGACGGCGTCGGCCACGTTGGTGCAATAAGAAGAAATTTTCGAAAGAATAAGTGTGTTTAACAAATTACATCTCAAGAGGCAACTTCTTTCAATGAAAATGAATGCTGTTGACACTTCCTCAAGAATACGAATGTGTAATAACGGCAATGGAAACAATGCATGAGGAATTAACCATGGATTGTGTGAAGTCTTGATTAATGGATGCGGAGCTGAAAATGCAAGGAATGGGTCCTCGTTCTGGAACACAGCATATTGAACAACAAGACACAAACTTCTTAGCCTGTTTTAAAGCGGTAAACCAGGTCACAAAGCCTGCTATACAACGTGGAAGAAATACTAGACAGTTTGCGCATGTTACTGAAACAGAAGAACATCTATCCCATCAAAAACAATACTTGTCTAAAACACCAAGTCTCGCAACTCAGTTGTTCTGCGGTAAAAAGTTGTGAGATCCATGTAATACCAAGTCGGTTATTAATTTATTCAGTCTCTACTTAAGCGACTTTCTGTTTTTATACGTCTAGTCTCTAAGACCACGATCGTGGTCCATAACAATTGAAAATCAAATGTGTGTGGAATCTTCGTACTTGAAGCATGAAGTTGTTACGTAATAATTAACAGATCATATAGTGACGCATATCAATATTAAAATTCTTTAATGTTTTATATAAATACAGGGTGACTTTGTTATCAGTACCGAAATTTGAATATTCTTCAAACTACTTCAGAAAGTATTGCAGAGACAGAGGAATACAAATAGAATACACAGTGCCATACAGTCCTCAAATGAATGGAAAAAGTGAACGAATGAATAGAACCATCTATGATAAGGCAAGGACTATACTTGATGAATCTACCTTACCAAGATACTTATGGGGTCATGCAGTTTTGACTGCAACCTATCAACTAAATAGATGCCTATCTAAAGCAATACAATACAAAATACCAGCACAGGTGTTTGGTAGAGAATTTATACTAAAGAAGCTAGTAGCATTTGGTGATAAAGGATGGATGATTGTTTTACCTACAAGAGACAAATTATATCAAGGAGCAATACATGTCAGAATGATTGGATATGTCAAAAATTGATACAAAGTATGGGTACCAGAGACAAATGAGATTACTACCACTAGAGATGTAAGATTTGATGAAACTGACATTAAATACATTGAGCAAAATAATGATAAAGAACAGATAATAATGAATACTTTGTATGCAGTGAAATAAATAAAAAAATGAAAATAAGGAAAAAGAGACGACTTATGAAGAAAAAGATCAGAGCAGAGAGATAGAAGAAGGAAATGAATACAGAATAAACAGAGAAAAAGTTTAGATAGAGAAAATAGAGAGATAAATGAAAATACAAATAATAGAGAAGAAACAGTAACAAGAACAGGCAGAAAGGTAAATAAACCAAATTATCTTAGTGACTATGAATTATATCAAGCATATTGTTTAATAAGCACAGAAGATGAACCGCAAAGCTTCAATGAAGCTATATCTAAAGGATGACAAGAAGCAATACGAAATTAATTAAAAGCACATGATAAGATGAACACCTGGACAGTAACAGACTTACCCGATAACAAGCAAGATACGAAATGGGTTTTCAAGCTGAAAGAAAATAATGTGAAGAAGGCAAGGTTGGTTGTTAAGGGATTCCAAATAAGAGAACAAGAAGATTTTGGGAAGAATTATGCCCCAGTAGCAAGGACATCTAGAGTCAGAGCTCTGTTAGCTCAAGCAGTTCATTACAGCTGGCCAATAAGACAGCTAGATGTACCCACAGCTTTTCTGAATGGAAAGCTAGATTCAGAAATCTACATAAAAGCACCAGAAGGAGTGAAAGTAGGACAAGATAAAGTTTTAAGATTAAATAGAGGATAAAACGGTTTTCGAGAAAGTCCTAAATGTCAGAATCAAAGATTTGATACTTTCATACAGAAAATAGGATTCAAAAGATCACTTCATGACTTTTGTCTATATTGTGGAAAAAAAGAAAAGTATTATTATTAATGTATGTGGATGATATAATTTCAACAGGATAAGAAAAAGAAATAGAAGACGTGGTGAAAGACTTAAAAAGGAAATTTCAAGTAAAAGATTTTGGAGAACTTAAATTATTTCTTGGAATGGAAATTAATAGAACAGAAACTACTTTGAAAATACAAAACAACAAGATGTTACAAAAGTTTGGAATGCAAGATTGCAAAGGTACAAAAACTCCTATTACAAAAGGATTTCAAGTCAAGTCAAATGAAGAAATATCAGAAAACATACCGACATACAACTTACAGACAAATCATTGGCAGCCTCATGTTTGTGGCTACAGTATCAAGACCTGACATAGCATACTCAATATCATATCTGATTCAATACCTAGATAAACCTACAAAGAGTTTGTGGACACAAGCAAAAAGAACACTGCGATAACTGAAAGAAACTATGGACTTAGGACTAGTTTATACCCAGAAAACAGAAGATTAGACTATTGAAACCGACGCCGACTGGTCAGGAAATACTACTGATAGAAAGAGCATGACAGGATCAGTTTCTAAATACTGCGGAAACACAGTAGCATGGTTATCAAGAAAACCAACTTGTGTTGCGTTGTCAACAGTGGAAGCTGAGTATGTGGCAGCTGCAACCAGTGCATGTGAATTATTGTATCTTAAAGGACATGGATTTTAATGGACCTTATAGTGAATTTAAGTGTGTGTTGTACAAGGATATTGGTGCAATTCAATTATCTAAATCATTTGAGAATAGTAAACGTGCCAAACACATTGATTCTAAAAATCATTTTGTTAAAGACCTAGTTTTGTCATAGAAACTTGATGTTCAATATATTCCCACAGAAAACAATTAAGCTGACTTGTGTACTAAATCACTATGTAAAATGATAAACTTGGTTATTTAAGAAAGTGTCTAAATATAATTTAATTTCATTATAATAGCTGCAAAACTTTCAACATTGTTAATGTAAGTTATAACATGAGATTTTATTAAGTTAATAGTAAGCTCAAATTTATTTTTTTATCAGATTATAAAATATAGAATTTAATAACTTAGGTTCATAAGGTTGTTTAAAATGCAAATTCATCTTGTTTTCATAAAAACATGTTATTGAATTTGATATTGTACGTGATTATTAGCATGTTAATAGCAATGTTAGTAGATTTTTCAAAAATCTTGATGCTTGTAATGTAAAAGTAGGTAAGTAAACTATGTTAAGTTTTGGATTATATAAGTGCGACTTTATGTTTGATATTTGTTTTGATGAATGATTGTAAAGATAGTCTAGAGGATAACTTTTAATCGAGGGAGGGTGTTAATGTTATGTCTTTATGCGTTTCCGAACGCTAAGCATTCTACTTTATATAGTCTATGATATTAAAAATGTTCTGCTCTCTCTGTGGAAAGTAAAAAGTAATAATGGCCGTACGGCGTACATGAATAGTCCAGTCACCTTAGACAAAAAAAGGGGCAAATCTCGGAATCGGAGATAATAAGCTGGAAACTCGTATACAGCTTCATTTTGGCGTTCTAAAAGTTGTCTCAAAAGTCTCAATAAATCTCGTGTCTGCGTCGTAAGGTATTCGAGGTCAAAGGTCACGAAAATCAGTTTTTTGCCATTATCTCCGTTTCTATGGCTCCAATCACTTCAAGACCTATTATAAAAATTGAAGATAATGAAATTTGGCACAACTTTTGTCCCAACTTTTTTTTGTACGCTCAACCCTTTTCGAGATAGAGAGCGGAGAGCACCCAGCGCTCAGGCATATATACTATTATACAAGGTCAACCGTGAATCTCGGTGAATAATACCTTGTATATAGTTACTAATTCCTTAAAATATTATTAATAATAAATAATTTGTATTATTTATTAATTAATACATTGTATTCAATATTTATTTACCTTTCACGGTAAATGTTGATCCAGTACCGATTTAGAACAAATGTTGATCCACCTATTTAGTGTGTACATTCGACTCCGGAGTGAGATAGAGCTATATTTATCGAATATATTTGATCAGCGTGTGACGTCAGTGGATGTGCTCTTGCCCGTTTTTAGATTACTCGTCATAAAATTTTACGGTTTAAGTTGATCCTATAACGGTCAAAAAAATTATACTGAAGCGCATAATGTGGCTCCGGTTTATATTTGACTTTTAGTGGTAAATGTTTCTCCGGAGCTGAATATGACGGGTACGTACTAAAAAACGGAACGGCAACGTCGCACTAGTGTGCGACTGAAATAAATCGCATTTTTGAACAGAGGAGATGCAGCTATTTCTTTCTACTTCAGTCAGTCTGGTGCGCGCAGTCAAGAGAAACGTTTGTGTTGTGTTTACGATGCTGGATAATGGTGAGTACCGAGTTTATTGTTTTTAATTACTAGCGTTACTTACTTCATATACAAAATAATTAGATTAAGAATTATGTTTTATATCAATTTGGCATTATAAGAATCTATTTAAACTTTGAGTCCTATCGTATTGAATTTTGCATAGCATCATGTAAAGTCGCGTAACAGCAGAAGGAACTTTAATGTTAGGTAGGTATGTGTGATGAAAGTGTAAAAGCTAATCTGAGTCTGTAAACCAGGATTAATGATGCATTAAGGTCATGTAAATAAGTAATCAGTTACAAACTCTCATTACTTTAGTCTGTAGGTATGGCTTTTTGCATGTTTCTTGTTACTTGATAGAGAGGTCGTCGTCGTCTGTCTGCCCCATCAAGACGTGCGAATGCATTGGCCAATAAATTTGCGAAAAATTGGTGATAGCATCCACACGTTGGAAGGTCGTTCAGTTCGATTCGAGTCGAGCCAATGTGCGGACGAAATGGATGTTGAGACGCCAGTGGCGGATACATATGGGGGGCGCGCGCGCCGCGCAAGCGGTATTATTATTATTAGTTTAAATAAAACTTTCCTAAACTACGCATGTGATTCAATTATTTATTTATTACGTTGTTTTAGTAGAGGTAATTCAATATCTCCCCTCCTTGGGTTTTTTCTATATCCGCCACTGTAAGACGCTAACGGCTGCAGCGGTGTATTTTCACTTTCGCTAGTTCAACTTTCACTCGTTTTCCACTAAGAATAAATATAATGTATTTAAAAATACTAATACTTAACAATAATATATTATGTTTCATGTTATGTCTCTTACGCGCGCTCCACACTTCTCGCGAGATTCGCGCGAGGATTCTCGGAGAGGATCTCGGAAGAATCTGGGGAGAACTTCTCTTGGGTATACGCTCGCAGGGTTCTCAATACCGTTCTCACGCTCGATGACGATGGATGCGGAAATAACTGCTGCGACAGGCTTATTGCTATGCGCATTTGCATATTATAATTACGCTTATATTAAAGATAAAAAACAACAGAAAAAGAAAAATCGTCGGAACCAGCTCCAGATTTTTACGATTTCTTGACTTTTATATCCTCTGCAGCTTACTTTTAATGAAAATTTTTTTTGCTCTTTAATTCATCAATTGGTGTTTCCATCGAGGTACTAACACTTTTACATGCATCATAGTTTTTAGGATTCCGTACCCAAAGGGTGCCAAACGGGACCCTATTACTGAGGCTCCGCTGTCCGTCTGTCTCCAGGCTGTATCTCATGAACCGTGATAGCTACAGAGTTGAAATTTGATGATGTATTTCTGTTGCCGCTACAATAACAAATACTAAAAAATAGAATAAAACAATTATTTAAGGGGGCTTCCATACAACAAAAGTACTTTTTTGGCTCGATATTGAAAACGGCAATAGCTAGAGAGTTGAAACTTTCACAGATGATGTATTTCTGTTGCCGCTTCAACAACAAATACCTACTAAGAACTAAAAAAGTAAAAATTCAAAAAGTTTTTCTGGGATTCGAACCCACGACCTTCAGATTCGAACACCGTCTCTCTTCCAACACAGCTACCTCTTTTTTGGCTAAGGTGACGAAATAGCGGAGCATATTTCACAATGACACAACTTTCAAAATACTATGATATAGATTTAAATTTTTAGGGTTCCGTTGTGCACATAGCGATGGTGGTACGGAACCCTTCGTGCGCGAGTCCGACTCGCACTTGACCGGGTTTTTATTTATTTATTGTAATACAGGGTGTAAGGGACGGTGTCCCGAAAACTGAAACCATGGACTCAGACCACCATCCTGAACAACATAAGGTATCAAAGAATTTTTTTGCGGAAATTGATTTTTTTTTCGACCTCCATACAAATTTGACGCGACGGCGCCGCATTGCGACAAAAAATTCTTTCAGTACATTGTTCAAAATGATGGTCGGCGGCCATGGTTTCAGTTTTCGGGACACCGTCCCTTACACTCGTTATGTTAAAAAAAAGCTATGATGCATGGAAACGAAAAAATTACTATAATAATTTGAATTTGTATTTCATAAAACTTGATCATTTTTAACATTTTTTAAGAAACCACATTTTCACACGAGCTAATAGCAGATAGGTATTATTATTTAAATTTGGAGGCAGCGTAGGTATTTTCACTTTTGTATTGAAGTGATGCATCGGTTACGTAGTTAACTATTTAGTAATATATTTAATAATCTAAGTATAGTTGCTTCATGCGAGATGATTTTTTGACCGACTTTTAAAAAAGAGGAAGTACTGTGTTTGACTATTATTTGATTGAAGGCGGTAAATGTATTTTTTAAACACGAAAATAAAACTGGGTGTAAGGGATGGACGGTGTTAATAAAACGTCTATTACATTACGCGTTCTATCGTGCCCTGTGTCTCGGTTCTTATTACACTTACGCTAGAAATCGCTCCCTGCCTACTTAACACTCAGTCGTCTTTCGACCTTTGCAACAGTCATGGCGCCGACTTTATCTAAACAACAAAAAGTTGCTCTAGTGGTATCTATAGCAAGTTGCTCTAAGTTGCTCTAGTAGTATCTAAGCCTCCATTTCTCATTTCTTTGTTGGCATAATCCTTAGCTCTTTTTAGGGTTCCGTACCCAAAGGGTGCTAAATGGGACCCTATATTACCGGGGCTCCGCTGTCTGTCTGTCTGTCTCCAGGCTGTATCTCATGAACCGTGATAGTTAGAGAGTTGAAATTTTCACAGATGATCTATTTCTGTTGCCGCTACAATAACAAATACTAAAAACTAAAATAAAATAAATATTTAAGTGAGCTCCTTAAGGGAGAATTTTATTTTTTGCTGATTTTATAGATAATTGCACGGAACGGAACGGAGTTTGCTCAGAAGTTATGTTTGTAAAGTCAAATGTTTTTTTCCCTTAGAAAGTGTCTTTTAGCATGTAGTTCAAAGTGATGGTCCGAGAGTCTGAGTAGGTACGTTTCAGTTTTCGGGGCACCTTCCCTTACACACTTTTATAGTACAGGTATAGAAATTTAGGTTGAATACTCTGTTCTTATTTTTATTTTTGCCCACGATTACCAAACTTGTTTGCAGTTAAAACAGCCCATAGTTCATACAATTACATTACCAAGCGGCCCGACAGCAAGGTAGAATTTTGTGTTGCCAAATTATTTGCTAGCTTGCCTCTCTTTGACAATGTATGAACTATGAGCTGTCAATCGCAAATAAAGTTGATAATCGTCGACAATATTAAACAATAAAGTATAGTTACATTTTATTCGTAGCAGAGTGATAAGAGTTATTGTCTAAATGCATAATATGTACGTGTATATTTTTTTTATTTAAAGAAGTCAAATCACAAGATGCAGACATGAAAGAAACATCACCAAAACCACCTTTAAGGTATCGGACTCACCAGTCCGAAATGGATAACGTCGTGAACGATTCTGCTTCGGAAACCTCTTCGATAATATCCGTGCAACCAACCATAAAACTTAGTAGTAAAAATATTCAGTTGCTTGATGATGGTATGATGTTAGGAGACTCTGGAAGCGAATCAGAAGTTACTGCGAGTTTGCAATCAAATGTAAGTACTTAATTAAGTACTGAGTAAATATATGTACCTTAGCTGTACAGCGGTTTTATGAATCCATAATATGGTATAGTCTGGTCATGGACTCATCTGGCCACTTTTAGCACTTTTATGAGTTATAACTATATAAAGAAGTTTTTACTAAGTACTTGCAACTAATCTAATATATATATAAAATGCTTGTGTGGGTACGTGTGTGACCGGTTTTCTCTATCACCACCAACTCCAATCAACTTCCCGTTGGGGTGGTGAATACCCCTTGGTCTCCTGGTGAAAGTAAGGGAGTATGGTGGCGGTGGGTGGAAATGGGTGGTTGTGGGTGGCGAAAATGTGAAAATATATATATCTGTCGTAGACAAATTCTCGTATCTCCATACTTCTCATGACCGGTCCCTTCGCTCCAGTAGCTCTCTCCAACTGTTCACTCCGCGTCACTCTTCTGGCTTCATGTCCAATTCATTTACCCTTACAGCCATTCGACTTTGGAATGACCTCCCAAAGACAGTATAAACATCCTCCTCCAAATTCTCTTTCAAGATGGCCCTCCGAGCACTTTACAAGGAAGAGATATCGAACTTGTCTCACTAACCTCTTTTTTTTTCTCACATGTGTACCATTAGTATTATTATTATGTGTATGTACTATGTGTATGTTTATTTTTTTTTTTTTTTTTTTTTAAATAATATATAAATATCCTTTGGACATTCCCACAAATCGCCATCTAGTCCCAAAGTAAGCTACTCAAAGCTTGTGTTATGGGTGCCAGACAACGGATATAATACTTAAATACTTTTTGTTTGTAAATACATACATGATATACATAGAAAACACCCAGACCAATACAAACAGACATGTTCATGCACACAAATGTTTGTATTGTGCGGGGATCGAACCCGCACCCGCTGCGTAGTAGGCGATTTCTCGACCAATACACCAGACGAGTCGTCTGGTGTATTGGTCGTCGTAATTATTCCATAATTATGTATTAATGTATACGGTGTTTATGTAATAAGTAGTATGTATGTTTATTTTTTGTTTAAATACCTATTGTAGGTTCAATCAAGCTCTCACTTTTGCCCTTCTATCACTTTCTTCGCGCCACCAGCAATTTCTCTGTATAGACCTATGGTTGACTGGTAGAGAATGCTTTTAGCATTAAGTCCGCCATATGTACCTTTTGTTTGTGCATGAAGTGTTTTAAATTAAAAAAAAATTAAAAAATCTGTCCTTTTCTAACTCATGTGAACATCTATATCTGTCCTTTTCTAACTCATGTTTTTTTACATTTTTACGGGTTCACTCTTGACTCCAATCTTTAGCCTTGGGGGCAAAGATGAGGCCGAATGTGGTAGCGAGCTTGCCCGGAAACCCACTTGAGGGCACTGGCTGCCCCGCACACTGAAGGAACGCAGTGTTTGCTACTTGGCGCCAGACTACAACGGGAGGATGGTATAGCGAGACAGGTGGCCCCTTGCGTCGCCTACCACCACTTTCCAGACCCAGATCAATTTAGAAAAGATTTTTTTTTTCTTAATTGACACCGGCGGGAATCGAACCCGCGACCTTCGTGTTGAAAGGTAGGGCGCTAAACCACTGCGCCACGGAAGCGGTCATATAATGATGTGAACATCTGGAAAGTTCTGAAAATTTCGGGAAGGATCCAGAAAACTCCAAAATGTGTGCAACTGTTACAATCGATCTAGAATATTCTAGAAAGTTCTCAAAATATGTGCAACTGTTAAAGTCGATATGGAATGTTCTAGAAATTTCTAGAACGGTCTAGAAAATTCTCAAAATGTGTAAAGTTGTTGTAATCGAATTAGAATGTTCTAGAAAGTTTTAGAAATTTCTGGAACGATTTAGAAAGTTCTAAAAAAGTGTTAAATTGTTGTAATCGATTTAAAATGATCTAGAAACTTCATCGATCAAGCGATATATAATATGATGACTGTAGTAATAATGATGACTGTTGTTGCAGGATGAATATGAATTTTATGATGACCCCATTGTAAAAAGAACAAAAAAAAGGCTTAAAAATAAATGTGAAAAGCTGTCTAAGAAGACTAATAAAGAAAATAAGAAGTTTTTAAAAAGCAGTTCAAAAGATATGCCCAAAGAAACTAATTCACCAAAAACTCAAAAACAATTGCCTATGGAAGAAGTTGAAAAAATTGAATCTCAAAATAAATCCGGAGATAATAAACGTTCGTGGACACGTCGAAATGCTTGTTTTTACTGTCAGCAACTTGTAACCAACTTCACAAGGCATCTTCTAAGGCACCATGAAAACGAAATTGAAGTAATCCAATATAAAGCTATTAAAGATGAAGATCCAAAAATACGTAAAATTAAACGTCAAGAAATAACAGATAAGCTCAGGAATAAAGGCAACTTTTTGCATAATTCTAAGGTATGCTTTGATAGAGACGGATCAATGACATTACTACCCGCTAAAAGGAGAAACAATGACATGACATCAAGCCCTTCAAGCTTTGCAACATGTAAAAATTGCTTAGAGACATTTAAACGCTCTACCTTTTATAAACATTTTAAGGAATGTGGGACGAACACTTCTAAAGGCAGAGTTCTTACGAAGAACAGCATAACGATTATACCAAATACTGACACAGCATCTGAAGAGCTTAAAAAAAAGATATTGCCTCATTTTCGTGCCGATGACACTGCTTTGGTGGTGAAAAATGATCGACTCATCTTAGCTTATGGGACACGATTATTAAAAAAAAAAAAGAACGTCGAAGCCGTAAAGCAATATGTTCGAAGATGAGGGATTTGGCAACTTTGTTGATGTTAATTCGTAATCATGATTCTTCTGTCGAAACATTGACAGATGCTTTAGATCCGGAAAAGTACGAAGTCTTTATTGCGGCTGTAAAAGAAATGTGTGGATTCAATGAAGATACGGGTCAAGTTAGAGTTCCAAGCATTCCAGCTAGAATATTACCAGCTGTGCTCGGCTGTGTAGATATTTTATACTCACAGTCCATCATGAGCTCTGAGTCTACGGCTTTTAAAGAATTATACAAAAAGAAACTAGACGACTTCAAACAACTTGTAACGATAAATTGGCAGTGGGAAGTATCTTCCAACGCAGAAAAAACCAAGAAGCGCCGACATATGGTAAAAGAGAACGTTCTTCCTCTAGAAGACGATATCAAAACAGTGATGGAAACCATAGCCAAGTTAGAAGTAAAATATGGAAGGAAATTGAAAATTGATTGCAACGTCATTAACTATGAGTCTTTATGCTCTGTTACTATAGCTCACATAATCATGCTGGACAGGAAACGTGCTGGAGATGTAGCTGAGGCAGAGCTCACATTTTACATCAATCGGAAAAATGAAGAGATTCCTGAAGAAGTTCTAAAAACTTTAACTCCTCAGCAAAGAAAGTCAATCAAAACTTTAGACGTCTTCCAAATACCCGGAAAAAGAACACGTTCAGTGCCAATACTACTTACGAAAACTATGAAAGAAAATATAGATCTTATAATCGCCTGTCGTGATGATTTGAAAATTCCGATAACTAATCCACTGCTTTTTGCAAGACCTTCTACAGATGAACCGTTCGATGGAGGAAAATGTTTAGATAAAATAAAAAAACTCTGTAATTTAAAACGACCTGAAATGCTTACTTCAACAGGGATGAGGCATCATATAGCGATTATGTCACAATTGCATGCAAAACAAAATGATCAATACACGGAACATTTAGCTGGATTTTTGGGGCATGATATTGCTGTGCATGCCAAAAATTACCGATTACCCTTACAAGTATTGCAAAAAGCAGTGGTTGGTTCCCAGCTCATGAAATATGAACCTTATCAAAACAGATTACCTGGAGTAACACCTGGATCACCAGTAAAATCTGGAGAAAATTCAGAACAAGAAACACATTTAAAAGAAAAGTCAAAAGATAATGAAGAAAACTCAAAAGAAGAAAACGAAGAAGACAATCATAGAGAATCAGAAGAAGGTAAAGGAGAAAATGACAATAAAAAACCAGAAATAAAAAAACAAAGAGATGAACGCGAAGAATCGAAAGAAAACTATGAAGAAAAATCAAAAGCAAAAAACCAAGTAGAAATACAAGAAATAAATTATACAGATGACTTTAATAAAGTACCGGGAGAGCCTTACCCGAAATTAGCCGGTAATAAAGATTCAGAAGAAGATAACGGAGAAAATGACAATAAAAAATCAAAAAGAGATGATCGCCAAGAATCGAAAGAAAACTCTGAAGAAAAATCAAAAGCAAAAAACCAAGTAGAAATTCAAGAAATAAATTATACAGATGACTTTAATAACGTACCGGGAGAGCCTTATATTTCTAAATTAAACAAAACTTTTACGAAAATCAATTCAATACGTAAAAATCAGAATTATGGTAATAACATTCAAACAAGATTCAAAAGGAAAAATGCTAATCAGACGGAAACCAAAGAGAAAAATAATAAAAAAGTAACGAAACCAAAGGCAACCAAACAAGACTTATATTCTTCAAGTGAAGACTTTAGTGATGGTAGCAATGATATACCAACACAGAAGAGGACTAAAAAACGTTCACTAGAGGACAATGAAGAAGATAATGACCAAATGGAAACCAAAAAGAAAACCCCGAAGGAATCAAAAAAAACAAAACAAAGCACGACTAAATGTATCTTCTTCAAGTGAAGACCTCAATAATAAAAGCTGTAAGAAACTAATAAAAAAAAAGACCAAGAAACGTTCATTACAGGACAGCGACGAAGAAATTAATATTGGAAGAAAAAAGAAGACCAAAAAATGTCTATTACAAGATAGCGATGAAGATGAAGAACTTATTGTGCAAACAAGAAATAAGTCATCACATAGATTTTGGACAAACGAAGAAGTTAAGGCTGTAAAGTTTTATTTTAAAGAATACATTAAAAACAAGATTAACCCTGGAAAGGCTAAATGTCTGGAAATTCTCAAAAAAGCGCCAATTCTGCAAACAAGAACGTGGATGCAACTAAATTCATACGTAAATAATATTTATAAAAATAAATAAAAATATCGATGTTGAAAGTTTTTTTACTATCTTTACGTATATCTTCTTTGTTTGTCTTAGTTCTTCCATGATTGGATTTGTTTTGAAAAAGTTATTACTTTAGGAGACGTTTAAGTTTTTTTTATTAATATATTTTTTAATGTATATTTTAAAGACTAATTACATACTATTATGTTTTGCTATTTTTTTTAAAATACAGTGTGTAAAAATAAACAGTACAAATAACAGTACGGCTACTTTGGAGGATTGTTGTACCCGTGAAACTGAACCACTTTTCTCAAGGTTAATAGGTCGAGTTCTAACAATAAAATTTGGACTCCCCATAGTAATTTGTCAGCTGATCAACAATTTCATATGGAAGGCTAAAATTTTGTCTAATTCGACCTATGTTCCTAGGGGAAAGTTGTTTAATTTCGCGGATACAGCAATCCCCCAAACTATCCGAACTGTTTTTTTACACCACGTATAAAAAAAATATGTTGATAGGCGTTTAATTAACTTTTACATTGTTGCAACATCTGCCCATAATTTGATCTCCTTAGCTTACAAAAGCATTACAATAGTACATTGTTCACCGAGAGGAGAAAGTGACCGATTACCGTCGAGGGTGGCTCAGGCTTTAAAACACCCGAGATCGGGAATTGCACTTTCTCTCGAGTGATACATAGTGCTTTATACTACACCTACGAGGAAAATAAAAAACTAAATCTTTACTAATTGAAAATGGCGCGAATGGCGTCTGCAATTTTCACATATTCTTTTTTCAAATTGTTTATCCTGCCGCCGCAGGGCCGCAGGGTCGCACTGCCAGCTCGACTCCATCCGACACACAGCAGTGGCCAGTATCATTTTGCGAACTTGGAGATAAAAACTCACTGTAAAAACTTTTTGGCATTTGATATTTAGGTTGCCGGCGCATAGTCTTAACCAAAATTAAAAAAGAAAAACCACGTTAGAAATTATTAAAGTAATCACGCATTTTATTTTTATTCCAATCTAGGTAGCAAAATGAGGTGTAGCATAGGTATGCTACACCTCATTTTGCTAGTGGAAAAATACAAATAAAACTTAGGTAAAGTTTAATTTGCTAATCTAAGCCTATTTGTTTCTTATTAAACATTTAATTTCTAACATAGTTTTTACTTTTGTTCATTTAATTGCCATAGGCTTGACTTATATAATATGATGGTTTTAAGTAGGTAGGATCATTTAGATTGACCATCACCATAGAGAAAGGAAATCATGAAAAGTAAGTATGTAAATCTGTCACTGCACTGGTAAAGTAAATGAGTAGCCTGGGGTCCTACACCTACCTATTCAGAGTAGGAACTCTGAATGCATGATTTTGACTCTAGCCGTCACACTCGCTCGCACTATCATGGTATCACAAATGAAAGAGACGGCTCGAGTAAAAACATTGATAACAAAGTAGGTACCTTATTTTTTGTCACGCTCGCTCGCGCAGACTGGATAGAAGAAATGACAGAAACGACTTGAGTGACAAAGCTCGGCCATACAAAGTAGTTATTTCTAGTCTTCTCGACCAGCCACACCACACACAGCTGTAAGATGGCCTTTTGCATATATCATCTAACAGCTGTGTGTGTGTAAATAGCGTACAATGCTCCCTGAATTAATTTGAACAGTGTGCGTGTAACTGTACAATATCTATGGGTTGAAGCCTTTGTGTGCGTAAGTAAACGACAGCATGTTTTCTTAATTAATTGAATTATTTTGTTTGAAAACATAACTTTGAAAAATCACTATAAAACATATATCAATATTTTGTCACCGTATTCAGTATGATGTATAGATACCCCCCTGTTGGCTATCGATAACTAGTTTTGTTAGACCCTATATACTGAGCGGGGACCTTTTTGGCACACCTGGGCGCTTTGTTTTTTGTTTTTTATTAATTTGATTTTATTGTTCTTAATTTGTTTTAATTTATATAATGTAATTTATTTTTGCATGTGTCAAATAAATAAAAATTCAATTCAATTCAATACATATTTAGTAGATGCAAAATTGAGTCAAGAAAGCATAGAAGAAAGCCATTGTGAGTGTGCTGCGGGGCATTGATGTTTGTTGTAAACATGTATCTGTGCTGCTCTGTGCAGTCCATTACATAGTACATAACAAAATGATTAAATTACATCAGTCATGTACTCAAACATTGATGACTTTTAACCAACTAAAGAAAGTATTTTATAACTCTCCCATTGCTGCTCAGAATTTTCCAAGTAAAAGAAAAAGAACTCGCAATTATAACCCACTGAAAGAAAAAGATGTGATGCCAAACTGCACGGACTATGTCCGTAATTTCGCTATAGGCTATGTCGAAAGCACTTTGCCTATTCTGCAGACAATCCCACCTGCTAATCCTCACGGCATTGAATGGGATCACTACCCTTGCCTGAAAAAGTCACCCCAAGAAATATTATTAGAGAATTTACTATTGAAAAATTTAAAAGTGCAATAATGGCTAATTTTGAAAGAAACACCAGAGATCAAGCAAGTTCTTCGAAGTCGCATGAAAGGAGATCATGCAGAATTACTGCCAGTATGTTTTATACTGTATGTCACAGTAAGAGTTACAGTAATGCTTTATTACAAAAAATACTGGCACCTAAATCTGTGCACAACAAGATTTAGGTGCCAGTAGAGCTATAATCCATGGTGTAACTAATGAAGTTGTGGCTCTGTCGCAATATGAATTGTATTTAGGAGTATTAGTTGAGAAGTGTGGTTTCTTTATTAGTGCCGAGTATCCCTTTTTAAGCATTAAAAAACCATCCTTACTATGCTCAAGTGCAAGGACAGTTATATTGCACCGGTAGGCAGTACTGTAATTTTATTGTTTACACATTTGTAGACATGATTTTTTTTTTAATAGGGATGACTCTTATATCAATGAGATGCTTAACAATTTAATTAATATTTACATTCATCACTTAGAACCTGCGATTTTAAATAAATACATGTATAAGGACTACTTGAAAGTATAAAAACCAGATACAATGTTGTACAAATTTTATTTATTTTGCTTCATAATATATTCCCTAAAATTGCATCACATGAAACATATGAAAAAGATTTTACTTGCTTTTGGAATGTAGCTCTATGGTCAAGATCGCTTGAAACATATGAAAAAGATTTTACTTGCTATTGGAATGTAGCTATGGTCAAGATAGCTTTTCATTTTTTCTGCAAACATATCTTGAATTGTGAATCCTCTATCAGCTAGTATACTGTCCCCACTTTGGCATTTTGTCATAAGTTCACTGCGCTCTACTACTCGTCTGTCATTTACTGATTCTGCGTAAGCTTGAGAACAGTAGGATAGCAGACCACCAGGTAATATTTTAAGTGTATTGGCATGTTTATAGCTACTCTATGAAGCTTGTTGTGATTTTGTGTTTTTAGGTTTTTGTACTTTAATTTCAGTGCCATCCAAAATAAGTCGAATATTAGGATCATAATTTTTCAAACTTTCAGGCATATAGTACTAAATTAATTCTTTACTTGGCCAAATATTAATTTTAGCTGGTAGATAAAGTTAATCCATGTTATGAATATGTTAGAAACAGTGGTTTCATTTACATTGAAGAATCTTCTTAATTAAAAACTGCACTTATTTTGTCTCAGTTTCATCAGTGTCTAAACTATTGGTCTTCTGTGTTCAAGTTGATAACACTGTTACCATAATATTTGATTTAATGACCCATCTGGCAAAGAGTTGAGTACACAAATTCAAATTTTCTGTATGATTCAAAACCTGTATAAAACTTAATCGCTTTATTATCGTCTTTGTATCTATTTATGGATCCATACACATGTTCATAGTCCACCTGAGTGCTTTTTGAAATAGATTCGCTATTAAAATGATCTGCTGTTATGACTGATGAGCTTTGATCATCTGCATGAACTTCTTCCTCGCATGCTATTTCTGGAAACAAGGCACATGTAGGAACAGGACTACAATATTACGACGAAGAATACGAATACATAATACAAACATGTACATTATATAAAAAAAGGAAAGTACATAAGCATATTTTAACAAATTTATTCAAATGTATGCTACAACAAGCTCATGTACCACGCCTCGACGGGTACGAGCCGAACCACGGGCACAGAAGCTGCTCTATTCCACATTCTTGCATGGCCTGAAGAAGAGTCTCATAATAGAAATATTAAGATTCAAATTATCCATACGTTTTGACAGATGTAATGTCAAATGAAGGTACAGTCGACTATGCGCCCTCTGTCGTGATAAAAAGTTAGTTTTTCTCCCCATTTCCGTCATACTTTCGTTTTATCTCTACTCAGCCGACACAGTAAACCTGAGTCCAGAATTGTACTGCAACTTTTTACCAGCTTTTCCGGTTGGCAAAAACAAAAGCCGCTTACGCCGAAAATGTTGTGTTTGCAGTCATCTGACACATTTTGACTGTGTCGGTTGTAACAAATCTGTATGTATTACTAATTTTTTTGTATCTATCCATTCCTAATTATCAATATTAATTTATATATACATTATACATACATTCTATAAAATATATTGTATGTAATGAAATCCCTAAACTCTTTATTCCTTCTTTTTGTACCACACCTAAATTTAGGGGAGGCTTTTGTCCGTCTGTAACGCAACAAACTTACAAGGAAAAAGTCCACATTTAAACCTTTTAAATGCTATGAAGACAATCTTAAATTACAAGTGCAAACCACCATCCCAAGTTGGGTGGATATAAACCCTAAACGAAATGGAACTATAATAGGATTTTTTAATCAAAATACACAAAAATATGTTATGTATGCCAATCGCAAGTTACAGCAAGACCTTTTGGAAATTTTATTCGTGTGCATTCGGGGTGATTGCGGATCAAACACCAATTCCACTTCTGTAAAATTTTTATAATTTTTGGTTAGGGTGTAGCAAAGGGGGTGCGAGACTTAGCCGAATTTTCGAAGGCATTTTGTATGAAGTTTGGACTTATAAAAATTTCGACGATTTTATACGTTATAATGACATAGACGAATTTCTGAAGGCATTTGAAGGGTGCCGGACATTTACAATTTCTAAAGGCAATTTTTATGGAAAATGGCCTGAAATTTTGCATCATAACTGCTTGACAGGATACTAGTTGGAGGACAGAAGACTAGGTAAGGTTAGGTTAGAACAGTGAGCCGAAACGCGCGAAGGCGAGCAAGCGTAGCGAGCGTGCCGCGGAGCGCCACATTCGACATAATAAATTGCAATTGGCTTGGGAAAAAACATATTTTAACAAGAAAACTGAGCCGGGTTATACATATGGGTGACTGCGGGGACAATTGCGGACGTGTGGACGGGCTCCCAAAATAGATAAAAATAAATTAATACCCATTTCATATCAAATGTGTAAATATCTCAGAAACGGTGCGTTGTATCCAAAAAGTAATGAAAATTTGGATCCTCTTGTTAACCCCGTCCGGCCCCCGGGCCCATAATATACCGACATCAAAAAACGGTTAAGTGTGGTTTTTAGTTGGTAATTTTTATCATAAAAAAATCGGCGAAAATTTTACAAAACCAAACTCCATATACACCCCCTTTGCTACAAAAGGTGTAAGCAAAAAGTGAAAAATTTTACAAGTCCAAACTCCATATAAAATGCCTTTGGAAATTCGGCTATGTCCTGCACCCCCTTTGCTACACAAGGTGGAAGCAAAAAGTGAAATATTTTACATCATGCAAGCGTACAATCTTGACAATCTGGGACTGCTGCGAGCTAAATTAAAGGACGCAGAGGCCGCAATATACGAAAGCGAACAATTCAAGGTTATCCATGGACAAATGTCGGGGTCGTATATGGCGGCATACAGCAACGCGTGTGGCTTCGTGGGACAGGACGAACAACTGAGTAACTTAGAGGAGGGAAAACTTGTCTTCAAAACACCGTCCGAAGACCCCATAGTCGTAGTCGCAAAGTGTACGAAGGTCATTCTCGACGACAGAATAATCAAAATGGCTAACACCATATCGGGAGATCTGTCGAAAGGTAAGGTCCCGGAACACTGGACTATACCGACAATTACATGGGTCAATGGAGTCCCTGATTGTGGCAAAACCACGTGGGTAATGTCCCAAATAAACCCCGAACAGGACATAATAATCACAACCACGGCTGAAGCAGCAAAAGACCTCCGAGAGAAACTGGGAACGAGAATAGGGGAAGAGAGGGCGAAAAGGAGAGTCAAAACAATGGCATCTCTACTTGTAAATGGTATGAGTGAGGGAGAATCGTGCACACGCCTCATGATAGATGAAGCCCTCATGAACCATTTTGGATCCATTGTACTGGCTATCCAAATAGCGAAAGCCAGCGAGGTGACTTTGTTAGGACATAATAACCAACTCCCATACATAGATCGCTGTAATCTTTTCACCTTGGAATACAACAGACCTAATAAAATCACAGAGGTTACTAAGGAGTTACTGTGCACCTATCGAAGCCCCCAGGATGTAGCGTATGCCCTAAGTGAAATCTACAGCGGCATATACTCAGCCAATACTCAAGTACAGTCCCTTTCCCTCAAGCGCTTCTCAGGTGCAGTGATCCCAAAATCGGAAAGAACCCTATACCTCACTCACACCCAAGCTGAAAAGGCAAGCCTAATCAGCCAAGGATACGGGAAAGACGAAGGATCACGCACACTTACCATACATGAAGCACATGGGCAGACTTTTGAGTCAGTGGTGATAGTGCGCACAGCATCAAAAATATCCCATCTCCTAAAGAGTGTTCCCCACGCTGCTGTGGCCATCTCTAGACACACAAAGTCTTGTGTTTATTACACAGACAATGCCACCGACGACGCCACAGCTCGTCTGATAATCCGGGCAGAGAAGGCCACACCAACAATAATCCGGAACTACAACCTGCGGATGGCCATGCGCAGGGGCGACGAGCAAGTCCGAAAGAAGATATTGGCCAATCCACTAACATAACTAACTCCATCAACCAAGTCACTAAGAACATCTTGGTACCTAAAGGCGACGACGTAGAGGGATTACTTTACTCCCCAAACACAAACACAATCACTAACACAAACTAGAATAAGAGCAATATTGTTTAATATTGTATAGCGAAATCACAAGGATAATAGAAATCCAAAACCTTATAGAATAATACAAATATGTAATAAAAATAACAAAAAAAACATATATACACACATTAAGTAAAAATAAGATACGATGTTTAACTTATAAGAGAGTTATAGCATAAACTAACAAATCTAGTAATAAGTATTGTAAAAAACACTGAAAATTTTGCGCGGAGCGAAAATAAAAATTAACCCAACATAACAAAAACCTAAATCAAAAAAGGCACGGACCAAAGAGTCTGTGGACTGTAGTTTTATTAATGAAAAAAAAAAAACGGTGTTACCACACCGGAATAAACTTTTTTTTAATACGACAATATACTATTTACGTTTATTTAAAAAAAAACATCATTCGTTCAATTTCACGTCCAATTTAGCTCAAACTTGGCAAGTGTTTTAATTGAAAGGAGAAGCCTTGTAATTTTTTTATGAAAGTACAATTTGTAAAAAAATATTTAAAAGTGTCTTTATGTTTAATAGGTGGTGAATGGATCAAGAGCTAGATCAACCTGATTTGAATACCAATAAAAAAAGGTCAAGAAAGAGGAAGAAACAGCCAGGAAATTGGCAAAAAGTGGAAAAAAGTTTGTGAACACAGGAAAGTTCTATCAAACCCT
Organism: Pyrausta purpuralis; assembly: GCA_963924145.1. NCBI lineage: Eukaryota > Metazoa > Arthropoda > Insecta > Lepidoptera > Crambidae > Pyrausta > Pyrausta purpuralis. Next base: position 11,679,714 of record OZ001666.1, read on the forward strand.
TAAAGGACGCACAATACCCTCTAAAAAACTAAAAACTCCAAGTTCAACTAATTGTCGATTGAAATGTACTGAAAAAATTTTTGAAGTAAAAAGATTTTAAAAATTCAACGATTTCTGAGGCATGGGTGATCTCGAAATACCCTACTTTGTTGCTAATTTTTTGGGAGTTGTTTAGCCAAAGTATTCACTACACAAAGAAGATAGTCAGCGATCCTTGAACAACCAGCGACCAAAGATATCTAAAAGAAAAGACTTGCTTATTTTTTTTGTTTTTTTTTTAACCTACACCATCCCACTGCTGGGCAAAGGTCTCCCCCAAACTCCGCCTTGCAACTTGCTTGCTTTATGCGATACAAATGTTATTCCAAGAGTATACCGAGCTTAATACAGTTTGGAGGCGGGAGACAATCATATTGAACCCGATGAGCATAACGAAAATGATTAATTTGACGCACCTGATTATTATAAGATTTAACTGATTTCTTTTTTTTTTTTAATAATAATAAACAAGTAAGCTCTCTAAATTGATTGGTTGTTCAAATTAATTACTGGCTTATTAGGAATATTCGAATTAGTTAAAAATAGTTAAGTTATTTAGATTTTCAGGAAATTTTTCATTCATTATTGGAACATTTCAAAAAAATACTGATAACTCAACTAATTAAACAAACAAATACAATAATTAATTACAAATGATATCCTGAATCTCTTAGTAATACATAATAAACTAAGCTATAATCTGCATACAATTCAATTACAAAAAAATATTACTAAATGCTCTCTATTATTTTTATTATTATTATGAGCCCATAGTGTCCCACTGCAGGGCGAAGGCCTCCCTACCCCTTTTCCATTCTGCATGATTTTGGGCAAATGGTCTCTAGATAAAAGAAAATAACATGGGAATATTTTCAAAATCTTTAAACCTTAATTACTCAGAACAGGGCATTTTCAAATGTTCCATTACTGTTTGAGAATTACGCTGAAATGATCGCAACTGACAAACAGTCTATTTCGATTTTGGAAAACAAAGCCTTTGACAGATTATTGAATTTATTGAGGCCTAAATATAAGTTGCCTGGCAGAAAGTATATGAGTAAAGTATTGATTCCGGCGATTTATGAGAAAGTAGAAAAATTAATCAAAGATGAAATATTAAAAGCCAAGGCTGTTTCGATTACATCTGATATGTGGACTTGCTTGAACAACATGCTTTATGAGTATTTTGTTCTACAACATAAAGTTCTGCAAATTAAACAATTTGTTGGGTATCATTCAGGTGATCACATACTAGCCATGCTAGCCGCAAGATCGGATTCGTGCTATATTCGGCATTGTTGTAAAAGGCATGGCACTGCCCCGATGCCAAAAAGGATGGACTGACTGTATTTTAGATTAAAATGACATTTACTTAACGTTCTAAATAACAATTTCAATGTTATTTATTTATTTAATTTTGCCAATCAATTATAGTGACATTAGTATTTAATTTAATAAATATTAAAACAGTGACATTCCATTCTATTTAATTTAAATGATTTATTTCAGAAAAGTTATATGTAACTATATGGGTGTAATTTGCCTGAAATAAATATATGATTATGATTATACGTTCTGTAATAGAAGAGTTAGCTTTAACTTGGGACATATCTTCGCTTATCCATGAGATTGTGAGAGAGAGGTAATGGTCCCAATATGGTAAAACCCTTACGGGAAAGTGCATTTAATTGGCATCTGACAAGTTCTACATTATCTATGATTTCAGAAGTGATTCCCCACAGTAACACTCTGATCAAATATTTAACAAAGGCCGAAATTTCAGAAATATGTCCAAATGTACTAGAAATGGAACAAAAACTACGAGAAGAAGTTCAGAGTCGTTTAAAAAATTTGGAAGGAGGCAAATACTACTGCCTTTCCACATTGTTGGATCCTCGATTCGAAAAAAAAAAGTGTGGATATCATGTAATATTTTAAGTTTCAAAATAAGTAATAAAATGAATGTTGAACTAGAGCTAAAAATAAATGTTAAATTAAGTTTTAAAATGAATGTTAACTATACTTTAGGTCGAGAAGTAAATATGTGGACTTAGGATTTTAAATTACATGTTGATTTTAAGTTTAATTGCTTTCATTTATTAGTGTTCACGTTCACACGTTAACACTTTTTACGCAAGTTTTGCTTAACTTTTAAAAAACATAAATATTACATAAGAAGCTTGTTCTTTTCCATGTTATGTAGCCAGAAATAGAAAAACTCGAACCGAATTTATTCGGCACATAAACCGAATAATTCAGCCGAATACAAATAGTGGACAAATGCCGAATACGCCGAGTACCGAAAACCAAACGAATATTCGACGCATCTGTAGTTTAAATACTTCCTATTTTGATTCTTACTTACATTACTCTTAATATTATGGGTAAATAATTGTGTGAAGTATGCATAGAATCTACGTCACACGAAACATTCTCAGATGTGACCTTAGATAAAGATTAAAAAAAATTGTTTTCAAAAGACTGACTTTGAAAGTTTATAAGATTTGACAACGAGAGATCATGTAACGGCACGACCAATTATTTTGTATAAAGAATAAAATTCCGTCACCGGCATTCTTAAAAAATATATGAATCAACGTATATTTTAAGTTTATGAAACAAGATTCAGATTAAATGGTGTATGCAAGAAACTTATTGTATAGTACGCATCTGTGGATTAAAATCGGGCCGCTTGCGCACCAATTGGGACGGGAAAATGGGCGCCAGTGTGCGCGGTCTTAGCAGGCATGAAGTGGTACGCACCATATACTTTGAACTATGGATGTGACAGTCAACTTCAGTCAATTAAATGACGTCCGTTCTCTTTGTATGAAAAGTTAAGAGTTCGTATTGTTTGAAACTTTTTTTCACCCATACATCCGTCCGGTGCTTCAGTGTTGCTTCAGTTTAACTGCCTCGGTGGCGCAGCGGTAGGAGGGTCGCACTTTAGAGCGATGGCTGCGCCAGAGGTCCCAGGTTCGATCCCCGGGTCGGGGCAAAAATATATACCTGAGTTTTTCTGTTCAGAAATTCTTAGGGTAGCCCGGAGTTTGGAAGTTGGCGGTGTTTCACCCCGGTGCATCGGAAAAGCACGTAAAGCCGTTGATCCTGCGCCTGATCCTTCCGGTCGTGTCAGATTGCTGTCCCATCGGGCTATGAGAGTGAAAGGAATAGAGAGTGCACCTGTGTTTGCGCACACACTTGTGCACTATAATATGTCCCGCGCAGTCGGTTAGTCGTAACGACTGGCCACCGTAGTAGAAATCGGCTAGGGGACTATATGTATTGCTTGTTCTTTGTGCTCAGGGCCACATAATTATAGATCATGCCTACAACCTCAAAACATAAAATGTATCAACTGTTCAGGGAGTCACGTTGCTGTTGCTGCAGATTGCCCTGTAAAAAAAACAACCAAGAAATACAAAGAAGCAAAGTCGCTAAGTCAGGTGAGTCATATGCCTCAATGGCAGCAGATCCTAAGGTCAGTGTATAAAATCCTGTGAACCCTCGAATCCCGTTTTGAAAGCTGTTTTTATGTCTTATCGACCTATATTTTATTTACTTCTTTCGAAGGAAGAAGTGGTGTTGCTGGTTGGTGGAGTTAATCCAGGCACAGCCTGTGATATTCTGTAAAGCCACCAATGCAACTAATAACAAACTTAAAGAATCCGAATGGCTCAAAAATCACAAAAACCTTCAACTCCATGATTGCAAGTACTCCTAGGAAACCAGTACAGCTACGGCTGAAATGGGAAAATAAAAAAAAGCTGCCCTGAAACGAAGTACCAAGATAAGAATGAAGGTAATCTTTCAACCTGTATTACCTCGTGTGAAGAGACCCTCATCTCTTGACTGTTATCAAATCATCTTAAAAAATATCATTTACTCCAGTCAGGAGGTGGGAAGCCAGACTACATTCCACCTGATGAAGCACTGGATAAAGTTGCATCAATTTTAGGTTCAACCTAAAATGGCTACAGTGTATTTCTTGGAGGTGATGCTGAAGCTGAAGCTGAAATAGAGGTGGCTTTCGATTCCACAGCTAAGGAATCAGTGGAAGAGCAAATAATTGTTGTCCTTTTTGGTCCTGATCCTTGATGGTGTTACATTTGTTAGAACCAAGGATTGGCAGTACTTGCCTCACTCCTCTAGAACCGTCTCGATTAACTCAGTCGATATTGCATAGCCTGCTAAAGTATACATTTACACGTCTTCAAGGTTATGAACTTATCTTACTCATATCCATAATAGACGATTTTTTATCATTTTTAATACCGGGTATCGCTGCTACTACGGTACATACGGGCAAAATGCACAAACATTTGACCAGCGATGTTCCCATAGCTTACCGTTTACCAAGAAAAACTCAAGGTTCACGAGATTTTTAAGGACTTATTCGACCAAAATATTACTAGAGATTCAAAATCCGAGTACGCAAGCCCCATCATCCTGGTTAAAAAGAAGGATAGCGCTGACAAGATGTGTGTTGATTTTCGAGCACTCAACCGCATCACGGTTAAAGACAGATATCCCCGCTGATCGAAGATCACATTAATCGCCTTGGATGCTCGAAATTCTTCACCAGCCTAGACATGGCATCAGGTTTTCATCATCAATACCGATTGATGAGGGTTTAATACATAAAACAGGCTTTTTAACCCCGGAATCGCATTATGAGTACTTGAAAATGCCTTGCGGCCTTTGTAATACTCCAACCGTTTATCTGCGAATTATCAATAACACACTTCGAAAGAGACGTCCTTATATGGCATGACCGTAGAATCGGGTATCAAGCTGCTTCGCGAAGTCTTAGATGCGCTGACCACAGCCGGTTTTTCGATCAACCTTCGAAAATGTTCATTTCCACTCAAGAAGATCCCTTAGGTCGCGTCATTAGTCATGGTGAGGTTAAGCCGAGTCCCTGTAAGATTGAGGCCTTACTTAACACACCCATTCCAACCCATGTCAAACAAGTGCGCCAATTCTTAGGCCTATCTGGGTATTTTAGGCGCCACATAAAAGACTATGCGACAAAAAGGACATGTAACAAACGTCTTACGAAAATAGATGTTAAGTTTGAATGGGAGCTGAGCAAGTTGAAGTCCGTCAATATCTTATAAAACATATAGGTATAGATATTAGAAAATGTGTCCTCTTCAGACCCATCCTCCACGTCACTTGCTGATAACAATAAAAAAGGAAGAAATAAGTTTGATTGTTTAATCGAGGGTTGGCGCGAAATTCTATTATTAACTGTATTATTAAATCGATTGGCTATGTAACTTCGTAAATTCACCCCAAATATCGATTGCCTTTGCCTCCCACTAAATGCAATCCACATAATATTATTAAACAAAGCCCTATGCAGCGGGCTACGTTAATAAATAAATTGATTGAAAACAAATCGTTCAGTTTTTCAGTTAATTAAATAGATTACTATTACGTTTTTTAAAGTAAATTTGAATCTCACAGTAATTTAACCCTACAAAGAAAAAAAATACATAGTTGGGAAGGTTCACGGCCGCAGAGGAAGCGAGTGTTCGATATTACTATAGTGCTTATTAAGCTAATATTTTTTTAACTTTACATAGCATTTTTATTACTTTTTAGACAACACTTGTCCAGTTTTTTTAGTTTAATTAAACTGTACACAAACTTTAAAAAACATGCATGTTAAATGTTTTCATTATTTGTGTTTTTACACAAATGGCGGCAACGACCACAGCACAGAAATACACAAAAAAGTTATTTATGAGTACTGCAAAAAGGGATTTACACGAAAAAAATCAATTAAAATTAAACTGTTCAAATTGAAAAATAAATAAAAAAGCAAACAGCAGAAACAAAAGCAGCCAAACAATAAATCACTGATTCTGAATTTTTGGAAATTATGTTTAACGTCATTTGCAGCAATATTATTTATTCCAAATGAAATTTCGGGAAATAAAAAAATCAAGGGCGGCGATTTACACTTTAGAAAAAGACTCGCTCATACCGCTTCCTTAAAAAAAATATACTGCCTGCCCCTCAAACTCTTATGAAATTAGTACAGACGAGCAATTTGCAACGAAAATATTTTTGCACAACTACAAAGAACAGTGGAAAAAATGACAAAAGAAGACAAACTTTGTATTCTTTTATTTGACGAAGTGTCTTTGAAGGCGAACCTATCTTTCCATTGAAGGAAAAATAAAATAACTGGCTTTGTAGATAATGGGTCTAAATGAAAACCTGAATTTGCAGACCATGCTTAAGTTTTTATGATCCGTGGAATAATAAAAAAATACAAACAACCAATTGCGTATATTTCAGTAAAAGTGCTACTAAGGTGCCTGAACTGGCTAGTCAAATACAAACGATTATAACACGGTTACAAAGAGCAGGGTTATATGTTATGGCTACAGTGTGTGACCAGGACTCAAATAACAGACAAGCCTTGAACCTGCTTCTGAAAGAAACAAGGGAAAATTATTTAAGAAAAGGAGAAAACCCAAAAGAAAATATAATACTTATTATGATGAGGAACTTGTCTGCCTATATGATGTCCCTCACCTACTTAAGGGCATAAGAAATAATTTACAAAATAAAAATTTGGTGTTTACACAAGACGGTAAAACAAAGACAGCCAAATGGTCCCATTTAGAAAAAGAAAGAAAGAAAACTCAGACTACAAGGGCATTCGTTTATTGCCTAAAATCACCGATAAACACATTAAGCTGGAATATCATTGTAGCCTGTCTAATTCCTTTCTTTTTTTTGAAGAGGAAGAGAAAATTTTGTGAAAATTGGTCAGTTATGGGTTTTAGTCCGTGGCCACTATGGAATCGAGCCCAGTATTAATTTAATAACTTTTACCCACAAGTCTTATAATACCGGGTGGGCCAGAAAGGCGTGCGAATTTCAAAATCGCATTACTCGCGACAGGAACGCGGGAGCGGGGTGCGGGTGGTGGGGATAGATAGCTTGGTTCTCGGAAATTCAGTTGCCATGGAGCGTTTTACCGGTGAGCAGCGTGCGTTTTGTGTGAAAGCGTATTACAAAAATGGCGATTCGTGCACTATTGCGCGGCGTCTATTTCGCTCTAAGTTTAGTTTACATGATTTAAACCTATGTCCGAGTGAAAGTGTGATCAGATCGTGGGTCAAAAAGTTTGAGTCTTCGGGTTCGACATTAAATGAAAAACCTGCGGGGCGTCCAAGGTCGATAAGAACGGAGGAAAATGTAAGCGATGTCGCGGAGTCTGTACGGCGCGATCCCCAGCAGTCGTCCCGAAAGAGATCAGCTGAGCTCGCCATATCAAGAACATCATTAAGGCGTATTTTGGCCAAAGATCTTAAATTACACCCGTATAAGCTTCAATTAGTACAGGAATTGAAACCAAATGACCACCATTTACGTCGTGCATTTGCTGAAACAATGTTAGAGCGTTTTCAAAGTTTGAACAATATCCTCTTCTCGGATGAAGCTCATTTTCACTTAAGTGGATTTGTCAATAAACAAAATTGTCGATATTGGGCTAAAGAAAATCCCCAATTGAAACATCAAAGACCTTTGCATTCGCGTAAAGTTACAGTTTGGGCGGCCATGTCGGCTCATGGAATCATCGGACCCCATTTCTTCGAAAATGAGCGAGGCCAGGCAATAACAGTAAATTCTGATCGTTACACAGCAATGTTACGTAACTTTTTCTTTCCACAACTGCAAAATTTTGAAGCCTATAACAGCAGGACTTGGTTTCAACAAGATGGCGCGACATCCCATACCTCCAATGAGTCTTTGACAGTTGTTAACGAAATGTTTAATGGAAAACTGATATCGCGTCGAGGGGACATTTCATGCCTCCCCGGAGCCCAGATCTCACGCCATTGGATTTTTTTCTTTGGGGGTACCTTAAGAGTCGCGTTTACGCCAATAAACCGACGACGATTGCCCAGCTCAAAGACAACATTCGCGAGGAAATGTCCGCTATCCCACGAGCGATGTGCCAACGAGTTTTCACGAATTTGAGGGCTAGATTGGAAGAGTGTGTACGTGTAGATGGCACACATCTCAGCGATGTTATTTTTAAAAAATAAAATTCCCATTTGTCTTCTTTATTACAATTATATTTTTTCTTTCCTAAGCCTTGTAGTTTTTTTTATATGATTTTTTAAAATCCGCTCAACTTTATGGCCCACCCGGTACTTAATATAGTTTACAATATGTGAAATGATCTTTATTCGTCTCCTCGCTTCGTTTTGAACGTTACGGGTGCTATGAGATATATTCTACTACAGACAACTTGGTTTTTGATTTTTGGATTTGTGTTTTCTTTGCGATTTGGACGGTGTTTGTGTGGACAAAAAAATATTTTTGAATTTGTAAAAGTCAAAAAAAATATTGAAAAAGACAAAGTCTTGTGTTCCTTTTTCTTAAATATTTATTATATCGAGCAGGCATAATTGTGAAGATCTGTATCCTGATTAAGAAATACAAAATATGTGTTTAATAAATTTTTCAGGTTAATATAATGAGTGAACAAATGCCTGGCCCTTCTCAATCAAGAAGGCAAGACGTCCGCGATCTTCCAGAATCATGTTCACCCAAAAGGAAGAGGTCGAGGTCCGAAAACCTCACTGCAAACGAAAAGACAATAGCCTTAAATGTTTACAATTATGTGGAAAAGACAATGGTGACGTGCCCTATAAATACGCTATCGTCCAAACTGTGGCAAATATTATGGGATTTATGGGAACTTCCACCAAAACTATACATAAAATCATATGCGAGTATCGAACTACCGGCAAGGTTTCGTCCCAAGTAGAACCAAAGCCAAGGCTAAATATTTTATCCGAATTAGACCAATTCACTTTGTCCGCCATTAGAAAAAAAATTCACCAATTTTATTTTGTTAATGAGCTACCTACAGTTGATAAATTACTCAAGGCAGTTAACGATGACAGAGACCTTCCTACATTTGCCAGATCAATATATAAGTTGTTGAAAAAATTAAACTTCAAATACTCCTAACGGCCTAGAAAAAGTGTCTTGCTTGACAGGCCAGATTTAATGATATGGCGAATAAATTATCTTCAAAAGATAAAAGATTTTAGAAAAGAAAATCAATAAATATATTAAACAGATGAAACGTGGGTAAACAAGGGTGAGTTAGATAAAAAAGTGAAATTGGGCACAATTCCTGGCATTCATGAACTAAAACGAAAATCTCTTATACCATGATTGCTATTATTTTTAATTTAAAAATTAAGAAATAATACAACTTTTATAATATTATAGGCCACACTTCTAGTCATGTTTGGACTGACGAGAATATCGAGAGTAGTCGACAGGCATTCCTGAGCGGTCTATCGACAGGCTTGAAAAATCCAATCAAATGGACGACGTCTCTTTGTCACCAATACTGGCAGTGAAGATGGCTTCCTTCAAGGCGGCGAATGGATTTTTCAAACCAAAAAGACTGATCGTGAAGGAGATTATCATGGTGAAATGGACTCGCACAACTTCGAGAAATGGTGAACACAATTTTCAATGTTAGTTATTCTACTACTAGATAATGAAGAAGATGTATGTCAGCGTATTTGATAAATACTTATTTGTTACAGGTTTAGTAAAATTCTTACTAAAATTGAACCCGGATCAGTTTTTTTACTGGATAACGCTCCTTATCACTCCAGAAACATTAAGCGCGTGCCAAATATGAGCTGGAAGAAAGCTGTCATAAAAATATCACGTTTGATATGGCGAACATAAAAGCAGAACTATTAAAAATGATAAACAAAGGTAATTGATATATATCAAAAGTAATTGATCAAATGGCAGCAGCACATAGCATCACAGTTCTTAGACTGCCACCGTATCACTGCGAACTAAACTCCATTGAATTGATATGGGCACAGATTAAGGGGCTTCTCGGATTCATTCAGTCATTCGCGTTGTCACCTGTTGCACTGCGAGCGTGTGCGCTTCTAAAATAATCTAAATTAGATTGAATTGCAATAGCAATTCAAGAAAAGGAAGTTATTGAAGCAATTAGTCGAAGACAACGAAAAAAATCGAAGAGGACGAAAAAAATGCTAATAAATCATCTTGGAAGCGAGAGAGAGCAAAGTCGAACAGGTCAGGTTATTTTTAGTACTAAAGCTTAGATTTTTTTATGGTGATTGTTTATTTACGCTATCTGATCTGTCTGAAACCCCGCCACGACACCTTCTCACCAAACCGCACTTCGCCTGCTTATGGTTTTGGTTCAAATTTATTTTACATAATTTTTTATTTTGCTTCAGACATATGCCTAAAGGTCCACCAAAAATACCAGAGTGTGTGCATGGAAATTCAAAACAGGGCTACACTTGCAGCGAGTTAACAACACAAGACTACAGTAAATTTCATCGGCATTTTTATTTATTGTCAGACAAAGTTACTCAGGATCTGTTTTTATTGAAATACTGTACAGCACGGACACCGAAAACAGAAGGAAAGAGAAAATCTCAAACAATATCCTATTTTATACCAATATATGAAGTAAAATCAAATGGAAAACGAAAAATTGTGTTGAAGAAAGTATGCCAGAAAGCATTTACTACTATTTTAGGAGTATCTAAGGACCGTATACAAAGAATTTGTAAAAACCATTTAACCACAATGGTTCCCAAAAGAAAAAAGAGGTGGTGGTAGAAAATCGTTGCGGTATTCTGCACCCATACTCTGGACACAAAACCCGATCCGATGAATATACCCATCCCTGTCACACGCGTACACGGCCGGGTATGAGTGACTGGGATGTGTATATTCATTGGATCGGGTTTTGTGTCCAGAGTAAGGGGGCTGGTCGCTGTGAACCTGTTAAGGCGTACAAAATGCCTTAAATCTATAGAATCCCATTATGTGAGAGGAAGATCTACTGTGCAATACCTAAGCAGTGATCTCAATATAAAAAAGCTCCATGAGTTATATACCAATGATCCAGAAAACATTCCAGTTAAGTACGATTTTTTTCGACGTATATTTAACAAATATTTTAACTTAAGTTTTAAAACACCGGCCACAGATGCTTGCTCCAAGTGCGTCCAACTAAAAGAGACTATAAGTCGTGAATGTGACTGTTACAGTCAAAACTCATAGCCGGTCAAAACCACTTTTGACTGCAAAAATCAGTCAATAATGGTTTTGACCGATGTCATTAGTCAAAACCACTTTTGACTGCCGAAGTCAGTCAAAACTCTTTTTGACTAACGCTCTAGGTCAAAAGTAGTTTTGACAGCTATTTTTAGTCAAAAGTGGTTTTGACTGACTTTATAACTAAAGCTTAGGCTATCGGTCAAAACTCAGAAAAAGTCAATAACGGTAGCGAAAATTACTATGGAAATCATTCATAAAGTTTAAATTAAACTGTTTTCAGGAATAAAGCAATCTCCGTACCAAGCAATGTTTGGTACTGAACCAAAAGTGGGGTTGACAACATCGAATCTGCCATTTGGAGACTTGGAAAAAGCAACCAAAGAGATGCGTCAAAATTTTGAAGAGAAAACGGATAAGAACCGGTGCAAGGAAATCTGCTACTGGAACCGGGCAAGGTTTTACACGATGTGTGTGTTTTAAGGGTTGTAAGAGTAGTAGATTTTAAAATAAACTAGTCTCTCGTGTGCGCGAGACTTCGTGGCAGTTTGTTTTATGCTCTATATTGTTATACGTGTTTAAATGTATTAAGTATTTGAATAATTTCCCGCGACAACACCCAATTTTTATACATATTTTATAATTTATTTATTTTTTTTATTTATAAGGATAACCAGGGTTTACAAGTGAACAATAGGCTACACATTATACAACATTTAAACCACTTATTGGTAATCACAAATAGCAATAACTTAATAAACGAACGCAAAAATCGAACACAATCCAAGGTACACTAAAACAACATAGTAATATTATGCCTTATTAAAGGAATAACAATTTTAGGTAGCTTAAGTAGTAAAAAATAATAAAAAAAACTAATTACAATGCCATAATTATGCAATTGCTAAGCGCTAATCGATGAAAAAACGTTCACTTAACAGCCGCCTTACCGCTGCAACACTGGTATTAAATATGTCAAAGCCGGTATCTTTGACAACTTTATTTAAATCGCTGCAAGCGCGCCAAATGTAACTATTTCGCCTGTAATTTGAATGCACTGTTGGTACATGAAGCGGATCACTATGTCGAAGAACTCTTTTAGGGGCATGAAAATTTAATTTAGATAAAAGTTCGGAACAATCTATGTCAGCTGAAATAATCTTGAGTAGATACATTATATCCGCAATATCACGTCTCGTTGCCAATGGAAGCATGTGGTGTTTCTTGCACAGATCGCTATAAATGCTAGAACTATAGTTATCTCGAGTACGGTAACAAACAAACATAATAAATTTTCTTTGTATACTCTCAAGTCGATCGATATAGGTTTGATATCGTGGGCTCCAAATCTGCGATGCGTATTCAAGGTGACTACGAACAAAAGTACAATACAGTAGTTTAAGAGTTTTAATGTTGTTAAATGAGACAGAGCTACGCATGACGAAACCTAGAGCCTTTGAAGCCTTGGCGCAGATGGATTCAATATGGTTATCAAATATTAATTTCGAGTCGTGTATCACTCCTAGGTCACGAACAGAGGTCTTACGCAACAATATCTGTCCACGCAATGTGTAAGAGTGTAGAAGAGTATTATGCTTACGGCTAAATGTAACTACAAAACATTTTGAGGGATTAAGATCCAGCTTATTTGAACGACAATAGTCACATAGTCGCGTCAGATCAGCCTGTAGAGCTTCAGAATCATGTGGAGATTTAATAGAGGCATAAATCTTCATATCATCTGCAAAACAGAGGAGATGGGAGGAGCGTAAACAGGAAGCAATGTCATTAATAAAAATGACAAAAAGCAAGGGACCGAGCAAAGATCCCTGTGGAACGCCACTGGGGATAGGAACCCAGCTCGATATATAGTTATCGAATACCACAGCTTGAGAGCGATTTGAGATGTATAACGAAAACCAGCGCAGAAGATCGCCCCTAATCCCGATGTACTGCAACTTCGTCATGAAAAGAGCATGGTCGATACGATCAAATGCTTTACTATAATCGGTATAGATGACATCCACCTGCTTATAATCATCCATGCTATCGGTAATGAAATCATTCAACAAGGCAAGATTAGACGTGGTTGACCGCCCCTTCAGAAACCCGTGCTGGTATTCACTAAATGAGCTTTTAATTGCATTATAGAGTTGATCATAAATAATTTTTTCAAAGACTTTAGATATAATGCATAATTTAGAAATAGGTCTGTAATTCTTAACGTCGATTTTTGAACCATTTTTATGAACCGGAGTAATAAAAGCAATAAAAGCACATAATATTACATAGCACATAATATTTTACAAAACACAGCATAGCTATATTTGTATGAATAAGCTGTAATACCATAACGTTTAAATAATTTTGTATACTTTTTGTTAAGTTAAAAGTAGCAATTTGTAAAGAAGCAATATTCTATCCTCACAAATTCGTGTGTAATAATACATAGTTAGTAAGAGTTAAATTTGCAAAACGATGTAACTCATTCTTTACATTCCTGAAGCACATGTTTTGGCTTACAGTTTAGCATAATACTCATTTATGTATAAAATTTGTTTCTCCTCAACTGTAAACTGTTTTGTGTTTTAATAAATATAAAATAAAATAAAATAAAGATGTCTGTGCAAGAAAAAAGGATTTCGGTGCAATTCAAAGAGTCATAACAGTTCTTGATGTGCAAATAAATAGGATCCAAATACAGCAGTTATAAGTGTAAGTTTTTTATTTTTGTTATTTAAGACTCCAATCATAGTGTAGTAGACAAATAAAACGATTTTTGTTTTATTTCAAGATAATATTCTTAATTATTACTTAAAATGTTCATTGCATTTTTTTAATAATAAACGATTTCGATTATATTATCTACAGTTTTTTTATTTACTATTATCAGTTATAAGTAGTTTTGAGGTCAAAAGTGGTTTTAACTAAGAATGTAGGTACATTCTTAGTTAAAACCACTTTTGACATCTTAGTCAAAATAACTATTACCCAATATTTTTCCAGTCATAAGTGGTTTTGACCAATGTCCTTGGTTAAAATCACTTTTGACTGCCAAAGTCAGTCAAAACTGTTTTTGACTAAAGACATCGGTCAAAACCAATATTGACTGTTTTTTGCAGTCAAAAGTGGTTTTGACCGGCTATGAGTTTTGACTGTAACCTGACCAAGCTAAAAAACAACTACTAATAGCACAGTTTCGGATCCACAATTTAAAGTCTAAATGGTTTTACAATAGCTTCAGCATTATTTCATCGTCTGATGAATACCACTTTTGAAGAAACTGTTAATCATGTCAAATTATTATGTGATGGTTGTGGGGGACAAAATAAGAATAAAATAGTATTAAGAATGCTGGCCTACTCGTTGAAACATAACATAACATACCCCCAACGCCATCTATCGGTCAATTGAAGAATAACACGCACTCTGTTGGAAACATAAGCCTGCAGCTTCGCCACTGGAGTGTTAACCCAGGCTAACGCAATTTGAGAGTCAGAAAATAAAAACACATCATCAATTCTGATTTTTAATCAGAATCTTCAATCTTGTTTCACCATGTTCAACGTGTGCTGTGCGCCGGGGTGCGGCAGTAGACGAGGAAGTGTGAAATTATTTAAGTTCCGAAAAACTGAGATAGGACTCCAAAATTGGCTTAAGTGTCTTCCTAGCGAAGCGTTTGGCGAACTGCGTAACTTGAGTTACAGTGTATTTCGAAACCTTTACGTTTGTGAAAAACATTTCGAAAAGAGATTTATCTCTAGTGCTGGTTCCAAGCCATATCTCCGGTTGGGTGCCTATCCATAATTGTTCACGGACATTAAAATCGCCAGTGGGCTTCCCAGGAGCCCTTCAAATGAAAATAGTAAGTAGAGTGACTAGATTTTAGATTTGATATTGTGTGATGTAGGTGTTTTACATCCCATCATTATGTAGAATTTTCCTGTCACTGTGAAGGTGAATTCTCCTATGAACATGTTTCAGTGTGTCTTTTAAAATTTTATGTAACATAATTTTATTCGCCTTCTTAAGTCGCAATTTCACGGTACAAGTTGGCTCGGTCTGAGTCTACTCATACAAGTGGTTTTGTATGAACTCGGATGATGAGATCAGAGTTGGCTCGGACCATGCTCTACAAATACGAGTTCATGTAAAAGTGAATGTAACCAATGTTTGAGCCAACTCGGTCCGAGCCAACTCGTACTGTGAAAACGGGGCTTTAAGATATGCATATATCCAGTAAAGAACTGCAACTCATTATCATACATATCATTAGTGAATCGTGTTATTTAACCTGCAATGTGTGGTGCCGGCTGAGTAGAATAGCACCACGCCATATCTGCCCGTGGGTGTCGCAGAAGGCGACCTAGGGCTTATCCGAGAGGTGGGCAGCAGCGCCTCCCCTAAAGTCAACACAGTCTCTACAAACACTGCGGTCACCAACGCGCTTGCCCAGCGTGGTGGCAATGGGCAAAACCCTCTTTCTTGGAGGAGGCTTATGTCCAGCAGTAGACTGTAGTAGGCTGATGATACCGGCTTTTGTGAATATTTGTGCATAAGTGATTTTGTATTTGTCTACCCCCGGAATAACAGACACAATAGAAAATGTATTGTCTCAACTGGTAATCTCAACTTAATTGCAATAATTTGTTTTAGGAAATTACAGTGAAGCTGACCACGATTATTGTAAAGTTCAACATTGTGATCACAATTACTGCAAAGATGTTCCAGGGAACTCAGGAGCTTCATTATCTGGTAAGAATTATATTAATAAGATATTATTAATAATCAGGTTTATTCAGCTACTTAAGTTATTTATTCAGTCTTTTTGCTTTGTCATGTAAGTGGTCAACATGTCACCAACACTGATGTCAGAGTTATTGAGCTGTAAAAAATCTTTGAAATGTCTCATGTAATGACTACTTTTGTAGATATTTAGTTACACGGACCAACATCTTAATGTGCATTCTGAAGCACGGAATCATTGGTGAATCGTGTTATTTAACCTGCAATGTGTGGTGCCGGCAGAGTAGAATAGCACCACGCCATATCTGCCCGTGGGTGTCGCAGAAGGCGACCAAGGGCTTATCCGAGAGGTGGGCAGCAGCGCCTCCCCTAAAGACAACACAGTCTCTACAAACACTGCGGTCACCAACGCGCTTGCCCAGCGTGGTGGCAATGGGCAAAACCCTCTTTCTTGGAGGAGGCTTATGTCCAGCAGTAGACTGTACGAGGGTCAAACTGAAAGTTCTTAGAAAATCAAAAACTGATTACATTAGCCAGTTATTAGTTTTATTATATCTTTTCAAAATATTGTCCATTGACGTCAATACACCGCTGCATGCGATGGAACCACTGGGAAAAGCACTTTGCCCACTCGTCCTTAGGGGTCTCTTCAATGGCATCGCGATACGCAGCCACCGCTTCTTCAGCATTCATAAACCGCTTTCCTTTAAGTTTTTCTTTAATTTTTGGAAATAAATAAAAATCACAAGGCGCGAGGTCGGGGCTATACGGCGGGTGACCCAGTAATTCAACGTTTGATGTCGCCAAATAGTCGATCGTTCGCTTGGCGGTGTGCGACGAGGCGTTGTCGTGGTGAAGGAGGATCCTACTGCGAGGTCGTTTCTCTAGAACTTTTTCCAAGACAAGTGGCAAACAATTGGTAGTGTACCATTCTGCAGAAACTGTTTTTTGATCCTCTAACACAATTGTTGCGAAATGACCTATCCTTCCAAAGAACGAGGCCACCATTTTTTTTCCCGCACTTCGATCTCTCTTCACTTTAGTTGGCAACTCCTCGAAAGGAAACACCCACTGAGCAGATTGTCTTTTGGTTTCAGGATCATAACAATAAATCCAGCTTTCGTCACCTGTTAGTATGTCGAACACAGCATTTGAGTCACCTCCGTTAAATCTTTCAATCATTTTACGGCACCAATCCACACGATGGAGTTTTTGAGCCTTAGTCAAATTATGAGGTATCCACCGGGCGCAAAGCTTCCTGACCGCTAAATGTTCGTGGAGGATTTTGTGCACTTGACTCATACCGATGCCTAAGCTTGTCCGAATCTGCTGATAGGTCACTCTTTTGTCAGTCTCTATCATACGCCGCACAACACAGATGTTATTTTCAGTCGTCGCCGTAGAAGGCCGTCCCTCACGTACATCATCAGTGAGATTAGTGCGACCACGTTTAAACTCATTAAACCAGTTGTAAACAGTCGCACGAGATGGGGCTTCATCGTGAAAGGCCAATCGTAGTCTATCATAACTTTCTTGTTGACTTAAATGACATCGAAAGTCATAAAAAATCATTGCACGAAAATTTTCTCGTGTTAAATTCATGTTGACGTGACCCAGACAATTTTCAATTTGCCGCCAAATCGTAAAACAAATGACAAATGAATGAAATATATACTCAGTAATATTGGCAAAGAGTTCTATTTTCAAATTTTAGAATTTTTTTTTTATTATATTGTTTATAAGTGGCCAGTTCTAAGAACTTTCAGTTTGACCCTCGTAGTAGGCTGATGATGTGTCCTAACTAAACTGGGGAAAGCCTCATCAAGAGATCTTTATTTTTGAGGCTGGGAGTCAACCCTCTGAATCATGAGCTCGATTCCTTTCGATGCATAGTACCAAATACACAAAGTACCATTTGGCAGTTCGCACAATGATTTTTGAAGTGAAAACTTCTTTAGCGGCGTTGAGCACTTTTGTGGGATGGAGGAAAAATGTGTAACTCGCGTCAGGACACGTGGGCTGATCGAAAAACCGTAAGACGGTTGGCGAAATTATGGATGTAAGTTGATTTTTCTTAGAGATAAACTTTTTAATGTAATTTAATATAATATAAATTGTAATGTTTGTGTACGATAGCGCAATAAATAAATATTGTATTCTATAAAAATATTATATTATTATTATTATTGTATTCTATCACAAAAATGATAGTACTTTTATATTGATAATAAGAGCCATTCATTCAAAATTATTCCCTAAATATTCCAAAAAATCAAAAATGCACAACGTTGATTTTCAAGTTTTCACTTCTGCCGGCACTCCCGGAGTGCAATTTTGTGTTTATTTTTTAATACGCTAATTACCAAATTCTTAGAATACCAAGTATGCTTAGTGCCAATACACTTTACGCCAAATTCACAAAGTATCAAATGTTTTTTTTAGTCTAAGTGTAATAAAAAAAATTTCAACTAAAATTAAGTGAAATGGACCTGACTAGACTGGATGGAACTAGACGGGACTGGACTGGCTGGAATTGAATTAATGCCCGTCCAGTAATGGATTGCTTACTGGAAAAATGTAAACCGGCACTGGAATGAACTGATTCCAGTAAGCAGTCCAGTAACTGGATTTGCGGTCTACTTTTGAATCCAGTGCGACCAATCCAGTGCAGCTGGAATAATGTAGACGGCCAATCCAGTGCCATTCCAGTGCTGACGAAGTACACACGTGTTGGTTGTTTTTGCGGACTTTTTTGCAAAGAAAAAGGATTTAACAATGGTGAAGAAGTTATCTGAAGACGAAACTGTAAAGTTTGTCACTATATACAGATAAAATCCGTGTTTATGGGATATAACATCAGAACATTATAAAAACAAACCTATGCGCCAAACTGCTTTGCAAAATCTGTGCATTGGTATGGAAATTGAAGGATTCACACCGGAAGACGTGAAAAACAAAATAAAAAGCATTCGTTCGGCATACTACCTTGAACTAGACAAGATTAAGAAATCATCCACATCTGGTGCTAGTGGCAATGTTTACCAACCCAAAGTGAAATGGTTCGCCGAATTCAATTCATTTATTAAAAATGTGATGGTGAAGCGTAAAACACAGGTATTTATTTTAAGATTATTATTTATTTTTATTTAAGTAGCATATTATTTGTTAAAACACACAAATTTATCAATGTATCATATGATTTTGCCATGGTACTTTTCCTTCGTTCACAAAATAATAAGTAAATTGAGTTCTTTTTTCCCTGGCATGTGTTGCTGAGTTGTTACTGCCTTGCTGTATGATACTATCTAAAGAGGTTATTTCGGATCTCCATGTTCCATTAATCAAATGATGGTCGTTGTGATCGTCATGGTCTACACAAGAAGTAGTCATATAATTGCTTGACTTTTTTCTCAACCAATTGTGTAGAGAGCAAGCTGCATACACAATGTGATCCACAGTATGTAACTTAGTTGAAATAGCTTTTTCGAAAATTCTGAATCGACTTACTAATATTCCAAAAGCGTTTTCTACAATGCGTCTAGCACGGGACAGCCTGTAATTATATATTTTTTGTTTAAAAGTTAAATTAGCCCCAGGATATGGTTTCATTAAGTATGTTTTTAGTGGAAATGCTGCACCAGCCACAATCACTCCATCTTCTGGAATAAAACTGCCATTTTCTAATTCAGTAAAAATGGAACAGTTTTTGAAAATACCACCATCCGAAGCGCTTCCATTTGCGCCCACATTGATATACGTAAAACAGTAATCATGGTCAACAAGAGCCATCAATACTATGCTGTTTTCTTTTTTATAATTAATGTTTGCACTTCCATATTCATAGGAGCCAGTAATTTTTATGTGTTTTCCGTCTAACGCTCCGTAGCACAAAGTAAAGTTCCACTTATTCCGAAAGCCTTCCTCGACTTATTTCCATTGTTCCGCAGTGGGTATCTGCAAAAAGAAAGTAAAAATATTTTATTTTCAGGAAAATACTGATGCTGCTCAAAATAAAGAAAATACTGACAATACTCAACCTAGTGACCAATGTGGGACCAACCCTACCCATACAAACCCAGAAGTAAGTCTATCAGAACCGCGAAAGAAAAGAAGTAAAATTTCACAGCTGTCTACAATAGCATGAAAGATATGCAATACAATTTATCCAAATCAGAAACAGTGGAAGATGAATTCGACATCTTCAGAAAACACATTTCGAAGCAATTAAGAACCCTTTCTACAGAACAGGCTATCCTAGGCCAAGAAGAAATACAGAGTGTGATAACAAGATGTCGACTACACGTTTTGAATAGTCCTATAAAACCGAATAGACCAAATTACAATTATGCGTCAAGATCAAGCACGAGTAGTAGTACTTATAAGCCATTGAATAGTCCAGCGTCTGTAGATACACAAACCACCGAGGACTCGTTAAATGTAATAAGCGATGACCCAGAATAAATTAATATAATCATGAATGCTTTCAATAATGCTTAATTTGTTATAGATATGATACTTAATAAAATATTACCTTGATGTGGTCTTTTAATGCCCTTTTAATTTCTTGACAGACTTCTGGTATAATTTTTGAAATAGTTGGTTTTGGCAATTGAAACATACGACTGAGGCTTCTGTAACTATCTCCAGTACTTAAAAAAGAAAGAGTAACTTCTAATTTTAATTTTGCGGGTATAGCATCTCTGAGCAACGTATTTTTACGCTGGATATTAATCGAAATTAATGATAACAATTCTTCAAAGTTTTCTGCTGTCATTCTCAGTGCCAGTCTATATTCAATGGGATCTTCTATCTTCAGTTGTTGCAAAAGTATTGCTGACCCTCTATTTTGATCTCTTTCGCTGATCCAATTTCTCACCCAAATCCGTTCCTTTTTTTTAGTTCCTTATCAACCTCATTAATAACTTCTTGTAGCAAGAGTGATTGAGCACGTTTGAAACATTTTTGAAACTGATCTCTTCTTGAAATCATTGTCACTATAGTGTTCACACTTCAACGGCTTCTAAATAACTGAAATAATGTAGACGTTACAGATCCAGTCCAGCACTGAACTGGAATCTCGCTAGATCACTGGACTGGAACAATGTAAACCGGGCACTGAACTAGACTGGACTGGACTGGGCTGGCTGGATCTGACTGGACTGGAATGGACTGGACTGGGCAAGGTTGGACTGGATTGAAGACTGGACTGGAATGGATTGACTGGACTGGACAGGAATGGACATGACTGGGCGAGGTTGGACTGGATTGGATTGAAGACTGGACTGGAATGGATTGACTGGACTGGACAAGAATGGATTGACTGGACTGGATTGGGCAGGGTTGGACTGGACGGACTTAACAGAACTGGACCGGGCTGGGCTGGTAGTTTCCGAGTTAAGACGGTATTTAGTTTGACAGCGGACATCTGAAATGTAGATCTCGACGAGACCTACTTATATTTTTTTCCCTGCACTCTAGTATTCTAGGGTCGGTAGTTTCTACTTATGACAATATCTAGTTTGACAGGTCATCGAGTAGTAGTGTTAAAACTCGTAAAATACTGACTCTAGACTACTAGTGTCGTACTTTACGTATTGTAGTTGGTAATTAGAGTAGTTGGTACTTTTCGAGTTTGTCACTTTGCGAAGTTGGTACTATGCGTAATTGAAGTTTTGCGTATTTGGACATTTGCGTTCGTTGGCAGAATGCGTATTCGGTACTATGCGTCGAAAGGATTTAAAACGCTAGGACACAAGCAAGCATCGGAGTGAGTTTCAAATAAAATTGCAGTAGAATTTACTGATTAAACTTAATTACTTTTTGTTTTAGGTTCCAGTTTGAACCTTGCTTCAAGTAGTTCATCATTGCTTCACCAAACTACTGGACTGGGTGAGTACTAGTGATGCAATGAATATGAATGCTTGGGCCATCTGTTTCATAAACAGACGGCTAGATGGCGCTATGCGTCACGCAATTGACGTTTTCATAAGAAACCACAAACGCAGGGTCGGACTGACAGCGCGGTAGCTCAATTGGTAAGAGCGTTTGGCCCGGTCTGCCAAAAGGTTGCTGGTTCAAGTCCCGCCCGTGCGCAAATTTTTGGTTTCTTATTTCATCTTTATGAATAGTTATTGCATATTCAAAAATCTATTAATCTAATATTATATACTAATCTAATATTAAAAAAGAATTTACCTTTACCCGTTGAGCCTCTTTGTGACCGATTGGTCCTAGATACAATAAATTTTCTACTGTGCCTGTTATTCTGGGGCTAGGCAAATTAAATTGCTTATTCCTCAATACTTACTTTATACTTGGTCATTCCAGATATTGATATGCAACCATCTACATCAGGCTTGTCAACAAAACCAGACGAAGGCTTGTCAAAAACAGGTGAGGGACTTCATTGTGCAATATATATTTTTTAAAGTTTCTTTTTCTTTCGGGTATGGAAGTAACAAGTAATTTTCATATAGTATGTCGGAGTGGACCACTCTCTAATCTCTCTACTTTGAGCAGTCGAGTTTAGCAAGAGCACTTCAAGCTTGACACTTATTGTATAATGCGCACGCACTGTAAACCAGAGCTCGGCTTAAATTGATCTTGGCTGTACCACATGCTGTACTACATTATCTCCTTGTGAAAAGGGATAATGACAATTTTATTGATAGGTAATTAATAAGGTATTTATTTGTTTGCAGATAATGCAGAATCAAAATTATTGACAACACCAAAGAGAAAAACTAGAAGTCATTTGGTGCATAGTACACAGTCGCTCACACTGAATTGTAAAAAGTTGTACAGAGAATATAAGTGATCTCGGAAACAATAAGATTTTCATAAAAGAGCGAAGAAGGCATTGAAATTTTCCAAAGACAAGTCATTTTTGGAAATCACGAAGGATATTAATCCTTTAGCGAAAAAAAAATTTATTCATGCAAATTCGCCAGTGTAAGAAAAAAGATAAAGGAAGAAGATTTACAGATGAGGAAAAATTGGTATCTTTGTGCATTTTTAAGCAGAGCCCAAAATGCTACAGATTTCTTCAAAAGATCTTCATTCTTCCATCCAAACAGACCTTAAATACTGCTGCATTAAATATTGAAACTGGAATCAATTCTCAAATTTTCAATGCTATAAAACTGGAGGTAAATATAATTAAATTTACTACCAGCATCTTTACTATTAATATTATTAGAACTTTATGGTGAAGGAAACAGCTCTAAAAGACATGAATACTTACTACTTGCAATGTTACCAATATTATTGCTTTGTTTTCAGGTAAATACTTACTGGGTAAGAGAATAAAAAGTATTGCTCCATTTTATTCGACGAGGTGGCCCTGGAGCCTGGTATAACTTACGACAAAAATAAAGACCGCATTAATAGATAATAAAAACTGTTGTTGCTGCCGTTATTGAAACGGGATTGGTTCCAGTTGCTCTTGTGTCTGACCAAGGCACAGCGTTCCAGTCAGCTCTTAAAATGCTACAGGAGGAAACCAGAATGGAGCAAATTCGTAGTGTTCAAGATGTGAATTCATAACATTAATCAGTTTCCTCTCTTTGGTGAATGAGTAAATGGGTCTAGCCTTTTTATGTTTAGATTTGTACTTTAATTTTATTATTCTTCAGTCATTATGTCTTATGTACGCGCCTGGACCAGTTTCTGCGGGGCGAGACGCGCGGGGAGGGACCTCACCGCGAGCGCCGGCTCCAGCACAGCGGTCGGCCTATTCGGCTCTGGCAGCCACGCACGACACACGCGCGCCCACTAATATTTATTGATCCATTTATGTAACTAGTAACTGCATAAAATCTATTACTCGTTACTTTCTTCGTATCATTTCACATCTCCCGTGCCCTCGTGCACATAATTTTTTGGCGCCCCCGGGTGGGCGCGCAACTCCATTTTGCTCGGAAAGTAGGTCAAATCGTACGCACGCCACGCGGTCAATCTCGCGATCGTCAAGGAAGAAGATCGAGTTGGGACCGAAACAGCTGCGCCGTGCCTGCTTCATCATCATACAAGGAGAGTGCCGTGAGCTACCTATCATTTCCTTCATTATCCTCCTAGATTTGATATTTTAGAGTCGAATAGCACTTCATTTTTTTGTGTGTTCAAAATACTTTTTCTTTACAAGTGTTAACGAAATTAACATGGCTTTTCTTATTTTTTCATTTATTTTATATTCATAATTCGATCAAAGAAGCTGCCTGCCAACGCCATCTCTGTGTGACAGGTTGAACTAAACTATCGTTTAAACTAGCCTTAATAATCATTAAAAATCAATCGTGTAAGTGCTACTTAAGGAATCATTCATATTGTTCACTCATTCAATCGCCTGTCAATCTCATTCAGACAGGTCTCTTTGCTTGCTCCTTCCGACTCCATCGCGGGCGGACGTACTGTCTAACTGTAAAAATGTAACCGAGATTCGGATAGAATAAAGTACATAATGTGAGAAATCCAATCGTATCATTTCAACGAGGGGTTCCTGGGCGGGATTCACATCAACACAGCCTGGCTCCCAAGGCACGAGCAGGCCTTCATCACCGTCGGGCGACCGCAGGAGGCGACGCCATCTTCATCACCGGCAGCGTGGAGGCGGCCAGTCAGCTCATCTCATCATCAGGCGATCGGAGATCGTCCGTCGTGAACGTCGGCAGGGGGGCGACGCGTAGCGGCTCGTGTGATCTACGTTAAAGATCTGGTGGCCCATACTTTTCATCCTTCGTCATCAACCCGGTACAGCCAGCGGCAGGGTGCAGCCCGTATCGTCAACATTTTTGGTGTAGCCCATTGAGTGGAACGAATCACCAGTACGATTCTCATCGGCTCATCGCGGCACAATTCAAGATTCGGCGAAATAGTGCCGTCCGTACCAATAAAGTGCGCGATCGTGTGTGCGTTCGACTTCAAAGTGCGTTAATTCAAGTGATTCATAAATTCTTCATCAAAATATTTTATAAAACTTTTGTGTGAAAATAGGTTATAACGAACTGTTACGTCATTTCATACGGAACGGAAGTGTGGTATGTGACCGCCATTGCTCAGTGACATTTCAAGGTTGGTACTACTCAAACACTCCCGTCATAAACATTTCATCATTCACTCAACGTCATACGTCAACTGTCAGCTGTGACAACTGACAGATCCAGTGTCAACAAGGACTTCGTAACCGATCGAGGTTATAAATCAATATTAACAGACTTTAAGTTAGTTATTCAATATATCTTAAGATAAATTAGTGTTAATTGTAATTTAAAGTGTAAACATATATCATTTACGCCACTGTTCAGAACGGGGCGTGTAATAATTTCAATTCAATCCGTGTTTATCAATTCAAAACAACTTGCATCTTCAACACAATTTATCAATAATATATTACGGTCAATTAGTGTTTAATTCAACATTGTGTGTACACTTGTTCGTTGCTGTAGGTAACAAGAGGTGGCCAATTAACAATATAATCAAATAACTTCAATTAAATTCGTAAATAATATCAATTCAAGATGTCTGTTCGTACTGCTAAGGTACAATTTAAGTCAAAATACCAGATGCTGATTGATTTCGCGGGTACAATCGCTGGGGCTGCAGGGTCATCAGCCGCAGCTGTGGCCAGGCGACATTTCGACCATTTTTACGTGCAGCTGGTGGCAGCGTACGAAATACTATTAGGTGCCGGATCTGCCGACATACCTGAGGAGGAGATGGACACCTACACGGCTCAGTTCACAGAAATCAATCGACTGCTCATTCGTGTTGGTGAAGCTACGGAGATGGCTGCGGAAAGCTCACGGATGCAGGTTAAAGGGTCTCATTCTCAGGTGAGTCAACCCAAATTACCTAATATTGAATTACCAAAGTTTTCAGGTAATATTTTAGAGTGGCCGTCATTTTACGACCTGTTTCAGTCACTTATTCACTCACGTGACATTTCGGATTCTGAGAAGCATTACTATCTCAGAGCTTCACTTGCGGGCGACGCCCTGTCATTGGTGCGTCAACTACCAATAGATGACAGTAGCTACTCCATTGCTATCAAGTTGCTGGAGGAACGCTACCAGAATCCGAGGATGCTAGTGGACACATACTTGGCAAGGATCATCAACCTGCCTAGTATTCATCAGGAGGCCTCCCTACGCTCTTCATTTTATGACCCATTGAATGAGTCAATTCAAGCGTTGGAGAAGCTAGGGCATCCAGTGAAGGAGTGGTCATATCTCATTCTGTTCATTGTTTTACAGAAACTCCCACTTCGCATCAGGTCGGCTTTCGAGGAGCGCTTCGGAAAGGATCCGAAGGTTCTGCCGACCATTCAGCAGCTGTTGAGCTTGCTTGATGAGCAGTGCCGGGTTCATATGCCAGTCTCAGGCGCATTCATTATACAGATGCGAAGGCTTCCATAGCCTAACCCCCCTCGAACGAAAGAGGTGGGCGAAGAAGACGGGTCACTGCTTCAAGTGTCTCAGGAAGCACTTTGCCAAGGTGTGCACTCAACGTAATTGGTGTTCTCACTGCAAGGCGCAAGAGCACAACTCATTGCTTTGCACCGGGGAAGCGCAAGGCTTTCAAGCTCAGGGTTCACAGGCGCCGGCTCCGGTTGAGCCTCGTGCACGAACCCCACCAGCCCAACGATCATCACCAACACCAGGTCCGTCTACACCGCGTCAGGTCTCGGTGCAGGCTGTCAGCCAAACTCAGAGCGGGGACCAGGGCAGTCACGCAGCAGAGCTCGAACCTGCCTCGAAGCCGCGGAAAGTAGTGCGGCCGGAACAGATCATCACTACTGGTCATCAACCTGGACCAAAGGTAGGTGAACGTGCGCGTCAAGCTCAGGACACGTTCCAGCTGCTACGGTTCGGGTCACGTCCAGATCACTCGGAGCCTTTATGAGATAAGGCCACTGTTGGTACAGACGCGGGACAGTTACCAGTCACTATATGTCCCACAGCGCTGATCAGGGTGAGAGCAGCCAACGGTAACTACATCACAGTCAGATCACTTATTGACACTGGGGCAAGTGTCACAGTAGTTACAGAATCATTAGTTAAACAATTGAATTTGCACCAACAGTTCACTAGAAGTAAAATTTATGGAATTGGTCAACAAAGAGTCAATAGTCCAGGTTCAGTAGTCAAAATAGTTTTCAAACCAGTGGGCAAACAGGTCCCAATCATCAGTACCGTAGCCATGGTCATGCAAGGCCTCACTGGAAATATACCGTCATTCACTTCTCAGATCAAGGATAAGCTCGGGTTGTCAAACCTGTCATTAGCGGACAGCAATTTTGATCAAGCTCATAATGTTGATATCATATTAGGAACTGATGTCCTAAATTACATACTTGATGGTTCAAAGATATGTACATTAATTCCAGGGTTATCAGCCTATGGATCTCACTTCGGATACGTCATCATGGGGACGCTATCATCTCATCACTCATCATCTCATCAGTCAGTGGAGACGTCAGTGGAAGACTACGGACTTCATGCAACCAGGCTGGAGGAGGTCCTGGAGAAGTTCTGGAAGGTGGAGGAACCACCGTCGAAGCCGTCAATTCACCCGGATCACATGGAGTGTGAAAGGTTGTATAATTCCACTACTACTCGAATGCCAGATGGCAAATATATGTTCAGATTACCGATCACGAGTCTTTTCCGGCGTTGCCACTGACTTCACTGGACACTTTTGGGTTAAAAGTAGTTCACTCAGGAATGCTAAATCAATTAAATCTTATTTATGTATTTTTGTCTGTCTCAGCAGCAAATCGGTACATTGTGAGCTCGTATCGTCGATGAGCACCGAGGCGTTCGTGGCAGCATTTACGAGGTTTGTCAGCCGACGTGGACTGCCTTCACTCGTCAGGACAGATCGAGGTACAAATTTCATTGGTTTTAACTCATACCTCAAGGACGTCATGAAGTTCTTGTTGGAGAACAAACTTATACTTCAGGAAGAGTATAAAAAGCGTCACATACGCTGGGAGTTCAATCCTCCCGGGAGTCCTCACATGTCTGGTTTAGTAGAATCGGCCGTGAAGGTAGC
The DNA here is from genome assembly GCA_963924145.1 of Pyrausta purpuralis. Classification (NCBI taxonomy): domain Eukaryota; kingdom Metazoa; phylum Arthropoda; class Insecta; order Lepidoptera; family Crambidae; genus Pyrausta; species Pyrausta purpuralis. The sequence continues at coordinate 11,707,665 of OZ001666.1, forward strand.
GAAAAATCTACTTAAACGAGAGGTAGGTGACACCATCCTCACATTCGAGGAGCTCAGTAATTTATTCACTAGAATCGAGCCCGTTCTCAATTCACGACCTCTAGTTCCTATGTCAGAGGATCCTAGTGACCTCGAAGTACTTACCCCAGGTCATTTCATAATCGGTCAACCACTCATAGCATTACCAGAATACCCTTGGAAGGATGTTTCTATGTCGCGATTATCACGCTTTGAAACCATTCAAAAAATATCTCAATCAATTTGGTCACGATGGCATATTGAATATTTAAATACCTTACAGTCACGTAATAAGTGGTACACTCATATGTCTAATATCAAAGTAAATGATTTAGTCTCAATCAAGGACGAAAACACCACGCCCCTTGAATGGCTCAGAGGCCGTGTTATAGAAGTTTATCAGGGTTCAGATAATGTTGTTAGATCAGTCAAATTAAGAAATCAACGCGGTGAACTTGTCCGACCAGTTGTCAAGTTGTGTAAGTTACCTATAGAGTCCAATTCAGATTAGCTTAATTTATTAACTGTATTACATTATTCATAATCACGCCTGTGTAATACTATGAACTCATAAATATGTAATTCACTCATGTATTACTATGCTCTTTATTTTAATAACTGTATCATGTTATATTGTTGTAATTTTACCTTGTCATTGTGTATAACTTTCAAGTGTTCAAGTTCAACCTTTTCCCTGCTGGCGGGAGGAATGTTAACGAAATTAACATGGCTTTTCTTAATTTTTCATTTATTTTATATTCATAATTCGATCAAAGAAGCTGCCTGCCAACGCCATCTCTGTGTGACAGGTTGAACTAAACTATCGTTTAAACTAGCCTTAATAATCATTAAAAATCAATCGTGTAAGTGCTACTTAAGGAATCATTCATATTGTTCACTCATTCAATCGCCTGTCAATCTCATTCAGACAGGTCTCTTTGCTTGCTCCTTCCGACTCCATCGCGGGCGGACGTACTGTCTAACTGTAAAAATGTAACCGAGATTCGGATAGAATAAAGTACATAATGTGAGAAAGCCAATCGTATCATTTCAACGAGGGGTTCCTGGGCGGGATCCACATCAACACAGCCTGGCTCCCAAGGCACGAGCAGGCCTTCATCAACGTCGGGCGACCGCAGGAGGCGACGCCATCTTCATCACCGGCAGCGTGGAGGCGGCCAGTCAGCTCATCTCATCATCAGGCGATCGGAGATCGTCCGTCGTGAACGTCGGCAGGGGGGCGACGCGTAGCGGCTCGTGTGATCTACGTTAAAGATCTGGTGGCCCATACTTTTCATCATCCTTCGTCATCAACCCGGTACAGCCAGCGGCAGGGTGCAGCCCGTATCGTCAACAACAAGCATCTTTTTACTTCTTGCATCTTTTTACTTCTTGCATCTTTTAGGGTATACCCGATTTTGAGCATTTCGTCATATATTTTACATCATCATTACCGCTATCGCCTTCTTTCGCTGGTTAACACTACCACGTGTTTTCATTGCAGCGCCTTCCTACGATGGCTATATCATTGTTTATCTCATGCATCCTCTTCTTTACAGCTTTGTGTTATATATTGTCACATACATCTTGCCCAAATTAAAACATTTATGCGCTTATTTTACGTCCTATAAGATTTTGTACCTCAGCTTTAGATCATCTTGCTTTTATACCTATATTTACTGCCAGCCAAACTACGCCATTTCCTAGCACGGCATTATGCACAGAATAATTTATTCATAAATAATTCGGATTTACCGTAAATTCACCTTTCATACCCATTTATTGCACCACTTGCTTACGTTCGCACTGCAATCATTTTTCTTCATACCAATTTCAGAGAAAGTGGCCCTAAACGGGACTGAATTTCGGAAGCCGTGAACAGCGTGCACTTGGTCACCGCGTGTTATTGCACCTGCCCGGCACGTCAAGGTCAACCGATGCCTGCCGGCCGTTCATCGATAGGATAACAAAGGAGCGTAAGCCGTTCGCAATTTAGTATTTTAGCTTTCCTTCCCGTAACTTATTTGTCAGTCTTATTGATTATTTATTTTGAATTTTCACATTTGATTAAAATACTTACATAACAATGACAAATACAGATAATCAATCGTCAGCTTCTTCCGATCCCGTCAAGTTTTTAGACGAATTATCTGAGCTGAAGATCAAACGTAGCTCAATTAAGGGACAGATAACAAAGTTTTACAATCCTTTAAAGACACTATAGAAAGGGAAAAAATAACTGAGTACTTGGGCCCAGTGGAAGCAGAGCAGATCACTGACGAGCGTACAGACCCTAGCTCGCCATGGTACGCAACACATATCAGAGAGTCCCAGTACATGTTGCAAATTTCAAAATGCCCGAATTCAAAATGCTGCTCCGAGCCCCGCAGCAAATTTCGCCTCGTTTTGCCGAATGGATTTTTGCCGCCTCCCCTTCTCTTGACTAGCGGCCTGGAAGCAGCGAAGCAACGTAATGAAGATTGCCACTTCTCACCTCTATTTGTGCAGTTGGCAGCCAAAATCGAATTTCCAAACCAAGAATTTGAGACAACACCCTACGACTTTTACTGTCCATCTGTTCAAGACAAGCTTAAGTCTAGGATTTGCAGTACCTGTGGGCTGTACTTCGCTACGCAGAAAGCTACAAAAGAGCACAAGCGGAACGCTCACAATCTTGCTTGTCCTATGAACATCGAAGCTGCAGACACTCCCGAGCTTCCCGTGCGGCGAAGTGCTCGCATTATAGCCCGTCGTGGAGGTGAAGTACTAACCGAGCTGCAGGATGAGATCGGTGTCCCTCTGGATGTTGAGTGGGTTCCGGCGCCTCCCGACGACTCCGATCAGAAGAGGATCCCGAGGATGACCTACCTCTTATTCATCTCATCAAGGATGTAGCTGAATGGTCTGCGTCTCCATTTAGTCAGGAGTAGTCTGTATTTACTTAATCATTTTATTTAAAAATGACAGACGTAACAGGGGGGGGGGGGGGGGGTTAAAAAAACGACCAAAAATGATCACGTAATTGTTGAACGATCCCCAAATGGGAGGAATATCGTAATGGTCTTAAGGAGCTTCCAACTTTAAATGATTTTAAAGCCTTCTTAAAAGCACGTGCAGACGTTTTAGAAACATTATTTAGACCTAAAAGGGATAAAATTTCGAAACCTCAGCCTAAGTTTGAAAATAATCATACCAAATCATTCGTCATTTCAGCTAACAAGGACGATCAGCGACCGTGCGTCGTGTGCCAGGGCAAACATCGCATCTTTGACTGCAAGGTTTTCAACAGTCTATCAACCGATGAAAAATGGGCCCAAACTGCAAAACTCAAGCTCTGCTTCAACTGCTTGCGTCAGGATCACGACGCAAGCCGCTGCCGCCTGGGAGGTTGTCGCGTATGTAAGAGGCGTCATAACACAATCTTACACAAACACACCACAGCCCCCACGACTTCTTTAGGTACACACCAAACGCACACACCTCTCGTAAACGCATCTGCACTTTCATATTCCAATGATTTGCCTCCTGTCGAAAAGGGTAGTGTGGTTTTAGCTTCCAATTTCTCTAACGTCATGTCAGCACTATCTTCATCTGAAGTATTGCTATCCACTGCTTTGATTGAAATATTTAATCCTCAAAATAATAAGGTGGAAACCGTCCGCGCCCTCTTAGATAGTGGAAGTCAAGCTTCTTTTATAACGAATAGCTTAAAATTACGTCTTCAGCTGACTTCCAAGCCCTCCAATACATCTAACGTCATAGGCATAGGGGACACATCAGTGACACATAGGGGAACATCGTTCCAGAGCGCTGCTCTGCAGTCATAAGATCAAGGCAGAGTACATTCGTTCGCGACCATGATTTTCTAGTACTTCCTCATATTACAGAAAAAACTTCCTAAGACAAGCATCATGATAGATCATCTTAAAGTACCATCCTTTATAAAATTAGCTGATCCTTCCTTTAATCAACCTTCGCAGATAGATATCTTATTAGGAGCCGACATATTCTGGCAACTCATAGGCTCAGAACAACATCATTTAGGTCATAGATTACCTGTTTTACATAGTTCACAATTAGGTTGGTTAATATCAGGACCTATAGGTGGTCATACCTTAAAAACGAATTCAAGTCAAACATTTTGTAATTTTGCAACTAGTGATGACAACCTAGATATGCAACTTTCTAAATTCTGGGAGTACGAAGACTTCCCTCTTCATAACCAACCTAAACCATTCATAACAGAAAGTGAAAAACACTTTACTGAAAATACTATACGTTTAGATAATGGTAGATTTTGCGTCAGGTTACCGCTTATAGATACCCCAGATTGTCTTGGGGACTCCTACTTCTCAGCAAAGAAACGATTTCTCAGTTTAGAAAAACGTCTTTCCCAGAATCATGAATTGAAACGAATGTACTCTGATTTCATTAAGGAATATCGTGATTTAGGACATCTTTCTGAAGCTGTATTAATGCCACCCAATGCATCCTATTTTCTTCCGCATCATGCTGTGTTTAAAGAAAATAGTGAGTCGACAAGGTCGCGTGTTGTATTTGACGCATCGGCTCGCACTTCCTCTGGTTTTTCTATTAACGACCTACAAATGGTAGGCCCTAACATACAAGACTCTTTATTTAACACATTGTTACGGTTTCGTCATTATAAATATGTCTTATCCGGCGACATAGAGAAACAGTACAGACAAATAGTTATGAGCGAATTAGATCGTGACTTGCAATTGATACTCTGGCGCGAAGACTAGTCTCTTCCTATAATAACACTTAGACTAAACACCGTTACATATGGTTTCTCTAGTGCTAGTTTTCTTGCGGCCAGATGTTTGTGGCAACTTGGGGAAGAATCATCTGATAACAGTATAAAAAAAATAATTCAGAATGATTTTTACTGTGATGACCTTCTGACCGGGGCTGACACTGAAACTGAGCTACTACACATAAAGGAGAAAGTGTCACAGGCGCTTATATCTGGCGGCTTTAGGCTTCGAAAGTATATATCTAATTCCCTTGCGATAATTGAAACAGTAGCTGAAAATAACGATATCAGCAACTTGACTTTAAGTCAGTCCCTGAATACATTAGGTTTAGTTTGGAATCCTAGCGAAGACACACTTCATTTTGATATCGATGATAATTGCCCATCCGATAGTAAAACAAAACGCTCGATATTATCTGCCACATTTAAAATTTTTGACCCTTTAGGATTATTAACTTTGTGCACCATTAAGCCTAAAATCCTCTTGCAAAGGTTATGGGCACTAAAGGTGAACTGGGACGAGCCAGTTCCCAATGAGATTGAGCATACTTGGAGAAGGTTCATTGAGAACCTCATATACTTAAAGCTTCTTAATGTACCTAGGAATATTTTTGACGTAGCTTCATATATAGAACTTCACAGCTTCTGTGACGCTTCACAAGCCGCCTATGGCGCCTGCATCTATATCAAGTCCATTTCATTATTTGGTAAGCCAACTGTTAATCTTCTTTGTGCAAAGTCACGTGTTGCCCCCACCAAGTCCACCACTATACCGCGCCTAGAGTTATTAGCGGCACTTTTAGCAAGCCGCCTTGCATCCACCGTGAACTCAGCCTTTCGAAAACCTATAGCTCGTTGTATTTACTGGACTGATTCAAGTGTGGCCTTAGCGTGGATAAACACTTGCCCATCCAAGCTTAAAACTTTTGTAGCAAATAGAGTCGCAGTAATACGAGAGCTTACGGACAGTGCTTCATGGCGTCACGTACCCACAGCTCTCAACCCAGCTGACCTCGCTTCACGAGGCATAGACCCGCAGTACATTCAGACAGCAAGTTTATGGTGGCATGGGCCCACATTCCTACTACAGCCTGGAGATAAATGGCCCACTCTTAATATTGATACTAAAATACAAGACCTTCCTGAACTTAAACCGACCACATTGCTTCTTACTAATATATCACCAACTGATTCATCTGAAAACATCATAGACTTTGAACGATACTCTAGTTTCAAAAAACTTCAACGCATTGTTGCTTATGTGCATAGTTTTATTGATATCAAATGTAGAAAAAATATAATAACAGGTCCATTAAATGTAATCGAACTCGAATCCTCATTGAGAACTTTAGTCAAGATTTCACAAAGACAATCATTCACGAAGGAATTAATTATAATAACTCAGAACAAACAATGAAATCCCAAGTCCCATATAGCAGCACTTGTACCATTTATCGACTCTCAGGGAGTCCTGAGAGTGGGGGACAGGCTAGATAAATCTACATGCGATTATTCTAAGCGGCATCCGATACTTCTTTGTGCAAAGCACTCTCTTACAAAGCTCATATTTACACATGAACACTCACGCCTCTTACATGCGGGACCACAGCTCATGCTGGCATCCATACGCGAGCAGTTTTTGCCCATTGGAGGTAGAGACCTGGCGCGACGCACGGCTCGCAGATGCGTCACGTGCACTCGTCATTATGGTAAAACAATGACTAACATTATGGGTAACTTACCTTCTCATAGAGTCACTCCTGACTTTCCATTTTTATCTGTCTCCGTTGACTTTGCTGGGCCTTTCCTCATAACGGATCGGCGGGGACGAGGATGTAAAATCACTAAATGTTATCTTTGTCTTTTTAAATGCCTTAGATATAAATGTGTCCATTTAGAAGCTGTAAGCGAACTCTCTAAGGAATCTTTTATACTGTCTCTCCGCCGCTTCATTTCGCGCAGGGGTAAGCCTAGAGAAGTATACTGCGACAATGGTAGAAACTTTGTTGCAGCTGCGAAGGAAGTTAATGATTTTTTTAAGCATCATTCAGTCTCTATAAAAGAATTTGCATCTGATCATGACATTCAATTTATTTTCTCGCCGGCTTACGCTCCTAACTTCAATGGCTATGTAGAGGCAGGCATTAAGTCCGCCAAATTTCATATAAAGCGCATATTAGGGAACACGCATCTAACATTTAAGGAACTATCGACTCTATTTTCTCAAATCGAGGCTATCCTCAACAGTCGTCCTATTTCCCCTCTCTCTTCCTCTCCTAACGACTACGTAGCGCTCACACCAGGGCATTTTCTCCTTGGCAGGCCACTGATGTCGCTTCCGGCCCCAGATCTCCGAGAAATCAACGCTTCAAGATTGGACCGCTTCTGACTACTAGAGCAAATGAGACAACACTTCTGGCAGCGATGGCAGGCTGAATACATTACTGAGCTGCAGCATCGCTCAAAATGGAGAGCACGCAGCAGAGACCTACAGCAAGGAGACCTTGTTATATTGAAGGAAGAAAACCTTCCCCCACTTCTTTGGCGATTGGGGCGAGTCAAGGCCTTGCATCCTGGCACGGACGGAGTACCCAGTGTCGCAGACATAGAGACCTCAAGAGGAACCATCAGGCGCGCACTCAACCGAATCTGTCTACTTCAAGAAACCTCTCTTGAAACCTGAGCTTTCAAGGGGGCCCAATATGTACGCGCCTGGACCAGTTTCTGCGGGGCGAGACGCGCGGGGAGGGACCTCACCGCGAGCGCCGGCTCCAGCACAGCGGTCGGCCTATTCGGCTCTGGCAGCCACGCACGACACACGCGCGCCCACTAATATTTATTGATCCATTTATGTAACTAGTAACTGCATAAAATCTATTACTCGTTACTTTCTTCGTATCATTTCACATCTCCCGTGCCCTCGTGCACATCTTATCATTATCATTTTATTTTCTTAAGTATCTATCTAAGAGGCCTTGTTGTAGAACAACAAAAATCTTTTTTTCCATATGTTGTGCCCTACTTAAGTTGCAGGCTGTAAGCACCTGATTATACTGATAAACATTGCATTTTTTATCTGTTTCAGATGATGGTGTTTTTGTAATAAATAATACCAAATTACATGTTATATTCGACCCGCCAAACCTGCTCAAAGGCTTACGAAATAACTTTTTGACAAAGAACATAAAGTTTAAAGGCAAGATCTGCAAATGGAGTGATATTGTAGATGTTTTAAGACTGACTGCAACCATGCACAGATACGGCTCTTGCACAAGTTAAATGACGAACGTGTCATACCAGAAAAGATAAAAAAATGAAGGTATTTAATATTGCTATCCTTTGGACATTTTCCATGTAATTCATTAAATAAATAAAAATTCTCGGACAATTCACACAGTGCTATCTAGCCCTAAACTAAACAAAGCTGGTATTACAGTTGCCAGACAGCTGATGTACATTTTTTATTTTTTTGTAAATGCATAACATAACATTGTATACACCACCCAGACTCAACACAAAACTTTGAAAATTATGTTTGGCGGAAATTAAACCCACAACCTTCGCCTCAAAAGGCAACATCACTAGGTACCATCTGGGCTATCAAGTCAGTCAGTCATATTATACGTCAGTACCTGGGTGACCAAGTTAGACTCGTATGAAAATATAGATTTACCCAGAAATAAGATTTTTTTCAGACATGACACCTAGCTAGATCGATTTTTCGTCCCCTTAAACCGCCATATTGAAAATTTCATCAAAATCGTTACAGCCGTTTTCAAGAAGTCATTTACAAATATACCTATATATTTCCACATATATAATAAAATAAATATTATAATAAACCCTGGAGGAGGCCTACGTCCAGCAGTGGACTGCAATAGGCTGATAAGGATAAGGATTGTAAATATTATATTTACAAACATAATAATAGAGTTTTGGCATTAACTTTACGTATCATTGTATTGCTTGTTTCAGGTGAAAAACTGTACGCGAGTATTTAGCAAAACCATGGCTGCTATTTTGTCTTATACGGCTCAGTTTGGTAAGTTCTTTTAAGTTATAATTAAACTAAATGTTTCACTTTGATAATTTTAAATTAACTAATTTTGTTGCTTTATTTACAGCTAAATACGCTAACGGAGAAGAAGTCAATGGTACAATTAAAAATACCGCGGAAGTTGTCTCTTTTTTTGACGACTTGTTCGACTCCGTGAATGGCTCCAGCTTCAACCCCAAGAAAAATAAGGGGAAGGCGTTGAGAAATGCTGTGACAAAGACATCACAACATCACCAATTTTGGCGACAAGCTATTCCTGAGTTAGAGAAACTGAAATTTGTTGATAATAATGGTAAGGAAACGTCGGTACCTTCAGTAAAAAAAATTCATATTAACTTTAAATAGTTACCAAAAACTGTGGCAATTTTTTGAATCGAAAGGTATTAAAATTATGCGCCCGCGATATTTCAATTCAGACCCAATTGAAAATTTCTTTGGATAAGTGCGGGCATATAATTTTAGAAATAATAATCCAGATTGCCACATGTTTAAGTGTACTTTTAAAACTTTGTTAATTACTCGACTTATTCAATTTCATTCGAATACTTCTAATTGTGAAGAGGATTCAGGTGAACTACTTCTAAGATTTCAGGCCATCGTTGTCTCAGACCACAGAACAAAGTCAGCACAGCCATCATAACATAAAAGTGTCACCTGAATCCTCTGAAGAATTCAGTAGATTAGCAAGCCAGGAAAGACTGAATGTGCATTCACAGGTCTACACTACAGGGGGGTAGTAACTAAAATTACATAATTTAAAAAAAATGGTGATTGTATAAAGTGCAAAGAAAATTTACTGTCAAACTAGCGACCCGCCCCGGCTTCGCACGGGTGCAATGCTGATACTAAATACACTACAGAAAAACTGTGAACGTTGTATATAAAAACATAGCGGCCCGCTCCGGCTCCGTGTACCATATGGTTCTTTACGATTTCGTACAGGATAGGATCTTCATCTTTATGCGGTAATTCAGCTGAAATAACCCTGTCAATTTGGTTTGGTCTAATTTTGTTCACTAACCACACCAACAGGTGTACATGTGGCAAGCCACGTTTCTGCCATTCTATTGTGTACATATGACAGCGCGGCGGAAATCTGTAATATCTTCGAAAATATTCACATAAATCATACGGTGTAAAGGGCCATATAGATCTATATTAAATGAACAATGTATTCAAGGTATTTAAATGGTTAAGGATCAATGCTGTATTGGTTAAAATCGCTTCGGAAATTAGCCATTATTTGTCGTAAAAAGTAAATGCCAAAAAAAAAAATTGTCGGTTATCCATAAGAGATAGACATATACCATCTCTGACTTTTCTGTAGACCTTTTCAATGTGTATAATACCAAGTACATTATTTTGATAAAACTCGTAGGGTTCAGCCTGCGTTTGCAATGTAAGCGGAAAAAATGAAATTATTTACGACATCACATTAGAAACCTCAAAAATAACAGTACTCCTCCACTATTTAATGGATGTTATTGTACATATAAACCTTCCTCTTGAATCACTCTATTTATTAAAAAAAAAACGCATCAAACCGTAGTTTCAAAGATTTAAGCATACAAAGGGACATAGGGACAGAGAAAGCGACTTTGTTTTATACTATGTAGTGAAGAAAAAGAAAGTATTCACAAATGGATCTCGTTCAGAGAATATAAATCTATTAATAAAAATAAGCTTACTTATCCATCAGAACAGGCAGCAAGATTATTTCGTAATATTACCAAGGAGGCAAATGAATACCTGGAAAACCAACCGATAAAATTCTTGAAAAAATTAAAGAAATAATTAAATCCAGGCATTCGTTTGACTTCCTTGCCTGTGAAGCACATGAAAATGTCGCTGAAGTATTCGTAGAAATTACCTTTAAATTAACAATTTTTAACTGGTGCACATCAATAAACAAAATAATAAAAGGAACCGACGTTTCCCGATTCGAAAATAAGAGATTGCCTTATCTGCAACAAAAAGCATACAACAAATTTAAAACCCGATTTAAAAAAAAAAAAACTGTGAAAGCACTCCGGGAGTGCCGGCAGAAGTAAAAACTTGAACTTGAACTATCAACGTTGTGCATTTTTGATTTTTTGGAATAGTTATAATCAATATAAAAGTACTATCATTTTTGTAATAGAATACAATAATAATAATAATAATAATAATAATAATAATAATAATAATAATACAATAATAATAATAATATAATATTTTTATAGAATACAATATTTATTCATTGCGCTATCGTACACAAACATTACAATTTATATTATATTAAATTACATTAAAAAGTTTATCTCTTAGAAAAATCAACTTACATCCATAATTTCGCCAACCGTCTTACGGTTTTTCGATCAGGTCACGTGTCCTGACGCGAGTTTCACATTTTTACCCCATCCCTTAAAAGTGCTCAACGCCGCTAAAGAAGTTTTCACTTCAAAAAACATTTTCTTTTGTTTTTTGAACCATCTAAAAATTTTATTCAATTTAATAGAACTTAAAAGGGAGGGAAAACCAAAAAAAGAATGGGTGAAAGTACATGTATCCAAGCCTGAAAAAAAAATAGTCATTGTCACAATTTTGTTTTATCTGTGCTTGTCAAATTCACATATTGAAGGCCAGAATCTTTAGTTCGGGAGATTTCCGTCTGATGCGCTAGCATCTCTACTAAGTCTGTGGTAGGTGGATATGATAGTTATGGGTATGATAGTAAGGTACCTTACCTGCAGGGTACCTTGCTATCATACCCATCTATTTGTGCCAGCCCTTGTCATTTCTCCGATTCTCCTCAATCGTATTCCCATTGACCCCAACTGCGGGGAGAATAGGAATTCACCACATTTTGAGCTTTTTTTAAAAAACTAGCGCATATTATGTAGTAAAAGCTTATGGGAATCTATTATCTTAGTCAACGGAATTTTACTAACTATATTTACGGTTTGTAATTGGATTAAAAACCAAAGAGAAACCTGGAAGTTTGAAATTGTTCCTATTCCCTCCGTTTTACCAATGTAAAAAGGCCTTTCTCTCAAGCCAACAAGAAGAGGCAAAAAATCATATCGTCGTTGAAGTTCTAACACCACGTAAGTCATTTTTTGGCGGTTTTGACATTTTGATGCCATTCGCTAGAGAATCGGAACACGCATCGTTTGAGCCAATCAGAAAAAAGTATTGGCCAATAGAAACTCGTGAAATGAAGAAAGTGTAACTACACGGGATCTACCAAATGGCCGTTATATTTGGAAACAGTACGTAAGTCACTTTGTGCCATAGTGTGTTATGTACTGCACGGTTGCTCCTGACGATTAGAGGAAAAAAGGTAAGAAAATATTACTGTGTTATTAAAATCTGTGCATTTTTTATTTTTAAGATATTTTTAGTATTTATATTTGATGTTTTTATATTGTTATAAGCTTAATTTAGTTAGTTAATGCTATTGAAAGTTTGGGTACTGACTTACGTTGTGTTGCTCTAAGGTCCGTTCGAAGTTACGTGGTGTTTTAATGTAACGGGTTTATGGTTTACCTAACGATCATATTTTAATTTTTAAGTTAAATAGTAAATTATTGACCAACATAAAAATTTTTGATAGTAATGTAGATGTTTTTTAGGCAGTGAAAGTATATTTATTCATTTAACAGGTATTATAATTGTTTTTGTTTCATTTTCAGAAAAAAGAATCAAAATGAGCAGTGACGAAGATGAAACTATACTTGAACTCTGCAAAGAATTAAAGATAAAAATACCCCCAAAAAAACCAAAATCACTTACCCACAATTCTATACACCCAATTTCAAACCTTGAAAATCTAGACCTTAATAATTTACCTATATTAATATTAGATAATAATGAAAATACAATAGCTTCTGATTTAGTTGCACAGACTTCACAGCAAATTTTAGCACACGATAATTTAAATATAACTACTGAAAATGTAATTACTACATTAGAAGAAGTTGATCAGTCTGCATTGATAATAACAGAAGAAGTAATAGAAACATCTATGATACAAGAACCAGAAGAAATGCTTGAAAAAGACAAAGACGTTCACTGTTATTGGTTCGATGAGTGTACTGCAGGCCTGGTGGCTTCTGTGTATACTACCTGCATAATAGACTGTTTGAAAAAAACACTGTCTAAGAAGCTGCTACCTATAATTCTGTATTCCGATGGTTGCAGAGCACAAAATCGTAATGCTGTTTTATCCAATGCATTGCTTGAATTAGCTATGGACTATAACATTCAGATCGAACAAAAAATCCTAGAAAAGGGTCATACTCAGATAGAGGTAGATTCTTGTCATAGTGCAATAGAATGTCAAATTAAACACAGAGACATCTACCTGCCTTCGCAGTACGCTTCAATTTCGAAGGAAGCTCGTACTTCGCAACCCTACAATGTACATTTTCTAAATTATGACTTTTTCATTGACTTTTCAAGATGTCTCATGTATGATTCGATTCGACCAGGCAGAGTAGCTAATGACCCAGTAGTTACAGATATCAGAGCACTACTTTATGAACCTGAAGGGCTTATAAAATATAAACTAAGATATGATGACGACTATGTATTGTTACCCAAAAGACCTAAACCAAGAAGCAATCTGCCAAAACCAAAGTTGTACCAAAGTAGGATACCAATTTCTCAGATTAAATATAATCACTTACAAGAGTTAAAACGTGTCATACCCAGTGATTGCCACAGCTATTACGATAGTTTGCCACATAAGTAAGACTGCTATTATTAGGTTACCTAATGAGAAGTTTTTGAGTTATGTTTTTTTTTAAATATTTGTAATGTCTTTGAGACTGTTTATTTTTAAGAAGTTTTCGATTTTTATTTTGTTTATTATAATACTTTAAAGGTTTAATAAGACTTACATTATAATGATTATATCAGTATTATTATGTAAGAATTTATTTGATTAAGTCAATTAATAGAGATGTCCTCAAGTACAAAGTAAATTTATGAATAATAATAATAAAAGTGCAATTACACTTAAAAGCCTTGTTCAGGGTATATTTTCAAACACTTAAATAATAGGTATATTGTTTAATAATTAAAGAAAATATATTAATTTACATAACATTTTTGTTTTTTAATTCCTAGAAAATGACGTATGTCATGTCAATTTGTGAAATTAAAGTGACAACACAACATATGTCATTACCTATGGGTTAATAACTGACTTTTTATAAAAAATACTTTTTCGATATTAAATATAACTATAATTAAGTATACACAAACAATAAATTTGTATATTTATAGTATTTATAAAAAAATATGCAGTTTTTTCACTCTCCTGAAAAGTTGCTATTTTTGACTTACGTGGTATTAGAACTTCAACGACGATATGTGATTCGGTTCCATCAACTTACTAACGTGGTATGCGCGTCCTACGTGGGGGCACGGTTCTCCCTTGTTTTGTCGAAAAACCTTTGATATAATTTCACTATTACTAATCACTCTTAACATAATGGTTGTTTAACATAATTTTTATAACAGACTAGCGGTCCCCCGCGACTTCGTCCGCGCGTTTCGAGTTTGCTCCCTCCCCTCCCGTCGCAGCGTGATGTTTTATACCCTAAAGCCTTTCTCAAGAAATAAGCTATCTAACACAGAAATATTTTTTCAAATCGGTTCAGCAGTTCCTGAGATAAGCGCGTTCAAACCAACAAACTCTTCAGCTTTATAATATAATAAGCGCAAGCGCACGTTTACTTAAGCTGCGAACATTATTTTGGTGCGGAGTTATGTTAAAACTGTGATAGCTCCTAAGATATTTATTGAAATCAAATGATATAAAGGGCAACTTGGTTGGTTCTAAATGAAATGCTCGTGATGATGAATGTATTTATTTTGATAAGAATAAATACCTGTGTGTATAATACACCTCTAAAAATAATGCATTATTTTTTTACAAATTTATTAACATAAAAAAGGTTGTAGTAAGTCAACCATAAAAGATAGACATATGCTGTCCCGGACTTTATTATAGAACTCGTAATGCTGAACAATCCTGTCATACATGATTTTTGTGTAACTTAAGCGGTTTCCGCATCGTATGCAGCGGAAGCTCTGAAAAGGAATATCTTTCTCCCGTTTTCGCAACATTTTTCATTTCTGCTGTGGTCTTATGAGTCGTATGTTTATGTTATATAGCCTAAAGCCTTCCTCGATAAATGGACTATCCAACGTAAAAAAAAATTTTCAAATCGGGCCAGTAGTTTTTGAGATTAGCGCGTTCAAACAAACAAACAAACAAACAAACAAACTCTTCAGCTTTATAATATTAGTATAGATAATATTTGTTTAATATAACAACGTTTGTGCTAACATTTAAGAGGCATAATCATCATTCGACCTAATAATCATTTCATCTAATTTTTGTTTTATCTAATCTTATTTTGTATAATTATCATTTGACATACTTCTATTTAGTTTAATGATCAGTTCGTCTATATTGTTTTTTTTTAAATACAAGATTTTAACAGTATTATTTTAAAGACAGCAAATAGGGCAACTTGAGTAAAACAAAGCTTTCATATTTTGCATTTAATCACAAAAAAAGAGCGCCACCGAGCACCAGAACTTCCCTCTGTTGGTGTCGTCTAGGTTAGGTTAGGTTAGAACTGTGACCCGACAACGCGCAAAGGCGAGCGAGCGAAGCGAGCGTGCCGCGGCAGCGGCCGCCGAGCGCCAGAACTCCCATCTGTAGTGTCATCAAGGTTAGGTTAGGTTAGAACAGGGATCCGATAACGCGCGAAGGCGAGCGAGCGAAGCGAGCGTGCCGCGGCAGCGGCCGCCGAGCGCCACAATTCCTCTTTGTTGATGTCATCTAGGTTTTGTAGGTTAGAACAGTGTCCGCTTTTTTTGTTTTATCTAGTGTTATTCAGTTATAAAGATTAGATTAAGTCCTCATTATGCCAAACATTATGTCATGTGATATTAGGCAAAGTGAAAATTCGATGAAATGAAATTATATTACATGAACAATCATGTCAATCAAAATTAGATAAAATAAATATTATAGGAATCGAATAATTATATCAAATGAAATTAGATATTTTAAATGTTTGTGAAGTGAAATTATATCAATCGTTGTTCGACATAACAAGGGAGAACCTGGGGGCACGGCAACATCCACGAACCAAACAGGAGGCTAGATCCCTTTTTGTTTCTTCGTTCAGCTGCGCTTGTAATTTTAAACTCTGCTACAAACTGAATATTAATTTTGAATCTGGGGTGTGGTTTTTACAAAGCGCAACGTGGCGAATTTACTTGACTTTTTTAGGGTTCCGTAGCCTAATGGCAAAAAACGGAACCCTTACAGTTTCGTCAAGTTTATCTGTCTGTCTGTCTGTCTGTCTGTCCGTCCGTATGTCACAGCCATTTTATTCTGTAACTATAAGCATTACACTGTTGAAATTTGGTCGGAAGATGTATCTTGTTAACCGCTTACCGATTCCCATACAAAAAATAAAAAATAATGTCATTTAAGGGGGGGCTCCCCCTATATGAAACTAAAACCATAAAAAATTTTTTTAGTCAAACCTATGCGTGTAGGGTGTCTATGGATAGGTCTTTTAAAATAATATTGAGGTTCCTAGAACCATTTTCTTTTAAAGTCTAACGTTTAATAGCTATCCGCTTCCAAAGTGGTAAAATGGGCGTCCCCCCCATCTAACTACTAAACCAAGAAAGTGTAAATTTTGAAAAAAAATATATAATGTAGATCGCAACAAATACTTTCAACGAAAATTGGTTTGGACGAGATCGAACAAGTAGTTTTTGAAATATAGCATGTTTTCAACAACTGCAAACATAACTTTGTACTTCATACAAACACTATGAAAAACAAAGTTATATTTGTAGTCAACAAAATATTGTGGTATTTTACTAAGTAGAAGTAAGTGGATTCCCTAATTCAGTTAAAGTTGTCACGGAACCCTCAGTGCGCGAGACCGACTCGCACTTAGCCGTTTTTTTTTTTGGTTAGGTGTGGATTGCAGAGCGGGTCTATTCATTTGACAGATGAATGGTCGATTGATAGGGTTGGAACACACGCCCGAGCGACCGGTACGAGACCGGCAAGTTGAGGGCGCTGCCAGCGCAATTAGTTACCTAAATATTTAACTTGTTAATTTATGAATGTATTCATTTGTTTGTATGATAATAATGTAATGAGTGTATGATAAAAATGTAATATTTTTTTGTTTTGTGTTTTTTTTTTCTTCAAGTGTGTGTTTACACCCAGTGCCTAGCAGGGGTTCCCGCTGAAAATCAGTGTCGTGGTATGCTTACCATCTGCTGTCACGATATATACTGAGCGGGGACCTTTTTGGCACACCTGGGCGCTCTTTTTGTGTTTTACTACTGAAATTTTAGTTGTTTTTGATATGTATTTATTTATTTTTTTATAGTAATGTAATTTATTTTTGTGTGTGTCAAATAAATAATAATTCAATTCAATTCAATATAGTCGGTCCGTTACCTATGTACAAAGACATAAACACATGCAAATATGTGTTTGTCAGAACAGATGCTGTAAGAAAGCCATTGATTGCTCCTTATGAAGGTCCACATAAGGTATTGGAACGTCACGAGAAATATTTCAAGATATAATTATGTAATCGCATCGCGGTTTTTTCTATCGACCGATTAAAACCAGCGTACATAGAGCACGATGTCGATGAACTCGAAAACGCACAGTCTGCAGATAACACACAATGCGAAAATACGGCAACAGCAGAGGGACACACGACACCGCATCGCGTGACAAAGTTCGGCAGTCAGCAAACCAGTTGTACGATTTCTCCGTGCTCCGCCGAGGCGACAACATCTCCTGAGGATGCCACGTGTAGTGGCGAAACGCGTCGAGGTTTTTTGCACGTTGGTGTTGGGTACTATTAATTGCATCAGCTGTGCCGCATGCGTATTGAGGGAGGGCGGGTGGTGCATCCTGCATTTGCCTGAACTAATACTAAACGCGGTGACGGTTCGTGTAGTTAGTTGCCTGCGCCGGCGTAGCTTCGCGGAAATTTAAAGCAAAATAATTTTATAAATTTCAACTTAATAATGGATTTCCGCAAAGTAACGCCTGATTCCATTAATTATCTAAAGTGAAAAGTTGATAAAACGTTACAGTGCAGTGCCTAGTAAGTAGTTACTTTTAGTAAATAGGTAGATCATTTAAATTATTTCAAACGTTTTGTCAATAAATTGTGTTAACTTAATGTTTTTTTTATAAATTGTAATCAATTATTTATTTAGGCGTCTTGGCGCTAAAATTTGTTGTTCTGGGATCTCGCAAAGCCTAGCAACTTATTTTGAACCGCTTCAACTTGGGTTTGGAATTAAGGGTGGGTGCGAAGCCGCTATCCATTCAGCTCGTACTTTTCTTTGAAATAATTCGGAAGATGTTTTTCTCAAAGTAGATATTAAGAATGCTTTTAACTCCATCGATAGAGCCACCCTGTTGTCACAAGTAAAAGCACAAGCACCTATTATTTATCCTTTTCTTTGGCAGTGTTATAGTACCCCAAGTAACCTTCAATATACAGGGTGACTTTTTATCAGTACCGAAATTTTGTGTAAAGACTCCACTGATGAATATGAACAACTTTTACTATGGGGGCAATAGTAAAATCGAGAAAAAAAAATCAGCTGTTTCATACATTTTGACCGCGCGGCAATTAAACTTTTGTATGGAACAGCTGTGACCCTCCCGGCCCAGCTATTTTTGGGTTATCGATACATCCTTTTTTAAGTCTTTTAAATTCCAAATTCAACGTGTGGTATTTAGATGATGGATCCTTGGGAGGCGCTTCGGATACAGTTTTGGCTGACTTTTTTAACCTAATTCAAAATTTTAGCTCTGCAGGTTTGGAGCTAATTTTTCTAAATGTGAATTATTCCTTCCAGATTCTTAACCAAATGCGGAATTGATCATACAAAATTTTAAAAAAGTTGCCCTTGATATCAAAATTATTAAAAATTACTCACTTTATCTGCTTGGATCCCCAATTTTGGAAGAGTCTTTTGCCTCTTTTGTCGATGAACAATTTAAAATTTTTAATAACGTTTTGGAGCGCATTGTCAAAATTAACACTCATATGGCCTACACAATTATTCGATACTGTCTTTTTGTCCCTAAATTCACTTACTGCGTTCGTTCTTCTCATTTTTGGAAATTTCCAGGTCTGTGTACCAAATTAGATAGCGCTATTCAACGCTGTATGTAATCAGTCCTAAACATTTCTTTTGACGATCGGACCTGGACCCAGGCTCCCATTCCAATCAGGTTTGGTGGTCTGGGTATTCGCGAAATTTCAAGTATAGCTCTTCCTGCCTTTTTGTCCTCGGCCCATGGTACTATGGAGCTAGTTGGAAAAAAAAAATACTAAGTCAGGTTCTATTGCATATTTGTCCGAGGCAATCCTCTTTTGGAGGCAATTATGTTCCGAAGAGCCTACTTTGACAGTTTCATCTCAAAAGCTTTGGTTAAAAAATATTTTTCTTTGTAAAATAATTATGCTAATTATTTTAAAAGGAAGGGGAGTATTGTGGTGCTATATCAATCTATGTCAATGCACTGCACTCAGTATTGCATCGTAGCAAGTTAAATATCCGAATTAGACAGCACGCACGGACACGTGACACGAACTGTAATGTTTGGGTTAAACGTTTAGAATAAATGAGTTGGAATTAGAGACTGGTGTTGGTCACTTGTTTTACCTATCCTCTAAACAAAGTTAGGTCACACACACACACACGCACGCAAGTCTCACACTTATTATCTTTGTTTCTTAGCAACTGGTTCTACTGTAGCACTAATCACTTAAAAACTTACGTTTTTTTATTTTTCTATGATTAAGTTTTTACCTAAACAAATGGATAAATAAATAAAAGACTATTTTTTAAACGGTATTAAATGAGCTTTTGTTTAAAATAAATAAAAATAATCACAACCAGACTAATGAATAGGCATCCAAGATCAAAACTATATTCTCATAGGTAAGGACTTAAGAGGCGTTACTTTTTTTCTCCACCGAAACGCCGATGTCGTGATATTTCATACTCTTCGACGTTCACTTACGAGAGAATAGTTAAATATGAACACGTAAATATTAGCCTAAAGTATGGAAAATTTATTCGTCTAGTGAAGTGATAGATAAAAAAATCAGTTTATTTTCTTGTACTTTGTGTAATAACTGTTTTTCCGCGCACCCTTTTCGCAATTATAGAAATAATGGTCTTCTATGCCGTTCGATAGGGACTAAAGTGATAAACCTGAATTCAAATAAAAATACGTATTAAATTCTTTATACTGTGTTCCATGGAAGGGACAGAGTGAAACATTCAAATATTGATTGATTCATTACTTAAAAAATTAAGTAAAACAGCCGAAATACGTCAATAATCGTTCAACTTCATCTCGATGTTTGACATATTACAGATATTCCATATGCAATGACTTTAATAAATATTATACATTGAAATAAGGACAATATAAAATAAAAATAAAAATAATTTAATAAAGTCATTCTATTTTTTTTTAAATACTTTCAATAACGCCTTATAAACAAGCGCATGAGCCGCGTGTAATCAGTACCGGCCGAGGCCTTCCAGAGAGAGGACGTATCGCTCCGTTCCCCGCGCGCCTGTTTCGCATTATCGTAATTTTTCTTGTTCGTCGAGAATGCTCAACGCTGTTTGATACTTGGGTGAGTTAAGTAATATAATTAATCACAACTGATATAACTGCTGACGTAAGGGAGCTTGACCAAGACCTAAAGCTCCAAGCCAACCTCACCTTCACGTGGTGCGTCCTGTTTATACAGACGAGGCTCTGGCGACCGACCGATGGCGGTACGAGGGTCAAACTGAAAGTTCTTAGAACTGGCCACTTATAAACAATATAATAAAAAAAATATTCTAAAATTTGAAAATAGAACTCTTTGCCAATATTGCTGAGTATATATTTCATTCATTTGTCATTTGTTTTACGATTTGGCGGCAAATTGAAAATTGTCTGGGTCACGTCAACATGAATTTAACACGAGAAAATTTTCGTGCAATGATTTTTTATGACTTTCGATGTCATTTAAGTCAACAAGAAAGTTATGATAGACTACGATTGGCCTTTCACGATGAAGCCCCATCTCGTGCGACTGTTTACAACTGGTTTAATGAGTTTAAACGTGGTCGCACTAATCTCACTGATGATGTACGTGAGGGACGGCCTTCTACGGCGACGACTGAAAATAACATCTGTGTTGTGCGGCGTATGATAGAGACTGACAAAAGAGTGACCTATCAGCAGATTCGGACAAGCTTAGGCATCGGTATGAGTCAAGTGCACAAAATCCTCCACGAACATTTAGCGGTCAGGAAGCTTTGCGCCCGGTGGATACCTCATAATTTGACTAAGGCTCAAAAACTCCATCGTGTGGATTGGTGCCGTAAAATGATTGAAAGATTTAACGGAGGTGACTCAAATGCTGTGTTCGACATACTAACAGGTGACGAAAGCTGGATTTACTGTTATGATCCTGAAACCAAAAGACAATCTGCTCAGTGGGTGTTTCCTTTCGAGGAGTTGCCAACTAAAGTGAAGAGAGATCGAAGTGCGGGAAAAAAAATGGTGGCCTCGTTCTTTGGAAGGATAGGTCATTTCGCAACAATTGTGTTAGAGGATCAAAAAACAGTTTCTGCAGAATGGTACACAACCAATTGTTTGCCACTTGTCTTGGAAAAAGTTCGAGAGAAACGACCTCGCAGTAGGATCCTCCTTCACCACGACAACGCCTCGTCGCACACCGCCAAGCGAACGATCGACTATTTGGCGACATCAAACGTTGAATTACTGGGTCACCCGCCGTATAGCCCCGACCTCGCGCCTTGTGATTTTTATTTATTTCCAAAAATTAAAGAAAAACTTAAAGGAAAGCGGTTTATGAATGCTGAAGAAGCGGTGGCTGCGTATCGCGATGCCATTGAAGAGACCCCTAAGGACGAGTGGGCAAAGTGCTTTTCCCAGTGGTTCCATCGCATGCAGCGGTGTATTGACGTCAATGGACAATATTTTGAAAAGATATAATAAAACTAATAACTGGCTAATGTAATCAGTTTTTGATTTTCTAAGAACTTTCAGTTTGACCCTCGTAGTACATGTACTACACAAGCCTACATCATTGTAAATAATGCAGCTAAGGTAGTAAACTTTTTTAAAACATTACTAAAAGTTATATTTTGGGAAAGATTGAGAGCAGCTTTCAATTTTTTGGCGTAGTCGCCTTTCGTTTTTCTCAATCTATTTTCTTGTCTAGCTAAAAATGCTCTTTGCGATGAACTCTTCCTTCCAGAAGCCGCCTCAAAGGAAGTGGACCTGGTTGAGTCCCGATGGCTTAACGAGAAACGAGATTGACTTCGTCATGACTTCCAAGAGACGGTTATTCAATGATGTCTCCGTGATCAACAGGGTGAAAACCGGTAGCGATCACCGAATGGTTCGAGGCACATTGAATATAAATGTCAAATTCGAACGATCCCGTCTGATGAAGTCCACGCTCCGACCGACTCGTGCTCATATCCAAAATCCCGAGAGCTTTCAACTCGAGTTGTCAAACCGCTTTGATTGCCTAGAAAATTGCGTTACAGTGGACGAAATTAACAACGGGTTTGTGGAAACTGTTCAAACGGTGGGGTCTAAGTATTTTAGGCCTAGCCGTAAAAATAGACCTCAAAAACTGTCGGTCCACACTCTCGACCTTATGGCAAAACGTCGATCTATGGCACTGCAGACCTCCGTTAATGCTGAAAACTACAGGCAGCTCAATAGACAAATATGGAAGTCCCTGCGACACGACATTCGTTGTTTTAATACTAATAGTGTTAAAGAAACGATAGAGCGGAACCAAGGCTCCAAAGTGTTTGCAAGGAACATGTCTATTGGGCAAAGCCTGTTGACGAAGCTTAAGACGGAGGACGGTCGACGAAAGCAGAGGTTTTGAGGGAGATCGAAAGGTTCTATGGGCAGTTATACACCTCAGTTGACAAACCCGTTGATTGCTCGGTCAGAGACCCACGAGCTATCCTGACCCGACACTATACCGAAGACATCCCGGACATCATCCTTAACGAGATTAGGATGGCCCTTAAACAGCTCAAAAACAACAAGGCACCTGGCGAGGACGGAATCACAGCAGAGCTTCTGAAGGCGGGTGGAACACTGGTACTTAAAGTCCTTCAGAGACTTTTTAATTCCGTGCTGCTGGAGAGCATCACGCCCGAGCCGTGGAACAGGAGTGTGGTGGTGTTGTTCTACAAAAAAGGAGACGGAACCTTATTGAAGAACTACAGACCCATCTCACTCCCGAGCCATGTCTACAAGCTGTTTTCAAGGGTCATCACGAATCGTCTCGCACTTAGGTTTGATGAGTTCCAGCCTCCCGAACAAGCCGGTTTCCGAAAAGGCTATAGTACCATAGACCACATTCATACGCTTAGGCAAATTATACAGAAGTCCGAGGAGTATAATATGCCTCTATGCTTAGCGTTTGTGGACTATGAGAAGGCCTTTGATTCGATCGAAACTTGGGCGGTGCTTCAGTCTCTGCAGCGGTGCCACATAGACTATAGGTATATAGAGGTGTTAAGGTGCCTTTACAATAACGCCACCATGTCGGTCCGAGTACAGGAGCAGAACACGAAGGTGATTCCATTGCGGAGAGGTGTGAGACAGGGAGATGTTATATCTCCAAAACTGTTCACAGCGGCATTGGAAGACGCCTTCAAACTTCTGGAATGGGAAGGAATCGGCATCAATGTCAATGGCGAATACATCACACACCTCCGATTTGCCGATGATATAGTCGTTGTGGCAAAGACGCTGGACGATCTTGGCACTATGCTCGAAGACCTTGACCGAGTCTCCCAACAAGTGGGTCTTAAAATGAACATGGAGAAGACGAAAATATATCGAGTTCCCTTGTTGTACCCACTCCAGTATCCATTGGGAACTCAACTCTCGAAGTTGTTGACGAGTACGTCTACCTGGGACAAGTGATCCAATTGGGTACGTCCAACTTCGAGAAAGAGGTCAATCGACGAATCCAACTCGGCTGGGCAGCGTTCGGGAAATTACGCAAGAGTGTCTTCTCATCTCATTTACCTCAGTGTCTAAAGACGAAAGTCTTCAACCAGTGTGTGTTACCAGTGATGACATACGGATCCGAAACATGGTCTCTAACTATGGGCCTTATAAAGAAGCTCAAAGTCACACAACGAGCGATGGAGAGGGCTATGCTGGGTGTTTCTTTACGTGATCGAATCAGAAATGATGAGATACTGTCGCAGTCACTCCCGGCTAGTGTGGACAAAGGGTGTTTAAAAGGTACTAATATTCGAATGAAATAAAGAAATCCGGGTATAGCATTTGGCAACAAAAGTTTATTCAAATTTGCTATCACACATCTACCTTTTAACACCTTCAATAAAAATCAAATACAAAACTTAATAGCTCAGAATTCAGTAGAGACTAGGTTAGGTTCTAATTTAGTTATCTATTTCTATACTATTACAAATCTTTATGTTCACAAATTTCTAATTAAATAAAGATAAACCACCAATTTAAGTTTTTAATTTCCTAATTGATTCCAAAATTTATCCTCAACGGGATTCCTAAGTTATGCTTAAATTAATAGCTAAATTATCCCACTTTTCCTAAAGTTAAAGTAAATACAAGGAAAACCAACCTTGGATTTCAACAGAGGTTACTATTTCAAATCTTTGTTGCATCAAACTACAAACAACTCTGCAACGTTACCCCAAAATTTTACCGATACCGATCCATCCTCAAAACAGCAGACAAGAAGCAAATCAATCCATCAGGAAAATCTGACTTCAAAATAATCCAAATGAGGTCTAAGTAAGGTCTAAGTAAGGTCACTGAAAAGAATTTACAAAATGTTAGTTCAATGCACAAACCAAAGTAAAAGTAAAAAAAAAAACACTAACTTTTCACAATAAATATTTACCTGAGGTTACAACATGATCACCAAATTGTGACTGTACAACTTACAGACACATATCAAGAGCGAAACCTAGAAATAAAAGAAAGTTCTAGTTAACCACATTTTTTTTTCTTAGTGAGGGTGAGTATACTTTTCATCACTCTATTTATGAAATCTTTAATATACCAATTTAATACCTGCAACAGCTGGCTAGCCATATAAATTTTGAATTGATTAATAAACATTTATGCTAATTATTCAATTTGAGACCTGAAATGATAAAAAATACAACTCTCAATACAATATGCCCAGATGTAGGTAGGCTACATTTTCTTTACAAGGATTTCCAAAGGAGTTTCCCAAAGTACTTACCATTTTCCAGTCTTTTACATCAAATCATTTTCGAAATTAATTCATCCAAATTGACATGTTGGCGGCGTCTGAAACGATAAAAAGAACCATGTGCTCAGACTCTAAGAAATGTCTCGCAACAAACAAAAATCAACGTAAACCTTTCTTCAGATACTTACCAGGAATAACTATCAAACTACAAAATAAATGGGACGTGCCCCGTTAACAAAAAAATTTACTTAACACACGTACCACTCCGACGCACGACCAACAGTGGCGGAACCGGAAAAAAACAGCAGCTGTCACACTTGACAAATGTCAGTGTCAGCATCCATTATATCAATGCCAAAATATGGACTGGAGTCCTACATCCATTTAGCATTTCGTTTCACGCGAACTTAGACAAAAATATACAACGTTACAATACGTAGAAGAACTAAGGTAACGGACATAGCCTTGAGAATCAGTAAGCTCAAGTGGCAATGGGCAGGGCACATAGCGCGAAGAACCGATGGCCGTTGGGGCAGGAAAGTTCTAGTTTGGAGACCCTTCGACCAAAGACGCAGCGTAGGACGTCCACCAACAAGATGGACAGACGACCTTATAAAGATTGCAGGATCAAACTGGATGCAGACCGCTAGTAATCGGTCGCTGTGGAAAGCCGTGGGAGAGGCCTATGTTCAGCAGTGGACGTCATTTGGCTGATAATGATGATGATGATGATGATATGACTGAATTATGATAATCAGAAAATGCTGATAGTTGTATTGTAATCTAAATTAATATTTTTTACCTACGTTTTGAGTGTGAAAATTGTTATTACATTACATTGTATATGTAGTTTTCGCCTTTTATTTCATTTACGTTTTATGCTTGTAGGTATCACATCAGAATCAGAATGGGCAATAGAAGAACAGAATTCAAGTTGAAAAAGAAAAAAAGGGTAAATCGAGAAATTCTTAATTATGCAAGAGATGTTAAACGGTTTAAAAATTCTCATGCAGATGAACTATCGGAAAATGACACCAACAAAAACAGTATTCAAGTAAGTTTTTATGCGAATCCAAGTTTATTGAGAGTGAGATGGCGCAACTCGAATAATGTTGTCACAGCGCGTAAGGTCATTGGCCTCCAACCTTGGGGCCGGCGGAGGCGGGACAGCGGCGAGTAGCGTGCGGCGATGGAGCACGTTGATTTTATTCTGACTTGATAATTATTTGATAGGTACCTACCATTTACTCATTCAAAATATTATATGCGTAAGTTCTTTTAAAAATTTTAAATATTTATTTCCTTTCAGCCGAACGAAAAAGATGCTGGTACTAATGATTTCGCCGTGAATGTGCCCAGTTATTCTGACTTAGTTCATGACTTGGTAAGTATTGACTAGTGCCTATTTATTCATACTAAGTATTATGTAATATGTACTTTTCAAAATAATACAATTTTATTTAATTGATTTTATTCTGACTTGATAATTACTTGATAGGTACCTACCATTTATTCATTCAAAATATTATATACGTTTGTTCTTTTCAAAATTTTAAATATTTATTTCCTTTCAGCCGAATCAAAAAGATGCTGGTACTAATGATTTTCTCGTAAATGTGCCCAGTTCTGACTTACTTGATGACTTGGTAAGTATTGACACTATTGACTAGTAATAGTACCTACCTACTCATACTAAGTATTATGTAATATATACGGTGGTGAAAGGTGGGAGGTGGGTTTTGAAAGGTGGAAGGTGGAATGAGGGAGGAAGGTGGGGGTGGAAGGTAGGAGGTTAAAGGTGTAAGGTGGGAGATGGATGGTTAAAGATGGAAGGTGAAAGGTGGAAGATGGATTTTATGTGTAACTATGTAACTGCAACTTGTTGTACTCTGTGACCCTGTTTAGTTTTCCCATATATATACTTATAGTTGTCTTTTATACCCAGTTTCATAGTACCCTAATCGAATTGTTATTATAATACTAGACGAAAACCCGGCTCCGCTCGGGTGAAATGTGACTCATAATACACATTTAGGTACACAATGTAGGTAAATATTTCTGTAGTCATCGGTTCTCAAGGAATATACAAGGCAAGCCATAGATTCGTGTAGCTTCGTTCATTATGTTAATAAATATATTAAATAAAATCTGCAATAGTTTTTACACAAATAATTATTAGTTTAAATTAACGTTCTAACTAAACTAAATGAATTAACAAAACATATAACTTTAAAAGTTAATTTTCTGTAAACCGCTTTGTTTTAAGCACTCAGTCTCTTTCTCTACTTTGAGGAGTAGATTAGTACTTACTAATTTTAAAAATAAAAAATCATCTTATCAGCGCTGACAGCGGTGCATTAAGCTAAGATTCGAATATATTAACGAACCATTAATGCGCTAAATCGGCTCCGCTTTTTACAAAAATAAACACTTCTGGTTTTTTCATTATTCTCTGTAACTACATGATGAAAAATAAAAAAAAACTTATTTATTTAACCTTATTGCATAACATAAGGGGGAATTAATGCCGAATGGCATTCTCTACAGTTATAAATACCTAAATACAAATTAATATCTAAGCCGGTTGTTAATGAGAATTAAAATATATTCATATAAGGTTTCGATCGAGTCTATTATTATAAAAAAGGGTGTCATTTAAAATCTAAGCCGTTTGTTAATGAGAATTAAAATATTTGCCTGTATATCATCCGCATAAAAGAAAAATAAACCGACGCTAGCGACACCACAGGTTGCTTCCCCTAACTTTATAAGGGTCCTAAACGCTCCAAGAGCTTTCCAATCTAATCTGTCATATCTATGCACTACACGCCTTGTCAATGGCGACTGCGGTTTGTTTGTCAGTGCTATTAGAATTTAACGAAATTCTCCATAATCTGAATTTTGCGGATATAAGTTGTCGACTCGAAATCAATATATTTTTATGTTTTGTTATTTATATAAGGTTTCGATCAAGTCTACCGTACCCCTTGACGAAATTATTAATATAGATAATAGAACATAGCTTTATTTGCAATCCGATACAGATTCCAGACCATGAGTTGACAGTAGAACCTGAAAATGAAGATATCGAATTTACGGTGGAGGGTAACAGGATTTCACCTATATTTACAAGCAACTTCTAAAAATTTCTAACCACAACTCAGCCCTAGGCTGTAACTTGAGCTATTTGAAAATGACCAAAGAGATCAAAAAGGGTTTCTTTCAAAATTTTGTTTCACTTGCCGAATGTGTAATGTAAAATTTGAACTAAAAAATTGTGAAGATCCAGATTGCCCCGCACAATTAAATATTAATGATATTGCAGTGAGCAGTTTTACGTCGATAGGCGCAGGTTATTCAGGTTTGGAACAAGTGTCGGCTTCTCTTGATGTATGTTCTTCCATGTATGTTCAATACTATGTACGTAAAGTGCCATAAAAAAGTTTGTGAACTTTGGGAATTAGCTAAAGAAAAAAGTATGGAAGAAGCGGCTGAAGATGAATACGAACTAGCTGTAAAATATGGCGATGTCAACGCAAATGGAGTACCTATGATAACGGTGGTTGCCGACGCATGCTGGTCTAAGAGGACTTATAGAAGAAATTACAATGCCTTATCGGGAGCAGCAGTTATAATAGGGTACAGAACAAAAACGGTTATTTACATAGCAGTTAAAAATAAGTACTGCATGGTTTGTGCTAGAGCTGAGAACAAAAATCGATCGATACCTGATCATATATGCTTTAAAAATTACACAGGATCTTCTAGTGGCATGGAGTCAACAGCTCTTGCTGAAGGTTTTAAGGCATCAGTAGCTACTCAGGGTCTTATATATTCAAAACTGATAGCTGACGGGGACATAGAGTAAAATAGAGAAGGCGAAACCTTACGGAAATTTGGTAGTTGAAAAAATAGAATGTAGTAATCATTTATTAAGAAATTACACCACCAAATTGGACGATCTAACAAAAAATACACGATATCTACTGAAATACCGGAAAGCAGTACGAAATAATGTAATGCGCCTGAGGCTTTCTGTTACAGGGGCTGTAAACCATGTTAAGGGGCAAGATAACCTGAGTTTTCAGCAAAAAGTTGTAGAACTTAAGCAAGACTTGTTGAATGCGCCACACCATGTTTTTGGTGTCGAATTCTCATATTTTCTTATTTTAAAAGCCCTTAATTTACCTTAACACATAGGAAACACTGATAAATAGCAAAATATATTAAGACACCATAAGTGGCCCAAATGCGAAAAGGACTAAGTGCGAAATGGACTTAATGCGAAAAGGACTAAATGCGAAATGGACTAAATGCTAGGTGGACCAAACGCGAAGTGGACCAAATGCGAAATAGACACGTTTTCGAATAGTAGACCAATTGCGAAGTGGACCAAATGCGACGAAACGCTCCACAGTTAAGGCAATCATACGGAGGGCGATGTGCAGCATCAGTAGTATCTTTTAATTCAGGACAACCACAAACGTTTCTATGTAAAAAGTTTTCCTACGAAGTCTTAACAAATCTGTAAAAAGACTGGAAAACAGACGCAACATACAAAGATTAGCTTTGGCAAGACGCAGACTAAATAAAACTTTTACAGTCAAGCCACAGTGCTCTAAAACTGATAAAAATTACGGCGAGTCCTGTGAAAAACCTGACTTGAGTAACACTGATTTTGAATTGGCGAAGAATGAACATGTGAAAAACATCACTTTATCAGATGAAGAACGCCTTGCACTTGAACGAAGGACTATTCTACAAGGCGAATCTGTCGAATGGCACCAAGAGCGCAAGTTGCGACTTACAGCTTCTATATTTGGAAGAGTCTGTAAACGAGGAATTGTTAAATGCGTGCCCCTAGTCAGAGATATAGTAAATGGAAAAAAATTGGACCATGTCAAGTCTATTCAATATGGCCAAACTTGTGAACATCTTGCACGTAATCAACTACAAAAACCCATTGAATTATGCGGTTTATTTATAGATAAAGACTCACCATTTTTAGGAGCGAGTCCAGATGGTCTCGTGCAAGAAGAAAAAATAGTTGAAATAAAATGTCCTTATTCAGCTAAAAGAATGAGTGTTGACGATGCCGTCAAACTGAAAAATAACTTTTTGGAAAATGGAAAAAGACTATGAAGGGACTATGAAATTAAACAAGCATCATAACTGGTACTTCCAGGCCCAAGGGCAAATAAACATAACACGCCGGAAAACATGTGTTTTGCAGTTTGGACTGATGTAAACATGAAAATCAAAATAATAAAGGAAGATAAGGAGTTATGGAAAAGAAATTGAAAAAAAATTACTTCGACTGTTTACTTCCTGAAATTATCGATTCAAGATTAGACCGGCAAATGGAAATAAAAGAGCCAGAATACATTTTAGAAGCTATCAACAAAAGGGAAATGATCAAAAAAAGAAAAGTTGTCCAAGAAGAAGATTGAGCCTATTAATATATGTATACAGGTATTTTATTTACGTTCTATATTCTTTTACTATGTTTGTTACACGTTATAAATTAATTAATCGACACTTTGTTTTATTCTACCCAACATTATTTCATTTAAAGACAAAAAGTATCCAAACTATCAAAAATAAGATCAAAACCGTTCGTCGAACTAGGCAACGAAGGCCCCGTATTACGCAACGCACACACGCGTCCGAGAGCTGCCGCATTTGTGTGAATGCGAGACAAATACCTATTTCGGCCCGTCTCGAATTAACGTAAGGCCTCTTAAAACAAATGACATATTGCAACTTTTTAAACTTAAAATTTTTTTTAATGAGTTGAAAATGTTGTTGAAAATGAGCTATATCTCAAAAACTACTAGTTCGATCTCGTTCAAAACAATTTTCGTTGAAATTATTTGTTAATATCTTCTGATCTTCTTGTGTAGATTTTTCAAAATATAAACTCGCTTAGTTTAGAAGTTAGATGGGGGGACGCCCATTTTACCACTTCGGAAGCGTTATCTCTCAAACGTTAGACTTTAAAAGAAAATGGTTTTACGAACATGAATGTCATTTTTACACTTCAGGAAAAAACTCGCTCCATAGAAAAAAATTCTTACTGCCTGCCTCTCAAACTCTTATCAAATTGGTACAGATAAGCAATTTGCAACCTGGTATCAACGAAAATATCTTTGCACAACTACAAAGAACAGTGGATAAAATGACAAAAAAGACAAAATTTGTATTCTTTTATTTGACGAAGTGTCTTTGAAGGCGAACCAGTCTTTCCATGAGAGGAAAAATAAAATAACTGGTTTTGTAGATAATTTGTCTGAAAGAAAAACTGAATTTGTAGATCATGCTGAAGTGTTTATGATCCGTGGAATAATAAATAAATACAAAAAACCATTTGCGTATACTTTTAGTAAAAGTGCTACTAAGGGGCCTGAACTGGCAAGTCAAATAAAAATGATTATAACACAAAGAGCAGGGTTACATGTTATGGCTACAGTGTGCGACCAGGGCACAAAAAACAGACAAGTCTTGAACCTGCTTCTGAAAGAAACAAGGGCATTTTTTTAAGAAAAGGAGAAAATCTAAAAGAAAATATAATACTAATTTAATGATGAGGAACTTGTCTGCCTATATGATCCCCCTCACCTACTAAAGGGCATCAGAAATATTTCAATAACCAAAAAAATGGTGTTTACATAAGACGGTATAACAACGACAGCCAAATGGTCCCATTTAGAAGACCTGCAAAAAGAAAACTCAGGCTACAAGGGAATCCGTTTATTGCCTAAAATCACCGATAAACACATGAAGCTGGAAAAAAACATTAAAATGGGGATCAAATTTGCCTCGCCAATTTTAGCCGCACGTTGCATCGAACATGGGATATCTGGCAGGTATTATTTTTATTATATCGGGTGTAACAAAAGGTTTAACGAAACCGAAGACCACTTATTCTACCCTTTTGTATGATCATTTTTTTCCGTGACACCATACCTGGATAATGACTGGTTACTGAGATATTGAAAGTCAAGTGATCAATTTTTTTCAATACCCCAACGCGCATCAGCCTCGCGACCCTCGCGTGATCACCCGGGCAGTTCAGCGTCTTCCTGACAATCAGCCGATAGTACCAGTTACGGAGACGGGGCGCGGTTCAATAACCGCTACCACGGAGCAGGCCACGCTGGATGTCATGCAGGCGAACCCTCGTTTGGGGGTGCAAACAGCGGCAAAAGTGCTTTGCAGAAGGCGTAGCCACCGTGCAAGACACTTAGTGTCTCATACTACTGTGCATAGGGTTTTAAGAGGGACAGTCAAAAACCCTTTAAAATCCACAAAATTTATGCGCCTGTGCCAGGTGAAACTCAGCGTCGCATGGCGTACAGTCGATGGTTGTTGGGCCAAGATAGAGCCTTCGCTCATTACTGGTGTGCCGAGACCACCAGTAATGAGCATCAAATCAGACGCAGGATACTGGCTTACAGACACGGTGGAAGCATAACGTTTGAGCTGGCATAGTACGAAACTTAATTCTGCGGCCAGTTTTTTTTACCAGCGCGTATGGAAGGGGCATCCTACCTAGGCATGATAAATAACGTCCTGGCAGAGGCTCTGGACGACATGCCACAAGTTGAGATCCGAGACACCTGGTTCCAGCATGATGGTGCACTGCCTCACATCGTGAGACCTGTGCGTGAGCGCCTGACGAAGTTGTTCGGAGACCTCTGGATCGGCAGGTATAGGCCAGATCGCCCGATTTAACCCCGGCGGCCTTTTTTTTGTGGGGCTACGTAAAGGACAGAGTGTTTGCACGGCCATGCACATCTAGTGATGAAATGCGTCAAAAAATTGACGTATTTGACGAACTCAAACGGCGACCGGGACGCGGAGGCATACTGAGCGCGTGTTTGTTTGGCGATGGAAGGTCGCCAGTTCGAGCCGCAGCTGGTTCGGGAAGCCTGACCTGGACTTTTCGAATATAGAGTAGGTAACTTTTGTTTAACAGTTTGTTTTGTCGGGTATAATTTTCGTAACGACGTGTGCGTATAGCGAACCGCGGCACGTTGATCTCCCGCCTCGCCCCGCTTATCCCCATACGCACACGTTCAAATACACGCACCCAAACCCAGTCTGCAGCGCTTCGTGCGCGCAGCGCGTTATTCATTGCCGGCAATAAATGTATGATTTATTTTAATGCCTAAAAGTGAAAGTCGTTTTCCAGCGATAATTTTTGTTACATACGATTCGGTACGATGTGCCTAATGCGAGGTTTAAGACTTTGTTAAGCCTTTTGTTACACGCTGTATATATTTTTTGTTTCGTTAGACGTTATATTTTAACTGTAGACTGGATCACGGTTATATCGGCGGAAGGGAATGTATGCAAGGTATGTGTTATGCCATTATCTACCTGTGTGCCAAATTTCATCTCGATCTGTTTATGTTTAGTACGTTTTTCTCATGGTAAATGATTATTTAGACACAAAATTAATTTCAATATTGCTTAACAGTACCAAAATCACAATGTTTTTTTCTTAGCCAAGGGGATTCTACCGGAAGAATGCAAGGACATCGCTGATTTTCCTTTATTAATTGATAAACTATTCGATTCAGTGAACGGCAGCGATACCAAAAACCAAAAACAAGAACGCCAAGCCATTTTTAGGAACAGCAACCCCAAATTCTGTACTTAAATCACAAAATTTGGACAGATATCAAATTAATATAAAAAATAATAAAATTTATTAGTGAATCTGGAAAAGAGAAGACAGTTCCCACTATTGCCAACTGGATTTGGAAATTAAACAGTATTCGCATTTTACTTCAAAAGATCAAAAATAGTTATGGGATCGTGTCGGTATGGATGCAGCACCTCAACCAGGACCCACTCGTAAATTTCTTCGGGCCATTAGAAGCCAGAGGTGCCGTAACAACAACCCCACATGTGACCAGTTTGAATCATCATTTGCAACTTTATTAATTAATAATATAAATAGTGTCCAAATCAAGGGCAAATACTGTGGAGGGGACTTTTGTGATGCATTACACGCCTTCGTCATCAATGACACTAGCCATGACGACCTGTACTATGGATGTTGAAAAAATATTAGAAAATAATTTAACTCCAGTATCAGAAAACGAAAACGACCCCCGCGTAATTGCGCCGCTTCAATATTTATCTGGGTATGTATTGAAAAAAGAAAAAAATATTTAAAAATTGCAACACTTGTAAAAATGCACTTTCAACAAATGACGACATTGAATATATTAATTATGAAGAATATGCAGTAACGTTACCATGAGTTTACGATGGTTTTACACGCTAGCGATGACGTAAAAACAGTCTATGGAAAAATGCACAGCGCCTCTAGCGGTCACTGACAGAACGCTTTTTTTCCATACAAAGAGTAACGTGTCGCTAGCGAGTAAAACCGTCGCACATAAGTAGATTTCAACCAATTAGGCGGCCAAAACTCGTCATCCGACAAAAAAACAAATGACAAGATAACCATTTACTCAGGTAGTAAACAGTTCCAGGAATGCAATGAGCACCCCCTCCCACCCTTCGTTGATGCGCAAGAGCTCTAAGGTAGTCGAAATACGATAGTCGCTTAACGTGTACGTGTCTGTTCTCGGCGCTCTTAAACTTACAACTTTTGTAAAATTTATATTTGTTTACTTACTACCTCTTTTCGAGTGACAGTGATGGATAACAGTAATTCAGGTATGTACCTATGTTTTTCAATAGTAATTTTCTTAGTTTTTACTGATCTTGATAAACTCTTAATTGTTCAAAGATAGCTCTATCAATTTTTTTTTGTGTTTTTTACAATCAAATATGTCTTTTAACTAAGTTAAGGGTCCGTCCGAGCAATGTTTTTTTCTACATTTCAATACTTTACTTACTTTTTTATCATACCAGTAAAAATTGGCCGCAGAAACCCGCGCTTTACCTAAATAAGAGCATTTGAATCTTTGGGTCAAAATTGAGCAAAATACCACGTAAGTGCTAAATTGTATTAAATCATTTTTTTTTGTTTTAGGTTCGTCTGGTGCCTTGGGTACTAAAAAATGACTCGGAAGTACTTTTTTGAACAGGTACATAGACAAAATTTACCAAGTTTAAGAGAAAAACTCGATTCGTATGAAGATTTTCTTTTGATACGTTATGGAGACACTGAAAATGCTAAAAAGTGTTTGAAGCAAAGGTATTCTTAGATTAAAACCGAATTCATAAAAAGATTGACAAAAGCCAGCAAACACGAAGCAGTTTTCCTAAAAAAACAACCGAGATTGGTTACAAGGAACTTTCGAAATTCCGATAGAATCGGCCTCTCCTCAAGATAGGCCAACAAAATCTTTCGAAGATTTAAGAGAGCGAAGCAAAAGAAGAAAAACGGAAAAATCCGCGCGACTTTGAAGCATGACATCATCATCCATGCTGCACAATCTGTTTTACAAAACACTGGGCAAAGGGATGCTTTAAAGTTCTCAAATAAATTACTAATTTGCCGACACGAGCCAGCAAATACAGATAGAGTTGCCACCCGTACTTTATAATAAAGTATTGTACGTTATTTCAGGTAACTGTACTCTATACTTTATGAGAACAAAGAAGTACACTAAAATACTTTATTTATTTATTTAAAAACTTCATGCACACAACATAAAATTGTAGGTACATATGGCGGACTTAATGCCAAAAGCATTCTCTACCAGTCAACCATAGGTCAGGACAGAGAAAAAATATATACAGGCGGTGCAAGTAAAGTTATAGAGGCAATAAAAGAGAAGAGAATAGCGATAGAGATAACTATAATACGATGATAAACATACATACTGCCTATTACTTATATACGATTATTTAAAAAATAATGAAGTAATATATTTATTATATAAACATACACATCATTTAAATATACATAATATGGTACACATAGATAAATTAATGTCAATGAGACGGGTCAGTGAGTTCGTCTCTATATAGTGTTCGCAATGCCTTTTTGAAGGTAAATTTCGAGGTAGATGTTTGGACACTTTTTGGAAGCCCATTCCAAAGTCGAATGGCTGTGAGAGTAAAGGAATTGGACATAAAGCCAGAAGTGTGACGGGGAGTGAATAGTTGAAGAGAGCTACTTGAGCGAAGGGACCGGTCATGAGAAGAGTGGAGGTATGAGAATTTATCTTTAAGGTAGGACGGAGTGTTAGAATCGAAGAGAATGGAGTATAGCATGCAAAGTGTCCGAATGTGCCTACGCTGCCGAATGGGAAGCCAGCCTAACTGGTTGCGAAACTGGGATATATGGTCAAATTTACGTAGACCGAACACAAATCTTATACAATTGTTGAGGAGCCGGTCCATTTTACTGAGGAGATCTTGGGAGACATTTGTGCAGCAAACGTCGGCGTAGTCGAAAATGGGCAGAACCAGAGACTGTACAAGCAGAGCCTTCGTGCTAGAGGGGAGGAAATGCTTGAATCGGTATAGTACTCGTAAAGTTCCGGTAACTTTCCTACTCATTTCTTTCACGTGGTGACCCCAGCTTAGTGTGCAGTCGATGTGAAGCCCAAGGTTCTTCACATGAGGCGAATAGGCTACCACCTCACCATCGAAGACGATAGGATATTTCGTATGAAGAGAAAGTGCTTTTTCGTTAAACGAAATTTTTCGATTGGTGTTGAATGGATTTCGCCACTCGACAGCGCCACATTACTTAACCACTCGTTTTTAACAATTTCTGAACGCAACCTACTCTCAAATGTCAACAATGTCAGTGTCATTGTCATAATGTTTTTTTTGTGCATCGTTTTGTGCAAAGCGGTTTAGTGCATTAAGAATACGATTTAAAGTTTTACAGATTCATGTTATAATAGTACATCATTGATAAGAATACTCCACATACACCTATAAAACGTAATTTTAATAGTGAAACGGATCAAATAGATAGTGACTATATTCATTTATTTATTTCGACATAATTAAGTCATACATACATTTAAAATTGAATTAAATTAAATTGCAAACAAATGAAATTTAATAAAAAAAATTAAATTAAATTAAATTGGACGACCACCAGCTTGCATTTGGGTATTAGTCCATATAAGAACCATATAACAATGGTTGATATACAGACAGTCAAATCTCTGGGAGAGCATCTTCAGAATGATGTTGGGGCACCAAAAGAATGTTTGTATCCTTTACTCGCCTCTCTTTAATAAAAAAGTTACGTTGCGCCTGTTTTCAATTGCTGGAAACATCGTAAGTGATGAGCGTAAGGGTGTTACCAGACCAATCGATCGATCGTCGATCAACGACATCGATCGATGGTAGAATGGAACTGTCAACGTCGATCGATAGTTGCTACCAGATCAATCGATCGTTCGTCGATCAACGGCATCGATCGATGGTAGAATGGAACTGTCAACGTTGATCGATAGTTGCTACCAGATCAATCGATCGTTCGTCGATCGATGGCATCGATCGATGGTAGAATGGAATAGCCGATGTCGATCGAGCTACTTGATCAGCCGCGCCCCGCGCCGACCGCTCCCCATTTGTCACGCGCTGCACGCCCGCGCCTCGCGCGCTACCTGTCTGGCTTGCTTGTGTTTATTTGTTCAGTCAGTAGTGTGAAGCTCGCAGTTGTGAATATACTGGTTGTCTCGTGACGCGAAAAATGGCGGCGACCGCGTGGCCGAATGAAAGAACTTTGGAATTTATCGAGCAATACAAAAACAAACCAATATTATGGGACATTGTTCACAATGATTACCGTAATAAAATAAAACGTTATGATGCACTTCTCGAAATAGCAAACTCGTTTGAAATTACTAAAGAGGAAGTAGAAAAAAAGATAAAAAAAAGAAGCGGTGCCGGACAAGACGAAATATACGTTTCGAAATGGTATGCATTTCAAGCTATGATATTCTTACAAGAAAAGAATCGTCCACGATTTACAGTGTCTACAGAGGATCGGCCTCATTCGAGCATGTCAACTGATGTAAGTACCTACATACACATTTAAGGTAACGGTACTACGGGATGATACATTCATTTCATATTACACTAGGCCGAATTACACTTGTAAGTTCTTACGTAAGTTGTAGGGACGCAGCTATACAGCAGAACGAGATGTAGATATCGCTTTCTCAGTCTGTTGTATAGATAGACCGTGAGATTGACTGCCCGTCACTTTGTGATAAATGTTGTCAGATGTGACAGGTAGCCTATGTCGCGGTCTATCTCAAATCGCGGGCAAGTCATGCTCAAATATTAATAATATTATGCACATTAAAACTTTTTCCAGTAGCGTTTGTCTTAAAAATAATAATACAATTTTATAAGTACATACTTATAACCTTTATTGATACAGATTACACAGTAGCTGTCACTTGTGTACAGGGTTTTAGTCCAAAACAAAGTGCGAAGTGACTTACTAAAAGTCGTTTATTTAACAATACTTATATTGCCATGTAACCATACCATCTTTAGAACAAAAGTATTCAGCAAACTTTTCTCTCACTAGTTCAGCTGGAGTTGGTAAACTGTAGAATTGTACAGGTGACTGAATTTCTGGCGGTTGTATTATTTCGGAATCGGCACTCTGATTTGTGATATTTGAATAGCGCAATTGTAAGGACCTATAACTCTCACAATTCCTTCTTAAATAGTTATGAAGATAAGTCGTAGCTAACACTATGTTTTCCACATTTTTCGGCTGAAGATGAAAAGGCCTTCGAAGACAACGAAATACTGCACTTAAAATGCCGAATGTACTTTCTACCATTCGGCGAGCCCTGCTCAACCTATAGTTGAAAATTCGCACCTTTGATCCTTTTCGCCCTAATTCAAGAAATGGCTTCATTAAATTTTCAGAAATAGGAAAGGCATTGTCAGCTATAAAAACATATGGTGTAAGACAACTTCTTCCAGGCAATGCACTTTCTTTTGGGATTCCTCGTAGATTCATGGAATTTAAAATAGTATTTCCAAATACACCACCGTCAGAAATACGACCTTGGCACCCAATATCGCAGTATATAAAATTGTAATTCGCATCCACTACAGCCATTAGGACAATACTGTGGACTCCCTTGTAGTTAAAGTATGTGCTCCCACTGTTATTTGGAGCGCGCATATTTATATGTTTGCTATCTAATGCTCCCAGACGGTGGGGAAAATTCCACAGCAGTTCAAAATTTTTTGCAATGTTGAGCCATCCTTCTTCCGTGCTTGGCACCTGTAAAATAAACAAATATATAATATTGAACATGAGCTACTACTCGCAGCTTTGCTAGTGTGACCTTAAGTGATTTAATACATTTTTTTTATTATGTATTACTAGTTATTTCCCGCGGCTTCGCCCGCGTGGTCTAATGGTTCATGATGATAATGAAAAGTAGCCTATATCACTCTCCTGGCCCTAGACAATCTTCATACCGCGCCACTTTAAAAATATGTGTAAATATTTTTTTTTCAGATAAATTCACAAACATCTGATGGGTGGACGGACAGTTCCGTTGATAGTGACGGTAGTCGTAAAAGACGCCTCAAACCAAATGATGCCGCAATAGAAAAAACAATAGAGATGGTTGATTCTTTCATTCGCAATAGAAAAGATGTTGATGAGTATAACTTGTTTGGAGAACAAATAGCATTTAAATTGAGGTCATTGAAAACGGACTACGCGCGGATTACCCTACAGCATCATACGAGGGTCAAACTGAAAGTTCTTAGAAAATCAAAAACTGATTACATTAGCCAGTTATTAGTTTTATTATATCTTTTCAAAATATTGTCCATTGACGTCAATACACCGCTGCATGCGATGGAACCACTGGGAAAAGCACTTTGCCCACTCGTCCTTAGGGGTCTCTTCAATGGCATCGCGATACGCAGCCACCGCTACTTCAGCATTCATAAACCGCTTTCCTTTAAGTTTTTCTTTAATTTTTGGAAATAAATAAAAATCACAAGGCGCGAGGTCGGGGCTATACGGCCGGTGACCCAGTAATTCAACGTTTGATGTCGCCAAATAGTCGATCGTTCGCTTGGCGGTGTGCGACGAGGCGTTGTCGTGGTGAAGGAGGATCCTACTGCGAGGTCGTTTCTCTCGAACTTTTTCCAAGACAAGTGGCAAACAATTGGTAGTGTACCATTCTGCAGAAACTGTTTTTTGATCCTCTAACACAATTGTTGCGAAATGACCTATCCTTCCAAAGAACGAGGCCACCATTTTTTTTCCCGCACTTCGATCTCTCTTCACTTTAGTTGGCAACTCCTCGAAAGGAAACACCCACTGAGCAGATTGTCTTTTGGTTTCAGGATC
The DNA here is from genome assembly GCA_963924145.1 of Pyrausta purpuralis. Classification (NCBI taxonomy): domain Eukaryota; kingdom Metazoa; phylum Arthropoda; class Insecta; order Lepidoptera; family Crambidae; genus Pyrausta; species Pyrausta purpuralis. The sequence goes on from OZ001666.1 coordinate 11,748,179, forward strand.
ATAACAGTAAATCCAGCTTTCGTCACCTGTTAGTATGTCGAACACAGCATTTGAGTCACCTCCGTTAAATCTTTCAATCATTTTACGGCACCAATCCACACGATGGAGTTTTTGAGCCTTAGTCAAATTATGAGGTATCCACCGGGCGCAAAGCTTCCTGACCGCTAAATGTTCGTGGAGGATTTTGTGCACTTGACTCATACCGATGCCTAAGCTTGTCCGAATCTGCTGATAGGTCACTCTTTTGTCAGTCTCTATCATACGCCGCACAACACAGATGTTATTTTCAGTCGTCGCCGTAGAAGGCCGTCCCTCACGTACATCATCAGTGAGATTAGTGCGACCACGTTTAAACTCATTAAACCAGTTGTAAACAGTCGCACAAGATGGGGCTTCATCGTGAAAGGCCAATCGTAGTCTATCATAACTTTCTTGTTGACCTAAATGACATCGAAAGTCATAAAAAATCATTGCACGAAAATTTTCTCGTGTTAAATTCATGTTGACGTGACACAGACAATTTTCAATTTGCCGCCAAATCGTAAAACAAATGACAAATGAATGAAATATATACTCAGTAATATTGGCAAAGAGTTCTATTTTCAAATTTTAGAATATATTTTTTATTATATTGTTTATAAGTGGCCAGTTCTAAGAACTTTCAGTTTGACCCTCGTATAAATAACCTAATTTACGAAGCTCTACTTGGTAAATATGACTATCCAGAAACTCAAAATTCAGGCTTCTACACCTCGGCGGCGTATTCTACAAATACACAACCTTGGCCATCCTCTTCTCAATACGCAAGAGATTCAATTAGAAATAGCTTTCCACTGGATAATACCTACCTTTCAACCACATCTCAATACGAAAGAGATTCAAGTGGAAATAATACAGTCGTTGGATAACTTTGAAGATCTCTCATCCGACTTGCAAGAAAATTAACAATATTTTTATATGGTTACTGTTTCTCTGAAAGATTTAATAAACTTGTAATACTATGTATAATGTACCTATATTTTTTATTTCCTGTAGCTTATGTCAATGATATATGCAAGCTAAAAACACACCCATCGATCAGTGTCGATCGATGCCATTAATCGATTGGTGTGGTAGCACCCTTATTCGGATCTCTATTCATTGTAATAAAAGTTGAAAAATGAAAATGCAATGGCAATGAGTAGATTGATGAGATATTTACTTTCTTGTATGTAATCCCTGAGAGAGGATATAAGCGCACTGCACACTTCTGGAATTATGCTAGAAATACTTTGTTGTGAAACTTTAAACGTTAGCACTAGACTTTGATATGAATCACCACTGGCTAGAAATCTGAGTGTTATAAGCAACCGACTTTTAGGTGAAATTAATTGTCTGTAATTGGTATCCATTTTCGCAATTGTTGGTGCCACCATATTTAATAGTTTTTCAATATCACTGTTACTCATTCGATAAGCATCCAAAAAACCGCTATTTAAAATGTCATTTGGATAAGATAAGCGATCTTTGGCTTTAAAAAATGGTCGCATCCAGAATCTTCTGCGTTTACGTCTCCGTAATAATAGTACGAGCAACACCGTACTGGCCAACAACAACGCGTCAGAAGAGGTTCTGAATACATTTTGAAAGAAACTGATGGAATATCAATTAAAAGCTACCAGACCAGTCGATCAAGTTCGATCGACGTTGGCCGATGCCGTCGATCAATGATCGATTGATTGGTCTGATCTGTCGATCAATTAAAGCTACCAGACCAGTCGATCAAGTTCGATCGACGTTGGCCGATGCCGTCGATCAATGATCGATCGATTGGTCTGATCTGTCGATCAATTAAAGCTACCAGACCAGTCGATCAAGTTCGATCGACGTTGGCCGATGCCGTCGATCAATGATCGATCGATTGGTCTGGTAACACCCTAACCGCTTGGATCCCAAAAAGCTTGACAGACTGTTGTTTTTAAAAAGTTTAGATATTGAGAATTGGGAACTATAGTTCCCAGTTATAATTCCCAATGCTTAATATTTAAACTTTTAACTCTGCCCTTATTTTTTACTTTCTTGCAATCAATAAAAACATTCAGTATATAAATACTTTTTTTTTATATAGTTGATCTTATCGTTTGATACGATAATAAAAATAATTGTTATTTTTAAATTCCCTGATTTTATTGATAAGATATCGTTAATTGCAATATTAATCTTGTTTTTAGTAAAATTGATACAAATTTACATTGTAAACGCAAACTTGAAAAAAAGATCGATTTTTTAAGAATCGATTTTGTAGGCCTCGATTTTTTCGTGAATCGATTCGAATCGATTTAAAAATCGATCTTTTTCGTAAAGAATCGCCATCCCTAGTGGGAAATCGAACATGGTAAATGATCCACAAAACGAATATAATGGAAAATGCAAATTGTGTGGAATTACATTTACAATTGCTTCAGCAGGTATAGGACAAGTAAGAAAAAAAACTTATTTTTCAGTGTGTGTGTGTGTGTGTTTGTATGGTTGTATTAAATATGCAGACTATAGGTACTTTGAAAGTATAATTATTTTATGGTGACTGGAGGTGATAGGTAAGGTGACGGGATTAATCTTATTATTTTCAGGTTAAACAACACCTGCAAACACCTACTTGAGAAATTCCTTGACTCTTATTTTGCTTCCACATCGTCTAGATGCAGTGATAAAGAAAATGTTGTTGCATCTGAGTTAGCCCTGACATATCACACAGTAAAACATAATTTGTCTTACAATAGCATGGATTGTACTATAAAATGGAATAAAATTATTTATGCCAATTCACCTACAGCTAATGCATTTCATCTAGCCAGAACTAAAATGGAAGCACTAGTTACAGAAGTGTTGGGCCCATATTCTTTACATAATGTAATAGATGCTGTTTATACAGATAATTTGTTTTACTGTTTACAAACAGATGCTTCTAACAAGAAAAATATAAAACTCTTTCCATTAGTGATACAATATTTTACAGCCAAAAATGGCATTGAAAACAAATTAATAGATTTTCATGAAAATAGTAATGAATCTGCTGATGGCATGTTTGAAGCAATTCAAAAGTCATTAGAGCAATACAAATTATCTTTTCATAATGTATCTGGGTTAAGTGCAGATAATACAAATGCAAATTTTGGTGTTAATCATTATTTATTCACCAATATGAATAATTTAGCCATTTATTTAACCAGGTTTGATTAAAGGAAATTGACACGCACATATAGTGCATAATTGCGTCAGACATGCCATGAGCTTTTTATCACATGACAAAGATCAAATTTATGCTCATTTTTTACATTCTGCTGTAAGAAGAGAGGAGCTAAAAAAATTTGTAGCATCAGTAGATGGAGACTTTCACGAAATCAAACGCCATGTGGGAACAAGATGGCTCTCTCTTTTGCCATGTATTGATACTTTATTATTAAATTGGTCACCTATAAGAAGCTATAAGAAGCTTAAAAGTGGTTTGTAAATAAGGTTTCTTGTGCTCCGTATTTGTGTTCAGTTAAATGTGTAATTGTGTATATTTTCTAATGGAATTACGTGAAAATAATGTATAGGTAAGTCCTTGTATTTGGACAAAACTTTGTGCCGGTAATTTAGGTTAAAAACAGTCAGGAATTTGTTGTTTCAATTAATAACACTTTCCTTTATTTGCATACTGTTTGTTTGCAAGTAGTATGATATTTAGAGATGATTTTATCCAGTATATATGTGGTATTTATCTTCCAACTATATTATAACACGATTAAAAAACGATGCACGTAATGTATTTCGCCATTGAAACGCGATTACGCGAAAGTATTCCTTATAGCAATAAAAAGAAGGTTCAGTTTTCAACGTTTTTAAAAAAATACTTGCACGTATTTTATACCTGGTTTTCAGCCCTGGTGCTGATTTAGGGACGTACTTTAAAGCCCTGGTACTTGAATCAGCAAGTACGACCTACGCCTACCTGAAACTATAGAAATGTTGATGGCTGCCAAACCAAATACTTCTACAGATAGCCAATAATCTTTGAATTCTCCGAAAGTAAAATTTGTATTTAAGTAGTTTTATTTGTAATATAAATATATATTAAAGATACAGATATATGATATTTACCATAAATTGTATGATTCTAACTAATAATTCATAAGACTTTTTTTATTTCTTTAGTAAATTTAAATTTATATTTATTTGTGGTATTTTATGAATGTAAATATGTTGCTTAATCAATAATTGTATTGTTTTCCGATCAAAAAGAGTTTATTTTAATTTCCTATTGTACGTATTGCCAGCAAAAAATATTTTTGGCCGCCTAATTAGTTGAAATCTAAGTATGTGCGTCGTCGCTATCAAGTAAACTAATGGTAACGGTACAGGTCGTTGATAGCTTCGTTATCCAAGTATAGAATTCATATCAAGTATTCAGGATATTGTAAATAATGTTCTGAAAGATAAAATTCAAGAAATAATGAAAACTCCTATAATTATATAAGCAGACTTTAATTTTATGATTTGTAAATATCACAAACAAAAAAAATAGATTCATCAATAGAGATTATGATTCAGTAATTACGCATATTTTTTGTAAAAATATTAATTAAATATTATCAGGTGCAGGACAGGTGGATGATAACTAGAACGTTATGCAAATGAAGGCAAAAAGTTTTGTTCTACTTGTTTTAAAAGAAAACAATTTATTTAGCATATTTTTTTTTCATTTCTTTATCCTGGTACCTTGACATCGTCTTATCATCAACAGATTTACGCGCAGGTTTTGAATATTCTGTATTTCTTTGTAATTTTGGGAAGATAATAAATAACAAGCAAAGAAAGACTACATAAATTTAAACTCACGAGTTATCTGTTCCTAAGACCTCAATCGGCGTCGGAATTTTCACTTTCTTCTGTCTTTTCTTCCGTCTCTAGATCTACAGCTTGAGTCACTGTAATATTTTCTATATCTGGTGCGTCTGTATGTTTGTCTCTTGTTTTTTGAGATTTCAATCTCAAAATGTGAGCAAAATACACTATTTTGCTAGCCCTGTCATTTGTTAACCTATATACCTAGCGTTTTTTTGGAATGAACGTCACTGTAAATACTAAAGATTATCTCGCATGCTGCCGATGTAGTTGGAAGCAAAATAAATTTGAGGGCTACTTTAGACAAAGCAGTTGACTTGCAAAGTCCTACCCACCAGGCCATGGGAGTAAGCTTGGTTACTGAAGACCAGAGGAAAGTTTAAGAAAAAAATCCTTGTTTTGGAATGTTATTTGCAAGCTCTGTCAATACTACATCCTCATCGATATCTGGAATTTTCACAGCCGCATTATAAATTTGTTCTGTTGTAATTGTTTCTTCTTCTGGTGTAAGGTCGCATCGTTTGGAATTAGGATCCAATAAGTTTGCAATTTTGTGCACATCGTAACCAGCGAATTCCTCTCTATCTTTGAGTATTTCTCTTATTTTTTGTTCTTCGGATATCGTCAGGGGGTTCTGGTTCTCGTCGTTCAATATTTCTTCCATCGAATCTTCCATTTTTTATGTAAACTTAAAACTTTAGATAACTGTGGTGTGTCACTTTCCACAATTTTAATGGTGTCTGATTACTCTTGAAAAAAAAACATGGTCTAGAAAAAAAACAGTTTTTTTTCAACGCTTTTTTTCACACTAGAAAAAAAACGTTTTTTTTTCAAAACTAGAATACTACGGATTGCGTCTTTTACCGGAAAGATTCCGTGCGTTTTGGTGGGCTACAGTAGACTTGCAACACTCGTAAGGCACACGGTTGCAAATCTAAGAAAAACATACTCTCTGATAAAAGAGTTAAAAAGTTGAGTTAAAGTTTCAGGTAGGAATGTTTTATGACAAGGTTTCTTGACTTGTCTGCTTGAGCTGATCAGGGGATCTAATGTTAATAAAAGCCTATTAAATACATCTAAATTGCATTCCGTTTTCTAGAAAACTTCTTTGCCAAGTTAAGCCTGTACGATCGGAAATGTTTGTTCCGAGCTTCTGCTGCCTCCTCAGATAACTGGCCAAGTAAGTGAGTAGTGACTGATGATTTGCCCACTGTACGATTACATCAAACATTGCGACCTCAATTTATTTGCTTACCTTTGTTGACACATTTTTAGGCGCTTATTTTATTCATTGCTTTTAAGTTAGTTCACGTTCGATTTTCATTGTGTGCACACATCATTATCAAGAATAAATCATCAAGTATCAAGAAGTGTTTTTACTGCTTTCACTACTATCAAGTCTATCAAGAAAGTGTATGGGCGTAGGAACCCATACATTTTATGGTCCTTCGACGAACCTTGGTGTTTTTGTGGTTTTTGTGTGGTTGCGAATCGGCTCGCTGGCCTCCCAGAAGCGGGAATCACTGGTTGAGTTGAGAAGGCGCATAAGACCATACGAAGGCTGCGGGGCGCTAAGAGATTGAACAAGCGATACCTACAAGGAGTTAACAAGAGCATCTACAAGATTCACTGCTATCAAGAGCGAGAAACAAGTTCTACTGCGATCAGGAGCAGACCTATCAAGAGCAAGCCAATCAAGTGTGAACGTTGAACTCAGATTATCAAGCCTAGAAAAAAAAGCAGAAACCAGCCAAGCGTACGCAGGTATTTTTCAAGTTATTCAAGTTTTATCTTCCTCGTGAACAAGCACTATGGAAGAATTCAACAGTTTACTTCAAAAACAACAGCAAGTGGTTTCGGGAATTGAGAGCTTACTTAAAATTGGATACACTAGATCTTTATTGGAACGAATTTCAAGCTACTCATGAAACCCTGTATCAGTACAACGCACCCGACTGTGATTATTTTACTGGCAAACATTACGAGACAACTAAGGAGTTATACCTTCAAACAAGAGAATTGTTGCAAGCTGCCCTATCAACCGCGCAACTGGCGCAGCTTGTCATGCGACCAGCTTCTCCATTCGCATACCCACCATCAAGTACTCCCAAAGCACCGACGTCAGCGCCTGCCAATCCACCCCCAAAGGCTGAAGTAACGCCCAAGCCGGAGTATAAGTAACAAGGCAATAACAGCCGGCTGTACGAAATGTTGCGTAAACAAAATAGCAACTTTAAAGCCCTCGGACGCACCCTTGCAAACATCGATTTATCTAAGACGTCGGAGAAATCGGAGTTCGAAGATGTACTAAAAAACCTGGAATCACGCTGGGCAGCCATCGATACCCTCCACTGGGAACTTGACAGTATCCTGAACGGAGAAAACGAAGTCTACGAATCAAGATTTACAAAATACGAATCAAATTACAACAATGCAAAGAAACAAATAAACAGCATGCTATGGGCCACCGCACACAGAGAAAAAATGACACCGCACTTAGATATACCCGAATTCCATGGCAATTACCAACAGTGGACCTCATTTAAAGACCTGTTCACTGAAGCGATACACGCCAATCCATGTTTATCAAACGCACAAAAAATGCAGTTTTTGCAGCTCTGATAACTACATCACGTGCTGGGATATTTTAAACCACCGTTACAACAACAAGAAATTGATTTTTTCAACTCACATGAGCACAATTATGAACCTACCTACGTTGCAACAAGCTACGTCAAATCAGGTAAAGCGAATGCATGACGTTACGGTAGAATGCCTAAACGGTATCAAAAACCTTGGCGTTAACATCGATACCTGGGACCCTATGCTTGTACACATACTATCATTAAAATTGGATCCTGAAACTCACCAAGAATACATGGCATCGCTGAAGCAACCCAGAGAGCTCCCTTCGCTCAAGAACTTTCTAGAATTCCTAGAAACCAAGTTCACAACCATGGAATCCTCAAGACGCAAGCAAGAAGACGTCACATCGAAATATAATAATCATTCACCTATGACCTCGAACAATAATCAGTACAAGCCGCAACTTAGAAAGTCATACAATAAACCGCTCGTTTCGCCCGCTCGAAGTCGTTTAAGCGTATGCTATAGTGATCATGGCATTTACTTTTTTGTAAAAGTACAGGACGGCGACTATATGTAAAATAGTATACATTTGTTGTTTTATGTATAATTTGTAAAATCGTTTATTTGTTAGTTTTGTTTAAAACTTATTGTAAATATTTGTATGTTAATAAATAAAGTAACAGCCGGGGGTATAGGAAACACATTTAGTAGGCACACACCCTCGTATAGGCTAGCGAGGACTAGAACAATCATAGGGAAATAGGACGCGGCTCTCTTTACGGTATTGCTATTTTTAATCAAAATATAAGCCCGCTCTATTTCCCTCTCTTTCTAATCATGAGATGGCACGCGGCTTCCCTTACGGTAACGCCTTTTGACCGCGAATATCACGCGCGGCCATCTCCCCTCTCTTTCTGATCATGAGATGGCACGCGGCTTTCCTTACGGTAATGCCTTTTGACCGCGAATATCACGCGCGGCCATCTTCCCTCTCACAGGGAGTTCGTTCGGATTCGCCGCCGCGTTCGGTCGTATGCGCATGCTCCGCCAGTAGCGTCGAGCTTACTGCACGTACCCCCCCCCCCCCCCCCCCGTATCGCGCGCCGGCGCGCTCCGCCGCGCTCCCGTTTTTCGCCGCGCGTGTACCCTGCCTCCGCAAAAAGGGCACACTATACCGCCGGCCGGAAATTATTAGTCTACCCGCACTTATTATTATAAATAAGTTGAGGGTAGAACTGTTTTATATGTACCTCTCTGTGTTTACTTCCGTGTGTGACAGTTGTTGTGTGTCCCTTTTCTTCGTTTGTACGTGTACCCTCTTCTTTTTGTGTTTTGTTTTGTTTTGTGCGCCGCGAAATGACCGGGCGCGCCCCGCCGGTCCCCGCGCCGAGGAGGTTCTCCCCTCGATCGCCATCGCTGCACACCCCCACGTCGTACAGCCTGACACCCGAAAACCTGGCTGCTTGGAACGCTGCACCGAGCGACTCCGGAGAAGGGGTTGAACGGGTTCATGACGAACCCGAGTTCTCCCCGGTCTACCGGCCGATGGATCGGGCGGCGCTCTTTAGCAGCCCAGGTTCCACCTCATCGACGGAAGGCGTAGCCAAGCGCCCGCGCTGCGACTCCCCTGGCATGGAGCCAAGGGTCGAGACGCCACAGACGCCGGCCTCGCCTGCACCACCACCGGCCATGACACCACCACCAGCCATCCCGAACAGCAGCAACATGGACGTTGCACTAAGGTATGGCCTCCACCCACATTCCTCTACCCCTACACCGACGCCCAGGACCAAGACGCCCCCATTAACGACGGACAGACCGACGTACGCAGCCAAGGCTGCGTCGCCTTCCCAGCCGAGGGGACTAACCTCGCCCCCTCCAACCACATGCCCATCTCCGCCAGCCCAGTCTGCGCCACAGGCGGTCCGACAGCAACAGCGCAGCTACCCGCCTATTGTAGTCGAGTGCCTGCCGGACTGGGTAGCCCACTTTGGACGACTGCACAATCTCCTAGGCCACGCGCCAAATGCACGTCCGTACAAAGCCGGAGTGAGGTTTTTACCCCACTCCGAAACCGAGTTCCGCATCGTCCAGCGCTACTTGGTGGACCTCACGAGGGAGGATAGTAGTGTGCAGTGGCACTGCTATAGCCCTACCCACGAGAGGCCAACCAAAGTGGCAGTACTGGGCCTCCCGTCCATCACTCCCGTTGCCGACATAAAAACCGCCCTAGAAGATCTAGGGTTCAAGGTCGAACATGTCCGGCACATTCCACCTAGACGCGACAGGGCCGGCTGTGTCCACCACGTGGTGCTCTCGCGCCTGACAGAGGAGGAGCAGTCAAGGCTTTACGCCATTGACGAGCTCCTCTATATGCCGGGCGTGAAGGTAGTCGCGTGGAGGGGACGCCAGGGCCCCAGCCAGTGCCACAGATGCCAGGCATTTGGGCACTCGTCGGCTAACTGCCACCGAGTGCCGAAATGCGTTCGGTGTTCAGGCGAGCACGTGGTCGCGGACTGCCCTCGACCCCGGGAAGCAACCCCGACTTGCGCCAACTGTGGCGGTGCACACGCGGCGAGCGATTGACGTTGTGTGCACTTCCGCAAGGAGGCTCGCAGGAGGGGGATTGCTATCCCGCCTCCCGTCCCTAAACCCACCACCGTCCGCCCTCCACCTCAGGCCCCAGTGCCCCCGACGGTGGAGATGCCCGAGCCAACGCCCGGTCAGACCCTGGCCCCACCCGCCAACAATCCGTTGGACAAGGGGGCCCGCAGAGGAGGCCGCCGCCGTCGCGGACGCAAGGGGAAAGGCCGCAAGGCAGCCCCTGCGCCGCCCACCTCGGAGCCCCCGCGCCCACTAACCAACCAAACCCCCCCAGAGCGCTCAACTACACAACATGTAGTCGTACAAGCCCCACCACCAACCACAAGTCAGGACTCACTCATGGGTCCCATTAAGCGTGCCAGCACTGCACCGGCCGCGGCGACCCAAACCACCGGACACACACGTTCCATCGACATCCCAAACACGGAACGTGCACATTCTCGCAGCCGCCACGAACCAGATGACACAACACTCTCGCAGGTGATGTGTGATCTGGAGGATATGTTCACCAGGATTTTGTACGAAATCCTGGATACGATCGCACGTGGTGACGACCCCACAATCACAATTTACGCAGCACTCGGCCGGCTAGCGGTCGCGCGAGCGGCCAGGTCAAATTCAAGGCGCTGAATATCATATCCAGTATATGATATTCAGCGCCTTGAATTTGACCCGGGTGGGATTTCGACCCGGGTAAACGAACTCCGCCTCCTCGCCCAGTCGTATAAGCCCCAAATTATATTGCTGGGTGAAACCCTCCTGTCTCCCAGACAAACACTTAAAGTTCCCAACTACCACGTGTACAGGCGGGACGAGCTGCCGGGGACCGGTCGCTCCTGCCGGGGTGTTGCCGTCCTTGTCAGACGTGACGTCGTACACGATGTACTTGCGGAACCGATGTTTGCCAGCATCCGTTCTCTAGGAGTCCGCATAAACGCGGGTGCTCATGAGCTCCACGTCTATGCGGCTTACCGACCACCATCCTGTGCCTTCCGGGAGGGTGACCTCGACAACATATTCGGCGGTAACACGTCGACACTGCTGGTCGGAGATTTGAATGCGAAACACCCCTCTTGGGGCTCGCATTCAATATCGACGGCCGGGAGAGCGCTGTACGAGGCTACCCTCGCGAGAGACATAGAGGTTCTAGGACCCGACTCTCCCACCCACTTCCCTACCAATCCGGCCCACAGGCCTGACGTGCTGGACATCGTACTCACTCACAATGTGCGGCATCCTACCACGGTAGAGGTGTTGTACGATACGAACACCCAGCACGCGCCGATTTGGGTCGCGATTGATATGGAAGCTATCACCGCCCCTTCCCGCCCTCAGCGCCCCAGGATAAACTGGGATACCTACTCACAGGCGCTCTGTGACGTGACTCTGAGCGGCCCCCTCGACTCCCCGGAGTCGGTGGAGGCAGCTACGGAGTACCTAACCGAGCGCTTATCCCAGGCCCGTGCTCGGGCCGAGACCCCACCCGCTACAAACACCAACGGCCACAACACTTCACATAATACTGCACACAAACGGGACGATTTGCCAGTAAAACTGCGAGATTTACTGACCAAAAAGCGGAGACTACGCAGACTGTGGCAGGAAACCCGCTGCCCCGCGGTCAAGCGCGAGCTAAATCAGCTGTCTGCGAAGCTGTCTGATGATATGCGGACATGGCGCGGGGAACAGTGGGAGGCCCGGATAGACCAGGCCTCCGACTACCCCGTCAGCCTGTCAGCTCTCAACAGACAGCTTTCAAAGTCGCCCGCCCCCGTCTGCCCCCTGATCAACGCTGCCGGCAGTCTCTGCTATGCAGCGAGTGACAGGGCGGAAATTCTTGCCGACCACCTCTCGGTCCAGTTTACCCCCCACCCCATACCACCCTCCACCCCCGCTCACATACTAGAGCACCATTCACAGGTCGAAGATCACGTTGCCGGATACCTGTCACAACCAGTGCCTGTGCTCGGAGGAGACGAGTTCGTTTCCCCGTCCGAGTTGCGCAAGGCCATACTTCGCTTACCCAAGCGGAAGGCCCCTGGTGATGACAAAATAACGACAATGATGATCAAGCACATGCCCAGAAAGTGTATGGTAGCGTTGGCCAGACTGTTTAACAGTATCCTACGCACCAGACACTTTCCGGAGTCATGGAAAACCGGTAGGGTCATTGTCATTCCCAAGCCTGGGAAGGACCGTAGAGCCGCCGGTAGCTATCGGCCAATCACTCTACTTTCTCACCTAGCAAAGTTGTTCGAGCGTATGTTCCTACGGAGACTAAGACCATTCGTTCACCTTCGGGATGAACAGTTCGGTTTCCGTAGTGACCACTCTACCACGCTCCAACTTACTAGAGTTCTCCACCACCTGGCTGATGCAAGGAACCGGGAGCTAGTCTCTGGCGGAGTCTTTCTCGACATAGAGAAGGCCTTTGACAGAGTATGGCACCCGGGATTATTGTACAAGCTCATCCAACTAGAGCCCCCACCACCCCCCGCTCTCATCCATCTCATCCACTCTTTTCTACAAAACCGTAGGTTTTATGTTACGGTAGAGAATGCGGATTCCCCCATCTATTCCATCCAGGCCGGCGTGCCGCAAGGCAGCTGTGTTAGCCCAATCCTGTACGCGGCCTACACTAATGACATTCCAACATTGGAGGGTCACTTGAGGGAGGGAGAGCGAGATGTAATGCTCGCCCTTTTCGCTGATGACAGCGCCTTCTTCGCGACCTCTCGAAAGTTGGAAGTAACACTCAACCGATTACAGAGGGTTTTAGACCTGCTCCCGGAATGGCTAGATAAGTGGCGCATGGCGGTCAATGTGGGTAAGACCGTAGCGCTACTTATCGGCCGCAGGGTAGCGGTGCCGCCACTCAGACTCCGCGGGCAGGAGATTGAGTGGAAAACCCATATCACCTACTTAGGGTGCCGTATTGATCGGTCGCTGCGTATGGTGCCCCAGGCCAACCACGCCATTAATATGGCGAAGGCGGCACGCGCGGTGTTGCGACCGGTCCTTACGTCACGACTCCCACTTCGCACAAAACTTGCTGTATACAAGACATACATCCGCAGTAGGCTAACATATGCCATGCCGGCCTGGTATGGCTTATGTTCACAACACACACGCCAACGCATACAAGTCCAGCAGCACATTTCCCTTCGCGTCCTCACAGGGGCGGGTCGCTATGTCAGGAATGACGTCATCGCCCGGGACGTGAAGCTGCAATCGATAGAGGACTTTGTGGTTCATACCGCGCGTCGCATGTACGACAAAGCGGATCATGGCCCACAAAGTCACCTATGGAATATCGCGCCACTTCACGCCCGGCCGCCGGACAGATCCGGTCGCGCCCTGCCCCGGGAGTTACTACTCCCACAGCACGCGGAGGATGTTGCCTCACAACACACCTCACGACATGCCACAGACACTGACACAACACGCTCACAGCCCAGTTCTTGTCCCGAACCTCGTCCCGGACCCCTCCCAAGGGTCAGGTTAGTCCCTGGCGACCCCAGGACCTGTCTGCTGCGCTCGGATCTCGATCCGGCGCGTAGATAGGCCCTGGGTTTACGCTACCATAGACAGACAGACGCCGACAAGGACAGACAGGAATTGAACAAATATTGACACCTCTGACATGACACGTCCTCCCCCCTCCCTTGCTTCCGCATATAAGCCGTAGCCCGCTCGCTGGCGCTCACTGGGCCTCCTCCCACGAGGTCTCACCCGGTGGGCTGACCGCGCCGAGGGCAGCGCCTTGCGCCAAGGGAGGGTATCCTGAACAAGGAGGCCATATACCTTCTGCTGGTGAGCAGAAGAGCTCCGCCCGGGTAAGGGGCAATAGCCCGAAGCCCGAACCGCCCCACTCAGGTGGGTCGAAGACCAGATAGCTTCCCTCTCTTTCTGATCATGAGATGGCACGCGGCTTTCCTTACGGTAATGTCTTTTGACCGCGAATATCACGCGCGTGCAATCTCACCTCTCGCTCCCACTGACTTCCTGCTCACACATTTGGACACAAAATTGTACTCATTCACAAAATGAGTGAGTAGTCACTTTTAGTAGGACGTTGGCTGTTGTTGCGCACATACCTCCCTGTATAGGACGCTGGTTGTGACACACCCTCCCTGCTACGAGTGCCCGCGTACCGCGTTGACACGCCCCCTTACGCATAACTTGAAACTTTTATTCCGCGATTTGACGCTTTGTGCTTGTGTAGTTTTAAGTTTTGTGTTTAGTGTACGGATATTTTAGTGATAAAATATCTAGTGCGACCATTAGGTTATTCTTTTTCTATAAGTACCCTCGGTAACTTTTATTGTGCACGTACCCTCCTTTTGTTTAATATTTTTCTTAGTACTATTTTGTGTTCGAATTGTGTTATTTTGTGAAAAATGAGCAATCGAGACCGTGTCCCACCGGACCCAGGACGCTCGTGGCCCCGTAGGACCACAGCGCCCATCACCACCAACCCACCCGCTAGATCGGCGATCCCGATTCTAGCTGCGCCACCAAGACCGCCCAGAGCGAGCACCGAGCTGTGCCCGGCTGCCCCGTCCCCGTTCAGGCCGATCCAGCGCCCGGACCCAACATCGGAGATTGCTGAGCAATCATCCGTGTTGGTCCAACGCGAGGCGCACCCGCGCGACCCACGCAGACGGCCCCTTTCAGAGGACAGCTTTAGCTCGACCCAGGAGGAGAAGCGCCTCTGCCAGGAGGTCCAACCGGCGATCGAGTCGTCCTCCTCGGAGTCCGACGAAGTGGACGACCACCCGCCGTCTACATCAGCCTCGCAGCCCTCGGCATCGTCCGCTATGGCGTCCTCATCCACGTCGTATGCGACGATGGCCTCCCAGCCGCCGTCCGCCCGTGCGCTGCGGGAATGGAGGAGCCCGCCTGCCTCCCCTCGCCGCACGCCGACGCCGCCGGCTCCCACCGGGACCGACGCCCAGTCGGCCACTCCACCCGCTATACGGTGGGTGTTCGGATGATTAAAGGAAAGACATTGATGCCCGACTAAATGATATTTATTACTGTAGTAATTTGACAGTACATGCGTTTATATATGGATTAGCCTTACACATAGAAATAGTATTATAAAGATATGCATACACACACTACATGACCGCCCTAAAAAATAAAATAAAATAAAAGGTTACAATTTTATTTTATTTTCTAATAACTACTGAATAACACAAACATTATAATGTAACAAGTCATTACATTTTTTTTTTACATAATATTAATATTATAAGGTCTAGTTCTATTTTTATGGATTAACACTTCCTTACCCTTGTATTCAATCTTAAGGTTGGGTTCACAATCTTCAATCACATCGAATGGTCCTATGTATAGTGGTGAAAATTTATTGGTACAATGTTCGTTTTTCAAAAGTATTTTATCTCCAACATTATATTTCACAGAATTAGTATAGTTATCGTATCTAATTTTTCTTTGTTCTTTACTTAACATCAAATTCTTTCTGGCGTCATATTGTGATTTTTGTATTCTGTATCTAAGTTGCTGTGGATAATCATAATGATTGTACAATGGTTCTATATCTGAAGTGAGATTATTTGGTAAATTACATAGTTTTCCAAAAACAAGCTCATAAGGAGTGTACTTTGTTACTGTATGCACGGTTGTGTTAAATGCAAAGCACCAAAACGGTAACCAATTGCTCCAATTATGTGGTTCATTTTCAGTCTGTATCCTAAGAAATGACATCAAATTTTTATGGCTATTCTCTAAACTTCCTATTGTCTGATGATGATAGGCCGTTGAAGTTATTTGGGTAATATTAAGAATCTTACAAACTTCTGCCATTACTTTAGAAATGAACTCAGTACCCCGATCTGATATTATTTTCGTAGGTATGCCGTAACGTAATATAAAGTTGTTTACGAATGCATTTGCCACTGAAAAAGTATCCTTATTACTAAGTGGATACGCTTCTACGTATTTGGTAAGATCACACTGTAATGTGAGAATGTAACTGTAATTATTGCTATCCTTAACTAAGGGGCCAACTATATCTAAATATAATCTATCAAATGCGGAACAACCTGTGTCCGTAATAACCATTGGTTCTTTTATGTACTTGAAATGTTTTTGACGTAAACATTGATCGCACCGGTTAACGAAGTCAATGACGTCTTTATCTAATCCTGGCCAATAATAACGCCTCTTTATATTATTTATCATACGTCTTATTCCTGCGTGACCGCTCGACGGTAGCATATGATAGTCGTTTAGGATTACACGTTTCGTATCATTATTACTTATCTCTTTGGCACCGCTTATAATGCATACGCGCGGGCCTGACCAATTTGGTATTCTATTTATAATACGAATTAACTCTTGTATTGTATCTGTATTTGAGCTATTCTTTACAATATAAACACTATCTTTTCTTAACTGGTTACAAAATATTCCCAATTTCCTCACAAAGGCATCTCGTGCGCAGTATGATCGGAATAATGGGTTTACGTAAATAATTTTCTTTGATGCATCAAAAGCAAATAAATTACTTCTATTTTCTGCTTTAACTACAATTTCCTTCCATTCTTTTTCATTCGTAAAAAATAATTGTGTACAATCCGGTGGTTTTTTAAGTTCACTCACAACTCTTGGGTGATCAATCCAATCGTTGGTGGTGCCCTTGTCTTGTTCAGAGTTTTCACATTCATTCCTCTCTCTTTCATTCATCCTTTTCATTTGTCCTCTTGTCAACACACATAAGACATGTTCGTTCATAGCTTTCAAATCGTCACTCGAAATTCGTATGCGTGACAAGGCATCGGCCGCTGCGTTGTCAGCTCCTCTTACATACTCAATGTCATAATCGTATTCTTCCAAAATTAATCGAAACTTTGTTAAACGACTGGATGGATTAGTCATGTTGAAAAGGTATATTAAAGGTTTGTGATCGGTTCTAATTAAAAATTTTCGTCCATAAAGGTAGGGCCTGAAATATTTGACTGACCATACTATGGCAAGTAATTCTTTTTCTATGGTAGGGTACCTAATTTCTGCTTTATTTAGATTGCGACTTGCATAAGCTATTGGCCTATTATTGCTATTGCACAAAACAGATCCAATTGCATACCCCGACGCGTCCGTTTGTAAAATGAAAATATTTTTATCATCAAAATCGGGATATTGTAATATCGGTGGCGATATTAAAGCATTTTTGAGAGAATCGAAAGATTGTTGACATTCCGGAGTCCATTCAAAATTAACATTTTTACGACTTAGTTTGTTGAGTGGTAGCGATAATTCTGCAAAATTTGGTATGAATTTACGATAGTAATTCGTAAATGCTACGAATCTTTTTGTTTCGTCTGCATTTTGTGGTAACGGGTAATTACGAACGACAGCAATTTTTTCTGGGTCAGGTTTAATACCTTCAGGAGAAATAATATGTCCTAAAAACTGCATGTCTTTCTTTAAAAATTCACATTTGAGGGGATTAAGTTTTAGGTTTACTTTTCGAAGTCTAGTTAAGATATCTATTAAGTTTTTATTGTGGGTTTCTAAATTCCTTCCAAAACAAATCAAATTGTCTAAATATATAAACAGTTTTTCGTAAGCCAGACCTGACATAGCAACTGTCATTAATCGGGAGAAAGCACTTGGACATATTTTTAAGCCCATAGGAAGCCTTGTCATTTGATACTGGCCTGATGGTGTAGTAAAAGCTGTATACTTTCTAGATTCTGGGTTCAAATTTGATTGGTAGTACGCTTGGGATAAATCTAACTGTGATAAATACATAGCGCCGGTCAGTGAATCTAAAATATCGCAAATATTCGGCAAAGGGAATTTATCGTCTAAGATTTTACAATTTAATTTCCGATAGTCCACGACTAACCTCCATTTTTTAGTATTATCTGATGATTTTTTGGGTACTAATAATATAGGACTAGACCATTCACTTTTTGCTGGTTCAATTATATTATCGGATAACATTTTACTAATTTGTTTTTCAATTTCTTCGCGTTGTGAAAATGGTAGTCTATATTGCTTAGTGTACACTGGTTCAGTATTTGGTTTCAAGTGAATTGTCTGGTCGTATAAGTTACAAGTTGTTAATTTGTCATTTGGTAAATGAAAAACGTCTGAAAATTTTGCACAAATTTTTTCTATGGTAGATCTTTCTTCAAAGTTTAAATGGTCTAAATAGAGATGTTTAAATAATTCGCGTACTCTATCCCCGTTGATTGAGTCATCCTGTCGAAAGTTACAAATATTGTATTCAGATAAACTGTGTATTTCTGGCCTAAAAAAAGAAAGTTTAACCTCTGTTTCGCGAGTATTTAATATCTGTATGCAAACTTTGCCATTTTCAGGCTTACTGATACATCCAGCCATTAACACTCCCTCACATAACTCGTTCGGTAAAATTACACATTCATCCGTTGTGTTACTATCTATCCAAAATATTTTTTCACATCGTGGTGGAATGCATAAAAAGCTTTCCTGTAACGATCCATTATTCATTGACAAACTGACAGTATTATCGAACGTTATTGTATTATTTTCATAATTTAAAATGGCTTTATACTTTTGCAAAAAGTCTCTACCAATTATTCCCTGTTGGGTACAAGGTAAAGATTTTATTACGTAAAACTTGTGTAAAAAATCCTGTCCACCTATATTAAGTGTGATGTTAACATATCCAATCGTTTGGACTTTGCCTCCAATTCCATTTATGTTTATGCTATGATTATGGATCGGAACGTTCCACTGTAAGACCGTGTCATATTGCAGCGCCGAGAGCGATGCTCCTGAATCAATGAGAAAACCATATTTGGTGCCGTGTACCGACAGCTCAATTGAACTATTGTATTCACAGGCTAAAATGAAATGATTATCGAAAAAACAATAAGCTTTCTTCATTAGACTTTTCCTGGGTTGAAGGTTGATTAGAGATTTCAGAATTAGTATTTATCATGTCGCTGTCGTTTTCCATAACGTTTATATTGTTGTTTCGATAATGTTGATTACCATTGTTTCTACCGCGAAATGACCTAAATTGGCGATAACCATATCCACGACCTCGCTGTGACTGGTATTGTTGATTTCTGCCGTGATTTGAGGGTTGACTATTAACGAATGTCCTACCTTGGTTATTTGGTATGTTATGGTAATATGATGGCCTAGCATGAATTCCCCTGTAATTACCACGCTGACCACGGTTGCCATTCGGTCTCCCACGATGGTTAAAAAATATAGTAGGTTCTGTATTCTGACGACATGAGACCTCCTCGTCTTTAGCCGCCCTAATGGTGTCTTTTAATGATGTGTAGTTGCGAGCCGATAAAATAAGGCTTAATTGACGATTTTTCAATCCGTCGGTGAAGCTTTTTATCGCTAATTTTTCATTGACAGTTTTTAGAATATTAAATGCTCCTGTATCACCATCGGCTTGAGAAATCGTTAAATCGACGAATAACTGCTCGATTTTTGACCCGTATTGATCTAAAGACATGCCGTTTTGCCTAATCTGTACCAATTCGTTATGGATAGACGTGCTAGACTTTTTCGTGAGCAAATGTATTCGCATGTCATTAACGAGGGACTCTACAGTCGTATATGAATCCGATAGTCTCAACTTTGCACTTTGATTTAATCGTGTTTTTAAGACAAATCTAATGAGCATGGTCTTACCTTCATCGTTGAGCGAAGCGCTGTAAAGTTCTATTGCGTCAATTAAACTTAAGGTAGTACCTTCATCCGCTGACGGGGACATCACTGGAAGCAAGGACACAGCTGTTTTGAAGTCAAAATTCGCCATATTGGTTGTTTTGCCTTTAACACTCTTGGTACTCGTAGATGATTGGTAAGAGCTGTAATCTTTGGAGCAAAATTCTTCTATTTGTATGTATAAATCCCTAATCAAATCACAATATGACAGTACATCTTCTAAAACCTTACCCTGAATTTGTTTTTTCTCAATCTGTTCTAATAAAATCTGTGAATATTCCTCAAAATAATTACGTAATCCTACTGCATCATTTAATTTTTCTTGCAGTGTTTCTTTTGTTCTCCTAGCATAACTCAATTTTACTAAGTTGTCTTTAATATGTTTAAGTTTTTCGTATACATCTTTAATTTCATTTGCCATTACACATGATGTTACGAGTGGAATTAATAATTTAATTAATAAAATAAGAGAATATTTAAGTACATAACTCAGTTATACTTAACTTTATATTATTATTAGGTAGTTAGAACATAAGATTACTTCTCAAATAACTATATTAGAGTCATATTGACTTTTTCATGGTCTTTTTTTTACTTTACTCACTCACTGTAATACTCACAACACTGGCCGTATCACTTTACTTAGCACTTGGTCCATGGGGCGCGGCGCACTGGTCTCGCGGCGGGTTGCGGCGGTGTTGGCACTCGAAGCAGATGCTGGCCTCCGGGTTCGGTCGACGACGAAACGAGCGCATTAAGTTTTGAGATGTAAATTCGTTTCTTATCCACTCCTGGTGGCAGCCTTTGTATAATCTATACAATGCGTATAGTCCTGCTACTGCGATGAACGTACATATGAGGTACAAAACGATGCTGATGTTCGATAAGTGATGATCAGAACTTGCTGCATTTGAACCGTCGCCTGATGCACTTTGGTTGATGAAAACTTCATCTTTTTCCACATTTGAACGGCACATGATGGATACTTTATATCATTTATTTTATTTGTCCAGCTGTATGAAATCACTGTCGCGATAGAAATACTTTGTCGCCCGACCGAACACCGGCAGACCCGTCTCGAAAGGCAGGGTCGCCATATACGGTGGGTGTTCGGATGATTAAAGGAAAGACATTGATGCCCGACTAAATGATATTTATTACTGTAGTAATTTGACAGTACATGCGTTTATATATGGATTAGCCTTACACATAGAAATAGTATTATAAAGATATGCATACACACACTACACCGCGCAGACTAAGGTAAGGGGCTATCCCCCTATCGTAGTAGAGTGCTTACCAAATTGGTGCGTTCATTTTGAACGCATCAAGCGGGCCTTGGGCCATCCGCCCAATGCACAGCCTTTCGGGAAAGGGGTTCGATTCCTCCCCAAGAGCCCCGAGGAGTTCCGCGCCGTCCAGGCCTACCTGACGGAGGCGGAAAAAGCAGACCCGACGGTAGCGTGGTATTGCTACTCCCCGCCCGAAGAGCGCGCGTCTAAGGTGGCTATGAGAGGGCTACCGGCCGACACCCCGCACGACCTAATCCGCGAAGCCCTCGAGGAGCGCGGTTTTAACGCCTCCCACATAAGGGGGATAAGAGGCAAGAGGGGCAACCCGGCGTGCCTATTCCTCGTCGAGTTTGAGCACCTGCCCAACCAGGAGCTCGCTCGCCTCTACGCAGTCGACGAGCTGCTCAACATGCCCGGCGTCATAGTCGAGGCATGGCGCCCCCGCAAGGGCCCCGCTCAGTGCCATCGGTGCCAGGCGTTCGGCCACTCGTCGGTGAATTGCCACCGACCTATTAAGTGCGTCCGTTGCGCCGGCAACCATCCCGCCGCCGACTGTCCACGCCCGAGGACGGACCCACCTACCTTTTTTTTTTTTTTTTTTTTCGCTGGGAAAAATGCATTAACGCATCCCCACCCGTGAGGGGACGGATGGGGTATGTGGGACTCCCGGGAAAGGTGACTCCCGGTATACCCACTAAACGACCCAGCGGCACTCCCGCATCGCCTTTGGTGGCGGGGTTCTGGGAATCAGCATAGCCTTTGCGTCCAGTTCCCCGCCGGCGTTTGCCCGCCTTGCAGCGGCGGGCCCGTCACGCCCCTCCCGCTCATGGGAAGGGGCTCGAGGATGACTGTCAGTGCTCGGTCATCCTCGTTCGGCTGGGTGATAAGCGGTGCAATGCGGACGAGGGCGCCCCCGCGCCTGTCGTCCGCTGCTTATCACCGGGGGAGAAGAGGGTGGTTGACGACCCGCCTTCTCCTGCCTCTCCTTCGGCGGAGTATTGGCGCGAGAGGATCGTCCTCCCGCGCGCGCTCCGCCTCCTCCTTCTGTGACATGACGTCTTCACAGAAGGAGGCTACCGCCACCCACGCCTCCTCGCTCCCCAACATGGCAATTACCACGGCGGGAAGCGAGAGGTCCGGCCCGATTGCCGCGACAAGACTGCGGCGCAGCTCGGTCCACGACGGGCACACCTCAAGGGTGTGCTGTGCCGTGTCCTCCGCCGCGCCACAGTCATGGCACGACGGACTCTCCTCCCTCCCGATTCGGTGAAGGTAAGACCCGAAACAGCCGTGTCCGGACAGTACCTGCACCAACCGGAAGGTGAGGAAGCCGTGTGGTCTTTCAAGCCAGTCTTTTAGGACCGGTCCAAGCGCGTCGAGGGTGCGACGGCCGAAAACTGCGGAGGCAAGGTCCGCCATCCAATGATGGACGACGGCATCCCCCGCCTCCTGCCGAACAGCCTCGCGTTCTTCAGGGGCAGGGCGCTCACTGAGTGCCCTTTGCCCCGCCGTCCATTCGTAGACTCTGGCTAGCACCCACGCCTCGAGCTCCCAAGGAGGGGTGCCAGCCAGAGCGCACGCCGCTGCAAAGCTTACAGAGCGGTAAGCCCTCGCCACCCTTTGCGCAATAGCCCTCTGGGGCACCCGCAACGCTGTGACATATTCCCTTCTTTGAAGGGAGTCTGCCCAGATAGGCGCTCCGTACAGGGCTATGCTCTTCAGGATGCCGGCGTACAGCCTCCGGCATCGCCCGCCTGGCCCTCCCAAGTTAGGCATCAGCCATGAGAGGGCCCCCGCTGCCTTCAGCAGGCGCGACGACAGTCCGCTGAAATGCGGGCTGAAGCGCCACCTGCTGTCGAGCGTTAGACCCAGATATTTCATCTGGGTCTGAACCTCAATTCTCACGCCCTCCACAAATATGTGGGCGTCAGGTGGACGGCGCTGCCGAGGCCCGTGGAAGAAAACGGCCTCGGTCTTATGCAAGGCCACCCTCAGTCCAAGGCGGCGGATCCTATGAGCGACTAGCGATCCGCCCGCCGAGGCCAGACTGGCCGCCTCACCGAAATTCCCTCCTCGGGCAGTGAGCAATCATCCGTGTTGGTCCAACGCGAGGCGCAACCGCGGAACCCACGCAGACGGCCCCTTCCAGAGGACAGCTTTAGCTCGACCCAGGAGGAGAAGCGCCTCTGCCAGGAGGTCCAACCCGCCGTCGAGTCGTCCTCCTCGGAGTCGGACGACGAGTCCGACTAAGTGGACGACCACCCGCACCCGTCCACATCGGCCTCGCAGCCCTCGGCATCGTCCGCTATGGCGTCCTCATCGACGTCGTATGCGACGATGGCCTCCCAGCCGCCGTCCGCCCGTGCGCTGCGGGAATGGAGGAGCCCGCCTGCCTCCCCTCGCCGCACCCCGACGCCGCCGGCTACCACCGGGACCGACGCCCAATCGGCCACACCACCCGCGCAGACTAAGGTAAGGGGCTATCCCCCTATCGTAGTAGAGTGTCTACCGAATTGGTGCGTTCATTTTGAACGCATCAAGCGGGCTTGGGCCATCCGCCCAACGCACGGCCCTTTGGGAAAGGGGTTCAATTCCTCCCCAAGAGCTCCGAGGAGTTCCGCGCCGTTCAGGCTTACCTGACGGAGGCCGAAAAAGCAGACCCGACTGTGGCGTGGTACTGCTACTCCCCGCCCGAAGAGCGTTCATCTAAGGTAGCCATTAGAGGTTTACCGGCCGACACCCCGCACGACCTAATCCGCGAAGCCCTCGAGGAGCGCGGTTTTTACGCCTCCCACATAAGGGGGATAAGAGGCAAGAGGGGCAACCCGGCGTGCCTATTCCACGTCGAGCTTGAGCACCTGCCCAACCAGAAGCTCGCTCGC
This sequence comes from Pyrausta purpuralis, assembly GCA_963924145.1. NCBI lineage: Eukaryota > Metazoa > Arthropoda > Insecta > Lepidoptera > Crambidae > Pyrausta > Pyrausta purpuralis. The sequence continues at coordinate 11,772,126 of OZ001666.1, forward strand.
CTCTACGCAGTCGACGAGCTGCTCAACATGCCCGGCGTCATAGTCGAGGCATGGCGCCCCCGCAAGGGCCCCGCTCAGTGCCATCGGTGCCAGGCGTTCGGCCACTCGTCGGTGAATTGCCACCGACCTATTAAGTGCGTCCGTTGCGCCGGCAACCATCCCGCCGCCGACTGTCCACGCCCGAGGACGGACCCACCTACCTGCGCCAACTGCGCACAGGCCCATGCTGCCAACGACCGCCGCTGCAAGGCGTACTTGCGCGAGGCAAGGCGGACGGGGACGACTGTCCCCCCTCCGCTCCCAAGCGCGCCCGCGCGCCTGCCTGCCCGCCCACACACCGACGGCCAGAGGCGCGCCCCGGCGCCTTTAGCACAGGCCGCCACGGCGCCCGTGACCGTCCAGACGGGGACTACCTTGGCCCCCCCGGCCAACCCCGCCACCGCGAGGGGCGCCCCCGCCCCCGCCGTATCCCGGCGCAGGCGCCGCCGACGCCGCCGCCGCACCGAGGCCAATACCGGCCAACCTGCGGCTGCGTCCACCCCGACGCAAGCCGCCAGACCACCTACCCCCCCCCAAGCACCCCAGGATTTTGCCTGCGGGGGGACCAACACCGCAGCCCACGCCATCCCCCCACAGGCAGTGGCAACACACCTCCCCCCTCCTCAGAGGACCACAGGGGCAGCCCAGCCTCCCCGCCCTGCTTCTCGGCCCTCTCAGAGGCCGAAGTCGGCCCAACGAGGCCCTCCTCCCGTGAGCCGACCGGCCTTCCGGCCCCCTCCTCGTCCCCAATCGCCTTCTCAGGCCCGGAGCGGGCTCGCAAGTCGGGTGCCCCCGGCCCCGATATCATTCACAAGGCCCCAACCTCATCTAGAGGCACCTCAAGCCCGCCCCCACCCCCACCCCCACCAACAACAGACGGGGGCAACCCCCACCCTCCCCCTGCAAGCAGTAGTACAGCTGCTGCACACCCTGCTGATACAGATCGGCCAGGGGATGGACCCATGCGCAGCCATCATCAACGGGCTAGCCCAGCTCGTGATGAACCACTGCGCATGATCTACTGGAACCCCGGAGGGATCAGCGGGAAGCAGCAGCAACTTCGGCAGCTCGCCCAGTCGCAGGACGCCCACATCGTCCTCCTGGGCAAGACCCACCTACGGCCGTCCACTCGTTTCTCCCTGCTCAACTATATCATCTACCGCAGGGATGAAGTGAGTCCACAGGGTGCGTCCTACAGGGGCACAGCAGTAGCGGTGAGACGTGACGTGATCCACGAAGAGTTGCCGTGGGCGGAGCTCAAGACCCTGAGCGCCCTGGGAGTCAGGGTCAACACCACAGCTCACGAGCTCCGCATATACGCCGCCTACCGCCCACCGACCGCCGCATTCCATCCGTCGGACCTCGACGGAATATTCGTCGAGGATCACCCTACAATCGTAGCAGGCGACTTCAACTGTAAGCACGTACAGTGGGGCTCCCGCCTCACACGAGCCGACGGCCGTCGTCTGCTCAACGCCACCACCTCCAGAGGCATTGAGGTGGTGGGCACGGATGCCCCGACCCACATCCCCAGTGAGGCAGACCACCAGGCGGACGTTTTAGATGTGGTCCTACACAAGGGCCTGCGCGTCCCCCTGGCCACCGAGGTGCTGTATGAGGGAGACACCCAGCACCTCCCCCTACTGATTACAGTGCCCACCTCTCTAGCGGCGGTGAGAGTGCGTCCGCCCAGGTCCCGCGTAGACTGGCCGGCCTATAAGGTGGCCCTCAGGGACCTGACATTGGAGGGCCCAATGTCAACTCCAGATGACATTGACGCCGCGGTGGCCCTCCTGACCCAGCGGATGAGGGAGGCAAAGGAGGCGCACACCCAGAAGGTAGCGCCCCCCTCCCAGAAACGCCCCCAACTCCCGCTCTTCTTGAGGGCGCAGATTCAGAAGAAGAAAGCCCTCAAGAAATTATGGTGCCACACCAGATGCCCACGGGTCAAGGCAGAATTAAATGCCATGACGGCCCAGGTCACCGAGGCGGTGAGAATGTGGCAAGGTCGCGAGTGGGAGGAACTCGTCGACAGGGCAGGAGAAGACCTGCCCTCACTGCACCGCCTCAATAAAGCCCTCACTGGGGAGAAGTCCTCCACGCACCCCCTCCTGGACGCGGACGGTCAGAGGAGATTCGCGGCTGAGGACAGAGCCCGAATCCTTGCCGATCACCTGACCGTCCAATTCAGGCCCCACCCGCCAGCCCCCAGAGCCCTCCAGCACCACGCTGATGTGGTCCAGAGAGTGGAGGAGTTCCTGGCCACCACCCCACCTCCACTCCCGGGCGACACCTTCATCTCCCCATCGGAGGTGAAGAAGATAGCCGCCCGCCTAAATAGGAAGAAGGCGCCGGGCCCTGACGGCCTGCCACCCGCGGCCCTGGCGGAGCTGCCCAGGAGGGGGATAGCGGCGTTGACCCGCATCCTCAACGTTGCCCTCAGGACGAACCACTTCCCCTCGCCATGGAAGAAAGGGCGGGTGGTGATGATCCCCAAGCCGGGGAAAGACCGCCGCCGCCCAGAGAGCTACAGGCCCATCACCCTGCTGGATCACGCCGCCAAGCTGTTCGAGCGAGCCCTGCTGCGCCGACTGCGTCCCCACCTCGTCCCGAGGGACGAGCAGTTCGGCTTCCGCAGCGGGCACTCCACCACGCTCCAGCTGGCCAGGGTGATCCACCACCTAGCGGAGGGCCTAAACAAGAAGCAGGCCTCGGTGGCGGTCTTCTTAGACGTGGAGAAGGCTTTTGACCGGGTTTGGCACCCCGGTCTCATCTCCAAGCTCGCCACGACCACCCTGCCCCCCGCCCTCGTCCACCTGATAGCGTCCTTCCTTAAAGGACGCTCCTTCCAAGTAGCCGTGGAGGACGCTACGTCCGCAGAGGGCCCCATAGAAGCTGGGGTCCCCCAAGGCAGCTGCCTATCTCCTACTTTATACGCTGCCTACACAAATGACGTTCCCACCATTAACAACCATCTCCGTGAGTGGGAACACAAGGTCGAGCTGGCGCTGTTCGCGGACGACAGCGCATTTTACACCACCGCCCCATGGGTCCTGGCGGCGGTGAAAAGGATGCAGAAGCAGCTCTACCCGGACTGGCTGGAGAGATGGCGGATAGCGGTCAACGTGGGCAAAACCGCCGCCATCTACAAGGGCCCCTCAAGACGTAAGATGCCCGAGCTGGTCCTCAACGGAAAGAAGATAAAGTGGCAGCGCAGTACAAAGTACTTAGGCTGCCACTTGAACCAGCGCCTCACCCTAAAGGACCAGGTGAAGCACCTGGTCAACTCCAGCCGCGGGGCGCGCGCAAGACTGCGCCCCGTCCTCCAGTCCCGCCTGCCCACCAGAACAAAGGTGGGCATATACAAAACGTACGTGCGCTCCAGGCCCCAGCCTGTTACGCGATGATAAGCGCAGCCCACCGTACGCAGCTCCACCAGCAGAACATAGCGCTCCGAATAATGCCGGGCCGGGCGCTATGTTCGCAATGCCGTCATACACAGGGACCTCAAGATGGAGGCCCTGGAGGGATTCGTGGTCCGCACATCCAAGCGGATGTACGAAGCCGCGGACCACGGGCCGCACCCCGGGCTACAAAATATAGCCCCCATGCCCACGGTACAAGAGTCGAGCAAGAGGCCAACCCCACGACAGGTCTGCTCCCTAAATCCGCCCTCCCACCTACACGAGTCCCAATCACAACCCCCCCCCCGCCCCCTATCTCTCGTCCCCTCCTTAGCCAGAGTCAGCCGCAGTTAGCTTGCCCTGCTCATCGGGCCTCCCCGAAAGGGGTCTCACCTGATGGGCAGCCCGCAGCGACTGTGCAGCTGGCTCTGGCAGAAGATGAAGATACAGACCTGTCGTCGCAAGACGGCCGCAATGCGGCTCCCAATACCGTGGATCAGTGGGCCCATGAGATGAAGCCCGGGGAAGGAGGTGAGGCTCGAACCCGAGCCGCCCAGAAGGGGCGAAGAAACCCGTCGCGCGTAGAAAATGAGTTCGAGTTCGAGTTCGACGAGTTCGACGAGTCCCACGAGCCCCACCAGCCGCAGCTAGAAGAACCATCTCTCCTAAGGAACAGGAAGAGCCCTAGAACACAGAAGAAAGAACATTCAAGAAAGAACATTCTAGGAAGAACACATTGGAGTTCGATCCAGCAGCGGCTAAAAGAAACATCTCTCCTGAGCAACATAGGAAGAGCACACAAGAAAGAACATTCAAGAAAGAACGTTCAAGAAAGAACACTGAAGAAAGAACATTGAAGAAAACATATGGAACAATTAACGGCCACCTCACCGCACACAATACAGTCCACATTAGAACATTGGGTTGACTGTTACTCTGAAACCTGACATAGGAGTTTCTCATTTACGCGTCCAACATCAAGACACAAACGGGCGACCGACCGTCTGACTTCGCACCAAATCCAGCTCCGTGCCGTGTTATCCGGCACAGTAAAGATCTACGTTATATATTATATTAAAAATTTATACTCATTTAGATTAAAAGTCAGAGGGAGGGAATACCCATTTTACCATTTTTTTTAAAAAGAAAATGGTTTTAAGAACCTCTATGTCATTTTAAAAGACGTATCCATAGACACCCCACACGAAAAGGTTTGCCACAAAAAAAAAAATGATTTTAGTTTCATGTATGGGAGTCCTCCCAAAAATATAATTATTTTGTTATTTTTTTATAAAAATCGTAAAGCGGTTAACAGGATACATCTTTCCACCAAATTTCAACAGTGTGATGCTTTTAGTTATAGAATATAGTGGCTGTGACATACGGACGGACAGACAGACAGACAGACAGACAGACTTGACGAAACTATAAGGGTTCCGTTTTTTGCCATTCGGCTACAGAAACCTAAAAAGGAATTGAAAGAAGGTAATGAAAACCAACATATATTATGGCATTTCAAGTTCTGCCCCAAATATGCCACCTAACTAGAGCTGGCTCAAAATGAATAAATACTTGCACACTTCTGATAAAACTGCCATAGGTAGAGCAACAAATTTACAAAGAAATAGTAGTGAATGGTTGGAAATTCTTAAGAAAATAATCACGGCTTCAAATTTCGGATAATATGTAAATTGTAAAAGAAAAACATCCTCAAATACAGCAAATATAGTTAAAACTATATTTTACCAGAAAAATCTTGTACATGTATCCTTAATTGCTCACGTAATCGAAAAAGAAAAACTGGCATTGCACCAATTACGACAACGGAAAAATGTTGGAATTTTACCATGCGGTTTATTTACAGGGCCCATACATCCATTAATTGGAGAAACGCCTGGCGGATTGATAGGTGGTGATACTATTGTAGAAGTGATGTGTCCCATCACAGCTAGCAAATTGGGACTAGTAAAAGCAATAACCGAGGATAAAATAAAAAAATTGAAATATGATAAACAAACAACGTCTCACACTATAAATAAAACCAGTAATTTGTACTACCAGCCTAGCCCAGCAGCTTTGTGTGTAAAAATTTAGACACAGAAAGAATAGAAAAAGATAAATGAATGGTACACTTTTACATGAAGGTACTAGTTGATAGCCGACACAAAAGTGGTATGCCTACTCGTATTCGAAATTTGTCATCAAAAGACAGAAATTGAACAACCGAATTTTCAGCAACAGGATTAAAAGGACAGAAGGTCCGAAACCTCGTGCAAGTACACATACTCTTTTTTTCAGTGTTTATTCATTAAAGTATTAAAATTATTTGGATCTCAATTAATATCTTTTTATTTCTTTTAATATAAAATGTTTATACAAAACTCAATTAGAATACCATCAGTCTCTTGACTTTCTCAATCTTTATTACTCTCTCTCTCTCTCTCTCTCTCTCTCTCCTCGAGTGAGTCGCCAAGAACGAATACAAATCATTCACATTATCTTAAATTCATCCAAGTCTAGCCCAGTTCAATGGTACGATATTTTCCCTAAGCAAATATATATGTTTGTTTGTTGTGTGTTATTGTAGAAAAAAGTGTGAGATTTTGGACAAGATTAACGAAGGCATCTCGTCATCAATTCTCGTACAGTATAACGTTGGAAAAGCCACAATTACAGATATCAAACACAAGGAGGAAAAAATACGATCAGTTGTAATAAACACAGAAAAGGGTCCAGGTGCTAGGAAAACCTTGAAAACTCCTAAAAATCCTTTGCTTAAAGATGCTTTATTAACGTTGTTCATAGAGCAGCGAAGAAAGAATTTACCTTTGTTTGGTGATATACTGATGCAGAAGGCTAAGTTTTTCCATGAACGACTTGGAAGGGGAGAGTTTGTGGCTAGATGGTAAGACAATTTTAAGAAAAGACATGGTATACGCCATCTTAAGGTAAGTGGCGAAAAATTGTCGAATAATGAAGAAGCTTTAAAGCCATTGCAGGACAAATTCATAGATGTAATAAGGGAACAGGATCTGTCTGCAGACCAAATCTATAATGCTGATCAGTCAGGCTTGTACTGGAGATTGATACCAGATAAAACATTAACGTCGGCATCAGAAATTAGGGCCCCAGGTTCTAAAGTGTCGAAGGAGGGGATCACATTTATGCCATGCGCGAACGTAACCGGAACGCACAATCTGCCCTTGCTGGTTGTCAGGCACAGCACAAAGGCCACGTGCATTTGCAACAGTCAGAAAATTACCGGTTCATTACACAGGTCAAAGAAGTGCTTGGGTTATAAGGCCAATATTTACGAAGTGGCTGAAGGAATATTTTATTCCCAAAGTAAAGAATTTTTTATCAAAAAAGAACTTAGCGCTAAAAGCACTGTTACTTTTTGATAATGCACCAGCCCATCCACTCGAAGACGATCTGCAGTCGATTGATGAAAATTTTACTATTTTGTACATGCCAACTGCACAGCCCTTATTCAACCTATGGATCGAAATGTGATCCATAACATTAAAGTGAATTGAAAGAAGAAACTCCTATTACAAGTTTTTGGCCGGCAAAAAGTTAATCTAGTACAGTAACTAAAGTGCTTAAACAAAATACAATGAAAGATGCAGTGTTTTCACTAGCTCAATCTTGGGAGCAATTATCACCAAATCTAAATAAAAAGTCTTGGAAGCCTCTGTGGCCCCTTCTATTCGAATCGAGTATTTTCCAGAACACAGAATTGTCTGTAGCAGTTATTAATAATTACTTGGTTAGCTATGATGACATTGATTGTCAGGAGCCCTTGACTGATCTTCATCAGTCAAGGGACATAATATATTATTAAATATTAAATATTGGACACCAATCATATACTCGTACATTGCTCTGATCCCAAAGTAAATAGCCAATGCACTTGTGTTATGGAAAACAGACACAACGGTGGTACCACAACAGACTATATTTTCGACTATTTTCTGGGAACATTTTATAGCCAAAGCTTCAAATTAAAAATAAAAACACTGTCAAAGTGAAGTTCTCAAACCGGTAAATTTTTGGCTCCAAAAACTTTGTCGCAGTGTTGGTTTAACCTTAAAATGCAAGTGGACTTGATTTAGAGTTACTTACACTGGTTAACAATGGTTTTGCCCATTAATGATGAAATACAAAAACAGGCAGTACTTAAGAAGAAATACAAAAAATTTTCAAAAATGACAGATGCCAAGTTAAAAGAAGGAATTTTCATAGGACCTCAAATAAAAGAATTAATAAATGACAAAACTTATGAAAACACATTGAATAGCAAGAAAAAACAGGCCTGGACATCCATGAAGTTTTTCGAAATTTCTTGGGTAAAAAAAATATCTGAAGACTATGAAAACCAGGTTAAGAATATGATCCAAGCATTGTACGCTCTCGGTTGCAAAATTTTCCTCAAAATACATATTCGCGACAAACATTTGAATTTTTGACCTGAAAATATGGGACTTATTAGCGACGAACATGGTCAACGTTTTTACCAGGATATTTCAGGCATGGAACAGCGAAACCAGGGCAAATGGAGTCCTGCTATGTTAGCAGACTACTGCTGGACGTTGAAGAGAGAGGCTGGAGATATTATTTATAAACGGAAAAGCAATCTATCAACTCGTTTTTAAATTTTATAAAATGTAATGTATGAATAAAATGTTATCTTAGTCAAAATATTTTTATTTGATTCCACAAAAAACGCGAGCTAACTCGACCTTAAAACTTGCATCAAAATGTTTGTTTAGAGGTATTCTTTCGCAATTAGCACAACTCATTTCATGGATTAACAAAACCTTAACATTTGTTAACCAGTGTTATCATTAATTACCGGACCTTAAAACATAAAAAGTAAGTACACATACTGCTTAAAAACTGGTGTTTAAAGATTTGTAATAAAAAAAAACCTATGAATTTTCGTATTTTTGAGGTGAATAGGAACGTGCAAGGGGTGTAAAGGAGTCACTTAAGGGGATAATCAAAACTGGTGAGGGGAGTATAGGAATTCGCTTTTAGGGCTGGCACAAACAACATTGCCGGTTTTCAGTAGTTTAAATTGAATTTTTTTAAATTGATATTTTTAAATGTACCGTCATAAATTCATCTCTTTTATTAATTCAATAAAATACACACATCAAAAGTGTCTAGGGATCAAGCATTTTATGCGGATTTCTTGAGATTGAGATGTGGCTTTGTAATAAATTTATGATTTTAAAAATTTATATGGATCCTTTTTGGTGCATTTCATAATTTGAAACAGGAACTGTCAAATTCGAGTAAAAGATGAAAATCAGCTGTCAATATTTTCCCTATAAAAACATACAACGCATTGAAGACATTATTAGTGCTACTGTTTCCCTACTACTGATTAAAACCAACGTTATTCTGGAGCGGCGACGTCATCTAAGCAGGGAAGAAATGCTCAGAGCCGTGGGAATGATAGAATCTCGTTTCCGGCAACGTACTGTGGCTTTAGCTCTGAATACAAGTCAGAGTGTTATCAGTCGACTTTGGACACGTTACCGAAGCACTGGTACCGTGGCTGTGCGCCATGGAGGACGGTATCGCTGCACCACACGGAGACAAGACCGATACATTCAAATCACAGCTCGAAGAGCTCCAACAATAACCGCCATGATGTTAGCCGTGAGGCTTCATCACTCTTCAGGGAACTTATTTAGCTACTTAATTAGTCAGAAACCGCTTGCATGAAGTGAACCTTCATTCCCGAAGACCGCTATGGGTACCACCTATAGCAATGCACAATCGTAGGATTCGATATCAATGGGCTCTTGAACACAGAAATTGGGCAGAAGAACAATGGCGTTTCGTGTGCTTTTCTGATAAGTCTCGTTTTGGTATAAGACCGGATACAAGACGTATACGACACTGAAGAACTCCTGGACGCCAACAGCGATTAAAATCCTGCCAGGAAGCCCATCCTTATAGTGGTAGAACCATCATGGTATAGGCGGGTATTTGGATCGGCGGAAGAACTGATTTGATTCGGATCAGAGGCAACCTCAACGCTCAAATTTATGCTGAGACGATTGTATTAGACGTCATCGTTCCCCTACAAGTGCAAATCGGACCCTTATTTCAGTTAATGCATGATAATGCACGACCGCACACCGCAAGAGTTGTAAGACAGACTCTCGCCGCAGCTAACATCAATGTCCTGCCCTGGCCTGCTCAGTCGCCAGACTTGAACCCGATTGAGCATGCATGGGATATGCTACAGAGAAGAGCTCTGCCGAATATGGAGGGTATCCAGTCGCAAGAAGACCTTTTTTTGTTGTTGCAACGAACATGGGCGGCCATTCCACAGCGTGATTTGGATGAACTCATTTTGACTGTGCCAAACCGATGTTCTTGTGTTGTTAGTGTTCGCGGTAGAAACACGGATTATTAATTGTTTAAGTTACCCAATGAAATTTTAAAGAAAACTGTTATTTCAGTCTTTCTTCGAACTTTAATGTTAGTGGTTCAAATGTCATAAATCCCTTTATTAGGAAAATGGCAAAATTCTTTATTAATGCAAAGGTGACTTAGTTTATCGTTACTGTAGACAAACGAAAACACTTTATTTGATGAATCCTTAAAGAAAATTTTAATTAATATCAATCAGGAGAAAAGTTATTGCTAAAATATATGTTGATCCCTAGACACTTTTGATGTGTGTACTACTCGTCAAAGCACTATATTGGAATTCTTTAAAAAAGTGTGATCAATAGCATTGTATCTTACATACATCTAACGTACATACTTAAATAAACACACGAACGAAAACGACACGCTTAACGCAAGCGCGTCGTTTTTGTTCGGAGAAATAAAAAAAATGTCTATGCAATTATTATTTTCATGAAAGCGCACGCTCGTATTAGTCAGGTCTGAAAGGGTGACGACAAATTTAGAAATAGATTTTTTATGAAATAAAATGCTAATCAGTAATCTATATCGTGCATCCAGCACGAAGCGTTCAGATAATAGTATGTTAAAATTTTGAAAGGGATTTTTCGAAGTAAAACAATAATATTTTACATTATAATGTGTTTATTTAAGTATGTACATTAAGAACGTGCATATATCGGTGCGCTCATTTAAAAATACTGGGCCTCTCGCGGCCAGTGTGCCGTCGGGCAGCGCTTGTGAAAGATGTCTGTGTTTTTTGGCGCGAACTCTCGTAGAGGTACGTTAACAAAACAATTCAATATATTTCTTTAGCAGATAACAAAACATGATTATTTTAAAATGAATAGAGCTAAAATGTGTTATTATGGTAAACATTATGTTCTAATGTAATTGGAAAATAATTGATATCATCGTTTATTGAATAATTCATGCCGTTTTTGTTGAATCAAAAAAGAATACGCACGATCGTAGCAGTTCGGTTTTATCACATTTATTTTAAGAAAAAAATGACACAATCGTGCGTATTGCTTTTAAAGAAATATTATTGTTTATTTATAAATAAATTCCTTTTTTCAGGAATAAAAATTAGAAAGATATTATTACATTTAGATTTGGAATCTATCACTTTTATACGATTGCTCATAGTGTTTTCTAATTTTGGCGCCAATACATTTTATAATATTATGCGATATTAAAATGGAGTGGAGTGATAAAGAGAACCGAATCGTTGTGATTGCATTACACAAAGTTGGTATGGATCCAAATGCAATTTTTAAAACTCTCCATACGCTTGGTATTAGTCAAATGTTTGTGTACCGGATCAATAGGTACAATGAGACCTCCTCTGTTTGTGACAGAAAAAGATCTGGCCGTCTACGTAGTGTTCGTACGAAAAAGGTGGTCAAAGCAGTAAGGGAAAGAATTCGCAGAAATCCTGCCCAAATGCCAAAAAAAAATATCTCGGGAGATGAAGATAGTACCCAGAACCATGTCGCGTATTAAATTTAAAAGATGACTTATGATGACGACTTAAAGTATTTAAAAGATGACTTAGGACTTGCAGCCTATAAGAGACGAACTGGTCATTTTTTAACTAATAATTTAAAAAAGAATAGGGTGGTAAAATCGAAAAAACTACTGATACGGTACGCAAAGGGAGGTCACAGAAAAAAATTGTTTACGGATGAGAAAATCTTTACAATTGAGCAACATTTTAACAAACAAAATGACCGTATATATGCTCAAACCTCTAAGGAAGCTTCCCAATTCGGTCGGCAGAGTGCAACGTGGGCATTACCGGACTTCAGTGATGGTTTGGTGGGGTGTTAGCTATGAAGGAGTGACTGAGCCATATTTTTGTGAAAAGTGTGTGAAAATACCATTCTTGAGAAGGTAGTAAAGCCCCTTAACAACACCATGTTCAATAACCAAGCATGTTCTTTCCAACAAAACTCGGCGCCGGGTCATAAAGAGCTCGGTCCACGCAGTCTTGGTTAGAAGCGAACGTTTCGGACTTCATCAAAGCTGAAGACTGGCCGTCGTCTAGTCCCGATCTAAATCCGCTGGATTATGATTTATGGTCAGTTTTAAAGACTACGGCTTGCTCTAACTAAACGCCATGATAAATCGGGGTCCCTAAAACAATCCATACGATTGCCAGTGAAGAATTTTCCCATAGAAAGAGTGCGTGCTTCTATTGATAACTGGCCTCAACGTTTAAAGGACTGTATTGCAGCCAATGGAGACCACTTCGAATAAGCGTTTTATATTTTAAATTGTTTTATATTTATATACAAAACTTACACAATGTAAAAGTAATAATTATTATTTGCATTAAAAAAAAACATTTCTGACAATATTTATGGCAAGACTTGGTATTAAGTATATTAGGAGATGACAAGAGGCGAATCGCAACAATATGTAGGTGATTACTTGGCGCTTGTGAAATGGAAAGACAATAAGTCTGTTATGATGGTATCAAACTGTACTGGAGCAGATCAAACATCTCAAGTCAAAAAATCGGATAAAACAAATAAGACTTTTGTTGATGTCTCTTGTCCCAAAATTATTTCCAATTATAATAGTAATATGGGTGGAGTGGATGTTTTAGACCAACTGGTTGAATACTGGCTTTCATCTAAACTAGAAAGTGGACTTGAAAGTCATCATTCATTTCCTGGACCTTGCTATTGTAAATGCTTGGCGTCTCTACCGCAATGACTGTATTGCAAACAATATACCACCAAATAAATCATGGACCTATTGCATTTTCGATTAGAGGAAGCTGACGGTTTAACTCAAACTCCTGCCAAGAGACATTTACTGCCTTACCACAAATAATTAAACTAGGTTTGGACAACTGTTTAAATATGATACGGCTAGTTTAAAAACAACGTCAATCAAGTCAAATGACATAAGGGTGACATACATTACACTTTAGCCGCATAACATTTAAACAGTAGTTCAAACCTTGTTTATTTATTTGTGGTAAGGCCGTTAGAGACTGAGGAAGATGAAGAGATGCTTCTAATGAAAAAATCAAGCATCTAAAGCTCCATCAGACACTACTAAAGTACATGATGGCTATGGTCATTTGCCTCTCTTTGATGACAACATAACGTCACTAAGGGTTTGCAAGCTAGAAACTTGTAACAGTCTGTTTGGGTTCCTCGCCTTCGTATACCAAAGAAACCCAAAATTTCAATGTTTGCAGTTATTTATTGGAGAGAGAATTCTTCGTCCGTGTCGTACAAGAAAAGGGAAAATGAATGTTCTCGAAATACTTGCGCGCCCCCTGGCGGATCGTGCAAGATTTATCAAAGGTTAATATTATACTCGCTAGAGGGCGCTTACAAAGAGTTCTTAATTCTAGGTCTATGGAATATATATTGCAAGATGGCGCCACCTATGCTCTCTGCTATGTAATGAAGTAGTTTGAGACTAGATGGCGCCTCCTGTCCTAGACACAGTCATTCAAAACTTATGTGCACTAAGTGCAAGGTGTATAAGTGTCTTTCTAGGGGGAAAAATTTTTTCTCCATAAGAAATGATCTAGCCCCATACGGGCCATAATTGATTGATATTGCACTAATTATTGACATTCATAAGTGGCATTTTGTGTCCTAAATTGAATAAATTATTTTTGACTTTGACTTTCCAAATATTTTAAACATGATTAGTATTTTTTATATCGGATTCAACAAAGATTATTATGTTTTTAGAAGAATTTGATCTCAGTTTATTTTTACGATAATTGTTAAGCCAATTGGTACCTATGTCTTACTAAATGAAACTAAAGACTGATTAGTCATTATAGTAAATAAAAGTTAAGACTCGGATGTTGATTTCAGTTTGTAAATGTTATAGGCTTAAGTATAAATAAGGTAATTTGTCTGACAAATAAAGGCTGAACTTTAAATTGAATAAATGTTATTTATTTGTAAAAATACGTGTTTTTATACCTTTTCAACTATTATTTTTATAAACATGCACGAGCGTGCGAATTGTGTCTATACACCCAATACGCACTATCGTGTACTTTCCTGAAAAACCATGAAAGTCTGGGATTTTTTCTACTATTTTTCCCAACGAGCTTCATATCTAATTAGTTCGATAATATCGGTGTTAAGTAATATTTTGAAAAAAAAAAAAAAATTCGTTCTGAAAGGGATATTGGACACTTTTATACCATAATTACACGACTTTACTGGAAATTCATCACAAGTCAGTCATCTGACGTTGTGGGTTGTAAACTGTCGATTTATTGCACATTGTACCGAATTTCATACATTATAACGTTAATTGAAATGACGAATAAGTGGGCAAAATGGTGGGTCAGGGCAGGGTAGGTGTAAACGATAAGCGGGTTGAGCGAAGCAAATCCCCGTTCATCCTTCATGTTAGGTTCACATGTAAGTACTAAGTAAGTATCAGCGATTACAATCTAACGGATTTAAAACCGTTTGATTATAATGTCGCCGTTTTTAAGACTAGACCTCAAGTGCCTAACTCAAGTAGACTAGTATAACTCAAGTAGACCCTAAAAATGAGCAATTCGTGTTAAATGAAGCTGCAGTGTATCTCGGCATTTAAGTATATGAAATGCTGAAACACCCTGACGTAGTTAGGCAACCCCTGAAGAACCAATATTCTTCACAAACTGCAGAAATTTCCTCAGGACTTTGACTTCGAATTGGCTAGTTTTGCCCTCGCAGTCTTGGCTTTGCCTAATGCAAAAGCAGACTGTGAGCGGGTATTTGGTAAGATAATCTAATAAAAACAGATTTAAGAAATCTTCATATCACAGATATTGTAAATGGTACACTTTTACCTACCGAAAGCGTTAAAGGCCCGAATCACAAAGGTAATTGCGTAAAATTCGAACCATCAAAGGAAATGTACGCCAGAATGACAGCTGAAAAGCTATACTCTAAAAATAAAGATGATTTTACTAACATCCCTGATGTCGAAATTACGAGATATTTAGCAACCCTGGTACCAGAAAAAAAAAACATCTGGCAACCCTGGTTCTAAACAAAAACCAACCATTTTGAACAAAACATACGGTAAAGACACATGAAGAGTTTTAAAAGGCATTGCATTTCTTAAATCCAAAATTTTGAGCTGTTTTATTGAAAGCTCGTAATGAAGAAGAAATCAATTGTATCCTTGTATCCGTGATTGTATTTTTAATGTTTTAAAGGGGAAAATACTGTTGTCGACGAAACAAAAGAATAAATTAAATAAACATTTTAATAAGACTCATCTCTAAAGGAAAAACAAAGTCAGAAAAAAATCATAATACAAAAAGGTTTTTACTTAATCTTGAGTTCTGTGTTCACAAAAATACAAACATACATACACTACCGAAATTTTGATTACGTGTTTGGAAGCCTTTCTAGCTCAAATTACTCAAATATTATTAAATTCCAACAATATAACATACCATGCCTCCGGGAGCCGGGCGAACTGCTGCTTCCAAACTGTCCAGAACTGGTAATCGAGTACCGGATGATATCCGATATGGTGGGTTCAATCCCCTTCTTATAGCTTGGCAAGAAGGAGTGAGAAGAAAATGTGCTGCAGAGTTCTGAAAAAGCCAAACACGACTTAAATGTCTAAAATGTGATGTTGGACTTTGTGCTAGCTGCAATTACAATTTTCTAACATAAATATTACTAATTTGTTTTTAAGTATTTAACTTGTAATTTAAAAAAAATAAATATTTAAAATATTAAAGAAAATGTTTCATTTTATAAGTATCAAGTTTAGTTTTTAGTAGAATTTCTAAGTTAATTTTAATTGTTCACAGTGGATTGTTAACATAGGAGTCTAGAGGTGCAATTTTGCACCCGATCATATTTCCAAAACTGAAATATTTATAAAAGTTTTACTGGCTGAAAATTACTCCATGTACAGGCCACATAATTATATTACCAATTTAAAAAGATTTGGGTCTGTAAAATAATTCAGTCCATAATGGGTTAATAATTAAAGACCAGAACCTACTTAGCAATGTTTCTAAGAGCACAAAGTACTTTGTTTACGATTATATTAGTTATGAGTTAGAATTATAACGATTGATTACTACTTTTGACATTATTTATAAAAAGAAGATTTATTTATATAATAATTATGTTTTGAATAATAAAGTTTAATTTTTGTTTTAGTTTGCTAATGTACGGACAGCAGCACGTCAACATAGACAATTCGGTATCTTATGCAGTTGTAATAAAGGCTAGTGTGCAACGACAATGACAACGGCGCTGTACCTACTACTTAATTTATTGTTGTTTGTTAACAAGAAAAGAACAATATATAAAAATAAGTTTATGGATGTTTTCAAAGTCCGGCCGGAATCGTGACAAGGACCAACAAATCCTGACATGTCAGGACAAATCCTGACGTATAGCAAGAGGTACTATCCAGTCGCGATTAAGAAAGCCATGCAAGGTTCTACTAGGTCATAGAGCAATATTGTCAACAGAAGGAGTTTTGGTAAAGTGGGTTGTAGATTGCTGTAGGAAAGGATTTCCAAAAAGAAAATCTGATTAAGGCGCTACCCGGATTTTCAACGCGCACACTAGCGCCACTTTAGTAGAAAAATCATAACACGTTAAATAAAAGACCAATCAAAAGTACGTTTGAATTGTTTCTAAAGTAATTTACTGAAGTAAGAGTTAGAAAAACTGCAAAATATGGCCACTTTTGGCAATTTTTCTAATACAGTTAACTAATTTAAAAACAATTTAAAATTACTAAATAAACTATAGAAACTGTACTACAATCTTGTTTACCAGATTTTTGATTGTTTTTTTATTTAACGAGATATGATTTTTCTACTAAAGTGGCGCTAGTGTGCGCGTGAAAAATCCGGGTGGCTACCCGGATTAACCATTAAGTGCAGCAAACTTCTTAAAGAAGTAAGGAAGAGAAAATTCCTTTAAAATATGGCATATCATCAATAAGTCAGCGAACGTACTGTCGTAGCTGTCACATCACATCAGCCAGTTATATGTCAGAAAAGACATGAACGTATGATTCCACAAAATTTTGCATTATCTTAAGGAAAACAACTATTTCGACATCTTACAGGACCCAGCTTGTGTTTTAATGTGGACGAGTCTAAATTACAGTTATGTCCCAAAAATGGCAAAGTTTTTCATTATGAGGAGACAGAGAAGTGAGTCAACCCACCCACAGCGTAGGACATCATAAAAATATAATTAGCTTGTTACCAAGAAATATTGTCGACAGTCACATCAACAATGAGTCGTTCCCACACTCCGTGGTTCGGGTTGCGATCAACCCATGGACTTCTACGAAAGAATATCCAGCAAGAAATATCAAGGCGTTGGCCACCAAAGAGTATAAAATCTGGTTGCGTCCAGTAAACGAGGACATATCTACTCCACAACTTCACAATATCACACAAGTCGCGCGACTTGTGCTTAATTTTAAAATAATTTGTAATGAATATTTAACTTGTAATAAATAGATTTTTTTTTAAATGGAATCGAATCCAATTATTTTTACTGGCGTCTAACGTGGGGAACTTAATAGTTCGCGAAATCTCCGAGTTCTTGAGCATCGGCAAGTGATCCATATTCGATCAAGATCTTCATTCTGACTCTCAAGTCACTCAGAACACAAGGGTCCAACAAATTACAAGTACGTCAAAAAAAAGTTTCGTCGTTCCGGCCTCATCATCGTGTTGCAAACGCTGTGAGTACCTAAGACGCATTCTCCTTTTGTTTCCAAAACTCCTCTCCTTTTGTATATAAATATAATTCCGCGACTTTTGTATATAAATATAATTATAATAATAATTGTGTGAATAGTGTATCCAACCCTCATCCTACGATGGAGGGATATAACCAGGTTCCATCTGTAGCACCTGTCAATAGTTCAAACCCAGGCAAGCCATTCAGCCTAATATAGATTCTAGCGTTTAAATTAAGTTCTTCCCATCTTACAATAGAGAAGCTTTTACCATTTACAATTATTTAATAAGTGCAAAGCGATATTTACAAGTTGCAGGCGGAAGCACTCCGCAAAATGTTATGTTATTGTTAGGAAAGTTAGACGGTAAAGCCGCCTTAATTTAGTCAATGATAGCACATACTTTTGACTGGAATATAATTGAAAGTAGTTTGAAACAAGAATGTGGAGACAACAGAGAATTTAATAAATTGTTGGTAGAATTGGGTAATGTAAAAAAAGGTTAATATAGAGATTTAAGTTTTGAGTTAAGACATTTTTTTTTTTAATTAAAAGTGAAGTCAAGATAATTATTAAGGAAGGAAATAATAACATTTTAGTCGATGAGATAATGGAGCCTTGTATAAATACAGCTCAAAATGCTTTACGAAATAGTTTACCATACCAAGACTAAATTTATGTTTCCAACTGTTCATAATTTAATGAAATAGTTATCAAAATATCGCAATTGAAAGCCGAAGGTAGATTCGGACACATTAAGCAAAAGCTTTCCAATGTTTTACCACCTACACGTATTGTAAATCAAATATTTCCGCGCCATAACACCGGCCCACAACACGCATACCAGACACGATATCCCATTAAACCAAACAATGGGTCGTATAATAAACGGCATCCATGGCAAGCTAACCAAAACAATCCATTTAATCAACGGCAACACAAGTTCTTCGAAATAAAATATCGTCAACAAAGCCAAAGTCAAGATCCGCGTCAGTCCTATCCGCAAGACGTTAGCATTTGTGTGTTAAAAAATGACACCAGTTAATAAGAAATCGGCCATATGGCAATATTATGAGATTGATAGTGAACAAAAAAACTGGCCGAGTGTTTGCTGTGTAACAACAAGATATCAAGAGGCGAAGAAGGAAAGAAAGCAAGTAGATAAGTCAAAACTTAATTTAATGAGTTTTTTATTCATTGACGATTCGTCATAAAACACAACAACGCAGCGTTGCAAAACCTACCGAATTTGCGGTAGATTTCCCAATGGGTTCCCTCTATCTGGCAGAATCTTTTTGGTCCGAAAGTCACTTGGCATAACACACTTGGCATAATTTTCTTTAGTCGAATATTATTCAGGCAGAATTTTCTTTTAGCATAATTATTGTTTGGTCGAATATTTATATGCCCGAATTTACAATTACGCATAATTACCTTTGGCAAAATTTTACTTTGCATACTTTCGCTAAGCATAATGTTTATTAAGTACGATGTTTATTTGGCATAATTTGACTAGGCATACTATGAAGAAAGCAGAATTTCGTTTAGAATAATTTCACTGCGCATATTGCTATTTGTTTTAAATAGTATTTTACCCTAAACTTGAATTAAAAAGTCATTAAGTTGTGGCACAAAAGTTAGTGACAGAAACGAATCGGTGCAAACCGACTCCACGCAGTCTTGTTTGCCCCACCCCTAGAGTGTAATTCAAAATCGCGTAGGCGCGGAGGGGTGAGGCAGCCCGCGAGCTGAGGAGCAGGTGGTGAGCGAAAACCATCTGCGACGATAAGCTCGCGTGGGACTGCCGGAGCCCCGCAGCGCCGGAGCCGTGACAGAAACCATGCATGTTGCATGCTGCATGCAAGCTGTTGCTTGCTTGCATGCTTGCTTTCATGCTGCATGCTTGCCTGCTTGCTTGCTGCATGCTTGCTTGCTTGCTGCATGCTTTGCTTGCTTGCTTGCATGCTGAATGCTTGCTTGCATGCTGCATGTTTGATTTGCCATGCATGTTGTATGTTAGTATTGCTGAGATAGAACTACTTGGGATACACAGAGAAATTAACGTTTATAGGAGAATATTAAATATGAAAAATATGCCAAAAGACGATTCGGACTGTGAACTTTCTGCGATAGGATGATTCTGCTTATTAATGACTATATATACGAATTGTATGCCACAAGACGATTCTATCTGTGAACTTTCTGCGTTATGATGATTCTGCTTTAAGACTATTATGGATATTAAATTTCTGCCTAAAGATGATTCTAGCTTACACGATTATGCGTTTTGAACGTCTGATAAATGAGTGAATGCTAATTGATGTTCTGCGAAAGGAAGATTATGCAATTTGATGATATGCCAAATAAAATTATGACAATAAAAATTCTGCGAAACAAGGTAGACTCATTTCCCAATATTGGCTTTCATTTACCGAAATACCGATTTGGATCGATTCTCCCGATTTTTGATGTTTCGTAAAAATATTTTTGACAACACTGTTCTTGCCGTTTCGTTGCTCCTGGGGTTTCTCCCGAAACAGAAACGGGACGACAAGCGAGTAAAAGGACTCTATCCACATAGTTTTAAGGATCTCTTTACTAAGATATTGATTATTTGAATTGAATATCGGATTTTCCCTTGAGTTGAATAAAAGATTTACCCTCTCTGTATCCATCGTTCTTGTTCTTATTGTTAAAATTCATTTGTTATTTCGCGTTCGCTCTCGGCAGTCATCAATACAACAATACGAATACTTTGTTTTAACTTATGATTGTTTTTGCGTTTAATTATGTCGGAAAGTGGAGAAAGTGATTCAGATTCTGGTTCTGCTGGTCCATCGACCAGTACAAGAGTTAAACGCCAAAAATATATTCAGAAATATAAAAAAGAGTGGGAGTTGCGACTTGAACTCTCTACGTGGTTGTCTCCACATTTGGCAAAACCGAACTTTGCCATGTGCAAAAGTTGTAATAAGGAGATTAACATATCTTCGGGATACGACGCCCTTAAGAAACATGCCAGTTCTAAAATTATGAAAAAAGTGTAAAAGAGTTTAGCTGTCCAACCAAAACTGACAGAGTTCGTCAGTAAAGCAGTTACTCAATTTAAACATCAAGTCAAAGAAGGTAAGTTTTCATTTGATAATGATTTTATCCAGTTTTGACCACTGACTCCAGTATGAGTAAATTGAATACTTAATCCTCCCAAAATAGTAGTAGGATAGGTACAGGGTAACCACATTGTCACAAACAAAATTTCTGTTTGTATCGTTGACTTAAGTTTAGTACTAAAGATGGGAATAGTACAAATCCTAGGCACACTATTATTATTATATTTACAGATTTCGTTAACAAATTAAATAAAAATGATTTGTTTCATTTCAAGTGAGATCCGAATTGCTGGGTTTGTAGCTGAGCATAACCTTCCTTATGCTATTACTGATTATCTTTCTAAATTGACTTCAAAAGTTTGCCCGGACTCCAAAATTGCAGAGGGATTAAAATGCTCACGACCTAGAGTGCAAGCTGTCGTGGAAAATGTGATTGGTGAAGAAAGTTTTATTAACCTTTGTGAAGACTTGCGTAAATATAAATTCTCTTTAGTTATCGATTAATCCACAGAGCTATTGACTACCAAGCACCTTTGCTTGGTGGCAAGATAGATATGCTGGGAAAAATAATCGCATAAAAGATTGTTTTCTGCCCCTGATTCCTAGTGTTGCCCAAATTCAGTCTTGGTCTTGCAGTCTTGGTCTTGTTCTTGCGTTTTTGCAAGACCAAGACCAAGAACAAGACCGCGTATTTTTAGCAAGACCAAGACCAAGACTGACCGTGCAAGACTTGAGCAAGAACAAGACATAGTCTGCAAGACTCTTGCGTCTTGCAGCTAGGACTTAGCGCTATTTCACTGAGTAGTTAGGTGTAACAGTTCGGTGTATAGGTAGGTACGCTTAGGAATTCTATGAGACGCAAAAAACTGTATCAAAGAATATGAAAAACTGGACCTATGCGCATTACGACTAATACCATAAACATAGCGAATAAAAAAATATCTATAAAAATCAAACTGAGTGCATGCATAGTTATGTTTTAACCATCGGCACTTTGATAATGCGGCATCAAAGGTTTTGTACTTACTTCTCAAAGAAATTTGCCGCTTTTCGGAAGTACATGGTTATGATACACGCGCCGGCGGCTTCTTTTGAAATCTAAAACAATCGTTGCCGCCACGCCGAAATCATAACATTTGACACTATTTGATTGCCGCCATAGGGCGTAGGTATACTCATGCAAAATAATTTCGAATTTTAAGAGTAACTACAGGTGTTCCAAAGAATAAATAAGTTTCAGAGTGCTTAGAATGAAAATGAATACATTATACTGATCACGCAAGTAGTATTATGATTGGGATAAAATGGTAAGGATAGGTAGTAGATGTCATATTAATTCATTCTAGTAAGTATATATTATAATATTATAATATTGATTACTTATATGGTTTTAAACTAATTACTTAGGTACTATTATTGTACATTTAGTCATTATATTTCTTAAGTTTTTACAAGAAAAAATAGCAAAAAAAGTGTTCAAATATCACCCCGCACCCGTTTAATAAATATTGTAGCCACTTTTAAATATACTTGAAACGTGTAAAAAAATTCTACAAAACTAATAAAATAATATAAAAAGCGTAGGTACTTACCTACTAATAAAATAAAAAGCCTGCGATAAGAGTTTTGTATTACTTACCAGCCCGAATATCTCTGAGAGAGATGATGAGAGTAAGTATTTACTAGCTGTGCCCGCAACTTCGTCCACGAGGAATAGTAACTTTGGAGGTATAGTGACGTTCAGGACTTATTTATTTATTTTAAAACTTCTGTCATCAAACATACAAACGAACTCTTCAGCTTTATAATATTAGTATAGATGTACGCCAAAACATTCACTTATATGTAAAGAATAGTGATTGGCACTAATTCTTTACATATATTTTATTCACGCGTCGCGTCTGTACAAGTAGGTAATATTTAGTGTGTGTTTGTACGCCGCACGCGGCATTGTTTGATTTGCGGCGGCATCCTTTTCATAGAGCCGGCACGTGGCGAGGCGGCGCGGTAGAAAGCAAGGAAACGTACTATAAATAAAGGAATTATTTTAATTCCAGTCATTTCCAATTGAGCTGTGCTTCGAGTCTAACTTAATAATTGTTTTTACTAATTCTCGTTGTTTTCTAAAAACGTATCACGTGTACAATTTAATATGAGTGACGAAGATTCAAATTATTCTAGTCCGAGTAACGAGAGTTTGAGTCACAGATCTAAAAGACCCAAAAGCAAATTTGAGGAGTTTTTCGAAATAATTCATGCATCCCAAACTGCCTTCTGTAAATTGTGCCAACATAAAAAGATTGAAATATAAATGAAAAACAGAAACACTTCAGGCTTAAGGAAACATCTAATATCTTTCCACAAAAAGGAATCAGAAATATTTCTTCCTGTTAAACCAAAATTAAGTGGAGATATCACAAGCTTTTTAGTAACCGCTGGAAGAAGTGGACAGGTAAGAATATTTTTTTAACAGTTAAAAGAATTTTAACTCTGCGTAGCTATTCATGCGATACTTTCAAAAACGCCATTAACTTACGTAAGTATTTTTGAGTTAGTGGTGTTTTCATCTAGGGGTGCGACATATTAAGTATGTAATTATCGTCTTAAATATTTTTTATAAACACCCATATTTTCATTTAATCGGCCAGTAACAACTAAGTACTTTATTTTGGTAAATTACAGTACAGTGCAACCTTAATATAACAAATATCAATTTAACGATTTTCTCGATTTAACAACAACAAACCTTCTCCTCTTATACGCTCAAACCTAGTATGTTTTAAATAATAACACAAGATTTATTGTTTTGTTTCAGTCGGAAAACAGCAGTGACAACATCACGACAGCTACAGTTGATTGGGTGGTGAAAAAATATCTTCCCTTCTCATTTTTCGATGACGAAGCTACACAAGTATATTTTCGACGTATTTGCCCTAATATGGTGTTTCCTAAAAGGTCTACACTTAGAAGGAAAGTCAAAGAGCGATTTGAAGAGCTCCAATTGAATCTCAAGGAACGACTTCAACAATTATCATCTAAAATGTCTTTTACCATTGATGGGTGGACGTCAATTGCTGGTAGGAGTTACTACGGGGTTACTATTCATTATATAGACAACGAATGGAAGTATCAATCTGTAGTTCTTGATTTTATACCATCACGCGGTCGACATACTGGGGAAGATATTGCAACGATTTTCCATGAATGTTTATTGGAATATGGCATAATTGATAAAATACAAGGTATCACGGTCGACAACGCAACTGCAAATACCAAATTTATGTATGAACTGGGCAAACAGCTGCCGCCACACTTTGATTCAGACAATCAACATTTCCGGTGCTTTGCTCACATTTTAAACCTTGGTGTACAAGATTTATTAAAGACCTTAGCATTACACTGTGAGTCTGACACTAACGCGCAAGATCAGCAGTACGAAGACTATGCAGACGAAACTGAGGATGAGGAAGATGAAGAATCTGCACCAAATATTGCTGACTCGCGTACATCTGTAACAAAGTTACGCAGTATTTCCAGTAAAATAAAAAGAAGTGAGATAGTGAAGAAGAAGTTTCAGTCTGCTTGTGAAGCAGCTGGCGTGCCATCAAATCTAAATGCCATTCTTGACTGTCCAACGAGATGGAATTCCACACATGATATGATTGGATTTGGTTTAAAAGTGAGAGCGGGCATTGACATATTGTGCAGTTCTGTCACCGAATTAAATGATTTTCAAATCACAGCTAATGAATGGCAGGTACTCGAAAAATTACATAAATTTCTAATAAACTTTAAACTTTTAAGTACAAAACTTGGTGGAGACAAATATGTTACATTACCGCTAGTCATTGTATCATTCAATCTCTTGCTAGATAAAATTGAATCTATGGTAAAACAGTTAGATGAGAAACCTAATCGATCTGAAGTGGATGAAAGGCTCATTCTAGCTTTCCAAGCAGCTCGAGACAAAATGCTTAAACATTACAAGAAGAGCAACTGGATTTATTGTACTTCTTTAATTTTAGACCCAAGGCATAAGGCTCAGACTTTTGACCTGACAATGTGGGGGAAGCAACTTAAAACAGAAAGTCTGCGCAAGTTCAATGAACTTTATGAAGAATATAAAAGTCTACACTCACTGAACAAATCTCTGGAATTACCAGAAAAAGAAAATAAAGTATGTGATGAAGATGAAGACGTAATAGACTTTGATAAACTCTATGAATGTCCCTCGACGTCATCTGGATCTTGTCTTCAAGGCTTAGTGATAGACGAGTTGGAGGAGTACCTGAGAAAACCAAGAACTGCCAGCTCGGAAGACATTTTAGATTGGTGGAGGACGCATGAGACAGAGTATCCGATTTTATCGAAAATGGCCCGTGATTTTCTCTCAATACCTGCAACTTCAGTACCTGCTGAGAGGTTATTTTCTAAAGCATCATTAGTAATTAGAAAACATAGGAATAGGTTAAGTGATGAGTCAGCCAGATGGTTACTTTGTATTAATTCTTGGTCAAAAAAATTGATATAAAGTATCATAACCTAATGATAAAGCTGTTTATTAGTGTTGTATTTTATTTTTTATTAAAATAAATGATAAATCGTAAAACTCTTTTATTAAATTTCTTATAAGTTGAGGGTTCAATCTCTTTCTAGACAGATAAGTATTGTTCTTTAAAATACAGTCAAGTTATTGTAATTAATTTGTTTTTTTACATGTTTTAGCAAATGTAAGCTTATAAATCATAAATGTTTATTAAGAAACAGTTACTTCCATGGAAAACGACATATAGGTCAGTTGATTTTTCGAATTTCTTATCAAATCTTCAGTTATTTATTAATCTGCTTGATCTTTACTATGGCTATGTTAATTCAAGCTCACAATGTTCCAATTCTAATACGTTTTTCTAAGATTTAAAGTAAACTTTAATAAATAGTAATAGACTAATAGGTAATTGCAAGACTTGCAAGACTCTTGCTGCAAGACCAAGACCAAGACCAAGACTGGGAGCGCAAGACCAAGACCAAGACCAAGACCAGGTGTATTGGCGCAAGACCAAGACCAAGACTGGCTAAGTCTCGTCTTGTTCTTGCATTTGGGCAACACTACTGATTCCTCTGTCTTCCGCAGATGCGACCTTAGTTCATGAAAGTATTAAAAAGTTTTTATGAATAACAAAATTCCTTATAAAGAGAATTTAATAGGGTTTGCATACGATGGTGCAAATGTGATGATGGGACAAAGACATTCAGTTGTGGTTCTCTTAAAATCTGAAATTCCAAATTAATTCATCATGAAATGTTTTTGCCACTCTTTCACTCTTTCTATGCGCATCATATGCTTGCGAAAAGCTCCCTAGATTGGTTGAGGATTAGTTAGACACATTTATAATTAGAGATGTGTAGAATCAAATGCAGCTAGTTGCATGTTTTGTCAATTATAAGGTACGAATACAAAAATATATGTCTTTGAATTATCTATGGCTCCGGTTGGTATCTTACCTAGCTAAATGCGGTAGAAAATCCAGATTAAACTTCGGCATTGGAATCAAAGTTAGCTTAAAATTGTTCTGTCAACTTCAAAGACAGCTTAAATCCGAGTTGACCAATCACAGCGTTGCGATGGCGCCGAACTTAATATGGCGTCGCCAAGCGTTTTCGTACTAAACTGCTGTCGATTTTTATTGATTTTAAATAAGTTTACAAGCATTTTGGAGTGAAATAATAGTGAAAATTGCTTCAAGTGTATATAATGGAAATGAATGTAGCCGAAGTTTCATCTGAAAATACGCGGAAAAAAGGAAAACATCCGGAGAACTGGAAAAGGAACATCGAGAAAAAAGAACGGTAAGTGATGGGCATATCAATAAACTTATTACGATGTATTTTACTTTACTAAGGCTGTACTGTGTAGTGTGTAGGTACTTAAGATTTAAATTAAACTATTTTATCATGCTTCCATGTCACATTGGTAAGCACGTTAAGTGATTAATTTTAAATCTATGATGACAGGATTATAAAGTTTTCTTGTTACTCGAAAGGTGTTTGGAATAATAATATAACACTAAAGAAATGAAAGTAGATTTTTATGTCTGTGATTTGTTCACATCTTTAAACTACAACTGCTGACTGTATCATACTAGTATTACTATAATACCTGCTTACTCAATACCTAGTAATCTACTTATTTTTACAGATATTGACCAAAGGAGTTGCCACAAAAACCAACCTGTAAGCACGAGAAAAATCTGCAGTGCAAGACATTAACTCTGACTGATCTGCAAAAATTTCATGCAGCGTTTTATAAAAAAAGGACAAATTGACCCAAGATGCGATTATTTTGAAATGCTGTAATGGTACCTGTTAAACGGCGCAAATTGACCCACACAACAAGGAGAGGCCGTGAGTTTACTATTAAATATCATATACACTCAAAAAACAAACTTGTGCCCGTGTGTCAAAAGACATTTTTGAAATGTTTGAATATAACAAAGTACAGAGTCCAGTACGTAATCGCAAATTTCTTTCGCCACAGCACTGGGCCTATGGAGAGAAGAGGTGGAAACCATAAAGCTCATTTGTATGACCACAAGCGAGATAGTATTAAAACATTTCTTAATTCACTCAAATGCTCAGAAGCTCACTATTGCCGCGGCAGTAGCTCCGCAAGACGTTGAACATCAATAAGCTGTATACAATGTTCATTAATAAAACTGGACTCACGGTCTTATTTTCGGAAAATTTTTAATACTCACTATAACCTTGGCTTTGGGAACGGATGTGTTTTCTACATGTTTAAAGTTTACTGAGAGATTTAAAATTGAAAAGCATGAATCAAAACGAAACGATTTGAGAATACAGCAAAGGGTTCACCGTCTCAGGGCTGAAGCCTTTTTCTCGATGCTCAAGGAAAAAACTGACGAAATAAAAACAGTGTATTCAGCTACGTCTGGACTGAAGACGTTCACGCTAAAGGTTCGAACGAAATAGCGTCTGTGGTGTATGATCGCCTAAATAAAACAATAAAACTGATTTGACTTCAATCTCGCGCATTCGATTGGTTGCCGATGGATGCGTCGGGCAAAATAAAAATACAATATTACTCGGGATGCTCTCAAAGTAGATACTATCAAAACCACAAATAAAATCAATAGAGGTGGTTTTTCCAGTTACAAGACATTTTTTCATACCTGCCGACCGCGTTTTCGGTAACATCGAAAAGAACCTACGAAAAAGCGAGGTCCTTATATCACCAGAAGAATATGTCGAGATAATGAAAAACCACGCATCTATTGTCAAATTAGATACTGTTGATGTTTTTGATTGGAAAACGGCGGTTCAAGCAGTAATGAAACCCACCAGCAGCTTGCCATTCAAAGTTACTCTTTGTAAGAGATTTCTTATCAAGCGTTCGAAACGACATGGTAATGCTTTAATAAAAGGGGAACCTTATTATAAGTCCGATATTAGACCATCTTGTCAAAATGTTTGTAAAAAAAACAAACAGATCTCCGACATTAACCCGATCAAAATAAATACTGGTCTGGTGAAAGTCAAACCAGCAAAATTAGCAGACGTCAATACGTTATTACAAAAGCATTTTGGTGAAGATTGGAAATCACTGACGGGCCTTGAATATTACGTTAACGTACTGTCGACAGAGTCCCTTGAGGAACTTGAGTGTGACGATGACATCGATGATGAACCCACCTGCGAACCTCATGATGAAGCACCACTGATATCGGTTTAAGGTTTATTTTTTTTATTTACTCGAAGTGTAGTGTGGTATTTTTTTTAGAAATTCATTCATTTATGCTTATAAAAATTATTAATTCCGCGTAATACCAATGTTATTTTTAAGAGTACATTTCCACTACTAATTTTCAAAGCTACCTGACTAGATATTTAATAAGAAAATTCAAAATACTATACTTCGCTTAATTAAGATTTATTATTTTTAACACTACTTATTGTAACAAATATAAAATCATTGCCTATTTTTTCGTATTTATGAGTTGATAATAATCCACTTTAGTTCCTGAATTGTCGACAGGAATCCACTTTGTCACATCACTAAAGCCTGCCCTTAATGTCAATGTCATTGGTCAATGGTGTCAAAGGCAGCTTAATGAAGAACTGCCAAACCTAGCTTATTTATTGTATCAAACCCAGCTTATTTATTGCATTGGGATCAAATACAGCTTAGGTAAAAAGTTTTCTACAAATTTTGAATAAGCATCAAGTTAATCCAAATAAGGACGACCTTATTTGGATTAACTTGATGCTTATTTTAATTAAAAATCCTTTAAATATCCTTTGGACATTCCCACACATCGCCATCTAGTCCCAAAGTAAGCTACTCAAAGCTTGTGTTATGGGTGCCAGACAACGGATATAATACTTAAATACTTTTTGTTTGTAAATACATACATGATATACATAGAAAACACCCAGACCAATACAAACAGACATGTTCATGCACACAAATGTTTGTATTGTGCGGGGATCGAACCCGCAACCCGCTGCGTAGTAGGCGATTTCTTGACCACTACACCAGACGGGTCGTCGAAAATATCTGTGCAATGGACTATATTCAATTCAAACATTGTTGAAATGTTCACATTTCAAACAAAGAAACAAAAATAATATTTGTGTTTTTTTTATGGGATGCACTTAGCTGTCTTTGATTCTACACACACCAAGTAATTATTACTTCGCATCAAGTCCAAAGCGATCAAAAGAATTTAAAGAGTGTCAAACATTTTACGAGTTAAAAGTTCACAAAATATTGCACCCTTGTCAAACAAGGTGTTTATCTGTGCACGCAGCTGTTGCTAGAGTTTTAGAGCAATATCCTGCTCTAAAATTATATTTTATTGATGCCTTACAAAATGATTTACTAATTGCTTCAATCATTTATAAAAACTTGAAAGATCCGGTATTTCTATTATTTCTTGAATTTGTGGATTTCGTTTTGCCAATTTTTAATAAATTGAACAAGGAAATGCAGGCGGATGGTGCTAGAATTCACATTCTCTATTCACATATTTGTGCATCTTTAAAGACTTTGTTTGATTGTTTTTTAAATCGGTCATACTTAAATGCAACAAACATTGTAGATGTCAGCTTCAAAAATTCTCATAACTTTTTGCATATTGATGAGATGTACTTCAGAGCTAAAGTTATGGACACTTTGTTGAACAATAACAGTTTGACTGCAGATCAAACAAATTTATTTCGAACAAGATGTCTGCAATTTTTTATTGAAGCGCAAAGATTCCCACTCAAAAACAACCCATTAAAAGATTTAAATATTTTATCCCCAGAAAATGTGAAAAAAGGATTACATCCAAGTATAATCCCACTTTGCAGAGTATTTCCGATTATAATTCATATTAAATACTATCAGAGCATAGACACAGAATGGCGCCTCCTATAAAATACAGAAAGAATTAATGCATTACGAGATGAGCCCGAAGCTGTCTGGGCAAATGTGGGGTGGAAAGTATTTTCTCTTCAGTCAATTTATTAAAAACCAAAAACCGCAACCGCCTTTCAACGGAGGCCATAGTAGGGCTTTTACATACCAAAAGGTTTATAGGTGATGATAATTGTTACAACTTCAATATACCAAAAACAATGTTCAGTAAAATGTCATCACAAAATGGTATTATAAATAAAAATTTGTAATTTATATGTGTTTTAATGTATGTCTTTCTTGTTTATATAATTTTATATGTGTTTTAACTAACAAACTTTGTTATATTTAATTGAATAAAAATCTACCGAAAACTACAATTTTACTGACAACCCTACCGAATTCTTCGAATACGATACGTTATGCCGTTTGGCTGTTCACATTTCGTACGCAATCGTTATTTTTCACGATTCATCAAAATGTGGACATTATCTGAATTTCGTTTCGGCGTTTCTCGTTACAAAAAAATAATGATTCGTGCTTTTGGTGAAACGTGATTTAAGACCTGTCCGTCATTATCCACGAGCCATCATTGTGTAAACATGGCATATAAAAACAAATAAAAAAATAGTGTACAGGAATTAATTTTTTTTTTCAGCTCCAACTTCTTTAAAAATCTTAAAACGAAACATGCCGAGGAGTACGCTACTTTAACTGATGTTCCCTCGACAAGTGGCAGCAACAAGGGCGGTACTTTTACTTCCACCGATTCTAAGATACCAGCAGAACCTGGAACTTCAAGATCAACACAACGATAGCTAACCCTGAAAGAAACCGCAGAGAGGAAATTGTTGTGGAACATTAATGATCCGATAACTATAGTATATAGTGAAATGATTGCTTTAGACAACGAACTATTATCACATGTGGAACGCGTCGGCTTTCAGAGGCTAATGGCAACCGCTGTGCCCCATTAAAAAGTACCTGCCCCCTTACTCTGGACACAAAACCCGATCCAATGAATATACCCATCCCTGTCACACGCGTACACGGCCTGGTATGAGTGACAGGGATGGGTATATTCATTGGATCGGGTTTTGTGTCCAGAGTAAGGGCGCTGGTCGCAGTTTCATGACCAAGAAAGTTATTCCTGATATATAAAATAGAATTTGGTCTAAAATAGAAGTCAATATTTCGCAGGCAACGGCAGTATCAGTTACATCGGGTACGTATTACAATACCGAATTTCATAAGCCCTAAGAACGGAAGGCCGAATTTTAGAATGATGCCGAATTTTAAAATACCGACTGTTTATATGACCGAAAGTTCAATATACCGACTGTTTATATGACCGAAAGTTTAATGTACCGAAAAATTTAAAACCCGAAGATTAAAAATACCGAATTTTACAAGCCTAATAAAATACCTATGAACGAAACGCCAAACAAATTGTATACCATTGAGATTGAGGTTCCTTAAGAAAAACAAATTTTGATTAACCCCGAATCGCCGTGGTCCTTCGCCGTGGTACTAGTCTGCCCGATACTAGAGTGTAATTCAAAAGCCGGAGGCGCGGAGGGAGAGCAGTGGGTGGCTAAGATTCGCTACGCTAGGGCGAAAGGGCTGCACTTCCCGCAGCGCCGGAGAAGTGCAAAACCTATGCATGCCTGCTTGCTTGATTGTTTGCATGCTGCATGCTGCATGCCCGCTTGATTGCTTGCATGCTGCATGCCTGCTTGATTGCTTGCTTGCTGCATGCCTGCTTGCTACATACATGCCTGTTTGATTACTTGCACGCTGCATGTTGCATGCCTACCGCAAAGTTAATCTTAATTTCGGGATTTTTAACTTCGGTATACTAACTGTAGGTATATTAATCTTCGGGATTTTAAACATTCGCGATATAAACCTTCGGTATTTCAAACTTTCGGGACTTTGAACTTTCGGTTATTTGAAATTCGGCATATTGAGCTTCAGTATATCGGGTACAGGTATTTCATTCGTTCGGTATTTTGATTTCCGACGTTTCAAGTGTAGGTATTTCATTTGTAGGTATTATGAACTTTCGATATTATAATGCGTACCCGTGACATCTGATATATGGACATGTCAGCACAATAACGAGAGCTTTTTGAGCTTCACTGCGCACTGGATATCTCCTGAGTTCATTTTGGAACATGGCGTTTTAGCTATGAAATCGTTTCCCGGCTCACATTCTGGAACCAATATTGCAAAAGTAATAGAGGCTATTACAGAAAGATGGAATATGCCTAAAAGCAAGATCCATTTACTTGTCCATGATAGTGGGGCTAATATGATAAAAGGTGTGCAAGATGCAGGATATGATTCAGGTAGGTGCTTTATTAATTCATTGCAACGAGCTATAAAAGAGTCGCTAAAATCTCAACCAGAAGTACTATGGATGGTAGCTGCTGCGAGGCGAATCGTAACCTATTTTAACCATTCAAGCTTAACAGAGCAGAAACTTAAATCCATTCAACAAGAGCTAAAATTGCCTAACCATCAACTAGTACAAGATGCGAGCACTCGCTGGAATTCGACGTATTATTTAATGGAGCGATTATTGAAACAAAAGCGAGCAGTATCCTTGTACATAACAGATCATGAAACTGTAAATAATCTAACTCATGCTCAATGGGGAACTAATGGAACAATGTATCAAACTTCTCAAACCTTTCGAAGAAATTACCAAAATAACCAGCTCAGGTATCTCCTGCATTTCTGAAGTGATTCCACATGCAATTACTTTATTAAGATATTTGGGAAAAGCAGAGACATCTAAGAGAGTACCAAATTTAATGACAATGAGATCTTCACTGCAAGCTGAGCTTGAAAAGTGATTTAACTTTGATGAAAATAACAAATATCTGGTCACTACGTTTCTTGATCCACGTTTCAAAACAAGTTTCCTCGGACTGGTTCAAGCAGAAAGAGCAAGACAAAAAAAACTAGAAGCTCTGAAACTAAGTTGTAATGATGAATCTAGTAGTACTGATGAAGATTCTTCTCCATTTCGTAAAAAAATAAAAACCGGCCAAGTGCGAGTCGGACTCGCGCACTGAGGGTTCCGTGTCAACTTTAACTGAATTAGGGAATCCGTTTACTTCTACTTAGTAAAATGCCACAATATTTTGTTGACTACAAATATAACTTTGTTTTTCATAGTGTTTGTATAAAGTACAAAGTTATGTTTGCGGTTGTAGAAAATGTGCTATATCTCTTCAACTACTCGTTCGATCCCATCTGAACCAATTTTCGTTGAAAGTATTTATTAAGATCTACATGACATATTTTTTTCAAAATTTACACTTGCTTGGTTTAGAAGTTAGATGGGGGGGGGGGGGGGGACACGCCCATTTTACCACTTTGGAAGCGTCTAGCTATTAAACGTTTGACTTTAAAAGAAAATGGTTTTAGAAACCTCTATGTTATTTTAAAAGACCTATCCATAGACACCCCACACGCATAGGTTTGACAAAAAAAATTTTTTGGTTTTAGTTTTATGTATGAGAGCCCCCCCTTAACTGTCATTATTTTTTATTTTTTGTATGAGAATCGGTAAGCGGTAACAAGATACATCTTTCTACCAAATTTCAATTGTGTAATGCTTATAGTTACAGAATAAAATGGGTGTGACATACGGACGGACAGACAGACAGACAGACAGACAGACAGACTTGACGAAACTATAAGGGTTCCTTTTTTTGCTACGGATTCGGCTACGGAACCCTAAAAATTGAATGAAAATGATAAGGCATTTGAAATACACGACAGTTTCTGGAACTGATTTGAGGAAATCGCTACTGATAATATGCGAAATAGTAATGATGAGGAGAACATGGAGAAGAAGAATACTGTGGCAAATAAAATATTTTTTTATTTGAAAACTACTCGCTTAGATAGGAAAGCTGATCCTTACAAGTGGTGGGCAGCAAATGAAAAACAATACCCAAACCATTCAAAATTTGCTAAAGTTTATCTTTCTTCTCCCGGGAGTAGCGTGTATAGTGAGAGGTTGTTTTCTCAAATAAAAAGCTTTTTCTTATCCATCACAACTTACCGCTGATTAATTTTACTTATTAAAATATTGTAATTTGGTAATAAATACAAGTCTTGAGTAATAATATGATGTGACTTTTTTGTCCACGATTTGGTATTTTTATGGTATTCGGTATTCGACCGAATAGGTACTTATTATTCGGCCGAATACCGAATACCAAAAAAAGTAGCCGAATAGGCCGAATACAGAATAGTAGCCGAATATTCGTAGCACTCCTAACAGGAAGTCAACGGTCTTTCATAACAAATAAGTTCAACAAAAATTTGCTGAAAGTAATGAATGTAAACCCGAATACTTTAATGTTAAAACTTCTAACGGGTCATCTCATAACGGAGTTATTGAAACTGCTTATTGGAAGAAATATTTTGGTGATGTAGATACTTTAATGAAATTTTACATTTATAACTTAAGTGATAAATACGATATTTTAATGGGAATTGATATAATAGAACAATTAGTGCAAAAAAATATTTAAAAGATAGAAAATTAATCATGCCAGAACAGCATTTGTAAATTCATCATATGACTCAACATAATAACTGCAACATTTTAGATCCATACGATAGCTATAGAGATTTGTTTACTGAAGATGTAACAAAAAGTGCCACAACTAAAATCACTCATCATATTAGTTTAATAAATAGTGATCCGATTTATCAGAAACCTAATAGGTTACCTCAGACTCAACAAGAAGAGATTAGGAAACAAATCGAAAAATTATTAGCTGAGAATATTATCAGACCTTCTGAGTCCCCTTGGGCTTCACCAGTGCACATTATTCCTAAAAAAATTTATCAATCGGGAGTGCAAAATTGGCGAATGGTAATGTACTATCGACGTTTGAACGAGAAGACAAAATCTGATAAGTTTCCACTACCCAACATCGAAGAGATATTCTCCAAATCACAAGGTAATAAATATTTTACAACTTTAGATTTGACTTCTGGCTATCCCAATAGTCCCTCCCTTATGTAAGAACGTGAATGGATACTATTAATATTATTATGAGTCCATAGTGTCCCATTGCAGGGCAAAGGCCTCCCTACCCCTTTTCCACTCTCTATGATTTTGGGCAACTGACAACTTTTGGTTAGCGCTCCTGACTATTACACCGCCGTCGCGGGTTCGAACCCCGCAAGGCAAAAGTTTGTGTGCGAAGCACGAACATTTGTACCTAAGTCATGGATGTTTATTATGTATTTAAGTATTTATAGGAGACGACCCCGTCATAACCTTTGTCTAGTATTTGTTACACAAGGATGAAAATTACTTACATCAAAACCATGACAATTGGTGTGTTGTCTGGTGCATATTTAATTCATATTTAATTCTTTGATCTATTTTCCAGGCCGCTATAGGAAAATATAATCATAAAATTTACACTGACTGTTTCTACCGTTATTTTTGCAGTTTACAATACAACAATAATGATGATGACCCATTTTCATTGAGACAAAGACATTGATATGATTAATTCAATTCAATTCAATATCTTTATTGCATGTCACATAGTGATAAGCTGTTCGTAATTACAAAATAAAGTAGCATGTTGATAATAAAGATTCTTAACTTATACTTATTCATAATAAAATATTAGATGGACAATATTAATTACAAATTGAAATATTTACGAGTATGTTAAATTATTAGATTCATTAAGGGCAGATTTTTTAATGATCAGATAAAACTTAACAGACTGATAAATTATAAAGCGACAGATTTTTAAAAAAAAAAACTGGGGTGCGATTGTCTAAAGCAATCGTATTCATTTTACAGTTCAAAACGTACGGTATGGTCTGTCAAATGGCAAAGAACAAAGGGTTTGACAGATCATATCGTATGTTTTGAACTGTCAAATGAATACGATGTCTCTACACAATTCCACCTCTGTTACGTATGACTGCTGTCAATTAGGTGACGATTTTAAATTAGCAAGATTGTATTTTGTTCGACGAATATTTCTTATCCGACTATTAAAAAATCAGCCCTAAATTGTATCGATAAAACAAATTAACAATTAAAAATAAGTATTAAATTAATAAAAAATATTAAAATTAAAATAAACTAAAAAGCATTAAATTAACATTTACACTTATCTAAATCAGATAAAAAAAAAACAAATCTTAGATTAACGAAAAATAAATTAAAATAAAATAGAATAATATTTTAATTTATTTTTCATTAATTAATTAAAATAAATAAATAATACATTCAATAAATTAATATAGCTATATAAATATATCAACATACAAAAATATTATGAAATTCTAATGTTATAATCATACGTATCGAATTGATTACCCCCCCTTACTTTGAAGTCGGTAAAAAAGAGGTTTGTTTTACATAGTACATTAATTTTTGAGAAAGTTATATTTAGGCTAGGAACATTATGACAGTAAACGATAATAATTAATATAATATAAGACAAAAACAAAACAGCCAAATCTCATTAATTTGACTTCAGTTTAGTTTAGAGTTTAAGATTTTGAAGCAGGTCACTGATGCAAGGTAGTTAGTATGGTATTTGAGGGTTTCACTTGTTGAAAATTTTAACGACTTCTCTAAAGGATGATTCACGCTACAAAGTGTCGGGGGCCGGACCGTGCCAGAGCCGGAAAAAAATCCCACCGTCATTCATTCCCACGACGCACAGTGGAAATGAATGACTTTAATTTGAAAGTGCCGGTTTAATGGCCATATATCGCATAAATTAGTTATTCCTATACACAAAAATGACATATGATTATGCATGAAATCGAAGGAGTTATATTTTTTACTAAAAAAATGTATGAAGCTAGTTGGAAAAATGTAATTATTTCTAAAACAGTAAGGATAACCGTAATAACCTTATAGGTGGTTGTAGAACTAATTATTTATGGTGTTATGTCATACTTTATATAACGGTGAATTCTTTTTTTTTGATAAATATTAATTTTAGATTCCCTGAATGTTAGTAATAGAACCACACACATAACTGTCTGAGCTAGATTAATTAAAATTCTTTAAATTATGTTAGTACTGCAACCAAAATTCGACAAATTGACTTCTAATGTCTGTAATGAAGAGATTAAGTAAATCATTATAATGATTTTGTTTTCTAATGAGTCAGCATAGGTGAATACATTTTTTGTTTAAGATGTTATTTTATTGTATTACCTAATATTGCGTTCCGTTATTTGTTGCACAATAAATTCGTTTACAGTTTTTTTTTTTTTTGTATAATTGTATTCATATAACATAGCTAACATACCAAAAAAGATATTTTTAACCTCTATTTTATTTAAATTATAACATTCATAAAGATGAAATAAGAAACCAAAAATTTGCGCACGGGAGGGAAAAGAACTGACCGGGCCAAACGCTCTTACTAATTGAGCTACCGTGCTGTCAGTCTGACCCTGCGAAATTTGTGGTCTCTTATGAAAACGTCAATTGCGTGATGCTTATGAATGAATCGATCTTTATGAATATAAAATATGACACTGTGAGTGTTAAAAACATTCTAAAGCATTAAATTATAACAGTTTAGCTCCATACAAATGTTTCGTAAAAAATATAATTCTTTTATTTTGTGTATAATTGTAACTAATAGAAGTGATATCCGAGCGAAAATGTGGCAGTGATTAAATCCCTATGTCTATGAGACACGTTTTCAGCCCACCGTGCGACGTGCCCAGTCCAGGCCCGGGCAGAGCAAGGTCAGGCATGAAACACTTCTATAATGTTTGGTGATGATGTAATAATGTTTGGTGCTGATTTCACACACGAGCCCCGGTCGGGGCTCATGTGTAAAATTAACCTTGAATAGTAAACTAATATACTTATGCTGATTTATTAAGGGCTCGTGAATCAGGCTTAAAAGTAAAAAAAATACAGGTCAACCGACCCTAAAGTAAAAAAAAAATTAAATACCTGAACACATTGCAGTGGCATCAGCCTATACCGTGGATCTCAAAACAATTATCGATGTAAAATCGTATATTCAGGAATTCACAAATATGACAAACATTACACAACTTCCGCTCCCGCCTGCGTCCTCTACATAACATTCCCACCGAGAGAAACAACGAACAACTCCTAGAAGAACTATAGAAACGCTGTAATCCACCACTCAGATAACTCACTATTCATTCGTCTGTTAGCTTACTCGTTTAGCAATCCATTGTAATTGTAATCAGTCTAATTAAAAAAGTTTTGATCTCAGTACTTTCGCATAACTTTACTGGCGCCCAACGTGGGGCCCAGATTCGTAAAAGACACCGTAAAAGCCAGATAAAACGCGACCTTCACTTCCGTGGTCGTGCCTGTGTCGTCTACGAGACTTCTGAATCGAAACAACTGGGCAACCCATCACATAAATAAGGAAGATTGCGAAAGTTTGCTGTACGCCACCACGCTGCTAGTAATGTTATTGCTTTTCATACCACCTCATCTTTTTCCTATAACCCGCAACTTTTATATTTAATTCAAAAGACGATAAAAGTAGATTTAGCCCCAACCCTGTGATCGTGGGCGACTTAAGCTCTGCAGTAAAGCACAGCCACTCCAACGTTCCAAGTATTGAGTACTGCCCCATAAAAAAAGCAATCTCTAGCTCTACATCTACTATGGACCCAAAAAAACTTGATCTCTCGTATGACGGCGAACCATTTACCCTTTATAATTATTTAAATAGCGGCAAACAATATCTAGAAGTGGTCGGAGAAAAACATTAAAATGTAATGTTACTCTTAAGTAAATTAGAAGGTAAGGCTGCTATGAGTGTAGGCATGGTGGAGCATATAAGTTCACGTTGATTAACGATGTCACCGCCCTTAAACGGGAATGCGACGACAATCGCGAATTTAACACATTACTAATAGAACCATCTAATGTGAAATATGCAGATATTATAGTTTTTTTCTTCATTTTTGCGTAGCTAGAATAAATTCATTTATAAAAATATATTTTTTGTGCACCAAAGGAAGACTCACACTGTATAAATACGGCGCAAAATACTTTGCGTAATAGCCTCCCACCATGATCAAATATATGTCTTTAATTGCACCTTTAACGATACTTTAACTCGAAGCGGAAGGTCGCTTCGATAACATAAAACAAAAATTCGCTCAAATCCAACCACCTCCACGCAATCAACCAACAACATTACATATTCGATCCAAATTTCCAACAATCGTATGTGACCACCAGTCAACTGAGACAATCACTGCCAAATCCGTTGCAAAAATAAACAAGTCAAAACATACCACAGCAAAAACATACAACGCCCTTCGGCATATGCAATCAATTGAGTGGAAATCAAAACAACCTTTTTAGTACACCTAAACACCTCTTCCCCCCAACTCCGCCAAATGGACAACAAAAGATCATAGAGTCGATCATGTGAAATCATACCTAATATTTTGAAACAAACAATCGGACCATCCTAAACATGACAATTTGCACTAATTGCGACCGGTTATTGAACACAAGGTTTTCCAGTGAGGCTATTGACCAGAGGCTTCTTGACACTTCTTGAAACAATATATGCCTAACGAGCTACACAAATGGGGCTTCAAATTATTTGTCTTCTGCAGTTTATTAGGCTATGCATATAAATGTATTATATATTCGGGCAAAATACAAGACGGAGAGAGAATTCCCGACGAACTTGAACTAGGAATGGCTGCAAATACAGTTTTAGAGCTGGTTAGAGCTAGCTTTCGTTGCCTTGGGACCCAAGGCAACGAAATCACATAGTGTATTTCGATAACTATTATACATCCATAACTCTGACGCACTATTTGGCTAAACAAGAAATCCATTCTGTACGACGGGTACGATACAACGAAATCGTCTAGGGAAATCCTGTAAATAACCATCGAAAAAGGGAGTGATGAAGAGATGTACTGAATCGAGAGGAACATATGAGGAGTACGTTACAAATATCGATAATGTGGAGATAGATTCGGTCTCATGGAAAGATAACAAACAAGCCATTTTGAGTTCGACTTACGTATGCGCTAAACCAGCCGAAACCAAAGAACGATTTGATAAAAAGGCGAAACGAAGGATTGGAATACCGTGCCCAAAGTTGGTGAAGAGCACAACGCCCACATGGGAGGCGTTGACCTTATGGATTCCCATCTTGGCAGGTACAGAATTCGCATAAAAAGTAAGTGGTACATGAGAATTTTCTACCACCTTTTGGATCTCTCTATCATCAATGCTTGGATTCTGTACCGAAAATCCCTTTTGAATGCAATGTACTTAGGTACATTGCATTGATATCTTCATTAGTAAAGATATCATGAATCTTGCAAATTTTCCGCCGAAACATTGTGCAAATACTCCACTCATACTCCTAGAGTCGTCGCCCAAGTTCCAGTGCGATTTTAGAGGGGCCACCACCAAAAATGCGGAAAGGAAAGGCATGCCAACTTTTACCTCCAAGAGATGTCATACTTGATGGAGTGGAGCATGAACAAATTAGAACCCCTAAAAGGATGCGATGCATATTTCCATCTTGTAATTTGAAAACAGTCACAATGTGCAGTAAATGTAAAATGCATTTATGTGCCAAGAAATGAAAAGATTGTTTCAATGAGTTGCATAGGAAATAAAATAATAATACTTTACTTCCTATGTTACTTATTGAAATAATCAAAAGATTATTTCAAATGCACTTTACATTTACTATGTGTTAAATGCATATGGTGCCGAAAAAAGCAAAATGCAGCTTTTTACGGAAAAAATAAATACATTTTTTTTTTACTATTTTTCCCTTTACTCGTATCTAAAAGTTAAGCTCCATAAAATATATTTTTCTGTATTAAAACCAGACTTTGTGCATTTAAAGGTTAATTGACATTTAGGTTTGTAGTGTTAGACGGATAATCGATTATGGCATTACTATGGTAGACAACACTAGGACTCATGGACAGCACTAGACCTGTCATAGAGATTGTTTTTGACATTAGTTTGACTGTTGTGGAATTCTCCCGCGTCATTTTACTTACTGCATTGATTATTACAAATTTAGTAACTTTGTTAAGAAATAAGAACATTTATCAACGCACCGAGTTATCTCCTTTAGTAGTAAGAACCTCCTATGGCAAAACGGCCTAATCGAAACCTCATTTTGTTGTAAATATTTTGGCGATTACAAAGGACCCCTGAAGTTTTATGTCTATGATTTTAGCGAAAAATATAATATTTTAATGGGCTCTAAAATAATAGAGCAAATAGAAGCTTAAATTGACCTTAAACAAAGGAAGCTTACCTTACCAGAAAGGAAAATACTAATTTTCTATATCGCTGGAGATGACACCCTTAACGCGGATTTATTTCACTGACAGTTGATTTCACTAACAGCGCGACTACAACTATTCGACACAAAATAATTTGAACATCTGACGCACCGATTTATCAACTTTCTTTTAGATTGCCTAAGATACTGGAAGAAGAAGTGATAACATTATTAAACCATCGGACTCTCCGTGGGTCGCCCGTCCACCTTGTCCCAAAGAAAATTGACCAATCTGGTAAACCAAAATGGCAAATGGTAACTGATTACCGTCGCCTTAACGAAGTTACCAAGTGGGATAAATTCCTACTGCTTAATATACAGAAATTACTAGAATTCTCTAAGATAAAAGAAAATATTTTACCACATTGGATGTGACATCAGGATACCATCAAATCAAAATGGCATCTGACTTATCGAAAAGACTGCGTTTAGCACTCCTAATGGGCATTATGATTTCCTAAGAATGCCCTTTGGCTTAGAAAAACGCACTTCGCTACGTTCCAACGTATGATGAACAACGTCTTTAATAACGAAACTTCGAATAATTCATGCCTTGTCTACTTAATTGACGTCATAACCTGAATAAAAAAAAAGAACACATTATTAGGTTAGGGTAATATAAATGTGTATTTGTGACTGAAGAAGTTGAATTCTTAGGCCTCGTACTCACCAAAGATGGGTATAAGCCTAATCAAAAAAAAAATTGTCATTTCAAATTTGCCTATCCAATAAACACTTAAGCAAGTTAGAGCATTCCTTGGAGATATGGGGTATTAAAGAAAATTCGTGCTAAACCTTAGTCAAAAAATCAAACCCATTGGGTATTACAGAAAATTCGTACCAAACCTTAATAAAAGAATCAAAAAACCCTTAACAGAAGCTCCAAAAAAGAACGCAGTAATCAACATCTCAGATATAAATTATGTAGATGTTGTAAATACATGTTAACACTTATTCAAAAAC
Source organism: Pyrausta purpuralis (assembly GCA_963924145.1). Lineage (NCBI taxonomy): Eukaryota > Metazoa > Arthropoda > Insecta > Lepidoptera > Crambidae > Pyrausta > Pyrausta purpuralis. The sequence continues at coordinate 11,814,586 of OZ001666.1, forward strand.
GCACCAATGAAACTATGAATGTAAAATAACATGATATCCGGTTTATTTTTTTACCAGCAAACTCTACACATATTACCCAGACACTTGACGTGGCTTTTTTTAGACCACTGAAAAACGCTTGGAGGGATATCGTGTACAATTGGAAATCGACTGACGGGAGAATGAAGACTACTGTACCAAAAAATATGTTTCCATCGCTTCTGAAAAATGTTTTGAAAGTAGTAAAAACAATGCCAAAAACAATATTTTAGCTGTGTTTGAAAAGTATGGAATAAGTCAGATAAATATAAATACATTAATAGATAGACTAACCAGTACAAACACAGACTCTAAAAAATAAAACTACAAAGAAGCAAATGATCAGACCGTTGTAAAAAATAAATGCAAGGCACAGAGAAAATACTTAACAGATATATATATAAAAAAACCTTTATAAAAATATGAAAAATAAGAAGAAAAAAGCTTCTTATTCGAGTTTGCTTCGTTCGACACCGTCCGTTCTTTGTGTTGCATCCAAAGTTAGCAAACTGCGAATCTTGTGCATGTGTCAAACATGAAAATTTAAGTTTCATAGTCTCCAAATTGCATAAAATTGGTTTCCTTAAAACTGCGTATATTAAAGAAGTTTTGACAGAGTTATCCTGTGATTTAAACTCAAAGGCCCGTATGTGGAGATTGTCGTGAGTGCTATAAAAAAACTAACGTAATAGACACTAACAAAAATATATTGGCAAAGGGTCTTAAAAAAAACTGTATCAAAAAAAGAAACAAGATGGTACTCTTCAAAACTTAGAAACAGAAGAAGTCGTAGAAACCAGCATTAAGGAATTAATTTTAAAATATCAAGAAGAGGCGAAAAAAAGCTATTGGCGAACTGGTTTCCCGGGCTATTTTGAGCAGTACTTGAAGCAAACTATTTGCAATTTGTAGATCGAAAGATTGTCGATATTTTCCAAGCTAAAATCAATTTATAGCTGTTGGAGGTTAAAAAATAAATCCTAAAACTTAATTTACAATTGTAAACACAAAACGCAACTCCAATGCAAAAACAAAACGCATTTATCCATAGTTTTATGCATGTTGCCGGTGTTGAAATATTCATCAAAGAAATCGATTGAAGTCAATTCACACACATGCATTGATTTTAAAACTATTGCTTAAATAGTACATGTATATCAATGGTTCGTATTTATTGGAAAATGCAATCCATTTGCATGTTTTAATACCAAATGTCTATACGACGTGTATCATAATTAAACGCACACCCTCAGAGTAGTTTGTTCAGAATCAGATACTGAATCTATCTATCTAATCTGAAAATTAATTTTACCATAGGTACCATTAAAATCACATAAATTATTGACACCTTTTAGTCTATCAATCAAAGCAAATAAAAATGAAACTTAATATTAGCGAAAAAAGGCAATTTTTAAATGTACACTCCATAAGTATCGTTATTTCATTGCAGATAAAGCATAAAACACTCTAAAACTGAACTAAACCGGCACGTGGATGTCCTTTCTCTCTTCCGTAAAACTTAAAAACATGCGTTAGAGCGAGACCCAAATACTGTGCTTTTGTTTGATGCGCCGCCGGTCGCACCGACGGGCGGCGCGAAGCGGCGCGAGACGGCGCATCTCAAAGGCACTGCGCAAGTAAACAAACAGTCGCACGCGCGCCGCGCCGGTAGCCAGAAAATAAAGTGGAACAACACACCAAAATGAGGACAAGGAAATAAGTATATTATTACAACAAAATAATTTGAAATGGAAAAAGATCAGTTTGCCTCACAATAAGGAACATTATTGCGAAGTGTCAACAAACGAAATTCGACCTTACATACCGAGCATATTTAGAAAACGAATATTCAGTATGTTTCATAACATAACGCACCCGGGCATTAGAAGTTCAAGAAAACTAATTCAAAAACACTACTTTTGGCCTGGAATGAACCAAGATGAAGGTAATTGGGCAAAACAGTGTATACAGTGTGTCCGGGATAGGTATAGCGATATTGGGGGTACGTATTGAAAAGAGAATTTACAAAAACTTTTATTAATGAAACAATAACGAAAACTTGAAAATAAAAATCGCTTTTCCATAGTAAAATCTTACCTACCTCGATGGTTTTAGTATGGAAAAGCGATTTTTATTTTTAAGTTTTCGGTAGTGTTTCATTAATAAAAGTTTTTGTAAATCCTTTTTTCAATACGTACCTCCAATATCGGTATACCTATCCCGGACACATTGTATAGTGTCAGAAATCTAAAATCATTCGACATAACAAATCACCAATCGTGCAATTTCCAGAATCAGACCGATTTGAACATGTCCACATAGACATAGTCGGACCGTTGCCAACATCAAATAATAACAGATATGTCATAACATATCTAAGGTGGCGGTTCGCGCCGCGACAGAGACAGGAGATCGCGACCGGAGACCGCGACCAATACTTGACGTTAGGCAATGTATACGCAACAGTTCGCGAGCGAGACAGAGACAGGAGACCAAGACGCGAGACAGGAGACAGCGAGACGGTCGCTGCTCCGGACCAATAGTGTCTCGTGTCGCGCTCGTGAAAGCACACGTGTTAAGTGTTTAAAAATGAGTTTTTCTGACGAAGACTGTGAGACTCTGATTGAACTAATCAGGCAGCATCCTCCGCTATACAATGCACAACTAGACACCTATAAAGACGAAAATTTGAAGGACAATATTTGGAAAAGAATAGCAGAAAGCATAAATAAAACAGGTGAGTTATTCTTATTTTATTTATTTTGCATAAAATTAATATTTGGAAGGAAACATATAAGAAAGAAAAGGTGGAGTGGAATTAGCTCAAACAAGCCGTGTGACATGTTGTTCTTGCCAGTCTACTGCTTCTTGCTGTGACGTGAAGTAATTGGTTAATTTTACTCTAATATCGAGTCCGTTTCCGTTCGAAAACCCTCCTGTTCCACGTAATGAAACAAAATTTGAAGGCAAATTTTCTTTCTCTCGGTTCTATTGATGGACGGGCATTTGAGCAGATTCCAAAAATCCATCTCTTAATAGGTTATGCAAGCAACAGACAACCAAGATCATGTCAGTGCATGTTTCTGGCGCTATTCCGATAGGAGTGTAAAATATTCTAAACACCTGAGACAGCAAACCGAACGCGTTTTCCGATACTCGTCTCGCACGACAAAGGCGGTAGTTAAATATTTCTTTGATTAATTCGTTTTTTGCAACTCTTCTAGCGTAAGGTTTCATAATAAAAGTATCAAGACAAAATGTGGTAATATTATGTTCGAATTTGGTAGATTTTTTGGTTCTGGAAAATTGAATTCATTTTTCATGATTTGTTTTCCCATTGTAGACTTTTGGAATATTCCACTATCTCCTTCATTGCCATCAGAGCCAACGTCTACTGCAATGAACTTGTAATTATGCTCTAAAATAGCCCGAAGAACAATTGAGTAATACTCCTTATAATTAAAATACAACGACCCACTATTTTTAGGGGCTCTTATTCTTACGTGCTTCCCATCAATAGCACCTGTGCAATTGGGGAATTGCCATTTTTCCCAAAAACCTTCAGATATAAGCCTAAAATCACCTTTTTTTGAAATAGGCATAAAAATTGGCACCAAAACAGTCGTTACGTTAAATGTTTTAATCACCTCTTTGACTATTTGTGAAATATAAGAAGGTGATATACGAAATTCGAATGATAGCGAAGCATATGTTTCTCCAGTCGCCATGAATCTGCAAATAAAAAAAATATATTATTATTTATTACAGATTCGGAATGCCGTAAAAAATGGAAACTGATCAGGGACTCCTACAACAGATATAAGCGCAAACAAAAACAATCGACGGGATCTGCAGCACCAGCTAAAAATTCAAAGTGGCAGTTTTATGAACGCTTAAGATGTTTAGAAAACACTCCATCAGAACGGCAAAGCTGCACCAGTGTAGAACAAGAACAGCAAAGCTCCGCCAGTGTAGAAAAATAAGTTACTAATACCTCCCCAGGAGTAGAACATGAAGATACTCCTGACAAAGCCGCAGACACGTCACTACATAACACTCCTTCAAAGGAGTTACCAGGCACTTCTAAATCTACACAAGAGAGATCTAATATACCACTAAGTAATAGTTCTGAAAAATCAACGGTCAAGAATACAAAGAGAAAGAGACAAAAAGAAGATGAATTTATTAAATTTATGAAGGACAGACCGGAGAACCGAAATAGACAGCTGGAGTCATTAAAATCTCAAAAATCAGTTGATGATATATCGACATTTACAAAACATATTGAAATGATGCTAAGAAAATTGAGCGCACGTTCAAGAGCAATAGCAAAAACTGAAATATTTAATTGTCTCGAAGTATGAGATCGAAGATATCGAGGTTCAAACTGAACGCCCCTATACAAGTTCACCTTACAATTCATATTTTCCAACAATAGCGGCTTCAACAGGACCTCAAACACAGAGTGATTCATCACGCCAGTTATCATAAAATTCAAATTCATCATACAATTCATATTCTCCGATAAGTGCAGCTTCATCAGAATACCAAACACAGACTGGATTGATTGATTTAAAATCTCGCCAATTACCAAATATTTCGAGTGAACCATTTCAAAGCAATAACGGTGAAATCGACCAGAATAATTTCGATGAATTGGCAAACTTACCTTAAAGTTAGTGCTAATTTTTCTTTCACTGATATTCTTCCCTTTTCTTGCAATGTTTTTTTTAGTAAATTTAATACGTAATCAAACTGTGTTTTATTCAGCCGAAAATACTCCCTGAATATATTGTCATCAAACATCAGGTGCTTCTTTATTAATAGCGAAAATGATCCTTCTTCACCTCTAGTTAAATATATTTTTTTAATAGGTAATCGTCTTTCAGTTTTGTATTTGTAATAATAATATAAGAGCAAATCATCGTCTTCTTCTTCCTCCAATAGCAGCTTCATTACTTGGTTTTCCATCACGACACAAAACACCAATGACTTCATCGACAGACTCTCTTGAACTGAGCGATCGCGATCTTCGGTATTAGTCTCGACCTACAGTACATGCCGAAGAGACCGAGACACTCGTCGCGGTCTCTGGACTCAGTCTCCTGTCTCGGTCTCCCGTCTCCGTCACGGCGCGAACCGCCACCTAAAGATCGTTTTACCCGATGGCCGGAAGCAGTACCAGTACCGGAAGTAACAGCAGAAGTAGTAGCCAAAGCGCTGTATGATAGTTGGATTGCGAGGTTCGGATGTCCGTCAAGCATAACAACCAATCAAGGACTACAGTTTGAATCTAATTTATTTACTTCATTAGCAAAACTAATGGGCATAAAGAAAATTAGAACTACCAGTTATCACCCTCAAGCCAACGGAATGGTAGAAAGATGGCACAGGATGATGAAAACAGCAATAATATCACGTGGTAACTCAACAGACTGGTCACGTGAATTACCTACTGTTTTATTAGGATTACGAGCAGAGGTACGACAAGATTATGATGTCAGCCCAGCACAAATGGTTTACGGAAGTTACATACGAATACCTGGTATATTTTGGTAAATAAGAAGTATTTTAAAATACAATTGCGAAACAGAACATACGTGGTAACAGTTGATCGATTGAAGCCAGCGTTCATAGTTCAAGAGGGCAATGAAACAAGTAACGCCTCGTCTGCACAAAACTGCACCGAATTGCATAGCGACGACGCAAAAATGGCATCGCCGCGTGTTACAAAATCAGGTCGAGTAGTGAGGCCCGTTGATCGTTTTTGCGATCAACCATAATTTTATATTTCAAAAATACGAAGGTGAAAGTCATTTCTCATTCAACTTCAAAGCAAATAACATCTCTAAATACGAGCATGGGCAGCTATTCATCAAAGGAAGACATCCCAAGGACAAGCCACCGCGAGCGGCGGGAGCGCTCAGGCTACAAGCAGAGCAACAATGGCTGAGATGACGATGAGAAACAGTCATTTTCATATTCTCCATCATGACGATATACTTCCTAGTAAGAAGATGTATCAAGCGAGGTCGCAGGGCCATAGTCAACGACCTAGGTATGCTGGCGTCGAGCAACATCCCGATGACGTCAGTTACGACAACAACGATGCCTGCAGTGGTGGCACCGTGGTCAACGCCGCCCCAGCAACGAGTAAACCCCGCATTTGTGCCTTGAACTAAGGTGAACTTATAACGCAAAGTGCAGTGATAGTGTATTGTAACGTGTCGTAAAACAAGTAGAATAATAAATAAGGTACAATATTATTTTTAATGACCATCGTATTATCAATTGATGTATTAATTTTATTGAATGAAAACTGTATTAATTTTTTGATGATTCGTTTTTTTTTCTTAGTTTTTGTTGTCTTCTATTAAAAATTGTTTAGGTTAGTATTATAATATGAGAAGTTTGTAAGTTTTTTTTTCTCAAAGGGGGGTGTAATGTAGCGACACGATTCATTGATCTAATATGACCTAGTTTAGGCACCAATGCAATTATGAATCACGTACTTTATGTAATAATAAATAAGTATACAACTTGAAGCATATGTTCTATACCACGATGAAAATCATTATTATTAGGTATATTTTAGGTAGAAATATAAAACTCCAACAACAATAATGAGATTACACAAACAAAGAAATAAATGAAATATTTTCATTATCGTTTCGTAACAATTTATCAGTTTAGTTAAATTCTTAGATTAGTTACGATTTCGTTACGCATATATGTGCTATTTTGTGTTGTCTTGTGAGTGTATACTATTGTGAAGATGCCTCACAGTTGTGCATTTGGATATAAGGTCGCCAATTGCATATTATTTCTTGTCTTGTCTTGTCTTACCAAATTAGATTTTAAAAATATATTGAATACAGTCTTTGATCACTGCTTTAAGCATAAGCTTATAGTATTGAACACAGTTTCTCAAAGCCCAGTGAATTTTGTTGCCATAACCGAAATGGTAAATGAAACCAAAGCATAATATTTGCGTTCAGGCAAAGAATGGCACCATGCTAAGTGGGGGCCACAACGTTGTCCCACTTTACGACGTTCCTCACCTAACGAAAGGTATTAGAAATAATTTACTGACGAAAGATTTATCATACACCCGAAACCATTAACGCAACACAGTAAAGAAAGAAAGAAAGAAAATGCATTTATTTGACTCAAATAAAATTACATCAAGCTTAATATACAAATATAATATAAAAGCAGGCGACTTGAGTCAAAAAGGCACCCGCTCAGCATAAGTCGTGGCAGCGGGACGCATACCACGACGCTGATTTTCAGCGGGTGCCTTAATGGGTGGTAATAATTTGGCAATGACAAAAATTATACACCAATAAGAAATATATATCACAAAATTAACAGTAAAATATAAATAACACAACATTTGATTATAAATAATATTATCGATGTGTATTAAATAATATAAAATATATAAAAAAAAAGTTTGGTTTGGCTTTATTGCGGCGCACAGTGTGGTATTTGGTCTCAAAACCTGGCCAAAAATATTTTATGCCTCTAATAGCTACAGATGCTAATTATATATTAATTAAAATGATAAATTTAATAAAACAACGACTTGTAACATATAAAAATATTTATTCATCACTACTACTAAGTTCTAAACTATTAACATTACATCACTTTCTGATAACAAACATAGTACATCAGACGATAGTAGTTTTTTATTCTTATTAAACTGATGTCTCGTTCCAGTTATTAGGGGGTCTGAAGTTAAAAGAAGTCGATTCAAAATATCAACATTGCAGGTAACACGAGAAAATTTTCGGGTGTTATTTAATCTATATGACCTTATGTGTTTGTTCCTGGCCTCCGCAGCTTCTTCTGACAATTGTCCTATTGGAAGAATTGCTTTTTTGATAACTTCAGCTCCATGTCAAACTATTTTGTGCAAGGTAGGGATAAAAATTATATAATGTCACGTATATTTCGGCAGTTCCTTGACAATACTTTTCATACGCTTCTGTGTTTATTTTAAGTCGACAACATAGTGTGTCTAATATTATCTACCTATAAATTAAATCTTTGTCTACTTCTGTTATGGCTGCTGATATCATTCGTATTTCCAAAATTGGGTTTGGGAATGTCAACTAAAAGGCCCAGTTGTTGTTTGAATTGGTCTTGAATTTGTTTTTTTTTTATTTTCCACTTTAACTCATCCACGTCCTTCGATCTAAGATCTTTCATTTTTCGTCTTTTGCTTCTTTCACTGGACTGTATGAAAGCCTTTTGAGGTCGACCAGGACTCACTAATGTAACAATACAAAATTATAATTACTTAAAGTGTTTAATATTCGTCTAGTATTAATTAATAATAAATTATTGTTGAAAATATAAAAGATTTGTAATTTTAGGTACCTGTACTAGGTTACTTCAAATCTTACTTGTGTTTTTCGGGCCGCTAACCATTTTTGCTTGAATTGGTCTTTAATAATGGAGAGCTTTTGCTTTGTATCAGCAAGGACTAATGAATCACTTTCGTCGTATTTACTTAAAATTTCTTGTTCCATAAATTTGAGTTTCTCATGCTTTTCATGACGATATACAACTCATTTCGAGTCATAGACCTCAATCCAGAAGGCCCTATAACAAAATAAATAATAAAAATATAATGTTTATAATTTACTCCAAAATATAATAGGTCAGGTAAAAAAATCTTTAAAAAATGAGGGGCGGTTTCGGGCGCCTAATTATTTTTGGATCATCTTATGTACTGACTGTTTCATATAAAAAAATATTTTTGACAGCTTAGAAATGTTCAGAAGTACAACAAAACCCTTTTTAAATATTTGAAACTTCAAATACATCTACCGATTTTGTACACCTCTTTTATCAACTGTTTAAAACAATATCGGCTGAAATTTCTTTTAAAAAATATAGTGTTATACAAAGAACATACCTGGGACAGAAGGATCCATCAAAAAAAAATCCAAGAAATTGCTTCCGCACAAAGAGACAAACGTTTTTAAAACGCTAAAAACTGAGCACATCGACAAATCACACGAACACTGCTAGCGAACAGTAACTTCCGACTGGTGCTGTGACGCACTCCGTCAGGGTAGCGCGATACGGGTTTCGCCTTTTGTTTCAATAACTATCTGGCTTTTTGAATAAATAGAACAGAAGGTTCGCAATCAAGTATAAAAAAACAGGTTTTTGGCCAGGTTTTGATATTAAATACCACACTGTGCGGCGGCCATAGACAATGTTTTTATAATCTGTGGCGGTCGGCCATCATGCGCATTCCGACGACATACGAGTGAAACCGATAATAATGCCACGCCACCCAGCCACGTACAAGAATAGCAAACACGTTTTGTCGGACACGTTGGCATTAATTGATAGCAGTAATTGTGTTGTGTTAATGGCAAAAGCATAAAGCAGGACTATTACCAAATGGTATACGACGACGACAAGGCATATGGAGAGTTACGGCTCCTCAATAAACTTACTGAGGAACACATAAATAAAGATAAAATGAATAAGATGCGGCTTAAACTAGCCATACACCGTGTTTTGTCACAATGTTGCGGTAGTGACTGAGCATTTGGTAGCAAGAGAAGATCTTCCGATGGAATGCCGACAAATAGTTGATTTGACACTTGTTGTACAATTTGTTTGATTCACTTGATGTCAGTACTTTACCAATACCAAATGGTAAAGTTTTCAATGGGCCTATAAAACGCAACTCGCCTCACCACAATCTTTGGAAGGGAGCAAAATCTATTTTAAAAACAGTAAAATAAATTAAGAAGGTGAAAGTAGGAGACAAAATCCGTTAGGTTGAGACAGAAGTACCGTCTCACACTGGGGCCGTCATGTGGGAGCTATGCCCATAACTCAAAATCTCAAAATGATGGTATATGAAAACAACTCCATACTATACATAGTGTAGGTACGCGGGCATTTTTAAGTAAAGCTCATTGTATTCTAAAGGTTATCAAAAGACGAGTAAACACCTACTAAGTGCAGTATTCGAGACGGTTTTAAGTTTTGTGTTAGTAAATACCGGATATTTCGTATTTTTTTACAACTTACATGTGTGACCTAAACAAATTCTAAGTGATTTTAGATATGGAACAAGGTATGGTCTAATTAAATAGTATTTATTTCTATATAGTATTCAATGTGTCGTTGGAGATTTACAGTACTTTTTACAAAACCGCGTCTTTAAAAATCATCTGGTTGTATTAGGTAATTGCGCAACTTAGAACTTAAAATAAATCAAAATAGCAGTATTTAGTTCAAACCTTCCTGTACTTAGAACAGAAGTCAAACGGAATTGCAGGGTTCGCCAATTTAAATAAAAAATATATTTTGCTATGACCTTACAATAAGGCACTGTATGGATTTTCAGATTCGCCACCTCACTCACAGAGACAAACAATGATACAAGTATTTTGGAATAGTAAATACAAATCGTTTGATCAAAGTATCAGAGCAACGATACTTTACATACATAAAGAAAGATTTATATGTAATGACGGCTCAGAGTGTACTGATATAACGGAACAAGGAATTGACTCGGTCAAAAATTTGGCTGCATCGCTAAACGCAACAGTTGTTGATTTAAATGGGAACATATTTTTGGTAAAACATGTATTTATAATGACAATGGTAGACGGTTAAGTTTGCAATGCTGCCGCAGGAACGAAATCAACAAGCCGGTGCTACATATTCGGTGTAACTTCGAAGGATTTTAACAAATTAGATGTAAAAAAGAGATAAATCCTGATGGTATCGAGTTTGGGCTTTCGGTTCTTCACGCAATAATTCGTCTTTTCGTCATTTTACACTTGGAATATAAATTGCCTGAAAAAAAATACAGAGAGCGAAAAACTGAAGTTGAAATAAAAAAACGAAAATGAAAGGAAACTGGAAATCCAGCTCAGATTTCGACAAGAAATTGGTTTGCTAGTAGATATGCCAAAGGCAAATTTTGGCAAAACAAATGACGGAAACACGAGCTGAAGATTTTTTGATGATCCTCAATTGGCATCTGACATAACGGGCATCAGTTATGACCTAATATACGGATTAAAAGCCATATTAAAAACAATTTCAAGTGGATATGATATTGATTTATCCACGGTGCAGTTGTAATATAAAACGCATTGTTACTCATTGGACAACTCTCCGAAACTCTCCGAAGAGGCCACGGAAGCGCGCAATAAGCATTTCAGGTCTTATCGCCAAGACTTCGCTCGAAATTTTTCTAGAGAAAACTGCAACAGAGACATTTTTAATCGGCTTCTTTTGTGACTTCGGACCCTCTGTTAAGTAGTATGAGAAGCGTAAAAAGTAGAATACTTATAATTCTATCTTGCCAGAAACAATTGCTCTGCTTATGCTTGCGAATCCAAATGAACCTGGTCATTCTTCAGAAAGCGAAGACGAACATTTGTCTGAAAAAGTATAGTTTATTTGTTTTTAATTTTTATTTTGAACTAGCGGTCCCCCGCGACTTCGTCCGCGCGTTTTGAGTTTGCTCCCCCCCCCCCCCCGTCGCAGCGTCATATTTTATATCCTTAAGCCTTTCTCGATAAATAAGCTATCCAACACAGAAATATTTTTTCAAATCGGTCCAGCAGTTCCTGAGATAAGCGCGTTCAAACAAACAAACTCTTCAGCTTTATAATATATTAGCGCATTAGCGCAAGCGCACGTTGTACTTAAGCTGCGAACATTATTTTGGTGTGGAGTTATGTTAAAACTGTGATAGCTCCTAAGATATTTATTGAAATCAAATAATATAAAGGGCAACTTGGTTCTAAATGAAATGCTCGTGGTGATGAAAGTATTTATTTTCATAAGAATAAATACCTGTGTGTATAATACACCTCTAAAAATAATGCATTATTTTTTTACAAATTTATTAACATAAAAAAGGTTGTAGTAAGTCAACCATAAAAGATAGACATATGCTGTCGCGGACTTTATTATAGAAATTTTAATGCTGAACAATCCTGTCATACATGATTTTTGTGTAACTTAAGCGGTTTACGCAGCGTATGCAGCGGAAGCTCTCAAAAGGAATATCTTTCTCCCGTTTTCGCAATATTTTTCATTCCTGCTGTGGTCTTATGAGTCGTATCTTTATGTTATATAGCCTAAAGCCTTCCTCGATAAATGGACTATCCAACGTAAAAAAAATTTTTCAAATCGGGCCAGTAGTTTTTGAGATTAGCGCGTTCAAACAAACAAACAAACAAACTCTTCAGCTTTATAATATTAGTATAGATAATATGTCTTGATTTAATTTTAAAACCTTTGTTTTAGTTACTTACATCAATATCGATCATTGAATAAATGCATTTGTCTAAAATAAAAATGTTTCTTTTGTTTTAATTTTTATTTTAATAAATTTATCTCGGTTTAATTTTAAAACCTTTGTTTTATTTACTTATATCGTAATGAACCAATATCGTTAAAAAAATAATTTGGTCGGCTAGATCGTTCAAATACCCGTATGTGCAACGTCAAGTGCAGCAAAGTTAATTCGTAACATGGTGATCAGTCATTTAAAAATCTCAAGATCAGTCAATTAAAAAATTAGACAGACCCGTATCCAGGATACGAGTCTGTCTAATTAATAGTTGAGGTTTTTAAAAACTTAGATATAGATATATTATATTAGTTAGACAGTTAGACATTGGATTATATGCATTTGCATGTTTGCATATGCAAATGCATTAAACTCTCTAATTACGGCGTTAGTGCATATTTAAGCCTTTTTCCCCAATCGTGCATATTTCGTTAAGTAGCGGGAGCGGGAGGTATGTGATGTGACAATAACGTGTAAGCGCGAGCGCAGTGGTTGAATGACTGACAGTAGTGTTGCCGTAAAATAGATTGTACATCGATTATGTAATTGGGGCCTTAATAATCTAACAATCGATATGACAATCGATAGATTCGATAACATCGATTAATCGATTGTAATCGATTAACTGCGTAGGCAAATACAATTTTATCGATAGTATCGATATCAAGTTTTGAAGCGATACTATCGATGATATCGATCTATTCGATTTAATTGACCACCTCGATAGGTGGTCAATTAAATCGAATAGATCGATATCATCGATAGAATTGCTATGAAGGTACATACATGTATAATTAAAAAGGTACATGAACTTTAATGCGGTTTTAATAATGTTGTGTCCTATCCTACAGTACATATCTAAGAAGACATAATATTAATGACGATTATATGAAAAATAATTTAAGATTTATCGATTACAACATAATAATCCATACAATCGATAGTATTGGCTTGATTAAAGTATCCATTTAATCGATAGTATTGTCTAACATAAACAATTATAATCTAATAGTTGTAAGTAATCGATTTTAACACAATCGATTCATCGATAAACGCTTATCCGGCTACACTAACTGACAGTGCGGCTCGTGAGTCGCGCTTCGAACGGCCCCATTGCGGCGGCGCGGCCCCCCGCCAGCCCCTGCCAACTTTGTATGGAGCTGTCAAAATTATACCTACAGGGGCTGAACATACTCTGTGGTTTCTGTCAGACTTGTCAATATAGTGTCGTTTGTGTAAGCTTCTTCATCATCATCATCATCATTATCAGCCAAAGGACGTCCACGGCTTTCCATAGCGACTGATCACCAGCGGTCTGCATCCAGTTTGATTGCGATCTTTTTTAAGGTCGTCTATCCATCTTGTTGGTGGACGTCCTACGCTGCGTCTTTGGTCGAAAGGTCTCCAATCTAGAACTTTCCTGCCCCAACGGCCATCAGTTCTTTGCGCTATGTGCCCTGCCCATTGCCACTTGAGCTTAGTGATTCTCAAGCTATGTCCGTTACCTTAGTTCTTCTACGTATCTCCTCATTTCTGATTCGATCACGTAGAGAAACACCCAGCATAGCCCTTTCCATCGCTCGTTGTGTGATTTTGAGCTTCATTATAAGGCCCATAGTAAGAGACCATGTTTCGGATCCGTATGTCATCACTGGTAACACACACTCGTTGAAGACTTTCGTCTTCAGACACTGAGATAGATTGGATGAGAAGACACTCTTGTGCAATTTCCCGAACGCTGCCCAGCCGAGTTGGATTCGTCGATTGACCTCTTTCTCGAAATTGGACCTACCCAATTGGATCACTTGTCCCAGGTAGACATACTCGTCGACAACATACCGCAATCCTTGGTATTCCAACGTGCGATTTTTGTACAGTATAGTATCATCATATTGTATAACTATTGTATTTAATGAAATGATAAACAGTTAAAAAAGGTTTAGATATTATTTATTATTGCTTAATAAAAAGATACCAACAAAACAATCCAAAACATTTAATCTTTCGGAAACAGTTCAATGAAACCCGAAGCTTCAGATTTATTTAGCTGTTAGGGATTGAAGCATTTAAAGAATTTAAAACTGAAGTAGAAAACCAAAAGAACATAAAAATAAAGATATTGCGGTCTGATAACGGATTGGAGTACTGCAATAAGGAATTTAATAACTACTTAAAACAAGCTGGAATAATACACCAAAGAACAAATACATACACACCAGAGCAGAATGGTCTTGCTGAAAGGACAAATCGCACAATTGTTGAAAAAGCCAAGTGTTTGATGTATGATGCTAAACTCGATAAGAGATTTTGGGCAGAAGCATGTCATACTGCAGTTTACCTAAAGAACAGATCAATAGCATCAGGTTTACAGAAAACACCTTATGAGCTGTGGTATGGTACAAAGCCTGATTTGAGTCATCTTCGCTTATTTGGAAGCAAAGTTATGGTACACATACCAAAAGAGAAGCGCCTAAAGTGGGACAAAAAAGCCACTCAGCATATACTTGTCGGATATGGACACAACATCAAAGGCTATCGTGTGTATAATCCACATAAAAATACTGTTTTTACAAGTAGAGATGTAATCGTGCTGGAAGAAGAAGCCGGTGTGAAAGAATCAGAAACAGGAACAAGCAAAGATGCATCAACCTGGATTATAGAAGAGACACCAGCAGGGAGTACATAGAGCAGTGATTCAGTGGGGGGATATGTAGAAAATATTCCAGATGACCAGAATGACTCATTTGACTCAGATTCTTCAGTATATATGGATGGCAATGAAACCCTTACTGAATTATCATCAAACAGTGTTCCAGAGCATGAAGAAGAACAATTGGTAGATCCACCACCTAATATTGAAGAACGACCGAAGAGAACAATAAAACCACCACAAAGATATGGTTTCAGCAGCACTTGTGTTCCGAACAATACTCTACCATCTGAAGAGATAGTATTTTCAGAAGCTTTGATGGGGCCGGAGAAAGATCAGTGGCAACAGGCTATGGCAGAGGAGCTACAGTCTTTTGAAGAGCACAATGCATGGGAACTTGTTCGGAATCCAGGTGATGTCACCATAGTAAAATGCAGGTGGGTGCTCAACAAAAAGGTAGATATTGATAATAATATACGTTTTCGTGCTAGACTTGTTGCAAAAGGTTTTGCACAAAAGCCTGGTGTAGACTACACAGATACTTTTTCCCCTGTGATACGTCATTCCACATTAAGGTTATTATTTTCTCTTTGTGTACAAATGAATATGAGCATCACTCATTTAGATGTTACAACTGCTTTTTTAAATGGCAATTTAAAAGAGGAAATTTACATGTCATTGCCTGAAGGTTTTGTAAACAAGAGTGGGGGAATGGTTTTAGAATTAAAGAAAGCTATATATGGCTTAAAACAGTCATCCTTGGCGTGGTATGAAAAAGTCAAAGATTGTTTTACTAGAGTTGGCTATAAAAACAGTAAATATGAACCATGCTTGTTTACAAAAATGCAAAATGACATTAAAGTGATAGTAGGACTTTATGTCGATGATTTTTTAATATTTTCTAATAATTCTTATGAGACAAATAAACTTAAGACTGTGTTAGGATCAGAATTTAAACTTAAAGATTTAGGACCTGTCAGACAGTATCTTGGCATGAGAATAAATTTAGATGAAGATAAAAAAATAATAACTATAGATCAGCAACAACATGTTGAACAATTGTTTTCTAAATTTGAAATGTCAGATTGTAAAGATGTAACCACTCCAATTGAAACAAAATTAAATGACCAAAAGGCAGACAAATGTAATTCTGATTTACCCTATCAAAAACTTATTGGCAGCTTAATGTACTTGCCGGTTTTGACAAGGCCAGATATCGCATATTCTGTAAGCTATTTGAGTCAATTTAATACTTGTTACAATGATAATCATTGGAATTATGCTAAAAGGATCTTGAGATATTTAAAAGATACTAAAAATTACTGTCTAAAATATGTTAATAATAACAGTGAATTACAAGGTTTTGTTGATAGTGACTGGGCTAGTGATGCTTTGGATAGAAAGTCCTATACTGGCTTCTGCTTTATAATGTCAGGATCTGCTATTTCATGGCAAAGTAGAAAACAAAAAACAGTTTCACTGTCAAGTACTGAAGCAGAGTATACTGCCCTGTCAGAGGCATCCAGGGAAACAGTTTATTTAAAAAATTTGTTATATGAAATTACTCATAAGATATATGTGATTACTATTAATTGTGATAACCAAAGTGCCATAAAATTAGCAAAAGGTAATCAATGTCATAACCGATCAAAGCACATTGATGTTCGCAATCATTATATAAGAGATGTTGTAAAAATAATTTGGTTAAAATTTCTTACATTTCTACCGATAACATGCCTGCGGACATTCTTACTAAAGGACTTTGCTGTGTCAAACATTATAAATTTATGAGTATTATGGGTTTAGTTCCTCTTAATTAATATTCTTTGTTATGATGGTCTGTTTATTTTGATAAGTGGGGGTGTCAGTGTATATTAATTTGTGTATCAAAAAAAACATGTTGCAATTTTAACTAGCGCCACCTATTTGTACTAATTGATCTATGCTCTTTATCTATGCTCTTGTGCTAGACCATAAATATTTTTAAAAAAAAAGTTGTCCAACGTGTTTTATTAATAATTTTGGCCGCAAATCAATCGTAGATGGACGAAACAGCTTTGAAATATATTGGCATCTGAGTCAGCCTCATTTTAAAATTTTTGCTAATACTTAGATTGGTGTGATCCGTCACATCCCCATTTACATATTAACTTCAGGCTATCTCGTTCTTGCTCGTTTCATGTCATCAGGTCTTCTTCCAGGGAGTTTGACAGACGCCTTACGGTTAGATCAACTAGAAAAGGTTGTACGTTTAATAAGCTGTTGATCATTTTTGGTTATAGACGACGAATTTATAAAATTTGAATGAATTTACGGGCCACATTCCCGACATTAGTATTACCAAAACCAGGTTTTGGTTTGTGAACTATCAGAAATAGTTATTTTTTAAATTTAGCTTGAATAGCTTTTTTGGTTTCCTCAACAAGCTCTATATTATCTTTAGAGATGCGCCAAGAACGAACAGGTAGTTTGTAACTTAGATGGAATAGTGACTCAAATAATCTTATCCATGCATGTAACACAGAAATACCGAAAGACACGTAATCAGTTTTTATAGGCCTTCTTAAAATATATTCAAGATTATTGAATTATTCAGATGTCGCATCGCACAAATAACATCTCGTTGTGGATTTAGTTTCAGACAGAATATTGCATAATTTACCATTTACCATTGTAAATATAGTATTGTGTTCAACGAAATATTTTTGGCCGTCTAAATTTACTTCGATGGGAATCACGTTTTCGATTTGATTATCCATGTCTGCTTTTTAGACTTCACTAATTCTTCATTTTCTTTCATATATTGAAAGCTTATAGGTCAACAAAATCTAGGTGATGACGGTTTTGGGTTTTGCCATAAAGCTAAAGCTAGAGAAATATGAGTTTAATATCTCGGTGAATAAAAAAAATCCATTGAAAATTGTATATGTATTTGTAATTCCTATATTTACAGGAAGCCTGTCTGCAAATGCTACTGTTACAGCTAATATTATATCAAATATGGACAAGCTGTTTGATGCACTGAACAGTGACTCGTTAGATTTTAGAAGAGGGAAACCATTTTCCACAAACATGATTGTCTCACTAGTCCTCACAGAGAACATTTTGTGACAATGAAGAAATTTTTCGAAACATTAAAGTTTGTTGGAAGTGTTCGCAAACCGCCATCCCAAAATGGGTGGATTTTGACAATTAATGGGATGGAAAGGTTGTGGAGAAATCTAGGTGCCAAAAGCCTTGCAACAAAAGGGTGCAGCAAGACCCTTTAGAAAACCTTTTCGGTTGTGTACGGGGCAATTGCAGATCTAAAGCTCGCCCAACCTCTGGGCAATTTGTTGCTGTTGCGGGGCTAAAAACCGCCGTTTTAAGTGGCTTATCTCATATAGGGACAACAGGAAACTGTGAAAATGATAGTAATTCTATAATTTCTAATTTTAATACTATGTTGTCAGCAGAAAACCCTACGCGCATACGGACAGATAAAGCCGAAAGTGAATTGGTTTCACTTAATGAATTGATGACCTTTGAGATCGAAGAGGCATTGCAGGAAAACACCAGCGAAATACAGGCTTGTGCGTATGTGTGTGGTTTTATTGTCAAAAAGCTGCCAACACATTGCGAGATTTTCAAAAGCACTTTAATCTCCCAAGAAATAGAAAACCATCATTTATTTGTCGAATGCAAAGAAAATAGTGAAACGAAAAAGAGTTTGGCATACGTTACCAAAGATTTGGTAGCATGTGTGGAGCACTGCTCACATATCATAAATTCATTTCTAAAAGAAAAAAGCTCATGAAACTTTTTTAAGAAAGACTGTATCTGAAATTGTTAAAGGAACAGTTAATTTCGATTTTCTAGTATGTCCTCATCACAAGGAAGCTATGATAAACACTATAATTTTAAGTGTTTTCTTGACTTAAGTCAGAAGATTCTGCATTTTTCAAAAAATAAGTAAAATTTTACATAAGTAGGTAATTAAAAAATGTCTCAGATAAATAAGGGACAGACTATATTATGATTCATTAATTTGTAACTGCTTTTTTATCGATTGTTATGCATTCATAGAAAACAATATTTTCAATTTTTTTAAGTATTTTACTAATGTCTCACTGCGATACGAAAAAAAATGTTACATTATTAGTTAGCAAACGTTTTGTGGGCTCTTTTCCTCATGAAATTGAATTTTTTTTCCTGAGAAATCAATGTAGGAAGAGGAAAAAGCACACCTTGATGAAAATTATTCAATTTAGAATATTCACATGGTTGAGTTTATGGATTGAGTGTACGACATGAGTAAACTTCCGAGTAGTACTTTTTGACATGCTTTTTTTACAGACATTTTTAAAATTTCCTCTGATGAAGTTTCGTAGCTGTGTAAAATTCAACATATTGATAGCTAGTTTATTCTTATTTTTTAGTATCTAAGTCGTGCATGTGACTGTTTGTAACAAATAGATGCTGTTTTTTTTAAATGTTCATTGTTTCTCATGATTGTATAAATATATTGACAAGGAGCAGGGATTATGTTGATCTGCTTATACAATAAATTGCAGTGTCGGGCTTGCAGCCTATAAATAGAACTTGTATCTCTTTCATTTTATGGAATTTCTACAGTTCTTCTAATCTCTTGTTGCACTTCGGTATCAGTTTTCCCTATGCAAACGAATTACCTTAAGTAGTTTACATTGTTGTTGTTTTGTTCTAATTTCGGATTAATAAAATTTGCCAAAACACAATAAAAATAGGAGCAAGCACTTAGATCACAACTTATGTAACCAATCAATTATGTATGAATCTATATTAATAATTTCGTCAAGGGGTACGGTAGACTCGATCGAAACCTTATATGAAAAACAAAACATAAAAATATATTGATTTCGAGTCGACAACATATATCCGCAAAATTCGGATTAAGGAGAATTTCGTTAAATTCTAATAGCACTGACAAACAAACTGCAGTCGCTATTGACAAGGGGTATAGTGTATAGATATTACAGATTGGAAAGCTCTTGGAGCGTTTAAGACCCTAATAAAGTTTTGGGAAGCAAGCTGTGGTGTCGCTAGCGTCTTTTTATTTTTCTTTTATGCGGATGATATACAAGCAAAGGTATAAAACCATCACACATTAATTACCGATTGGAATAAACAATAACAATTTATTTTTTATATTTAAAATTAGAAAGTACTCATCTACCCGCCAAAGTAGAGAAAGAGACTGAGTGCTTAAAACAAAGCGGTTTACAGAGAATAAACTTTAAAATTTATATGTTTTGTTAATTTAGTTAGAATGTTGATTTAAAATAAAAAAATGTGTAAAAACTATTGCAGTTTTTATTTAATATATTTATTAAACATAATGAACGAAGCTACACGAATCAATGGCTAGCCTTTAATATTCCTTGAGACCCTTATAAAGTTTGGGGAAGCAACCTGTGGTGTAGCTAGCGTCGTTTTATTTTTCTTTTATGCGGATGATATACAGGCAAAAGTATAAAACCATCACACATTAATTACCGATTTGAATAAATAACAAAATTTTCATTTTTATTTTTAAAATTAGTAAGTACTCATCTACCCGCCAAAGTAGAGAAAGAGACTGAGTGCTTAAAACAAAGCGGTTTACCGAGAATAAACTTTAAATGTTATATGTTTTGTTAGTTAAGCTAGAATAATGATTTAAAAAACAAAATTTTTGTGTAAAAACTATTGCAGTTTTTATGTAATATATTTATTAAACACAATGAACGAAGCTACACGAATCTATGGCTTGCCTTTAATATTCCTTGAGAACCGATGACTACAGAAATATTTACCTGCATTGTGTACCTAGACGTGTATAATGAGTCACATTTCACCCGAGCGGAACCGGGTTTTCGTCTAGTAAAAAAGAATACCTATTAAAATACTTACTTATTGTTTTATTGTACTGAAATGAACGTGGGACTTTTACTTGTAAGAAAGCTCATTATTAACTATAGCTGTAAGAAAGCTCATCATTAACTACTAGTCTAACTGGGGCTTGACGAGCTTTTTTACAAGTGAAAGTCCCTACCTACTTTACTAAATTGAGGTAACAAATAACCCCTAATCAAAATTCCCGCTTCGTAAGAGTTGCAAGAGGGCTAACTATAGATTGCGGTTTTGCGTTCTCTGTTCCTATCTATGGAGTTGTCATTCTTCTCCGCCAGGAGTAAATGTGTTCTGTGCCCCCCGCGCGAGCGGAGCTAGTCCGCATCCACGCGCATGCGCGGGTAATCAGTTCGCGGTTCGCGCATCATTTCAATTTATTCAATCAGCCACTTTTAAGGCAAATGTTTCTTTATAAACGTTTAAACAATGCCGCCAGTAAAGAAAAATAACAGAATTTTACTAGAATCTTGGATTAAAGGTTACCAGAATGAGTTCACGACTGACGGCGATGTAATTTACTGCAAGATTTGTGACATGTGACACACGTAAACACAGGTTCCCACATAGCAGCAAGAAATAAACCATCAACAAGCCGCCAGCGATTGCTGACAAAGGTTACACCTTAAACTTCGGATTCGGGAAAGAAGACAGCGTTTAATAAAGATTTATGTGAGTCGAGTTGTTCCGTTCTTGGACGAATATACCACTGGACGCGCAATGACGTGCAATTTTGCTTGTGCCCCTTGGCCATGAAGCGGGCTTTTTGGCCTCACTGACAGGAGACATCTTGTCAGTACGGTGAAGAGTTCAGTGATTTCCATAAAATTAATATTCCTAACGGAATAGAAGGACAAGTAAAAGCTGTCAAACGAAACCGATTTAAGATGACATTTATGTGTGTAAAATTGTTAATGTATGCGTGTCAGTGATGTTTGCCATACCGCTTTTTACATTGATATCGATATCGATAACATCATTAATATTGTAATATTTGTATTGTTTTTACAGTTGTTTTATGTGACAAACATACAAACTAAATAATATAAATTTCACTTGTAAAAAGCAACTTTAGCTGTGACAGACACAGCCAAAGTTGCTTTTTACTAGTGCAATTGATATCATTAGTATCAGTTATAGTCGGTAAGTACGAGTTGGACTCGCGGACAAACGGTTTCGTATTCGTTGGGACCGCTAATTTTTGAATAAAATAAAAACAAATCCAAAAATATTTTATTTATTAATTAAATAATTCCATTCATACCATACCACTAATCACTTAAATGATAAATGCAAATGTTTGTGATGATGGATGAAGGAACCGCTCGTTACGGGTATCGGCCATGGCATTGCGGGTAAGAATGATGTTTGATGCAGTAGAAAAACGAGCTTCAGACCATTAAGTCGTCATAAAGTTATTACTTGTGCAACTTGCCCTAAGTTTTGGAAAATAAATTATAATGTATGTTAATATAAATCAACTAAATCATTGACTCCTCGTTTTTAAAAATCCTAGGAAAACATACAAAAATACATATTAAACACTTGTGAAACAAACAGTTACATTTCAATAGTTTTAGAGAATGGATGTTGACGGTTGTGACGTAGTGATAGACTAATTATATAACTGTAATCTTGATTTATTGGCATTCATTATAATATCATACGTAGAAACAATAACATCTTTCATTTACCTCGTTCCGTCCTTATATGGCGACCCTGCCATTTTAAGGTTCGGTGTCCGGTTCGAACTAATAAGTCGTGAGTGATCAAGTGATAAAATGATGGACTTTAGAAACTTCGATACCAGCGCGGTGTGTGGTACTGAAATAAACCTCAAAAACATTCAAAATGGGTTCATCGCAATCAACTGAGGAGGTTGTAATAGCTCAAAACGCGGCTGGCGGCACCAATAGTGCCGATATTCAACAACTGCACCAAAATGTGTCAATAACAAACTTAATATTGGGCATTATATTGATTATGCTTTCTATCGGAGCATTTGGCGGTCTGTATAAGCTGTACAGAAGGTGCCACCAAGAGTGGATGCGGCAGGAGATAGCAAGGAGTGCGTTCCGACGTTCTGGAGGCAGGCGCGAGACGCACGCTCCCAAGGACGTGCTCGAGGTCTAGGAGGCAGCAGTAGTGGCAATCAGCCAAGGCCACCAACCATGAGAGGTATCCAGAAACGTGTGAGTGAGTTTCATTAAAAGTGCCGTGTTAATGTGAGTGTAAACTATAAATATTAAGAGGCCAAATTAATTTTATATCTTTGTAACCAGATAGAGAACTACTATTCAAGTATAGTTAAATTTTGTTTCGAGACACACATAGAACCAACACCAGTAACCATGGCTTCATTTGACGTTAAGACTGCAACATCCCTCATCCCTGTGATGACAGGAGAGGAGGAGGTCACAAAAAATTTGATTGACACAATTGATTTTTATAGCCAGACATTAGGCACAGAAGGCGAACAGTCGCTCATTAATTTTGTTTTGAAAACGCGTCTAACAGAGAGCGCAAAGCTGCGGTTAGCTCAGAGTTACACGTCCACTAAAGCTTTAATTACAGATATGAAAAATCATCTTCTTGCCAAACAGTCCCCGACGGCTTTACAGTTAGAGCTGGTGAAGGCAAGGCAAGGTTCACAAACCATTGATGAATTCGGTAAGAAAATAGAAGAATTATTTGTCAAATTGACTATTTCTCAAGCCGACGGCAATGATAGCGCATACGCAGTATTAAAACCATTAAATGAAAAATTAGCCATCCGACGATTTACGGACGGTTTGAGAAATAGCCGATTAAGCGCCATTTTAGCGGCCAGGAATTACGTCGAGTTAAAGGACGCAATCAGAGCGGCAAAGGACGAGTCTATGCAAGGTGAAACAAGCTCCAATTCAGGTGAGATATTTTCAAGTCAAAGAGGTAGGAATACAAATAGAGGACAGATTTCTTACAGAGGTCAAGGACGTGCATCAAGGCCAAATCAACAAGCGCCACTTTCTCGTGGGTTCTCACGTGGTTATTCTCGCGGATTTTCGCGTGGGGATGCTCGCGGACGTGGTACATGGAATTATCGAGGACGCGGCCGGGGCTATGGCTCTACAAATCGCGGTAACGTGAATAACAGGTACAACATGCATGTTTTAAACCAAAATCAAATAGGTCAACCTAGTGGCTTCAGTGCCGAAAACACTGAAAATTCGACACAGGAAGTTGAGTTTTTTCGGACATAATAATTACATATTAGCTTGTGATTATAATAATTCTCTGGAACTTTCGACGAGCAATTCTAAATATAGATGGTTGGTTGACACCGGTGCCACTCTGTCAGCGGTGAAATTTGAAACAGCACAACATCTAAATCTTCCAATACATAAAGAGCGCATCAACATAAAAGGTATTGGAGGCCGACTGTACACCGAAGGCTATGTTTACATTCCATTTACCTTATGCGATATAGAAATCAATCATAAGTTTTATGTTCTAAAAAGTCTTCCATGTATTCATGATGGTATTATTGGTCAAGATTTTTTAATAAAATATAATTGCATAATTAATTATGAAAGTAATCAATTAACGTTGAAACATGCAGGGATAGAACAATGTTTACCTTTAGATATGGGAAAATTAGGTTTTAATAATTACGTAGTAATACCACCAAGGTGTGAAAAAATTTTTGAAGTTAATTTTGAGTTGAAAGATGAGTATGTGATTTTACCGAAAGAGTTATGCGAGGGAGTATTTATAGCTGGAAGCATCTGTCAACCTAAAAATGGTAAAATATTAATTCAAATTTTAAATACACGTGAAACAGAAGTTGGACTCAGTTATTTTCAACCCGATTTCGATAGACTATCCGAGTATCATATTTGTAGTTTTGATAAACAAGTGTCAGATGGTGAGAGAGTACGTAAATTATTAGCATTATTAAAATTAAATCATTTAAGCGAAGAGGAAAATAAATCAATTCAAAATATCTGCGCAAAATACTCAGATGTTTTCTATCTTCCCGGTGATAAATTGGGCACCTGTAATCTTTATGAACAAAATATTCAGTTAAAGCCAAATTCGGAACCAGTTTATATTAAACAGTACAGATTACCTTTTTCACAGCGAGACGAGATAGAAAGACAAGTTCAAAATATGATGTCAAACGAAATCATAGAACCTGCCAAAAGCGAGTGGTCTAGTCCCGTTTTATTAGTCCCAAAGAAATCAGACGACAAGTCAAAAAAATGGCGATTAGTTATTGATTTTAGAAAATTAAATGATTGTATTATGGATGATAAGTTTCCACTTCCCAACATAACAGACATACTTGATTCTCTCTCTGGGTCTATGTATTTCTCACAGTTAGATTTGACACAAGCATATTTTCAGACAAAATTAGATTCAGATAGCAGAAAATATACTGCATTCACAACACCATCTGGGCAAGACCAAATGACGCGTATGCCCATGGGTCTTAAAACGAGTCCAAGTTCTTTTTCTAGAATGATGACCGTGGCGATGTCAGGATTAAATTATGAAAAATGTTTTGTATATTTGGATAATTTAATATGTTTTGGAAGAAATCTTGATATTCACAATAAAAACTTAATATCAATTTTAGAAAGATTGAGAACCGTTAACTTTAAATTAAATCCAGATAAGTGTGATTTCCTACGAAAAGAAATATGATATTTGGGACATGTCGTATCATCAAACGGCATTCAACCAGATCCCGATAAAATTAAAGTTTTACAAGAATATCGTACACCTAAAAATGCAGATGAAACCAAACGTTTCGTAGCGTTTTCTAATTATTATCGCAAATTCATTCCTAATTTTGCTAAAATATGCATACCGTTAAATAATTTATGCCGAAAAAATATTACTTTTGAATGGGATGATAATTGTCAACAATCTTTTGTATCATTGAAAAGTTCACTTATGAACCCGCCCATTTTGCAATACCCTAATTTTGATAAGGAAAACACATTTATTTTGCAAACCGACGCTTCAGGATTCGCAATAGGATCGGTTTTGTGTAACAGCGACCGTAGACCAGTCGCCTACGCAAGCCGTAGTCTAAACAAGGCAGAACGTAGATACCCAACTATAGAAAAAGAATTGTTGGCTATCGTATGGTCAGTAAAATACTTTAGGCCATATTTATTCGGAAGAAAATTCATAATAGAAACTGATCATCGGCCATTAGTTTATTTGTATAATATGACAGATCCTTCCAGTAGATTGATGAAATTCAGGCTTTTACTAGAGGAGTACGATTTTAGAGTTGTGTATGTGAAAGGGCGCGACAATATAGCTGCAGATGCATTGTCACGTATAGAAATAGAAAGCGAGGAATTAAAGGCGATGAATGAACACATTGTATCAGTACTTACAAGGGCGCAAAGACGTAAACAGGATGAGTCATCATCTTTGAGTAACACTTCGGTGAAAAACATTACACGAGACGATTGGACTGATCACCCAAGAGTCGTGGAAATGCTTAAATTACCGAAGGATTACACAGAGTTGATATTTGTAAATGAGGAAGAATGGAGGAAAGTGAGTAAGAATATGATAATTCAAAGAGGAGATTTTGGATACTCTTCATCCGAGCGAATACTATTTGTGAAACTGTTTACCCAATCGCAGTGTACACGAGCTGTCTCTGTGAGGGAAATGGAATCTTTTTGTTCGTCTCTTAATATTGACACCGTATATTTAATAAAGAATGATAAAAATTCACATATAATAAAAGAGCTAGCTAAGAAAATAAGTGAATTGCCTAAGTGGTCCGGACCCCGCTTATGCGTTATAAAAGGTGTCAAAAGAATAACTGATAATGATACTAAAAAGGTCATTTTAAATGATTATCATATTCTTCCCACTAGTGGACATGCCGGGATACGGCGAATGTATAACAATATTCGTAGAAAATATTTTTGGACAGGATTAGAAAAGGATATAAGTAATTTTGTGAAAAAATGTGACCAATGCCAACGATATAAATACTTAAAAGCGATTAAGGAACCTATGGTAATAACTGACTGTGGGTCCTCAGCATTTGATCGCATTTATTTAGATTTAGTAGGCCCATTAACGAGAGATAATAGTTATAGTTACATACTAACGCTCCAGTGCGACCTGACCAAATACGTCGAGGCGTATCCGATAGCGAATAAGGAGGCGGCCACCGTAGCAAGAGCTTTGGTAAACAACTTTATACTCAGGTATGGAATTCCACGTGAAATTATTTCGGACAGAGGGACTGAGTTCGTGAACACAACGTTTCAAGAGGTTTGTAAAATTTTAAATATCAATCACTTAACATCCACAGCTTTTCATCATCAGACTTTAGGCTCTTTAGAAAATAGTCATAAGCATTTAACTTCATACTTGAGAATGCAAATAAACGACAATCAAAATCAAGAGTGGAGTTCATGGTTATCATTTTGGTGTTTTTCGTATAATACTACCGTACATACCGAAACAAAATTTACACCTTACGAATTAGTATTTGGCAAAGTGTGTAACATACCTACGAATTTAACCAATACTGTAGATCCGATGTATAATTTTGACAGCTATCCAATAGAATTAAAATATCGAATTCAAGTGTCGCAACTAGAAGCTAAAAATAATCTATGTACTAGTAAAATGTTAAGAAAAGATAAGTATGATAATTATGTTAATCCTATTGTTTATAAATGTGGTGATTTAGTACTTATAAAAAATGAAAATTGTAATAAACTTGACCCTTTATATTTAGGTCCATTTTCAGTAGTTAAGGATGTATCACCAAATGTTATTGTATTAATTAATGGTAAAGAAAAAACTGTACACAAAAATAGAACTAGATTGTACGCAATATAGTGTATTTTTATACTTAGTTATGTAACGAACGACTGTATTTACCTCTCATTGGTTGTTTTGCTAGTTTTTGTTTTAAATCAATTATTAATAAAGCTTTATTATAAAGTTTTTGATATGATATTTACTCAAATAAAATATTTTGTATTTTAAATTAAAACAAAAAAATGTACTTATACTCTACATTTTTTTTTCTTTTTGAAGGGGCATGTGACGTAGTGATAGACTAATTATATAACTGTAATCTTGATTTATT
Source organism: Pyrausta purpuralis (assembly GCA_963924145.1). Classification (NCBI taxonomy): domain Eukaryota; kingdom Metazoa; phylum Arthropoda; class Insecta; order Lepidoptera; family Crambidae; genus Pyrausta; species Pyrausta purpuralis. Next base: position 11,842,642 of record OZ001666.1, read on the forward strand.
GGCATTCATTATAATATCATACGTAGAAACAATAACATCTTTCATTTACCTCGTTCCGTCCTTATACGGTATTAACTAGTTGTATTGTGATAAAAAACAACATTAAAATTTAAAAAACCCACGACGTTAAGAGGTATTTTTTTTCATTGAAAAAAATATCAAATATTTTTCTCCAATCCCCCGAACAAATTTCAATAAGTATCCACCTATTTCTTAACTGCAAAACCAAGAAAATTCGACGAGTCTGCCATTAACTGCCTCGTAATATCAATTTTACCTACTTAAAGTAGAACAATGAAATGGCAATAGCAGCCCCGACGAAATTTCTAGTTTTTCAATTAAGAAATAGGTGGATACTTATTTACATTTGGTCGGGAGATTTGAGATAAAATATTTGACTATTTTTTCAATTAAGAAGAATATCGGTTAAACGTCGTGGGATTTTTCAAAATTTTTAATGTTGTTTTTTATTTTACTCTTTCTGGAGATACATGGGAGCATTCGTTTGCGCACACAAACACACAAACTTCCTCTTACCCCAAACGCGTACACGTTCTCCGTTCCGTCGTCGCGGGTAAATATAAGTCGTTTGTTAAGTAGGTACATTTCTAATTTTCTCAGTGCCCTCGGAAAAGGACTATTTTATTTAGGTAATTTCTCAAAGTTAGCTTTGATACATTCTTGAATTTGGTTTCATACCTCAATCTTACAGGCAAATATGTTTCAATGATACATTTGATAATAAGATATCTGTGACTATTAAGAGGGTCTTGATCGAATGAATGAACAACCAAAGAATTACGGCCGGTTTCTGAAACGCTTGTCAAATAATGAATTCGTTAACAGTCAGTCATAATTGACAATCTGTTAAACAACTGTGGGTTGCTGAAAAGCAATTCATCCTAAAATTAGCGAATCGATTGTTAACAGGTAATATTTTTTTTGGGCTGACAACCCTTGCTTAAATCAGTCACCTTCATTCAATCATTCATATTTTGTTTCTGTTTAACGTATACCTTTGTCTCTATTTTTTGACATCAACGTATAATCTGTGGTGTCAAGAAATTATGATTGACAGATCACAGAATTTTCAAACTTATGGCCCGCAGCACTTGTTCCGCAGCGCTGATGGCATGGTTACGTTAGGTCATGGGTTCCAGATGTGACAGTAATCCCATTAGTTCAAAGAACACAATTTTTGAAATTCTGTAGCGGGCCCTAAATTCCAAATCATTATGGTGATCTATTCGATGCATTCGCTCTCTAAACAAGCGAGTTGGCATCAGATCTTCCTCGTCGCTTGTTATGGATATATCATCAGCAGATAAATCAGATGACATTGTATTTTTTCAATTCAGTTCATAAAAAAGAAGTATGCAAAAGTCTTTTGACACTCCGTTAAGTGATCGATTTTCGCTAATTAACAAATTTAGTAGTAACAAGAAGTTGACATGCAAAAAACGTTTTCGGAAACCCATATCTTCCATAATTGGCGATTAATGAGAGATGTGACATTTGCAATGACAAACTGTCAATTGGCAGGTTCAGAAACCCGAACTGCGTTTAAATAGAGATTAACACCTTGTTACGTAATTTTTACGATAACATGCGTTTCAGAAACCGGGTGTTAAATTGATTTCCCAAATCAATATGACGAATTATATCTAAGACGGTCCTATCCAATTTATTTTCATCAAAATCAAAACTAGTTTTTAACTTTTCTCTAAAATATCTTTCACACTTTAAGCAAACATTTATTACATCCTCTGAAGGATAGAATAAAAAACCAACACTGTCTTTATCAAAATCTTTACGACTTATTAAAGAGTCAGTCCGAGCTTGTACAAGGGATTCCAAGCAAACTTCACAATGTATAAGCCTTCGGATTTTTTTGATGACAAATCCTGCAATATATTGTACGACTGATTTAACAAATTGAGCGAAATCTTCAGAAAAGTCAGGTAATCTATCTAAATCTGATATGTTTTCTTGTGTCTGATATGTTTTTGTTAAAGGAACATCTTTTATTTCAAATCCTTGTTTTACCTTGTTGAATATTATAGAGCAATTAATTCTGTCTGTCGTTGAAGTTACGCTGTTCATTATAGTCACTTTTTCTAGCTCTAAACAATTCCCATTTTCACTTAGCTTGATCTCGGTGTGACAAAGCAACCTTTTATAAGCCGACACAAAATTTCTTACTGTAGGATTGTTATTAAAACCACCCTTAGATCTGATCGCACTGAAAAATGTTTCTATATGGTCCTGCGAAAGTTTGTATATGGGCAAAAATTTCAAACGACCTTGCTCGATGTAGTCCGCATACAGCCATTTCAAAGTTATGATATTAACTAAGAATCCAGAAAAACCGAGATGTCTTGTGGAGTTTATTACTAACGAACCATCTTCATATTTTAAATTATAGAAATAAAAGTAAGCTTGTTCAATTGTTTTAAATATAAATTCCTTGTTTCTGTCAAATAATGGTTTCTTAAACCCGTATGACAGGAAGTTCCGTGAATTAAAAATATCAAATATTTCATTAACCATGCGTATGAATGATACAGTTCCTTCCGAATTCTGGAATTGGAGTAAATTCAAAAAGTTTTGGCAATATTCTATGGATGTGGCTACAGATTCCGATAACAATTGTACGGCTAATTTCACATTCATTTTTTGTTTAATGAAATTTATATGTCTGAATGTTAATTTATTGGCAAGTCTCAAACCTTCTTTTACTTGAAGGTTGAACAGTTCTGTAACAAATTTGAATTCTACTTTCCTCCCAGTGAAATCTATAAATGTCTTCTTATCATGAAATATCCCTCTTATAAGCTTTATAAGGTGACACGGATCAAACAAAACGTAATATTTTCTATTCTTGAAATTAAAGTAAGGAATGATAGGCTCAGTTAATTTACATCCTAATAATTTGCACAAGTTTAGGTTAGAGGATATACCATCAAAAGTTATTGAGACAACAGTACAACCGGTTTCAATTAAAAAAGTAAGACATATCTTTAGTAGATTTTCCTTTTGAGTAGCAGTAAAAGCCCGCCCTGGAAAGAAACCAACTGGTAGTTTCCAAAAGTGGTTAATAGCTACAACCATAAAAACAAGAATTTGACTTGCCACTGGAACTTCATCTCCATGTGTATCGTTTCCAAAATTCACAAAACCGTAGTGGTTCTTACCTACAAACTCAGTATATTCTTTGATGCTCATTTCATCGAAAGTCAAACTTACGAGAAGATCTTTTGTTTTTGCTATTTCTTTGATGGTATTAAATGATTCTGCAGTAAATCCTGGGGCACAATCTACGCGTTTATACCAGTTTCTCAGTGTGTTTACGTGTGGAAAACAAAAAGAAAATTTTTCGCGAATATAACTGTATGATCTCGGGCTATAGAAGTGAAGTGTTAACGAAAATGTTTTCAATTCATCACAGAATGCAGCTGATTGAGATATATCACCACGAGATAATGCATTCATTCGATCGTTTAAGGCTTGTATTGTTTTATTGCAGCATGTTGCAGAAATATCATTTAGATGATCTTGCAGGCCAGGTAGTTTTTGAATTTCGTCAAGTAGAGATGCTACAGTTACTACTTTATTTTTAGAGCGTTTATTTTGCGCCCTCAGGTTCCGAATGATTTGCTGTTTTTTTTTAATTTTTTCTTGCAATTTAGTGCATTTGGATATAAGTTTTTTTTTTCTTGGCGACAATTCTAGTTGGGAAGAGGTCGATGGCGTGGGCTGTTCCAAGAGTGGCGGTGTAGATTTTAAAGGTAACGATGAGGATGCTTCTGGTATTATATCTCTATATATATATGAAGTCACTGTGCGTCTGGGCTTTATTTTTACCTGCGAAAAAGAAACACATAAGTAGCTATTAAATAAAAGTATTGTGACTAAGCGAAGTATATAAGAAACCCTTATTGTATTTACAAAACTTATTAAGAACATCCAGACCAAGACATGTCTGTTCATATACACAAAGTTGTATGTTAGCATATTTAGTGCAAAAACGTGTTATATTTCTAATAAATCAACAGCAGAAGATTATATTAATTTAGCTTACCGGAACAAACTCAGTTGGAATTGAAAATTTCATCAAACATCGTTTGCCTCCTCGCGTCGTGAAACATGTTTCTTTAAAATGCTTACTGCAGACATACGAGTATGGTTTAGGAATCCAGTTTCGCCGGTCGATTAATCTGAGCCATGCATTTTTAGTATCCAAATTATTAGGAAATCTAAAAGATACATAAATTACCAACGTATGTTTACTATTATATTTATATTTGAACAATATAATAACGGTTGCAATTAGTCCTATACTATTCTAATAGTCAAAACCTGATACGTATACAAACTAAATATAAATAAATATCCTTTGGACATTCCCACACATCGCCATCTAGTCCCAAAGTAAGCTACTCAAAGCTTGTGTTATGGGTGCCAGACAACGGATATAATACTTAAATACCTTTTTTTTTTTTGTAAATACATACATGATATACATAGAAAAACACCCAGACCAATACAAACAGACATGTTCATGCACACAAATGTTTGTATTGTGCGGGGATCGAACCCGCACCCGCTGCGTAGTAGGCGATTTCTCGGCCACTACACCAGACGGGTCGTCAAACTGCCATGTATGCGCGAAACATTACAATACTTAAATGTTTTGTCAATCAGCGAAGTAATTATAAATGAGAATACAATGCACCCAGGTGACTAATACTTAAATCGTCGTGGGTTGAGCATATTAGTTTACCGCGTGATAAATAGTCGACACGAAATATCGATAACTTGAAGCAGCCCTAGTGTAAAATGAAAATTATTTCTTTACACAAAATATTCGTAAATATGTATTATATGTTATTTGATCTTTGCTTTTTACGTAAATAAACGCCTAAAGAAAAGAGTAATCATACTCAGTACTTAAAATTTGAAGCACATTGGCAAAAATAAAGCGTAAATTAGGACGTGTCGATTCGGAGTATTTTACCTGTGAAATGAAAATTTGTTGGGATTATTTTGCTGTGTTGAACAACAATCAATCACCGAACAGGACACCCTGTTTCAGAAGCAAAATATACACGATTTCACTTGAAATTATGAAGAATCATGGAAAAATCAAATTGAAATAGTTTTCAGCAAGCCTCTGCAGGGCGGTCAACTGTTTGACATCTGACAAAAATGGTTCTGCTACCCATCTCTTTTTATCACACAGTTTCCTGCTAGTGACATCTCGCTTTTGTCGTTCTATTCCAAAGGGATAATAATTTTATGGTGATTTCTCACTAGACCTGCCATGGTAGACGTTGACGGAAGAAATGGGTAAATGTGGCTTATTTTTGTGTAAACATTAAAGCGGCAAGACAAAAAATATTACTTTTCATCCGTTCGTACCTTTTTATCCCAATAAAGCTGTTATTTTTTCTTGAAAATAGTAAAATGTGTTTTCTAGAGAACAGTTACATTGCCATTTAAAAAACGGGTGGTCAGTTACTACAAATTCAACAAGATAACGTATACTTTATACGGTAGGATTGTCGTACGTTCATCATTCGTTCCTTTGTCAGTTTAGTTTTAATTGTGCTTGACAAATGTAATTATATCGACATTTTTATTAAATTTTTGAATATAATAAATACTCTTAAAATAAAATATTAAATCTGTAAAATGTTTCACGCGAGAGGAGATTAAGGTAATCTTAAATATACATTAGTTTGCTTTAAAATTTTAAACTTCTTATTATAAGTCAATGAATACATCCTTCTAATATAATAAAGTGGGTAGAAGCCCTCCGAAGAGAGGCAAAATGGATACCCACAAAACATCACCGAATGTGTGGTATCCATTTTACACCAAACGTGACAAAATGCCAACGCAAAAAATCTTCTGGTCAATTATCCGTTATAAGGATTCTAATGTTGCAAGGCTGTGTGGTTCATATCCAGTGGTTAATTCAGAATCAGAATGTTTATTTGCTAGAATACATACATTATAAATAAGGTCTTAATATAAACAAAGTAAATGAATTCTGCCTGCATGCAGACGTGCAAATTTTTGAAATACATGGTTCCAATTAATTTGTCTTAAAGTCTAGAAATTTCTTAACTCTATAGAAACAATGAAACATTAGCCATTGAGTTAGTTTTTTCTTGAATGTCAAACCTTCTAACACTTTTATATCGTCCGGTAGGTGGTTGAATACTAATATGCACATATTAACCACATTATCTTTGTATATCACCTTGTGACAGGGATAGTTATACAACAAGTGCTTAAATTTGGCCCTTCTTTGCCAAGGTATAATTTCACTACGATTTTTAAACAAGTCTGGGTGCGATTTTGTGAAAAGACAAATTTCTTTTATGTACATACAAGGCTGTTGCTGGAGGGCATCACGGCCGAGGCGTGGAACAGGAGTGTGGTGGTGTTGTTCTTCAAAAAAGGAGACAAAACCTTATTGAAGAACTATAGACCCATCTCACTCCTGAGCCATGTCTATAAGCTGTTTTCAAGGGTCATAACGAATCGTCTCGCACGTAGGTTTGATGACTTCCAGCCTTCCGAAAAAGCCGGTTTCCGAAAAGGCTATAGTAGCATAGACCACATCCATACGCTAAGGCAAATATTACAGAAGTCAGAGGAGTATAATATGCCTCTATGCTTAGCGTTTGTGGACTATGAGAAGGCCTTTGATTTGATCGAAACTTGGGCGGTGCTTCAGTCTCTGCAGCGGTGCCACATAGACTATAGGTATATAGAGGTGTTAAGGTGCCTTTACAATAACGCCACCATGTCGGTCCGAGTACAGGAGCAGAACACGAAGGCGATTCCATTGCGGAGAGGTGTGAGACAGGGAGATGTCATATCTCCGAAACTGTTCACAGCGGCATTGGAAGACGCCTTCAAACTTCTGGACTGGGAAGGAATCGGCATCAATGTTAATGGCGAATACATCACACACCTCCGATTTGCCGATGATATAGTTGTTGTGGCAAAGACGCTGGACGATCTTGGCACTATGCTCGAAGACCTTGACCCTTGAAGTATCCCAACAAGTGGGTCTTAAAATGAACATGGAAAAGACGAAAGTTATGTCGAACTCCCTTGTCGTACCCACTCCAGTATCCGTTGGGAACTCAACTCTCGAAGTTGTCGACGAGTACGTCTACCTGGGACAAGTGATCCAATTGGGTAGGTCCAACTTCGAGAAAGAGGTCAATCGACGAATCCAACTCGGCTGGGCAGCGTTCGGGAAATTGCGCAAGAGTGTCTTCTCATCTCATCTACCTCAGTGTCTGAAGACGAAAGTCTTCAACCAGTGTGTGTTACCAGTGATGACATACGGATCCGAAACATGGTCTCTTACTATGGGCCTTATAATGAAGCTCAAAATCACACAACGAGCGATGGAAAGGGCTATGCTGGGTGTTTCTCTACGGGATCGAATCAGAAATGAGGAGATACGTAGAAGAACTAAAGTAACGGACATAGCCTTGAGAATCAGTAAGCTTAAGTGGCAATGGGCAGGGCACATAGCGCGTTCTAGATTGGAGACCCTTCGACCAGAGACGCAGCGTGGGACGTCCACCAACAAGATGGACAGACGACCTTATAAAGATCGCAGGATCAAACTGGATGCAGACCGCTAGTGACCGGTCGCTGTGGAAAGCCGTGGGGGAGGCCTATGATCAGCAGTGGACGTTTTTTGTCTGATAATGATGATGATGATGATGATAGTGTTCTAACTTAATGAGCAGTGTCTGATGGTCTACACAATCAAAACACAATCGAAACAGTCACTAAAGTCAAGTTCTGATAATGGGACCCTATAAAATACTCGTTATTATTGGGTGAACCTAGGGGTTTGCAGTTGTCCTAAAATTTTAATACATATCAAAGAAACGTAAAATGATAATAAATAGATATGTGATGAACCCTGCTAAAAAAACACTGCTATCTATTGATAATGAAAGACGAAAATTCTGAGATGCCACAAGACAATTTTAATACTTTTGAATAAATACTTCTGAATTTACAGATGTCCAAAAAATTAGTCCCCGTCTATCCCGTGCGACAGTCGCCAGGCGGGACTATCACGATATCAGGAGAGGAGGCTTTCCTTTACCAGAGTACGCCTTCAGGATCCTGTCTCAGGGTAAGTATTTGTTACGAACTAGTGGTGCCTGCGAATTCGTCTGTGTAAATGCCAAAATACGAAATGTTCAAAATAGACCGTATTAATTTTCGGTAGGTGGTTTTGGTGTGTACATGTTTTTTTTTTCAAATGTATGTCAACATGCAACTAAAAACTATGAATATGGCGTTTAGTTTATGAAGTATTGGTAATTTGTAATTTAAAGTTTGTCTTTGCTGACGATGAGAGCAATTATTATAATTTTTCTAAAACTTGCCAACTGCATGCTATACATCATATATTATTGGTGGTTTTCTTGCTAACATAACACTTAAGACAAACTAACAACGCAAACTCGAGAGACTTAAGGTTCGAATCCCGCTCGAGGCTGCCAAATTTTGTTACATGTTTGTTTATTTTTATTGGTCATTTTTTATTGGCTGTGTGTGACATGTGGGATTAAGTGATAGAAAGGTTACTTTTCATTAGATTTGGAAGCCACCAACGACGCCAGAGGTGTCGACGCCCTCTCGTCCAAAGAATGCTCGCCGCGGACTTTAACTTGGCGATGACGAGATCCTGAAAAGCTTGGCTGATTGTGGTAGTGAATTTGAGTCCGACGGAGACGAAGATGAAGAGGCCAGAAGCAACACCATTCTGGAGGAGCGTCTCTTAATGAGGCAATTGCGGGATGAGGTGGTAGTGGATGGTGATAGGGTGGTTGAGGATTTGAGCGGAAGAGAATGTGAAAATGTAGAGAATGAAGAGAGAGCTCACGACTCTCCTCAACAACCCCATGACCTGAGTGAGGAACCACCAGTGGGTCAATTGGTAGCAGGGCTTGACGTTTTCTCTTGTTCCGAATATTTTTCTTCGTTTTCCGTTTACATACATTCGTACACCTGGCCCAACGGTAGAGTGTCAAGAGCCGGTTGATATATTTTTGAAAGTATGGAATGACAGTTTAATGAATGTGATTGTGAATGAGACCAATAAGTATGCATGGCGAATTATCGCTCCACTTTTTGAAACGGAGAACGGTCTTCCAAAATATTTGGACTGGACCGACGTCTCCGTTTCAGAAATGTATAGATACTTTTCGTTGCTTATTTATATGTCGTTCTGTTATCGGACAAAAATAAAGAGAACTGGATGAAAGGAATTCTCCAAATGCCGGAATTGTGGAAAGTTATGTCAAGGGATCGATTTCTCCATAACGAAAGACGTGATATCAGTTTTTCGGCTTACGAAAAAAAAAACGAAAAATTATCCCCATCCTCCAACACTGCAACAAAACATTAGCCGAACTATACATCTGGAGCAAGCACCTTAGCCTAGACGAGTCGTTGCTTCTCTGGAAGGGTCGCCTTAGCTGGGTACAGTGTATCCGAACTAAGGCGGCCCGGTTCGGGATCAAATCCTTTGAACTCTGTGAAGCAACGACTGGGTACTCGCTAAGTGCTTGCTGTACACAGGGAAGAACTCTTCAATGCCCGAGGAAACCATCCATGGATTCGAAAACTGCACCGCCAAGGTCGTTCTTGAACTCATGGATGGATACTTGAACGTTAGATAATTGGTATAACCAATTATCCCTGACCAGGTTCCTAAAAAGGAGGCACACAGATGCCATCGGGACTATGAATCGTCGCCGGATTCATTCCCGGTGACATCAAGCATGTAGAATAAAAACGCATGCAGCGCAGCCAACAGGTAGCTCGGCATTGCGGTGACATAAGTTTGATCGCCTGGAAAGACGTGAAACTAGTCAGCGCAACTCGACCTGCCACAACGATTCTCAGCGAGCTGGTGAGACAATTTTGAAACGGATTTCCGTCATCGACTATAATAAATACACACATCAAAAGTGTCTAGGGATCAAGCATTTTTATGCGGATTTCTTGAGATTGAGATGTGGCTTTGTAATAAATTAATGATTTTATAAATTTATATGGATCCTTTTTGGTGCATTTCATAATTTGAAACAGGAACTGTCAATCAAATTCGAGTAAAAGATGAAAATCAGCTGTCAATATTTTCCCTATAAAAACATACAACGCATTGAAGACATTATTAGTGCTACTGTTTCCCTACCACTGATTAAAACCAACGTTATTATGGAGCGGCGACGTCATCTAAGCAGGGAAGAAATGCTCAGAGCCGTGGGAATGATAGAAGCTGGCTGGCTTCCCGGCAACGTACTGTCGCTTTAGCTCTGAATACAAGTCAGAGTGTTATCAGTCGATTTTGGACACGTTACCGAAGCACTGGTACCGTAGCTGAGCGCCATGGAGGACGGTATCGCTGCACCACACGGAGACAAGACCGATACATTCAAATCACGAAGAGCGACGAAATCGAAGAGCTCCAACAATAACCGCCATGATGTTAGCCGTGAGGCTTCATCACTCTTCAGGGAACTTAATTAGCGACCAAACAGTCAGAAACCGCTTGCATGAAGTGAACCTTCATTCCCGAAGACCGCTACGGGTACCACCTATAGCAATGCACAATCGTAGGATTCGATATCAATGGGCTCTTGAACACAGAAATTGGGCAGAAGAACAATGGCGTTTCGTGTGCTTTTCTGATGAGTCTCGTTTTGGTATGAGACCGGACACAAGACGTATACGACACTGGAGAACCCCTGGACGCCAACAGCGATTAAAATCCTGCCAGGAAGTCCATCCTTATAGTGGTGAAACCATCATGGTATGGGCGGGTATTTGGATCGGCGGAAGAACTGATTTGATTCGGATCAGAGGCAACCTCAACGCTCAAATTTATGCTGAACCGATTGTATCAGACGTCATCGTTCCTACAAGTGCAAATCGGTCCCTAATTTCAGTTAATGCATGATAATGCACGACCGCACACCGCAAGAGTTGTAAGACAGACTCTCGCCGCAGCTAACATCAATGTCCTGCCCTGGCCTGCTCAGTCGCCAGACTTGAACCCGATTGAGCATGCATGGGATATGCTACAGAGAAGAGCTCTGCCGAATATGGAGGGTATCCAGTAGCAAGAAGACCTTTTTTGTTGTTGCAACGAACATGGGCGGCCATTCCACAGTGTGATTTGGATGAACTCATTTTCAGTATGCCAAACCGATGTTCTGTGTTGTTAGTGTTCGCGGTAGAAACACGGATTATTAATTGTTTAAGTTACCCAATAAAATTTTAAAGAAAACTTATTTCAGTCTTTTTTTCAAACTTTAATATGTTTATGTGTGTAGTGGTTCAAATGTCAAAAATCCCTTTATTAAGAAAATGGCAAATTTCTTTATTAATGCAAATGTGACTTGGTTTATTCGTACTGTAGAACGAAACGAAAACACTTTATTTGATGAATCCTTAAAGAAAATTTTAATTAATATCAATCAGGAGAAAAGTTATTGTAAAATATATGTTGATCCCTAGACACTTTTGCTGTGTGTACTTCGGATGACCATCACTTGCACGTCACATCACGTTTTATAAGAAACAGCGCCCTGAAACTCTCTGATAGTTGAGATCTGGAAAGTCAGAAAATGCGAAATTCTGGCTATCTGAGCCTAGTTTTTTTGATTTTCCGAGAAAACTATTGCGTTACATACGATAAAACTTGGATATATCAGCGTCACTTACGATTCGTTATTAGCCTAGATATGCTAGATCTCTCTTGAAGTCTGGCTCAGACGCCCGGATGTACAGTTGTTTTCGAGTAATTACTATGAAACTTTTACTTCGCATAGGGTATATAAGCCTTTAATCTTCTTTTACCGTGAAGTAGCCGTAAATAATCCTGTTCAGTAGTTATAACTCAGTAACTCGAAAATGTTAGGTGTTGTTTTTATTTTTGATGTTGTGTAGGAAGTACTGTAAGTTTTATAAGATTATTGTTACCTAGTGCCAGTTTTTTATTGTTTTAGACTACTACTTTACTATTCAGCGTTGGAGACGTTAGATGAGGACCACTTCAATGACCTTGTAGGTATTATCGATGACTAGGCCGCACAATCGGAGATAGGTGATGATTCCGATGCGGACGATTGTTTTGACGACTTTGTTCCTGCTAATACCAGCAGCCTTAGTACCCGTAGTCTAGACAATACATTTGGTGCTGGAACGTCATCATCATCAACATCTCAATTACCACAAGAGTTTTTGCAAACACCGTCATCACCGGTCTCACCACCATCACCTTTACCTCCGGTATTATCACCACTGCCCCAGCCTGTTTCACCAAACTCGAACAGGTATCATGAAAATATAGCTCCTAATGACCCAGTTCCGGTAGAGGAAGACCTCAATAAGTGGAGTAGTAAGTCATTTCGAGATCCACCTGTGTACAAAAATACTACATTCAAAAATTACGTGGATATAAATAAAGAAGTGGATCTGCAGTCACCTTTGAAAATATTATGTCTGTTTTTGACACCCTTCTTTTTCAATCTCATGATTACTGAAAGTAATAGATATGCCACACAATACCATCAGAATCTAAACCTAACTGAAGAGGAGCTAAAAAATCTTATAGCTTACCTTCAATAAGACTGTATTGGTCACAGGATAAAAACTTACATGTTTCTCGAATCAGCAGCGTTCTTACAATGCACCGATTTTGAAAAATAATGAGATTTTTGCAGGTTCAGGATAATAAAAAAATGATACCCAGTGGCAGTGGTCTATGGTCGCCTGTTCAAAATATGGCCACTCCTGACCCACTTTTCAGATGTTTTTGGGTCCGTATTTAGCCCTCATCGACACTTATCTAATGATGAAGAAAAGTATGATAGCTTTCAAGTGAAGATACACTTTAAAATAATGATAGAAGACTCAAGCCTTTTAGCCTCTTTTTTAGACTGGCAGCCTTATTGACAGGACTAGAAAGCTAAAAGGCTAAATAGGCTTTTAGCCTTCGGGGTTTATTTAAAAAAAGGCTTTTGGCTCCTTCCTCCTCATTTTTAGGGTTCCGTAGCCGAATGGCAAAAACGGAACCCTTATAGTTTCGTCAAATCTGTCTGTCTGTCCATCCGTATGACACAGCCACTTTATTCTAAAACTATTAGATCCCCCAGCTGAAACTTGGTACGTAGTTGCATCGTATTTACCTAGAGTTGGGCAGGTAAAAAAACAAAATGATAAGTAATGAAAAATATGGTAATTTATGGTAAAAATGGTAAAATACTCGTAATTTACCAAATAGACCGTAAAATATTCAGTTGCTATATTTATTTATTTTATAATTTGTGCATGATTAAAGCTTTAATCCAAACGGTTGTTGGCGGTGCTGATGGTAGAAAACACTTTAAAAATTGATTATTTTTTACGTTACTTGGGTCACCATATAAAACAGAAAACAAATATTCGTGCGCGTTGCGTAAATTATTAAATGGCATTTAACGTTCGCGCTCGTTTCTCGTCTGGTTATTGAGGAAACGTTCGAGGAAATATTCGTGCACGAGAGCTGACGCGAGCTTGCTGTTCACATTGATGTTCACACATCATCATCATCATTATCAACCAAAAGACGTCCACTGACGCTGAACATATGCCACCCATACGGCTTTCCACAGCGACCGGTTGTGAGCGGTCTGCATCCAGTTTGGTCCTGTCGTCTGTCCATCTTGTCGGTGCTGCGCTTTAGGTCGAAGGGTTTCCAATCTAGAACTTTTCTGCCCCAGCGGCCATCAGTTCCCTGCTATGTGCCCTGACAAAGTGCCCACTGCCACTAGAGCTTACTGATTCGTAGGTATATGTCCGTTACCTTAGTTCTTCTACGTATCTCCTCGCTTCTGATTCGATCACCGAGCATAGCCCACTCCATTGCTCGTTGTGTGATTTTAAGCTTCTTTATGAGGCCCATAGTTAGAGACCACGTAACGGATCCGAATGTCTTCACTGGTGACATACACTGGTTGAAAACTTTCGTCTTCAGACACTGAGGTAATTGACACGAGAGGACGCTCTTATGCAGTTTCCCGAACGCTGCCTAGCCGAGTTGGATTCGTTAATTGACCTCTTTCTCAAAGTTGGACCTATCTAATTGGATCTTTCATCTAAGGTAGACGTACTCGTCGACAACTTCAAGAGTTGAGTTTCCAACGGATACTAAGGTAGGTATAACACGGGAACATGACGTAATTTTCGTCTTTTCCATGTTTTTTTCAAAGACACACCTGTTGGGATACTTGGTCGAGCATAGTGCCAAGATCATTCAGCGTCTTTGCCACAACGACTATATCATCGGCAAACCGGAGGCGTGTTATGTATTCGCTATTGACGCAGATGCCGAATCCTTCTCATTCCAGGAGCTTAAAGGCGTCTTCGCTATGACTTCTCGTTTTCTAGAAATCCGTGGTGAAAAAAACCTCAAAACACACATACACTTACGAAATTTTGATCACGTGTTTGGAACTTTGGAAGCCTTAAAAGATTAACTCACTCGAACATATAAAATTCTAACAATATCACATACCTTATAGGTCTAATTGATAACCTCCTTTTTTAAAATAAACATTAATATGTTAATATTACAAACACAATATCACTCATAAATTACTAAGTACAAAACAAAAATAAACCTAATAAATATATTTTTGTGTGATGTGAATCCAGCTCAAAAGTTCGTGTTCGTATTGGCATGTAAAGAAGTATCATCATGCTAAGACAGTAAAAATGAGTGAAATGATATTCATGGTAATTTGGTAAAGGATTTAAGTATATTTATACATTAAGTTTTGTAATTAAAATCATTTGAATATTTTCCCAGTCATCGGTAATTTTACCAAGTAAATTACATGTTTTTGGTAATTTACTCGAAATTGAGTAAATTACCGGTCACAAACCCAACGCTATATTTACCGCTTTCCGATTCAGATACAAAATGTAAATAAAAATGTCATTTAAGGGGGGCTCCCATACATGAAACTAAAACCTAAAAAAAAATTTTTTGGACAAACCAATGCGGGTGAGGTAACATATATTTCTTAAAATTTATTATACATAGAACTTTTGCAGTGTGAGATGGAAACAGATTTTGTTAACCAGAATGATATTTGCTCGATTGATCTCGAATATCTAGATATTTACTTCCTCAGATGTGTAAAAGTTATGACTGAAATGTAGAAAACAAATATTTTAAATCAAAGAAATAAAATAGAAGAATTTTACCTCAGATGTCGGGACTTCTTTGCAAGTTGCAAAGAAATCAAAAAACGGTATGATTTTTCCAACAAAAATCTTCCAATGTTAAGATACTTAACTCCAGAATAAGCCATTAGTCATTAAACCAAAAAACTTTTTCCATCAATACTACCGCTTATCCTGGCATTACCTCGTATAATCAAAGCTGAGAACGATATTCAAAGACTTGATGACGAGGTCACTCCCAAATTTAAATAAGTTTTCTACCCAGGACATCGGAACATGACATGAACACAACAGCTTTAAACAATCTATGTTTACCACACAGTTATTATTTAGCGAGGTAAACAATTTAAAAACGAAATTAAGAAATAAAATTAGTTACTGAAACTGTAATTGGAACACTTTTGGCAAAGCAAAAATCTATTAATTTAGAAATCAAATAAACTGTACAACATTTCAGCCATCCCATGACATGTGTGTTAAAATTATGAACAAGGACAAATGTTCTTTTAATAAACACGATAACAAAATAGTCGAGTCTATTAGAAATCTGTATGGCGAAGACATTACTGAATAGATAATTTTATTGTATACCATATTTTAATTAATAAATATAATTACATAATACGGCATTTATCATGATTTTTATTTAAAAATACGGCAATCCGCAATATCCAATACGGCAACTCCATTAAACTTGATGGCAACACTGTGCGTGCGTAACTAATTTATTATAAATAAAATGCCTCGCCAAAGAGATAGGATTCGGGAATTTTTCACTGAAAAAAACACTACTAAATCTGGCTGTCGGGCTATATGCCACAAATGTAAAAACTCAATTCAACGTCTGGTTGGGAAGATGTTGAAGTATTTTAAAGTCATTATTTATAAAACAAACTCTTTTTCTCTATGGATTTGGTGATCGTACTCTGCGATGCGTCGCTGGCCTATACGTCCAAAAGTGGACAACAGTAGGATTAGTGGAAAATTTTAACTGCTCGATGTCTGTAGACTTGAAAGACTGTAGACTGTAGACATGATAGCTATACACTTTTAATGAAAAAAGAAATACCAACAGTAAACAAACCACTTAGGCTACTTAAAGAAGAAATAGGATTCCAGTCTGAGAATTTCCCGACTACCCGTCGGGAAATTCTCAGACAGCATATTAAAATGATTGGTTTCCAGTTCAAAAAGACAAAAAGTAACACAAAGGTCCTGATGGAAAGGAATGATGAACTGCATGGCGTGCTCGTTAGCTGCAGGTATGTATCTGGCATCACTGCACTTTTATGGCCCTAACATATGCACAATTATCACTCAACATACTTGCACGTGATATTTTTTTAACATCGAGCCTTTTATGACATAAATAAACTTCCTATGTTACGTACATTGTTTGATATGGCACTAAAATTTAGCTATGAACAATATTATTCAAAGTCACGCTCATTTTGGAGTTATGTATTTTATTTCAGTCTGTAAAACTTAATGAGGAGACAGTAAAACTTCCCGTTGTCTACCTTGATGAAACTTATATTCATGCTGGCCATACAGCTGGGAGATGTTGGAAAAATGATGATGAAACAGGGATTAACTTTGATTTTTAAGAAGAATAAGTAAATATTTATCCGTTCAAAAATATGGATTGACTATTCTGTTAGAATTATGTAGTATTGGCCTTTACCTTCTTTTTTAAATATTGAATATATTCATTTGCAGGAGTATTGGAACCAATTTCCAAAGGGCAAAGATTTATTATTGTCCATGCAGGTGGTAATGAAGGATTCGTAGAGAATGCCTGTTTGGTTTGGAATCCCAAACCAAGAGTGGTGATTACCATGATGATATGAATCATACAAATTTAAAAAAATGGGTGATTAATAAGTTGGCTCCTAATTTAAAAGAGCCTAGCTTGGTTATTATGGATCATGCCCCTTATCACAATATCCGTTTAAACAAACCTCCATATCGCAACACCAGAAAAGGAGACAATTAAATGGCTACAAATGAATCAAATTGATTATTCCGAAGCGTATACACAAGACCACAATTATTGGAAATTGTTGAAAGGCATAAACCTGAACCAGTTAATGCCATTAATACAATTTTTAAAGGGATGGGTCACAAGGTAAAGTAATAAAAATTAACATTATTGACAACGAGTTAATAAATTTATCATTATTGATTAAGTTATTTAAATTAACATTATTGATTATATAAAAGTTATTTACTTACAACATACCTATTTATTTAATTATTTTTTTACAGATATCGCGACTACCGCCATATTTTTGTGATCTATATACCATTGAAATAGTTTAGGAGTGCATGAAACGAAAAGTTACAGAAATAAATATTAGAAAGCCAGCCAAAGATGCCTGAAATGGTTGAAAATGCCATCAACGCTATTACCGTGCAAGAATGGCGCAATCATTGTGCCCATGTAAAGAAATTATAGATAGATAGATTATGAACTTTGATAGTTTTGTTCCCCTAAATCTCCATGTCTCAATCAAAGTAAACTCTCTCAATCAAAGGGAAAATTATTCACTGGCAACACTTTTTTTACAATCACGCCTCCCTGTCAATGTCATCCAAGCGCCATATGATCCTTGTAGCCCTGTACCATCTGCGGTGCAGCACACTGGCCTGTTAACTCGACAGCATTCAAATATGGCGCGCGCAATAAAAATTTCGCGCATTTTTTCAAGCTGGCTAGCAATACTGGCGACCATGCATTCTCAAACTAGTTTACGCTGTCATCGCGAGTATACTGCATGTGTATGAGAGTGATAAAGGGATAACTAAATATGTCTTGGTGGAAAAAGTAAGTAAACTTACAATTTTACAGTATATTCTTTATTGTTATTCTTTATTGTTGTTGATAGTAATAAAAACATTTCTTCTATCAAATTCAATTCCAAACGGTGTATTGAAAAAACATAACCTATAATTTGTACATGTAACTTTGATCATTCGTACTGACTTTGGTTTTCGTGTACATCTGGGCGTCTGAGCCAGGCTTCTAAAGAGATCTAACAATCTAGGATCACGAATCGTAAGTGACGCTGATATATTCGGGTTTCATCGTATGTGACGCAAGTTTTCAGTATTTTTTAAGAAATAGTGATAAACGTGTGGCTCAGACAGCCTGATATTCAGTTGTCTAAGCTAACTTGTTTTTCTCTATATTTCACGAAATGTTATGTTTCGAACAAATGTTTTTAGGATTTACTGATGTGACGACGTTAGTGACAGCTCTCGACCAGATTTGAACTTTCGTGACGCACGCGTTTTGTAGAAATTGAGAAAAAGATGCTGACTCAGACAGCCGGTTGCTGGCTGTCTGAGCCACCCAGTTCTACCACTTCCAGGTGTTGTACGAAGCTTAAAACTCATCATCTGATGTGACACGGCGTCTAAGTACAAAAAATCGTAAGTGACAGTGACAAAAATTAAAATCATTTCAAATGTCTCCCATACATTGATGCATTTGGGTGGCCACACATCGCACTTTTTATGGGAACGGAAAGACAATTTAGTAGAAAATGTGAGTTAAATCCAGGCGGATGCTTTTTCCTGCTATTTTAATATTTAATTACGTTGTCAATAACTACGCCGATGAAGGAAAATATGTTAATTATTTATAGTCTCAGGTATTTCAAGAAAAAAAAAACGTTTGGTTACTATTTATTTCAAAACAACCGCTAGTTTTAGTAATGTAATATAAGATAATTTTGGTAAGGTACATACTACTTATATATTCCTCGACTCTTCCCATGTGATTAGGGCCCACTTGGGACAAGATGCAAAAATTCTATATAAATACTAACTTTACTCTGCTGGTGGTTTATTTTTTTTGTTTGGATGAAAAATTTAGTAATTCATCAACTCATCCCACCATGCCTATAAAATATTTGGGACGAAATTCAGAAAACCAAAGAAATGATTACATTCTGCAGTTCGTCCTCAGAAATCCTTAAACTTTCTCAACGTTTTTCATTTTTCAGAAGGCTTTTATTTTTCATTTCTAGTTTAAATGAGATGTACTTACCAAAATCATATTTTATCAGACCACGTGCAGGCTCATATTTTATTGTTGCCGCCAAAATGGATCGCCATTACAGTTTTTCCAATGTGGAGTACGTATCCATGGTGCAATTGTACGCGAGGGCGAATTATGATTCGCATGCCGCCCGTCGACTTTACGCGTACCCGCAGCACATGGAGTCGCTTCGTCTTCGCGGTGTTATAAACCCGCAAGTACCAGATGCCCGGACGATCGTAGCCGCAACCCAGCGGCTTCTCAATCATGGGAAGTTCCAGACGCCAGCGCATGCTCAAGGCAGAGGTCGCTCCGCCATTCATTCGTCAGAGCTTGACGAAGACATCATCGAGTTTTTTGAACGAGATCCTCGCCGAAGAACGCGTATGGATGGCTGCGGCTCGGTTTAACGTTAGCCAATATTACGTTTGGAAACTGCTCAACAGTGAAGGATTACATCACTATCATTTTCGCAAGGTTCATGCCCTCCACGAAAATGATGCGATGGCTTGAATTAGTTTTTGCAATTGGCTAATTGAAAATCAAAACGTGAACATCTTGTGGACGAATGAGGCAACGTTTACGCGAGTTGGACTTGATAACCAAATAAATGAACATTTTTGGGCTTTTAATAACCCACAAGTTATTCGAGAGTATACGCGTTTTGAGGGAGATCGAAAGGTTCTATGGGCAGTACACCTCAGTTGCCAAACCCGTTGATAGCTCGGTCAGAGACCCACGAGCTATCCTGACCCGACACTACACCGAAGACATCCAGGACATCAGCCTCTACGAGATTAGGATGGCCCTGAAACAGCTTGAAAACAATAAGGCACCTGGCGAGGACGGAATCACAGCTGAGCTTCTGAAAGCGGGTGGAACACCGGTACTTAAAGTCCTTCAGAGACTATTTAATTCCGTTCTGCTAGAGGGCATCACGCCTGAGGCATGGAACAGGAGTGTGGTGGTGTTGTTCTTCAAAAAAGGAGACAAAACCTTATTGAAGAACTATAGACCCATCTCACTCCTGAGCCATGTCTACAAGCTGTTCTCAAGGGTCATCACGAATCGTCTCGCACGTAGGTTTGATGACTTCCAGCCTCCCGAACAAGCCGGATTCCGAAAAGGCTACAGTACCATAGACCACATTCATACGCTAAGGCAAATTATACAGAAGTCCGAGGAGTATAATATGCCTCTATGTTTAGCTTTTGTGGACTATGAGAAGGCCTTTAATTCGATCGAAACTTGGGCGGTGCTTCGGTCTCTTCAGCGGTGTCACATAGACTATAGGTATATAGAGGTGTTAAAGTGTCTATATAACAACGCCACCATGTCGGTCCGAGTACAGGAACAGAATACGAGGGCAATTCCATTGTAAAGAGGTGTACGACAGGGCAATGTATTATCTCCGAAACTGTTTACAGCGGCATTGGAAGACGCCTTCAAGCTCCTGGAATGGGAAGGATTCGGCATCTCCATCAATGGCGAATACATAACACACCTTCGGTTTGCCGATGATACAGTCGTAGTGGCAAAGACGCTGGATGATCTTGGCACTATGCTCGAAGACCTCGACGGAGTATCCCAACAAGTGGGTCTTAAAATGAACATGGAAAAGACGAAAATTATGTCAAGCTCCCTTGTTCGTCCGTGGCGAGCGATGGAGAGGGCTATGCTCGGTGTTTCTCTACGAGATCGAATCAGAAACGAGGAGATACGTAGAAGAACCAAGGTAACGGACATAGCCTTGAGAATCAGTAAGCTTAAGTGGCAGTGGGCCGGGCACATAGCGCGAAGAACTGATGGCCGTTGGGGCAGGAAAGTTCTAGATTGGAGACCCTTCGACCAAAGACGCAGCGTAGGACGTCCACCAACAAGATGGACAGACGACCTTAAAAAGATCGCAGAATCAAACTGGTAGCAGACCGCTAGTGATCGGTCGCTATGGAAAGCCTTGGGGGAGGCCTTTGTTCAGCAGTGGACGTTCTTTGGCTGATAATGATGATGATGATGCGCATCAAGTGCGGTTGAGTGTTAATGTATGGGCTGGCATAATAAACGGCTGCTTAATTGGTCCGCATTTCGTAACAGGACACTTGACCGGTGAAACGTACCAAAAAATGCTAGGTAGTGTTATCCCGGATTTACTGGACGATATTCCCCTAGCAGAGTCCGTGGATTATTACCAGCACGATGGGTGTCCTGACCATTATCAGCGCGCCGTGCGTGAGCTCCTTGACTCGGTGTTTCCCCAGCGCTGGATCGGTCGCGGCGGGCCTGTGCCTTGGCCACCACGAAGCCCGGATCCTACTCCGTTAGACTTTTATTTGTGGTCTGAGCTCAAAACGCCTTGTGTATCGGGAAGAAAACGAAACGCGCGACGCGTTAATAAGTGCGATAGTGGACGCTTTTGAGATGATTATACATGACAGAGACACATTATTGAAATTGAAAGCCAATCTGTTAAAACGTGCACGATTGTGTGTGGAGCGCAGAGGCTTGCACTTTGAACAATTACTCCGCTACCGAGAAGTGTGAGCACTTGTACATTTGTAAATAACGAACATTTAATAGGTTAGGTAATTAAAATCGTAGTAAATAAGTTGATTCCCATTTTTAAATACGCCTTAAATACTTTTATTACCCTGAAGTATTCCTACTTTGCTCCCATAGAGTTAATTATGCTCCAATTCGCTTAAATGTTTCATCGCTTAATATGTCTAAATCGGTGCAACATTTCATTTTAGTGTAAACGCACCTGATGAAACATTTTACTTATGCGCAACACTGAACTGTCAAATTTTTTATCCGCCATTTTTTCTATATGTCAGGAGCAGCTGTAGTGCAACACGTTAAAAGTCTTATTTTTTTGTATCCGAAAAAGCGATTTCCATCTTGAAACCTGTATAACGTATTAAGGTAATTATGTCTTAATGTAATTATGTAAATAATCAGCTAAACGAATGTATAAATATTTCATTGAATTGCTGAGTTACCCATAATCTACCCTACTAAACTCACTTGTTTTGCGTGCTCATATTTTTTTTGATACGATGGGGTAATTTTGCGCCTGGAGCAAAATAAACCCAACCATAAGCCGATAAGTAAAAATAATTAATTCATTGTAAGTGGTTATTAATACATTTTTTTTATCAAGAAAATTATTATATTCAGAAAACATGCCAAGAAATTATAAAAAACGTACAGGGTCGAGAAATTATAAAAAATATAGTTCAGAAACTCTAAGACAATGTTTGGCTTCGATAGAAAATAAAGAATAAGAGCAAAGAAAAGCCAGTGAAAAATATGGCATCCCACGCAGAGCCATTATTAATAAGTTTAGACTCCAACGATCTAAAATGCCATCTCGACCTCCAGGCGCTCCAAAAACATTTTCAAATGAAGAAGAAGCCTTGTTTGTCGATTGCATTTTAAGGCTGAGCGAATACGGCTTTCCCAATTTTTGATCTTCGCATCGTTATTAAAACATATTTGGAGAAAATTGGTCGGCGAGTTTCAAAATTTAAGGATAATTGTCCAGGGATAGAGTGGGTGTTAAGTTTCCTTAAAGGGCATTCATGTTTATCACAAAGATTTGCAACCAACATCAAACGCAACAGAGCAGCCATTGATAAGGAAACCATTACTGCCTACATAGAAAACTTGAAAGAGGTGGTTAAAGACATACCACGTGAAAATTTATGGAATTTTGATGAGACTAATTTATCCGACGACCCTGGCCAAAAAAAAGTAATAGCGAAGCGAGGTGCAAAATACCCCGAACTTATAAGAAATACTTCCGAAAGCTCAACTTCTATCATGTTCTGTGGTAATGCTAAGAGAGAATTATTACCGCCTAATGTTGTATATAAATCTAAGCTATGGGGTCATACTTGTATAATAAATTAAATGAGCCACTTGGCATATATCCAGTCACAAAAACCAAATGTAAGAAACTGATCGCAGCCCATCTTAAGTCTTTAAGCTACGATGATACCGAAAAGTTGTCAGCCCCCGTGGAATAATAATATCAATAAAGGTCCGTGATGTGTACAATTCATAAATATCTTGTTTTTCTTGACTCACCTGATCTAAAATTATCATGTTCACCCATCCGGCACAGCATATACATTCTTATAGTTTACCCCTTCTCGACTTACCTGACTTGAAGGGTCAAGTCAGGTAAGTAGAGAAGCCCTTACACGTACACCTACCTACACTACACAACATACACATATTACACACAACAAGCACACAACATAAATTCACTCATGCGCACACTTCATTTCACTCTGCACATGCATCTTCGTTAATGTGACACAACAAATCAGTTTAATTACATGCTTTTGTTTTGGCCTTAAAGCGAATATAGATCACACAGTCCCATTTGGGGTCGGGGTGGGCCTGGTGACCTGTAGCACAGGTTTTCATAAAACCTATTTCAGGCGCCAGTCTCTCACAAAATTAGTTGGTATAATTCAATTCTAGTTAACAAAAATTATTAGCCGTAAATTCAATTTTGTGAAAGAGTTTTTTTATAAACTATGATGAGTCGAACCTAAGTGGCGACCCAGGAAAAAAGATCGGTATATATCGCAGAGGTGTCAAGTACCCAGAAAAAGCAATGAATTTTTCCAATAGTGCCACATGGTTGTGGTTGTTGCCAATGGTTTGTGGTTCTGCTGATGGCGTAGGGTCATGGAGGCAACAGTGACTCGGTCGGCTACAGTGGCTCAGTCATGTTTCGACCTGAAGGGATAGGAATATATATTTGTCTCTTTTACCGATTCGAAGGCCTTGGTACTCGTGCACGTTTAAACCAGTTTGCTCGCCGTTCGAGCGCCGCGCGGAAGTGTGGGGGAGTGTTTTTTGTTTTCGCGCCCACTAAATTACTTGCTAAGGTGAGTTTCGATTGTTTTCATATCTTTGTTTGTTGCTATAGGTAATAGCCATTATATTTATCGGATAGTAGGTCTTGTATCAATTGTCTTTAACCCGTATTTTGACTTATTTGTTTTAAATCTCGGTTGTTGTGATCAAATATTTTCAAAATGGCGTAAAAGTAAACAGTGACTCAATTTTTACAGGTACACAGTGGCTCATGAGCCACTGTGTACCTTCACAAGTTAAATACTTTTGTAGCTTATACAAATTCAATATTTTTGTAACTTTTAAATCAAATTTTGTTATTTTATTTATAGAATGCCACAGAAAAAGACCGCCAGAAAAATAGGGAACACTTCGCATGAAAAAAATAAAGAAGGCTTGCAGTTTTAAGGACGGGAGAATCTATAAGAAAAGCATCAACAAGAGTTAATGTACCGTTTGCTACACTTAAAAGGTATTATTGGAAGACTAAGAACTGTGAGTCACTTGATGAATTGTTAGCCTCGGAGTTAGAACCTAACTATTCGATCAATAAAATATTCACCGATAGCCAAGAGATTGTACTTTCAAACTATTACTCGCATTGTGCTCTTTTGCTTTATGAATTGACCGCCAAAGACAGTCGAAAAGTATGTATCAGTGTGCTAAAATTAATAATTTAAAAATGCCTGCCTCTTGGGAGACGAAGCAAATGGCTGGCAAGGATTGGTTAATTTCATTTAGACGCAGACATAATATCACATTAAAAAAGCCTGAACCATGCAGCCTCAGTAGGGCAACAGTTTTCAATCAAAGCAATGTCGGGAAATTTTACGACAATTTAGAAGATCTTATTTCACGAAACAGTGCTTTCTCTGATGGAACCAGAATATTTAATCTGGACGAAACATCTACGACGACGGTACAAAAACCACAAAAAGTGCTAGCCCCAATAGCTCGAAAAGTCATTGGTAAGTCGTGAGTGCGTGGAAATTTCTTGCCACCGGTCATGGTCTTTCCTAGACAGAATTTTAAAGATCACATGATTAAAAATACACCACCGGGAGCTCTCGGATTGGCTACACCTACCGGATGGATGAATTCGTCGATATTTCCAGAGGTTATGAAACATTTCGTTAAACATACAAATGCTTCGAAAGAAAATCCATGTATTTTAATCATGGATAACCATGAATCACATTTAAGTCTAAAAGCTCTCAATTGCGCCAAAAATGCGGGAGTGCATATTTTGACTCTTTTTGAAAGAAAGAAAGAAAAAACGTTTATTGGCCTACATCACAATTTGACGTGTTGCGAGTCCTTAACCACATTCAAAGCTATGGATTGGAGTGCATTGACAACAGGTTCTAACAAAGCTGAATTTATTTAATCTAAGTAGTACAAAGTATAAACGAAATTTTGAAAGCAGCCGCTTAGAGTTGCAAGCCGTTTTTACGAGTCGCACTGTTTCCTTCACGCGATAAGTTTTCTAAGGCTTCTAATATAACAGGAAAATTCTCCTTAAATAAGAGTATTTAACATGTAGTACCAAGTTGGAGTGAGAAACATAAAACTATCAGAGTAGTTTTATGTTTCTCATTCCATCTTGTTTCACAGAGGCTGGCAATAATAGGTACCAATTTTCTTCTCAAAACAGATTTCCGAAAAAAGAAAAAATATCTTTAGTGGTTCCCATGGTGTTTCGAATTTTAGGAAGAATATTGAGATCATTTATTACCCGATTCAGTTTATGGGACGAGCAATGAAAGTACAATGCTTTGGTATATTTTTTGCGCAGGATCGCTTGTACTCTTCCGGACATCGTCGAACAACCATCAAATCCAAAACCAACGCATTTATCAGCAGGATTAAGGTCTTCTTTTGTCAGAAACTCATCGATGCAATAGTTTTTTCATCCATACCTTTCAGCCCAACAAATCCGTGACAACAATTACATGATACTGTCCTGGGATCTTCGTAGTAGTTTTAGCATAAGATTTCCAGTCTTTGACGGGACAATCATGTCCAAGCTTAATAACCTTTCCATGTTCTTTGTAAATGTCTAAATATTCCGACGGTTGTATCATCACCTCTTTCTTTCTTATTACTTTTTCAATGTTCCGAAATACCCTATCAGCAGGCATGAAAGAATGGCCTGGCACTGGGAAAATTAATTCTACACTTTTCACTGTTTGAGGGGCACACATCGTTAACCAATAGGCACATTTGAGAGCCACAACCATCAGCCGTTAATCTAACTTTCCTTATGTTTGTCAAATCCACTTGAGTTGTGAGCTGATGGAATACCGCTGAAGATATCTCGTTTGCGGATTTGGCATGAGTGTTCTCTGCCCATGCGTAACAAAATACTTTCTCCTTGGAAATTTAGTTGGTACTAGAACCAACGACGATCGTAAAATTATATATATGTAATTGTCTGCTGTAGTAAGCTATCTGGTCTGGGATTTTAGGGAGTACTTGATTCTTCTGGCAATCGAAGGACAGTGTCAGCATAAATTCTTTTTGCACTCATAAATAATCGTAAAAACATCTCGATTTTAATTTGTGGATACGAAGTTCAGTCATAAGGCTAATTGTTATTGTCTGATGATTTAGTTTTTTTGCCCTCTTTATTTTCTCCGATATTTCGGTACATTTACTGCAAACGTCGACACGCGGTGTGTTGAAACCAATATTATAATGTCTGTCAAAAATATTACGGAAGAAGCATTCCTTAACTTTCAAAGACATCATTTTGTTGCTCTTGGTACATTCTCCACATTTTTTTTATATTCAGGTCAGATGATACATATTTTCTCTTAGATGTGGCGGAACAGCAATAGTGAGATTTAATGCATTTAAACGATTCTATGAACTGCATAACACTACGCTTCTTAGCCAAGTTTTTCATCGACGCTCTATCGCCGACACGTCGATCTTCTGGTAGAAGGCCAGTAGTAAGTGTTTTGGATTCATTTCGCTGTCGGACTTTACTTCTACGACGAGCTGGAACCTTTGTTTTCAAATATTTTAAAATAAAATTGAATAATTTTCATACCCTCGTATATTGTTTTGGATTAAGACATTTATATGCGTGCTGTTGGCGCCAATTTCTGTGTACCTCACTCAGCAGGGGCCAGGGTTGGAAAAAAAACAGTTTTTTTTAAATTTTATAAAACAAACAGTTCAAATTGTTTTAAACAAGTGTTTGTTTTGTTTTTTTTTTGTCCTTTTTAGTTTAGGGCATTATTTTAAATTAATTCGACCTATAATGTTTCATTTCCAGACTAGATCTTTTGACTTTTCAAACGATCAATGGATAAACATTTATTTTATGTTGCGTATCTCTAATCACTACTAAACGATTTACATTCACCCTGAATGTTTCCTAGCAGGACTATACCGGCGGGGAAATACCTATAAACTATAAATTCTATTCTATGAATAGGGGCACCCCCAATATTTATTAATTAGTGATGGGCCGAATGTGGTTTGAACCGAATACGAATTTCGGCCGAACATTCGGTAAAAATCAAAAATGCCGAAGTTCGGTTTTTATTCTGCACTTATATGGTAACAACTAACAAACAACAATAAAATATACCTATAAGTAATTAATATATTGAATTTTCAAAAAGTTTATTTGATTCAAACAAATCATAAGACTTCCTAATTTAATAAGAACTTATTGAATTTGATTTTTTAATTCTAAAACTTAAGATTGAAATGTCGAAAAAGGAAACTGATAATGACAGTTAGTTACTTGATTAATAAATAAATTACCATGATTTTAAATTATGTAAAAGGCTTATTTATTTAATCAGGTATGAGTGAGTATGACAGATTTGATTTTTTTTATGTTTTATTAATCTTAAAATCAAAATTGTGCAACTATTTCACTCTTTTCTTATACCGAATGTTCGGCATTTCAACCGAATTTCGGAAGAATGCCGAAGTTAGGCCCATCCCTAATATTTATATTTAAATGAGGGGAATAAAATAACCACTATTCCATTCGACAGCCATCCATTAGGGACTTTCCTAACGGGACTTTACCGGCGGGGAATTACTTAATATGAATTCTATAAATACGAGTGCCTTTCTTTCTCACATTTCATTTCATTATTAATTCTGCGACTGATAACACCTCATAAAAATGTCAACTCCAGGACGCAAAAAGCATGCAATTTGGGAACAATTCACATCGATCCCCCAAGAAAATACCACACTGAAGACCAATAGGGTGCGTTGCAGAAAATGTAAGAAAGAACTAGTTGGACTTGTGAAAAGAATGGAGGCACACTTCCAGCAATGTAGCACCACCACCGGTTCTAACACTGACGCAAATCTTGACGCGGACAGGGACGTGGAGGAGGAGTTGTTGAGTGATGCTGGTTCTTCCCGATCTTCAGATAATTCTTCTGCTACACCCACATCTTCTGTTACTACTCTTCAATCTAAAAATGCCAGTACCAGCAGCAGCGCGAGCGTGAACATTTCAATGAAAAGATTTATTATTGCTACAAGTCAAGAAGATAAGAAGAAAATTGATTTACAATTATCTCGTTATATGTTTGCTACTAACACGCCTTTTAACCACGTAGAACACCCAGAGTTACTGAAATTAATGGAAATTTTACGCCCAGGATATAAACCTCCAAACCGCAAACAAATTGCTAGCAAGCTACTCGACGAAGTCTACAACTCGACTCAAGAAGCCGTAAAAAATGAATTGAAAAACAAAGTTGTTAATCTGGCAATTGATGGGTGGAGTAATGTCAGGCAGGACTCGATAGTTTGTGTCTGTGTTACCGATGTGTTGACAGACTCAACTCATTTAATTGATACAATAGACACAGGAGCCGAAAGCCATACAGCTGACTACTTGGTTAAAGTTACTACTGCGGCAATAAAACAATGTGAAACTTACAAATGTACGGTGCGAAGTGTAGTGACAGACAACGCAGCAAATATGAGCCGTATGAGACGAGATTTAGCCCAACAGGAAGAACTAGCTTCTCACGAGGATATACTTACATACGGCTGTTCATCACACATATTAAACCTTCTAGCAAAGGATTTGAATGCAGAAGATATCTATACTAATATTATAAAGCTGAAGAGTTTGTTTGTTTGTTTGTTTGTTTGTTTGAACGCGCTAATCTCAAAAACTACTGGCCCGATTTGAAAATTTTTTTTTACGTTGGATAGTCCATTTATCGAGGAAGGCTTTAGGCTATATAACATAAAGATACGACTCATAACACCACAGCAGACATGAAAAATGTTGCGAAAACGGGAGAAAGATATTCCTTTTGAGAGCTTCCGCTGCGTACGCTGCGGAAACCGCTTAATTTACACAAAAATCATGTATGACACGATTGTTCAGCATTAAGAGTTCTATAATAAAGTCCGCGACAGCATATGTCTGTCTTTTATGGTTGATTTACTACAACCTTTTTTATGTTAATAAATTTGTAAAAAAATAATGCATTATTTTTAGAGGAGTATTATACACACAGGAATTTATTCTTATCAAAATAAATACATTCATCATCAGGAGCATTTCATTTAGAACCAAGTTGCCCTTTATATCATTTGATTTCAATAAATATCTTAAGAGCTATCACAGTTTTAACATAACTCCGCACCAAAATAATGTTCGCAGCTTAAGTACAACGTGCGCTTGCGCTAATCTATACTAATATTATAAACCTGAAGAGTTTGTTTGTTTGTTTGTTTGTTTGTTTGTTTGTTTGAACGCGCTAATCTCAAAAACTACTGGCCCGATTTGAAAAATTATTTTTACGTTGGATAGTCCATTTATCGAGGAAGGCTTTAGGCTATATAACATAAAGATACGACTCATAAGACCACAGAAGAAATGAAAAATGTTGCGAAAACGGGAGAAAGATGTTTCTTTTGAGAGCTTCCGCTGCATACGCTGCGGAAACCGCTTAAGTTACACAAAAATCATGTATGACAGGATTGTTCAACATTAAGAGTTCTATAATAAAGTCCGCGACAGCATATGTCTATCTTTTATGGTTGACTTACTACAACCTTTTTTATGTTAATAAATTTGTAAAAAAATAATGCATTATTTTTAGAGGTGTATTATACACACAGGTATTTACTTTTATCAAAATAAATACATTCATCATCACGAGCATTTCATTTAGAACCAAGTTGCCCTTTATATCATTTGATTTCAATAAATATCTTAGGAGCTATCACAGTTTTAACATAACTCCGCACCAAAATAATGTTCGCAGCTTAAGTACGAGTACAACGTGCACTTGCGCTAATCTATACTAATATTATAAAGCTGAAGAGTTTGTTTGTTTGTTTGTTTGTTTGAACGCGCTAATCTCAGAATCTACTGGCCCGATTTGAAAAAATATTTTTATGTTGGATAGTCCATTTATCGAGGAAGGCTTTAAGCTATATAACATAAAGATACGACTCACAAGACCACAGCAGCAATGAAAAATGTTGCGAAAACGGGAGAAAGATATTCCTTTTGAGAGCTACCGCTGCGTACGCTGCGGAAACCGCTTAAGTTACACAAAAATTATGTATGACAGGATTGTTCAGCATTAAGAGTTCTATAATAAAGTCCGCGACAGCATATGTCTATCTTTTATGGTTGACTTACTACAACCTTTTTAATGTTAATAATTTTTTAAAAAAATAATGCATTATTTTTAGAGGTGGTGTATGAGGTATTTATTCTTATCAAAATAAATTACAAAGTGGCACATTATATCATTTGATTTTAATAAATATCTTAGGAGCTATCACAGTTTTAACATAACTCCGCACCAAAATAATGTTTGCAGCTTAAGTACAACGTGCGCTTGCGCTAATATATTATAAAGCTGTAGAGTTTGTTTGTTAGAACGCGCTTATCTCAGGAACTGCTGGACCGATTTGAAAAAATATTTCTGTGTTCGATAACTTATTTATCGAGAAAGGCTTTAAGATATAAAACAACACGCTGCGACGGGAGAGGAGGGAGCAAACTCAAAACGCGCGGACGAAGTCGCGGGGGACCGCTAGTTACTGATAAAGTTAAGTCGATAATGCGGTACTTCAAATACACTCACTTTGCATCTGCCAAATATAAAGAAGCTGGTGGAAAAGCAATTGTTATACCACAACAGGTACGGTGGAACACAATGGCTGACTGCTTAAAAGTGTTATTAGAAAATTGGCATATAATGTCAGATATATGCTTAAATCATTCAACTGCTATAGATCTGTCAATTTCATTGAAAGTAAATGACATGGCGCTGAAGCAACAAGTCCAGGCTCTCTACAAAAAACTGGAAAACATCGCAGTTACACTTGACATCTCCCAAAAGACATCCTGCTGTATTGGCGAAGTGACTGAAGCATGGATAGAGCTTAAAAATATGTTTGAGGGAGAGAATGTACGACTGCGTGAGACCGAGTATTCATTGGATGATTTAAGGAAGTTCAAAGCTCGTTATGAAATGGCAATGTCTCCAGCTCATTTTGCAGCAAACTTACTACATCCTAAGTACAGGGGTGAAAAACTCACGAGTGAAGATATTTCTGAGGCTTTATTATTTATAGAAGCTTATCACAAAGAGGCGATGCCCTATGTTGTTAAATACAGGGCAATGACAGATCCCTTTCATAACTTTCTATTTGAAGATCATGTAGTAAATCAGGTCGGACCTCTCGAATGGTGGCAGTCATTAAAAAAACAAATTAATGGTCAAACAATGAACTTAGTGGCTCAGCTTCACACTGCTGTAGCTTCAAGTGCTGGAATTGAAAGACTGTTTTCAACATTTGGATTTATTCATTCTGACGTACGAAATAAACTGGGTACAGAGAAAGCTGCAAAACTTGTTACAGTTTTTAAATACCTTAATAAGGAAAAGAAGAAATAATTGTTATCTTGATCTTGTCATATTGTCTTACTCTCCTGACTGACAAACAATTTTGATTTTATAATGTTTATTAAATATAGGTAATTTTGTTTGTTATAATTTTGTTTTTGATTGATTTTAAATTGAAATTTTTAATATTCTATACTATCTAATACATGTTTCAAAAATACGTGTTATCTTATCCCATTACCCATATAAATCCTGGTACTTGGTAGGTACTTAGATCTTTGTTTGACTGAATAAATAACTTATCAAAAAAATATTACTTTCATTTTATATCATTCATTCGCAATGAAAAGTAGTTTTAAAGCTTGTTTTTTTCTCATCGTTTTATACAATGTTTAAAACTTGTTTTAATCTGTGTTTTTAAACGTGTGATAAAAAACACGGTTTAAAATCAAACTGTTTTAAACATTGTTTTAAACATGTGTTTTAAAACCATTTGTTTTAATCATGCCAACCCTGAACATACAAATGCTTCGAAAGAAAATCCATGTATTTTAATCATGGATAACCATGAATCACATTTAAGTCTAAAAGCTCTCAATTGCGCCAAAAATGCGGGAGTGCATATTTTGACTCTTTTTGAAAGAAAGAAAGAAAAAACGTTTATTGGCCTACATCACAAACACACACATTCACAACATTACACATAATAATCAAACGAAATCCAAAGATCGAGAGAGAAAAAAAAGAAAGTTAACACATAAGAGTTACAAAAATCAATGTGGAACTGTCCATGACAAAGTGTTATACCGACACCATACCAGGCAGGGTTGGAAAAAAAACAGTTTTTTTTAAATTTTATAAAACAAACAGTTCAAATTGTTTTAAACAAGTGTTTGTTTTGTTTTTTGTTTTGTTTTTTTTTTTGTTTTTTTTTTGTCCTTTTTAGTTTAGGGCATTATTTTAAATTAATTCGACCTATAATGTTTCATTTCCAGACTAGATCTTTTGACTTTTCAAATTTTCTATAGTAAAATAAATATTGACAAAAAACGATCAATGGATAAACATTTATTTTATGTTGCGTATCTCTAATCACTACTAAACGATTTACATTCACCCTGAATGTTTCCTAGCAGGACTATACCGGCGGGGAAATACCTATAAACTATAAATTCTATTCTATGAATAGGGGCACCCCCAATATTTATTAATTAGTGATGGGCCGAATGTGGTTTGAACCGAATACGAATTTCGGCCGAACATTCGGTAAAAATCAAAAATGCCGAAGTTCGGTTTTTATTCTGCACTTATATGGTAACAACTAACAAACAACAATAAAATATACCTATAAGGAATTAATATATTGAATTTTCAAAAAGTTTATTTGATTCAAACAAATCATAAGACTTCCTAATTTAATAAGAACTTATTGAATTTGATTTTTTAATTCTAAAACTTAAGATTGAAATGTCGAAAAAGGAAACTGATAATGACAGTTAGTTACTTGATTAATAAATAAATTACCATGATTTTAAATTATGTAAAAGGCTTATTTATTTAATCAGGTATGAGTGAGTATGACAGATTTGATTTTTTTTATGTTTTATTAATCTTAAAATCAAAATTGTGCAACTATTTCACTCTTTTCTTATACCGAATGTTCGGCATTTCAACCGAATTTCGGAAGAATGCCGAAGTTAGGCCCATCCCTAATATTTATATTTAAATGAGGGGAATAAAATAACCACTATTCCATTCGACAGCCATCCATTAGGGACTTTCCTAACGGGACTTTACCGGCGGGGAATTACTTAATATGAATTCTATAAATACGAGTGCCTTTCTTTCTCACATTTCATTTCATTATTAATTCTGCGACTGATAACACCTCATAAAAATGTCAACTCCAGGACGCAAAAAGCATGCAATTTGGGAACAATTCACATCGATCCCCCAAGAAAATACCACACTGAAGACCAATAGGGTGCGTTGCAGAAAATGTAAGAAAGAACTAGTTGGACTTGTGAAAAGAATGGAGGCACACTTCCAGCAATGTAGCACCACCACCGGTTCTAACACTGACGCAAATCTTGACGCGGACAGGGACGTGGAGGAGGAGTTGTTGAGTGATGCTGGTTCTTCCCGATCTTCAGATAATTCTTCTGCTACACCCACATCTTCTGTTACTACTCTTCAATCTAAAAATGCCAGTACCAGCAGCAGCGCGAGCGTGAACATTTCAATGAAAAGATTTATTATTGCTACAAGTCAAGAAGATAAGAAGAAAATTGATTTACAATTATCTCGTTATATGTTTGCTACTAACACGCCTTTTAACCACGTAGAACACCCAGAGTTACTGAAATTAATGGAAATTTTACGCCCAGGATATAAACCTCCAAACCGCAAACAAATTGCTAGCAAGCTACTCGACGAAGTCTACAACTCGACTCAAGAAGCCGTAAAAAATGAATTGAAAAACAAAGTTGTTAATCTGGCAATTGATGGGTGGAGTAATGTCAGGCAGGACTCGATAGTTTGTGTCTGTGTTACCGATGTGTTGACAGACTCAACTCATTTAATTGATACAATAGACACAGGAGCCGAAAGCCATACAGCTGACTACTTGGTTAAAGTTACTACTGCGGCAATAAAACAATGTGAAACTTACAAATGTACGGTGCGAAGTGTAGTGACAGACAACGCAGCAAATATGAGCCGTATGAGACGAGATTTAGCCCAACAGGAAGAACTAGCTTCTCACGAGGATATACTTACATACGGCTGTTCATCACACATATTAAACCTTCTAGCAAAGGATTTGAATGCAGAAGATATTACTGATAAAGTTAAGTCGATAATGCGGTACTTCAAATACACTCACTTTGCATCTGCCAAATATAAAGAAGCTGGTGGAAAAGCAATTGTTATACCACAACAGGTACGGTGGAACACAATGGCTGACTGCTTAAAAGTGTTATTAGAAAATTGGCATATAATGTCAGATATATGCTTAAATCATTCAACTGCTATAGATCTGTCAATTTCATTGAAAGTAAATGACATGGCGCTGAAGCAACAAGTCCAGGCTCTCTACAAAAAACTGGAAAACATCGCAGTTACACTTGACATCTCCCAAAAGACATCCTGCTGTATTGGCGAAGTGACTGAAGCATGGATAGAGCTTAAAAATATGTTTGAGGGAGAGAATGTACGACTGCGTGAGACCGAGTATTCATTGGATGATTTAAGGAAGTTCAAAGCTCGTTATGAAATGGCAATGTCTCCAGCTCATTTTGCAGCAAACTTACTACATCCTAAGTACAGGGGTGAAAAACTCACGAGTGAAGATATTTCTGAGGCTTTATTATTTATAGAAGCTTATCACAAAGAGGCGATGCCCTATGTTGTTAAATACAGGGCAATGACAGATCCCTTTCATAACTTTCTATTTGAAGATCATGTAGTAAATCAGGTCGGACCTCTCGAATGGTGGCAGTCATTAAAAAAACAAATTAATGGTCAAACAATGAACTTAGTGGCTCAGCTTCACACTGCTGTAGCTTCAAGTGCTGGAATTGAAAGACTGTTTTCAACATTTGGATTTATTCATTCTGACGTACGAAATAAACTGCGTACAGAGAAAGCTGCAAAACTTGTTACAGTTTTTAAATACCTTAATAAGGAAAAGAAGAAATAATTGTTATCTTGATCTTGTCATATTGTCTTACTCTCCTGACTGACAAACAATTTTGATTTTATAATGTTTATTAAATATAGGTAATTTTGTTTGTTATAATTTTGTTTTTGATTGATTTTAAATTGGAATTTTTAATATTCTATACTATCTAATACATGTTTCAAAAATACGTGTTATCTTATCCCATTACCCATATAAATCCTGGTACTTGGTAGGTACTTAGATCTTTGTTTGACTGAATAAATAACTTATCAAAAAAATATTACTTTCATTTTATATCATTCATTCGCAATGAAAAGTAGTTTTAAAGCTTGTTTTTTTCTCATCGTTTTATACAATGTTTAAAACTTGTTTTAATCTGTGTTTTTAAACGTGTGATAAAAAACACGGTTTAAAATCAAACTGTTTTAAACATTGTTTTAAACATGTGTTTTAAAACCATTTGTTTTAATCATGCCAACCCTGGTCAAGTGTAACTGCGATGTTTTCCAGTTTTTTGTAGAGAGCCTGGACTTGTTGCTTCAGCGCCATGTCATTTACTTTCAATGAAATTGACAGATCTATAGCAGTTGAATGATTTAAGCATATATCTGACATTATATGCCAATTTTCTAATAACACTTTTAAGCAGTCAGCCATTGTGTTCCACCGTACCTGTTGTGGTATAACAATTGCTTTTCCACCAGCTTCTTTATATTTGGCAGATGCAAAGTGAGTGTATTTGAAGTACCGCATTATCGACTTAACTTTATCAGTAATATCTTCTGCATTCAAATCCTTTGCTAGAAGGTTTAATATGTGTGATGAACAGCCGTATGTAAGTATATCCTCGTGAGAAGCTAGTTCTTCCTGTTGGGCTAAATCTCGTCTCATACGGCTCATATTTGCTGCGTTGTCTGTCACTACACTTCGCACCGTACATTTGTAAGTTTCACATTGTTTTATTGCCGCAGTAGTAACTTTAACCAAGTAGTCAGCTGTATGGCTTTCGGCTCCTGTGTCTATTGTATCAATTAAATGAGTTGAGTCTGTCAACACATCGGTAACACAGACACAAACTATCGAGTCCTGCCTGACATTACTCCACCCATCAATTGCCAGATTAACAACTTTGTTTTTCAATTCATTTTTTACGGCTTCTTGAGTCGAGTTGTAGACTTCGTCGAGTAGCTTGCTAGCAATTTGTTTGCGGTTTGGAGGTTTATATCCTGGGCGTAAAATTTCCATTAATTTCAGTAACTCTGGGTGTTCTACGTGGTTAAAAGGCGTGTTAGTAGCAAACATATAACGAGATAATTGTAAATCAATTTTCTTCTTATCTTCTTGACTTGTAGCAATAATAAATCTTTTCATTGAAATGTTCACGCTCGCGCTGCTGCTGGTACTGGCATTTTTAGATTGAAGAGTAGTAACAGAAGATGTGGGTGTAGCAGAAGAATTATCTGAAGATCGGGAAGAACCAGCATCACTCAACAACTCCTCCTCCACGTCCCTGTCCGCGTCAAGATTTGCGTCAGTGTTAGAACCGGTGGTGGTGCTACATTGCTGGAAGTGTGCCTCCATTCTTTTCACAAGTCCAACTAGTTCTTTCTTACATTTTCTGCAACGCACCCTATTGGTCTTCAGTGTGGTATTTTCTTGGGGGATCGATGTGAATTGTTCCCAAATTGCATGCTTTTTGCGTCCTGGAGTTGACATTTTTATGAGGTGTTATCAGTCGCAGAATTAATAATGAAATGAAATGTGAGACGTCGGGTTTCCTCGCCCCTTCTGGGCGGAACGGGTTCGAGCTTCAGCTCCTTCCCCGGGCTTCTTCTCATGAGCCTACTGGCCCACGGTGTTGGGAGCCGCTAAGCGGCCGTCATGTGACGACAGGTCATTACTTCCGTCTTCTGCCAGAGCCGGCTGCACAGTCGCTGCGGGCTGCCCATCAGGTGAGACCCCGTTCGGGGAGGCCCGATGAGCAGGGCAAGCTGACTGCGGCTGACTCTGGCTGGGGAGAGGACGAGAGTTGGGGGGCGGGGGGGGGTTGTGTTTGGGACTCGGGTAGGTGGGAGGGCGGATTTAAGGAGCAGACCTGTCGTGGGGTTGGCCTCTTGCTCGACTCAGATACCGTGGGCATGGGGGCTGTATTTTGTAGCCCGGGGAGCGGCCCGTGGTCCGCGGCTTCGTACATCCCGCTGATCCCTCCGGGGTTCCAGTAGATCATGCGCGGTGTTTCACCCCGAGCTGAGCCAGCCCGTTGATGATGGCCGCGCATGGATCCATCCCCTGGCCGATCTGGATCAGCAGGTTGTGCAGCAGCTGTATTCCTGCTTGAAGGGGGAGAGTGGGGGTTGCCCCCATCTGTCGTTGGTGGGGGTGGGGGTGGGGGCGAGGTTGGGGTGCCTCTTGGGAAGGTTGGGGCCACGAAAACGAGATCGGGGCCGGTGGCACCCGACTTGCGAGCCCGCACGGGGCCTGAAAAGGCGATTGGGGACGAGGGGGAGGAGGGAAGGCCGGCCGGCTGAATGGAGGTGGGCCTCGTTGGGCCGACTTCGGCCTCTGAGTGGGCCGAAAAGCAGGGCGGGGGGGCTGGGCTGCCCCGGTGGTCCTCTGAGGAGGGGGGAGGGGTGTTGCCACTGCCTGTGGGGGGATGGCGTGGGCTGCGGTGTTGGTCCCCCCGCAGGCAAAATCCTGGGGTGCTTGGGGGGGGGTAGGTAGTCTGGCGGCTTGCGTCGGGGTGGACGCAGCCGCAGGTGGGCCGGTATTAGCCTCGGTGCGGCGGCGGCGTCGGCGGCGCCTGCGCCGGGATACGGCGGGGGCGGGGGCGCCCCTCGCGGAGGCGGGGTTGGCCGGGGGGGCCAAGGTAGTCCCCGTCTGGACGGTCACGGGCGCCTTGGCGGCCTGTGCTAAAGGCGCCGGGGCGCGCCTCTGGCCGTCGGTGTGGGGGCGGGCAGGCAGGCGCGCGAGCGCGCTTGGGAGCGGTGGGGGGATGGTCGTCCCCGTCCGCCTTGCCTCGCGCAGGAACGCCTTGCAGCGGCGGTCATTGGCGGCGTGGGCTTGGGCGCAGTTCGCACAAGTCGGTGGGTCCGTCCTCGGGTGTGGGCAGTCGGCGGCGGGATGGTTGCCGGCGCAACGCACACACTTAATGGGACGGTGGCAGTTGACCGACGAGTGGCCAAACGCCTGGCACCGATGGCACTGCGCGGGGCCCTTGCGGGGGCGCCATGCCTCGACGATGACGCCGGGCATGTTGAGCAGCTCGTCCACTGCGTATAGTCGAGCGAGCTCCTGGTTGGACAGGTGCTCCAACTCGACGTGAAAGAGGCAAGCCGGGTTGCCCCTCTTGCCTCTTATCCCTCTTATGTGGGAGGCATAGAAGCCGCGCTCCTCAAGGGCTTCGCGTATGAGGTCGTGCGGGGTGTCGGCCGGCAGCCCTCTGATGGCCACCTTCGATGGTCGCTCTTCAGGTGGGGAGTAGCAGAACCAAGCCACAGTCGGGTCTGCTTTCTCCGCCTCCGTCAGGTAGGCCTGGACGGCTCGGAACTCCTCGGGGCTTTTTGGGAGGAATCGAATCCCTTTCCCAAACGGCCGGGCGTTGGGCGGATGGCCCAAGGCTCTCTTGATGCGTTCAAAATGAACGCACCAATTGGGTAGGTTCTCCACAACAATAGGGGGATATCCCCTTACCTTGGGCTGTCCGGGCGGTGTGGCAGGCTGGGCGTCGGTCCCTGTGTTAGCCGGTGACGTCGGAGTGCGGCGAGGGGAGGCAGGCGGGCTCCTCCATTCCCGCAGCGCACGGGCGGTCGGCGGCTGAGAGGCCATCGTCGCGTACGACGTCGATGAGGACGCCATAGCGGACGATGCCGAGGGCTGCGAGGCCGATGTGGACGGGTGCGGGTGGTCGTCCACTTCGTCGGACTCGTCGTCCGACTCCGAGGAGGACGACTTGACGGCGTAGTGGGCCTCCTGGCAGAGGCGCTTCTCTTCCTGGGCCGAGCTGAAGCTGTCCTCAGGAAGGGGCCTTCTGCGTGGGTCACGCGGGTGCGCCTCTCGTCGGACCAGCACGGATGATTGCTCAGCAATCACCGTTGTTGGGTCCTGGCGCTGGATCGGCCTGAACGGGGACGGGGCCGGGGCAGTCGGGCGCATCTCGGCACTCGATCTGGGCGGTCTTGGCAGCGCAGCTAAGATCGGGATCGCCGATCTCGCGGGTGGGTTGGTGGTGATGGGCGCTGAGGTCCTACGGGGCCACGAGCGTCCTGGGTCCGGTGGGACACGGTCACGTTTGCTCATTTCCACAAATGATACGAACGAACACAAATACACGAAATAGAAAAATGTTAAAGTTAAAGGGGGTAGGTGCTAAACTATTTTAAATGAAGGTAGATGATAAAAAAAAGGCTAACCTAATGGTCGCACGAAATATTTTATAACTAAAATATCCGTACACTAAACACAAACTTAAAACTACACAAGCACAAAGCGTCAAGTCGCGGAAAAATAGTCTCAAGTTAGTGTTGGGGGGCGTGTCACTCGCGTACGCGGGCACTAGTAGCAGGGAGGGTATGGCACAACCAGCGTCCTATGAAGGGAGGTGTGTGCGCAACAACAGCCAACGTCCTACTACTCACTCAAATGTGAGAAAGAAAGGCACTCGTATTTATAGAATTCATATTAAGTAATTCCCCGCCGGTAAAGTCCCGTTAGGAAAGTCCCTAATGGATGGCTGTCGAATGGAATAGTGGTTATTTTATTCCCCTCATTTAAATATAAATATTAGGGATGGGCCTAACTTCGGCATTCTTCCGAAATTCGGTTGAAATGCCGAACATTCGGTATAAGAAAAGAGTGAAATAGTTGCACAATTTTGATTTTAAGATTAATAAAACATAAAAAAAATCAAATCTGTCATACTCACTCATACCTGATTAAATAAATAAGCCTTTTACATAATTTAAAATCATGGTAATTTATTTATTAATCAAGTAACTAACTGTCATTATCAGTTTCCTTTTTCGACATTTCAATCTTAAGTTTTAGAATTAAAAAATCAAATTCAATAAGTTCTTATTAAATTAGGAAGTCTTATGATTTGTTTGAATCAAATAAACTTTTTGAAAATTCAATATATTAATTACTTATAGGTATATTTTATTGTTGTTTGTTAGTTGTTACCATATAAGTGCAGAATAAAAACCGAACTTCGGCATTTTTGATTTTTACCGAATGTTCGGCCGAAATTCGTATTCGGTTCAAACCACATTCGGCCCATCACTAATTAATAAATATTGGGGGTGCCCCTATTCATAGAATAGAATTTATAGTTTATAGGTATTTCCCCGCCGGTATAGTCCTGCTAGGAAACATTCAGGGTGAATGTAAATCGTTTAGTAGTGATTAGAGATACGCAACATAAAATAAATGTTTATCCATTGATCGTTTGAAAAGTCAAAAGATCTAGTCTGGAAATGAAACATTATAGGTCGAATTAATTTAAAATAATGCCCTAAACTAAAAAGGACAAAAAAAAAACAAAACAAACACTTGTTTAAAACAATTTGAACTGTTTGTTTTATAAAATTTAAAAAAAACTGTTTTTTTTCCAACCCTGCACTTGACATCTCCCAAAAGACATCCTGCTGTATTGGCGAAGTGACTGAAGCATGGATAGAGCTTAAAAATATGTTTGAGGGAGAGAATGTACGACTGCGTGAGACCGAGTATGATTTCCTTAACTTCCTTAAATCATCCAATGGATGATTTAAGGAAGTTCAAAGCTCGTTATGAAATGGCAATGTCTCCAGCTCATTTTGCAGCAAACTTACTACATCCTAAGTACAGGGGTGAAAAACTCACGAGTGAAGATATTTCTGAGGCTTTATTATTTATAGAAGCTTATCACAAAGAGGCGATGCCCTATGTTGTTAAATACAGGGCAATGACAGATCCCTTTCATAACTTTCTATTTGAAGATCATGTAGTAAATCAGGTCGGACCTCTCGAATGGTGGCAGTCATTAAAAAAACAAATTAATGGTCAAACAATGAACTTAGTGGCTCAGCTTCACACTGCTGTAGCTTCAAGTGCTGGAATTGAAAGACTGTTTTCAACATTTGGATTTATTCATTCTGACGTACGAAATAAACTGGGTACAGAGAAAGCTGCAAAACTTGTTACAGTTTTTAAATACCTTAATAAGGAAAAGAAGAAATAATTGTTATCTTGATCTTGTCATATTGTCTTACTCTCCTGACTGACAAACAATTTTGATTTTATAATGTTTATTAAATATAGGTAATTTTGTTTGTTATAATTTTGTTTTTGATTGATTTTAAATTGAAATTTTTAATAATCTATACTATCTAATACATGTTTCAAAAATACGTGTTATCTTATCCCATTACCCATATAAATCCTGGTACTTGGTAGGTACTTAGATCTTTGTTTGACTGAATAAATAACTTATCAAAAAAATATTACTTTCATTTTATATCATTCATTCGCAATGAAAAGTAGTTTTAAAGCTTGTTTTTTTCTCATCGTTTTATACAATGTTTAAAACTTGTTTTAATCTGTGTTTTTAAACGTGTGATAAAAAACACGGTTTAAAATCAAACTGTTTTAAACATTGTTTTAAACATGTGTTTTAAAACCATTTGTTTTAATCATGCCAACCCTGCGTCAAACGCATTTTGCAAATGCTTAAGAGTCACCGTAATAATCCCGAAAGAGTCACAAAAACCTTCTTCCCCGACACGGAAAAAGCTTTGAAAATTTTGATCGCTCTTCCATGCACGATGTGCCATGCACGGTAGAGCGATCGTTTAGCAGCCTCAGGAGACTAAAAACTCAAATGGATGGTTGAAATCGCCTCAAGAAAGAGTGTGCACCGAAAACTTATACATGGAAACTTATAAGATTTTAATAATAAAGTGTTCGAGAAGTTTACAATGAATCCCCGAAAATTATATTTTAATTAACCTAAGATAAACAAACAACGACTAGATCGAAAATCCCGAAAGTACTGGATGAGACTTTTTATTTTTATGTTTGATTTCGCAATTATAAATTCTTACATTGTGTTTTCGATTAAAATTAGCTTGCCCGCTGATAGACAATTTTACACTAAAAAAATATTCCAGTAGTATTTAAAAATAAAAAAAGGAGGAAACTTTGGGGTGCCAGACGAAATCTGTCTTTTGAATGTTGGCGTTCACATGCCGGATGAAAGTGACACCTACAAGTGATGTAGGTTTTGTAGCACCAAAAAGGAACAAAAACGTACTAAGATAAGTTGCAATATGTGCAAAGTAGCATTATGTGCTAAATCATGTTTCAGGTCGTTCCTTATTGCCGACTCGGAGTAGAATAAATTTGAAGCAAGATATCAATTTCATTGATCAGTTTTTTTTTTATGTGTAGGTTGTTTTGTGGTTAGATTTTTCATTCAGATTGTAAGAATAATAAATAATATTAATAAATAGTTATTTTTTTAAAACAATAATTTATTTAATTCCTAATATATTTAATAAAATGTAGGTAGAACCAAGAGGAAGTCACTAGTCAAGAACTAAAAATAAACCACAACAATGGTAACTATTTTACCAACAACTTAATATTTTGTAGTCATGAATGGATAATGGAAAATTATTTACAACCCAAAATAACTACCCCTGTCCCTTTTCTTTATATAAATTTTTATGAAAAATATGAAATAAGTGACCCACAATTACCCAAAATCCAATTCAAACTTTGAAAAAAATACATACCAACTCGCATTTGTTTAAGGGTTAAGAACCTTTTCATATCTACACATGAATAATTAAACCACCTAGAACGGACATGGGTAAAAATTCAATTACAGATGAAAGACACATGTGCTAAAATAATTAAAGACGATATTAAATAATATATAAATTATCTGGTGGAAAATCTCTTGAGTACTTGAGCCTTGAAAAATTAATCAACAGCTCTCAACAATGAATACAAGGATGTCAAATAAAAAAATAAGCCTTCTAACTCAACAACCATTAATTCATCACACTCGGTCCAACCAAAAAATACGAAAATAAATACCACTGACTTACAAATTGTTTTTATAACCATAAAAGATTAAATGTTCAATAGATTATGATCCACACAAGTCTGGACAAGACATGCCATGATCCTCACCTTACAGTAAAGAAGATCCTTTTCTAATAAGCAAGCCTCTGATTAAAATTAAATGACAATGATACATAACACTATGGAAACAGAAGTTACGGCATGGCAAGACAAAAACAGCAGTTACGGCATGGCCACAAGACAAAAACAAATAACCATGATTTCAACATGTCAGACGTCAACAAGACACTATAGTCCTTTTTTTTTACAAGTTTAACGTCCTCGGACAGAGCCATACGGACAATCCTTCATTAATAAATTTTTACACTTAACACTACAAAACTAAAACTAACCTAGCCTAGCCTAACCTAACTAATTGAAATGCGGGGCTGGCGTTCGCATTTCAATGCTTAAGAATGGAGTTTAGCACGAGAATAACGATCCGTATCAGAGGGCGCGATCTGCGATCAGAGCACGCTTTACTTTGTTTCCTCCTTTGTCTTCATTGTTTTCTTCAATAGCATACATTAT
Source organism: Pyrausta purpuralis (assembly GCA_963924145.1). Lineage (NCBI taxonomy): Eukaryota > Metazoa > Arthropoda > Insecta > Lepidoptera > Crambidae > Pyrausta > Pyrausta purpuralis. Next base: position 11,887,043 of record OZ001666.1, read on the forward strand.
TATGATGATTCCAACACAAAATCACAATAAATTACAAAAAAAAACAATTACTAAAATGAAGAAACAAAATCCAACTTCCTCGTTTCGTTTCCCGCGCTTAAACTCCATTACTATAGTCCTTTTCACCTTACAAGACACTTCATTGTTTTTCGAATTACATATTTCACGTTTGTAAATTAATAATATTTAAAAATACATTTATTTTAATTTTCTTGCCCTGTTATTACGAAAAATATAAAAATACAAATATTTGATCCTATAAAACAAAAACAGTATCTTCTTCTTTTCCTGGCCCTTTCAAATTTTATTTGGGGTCGGCCCTTCGTGTCACGCGTCTCCAGGCAGCTCGGTCCTGGGTCGTCTCCTCGCTAACTTGGGCTTCTTTGAGGTTCTTATTGACTAGGGATATCCATGTGATTCGGGATCTTCCTCGTCCTCGGGGCTTAGATTGAACATCTAGTACTTTCCTGGTCATGTGGTCGGATGGTCGCCTCATAACATGATCGTACCATCGCAGACGGCTCTCTTGTACTTTATCCGGGATAGGTCTCACTTTAAAGGTCCCTCTAATGTGCGTATTTCTGACATGGTCCAGCATTGTCACACCACCTGCCCATCTGAGCATCTTCATCTCTGCGCAGAGTAATTGATTTTCGTGCTGTTTTTTGAGTGGCCAGCATTCGTATATCATGGCCGGTCGGACTGCTGCTCTGTATACTCGTCCCTTTATGCGCACGGGCATTCTGCTGTCGCATAGCACACCAGATACCTCTCTCCATTTCAACCACCCGGTATTTATGCGATGGGTGATATCAGAGTCTATTGACCCATCTTTACTGATGACTGACCCTAGGTACTTGAAATGGTCGACCTCTTTCAGGTAAGTGTTTTGCAGACAGATGGTGTGCTTGCTGTTGCCACCACTAAAGTTGCAATGCATGTACTCGGTTTTCTCTCTGCTTATACGCAGACCCGATGTTTCCAGAGCTTCCCTCCACCGTTCTATAATCTGCTGTAGCTTGTTAGCATCTTCACTGATGATGAAGACGTCGTCCGCATATAGAATGTCCCATGGCGGCTCTCGTTGCAGTTTTGAGGTCACATAATGTATCATGTGCAGGTCTGTTTTGTTGTCTCTGTACTTTTCCATCAGTGTTCTAATCGAGTGAATGGCATCCGTTGTTGATCTGCCGGCAACGAATCCGCATTGGTTTTCAGTGACGCTTGTTATTTCAAGTAACCTTTTGTTGATGACTCTTTCCCAGATTTTAAAGGAGTGCGAGATCAGCTTTATGGCTCTGTAGTTGCCGCACAGTCGTATATCACCTTTATTTTTATAGAAAGGGATGAGAAAGCTCTTTCGCCACTCGTCGGGGATTCCTTCGGTCAGGAACTTGTTGAAAAGTTTCGTCAGGAACAGGACGCCGTTGTCACCCATTCGCTTGTCCAAAGGATATTTATTTATAGGGCCTTCTGTGGCAGGGATATCTCGTTGCATCTCACTATTAAGAAATACCTCATTTAGCAATTCTGTATAGTATTCTTTCCAGCGGTCTCTAATGTCTTTGTTTGATGTTAGTAGTTCTCCTTGTTCATCTATACTAATATTATAAAGCTGAAGAGTTTGTTTGTTTGTTTGTTTGTTTGAACGCGCTAATCTCAAAAACTACTGGCCTTTGAAAAATGATTTGAAAAATTTTTTTTACGTTGGATAATCCATTTATCGAGGAATGCTTTAGGCTATATAACATAAAGATACGACTCATAAGACCACAGCAGCAATGAAAAATGTTGCGAAAACGGGAGGAAGATATTCCTTTTGAGAGCTTCCGCTGCATACGCTGCGGAAACCGCTCAAGTTACACAAAAATTATGTATGACAGGATTGTTCAGCATTAAGAGTTCTATAATAAAGTCCGCGACAGCATATGTCTATATTTTATGGCTGACTTACTACAACCTTTTTTATGTTAATAAATTTGTAAAAAAAATGATGCATTATTTTTAGAGGTGTATTATACACACAGGTATTTATTCTTATCGAAATAAATACATTCATCATCACGAGCATTTCATTTAGAACCAAATTGTCCTTTATATCATTTGATTTCAATATATATCTTAGGAGCTATCACAGTTTTAACATAACTCCGCACCAAAATAATGTTCGCAGCTAAAGTACAACGTGCGCTTGCGCTAATATATTATAAAGCTGAAGAGTTTGTTTGTTTGAATGCGCTTATCTCAGGAACTGCTGGACCGATTTGAAAAAATATTTCTGTGTTGGATAGCTTATTTATCGAGAAAGGCTTTAGGATATAAAACATGACGCTGCGACGGGAGGGGAGGGAGCAAACTCAAAACGCGCGGACGAAGTCGCGGGGTACCGCTAGTCTATACTAATATTATAAAGCTGAAGAGTTTGTTTGTTTGTTTGTTTGTTTGTTTGTTTGTTTGTTTGTTTGAACGCGCTAATCTCAGAAACTACTGGCCCGATTTGAAAAATTAATTTTATGTTAGATAGTCCATTTATCGAGGAAGGCTTTAAGCTATATAACATAAAGATACGACTCACAAGAGTGGTCTTGTGAGACATTTTTCATTGCTGCTGTGGAGCAGCAATGAAAAATGTTGCGAAAACGGGAGAAAGATATTCCTTTTGAGAGCTTCCGCCGCGTACGCTGCGGAAACCGCTAAAGTTACATAAAAATCATGTATGACAAGATTGTTCAGCATTAAGAGTTCTATAATAAAGTCCGCGACAGCATAAGCCTATCTTTTGTGGTTGACTTACTACAACCTTTTTTATGTTAATAAATTTGTAAAAAAATAATGCATCATTTTTAGAGGTGTATTATACACACAGGTATTTATGTTTATCAAAATAAATAGATTCATTCACACGGGCATTTCATTAAGAACAAAGTTGCTCTTTATATCATTTGATTCCAATAAATATCTTAGGAGCTATCACAGTTTTAACATAACTCCGCACCAAAATAATGTTCGCAGCTTAAGTACAACGTGCGCTTGCGCTAATCTATACTTCTATACTAATATTATAAAGCTGAAGAGTTTGTTTGTTTGAACGCGCTAATCTCAAAAACTACTGGCCTGATTTGAAAAAATTTTTTTACGTTGGGTAGTCATTTATTGAGGAAGGCTTTAGGCTATATAACATAAAGATACGACTCATAAGACCACAGCAGAAATGAAAAATGTTGCGAAAACGGGAGAAAGATATTCCTTTTGAGAGCTTCCGCTGCATACGCTGCGGAAACCGCTTAAGTTACACAAAAATCATGTAAGACAGGATTGTTCAGCATTAAGAGTTCTATAATAAAGTCCGCGACAACATATGTCTATCTTTTATGGTTGACTTACTACAACCTTTTTTATGTTCATAAATTTGTAAAAAAATAATGCATTATTTTAAGAGGTGTATTTTACGCACAGGTATTTATTCTTATCAAAATAAATACATTCGTCATCACGAGCATTTCATTTAGAACCAAGTTGCCCTTTATATCATTTGATTCCAATAAATATCTTAGGAGCTATCACAGTTTTAACATAACTCCGCACCAAAATAATGTTCGCAGCTTAAGTACAACGTGCGCTTGCACTAATTATATTGTAAAGCTGAAGAGTTTGTTGGTTTGAAAGCGCTTATCTCAGGAACTGCTGAACCGATTTGAAAAAATATTTCTGTGTTAGATAGCTTATTTATTGAGAAAGGCTTTAGGATATAAAACATCACGCTGCGACGGGAGGGGAGGTAGCAAACTCAAAACGCGCGGACGAAGTCGCGGGGGACCGCTATATATTATAAAGCTGAAGAGTTGGTTTGTTTGAACGCGCTTATCTCAGGAACTGCTGGACCGATTTGAAAAAATATTTCTATGTTGGATAGCTTATTTATCGAGAAAGGCTTTAAGATATAAAACATGACGCTGCGACGGGAGGAGAGGGAGCAAACTCGCGGACGAAGTCGCGGGGGACCGCTAGTATATTATAAAGCTGAAGAGTTTGTTTGTTTGAACGCGCTTATCTCAGGAACTGCTGGACCGATTTGAAAAAATATTTCTGTGTTGGATAGCTTATTTATCGAGAAAGGCTTTAGGATATAAAACATGACGCTGCGACGGGAGGGGAGGGAGCAAACTCAAAACGCGCGGACGATGTCGCGGGGGACCGCTAGTTTTTAATAAATTTATTTGTGGCAGTATCCCTACTACTTTGGTGTTTGCGTTTTGCCAACTTAAAGATTTCTTTATCGTTGGAAGCGGCTTCCGCAGCTGCCTTGGCCTGTGCGACGGTTTGCTTTGCGATTTTCTTGGCAACTTTATGGGCCTGGTGGTCAGCATCGTCCTTCGTCTGTTGCCAAAGTTTGAATAGTGTTTTCTTAGTTTTCAATGTTTCTTTCACTTCCTCATTCCACCAGCTAGTATCCCTGTTAGTATCAAAGGCACTTTTAGATACTCCTAAGTATTGATCTCTAGATCTCTCCACATTGCATCGGCTGTATCATCCTTCTGCTGCTCCTGTAAGAATTGCGCGATGTCTTCACATAGCCTGAAGCCTTCCTCATCCTCCAATTTATGCCACGGTGTTCTTATGGTTTTCTCCTTCCCGCCTTTGTATGTTTTTGGTATTTTGAACTCTGCTACTAGTATTCTGTGCTGCGAGGTAAGAGGTTCCCCAGGTATGACTTTGCAATCTTTGCATGTCTTGAGTTGATTTCTATCAGTTAGAATGTAGTCTATCTGAGTGCTTGCCCCGCCGCTCTTATAAGTTATAAGGTGTTCGACAGGTTTTGTAAAGAAGGTATTAATAATTGCCAGGTCATGTGCTAGTGCCATTTGAAGGATGCTCTCTCCTTCCGGGTTGATTTTACCATACCCGAAGTTACCATGTATTCTCTGGTAAGTGGTAGTTCTCTCACCAACGTGACCGTTTAAGTCACCGCCGATGAACTTCGGCTCACAGTTTGGTATAGTCTGCAGCAGATCGCTAAATTCTTCCCAGAAAGATTCTTTTTCCGAACTTGGGCTTCCGGTCTGGGGAGCGTATGCGCTTATGATGTTCATGCACGGTTGATCATCCATAGCAAGTTTGATTAATATTAGTCTTTCGCTTACTCTGCTAACTTGAACTACGCGGTCTTAAAAGTGTTTGTCTACTTCAATTCCGACTCCATTCTGCGCCCTTGTTCCATGATAAATCAGCTTGTAGTTATGCCCGATATTACGCGATTTGGACCCCTTCCACTTCGTCTCCTGGATGCAACAAATGTTGATGCGTCTTCTATGTAATACTTTGCTGAGTTATGAGCTGCGTCCCGTCATCGAGCCCACATTCCAGCTCGCTATGCGCATCGTGGGTGATATGCCGGGTGCTTTGATGACATTTGCGTCGCTTTGGGGGTACGCCCTAGCATTTGTTGCATTTCCATTACTGTTATCGTCGCTTGAGGGGGACACACGGTGGATTCTGTACTATGGAGCGTTTGGCCAATATTATTTAGCAAAATTTTTTGTCTGAAACTATGTTGTTTTAGTGTTTTAAGGCTAAATAATTCCATTTCAAGGACATTTTGTTAAAAAATATTTCATTAAATTAAAGCGTGTATAAACGGCCTACGGGTTGTTTATCCGGGTAAAATCATTGCCAAAACCTCGCTCGGAAGGACAGTTTTATATTTATAATTACATTTTTGTTTTTATAGTGTTTTGTCACTTTACAAACTTAATCATATAAATTGAACTTGTACAAAGCAACTTTGTGTGTGTGTGTCTTACGCTATACGCAGGCATACGCCCGGATAGCAAAGACAAGTACCTACCTAAGACACGGGGTTCAATTCCTCGTCTCTCACACAGCCAGAAGTTGCTTTTTACAAAAGAAAATATAAAACTTAATAATATAAACTCTTGAGCAAGAAACGACTTAGTCCGATGAAATTAAAAGAATTTTAAAAAGTTAGTAAGGGTGTCTTTGCTTGAGGTTTTGCTTACGTTGAATTATCTAAACTTTTTTAAATCTTTATTTCTCGCCTAAAGATCCTCTTCACTCAAATGACCTATAGGCATTATAGCATTGGATATTACAGGAGGGCTGTGTATCAACACCTTAATAACAGTTATGGGCATATTGTACCAATAATAAAAACTTTATCCAACAATTAAAAACACTCAGACCAAATGAAATAGCTGATTCATTTAAAATAGATTTTGTCAGCTTGGAATCAATGTTATTATTATAATATAGTTGTATTATTATCTATACTAATATTATAAAGCTAAAGAGTTTGTTTGTTTGTTTGTTTGTTTGTTTGTTTGTTTGAACGCGCTAATCTCAAAAACTACTAGCCCGATTTGAAAAATTATTTTTACGTTGGATAGTCCATTTATCAAGGAAGGCTTTAGGCTATATAACATAAAGATACGACTCATAAGACCACAGCAGAAATGAAAAATGTTGCGAAAACGGGAGAAAGATATTCCTTTTGAGAGCTTCCGCTGCATACGCTGCGGAAACCGCTTAAGTTACACAAAAATCATGTATGACAGGATTGTTCAGCATTAAAAGTTCTATAATAAAGTCCGCGACAGCATATGTCTATCTTTTATGGTTGACTTACTACAACCTTTTTTATGTTAATAAATTTGTTAAAAAATAATGCATTATTTTTAGAGGTGTATTTTACACACAGGTATTTATTCTTATCAAAATAAATACATTTTTCATCACGAGCATTTCATTTAAAACCAAGTTGCCCTTTATATCATTTGATTTCAATAAATATCTTAGGAGCTATCACAGTTTTAACATAACTCAGCACCAAAATAATGTTCGCAGCTTAAGTACGACGTGCGCTTGCGCTAATATATTATAAAGCTGAAGAGTTTGTTTGTTTGAACGCGTTTATCTCAGGAACTGATGGACCGATTTGAAAAAATATTTCCATGTTGGATAGCTTATTAATCGAGAAAGGCTTTAGGATATAAAACATGACGCTGCGACGGGGGAGGGAGCAAACTCAAAACGCGCGGACGAAGTCGCGGGGGACCGCTAGTATGTACAATAAAAAGTATCTATCTAATTATAGTATATTATGCATTGGGTCTACCTTGTTTCGCATAATTTTTATTGTCATAATTTTATTTGGCATATCATCAAATAGCATAAACTTCCTTTTGCAGAACATCAATTAGCATTCACTCATTTATCAGACGTCCAAAACGCATAATCGTGTAAGCTAGAATCATCTTTAGGCAGAAATTGAATATCCATAATAGTCTTAAAGCAGAATCATCCTAACGCAGAAAGTTCACAGATAGAATCGTCTTGTGGCATACAATTCGTATATATAGTCATTAATAGGCCGAATCATCCTATCGCAGAAAGTTCATAGTCCGAATCGTCTTTCGGCATATTTTTCATATTTAATATTCTCCTATAAACCTTAATTTCTCTGTGTATCCCAAGTAGTTAATCTCAGCAATACTAACATACAACATACATGGCAAATCAAACATGCAGCATGCAAGCAAGCATTCAGCATGCAAGCAAGCAAGCAAACCATGCAGCAAGCAAGCAAACAAGCATGCAGCATGCAAGCAAGCATGCAAGCAAGCAACAGCTTGCATGCAACATGCATGGTTTCTGTCACGGCTCCGGCGCTGCGGGGCTCCGGCAGTCCCACGCGAGCTTATCGTCGCGGATGGTTTTCGCTCACCACCGCAGCTTCGGCTTGCTGGCCGGCTTCACCGGCCAACCTCAGCCGCGGCGTCGAGCTTTCAAACCACCTGCTCCTCAGCTCGCGGGCTGCCTCGCCCCTTCGCGCCTACGCGATTTTGAATTACACTCTAGGGGTGGGGCAAACAAGACTTCGTGGAGTCGGTTTTGCACCGATTCGTTTCTGTCACTAACTTTGGTACCACAACTTAATGACTTTTTAATTCAATCTTAGGGTAAAATACTATTTAAAAGAAATAGCAATATGCGTTGTGAAATTATTCTAAAGGAAATTCTGCTTTCTTCATAGTATGCCTAGTCAAATTATGCCAAATAAACATCGTACTTGATAAACATTATGCTTAGCGAAAGCATGCAAAGTAAAATTTTGCCAAAGGTAATTATGCCTTATAAATATCTGCTATCTTAAAAGTATGCCATTGTAAATTCGGGCATATAAATATTCGACCAAACAATAATTATGCCAACAGAAAATTCTGCCTGAATAATATTCGACTAAAGAAAATTATGCCAAGTGTGTTATGCAAAGTGACTTTCGGAGCAAAAAGATTCTGCCAGATAGAGGGAACCCTTATGCATTAAATTGTGAAACCACTACCTCCTAACTTCTAAGCCCTGCCATTCACAATGGGGGATTTGGCACGAACTATTCAACTCATATCTATATACTACAATACTATAGAAGTTACCAGAAATCAACAACTGTTGTTGCCAAATCCCCCACGATTGTAAAAATAAACATAAACAAAATTGATTTTTTAAAACTGTTCCATTTTCATATATATTTTTTTGCCAAGTGAATAGTCACTTTAATTGGTTAAATTTATATGATTTAAATACTGCATACCTTCATCACCACTCATGATTTTTTAAATTAACTTCGTATTTCAACTTTTAAAGATATACAGCCTTACCACAAATAATTAAACTAGGTTTGGACAACTGTTTATATATGATACGGCTAGTTTAAAAACAACGTCAATCAAGTCAATGAAATAAGGGTGACATACATTACACTTTAGCCGCATAACATTTAAACAGTAGTTCAAACCTTGTTTATTTATTTGTGGTAAGGCCGTTAGTGTTTTAAAGTCGGAACTAAATTTGGTTATCTACAATTAATCAACAAGGAAAACTAAATAGGTTTATGTTTAACGGATCACAGAAACAATACTAAACGACTAAAACCACTTTGTTTATCAAAAAGTAATGTAATATACCTTCAAGTTATTATATCGAAGAACAGTAGTCATCTACCCTCAATTTAAAAAAAATGATTTTTGGCCAAACGCTTCATAGTACAGAATCCACCGTGGGACGCCCTAGTATTGTTTGCCCTTTTTTATTTGTACTTTTCATGATTTGGAGGTGTGATTATTGGCTTTGCTTTTACGGCCGGTTGCCACCTGACACCAAGACTATCACCCTCTACAGAGTGTGAGCACCGCCGTTGTCCCCGAAGGGTTCTTCCGCCGCCATCTCTTCTGCATGCCCCAGCCCAGACAGGCAGCACTGCCCAGCAGAGGCCCTGCTCCGAATATGTCGGAGAAGCCCGAGGGAGGGGTTTGATGACGGAGTATCCTTCTTCGGCCTTGTGGTTCGCGGGAGGTATTTTATTTCCCCCTACCCTATGGAGGTCTTGCCCTCCATCGAGCTTTCCCCTGTCCGCCACCTGGGGAAGCGTCCGGTAGGGAATCAGGCTACCCCAATGGACAAAACAAAAAAACAGTATCGCTTGGTTTAATTTAGTCAAATTAAAAACAAAACCCATTTAATTTATTAACTACGCAATTCGTGTAATGGAACGGTTTGCTAACAGAGGTGGGACACTCGTAAATCGGCAGTCATTTTGTAATCGCTTGACAATCGCGTCAGTCAGTAGGTACGAGTCGTGTTTTCGTTTTGTTCGCTTTGTATAGTGTTGTATTGTTATTGTTGAGACTATTGTCAACTGCTGAGTTTATTGTTGATTTGTTGCTATTTTTTTTTGTGATGCTGAAAAAAACGAAAAATACTGTTTTAAAGTCGTCATGTGGATACTTTACCATCTAATATCTACTATTTATGAACAATTAAGTTTTAATATAGGAAAAATATACTACTGATTAATATTGACACTTTTATTATTTTATGTAATGAAATCGATTTCATTTTCTTATGAAGTAAATTCGATTCTAAGAAAAGAATCGGTACAATTTTACTATAGGACATCTTTACAACTGTCGATAAGAACTGGGGAGTTTAGCGCGGGAAACGAAACGAAGAAGTTGGATTTTGTTTCTTCATTTTAGTAATTGTTTTTTTCTAGTAATTTATTGTGATTTTGTGTTGGAATCATCATAATAATGTGTGCTTTTGAAGAAAACAATGAAGACAAAGGAGGAAACAAAGTAAAGCGTGCTCTGATCGCAGAATGCGCCCTCTGATTCGGATCGTTATTCTCGTGCTAAACTTCCTTCTTGAGCATTGAAATGCGAACGCCAGCCGCGCATTTCAATGAGTTAGGTTAGGCTAGGCTAGTTTAGTTTTAGTTTTGTAGTGTTAAGTGTAAATATTGAATTTATCAATAAAGCATTGTCTGTATGGCTCTGTCCGAGGACGTTAAACTTGTATATTAAAAAAAAAGAAATAGAACTATCACAGAACTCTTCAGTGTGACCAGATTCAGTATTTTAATACTTTTTCAGTATATTTCATCGATTTTTCCGAACATCAGTATATTTTCAAGTCCTCAGAAGAGCTCTGGGTATGTTTGCTCATTACTCCAAATGGATAAAGAATTTCTCTGAAAGAATTAGTCCCTTGTCAAATGCCGCTTTCGCTCTAAATGAGGAAGCGTGTCGCAGTTTCAATTCCATAAAAGAAGATATAGCTAAAGCAACTTAAACAGCAATTGATGAAAACGCTAGATTCGTTTTTGAGAGTGACGCATCAGATCATGCCATAGCTGCAACTCTCTCTCAAGGTGATCGACCAGTAGCATTCTTTTCCAGATCTTTATCTGACACAGAACGCAGATATTCTATTATCGAAAAAGAAGCTCAAGCAATAATTGAATCTTTGAGAAAATGGCGACACTATCTGATTGGTAGACACTTCCTACTAATAACTGACCAACAATCTGTTTCTTTCATGCTCAATCAGAATCACTCAAGCAAAATCAAAAATGATAAAGTAGAAAGTTGGCGCCTCGAAATGTCTTGTTTTAAATATGATATCGTTTATCGGCCTGGAAAAGAAAATGTATCCGCAGATGCACTCTCTAGAATAGTAAGTGCCAATATTAATCTTGATAAACTGTATCAATTTCACGATGCTCTTTGTCATCCAGGGGTTACTAGAATGGCTCATTGGATAAAAGCTAAAAATTTGCCATATTCTATTGATGACATTCGGAAAATGACTACATCGTGCTCTATTTGTGCTCAAATAAAACCGCGATTCATGAAATTTCAAGGACAGCTTATAAAAGCGACTTCATGTTTGGAGCGGCTAAATATTGACTTTAAAGGCCCTTTGCCATCTAGCACTTAAAACAAGTACATCCTTACGATGGTAGACGAATACTCACGTTTTCCTTTTGCCTTCGCCATAAATTGTTTGGCGGATGTATTTTATACTTTTGGAATACCACACTATATACATTCCGATATTCTTTTATGTCGGATGAAGTGCGAAAATTTTTACAATCCCTTGGAATATCTAGCAGCCGAAAGACACCATACAATCCAGAAGGTAACGGCCAAGTAGAAAGACTAAACGGAACACTGTGGAAAACGATACAGCTTTGTCTTAAATAAAAAAAGCTCCAAGCGGAAAATTGGGAGCAGGTGTTACCCGCCGCTCTACATTCCATTCGATCTTTACTATGCACATCGATAAATATGACACCGCTCGAGCGTATGTTCACGCATCCACGTCGCACTCCTGTTGGAGAAACCATACCTTCCTGGCTACTTTCACCGGGTCCGGTACTTATGAGAAGACATGTAAGAAATTCAAAGTATGATCCAATAGCAGACGAGGTAGAGCTAATTATGCCAAACCCATCATACTCTTATGTGAAATTACCTGATGGCCGTCAGACTATTGTGGCTAACAAGTTCTTAGCTCCGTTGCCTAGGGACGAAACGAAAAGAAAAAATTTCTAAAATGAAGAAATATGGTCCATCCTTCCCTTTTCGTTTCCCGCGCAAAACTCCTGTGGTAACAACGAAAGACACTGAATGAAATACACCTTTTTTGTTTGTTCTAATCGTTTTACGTACGTGTTGAAATCTTTAATTTGCTCACCATTTATTTTGATATCTACAAGTAAAACTCTTACTGGCTAAAACTTTAACACAGATTTTTTCTGCTGGATACTTAAGTCTTCAGCTCCAATCCAATTAAGAATGCCAGCCTCTATTTCTAATGAATTTATCGGAATAGAACAGATAGCCCCTGTAATTATTTATTTTGTAACACTTCTAGCTTTCGAAATAGAGACAGACTGATAAACTTGCCATAAATAATCAAGCCATGGTCAGTGACTTCGAACAAGAGATTTGTATCTCATATTAAGCAATTTGGGATCCATTTCCCAGGATACGCTTGCTAAATATCGCATTATATTTACACATTTTTTGCATTCTATTTACAACTTTTAAGACATGAGAATTGAATGACATTTTCGAATCAAAAGTTACACCAAGACACTTTTTCTCCTATACAAAATTAATATTTACAGAACAGTTACTTCGACACATAAAGGATAAAAATCTTTTGTTTTACTAAAGATCATAGCTGAGCTTTTCTGTAGATTTATTTTCAAATAAAGTATACAATTATAAGTAATATAGACAAAGTTTCTGTAGGGCTTCATTTAACTTACTGATTGCTAATGCTAAATTTCTATTCGACGTATAAATAACTATGTCGTCCGGATATTGGAGCATGGACAACTTGGGTGTTGACACATATTTATGAAACAATGCAGTATGTGTGTATAATGCGTTCATCAATGGAGATAACGTGGCCCCCTGCATAACACCTTTGTAAGCCAACTTTGGACCAATCAGGTTTTCAATTATTAAATCCAAAATTAAGTAAGATAGTGTGGTGATTTCCATCTTGCCTTCCACACCGCTGTTTAGGAACCGAGGGTTTTCTGCCTCATAGTGCCCAAAAGCCTTTCCTGATATGTTTTATCTTCAGCCTTCTGCCGAGGTACTAAAGATTGATTTGAAAGACCAGAACAGAATAGTTCGTTCTCGGATTGGTTCTCTCTCAGTCACGTCAATGAACTAGTTCCTGATAGTAGGTACATAGTACATAAGTACATAACTACACAAGCGCATGGCACAAGCGTAGCAGTTAGCAACACTGCAAATATCTGTCAGTGTCAAAAAACCGTGTCCGTTGTACTTGTGAATCTGCGGCGTTTCTCTCCGAAAATAAACGTGTTTATCACATTTAGTGTTCAAGAAGTAAGAATTGTTTGCTGCTTATTATTTATTAAGCTAAAATGGAAGTAACGGATGAAAATTTGGCGACATTAGCCAATTATTTGCAACAAACTTTAAACCCAGATCCTAATGTTCGGAGACCTGGTAAGTAACATTCTTGTTCTTCTGATTTTTGCTACTAATTCCTATGATTACGATTTATTTTACCACATTAAGGTAGCCTGTTTATTGTTAGTATCAATGACCAGTCATTCAGAAGCGCCGCAATAAGTATAAAAGTCATCTGCTTGCTTCCGTATCATGGTTAGTCATGAGCATTGCATTGTTTTCCATCCTAGTCGATTTGCAGTAAGAACCTAACCATTCGAACTTTTGCTTCGCATATTTGTAATTATTTAGAATTTCAGAATGGATATGACCTGAGATCAGGTTTTCTATGATTTTAAGATGCATTAAATTAGTGTTAGGCTATGTCTAAACTAAGAATTCATGGTCTAGGCCTGTGCGATAGCTTCCCTTCGTGTTTCCCGGTTGTCTGTTTTAAGTTTCATTTCAATTTTTAACAATTCTAAATGATATGATGTATATAACTATTTTATATACATCTCATCTGTATTTAACTATGTTTAACACTACTATGTATTTTCTGCAAATAAATGAATACTGAATATTAAATATTGGGCCTTATTTTAGTGATACACTGAATAAAACTTAAGAAGATGTCTTTTTCTATTCTTACTAAACAAAGAGACAGTCAAAAAGGATTTCGAGACGCAAACTAAACCGTTGTCAGTTGGAAAGAAAAAATTAAGGAAATCGAAGACAGTTAGTGGGGACCTCTTGAAGTCGCCACAAAATTGTCAATGGTCTACATTTTACCACGCAAAAACAAAAACAAAAAAATAGTAACTGACAATTCAGCTTGAAGTTTCGAAATCATTGTGGCCAGTTTCTATTCATTTTCATAGAACAGAAAGAGATGTTTACGTTAGTTTTAGTCAGTGCATTACGAGAATCAAGTCCACAAATGAGATTACCTTTTGTATGTGCCCGTTTAGATATTCTTTTCAATGAGACATTGCTCATATTTTTATAAGAAATCTGGTAGCACATAATCTTCTTTCAACTGTTTTTATTGGTCATGGTCATTCTCCTAAAGACAGGGATCTGCCTTACCAAAATGTATGTTTTTTATTTCCAGCTGAGAAATTTCTGGAAGGTGTAGAAGTGAACCAAAACTATGCTATACTGCTGCTGCATCTCATTGATAAGGATGGAGTGGATATGACAATCAGAGTTGCAGCAGCCATTGCTTTCAAAAATTTCATCAAAAGAAACTGGCCAGTGGTAAAACCTAAATCCAATCATTTTTTTTGGGGGAGAAGAAAATTCCATTATCTCATATAGAAATTATTAAGACATAAGAATGAGGGCATCTGACATCAAATCTTTGCTATAATCAACATTTTATGACATTAATTAAAGAATGTAGTAAGTGTACTGTCCTGTTAGTATTCAATATGCAGAAACTACACTAATCAGTAAAATTTTTGTATATTTCTTGGAATTGTAATATTATTATTTTTTTACATCAGGAAGAAGACGGTGTGGACAGAATACACATGAAAGACAGAGCTACCATCAAGACACTTATTGTGTCTCTCATGCTGAAGTCTCCGGAAGCTATACAGCGCCAGTTCTCAGATGCGGTCTCAATCATTGGCAAGTGCGACTTTCCAGAGAAGTGGCCAAGTCTTATACCTGAGATGGTTGAGAAGTTTGCTACTGGTAAGTTATGTTTCACTGTAAGGAAATCAAAATTTTCTATATTGTCGGTT
This sequence comes from Pyrausta purpuralis, assembly GCA_963924145.1. Classification (NCBI taxonomy): domain Eukaryota; kingdom Metazoa; phylum Arthropoda; class Insecta; order Lepidoptera; family Crambidae; genus Pyrausta; species Pyrausta purpuralis. The sequence continues at coordinate 11,902,089 of OZ001666.1, forward strand.
CTGAATGTTGCGGTATCACCGTTGTGTCAGATTTCCATAGCATTATCTACTTACTTTGGGATCAGAGCAGTGTATGTGATTGGTGTCAATATGGTGTCCAATGTCTTTACTACTATTATCATATGGCGGGCGGCTTGATAACATCTAACAGCAAGGTTTCAAACACACCCCTCTGCCAATCTGCACTTATCCCGCCTAGTAGAGTATGGCTTTTGAGCCATACTTGAGTCAACCACCACATAGTTGAGGAAAGGCCTTTGCCCAGCAGTGGGAAATTATAGGCTGACTTTACTTTTACTTAAAGAGGTAATAATATAAGGTATAACGTAAACAATAAAATAACGGACTAATTTTACTATCATGCTAAATCAATTTAGCATAACCAGTCCTTAGCAACATATCTATGGTGGTTATGTATTTTTTTCAGGTGATTTCCATGTTATCAATGGTATTCTGAGGACGGCTCATTCTCTATTCAAACGTTACCGCTACGAGTTCAAATCTCAGAAGCTTTGGGAGGAGATCAAGCATGTGCTTGATAATTTTGCCAAACCACTTACGGATTTGTTTGTGGTGAGTATTATCCAGGACATCACCGCCACCGCGCGTCGTATTTTGTCCATTTACTGTTATTCGAAACTATTTCACCAGTAAAATTCTAATTTGTGCTGTCACTTGTAACCTTTCTAATTTGGTGTATTCAATTTTGACACAAAATGCACAGTGAGAAAGTTGAATTTTCTGTCTTAGGTGTATTTTCCTATACAGGCAGAATAAGTCCACCCACAAAATGCTTTTAAGTTATCATATATTTTATTAAAAAATTGAAAACTTAGTTGTCTAAAAGCTACACCTTGTTCTAATGTATATTATTCTCATAGTGTTCAGTCCGTCAAAAGTCCTAACCTAAATAATATCACATCCACAGGCAACTATAGACCTGACAACCAAGCATGCAGATAACCCACAAGCGCTCCGAGTCATCTACGGCTCCCTGACGTTGATCTGCAAAGTATTCTACTCGCTCAACTGCCAAGATCTGCCGGAGTTCTTTGAAGATAACATGCCCATTTGGATGCCGAATCTCCTCAATCTGTTGCAAGTCAAAGTTCCTTGCTTGGAGACAGATGTGAGTATTGTTGAGTGTTGAAAATTATAATGATGTTTTTCCAATCATGCTCTGATTGGAAAAACATAATTATTATCATATTCATTTGACAGTTCAAAACATCAAAATATTATAATTGATTTACACAATCACACCTCTGGTTGTATGGTACTTTTATATGCTGCAAGGAATGTTTTGTTACTTGAATTAGTTAATACTTTGATTTGAATAATAAATTAATGATGCCTTACAAAACTTTTCATTTTTTATAATACTTTATTCTTTTCCCATTACAATACAATATAAGTAACAAGATTTGTCTTTACTTTTTCTCATACATGTAGGAAAATATAATGACTTCAGAATCTTTAAGGCCTCATTTTTCAATTATAAAAAAATATATGATTTGGCTTATGAAATACTTAATTTTCATATCGTTCCCTTATTTTTCTAATTGTCGGCAGTCATTTATTTATATAACATTTATAAATTGGATGGCTTTATACTTTATCAGTCTCTTATGGTTGTATCTGCCGTTTGCAAAATCGGCCCTAACTGCACTTCTGGTTACACCATAAAGGATTTGTCAGTTTTGTCACACCTTATATGGTCTGCAGTCCATACAAAATTGCTCGCATCCGGTAAATTTTGGACAAATCCCTTAGTGGTAAATCTGGTTGCAAGTCTTAAGAAACGACTGTACGGACCTTCAGCGCTCCTTCAAATCCGATTGCAAAACTTAAGAAACAAGACCGTACGGTACGGAAAATAAATGAATATATTTTCAACTGTATCTTTTAGGACGACGAAGACAAACCGGGCGTGCTAGAACAACTGCGCACAGAGATATGCGAGTGCGCCGCTCTGTACGCGCTCAAGTACGAGGAGGAGTTCGCGCCGCATGCTCCAGGCTTCGTGACCGCCGTGTGGACCGTGCTGCTGGCCACCACTAAACACGCAAAATACGACGCGGTGAGTGACCTCTAGTATCATAGTCATAAGGTGCATTATAGATATAGCGCCCGGCTTCGTGACCGCCGTGTGGACGGTGCTGCTGGCCACCACTAAACACGCCAAGTACGACGCGGTGAGTGACCTCTAGTGCCATAGTCATAGGGTGCATTATAGACATAGCGCCCGGCTTCGTGACCGCCGTGTAGACGATGCTGCTGGCCACCACTAAACACGCCAAATACGACGCGGTGAGTGACCTCTAGTGTCCTAGTCATAGGGTGCATTATAGATATAGCGCCCGGCTTCGTGACCGCCGTGTGGACCGTGCTGCTGGCCACCACTAAACACGCCAAGTACGACACGGTGAGTGACCTTTAGTGCCATAGTCATAGGGTGCATTACAGATATAGCGCCCAGCTTCGTGACCTCTATTGTCATAGTCATAGGGTGCATTACAGATATAACGCCCGGCTCTGTGACCGCCGTGTGGACGGTGCTGCTGGCTACCACTAAACACGCCAAATACGACGCGGTGAGTGACCTCTAGTGTCCTAGTCATAGGGTGCAAATTAGATATAGTGTCTGGCTTCGTAATCGCCGTGTGGACTGTGCTGCTGCCACCAAACACGCCAAATACGACGCGGTGAGTGACCTCTAGTGTCCTAGTCATAGGGTGCATTATAGATATAGTGTCTGGCTTCGTGACCGCCGTGTGGACCGTGCTGCTGGCCACCACTAAGCACGCCAAATACGACGCGGTGAGTGACCTTTAGTGCCATAGTCATAGGGTGCATTATAGATATAGCGCCCGGCTTCGAGACCGCCGTGTGGACGAAGCGGTGAGTGACCTCTAGTGCCATAGTCATAGGGTGCATTATAGATATAGCGCCCGGCTTCGTGACCGCCGTGTGGACGGTGCTGCTGGCCACCACTAAACACGCCAAGTACGACGCGGTGAGTGACCTCTAGTGCCATAGTCATAGGGTGCATTATAGACATAGCGCCCGACTTCGTGACCGCCGTGTGGACCGTGCTGCTGGCCACCACTAAACACGCCAAGTACGACGCGGTGAGTGACCTCTAGTGCCATAGTCATAGGGTGCATTATAGATATAGCGCCCGGCTTCGTGACCGCCGTGTGGACGACGCGGTGAGTGAGCCCTAGTGTCATAGTCATAGGGTGCATTATAGATATAGCGCCCGGCTCCGTGACCGCCGTGTGAACGAAGCGGTGAGTGACCTCTAGTGCCATAGTCATAGGGTGCATTACAGATATAGTGCCCGGCTTCGTGACCGCCGTGTGGACGGTGCTGCTGGCCACCACTAAACACGCCAAGTACGACGCGGTGAGTGACCTCTAGTGTCATAGTCATAGGGTGCATTATAGACATAGCGCCCGACTTCGTGACCGCCGTGTGGACCGTGCTGCTGGCCACCACTAAACACGCCAAGTACGACGCGGTAAGTGATCTCTAGTGTCTTAGTCATAGGGTGCATTATAGATACAGCGCCCGGCTTCGTGACCGCCGTGTGGACCGTGCTGCTGGCCACCACTAAACACGCCAAGTACGACGCGGTGAGTGACCTCTAGTGCCTTAGTCATAGGGTGCATTATAGATACAGCGCCCGGCTTCGTGACCGCCGTGTGGACCGTGCTGCTGGCCACCACTAAACCCGCCAAATACGACGCGGTGAGTGACCTCTATTGTCATAGTCATAGGGTGCATTATAAATATAGTGCCCGGCTTCGTGACCGCCGTGTGGACGGTGCTGCTGGCCACCACTAAACACGCCAAGTACGACGCGGTGAGTGACCTCTAGTGCAATAGTCATAGGGTGCATTGTACATATAGCGCCCGGCTTCGTGACCGCCGTGTGGACGGTGCTGCTGGCCACCACTAAACACGCCAAGTACGACGCGGTGAGTGACCTCTATTGTCATAGTCATAGGGTGCATTATATAGCGCCCGACTTCGTGACCGCCGTGTGGACGGTGCTGCTGGCCACTACTAAACACGCCAAGTACGACGCGGTGAGTGACCTCTATTGTCATAGTCATAGGGTGCATTATAAATATAGCGCCCGGCTTCGTGACCGCCGTGTCGACGGTGCTGCTGGTCACCACTAAACCCGCCAAATACGACGCGGTGAGTGACCTCTATTGTCATAGTCATAGGGTGCATTATAAATATAGCGCCCGGCTTCGTGACCGCCGTGTGGACCGTGCTGCTGGCCACCACTAAACACGCAAAATACGACGCGGTGAGTGACCTGTAGTGTCATTGTCATAGGGTGCATTATAGATATAGTGGCTAACTTCGTGACAGCCGTGTGGACACACTTATACTCGATAAAGTCGCGATGCTAACGCGCGTTAGCATCGATGCAGTAACGATGCAGATATTGGACATTAACAAATTATTTACTGTATATTGGCGACTGCATCGATACTAACGCTTATTAGCATCGATGCAGTCGCGCGTCTGCATCGTTGCTAACGCGCGACTGTATCGATGCCAAAATAAATCTGTTCATTGCGTGTGTCGCGATGCTAAAGCGCGTTTTTAAAACGCGCGATATTTAAAGTTGCAGTGTGTAAGGGGTCTAAGGTGTAATGTAGAAGAGACCACGATAAATAAAAGTACACGTCATGAAAAATGCTTGAAAAGGATTTCAATACACGCAAAATGTAAAACAATAAGTTACAATGAAAAAACGTCGGACACTAATTGATTACTTTAACCGAAAAATATCGGTTCAATTTTATATTGGATTACATCATCATCATACGAAATGACAACGTCGTCAGCGATCACCTTAAAATAAATTGACTATACTTAAAATGCACATTAAATTGTGTTAAATATAATCATTTATTTGTCTTTTTTTCATAGTTGGTGTCCAATGCGTTGACGTTCCTCGCCAAAATCGCTGAAAAGAACAACTATAAAAGTCTGTTCGAAGACCCGGCCACACTTAGCAGTATCTGTGAAAAGGTCGTCATTCCCAACATGGAATTTAGAGGTGAGTTCATTAAAAGTTAATAGGTTGTACTTAGGATTTTTAGTGAAATGCGCAAAATTGTTCTTTAAACTGAAATTAGTGATATAGTTCAATGGAAGCCAAAGATATGTATCTATCATTCAACTAGTTCATTGAGTTCACATTCACATTCATTCTGCTCAATTGTTAAATTGAGTTGTGAAGTAGTGAGTGTTATTGTAGTATAACTACTGAAGTAATTGAACTAGATGAACTAGATGTGGAAGTAGTGAGATCTTTCTTATGACTAAAAAATAAACACTTTTTGACTTTCGGCAGTCTACAATTACATCATAAAATAGCTGTCTGTAATTACTACAACAATAAACTAACATTTATTATCACCTCATAAATCAATCTATCAACAATACTGAATTCTTAGTCTTATTGCAAAGATGTTAAAGAATATGTCTGCTTGCGCTATTTATAACATAAAATTGGCGCGTAACTCATACGAGCCGAGCCATGTAAATGTCTCGTTCTTGCAGTAACTAACCAATATTATACGCACGTACGCTTTTCTCTCTATCGCTGAACTATTGGAATACTGAGCCGTATTGAACGTTAGTAATTGAGTGAGTGAATGAACTAGATTGCTGAAGTACTTCAATTGAAGCGTTCATTCTCCACAACTTTGCGGCCGACTGAGTGAGCCGCAAATTGGGGGTGAATTTTCGTGCGTCTGCGCAAGCAAACTGTTATGACTAACTGTATCGCCGCTGCCGACTGGAACCGAGAAAAACGCCCAGCATAGCCCTCTCCATCGCTCGTTGTGTGATTTTGCGCTTCTTCATAAGGCCCATAGTTAGAAACCATGTTCCAGATCCGTATGTCATCGCTGGTAACAACTGGTTGTAGACTTTCGTCTTCAGACACTGAGGTAGATGAGGTGAGAAGACACCTTTCCCGAACGCTGCCCAGCCGAGTTGGATTCGTCGATTGACCTCTTTCTCAAAGTGGGACCTACCCAATTGGATCACTTGTCCCAGGTAGGCGTACTCGTCGACAACTTCGAGGGAGCCAGGGAGCTCGACATAATTTTCGTCTTTACTGTGTTCATTTTAAGACCCACTTGTTGGGACTCGTCAAGGTCTTCGAGCATAGTGCCAAGGTCGTCCAGCGTTTTTGCCACAAGGACTATATCATCGGCAAATCGGAGGTATGTGATGGATTTGCCACTAACATTGATGCCGATTCCTTCCCATAACAGAAGTTTGAGTTAGTTCGTCTTCCAATGGCGCTGTGAACAGTTTCGGAGATATAACATCACCCTGTCTCACTCCTCTCCGCAGTGTAATCGCCCTCGTGTTCTGCTCCTGTGCTCGAACCGCAAAAGTGTGGACACTCCATTTCAAATATATGGAAGAGCGAAACGTAAAAAAAATACCAAAATATTTTTCATTGAATTCCTCCTTGTCACTCAGCTCCTTCACGGTGTATGTTCTATAGAAACGGCGGCCATGTTAACGTGATGAATCGCCGGCAAAGCAATGTATTTACGAGTAAACTGCCTCTTTTCTTGGTGTGCCGTCCACAGCCCTGCTAAGTGTCGCGTCAAAAGCATTAGGCCTTTATTAAACCCTCATCGTGTAAAAGTGGTCTAAGGCTGCGTTTCCACAGCAGTGCAGCTGAGACGTGTAAAATTGTGACAGCCAAAATATGTCAAGTACTTTGAGCAAGTTCATTGGTACATTTTGTCACATATCTGTTCAACTTCTGCGAACACGCACCTAAAACCAGGGCTTGGAAACCGGTATTTTTTTGAACCGGTTTAACGAAAATACAGGTGGAACTTATTGAAAACGGTGATGTTCCTTTGAACCGGATTTAAAACCGGTTTGGAAAAATATGGGTATTTTTCATTAACCGGTTTAATTTTTCGTTCACGCAGGACAACCACCTGATCTTCGTTAAGATCTGCGAGCGGTGAGCGCATCTGACGTTTGCTTTTATTCAATAAAACGTATTTTGTTTGTATATCCTATCAGATACGTACAGTGTTAATTGTTCGACATATTTTTGAAAATTATATTTATATTATTAAATAATATAATGGCCAAGGAAATAATTGTGAAGAATCTGATAAACAGTATAACCTCTTTTGAAGAATATTCGGTCAAAAAACAAGTCGTGTTGCGATCGTCGCAAGCGGCTAGGCATTAACCGGTTTATTTAGGTTCACAGTATCGCTCTTATTGGGTTCCGCTCCGGAACGGAATTTTACGATAAAACCGGTTTAACCGTTATAATATCGGTATATCTTGAACCGGTTTCAAGCCTTGCCTAAAACCCTCCCTCCCCTTCCGACGCAGCGTGATGTTATAGCCTGTGATAGCCTATAACCTTTCTCGATAAAAAACTTATCCGACACAAAAAGACTTAATCAAATTTCAAATCTCGGTCCAGTAGTTCCTGTCAAACTCTTCAGCTTAATAATATTAATATAGGTTAGATTAGAAGGTTTAAAGCGACGGCTGCGCCAGAAGTCCCGGGTTCGATCCCCGGGTCGGCCAAAAAATATGTACCGGTGTCTTTCTGTTCAGAAATTCTCAGGGTAGCCCGGTTTGGACATTGGCGGTGTTCACCCCATGCCTTGGAAAGCACGTAAAGCCGTTGGTCCTGCGCCTGATCTCTCCGGTCGTGCTAGCTTGCTGTCCCATCGAACTATAAGAGTGAGAGGAATAGAGAGTGCACTTGCGTTTGGGCTCACACTTGTGCATTATAATATGTAACGCGCAGTCGAAATCGAAATCGGCTAGGGGGACTACTACTATTTGTATAGACTAGACAAATCCCTAACATAGCCATGTTTAGTTTTCATTTTTTTTTCTCAGAATCCGACATGGAGCTATTCGAAGACAATCCAGAGGAATACGTGCGTCGCGACATCGAAGGCTCGGACGTCGACACTCGTCGCCGCGCGGCCTGTGATCTCGTGCGCACTCTCGCGCAGACGTATGAAGACAAAATGATGAATCTATTTGGACAGTATGTGCAGGTAAGTGTGTCAACGTGAAAAGGTAGGCTTCATTTCATTTTAGAGAAACTAAAGAAAATATTGGCTTCAACACCTTAGACCAACTAGACCACTGTCTAAGCTACTGTGCTGTGAGATTCCAACGCTGCGTCTCCTGACTAAAACGGAAACTTATCTTTCGAGTTTATTGTTTATCCAATCATTAATGATTCCCCGTTTTTTAGTAGAAGTTAATCATTAGTATCATGCCCGTATTAAAGGACTGAAAACTATGTATTATTTTGTACACAGTCGCTAGCATACACATATAAAACATTATTGTTTTTATCGCACAAGATTGTGACCGTACAACACAAAAAAATGTTACTTTTGTATGTAATGCTTTCAGGGTGTTTTGGAAATAAGCGAGATAGTTTCGAAAATAGATTTTGATGAGCTCTTTTCGTATTTCAACTTAGCCACCCCGTATCTCAGTCGTTCGCACCGCCATCTTGAAAAAAAAAACCGGCGAAGTGGAGTCGGACTCGCGCTGGCGTCCACTTACTCCCACTTTTTGATTTAATTTTTTTATAATGTGACATTAAAAAATACATACAACCCTAAATTTTAACTTTTTTATCACCAACCCCAATTTTTTTAGGCATATTAGTAATTTAATCATTTTTCGTCCCGCTTGATAACTGATCAATTGAGCTGGGCGAGACGGGGCCGGGGCGGGACGGTGCTAGGGGCGAAGCAAAGTTCGCTGAGTCCGCTAGTATAAACAGCAAAAGTATACTGCGCCAAAATGGAATTCGGCAAAACGCAAGTTTCTGGACAATTTGCGGAGCTTGAACACCTAAACTATTGTTTTTATGAAAAAAAAATGTTGAGTGGTACTAGTAAGAAATTATATCTACTATTAGACGCCATTTTTTCAAGATGGCGACAGAGATAACTTACAAAGTCGAATTTCAAAAATACAACATCAAAATCTATCAGAAAGCTCATTTTCAAAACTCCCGAAAAACTATCCCGGTAGCCTACTCCCGAATGACTGTGTTAAATCACTAACAAACTTTTTTTTTATTCTGTACAGCTAATGCTGGCCAAGTACACAGAGCTAGGCGCGGCCGCTTGGCAAGGCAAAGACACAGCGATGTACCTGGTCACCTCGCTCGCGTCCCGAGGCAGCACGCAAGCCAGCGGCGTCACCCGCGCCTCGCCGCTCGTCGACCTGGCGCAGTTCGCCGCTGCACACGCGCTGCCCGAGCTGCAGCGGCCCAACGGTGAGCTATAGTGAGCCACATTGAGCTACAGTGAGCTACAGACACGTGTGTGTACCTGATAGCCTCGCTCGCGTCCCGAGGCAGCACGCAAGCCAGCGGCGTCACCCGCGCCTCGCCGCTCGTCGACCTGGCGCAGTTCGCCGCTGCACACGCGCTGCCCGAGCTGCAGCGGCCCAACGGTGAGCTATAGTGAGCCACATTGAGCTACAGTGAGCTACAGACACGTGTGTGTACCTGATAGCCTCGCTCGCGTCCCGAGGCAGCACGCAAGCCAGCGGCGTCACCCGCGCCTCGCCGCTCGTCGACCTGGCGCAGTTCGCCGCTGCACACGCGCTGCCCGAGCTGCAGCGGCCCAACGGTGAGCTATAGTGAGCCACATTGAGCTACAGTGAGCTACAGACACGTGTGTGTACCTGATAGCCTCGCTCGCGTCCCGAGGCAGCACGCAAGCCAGCGGCGTCACCCGCGCCTCGCCGCTCGTCGACCTGGCGCAGTTCGCCGCTGCACACGCGCTGCCCGAGCTGCAGCGGCCCAACGGTGAGCTATAGTGAGCCATGGTGAGCTACAGACATGTGTGTGTGTACCCGGTCGCCTCGCTCGCGTCCCGAAGCAGCACGCAAGCCTTTCGAAGCAGTTCTTATGATTTGTGGTTATTGTTGTTTTACAGACGGAAAACTTTAGCTTCTACGCGCTACAGTGACTGGGAAGAGAGAAGAAGAAGAGCTATAACGGTGTTTGTGCCTTACTTACCTACAGAAAGGCACAAACACCGTTGTGTTCCTTAGGCGACGGGTGTATCTGTACTTTTTGACTGCTCTCGTTGGGAACCTTGTTCTTTAAACAATTGAGACTCCTTTGTATTCGCCATAGCCAAAAACCTATTATTTTTTAAACAAGTTATTTTGTTTCAGTGGATGAACTCCCGGTGCTAAAAGCGGACGCCCTCAAATTCTTGATGACCTTCAGAACGCTACTGCCCAAAGAGTTGCTGGTCAACGCTCTGCCTCTTATTGTAAGTGTAGCTTAGTTGTCAATAATATATCACAGTACCTATAATCCAGTTAACGTATGTACGAGGTGTTGTACGGCCAAAAAAAAAAAAAAAACTGCGTATCCAATCATTGAAAACCCTGATCATGAATCAGTTGCATTTGTTATATGCTATTTTTCATTTATATGCTGTATCAAGGCCAAACTACCGGAGGAAGATCACAAACACTTTTGTTGTATCTCGATCCAACACACTAACCTTGGAAAAAATGCACCTTTACTGAGAATGTTACAATAGCGTAATGGCTAATTTGATCTCGATATTTGCCATGAGTCTTGATCAAAACTTTAAGATACAGTGGAGTCATTTTATCACCAACACAGTTTAAATTGAGATTTGTGTTTTATTTTTATATATATTATTTTATGCTATGCATCTAGTTTAAAGCAACATTTACATAATTACGACAGACTTAGATAATTTATTTTATTTATTATCTAAGTCTGTCGTTATTTAATCAATGTTGTGTTCACCTATAATTGTGTTGCACACTAGATGCAACTTTTAATTTAAATTTTATTCTATTGACAATGCTTGAATGTAACCTGTTGGTGTACCAAATAAATAAACAAATGAACAAAAACAATTTTTTTTGACACCTTAATGATATACATACAATTTATGATTGTAAAATTGTTTCTAAGTTTCATAACACGAGTACATTAGTTACTTATTTGGGGATCAGCAGAGCATTGAATTTGATGGGTTTTTAATATATCATTATTCCAAAGAAAGCCTTTTTTTAAATGCTTGGATTAATAGGCATTTATGTCGGATAGGTCTCTACCTATCCACATTAATTTTGGCCATACTCACTGTAGCTATTAGTGAAAAGTGCTTAAAATGTCGTAGCAGCGCTTTGGCAGTGTTACCAAAGTGAAGCAACCTACGGCGCGGTCGTGTTTGGATGGGTGACCATTCCGACCATATAAGTGACATACATCATGAGTATCTCCGTGCTTCGGAAGGCACGTTGAGCCGTTGGTTCCGGCTATTATTATTATATTAGTCGTTAAGCCTAGTCAGAGGCCTTATGGGCGGCTTGATAACATCTGACAGCACGGTTAGTCGCTTGCCTTGCAAACACCCCTCCACCAACCCGCACTGAGCCCATGTGGTAGAGTATGGCTCAAACTACCTCATAGTTGAGGTAAGGCCTTTGCCCAGCAGTGGGATGTTATAGGCCAACTTTTTCATCATCATCATCATCATTGTCAGCCAAAGGACGTCCACTGCTGAACATAGGCCTCCCCCACGGCTTTCCACATCGACCGATCACTAGCGGTCTGCATCCAGTTTGATCCTGCGATCTTTATAAGGTCGTCTGTCCATCTTGTTGGTGGACGTCCTACGCTGCGTCTTTGGTTACAGGGTCTCCAGTCTAGAACTTTCCTGCCCCAACGGCCATCAGGTCTTCGCGTTGTGTGCCCTACCCATTGCCATTTAAGCTTACTGATTCTCTCTATGTATGTTCGTTACCTTAGTTTTTCTACGTATCTCCTCGTTTCTGATTCGATCCCGTAGAGAAACACCCAGCATAGCCTGCTTCATCGCTCGTTGTGTGATTTTGAGCTTCTTTATGATGCCCATGGTTAGGCTAACAAAAATGGCGTACTTTTTAGTAGGGTTGGGTCGTTGACGGTTTTTTGTTAACGAAATGAAACTGTTAATTACAATCAAATAACCTCTTAAAAAAGCAGTTAATGTTATTAACTGGTTTGCAGTAATGTCAACAGATTTGGACGTAGCAGTTTATTAATCGAAACAGTTAAAATTTAAAAAAGGAGTTGACGTTAATACACAACTGAAACAACTTTTCCGTTTAAAACATACCTGTCTTTTAGTTAGTCTGTTTGAGTAAGCAGTTGGTTTTAAAGATTTAATAAACTTTCCAGAAGAAACAATAAAGCGTTGACTTCAACGTGTCACTCAAACAGACTAATTTTAGAAAGTTTACAAAACAAATGCACGACAAAACCCTGTTCATATTGATAAGTCGGCTCGGTGCGCCGAGCCATGGAACGAGCAAACATACATAGATCTCTCTCACTCTCCTACAACTTTGAGCTATTGGCGTCTCGCTCGATCGTATAGGCGCCTCGCGTCTGCTCGGTGTATTCCGTTTGTAAGTCGTTAAAGTGAAACAGCTCATAAATTAAACTTTACGTTAAGAAAAAGCAGCTTCGGATAATGTTAAGCGACTGCGCGTTGAATGTTCGTTGAGTTAATCCACGCGTTGCGTTCGGAAATCGTTGAATACCCCAGTTGATAATTTTAACTGGTTTTGCAGTAGGCGATAAGCAGTTAATTCGTTAACATTACAAAAGCGGTTAAAAAAAACAGTTTGTTGAATTAACGCCCACTCCTACTTTTTAGCAGTAGTAATTTTTAAAATTCCGTTTAAATTTTTATTCCTTGTTCTAGGTGGCCCACGTAGCCGGACGAGGCGTAGTATGTACATACGCAGCGTGCACGGTCGAGAAACTGATCGGCGGCAGTATGGTGAGCCGCGCCGCCTTGCTGCCGCACGCGCCCGCGCTGCTCGCCGCGCTGTTCGCGGCGCTGGGCGACGGCAGCGACGCCGCGCGACACAACGAGTATGTCATGAAGGGTGAGTGGTGATCATAAAACCCCAAAAGATACACTACAATCTAGGCCAGTTTATTGTGTGTTTCGTTGGAAGCCGCAAAATAAAGTTACACATGAATCGGAAAACAGTTCAAAATTGTAGAAGATGAAACAGAATATTATACAAGTGGCGCCATCTATGCGCATTGGGTGTGATTAGCTACCATGATCATAGATGGGGCTGAATAGCTAACATGCAGATGTAATGCATGTCCAATAAGTGGGGCTAAATGTTTAATGAATTTACAACAACAAACAACAAACAACAATGTACTAGTGTTTAGGTAAGACACGGTTATTGGTGTTATAATCAAAAGAGGAGACTTTTAGAAGCGCGGGTAGCGGCATAGAGAAGTAAAGAGTGTGTTATCGATAATTGTGCCATAATATAACAGGGAGTGTGATATACACATATGGATAGGGTGAGCTTATGCAGGCCTTAGAGAAGGGAATGAGGTGCGTTTTAAAAGCTCTATGGGTCATACCTTAGAAAAGGCTCAAGAGGACCATAAATAAGGCAAAGTGGTAATAAAACCGCAAAAGATTGTAGTGTTCCAACCAGTTTATTGTGTTTCGTAGGAAGCCGCAGAGCAAAAAAAGTTACACATGAATCGGAAAACAGTTCAAAATTGTAAGAGATAAAACAGAATATTATACTAGTGGCGCCATCTATACGCCTTGAGTATGATAAGCTGTCATGATCATAGATGGGGCTAAATAGCTAGCATGAAAATGTAACAAATGTCCAATAGGTGGCGCTAAATGTTTAATGAATTTACAACAACAAACAACAATGTACTAGTGTTTAGGTAAGACACGGTTATTGGTGTCATAATCAAAACAGGAGACTTGAAGACGCGCAGGGAGCGGCATAGGGAAGTGAAGAGTGTGCTATGGATAATTGTGCCATAAATAAGCCCGCAGAATGTCAAATACTTGCGTGCCATAGACAAGCTAATAAGGTGCCATTATGTTAACATATCATAGGTCACTATCATCACCAGTCTTGAACAAGTGATTGTCAACAGAAACATTCAATTATTTGTGCACTTTCAATAAGTACTTGTAAGTGATGAGTAATAAATGAATTTTATTTAGTTATTCATCGATAAATTAGCTATCTAACATAAAAATATTTTTTTCAAATTGACCCAGTAGTTCCTGAGATAAGCTCGTTCAAACAGACAAAGTCTTAAGCTTTATAATATTAGTATAGATGGACTTGTCTCTAGAATAAGCTGCTTCAAGAAATGAAATGAATATTTTATTTGACTTTGGAAAAGGGATCATTTTTGTAGGTGTTATAGATATTTCGGTTCACTTTTTGCAGCTATGCTAGCATGCAATTATTTTACAATATCATTTTATTGTTCTAGGATTCCATGGACTTTCCTCTAGTGTGCCATAAACGCGTTTTAGGTTGGCATAGACAGCACAAAGAGTGCTATAGACTTGTGTTTCGGATGCTATAAGCGGTTTACGCAGACCTAACTATCGTTATCTTCCACAGCGATCCTCCGAACCCTCTCCTGCCTCCAAGACGCAGCTCTCCCGTACTTGGGCGAGGCGCTGCCGAAGCTGGCGCACATGCTCTCCGTCGTCGCCAAGAACCCGAGCAAGCCGCACTTCAACCACTACCTGTTCGAGACGCTCTCGCTGGCCGTGTCGTGAGTACAGCTTTGTTTTACTAGCTATAAGCTCTTTTACAGGCTAGGTGGGGTCAACGGAGACGGGTAGCTTAAAGTTGTCAAACGGGTACAGGAAGCTAAAACTAGTCACACGGCCGCAAGTGGCTAGAATAGGTCAAACGACCTCAAGTAGCTTAAACGGCGTCAAAATGTTAAGTAACTTAACTTCGTCATACGGCACCAAGTAGCAAGAATAGGTCGAACGGCTATAGCTTTCTAAGTTGAACGACCTCTTGTGTAGCTAAATAGAGCCAAACAATAATTAGTAGCTATTTAGAGTACAACGGCCAATAGTAGCTAAAGCATGTGTATTTTGTACTTTTAAAGTGTCTTCGTGTACAATTAGTTACTTGTGATAGGAAGGGTGTGCTAGTGTTAGGATATTTAAAGGTTTACTTAATATGTAGCGCGTGACTGAAAGAGGCTGGGCTACCGTTAGTCTTTAGGTAGGAGGCAGGCCTTTGTTGTTGCCTTGTGTCTTATTAAGTTTGATGTTAGGATATAGGGTCAGTATTAAGTAGGTAGGTAGTATGTAGCGCGTCACTCCAAGAAGCAGCGCTCCCGTATACGGCGAGGCGCTGCCGAAGCTGGCGCAGATGCTCACCATCATCAAGAATTCGTAAAGAATAAGTTACTTGTGATAGGAAGGGTGTGCTAGTGGTAGGATATTAGAAAGTTTACGTAGTATGTAGCGCGTGACTGAAAGACGCTGGGCTACCGTTAGTCTTTAGGTAGGAGGCAGGCCTTTGTTGTTGCCTTGTGCGTTACTAAGTGTGATGTTAGGAAATAGGGTCAGTATTAATTATGTAGGTAGTATGTAGCGCGTCACTCTAAGAGGCAGCGCTCCCGTATATGGCGAGGCGCTGTCGAAGCTGGCGCACATGCTCGCCCTCGTTAAGAACTCAAGCAAGCTACCATCAGCTCGAAGCGCTCTCGCTGGCTGTGGCGTGAGTACCGCTTTATTTATACTAGGATAGTTCTCTCTTACAGGAAAGATGCGCTTTTTTAAAGCCGTAAGTAGGGTTTAACGGTTATAGATTGCTATCATTCATCGTCCATTTGTAATGGAGTCAGTGTGCCACAACAAGCAGCCGAGTCAGAAATTCACAGGCCGCTAGGCAAATCTATGCCCACTCACAACTCGTATGGCTAGAGTAGATCTAAGAAAGAATATTTGCAATATTATTCACAACTACATTGTACACTGACAATGAATGAGACCATAAATAAATTACGTTACTTACTGCTCAATTTTTTAGCGAACAGAACGTTGACAATCGCAGTACAGTATGCAGGCATTTGAGACGGCAAGATTGAACATTTAAAATATTTTTTTGTTCGACTTCTTCTTGGCTATACAGCAAGGAGCATTATAATTTTTAATGACAGTATATTACTATTTTTAACTGTTTATTACATTGCTTACAAATGTCGCACACAGTATGCAAAAAACAAGATGAACTCGTTAGGACTGGTTTATAACTAAGCCATTTTGTTTTTGCAAATTTTCCATCAGCTCTGCATTTCACTTAAGTGGTGCCTCTGGGTGTTTTCATAAAATCTTGTTGTCAGTCAGATCGCATCCTTTAGGTACCCTTTTTTAATTATTGTTCCTGTGCTTTTAAATCTTCTCGAATGTAGATATTTTTCTACTTCTACTTAATTCAAGTAGAAATAGAAAAATATCTGTCAAAATACTGATAATGACCGGGAACCAACGATTCACTCAATCTAAAATTACCTGCTTCACATTGCGAAAACCCTTGAGAAACATAGTCTTCAAATGTTCTCTCATCATCATCATCATTGTCAGTGAAAGAAAATAGGCCCCTACATGGCTTTCCACAGCGACCGATCACTAGCAGTCTGCATCCTGTTTGATCCTGCAATCATTACAATGTCGTCTGTCCATCTTGTCGGTGGACGTCCTAAGAACCTCCAATCTAGAACTTTTCTGCCCCAACGCCCATCAGTTCTTCGCGCTATGTGCCCTGCCCATTGCCACTTACAGATTCTCAAGGCTATGTCCGTTACCTTAGTTCTTCTACGTATCTCCTCATTTCTGATTCGATCTTTGGTAGACGTTCGAGGTCGGTGGTAGAAATGATACTCCGATGAAGGTGTTGAAGTGAATGTTTACTAGACCGACTTACCCTAGTTTTATTTACATTTTCTTACTTACAATATGTGCCTAACCATAACTTATTTTAGCCAATTGATTCTTTCGAGTTTGACATCTCACTCTTTCGCGAGGTGGTTTCCTTCACTTGCCACGGGGTATGCAGTAAGGCGCGGGGAAGAAGGCGTGTACTGGCACAAAAGTGTTGCGCGCGTGGCTCTCGTCCTTTTCGGCGGAGAGCAGCGACGCAGGTTGGACGTTGAGACGGCGTAGCTCCGAGGCAGGCCGGTGCGACGATCTACGTAGCAACAGCTCTTTTCAGAGCTACTATCTTGTTTCATCTTGAGTCCGAATGTCTTGTTTCTTGTGGAGTTCGAATGTCTTGTTTCTGTGTGAGTAGCCACAGATTCCATAGAGAAACACCCAGCATAGCCCTCTCCATCGCTCGTTGTGTGATTATTTTTTTGTCGAATGTTGTCTTACCTTGATTGTAAATGAGAATAACCATATCTAGTATGAGCCCATCTGGATTCGCTGCAACAAAAACCGTCAACCACACAGGTTTGGGCTTATTTAGACAATATTGTTTCTAGCCACATACTCCAGTTAATGGGATTATCATCTCATCTATGGAAAGTTGCTCTGATCTCTTCTTGCGAAAATATGCTAAATTACAATCGTTACCTGGATGACTTACGACTTACCAGTGAATGCGTAAATCGCGATCAAGTGTTTCTTTTTGGCTCTGTTTTATGATTTGGGAAATTGCAAAAAAAAAAACGATTTCCCTATTCCGTGGCCAAAAGGCGAACTGAGCTAGCTGATATTTATCATCTTCGGTGTCATTATCGTCTTCGTCGTCCTTTGGCGGAGGGTTGAAAGGCTGAAGTAAATTTATTATTTCGGTCGTAAAAGGTAGTCGTTTTAATTTTTTTTGTCAACTGTGAAGTCCAGTGACTGAAATGACGGGGTCTGATGACTCCAGAGACCTATGGACCGCCGAGAGCACTCCTATAGGTAAATTCACCTCAATCATTTTCTTGCCGTCGACGAGAATTGTGTGCAATGTCACTGTCATGGGAAGACAATTATATTCTTCAACATATTTGTAGGCTTAGTTTTTACAAAACTCGCTAAATTTTTGGGCATCGATTAGCAATCAACTATTTAATGCAACCAATATGGTATTTATATAATTCACAGGCCCATATTCTATTCCAAGAATCTCAAATACAAATTTATACAATACAATACTAGCTGGTTTGTATGTCTGTAATTGTCTTGTAAGTGTGTGTTTGCCATTTTTCCCTCTATGTCGTCAACTTTTGATCCTAAGATGATTCTTAGTGGTTTATTTGATTAGACAATGTTGGTGGATTGGCCAATATAAAGTTCCGGACTTGCTCATCCCCCCTACGCATGGCCTCCGCAGGTTGTAATCGCGGATGATTGCTGGTGGAGCCTTCTCTGCCCGGATTATGAGACGAGCTGTGGCGTCGTCGGTGGCGTTGTCGGTGTAGTACACACAAGACTTTGTGTGTCTAGAGATGGATACAACGGCGTGGGGAACACTGTTCAGGAGATGGGACGTTTTTGGCACTGTGTGCACTGTCACCACTGACTCCAATGTCTGCCATTGTGCTACGTGTATAGTTAGTTAGTGTACGTGATCCTTCGTCTTTCCCATACTGCTGATTAGGCTTACCTTCTCAGCTTGGGTGTGAGTGAGGTATAGGTCTCATTCCGACTTTGGGATCACTGCACCTGAAAACCTCTTTAGCGATAGGGACTGGACTCGAGTGTTGGCCGAGTATATGCCGCTGTAGATTTCACTTAGGGCATACGCTACATCTTGGTGGTTTCGATAGGTGCACAGTAGTTCATTTGTAACCTCGGTGATTTTATTGGGCCTGGTGTATTCTAGAGTGAAGAGATTACTGCGATCTATGTATGGGAGTTGGTTGTTGTCTCCTAACACTGTCACTTCGCTGTCTTTCGCGATTTTGATCGCCAGGACAATGGATCCAAAATGGTTCATAAGGGTTTCATCTATCATGAGGCGTGTGCATGATTTTCCCTCGCTCATACCATTTACGAGTAAAGATGCCATTGTTCTGACTCTCTTTTTCGCCCTCTCTTCTCCGGGGTACCTTTTGTTTATAAATGGATTAACCGGTACTGCCATCAAAGCCCCAAGATCCTTTAAAGTAAACACACAAGATATTTCGGGTTTTCTATTTTCTTCGCAGTACATATTAATATTACTATCAAAAATGGTCATAATTCTTTTAAATGTATTTTCAAGTAACTCTGCAAAGAAATCGAAACTTCTTTCACATTCACATTAACGGTTATATTTTCTGAAGGGTAGTAAAATGCTCGTGCTTCACAATCATTTTTTAAAAATAAAAAGGGTTCCCCCTTGTTTTCGTTTACATGATTGTATATTGAATAATTCTATTCTGGCTGTAACATCAAATTATTTCTATAGTTTTAATATATTCAAAGCCAAGAGGAATTGGTTGAATGAAACAAAGCTCAAAGAGTTGTCCTCCATTAACTAACATGTAAAAGCGCATACTTTAAGCCTATTTGTAGAAATAAACTGGTTTTATTGTTTCAATGGGAAGTAACACAAAACAATTTCACAAATATTAAATTATAGTTTTATTTATTATATTTAATGTCGTTTAAACAGAATCAATTTTGTATACATGTTTCGGACATTGTCTTTTTTATTAAACATAGTTTTCGTGGCATAGTAAATTCGCAAATTCAGTTTTTTTTAACACATACCCTTAATTAAAAGAGAATAATGACTGTCAAGAACAGATAATCGTGTAGCGACATCTATGAGCAACCTCTGTCACTAAATTTCAACGAAATACGCTGACTCGGCTCGACGCGACTAGATGGCGCTATAGTCGAAGTATGGAGACTGAACCGCGATATTAAAGATTTAGAGCGGACTAGCTACATATGTATAAACCAAGACTATGATCATTGGACCTTGGTCCCCGGCCATAACACCCGGTCGGTAGGAAGCGCTTCGCATTGCCTTCCTAACCCTGTTGCGCCAAAATCGGAAAAACTTGATTTTTAGAAAATAATTTAAGTGCAATACTGTTTTGCAGATATTCCTGCACAAGATAATGTTTTGGATCTTTTTTGTTTCTGATTATATTTTTTGTTTATGCCGTTTTCGCTCATTCACATAGTTTTATAACCGCTTTAGAGGGATAAGGCAGTCAACCCTTGTCTTTTTTTATATTTAAGGGTATTCTTCAATTTTTCAGGCGAAAGTAATGAGGTCCAGCACTGTTTACATTTAATTTGCCTCTCCAATGCCTTAATGACAAAACCTGCTATATGTATACATGTATGTTATTGCATTCTGAGCGAATTCAGTCAGATTCGTTGGATCGGCAATATAATCATGATCATGAGATACGACCACTTCAAAATACAGAGATTGCTGAAGGTGCCCATCGTATTGAATCAGTCGATTTCGGTCCGTTGTATTGTTAATTGCGACTTCACGCTTTTTACATATTAAAATACTCATACACAATTATCCTTAGAAAGACGTTTTAGTTCGCCGTGAACAAGCGTACATATGTGGATTTAAATTGAGCTGCGGTTGAGTTATTATTTATAACCACCCTTTGCTCTGATTGCAGAAGAAAATATCTCTGATAGATCTTGCCTTAGCTTAAAAGCTTATAAAAATCTAACTTGTTTGTTATTATGACATATTCGCCGGTAACAAATAAACTCTTTATAGAAGTCATTGAACTTAAAGGTTTTTTTGTTAGAATTTTAAATATTTGTTGTACCTATTTTCAATGATTTTACTCATACATGTCGTCTAAAAAATATTTTATGTTCAATGTTAGTATGCTTTAGCGGTTTCTTGTAACCATAGGCATTTAATTTGCGACAGTTCCTTACGTCAAATAAAGTGTTGAAGTTTCTGACAAAGTCCACGGTTGTTTCACAATGTTTGAATTGTTCAAGGCCGAGATCTTTACTGCAAAAGTCAAGAGCATCTGCAACAGATTCACTGAACAACTGCGACGCTAGCTTTACTTTCATTATTTGTTTTTTGTAGTTAATCTGAGTAGCTCTTACTTTATTAGCTGGATAAAAACCTTCGTTTTCCTAAAGTTTCACAAACAGCTTTATGTACTCTTCTGAGACAATTTGCCTTCAGCAGTTAAAAACAAATTGTCTCCTTAAGTGTTCCTCTCTAACTTCGACATGTGAGATGGATCACGAAATACATTTTTTTTCTTTTGCGCAAAAAAACGGGATTTATTACATCACCTTCTAACTGATAAAGAAAAATCTGCTGGGTACCCATCAAATGTTACTGAGGCGACATCGAATCCACATTTACTTACGAAATCAATGCACATTTTGACCAGAGACGCTTTTTGTTCTGTGGCTACTCCGTTGGTTAGAAAATAGCCCACCAGAAGCTTTTAGCTGCCATTTAGAGAGATCACCATGAATACTAAAACTTTTTTAGCGACAGACACAGCATCACTTTCCAGTTGAGTACCGTAGTTAACAAAATCAATATATTTTTTTGCCGTTCCATTCAACTGTTTTACGAATCGCGATTTCGTCAAAACATAGACCACATATCAACTTTCCTGTTAAAGTTTCGGCTAAAAGCTTAAAAGCTGCAAGATATTCCACGGTTTCGGGTTCGTTGTCTACTGTTTTATACCAGCGTGCAAGTGTGCGAGTATGCGGCAAACGAGTCTTGAATGTTTTTCTTAGAAAATTGTAAGCATGTGGACTAATAAAGTGCAATTTTAACGCATATCTTGGAACATGCGGTAAGAATTTACTTCTGATTAACAGAATACAGTAAATCAGCAGCTTCTCGATTGATGTAATGTTTCGCTTGTAATTTTGCGATGATAGCAGAATTTTTATTTAGCATTACTGCGGCGAGTCCTGTCACCGAATTGCCCGCTTTATTGTCGCGTCTCAGATTATTTTGTAATAGTTTTGGCCTTACTGTCTCCCTGGACTATTTATATATTGAGACGTTTTCAATTTCTATAATGAGCGGATCGTAGTCTTCCGTTAGGTCGCTCAACATGATTACGACTTCAAAATCTTCATCAAGAAATAATCCAATGTCGCTCAGTTGCTAAAATAGATCCGTGATCTTTAATAGATAGCTCTTCATATCATGACTGTCGACCAACTATGTCACGAATAAGGTTCCTAACAATGCTTACCTTCTGGAGAGTTCTTTGTCTTCATACGCCCGTAGTAGGCTGCTCCAGGTCTCGTGGTTGTCCTCGCCGACCGCACGTGCACAAAAGCTGCTGGCTTTACTGACAAAACGGTGCCTTTTGTACTTTTTTATGTCATCTTCCGGTTGAGCTTCTTTCTCCACGAAATCTCATAAATCTTTGTGGATTAGAACCATCTTCATCATGAACTTCCATGACGAGGAGTTTTCGATGTCTCTTTTTTTTTCTTTATTATTAAATAAACAAGAAACTTAAAACAAACACTAAAAAATACATTGTAATAAACCATGAAGGTTTGTCCACAATGCTATGTTGACAGTAGTTTAACAATAATCATAGTTCTATTTAAGTATTTTAACAAAGTAAATAATAAACGATAAAAAACCAGGTAGGTGCACTCACTGACTATTAGTCAATAACAGAAAGTGTGATTTCAGTTTTGATTTAATATTTTTAGCGTTTAAGTCATCCTTTAAGGTAAATGGTAATTTGTTTATAAAACGAGGCACCAAATACCTTACGGTACGACGGCCGTACACATTACGCGCTTGCGATGTGCGTAAGCGACCATTGGGCCATTGCTCGTGTGAATACAGGGTGATCAATTTTGTCGTGATGCTTAGGGTTGAAGAACTGTTCTTTTAAAAGGCTAAATTTGAAACGGAGTTGAACCGGAAGGGCTTTGCAATGTTTGAAAAGGCCAGATTCATCATTCTGGAATTTTTCCATAAGGGCGGGGGGAACTATTTGTTTTAAAATTTTTAAGTGTAGTTTGTAAATACTATCGAGATATGTTTTATATGTACGACCATAGCTACTAATACCATACTGTATGTATGATTCAGCGAGGGAGTTGTATAGAGCTAATTTGACTTTGTAGGGTATACGATTTTTTAGAATGTATATGTTAGCCAGGAATTGTCTCAGTCTGTTACATACGCGCTCAACTTGTAGACTCCAGTTAAAGCGGTCATCAAAAATGTGTCTTAGTTTGCCGATTGCGAAAGAAGACACGAAAAAGTTGACCGTTGACACACACACCTAACCAGTGATCGCATAATCGGATGCATTATTTACCTAAACAATTGTTAATACCAATTTTGATTTGCGAAGTACAGATGTTACAGCAAATAATAAAGTTTGCTACTATAGGTTGCTTTGCTCTTTTATAAATGCTAATAGAGAGTCAATGTTTTTGAGGGGCATCTCGGTCCTGGCCCGCAATGCAATCGTGTCAGAGGTAACAAAAATCTGGCCTAATGGTTTAATGGCTGCAAAAAATTCATTGAAAATCACCAAACGGCCGATAAATAATGTTTTTTTTATCTTTGCCATGTTATTGACAAAAGCAGTCGGTTGGATTCTACCGACTGATTTTTTAGTTTACGCCACGAACCAAAGGCTCCGGATCTCACTCTTTGATTTAAGGATTCACCATCCTTAGTGGGACTAGTGATGACATCTTCTGTTTCAAGCGCCAACTGCTAGTCGAGTTAGGCGATGGTATGTTTGTAGTTTGTATCATCGGCGATGATGCCACCGATGTCTAATTGTACCTCTGCCTGCGAAAACCAAATGGCAGGCCGGTCTGCCCAGAAAAGTGGGAGCTTTATCGCTACCCCAGTAACTGAGTGTTTGGGTTCGGGCTTGGAAACCTAAACTGCCAGTCGCACCTGTGAAGCAGCATTATTCTCCTGCTCCGACCACAGCAAACGAGTGTTTAACTCTTAATCGACCATTGTTAAAATTAAAAACATTTGGTTCGGTACGGTCCGTGAAAAATCGAAACTCTCAGACATCTGATTGTGATTTCAGCATTTCACCCAGTTGCAAGTTACCATTTGGTGTTGTTTGCGAGCTGAATCTCGCACGTCCATTTCGGGAGTGTTGCAGTGTATCACTCTACCCTGCTTCAAGTGCGACAAATAGTCACCACCCATGTCGACCAGGAATACTTCGTCTCCATAACCAGGAGTTTTTGTCCTCTTATAAACGATTAACTCTAAAAGGTAGTTCATCGTACTTATCGTCGCTTACGCTGCGTTCAGGAGCGTAGTTGCGTTTCTTGTTCGCTTTAGCGATCAGCGCAAAATCCGGGAAATCGTTTTGGCAGTTTCAAGGATCAGATGCATTTTCTAGCCTAGATTCTTTTATGTATTTCAAATACTAAATGCAAAATAGGTATTGTCAAAATACTAATTCAAAATATAAAATCTTTGACCAAATCTCAGATAATTTTATTTATTTTAGGTATTTATCATGAAAAATAGAGACACAATACCGAGCCGAACAAAAACGTCGCACTAAATTGAGGCTATGCGCATAACAGCCAAAATGCCTCCACTTCTTCAATTCTTCTTTAACCGCTTTTACGACATTGGAGGCATTGTCTGTTATCATGAAGTTTACCTTATCTTTTAAAACATATTTGTCAACCAATATTCCAATCTTAGGAGCGATATTTGCTGATGTGTGGTGCCCCTCGAATTGGTAGCATCCTAATAAATTTGACCTGAATTCCAGCTCTTCAGTCAAGTAATGCCCTGTGAGTGCTATATACAGGGTGGGCCCTAAGGGTGTTGGCAATTTGAATATTGAATTGAAAAAAAATCTACGTAAAATCCAAAAAAAATCTTTTTATTTTTGAAAAATAAAAATCTTGGAATTTTTATTACTTAAAAATAATGTTGTCCAAATGACGCCCCCTCGTCTGCTTGGCACTCTTGAAACCGAAGTCGTAGATTTTGGAAATCTCGTCGAAACGGTGTTCTGGATATATTGTTAATTTCCCGAATAATGTTTCTTTTCAGCTGCTCCAGATTGCTCGGATTATTCTCATTGACTTCCGATTTGAGGTAACCCCATAGGAAAAAATCACAATGAGAGAGATCGGGGCTACGTGGGGGCCATTCAATATATCCCCTTTTGGAAATGAGTTTTCCGGGGAAAACATTTTTCAGTAGGTCTAAGGACACCCTAGCCGTATGGCATGTGGCCCCATCTTGTTGAAACCACATCGTCGAGGTATTGCCTTGAAATTCTTACAAAGCTAGAAACAAGAATTCTCTTAACTTAGGATGAAAACTGCCGGTACATAAGTCAAGCAAATAGGAATCTATTTGATTGTTTTCTTTACTATTTTTTTAACTCATATATGTATCCATAACTTTTTGCCGTTTTGCATTTTGATTGCCACTCAGATCTTGGCCAAGATGCAAAGAGTTTGGCCATCAAAAGCTGAACCTAGCAAAACGCGGCAAATTTAAAATATGAAAACTAGGCAACACCGTCTATAATAGGAAGCAACATATTTGATACTTTTTTAAAATTCACAAAAAGTAGATTTCAACTGTGGCTTTCCTCATATGAAATACGAAGTTATAACACGTTTCATATATGTACTATGGCTGCTACACACAATGTCGGTGGTACGGCTGGTGGCCATGTCACCGGCACCGCTAGGCTCGCATTTTACTATCAATAAGTAAGGATATTCATTGCGATTATACATCTGACATGCTGAACTAGGTATTTAAACCAACAGAAGTTAATAGTATTTGGGATGTCGGGATGAGAATTTCAAAAACAAAGTTTACTAATATACATAGTTATTTATTATTCACTATAATCAAAGTCTGATTCCAGATACTCCACACCCATCGATTCTTCTGAATCTGAACTGCTAGATTCGTCACCTGAATCGGTTACATTTATAATGAAACTTTCCATTTCTGCCACTATTCCATCTTTTTGTTTATAATTCTCTTCAATATGAATGACATGATTAACCATCTTATTCCATTCCTCAGAAGTAATGCTATCGAAGCATTCTTTTATTAAATTTTCCATTTCTGATAAGGATCTTGAAATATTTTTACTTGCCACTTTTCTCTTTCCTGTGCTCCAAATAAGCTCAATGGGATTGAGGTCACAATGATACGGCGGAAGTCGCAACACCTCATGGCCATGTTCTTCAAGGATCTGATCAGCTTCATAAATAGGATCAGGTTTATGTTTATCAACCAAGCACAGCAGTTCCTCTCTTGACTGAGTTTCTTCAAATGAAATATCATAACAACGGAGCCAATTTTGTATTTCTACTTTGCGAGTACTAGTGTTTGGTGCCTTATTCACTTGTATGGTATGATAACTTGCATTATCCATGACAATAATGCTAGGTTCCGTCAAATTGGGAATTAATTTTTCACGTAACCATTTGTTAAAATTTGAGGCATTCATGTCATGATGATAGTCAGCTTTAGTTGATTTTGTACTAAAGACTAATAATGCATTTGGTATAAATCCACTTTCTGATCCTGCATGAACAATAATAAACCTTTTCCCCGAAGAAATATTATCAATAGCGCCCTGAGTTGAAGGTCCCTGCCATGACTTTTTTGGTTTGTAATTCTGATGAATATAAGTCTCATCTAAGTAGACAATTTTCTTCCCCTGTTGTCGTTTTAAAGCAATAGTTCTTAAGAATCTATGTCGCCACGCTGCGATATCATAGCGTTCCACAAGTACAGAACGCTGATTTTTATTTTGCTTGAATACAAATCCGTTGGTTAATAATATTTGACGTAATGTTTCTCTACAGCCTGTAAATGCAATACTCTCTTTTAAATCCGTCAAAAGGCTTCTTAATGTAGGCACTTGCTTCTTGACAACATAATATTCATTTATTTTGTTTCTTATAGCTTGAATATCAAAACTGTCCAGGTTAGACATTGTCTTTTTATGAGGGCGTTTCTTACCTGGGGTGCTGAACACCCCTTTGTTTTCTTTACTTTCATTATTAATCCTTTTCAATGTTGAAATACTAATATCTGAAAAAAGAAACAGCAATATTTTTTAAACCTATTTATAATTTTAAACTAATCACTCCTGTGTATTTTTGTTGCATATAAATCTATGTGAACTTATACGTAATCTGAAAAAAAAAACATTGTTTATATAAGCCTTTTATTTAAACGATGTTTTTTTTTCTCAGTCTGTAAAATACATCTTGTATTTAAAACAAGTCTAGAATTTGTTTACAAATAGTGTATGTTGGTGTAAAAATCTAAGCAAAGGAAAAAATTTACACGAACCTATTACCAAAAATAAGTAAAGGGTGTCCGCGAAACAATTTTCGAATTTAAAATTAAATAATAAAAGATTCACAGGTTTTTATATAATCGTTTTTATTTTAAAATAAAACATACAAATGCGGATTTATTTTTTGAAAATAATTGAAGTTAAATATTTACCACGGAGACGAACACACTCATTTAAACGAAACACCATATTTGTGAAAACTTTTTTGCAAGTTTCTTGCGAAATTCCTCTGATTTCGTTGCGAATATTTCTTCTCAGTTGCAATAAATTTCGCGGTTTGTTAACGTAGACTTTAGATTTAAGAAATCCCCATAAAAAAAAGTCCGCAGGTGTTAAGTCTGGCGATCTGGGGGGCCATGGGATATCACCATAACGACTTATGACTTTTTCGGGGAAAATGCGCCTTACAATGTTCATTGATGCTCGCGAAGTGTGTGGTGTAGCACCATCCTGTTGAAACCATGTCGATCCGTTTACCCATTCATTGTTCTCCAACTCAGCTTCCAAAAAGTTTTCCAACATAGACGAATAGGTTTGGGAATTGACGGTTATTGTTTGGTGTCTATCGTCTTCAAAAAAATAAGGCCCGATAATTCCTTTTGCACTTATTCCGCACCAAACGGTCACTTTTTCTGAGTGCAGCGGTTTTTCATGCAATTCTTCTGGATTCTCGGTGGCCCAATATCGACAATTTTGTTTGTTTACCGACCCGTCCAGTAAAAAATGTGCTTCATCCGAAAAGATTATGTTTTCATAACCCCGAGGACGAGGAAATCTGCCGAGCATGGTTCTAGCGTATGTCAACCGCAATCCATAGTCACTTTGTTTAATTTTTTGAGTGATTTGAATTTTGTAAGGATGAAATTGTAAATCTTTTTTAATAATTTTGTGCACAGTCGTTTTTTTCAAATTCAGTGCTGCAGAACGTTTTCTTAGTGAAAGACGTGGATTTGCAATAACATCACGACGAACTGCTTCAATTGTTTCGTCAGTTCTCACAGTTCGCGATACACCTGGCCCGTGTCCCACTACAGGTCCTTGTTCACGAAAACTTCGCACCCACTTGCCAATAAGTTGCGTACTAGGACAATCCCGTATACGCCGAATATTGAAATGTCTTGCGAATACCCTGCGCGCCGCCACGGGAGAATCGTTATTTTTAAAATATGCCTCTACAGCAAACGCACGATGCTCCGCCGACCAACGATCCATGGCTACTAAAATCCGCACGACGCGTAAGTGTAATGAATACGCCTCCCCCCTCCGCCGATACCCCGCTCGCCGTTTATTCAAATTCAAAGTCGAAAATTCTTTGGCGGACACCCTTTATTTCTGACATTTTATATCAATAATTTTGAGCTTGGTAGGAACTTACCAGTCATTGAAGAGATTTTCTCAAAATATTTATTCTGTGAGAGATACTCTTCTTGATGAAATTCCTTTATTTTTTTGAGATTTGCCAAAGCAGCACTGGCTCCTTCAACACTCGAATTCTTTTCTGTAAAATTGGTAAAATTGGAATGTACTAATTATAAATACCTATATATTATTATGACGTGAAAGTCTTGATAAATATGAAAGTATCTAAGTGAATAAGTTTTACTAACCTACGAACTCTATCGCAACATGTAAACAATCTTCTTTTTGCTTGATTATAGCCATTTGCTCATCTTGTTTTTCTTTATATTTACTTATCATAGTAAATAGAATCTGCCGCACTGCACTCTTTATAGTTTTACCCATATTTTGAAAGAAAAACCAAGGAATGCACAAAATAAACTTAACACAGTGACAACCAACTACGCAGATACGCCATGATGGCGGCCATGAACACTTTTTTTTTCACAGTGGTAGTGTTGCCGCTATAAAAATCACCGGGTTCAGCTTTTATTAGCCAGACTCTATCGCCTCGGGTTTTTATTTTATGTGTTTTTTTTTTGTATAATTGTTATTGGAGATGCCATGGTGCGCGGTGGTATTGAAGGACATCTGTCCTTGGTGGGCGGTATGTTAAAGCAAGTTGTTTGTTTGCAATGTAAGTTCAACATTTATAGATGGCGCCACCTACCACTTGCATCACGGTACGACTTGGGATTTTTGGACGAGTAGGTCTAGGAAAAAATGTTTTTTTATATAGCTAGAGATAATATGGTCACGAAGTATAACCTCGTAAAGTACAAAGGCTGTTTTATTTCGGAGCAGTGGACAGGTTTATTCATGGTCTTTCGAGCCGGATTTGGTGATACAAAGCCATTTCTTTGGTTACTTTTTCGTTATTGAAGCAAAGACCACTCATCGACATGTCTTAACCTGTAAAGTATGGACCCATCAGGTAAATATTTTAGACCCCTTATATCAACCACCTCAGGATCTCCCTTCTTTTTACCAGGCCGAATAGATTTCAGATTCGACTCCAAATCTTTAAAATTTAGAAAAAAAAAGTAATGAATCGATTTGACATCGTAAGGTTTTTGTGGTCGAGCTTGTCTTATCCGGATTAAGTAGTCGCTACGAGCGTATATTGGTGGTTTTATGTATTGCTCAATTGTGGAGTGAACACTATCCACCTCCATCATGGTGTGTCCTTTCTCTTAATAGAGTTGCTCGATTTCGAATTGCTTTCGTTGCACCAAATCACTTAGGGCACTTGACAAAATTCGGTTCCTGTTCTGATGACCACATCCATCAGAAATAATAATAAAACGCTTAATCGTAATTGGTACATTTTGGTTATTATCTATTAGGCAAGATGTAAATTCATTAGCATTTACATTACCGTCTGCTTCGTGCCAAAAGTAAATTGATACATTTTTGGTTAAAACGTCATAAACAGTGAAGTTATGGCACTGTAACTTCTCACTTAAATTAAAGTGCCCTCACTTTGCAATAACTTTGGGGCAAGCAAAACACTGAACATCGACTGTAATAACCACAGTTTCCTCGTTCGCACTAGCTACGAGGGTCAAACTGAAAGTTCTTAGAAAATCAAAAACTGATTACATTAGCCAGTTATTAGTTTTATTATATCTTTTCAAAATATTGTCCATTGACGTCAATACACCGCTGCATGCGATGGAACCACTGGGAAAAGCACTTTGCCCACTCGTCCTTAGGGGTCTCTTCAATGGCATCGCGATACGCAGCCACCGCTTCTTCAGCATTCATAAACCGCTTTCCTTTAAGTTTTTCTTTAATTTTTGGAAATGAATAAAAATCACAAGGCGCGAGGTCGGGGCTATACGGCGGGTGACCCAGTAATTCAACGTTTGATGTCGCCAAATAGTCGATCGTTCGCTTGGCGGTGTGCGACGAGGCGTTGTCGTGGTGAAGGAGGATCCTACTGCGAGGTCGTTTCTCTCGAACTTTTTCCAAGACAAGTGGCAAACAATTGGTAGTGTACCATTCTGCAGAAACTGTTTTTTGATCCTCTAACACAATTGTTGCGAAATGACCTATCCTTCCAAAGAACGAGGCCACCATTTTTTTTCCCGCACTTCGATCTCTCTTCACTTTAGTTGGCAACTCCTCGAAAGGAAACACCCACTGAGCAGATTGTCTTTTGGTTTCAGGATCATAACAGTAAATCCAGCTTTCGTCACCTGTTAGTATGTCGAACACAGCATTTGAGTCACCTCCGTTAAATCTTTCAATCATTTTACGGCACCAATCCACACGATGGAGTTTTTGAGCCTTAGTCAAATTATGAGGTATCCACCGGGCGCAAAGCTTCCTGACCGCTAAATGTTCGTGGAGGATTTTGTGCACTTGACTCATACCGATGCCTAAGCTTGTCCGAATCTGCTGATAGGTCACTCTTTTGTCAGTCTCTATCATACGCCGCACAACACAGATGTTATTTTCAGTCGTCGCCGTAGAAGGCCGTCCCTCACGTACATCATCAGTGAGATTAGTGCGACCACGTTTAAACTCATTAAACCAGTTGTAAACAGTCGCACGAGATGGGGCTTCATCGTGAAAGGCCAATCGTAGTCTATCATAACTTTCTTGTTGACTTAAATGACATCGAAAGTCATAAAAAATCATTGCACGAAAATTTTCTCGTGTTAAATTCATGTTGACGTGACACAGACAATTTTCAATTTGCCGCCAAATCGTAAAACAAATGACAAATGAATGAAATATATACTCAGTAATATTGGCAAAGAGTTCTATTTTCAAATTTTAGAATATTTTTTTATTATATTGTTTATAAGTGGCCAGTTCTAAGAACTTTCAGTTTGACCCTCGTATGGCATTCTTTTCGGCTTGATGAGCTTTTTCTTACTGTGCCATGTGCCTATCGTATTTTTTATGAGAAATATTGCCCGTTTTATAGCTACAACATGTATCACACTGGTCTTTACGCGGATTGTGAATGCCAATATTTTCTTCCTTTAACACCTTCGAAAATGTCTTTTTAGAAGCAGCCCTGTCGCCTTTTTCAGTACATCATTCCTTAAAAACTGCTTTCATGTGAATCTCAGAACAAAAAGTCGATTCAACATAATGGTTTTTTGAACTTGATCGACAAAATCAAATCGAAAAAGTTCAGATTTTTACTTTTTTTTTCAAATCTGCGTTCCTTCCTGTTTTAGCAATAACGGACTTAGCATCTTTTTTATTGATATAAATATTGTTGCCACTTTGCTTTTTTCCGATAGGATTACGCGGAGATTTGCGCCGACGTCTTATACGTCTTCTCACTGCTGAGGTGGAATTGTGTAAAGCAATCGTATTCATTTGACAGTTCAAAACGTACGATATGATCTGTCAAACCCTTTGTTCTTTGCCATTACACAATACGATTGCTTTACACAATCGCACCCCAGAACCCTTAACGAAAGTAATCTTCTCTGCCCCAGTCTTGAGCATCCAAAATTGTTTTTTATTTTTGTCACGTCCTTCATCAGTGACCAAAGCGCAAAGAAAAGATTTTTTAGGTTTTGGAGCAATATTAGTATGTGAGCAAAGTGGTCGTTGTTGACTTGTATGCCAACTTTTCTTTAACATTCAACTTATTTTAAAATGATGCCACAGTTCACTTCGTCCGGCCATTTTTAATAAGTTTTAATGTTCACTACCTCACCTATCTGTACTACACGAATACCAATAATTCCACTATTTATTTATTAACACTTAACTATTCACCAACAATAGACAACAATATCACAAAAGCATTAGACATTAACAGGTAATTCCGAATTTATGCAAAGTGCGCTTGGACGTAATCCTATTGCTGAATAAATCAATCAGTGAGATTGGTCCTCGAACAAAATGTAAACAAATGTAAAATAAGTATTTTTTACTACGCGGCGAGTATTCCAAACTCCACATAAATAAACCGGTTTACCATAGGTTTACCATTCAGCCAGATCATTTCCTCTCTTTCGCATCCGCGACATTACCCTATCTTCCATCCTCTTTAGTTTTCATTTAACGAAGGTCTAATAGGCCTATTACGTTAACGCGCTTATAGTAGTAGAAATAATATACCTACCCGTGTATTTAGAGTTCACTTTAGATTGTTTCGACGTAGAGCAGACGATGCGATGCATTTATTTGTTATTTTAGCGTCCATATTCCGTTGAATTTAAAGTTTAAATTGTTTCGACGTAGAGCAGACAAACTGAACATTGCAGATACTGCTGAACGAAGTTTTGTATTACACGGCTACGTTTAAGCGTCGACGTTGTATTGCGCGTTGATACGAACGCAAGGACTACTTGTTTAGCAGTCTATGAATTCATCTAGTTGATCGGAGAACGGTAGACCGTCGAAGCGTAGACGTGCAATCTAGGCTTTAACGATCTACCGTTCGTCGACGGTTGATTTAACTAGTCCGTCTATATAACGCACGTCTAGTCGACACAGACACAAAAAAGTTGTGTTCTCCACAGATGCATTTCGTGCATTCAGTGCAAGTCATTTTTACCATCCGTCTTTTTTAGATGTACAGTCACAGTATCCCCCTTTTTTTTGCAATGCAGCTTCTATATTGTTCCGGGCAGATCATTTTAGAGTAGGTATAAGCAACCTGCCGTTATCCAGGGTTCTGTTAATTGAGTGTATAACTTTTTCATAAATTGTCTACTATTTAACGGCATTTGTTTCTTGACTGTCGTATTATGGTGGTAAATGACGTAAGAATTGTAAGAATTGACGAAAGCCATATTCAAGATCCCATAAAACATTGCCATACCCTTTGAGCAACCTTTTACTCGGTATAATAATCCGCGTTTCATGTCTGGGTGATACAGGAACCGCAGGACGCTCAGAAGGTCCAGATGATGAGGGATCGGCAATTTCGTTTACAAATATTGCACTTACATTTAAATCTTCGTTACTAATTGAGTCGTGACAACCTTCTTCCTCGTCGCTCTGGACGTCGTCCTTACTTTAATGATCCTCCTTTCCACGATTACTGTACTCGTCTGCAACCTGAACGTCATCATTATCTACCTCATACAGCTCATTTGCTATGTCCTCCTTATCCAAGTATCTATTTCGTGTCATGATTTTAAGACCCTAAAATTAATAACGCTAGATAAAATGATATCCTCCTGCGGCCCAGAATCAATACAGCTTGGTTATCATTAAGATCCGCAGTCCTATCAGTAGGACTAAAGCTTTGTAGTCATTTAGACACGACAACATTGTGTCGGCACATATCAAAAGCGCCTAAGTCACATCTAACAGATTTTCGGTAAATGAAGATTTTTTGAAATTGCAACCCTTTTTTTAATAAAAATCCATAAAAAATATCCATTGTATACTTCTTAAACTAGCAACACCGAATAATGAAAAAGGAAAACTAGTCCGTCAGAAAAAAAATAAGTTATTAAATAAATCAACTTGAACTAAGGTGTATATGACGTAATACTGATGGACTTAGTCAAATTTGAAATAATCATTAATGGACTTGGGCGAGTTTGAAATAGAGAAATGGGACTTAGGTGAGATTGATGTAAATTGATGGCTAGGGGACGGATTCAGAAAATATAAAGTAAGAAATAAAAATATCGTTAAGTACCAAAATTAACATTTATTTTGTAGGAAAAAAATCGAATCCAATTGTTTCGTTTTAGACACCTTTGCTAAAATATTTAAAATAAAAATAGTTAAATGGCACGAAAATAATTAAACAAAATCGAATACTTCCTCCGGAACAGAATCGTCTTCGAAACCATCAGCAGCATCTGTGCCATCGCCAACGGGTCCAGATACCACATCTTTGAAATATTTTAATTCTTCACAATTCTGCCATTCTTCTCCGAAGTGTTTCTTTAATAATTTAATTACGTCATTAACCTTCTCTTGCTTGATGGTGACGATGGGTTCTGTTCTATCGGGTAACAGATGCGACAACTTTTTGCCTCGTTTTGTGATGGGCAAAAGCTGGCTAATGCTTTAGAATGTTTTTAACACTCACAGTGTCATATTTTCTATACTAATATTATAAAGCTGAAGAGTTTGTTTGTTTGTTTGTTTGTTTGTTTGTTTGTTTGAACGCGCTAATCTCAAAAACTACTGGCCCGATTTGAAAAATTTTTTTTACGTTGGATAGTCCATTTATCGAGGAAGGCTTTAGGCTATATAACATAAACATACGACTCATAAGACCACAGCAGAAATGAAAAATGTTGCGAAAACGGGAGAAAGATATTCCTTTTGAGAGCTTCCGCTGCATACGCTGCGGAAACCGCTTAAGTTACACAAAAATTATGTATGACAGGATTGTTCAGCATTAAGAGTTCTATAACAAAGTCCGCGACAGCATATGTCTATCTTTTATGGTTTACTTACTACAACCTTTTTTATGTTAATAAATTTGTAAAAAAATAATGCATTATTTTTAGAGGTGTATTATACACACCTGTGTTTATTCTTATTAAAATAAATACATTCATCATCACGAGCATTTCATTTAGAACCAAGTTGCCCTTTATATCATTTGATTTCAATAAATATCTTAGGAGCTATCACAGTTTTAACATAACTCCGCACCAAAATAATGTTCGCAGCTTAAGTACAACGTGCGCTTTCGCTAATCGCTAATATATTATAAAGCTGAAGAGTTTGTTTGTTTGAACGCACTTATCTCAGGATCTGCTGGACCGATTTGAAAAAATATTTCTGTGTTGGATAGCTTATTTATCGAGAAAGGCTTTAGGATATAAAAAATGACGCTGCGACGGGAGGGGAGGGAGCAAACTCAAAACGCGCGGACGAAGTCGCGGGGGACCGCTAGTATATTCATAAAGATGAAATAAGAAACCAAAAATTTGCGCACGGGCGGGACTTGAACCAGCAACCTTTTGGCAAACCGGGCCAAACGCTCTTACCAATTGAGCTACCGTGCTGTTAGTCCGACCCTGCGAAATTTGTGGTTTCTTATGAAAACGTCAATTGCGTGA
The DNA here is from genome assembly GCA_963924145.1 of Pyrausta purpuralis. Classification (NCBI taxonomy): domain Eukaryota; kingdom Metazoa; phylum Arthropoda; class Insecta; order Lepidoptera; family Crambidae; genus Pyrausta; species Pyrausta purpuralis. The sequence continues at coordinate 11,937,714 of OZ001666.1, forward strand.
CGCTAAGCGCCATCTAGCCGTCTGTTTATGAAACAGATGGCCCAAGGAGTTATTCTTTACAGAATAAATTCAACTTGGAAATTGATGTCGCTTCGCTATCTAATGCTTTAGAATGTTTTTAACACTCACAGTGTCATATTTTATATTCATAAAGATGAAATAAGAAACCAAAAATTTGCGCACGGGCGGGACTTGAACCAGCAACCTTTTGGCAAACCGGGCCAAACGCTCTTACCAATTGAGCTACCGTGCTGTTAGTCCAACCCTGCGAAATTTGTGGTTTCTTATGAAAACGTCAATTGCGTGACGCTAAGCGCCATCTAGCCGTCTGTTTATGAAACAGATGTAACTGAAATATCCTACAGAAACGAAACTGGCTAGTTTCGTTTCTGTAGGATATTTCACCACGCACTAGAATTTTTCGAGATTCTTTCTCAATGATTATTCTTTTGCACTTGTTTATTTGGAAGTGCAGGCTCTGGGTGCTTTTAAGAGTATTTTTACAAGCTTCTTTCCAATCTAATACAGGAACTTGACGAACCACACGATAGATAGTCGCATTGGAAGACATTAAATCAATATATTCATCTGGGTTTAAAATGTTTTCTAGTCGTCGGATTTTTTTTTCTGTTAATGCAAAGACTCTGTCTGGTGGAATGAAACTGTGGCCGGTAACTGGAAAAATTAGTTCTATTTTTGAAACATGACTTTGTGAATCATATAGCCATTTTGCTACCATCCCAATCATAGTCAAGTTTTTGTTCTGGCCACCACAGCCATCGGCCACAAGCCTAACGGTTTTTTTTCCGTCTAAATTTACCAAATTGTTCAAACAGTGATAAACGCAAGATGCAATTTCATTGGAGCTTTTTGGCGCCTCATCCTCAGTCCAAACATAGGAGTGCACATTTTCGGTTGTAAGGCTGGATTTTGAGTTACCCTGAACAATTGTGAAATTATATATGTATAACTGGCGCGAATAGTAGGTTGTTTGATCTGGAACCTTAGGCATAGGCAAATTTTTGTGGCAGTCGAATGAGAGAATAGGCATCTCTGGATTTTCGTCCTTCAGCAGCTGAAAAAAGCATTTTGCTCTCAACTTATGGATTCTGTAATGTGCACGTATGGATTCTTTTTCAGTGTTGTTTTGCGATCTTTTCAATTTTTCCAAAAGTTGTAGACAATCAGAACAAACGTCTTGTCTGGGCGATCCAAATCCGATGTTGAAAGATGTATTAAAAAACCTTCCTAAAATATGACTTCGTCACCGACAATCCGGGAGCGGCTTGATCTTCATACATCCGATACATTTTAGAAATGTTGAGACTCGGATCCAGGTATATTCTTCGTTTTATCAATCCCCTGCAGTAGTGCTGGTCTAAAGGTCTGAATTTTTTGATAAAATTCTGTACGGATTCCAATTTCGACCTGAACGCAAATTTCTTGCGATCACCACCTCTTCTCTCTGACGCGCTAATTCCATTTTCAGCGAATCTTTTAGTGACGCCCTTTATTCTCCCCTGTTTAATGTTCAGGATACCACAGAAGGCATCAAGACAGACTGGGATTAGTTTCTTGGTCTTGTGATGGGGAATAAAAAACTTGTTAGAAAAAGCTCTTGGGTTTCTCGCATTTTTTCTTGAACGCTTTCGCTGCACTGGCGTTGTAGAAATATATTTTAAAAGAAAATTGTCTTGGTCCACTTTTTTGGCACGGGTATAAAACATTTTATGGAAGCAGAAAATGGTGTTAGAAGCTAAAATGTCACATTTGTAAGAGTCTTTTTTTTGTGTGTGCTTACATGTGGGCTTTTTAGGCAATGATTTTGCTGAGTACCTGAAAAGATAAAAAACATTGTTTTTACTGAATTTACCAAATAACTGGATATGCCAAATTTTAACTCAATCGATTCAGGATAATTTCTTTAAAATAAAGTTGCAAGATTTGACCTAAACAAACATACAAACAAACATTACATAGGTACATGGCAACTAGCAATAAAGTAAAAACCAATAAAAAGGCTAAACGTGTTTTTCAAAACACGAATTAAGTATAAAACCGATCCCTAATTAAAAAACTACTATCATTAAGAATTTGGTCTAGCTAACAATCTGAAATCTCTCTCAAAAAAGTCCGGCCCTGTAATACATTGTTAACATAGCTATCCAAGAGCACAAATTTGTTTACAAAAAGGGGGAATGTTCCTATAACTTACCGATTTTCTTTCTCCTGCTGTATTTTACGGTTAGTACTTCCTTTATTCTTCCTTTTCGCTAATTCTGGAGGCACAACTTCTATTGTAATATCCATAATTTAATAAAATAATCAGAGCGTGGTTCTACACAGCACGTGCAAAAACAAGGAATGGTCGCCATGACACATTCAAGACGGACTGTGATTGGCTGTAATGGACTTAGGTTAGTATGATTTGAAGCCCGTGTGTGACTTAGGCTGAATTGAAAAAATCTAATCAAATTTGACCCTTATTTTGCTGGAAAATAAATGGATTAAAGCTGTTTTGATGTAAAGATAAAATATCGGCCATATTAATCTTAATCGAATAAAAAAATAAAACTTCAAATCGTTTGGACGTGACTTAGGCGATTTTGATATGTGCCGACACTGAGGCGTATAGTTTCAAAACCTGCTAACTCCAGTATTCTCTCAATGTCAAGGGAGAGAATTTATTGGTATTTTTTTTCTAAAATTACTCTAGCGATTTCATTATTCGGTTTTAATTAAGATAAGTTTCTCAAATTCATTTAAATATCAATTTGCAGTATAATAATCGTTTCTGTAAATGTAAAAGTCGAAAAAGTGGTGGACCTAGCAGAATTTGAAACTGATGCTCGGACATTGCTGGTTTTGAATCTAATAAACTTGGACATTGCTGTTTTTGACATGACAATTTTGAGGTGTACTTCATTCAACCTAACTTGATACATTTAAGTGCTCAATAAAAATAAAAAAAATATTTTCAGCAGAATTAATGAAGTTCGTAATAAGGTATACTTAGGAGATAAATAAAGAAACTGGTAGTTAATTTTTTTTAAACTTTATTGGTAAAAATTAAATCATTAGATCATTTAAAATTATTTGTTCTTGGCACGAGGTTTCTAGATCAACATTATTATTATTATCATACTCTTCATTTTCCACGTCATCGACTGGTATCGTATTTGGTATCAATTTGTCGTAAAAAGACAACATCTCGTAACTCCTCCAGTCAGCGTCAAAGTGAGTACGTAACAATTTGTTGACATCTCTAAGTTTTGTTGCTTTAAGGGATCCTGGTCCCAATCGTATATCTTGCGGATTGATCATATTCGAAAATTTGCCCTTTTTACAGACATTTTTATATGCCCCGGTGTCAGCAACATAATGTATTTCACCTTTTACCAATAAATTTCCAGCTGTAACTATAGAACGCTTCAATATAAAACGCTTGCACATCATAAAGGCACATGCCAAGTGCCAACGCCTTTTAAAACTTTTTTGGCAGCGTCTTTCTAATCCTGTATTGGACATTCTTGTCCTACTGAGATGAGACTGGAGTATTCTTTTATAATTTTCGTGTAACCAGTTGGCTTCAGTATTGTGTCTCGCTTGCGAAACTCCTTCTCTATTCTCCCGAAAACTCGATCTGCGGGAAGAAAAGAATAGCCCACGACAGGAAATATTATTTCCATATTTTTTATATGTTGAGGAGCTTCTATTAACCACTTTTGGCACATTCCTACAATAGTGGTATTCTTGTTTCCGCCGGCGCACCCATAAGCCATTAATCTTACTGTATTAATTTGAAGAGGAAATGTCGTTGCATTTAATCGATGATTGATCGCAGATGCAATTAAGTTTGAGTCTTTCGGAAATTGGTCTTCAGTCCAAACATATGCAAAAGTACTGTCTTTATTTAACTGTGACTTTGAAGAGCGTGCTACAATTGTAAAATTGAAAAGATAAATCTGTCTGGAATAATAGGTGCTCTGATCGGGAGTTTTGGGTAGCGGCATGTTCTTTTGGCAGTCATATTGTGATAATATAAAAAATTTGGGGAGTCGTCTTTCAAGTAATTGAAAAACTTGCGCGCGATTTTGTGAACTCTTAACTGAATCATCAAATCAATTTTAGTTTTGGTATCTGTAGCTACCTGCATTTTCTCTGCATATTGCAAACAGACAGAGCACACGTTGGTGCGCGGCGAACCAAATCCCAAGTTATAATTGGTGTTAAACACATTCCTGAAATAACTTTTTTAAACTTTTAAATGTTCTGGCGCTTACCTATCATATATTTTATATAACTTGTTTATATTTAGTTCAGCAGGAAGATAAAGTCTTGCGCTGCTACTTCCTTGGCAGTAATGCGGTTCAGAACACTTTAGTTTTTTTACAAATTCCATAACTGTTGTTTTTCTGTCAAAATATTTACGAGATTTACGGTCTCCTCCTCGTCTTTCTTCTGGAATAAGTCCTTCTTTTAGAAATTTCTTTGCCATACCTTCAACACGACACCTTTTAATTCCAAGTACATCTAGGAACGTTTTCTGACAATCTCTTATTATTTTCTTTATCAAGCGACTATAAATGTAATACCTTGTACTTATTACTTTTTCTTTCCCAGTTGCCTTACGTGGTCGACGTCTGGAAATAGGACCCCCTTTTATATGTTTTAGAATAAAAGCGTCCTGTGACCGTTTATCCTTATGTTTATAAAAAAGCAGTATGAAATGAATTTAAGTCTTTCATTTTTAGCGAATTACACTCACACTACTGAACTAATGAAGCCGGGACACGTATAACAGCGACACAGGTTTTTATAAAAGTACTGACGATATGCTTGACCAGTGTTTTTCAAACACTTTCTTTGGTTTTGTTTTCCATGAAGTTGCGTTCCGAGACCTTTTTTTTACTTCGGCACGGTTGTCTTTTGCACTTCAGCAATATCGGAAGCTGTGTTGTTATTTGACACACTGCAAACAATTTTGGAACGAGAAACCAGAAGAGTTCGAAGTACTGCTTGAGGTCGTTAAACCACTGCTGGAGCTCGAAAAATACTGCTAGAACTCGGGGAACTACTGCTGGAAGAATTGCGAGCCGATTTAAAAAGTCTTTTTTTAGTTCCGTAGCTGAATAAAAAAAACGGAACCCTTGTAGTTTCGTCAAATCTGTCTGTCCGCCTGTTTGTCCGACCGTATGTCACAGCCACTTTATTCTGTAGCTATTAGCATCACACTGTTGAAATTTGGTAAGGAGATGTATCCTGTTAACCGCTTTACGATTCTTTAACAAAAAATAATAATAATTAATGATATTTAAGGGGGGGCTTCCATACATGAAACTGAAACCGAAAAGCATTTATTGTCTATGGATAGGGCTTTTAAAGTTTCTAAAACCATTTTCTTTTTAAGGCTAACGTTTGATAGATAGACGCTTCCAAAGTGGTATAATGCCCCCCCCCACCCCCACCCCCTCTAACTTTTAAACTAAGCGAGTGTAAGATTTGAAATAAATATGTGATGTAGACTTTGACAAATACTTTCAACAAACATTGATTTGGACGGGATCGAACTAGTAGATTTTAAGATATAGCACATTTTCAACAACCGCAAACATAACTTTGCTCTTCATACAAACACCATGAAAAACAAAGTTTGCTGTCAACAAAATACTTCATCTTACTTCCACTTAGCTAAAATACCAATTTTAGCTAAGTGGAAGAGGATTTCCTAATTCGGTAAAACTTGGCACTGAACCCTCAGTGCGCGAGTCAAACTCGCACTTGGCCGATTTTTTTTTCAGTGGCTCATACTGAGATCCATTACTTCCGGAAAAATCTTCACCAATATCAGATTTTGTCACGTAATCATCGATGCCATGGTTAGATATTTCTACAGTAGTATCAACGGCGTCGTGTTTAATGGTCTCTGTTTTCAATTGTCAGATTCTCTGTATTATTGGAAATCGTTGAATCTACCTTGTCTTAAGACCTCAAACATGTTTTCAATACATTGTCTTCACCAATATCAGATTTTGTCACATTGTCGGTGCCATGGTCAGATATTTCTATATTAGTATCAACGGCGTCGTATTCAATGTGCACTGATGTCAAATTCTCCGTATTAATATTGACATTGGATAACGTTTTTCAAGTGCTTAAATATGTTTTCAATATATTTGCTTGAATGCATTCTTCATTTTTGTATGGGATATCAATATTTGGAGTACTGCAAATGTTTGAAGCTTACAAATTTAAGTCACGATCATTGTCTTGATTCTCTGCATCAAAGTTTTCTAACCAAGTTTCTACGAGGGCACTGTTTTTTGTATATTTGTTTTGCTGCAGTTCATTTTCAAGCATAAAAAACTAGTGTTCAAGAATTCATTATTTTCTGAACTTAAATATTTTTAGAAATATATTATGCAGTAAGGAAATATCATTGTAAATTTACATAGAAACAAATTTTAAAAAAAATATTCGATGTATTTATCATCGCGTCTTCTGCGGAACATAAATAAAATATACTATTGCATTTAAGTGCATTACACATGGCTACGATACTATAATATTTTGTCTTAAGATAAATTTATCGCTGACTATGAATTTTGTATGAACCATCATCCATCACAGACGGCTAAGATGCTATAATATTTTTATACTATGTATCTTAAGATACCGACCACTATGGCTTTTATATATTAAGTATCTTATGATGACATCTTAAGATATGCAATATATCGCAACGTCGCAAGATCCCAGTAGGCGAATATATATTTATATCTTAAGGTACGATCAATGAAAAATGAGAGCTTAATAAGTAATTTAAAAAAAAATACGTGACAAAAATAAAACACACCACATTTTTTACATAATATAATATAATGTCACACAAAAGATTTTATAAAGTAGAAATCACATTGCTGTCCTCTAGTGGTAGGTTCCTATTTATACTAATATAATAAAACAATAAATTATGTCTTAAAGTAATTTATTAAATTAACTGCTATTTTCAAATAACAAAACATAAAAGCTTATTCTTAAATGATTATTTTAATAAAAATATATGTGGTCGCAGGACTCATTTTTTAATTTGAAACGAATTCCAAATTAAAAATTTCAGCGACAAGTTTAGCTGAAACTATGTTTTGGTCATTTTATTTATTTATTTATTATTAACTGGGTTTTTTGAATAGTTAAAAATATCTTACGGTGTAATTAGTTTCATTTGTTTTAATTTTGATACCAATTATAAAACCAACATAATATACCTGTGTTTTCCTCTCGTAGAATCTAACTAAAACACTATCATTCCTGTTATATTTATTGTGATCAATTTTTTTTTATTTATCTTTCGATGGTTCTAAAATAAGCGCGTTTGTTATGTATGTAAATTTGTTGATTTCTTGTTGTGATTCCATTTGTCCTTTATATACTCTCTTAAAATAATTTGTTTGAGGTTCATTATTTGTTGTTAACTTTCGCCTAAAGTGTCCATCAATTTCCTCATGCTAAGTCATAATTAGATTATATTCTTCTTTCGCAACCGTCTCTTTTTCTATAATAAATAAAATAGCTCTTTTATTTTTGGCCAGAATTATCTTTTGTGCCATCCATAAAATTGTTATTATTTGACTATTCATGTGATTTAACACCAAAGTCACGACCGAAGGCACCTCTCCATAATCTGAACTTAGCGTTTCCAAACTTTTTTCGGTTTTGTCTTGTCTGCTTGTGCTTGAATCTGTTCTTGAATGAAGTCTTCGGATTCTTTTATAAGTTTCATTCCCCATTTTGACCACATTATTATGTCGAATCGGTCTGTGGGAATCGCATTTCGGTCTACAGGATACAGGGTTGTTTCCCTAAAACTATTTTGCAGTATGACCGGATTCAAGTTGTCCCAGATTTCCGTTAATAGTCGAGTAAATTCGCTTTTAGGTAATTTGGCCACCGTGTGTAGTCTTTGCCACCGAACAAGAGCGTCTTCCCAATGTACCTTCATCGACTTCATAGTGCTGCAATCTAACGGTTGCAGGACATCTGAAGAATGAGGTGGTAATTTAAGGATTGTAACATTTTCAGCTACTGCCATCTCCAAGACGCTTAAGTCTACATGGGTAAAATGCCCGTCGTATACGAGTAACACTGGCATCTTACTTCCGATTGATGGTAAAAATATATCTTTGAAGTATTTTTTGAATACACTCTTCTCCATCCAATCTTTTTTACTGACAGCATAAGTTGTCCGTACATTTTCATTTTTGTAAAACCACATAAGTGTTTTCCTTGAAAAAATATTAAAGGTGGCAATTTATCATGCGTTGGCTGCTAGAAGAACGCTCGTATTGTCACGACCAAGACAGTTTGTTGTCCTTGTGGAACGGAACCCTTTTTGTCCTACAACTTTGCTTTTTTTTGCAAAAACTTGTCTCGTCTAAATTCTATATGTGTTCTGGTTTATCAGCACGATCCAATTCCTCTAAAGCTTTTTCTAGAAGATCATAGTAACTGTACACAATAAATGGGTTACATGCCTTTTTTTTCGCAACTTCGACACTTTGAGGCTTTTTCATAGATAAACTGTTCCTCATGAAAAAACCCATGCACCAGTCATTACCAGGGACATCATTTTTGAATGGGGTAATAATACCATTACGCCGTACATATTCTGAAATCCAAGCTTTGACTTCTTTCTTCGTTAGTGGATAGCCTGATTTTTCCATTACATGTAGTAAAGAAGCAATACGTGTTTCTTGATCCCTTGAAAACACGGTAGTCTTTCCAGGCCCGGGCGTTTTTGCGCCGCGAGTCCCAGTAATGCTCGCGGAATACCAAAAATTTCAGAAGCTTTATGGTAGCTCATTTTTTTTTCCACTACTGCCTCCACGGCTTCCAGCAGGTTCTCTTTCGTATACCCCTTTTCCTTTTTACGTTTGTAGTGACGAACCATCCAAAATAAATAAATAGGTTAATAACAATTAAATTAAATAAAATAAATATCGAAGTGAAGCTCCCATGCTACAGACATGATTTTTTTTGCCCTTTTTTATAAAAAAATCATAACTGTTGTATGGAAGGCCCCTTGAAATATTTGTTTTATTTTAATTATTTATTAATTTTTAAAGTGAATATATAACTAAATATTCTATGAATATTTCAAGCGAATACCTGTTGGCGTTGTCAATATTTAGCAAAAACGTGCAAAAAAAATCACGTTGGTTCTATAGGAGCTCCTTAAATATTTATTTTATTCTGTTTTTTAGTATTTGTTGTTATAGCGAATTATAGCGAAATACATCCTCAGTGAAAATTTAGCAGAGAGATTAGGCAGAGAGATCTATAAACGGATAGCCTGTATAGTAAAATATTGTTAGTACGTACGAGAAGCATGAGCAGAAAAAAGGAGGCCCTTTTCCTTTTTACGTTTGTAGTGACGAACCATCCAAAATAAATAAATAGGTTAATAACAATTAAATTAAATAAAATAAATATCGAAGTGAAAGCTCCCATGCTACAGCCATGATTTTTTTTGCCCTTTTTTATAAAAAAATCATAACTGTTGTATGGAAGGCCCCTTTAAATATTTGTTTTATTTTAATTATTTATTAATTTTTAAAGTGAATATATAACTAAATATTCTATGAATATTTCAAGCGAATACCTGTTGGCGTTGTCAATATTTAGCAAAAACGTGCAAAAAAATCACGTTGGTTCTATAGGAGCTCCTTAAATATTTATTTTATTCTGTTTTTTAGTATTTGTTGTTATAGCGAATTATAGCGAAATACATCCTCAGTGAAAATTTAGCAGAGAGATTAGGCAGAGAGATCTATAAACGGATAGCCTGTATAGTAAAATATTGTTAGTACGTACGAGAAGCATGAGCAGAAAAAAGGAGGCGAAGTGTTTTGGAGGACAGCATATCACGACCCTGGGGCGGCTGCATGAATTGGAAGCGCTTTTGCAAGTATGGAAGAGGTTTAGGGTTGAAAATAATAGTGTAGAGAAGGGATAGTACGTGTGAGTCACCACGAAGGCGAATATAGGCAACCATTTCAGCTGAGCGCGGTACTCTGATACATGATCGTATTTACGAAATCCGAATATGATGCGGATACAGAAGTTCTGAAGGCGCTCAAGCTTACTTAGGAAGATCTCGTTGAGATAAAAATAGCAGCAATCTGCATAATCCAAAATGGACAGGAGTCAGGCCTGAACAAGCGCAATCTTAGAGAAAATTACGAAGGGAGAAAATGACGAAGTCCATTCAATGACGCTGCAGCAGCATACACTTTCCTGCTCACCTCAGCCACTAGCTTAGGCCAAGTGAGTGCACTAGCAATGTGGATGCCTAGGTTTTTAACAGTTCGCTAAATGGTACTTGGACACCGTTAAATCAGTTCACACGCATATCAGTGATTATTAGAATAAAAATCAATTTTTATTTATTACGCTTTTGAACAATACCAGTTGTTCGAATATATCATCACAATTTTTTTTCGGCGAGATCTAATAATAATCCAACCGTAGGAAAAAAATATTGCTACTAGTGCTGAACTGAGCTAGGAGTATTTTCAACTATTGGATAAACAATCAGCATCTCTAGACTTGTGCACTCATAATTTAAATATTGTGGGGTATCCAAGTCTATTGTAGTGTTAGCACTGCCCTCACTGGTTGCAGAGAAGTCTCTGTACCATGTAGTGAGACTCGCTCTTTTCTGTCTGACGTCTGTGACTGGAGGCCACATTTTAAATCAGGGGTTCCCAAACTTTATAAGTATCACGCCTCCCTGCTGCTCAAATGGATACGCTCACGCCTCCCCGCAGGCCCAGCAAGGAGCAGCAAGTTGGCTCGCCAAGTAATTGTAAAGAAAATAGTAATAATAATATAATAAATAATAAATAAGGGTAATAAAGACCAAAAAGAGTCAATGTAACGGATGGGCTTGCATGTTTTTGACAAGATCTCCAATTCTGGGTACAATAGAAGAAAGTGCACAACGTAGATCACTAGCAATATCTAATTTGCTTCTGTACTTTGTTTTTATTGCTACAAGTGCTGAAAACGCTTTTTCGCAACAAAATAAGTACTCGAAAAAGGTAAAAACAATTCTAGTGTTTGCTCTGCTGTGCTGGGATAAACTTTGAGATATTTAACCCAAAATTGTGCCTTATCCATCTTTTCAAAATCATATTGGGCTGCTGAATCATTTTTGATTTCTAAAGCTTGCTCTTGTAATGTATCTGGTAGCATGTCTATGTCGACGTGAAAAGGATCGGTCGCTAATCGATAAATAATATTATTGCACGAATCGGTAAAGTAACGCTTGAATTCGTCCGTAAGGTGCTGCAAATGGTTTGATATTTTAGTCTTGGTATCATTTTCGTCCAAAATCTCCTTAAAGCCCGCGTCTTCTTCTGTGATCGCAAATAGTTTGGGAAAGCAGGAATCGTTGGACGCAAAAATTTTACGTTTCCACAGTTGCAACTTCTCAGTGTATGCCGTGATAGCGTCCCGATGATAAATTATTTTCGAGTCTCCGCCTTGTAATTTCAAGTTCAAAGTGTTCAATGATTCGAAAATATCTGTTAGATAAGCAAATATAACTTGGACCCATGGTTTCTGAAATTCCAAAACCAATTCACTTTGCTTTTGATTTTCTAAAAACTTAGAATCTAAATTGTCATATTTAAATAGCCTGACTTCCGTGATAAACAGCTCCATAACCCTTTCAGACCTGAAGTTAAGAGGCAAGCTATTTCAAAATCACACTTACTGTTTCTTGATAAGTCGGGGTTTAGTGAAGAATATGTTACAGAAAAAATCTTGGAAAACTGAAAATCAGCTTTTCAAGATGCTTACGATTGTGTGGGTTCGGGTTAAGTCTTGGTACACTCACGATTGTAAGGGTTTATAAATGAGACTATTTAATACAAGAAATTAAACTTGAATGATCAGGAAATTAGTCAAAATTACTTAACAATATTAATTATTGCAACAGTTTTTTTGCTTAGCTTACATTTTTTTCCGTCTTCATTGTAAAATATCTCTTTGGTCGTAACTTTTGATATGAGTTAAAACAGCCTTTTGTTAATTTGGAAGTCAATCCATTCCCAAGATGGATCGAGACCAAGTGAAGTGTGGCCGAGACCAAGGAATGGCGTAGTTATCCCCTGATATTGAAAATCCAGTGTCAAGCCTTTTGACGAGGTCATCACACAGTTTTTCAGGCCCACTAGTCTGGGTTTTCCTGGAGCAAAGTACCTGACCGCGGCAAGTACCTAAGCTCTGAAATGCTTGACATTTCCTGTCGAATATTTTCCTTCAATTCATCAATTGACCGCGGGATTGATTCGTAGACTTTAGTCTTAAGGTAACCCCTTAAGAAAAATATCATTGGACTCAGATCAGGATTTTGTGGCGGCCAGGGGATGTCTCCTCTTCGAGTTATCAATTGGTTAGGGAAAAGTTGGCGGACGACGGCCAAAGAATATAGGCAGTTGGGCCATCCTGTTAAAACCAGGTCCGAGTGTTGAAACCTGTCATTTTTGCAACTGTGATGTATAAAAAGTTCTCGATCATTGCCACATGCCGCTCCAAAGCAACAGTAACCACGCAACCATGTTCGTTCTCAAAAAAGTATGGTGTGCCTATGTGTGCCATGCGCTGACATATCTGCCCAAACTGTGACTTAAGGGCTATATAAAGGCCTTTGATGTTTGCGTCGTGGGTTTCCGCTACTCAGGTAGCGACCATTTTGTCTTTTGACATGACAGTTGATGTGAAAGTGGGCCTCAGCAGAGAATAACATGTTGTTAAACGTAGTAAAGCAGTTTATATTTTTATTCATTCACGTATCTTTTAATTCCTGTACTGACTGAATTTTTGTATGGATGAATCTTCCCTTTATGCTCAGAATGCCAACTTCTCAAAATGCCAACCGTTCGCAAAAAGACAACTTCGCTGAATGCCAATTTCTCGAAATAACAACTTCGCGAAATGCCAACTCCTCGAAATGACAACTTTATAATGAATGCAGGAGCAGTGAATGCTACCACAAATAATAAAAATAATTAAAAAGTGTATATCTTTATTTCAATATATTTATTTGTTACTAATCAGTACTAATCACATACTCCAATGTCGATTGAATGACTTATGTACACACCTATATAATTGTTACAATCATTGTCAAAAACAGATAAACAAAAACCAGGAATGGTTACAGTATACTTAAATCATAATTCGTGTATGGCAAAAATAAATCTTGACTTCAAATTACCGAAAACTCGTTCGCACATCGCGCGCGGAATAGCGGCCCTTTCTCCGCGGATGTTGGCCTTCAACTGGGAAATTGTGGTTGGATTATTGCTGTTGACTCTACTTTTCATGTATCCTCACAGGAAAACGTCTGGTGGGGTTAAATCCGGACTCCTAGGTGGCCATGGAATGTCACCTCGGCACGAAATGAGTTTTCCAGCAAACATCTCCATTATGACGGCCAAACTCTCGTTTGATGTTTGGCATGTGGCGCCATCTTGTTGAAACCATGTTGCACTATTGTGCCCGTGAAATTCTGACAGCTGCGGAAAATAGAAATTGCTTAATGGCTATGTATCGCTCAGTATTTACTGTCACAGAATCCCCTCGCTGGTATTCAAAGAAGAAGGGTCCGATGATTCCGTGTGCTGAAATGGTCGCCCAAACTGTCAAAGGATTTTAGTGTTTGAAAGTGGATTATCTTCGTCATACACCAGATTCCTTTTTTTCCAAATCAAGCTTCTTTTGTCAAATAGAAAACTGGATGAAGACTGCAAATTGGATGAAGTTGATGGGTGAAAGGGTTCTTGATCTTCTGTTTCTACAAGAGGAGGATCAATGTCACAAGTTTCATCCACATCATCCCCATCATCATCATCATCGTCGTTCTCCTCCGGCAACACTCTTATAACTTCAACAGAATCGCGGTTTCCATCATCGGAATCGTGGTCATCGAGGTCATCTTCTGAGAGCCAACCGCCTTGTAACTTATTAAGATAATCTTCAATATCTCTTTCATTCAAGTTTTCCTAAAAAACAACATAAAATAAACATTTACAAAAAAATGTTTGCCATACATTACAAGTGAAATTACTGCATAGAGATGTAATTTTCCAACACATAGTTTTGAGAAATTTATTTACACAGTGTTTTGATATAAATTGTACATAAAACAACAAAAACATGAAAACAAACCTTATTTCCACTCATTTGCACTTTTACTGTATTTTATACATCCGTTTATTTCCATAAAACAAACTAAAATCTCGCTCCTTTTTTCCAGTCACAACAAACAGCGGAATGACAAGTTCTTGGCCTGGTAATTGACAGTGACGTTTTTTTTTTTACAACTGCGTTTTGTTGTACGCAATAGTCGCTTAAAATGTTGCCAGCAACAACAAATTTACAGACAAGGGTTTTGAGTACCTTTTTTGTTGACTAAATATTATGATGGAAATTTCCCTCACCATGCAAAGAAGGGTTAAGAATACTAAAGAAAATACGTTCTTTGATCCAATAATTATTAATATTGTTTCATTGGCCCAAATATCACAATCAAATATTATGTAAGATGTAAGACAAAAGTAATTGTTTTAAAATAAAACAAAATATAGGCGCGGGCGCAATTCAACTCAAGTCCATTAATCAGGCAGATCGAGATTTTTTTGGAAAAAAATTCAACGAAGAAAACACAACGCGTCCAAACTTGCGACATTTTTATCACAGAGCGTACTTTCTTTATCACACCACCATATTACAAGTGAATATGTATATAAGTGAATATGTCATTGTCACCATCTTCATCTTAAATCTCATCGTCATCTGACGTTTTTACCGTGTTCTGTGGATTCTGTGGTGGTGGCTTTTCAATACAATACGTCTGACACTCAAAGACGTATCTCGTGTATGCCAGACAGATTTGATAAAACGCTTCTATATTGCAGCCGTCTTTGCACATCACACTGGCACCATCAGTTGTTGTTGCCACGATGCCGCGATGTCTCGGTCCAACGAAAGCTCAAACTCATGTAGTTTGGTTTTCAGTAGCCTGATACAAGTTTCCTCGGGCATTGTGCCACTAACTCTGACTAAACCAATATTTTTGAATATCGACCCCTCTTGAAAATCACTCCCGGTTGCAGTATGTAAGTTGACATCCATGTATCTGCGGTTTCGTAAAAATATCCATTCGTCGTATGTTAATAAAAAAATATGCCAACTTTTCTCATTGCTTTGATTTCTTCTTGCTTTTCCTTTTCTTTCTTGATTGATTACAATGTTTTTAATTGATGTTAGAGTTGACGGCAAACGATTATAACCTGCAGCTAAGAGCACCCGTCATAAATTCATTCAAATCAGATTCGTATCATTATCATCTAAATCAATATTGAGAATGAGGTGATTTTCCATTAGTTGAAAAACTGCCGATATTTCAAAAATATACCACTTTTTTCGAAATACCGGTATTTTTCCGTCAAATACCGGTATCAAGATACCGAAAAATTTGATCGGTATACCGGTATTTCGGTATACCGGTATCCCGATATCCATGCCCTAGTCAGCGCCATTAATGCCGCTGCGCCGTTTGCATTCTATCAAAATTTAAATTTCAACAGACTTATGAGACATCCGGTACTAAGTTTAGTATGATTACCACCGATCCGATCTTAAACGCTAATGCGCCGCGGCGCCGTGAGCAATAGAGAAAGCTCCATCGCATTGCTTTCAAAGGCGTTAAAGACCTTTGCAAATACTTTATACCGTATTTACCGCTACTTAATGTAGCTTCCACGAAATATTTTAATTTTACACTGGGCATCAAATAAACCGTATAACTCTGATGATGGACATATTATGGTATTTCAAAAACATATTACTTTGTTTATTAGGGAACCATCAAAAATTTTTTTGTTGCTACACAAGTAGACATTGCACTTCATACACATAATTGAGCTAAACAATTTACAATTTTCCATCTTACATCGCATGCGTTTATCTGTGCGTTTTTGCTCATGTCCTACATTGACTAGCCTTATAAACGATGAAAGAACTATTTGTAGATTTTTTCTTCGTCTGGCTGGAGGTTCTTCCTGGCTGTCACTTGCGCTCGGTCTCCCTCTTTGACTAGGTGGTGTATAAGTACAAAGACTTTCAGCTAATTCAGTTTTAAACTCAGCCAAATTCAGTAAATCTCTTTTTGCAACTCCTTCCTTGGTTTGCGTCACTTTATAAATGACCCACGAATTAACCACAGTGAGATCTAAGAGATGATAAAAAATCCTCAGGTATCATTTACGCGACTTGACTATTATGCGGTATCGTCTAAGAAATGAGTCCAATAGATCAACGCCCCCCATGTGGGCGTTATACTCCTTTACAATTTTGGGGCAATCATTATTCTTTTGAGGTGCTCGTAGCGCAGTGGTAGCAGCGCTTTGGTAATGGTATGGGCGGCTTGATAACATCTGACAGCAGGGTTAGTCGCTTGCCTTGCAAACACCCCTTCACCAACCCGCACTGAGCCCGCGTGGTAGAGTATGGCTCAAACTACCTCGTAGTTGAAGTAAGCCCTTTGCCCAGCTGTGGGATGTAATAGGCTAACTTTACTTTTTTACATTATTCTTTTAATGGCAACTTTGTCATACCTCTCAATTATATCAATTGGTTCCACTCCAACATATGTTGACGAAAAAGTCACTTGTCTGTTGTCCTTCCAGCTAACACTGGTTACGTCTATGTTTATCAAAAATCAACTCCTCTAGGAGTTGGTTTTCTCATCACTTCTTGTTTCGTAGGCTATTTACAATTTTTGCTTAATCTGTCCCCAGGCAAAGGATCCCTTCTGTTGCAAAATAGTGTACTAAGGGCAAAGAAGTGTAATAATTATCATAATTGAGTATATGATTTACTCTTCGTAGTATAATAGTGGCCAAATTCAATGCTGTTTGTCCAACGGGCCCAATGTTGGACTCTTGGTCTATACGTGGGCTATTACTTTTACCAGAGTATATCGCACCTTTAGAATTATTAGGACCTAATGCAAAAAGTTTAGTTTTAGGGAAACAGCGATTAATGATACGTAGGTCACGACTTTCTGTCGAAAATAGATAATAATTGAATATTATTTAAAAACAATAATTTTCAACAGTTGCATATCATAATATACTTATTTATCTACACATTATAAAGTTAAATTAACCAAAATAGTTTATAAATAAAGAATTATATTCGTTTATTTTTAACTGTAGCAATTTAGGTCTTTGTTTGTCTAAATCCATATATTTTTAAAAAGACATTTTTTGGCTTAGGTCTCTTTAATACCGAATATTTACTTAAATCCTCGTTTCATTTCATGTCTAGTCGCTATAATATTCTGGTAATAAAAAAGCAATAAGTTCTATTTTACTGGTAATAAAAATCAATGTATCTAAGACTAGGTCTAATACTTTAATCAAAATATTTATTTGACAGTAAATCTTAAACAAAATTAAATTGTAACAGTGTGTCTAGACACAGCTAGATAGGCTAGGCACTAAAAACACATTTTTTATAATTCTAGTCAGTCTGTGACACTTAAAAACTTACACTACAAACAAATAAAATCACATTATCACTTGATTATTAAATAATATAAAAATAAGGGCAAAGTTAAACATTAATACTTTAATAGTTAACTTTAACAATAAAAACTCTTCTTATTAAAGTATGGAATTATAAAAATCTGCATAGTAACGGGGAAGTAAATTTTTATTTATGAAATCACGCTAATCTTTTTTCTTATGCTCACTTAACTCCAGTCTTTGCGAAAATGCTTTGGTAAGTGTAACGTCTTCTGCTTTAGCCATTTTTTTTCGTTTATTCCTTATATTGACCATTGTAAACTCACTTTGGCTGTATGAGGTTTTATAATAAAATGCAAAAGGTTCCATCTCACAAAATTTTAGAACCTTGACATTGTTCCATAACACACTGCTTTTCTGTTCATCTTCGTTATAATTGTATCCCCAATTTTCTTGTAATTTTTTTAGGTCGACAAAGAATTCGTGTGTCAGTTCAATCACAATAAAAGATTTACCACTTTTACGAGCATTTTTAATTAATGTAACGTATTGGTACGGTGCGTAAATCGGTCCAGACTTTTTTTTTTTAATTTCCTTTTCTATAAGGCTGTGGACGTTATCGCCTTTATTTTGGGTGTGACCCTTTATTAAGTATTTGTGCGTGATTGTCTGGATATTTTCAAAACATGTTACAGCGTAGCAATATAAACTTGTGATATACTTATTTTTATTTTGACCACAGCAGTTATCGGAGTAAAATATCACGTTTAGTTTCTTATTTGGGTTTTGTTCATTTAATTACCTAAGGTAATCAAGAATACATGACCCAATTTCATTAGCGCCTCTTTTTCCTTGAACTTCGTCCCAGAAATAACAATACACATTTCCGTATGCCCCTATTTCATTTTCCGTCTCTTCTTCATTTTTGTTTTGCTTTTTAACTGTCTCTGGTATTTTCAACAGTTCCGCTATAGTAAAATTAAGGCAGTTTAGTTTGGATTTATAAAAAAAGGAAGAAGTTTCTCCTGTGGGACACTGCATAACAGCTTGCAAATCGTAGACCGCGCAAATATTTACCTCATTTATATTCTGACGGTCCAATCGTTTTTTTTTCGGCATAAATCCTTTTCTTTAAGATGATTATCATACTTGCTTTTAATTACTATTTTGCGGTCCGATGTAGCAAGTTCAAAATCTAAGCATAAGTCACATTTATCTTTTTTTGGTTGAAAGAAACTGATATTTAATTTTTTGTTAAAAAAATCATAATATAACCAATAGTTGCAGGTAGGGTTTCCTTGATCTTTTTGCATTTTATCAAAATCTCTCCAAATGTCCATTATTGTTTTATCACCGCTGATGTACTCCCTTGAAGTAGACGCTCTTAAATAGTGGGATTCTATCCTTGGAATAGAATTTATATGTTGATTGATGCTTTCAATGAGTAATGGATCAGTGGGTTTTCTTGACGGGTGCTTTCCTCTAATGTCTTTACTTATGAAACCTTGTGGATCTGTTTTTTTCTTCACTGTTCTGATTTGACGGTCACAAATATCTAATGTATTTATGAAGAAAGTTTTGCAAACACGAATCTTGATGCTATTTACCGTGAAATAGAATGCGTTATTAGGTAATCTAGGTTTAACAGCATTGGTATACTTATATCTAGGTTTAATTTGCATCATACAAGATCTTATGTAGGCTCTCTGGAGTTCGATGTTTCCCACTGCCCAATATGTTTGGAACAATGTATTCCTATCGGCCTCGTTGATGTTATCAGAACATTTTAATTTACATTTACAAGGAGCTTTAACAGATCGGGCAGATACTTCCTTTTTAGTAGTAGATGAAACGTAAGCTTTTCCAGAATTCCTCAAAATTTTTGCTACATTTTGTTACCATTTTGATCGATTTCGTTTACGTTTTTTGGATCTTTTATTTGTTTCTGGGTCAGAAGTTATTTCAATCGTTTTATAATTAGAAGTAGGTAAAGAATCAGTGCTTGATGAAGTAGACTTTCTAAGTCGCGACCGAGATCTATGAATAGTATAAGTTGGGTCGGAGTCACTTAAATCCACATCGCTTTCATTTGAGTTTATAGGTGACTGACGGTAATTCTTGTTAGCTCTGCATGCAACTTTAACTGGTGTCTTAGACGTAGAAGGTTCATCTAAGGCAGGGCTTGTCTTGTTTTTTTCGTCTGAAGAACTGGAAGACGAAGTTGATGACGATCTACTCGAACAAGAACTGCTGCTACTGGTACTTGATGACGAATCGCGTGCTTTCTTGGACTGTTGTTTTTCTCGTTCGCCTGACGAAATTGTCTGCCCAGAAATATGTTCTGGTTCTAATTCAATATAGCATTCCACGATTTTATTAATCATTTGCACCTTAAATAAAAATAATTAATGTTTTATTATAAATTAAAAGTATTCGACAAAACTTCAAAATAAATGAACTTTTTAACTAACCTCACTCGGTTCATGCGGAAGAAACGTCTTTGGATCAAGGTATGAAATTGACCTATCAGGAGAATTTTCTATTAAAGTAGTCCTTCTATGTGATCCAGGCGTACCCTGAAACATCATAATTGTGTAAGAATTATATGTATATGGGATTAACAAAGTTTAAAAACAAATGAGTAACAATGTTGTTTACTTACCTCAGAAAGTATTTGGTCCATCGGGTTTAAGTAATCTGTGTCATCGGTAGTATCATGACAGTGATATGTTAAATTTTCTTTATTTGGTTTATTCTGAAAATATTTCAAGTAGGTATATTAAAACGATTGAAACAAATGATAAAGGTATATCGATAAAAATTTTAAACACCTTAATTAAGAAACACTTACATTAGCAATATTATCATAAGTAGATTTTTCTTCAACAGTTTTCAATGTTTCCATTATCGAAGCACTACTGTTACTAGAAACATTTTCCTGGGAACAAAAAAATACGTTTAACAAGAATGTATATCTTTTTTAGGTAATATGCTACCAAAGGCGAATTAGTCTAAGTAATCTTACCCGATTCAAACAGATTTTTTCTAAAATATAATCAGCTCTTCTCTTCATTTTTTTATTAAAACAATTATTTATCTAAAACCATAAAAAGACTTTATTTTTTATGTAATAATGTAACAAGTCATCAAAGCCACGAAGCATTTTTATATCATGACAGACTCATTTTAAAAACGGTCGGTGCTATTGCATTCATATTTAAAACAAAAGAGACAAATAAATTAATGAAACCTACTATAAAAATAATTTATAGTACAACACAGACCAAATAGCTCTTGAGTCTTCTATTTGTGTTATTTTTTCCGTATGAGAGAGACTCAAAGCCAAATACGTCAAAGAATATTGGAATTAAAATAGACTCGATGCGCAATAGGTCTTTATTTTATTGAAAAAAGTAACACTCGCTTACCTTATGTTTCGTATTATACCGACGTAATTCGTATAAGGTCTTTACATTTACAAACGCGCAACGACCTGCTCGAAACACTTGCGGCGCACCGCTGATTACGTCGCTCTCAAACCGATCACACGCGGGGAAAGGGGTGGCGTGAAAGAGACCGAAATATACGCGTAGCTCTGTTCATGCGAAAATATGCCTACATTTTATTAACAGACGATAGGCGTGTTCGTTTTAAGTCATTCTCTGTATAAAAGTCGAAACCTTAAAAATTTGGATTAGGTCTCAATAATTCTAAAGGTGCGATATGATGTATCTGTAAGCATATCCAACTAGCAAGCATAACATAAATAGTTTGAAGTACCATTTATGCGATTTGTTTGGCATATATTGTTTAAGGAAATGACCGATCTTCGTTGCGCACATTTGTTAATTAATCGATATACGCTGATCCAATGGCACAGTATAAAATTTATCATTTAGGTGAGTTATTACTGGTCGAAGTTTATGTAGTTTATCATGTCTTGGGTCTGAAATTGGGAAATGATTGTTATTATCATTGAAATGTGTTACTTCGCGAATTTGTTAAACGGTAGTGCGTCTTTTATCCCAGTAAATCCATGTTTATTATGCCAATACATGTATTTAACAACCATTATCAGTTACAGAACTAATATCTTTTTTAGTAATGCAGCAATTAAACTGCAATTTATGTCAATTTCCATCAAAAATTGTTAGCAACAGTGTTACATAATTAGCCTGTCGGTCTATTATAAATCATCTCTTATTCTAGACAAGGATATATTGGAGTAAAGGTTAAATGAATCTGGTCATTTTTTCTTTCTTTTATAGCACTTATCAAAATACTTTTTGGCCTTTAACTGCAATTCATCCTCTTTACTATCAAAATTCCTACTATCACATAATATTTTGTTAATATTTTTACAATAACTGTAAATAAAAAATCTGGTTATAATACTAATCATGATAGTAATTAATTTCTCTTTATTTCTATCACATTTTATGAACCTGAAATCTATTGATATTAATATAAGTGTTTTAATGAACTCTTTTAAAAATTTCATATCAATATTATTTAATATCACTAAATAAATAATGTCTTGCATTTGAGATACATTCAAAATTAAATCTGTTGTGGGACTGCATAGCCATCGTTTTTTTGCATATTCTCCGTACCTTATACATTCACATTCTTTGTTATGTATTAAATTTTCATTGCATTGACGATATTTTTAAAATATTTTTGTTTTAGCTTTCTTAGCGAAATAACCACCACATTATTGCAAGCCAGCTTATACTTGAGTACTTTTAAATTTTTCGTCCAAACTTATGAAATTTATATCGGTTATCAAATCAGAGTTAAAGTTCTGAATCTGAATCTAAAATTCAGGTTCTGAATCTTTCGGCCTGCAGTCATCACTGATAATGAGAGGGTGTAGAGCAGTCGCTACATCATCCTCACAATTATTGCCTGGGGCATGGACACTAGACAGACTGTTAATCAACAACGCCGTAAATGCCGATTGAAATCTTTCTGGTGTGGGGTCAGTATTTCGGCACCCATGACTCCTTATTGAACCAAAGAAGTATTCTATTGGATCTTGGTTTAGGTGCCGCATCCAAACTGAGAAACTGAGCTGTTTTTTAATCAAAATATTAACTAATGTTTCTATTCCGTCTAGTGTCTATACCCAATTGTTTAAAGTTGGTACTTTTTCTGTTTTGTTTGCTTTAACAAATTTCATTGTTTTTATAACTTTTTTAGCTTTGACCAAATTTGATGATGCATTGAATGTGGGGTGACAGGTCCCAATGCTGGTTTAGCATGTCGATTTTTAGTGTGACTTCCGTTGACACTATCAAAAAGATTGTCAAAAAATAATAAAAGATCTGCAGTTTCTTTGCATTCTTCTGGGATAACATGTTTATCTGATGCTGATTTTATGATGTTTATCTGAAACAATAAAAATAGGTTAATTATGTGCATTTCTGAATCAATATTTTCCTAAATAAATACTAGAAAAAAGTCAACTGGTCTCACAAAAACAACAACACAACTCAGTTATTAAAAAATCTAATTACAAATTAGCTTGTGAGGCCAGATGACTTTTTGTAGAATTTATTTATACGAGGGTCAAACTGAAAGTTCTTAGAACTGGCCACTTATAAACAATATAATAAAAAAATATATTCTAAAATTTGAAAATAGAACTCTTTGCCAATATTACTGAGTATATATTTCATTCATTTGTCATTTGTTTTACGATTTGGCGGCAAATTGAAAATTGTCTGTGTCACGTCAACATGAATTTAACACGAGAAAATTTTCGTGCAATGATTTTTTATGACTTTCGATGCCATTTAAGTCAACAAGAAAGTTATGATAGACTACGATTGGCCTTTCACGATGAAGCCCCATCTCGTGCGACTGTTTACAACTGGTTTAATGAGTTTAAACGTGGTCGCACTAATCTCACTGATGATGTACGTGAGGGACGGCCTTCTACGGCGACGACTGAAAATAACATCTGTGTTGTGCGGCGTATGATAGAGACTGACAAAAGAGTGACCTATCAGCAGATTCGGACAAGCTTAGGCATCGGTATGAGTCAAGTGCACAAAATCCTCCACGAACATTTAGCGGTCAGGAAGCTTTGCGCCCGGTGGATACCTCATAATTTGACTAAGGCTCAAAAACTCCATCGTGTGGATTGGTGCCGTAAAATGATTGAAAGATTTAACGGAGGTGACTCAAATGCTGTGTTCGACATACTAACAGGTGATGAAAGCTGGATTTACTGTTATGATCCTGAAACCAAAAGACAATCTGCTCAGTGGGTGTTTCCTTTCGAGGAGTTGCCAACTAAAGTGAAGAGAGATCGAAGTGCGGGAAAAAAATGGTGGCCTCGTTCTTTGGAAGGATAGGTCATTTCGCAACAATTGTGTTAGAGGATCAAAAAACAGTTTCTGCAGAATGGTACACTACCAATTGTTTGCCACTTGTCTTGGAAAAAGTTCGAGAGAAACGACCTCGCAGTAGGATCCTCCTTCACCACGACAACGCCTCGTCGCACACCGCCAAGCGAACGATCGACTATTTGGCGACATCAAACGTTGAATTACTGGGTCACCCGCCGTATAGCCCCGACCTCGCGCCTTGTGATTTTTATTTATTTCCAAAAATTAAAGAAAAACTTAAAGGAAAGCGGTTTATGAATGCTGAAGAAGCGGTGGCTGCGTATCGCGATGCCATTGAAGAGACCCCTAAGGACGAGTGGGCAAAGTGCTTTTCCCAGTGGTTCCATCGCATGCAGCGGTGTATTGACGTCAATGGACAATATTTTGAAAAGATATAATAAAACTAATAACTGGCTAATGTAATCAGTTTTTGATTTTCTAAGAACTTTTAGTTTGACCCTCGTAATTTACACATTATTAATGCTAAAAATAAAAACAATTAAAATAGCAAAATTTCACCTTTATCGATTGTTAAATATTTGAAAAAAAGTCTTTCGTATGTGAGGTAGTACAACCTTACATTTGTGAAATGATGCTAGCTTGCAGCGATAAAAAGCAATGAATACTAAAAAATAAACAGGTCTTCGCCGGGTTAATTTTTCTTCTTAAGTACCTACACTCTTTTAAACACATACACTTTTGGTTGGTTTATCATTATGAAGTATTGTCTTGATTTTATTAAAATAAATTGATATTATTATTATCTATGTTCTTTGAACAAATCCAAAGGTGATATTTTAGTCTGTTCATTAGTATAAATCTCTACACTCACCAGCAAGATATCCTATATTAGCTGCTATAGTCTGGCTAAAAAGTAGAGTGGCATATTTTACTTTCATTTTGCTGATCTTGGCAGGTTTTACATGATCGGATAGCTTTGGTATTAATCGAATTCCTTGGTATGCTGGACTCTCATCATATAGACAGTCTATGTGTGACCATTTGGCAACTTTGGTTACATTCTCGTGAATATATTTTAAATCTTTCACCATTAAATTGTGGAGGTGATGCACCTCCATGTATGATGATACAGAGGTACTATTTGTGTATGATCAATTAGTATAATATTGTTTTTTGGCTTTCCCCCCTCTTCTTATCCATGATGCCCTGGATACATCTAGCAAACATTTAATAGTATTTCTGTTTCCAGAGCCTTGGTCACAAACAGTAGCTACCACAGTTAGTCCAGCCTCTGCTATTTGTCGAAAAAAATTATTTTATTTGTTTTGCCAATTCAGAGCCTTTAGTGGCAGATGCTGAAAAAGTATAGCTAATAGGCTGCTTATAGTCTTTTACCAATCCACGCATCATGAATACCTGCGCATGATCCGCAAATTCTTTAGTGATTTCTTCACCATTGTCCACAAATCCAATCACTTTGCCCAATCTTTCATTGTATGTAAGATTGCTTTTCAGTGCCATCTCATCTATACTAATATTATAAAGCTGAAGAGTTTGTTTGTTTGTTTGTTTGTTTGTTTATTTGAACGCGCTAATCTCAAAAACTACTGGCCCGATTTGAAAAAATTTTTTTACGTTGGATAGTCCATTTATCGAGGAAGGCTTTAGGCTATATAACATAAAGATACGACTCATAAGACCACAGCAGCAATGAAAAATGTTGCGAAAACGGGAGAAAGATATTCCTTTTGAGAGCATACGCTGCGGAAACCGCTTAAGTTACACAAAAATCATGTATGACAGGATTGTTCAGCATTAAGAGTTCTATAATAAAGTCCGCGACAGCATATGTCTATCTTTTATGGTTGACTTACTACAACCTTTTTTATGTAAATAAATTGGTAAAAAAATAATGCATTATTTTTAGAGGTGTATTATACACACAGGTATTTATTCTTATCAAAATAAATACATTCATCATAACGAGCATTTCATTTAGAACCAAGTTGCCCTTTATATCATTTGATTTCAATAAATATCTTAGGAGCTATCACAGTTTTAACATAACTCCGCACCAAAATAATGTTCGCAGCTTAAGTACAACGTGCGCTAGCGCTAATCTATACTAATATTATAAAGCTGAAGAGTTTGTTTGTTTGAACGCGCTTATCTCAGGAACTGATGGACCGATTTGAAAAAATATTTCTGTGTTGGATAGCTTATTTATCGAGAAAGGCTTTAGGATATAAAACATCACGCTGCGACGGGAGGGGAGGGAGCAAACTCAAATCGCGCGGACGAAGTCGCGGGGGACCGCTAGTCAAATAATAAAACACACAATTTCTCAGCGTGCTGAATTTTTTGCTTGTGCTTTCATTTGTGAAAATATATTCCTATTTATTCCAGTATGAATATTGGCCATGGATAATAACTTGGTCAAAGTTTGTGGTGCTGGTAAAATTAACATTTTCCTTAAAAGACGATAGCCTTTTGGGCTTTGCTTTAATAATGAGAGAGCAACAAGATTTTCTTCGGTATTGAATCTTCTGCCTTTTTCCTTTTTCTTTTCATCTCTCGTAACTGCAATATGGAAATGACCGATCTTCGTTGCGCACATTTGTTAATAAATTGATAAGCGCTGATCCAATGGCACAGTATAAAATTTAATCATTTAGGTGAGTTATTACTGGTCGAAGTTTATGTAGTTTATTATGTCTTGGGTGTGAAATTGGGAAATGATTGTTATTATCATTGAAATGTGTTACTTGGCGAATTTGTTAAACGTTAGTGCGTCTTTTATCCCAGTAAATCCATGTTTATTATGCCAATACATGTATTAACAACCATTATCAGTTACAGAACTAATTTCTTTTTTACGGTCGAGATGGATATCTGCGAATATTTCTAGAAGGAAATCCTTTATGCGTTAAAAAGTGTGAGCTCCTTTATATCGACGACAAGCTATCGCTGCTGAACATCTCTGTGATTGCGTATCTATACAGTTACTCCTAAAAAAACTTCTTTTTTTCCGAACCATAATTATATCAGCTGTAGTACAGACATTTTGCCAAAGATAACTTGTGTTTAAATCATCAAACTGATCCGACGACTGCTTGAGTATTTTTGTGAGAGAACGTCTACTAGGTATTTTAATTGCATTATTACTTAGGGTCAAGTCTTTCATCTTTTTTATGGTGTGTGTAAGGCATCATAGAATGTGTGAAGAAATTTACCAAGTTATTTTCAAACGCTTTTTGAGTTATTGACAGTTTTGGAGTTTCCTTAACAGTTTTGGTTAATTTGTTTGAAATTTCATTACATCTTTTATTTTTCTTGAATTTATTTTCCTTCATGTATTATATTCTTCAACAACGCTGGAATCATGCTTACGTTTTAGATGACTAACAAAGTTTTATGTCGTTTTATCATATCCCTTTACTTCTTTTTTTTTATTTGAAACATTTCTCAGTCACTCTTCGGTAAAAAGTGCCATCTAATTAAGGTGAGGTAAAAATTCTGATTCCACGGTCAAAGACAAAGCTTCATTGCTTGAATTTTCTGTAGCTGACGTTGATGGATTACTTGGTTCATAATTATTTATTGAAACACTTAATTCATCATCTGAAGAATCCATGATAATTATGGTTGTTTCATATTCGAATAATTCAACGAAGAAATGTAACACGTGCTTGCAACTCCATCTGGCGATTACGAATTGCGACTTGCTTGCACAGCAACAAAAACAGTATTTTTAAAGATTTAGCTCCCCCCCCCCCCCCCTTGTAACGCACCGTAACGTTTTTCTGTACCAAAAAAAATATGTAACTTTATTAATTTTTAATTACGACGAGTTAACATTATACAGAGATTAACATTGACTCTTGGTACTCTTAGAACTTGGTATTGTTTTTGTCTTTGGATCATCACCAAGTAATTCTTTGATGATAATGTAGCAAATCTTACTTCTTGAGGAACTATTCAGCAAAACATGAACAGCAAACATCTTCATGATGTAAGCTAAGTATAGCCCTGCCATCAACACTTGATTCGAGTATTTCCAAGAACTTCTGAAACAAACAAAACATAAGAAAATATTTAGTATCAATAAATAATAACATTATAGCCCAATACTACTCTCTACTAGAAGATACATGTTAAATACATACCTTTTTATTTTGATTCACAACCAAATCTTGTGTGGTCAATATTAAAAAAAACTCTGTTGGTCTACTAAACTTTCCGATTTGCTAGAAGACAGAATAGGTATAATGCTGATGATGGTATCTGCAATTGTGAATCAGAAGTAGCCTGCACATTATTCATAATGCTTATATCGGTAAAAGGGTAACGATGTTTTTGTGACAACCTATCTACATTTGTAGACAATATATCACTATAATCCGTTTCTGAAACTTTGATTAAATCTGTTATTTCTGAAATATCATGTGAATAGTTTTCATTAATCTCTCATCTCAACATCCTGTAACAAAAAATAATATAAAAACTTATTGAAATTAGGTGTAATGACAGACGGAAGTGTTTACATGTAACCTATTTTTTTTATTCAGATGCTTACTCTGTTGATATATACTGTATATATCAGATGATATATACAATATACATAAATAAACATCCAAGACCTAGGCCAGGCAAGGATATGGCTAGGGATAGAAGCCGAAGCTCTATGTCACAGCACAGGCTGGTGTGTTAACCACTGCTACACTGAGGCATGATAAAAAGAAGAAGCAAAAATAAGTTTAACTCCAAAAGCTGTACCTACCAATAGATAATCGTTATCTGTGTGTTAAGGCTAAGTGTCAAACATGAAAACAAGAGCTGAAGTACCTAATAAGGCAAAATAGGTACTTAGTAGCAGCATGTAGTTACATTATTAGTAGGGTAATTCGAGGACTGATGGCCATAGGTTCGTTTAATGACGATTTCTAGAATTTTTTGTAAAATAAAATAAATTGATATGTATTTTTCTAATAAAGTATTTATTACTTATCAATATGAACACAACATTTTTAATCAGTCTTCCAAAATAATCTTACTATATATATTTTTTTTATTAACCTTAAGATGGCCATTTCTCCTATATAATCATGTGAGATGGCCCGTAGTATTAGAGGTAAGATGGCCATATGATTGTGAGATGGCCAATGAGCAAAATAAGAAACATGGAATAGTTAATTTGCAGTTTTTGTCTTATTTTCTTTTATCTTATCTCTGCGTGAATTTATTTTCAAACTACTGCCACATGGGTGACATTTATCATCATATTCAGTACAATTTTCATGCACCCATCTCTTGCATCTTATGCACTGAATCCAGTCTTCTGTAAGTTCCGTTCTATAATAGTTGTCACCACATCCTACGCAATCGTTAGTAAACGAGTCTTCTGGGGAAGAATCACCGCTTTCCATTAGAATTGGTTCTTCTTCGTCCTCTGTTTCCGTGACTGTTAATTATTTTGAGTTTTGCGTCTGAGTTTTGGTCTTTTTGGTATATGGTCTTCGTGTCATTTTTTCCTTCTTAATTTTCTTCTGAACTGGTTTTTCCACAGTTTTTCCAGTTTCCATATCATAAGTTTTAGACCGCTTTTGTGTATTCGTTTTTTTTGGGTACTCCCCCGTTTTATTTTTATCTGTTCTGCGTTTTTTTTTCTTCAGATTTATTAAGCTTTTTCTTTTTCTTTTCTTCACAGTCCTTCCGATAGTTAATGTGTTTTTCTGATGTTAATACTGATGCTGCCACTTGTTTAGCTCTCTTTCTAACCTGATAAGATTTGATAGGTACTGGACAAATGTTTAAAAATTTTGATGGTGTCTCTTCTTCTTCCGCAGTTGATGTTGCTGAATTTACTTGAATAATTGGTTTAATGAGCATATCTGTACTTTTATTAGGTGTAACGTATGCTTGGCTTTGAGTCATGTGCTTAGTACTAAGAGAGCTTTCGTTTGGATGGATTTTAGATGGACCGGGTTTATTCAATTCATCCTCAAGTAAAGGGGGAGTGTAAATATACCGAACGGATTATACGCCAGATGGACCAGGTGAATGTATTCCTTGTCTGGCAGAGAAGGCGTTCTGCTATCTCTTCCTGCAGATTCAATTCCACGCAGTTTTTAATTATTTTGTTCATCTTCTAGTATGGAAAAGCTGCTGTGTCTTTTAGACCTGTTTGGCTGATCAACAACAAGTAGGGAAGGGCTGCTATGCTCGCGTGAGATTTGATTGCTAGATGAACAGCTAGATAACAGGATGAGATTCATTATTTTGCAAATCCAACACAGCAAATGTATAATCTGGTATCGCAGCACGATTGAATGGGTAAATACCAGTCGCTTTGAAGCCTGCTACGGCATTTTCGTAAGTCACCGTTTTACCCCAGGCTGTCGATAACTACTCTCCGAACTGAAATCGGGTGAGACGCCTTCCGGGATGACGCTTTAACCACATGCGGCATGCTTCGTAGTAATTTACTTTAAGTGACTTGAACACGGATCTATCAAGGGTTTGAAGATAGTGAGTTGTGTGACTTGGTAAAGTGAATAAGATAATATCATTATCTGCAACAAATTCTAGCATCTCAACAGAATCACACTGCGCTGTATGGCCATCTAGACAGAGCAGTACTTTTAAATCTGGCTTTCTTGGTAAAAAATGAGTTTTAAGCCATTCTTAAAATATAGCAGCATTAATGTATGCCGATTTTTGTGGACATGAACAGTTCGGATCCAGATGGCATTGCATCTTTCCATTCTTGTTTCTTATTTTTTCCTTTCATATTGGATGCCGGGGGAAGGAACACTCCTTCAGCATTACAGCACGCAATCACCGTAATGGTTT
This sequence comes from Pyrausta purpuralis, assembly GCA_963924145.1. NCBI lineage: Eukaryota > Metazoa > Arthropoda > Insecta > Lepidoptera > Crambidae > Pyrausta > Pyrausta purpuralis. The sequence goes on from OZ001666.1 coordinate 11,968,525, forward strand.
AACCTTTTTCCGTTGAGGTTATAGTTGATACAGCTTTTGAACCCTTCTTTGCTAGAACGATACCTGGTCGATTGTTCAATTTAAAACCAGACTTGTCCATATTGAAAATATGAGACGGTTTGTCAAACAATTCGTTCTCTTCCATCAGGTTATGTAGAATATCGTAATAGGCATTAAACTTCTTCGCGATTTAAATCTTCACAACGGGCCAAAGAAACGCCTTCTGCCATTCTGGTACTTATCTCTGGATTTCTTTTTAAGAATGAATTTAACCAGACGTAACCAGCTTCTTCCTTATCTTTATTGAACGTGTGTTTTATGCCCAACTGTTCAGCAAAGTGATAAGCGATACTTCTTAAATCTTTTAGAGTTAACGGAAAACAATGTTCTTGCATTTTCAATATGTGTCGTACCAATCTTTTTTCATGTTCAATGCCAAACACAGAAGAAGGGCCCATAGCGCCTTTTGTGAAATTTTGAGTTTTCAAGCGCCTTTCAAGTGTTTTTCGTGGAACGCCGTATTGCAAACCTGCTTGCCGAACTGATACATTTCTGGTAAGAACAGCCTCAACCGCTTCTGTCAGATCTTGTTGGCTCCAGTTGTCACGACCATAAGATTTGCGAACGAACTGATTGGGCATCTGCAACAATAAAATTTCTTTCAATTTTGTTGTGAAACCTTATTGCAGAAACTGGCCAACTCACCTTAAGAATCATGGGCCATCACTCCTAAGACATATAGGATAGATGGCCATGCTTGTTTGTTGCTTTCAAGGACACAATTCTCAACAAATTTTGAGGTTATGATACAAGGATCACTATGTACTTAACGTTCTAGTTCAAATTATGGCAAAAAACAGAAAATTGGATATGACAACTATATTGTTACTGACCACCTACAAAAAAAATATAAATATTTCAAAATAACATTAGGAATTTACTCACTTTTCATCGTTTTTTCGCACCCGGTTAACAACGCAGTGTCACCTTTGCACTTGTCGCGACCGAACTGACACAATATCGTGCTGCCCTCTCTTAGTGAAACATGAATTATTTTGTTTGGCCATCTCTCCTCTATGGACATCTACCCTCGATTTACTTACTTTGATAAATTAATTTTGATAGATAGTACTAAGCGCGTACTCACCTGATTTCTTTGAGATATTTTTTTTATAATTATCGAGATTTTTGGCAAATATTGCCCTGTCTCCTATTATAGGGAATAATTCTTTCATTAAAGGAGCGGCTAATAAGTCTTATATATCAACAGATATTTTGTTGTCTGACATAAAGAAATCATGATTCTTTTATTCAAATCCCACATAGTAGCAAAAGATAAATTACGTACCTACGTAACTATGATAATAATACTAAAACTAACACAAATCTTTGGTTTATCATAAAACAAGTCTAATATGTAATTCCAACTCATAAAATTATAAAGGTACATTACGTATATAACACTGTAAAAGCATTGGAATACCTAGATTAATTTTATTGAATACATAATGTACTTAGGAATTTATTATTTAATTTCAATTCGGTATGTATACATACTTGCAAAAATATCGATGTAGGCCTCTAGACCCCAGGTTGTATGTAGGTTATTTATTTCCTCATCCGTATTAGGAACAACAAGTTTCCTTCGGGAAAGGTCAACTGGCAACATGTCACTTTACAGCACAAACTAATAATATACGAATGGCGATCACCAATAACACGATTGTGTACGTAATTACGTAATGAATGCGTTATTATGCAAATGAATAGCCGAATCCGAATGAATCCTAACTAATGAAAAAATATATATATTGTCATGTCGTTGCGGGACGCGTCGTTTGCGCAAAAGAGCGATGAGCGAGCAGCGGCGAGGGAGGTAACCCACCCTCTTCCCCGCGCAGTGCCCCTTCATCGTCCATCGTAACAAAATAAAGAGTTTACATTACAAATATTACAATACAACCATAATACAACAAACCTCATTGTAATGAGTACAGACCTCCAGTATGCATAACTATCGCATCATTAATGCTTACTACGCAAAGTTTAACACTAAAATATATATTTTAACTAGATTTAAAAAAGTAAATAATACTAATCGCTTAGTACATTCTGCAAAAAATAAATTTCACACAAATAAGTTTTTTGTTGAAATGACTCTTTTTTAAACAACTTAACGTTCGTGTAAAATTGTAGAAGAAAACTTTTTTCAGTGTAGAGAGGTACAACAAAGGTTACGGTTTAGTATTCTAAAACCTTATTTATAAAGTGCGCGAGCTAACGTGAAGTACGTGCGCTTGCTCGTGTATACAGCGGGCGACTGACTGCAGAAGCCTCCCCCCTCTACTCCGCAAGACGGTACCTGCACGCTGGATCTATCTACCTTTTTCACTTATCGCTGCATCACAGGGTGAGTGAGAGAGATAGATAGAGATGAACATACTGGAATTGTCTTTCAGAATTGGCAAACGTTATCTGTGTAAGGCTGGACACGGGCATTTTCTTTTTTTTTGGTTAAACAACCGATATAATCTTTTTGTATGGATATCTGTAGTGCACAGTATGCGAAAGTAGATGTCTAATTCAATTTTGGCAAACGAACAACATACTCTTACGCAAAATATGGCGAGTTCCAACTAATTTTGGGTAACAAACGTAAATTAAATTTATCATTACGCTAACGAGTAATCGCTATCGAGTGTAGTTCCATTTTTCAGTCAGACCCCTTTTGCCGCAATTTAAAATGTATGCCATTGTCACAGCAAAACCCTGAAACCTTAGGAAATGATATCAACCCCCTGTGTTTTTATATATGACATATCATTTGATAACATTGTAGTCCTAATCATATTATTGTTTAGAAAATCATGAAAAATGCCAACTACGCTATCTTAGCTGGCTGAATTTTGTTTGAAAACGTTATTAATTAAATCTAAATATGTTTTTTTCAGAGTTAATCAAATTAACGATTAACGACTAATGTTTTTTTTAAATCGCAATTACGTTTACAATATTAATTGTGATTGTTTTAATCACGATTAATTTTAATTCGATGAGAGTTAGTCAAACGAATAAATCGATTGAAAAAATAATCAATTATTACCAACACTGCTAGCGAGTAAACTCATGGTAACTGTACTGGGCTGCCTGGACCGCGTCCTTGATCGAGCTGAAATTAATCGCAGCTATACTAGTACAGTCGCCAGCACATCAGGTTATAGTTAGGGAGGCGAATAGGGGAATTTTCGGTAATACTCGAGCGTGGCAGTTTAAGATATGAGAGATACCCTGGACCTAATAGAACAACCTTGTAAAGTATTTAGCTCTATATGTAGTGACGCGCGCCTATGATAGACGATCAGATTAGTAAAAAAATAGTCTGTAATACTCGAGCGCGTCAGATTAAGATATTGGGGGTTGATTTTAGTGTTTTAAGACTAAATTTAACTAATCTGACGATAAGTCCTTGACGCCGCCGAGTTATAGGGTCGCGAACTTGTAAAAAAAAAACGTTAATCCGGCATTCTCGAGCGCGATTTTTTTTATTTTTATTTTGAAGAATATAATCTAAAACGTACTAAAAATACAAAATCTGCCGGTTTCCGCATGACCAGGAGTGTGGAGGAGCCATTTCGTCTTCCGAAAAACGCGTTGCGGCATATAAGTCGCGAACGATACATTTTACAAAAAAAAAAGTTTAAATAAACAAAAAAGGTAATTTTATTTTACACGAAGGTCTCTTTACATTTTTGTCTAAAGTTAAAACTTTTTGACTTGAAGCTTCATAAAAACTCAAACTCCCGGTTTGTTGAGTATATCTTGAAAACTGAGGGTGTTAAAAAATGATATGAAATAACGATGATTAAATTATGTTACTTACTTTAATCTCAAAAAAAAAATTTTTTTTCTAAAGCTTCTCGACAATTTTCGTGGACTTCGAAAAGGTTACGCGTATCTGTATACAAAAGTATTATTAACATGTACAGTTTCATGTATGTATATTATTCAATAGCCTGTTGATCCTCAAATTGTTTTTTGGACGTACCGTCAGCAAAACGAAGTGAAGAATTATTAAAAAGAAAGAAGAAAGGAAAAAACAAGAAACCAAAAAACCTTTCCGGTCAGATTAAGAGAACCCACCAACATTTTTGTCAGATTAAGAAAATATGCATTCAGGATACCGAGATGAACCTCCCCTATGAAAATCTGACGCGCTCGAGTATTTCAAAAAACTATTTTTTTTTGCATTTTCAAAAAGTCATCGTAACTTATGGTCACGCCAAAATCGTCAGTTTTTTTTAAGGGAGCTTCCTTGGGGCCTACTTAACACCCCTTCCAAAAATCTGACGCGCTCGAGTTTTTTTTTTTTTTTGCATTTTGACTACTTTATATGCCTACCCCCACCACGCAAACCGGCAGATTAGTATACCGTTGTTATCAGAGGCACTTGGGGCATACGTAGTATGAATATCTGACGCGCTCGAGAATGCCCAAGTAACTGGTTTTTTTTACATTTTTGAAAAACCGTACACGCCAAACCCACCTCTAAAATGGTTTTTACCATACGAGCTTTTCTTTTCGAAATTATTTTATCTTTCGATTTTGATAGGTCTCGACGGCGCCGTTAAATTACGCCATTTAGCTACCTCGCCTCCCTAACTATTACCCACTTTTGTTGCAAACTAGCCCTTATTACAACGGATTAAGTCACAACAGTGTTTACTTTGACGTGCGGTTGTCCGTACCTACTCAACCAGCGGAAGACCATCGGCGAATTTTTGGATTGCAACTTTTACTGTCACCGTTAGCCTGCGATACCGTCAAGTCAACGATCATACAGTAATTAGTAAACCATATTCGGATATTGTCAAGTCATTTTGTTTGGCTTGTTGTAACCTGCATTGAATACTCTCGCAGATTTTTTGGAGCAAAAGTTCTCGCCGCATGTCTACTAGTTCTGAAATACTAAAATATGAAGTTTTTAACTTCAGCTCGGCTGCTTGAGATAATCTTCTTTTAAGCACACATTATATTATTATTTTTTACATTCGTCATTTGTTAAAACTGACTCATCATATAAAATATTGACAATTATTATATTTTACACTTGACTCGTCATCTCTTGTACACGGCAATAAATTCAATGCCGATCTTACATCAAAAGTATCCATCTTTGATTCAGTTTCTTCTTCACTGTCATGACAGACGATTTTGACTATTTGGGAATTTCTTCACGGATTATGTGCCCTTTCCACTTCCAGTTGAGAAATGATTCCTAACACATTTCGAGGTGAGGAACTTTTCATTTAGAGCCCAAATCTGACAGTTTAAAAAAAATACTTTCTTGATGTTAGAATTAATGAGGATTTGTGTATCAGTTGTAGTATATTGTACAAACAAAACATCAGCCATATCGTATCAGAAGAAGCCCAAAGTTGCAATTTTTATATATTTAATTAAAATGACTGATATATTAGTATGACGTGTGATATTTACAGAACCTTCTTAAAACTCCCTTTTAAACGGCATCGCATGCATACAAAACGTTTCTATAGATTTTTTTAATACCCCGTATTTGATGACTTAGTCCTACCGAAGATTTTATAGGGTAGGTGTACGTCTTTTGGGTCTAAAATTTTCTTTCTACCTCTAGTATGCGTGTACCAAACGGCTTAACGGTACATCGATTTGTGGTTTTTCTTTTTTAATTAGACTCGTTATAGAAAAAATATGGACATCGTGTACATTGATTTGTTCGGACCATTTTTTCCTTAAACTGGTCAATGTATTTTCGCAGCTGATTGAATATTAACTGCTGAAATATTATCAATTTTAATGAAAACTCTTATAATTAATTGTGAAGTTACCACATTTTGAATTAGCCATTGCTCCTGAATTATCTTTATACATTTTAATAGGTTTACAAACTTTTGTGAAAAAATATTCTATACGGCAGTTTATTCAGCAAATATCTCTTAATTAATATTACAATGATAAGAATAAAAATAACACTTCATGATATTGAATAACACAAGCGCCATCATTTCTAAGTTGAATTTAGTCTGTAATGAATTTCCACAGGCCACTGTTTCAATACAGTTTGGGTAGATTTTGGAAGACGTTACGCGTTTTGACGTATTCATATGAGCACCGAAATTTCGCACGGATGGATTGCATGTTAGCTCATTTTGTAAGAGTGTAGGCCCGATTCGACAGCGATCTTGGGTTAAAATCCTATCCGTGCGCAAATTATTGGTTTCTTATTTAACATTAGAAGAATATTCAATTCTGAGTTGGCGCATTTAGCGCAAAAGAGTGCGAGTGATTTAGTTGAGTTACTTAAATGTTCGAATTCTTGAGCCAGAGCCGTGCATCTTCCGAAACTAGTCATTTTTATAGTTTTTAATTCCTTAGATATCATTTTTCCCATATGTTCGAATTCTTGAGAAAGAGCTATGCAGCTTGCGAAAGTAGTCGATTATACTTTTTTCATTTGACCTTATTATAATCTTATTTCTTATGGCCAACTTATAGTCATACTTGTCTGTCTATTGGTGTATCAACACCGCCCGGTGGCATGTGTCAATTATATGTCAGATGCTGTGGAAAATGCCATTGCGGCATCCGCGGCAGCAGCTTCGACAAGAGCGACATGCCCTCCGGCACGGCCTCCGGCACCTGCCGCCGGGTGGTGTGGATACACCATATAAGTAACAATACTATTAAAGTCCTACTCCCCCGGGTCCTTGTGACCCTGACTTTGATGATATTATTCACGCTCACGTCTCTTCCAGATTGGTGACCAAGTCGAACCCCAACGCCATCTCTGCGTTCGAAGACGCGCTGTTCCCGATCTTCCAGGAGATTCTACAAAACGATGTGCAAGGTAAGATTTATGAATACAAATTATTTTATATTTCAAAAATAATGTTTTTATTAGCAAACCTTCCTATCTAATAATAGTAGGATTATACCGCTAATCAATAAGACTTCCTTAATTGTACAGCTTGTTATTTATGATATCCTGTATTTTTTACTGTATGAAGTGTGTATACAGGATAAATCTGTCTTATTCTTATTGCTCTGATACGCAGTAAGTAGCTAAAGATGAACAACAGGGATACCACAATACCCAGATCTCGGAAAAAACGAAATAGAAGATATTACAGTGGGTAAAAGATACCTGTAAGAATATATATATACAGGGTGTCCCAGAAATCAACGATAAACCGAAAACGGGTGATAGGCCAAGTCATGACAGTTATTAGAAAAATATAAAAAAAAATCTTTGTCGTGTATATTTCATATTATAAATATTTTAAAAAATATCGGAAAAACTGACATCCTGTGATGATCTTTCAAGTCCTAAGACTACAAATATTACTTTTTTGAATATTTTTTTTCTGCATTGTAGTCATGACTAACCCTTCTTTAAATAACAGTTCATATTTTAAACATACCTGCCTTAGTTTTAATAAAATGGTGTGTTTTTGCCCAACAATAAATTCAAAATAATTACTACACCCAACTTTAATCGTCTGTACTGTAAAAAAAAAATACTACCATATTTTGGCAAGTAACTTTAAAAGATGGCGCATTTAATCTGGATTCCAAAATGGTATGATACTTGTTAGATTACTTCTTAATTGAAGAAAAAAAAATTTTTTTTAACGGAACCGGGTTTCAAGCCAACTGTTTAATTATTTAAAATGTTGGAATTAAGTTGTTATGTGACGACTATGAGTGACGTCATCTTGTCTAGAGTGAGCGAGACAGATTGTGACGCTAAGTGCGAGTGCTTTTTTTTTTTTTTTTTTTTTTTTTTTTTTTTTTTTTTTTTTAAAAATCACTCGCACTTAGCGTCACAATCTGTCTCGCTCACTCTAGACAAGATGACGTCACTCATAGTCGTCACATAACAACTTAATTCCAACATTTTAAATAATTAAACAGTTGGCTTGAAACCCGGCTCCGTTAAAAAAATTTTTTTTTTCTTCAATTAAGAAGTAACCTAACAAGTATCATACCATTTTGGAATCCAGATTAAATGCGCCATCTTTTAAAGTTACTTGCCAAAATATGGTAGTATTTTTTTTTTACAGTACAGACGATTAAAGTTGGGTGTAGTAATTATTTTGAATTTATTGTTGGGCAAAAACACACCATTTTATTAAAACTAAGGCAGGTATGTTTAAAATATGAACTGTTATTTAAAGAAGGGTTAGTCATGACTACAATGCAGAAAAAAAATATTCAAAAAAGTAATATTTGTAGTCTTAGGACTTGAAAGATCATCACAGGATGTCAGTTTTTCCGATATTTTTTAAAATATTTATAATATGAAATATACACGACAAAGATTTTTTTTTATATTTTTCTAATAACTGTCATGACTTGGCCTATCACCCGTTTTCGGTTTATCGTTGATTTCTGGGACACCCTGTATATTACAATGATATATAGATATATATATATTTTAAATTTTTAAATGAAATAACAACTTTTATTTTAGATTGATGCTGGCTTCGGATTGAATCGCATATTTTTAAACTCACGTGAAATTCTTGAGATACTATCTTATTTAAAAATACTTGAAAACTATACAGAATATTTACATGAATAAAATCTTAACTCATTTGTACAATCTGTTGCAGAATTCATGCCATACGTGTTCCAAATGCTATCCCTGTTGCTCGAACTACGCGGCGCTAACGCAGCGTCAGCGGCGGGCGATAGCGACGCGTACGGCGCGTTGCTGCCGTGTCTGGTAGCGCCGCCGCTGTGGGAGCGTGCGGCGAACGTGCGACCGCTGGTGCGGCTCGTCTGCGCTTTCGTGGCTGTGAGGGGGCAGCTGGTACTCGAGTCTGGACGATTGGTGAGGAGGGTTCATGATGGATGATTTGACGACCCGTCTGGTGTAGTGGTCGAGAAATCGCCTACTACGCAGCGGTTGCGGGTTCGATCCCCGCACAATACAAACATTTGTGTGCATGAACATGTCTGTTTGTATTGGTCTGGGTGTTTTCTATGTATATTATGTATGTATTTACAAACAAAAAAGTATTTAAGTATTATATCCGTTGTCTGGCACCCATAATACAAGCTTTGAGTAGCTTACTTTGGGGCTAGATGGCGATGTGTGGGAATGTCCCAAAGGATATTTATTATTGATTATCATAATCATCATCAGCTGTATGATCATTAAAAATAATAGTCCCCCTAGCCGATTTCGACTACGGTGGCCAGTTACAACGGCTAACGGACTGCGCGGGCCACATTATAGTGCACAAGTGTGTGCGTAAACGCAGGTGCACTCTCTATTCCTTTTACTTTCATAGCCCGATGGGACAGCAATCTGACACGACCGGAGAGAGATCAGGCATAGGACCAACGGCTTTACGTGCTTTCCGAGGCACGGGGGTGAAACACCGCCAACTTGCAAAATTCGGGCTGCCCTGAGAATATCCTGAACAGAAAAACCCAGGTACATATTTTTGGCCCGACCCGGGGATCGAACCCAGGACCTCTGACGCAGCCGCCATCATTATCATTATCCGGAAGACGTCAGACGTCAGCTGCTAAACATGGGTGCCGCTGCAGGCTGCGGCATTATTTGTCAACAGCCTAAAAAGGATAGCAGTACCTTATACTAGTCTTATTTAACAAATATTTGCCAGTTAAACGACTCCATACAACGTATTAACACTGCAACTTAATGTATAATTTTCTTTAACGAATACGTGTTTAATATTTAATGTTTTGTTTCAGAACGCAATGCTGGGAGTTTTTCAGAAGTTGATTGCGTCAAAAACAAACGACCATGAAGGATTCTATCTGGTCCAGACGATGCTGTATAAGTTCGGAGAGTAAGTTTTCAATGGTTTTATCTTTTTTCTTTCTGGAGGTTTGTTTCCTACTAACGAGACTATCAATAATTTAATGATGTAATTGTAAAGTGACAAATGACCAGCAAGTAGATGCTGATAAGTACTAAGTAAACGTCAGTTATGTATTTTTTTTTAAAACTTTATTGCACAAATAAGAGTGTACAAAAGGTGGACTTAATGCTAATAGCATTCTCTCCCAGTCATACCTTCAGATCATGCAGAGAGATTGTTATGGGTGCAGGAGAATATTGTAAATAGATATTAAAATTGCAACAAATACTATTGTGTAAAATTATAATATTATATACATACCATAATATACATAAACTAAATACTAATATAATTTTCTACTACTTAATTATTAGATATTGTTACTAAATTATTATATCAAACCGAAATCTTCAGAACATTATCAGGACCTTACAAAGAATCTTCCTTGTTGAACGCCAGTAATTGTCGTACCACTAACATATACCACTGCCTAAATACTATGCGGATAATTTGGAATGTATGTCACTCTTATGTCATGTTTGTGTTTTGTTTGATATAGATTTAAAGTAGTCTCGTCTTTTTGTACATTCTAAACCTAGTCTAATTGTTTGTGGTGAGTATGTACATGTTAAAGATGAAAAAAGAAAAAAAGCGCACGGATGTGATTCGAACCTGCGACTTTCTGGGTAACCCGGTCAACGCTTTTCCAATTGAGCTACTGTGCTGTTGGTCCGACCGTGTGAAATTTCTAGTCTCTTATGGATACGTTATTACGCGTGACGTCAGCGTCATCTACCCGTCTCTTTTTGCAACAGCGAGCCAAGTGTTTATTAATTACAGAATAAATTCAACTTGGAAATTGATAACGCTTCGATAGCCGATTGTTTAGAATGTTTTTGACCCGAGTCGAGTCCCGCCGTTAAGGATATAAATATGACCCTGTTAGTGTTAAAAACATTCTAAACCGTCAGTATGTAAATATGTTACAATTGTAATTAATGATAATATTCTTTTTCAATTACAGGCCAGTAATGCAAGAGTACGCAAAGCAGATAATGACATTACTGTTCACGCGTCTCTCCTCGTCCAAGACGACGAAGTACGTGCGCGGGCTCATCGCCTTCCTCGGCTTCTACGCCGCGCACTTCGGCGCAGACAAACTGATTGACCTGGTCAACTCGGTGCAGAACAAGTGAGTGTCAACTTTATTGCGTAGGTAATATGAAACACATCTAAGACTCCTTAGATTTCCAAATACAAAGGTTGGTCATACGATATTATAAATAATGGTTCTCATCGTGATACGATCGTTCATTCACTCACTCACTCATTCATTCATTCATTCACCTACTCAGCAAGAACCACACACTCGCTACTAGAGGCAGAAGAATTTCCAACATAACATTTATAGAACATCCTAAATAAATACGCAGTCTAGAATTATGATACTCGTCGAACATTTTTTTTATTTCGTTTTAACTACATCATTTCTCAGACTTTCTTAAAAAAATGTATTTTTTATTTTTGTCACTGAAAAGGAGTTTACTTTGATTTTGACCTACCTATCAATCGACCACTTCCCCAACGGTCGTTGGATGACACGGGGCACAAGACCGCCGAAATCATGGCAGAAAATGGAGGTGGCCTACGTCCAAGACTGGACACGATTGGGCTGATGAAGATGATAATGACCCATTTATATGGTCAAATCGTTAAGATCTCCTATCTATCTATTAGTCAATCTATCAGTAGTAGAGAGTGGCGTTACTGTTCACGCGTCTCTCCTCGTCCAAGACGACGAAGTACGTGCGCGGGCTCATCGCCTTCCTCGGCTTCTACGCCGCGCACTTCGGCGCAGACAAACTGATTGACCTGGTCAACTCGGTGCAGAACAAGTGAGTGGCAACTTTAGTGCGTAGGAAATATGAAACAGATCTAAGACTCCTTAGATTTCCAAAGATTGGCCACTCGACATATGATATCATAAATAATGATTCTCGTCGTGATACAATCGTTCATTCACTCACTCACTCATTCATTCATTCACCTACTCAGCAAAAAACACTTACTCGCACTAGAGACAACCATTTCCAACCTAATAGTTATAGGATATCATTAATAAATACGCAGTTTAGAATTTTGATACTCGTCGAACATTTTATTTTCATTTCTTTTTAACTTTATCGTTTCTAAGGCATTTCTCAATAAATGTTTGTTTTATATAGTTTTGTCACTGAAAAAGAGTTTACTTGACCTACCTATCAAACGACCACCAGCCCAACGGTGGCTGAATGACACGGACACAATACCGCCGAAGTCATGGCAGAAAATGGAGGTGGCCTACATCTAAAGCCGGCTGTACATATGGGGCCAAGGTGTTGGGCCAACGTGTTGGGAAAAAATGATAGAAACCAAGATTCCTGTTCACACATTGGCTTCTGATCATTCTGCATTGGCGCTTCAAAGATAGACGTAGAAGTTCTTGCAGCCGCGGCAATTTATTTATACAGTGCGTTTAATTATTACGTACATGTGCACCAAAGTCGAGTGACTAAAAAGAAATGGAAACCTCATTGCTTGTTCACACCGGCGCCGCCATCGCTATTGGAACATGGGAACGTAAATTTCACTCACGCGCAAGGATACTGTCTCCGCTGACGAGTAACAACGAACTGAACAAGACACCAACGTGTGAACGCTGTTTGCGGAGCGCGCCAAGATCCTTTGATGTGTGCACTAAAAACCGACACCATTCGGATGGCCTACCAATGTTGGCGCCAACTAGACCAATTAAGCCAACATACCGCCAAGTAGCTCTCTACACGTTGTCCCAACACGTTGGCCCAACACCTTGGCCCCATGTGTACAGCCGCCATAAAACTGGGCACAATTGGGCCGATGATGGTGATGATGACCCATCAATATGGTCAAATCGTTAAGATCTCATTTCTATCTATTAGTTAATCTATCAGTAGTAGAGAATGATGATGCTCTTCACGCGTCTCTCCTCATCAAAGACGACGCGCACTTCGGCGCCGACAAACTGATTTCAACTTTTTATGCCGAACATTTTTATACCGAATATTCTTCAAAAGATGTTAAACCAATAATCACATTCTTCCGAATTATTTCCAATGCCATTGTATTGTTTAATATTATAATTAATATGTATATATATCCTTTGGACATTCCCACACATCGCCATCTAGTCCCAAAGTAAGCTACTCAAAGTTATTATATTAAGTTATGTATAGTTAGTTATTAATTAGTTCAGGGTGGTTGTCCTGCCTGAACGTTGAGCCGGTTAATGCAAAATACCCATATTTTTCCAAACCGGTTTAAAGGCACATAACCTTTTTCAAAAAGTTCCACCTGTATTTTCGTCAAACCGGTTTCTAGCCCTGCTTGCGTAACTCACAGTGTCATATTTTATGCGTGAGTGTTAAAAACATTATAAACCATTTGATAGCGAAGCGTAAATAATAACTACTTGGGCCACTGTTGCATAAGCATACGGATAGATGGCGCTAAACGTCACGCGTAATGACGTATCCGTAAGAGACCACAAATTACGTCGGACCGACAGCACGGTGGCTCAATTGGTAGAGCGTTTGGCCCGGTTAGCCAAGAAGTTGCTGATTCGAGTCCCGCCCACAAATTTTTGGTTTCTTATTTAATCTTTGTGAATATAAAATATGACACTGAGTGTTAAAAACATTCTAAACCTAACCTAATACTGTTCAATTCCAGCATGTTCGCCATGTACGTAGAGCGCGTTCTGCTGACGGATCTGCAGAAAGTAAGCGGCGCTCTGGAGCGCAAGGCGGCCGCGGTGGGCTGCGTCAAGCTGCTGACGGACTCCGCGCACTTCACTAGAGGAGCGCTCGCGCAGTACTGGCCGAGACTCATGCAGGTATGTAACGTCTTCATTGCCGCCCGAGCGCCTTATGAGCTGAATCGCTTGTGAGACATAGAAATGATTGCTACTATTTAGTAGCTCAGTCTTATCCAAACCTTAACTATCGCGGTACATTCTCCATACAGCCGAGTAGCCGATAGTCATACGTCTTATGACTTAAAAGCTGCACTTTGTGATTAAAGCAAGCCACTTTGCACAGTGATAGTAAGGACCGAAATAAGCGAATTCATCCGCAGCAGCGACAGTTTCACCCCTTAGGAACAGAGATGGCGCCACTTTTTTAAAATAACAAATAGAAATTTCTACAAGCTAAACTTTATTACTGATTTTTATAAAACAGGTGTCAAATGAAAGGTCATTATATTATCTATCATAGAAAAAATCATTAACAAGATATTACCTTCTTGCATGCACAATGCACATGCACAATTAAATTATTTTATTTTAGAAAAAATAGTTTTCGTCACTTTTTACTTTATTTTATAAAAAATGTATATGGCTTGGTATATTTTTGGTTAGTTCGTATAATTGCCTAGTAAATACGGTATTTATTAAAAAAAACCGCACTTTAATATCTTTTTACAGTTATTCAGATATATATTTTTTAATGTGGGAATTAATTTATCGGGCGCACCAATATCAATGATTTGTAGGTGTACCAAATGTTTTGTTTTATTATTTTTAATTAATATGTTTATTGAAAAGAGCAATAGGCGACCGAATATTGCTGAATTTAGTTAAATTTCATTTCCAGTAGCGAAATTTTTATCCCATAGGAACATAGATGGCACCACTTTCTTTGAAAATAACAAAAAAATCTACAATCCAAAGCACCGCACCGATTTTGATGAAAAAGGTGTCAATTGAAAGATAAATGCATAAAGTGGTCATACAAAGAAATTATTTCAACCTCACGACTTTATGAATTTCCCATTTATTTTTTTAAATTCCGAAAATAGTATGTTTACCTGCTTTTACATTATTTTATTAAAAAATAAAGAACGGGTATTTTTAGGGTAATTCACATTATTGCCAATTAAGTGTAGTAATATACAAAGAAAACCACTTGTCAATACCCTTAACAATTATTGAGATATAACATTTATCATGGTAAATCTATGCGCCCGAGAAAATAATGCCCTCATTAATAATTTTATACCTCAGTAATTATTGAAAATATTGGCATGCGGGTTTCTTTGTATAATACTGTACTTAATGGGCTATAATATAAATAGCCCTTTAAATACCCAACGATTATTATTTTTAATAAAATAAAGTAAAAAGTAGCTGGACCTATTTTTTCTGTACTAAACAAAAAATTTGGGCATTTTAAAATGTCGCGAGGTTAAAATTAGATCTTTCTGTGATATCTTTCTGTATTTATCTTTCATTTGACACCCTTTTCATCAAAATTGGTGCTGTGGTTTGGCTTGTAGAATTTTTTGATATTTTTAAAGAAAGTGGCGCCATCTATGTTCCTTTGGGATGAAAATTTTGCAATTTAAGATGAAATTAAATTAAATCAAGCATGATTTTGTCGCTCATCGCTCTTTTCAATATACATATTCCTTAAAAATAATAAAACAAAACATTTGGTACATAATAATCATTGATATTGGTGCGCCCAAAAAAAACCCGCCAATATTAAAATATATGTATCTCAATAACTATTAGCGATATTGAAGTGCGGTTTTCTTTACTAAATACCGTATTTACTAGGCAATTACACAAACTAAGAAAAAACATACCCAGCCGTATAATTTTTTGATAAAATGTAGTAAAAAGTGACGAAAACTATTTTTTTCTAAACTAAAAATATGTATTTGTGCATGTTTGGAAGGTACTATCTTAACAATGTTTTTTTTTTATATATAATAGATAACATTATTATCTTTTATTTGAAACCATTTTCATTAAAATCGGTAACGTGGTATGATTTGTAGAATTTTTCAATTGTTTTTTAGAAAAGTGGCGCCATCTCTGTTTCTAAGGGGTGAAACTGTCGCTGCTGCAGGTGAAATCACTTATTTTTAACCGACTTCAAAAAAGGAGGAGGTTATCAATTCGACTGTATGTTTTTTTTATCATTATTTTTTTTTTGTATGTATGTTACCTCATATCTCAGTCGTTTGTCGACCGAATCGAAAAATTTTTTTTACCTACTTAGAGGGTATACCTTCTAGTTGGTCCCATTTTTTCCATTTTGGGATCTGATGATGGGATCTTGGTGTATTTGAGGGAAACCCTCAAGTTTTAAAGGCACGTATAGTATTTCTTTACTAGAATCTTAATGTTGACGTGTTGTTACGTCTGATAGTCAACATTTTGTGGGGCTGAGCTGATGGTGGAACTCCTTAACGCCTAGGAGTTCAGTAATTATAATGACGAAACTTATGATAGGTAATTTGAAGCTTCGTAAAAAATAGAATCATAAGGTGCAACTCCCCCCCCCCCCTTATGTAATCCCTAAAAATAAAGAAATAAAATAAACTTTAAAAAAAGTAAAAACCGACTTCAAAACCAAAATGCACTAAAAAGTCTTAAATAAACTCTTCACCATTGAAAGGAAAGGAATCCGTTTTAGGCAAACAATTTCTTTTTGGAGTTGGTGCCATCACTTTGACCATCAAGCATCAACTATCATAGCACCGACTCCAAAAAGAAATTGTTTGCCTAAAACGGATTCCTTTCCTTTCAATGGTGAAGAGTTTATTTAAGACTTTTTAGTGCATTTTGGTTTTGAAGTCGGTTTTTACTTTTTTTAAAGTTTTGTTCCTAACTATCACTGTGCAAAGTGGCGTGCTTTAATCACAAAGTGCAGCTTTTCGACGAAATTTCGCCACAAGACGTATGACTACGATAGATGTAGCTATATACATTATATGAAAGTGAGGGACGCTTGAGAGTGCAAAGCGGTCGCGGTGAGTTGCATCAAGCTCCTGGGAGCGCTCGTGCAGTACTGACCAAGACTTATGCAGGTATCTTACTAAAACTGTTTGTCACGATGATATCCGCCGAATCGAAAAAATGCTCAATCTAATTCGTAGTTTTTTCAGGGGTAGTTTTGATTTGACTATTTGACCCAGTAGGTGTCGCTGCTACTAGATATCTGACAAACTTACTTGTTTAATTATACATTATATTGATATTTATAAAAAAATACAATTAATACCTGAATACATTTTCATGATGCGTTGAATTTGGTCTTCCCAAAGTTAGCAAAAGGACTATTAAACTTAAGAAAATTTTACATATAATGATTCCTTGGAGTTAAAAAACTGCCAATAAGAAAAAGTGGCCAAATCACAGATCCTATCTTATGTCTTCCTCGTCTGGGAAATATTATCTTATATAATCTAGTTATTGTAAGAGGTCTATTCTTACGATCATATCACTGCGCGGTGGTACCATGAAAAGTATGACGTGACATGCTTGACCGGTCCATTCTCATGACAACCGAGTAATACAAAGGATGTAGTTGTGATACAAGAAGACTAATGAGTAGCACGTTAACGTTCCAGGCGCTGATATCCCTGTTCGAGCTGCCAACAGACGAGACCACGCTGCCGGACGACCACTTCATAGAGGTGGACGACACGCCCGGCTACCAGGCGCAGTACGCGCAGCTGGCCTGCGCGAGAGGCGTGTCCAACGACCCGCTAGCCAGTGAGTATTTATTTATTTATCATACATAAACAACCCGCCTTATTGACGACCTCCGTGGTCGAGTGGCTAGCACGCTGGTTTTAAGCGTCGCCATCTCGTGAGGTTCCGGATTCGATTCCCGGTCGGGTCAATGTAGGAAAATGATATTTTCTATATTGTCTCGGGTATGGGTGTTTTGGTACCACCGTTGTGTCTGATTTCCATAACACAAGTTCATTAGTTCTTACTTCGGGATCAGAGCAATGTATGTAATTGGTGTCCAATATTTATTTATTTTTTTCTTTTTTTAATAAATCGCGCGGGAGCAACACTGATCTGATACTAAATATATTGTATTGTACATAATAAACCTTCCTCTTGAATCACTATCTTTTAGAAAAACGCATGAAAATCCGTGGCGTAGTTTAAAAGATTTAATCATACATACATACTGACAGGAAGCGACTTTGTTGTATATATAGTGATATCTTTAGTCAGACTATGAGCCTAATTCTTGTGTATGGAATAGACTAAAACTGAAGTTTAGGTAGATGTCTTCATCTCTTATAAATAAATGAAAAGAGACAGCTTGTCATGTCAAAGTCAACAGTGGTCAGTTGCTCAGTTATTTTTTTGCATAGTTAAGTGTTGTTCATATGCAATGATATTATTTTTTATTACAAAACTGAATTAAAAAAAAACAGTGTGTGTATAAGGTGAACCTAATGTCATGTAGAATGCTTGTAATGGTGACCTCTTTATGTCCCCGCTAAATTGTCTATGGATTCCTAAGTTTTCTTATTAATTGACAGCTATCTAGTTTGATGTCTCTAAACTCCACACCTCCCGATGGCTTTGCCGGCGGTATATGTCATTAAACTGTCAGACACAACGGTAAAAGCCGCCGGCCCATGCCGCCGAGCGATGTGGATACACTATGATGGCGACTGTACCGGCGGTCATGCCGCTCATGCTGTAGCAGCATTTACCATAGTTTCTGTCAAGTCTTGACGTACACCGCCGCAAAGCCGCCGGGCGGTGTGATACTTCATAACGTTAGAAGTCTAGAAACAACACAAGTCAAGCTCAAACCCCAGTAATTATCCGGTCTAAGCTAACTATCCTTGAAAGTTTTTTATTAAGCACTTTTATCTGCTTACATGTTATTACTATAAAATGCACTTTTCAAAACAACTGTGTCAGACAAGAAATCAAACCCTGTGTCTTACCTGATCCAAGCGCATGCGATATAGGTTTGCCTGTTAAATTTTGCAAGTACGTCATTTCATCAATGTTGTGAGATAACTATATGGACCGATGTTGCGGTTCATCTCACTTGCGACGAATTAAAACTGAGATAATTTATCTCTCGGAGATGCAAGGAATGAAAACAGGCTTCCAGATTGTAACTTCGAATTTATATTGTACTTGGAATGGTTACAATGCGTACTTCTAAGTGTTATAATTAATTTTACATTTTGTAGTTCGCGCCATTAGAAATTAATGGCCAGGCCAACCCCAGCAGTCGTCTCATAGCCCACCCCCTAGATGGCAGCACCATCGACGCACTACCTTACCATAAACTTACAAAAATCACAACACTGGCGCACATTGGCGTTTCACCACAACTATCAAATAATGTTATTAATTCCTTCCTCAGGCATCGAGGACCCAAAGCGCTACCTAGCGGAGTCCCTCGGCAGCCTCTCCCGCTCCGCTCCCGGAGTCCTGCCTCCGCTCGTGTCCGCGCTGGAGGAGCCGCACCGCCACGCGCTGCAGGCGTACCTCGCCGCGTACTCCGTGCAGATCTGCTGATCGGATCTGATCGCGTTCGCGGGGAACGTGGCTGTGATCACCGGGATTAACTGAAGTGTGGGGACAGTGAAAGTGATAGTGATAGACAGTGATGAAGTGAAGTGAAGGACAATGATAATTTGATGTCGTGATGGGATTGGTGTTTTTAGCATTTGTCTTTTTTTCGTGTTTTCTCAAATTTGTGTCTGAAGCATTTGTTTACAATGTTACTGAAGTAATCTTCATACCTGTTACTACAAATTTAGCACAATGTTTAAACTAAGGCAAACAAGAAAAAATAACTTCAAATGTACCTATTCAAAAACGAATCCATTTTCTTTTGGCAAGGAGGCTATGATGCTGGCTGCGTTGCCGCGTTGGATAGCTATGCTAATGCGTTTGAGCTAGGAACCAGCCAGCTTTATTATTGGCTGTTACAAACTTAATTTTGGCACAAATTTTCTAAACTAAGGCTAATGTTACCCGAAAAATTTGAAGTCTTCATTATTTAATTTTGTAATTATTTTTTAAATTGATTGGTTAATACTTTAGTACAGGTTTAAGCCTGCTTCAAAGTTTTTGAAATAACCCCGTATTTTTTGCATAAGTATAAACATATGCATGACATGTTCTTCATGTAATATGTTTAACTTCTTAAGGATGTAAAAAATGTGCTTGTATAAGTGGATGAAACAGATGTATGAATGTTTTGATAAATAACTAACTCAAAATCAATTGTATGATGTAGTATGTGTAAATTATGAATGATAAGATGATAAGATGTATGTAAGAATAGTAAGGAAGGAATTCTTAAATTGACCCCGATTGAAGTTTGTAAGGGATTTAAATGTGATACTATGATATGGGTATTCCGATCAGTTGTAGGTTTTCTATGATGCTAAGCATCTTTTTCTCAATGTGATGATTGTGAGATGATGTGTTGTTAGTTTTTGTATGAGTAATTTGATTATAGGTGAACATTAAGAATTGTTCTTAAATCTGTACTCTCGCTTTATGTTCCATGTATGTTTGAAAAGAAAATATATGTGTCATTAACGTGTAATAATATCACTAAACTTAATATTGTTCTACTTGTCTTAGAGTAATCTAGGCATATAACGCCACCTTTTTTGGTAAATTTCATTGTTATGTTAAAAATGATAAATAAATGTCTGAAAATAAAATGAATTAACTTTTTTACCCGTTTTATTATTCGAAACTCATTGTTTCTGATACTTAGTAAAAATCATTGAATAAGCCTGATTCTATTATTGTGTCAGAGCTATAACATAAGGTCAGGTGTGCAAAGAAGCGACCAAGCAGGCAGATGCAGCAGCTAAGAACGTCGTTAGATTTAATACTTCAGTCGTCCAGAGAAACTCTTTAAGTTTTCGGTTTTATAAATAAATAAATAAACATTTCGTGGAATCTTGATATGCTTGCAATACGTTGCATATTCGATATTTGGGGTATAAGTTCATTTGTGTAGTCAGTTTAATTATTTTTTGATGTGGTTATTATTAGGTATTATGCAGTCGCTCATACATCGACTGCTAAAACATAAGCCTTACGCTCCGCGGTAATCGGCAATGAAAAGATTCGTTGATATTTCATAACTAAGTACAGGATAGGATATTAGGATTTAGAGTTGATTTTACCAACTTCATAATAAGGAATATTCGTCGAATACAATAAAAAAACTCCTAATTCGAAAATTTCGCCTATTTCGTAGCAATCATTTACGTAAATGTTATTTTAAAAACGGTCGTTTTATACTTATTCGGTCGGATAAGTCCTATCTGACGTTGGTAAATTCGAATCTTATTATCTTAATTTAGAAGATAAACCTTCCTTTTGTCAATCAATGTCGGTTAAACGGTAGCATATGTTAATCAGGCCATAACAATCAAAATCGGACGAAAAATGTTATCTTGAATTACCCCTTAACAGTGACATGTGTAGGCGTGGTGGCTTAACAGATTAAAAACTTCAAGGGAATGACTAACTGACACATTGACCGTTTTCGGGGCCAAATTCTTTATGGCGCATTTTCATTAGTCGATAACTCTTTCGGTATACAGCATGCAAGGACTCCCCGCATGCGTGATATCAACCAATGAAATTCATCAGTCGATATACAGCTTGCTTGGGGGTCTTTAGTCAAATATTATATATATATATATATAACAACAAGTACTAAATCAAATACCATTCTCAATAAAGTCATTGGAAACAACTCAATTCAACAGGAAGGCGGATTAAATAAGAAAACACGTTTACGTTCAGAAATGTATATTCAAAAAAGCGATTTGCTACAAATATTTTGCGAAACCCATCTAATGCTGAAACATTATAGTGGCAACATTAAAAAATCCATTACATGTTAGATACGTTACATTTATGCATATTAAAAAGGGCATCTACGTCTATGTGATGATGAGTGCACATTACAGTAAATAATACACAAAACAAAACAGTTTTAAATACAATTTTAGGCAGTTCGTAAAAGCTATACCATAAATGTTAGAAAAAAGCTAATATGCAACGAAAAAAAAGTTTCACAATTACATCTAAATTCACAATAATGCAAAAGGCAATTTAAAAATATTGATCTACCCACAATCTACCACCACATACAAAAGTTTAGTATTGCATAGTTAAACAATTACATCAAGATTTTAAAATTTCAAGTCAAAATATGAAAAACATCACATAAAAATTAAACTAGCGTTAAGTGAATTGTGTAAAAAAAGTAGACTAAAGTATAGAAAAAAAAAACATTTAAATGTAATCTAAAATAATTGTAGAAAAAGGAACGCAATTAGGGTAAATTCAAAGGATAAGGAATGGTTCTGAACACTATCTCAGGGACAATCTGATCTTTGGACTGCTGAGTCGGAAATATTTAATTATTTGTACACTGAAATAGTCAATAGAAGCATTCATAACAAGATTTCATATAACTTTCATAAACAAAAATATATAACTATGAAAAACAATACGGGATTTCAAGTAACATAACACAATTTTGCTGAAAGTTACAGGAGATCTTGTTGATTACAAACTTAGTGGTTTTCGTTCACATTCCGTCAATAAATGTTAGTATTTCTGTGACACTTCATTTTGAATACGATAAGTTCAGATATGCGTGATAATGTATCACGTGAAAATATTCTGAATAAAAACTATATTTTTAGTAAAAAAAAAACTTTCAACACGCAAGAAATACGCCAATCCTGGAATGCCCTGCTCTAAAATTATACCGACTATCTGTCACACTATGACAAACAAGGTATGCAAACATTAAATAAAATGAAAATCATGTAAGTAAGTTTATTTTGAGGCAAAAATGATTACTCTTGGTTGGAACCTGTGTAGAAATCGTTATACTGTTTTATGAACGAAAGTTGGTTTACAGCCGAAATTAAGAATTTTAGTTTCTATTGTCATTATTTTAATTTCAAGTGAAATTTATGTTTGTTATGATGTCACTAAATTATCAACATAATTTTTTCTCCAAAAATATTTTATGACAGATTTTATAATAAAACATGATAAAGTGTGCGCGTTAATACTAGTCACCGTAGTTAAGTTACGTGGTTGATTGACAAGACACACGCGAGGTTGTCTTCTTTATTTCACATACCTCAGGGTCCACTAACAATTCCGCGCACACGATAAGCAAGATGTTGTATCGTTTTAAGTGATAATATTTTAAGGGTCAATTCAGCACAATAAATGAATTCAACAAAAAATATAATTTTTTTTTGATACAATCAGAGATTTAGGTACTTATTTTGAGCAGATATTTATTTTTTAATAATAAATGTTAAGATAAAAGAAAAAGAGGGATCGAGCATTGGAACGAGAGAAGCGAAGACGATGACGTGGATAACCTTTAAAATTGTTAGGGTGCTGTTTTAAAAAATGTTATCATGGTTCGAGAAAACACAAAAAATTAAAGTTTCGATTATCCAAAAAAATATGATAGTGCCCTATTTCTGTGATATATGTAAGGACACAGTTAAAATATTATCACTTAAAACGATTTGACCTTATACAGGGTGTTGTTTTGGTCAGCGACGAGCGACTCAGAGGTGACTATACAAACGGTACTGATGCCAAAAAAAAATTTTTTTTGACAAGGAAAATCCGCAAAATCATTTTTTTTATCCGGTATGGCGATCGAGTTAAAATCACCAACACTAGGTAGTCTCTTCGTAGCTTACTAGCTACGGCGTAGTATTTTGTAGATAAGCGCTAGCTGCGCGCTAGGGTGGTAGTTTTCTCATTCGTTTTGTAATTTTTTTGAATGTTGTAAAGAGGTATTCTTGTATAAAACTTGCTCAGAATTGAAAGAAATCATTTTTTTTTTAGAATAAGTATAACTCATATTATCATCCCTGAGTTGGATGTCACTGACCAAAACCACACCTTGTATTATATCAGTATGTGTTATAACACCCCACCAGCTCACCACACCGGTCCCAACCATCACTGTATTTCACGGAACAAAAACACACACTATTATACGGAACGAACGCACTTGAACTGGTCACTTGAGCGCGCACTCGACGAAGACGCGCGGCAGCTCTGCGGGCGGCGCGCTCTGCGGGCCCGTCATGCGCGAGCCCACCACGAAGTGCGCCTCCGTCAGCGGCCACAGGCCCTTGATGCTCGACCTGACGGCACCACATAGTCTTTTGTTAATTACCAAGCCGCCTCCGTTTATTTACTTTTTTAAACTATTTCTCATATTAACAAAATAACAAGAATATACAGGGTGACTTTTATATCAGTACCGATATTTTGTGTAAAGACTCCACTGATGAATATGAACAACTTTTACTATGGGGGCTATAGTGAAATCGAGAAAAAAAAAACTGCCGTTCCATACATTTTGACCGCGCGCCAATTGAACTTTTGTATGGAACAGCTGATTTTTTTTTCTCGATTTCACTATAGCCCCCATAGTAAAAGTTGTTCATATTCATCAGTGGAGTCTTTACACAAAATATCGGTACTGATAAAAAAGTCACCCTGTATAGGAAAATTTAACATCTATAAACCACGGAGGTTTATTGTGATGCTAATTATGCAAGGCGCCTCCGTATATATTTTTAACGCGCACACTAGCGCCACTTTAGTAGAAAAATCATAACTCGTTAAATAAAAGACCAATCGAAAATTTGATTGATGCGATTGTAGCTCTGGCAATGTGGTTTAGATACAATGTTTAAGTTTTAAAAAAACAGAGTTATCTGCAGTTACAGTTAGAAAAATTGCCATATTTAGCAGTTTACGTTCAAAGTAAACTACTTTTCAAACAATTTAAACGTACTAAATAAACTATAGAACCTGTACTACAATCGTGTCAACCAGATTTTTGATTGATTTTGTATACAAGGAGTTATAATTATTTTAAATAGAGTGGCATTAGTGTGCGCGTCTAAAATTCGGGGAGCCTTTTACTAACACATATTTTAGCTAAAACTGTTTTCACTTTCTGTCAAATGATGACAGCGCCAAGAAAGAACGAGACGAAACGAATCAAAACAGGTTTATTTAACTGTTTACGTAATTATGAAAAAAAAAACCGGCCTAGTGCGAGTCGGACTCGCGCACTTAGGGTTCCGTGCAACTTAAACTGAATTAGGGAAACCACTTAGTAAAATACCACAATATTTTGTTGACAGCAAATATAACTTTGTTTTTTGTAGTGTTTGTATGAAGTACAATATTATGCTAAAACTTCTCGTTCGATCACGTTGGAACCAATTTTCGTTGAAAGTATTTGTTAAGATCTACATAATATATTTTTTTTCAAAATTTACACTCGTTTAGTTTAGAAGTTAGATGGAGGGGACGCCCATTTTACCACTTTGGATGCGTCTATCTATCAAACGTTAGACTTTAAAAGAAAATGGTTTCAGGAACCTCAATGTCATTTTTAAAGACCTATCTATAGATACCCAACACACATAGGTTTGACTAAAAATTTGTTGTTGGTTTTTGTTCCATGTATGGGAGCCCCCGCTTAAATGTCGTTATTTTTATTTTTTGTATGAGAATCGTAAAGCGGTTAACAGGATACATATTCCTACCAAATTTCAACAGTGTGATGCTTATAGTATACAGAATAAAACGGCTGTGACATACGGACGGACAGACAGACAGACTTGACGAAACTATAAGGGTTCCGTTTTTTGCCATTCGGCTACGGAACCCTTAAAAGGAGGTAAGCTTACAGTGAACTTTAGGTAAATATGAAATATGCACCCGATTACCCGATCACTGGTTATAATATACTAGCGGTCCCCTGCGACTTCGTCCGCGCGTTTTGAGTTTGCTCCCTCGCCTCCCGTCGCAGCGTGATGTTTTATATCCTTAAGCCTTTCTCGATAAATAAGCTATCCGACACAGAAATATTTTTTCAAATCGGTCCAGCAGTTCCTGAGATAAGCGCCTTAAAACAAACAAACTCTTCAGCTTTATAATATATTAGCGCAAGCGCACGTTGTACTTAAGCTGCGGACATTATTTGGTGCGGAGTTATGTTAAAACTGTGATAGCTCCTAAGATATTTATTGAAATCATATGATATACAGGACAACTTTGTTCTAAATGAAATGCTCGTGATGATGAATCTATTTATTTTGATAAGAATTCATAAAGTAATAACTATTTTTAACAAATAAGTTTTGTTCCTATTTTGTACATAGGACCCTATGTTTCAAAGGTGGATCTTGTCCGAATTTACTGGGTTAAACTAAGCGAGTGTAAATTTGGAAATAATACATATTACAGATCTAGAAAGACTAAAAAGATGGATTAAGACAAAAAGATGTAAAAATACTTTTAAGGAAAATTGGTTTGAATAAGATCGAACTAGTAGTTTTTGAGATAGAGCATACTTTCAATAATCGCAAACATAACTTTTGTATTCATACAAAAACTATGAAAAACATAGTTATATTTGCTGTCTACTTGTAACATACAACTAGACAGCAAATGTAACTGCTAGTAAAAAAGTCAAAGAGTTTTCATTTTCACCAGAAACTTTGAACTTTCGAGACTTGGACATTTCGCAACTTGGACATTTCGCGACTTGGACGTTTAGTGACTTGGACATTTTGCGACTTAGAAATTTCGCGACTTGGACATTTCGCAACTTGGACATTTTGCGACTTGGACATATAGAGCCTTGGACATTTTGCGACTTGGATATTTTGTGACTTGAATGGACATTTTGCGACTTGGACGATTTGCGACTTGGACATTTCGCAACTTGGACATTTTGCGACTTGGACATATGGAGACTTGGACATTTCGCGACTTGGACGTTTAGTGACTTGGACATTTTGCGACTTAGAAATTTCGCGACTTGGACATTTCGCAACTTGGACATTTTGCGACTTGGACATATAGAGACTTGGACATTTTGCGACTTGGATATTTTGTGACTTGAATGGACATTTTGCGACTTGGACGATTTGCGACTTGGACATTTCGCAACTTGGACATTTTGCGACTTGGACATATGGAGACTTGGACATTTCGCAACTTGGACATTTTGCGACTTGGATATTTTGTGACTTGAATGGACATTTTGTGACTTGGATATTTTGCGACTTGGACGATTTGCGACTTGGACATTTCGCAACTTGGACATTTCGCAACTTGAACATTTTGCGACTTGAAAATGTCGCAACTTGGACATTTCATTACTTGGACATTTCGCAACTTGGACATTTTGCAACTTGGACATTTCACAACTTGGACGTTTTTTGACTTGGAAATTTTGCGAATTGGATATCTTTATAGTATACACTCACCAGACGCGTCGGTCGAGCACGGCGCGCACGCGCGGCAGCGGGAACCCGTTGAAGGCGGAGGCGACGGGCAGCGTGTACGCGCCCATGTCGCGCCACGCCAGCCACGCGCCCGGCTCGAGGGGAGGCAAGGCAGTGTTGGGCAGGATGCAATCCAGACCGTCGCAAGTCGGGCCCCACACCGAGCACGGCATCGCTTTCGCTGACGTCGGCTGGGAGAGACAACATTGTTCTTACCACATTTAAATAAACGTGGTTTTAACAACTGTTTAAATATTATGTGGCTAAAGTGACATTCATGTCTTTAAACTTGATTGACGTTGATTTTAAACTAGCCATATATTTAAACAGTTGTCTAAACCTAGTTTAAATTTGTGGTCTGTATAGGTTTACGATTACCACAGAATGAATGATTCCTCGGATAATTTGATCTATAAATGTGAATATTTAATATAAAAGTTAAATTTATTACCGATTTCAAAAAGAAGGTTATCCATTTGACCTGAGTGACATCGTTTTATCAATATTTGACACTCATAGTTATTTTTATGCAAACGAAATGAAAATATAAGAAATCAAAAAAAATCACACGGCTCATATTCTCGTGCAGTTTGTATAAGAAAAAACATTACCGGTAGATTTATTATCATTCCTAAAAATAATTAGTTTTACTTTACCCAGAGTCATGATTTACACGCATTTCGATTTCTTTCGTGCGTTATTTTTTGCGTGACATAATATATTACTATTTTTTTAGGTTTTAAACTGTTAAAGTCCCAACCGATTTACCACACGGAAAAAGTTCAATTGATTAATATTGTATCCGAGCCGAGCACGCCGAACGAATCGAAGTCAAGGAGGCCTCGCACACTTATCCAATTCGGCCAATCAGAAGAATCGACCGCATCGAAGAAATCATGAGATAGCGCTATGAGCGACATCTAAGGTGGGAGTGAGTATGGAGATTTTATCCGGCGGTTCAAGCGATTCTACCAAATCGACCGAATCGGACGAATCAATCGCATCGAAGAAACCATGAGATAGCGCTATGAGCGACATCTAAGGTGGGAGTGAGTAAGATTTTATCCAGCGATTCCGCCGATTCTACCAAATCGACCGAATCGGACGAATCAATCACATCGAAGAAATCATGAGATAGCGCTATGAGCGACATCTAAGGTGGGAGTGAGTATGGAGATTTTATCCGGCGGTTCAAGCGATTCTACCAAATCGACCGAATCGGACGAATCAATCGCATCGAAGAAACCATGAGATAGCGCTATGAGCGACATCTAAGGTGGGAGTGAGTAAGATTTTATCCAGCGATTCCGCCGATTCTACCAAATCGACCGAATTGGACGAATCAATCACATCGAAGAAATCATGAGATAGCGCTATGAGCGACATCTAAAGTGGGAGTGAGTATGAAGATTTTGTCATTTGACGAGACGTTGTCATTCCGTCATTTTTACGTTGTATAATGTTTTATATTTTGCATGTATTTATATATTCTTCCAGTCTCAGTATCTCAGTCCTATAAGAAACATATAATTTTTAATCTTTTTGACAGATAATTCTTTGGAAAACTAGAAGGAAAACACTAGTAAAACAAGAACGATACTATTCATTTAAATACATATTGTTTATTAATCGACAGCGATTATATTTTTTATGCGGTTTTTATAGATAAATATAGTGATTGATTATCACGGCCATATCGATTATTCGGACACACGATTTTAGACCGATTAGGTCTTGTCAATCACTATAGCTCAAGTTTCGTTTCATGCATAATTTTCGTTTCATAAGAAACAAAAAATTACACATCATTCACGGTGGATCAAAATAAATTTATCTATTAAATAAGGCATTAATTTTGGCAGCAATATCAAATTTCTATTTTCGTTCTTGAAATGTAGTATGCATAACACGGAAGAATGAGTCATGTCAAGAAATGTCTCAGCACTCATCATAAAATAAATAGACTATAGTACCTATAGAAGTATACATGGTGTTGTTTTTAATTATTTTTTTGTTTTTATAGTGTTTTGTCACACAGCCAAAGTTGCTTTTTACAAGTGCAATTTGCAATTTATATTATAGGGTGTTGTTTTGGTCAGCGACGAGCGATTCAGGGGTGCCTGTACAAACGATACTGATGCCAAAATAAAAAGTTTTTTTTTAATGAAAATCTCACAAAATCATTTTTTTATCTGGTGCGATCGAGTCAAAACCACCAACACCAGGTAGCTCTCTTTGTAGCTACGCGCTAGGGTGCAAGTTTTCCCATTCGTTTAGTAATGTTTTTGAATGTTGTAAAGAGGTTTTCTTGTATAAAACTTGCTCAGAATTAAAAAAAAAACATTTTTTTTAGAATAAGCATAACTCATATTATCATCCCCGAGTTGGATGTCACTGACCAAAACAACACCCTGTATATGAGGCGGTAAGGGTGTGTCCTCACCATGAGCGGGTGAGCGGCGACCGTCTGGTGGTCGTACAGCACGCAGTTGAAGGAGCCGTACACGCCGTCGTTCGTGAAGTACATCGTGTGCGCCTCCTCAGACTCCTTGCTCGGCAACTGCGATAAACAATAATCATATTTAAGCGTATTTATTCGAAAAATTCGACCAAAGACGCAGCGTAGGACGTCCACCAACTAGATGGACGGACGACCTTATAAAGATCGTAGGATCAAACTGGATGCAGACCGCTAGTGATCGGTCGGTCGAAAAGGTAGGGGAGGCCTATTTGACAAATTATGTACTGAATTTTGGCGAATGCATCGACACGACTACCGCGCGACTATCGATGTTAAATTAAATCTGTTCATTGCGTAAGTCGCGATGCTGAAGTGCGTTTTCAAAAGTCGCTGTGTGTAAGGGGTCTAAAACTAATAATAAATACCTAGGTTTAGTATGTTTCGACACACTGTTATTTTTGTATTCTTAAGAGATAAAATGAGAAACCGAAAATTGCGCTCGGACTTGGCCGTTGCAAAATCAAACGGGTAGATAGCGCTCACGTCACGCGTAATGACGTATCTATAAGAGACCAGAAAGAGTGTTGGTCCAGCTAGCCAGAAAAAAAGTTATGAATATTACTTCAACTTTTTTATATAATTAAAAAAAGGGGAGCACTCCGGGAGTGTCGGCAGAAGTGAAAACTTGAATATTGACGTTGTGCATTTGTTTTGTTTTTTGAAATATTTAGGGATGATTTTGAATGAATTGCTTTTATTATCAATATAATTATTTATGTGATCGAATACAATATTTATTTATTGCGCTATTGTACACAAACATTTTCATTTTCTAAATAAAAATAGATTTAAAAATCCATTTTTAGGGTTCCGTAGCCGAATGGCAAAAAACGGAACCCTTATAGTTTCGTCAAGTCTGTCTGTCTGTCTGTCTGTCTGTCTCTCCGTCCGTATGTCACAGCCGTTTTATTCTGTAACTATAAGCATCACACTGTTGAAATTTGCGCTTTACGATTCTTATACAAAAAATAAAATATAATGATATTTAAGGGGGCTTCCATACATGAAACTAAAACAGAAAAAAAATTTTTTAGTCAAACCTATGCGTGTGGGATGTCTTTGGATAGGTCTTTTAAAATGACATAGAGGTTCCTAAAACCATTTTCTTTTAAAGTCTAACGTTTCTTAGCTAGACGCTTCCAAAGTGGAAAAATGGGCGTCCCCCCATCTAACTTCTAAACTGAGTGTAAATTTTGAAAATAATATATAATGTAGATCATAAGAAATACTTTCAACGAAAATTGGTTTGGACGGAATCAAACGAGAAGTTTTTGAGATATAGCACATTTTCAACAACCACAAACATAACTTTGTTCTTCATACAAACACTATGAAAAACAAAGTTATATTTGCAGTCAACAAAATATTGTCCTATTTAACTAAGTGGAAGTAAGTGGATTGCCTAATTCAGTTACCGTTGGCACGGAACCCTCAGTGCGCACGTCCGACTCGCACTTGGCCGGTTTTTTTTTAATTAATCGAAACCCTTACAATCGATTAAAAAATATCGACAGTCGAAAGAAAACAATCGATTGTTCGATTAATCGATTTCGATGTTACAACACTACTCTCCAACCGTCTTACGGTTTTTCGATCAGCCCACGTGTCCTGACGCGAGTTTCACAGTTTTTACCCATCCCACAAATGTGCTCAACGCCGCTAAAGAAGTTTTCACTTTAATAATGTATCTATAAGATTTAATAATGTATCTTAATGTCAAATAAAGTTCTATAATTAATACCTCTCGCTTGGCGTGCACCATAGTGAAGAGAGTGTATGCGGCCGCCGCGAAGTACCGGCCCGGCTCCGCGATGACGCGCACAGAAGACATAGCGCCGCCGAAATACGTCTCTAGGGCCGAGTTGATCACTACCGACACCTGCAAAATAAACAAAATATACATCAAAATGAGTCAGAGGCCTTATGCGGCTTGATAACATCTGACAGCAGGGTTAGTCGCTTGCAAACACCCCTCCACCAACCCGCATTGAGCCTGCGTGGTGGAGTATGGATCGAACTACCTCATGGTTGAGGTAAGGCCTTTGCCCAACTTTACTTTTTTTTTTACTTCAAAATAACATTGACGACTTCCGTAGTGTAGTGGCTAAGCACGCTGGGTTTAAGGGTTCGATTTCCGGTTAAGACAGTGTAGAAATCAAAACTTTATATCATTGTCTCGGGTCTGGGTGTTGTAGTACTACCGTCGTTTCTGATTTCCATAACACAAGTGCATTAGCTACTTTGAAATCAATGTAAAAAATAATAATATTGAGTTTAGCGGGTAAGAATCTACAAATTGTCTATTACGAAACAATAGTGTGTTGTGTCAAACAGTAAACTGAAGATCTCAGATTGCGTTTGAATAAAGTTTCGAAGTCAGCCCGTCTATGTGCTGTATCATAGCCGTGGTTGTTTTTTTATTATTATTTTAAGTCCGATTTAAATCTATACTCGATTCGTCATCATTAATTTCTTCGCCCTTTCTGGACAGTTGGGGAGGCGGGCGATAGCCCTTTTTCCCGGCTTCAACTCAGGACCCCACAATATCGCGATTCAGTCTCCGTACTTCGACTATAGCGCCATCTAACTGCCTCAGTGACGCAGCGGATAGAGGGTCGCACTTTAAAGCGACGGCGACGCCACAGGTCCCGGGTCCAATCCCCGGGTCGGGCCAAAAAATATTTACCAGGGTTATTTTGTTTGGAAATTCCAAGGTAGCCCGGAGTTTGGAAGTTGGCGGAGTTTCAACCCCGTGCCTCGGAAAACACGTAAAGCCGTTGGTCCTGCGCCTGAGCTCTCACCGGTCGTGTCAGATTTCTGTCCCATCGGGCTATGAGAATGAGAGGAATAGAGAGTGCACGTGTGTTTGCGCACATGCGTGGACTATATTATGTCCCGCGAAATCGGTTAGTCGTTGTCACTGGCGATCGTAGTTGAAATCGGCATTTATTATAGCGCCATCTAGTCTTTAGGAGCCGATTCAGCGCGTAATTAATGTCATAAGACGGCAGCAGTTCATGGAGCCACATGCTATCTCGGATAGGAACTCACGCAGTGAATGCAATGTGGCAGCAGCAGAAGATGGCGCTTACCTCTGGTTTAGATACAATCAAAGTGATGACTAGATCATATTACCTCACGGATGGACGTGTCCCTGCCGCCCGGGAAGCCCCCGCCGATGTCGAGCAGCGCCATGCGGCTATGGCCGACGTTTGCGGCGAGCGTGAACAGCGCGCGGCAGTACTGGATCGCGCGCACGTACACGCCCGTCTCAGAAGCGCCAGATCCCACGTGGAACGATACGCCGATCACCTGGAGAATAGAGGTCATTATAATTATTAGCCAAAGGACGTGCACTGCTGAACATAGGCCTCTCCCATGGTTTTCCACAGCGACCGATCACAAGCGATATCCAGTTTTTTCCTGCGATCGTTACAAGGTCGTCTGTCCATCTCGTCGGTGGACATCCTACGCTGCGTCTTTGGTCAGAGTCTTCAATATAGAACTTTTCTGCCATGATTCTCTTGCGAAAATACAACTTTTTTTATGGGACCAACATCAAAATACATTTTTTTTTACTTTCCTTACAAACAAGCATCAGCTGATCGTCAATCTAGTATTTATAATTTTCATTTAGTTTTCATTAACATTAGCTACGAATTGCATTAAAAAAAAAAACATTAAAAAATCGGTTATATTTACATATATACTCTAATAACTCGCTATTAGCAAACGACGTACTTGCTCTGCCGCAACACAGTTTGGTTACTAACGCGGAGGGTAGGTGCCACTTTGCCGTAATGTTTTTGTAGCCAATGTTTATGATTGTACCTTATTAGTGCAAAATCATTGTAAATGTTTTTTTTTTGGGACTAAGATGTTGGCCCAATACAAAAAGTCGTTGCATTCGAGCATCAAAATTCGATACCTCTGGATAGTTACAATTAGAGATGCGCCGAGTAGCACTTTCGCCGAGTAACGAGTACCGAGTTTTACTCGTTTTTTTTTCCAACCGAGTACTAGGCCGAGTCACTCGGTTACAATTAAATTCCGGTTTTGGGGTGTGTAAACAAGTACCAGGTATGCGCAAAATTAGCTTGGTCTAGCCACAAGATCGCGGTAATTCTAAAAGCCCCTTTACATTAGAATAATCTGACAAAAGACAAGAGTCCTTTCAAGTGGTGGGCAGGTTACCAAACAAGGTATCCATAACTGGCACGTTTAGCACGAGTGTTACTATGTGCATCTGTAAGCACTGTGCATAGCGAGTGATTACTTTCGGAGGCTGGTAACGTCTACGAAGAAAAACGAAATAGGCCGTTACCAGAACGTGCAGAGATCTTTGTGTTACTGCATCATAATTTTCGATCACTAGTTCTCATCATTTTGTCTCATTAACATTCATTCAGTGAAAGATTTCCCCTGTTGTTTAGATGATATCTACCTAAATATACTGCTTTACTTAAACCGAGTATACTCGACATTAAAACCGAGTTACTCGGCCGAGTACGAGTATCAAAAAACCCGCCAAGTACCGAGTATTAACCGAGTACTCGGCTCATCTCTAGTTACAATATACTTACACTATACATCGTTGCTACAATGTCCTTCTTTCAATGTACAAAGATTATTGCTGGTGGATGGCTTAATTAAGACATTTAAAAACCAAGATATTCCCCGCCTTCTGCTTATCAAGATCTGAACACGTTTATTATTTCAACGATTGAAGATGTTTAATATAAAAAAGTGGTCTTACTACATCACTTTTTTGCATATTTTTTTTAAATTTATTTATCAATTCCAGAAAATTACATTCCTAAATAAGATAGTCTTAAAAAACCACTGAGGCTTACACTAAACTATCGAGTTTACATATAAGAAATTAAAAGGATAAAAATAATTAAAAAAAAAGTTATTAAACACAATAAACAACTACAATAAGCTTAAAAAGTATTGTTTCAATTTAACTTTGATATTCTTACAATTAATATCAGTCACCAGATCTAACGGCAGGTTATTTATATGACGTGGAATCAGGTAGCTAGTCGTGCGCTCGCCGTACGCATTGTTTGCGCTCGGGTTAAAAAGCCGATTTCTTGCAATTCCTCGAGTGAGTACCCGGTGTACAATAGGGATTCGAATGGATTCATCAAAGAAATGTTGCTTTAGTAAGGAATAGCTAACTTGAGAATAGACTGGTAATGAGTTACAATATTTGAAAAGCCCAGATGGATTGTCCTGAAATTCTAATTTGACTTTATTAGATACTATGCATTTGAGTATTTTAAGTTGCAAATTATAAATTTGGTCAAGATATGATTTATAGGTTCTACCGTAGCTACTGAGGCCATACTGGACATGTGACTCCGCTAGAGCATTGTAAATCATTAATTTAACTTTGTAGGGAATGCGATTTCTAAGAATAGTGATGTTTGCCAAAAATTGTCTTAATTTGGTGCATACATGTTCAATATGGTGTCCCCAATTAAATTTACTGTCAATAATTAATCCTAGGTACGTTTGTCTATCAACAACTTCTATATCTTCTATTAAACATTTCACCCAGAAAATTAAAATTGGCTAACAACAAAAAAAATAACTTACATCGAGGCCCATAACGGCGGCGAGCTTAAGCAAGCGCGGCGCCTCGGTGACGGGGTCGCAGCCGAACTTGATTCCGAGCGGGCACTGCGCGGACGCAGCGTCGCAGCGGATGCGGATCACCAGTCTGTGGGCAAGCATAATTTGTAAGTGAAATAGAGACTTACCCCCTTATTCACAATAACTCAAAAGACTCAAACAGTCTTATAAACCTACTAGAGGACCCAGCGAACTTTGTTTCGCCCCCATCCTCGTCTTGCCCGGTCTCGTCCCGCCCAGGTACGTAATTAAAGAAAAATGTTAAGGGTGGACAACCCTTATCACTAAGGGGTATGAAAAATAGATGTTGGCCGATTCTCAGACCTACTCAATATGCTCACAAAGTTTCGGAGGAGTACGGGAACGAACATTGTGACACGAGAATTTTATATCTATACTAATATTATAAAGCTGAAGAGTTTGTTTGTTTGTTTGTTTGTTTGTTTGTTTGTTTGAACGCGCTAATCTCAAAAACTACTGACCCGATTTGAAAAATTATTTTTACGTTGGATAGTCCATTTATCGATATAACATAAAGATACGACTCATAAGACCACAGCAGAAATGAAAAATGTTGCGAAAACGGGAGAAAGATATTCCTTTTGAGAGCTTCCGCTGCATACGCTGCGGAAACCGCTTAAGTTACACAAAAATCATGTATGACAGGATTGTTCAACATTAACAGTTCTATAATAAAGTCCGCGACAGCATATGTCTATCTTTTATGGTTGACTTACTACAACCTTTTTTATGTTAATAAATTTGTAAAAAAATAATGCATTATTTTTAGAGGTGTATTATACACACAGGTATTTATTCTTATCAAAATAAATACATTCATCATCACGAGCATTTCATTTAGAACCAAGTTGCCCTTTATATCATTTGATTTCAATAAATATCTTAGGAGCTATCACAGTTTTAACATAACTCCGCACCAAAATAATGTTCGCAGCTTAAGTACAACGTGCGCTTGCGCTAATTTATAAAGCTGAAGAGTTTGTTTGTTTAAACGCGCTTATCTCAGGAACTGCAGGACGGATTTGAAAAAATATTTCTGTGTTGGATAGCTTATTTATCGAGAAAGGCTTTAGGATATAAAACATGACGCTGCGACGGGAGGGGAGGGAGCAAACTCAAAACGCGCGGACGAAGTCACGGGGGACCGCTAGTATTATATAAGATTTTAGCTATTACACTGTTTTGTCAGCTTCTGTCAAATGATGACAGCTCCAAGAAAGAATGAGAAAAAACAGTGTAATACACACATCAAAAGTGTCTAGGGATCAAGCATTTTTATGCGTATTTCTTGAGATTGAGATGTCATCATCATCATAATCAGCCAAAGGACGTCCACTGCTGAACATAGGCCTCCCCCACGGCTTTCCACAGCGACCGATCACTAGCGGTCTGCATCCAGTTTGATCCTGCGATCTTTTTAAGGTCGTCTGTCCATCTGATCATTGAGATGTGGCTTTGTAATAAAATTATGATTTTATAAATTTATATGGATCCTTTTTGGTGCATTTCATAATTTGAAACAGGAACTGCCAATCAAATTCGAGTAAAAGATGAAAATCAGCTGTCAATATTTTCCCTATAAAAACATACAACGCATTGAAAACATTATTAGTGCTACTGTTTCCCTACTACTGATTAAAACCAACGTTATTATGGAGCGGCGACGTCATTTAAGCAGGGAAGAAATGCTCAGAGCCGTGGGAATGATAGAAGCTGGTTCCCGGCAACGTACTATGGCTTTAGCTCTGAATACAAGTCAGAGTGTTATCAGTCGACTTTGGACACGTTACCGAAGCACTGGTACCGTGGCTGAGCGCCATGGAGGACGGTACCGCTGCACCACACGGAGACAAGACCGATACATTCAAATCACAGCTCGAAGAGCTCCAACAATAACCGCCATGATGTTAGCCGTGAGGCTTCATCACTCTTCAGGGAACTTAATTAGCGACCAAACAGTCAGAAACTGCTTGCATGAAGTGAACCTTCATTCCCGAAGACCGCTACGGGTACCACCTATAGCAATGCACAATCGTAGGATTCGATATCAATGGGCTCTTGAACACAGAAATTGGGCAAAAGAACTATGGCGTTTCGTGTGCTTTTCTGATGAGTCTCGTTTTGGTATGAGACCGGATACAAGACGTATACGACACTGGAGAACCCCTGGACGCCAACAGCGGATCAGAGGCAACCTCAACGCTCAAATTTATGCTAAAACGATTGTATCAGACGTCATCGTTCCTCTACAAGTGCAAATCGGTCCCTTATTTCAGTTATGCATGATAATGCACGACCGCACACCGCAAGAGTTGTAAGACAGACTCTCGTCGCAGCTAACATCAATGTCCTGCCCTGGCCTGCTCAGTCGCCAGACTCGAACCCGATTGAGCATGCATGGGATATGCTACAGAGAAGAGCTCTGCCGAATATGGAGGGTGGGTATCCAGTCGCAAGAAGACCTTTTTTTGTTGTTGCAACGAACATGGGCGCCAATCCACAGCGTGATTTGGATGAAATCATTTTGAGTATGCCAAACCGATGTTCTTTTGTTGTTAGTGTTCGCGGTAGAAACACGAATTATTAATAGTTTAAGTTACCAAATAAATTTTTAAAGAAAACTGTTATTTCAGTCTTTTTTTCGAACTTTAATGTTAGTGGTTCAAATGTCAAAATTCCCTTTATTAGGGAAAATGGCAAATCTCTTTATTAATGCAAAGGTGACTTGGTTTATCGTTACTGTACACTAACGAAAACACTTTATTTGATGAATCCTTAAAGAAAATTTTAATTAATATCAATCAGGAGAAAAGTTATTGCAAAAATATATGTTGATCCCTGGACACTTTTGATGTGTGTAGTTAGAACAGGTTTAAAAGACTGTTTGCGTTATGTATACTAATATTATAAAGCTGAAGAGTTTGTTTGTTTAAACGCGCTAATCGCAAAAACTTCTGGCCCGATTTGAAAAATATTTTTTACGTTGGATAGCCCATTTATCGAGTAAGGCTTTAGGCTATATCAGGGGGGTGTCACTCCGAAGTTTAGGTACGTTCGAGCGACTCGGTACGCCGAGCATAAATGAGCGCGGGGCTGTGCCGATCGCGGACCGCGCCACGCGCCTGTGACTGTGTTTATTTTCTCAGCCTGTGACTGACATCGTTACAACGAAATAACTGTTAATAATTTGAGATATGTGTTCCTAATTATGACATTATTTATCAAAACAAATTTTGTTGGTAGGTATTCAACATTTCTTGTTCAAAGAAATAGGTTTGAGTTTAAGATACCTACCTACCCAGTTACTTACGTCAATCTAACTTAAAATAAACGGAAACAGGTCAATAAACTTACCTTAAATTTAGCATAATATTTATAAGTACCTACCAAATTACTTAAGTAATTTTGTGTTAGGATTTTACGTAGTCCAAAATCTAATAGTCCAAGAGCTACAGTTCATTATTTTACTTTAGCTATATAATATCACCCTTAATTTTTAGGTATTCCAATAAAATTAATCTCGATTTTTTTTGATAGCATTTATAAAGGTACGATAGATAAGGTTCACATAAACATAAGTCTCTTTTTGTAGTGAAGTACGGACAACAGCAAATTTAGGTTAACACTGGTATCTTATGCAGTTGACATTAGGCCTAGTTTGCAACAAAAGTGTGTGTAACCTAAGATGCCGGCGAATGTACTATATACTTTTTTATAAAAAAATAAATTAATATAAAATTTTATATTTATTGAAATTATTTATAATGAACTAAAATTTTTAAATAATATAATTCAGTAATTTTGTACCAAATAATTAAATTAGACAGAGTAAACACTTATTTTAATATTAAACGAACGCTGACACTATCAATTACTTTCTCCAATAGAACACAGTCAAGAAATGTGCTAGGTCCTCTAGACTATCTATTTTAATTGAGTAGCGTGTTGTGTACCTCCGCGTATGTTCGTGCCACGCGCCGCTCGCAACCCTGACACATTCAAGGCCGCGAAACAGGGAAAGCGTTACGTGTTAGAAAGAGACAGGTATAGATAGGTAGATGAAACAACCTTGAATTAAAATCGTGCGAAATGAATTGCACTTCATTGCGTTGGAGCGAAAGTTGTTTTTACTTTATCATTCTTAGGACAGTGATCCTTCTGTATGTAGTACTATTATATTTTCTGTGGCTATATAACATAAAGATACGACTCATAAGACCACAGCAAAAATGAAAAATGTTGCGAAAACGGGTGAAAAATATTCCTTTTGAGAGCTTCCGCTGCATACGCTGCGGAAACCGCTTAAGTTACACAAAAATCATGTATGACAGGATTGTTCAGCATTAAGAGTTCTATAATAAAGTCTGCGACAGCATATGTCTATCTTTTATGGTTGACTTACTACAACTTTTTTTATGTTAATAATTTTGTAAAAAAATAATGCATTATTTTTAGAGGTGTATTATACACACAGGTATTTATTCTTATCAAAATAAATACATTCATCATCACGAGCATTTCATTTAGAACCAAGTTGCCCTCTATATCATTTGATTTCAATAAATATCTTAGGAGCTATCACAGTTTTAACATAACTCCGCACCAAATAATGTTCGCAGCTTAAGTACAACGTGCGCTTGCGCTAATCTATACTAATATTATAAAGCTGAAGAGTTTGTTTGTTTGTTTGAACGCGCTAATCTCAAAAACTACTGGCCCGATTTAAAAAAATATTTTTACGTTGGATAGTCCATTTATTGAGGAAGGCTTTAGGCTATATAACATAAAGATACAACTCATAAGACCACAGCAGAAATGAAAAATGTTGCGAAAACGGGAGAAAGATATTCCTTTTGAGAGCTTCCGCTGCATACGCTGCGGAAACCGCTTAAGTTACACAAAAATCATGTATGACAGGATTGTTTAGCATTAAGAGTTCTATAATAAAGTCCGCCACAGCATATGTCTATCTTTTATGGTTGACTTACTACAACCTTTTTTATGTTAATAAATTTGTAAAAAAATAATGCATTATTTTTAGAGGTGTATTATACACACAGGTATTTATTCTTATCAAAATAAATACATTCATCATCACGAACATTTCATTTAGAACCAAGTTGCCCTTTATATCATTTGATTTCAATAAATATCTTAGGAGCTATCACAGTTTTAACATAACTCCGCACCAAAATAATGTTCGCAGCTTAAGTACAACGTGCGCTTGCGCTAATATATTATAAAGCTGAAGAGTTTGTTTGTTTGAACGCGCTTATCTCAGGAACTGTTGGGCCGATTTGAAAAAATATTTCTGTGTTTGATAGCTTATTTATCGAGAAAGGCTTTAGGATATAAAACATGACGCTGCGACGGGAGGGGAGGGAGCAAACTCAAAACGCGCGGACGAAGTCGCGGGGGACCGCTAGTTATGAATAAGACGGATAAAAATACACAATTCATATTTTTACTTCTTAAGACTGGTAAAAAATATACGAATACGTGAAGCCACATAAAGAATATCAGCGGTACCTGCGAAAGTCAGTGCCACCAACTTATCTGAAAAATGACAGAATGGCGCCACGATCGAAAAGAGTCGCTATTTTTTTACTTAAATAAACACTTCTGGCTTTTTAATAATAGCTGTAACTACATGAAGAAAAAATAACAAGTATTTATTTTATTGCACAACCAAAGGTGGTATTAAAACTGTATAGCATTCTTAACCACTTTGGGGCTAGATAGAATTGAATGAATTGTTTTAACACGTAGGCTATTAAGTGTTCGACTCTTTGCTCGCTATAATATCAGCGATTGAAACGATGTGTAGAACATTGAAGTGGATAAATATATTTACTTAATCAAATAGATTTTGTGATATCGTCGTCGCCATAACATATTAGTTATCAATTTATAAATAAATAAAGACGCTTAAAAAAAATTGATTCCGAGACATATTTGAATATCAATAAAGGTCACATTACTGTACCGGCAGCATAAAGTTTTTAGAGTGACAATCGTGATAATCAAACACTGACGCGGTACTCCTAATAGTCAGGAAGTAACAGAATCACTTGAGTGTAGATTTGAAAATAAATACTTATTTATCGAGGCTTGTATAAAATAAAGTTAGGGCAATTACTCTGAAGCTGCTTCTATAGACTCTATGTGCAATGTGTGTGTGTTAAGTTAGTGAACCCTACCCCAACATATATTTTTACATAACGACATACGAAGGGCATAGAACATTGTTCAGATCAGCAACTACCTACGTCACTCCACCCACAATCGCATTACGTTCATATCTGCACGATATTATTGCGTAATATGCACGACTCATAGAGAACATTCGTAACAAAAATATCTTAAGAATGTTGACAATCGTAGACACGTCATATGACATGGTAATAAGGTTGAATACGTTTCATGAGTAGACTCATAAACCCCCTTGCTGATTTCGACTACGGTGGCCAGTCACAACGACTAACCGACTGCGCGGGACATATTTTAGTGCGCAAGAGTGTGCACAAACACAGGTGCACTCTCTATTCCTTTCACTCTCATAGCCCGATGGGACAGCAATCTGAGACGACCGGTGAGAGATCAGGCGCAGGACCAACGCTTTACGTGCTTTACCGAGGCACGGAGGTGAAACAGCGCCAATTTCCAAACTCTGGGCTACCCTAAGAATTTCTGAACAGAAAAGCTCAGATTATATTTTTGACCCGATCCGGGGATCAAACCTAGGACCTCGGGCGCAGCCGACGCTTTAAAGTGACCCTCTTACCGCTGCGCCATGGCGCTGGGTCGCTTTAAATTTAAGGGTCGTAAACGCGGTGCGTCTTCTCGTCTCAATTACTTCAGTGTCTGA
This sequence comes from Pyrausta purpuralis, assembly GCA_963924145.1. Taxonomy (NCBI): domain Eukaryota; kingdom Metazoa; phylum Arthropoda; class Insecta; order Lepidoptera; family Crambidae; genus Pyrausta; species Pyrausta purpuralis. The sequence continues at coordinate 12,010,664 of OZ001666.1, forward strand.
AGACGAAAGTCTTCAATCAGTGTGTGTTACCAGTGATGACATACGGATCCGAAACATGGTCTCTAACTATGGGCCTCATAAAGAAGCTCAAAATTACACAACGAGCGATGGAGCGGGCTATGCTCGGTGTTTCTCTACGAGATCGAATCAAAAACGAAGAGATGCGTAGAAGAACCAAGGTAACGGACATAGCCTTGAGAATCAGTAAGCTTAAGTGGCGATGGGCAGGGCACATGCGCGAAGAACTGATGGCCGTTGGGGCAGGGAAGTTCTAGATTGGAGACCCTTCGACCAAAGACGCAGCGTAGGACGTCCACCTACAAGATGGACAGACGACCTTAAAAAGATCGCAGGATCAAACTGGATGCAGACCGCTAGTGATCGGTCGCTGTGGAAAGCCGTAGGGGAAGCCTATGTTCAGCAGTGGACGTCCTTTGGCTGATTATGATGATGATGATGATGATACGCGGTTGTATTTACTATTGCGTAAAAATAAATGGATTACAGTTTAAAGCACCCTGAGTAAGATGCTATTTGTATAACGAGTCTAAAATACGTTGCAATAACTTAAAGCGCTCATTTTTATTTATGACTAGAGAACTCGAACTTTATTTTGCCCCCGGCCCTGTCCCGCCCCGAACCCGTAATTTAAATGATTATTATCTCACTCCAGATGATGACGAATCAAAGTAAAAATCATGAAAATTGGTCAACCCGCTATTTTTTTTTTCTTTCATAAGAACCTCCTCCTGACAATAACAAACACAACAAAAAAGAATTAGCGAAACCGGTCCAGTCGTTAACGCGGGCTGCCGTGACCATGGGAAATATGGATTCATTTTTATATATAGAGATTTTCTTTCATAGCAACCACTAAGTATCAAAATGTGTATCGCCAAATCTACGGTATAAATCTTAAGTAGTCCTAAGTACTAGACTGATATGTTAAATCGATGTCAGATAGGTATTTTTTGACACATTTATTTATCATTACATAATATATGATCTTGTAAGGAAATACAGATTAGTATGTCGATCAAAATTATCTCTTTTGATTACGACGAAGTATGTTTATTTAAGGAACAACATGTTTGGTTTTATTTCTGCGTGATATATGACAAGTTTTTTTTTTTTGTTTTTTTTAAACGACACCAACGTCAACGTCACAAATGTTGTATTTTTATTACTGATGCGGCTACATACTGGGTGGAAATTTTTTACTTTACCTAAAGAGAAATTACTTCAGACCTTTAGAATGATAAGACGTTCAGCTACAAAAAAAGAACTCATCTGAGCAGTTCAAAAAATATCCGCTTGGACAGCGCCAAATCCTATGGAGATCTGCGGGCCTAAGATGCGCGCCTATTTATCATTTATCGCGGCAATCGACAGATTTAACCATAATTAACGAGATTTTTACTAATTTTAATATAGTACATTAATGAATAAGCATTTGTTTTAAAAAACAAGCATTGCCTTACAAGTGAAATCAATGTTAAAACATGTTGTTTCGGAAATAAAATTATTTTATCGATGCAATAAACGGTATCGAGGCGTGCATGTTAGGCCTACTGGCAAACTGCCAATACCTATTTGCTTAGTCTGAGCAGTTCCAAAAAAACGGCTAAGTGCGAGTCGCACTCGCCCACTGAGGGTTCCGTGACAACTTTAACTGAATAAGGGATTTACTTACTTCCACTAAGCTATAATTCCACAATATTTTGTTGACAGCAAATATAACTTTATTTTTCATAGTGTTTGTATGAAAAACAAAGTTATGTTTGCGAATGTTGAAAATGTGCTATATGTCAAAAACTACTAGTTCGATCCTATACAAACCAATTTTCGTTGAAAGTTTTTGTTAAGATCTAAATTATATATTTTTTTCAAAATTTACACTAGCTTAGTTTAGAAGTTAAAGGGGGACCCCCCGGGGGGGACAATTTACCACTTTGGAAGCGTATATCTCGCAAACGTTAGACTTTAGACATCCCACACGAATAGGTTTGACAAAAAAAATGACAGACGGACAGACTTGACGAAACTCCGGTTCCGTTTTTTACCATTCGGCTACGGAACCCTAAAAATGATCGCTTGAGAGCGCCACTGACTTTAAAGATCTGTCAACCTTCAAACTTCAAATGGACGTTATTATGATAAAGTGTTACACTTACTGCGCATGCGGCATGATCTGCTTGATCTTCACGAGCTCGGTCTCCGAGTCGAAGGTCATGGTGTTGACTCCAGCGCGCGACGCGTACTTGATGTGCGACGCCATCTTGGCCGGGTTAGCGAATATTATGCGCCTGTAACAAGGGACATTAGTAAATAAGCTTCTGTTTTTAACCATCAACTAAAAGACCAAGAGAGAATAAATACAAACATGTTAAAATTTTACACCATATCTGTCTGTAAAATGCTTGTTTCCCTGCATGGTATTCATTCAGTAAAAAAGTTATCTCGCAACAATCGAGCCCTAATAGTTGCTTTTTAAGTTTTAAGAACAGCTATTACAATACAAGAAAAAAACTAACATCTGTAGTCATAGTAGTCAACAAACCAATATAAGGTGTCAATTTTAAGAATTTTTTCAAATGTCCATAACTCGAAACTCTGCATAAGTTAGATTTTTTATTGTATTCTTCTAGTGACTGTCATGTCCTAGCCTATCACACGGTTTCGGCTTGACCTTGACTTTCTGCACACCCTGTATATTATTTTAGTGCAGCCATCATAAGTAGACGGCATTTTAAGGAAGTAACTAATCAAGCATCAATGCATTCTCTGTCGTTCTTTTAGGGATAGCAAGAAGGAAGAAGGAAGAAGCGAGCATAAAAAAGACAGCTGACCTAGATGAAGCTGTTGTATACTGAGTAAGAAGAAGTTGACCCCGGGACCTTTGTTTCTGGGTGGGATTCCCGAAATTTGTTTCTGGGTTGTTCTGTCTTGTAAATTCTCGGAGAAACAGCTCGGAGTCAGGAAGTTGGTGGTGATGACACCCCCGTCCCTCGGAAAGCACTTTCAGCCGTTAGTCCTGCCACTGATCTCTTCATCATCGGTCACGTCGAACCCGTCGAGCTGAACTAATGAGACTGAAGGAACAGAGAGTGCTCTTGTGTATTGCGCAAACCCTTGAGCACTATAAACAATGTCCTACGCCGATGGCCAATCTCAGTTTGAGATTGACCGCCGTAGTTGCATTTGACCAGGAAGACGTTATTTAGAAGATGTTCAGGCTTTAAAAGTAGTGGAGTTTTTTTCCGAATCTCTGACCATTATAAACGTACAATCCGGTTATAGTAAGAATGGACCATTCATGTGGGTAACACACGTCTAGCTTCCCCGCACCCACCAGAGTTCGTTCGTTTCGTGTCAATACAGTTCATTTTTGCACATCTTTCTTAGCGTCACTGCGCAGTGACAGGTCCATTCTTACGATAACCAAGGTATAGGTGGGCAGGGAACATAGCGCTACGAGATAAGAACTGATTTCCGGGGAAGAAGATCCTTTGACCAAAGGCTCATGGTGTGATGTCACTCTACAAGATGACGACCTTGTCAAGAACGCAGGATCACACTGGATAAAGACCGCTGTGGAAAACCGTGGACGAGACCTATGTTCAGCAGTGGACGTCCTTTGGCTGATAAGGATGATGATGAGGTAAAGTACTCACTCGGGCCTCACGCCGATGGAGGTGACCAGCTCGATCTCGTTCTTGGAGGCGCAGTCGAAGCCGGTGCCGAGCGCCGCCAGCGTGCTCACCAGCAACTTGTCGTCGTTGCATTTCACCGCTGCACAAAATGAATATGTACATATATAACTGCAAATTAAGTGATATTCACTTGGTGCAAAAATACGGACGTAAAAGCATCGAGGTCTAAACTTTGTAAAAAAAAGTTGTTGGCTTCGAATAAGTGAAAACGAAAACTATTAAATTACAAAAAAAGGTAATACCCATGTGACGAGACTTCGAGTAAGGTGTAGAATTTGTGAAGATTTTGAAGTAGGTTTATAAAGTAAAGTTAAACCGATAATCGTATAAGGTAAGAAGTGGCTCATGAGATCACATAACTTTTTGACACGGTAAGTAATATGAATGTTTTTTTTGGGATCTCATTACTTTTTAGTTGTTTAGAAATATTAATTTATTTTAAATATTATTGCACTGTAAATTCTACAATTGGTGAACTCTGCGACCCCTTTCCTCTGCGGAGGGGGTCGCAGAGGAAAGGGGTCACATGAACCCCCATGGTAAGTGTCAAATAAACTCACCATAGAACGGCTCAACGCGCGGCATCAGCTCCTTCCACTGGTGGTACCTGGCGACGACCTCGCCGACGTCCATCACGTAGAAGGGGTCCTCCTGGACCCCGTCCGCGACGATGTCGCGCGCCACGCTGACGGGGCTCCACTCGCCGTCGAGCACCCTAATGCGATCCTCTTCTACGATCATTTTGGACTTTTTCACTAGATGGGTGTGTAGCAATGCCCCTGGCGGAAGAAAGGGAACTTCAAATTGCAGTTTTCTAAGATTTTTTACTACTACTATCACCATTCATTCACTAGGTACATCAATGTTTATCATTAGTAATAGGTATCATAATATTTAAAAATGATAAAAACAAACGCCGATCTAAAATTTTGAAACGGGTAGGCGGATGGTAGATAATCGTACTGATGATGATGATCACGCCTGCAAAAATCTATACTCGTCCGTACTTCAGATTCCGGGTCAGCCCTGGTCAAGTAGGAACCACAAAGGTCGGCTATGCTGTGGCAAATCAGATGTTCAGCAGTTTTGCACACCCAGCTACTCTCATATACACAAATATGCACTCTCCCAATCTAAAAAAATCTCAATCTTAAGGACGATGTATCAGGTGTTCAAATTTTCGCTCTGCGGCCTAATGACCCACCATCGGGTCATCGTCGGACCGGGGTCTTTTGTCCCGGCTTTTGTGTTTTGTCGCCCTGTGTCCTCCAGGACAAAAGGTGATTTGCAATTTTTTTAGCTAGGCTTGAAGGGACACACATCTGCACCCGTTTACAAACATGCGTTCTTTATGCCCATCTACACTCGTCAGTAGCACACATTTATACAAGTTCGTATCACTGCGAATCAGTAAGCTTAAGAAATGGTGGCCGTTGCGGCAGAAAAGTTCTACGTTGAAGACCCTTGATGGACAGTCCTTCGTGTAAACCTGTATGGTATCCGGTAAGGGAAACTTTGGGGGAGGTGTTTAGCAGGGGACGTCCTTTAGCTGTTAGTTATGATATACCTTAGATTCCCGACGGGCCAGCCCCGGCCTAGCCGGAGCCGCGACTGTCGGCTATGCTGCGGTGACGCAGATGTTCAGCAGTTCGGAGAATGGGGGCGGTGTCAGGTGTTTTCCGGGCCCGGTGGTGGGGGTCCACTAGCGCTAGTCCACAAGTGTCAGCTGGAACAATATGCGATTGGTAAAATTCTATTGTATTCAAGTTCTTCTTAGTGATTTATAGAAACACTAGCGGACCCAGCGAACTTTGTTTCGCCCCCAGTCCCGTCCCGCCCCAGCCCCATCCAGCTGAGTCCCGTAATTTTAAAGTTAAGCATTCCCAGCGAATTTTGTTTCGCCCTTAAATTACTAAAATGGCTATTAAAAATTAGGGTAGATCGTAGAAGGGTGAAAATTGAGAATTGAGTGTATTTTTGTATGTTGTATCATAAAAAAATAGAAATTAAAAATTTTGTCTTAAAAATAAAAAAAACAATTTAATAGAATAGGCCGACATCTATTTTTCCCTTCCATTTAGGGAGATGAAAAATAGATGTCGGCCGATTCTCATAGATACCGGATAAGCACAAAAAATTTCATCAAAATCGGTCAAGCCGTTTCGGAGGAGTATGGCAACGAAAACGTGTGACACGAGAATTTTATATATTAGATTAGGGATGAAGTGAGCGCAAAAAAATCCTTGACTCAAAGTTTTGCTATGGCGAGGGGAAACGATTGTCAAGTTAGAGGTACCTCGCGAGCTACCCTAAGAACTACTTATCTGTTGTCAAGTGTTACAAACCACGTCAAAGTTAAATGACAAAATAGTAATTTTGACCTATAATGCCGATTTCGAGTTAAGAGTCGAGGCAGTTTCAAGATAGCACTTATACAGGAGTATGATAAGAAGTCATGGACTCGAAGCATTGTCTTTGGTGCATCCATCTAATATGTAGGGGACTCTGTTACAATAAAAAAGCACCTCCAGGTACTAAGACGTTTTTAAGTGTTTATAATATCAATTTACTCATTTGCATGTTAGGGAGCTCCGCATATCGCGGATTGGGGTCTCCCCTCATATATTTTGCGTGCTACTAACAGTTCTACTCAGGGGTTGATGTTACTCGAAATGAAATCATACTTCCAGTAGAAGATTGTTTTCATAGTGGCTTAATTAAAAGTTAGCTGTATGTTACTGGCGTCCACACGTGCCTGTCTTCCCCGATGATTTCTTCCGACTCGTGCTAGGATGTCCAGTAGTAGTCGGTCAGTAGGTGACAGTAGTTGAAATGTTCACAACTCACATGGCGGGCGTGGTGTGTCAGCGGGCGGGCGCGTGCCGCAGCCAGGGCGGGTCTACGTTGAGCGCGCGGCGCCAGCAGCGCGACCGCGGGGGTCCTCCTCGCCCGGCACTCGCACACGCGCCGGACTCACCCGGTGCTCCCTGGGGACAACAGATACACCGTGTCAGACAAAAGTTACATGCTCAGTCAGGAATGACGTGACTGGCGACAGAATGACGAAAAATTTACGTGGTTTCATCAGTCTGTCAGTCGGTGGAGGTCACTCGATCATTCTGACTAGACCGATGGACTCTGACATACTGATGCCAGGCTGATGATGGTGTAACAGTTGCGTTACAACTAGTGTCAATAATTTACTGTTTCTTGACATAAGAGACGTGAAACTCTAAAAACACAACATGTTCTAGCGACCGCCAATTGTTCTAAGAAGTTAGAAAGACGAAAAACAACCTGGTGCCCTACACCATGTTACAGTACCATTAGTTATATGATTGAACAAACAAGGAACTCAAAGAATGAGTACATTAAAGTAGAGTATTGCTTACTCAAATATTAAATTGTCAATCATGTATTTTCGATCAAACAAAACAATCTACCACCTCAAAGTGAGTCTCAAGGGCTCAGGCGTCAGATTTTTGCCTCCGTGTCTACGAACACTCAATTATTTACCGCTCTCCTAGGCGCTTGCTCAATCGACTGAACTTGATCAACTGCGCGAAGGAATGCGAGTCAAAATCAATTTGATTTAGCGCTTCTATTAGCCCATAAGACATACTTTTCCTCGACGAACCTTTTACCATCAAATTTTCTTTTAAGTATGCGTCATTCGATGCGGATCGAAAAACGGAGCAGAATTTCGTCTACCTACAGTTTCAGTTTTTTCCTTATCGATGTGATGAAGCTATGAGATCGAATCTTTAAAAGCGTTGTAATAATAATCAGATTTTATGATAGTATTATAATGCACGTGATTTTTCCTATTACAATGCCACGTTCGCGTTGGATTCAGGAAATGTTTTACATAATGAGATACAGTTATCAATGTAGAACTGAAGCTTGGTGCCTATAAATCAACTTAGTAATAGGTATTTTATTGGAAATTAACTAAACATTGATATGAATAATATGAATTAACGATCAAATATGTACCCACGTAAATCAACATGTAAGGAAGACCCGTGCCCGTCCTGATATTTCTGGAGACTATCTTGCATATAATTTAATGACATTTCAACTTCTAGATCAGACTGGAACGAACGGTCAAAGAACTCTCAAGACGGTCATAAGGCATTAGTACACTAAAATTACATAACCTAAGCAGATAACTGGAATACAAGCACTATTATTATCTTCTGTGATACGAGTAAGTGTGCGGTGGATGGTCTTTTCATAAAGGCCAGGTGTACCTATATCCGTATACTGGTTACAGAAATAATTAATGGAAATTGTTAAGGAAATATTCACGAGTATTTATTCACCGCCAAATGTTTCGTAATACAAGACCTTGAACTGATTGGTATGATAACATTTGTGCCGGCTACCCGCCCGGTGGCAACCCGTATCATGGCTTTGTACCTTACCCGGCGCCACAGATAAAAGGTTATCAGCCTGCCAAACAAATTTAATGAGGTTTGACGACGTAATAAATTGTGGCATGTGATAAATAATAATAAATTCCGGTATGTACCGATTTTCATGTCTTGCATCCGCGTCTTTAGTTTTTGGAATGCTCTTGATTGCGACTTCTAGATCTTTGTGTCAAAGCTGTGATATTATGGATAGAAGAAATGGATGCTTTAAAAAAATTATTAAACATTTGTAAAATTTTAAAGATACCTAATCAACCTAACCATCTGTCGCGAAATATTCCTTAGCTTGAGATGACACACTTATGTATCATCTGCCTATCGTCTCCGTACGCACTTGATCGCGTATTTGTGCTATTTTTTACAAACTGGTGCTAAGCATCAACATATCCATTGTCCGGACAAAGTCATGTACCGTGAATTTCGTGACAAATCAATCGAAAGTTAAATTCCCATATACTCGAACAAAATATGATAGAAGACGAATGAAGTCAATTTGAATATGATTTGACCACAGGGTCATTCATCTTTTCTAAAGTAAATATGGAAGAGTCAACGTTTTAATTAACTGCGAGCACATAGCAACCTTTTCAGAGAGGCTATACAAAGGAATTTTCTCCATTTGATTCTGGTAGTATAATTATATCAAGCAGTATTGTTTTTGCAGTTCATTATTGTGTCTCATCTATACGATAAATGAGCAATTCCTAGCATCACTTGGCATAGTTGGCAACGATCTCAGGAATTAGTGACGTCATCAAAATTATCTGGACTTTACACCTAACGTCACATCTAATTAGGCAGTTTATTAGTTACATTTACCATACCGAGAGCATCTGGAAGTACTATTGATAGGGTTCCACTAATGTGACTACGAATCCGTCAATTTTAAAACTATTTCTTATTGATGGAAATCCAGATGACTGTTTATGATCGTTATTCCTGATCACAGAAACCTTTTTCGATTGTACCTTAACTGGACTTATTAGGATATAATGTTTTGTAATTGCAAAATATTGTGATGTAATGAAACATTGTTCACAGGAGAAAATAACCATGTAAATATAGTAGGCAATAAAATACAAAAAGGGGAGTGATAAGGCCCCTGTTGAAATAAATTAAGAGTTTTAACAATTATTTGGCCCTCAGGACCTTTCCTGAGACCATAAATTAATAATTAATAGCTGTACGCGCTACAACGTAGTTCTTCTGTTTTATAACCTGTTATAGGACAGAAGAAAGAAGAACTAGTATTAACCAGGGCGACTATGCGCACGCGCCGATTCTAAGCAAGGTCAATGTTACGCTACAAGCTTCTTTTACGTTGTTCGGAATATTTTCGCTCGTTAATCCATGCCCGCAATAGATAACGGTTGTTTTCCTAACATAGATTATCAACTAGATCTTATGACATAATTTTAACCAGCACCGTACGAAGCTGAAGATAGGAAGAAAAATATAGGACATACAGACCACCAATATCTCCCAACCATAAAAAGAATGGGAGAGACGTGGTCTACCTACTGTCTGAGACAAATTATTTTCTGTTTACTCGGTAATATAGTCACTTTTAATATCAAACTATATCATAATAAGCTTGAACATTGCCTAACTGACATACAGTATCGAGTTTAACCAACGTAATGTTACAAAATGACGCTGCGGTTGTGGTCGCTCTTGGCTCTATGTTTGACATAATAATGCTAGGAAGTGAGCAGTGTGTTAATGAAAAGTAAACGAACCCGACCACCTTAGTGTATCGGTATTAAATTTCATAAAATGCCGACAAAGTATCAAAAATTTATTCGTTCCTTTTAAAAAGGGATTGAAAATGTAATAATTAATTAAACTGTTACTGTTCTTTCGGGCATTAATTTAATAAAATTATTAGTAAACTTATTTAATCGCCATTGACGTAATACTTATTTAAAAATTTATTTATGTACTGCACACTTATTACGGCAATTAAAGAGAATAATGTTTATACAACTGCTAAACTTCTTATAAATAAAGTAATTGATAGATTATATACAAAGACTTCTAAAAGTTATAATTATATTTCGGAACTGAAATCACATCACGAAATTTTACGGTCAGAATAGCAATAAATTAAACCACAATCACAAAAGTCATAACACTATATATAACAGCTTGTTCAAAAAACAAGGCACGTCTGAATTGCACATTCAGTAGCCATCCTGGCAAGCCAAGAAGACTGGCATACCACAAATCAAACTGAACATCACAAACACTGATTGGAAATCACAAAACTTACCCTGAAGTGCGTAATTCTCAAAGCTTTTATAAACTCCTAAGCAACAACCCAGCGGTTGTTGCTAAACTTCGACCTGCTTTCTGAAGGCAACACGAACAGATCAGGCGCGCTGATCTGGCCGAAAATTACGTTTGAATTAAGAAAAAAGAACTCTGGAGAACTGTCACTTGTCAGCCGTTTGGCGGCAAACTGATAAAGTTGGCTGCTAGTGCTCGTATTTATGTGTTGTGTTATCAGCAAATTCGCGGGATGAGTTATTATCACGAGATTGAGATGACACCGCCGCGAACCGCTTTGGTGTGGCGTCACTAATACTGTCACACACGATGCGAATGTTGAGTAGTTAGTTTAATTGGATACTTAGCAGTGGCTAATGATAAAAGTACCAGTACAATTTGTAAATTAGACATCAGCCCCCCCGTGCCGAATAAGTCCGTTAACAAAAATATATAAAAGCATTTTTTCATGTTTTCACTCATCTTTTATTAGAGAGATTTTAAGCATAAATAGTAATGTACCGCATTGCAGTGATGAGACCGCCCATTGGGGTGTGCTAAAATATCAGGATGACCCTAAATTTGCAATAATTGAGTGAACAAGTTTCAGGAATTTCCGAGTGACGATGCTCCATGTGTTAGATAACCTAATCTACATAATAACTATTGTATTACAGTTAAATTAAATACTTAGCAAACGATCAAATCAGCATGTTACTATAATGTTTACAGATCATTAAGCTTTATAAGAAGTTTGACGCGTGCAAAATGTTTATTTATGATTTCCAAGAAATGAGCACGAGTAAATCAGATAATTCCTTAGCATTGATATTTGTCACCAAAGGAAAATAAATATTATTAATCATTAGGGTTAAGGCCGACTGCTGTATTAAAAAAGTTTCAATTTTTAATTAGGTTAATATGATGGTGATGTAAATACATATCACATTTTAAATCTTTACTAATATTAATCCCTCAAGCGTATGTGAACGAGACACAATGCAAATTCTATTGTTATGCGGTTGCCTGCAACCGCTCGGGTGTTAAAGCATTAATAAGCTTAGGTTTGTTTAAACGCACTAATTTAATAAAAGTAGTAATAAGTACAGATTTTTTTTTGCGTCAGGAGCAATATATCTCATTTTAGATGAAGTTTTTTGCCAATTTACAAACCATTGTACTTAATTTAAATGTCGTAACCAAGTTTGTGCACACGTGTGTTTTACATAATCTAAATATGTTATACATATTTCAGTTTTATTTATTAATTAAAGTACCCAAAATCCTCCTCCAAAAAGTAAGAACCAGTCAAATTGTCCTCAGAAACACACAACTACAGACCTCACCTTAGATTCCAACACTTAGAAATAACTCTGAAGCAATATTTCCCCCATAACATAAGCCCCGCTATAATTTTCCTCAGCATGCACTAGAATTACATTAGTTTCCTGCATCGATGACCCTCGACCTTCGGTATCTGTTTACGCGGGGGGCCGGGTCGGGGATAGGTCGCGCGTGACTCCTGCCCGATATCGAAGGATCGAAGAACTTAAGGAGGGTAATGGGGGCAAACATTGAGTACGAGCTTATTGTACAGCGTTTAACTGCGGCTGTTAATAAATTAATAATAGTACACCTAGCCGATTTCGACTACGGTGACCAGTCACAAACATCAAACCGACTGCGCGCACAAATGTGTGCTCAAACACAGGTGCATTCTCTATTCCTTTCACTCTCATAGCCCGATGGGGCAGCAATATGACACGACCGGAGAGAGATCAGGTGCAGGACCAACGGCTTTACGTGCTTTTCCGAGGCACGGGGTGAAACACTGACAACTTCCAAACTCCGGGCTACCCTAAGAATTTCTGAACAGAAAACTCAAATATATATTGTTGGCCCGACCCAGGGATCGTACCCGGGACCTCTGGCGCAGCTGTCGCTTTAAAGTGCGACCCTCTTATCGCTGCGCCACCGAGGTAGTCGGCTGTTACTATTGATATAAAACAAAACAATTTCACAGAAAACGGATATGTGCTCAGCATTGTGGCGATTAAGGTCTTACTTGACCATAAAAACTCTAATTCCCTGTTATAATCTCTGTAAGCTTATGTATGGATAGTTTTATGTAGGTATTAAATTATGTTAATGATAATAGTATATAAGTAGCAAAAAATTCATTTGTTCATTTTTTGTGTTCTTTTACTCGCCTAAATCATTTCTGCTTCACCCAATGGTTGACTAGTAGGGAATGCATTAAGCATTAAGTCTGCCATTTGTACTTAATTGTCAGTGCAGTAAAGAATGAAATAAATAAATAAACTGCTACCCTGAAGAGATGGCCAGGGCTAATAAAGTTAAATCATACACGGAGACGATTTGAAAGCCATTTCAGAGCGGATATTGCTTTGCTGCCGATTACTGCCGAAAATACTCGTTCATGACTGAAATCGATAAACTAAGAGCAGTGAGAAAGGAAATTCAATGCGAAAAGAAAATTACGTTCCTACTTCCAAACAGAAAATATTACGTATTGCGAAGTTTTCTAGTGGTAAAATAACCTTAACATCATGAAAATTGCGTGACCATTCTACCTAGAGAATATTATCGTGTTGCAAGCTATCAAGTTCTAGGCGAAGGTGTTTTGGAAATATGCCTGAATATTTGACCGACCAAGAAATCTAACGAATACCTTGAAACAAATAACATTTTACTAACCCAAACTTACAGTCAGTAACAGGAATACAAAAAATATTATGCTTTTACAAAATTATGTAAGTAGAATCTTCGGAAAAATCGAAACGAAATCGGAACGAGTTCCACGTATATCAAGATGATATTTATTGGTGTTATGCACAGCACTATCAATTATAAATTAATTAACTTAATTATCTCCTTAGTCGGGAACACCTGGGCCAACAACCTTTGGCCCATGCTATCTTGTTTACTGAACGTGAACAGGGAGATAGGTCAATGATAGAAATCGTAGACTAAATACACCTAGTTTGTTACAACATGGGACAATCTTAGATAGGGTGCTATTTTTGACGCTGAAAGGCCAATATTGGGTAAAAATATATTTGATAAAAAACAATTCAAACTTTAGACGGGCACAGGAAAGTAAACTCTGCACAGAATATTTGATTTTGACCATTTAACTTACCAAACTATAATAGGGCAAATGTCACTTTGTAGATTAGACAGTCGAATGACTGTCAGACATCTGACATTGGCCGAATGGCCAATTTCTGATCCAATCAATAGGTGTGTCACCAGCTTAAGGGTTTGGACGCCATCCAAGAGATAGATTGGAGAACTATTGATCAAAAAGCTACTTTATCAACTAACCCATCTAGTTCAACAGCAGATTTACGATAGATTTACGATATTTTATGTCGTGGACATGATACTTAGACTGACTAAACTTTTCTAAACGTATTTTAGGAGAGCTTTTTACGTAATGTATCATCAAAATTAAAAGTCTGCTATGGTAGTATGGTAGACTAATCTACTAAAGTGACTTCATCACCTAATGGCATGACGATTCATGCTAGCTAAAAGAGAACGCCGCACGGAATAACCACGAAATCTCAGTTTGTTTTGATACCACCATGGAAATAGTGTATGGTTCACAATAGAAATGTGTGATGAGATGATGTAAGCTAGCCTAAGAATAATTATAATGATCCTTATAATAATAATTATAAGGATTTCAAAAAAAGGTGCAAACGAGAAAACTAGTGAAACATTTGCCATTGGAAATGGAAAGTTCTGGTGATATATAATCAAGAGATTACTTCAACTGCAATAAAAGAACAGTCTGCACGCGTGTTAATATTTATTTTGACAAATACTTGGCTACATTTTAACATGATTACATAAGCCGCGACAGTTTTACGATATGGCAATATTTTATTATTTTTCAACACATTTACATTTGGTTTCGCATTTTTATCAGTTAGTTCAAACAATTTTCGTAATCAGAGCCATACGGCAACCCGCCTTCATTTGCCACGCGCCTTCATTTTTTTTATGTCAATGGTCCAATGAGGTCATAGTATCAGCTCCTATATCTCAGTAAATTCTGTAGATAAGTAGGGTTTTCGATATCAAAGCTTTACTGCTGCAGAATGTCAAGTGTATGTATGTGCGCAATTGACTCATGGCAATAAACGTGATACACATAACTAACTATGCGACGGCTGCACATTAATGGTCGCTGTGATTTTCTTATTGCAGCCGGTATGTTTTTTCGAGATTTTGCAGGGGGCACTTGACTTTTTTCACTACGTATTTAACTGTTTACACATTTGTGAATTAGGAGAAACGAGACAGTGATTGCCGAGTTACAGTGATTTGACCACCTACAGGTTACTACAGTAATACACTGTGGGAAATCTACTTCTGACCCACATTTGATTCGGCAAGAACTTATCTATATTGTGGCCTTTAAATAAAGGACATGTTAACAAAGAGTAGGTACTGAAACAGTGGGAAAGCCAAGATAATTTTATTACTTTATGTTATGATAATGAATGAGATTTTAGATTTATTGTAGAGATTACAATAGCAAACGTTTGGTGTCATAAACAGGCTGGTATGCGTCTGATTAACATGAGGAAAGTAATAAAATAGCAATACAGCAGGCTTAGGATAACATCAAACAACGTGTGTGATAGAATCTTTCCGTCGCCAAGCCACGTCGGTATTTTTTAACAACGGTTTTTATAACGACGCCTGTATCTATCCTATAGGATCGCGTGTGTGTTTCAAAGCACAGAATTTTAATGACTTGAGTGTCCATCTGCCTAGAGTATCCGTGTCCAGAGTATCAGATTGTCAATGTATCCGTATCAGCAGTTCGAATGATTATTTGTTTTCAGCGTCGTTGGTCCGGTGGTTACCCTAGCCTCTGTACAGGAGGTCTCGGATTGTCAAAACATTACTAAGAAACGGATCGGAGTCTGAAAGTTAGAATTTAATACCCGCGTGCCTTCAATCAAAGTACGTAATATGACTGTAAAGGAAAATAGCAGACGAACGCTTCAAATTACAATATCTCTAGGGCATTTTAAGCAAAGGATGCCTGAAGGAAGGAGGACGAGATCATTTATCATCTATTACATAAGGCCATTGATCGAGCTACATTTGAAGGAATACAGACCAACATTCAACACTGACAGCTTCAATAAAACCTGGGATCACGATATATTTTTTGCACATTTTTGTAGCAGCCCTACAAAACTAGGGGCACGAGTCTGTGCGTGATGTTAAAATAATCTTAATGAGATGTAATAACTGTTTTGCGGTGATTGCTATATAAACAGCGTTTGTCGTGATTGCGGAAATGTCGGCATGAACACGTGTAAAACACTCCTGCTTCATAAAACGAGGGTTGAATGGATATTTAATTCAGTGGCAACCAGAAGTCATGGCAGTGCGTACGTGTTTAAAAATCCGCTCCTTTGAATGGCACAAAGCTGTCATTCACATCTAGAAAATAAAAATAAACAAGTAATAATTTGTTTCTTTCTTTCTACCATAAGCGTCCGTCGCAGCGTGATGTTCTATAGCCTAGCCTTCCTCGACAAATAAGCTACCCAATACAAAAATATTTTTCAAATCGGTCCAGAAGTTTCGCAAATTAGCACGTTCAAACAAACCAAGACTTCAGCTTTATAATTAGTAGAGATATGACGTGTCAAATATGACCAGATGGCATCATCTTTATTAGCAGGCAAAGGACGTAACTTAGGGTTATCAACAGCTAGGGTTGCCAACCATACTCTAAAATAGAGTATTTTACTCTATTTCACGTAGGCGTACTCTATAATCTGTAACACTGATAGAGTACGCTAAAATACTCTTTTTTACAAAATGTTTAATGCACGTCTGTAATAATACGCAAAAACCTTAATCAGAATAAAAAAAGTCCACTATTTACTGTTATTATGTTGGTATCGTCGATTCCTCAATCCATATTCGAACGTTCCTGAACGCAGCCACTAATGTCATTCATTATATTAAATGTGTCAATGTCACGTCACAAGTTATTTTGAGTTGTCCGGAGTTTGAGGTTACCGGTTACATTGATTTTGTTTCCACTGTGTTGTGACTTGTTTTTTGTTTGTTTTATCCAATTTGTAATGGATGACGTAATTGAGGAACAAAATAATGCAGATCAAGAATATAACCCAAGCACCCCCCCACGTAAAAAGCAAAAAGTTGTTGCCAAGAAAAAATGGTCACAAAAATACACACAATCGTGGGAAAATGAATTTTCGTGGCTGAGAAAAGACCCAGAAAATGATAAAAATGCAAAATGCATGATTTGTGGTGTAATTTTTTCAATTTCTTCAGCTGGAATTGGACACGTATGTACTTAAAACTTTTTATCATTATTTTCATATAGATTTTAGTTCATGGAATGTTTTATTGATTTTGTTTGTGTTATTTTGCGGTGGGTCGGTTGGTTGGATGTGTGAATACCTATTTGTAATGTAATGTAATTAAATTGCGCCTATTCTGGTTCTGGTACTGACTGGCAGTCATTTAATTGGATCTATTTATGTCGACGCGCAGATGTTTTGTGTGTGTGTTGTTTTGGTTATGGTATCATGCATGCATGCAACAATGTTTCTTTTTTGTTTTAGATAAAACAGCATCAAGATACTAAGCAACATAAAGCCAAAACGGAATTAAAAAGAACATCAGGAGTCCTACAAAAGTTTTTGACTCCAGCTTCAACTTCAAGACCACTATCTGAAAATGATAATGTTACAGCAGCTGAATTAGCTTTATCATTCCATACAGTCAAACATAACTTGTCATATAATAGCATGGATTGCTCCGTTAAATTAGATAAAATAATATATGCTGACTCTAAAACTGCTACTAATATCAAATTAGCTAGGACTAAAATGGAAGCTTTGGTTATGGAAGTTCTTGGACCTCATGCTCTTGAAAGTGTAGTTAACGATTTAAAAGATGAAAATATATATTTCTGTCTGCAAACTGATGCATCTAATAAAAAAAACATCAAATTATTCCCTTTAGTAGTTCAATATTTCACTGTAGAAAATGGAATTCAAAACAAACTTTTAGATTTTTATGAAAATGCTAATGAAAGTGCTGATGGCATGTTTGCTGCTATAAAAAAATCTATGGATATGCATAATATCCCTTTTAATCGAGTATCTGGCCTTAGTGCAGATAACACAAACTCAAATTTTGGTGTGCATCACTCATTATACACTTATATGGTAAATGTAGTACCTGATATTGTTAAGGGTAATTGTCATGCACACATTGTGCACAACTGTGTGAAATATGGAATGGGTTTTCTAACTTATGATGTTGAAAATGTCATATTAAAAATATATAGCCATTTTTCAGTGTCAGCTTGTAGAAGAGAAGAGTTAAAAAAAATTGTTGCAATAGTAGAAGGAGACTTTCATGAGCTTAAGAGACATATTGGCACTAGGTGGTTATCATTACTACCTTGTATTGATACTATATTATTGAATTGGCATCCAATACTTGATTATTTTAAAAGTCTTGATGAGGACTGCCCTATGATAATTCAAAATCTGTTGATGTTAGGGAGTAAGCATGATTTAATTGAAATTTACTTACATTTCACCAGCCATATTTTAAACATATTTCACAAAACTATTAAATCTCTGGAAGGTAATTCTGTCACAATTGTAGATGTTTTTGGTATTATGGAAAATTTTAAATCAGAATTACAGCAAAGACTGAAAGACAACTATTTTGGCTATACAACAAAACAGAAATTAAAACCTCTTGAACAATCATCACCTGACTTGTATAGTAAAATTAACACTAATTTTTAATTGTGTATAAACAAATGTTTGACTTATTCACAAAAATGGTTTGATTTTAGTAATGATAACTGGCTGTATTCACTAAATACAATATCTTTAAAGACTACTGTTGAATTTAATCATTTAGAACAAATTATAGAAGGAAAACTTAATTTAAAAAGACTAAACATAGACATGGATACTTTATATTCAGAAGTAACAATTTTAAAATTGCTCCAAGCCGAATTGTTTAATAACGCAGACTTTATACAAAAAAGCACCGCTGAAAAATGGCAATTTATTTTTAAAAAATGTCCTCAAGAATTTGATTGTTTAAAAAAAATTATTAGCTATATACTCTCTGTTCCCGCCACTTCAGCATTTACAGAAAGAGTCTTTTCGGTCATGAATGTGAAGTGGCGAGAAGAGAGAAACAGAGCTTCATTGAATTTAATCAAAAATGAGCTCTTGATATATATAAATTTAGAGTTAGAATGTTTGGACTCATTCAATACCTTTAAAAATAATGAAAATTTGTTATGTGCCGCAAGAAGTACTCAAAAATACCTTTTTAAAAGATAAAAATAAATAATACTCTTTTTTATAAGTGCATACTCTTTATTTACCTCCATTAAAATCAGATATACTTTATTTCTGCTAAAAAAAGTTGGCAACCCTATCAACAGCGTCCCTTTGCAAGCAGAGTGCATGAGTGGATGTCCTATGCTGCGTCTTTATTAAAGGGTCTCCCATCTAGTAGAACTTATCTGCCAAAACGGCTGTAAGTTTGTTGATTCCATTTCCACTTAAGCTTACTGATTCGCAGGGCTGTGTCCGTGACCTGATTCTTTGTTTCAAGCCACTCCATCACCATCCATACAATATTCTATGAAAGCTAGCATAACATGAAAGAAACAATGATCACTGTGTATCATCCAAGTTTTAACACGTTGAAGCCAATCGCCTAAAAATGTCATCTGGCCTTTGGTAATTTATCCAATTTTAATGTACGGACAACAGCAAGTCAAGGTAAATACTGCGGTATCTTATTTAGTTGTAATAAGGGCTAGTTGCAACAAAAGTGGGTAACCTGATGTGCTGGCCACTGTACATAATGAGGTTATAACTAGTATTTAAATAAATAAATAAAATAAATAAATAACGAATTAAAATTTATTATTTAATAGCAAATAAACAGTGATACGGACGATAACTAGCACAATTTACGTCAAGAATCACTGTCATTGGTAGTGCTGCGATATCAATACTCCGTAAGACGATGTCCATACTCTTGGCTATAATGATCCCTGTCACACACAAAGGCATATCGATTCGAATGAGCGCGATTGCTACAGCCGAAAATACGCACATCTGTAGGCCTAATATGCACGCCTCGATACCGTTTATCGCGTCGATAAAATAATTTTATTTCCTAAACAATGTGTTTTCCCACTCTTAAGGCAATCTTATTTGCTTTTAAAAACAAATGAACAAATTAAAGTAAGTAAATACCTTTTAAAATGTATATAAAGTAACGTTTGAAATTTATCGATTGCCGCGATAAATGATAAATAGGCGAGCATCTTAAGGCCGCTGAACAGTACAGTTACCATGAGTTTACTCGATAGCGACAACGGTTTTACTCTCTAGAGACGACGTAACTTTTTGTATGGAAAATTTTAGTTCTGTCAGTGACCGCTAGAGGCGCTGTGCAATTTTTAATAGACTTGTTTAAGTCGTCGCTAGCGAGCAAAACCGTCGTAAACTCATGGTAATACAGGACCCCAGATTCACGACCATCACCTCGATCCGGGTCAAACAGCCTGCCTTATTATTTTATCTGTGGGGCATGGATCATTTTTGTCTCTTTTGCCACGTGTGGTGAACTCACGAGATAACAAAGATATTAATAGTAGTTGGTAATAAGACCAAATTTTGCTCATTTTTATAAGACCATAAAAATGCCTTAACATCATCAAAAGTATGATATCAAAGAGTGCGGATATTACTCATTTTTATGTATGGATTGATAGATATATCTTATGATGATACATTAATGAGTGATTAATAGTACATTATGATACAAGTGTGCTAAGTTGACCATTATATACAAGGCGATATTGTGTGCGCACGAGCGAAAGCGAGTGCGCCATAAGAAAGCCGCGTAGGTATATAATGGTCACAGGCACACGCGTATCATACGACGTTTTTCAACACACTTGCGAGGAAAAAACAAGACTCTTCATTTTCTAAGTTTTTAATTCTTAAAACATTTAGTAAAAATACATTTCACTCGATTTTGATGGCAAAGACTTTCGCAAGCGTTTTTTGCCTCGTTACGTATGTCCGGCGGAGTAAATAATAGGTTTTCTTCATTTTCTTCACATATGCATTTTCATTAATATTAAACTTCTTATATAATGCAAACTTCGTCACAGCCGACAATTATTATTTACGAAAAATGGCGCATTGTTTTTTTTTTCTTGCCGCGATACCAATGCTCGCGCAAGGCTTAGGCGCGAACTAGATTGGCCAAAAGCCAAGATTAAAAATGTAATAATTCGTGTTTAAAACACAAATCACAGAAAATGTTAAACGAGTTTGAGCTATTTTTAGTAATAAATCTGGATTTTCCATTTATTTAAATAAATATGTAAATACTGTTATTTTTCGCATAAATACTGTTTGTTGCTAAAATAAAAGTATTGTATAACCCGACTAAATTATATCGCTTCTTCTTCTTACTCACGACTAGGTACTAGGGTACAAACCTAAATTGGTCGGGTTAATAAACTAAAGGCACTAGTGCAATAATATAATGAAAAAGCACGCGTGTTTAATATCTATGATTATGAGCCAAAAATCGGTGGAATAAAGACGTCGTTATGAGCAAGTGTGTTGAAAATAATATTAAATAATTATGAGCACACTGTTATTGTAACTATAATGTTTGTTTTTCATATATATTAAGATGATTTTTCGACATTCAATACTGATCATATTTTACCAGAAAATTTTTGACATTGCTAGGATATAATTAAAAACATGGTTAATTTACTCACAATTTATTTGATGATTTCAAAAATCAAACACTTTAGGCACTTCATATTTAAACTAAGATAAAACGTTGAGCAAAAAAATTAAGAAATATTATAAAAAATAGTCACAAGACACATCTGTTGCCAGAAGCACACTTAAAAAAAACTGTTGTACCGTTTGTGGAATAAAACCACACAATAGGTTTGAGGTTCTGTAACATTAACCATGCAAATTAGCATGTGAATCTCATAAATAAATATAGTACATATTGATTTCACAAATTGCAATAACATGCTAATATTATAACTAAAGACTAACTGCATTCATATGCCACCTTGTTTATTCCTTGCTTAGGTAGTGAATGAATGTACTTATTAAATACCAATATTTAGAAAAGATATAATAGTTGTGATGGAAGATTTTTGAAATATTTTATGAAGAAGCCAACACCTAGTATCAAAGTTGCCAAATTATTTATGACAAATGTACGGTACATTTTTACAATATAGACATGGAAATCAAATTGGTGGCTACCAAGCTATTTATTTAACTTTATTACAATCTAAGTTGTGCAATTGGCTGACTTAATGCCTTAAATTGTTCTTTACCAGTCAACAAATTAGGAATACAGAGATTACAATTGTATACAAATAGTCTAGCACATTTTAATTTAATAAATAACTAGTTAGGGCCTATAATTAACACTCAAAATTAAATCATCTTTATTTAAAAAATGCCTACTTAAACTAATTACCTAATGCTCATTGCATGAGACAATCAATGTTAACATTTAAGGAATAATTAAATTTATCCTTTCTGTATTTTCTCTAGAAGTAATTCCAATCTTCCTGTCATCACTGGCTGTCCTTTCTTAGTTTTCCTACTAAGCTTCTTGAATCTTTCTTGCTTCTTCTTTTTATATTCTTGCAGCTTCTGTTTCTTTTCCTCTTTAGCTTTCTCTATCGCCTGCTGCTTCTGCAGTTTTTCTTCTTTGACCTTGTTGAAATGCTCTTTTGCTTTATGGAAAGGATCCTTCTTGATAAATTTGGGTGCATTTTCTTCTGGTTGCTTATCCATAAGATCTGGATGCCGAACAAATCTTCCAACTTCAGCAGAATCTGTGACATCTTCATCAAAACTCACAGGTTTATATGAGCCAACCATTGCATCATTTTTCAAGTCTTTCTGGTACTCTCTCAGTAATTTCTTCTTGCGTTGTTCCTCCCATTGTTCCAACTTGTATTTTTTGCTGTACTTCTTGAGACGGTAAGCTTTTTTATCAAACGGTTTCTTTTCACCTTCTTGCTTGCTTTTCTCCTCTATGTCACGGTTTTTATTGAACTGTGCTTGTCGCTTATTGTTGAATCCCTTATTCTTATTGGAGTTTTCATTTTTTATGAAAAAAACACCTTTGTTTTCGTTTTTTTTGGTGAAACCATCCTTGTTTTCATTTTTCATATCAAAACCATTTTTGTTGTATTTATTCTTGTTCAGAAAGAAACTGTCCCTTTTGTTCTCCATTGCAAGTGTATTTCACACCTATAATGAAATGGAAAAGCGTGTTTGATAACAATACTACATATTCACTATAAAAAAACATGCAAAACATAATAAGCTTTTCTTTATTTCAACTAAGTAGATATTTAAATCATAAATAAATAATTGAAAAGTATTACTTATGAAACACGCAATTACATTTCATAATAGACAAGATATTACCAGAGTATTTTGTTTATTGTGAATTTTAATGGCATAAGTAGGACTATTCATTTTGTAATAATAAATAATGTAAAGTATTATTATAAAAATGTGTGTTTTTTTATGAAAAGAACCAAGCAGACATTCGTTTTTTGAAAATCATTATATTTAATAATTAGTATGTAAGCAACATCTTCTCGAATGTAAATTCAAGTAAGTTTAATATTATTAAGTGTTTGGATGTTCATCTAGTAAATCGAAGTCAAACCATGTTTAATGGAATCTTTAACCAACAACGTCTCTGATTGGTTGATTGATTTACAAACAGGCAATTGATGTAACATCAATTGCCATTAATATACACACAAATCAGTACACATTGAGAGAAGCCAATATTACATCTGTATGGAAGTAAATAAAGATTTAGTATAACTTTGGGAAAGAAAGAGCTTTTTTTTCTCATTAAATGACAGACAGATTTTTTTAATTTATTATAATTTTAGGAGAAAACAAATCTAAGTATTATCTTTGGCCCACCGTGGTCATTTATTTTGTTGCGAATTTTCGATCGAAGTAAGATACACCCGAATATAAATATAGGGTTAGCTGGAAAAGTGATAAAATTGGTAATTTCCTTGTTGGTACAGGCAATTTTACAACATGTCCGATCGTGGAAAGCTTATATGACGTCAGAATCGATGTGTATACTAAATAGTAAGGTAATTCGTGCGAATTGTTTGAACAAATGATTAATTTTAACAGGTGGCACATTTGGACACGTCTAAAAACAATTTTTGGGTCACGAAATTGGATTCCACAAAAAATAATCCATACGGATTCGTAAGACAAGAAGGCTCAAATTTCACAGTGGTAAAACGATAGAACTTTATAATGAACAATTGTATTAGAGTATAATCGATATTAATAGTGAAATGTATGCATTAATGATCAATTTCAAGGACTTACCAAGATAAGCCACCCTCTGGGTAGGCTTTGAATTATCGGCGGAATCTTGATTGTTTAGTTGCACTTGGCCCGTAAAAACTTAACCACGATTGCGGATTTTGTTTCACGGTTTTTCGTGTGAAAAACTTTACCGACCATGCCCTAATGCGATTATTGTGAATAATTTTCACAAGGAAACACGATGGACGTTTCGCAAAATATCACAAAAGGACCGAAGAGCGGAAACGCAAGACGTGCGTACGCTACGCCATCTACGCGCTGTCAAAACGGCAAACTAGATTTTTAATCGATGAAACGGAACATGCGCATTGGAAAAAAATATCAAATAATTTGATACGCATTTATTCATTACACAGTAATAACATCCTTCTATTTTATATTTATTTTATAGCGACTTTATGTAACTAATTATTATTTTTATGAGCTATTGTGATTTTATAACGGAAAAGTATGAAACATACATGCATAGAATAGAACGTTTTCCGGAAAAGTAGTGCCATCTAGCGAGGAACTGTATAGCAGTCAATTGTTTCAGCTGTTTCACGCGCTTTCAGACCAGCAGGTGGCGCTTATAGCCGGAACGCGAACGAATGTAGACGTATCTCGGGTTCGATTCCAGTTCCATACTAATATACTTAAAAAGCTTAAGAGTTTGTTTGTTTGAACGCGTTAATCTCAGAAACGATTGGACTGATTTGATTTTCTTTGTGTTGGTTGACTAGCTTAGCTTGCCAACTAGTTAGCTTATTTGTCGAGGAAGGCTTTAGGCTATACAGTACATCATGCTGCGACGGGAAGGGAGGGAGCAAAGTCAAAACGCGCGAACAAAGTCGCGGGGAACCGCCAGAGAGTGGCGGACCTACTTTTGATTTAACTAGTATAAGTTACTAAAATAATTATATGAAATGTCTCAGGTTTCGCCGTATTTTGTAATTGAAAGTGGTTGCGCTGCAGAGTATCCTTCCAGCGGAACCATCACTATATATGTATTACTATGCATAGCATAATCAAATTTATAGTATCACATAATTCTATAACAATTCTTTATCGAACGAGGACCCCCAAATCCTCACTAGAATTTATATACATGGAAAATGTGGTACCACAAATTTTCTCTTCAAAATAGTTGCTAAACGCCTAGAGTAAAATTCTTAGCAACATTACCATTGACATGTCTTTCTTCGGAGGTAAAACTTATTAGCACACAAATAATTATAAGTATTTGTTGTGTTATATTATTATTATAGGATATTCATAGTACCACATTTTCCATGTATATAAATTCTAGTAAGGATTTGGGGGTCCTCGTTCGATATAGAATTGTTTTAGAATTAATTGATACTATAAATTTGATTATACTATGCATAGTAAATTAGTAATACATATATAGTGATGGTTCCGCTGGAAGTGGTTCCGCTGGTAGGATACTCTACAGCGCAACCACTTTAAAATACAAAATACGGCGAAACCTGAGACATAGTTTTTTTTTTAATAGGAGTAAAATTTTATAGACATTTCATAGAATTATTTTAGTAACGTATTACTTGTTAAATCAAAAGTAGGTCCGCCAGGGAGCATGACGTTCACAAAAGCCTGAGACGCGCCGCTGGAAGCCACGCCGTATACGATTCGATAGTATTTCTCAATGGCGCGAAACTGTTATTATGTCTCTATCTTAAAGAGATATAGACAAACCAATCGTTCGCACCTCCGGTAGAGTAAACATTCTAGTCTAGACCAGTTTAAAAGTCGTATTTTCTATAAGGTTAAAAAAAACTATGTAAATTGGATGGTGAAAAATTTCGTATTCACAGTGGAAAGCGATGGTGTACCTTCTATCAGACATGTCAACGTTCGCAATACTTAGCCGCGGTCGAGTGAGCGTATTGAGTTACGGCAGCAACTCCACGGCGTGGACGCTCGTGCACATAAGTGTTTCAAAATTTATATACCTAGTCTTGCCATAAATATTGACACAAATAAAAAAATATGCAAATAATATTAATAACTTTTACAGTGTGTTATTTTTATACATAAATATTAAACAATTTAAAATATAAAAAGCTTATTCGAAGTGGTCTCCATTGGCTGCAACACAGTCCTTTAAACGTTGAGGCTAGTTATCAGTAGAAGCACGCACTCTTTCCATGGGAACATTCCTCACTGCCAATCGTATGGATTGTTCTAAGGACTCCAAATTATCATGGCGTTTAGAGCAAGCCGTACTCTCTAAAACTGACCATAAATCATCCAGCGGATGAAGATCGGGACTAGACGACGGCCAGTCTTCAGCTCTGATGAAATCCGAAACGTTCGCTTCCAACCAAGACTGCGTGGACCGAGCTTGATGACCCGGCGCCGCGTCTTGTTGGAAAGACCATGCTTGGTTATTGAACATGGTGTTGTTAAGGGGCTTAACTAACTTCTAAAAATGGTATCTTGATACACTTGTGCCGATGTTTTGATACCTTTTTCACAAATATATGGCTCAGTCACTCTTTCAGAGCTAACACCCCACCAAACCATCACTGAAGTCGGGTAATGCCCACGTTGCACTCTGCCGAGTAATTGGGAAGCTTCCTTAGAGGTTTGAGCAAAATACGGTCATTTTGTTTGTTAAAATGTTGCTCAATTGTAAAGATTTTCTCATCCGTAAATATTATTTTCTGTAACCTCCTTTTGCGTACCGCTTCAGTAGTTTTTTCGATTTTATAACCCTATTCTTTTTTAAATTATCAGTTAAAAATGACCAAATTATCAGTTAATGATGACTCTTATAGGCTACAAGTCCTAAGTCATCTTTTAAAATACGTGACATGGTTCTGGGTGCTATCTTCATCTCCCGAGATATTTTTTTTTGCTTTGGGACAGGATTTCAGCGAATTCTTTCCCTTACTGCTTTGACTACCTTTTTCGTACGAACACTACAGGTCTCATTGTACCTATTGATAGCCCGGTACACAAACATTTGACTAATACCAAGCGTATGGAGAGTTTTAAAAAATGCATTTGGCTAGATACCAACTTTGTGTAATGCAATCACAGCGATTCGGTTCTCTTTACCACCCCACTCCATGTTAATATCGCAAAATATTATAAAATGTATTGGCGCCAAAAAAAGGAAAACACAATCAGCAATCGTGAAAATCAAAAAATTACAGATTCCAAATTCAAATGTAATATCTTTCTTATTTTTAATTGTAACAGTATTTATGGCCAGACTGTGTATTTTGAGCAAAGTCTCACGCTTCCCGCTCATTGCAACTTCTGTGTAGTTATAGAATGTGTAGTTCGCAATAGTTTGAAATCATCTACCTTTAATTCTTGAAAGAACAGTCAGAAGGCTAGTAACGTCTGAAACTAGGTAGGTAGTTTAGTTCGTAAAATTTTATTTAGAGTCAAAAAAACGTCAGTAACAAATTCATACCTCTATTTTTGGGCAGCAGTAAGTGGACAACCTTTGCGAGACATTAAGGTCTAAACAATATTTATTGAACTGTCACCTAATAATAGAATCCAAAATTTCGAGTTTAGGACTAAATCATTTTATAAAAAAAACTATTCAGTTATGATAGCATCCATCGCTGATCCAATCCACAAAGTGTCTCCTATTTTCCAGACGGTGAGCACTTATAAGGCTTCAAAAAAGTCACATGACTTCAGAAGGTGAGCGCGCTAACACTTATGTACACGACTGTACCGTTGCACAGTAGATTGGATTCATTAGGGTGGCCTATTAGGTTCTAATCCGACAAACGGACAGACAGTCTTTGTCGAGCCTTTGGACAGCCAGGTCCAATACTAAAACTCGTGACCTATTTCCGTAAAATACTTAAGCAATTTATGCTAATAAGTCATCAAGTGCAAATATGCAAAAATGTGTGTGACTTAATATTTTTTTGAGTGAACGAGTTATTCTTTTCATTGTTTAGTAAAGTATTCAGCTGGGAAGTCTGGTAGATGAGCACCAGAAATAAAAACAAGGTAAGTTTATTTTCATACAAAGGTGTACCTTAATAATTGGTTTAGATTAATGAAACGAAAGCATGTTTTTTTTTACTTACTAGAACAATATTCCGTCGTTTTATGTAGTGTAGTGTAGATGGTATCTAAAGACTTAAAAAGCTAGTTAAAGAATAAAGTTTAGTTACAAAAAGAAAATTACAGTGCATAAAAAAGCTAAATATGCAAAAACCGGCCAAGTGCGAGTCGGACTCGCGCACTGAGGGTTCCGTGCCAACTTTAACTGAATAAGGGAATTCACTTAGCTAAAATATCACAATGTTTCATTGACAGCAAATATAACTTTGTTTTTCATAGTGTTTGTATGGAGAACAAAGTTATGTTTGCGGTTGTAGAAAATGTGCTATATCTCAAAAACTACGAGTTCGATCTCGTTCAAACTAATTTTCGTTGAAAGAATTCGTTAAGATCTACATTATTTATTTATTTTCAAAATTTACACTCGCTTAGTTTAGAAGTTAGATAGGGGGGGACGCCCATTTTACCACTTTGGAAGCGTATATCTCTTAAACGTTAGACTTTAAAAGAAAATGGTTTTAGGAACCTCCATGTCATTTTTATAGACCTATCCATAGACACCACACGCATAGGTTTGAGTAAATTTTTTTTTTCGGTTTTAGTTTTATGTATGGGAGACCCTTAAATATTATTATTATTATTTTTGTATAAGAATCGTAAAGCGGTTAACAGGATACACATTCCTACAAAATTTTAACAGTGTGCTGCTTATAGGTACAGAATAAAGTGGCTGTGACATACGGACGGACAGACAGACAGACAGACAGACAGACTTGACGAAACTATAAGGGTTCCGTTTTTTGCCATTCGGCTACGGAACCCTAAAAAAAAAGCGTCTCTCGTACAAACGGCTTTTGCGGGCCTGTACGGACTGATGCGATATCGTGCGGGTTGGTTTCAAGGGAGAAGGTAGCCCCCTATTTTTTTTCCTAATTAGGTACTAAGACCTTTTACTTAATATCAAACAAATCTAAAAACGTTCGCGTGCTGAAAGGGGTAGGTAGGTCCCTACTTCATAAGAAGGCTTCTTCTTTGAGGGCTCGAGTCATCGCCGACTTTGTCTTCGTCACGCTTCATTAAAAGTGGTTTGAAGCGCCGGAATCATCCAACCCTCATTATATAAAGGGCCACGGTAGTGGCCGAGTCAAGCGAAGCGCAAGGGCACTTCCTACCTTTTTTCTATTGTATGGTGAATAGTAATACCAATGTAAAGGGCTATTCATTCATTACCTACATACTCTTTACATAAGTATAATCAAAATACTTGCTTGAAATACATGAAAAGAAAGCGACTAGTAAGAATAAAGCTCAGTAAGCTAGCTATACATACCAATCAAACCAGATTATTAGAGCAGTTATTACCTAACGAGATTCACGTAATTAACAACTTATGTGCTTACACCTAGATACCACCAACTCCGCCATGAAGCTGCCCCGTCTCCTCAACTTGGACGAGGCAGGAAGGCAGGCAGGTTCCTCCAAGAAGGCCAGCGTGGCTCGCCGACACGACGAGTACTCTGTAGGGCAGACCACCGGCGGGCTGAGTGTGCTGTTCGCAGTCCTGTGCATCGTGGACCTGTTCGGGGTGTTCCCGGTCGTCACGTTGCCGAAGAGCGTCATATCTTGTGGTGAGAGTCTAACAAGTAGGTTCTGTAGCAACAGGACGAAAATAAATTTAATGTGATATAGCCAAAGAGGGCTGTTCTAGTATTGATCCTTGAGGCTTTAGCTAGACATTTCTTGATCTGATTTTGAGGCTGGTTCAATAAACAAGGAAGTATCGCTAAGCGAGGTACAAGCGCGGCAATCTGTAGGTAAGTTAGTCTGAGCAGCTGAGGTATTTTTCACAGCCAGTACTCTTTATAAGTATCTATGTAAGTCTTTTCTAGTTATCAGGTAGGTTTTGTAGCATGATTCAGTTTGGCCCCTATTTTTGAATCGCTTTCGTCAAGATGGCGTGTGATATGCATTGATTAATGTCCGATTTTCCAATGAAAATTAGTATAATTCCACGGGGGAGTGATTTAAAAAAGGGAACTGAATTTCGTGTGTACCAATGTCATTATTTTGCGTGATTTTCATTGATTTTTCCTTGGTTTTCGAACGGAATTCACACGCTAAATTCAAGCGAGTGATTCAAAAATAGAGCTCCATATCTTATGTGAGAAGAAAAAGAGGGCTGTGATGTAATAACTCAGAAGTACGCACAACACAGCTTGACATCGCGATTATCGAGTGTATGGTTTATTTCATGTGATGTTTTCAATGAGTAAGTATTTAGCTTGAGATTAAACCGTTTTTAAACCTTATGAATCAGCAGCAGAGTGTGTCAAGATACCATCGGAAAAAATCTAAGCTCTAGGTGGCAATAATGCCAACTTTTGTACACCTACTACCTACCTAGGTAAGTAGAGAGACGTTACCTTATTGAATGAGTACTAATTACAACACTAACTACTGACTCTTTGTTTTTACTTATTAACCTGATGTCATATCACTGCTGGGTATAATAAGGCTCTCCCAAACTGTTACCCCGATTCAATTCCAATTAATATAATTAAATCATCAATATCTGTCCAGGCATCTACGGGATACCGCTGGTGTTGTCAGTGTTTGGGCTGCAGCTGTACACAGCAGTGCTGCTGGGCCGCAGCTGGCTTCTGGCGCAGGAGATCACACCTTCTATTAAAGAGAAGAGCCGGTTCGTACGTTTTATTATTTCATCTATACCGTACCGTCAGTTCTGTAAAAATAGTAGGACCTACTATGTTACATTATGCTACATCATCAAAATGAGCTAGGCTCTTGTCGGTCGAGTTTGCTTTTTTTTATTTAAACTTCAAACTAGGCAAGATAGTGTGGTGGTTTTCTCTCTTGCCTTCCACACCTCAGAGTAGTACCGGGTGTTTCCCGCCTCTTAATGCCCTTTAAAAGTCTTTCCTTCCTTCAAAAGAAGATATACTATATCTTCAGACATCTGCTTCTGCCAGTACTAATGCTGCTGCTACCCAACACCAGGGGAACGTTAATTTAATGAAGGCGTTTAATCCGTGTCTTTAACAAAGTAAGCCAGTTTGATTGATAGAAGTAGAGTAGGTATTTACTGAACTTCATTTAATATGTATTTATAACAGTAGATTACTGACAATAGAGTCGAGTACTAGAGTGATGCACATTTCATGGTTGAATCTTTCGTGATCATATGTACTTTACACTTTTAATTTTAAGAACTTACGAGGGTCAAACTGAAAGTTCTTAGAACTGGCCACTTATAAACAATATAATAAAAAAAATATTCTAAAATTTGAAAATAGAACTCATTGCCAATATTACTGAGTATATATTTCATTCATTTGTCATTTGTTTTACGATTTGGCGGCAAATTGAAAATTGTCTGTGTCACGTCAACATGAATTTAACACGAGAAAATTTTCGTGCAATGATTTTTTATGACTTTCGATGTCATTTAAGTCAACAAGAAAGTTATGATAGACTACGATTGGCCTTTCACGATGAGGCCCCATATCGTGCGACTGTTTACAACTGGTTTAATGAGTTTAAACGTGGTCGCACTAATCTCACTGATGATGTACGTGAGGGACGGCCTTCTACGGCGACGACTGAAAATAACATCTGTGTTGTGCGGCGTATGATAGAGACTGACAAAAGAGTGACCTATCAGCAGATTCGGACAAGCTTAGGCATCGGTATGAGTCAAGTGCACAAAATCCTCCACGAACATTTAGCGGTCAGGAAGCTTTGCGCCCGGTGGATACCTCATAATTTGACTAAGGCTCAAAAACTCCATCGTGTGGATTGGTGCCGTAAAATGATTGAAAGATTTAACGGAGGTGACTCAAATGCTGTGTTCGACATACTAACAGGTGACGAAAGCTGGATTTACTGTTATGATCCTGAAACCAAAAGACAATCTGCTCAGTGGGTGTTTCCTTTCGAGGAGTTGCCAACTAAAGTGAAGAGAGATCGAAGTGCGGGAAAAAAAATGGTGGCTTCGTTCTTTGGAAGGATAGGTCATTTCGCAACAATTGTGTTAGAGGATCAAAAAACAGTTTCTGCAGAATGGTACACTACCAATTGTTTGCCACTTGTCTTGGAAAAAGTTCGAGAGAAACGACCTCGCAGTAGGATCCTCCTTCACCACGACAACGCCTCGTCGCACACCGCCCAGCGAACGATCGACTATTTGGCGACATCAAATGTTGAATTACTGGGTCACCCGCCGTATAGCCCCGACCTCGCGCCTTGTGATTTTTATTTATTTCCAAAAATTAAAGAAAAACTTAAAGGAAAGCGGTTTATGAATGCTGAAGAAGCGGTGGCTGCGTATCGCGATGCCATTGAAGAGACCCCTAAGGACGAGTGGGCAAAGTGCTTTTCCCAGTGGTTCCATCGCATGCAGCGGTGTATTGACGTCAATGGACAATATTTTGAAAAGATATAATAAAACTAATAACTGGCTAATGTAATCAGTTTTTGATTTTCTAAGAACTTTCAGTTTGACCCTCGTATTAGCATTACTTACGTTCATAAGAGGACTGTCATTTACTTAAATGTTTACAGCAACTTTGAAATGATTCTAGGTTCCCCTACGCAGCGGTCGCTGAACTAGCCTTCGGGACGCAAGCCAGAAGACTGGTCACTTTGCTCATCGACGCCACGGTCTTTGGGGCTGGGATACCTAACTTTATACTTGGTAAGAAACATATATTTACTACTTCGAAATAACTAAAAACATGAACCTGTATACACGCCGAAATAGCTAGGTAGTTCAAAGAAGGCCTGGGCTTCAGGTCGGTTAGGACACAGCCTGCATCTTGCGTCTAAGGAAAAGTTAGCATATACAGAGTATAACAAAATCAACTGCATTCCTCCTCGGTGGTGATTGTGTTGTTAAAATACAACAACTTTTTGTATGGGACCAATATCAAAATCTCAAGATTTTTTTATACTTCTCCATACAAACTTGAATCAGCTGAGCGGCACTCTAGTATGGCAAAGTCAAATATTTTTTTAGGATTACAATGTTGGTCCCGTACAAAAAGATTTTGTATTTAAGGGTGAGAATTGGCCCCCTTGTTTGTCCCTTAAGACTCTGTTCTTTAAGAAGATAAAAACTACCTATCATAAATTCTGTGATTACTAAATTCTTAAGCTTTAAGGAGTCCCATCATCAGCTCAGCTCGACACAATATTGACTATCAGACGTAACAACACGTCAACATTAAGATTCTAGTACAAAAACACTATACGCGTCTTTAAAGGTTTCCCTCGATTGCACTAAGATCCCATTATCAGATCCCGAACTGGCAACAAAGGAAGCAACTAGATTTCAAATCAGTTTACAAATGACTCTGATATGAGGCAACACAGCCACAAGATAACAGTCGAATTGATAACCTCCTCTTTTTGAAGTCGGTTAAAAAGAGCGGCAATTTAAAAAATAGTCTTATACACTTATTTTATAGAGAAAATCAACTTGATATTTTTTTTATAATAATGTGCAGATTTCTTTTAAGTATCTCTTATCGCTCTTTTCTGGTGCTTCCAATCAGACTCTTTCGGGGTGCGGACGCATCGTGATATTTAAAACATGTTAAAAACCACTTCTGTTTCTTGAAAATGCAGATCGAGATCTGTGTGTTATATTTAGCGCTCACTATTTATAAAGATGTCAATCCTGAATGATCCTATTTCTGCCATCGCAGAATGAAAACCAGTCCCATAAAACAAACGTGCCACGTGTAGGAAAACTACGTCGCTTTTTCGTCCATTTAGAATATAAAATGTTAACTAGCTGTATAACATTACATTAGCATAAACTAGGTCTACAACTAAAAGATGTTTAACTCCAATGTTAAATTAGTTAAGTCAATTAAATAAGTATAGGTCAACTCATTGACATTTAAGTGTTGACCTCAAACTAGTTTATTAGCAGTAATGCACTAAAGACCGCGAATATTGTTAACAATCTTGACATTCCTCTTTAACAAAATGATTAAATTTTAAATCATATAAAATTCTCGTGTCACAGTTTTAGTTGCCAAACTCCTCCGAAACGGCTTGACCGATTTTGATGAAATTTTATATGCGTATTCAGTAGGTCTGAGAATTGGCCAACATCTATTTTTCATCCCCCTAAATGTTAGGGGTAGTCCACCCCTAAATTATTATTTTTATTTTTTGGAAAAAAAAAATTCTATTTTTTTATGATACAACATACAAAAATACATACACCCCTCAATTTTCACCCTTCTACGATCAACCCTTATTTTTTAATAGACATTTTAGTAATTTAAGGGTGAAACAAAATTCGCTGGGAATGCTTAACTTTTAAAATTACGGGACTCGGCGGGACGGGGCTGGGGCAGAACGGTGCTGGGGCGGGACGGGGCTGGGGCGGGACGGGGCTGGGGGCGAAACAAAGTTCGCTGGGTCCGCTAGTAAGTATATAAAATTCTCGTGTCACAATGTTCGTTCCCGTACTCCTCCGAAACGGCTTTACCGATTCCTACCAAATTTTATATGCGTATTCAGTAGGTCTGAGAATCGGCTATTATCTATTTTTCATACCCCTAAGTGATATTTTTTAATTTTTGAAAGAATTTTTTTTTTTTTTTAATGTGGCATTAAAAAATACATTCAATCAACCCTACATTTTAACTTTTTTTTATCACCAACCCCTATTTTTTAAAGCCATTTTATTAATTTGACTATTTTTCATCCCGCTCGATAAAGAACTGCACAATTAAGTGTTTATCTTATGATAAAAAGTTAACTTTTAAAATTTACGAGGCTGGGCGAGACTAGGCCGGGGCGGGACGGTGCTAGGGGCGAAGCAAAGTTCGCTGGGTCCGCTAGTTTTTAAATAATATTAATATAAAACTCACAACTTACTCATGTACTTTATCATTGGACACAGATCTTGGTTGGCAATTGTATCTTTGGTGGTTATAGGCTACAGACATTGCGCTATGATTTATAGGAACGAAGTAAAACTAAAACATGTAGACGAAGTCGCGGAGCCCGCCCGCTAGTTAGTGAATGAAATAAATTAAATAGTAGATTTTAAAAGATCTCAATGTTTAACAAGACTTGTAAATTTTGAATTTATCTTATTTTAAAATGGATCATTATGTTAAAACGGAATGTTAAGATTTTTTACAATATTTGTCAAGCAAATCGGGCTTAAGTTCTGCGTCTTTTCATCGTCTTTTTCTTTATTAGCACCTAGGCAGACATTTGACCACAATCTCACCTGATGGTAAGTGATGATAAGGATAGATCATGACTGACTAGTAGTAACAGCCTTATTCACTCTCTTTTTGAATCATCTCATAACTGCCGGCAGCGAATTCCACCGTGCTCTAACCGTGCGGATTAAAAATGTAGATTATATCGCAACCTATTAGTGCGCTTGGTATGTGTCTACGACGTAAGGGTAGAAACCGCGCCCGGCACCGCGTAAAAGGGGGGGATTTTTAGCAAATAAACTGAATGATCACCATAAAACGAGATACGTGTTGTTATCGGGATACTGATTTTAGAATTCTTATAAAAAAGTTTAACAGTCGATGCATTATTTAATTATAAGGACCTTTTTTATTTGCTTGTCGAATCACACCAAAAAAAGGTTTAGGTTGTTATTGAAACAAAAGCTCTAAGGAATATTGAAATCAACTTCGAAGCAAATCACCCCCAGAATAACTTTTTACCTCTTTTTTACCCCTTAGAAAATGAATTGCAATAAAATACAAAATAAGTCTTCCGACAATACCATGTATCTAGTAATGTAAATGAAAAAAACCGGCCAAGTGCGAGTCGGACTCGCGCACTGAGGGTTCCGTGCCAACTTTAACTGAATTAGGGAATCCACTTACTTCTACTTAATAAAATACCACAATATTTTCTTGACTGCAAATATAACTTTGTTTTTCATAGTGTTTGTATGAAGTACAAAGTTATGTTTGCGGTTGTTGAAAACATGCTATATCTCAAAAACTACTCGTTTGATCTCGTCCAAACCAGTTTTCGTTGAAAGTATTTGTTACCATCTATATTATATATTTTTTTCAGAATTTACACTCTCTTGGTTTAGAAGTT
This sequence comes from Pyrausta purpuralis, assembly GCA_963924145.1. Taxonomy (NCBI): domain Eukaryota; kingdom Metazoa; phylum Arthropoda; class Insecta; order Lepidoptera; family Crambidae; genus Pyrausta; species Pyrausta purpuralis. Next base: position 12,046,772 of record OZ001666.1, read on the forward strand.
AGATGGGGGGGGGGGGACGCCCATTTTACCACTTTGGAAGCGGATAGCTATGAAACGTCAGACTTTAAAAGAAAATGGTTTTAGGAACCCCAATATCATTTTAAAAGACCTATCCATAGACACCCCACACGCATAGGTTTGACTAATTTTTTTTTTGTTTTAGTTTCATGTATGGGAGCCCCCCCCCCCCCCTTAAATGACATTATTTTTTATTTTTTGTATGAGAATCGGTAAGCGGTTAACAGGATACATCTCCCTACTAAATTTCAACAGTGTAATGCTTATAGTTACAGAATATAATGGCTGTGACATACGGACGGACAGACAGACAGACTTGACGAAACTATAAGGGTTCCGTTTTTTGCCATTCGGCTACGGAACCCTAAAAAATGAGGTAGATTGGACTAAGAAATTACGATGCCCATACAAACTTTGTCCCCCTTTTTACTCCCATAGACTATAATAGAATTATGGGAAATCCTTTCTTATCGGATCCCTGCGTCATACAAACCACACATCCCCCACATTTCAGGTCTTTACATAAGCGGTTTAAGCTGTGCGTTGATTCATCAGTCAGTAAATCATTTAAGACAAAGTATTTTATATGTATAGATAGACTAGCGGTCCCCCGCTACTACGTCCGCGCGTTTTGAGTTTGCTCCCTTCCTCCTCCCGCATCGTGATGTTTAAGCCTAAAGGCTTCCTCGATAATTAAGCTATTCAACGCAAAATATTTATATTTACATATTAATAGTAGGTGGTTTCCCCCAGACTGTTCTATGAGTGAAACGGGAGAAGACAGAGTGGGGATCAGTACACTTTGATCTAATGTAATACTTCTTTGGCCAATAAAATGTATTGCTATTATAAACGGTATATTAAATGCGTTATTTTTTTAATCTTTTTCCAGCATCTCAAAGTCTTCAGCTGTTCTGGTGGAAGATCACCGGCGGCGAGGTGGGGGTGACGTACTGCGTGTGGATGGTGCTTATCGCCCTGCTGTTGCTACCAGTCATGTGGCTGGGGTCGCCGAAGGATATGAAGTTAGTCATGTTGTTTGAAAATCTACGTGCGGTCGAGGTATCTCGGGCTTAACTACTTTTCAACGCAAATCGCTTGGAAACAAAAACGGGCCTCATCTTAATCAAACAAAGGACGATGCGAGCGGCAAGATTTTGGCTTTATATAGTGGTTCTTAGGCGCGAGAAACCTAGACTGTACGCATCTCACCAGATGCTAAGCTACACCTATACTAAGCTGAAGAGTTTGTTTGTTTGACGCGCTAATCCCAGGAACTACTACAAGACCGATTTGAAAAAATATTTTTGTGCTGGATACCTTTTTTTATCGAGGAAGGCTTTAGGCCATCAAACCTAACGCTGCGACGATCACGGGAGGGAAGGGAGCAAACTTAAAACGCACGGATGAAGTCGCGGGGTACTGCTATTTCGTATAAATAAAATAAATAGGATAATATTCCGAATCACATCCGAAGTTACTCACGCCATGGGCTTTCATAAAAAAAAGTTAAAGCAAAGTTAGCCTGTAAGCACCCAACTGCTGGGCAAAGACCTTACTTCAAGTATGAGTTAGATGAGTCATATTCCACCACGCGGGCTCAGTACGGATTGGATGGGTGTTTGCAAGGCTAGCGCCAACTTGCTGTCAGATTGTATTAAGGCTCTGACTAGGCTGCGTAACGACTAATATTCGATATTAGCCGGGAACAACGGCTAACGTGCCTTCCGAAGCACGGAGATGCGCGTTATATACGTCACTTATATGGTCGGAATGGTCACCCATCCATACACTACCGCGCCGTAGGATGCTTAACCCCTTCTACGATGGCCTTAATTTAATAAAATTAAATCATTTATAGTAGATTGTATACATAGAGCAGACTGTTAGACTCATTATCACCCCAATTTCTAGGCCCCTAGCGGTGACGTCAGTGCTGATAGTAACCACAGTAGCTGTATCAACGTGGACCTGTATACTTCTGGACGACGAATCGCCACCAAGCGCTGGAGGTCTGTTGGAGTACGTGCCTTCTGCTCAGGACTTTCTTATCGCGTATGGGATCATTGCTTTTCAGGTAACTGTACAGTACCTATATCTATCTATAGATAGTATGGTTCTTATATAATTTACGTAGGTACACTGAAAGTGGTAAATTCTCACACAGGCAAAGGCCTCGGTCATAAGCGGTCGTAGTAGCCGAACAGAGTGCATACATGTAAAAATGTAGCAATATTGATACATAATAAAAATAAAATCACTTATGTTAATATAAGTTAAACACTCAACTAACCTAGCCACATAGGACGAAGCTACAAACAAAAAAACATATTTAGATTTTTTGGAGGCATTTCGAGCTGCAGGTTTTTTTTGTGAGGAGGTAGGCCGCTCGGTATGACTTACAACTTAATTACTTTTTGAGCCTGTGTCTTATCTTTATCTTTAATTAACTACTAACCATAGCTATTTAGTGTCACCGTTTGTTACCCACATGGAGATAATTATAACTCTGAAAAAAACCTTTTTATTTAAAAACACGAACTAGATATGACTAGGGTTGTTGCCAGATGGCCGCGATCTCCAGGTTTGTCCTGGAATTCAAGAATACTAGTTTTCCCCATAAAGTAACGTCACCACTAAACTATATGTAGGTATATATTTGTATGCTACTGCTAGCAAATTTTGGCGCACTCATGTCTTAACCATAAGATCGTTAATGTACCTAAAATTTTACAAATATTTTGAGTTTTGAGTTTGAGTTAATACCACTATGCTCTCCCCCTTGTAATGTCCCGGAAAAGATAAGTAAAATATGGCAACCCCAGATATGACAGTCAAAGGTGGTCAGACAGTTCATGAATGTCATGCATAAATTAGTACCAAATGAAAACACTCATCGGTGCCCCGTCATCAAAATATTCACACACGATTTACCTTTAAATATTTCTTCCAGTTCGACATCCACCCCCTCCTGCTTACGATTCAAGTGGACATGAAGGACAGCCGTCGCATCAACGCAGCCGTTGTGAGCGCGTTCGCGGTTACCGGGTTCATGTTCGCGGTCACCGCGCTGCTTGCTGCGCACAGATACGGCGCAAGAGTTGATTCTAATATACTGCAAGGTGGGTTCCATGACGTCACAGGCTGTTGTTTTGGTCAACGATGAGCGACTCAGGGGTGGCTGTACAAACGATACTGATGACAAAAAAAAATACTAGTGAGCAAGTTAAAACTACCAACACCAGGTCACCTCTTCGTAGCTTGCTAGCAACGGCGTAGTATTTCGTAGATACACACGAGCTACAAGCGCAAGCTTCCCCATTAGTTTTCATTTACAATGTTGTCAAGAGGTTTTTTTTTATAAGTTTGCATATAATTTAAGGGTATTTTTTAGAATAGCCGCTCGGCAGTCCAATGGCACTACAGTGCCATTTTCTTTTTTACGGTAAACTGTCCGTGGTACTACAGTGCCCACCACTTGAAAATTATGTATTAAGTATAGTATATATATAAATTAAGTATAGTATATATTATAGTATAGTAAGTGTATTAGATTTTCAACTTTTTATATATTTATAACTATTACCTATCTACCAGTATTTTTGTTTTCGTAATCACAACTATACTTTTCTTTATATAATCGTTTTTATCGCACGACATGTCGCGCGATTTTTATCATGCAACCGTCGCGCGATATCACCGGACAGTTTTCCCACATCATAGTCTGACAGCGCGAACAGTCGAGTGGATAGACATAAATCACATTATCATCCCTGAGTTGGATGTCACTGACCATATCAACAACCTGTATACTACCCGGTTATAAATCTATACTAATATTATAAAGCTGAAGAGTTTGTTTGTTTGTTTGTTTGTTTGTTTGAACGCGCTAATCTCAAAAACTACTGACCCGATTTGAAAAATAATTTTTACGTTGGATAGTCCATTTATCGAGGAAGGCTTTAGGCTATATAACATAAAGATACGACTCATAAGACCACAGCAGAAATGAAAAATGTTGCAAAAACGGGAGAAAGATATTCCTTTTGAGAGCTTCCGCTGCACACGCTGCGGAAACCGCTTAAGTTACACAAAAATCATGTATGACAGGATTGTTTAACATTAAGAGTTCTATAATAAAGTCCGTGACAGCATATGTCTATCTTTTATGGTTGACTTACTACAACCTTTTTTATGTTTATAAATTTGTAAAAAAATGATGCATTATTTTAAGAGGTGTATTATACACACAGGTATTTATTCTTATCAAAATAAATACATTCATCATCACGAGCATTTCATTTAGAACCAAGTTCCCCTTTATATCATTTGATTTCAATAAATAACTTAGGAGCTATCACAGTTTTAACAAAACTTCGCACCAAAATATTGTTCGCAGCTTAAGTACAACGTGCGCTTGCGCTAATCTATACTAATATTATAAAGCTGAAGAGTTTGTTTGTTTGAACGCGCTTATCTCAGGAACTGCTGGACCGATTTGAAAAAATATTTCTGTGTTGGATAGCTTATTTATCGAGAAAGGCTTTAGGATATAAAACATGACGCTGCGACGGGAGGGGAGGGAGCAAACTCAAAACGCGCGGACGAAGTCGCGGGGGACCGCTAGTATACATATATTAAGAATGGAGCTGTCAAACATGTCATATTCCTCCCGCCTCCCCGATCACACACACCCGCCTTCGTCCGTTTCGTGTCAATACAGTTTTTTTTTGCACACTTTTAACACTGCGCAATGACAGTGACAGGCCCATTCTTACGACAATCAGGTTGTTTGTACCTTCTGTCTGCCTGCTGCACAGCAGGCATACGGCGTCAGATCCGGCAGCGATAGTTACGCTGATGGATATGAACCACTTTTAAGCAATCTGCAAAAGTTACGCGCCAGAGTCGAAACTATTGCAGCAATTTGCATGGCATTATATTTACATCTCCAAATTACTGCACCTAGCTGCACATGCATGCACCTGCTTAGATGAAGCACGTAAAGCCGTTGCTTCTGCGCCTGATCTCTCAACGGTCATGACTGCGCTGTCTCATCGAATAATAAGATTGAAGGAGCAGAGTGCCCTTGTATATTGCGCACACACTTGAGCACTTTAAACAATGTCCTAAGCCGATAGCCAATCCCAGTTTAGATTGACCGCCGTGGTCAGGTATGCTTTGTTAAAGGTGAAGTGGACGGAGTGGACCTCCAGGCCACATACGTTGGTAATTATACGGCGTCAAGGTTTACAAACTGCTGCGATTATGCACTTATTCCAGGTCTTAGCCGAGATTTAAAATGCGTTTTAGCCAATAGCCTTTTCGTCTTCGTGATCCAAAACTTATATTATTTCCAGGTATGCCGCCATCGATAGCGCTTTACGTCGTGGCGCTTCTAGTCACACTTCAACTGTGCTTATCCAGTGCTGTTGGGAACTCAGCTCTTTTCCAGCACATAGAAGACCTTCTCAAGATACCTAGGGGTATGATCATCGGTTATTTATCACCCTTTTTAGTATATCTTATGTTATTTTAAATATATTCTCATTCCACCCCAAAGACTGAGGAAGAAGATTTATGAATTTTATTCTTTATTGCACAGACAAAATAAAGTACAAATGGCGGACTTAATGCTTACCAGTCAAATTTGGGTGAAGCAGAAACGATTGAGGCGGCGTATATGAAAACATAAAAGCCCCAAAATTAATAATATACTACTATTATAACTACAAAAATACTTAAAAACCTACATAAACATACTTACACATAAATTTGACCATACATAAGCTAACAGAGATTATAGGGTAAATAAAGGACAAACCTTGACTTTCTAGCATCACTTGGTATTCTCACTGAGAAAAAGCTTACGAAATGACTTCTTAAAAACAATATTTTGACGATGAAGTCTTAATAGTATCAGGGTTGAGAGTGAAGGAGCTTTTAGCCCATTTCTTTTTCTTTTACAGAATTCTGCGTCCAACGCTGTCTGATCCGCTCCAGCATCATAGCGTTCGCAGTCTTCCTCGGCGAGTCAGTGCCCCGCTTCGATTTAGTCATGGGCCTTGTCGGGTCCACGTTGACTGGCCCACTCATGTTCATATTCCCTCCCCTATTCTTCTTAAAACTTTGCTACATGAAGTCCAACATAAAAGAACTAAACGCAAACAACAATTCTGTAACCTCGCAAAATGGTTTACAAAATGGCGTCACTCATAATGGTGACTATACACAAAATGGCGGAGCGAATCTCCCGCTCATTTTTACTAACGCGTTAGAAACTAAGTACAAAACGTTTAGTTACGACGAAATTGGTAAGAGAGACGTTGATGAGTACAATATTATGTGGTATGACGTGTTGTTGGCTATTGTTGTCATGCTGATGGGCGTGGCAGCGACTATAGTTGCTACGTATTCCAGTTGGTCGGATACCATTGCTTATGCAACTTTCTCACCGCCTTGCTTGGTCAACGCTACGATAGCAGCAAGGAGTTTTCTGACTATTAATCAACCTACGTGATATTAGAGTAGTTATGTGAATTAGGTTAAATATATTTTGACGATTGTGACAGTCGACGGGACAGATGGCTGATGTATAGTCCGTTTTTATTTGCTAGTCGAATATTGTACACTATCTTTTTGTAACTTTTAAAATAATATCAGTTACTAAAATTAATTAACTATGTGATTTTAAAAGATCTAAGTGTTTTACGGCGAATTACCTATGTAGGTTGCAAATTTTGTGTTTTTCTTATATCAAAATGAATTATTTCGTAAAAAAGGAATGTCAAGACTGTTAACTATACTCGACTAGCAAAGAAAAATGGACTTAAAATGATTTTACGGAACCGACGATAGCTAATAATTGTTTACAGCCGCAAAAAGCTTGCTAGCATCAAAAAGAAACGAGTGCTTATCCTGCTGCAAGAATTGTCTAAGCGCTGCTAGCTAGCTTTCTTTGGATGTAACACAGAATCATCTTACCAGTGTTAAGCTAAGATTACACAAAGAATTGTTTATGAAATAAGATTTTCGTTGCATTTACAGTTACGACACTGCCAACACTAGAATAAATATCGACCTTACTTTTTCAGAAGGTGCTACATGCATGCTACATGTAGCGATTTGCCTAAATGTAATACAATTATCCTGATATTGTAGTTTTTAAGTTTAAATAAAAGAAGTTTCTTTGTTTTGGAATTTTATTGAAGAAATTAACAACTAACAACATAAATCCCGAGGTTAAAGCGTATTTTATATTAGGAACTACCCTTTGAATTATACAACAGTTCAAACTATACTACTAGTCTTTTGGTCATTCGATAAGTAAGCTTTTAGAACACAAGGCTATAAAACCTAGATAATTGGTTCTCACTATGGTTCTCACATTGAAAACTTTTCGTTATAGTACACACACATACATTCTGCACCAATAAATCTTCCACATTATAATCTGAACTCTTAAGAATTACAACTGCATTTAGTTTTTGGTACATAGCTTGTCTCTTACTAGGCTTTACAACCAATATCAGCCGATATTAGCCGAAATCAACTTCTTAATGTGCCTTCTGAAGCACTGAAAAGCATTTAGTTTAGTGTGGCATCGCATATTGCTTTAAAAAACTAACGGATACATTGATTCTATAGCCTTGTGTTATAAGAGAAAGAAAAACATGATAAAGAAATTAAGTACTTCAAAACTTGAACCGCAACAAACAAAAACACCTTGAATTATATTCGATAGAAATAAAATTTCAACATATTTTGTTCTTGTTCTTTGTACATAATCTCATGCTATGTAAAATACATAATTTACATTTCATATTTACATACGGAAGCAGTCTTTAGATTGATCCTAAAAAGCGCTATTTATACATCGCCACTGTTACACCATATACCTACGTATTTTTGTCTTTGTCACGCATGCTGCATGGCCATAGGAGTGAAAGAGATGATTATATACTAAACATGTAACATGGCTATGTATAAATGGTGACTTTTTGTAAAGGCATTGCACATTCAGTATATTTTAAAGATACACATTTCACTTGAAAATGGTAACACGAAACAATAATAGTCATTTTCTTTCACAAATCTAGAATTAAAATTACACAATCATTAAAAACTATGGAAGAGTAATTTATAAATTAATTGTTCTTATTTACAAGTTTAGTACGTTATAATTTGTTCTTAGAATTGAGTTTGTGCTTTAATGTTGACTAGTCAATCAATAAAACTATTTATTCCTTGAAATTAACAATAGTTTGTTTACGATTTGATCTGAGTAGTTTTATTTAAGTGCTTATAAGTATACTCAAAAGTCCTTTTTGTAGGAAATATCGAATAGGGGCAGTCAATAAATAAGTTTATGAGTTATTTCAGTAAAATCTTGATATCATAAAGATATTGAAATAAGCATCCAATCTAGCCAAAGAATGCTTTGACGGCGTCGTTTATATAAATAGTAGATACGTTTTAGACATACTTGTAAATAAATACGAATAGAATGTAAATACGATTGATAATCCAACAACAGACATAAAAGAGACTTCAAGGTATAAAACCATTTCCCGAACATGAAACAAAACAATTCACTTTGTCTTCATTCAGCCTTTGAATAAATGCGTATGTCATTTAGATACATACATATCACACCGAATCGTACGAGCCACCACGCTCAGACAACTTGAAACAATGGACGTCACATATTGACGAATGATAGACATTGTACAGTCGACAGCACATCAGGTTACAAATTTCTGTTGCAAACTAGCCTTTATTGCAACTGCATAAGATAACGCAGTCTTAACCTTGACGTGCTATTGTCCGTACATAAGAGCAAAAAACATAAAAAGTACCCTCAACATCGGCGTGTTAGCAAACTGAGTCTTGAGGTTATAATGTTAATAGTTGTACTTTATTGGTAATGAGCAGTTTCCTTGTCATTCGTTGTTTATATTATCGAGTGATGGCGCTAGCATCACTTAAGAAAATAACTTTTTAAATTTAAATATGACAACAGAGGGTAATTGCTTTTCGCCAACGTTAATTATAAACAGAAAAACAATATTTATGTGTACCTTTAGTTAATAAATGACTTTATAATGTAAAAATAAGAACCTTAATTAATCTAAAGGCCATTAATGCATTTCACGATATTTACTAACGCATGTCTTTTTCTTTGTCTATGGTTTTCCGCCAACGTGAAAACAAAAATGTTCTCTAAGCTATCCCAACGCCATCTATTGAGAGCTATAAAGTGATGGAAGAAAACTGCTCATTGCAAACGACATGACACTGACACGACTAAGTCGAAAACACGCCGACTTTAGTAGTTCTTAAGTTTTATTTATTTAATGACTCTAAATACAAAATAGTAATGCCTTCAAAATGACAATGGAGATAGAAATACAGGGTTTAACAAAATTTACTGCATTCCTCCTCGGTGGTGATTCTTTTGATAAAATAAAACAAGTTTTTGTATGGTACCAACATCGCAATCCCAAATATATTTTTTTTACTTCTCCATACAAACTAGTATCAGCTGATCGGCACTCTAGTATGAGAGTGTTTTTTTTTGGGATTACGATGTTTTTCCCATACAAAAACTTGTTGTATTTTAGCAACAGATTCACATCCAAAGAGGAATGTAGTTAATTTTGATAGACCTTATATATAGCGCAGATATTTATCGGCAACTGGAAGCCAGATATACATGACACTGGTAGGTATTGTCAGGGCTCAGTTGATAAAGTGCCACAAAATTATCTGAAGAATGGCGAATTATGGAACTACAGATGTCACTTTGAAAACGTCATTGCTGCCGGTACAAGTCAGTGTTGCCATTATTGATATTCAAAAAATATCGTAAACAATTTTAATAGGCAGCAAACACCGGCTATTTACATTTGATATTTAAAATATTATTATGGCAGTCCATTTTTATTTGCTTCATATTTTTACCGGTGATAGCGATCAAGGAGAACAATAGTATGACTCAAATTGCAATTAAGCCCTAAGGTATAAGTGGTAGATAACGCCATTTGGCGTTAATTCCACTGCCATCTTTCTGCATAGTGAAGGTTTGACTGGCAGGTAATGTTTTGTAAATACAGTGTGACATTGTAATCAGAAACTAAATTTTGTGACTCCACTAATGAATATAAACTTTTTACTATGGGGCAATAATGAAATCGAGAAAAAACTGATGTTCTTTACAAAAGTTCCATTGGCGGTCAAAATGTATGGAACAGATGTTATTTTTTCGTTAATTTCACCATTACCCCCCACAGCAATAAAGTTAAATTAATACATGCTTTTAATTTTTCATTAGTATTTACGGCGAATATTTAAAAAGCCAGAAGTGTCTTATTATTATTGTAAAAGGCGGCAACCCTTTACGATCGTGGCATGCTGTAATTCTTCAGATACCTCTGTGAATCTATAACACATTGAATATAATGGAAAACAAAAGGCCAATTATTACAAGTTGTCTGTATAGTAGCTATCCATCCTCACCTTACTTTTTCTTCAGCACCAAATCTTTCCCGTACTTGCTCTTGATAAATTTCTTATCGAGCTTACCCATTACATTTCGCGGCATTTGTTCCACTATGAGCATTGTTTTCGGTAACTGGTACGGGGCTAGTCGCTTGCCTGCTTCGTCTTTTAACTCCTGGAATTTTAAAAATAATGCGTTATTGAGGTCTTTACCCAGTGCAATGTAACATACCATGACCGTGGAAGAAACGTATCAGGCAAAAAAATATTATTTTTATTGAAAACTATGACACCTTATTTTTATTGTTAGTTTTCGTTTAATTTTGGAACAGGCTAAGGTCAATGACCATGCAGCCTTGTCATAGGTTTTTCATTTCTTTTGTCAAATTAGGGAAAATAAAGTCTTCAGTATTTGTAATGTCTTCAATCCATGGCTTAGTCATTAATTTCAAATGTAAAACAAAATACATGGAAAATCCAGTAGAGTACAATGTCATAAGTTTGTTTATTTATCTAATACATACATTAAGGGATTATTATTTTTTTAGTTTTATATGCATGTCTTATCCAAGAATTCAGTATTTTTTGAGATATATGAATTTTTGTTTAAATGTATCAAGTAAAATCCAATAGAGCGCAGGTACAAAAATCCATGTGGGATCCCACTAAACCGTTCCGTCACCGGCAAAATACGTTCTCGCTCCCTCTCTCTCCATATAACGGTGAGATAGGACGCTGTCAATCCGTTCAGTGGCAATGTAGAGCGTATCGTGTTGCTTTTCGAGCCTGACACGTTCCTAGCACGGTCATGGTATGGTGCGGTGCAGTGGACAAAGACCTTAATATGTATGTAAGATACTTTGACCTTGTAAAGATTGCCGTATTAAAGTCCGATTTTCTTTGCTAGTCGAATAATGTAAGCATCTATTCATGACTTAGAAATAATATAAAAATAATATCAGTGGTTTTTTTTTCTATTTGGTATAAAAAGATTTCAGTTTTCAACAATGAATTACCTATGTAGGTTGTGATTTTTGTGTTCATCTTTAAATTACTTCGTTTAAAAAATCAGTCTAGAGATTGTTAACAATATTAGACAAGCTAAGAAGAACAGACTTTACACTGTATGCAGACCGCTTGCAACCGGTCTCTAAGGCCAATATAAGTTATTTGAACGAAGTATTGCATTATTTATGTATTCAATTAGGTAAATCTATGAACCCTTACACACTGCGACTTTTCGCATCGTAGGAGTCGCGCGTTTTGCTCTAGCATCGCGACTTACGCAATGAACAGATTTAATTTAGCATCCATGCTAACGCGCGTTAGTATCGATGCAGTCGCCAAAATTCAGTACGTAAATTGTCAATTTCCAGCTTCTGCATCGCGACTGTATCGATGCTAACGCGCGTTTACATCGCACGGTCCCTGTTAGCAAAGAAGTTGCTGGTTCGAGTCCCGCCCGTGCGCAAAGTTTTGGTTTATTACTTCATCTTTATGAATATAGAATTCTGTCAAGGTAGAGCGTACCATATTGCTTTTCGTGACTGACACTTTCAGATTAGAGCAGCGTAGGACATCCACCGAGAAGATGTACAAACGACCTCATAAATAAGTAAAAGTCATTTATTTATGCAAATAGGCCCTCTGGGGGCACTTTTACACGTCCCAATATAAACCCTACCACAGCTTCGGGACAATTGTGGGCTAGTGCTGAGAAGAAGCTGCGCAACAAACTCAGTCACTATTGTCAATGCCTCTTTTCAAAAGGTTTACAATGTTTGTAGTGATCATGCAAGTCCATACATTATTATCATTTAAATAATCATCTACTTTATAATACCCTTTCGTCATAAGGGTTTCTTTAATAACAGTTTTAAATTTATTAACCGGTAAGTTAATAATGTGTTCTGGTAGTTTGTTGAAAAATTTTATACCTTTCCCCATGAAAGAGTTACCAACCTTTCGAAGCCTAAATTGTGGATTAGCAAGCTTATCCTTATTTCTAGTATTATATTTGTGTATGTCACTATTTTTCGTGAATAAATGAAAATTTTTCCGTACATACATTAAATTTTCGTAAATATACTGAGAGGCTAGAGTTAATATTCTAATTTTTTTAAACACCTCTCGTAAGGAATCTTGAGGTTTAAGATTATAAATAGCTCGCACGGCTCTTTTTTGTAACACAAAAATTGTCTCTACATCAGCAGCCGCGCCCCACAGTAAAATGCCGTAGGACATCAAGCTATGGAAATAACTAAAATAAACTAACCTAGCTGTTTCTACATCAGTCAAACGTCTTATCTTCCTTACAGCAAAAGCAGCTGAGCTTAGTCTCCCTGACAAGGCCTCTATATGAGGACCCCATTGTAGTTTGGAGTCTAAAGTGATTCCCAAGAATGTTGTGGAATTAATAGTATCAAGCGGTTTGTCTTTTATCTTAACCTGAGTTGATGCCTGTCGGACATTAGGCATCGTAAACTTTACACATTTAGTTTTACTTCCATTAAGAAGAAGATTGTTAACAGTAAACCAATGTAATACTTGTGAAAGAGTATTATTTACATCGTCAAAATTTCCTTCACCTCTTGGAATTTTAAATATAAGTGAAGTATCATCTGCAAACAAAACTATATCACAAAGATTCCTTACAAAATGCGGGAGGTCATTTATATATATTAAAAATAAAAGAGGTCCTAATATAGATCCTTGGGGCACACCCATTGTTAGAGGTGCTCCAGAAGACTCAGTTCCGTTTATACATACTTTTTGCATTCTACCTGAAAGATATGAATTAATTAAATTTAACGAGTTCAATGATGCCCCATAGTGACATATTTTTTTAAGTAATGTTTCATGATCCACACAATCAAACGCTTTCGATAGATCACAGAAAATCCCTAAAGCATAATGCCTATTATCATAAACATCAAATATATGTGTTAAAAGAGCAACTCCTGCATCCGTGGTGCTTCTTCCTTTAGTAAAACCGAATTGTTTGTTATGTAATAACTTGTTCGATGAAAAGTGTGCTAAAATTTGATTGAATATAATCTTTTTTCAATCGGAGGTAACTCGAACGGGGTGTCAGTTCGAGTTACCTCCACGTGACGACTGGGATGTTACTGAATTCACTCTGACTCGTCAGAGGGGAGGCAGTAGCGCCTGTCGCGGTTCACCCTGGGCAACGCCAGGTAGTGCGGCATTGAAATTTCACTCTGGGATCTCAATGACGTGGTATCTGGCGGCTAAAGACTCGATACCATCCCCAATCTAAGGTGTTATCCGTACCGTGCCGAGAGATGCGTGGCTGAGGGGGAGCTCAGTCGTTGACGGTGGGCCCTCGATACCAGGCGACCTCGAGGTGTATCTAGCCTTACTCCGGCATGCGGGGCTCTGCCGGAGTGGACCTACTTTCCCTAGCTACTCGTGGGATCAACATGAATAACGATTTTAAAACTAACAAAGACGATGGTAACCTGGAAGACCTATGCCAGGAACTTATGCCTCTGATAGAAGGCGCAGAGCAACCTGCCCAAATATCGGAGCAACTCTCCATGGAGACAGAGGACTCCATCAGCACGGCGGAAAGGGCTGCTTGCGGCTCACCCTCGCCGGCTGATGAATCCACCGCCTCCAAACGTAGTGACAGGAAACTGTCAAGTGCTGCCAAAAAGCGCTTCGTGGCTCTGAGACAGCTGGGAGTGGAGCCGAGTATGGCTTCAACACTAGCGTTAAAGAGCTTCGCTGAGCTGAAGCAGATGGGGTATAAGTTTAAATCCTCACAGTCTGAATCTGCGCGCAAACCGGTCAAACGGGTTCGCTCAGAGGAAGAATCACCAAAGGGACATATCACCAAAGCCCCAAAGGTGAGTGAGGACCTAAACACCCCAACCACCGTAGCCTACAGCGAGGCCGTACGCTCAATCCGGGTTGGCATAAAAGACTCCAAGTCCTTGATGACTGACACACAACTGGAGTTGCTGCGCAATACCATCCTGCAAAGCATTGCTCAATCCGGAAGGGGTGAAGGGCCTAAATTTAAGGGCTGCTCCTTCAAGACAGGCTGGCTCCTCATTACATGTGAGAATGAGCGGTCTAAAGCATGGCTTGAGAGAAAAATACCCCCCCTCAGACCGTGGCCGGAGGCGAGACTCGTTCTCATGAACGAGTCTGACATCCGGAAACCTAATGTGGGGGTGGTATTTATCCCAAGCTCTGAGGCAGACTGCGCAAAGCGGGCCTTAGAACTTTTCGGTGCTCAGAATGAGGGTCTGAACACCGAACATTGGAAGGTCCTCAATACGAAGGTCGAAAATGGAGGTCATACTTTGACCGTATCCTTGGACGACCACTCGTTTGAGGCCCTCAAGATTGCGGACCTAAAGGCCAACATAGGCTTTAAAAAGGTCCAGTTCAGGATCAGGGGCCCTATCACCTTGGCCATTGATCCACCTCACGCTGAACCCTCGACCTCCACCGCAACCAACACCACCCTAACCCCCACACCTACAACCACTCCCGCTGAGGGCTCCGTGCAGGTCCGTGCAGGACCACAACGGAACATCCCTCCTCCAACTCCCTCCACATCCACTTCGACAGGGACCAATAGGGGAAGAGGTACGCGGTTTCCCCTCCATAGGGGGGCCACTAGGGGCGCACATCCGTCCAGAGGAAGGGGAAACAGCAGGGGAACAAACCGAGGACGGCGGGGCACACAAGGGCGCCGCGGCTCCCACAGCCAGTAATCCCCACCAACCTCAACGCCCAAAGGGGCTGGCGGTGCTCCAGGCCAATCTACACCACGCTATTGCAGCCTCTGCGGTTGTAGAGAAGATCTTTAGCGAAGGTGGCCTGGACATCGCTCTCATTCAAGAACCATGGATAAACGCCGATTCCGTGGTAGCCGGTCTGAACAATGCGGGTAAGATACTTGTATACGAAAAAGGCCTCAGACCTAGGGCCTGCATCGTATTTAACAAAAATATTAACTTCTTACCTGTTCCAGAACTTTGCAGCGAAGATACAGTCACCGCATACGTAGAAGTCAAAGGGCCGAATAGGCCCAAAGTACTTTTCTGCTCGGCATATCTTCCTGGTGATAAGCAGGATCTCACTGAAGAACTGACTAAAGTCCTGGATTATTCTAGAAGACAAAAGTCGGAGCTGATAGTGGGATGCGATGCTAACGCCCACCATACCATCTGGGGGAGCTCGGATACGAACAAAAGAGGTGAGCTACTATCCGATTTTCTACTAACTAACTGTCTACATGTGCTGAACAATGGCCACACGCCAACATTCGTAACAAAAAATAGACAAGAAGTATTAGACCTAACATTCGCAACAAAAAAGGTGTCAAAGTGTGTAACAAAATGGCACGTCAGCAGCGAGAATTCAATGTCCGATCATAGACATATACTTTTTGATGTTTCCGGGTTAGCAGAAGCTCAACACGTAAAAGTGAGAAATCCAAAAGACACCTCCTGGGATATGTATAGAACCATACTCAGCGAGAATCTAAAGGACATACCCAAAACTATCAAAACACCTGACTCTCTTAATGCCGCGGTCAAGATGCTCAACAATGGCATAATAGATGCCTTCGAACAGAGCTGTCCCGAAAGAGAAATAAAACCGAACAAATCACCCGTGTGGTGGAACAAAAAACTGGAAAAGCTCAGAACCACCACACGCCGTATATTCAATCGGGCCAAACCGTGCAATTGGGACCAGTACGGCAAGGCCCTTACAGAATATAACAAACAAATCAGAAAAGCCAAAAGAGCTTCTTGGCGACGCTTTTGTGAACAAATTGCCCAAACCCACAAAGGAGCAAGAATTCACAAAATACTCGCTAAGACCCCAAATAAATATCTTGGACTACTTAAAAAGCCAGATAACACATTTACGAACACTGAAATGGAGACTCTAGATCTCCTTAGGTCTTCACACTTTCCGGGTTCGTACCAAATCGACACACAAAGCTACACCCAAAGGAATGATGAATTCCATAGGGCAAAATGCTCAGACTGGAATAAGGCCGCTAATATCTTTAGGCCTAACCAGATTAGATGGGCTTTGGAAAAATTTCAACCATTTAAATCAGCGGGAGAAGACGGCATTTTTCCTGCTCTGCTGCAAAAAGGAAATGACCTGCTTCTTCCACATCTGGTAAAAATTTTCAGAGCAAGTTACGCCTGGGGTACTATACCAGAACCATGGAATTGGGTCAAAGTACGTTTTATACCAAAAACAGGGAAGAGAGACTACTCACAACCCAAATCCTTCAGACCCATAAGTCTAACATCCTTCCTAATGAAGACCATGGAAAGGATTGTAGACCAGCACATTAGGGCCAAATACTTAGTGGACAGGCCATTAAGTATCAACCAACATGCATACCAAAAGGGAAAATCCACTGAAACAGCCCTCCTCGATCTGGTCGACAAGGTGCAAAAATCCCTAGAGGATAAGCAAACAGCCCTGTGTGCTTTTCTAGATGTTGAAGGTGCATTTGACAACACCCCTATAGAAACCATTCTTAATGGAATGGAGGCAAAAGGGATAGATGAAAGCACCATCAGATGGGTAAAAAACATGCTCTCAAATCGAGTAGCAAACATTACCCTCAATGCTTCAAAGCTTGAATTCCTTGCCACGAGAGGATGTCCACAAGGAGGAGTACTGTCTCCACTTCTATGGACCCTAGCAGTAGACCAACTACTTGTTAAGATGGCAGAAAAAGACTATGATACCCAAGGCTATGCTGATGATCTAGTAGTGATCATCAGAGGTCCCTGCCTCAGCACAATTTCTAGTCTAATGCAAGGCGCTCTCAACACCATAAGTAAGTGGTGTAGAGAAAATGAATTATCTATCAATGCAGATAAAACAGTGATAATCCCATTCACAAGAAAGAGAAAACTGGAAAAACTGGTGAATCCAAAGTTAAACGGTAAAATTCTTCCTTACTCTTGTGAAACAAAGTATCTAGGGGTAACGTTTGACCAAAAACTTACCTGGAACTCGCACCTAGATAATATCATTCAAAAAGCCAAAATGGCTCTGTGGAGCTGCTGTCGAATGGCGGGGTCAAGATGGGGACTAAAACCCAAAATTGCCCTATGGCTGTACACAGCGGTCGTGAGACCAGTAATAACATATGCACCTGCCGTCTGGTACAGCAAGGTCAACCAAGCGACAACAATACAGAAACTAAGCAGCCTGCAAAGGCTTGCCTGCATCACAGCAACTGGAGCACTGTCTACGACACCAGGGGCAGCTTTGAACGCTCTGCTGGATCTAACACCTCTGCATTTACATGTGCAAAAAGTGGCCAAGCAGAGCACGTATAGAATCTGCTCCCGCACGAAAGTCAGATGGGCTTCTCAAAATCTGATAAAACTCAAGGAATCAGTACTTGAAAACCGACTACTAAGCATGCCTAGTGACGACATGCATACAGAATGTAACTTTACTAAGTTATATTCCGTAAACATACCTTCTAGAGATAAATGGCTTGAGGGCCAAATGTCATTTAAGAAAGGTAGTCACGTCTGGTACACAGACGGATCCAAAAAAGGGAATGATGTAGGTTGTGGGATCTACGGAGAGAGGCCTAAGCTCAAAGTTAGTATAAACATGGGGACTGAAACCTCCATCTTCCAAGCCGAGGTCTTTGCCATATACAAATGTGCAGAGATAAACCTTGAGAAGAGACTCCGGAACCAACACATCTACATCAACTCAGATAGCCAAGCTGCATTGCTGGCTCTAAAATCCTTCGAACAAATGTCAAAACTGGTGCAAACATGCATTGAGACATTGAATGAACTGGGAAACACCAACAAAGTCACACTTACATGGGTACCAGGGCATTCAAAGATTGAAGGAAACGAAGTAGCAGACGAACTTGCTAGAGAAGGAGCCGATAACCCTCAAATCGGCGTAGAACCATTCTGTGGCATCACCAAACAACGCGCCACTACGCTTCTAACCACCCTCTGTAAGCAAGAGGCTATTGAGTCGTGGAAGTCTACACAAGGACAAGAACACTCAAAAGCACTAATTCGAGGTTACAACAACAAAGTAGCTAAAGAACTGTTAAAGTTCGAAAGATACAAAGCTTGTGCAGTGACCAGAATACTAACTGGCCATTGCAAACTGAACAAACATTTGGCCAATATGAACATGACCGAAGACACTCTATGTAGATTCTGTAATACAGAAGAAGAAACGGCCATGCATATCCTCTGCTCATGCGGACCGCTTATGAGCAAAAGAAGTATCCATCTCGGGCGGCACATCATGCACCCGGATGAGATAGCAGATATCACGCTCCAAAGAATCTGGAAATTTATGGACTCAACGGGACTAAGCAGTGAAATTTAAATATAAGGGCGCCACAATAGATCATACCTGGTCGAGCTGGCAACTTTAGAGCCCAACAACTAATAAATAAAATAAAAAAAAATCTTTTCATATATTTTACTCAAGACTGGCAGAATCGATATTGGCCGGAAGTTTGAGGGGTCACTTTTGTCACCCGCTTTGAAAAGCGGTATTATTTTACTAATCTTCATTAAACAAGGAAACTGGCCGTCATCAATACACTTGTTAAAAATTAATGCTAGTTGAGGGGCTATTATGTTAATAATTGACTTAATAATATGCACAGATAGTCCCCAAAGATCCTCCGTTTTTTTCATATTTAACTCTCGAAATGTTTTTATTATTACTTCAGGTCCTACATGCCTAAAGTGCAGTTGAGAATTACATTCACTGACATTAAGTTTTAGAATAGATTCGGCTATTACTGAAGAAGAAGCAAGTTCTTTCGTTGTTGTTGGTGCAACATGTGAAAAAAACGATTCAAAAGCAGTTGCAACCTCTAAATTTGAATTTATTGTTTTATCATTGATTTTTAATGCAAATTTACCATCTCTCAATTTATTTTTACAAGTTTCTTTATTTATGATGCTCCATGTAGCTTTTGCTTTATTTTTGGAGCTAGAGACTATTCTACGAAGGTAATGGGATTTTGCTGTAGCACAAACTTTTTTAAATATTTTTGAATAATTTCTAACGTATTCAATAAAGTTTTGGTCTTGAGAGTTTTCTCGTAGACTATATAATTCATATAATTTAATCCTACTTTTATGAATTCCCGGCGTGGCCCAATTATAAAATTGACATTGGACCTTATTTGATTTAGTCTTTTTTATGGGAAATATTTCATTAAATTCGTTTTTAATTAAGTTGGAAAGGACTTCATATTGTTTATCTACACTATCACTAGTATTTTGTTTCACTGAATATAGTGTATCGTTAATTGTATCCCTAAATCTATCTAACCTATTTTCTGTGACAGGCCTATACATAGTTTCCACAGGTAAGCTTGCGGTATGATTGTGTTCAAATAAAACTTTTTGACCTCTATGATCAGAACTGAGGCCAATTAAAATACCTTTATCAATGACACTTGCGTTTTTGTCACAAAAAATATTATCTAAGCAAGTGGCCGTGGTGGGAGTTAACCCTTGTGGGTTCACAAAAGAGATTTTTTAAATTAAAAGATTTGAAAAGATTAAGAAATCGAATGGCGCTATTCCATTCCTTTAAAATATCAAAGTTAAAATCTCCACATACTATTATTTTCTTATTAGATTTTGAAACCTTTTCTAGCGCTGATTCCATAATTGGTTCAAAAAGTTGATAAGTAGCGTCGGGGGGGCTATACACAGATAAAATTATATAATGTTCGAGCTCAATACACGCTAATTCGATAGTACGTTCTAAAGAGAGTGACACAATGTCCCTGCGATCTTTACAATTTAATTCATTATTTATAAGTATGAGTGACCCCCCTCTAGTTGTGGTCTCTCTTGAAAACGAACTACCGACTGTATAGTTTTCAATACTAATCATTATTTCACATTTTCTATACCAATGCTCCGTTACACACATTACATGAACACTTAAATCGTGTAGAACTAATGATAGTTCAAGCTCTTTGCCAGCCAGGCCTTGTATATTTTGGTGAACAACATTAAAACTAGACCTGGCCTTTGTCTGCCCTCTTAGTTTAAAGCCTCAGAGGTTGTCTGGTTGATAACATCAACATTACTATTATTACTTACAAGTTGATAACCATGTGATATGGTTTTGTTAATTATGCAATTAATGTTATATGCTAACAAATTAGCAATTAGTTTTTTGATTCTATATGGCAGGTGTATAGAGCCGCCAGTCAGCAAAAATGAGTTATTAGTAAATTTATTTGTGTCAAAAAACACAAATTTGTCACTATGACGTTGGATTAAATTAAATAATAAAGTATTCAATACATGAATACAGTTATTTTCCTGTGCCGTATGATTTTTTGAGAATGGAATTGCACAAATGATTATTTTATGTACATTTAAATTTAACAATATTGAATAATTTTTAAACAGATTTTTTTTACTTAAATTTTTACTATTTCCTAACATTAACACAAGTATTGAACTTGAATTTAAATTACTATTTTGAATATTAATGACTATTTGATCTAGTGATGCATCAGGCATACAATTGTTTACAATATTACATTTAAGGTTTTTATTCAATAAGGAACCATAACTAATTCCTAATCTGTCTGAAAAAACAATAACATTGCTGCATTCATTATTGTTTTTTTTTGATGAACAATTATAATTAAGATTTTGTGATTGCAACTGTAAACTGTCATCCCCTTGCTGATCGAGGTCTTGTACGGAGTTTAGATTTATGTTTGGGAGTGAATTAAAATCAGAGTTAGGTGTGTTTAATTTCAGAAGTTTATTTGCAGCCAGGATATGTTCTGATATTTGTTCCTGAGAAGAGTTATATTTAATTGTCATGGAATGCAATGACTCCTGCAACCTGGAGATGTCAGTCTGCAATCGCTCAACAGTTTGTTCACATTGTGACCTACTTTCATGTAACTTATTTTGATATATTTCCAGACTGTCTAATAAATCTAACTTTTCCTTTCTAAGTTCAATATTTTTGAAAAAACGTTTATTTTTCTTGACAAGAATTTTAGTTTTCTTTATAAATTTACTAAGTTTTATATATTTTTTAACCCTATTTCTACCTGACAATTTAATATGAGCAGTTTTGTTTAGAGTTTGGTGTAAACTACAATTTAAAATCAAAATCAAAATCAAAATCAAAAATAATTTATTCAATTTAGGACACAAAATGCCACTTATGAACGTCAATAATTAGTGTAATATCAATTAATTTTGGCCCGTATGGGGCAAGAACATGTCTCCTTATCTTTTGGGCCCTACCAGCGCTTCGAGACAAAACACAGACAATTTGGCAAGTGCTGAGAAGAAACGCCGGAACAAACTCAGTCACCACTAGCTGCCTCAAAAATGATACAAATCAAAATAAACAGGTAGGTACATCAGTTTGGTGCAGGCTGGACTGTCCATACATTTTCGTCATTAAGATAGTCTTGAATTTTATAATACCCCTTCGACATTAGGGTAGTTTTGACATGTAACTTAAATTTGTGAATAGGTAGTTCGATGACATTATTAGGTATATTGTTGAAAAATTTAACACAATTTCCCATGAATGAATTCATTGTTTTGGCTAACCTGAAATTTGGAATGACAAGTTTGCTTTTATTTCGTGTGTTATACGAATGTATGTCACTTTTTTTCACGAAATAATCTAAATTTTTACGTACGTACATGATATTATCAAATATGTATTGAGAAGCGACAGTGAGGATGTTAATTTCCTTAAAGAATTCTCTCAGGGATTCGCGGGGACTAAGTTTGTAAATGGCACGAATGGCTCTTTTCTGTAAAATAAAGATGGTATCAATGTCCGCAGCAGAACCCCACAAGAGAAGACCATAAGACATTATACTATGAAAGTAACTAAAATACACAAGCCTGGCTGTTTCAACATCAGTCAAATGTCTAATTTTTCTAACCGCAAAGGCAGCTGAAGCAAGTCTCCCAGCCAGAGCGTCAACATGTGGTCCCCACTGCAATTTCGAATCCAATGTAATGCCCAGAAAAACAGTGGAGTTTGATAGATCTAATTTTTCACCGTTAAGTACAATTTCTGTGGTAGCTTGCTTCACGATAGGCATGGTGAATTTAATACACTTATTCTTTTTTGTATTAAGAAGCAAGTTATTGCTAGTGAACCAATTTGATACCTTAGAGAGAGCTCTGCTAACATTGTCAAATGATTTTTCGCCTCTTCTTGATTTGAAGATTAAAGATGTATCATCAGCAAACAGAACTATCTCACAGGAGTCCTTTGAATAAAAAGGAAGGTCATTAATATAGATCAAAAACAGCAAAGGTCCCAATATTGAGCCCTGGGGCACTCCCATTTGAAGCGGGGCACCTGAGGAGTTAATGCCATTAACGTTTACTGTTTGTAATCTGCCTGAGAGGTATGAATTCAACAGTTTTGACGCATTATTAGATACACCGTAATGTTCCAGCTTGATAATGAGTGTTTGATGATCGACACAATCAAATGCCTTCGATAAGTCACAGAATACACCTATCGCATCATGTTTATCTTCATAGGCATCCAAAATGTGTTTGACGAGTGCCACCCCAGCATCTGTTGTATTTCTACCTTTAGAGAAACCAAACTGTTTCTCATGCAGTAATTTGTGAAGTTTAAAATGAGAGAGCAATTGATTAAATATAACTTTTTCAAAAATTTTGCTAAATGCAGGTAGAATGGAAATTGGCCTGAAGTTGCTTGGGTCACTTTTTTCTCCTGACTTAAATAAAGGTATAATTTTACTATATTTCAGTAAAGTAGGAAATTGACCTTGATCAATACATTCGTTTAAGTCTGGATTGGTGACCACAGACCGACCACCGGGGGTACCAATCAGCTCCTCATACAGGTTCAAGGTTTGGATATGAGCTTGATCTTTCTTCTCTTCTTCCAAGTGCAGAATAGTTCTATTGGCATCCCGTAGCTCACTTTCCAGGTCATTATTGCGCATAAGTGTCTGCTCAAAAATGCTGCTGCACTGGTCGAAGGTGCTGACTGTGTTGAGAAGCTGGTCTCGATGCTCGGTGACCTCCAGCAGGCGGACATGCAGTTCAGCCATTTCTTTTCTGAGTTGAGAGGTGTGTTCGATGTTGGTCTTTATTACCTCCTCATACTCATCTCTTTCTCTGAGCAATTCCTCACAGGAAGTCCTCGTAAAGATGGCCGTATTACACTGGATGCAGACCGCTTGCAACCGGTCGCTATGGCTAATATAAGTTATTTAAATGAAATATAATACAATATTACATTCATGTATTCTATTCGATTAGGTGAATCTAAAGTTTTTACGGATACGTTAATTTTGTACAAATATTTTTAGAGAAACGGTGACCGACGTCCGACAGCGTAGTTCTTTTTTATCACTGCGAGCGCTGTCATCGATTAAGGTTCCTACCACCTACATCGCACACAGCGAATAGTCAGCGCGTCAGCAACTGAGTCGTGAAGCTATAACGTTACCTTGAGCGTGAGCGTTGCCTTTTCCTTTAAAACGACGACAGTGGCGACGATCTCTCCGTACGTCTCGTCTTCGATACCGATCACCGCCGCGTCTGCTACGCTCGGATGTTCCAATACCGCTGATTCTACTTGCAGAGCGCTAATCTGTAGAAAAAGAGTTAATTTTGATATTCAGTTTGACATTCCAAATTCATTTTCATAAACTTAGCGCATGTTTCAAGTACCGGTCAGCATCATCTGTCCAATACGAGATGTTGTTTCATATTTGAATTATTCATACTGCTTATTTGTTGATGGTGCAAGTCTAATACTTTATATTCCGCAACTAGTTAACTTTTTTTTTGGGATAACAGTTTTATACGACGCATAACACCCGAAATGAATAGCCATCTCAATAGATAACTATCACTCTTAGCATAAAAAATCCATACTATTGACGACGCGTTTGGTGTATTGGTTAGAGCTCCTAACTATTTTGCCGGCCATCGCGGGTTCGAATCCTGCAAGGCGCAAATGTTTGTGTGATGAGCACGAATATTTATACCCGAGTCATGGGTGTTTGATATGTATTTAAGTATTTATGGGAGACGCTACCGTCATAATCGTTGTCTGGTATTTAACACAAGGAAGAAAATTCCTTACTTCGAAACGACAATTGGTGAGTTGTTTGGCGCATATTTATTTAATTTTGGATAACGTTTGAATATTTAGTGAATAACGTGGTAGTTACGTAAAATTCTGTCATTGCATGATACCTTTTGGTTGCGTTTCCCTTGCTGACACGCCCGCGAAGGTACACTTTGGCGTTCCACTTGACGACCGCGTTCGTAATGGTGGCGAAAACGTCATTGATGACGTATAACTAACGCTCACGCGACGTCCTGTGGTGAGCGTCACGTGAGGCGAAGTGCGTGATAGGTGGGTCGCGTGAACATATAAGTGACTTTTTTGTCATTGCTGATATATTTTCTGGCTTTAAGTATCTTCCCAGAATAGTGAAAAGATCATCAATGCTCCCAAGCGCTCATAAGCCCGTTTTATTTTTAAACAAAGACGCGCTGCTTACTGGGCGCACGTAAGCGCGGTTCTCGCGAACAAGGCTTGGAAACCGGTATTTTTTTAACCGCTTTAACGAAAATATAGGTGGATCATTTTGAAAAAGGTTATGTTCCTTTGAAAAATATGGGTATTTATTAATAACCGGTTCAACTTTTCGTTAAGGCAAAACAACCACCTGAGCTTCAGAGTTAAGACCCGCGAGCGGTGAGCGCATCTGACGTTTGTTTCTATTCTAAAAAACGTATTTTGTATAAAGTTCGTTTCTTTTTGATTGTTGAAAATAATTCATTTTAAAATAAGATTAACACAAAACATAGCGACTACATATAGTTAATTCATTGTTTAGCACTGGGATATTTTTAAATCAAATAGTAAACGAATTTTAGTCACTGATATTATTTCAAAAGTTACAAACATGTTGTTAACATTATTCGACTAGCAAACCTAAATTGACTATACAGAGTGTTGTTTTGGTCAGTGACATCCAACTCAGGGATGACAATATAATTCTGCTTATTCTAAAAAAAAAAACTTTAAATTCTGAGCAAGTTTTATACAAGAAAACCTCTTCACAACATTAAAAAAAAATACAAAACGAATGGGAAAACTCGCACCCTAGCGCGTAGCTAGCGCTTATCTACGAAATACTATGTCGTAGCTAGTAAGCTACGAAGAGGCTACCTGGTGTTGGTGTTTTGGACTCTATCGCTGTATCGGATAAAAAAATGATTTTGTGGGATTTTTCAATTTCAAAAAAAAATGCCATCAGTATCGTTTGTATAGCCACTCCCGAGTCGCTCGTCACTGACCACAACAACAGCCTGTATATATCCTATCAGATTAATTGTTCGACATATTTTTTAAAATTTTAATTATATTATTAAACAATATAATGGCAAAAGAAATAATTCTAAAGAATCTTATAATGAGTATAACCGCTTTCGAAGAATATTCGGTCAAAAGACAGGTCGCTTTGCGATAGTTTTTTAGGTTCACAGTATCGCTCTTATGTAGTTCCGCTCCGGAACGGAATTTTACGATACAACTGGTTTAACTGTTATAATACCGGTTAATCTTGAACCGGTTTCAAGCCCTGGTCGCGGGCGCCTAGTGGTACGCATCCTTCATGTTATGCCGGCTGTACACACTCGCCTCTCGCCTCTCGCCGAGAGTCTTGGGTGAGACGCTCTTGACACACTCGTGCACGTCATTTGAACAGAGGATAGAGACCACGATGGACCTAGAAACTGCTGCTGCCGTTTGTCTTTGTGCTGTTAGTTATTATAATTACTTACACATAAGTATATCATTAAAAAAATGCTAATCCATGGCGAAAACGAAGGTGGTGAATGATTACTATGCACTGCAAAAGAACCCAGTAAGTATTCACATATCAAGGTTTTTTTAGTTACTGCTGCGAATCATGTTTACAATAAATAATGATATTTTATTTCTTTTCAGAACCACGATGGAAAATCAATTGGCGGAACTAGTAGCGGAACCTTCTGGTCAATTTCACAATTTTACAAGAATGCCCGTAACAGACTTTAAATATTTATTGCAAAATAAGCTTCGAAAGTCTGCATTTTCTGTTTAAAGTTTCTGATATTCATTTTGATAGCATTCTAAAAATTCAATTTCACGATCGTTTGACCACATTTTAACCGATAGCGTACAAGTCTTTACACAAATACAGTAAGCGGGCAACTAAATGAACGAGTGTGTACATGCTTGGTCTCGTTTACCTCGCGAGAGCGGACGAGACCCTTTGACTCGGCCGCAAAAAACCGACACACGGCCGAGGCGTTAGGTTCTGGTCTGTACGCACCATGCGGTTCTGATGCTTGGTTTGACAGATATTTTTCTATCGCATGTAATAAAATTCCTATCAGTCTTTATTCAAAAGAAAATAAATAGTCAGTACCTTGTACCCTCCGCTCTTGATGATGTCGACTGAAGTACGTCCCAGGATGCGGAAGCGTCCGTCAGCGTACATCGCCGTGTCGCCTGTACGGAACCAACCATCCGACGTGAAGTCCGAGTTGTCTAGCTTCGGCGCTCGGTTGAGGTACCTATTGTAAATAAATAAATATTGGACACCGATCACATATATTGCTCTGATCCCAAGGTAAGTAGTCAATGCATTTGTGTTCTGGAAATTAGACACAACGGTGGTACCGCAACACCCACACCCGAGAAAATATAGAAATTTATGATTTCTAAATTGACTCGACTGGGAATCGAACCCGGGAACTCGGAGCGGCGACGCCTTGATACTCAGCAAACTTGGCTATTACACCAAGGTGTCGTCAAACCTACCTGTTTATAGAAGTTAATACCACATGTTTAGCTTAGAGCTGACAGTTCAGTGATAAGACGCCATCAGTCAACAGATATGAAAATGTGGTGACAGAAAGTCAAATGGTATTGTTTTATTATTTTTATTTAGGGTATTTTGTATTGGGAACGCATAGCGTTTTGAACACTTGTTGGTTTATTTGTTGGAATACCCTTCCAGATTTCTAGAATTTAGAGTCAGTTAAGCACTTATAGGAAAACATTATTCTTATTAGTTATTTCTATCATAACAAAAATAAAAGTACACGTATTTGCTTAAATAATAGTTTGCCTAGATACTTGTTGTTTTAATAGCAATACCAAACAATAAAATAATGAATATTAATACAAAATAATTATTACTTTAGTCACACAAAAGATAAATACACAACCGCATACCAGTGAGTGTTCTTACCATCTATTTCTACTTAGAACAATATAAACTTACCTAGTAAATACTCCCGGTCCCTTCAATAGCAGTTCCCCTTGGAATGCGTTGCCGTCGTTTTGTTTGTGCATCGTGACTTTCGGCTGCTTCCATTCCTGTTCAGAGTCCCTCGCAGCCAGGCCCAGAAGTTCTAATGATATCTGCCAAAATACAGACGGTTATGTTATAATGAAATAAATATAATTTGCTAGTTTTAATATCTGTGATATTATTTAAACCACAGCAAAGGTGGTCTGATAATATCCGCACGCGGAACATGGGTTCCGAGACCAAATCTCATCAACATACCTGGGTATCAGGCAAAGGTGACTCCACAGTGACCAGGGGTTCCAACTCCTCACTTCCCTCGACCTTCGCAGCTATCCTGGCAGATATCCCAGGCAAAGGGTTGCCGACGCAGCCAACAGTTCTCGACTCCACTGGCCGGTACGGATTGCTGAGCGCCATACCCGCTTCTGACATGCCGTAGCGTTCTAGAAGACGAATGCCGGAGATCTGGGAATGAGTTTTTTTTAGTTATTTGACTCGCTTATTACGACATGTACAACATTACACATAGTAATAAAACTAGCGGTGCTCCCTCCCCTTTCGTCGCAGCGTGACGTTCTATAGCCTCAAGCCTTCCTCGATAAATAGTGGCTGAAGACCGCAACTAGTGTCTGAAGATACGCTTGCTCTTAATACGAGGGTCAAACTGAAAGTTCTTAGAACTGGCCACTTATAAACAATATAATAAAAAAAATATTCTAAAATTTGAAAATAGAACTCTTTGCCAATATTACTGAGTATATATTTCATTCATTTGTCATTTGTTTTACGATTTGGCGGCAAATTGAAAATTGTCTGTGTCACGTCAACATGAATTTAACGAGAAAATTTTCGCGCAATGATTTTTTATGACTTGGGATGTCATTTAAGTCAACAAGAAAGTTATGATAGACTACGATTGGCCTTTCACGATGAAGCCCCATCTCGTGTGACTGTTTACAACTGGTTTAATGAGTTTAAACGTGGTCGCACTAATCTCACTGATGATGTACGTGAGGGACGGCCTTCTACGGCGACGACTGAAAATAACATCTGTGTTGTGCGGCGTATGATAGAGACTGACAAAAGAGTGACCTATCAGCAGATTCGGACAAGCTTAGGCATCGGTATGAGTCAAGTGCACAAATTCCTCCACGAACATTTAGCGGTCAGGAAGCTTTGCGCCCGGTGGATACCTCATAATTTGACTAAGGCTCAAAAACTCCATCGTGTGGATTGGTGCCGTAAAATGATTGAAAGATTTAACGGAGGTGACTCAAATGCTGTGTTCGACATACTAACAGGTGACGAAAGCTGGATTTACTGTTATGATCCTGAAACCAAAAGACAATCTGCTCAGTGGGTGTTTCCTTTCGAGGAGTTGCCAACTAAAGTGAAGAGAGATCGAAGTGCGGGAAAAAAAATGGTGGCCTCGTTCTTTGGAAGGATAGGTCATTTCGCAACAATTGTGTTAGAGGATCAAAAAACAGTTTCTGCAGAATGGTACACTACCAATTGTTTGCCACTTGTCTTGGAAAAGGTTCGAGAGAAACGACCTCGCAGTAGGATCCTCCTTCACCACGACAACGCCTCGTCGCACACCGCCAAGCGAACGATCGACTATTTGGCGACATCAAACGTTGAATTACTGGGTCACCCGCCGTATAGCCCCGACCTCGCGCCTTGTGATTTTTATTTATTTCCAAAAATTAAAGAAAAACTTAAAGGAAAGCGGTTTATGAATGCTGAAGAAGCGGTGGCTGCGTATCGCGATGCCATTGAAGAGACCCCTAAGGACGAGTGGGCAAAGTGCTTTTCCCAGTGGTTCCATCGCATGCAGCGGTGTATTGACGTCAATGGACAATATTTTGAAAAGATATAATAAAACTAATAACTGGCTAATGTAATCAGTTTTTGATTTTCTAAGAACTTTCAGTTTGACCCTCGTATCACTGAGCTGCAACAGCTTATTGTATCGCTCGCTCGTCGACATGTGTCGACGCCGCGCCAAGAGAAAGTGCACTTTAGTTACAGATTTAGGTCTCATTTCATCTATCACCCACCTACTCCCACTAATGGAACAGCGTGTCGGGCAGCGGCACAGGACCAGCGCACATGAGGCGTAATCACGTACTCGGCAGTGCGATAGTTGGCGAACATGATCGGGACGCCGTAGAAGACCGTTATATGCAATGATATTGTATTAAGAACTAGATCACCGGTGAGAAGCTAAAAGATAGTCAAGCAAACACCACCTTGAGGTCTTACCTTTGACTTAGTCTGTTTTTGATAGCGTCAGTGTCTCAATGCCTCAGTGCGCCTTTAAAACTGCAGAAACAACTAACTAAATAAATAAAAACAGTCCGAATATCATATTTTCGTTAAGTAACTTGTATGAAATGATGCCTTCATGATTGAAGTATTTTCAATAAAATTAGTGAGTTTAGTTTCTTAGCCAACTCACGGACCAACATGGTCGATATTCTAAGACAGTGCCATACGTGGAGTAGTTTGGTACTATATTTTTTTTAATAATAATATTTAACGACCGTTATAGTGTGGTGGTTTACGTTCCGGACTACAAAGATAAGCAGTCACGGGTTCGAATCCTGCCCGCACGACCCTAACACATATGTCTATGGAAATGTATGTTAATATGTCTTTGTTATATAAATTATAAAGTACACTTTCAATTTCTTTAAAGTAACAGCGTAGACGCTCACGGATCAAAAGGTCACTGGCTCTCGCGTTAACAAAAGTATAACAAAAGACTGTTGATATACACATCAGTGAGGGATGATCCTCACGATTGTAGAAAAAAATATGTACGCTAACTATTAGCATGTTATTTGAAGGAATCATCTTGTTAACATGATGCTATGGTGTATTAATAAATATTTCTTTATTTATTCAAATAAGGACTGTAAATATTTTCACTAATTTAATTTGTAAAAAAATACAAATTAAATTAGTGTCACGTGTTAGTTGTGATCACGTGATCGTGAATGCCTAGCAGTGAACGTTACTTTGATATTGGCGCCATGACATTTCAAGCATTCACGTAATACAATCAAATTGCATTTATTAGATAATTATTCAATATTTTAAATGTTAAATAGTTTGAAAATAAAATGTTTTTGTTGATTAATATACTTCCTAGCTAAAGTGTGAACCCAATTTTAAAATTAGGCCAACGAGTCTATTGTAATGCACCTACATATTTTAAAAAAAATATTAAGAAAGGTACTCTATTAAGACTCTGTTCCGTAACTGATGTCTGATGTGATGGATGTCAATCCATTGACATCCATAAATCAGACGGTGCCATATTTGTGTACTCTTTTAGTTCGCGAGGCGTCATCTACTTCTAAATACAATATCATTGGTTTTGTGGGTTCTACGCAAACACCCAGTGGCACCGCTAATATGAGTTTCGTACCTCGCTTGCACAATTGATAAAAAGAAGTGGTTAAATGGCAGCTACTAAACTACTAGCAGATGCGTTATGTAGCCCCGACTATAATCGACACGTTAGAAACTGAGTCGCGAGGACATAATTTCAATAGAAATAGGAATACGCCGCGCGCCGCTTTAGCAGTAAGCGTAAGCGAGATGGGCATAGCAAAATGACAACGCAGGAAATGGTACGCCGACTATTATAGTAGTTAAATGACCGTATGCTCGTAATACTAACCTGCTTTGGCTTATGTATAGCCTCGCAGTCGCTGACTAGATGCGAATCTATAAAGCATCGCCAAGAGACATTGCACCTTAGTTACAGTATAATAAGGTCTCATTTCATTCGCACGCACTCACCTCCTCCCACTTATGGAACAGCGTGTCGGGCAGCGGCGCCGAGCCAGCGCACATGAGGCGCATCCTCGCCGCGAGCGTGTTCCTCACGTACTCGGCAGTGCGCGCGTCCGCGAACATCTTCTCGTGGTCTTGCACCAAGCGAGCGTACATGGACGGGACGCCGTGGAAGACTGTCACTTTGGACTCGTCGCGCTCGCCCATGCCTAGGAGACGAGCCCAGACGGTGTGAGAGACGAATTGGGGGAGCATACGGATTCTGGAAGAGAATGTCGAATAAAGGTCTTTGCACAGTACACCGTAACATACAATGACCGTGCTAGGAACGTGTCCGGCAAAAAATATTATTTGTATTGAAAACTATTTTCCTTTCTCGTTTATAATTTCTGTAGTCTTTTAACAATATCTACCTACTTACTTACAACTCCTTTTATTCTTTATTGACTCTCGGATCCACTGGTTACAACTGATTATGCATTTTTTTAACTATTTATTTATGTATATTTTTATGTCAATATGTTTAAATATGTATTAGTTTATATATTTTGTATTATGGTGTGTATTTTATAATCATTTATTGACATTAAATTTTAAGTAATGTGCACTTATCATCTTCTATTATGTCGTCCCTTCCACTTCAATTTTTTTTAAATATTTTATCGCCATGCCTCTTCAATCATTCTTCATGCTTTTTCTTACCTCAAGGTTGTCTGGAAGAAATTGCTTCAAGCAATAAGACCGCCTAAATTGTACTTATACCGAATATATAAGATACTACCCTGTGTAATTATTATGTTTATGGTTTTATTATTATTATAACTATGACACCCAGCCCACCAGACCGTTCCGTCACCAACGAACACCGTTGCGTGCCGTGCACGGAGCGTAATTTTGCCGGCGCTGACTGTTCCGTGCATGACACGCTGTTGCTAGACCGGTGAGAATACCGGTTTAACAACGGCGTGGGTTGAAATCGCGTATGATGACCGTTGTAAAGGCGTCGCCGTAACTTAGCCTGTCTATTGATAGTCCTCGCCGTAACTTAGTCTGTGCACTGATAATCCTGCCGATACAGACTGTAGGACTGATCACGACACTTCTGGGCCATAAACTTAGGTAGACCTTGCCAACGAATATAAAAGAATTGCGGTTCGCTCACTACCGCCAAATTATATATTACAATACGGGCATCAAACGGGTTGTATACGGATTCAGTGGGCAAGGTAGATCCTATTGTATTACTATTCGTGCCTGACACGTTCCTTACGGACACGGTATGGTCCGGTACAGTGGAAAAATACCTTTAGGTTACCTATTATAGATGGTACGCCGATGATGACACATGAATATTAGATTGTTACGTTCGGTCGACGCGGATAGATCCGAGAATGCCAGTGTACCATTTAAGTGCTATATCATTGGCTTATCCAGATCCAGCCTAGTGCGAGGTCGCTGTAGCGACATCTATGATCAACCGATGTTACTACATATCATCGCAACATGCTGACTCGGCTCAACGCGACTAGATGGCGCTATCCTCGATGTATGGAGACTGAACCGCGATATTAAAGATTTAGAGCGGACTAACTACATATGAATAAACCAAGACGGTGATCATTGGACGTTGGTCCCCAGTCACAGCACCCGTCCTAACACAGTCGCGCTATATCGCCATTGTAAAGAAACATTTAAGCATTTACAAGCATGCTACCTGTAACTTGTAAGCTATTTAAAAAAACTGGTATGCTTCATTTTTAAGTTAGTTTATTTTCAACACCTAATAGCTAGACTAACAAGTAGCGGACTGGAGGCCTATGAAGTAAGGGAGTGACAGAAATAGATTTCGGCGTCATTTTCGTGGCTATGTATGACCGAAACCACCTGGACACTTATTACAAGGAAATAAGGTTCAAATTACCTTGCTCCGGCCGCCAAAGAAGCGTTCAACGAGTTCAGTTGTCCGTGTATGTGGTGCAGTGGCAGCGCGTGTAGCACCACGTCATCGCACGAGTACTGCCACGCTGATTGCAGAGCTGCAACCTGCGTGGCTAACATGCCGTGTGTCCACACCACTCCTTTGGGTTTGCTTGTTGTGCCTAAAAAATATATTAACATTAAACATTATCTCACTTGAGTCTGAGTGAATTTTTATACCCTTAATTTGAAACTGGTATATCTAATAATCATACTGGTATATCGAATAATACCTCTTATACATTTACGACATGCACAAACGGACGGATGAGATTCATAACTTTCCGGAAAGACTTTACCAACGTCAAATAATGAATATTCTACGAATAAAATACAAAACGTCGAATCAGAAAATGACACTTATTTGTCAGCAATCATTTATGTAAATCGGTCGTTTTATAATTATTCAGTCGTATAAATCTTATCTGACGTTGGTAAAATCAGGCCCAAGAGAGATAAAAGTGATGGATAAAAACGCGCACGCGCATGTGTGTGTGTGTGAGTGTGTGTATGAGAGAGAGATAAAAAGAAAAATCTATTTGTAGTTATACATGATATTATGGCGTCTACAGATAGTGTGTGTAAGTGAAGTAACTGACAATGATTAAACGCTTAGAAACTTACCTCGACTATAAATAATGAATGCATCAGTCTTCGCGTAGCGTAGATACCTGCATTTGTATTGTGTCTGTGTTAGGAAGCCCAAAAACTGTTATAGAAGCTTTTGCTAACAAGGCCATCGCTGCCTAACCACCTTAAGAACCAAAATTGCTTGCACTTTCAAGCGACAGGTGTGCAAGCAATATTTTTTTTAATGTGGTAAGGAGACGGTGTCCTTGACCGCACGTGGGCGCATGCGTTGTGAGTATCTGTTATCACGTGTTCATGACACATGTTGTAATATACACGGGGAAAAACAGCGAGAAATAGAAAAAGAAGAGTTAGAAAGAAAAGGACCCATACTATATGAGTGCGATAGAGAAACGAACATGGTAAAAACAAGGATGACGGAGCAAGACTAGAGTTACACAACAATACAGTATATTGACATGTATTTTTAAGCAGTAATTAATGTGTGTGTGTGTGTTGCGACACTGGAGTAACATACCAATGTGTGGGAGAAACAGCATATTGTAATGTTTTATTGTGTAGTTCTAATTAGTGTTTAATGTGATTGAAAGTAGCAGTAAAACTTACCACTAGTATAAATAATGAACGCATCAGCGCTCCCGTACCACGCGCTCGTCTTGCCCACATCTGCCAACGTGTCTTCTGCTTTAGGTTTCATAAAAGCGCTGTTCGGCTGATACAACTGCGCTGTGATCTCTTTATCTTTGCCGGTTATGAGAAGCGGCTTTGACTGTTCCAGTGTAATGTGACGGAGGAGATTTCTGTATAGTCTCGATTGTGTGATGTGCACATTCATTTATGTGAAGAATACTTTATTGCACAAAAAAGTGAAGTTAACGTCGTATTTAATTATCTGCCTACTACATGGCAAATGATGAAGAAAAGAAATGGTACGAATAAAGATATATGTATAGATGGAGAGATTAAAGAACAATGACACATGTTGAAAGATGGAAAGAGGAAACTGAAAGAGATGGCTAAAGTAACATAACAATGAGTGTGAGCGAGAAACAGCATATTGGCATGTTTTTTGATGAAGTATGTAATGTGTCTATGTGTGTGTGAATGCGTTGGTGCGTTGTGATACTAGAGTAACATAGCAAAGTGTGTGTGAGAGAGAGAGACAGCATATCGCAATATTTTATTGTTTAGTAAGTAATGTGTTTGTAATATAATTGAAAGTAGCAGTAAAACTCACCACTAGTATAAATAATGAAAGCATCAGCGCTCCCGTACCACTCGTTGGTCTTGCCCACATCTGCCAACGTGTCTTCTGCTTTCGGTTTCATAAAAGCGCTGTTCGGCTGATACAACTGCGCTGTGATCTCTTTATCTTTGCCGGTAATGAGAAGCGGCTTGGACAGTTCTAGTGTGATGGGACGGAGGAGTTTTTCGTACTCTGGCGTGCAGATTGCTAGGCTTGATCCGGAGTCACCGAGATAGTATTTTAGCATGTCTGGCGGGTGTATCGGGGTTAACGGGACCGCTGAAAATGAAATAAACATACCATTTAGTTAAATAAACGAATATTTGATTAGATAACATCAATGAACATTCAACTGTAACTAAACAGATATAAGTAGTTTTTGAACTGACATGTATCTATAATATATCACTTGTTAAAAAAGGATGGATAAATTATTTTTAAAAAATGAGGCAGTCTTTTACATAAACAAATAGCTCTTCTCTGATATTAGAAGTCTGAACTTCTGAAGTATGCAGTTTTTAAACAGTCTTGTTTTAACAACTATTTTTTTCTTATAAATAAATGCATGTACCTATGTTTCCTGTCATCCAAATGGCCCATTGGACGATGACGTGAGACGCATCGTTACTGCACATGTATGCGATTGTAAGCTCCGATTCGCCAACTGAAAACACAACACAAAAATATTTTTGCAACCATTAAAACAATTTATGTAATTTCAATGACAGTTGTTCACTTTCTACATTTGTTCATGGACGTCCACAGGCATTTCTTAATAAAATCTTCGCTGGTGAAATAAAATGGTTTTTAAATTAGATAACTCTCATAAAAATACAATATTTTAAAGCGTATGAAAGACTACTTTTGTACGAAAAATCATCACTACGGAAATTATCCTTGCCTACTTTGTGATTACGCTTTTGGTCACAGCTCATCCTGTTGGTGCGCGGCAGTAGACACACCTACCCTACTAAGTGTTGTTACGGGAAATACGTTAAAAACTTTATGGTTTGGTAAGTTTACAGTGGAAAATGATATTTTATAGCAACTCACACGCTATAAAATATAATTTTCCAATGAGTGCGAAATGGATTATTTACCCGTAAGTTCATCATTGACTTGTTTTTTTTACTCTGAGTGTGTGATTAAAAGAAAGGCCAGGGTTGTAATAAACACACCGACACTTCAATACTAAAACTTTACTTATGAAGTTAGTATAAATCAGTACAGCGTGCCATGTCTTGAGGCTGATACTGCGTTAGAAGCTAGCTACGTAGGATTTTGGGCAGACAGCAAAAGTCACGAAACTTTCTCGTAATAGGTTTGTCCGCATTATTTCGTTCAACAATTTATGCCTTAGAAATGTCTTGCGCATACATGCTAACTAATATTATATTATGAAGCAGTGGCCAATTTGCCCATATTCAGATATTCAATTATTATTATTATTATTATTATTTATTTATTGAATAGGACAACAAAAGATCCAATAGGGTTAGTAAAAAGTGCATCTTACACACTATGTTAGTACCTAATAACTAATTTGGAGCATGTATTTTGACTAATGTGCCACATTATGGGACAGACATGTTGTCGTACTACAAGACTCACCCACCTCGTGGCGGGTGGAGTAGTGTCTTTCATTTAATCATACCAAGTTGAGCAGCAATCTCCTTGCTAAGCGCTGTGGCTGCCTGATGTAGCCCTGCATAAGTGTAGATGCCGACCTCATCCTGCAAGGCTACCCTGGATGGGAATAGCAGAGCGCGTCGGAATACTGGTACTGCACCACCTTGAATTATACAAAATAGAAGCTACCGTAACTATAACTTTAATACCTTGTACAGTTAACATCATCTATTTACCTATGTATCACAAATAAATGATTTGATTTGATTTGATTTGTTTTAAGGTCCAGATTAACAAAGAATAATTTATTTTATATGGAGGAAAAATTTCATGGTTTTAAAGGTTTTCTAAACCAATTTTTTTAAACAGAATGTGCTTAAAATTAGACTAAAACAAACTTCGTTTTGTCGCTCGCAAAGTCCCCATCTCCATTCAACAGTTATTATGCTATTTTTAATTACCATTTAAACCTTCCCTAAACTTTCACAAATATTTCATGAAAGACTAAAATCATATGAGTTGCACATATGAGTAGATCAATATCTTATCAAAGTCTATAACCTATAACAATAAGATAGGTATCTTACATAATATGGCAAGATAAAAACAAAAGTTAAGGAATATTGTCTAATCATGACTTGCAATAAAGCATATCATTATCTTATACCAGGTGCTCACTTTACCAAATATACTATAATCTGTAGCAGCATTTCTTTTTTGCTGGGCCGTGAACCGGTACCAGGCCATCAAAAAAAAATACCGTACACAACATGCCTACCTTGATTTAAAAATAATACCTACTCCTAATCAAGGTATTATGATATTATTTAACCTGAATGGGACCAGCTTGGATTTAGAAGTATTTAGTGAGTCATGAAGGGACAATGCGGAAAATATCAGGCCAAGGCAGAACCATGTTTATGAAACACTGATCCATGTCAGCTAGGTCTGGCAAGAAATGGATCAAATCATGTTATGATATCTTGTTCAAAAAGTTTTAAGATTGTAAGAACAATCAAGAATAAGTCTTGCTATGAATCAAGATTAAGAAATCACCTAACTTAGGAAGCAAGTTGACATTTTGGTATATAAAGTAGAATTAAGATCCATTCCTGTATCTTTACTATTTAAATTAAATATCAAATTAAATAAAATAAAATTAAATTAAAAATTAATTTATCAAATTAACTTATATATTATTATATATTAAGGTCTTATGTCGCTTTCGACTTGTTAAACTTATTAAAAGTTACCCAAGCCACTGTAAATTGTCGTTATTTTAATATTTGTTTATCAGTTACCAATATTCAAGGTTAATAATATTGAGACAGGTTATGTCAACAAAAAAGGAATTACATCACTTACCCTCATTTATATCTCGGTTGAAAGAGTTCAGCAATTCAGTGTTAATATCTTCTTTCACAGCTGCGAAGTTCACGCTCTTATATCTTCTTGATAATACAGCAGGATTGCGAAAAAGCCGGTTGAGCAATCGCACAGAACGAAAAGACAATTCCATTGTTAAATAAAGTCTTGGTATCACTTCAAATTAAACTTCAACTGAAACTAGATTTTAAGGAAACTACGTACTTTAGTTGGAGATTGATTTAGTTGATAATTGAATTATGAATTTCTACGCATTATTATTTAAGAGTACATAAGCAAACAGAAGAACAGCTGCTGACTGACCACAGATTAGTAAGAGTATGTCTATGACTGACGTGCTGACAGACAAGTGACAACTACATTGACTGACAGACAGCTAGTAGAAAAGAAGCACACGACCTAACTACGATGTCATAAAAGCGCACTCCACTTGTTTGCGGGCATAAAATTATTATCCCCTAGATATATTAATTTTATGTTTGCGGGGCGCACGCGGCCCATACTACAGTGTTGTAAACAGGACTTGATACCGGTTCAAGATTTACCGGTATTATAACGGTTAAACCGGTTTTATCGTAAAATTCCGTTCCGGAGCGGAACCAAATAAGAGCGATACTGTGAACCTAAATAAACCGGTTAATTCCCAGACGCTTGCGACGATTGCAACGCGACTTATTTTTTGACCAAATATTCTTCGAAAGAGGTTATACTAATTATCAGATTCTTCAGAATTATTCCTCTTGCCATGTGCCGGATAACACGGCACGGAGCTGGATTTGGTGCGAAGTCAGACGGTCGGTCGCCCGTTTGTGTCTTGATGTTGGACGCGTAAATGAGAAACTCCTATGTCAGGTTTCAGAGTAACAGCCAAGGCCAACCCAATGTTCTAATGTGGACTGTATTGTGTGCGGTGAGGTGGCCGTTAATAAGTTCCAAGTGTTTTCTTCAATGTTCTTTCTTCAGTGTTCTTTCTTGAACGTTCTTTCTTGAATGTTCTTTCTTGAATATTCTTTCTTGTGTGCTCTTCCTATGTTGCTCAGGAGAGATGTTTCTTCTAGCCGCTGCTGGATCGAACTCCAATGTGTTCTTCCTAGAATGTTCTTTCTTGAATGTTCTTTCTTGAATGTTCTTTCTTCTGTGTTCTAAGGCTCTTCCTGTTCCTTAGGAGAGATGGTTCTTCTAGCTGCGGCTGGTGGGGCTCGTGGAACTCGTCGAACTCGAACTCGAACTCATTTTCTACGTGTTCCTGCTCGTCTTATATACAATTTTGTGTCCAAATGTGTGAGCAGGAAGTCAGTGGGAGCGAGAGGTGAGATTGTGATTGCACGCGCGTGATATTCGCGATCAAAAGACATTACCGTAAGGAAAGCCGCGTGCCATCTCATGATTAGAAAGAGACGGGAGATGGCCGCGCGTGATATTCGCGATCAAAAGACATTACCGTAAGGAAAGCCGCGTGCCATCTCATGATTAGAAAGAGAGGGGAGATGGCCGCGCGTGATATTCGCGGTCAAAAGGCGTAACCGTATGGAAAGCCGCGTGCCATCTCATGATTAGAAAGAGAGGGAAATAGAGCGGGCTTATATTTTGATTTAAAAAGGCAATACAGTAAAGAGAGCCGCGTCCTATTTCCCTATGATTCTTCTAGTCCTCGCTAGCCTATACGAGGGTGTGTGCCTACTAAATGTGTCTCCTATACCCCCGGCTGTTACTTTATTTATTAACATACAAATATTAACAATAAGTTTTAAACAAAACTAACAAATAAACGATTTTACAAACTATACATAAAACAACAAATGTATACTATTTTACATATAGACGCCGTCCTGTACATGCCATTATATTGTTTTTATAATTAACATTTTCAAAAATATGTCAAAAAATTACCACGTACGTATCTGATTGGATATATAAACAAAATACGTTTTATTGAATGAAAACAAACGTAAATGCGCTCACCGCCCGCAGATCGTAACGAAGTTGAGGTGGTTGTCCTGCCTGAACGAAAAGTTGAACCGGTTAATGAAAAATACCCATATTTTTCCAAACCGATTTAAGAACCGGTTCATAGGAACCTAACCTTTTTCAAAAAGTTCCACCTATATTTTCGTTACCGGTTCAGAAAAAATACCAGTTTCCAAGCCCTTGTTGTAAACCTTGTTGTAAAAAACGCAAGGAATCTTTACGGTAGGATAAGGAATGCTACGGCATACTACCTAGGTGACGTACCAAGTCTCGCAATTGTTTTCAAGTTGAAAAGTTCATGGAGCGGGTAAGCGGGCGGTTATCAATGCGGTTGTCTAATATGTGGTACGCGCCCGCGGTCAAATAAATAGATGCTGTCATGCTGTCACTCACTGATCATGGGTGCGATTGTCTAAAGCAATCGTATTCATTTGACAGTTCAAAACGTACGGTATGGTCTGTCAAATGGCGAAGAACAAAGGGTTTGACAGATCATATCGTACGTTTTGAACTGTCAAATGAATACGATTGCTTTACACAATTCCAGCTCATGTATGCTGTCACTGAGCAAGTTATCACTGGTTTTTTCTGTTGTTTGTGTCGGAAGGGACGGGACAGGCTTTTGTTCTTCACGATAATTTATTTGATTTTGTGAAAAATTGATTAAGGATTGTTTATTCGGTGATTTTGTTGATGTTGTTTCTTCTTTCACCATCAAGGTGGTGTTGAAAAACGAATCAGTCTTCTTTCTTCGCTGTTTCACATGTGATAATATATCAAAAAAAAAAGATCTGGGACAGATAAGTCCTATCAAGGATTTTTCGGTTATTTGTGTTCTTTTTAGTATATTTCCTCATTATTTACTTATAGTTTTTGTATTCAGTGTTTTTAACAGGTAAGACCCATGTCTCCTACTCCCCCCGATCCTCCGGATCCCCCAGATAGGGAAATGGTCCACATGTCAGCAGATGAGGTTGTTTCCTCTCCGCCGTTGTTTTCACAAACTGGCACTAAGCGCAGATTGGATACCGTTTCTACTACGGAGCCGGCTAAGAGACCTATCATTGACGCAACGTCAATCAATTCTGGTATATACACCCATCCATCATTAGTTATTTCTCCCAAAACGTACGGACCTGAAGACAATGGCCCCTTTATAGTTAATGTTTCGCGTATGGAGTCAGAGTCCCCTTCTTCCACTTACATCCATCCAATGAAGTTCGGCCAACTTCTATTCAAGAACAAAGTTAGCGGAATAATAAAAGATGGCATTAAAAAAATAGGCAGAAACAGAGTCTCAGTTGAGTTCAAATCTGCAACAGATGCAAACAACTTTTTAAATAATGATTTGCTGAGTTCTCACCAGTACTTTTCTTCAATACCCACATTTAATGTCACTCGCATGGGTCTTGTTAAGGGCGTACCAGTCGACTGGTCGATGCATGAATTGGCCGAATCTATAGAGACACCAGCGGGTTGTGGCATCCTTCTCAAAGCCAGACGAATCAATAGGAAGCTGATTGTTGATGGAAAAGCAACTTGGACCCCTACTCAATCCGTAGTCGTGACTTTCAAAGGGCAGGTTCTCCCCCAGCGAATCTATTGTTGCTATACTTCATTACCAGTTGACACATACGTACTGCCTACGATCCAATGCCTTAACTGCTGCCGCTTTGGGCATGTTAAGGCACAGTGCAGATCTCATCCACGTTGTTTCCGCTGTACCCAACCTCATCCTGGTTCAAATTGTGATGTCAACGAGGGCAATTCAACTTGTATTCTCTGCCTTGGGTCCCACTCTGCTCTCAGTAAAACGTGCCCAGAACATTCAAGACAAAAATCTATTAAGATCCTCATGTCACAGGATAATATTTCCTACTCCGAAGCTTCCTCCCAGTTCCGTACAGTCCGCAAATCTTATGCTGACACTACAAAATCTCCAGTACCGTTGACGACTTCCCACTCACTAGTCACTAAAGCCTCCTCTCCAACGGGCTCTTACAGAAAGACGGTGTCTCGTCCCTCTCGGCCCCATGCTCCCTCAGGCAAAGGATACGATAAGCAAGTTCATCAGTCAATAATTGCTAACCTTCAATCTTCCCTTCCAAACGGCTGTGCCCTTATCAATAGTCTCAGCAATGAAGTTGAGGTCAGCCCTCCATTGCCTGCTCCCACAGAAAATCTTCTTGATTATCTCTTATCTATAATACTCTGCCTTTTGTCCTCCCATTCTAGTTCCCTACCGCCCAACGTTGCCCAGAAACTGTCCCAGATAGGCAATTTAACTTCTCATGGCTCCGTCGGTAATTCTTCAGTGGAACTGTAAAAGTATCCGGCGGAAAAAACATGAACTTTTATATATTATTCGAAAACACTCCCCGTCTATCCTTGCGATCTCGGAGACTTGGCTGATACCTGGATCAAATTTTCGTGTTTCAGGATTTTCATGTCTCCGAGATGATAGGGATGATGGGTATGCAGGGTGTGCCCTATTAATAAAACGCTCCCTTACCTTCGCCCAACTTAACCTCCCTTCTCACAGTACGGACATAAATGCCGTGGCTGCTTGCGTTGATAACATTTCGTTCCTCTCTGTTTATGTCCCTCACCCTAACTCTTCCACGACCTCAGAACTTCGCTCTATCATCTCTTCTCTTCCACCGCCCATTCTAGTAATGGGTGACCTTAACTCTCACCATACTTCATGGGGCTGCTACTTTATCGATTCTGCTGGATCTTCTCTTCTCGATCTAGTAGATGATTTTGATCTTTGCATCCTCAATAATGGCTCCCCAACTAGAAGATGCTCTCCAACGCAAAACCCAGCCTCAGCTGTAGATATTTCTCTTTGCTCCCCAGATCTGTCTTCTTCCCTTTCCTGGCAACTTCTTGATAGTTCATTTGATAGCGATCACTTTCCAATTCTATTGTCATTTCCAAGTTCCACTCCAAATTCAAATACTTGCGCCCCTACTCCCCTATTAAAATATAAATTGAACCAGGCTGATTGGTCGTCTTACTCTTCTTTCATCGATGAAAAGTTAGAATCTCTCCCAGTTGTAAACCCTGCCAACTCTACTTCCTGTTACTCAGACTTTGTAAAAGCTTTAAATTCCGCTGCCGATGCTTCTATCCCTACTAAAAAATCTTTTCGTAAAACCCCTTCTCCCCCATGGTGGGATACGGAGTGCACTGCCGCTGTTCGTAAGCGCAAAGAGGCTGAAAAAGCTTACAGTCGGGCAATGACTCTAGATAATTTTCTAGCCTACAAACATTTAGCTGCTCAGACTAAAAAAGTTTTATCCCAAAAAAAGAAACTTGGACGGATAAAATTCTGTGAGAATATGAGTCCCAGAACTCCTTCTTCCATTGTATGGAAACTTATTAAGCGATTCAGGCAGTCGGTAAATTACATTAACGTTTCCAGCAATGACCCATCCTCCTGGCTTACAGGTTTTATTGATAAATTGGCTCCCCCATTTGTTCCGTTTATAGATAGCTTTCCATATTATGATATTGATTCTTCTTTCCCAACTCAAAACAAATTAGATAACCCCTTCTCTTTTGACGAACTTCAATGTGCCCTGACTGGCTTAACTGATTCGTCCCCAGGTATAGACGGTATTCCTTATTCATTTCTATGTAAAACCTCTACCAGTACAAAGTCCTACTTTCTTAATCTAGTCAATTGTTTCTTTGACAGTGGCGTCTTACCTGAATCGTGGAAACAACAAATTGTAATCCCAATCCTCAAACCAGGTAAAGATCCACTAAGCCACAACTCTTATAGGCCGATCGCCCTCTCTTCCGTTCTATTGAAGGTCACAGAGCACATGATCAAAAACCGCCTTGAATGGTATGTTGAATCTAAGAACATCATCTCTAGCAGCCAGTTCGGTTTCAGAAAAGGCTTCAGTACCTTGGCAGCCTGAGCATTCTTACAACCGAAATTCGCCTAGCTTTCAAAAATAAAGGTTTTCTCGTTGGGGTATTTCTTGACGTATCTTCAGCATACGATAACGTCCTCCTTCCAGTACTCAGGGAAAAACTTCTTCAGCTGTGTATCTCGCCGAAGACGGTTCGTTTCATTTGCAATGCTCTAATGTCACGTTCAATAATTGTCAAATATCAAAATTTCTTATCTACCCCTAACCTTGTCTGGAAAGGCCTTCCTCAGGGCTCGGTGCTCAGTCCCCTGCTTTACAGTATTTATACATCAGACTTGGACACAACCGTCATACCCTTCGCCAACATTCTTCAATATGCAGACGATATAGCCCTGTATATCTCGACCAAATCGGTTCCAGAAGCATCCTCTAGACTGAATTCCGCGCTGTCCTATCTAAATAACTGGCTTGAAGATCATGGACTTAGTCTCTCAACTCCCAAGTGCTCAACAGTTGTCTT
The DNA here is from genome assembly GCA_963924145.1 of Pyrausta purpuralis. Taxonomy (NCBI): domain Eukaryota; kingdom Metazoa; phylum Arthropoda; class Insecta; order Lepidoptera; family Crambidae; genus Pyrausta; species Pyrausta purpuralis. Next base: position 12,091,711 of record OZ001666.1, read on the forward strand.
CACCAAAAATCTGCGTTTCCCCGATCCCGATCTCCTCTTGAATGGCGAACCTATCCCTGTAACAAACCAAGTTAAATTTTTAGGTCTGATTCTGGATAGCAAACTTTCTGGTTCCCCTCACTTTAATTATGTAGTTGACAAAGCAGAAAAAGGCATAAACATTTTGCGTTCTCTCTCTGGGGTTCGATGGGGCGCTCACCCCTATTCCCAAAAACTTCTCTATAATGCAATTGTTTGTAGCCACTTAGATTATGCTTCTTTTCTGCTGGACCCTTGTAACAAGACCGCTTTGGATAAATTCAAAAAAGTTCAAGCTAAATGTCTTCGAATCATATTGGGAGCTATGAAGTCGTCCCCCATCAATGGCCTCCAAATCGAATGTGTGGATCCTCCCCTTTATCTCCGAAGAAAATATCTAAGTGATAGATTTCTGGCTAAGATCCTTCAAAACTCGTCACATCCTCTTCTCAATAAACTTCAATCTCTATCTGATTCCTTCAATTCCGCACATAAGCTTCCATGTATTATTCATTCATTTCGAAAATTCTCCCGTCTCCCTGCCCCTGTAGAAAAGTTTTCACTTCATCCCCTTTTCTCGACCAACTTTGATTCACTTCTTTTTAAACCCTATGTCGTTTTGAACCTTGGAATCCAAAAGAACTCTCCCTCGGCCCCCCAAGAATTCTGTGCCTTACTCCTAAAACACTGGCCAGGTTGGAACTACTTCTACACCGATGCTTCCAAACTCTCGGATGATGGCTGCGTAGGCTCTGCAGTCTGGTTACCTGCTTTCAAAATTTCCCTTCTATTCAAATGTCCCCCTTCTACTTCCATATTTACCGGCGAATCCCTTGCCATTTTGCAAGCTATTTTATTCATAGAATCCCATAATCTTAACAATTCAATCATCTTCTCAGACTCTTTAAGTTGCCTTCAGTCAATTTCATTTTTCCCATTTAAATCTAAAACTAAATTTCCAAATATCCTTAAGATTCGAGAATCCCTATTCATTTGCAAATCCAAAAACATTAATGTAATTCTGGCCTGGATCCCTAGCCACAGTGGTATTCCGGGAAATGAAACTGTAGATTCGTGTGCTAAAAATGCGATTTCCATCGGCTCTATGGAACATTACAAACATTTCTCCCAAGATATCATTAGCTTGGCCCACTCTCACCTCTTTCTATCTTGGAATACAGACTGGAGGAATACAAGAATACTGGCAGGAAAATTCTATTTTAACATCCAAAAAGAAATTCCACGTAGACCTTGGTTTTTCAAGTACCCCAACCTCCCGAAACCTGTTCTTTCTACCATTTGCAGGCTACGTTTAGGACACTCTTGTACCCCTGTTCACCTCGCTAAAATAAAAATCAAGGATAGCTCTCTTTGTGAATGTGACCTGGATGAAGGTACCACCGATCATATATTTTTCGCTTGTCCAAAAATTGGTGCTTCACTATATGACCTCCTCCCAAGCTCTGTATCTCGACCCTGTAACTTTAACTCCTTGCTCAGCTTAGTTGACTCACCTTTTCTAGAAATATTAACTAAATTTATAATGCGCAACAAAATCCAACTTTAAATTTCATGCTTTACACACACACATACTGCTTACTATATATCAATCCTCTCTTGTGTATACATATCTGTGTTGTAACTCATCCATTTTTTTTAAATAATTTGTGTCGTCTTTTGTATATATTATATAAGTTTAAATTAAGATAATTATAAGTTAAAATTTAAAAAAAAAAATTCTCACTTGACATTGGCGAAAGTGGAAACACTGATTAGCCATTATAAAAGAAGAAGAAGAAGTTATCACTTTCACACGTTCCGCTGTGCCATTCCAAATACTTAGTTTCTATTCGAAGTTTGCTTCCAAAGTTGAAGATTGTTGTTCAATAGTATACTTTGCATGGTGGTGCCAAATTTTTGAAGGTGAATGAAGGTCGCAAGGTTAAAATTATTTTAGCAATCAAGCATACTTGGTTGCTTATTGTTCTTTTGAAAGAAAGAAAGAAAAGTAATTTATTTGGTTCACTACAAAACACAAAAAATATAAACATAAAAATAAAAACATATTATAAATAGTGAATCCAAATTGGTTTCCACTCAGCTTTATTGCCTTGGCAAGCCATGGCGCTGGTTTTCAGTGGAGACCATTGAGGTTGAGATGTCACCACCAGACCATATTAAAATTAAAATAAAGAAAAACTTAAACAATCACAAAAAATCCAATGTTGTACTTACATACTAGGTATTATTAATTAAATAACAAATCAGACGTGCCACGAGCATGCATGCGTGCGTGCGTGCGTGACCTTTTGGCTCTCGATTAGAAAATCTCCGATACGGTGTTTAAAGGAAACTAAACAATTAATTCAATATACTTTTCAATATACATTTTTATTAAAAATTACTAAATAAAGCATTTGGTACATAAAAATATTGATATTGGTGCGCCCAAGAAATTACTGTCCACATTTAAAAAAAATATCAATAACTATTAAGGTTTTTAAGTTAGGTTATCTTTACCAAGTATATATTATTGTTAGATCCTGTGGTATCCCAGTGCAAGGCAAAGTTGTTAGTAATATGCCAAAACATTTTTTTTTATTAATACACTAGTAGTTAAGATAATAATATGCATATTCGTTAAAGTAAAAAAAATATTAACAGGCCATCACGTGGACGGCACACCAGTGAGCAGCACCATGAAGACCACGTCCGAGGTGGTGCTGTTCTTCGACCGGCTTTTCGACAGCGTCAATGGCGCGCGCGGCGCCCGCCAGGGAAGATGCGAGGACCGGTAAAAGAGGTTGAGGGCGTATCACGCCATATCGAATTTTGGCAAGAAGACATTCGAATTCTTTCTTACCATTTGTATTTTGTGCAGCCTAGTACGGTCCAAAGAATGTATGTTCCGAGCTTGAATAGCTGGATCATCACCCTTAAGAGTTTCATTTCGATTTGGTCGGAATTGAAAACTGAAGGTGTGCGACTATTTTACACCCGTTCTATTAATCAGGATCCGCTCGAAAACTTCTTTGGCCGCATTAGAGCTTTAAATTATAGGAACAATAATCCAATCCCCTACACGTTTCAATGTAGTTTCAAATCACTTTTATTAACAGACATGTTGGGCCCTCAGTCACAAAATACTAATTGCGAAGTCGATGTAAGAGAGATGTTGATTGATCACAATTTTTTCAGTGACGAGAATACTAATGAACCTCTTTCTATTGCAGGTCCCTCCTCGAGTATTTTCCCTGCGTCTGGGCTTGGTGAAGCAGAGGAAGAAATTCCGCTGCTTCAGCAAGCCCGGATGGAAAGGCTGAACGTTCATTCGTCAGCTTTTACAGCCGGATACGTAGCCAGAAAACTTAAAAAAGCTATTCAGTGCCCAAACTGCAATAAAACAATAGTCACTAGAGACATTTTACCGATTCATTCTTTTATTGAACTTAGGGAGCGTAGCTTACTAAAAGGCAAAAACCTTTGCTACCCTTCTTCAAAATTTGTTGAAATCTTTCGTGAATTAATTAAATTAATCAATAAACATTTAAACGAATTTGGTCATATGCCAAACATAGCTTACAACATTCGACAAAATTTTCTAAATTCTGTAGACACAAATTTTATGGGTTGCTCAGATCATCATTCTATATTAGTAGATCAGTTTGTAAAAATCGTTTGTCGGGTTCAAATACACAATTGGTGTAATGGTATAAATAAAATCCTTCGCGGTTCATTTTCAGAGAAACTTTCAATCCGTTTAAACAAACCAATGCAACGTATGGCCCTGAATAAATTTAAGTCTTCTAGACTACGTAAGAAAGTCAATAAATAATGATTACCAGTTGATTTTTGTAAATATTAATTAAGTGTACATATTTTGTTTCAGGTTCGGAGGGGATCATGAGAGCCGCAGCCGTCTAAGCGTACAAGATCGAAACGTGGCTACACAGCTACCAATTCGAACCTCCACGCTTAGTTGATAGGATGGGAGAAGGTCATGGTGTAAATTTTACTTTAATTCTGTTTATTTTGTTACAGGTTCTGATGAAAGCAGTCATTCTTTTCTAATTGGACCTAGCAGCTGTTGAGATACGGGGTTCTTACCATTTGCATTGCACGGGGCCATTTAGAAAAGAAACGCAGAGATGTCACTTAGTGTTCCAGTGACATCTTTTGTACTTCTTAGGTGTAGAGGAACACCTCGGGGTTTTTAGCCGGTAAAAGTCCGGCATAACCACATCTTTCCCCGTAGATGTGGTATCCATGAGGATTTTCCCTGAGTTTTCAATGTTATTATTATTTATGTTTTCTTCTTCACTCGTTACTTAATTAAGTTCTGTATTTGAGTTTTTTTTATAACGTTAGTTAGGCAAACTTAGTCGTCAAATGCTTAGTAATGATTCTGTAACAACTGTCACTATTTGATGTTAATTGTACACTTATTGTAACTTTCACAAAACCTGAAGGATATTATGATGATGCATATATATCCATATATATATACATATGATTCTCGGACTCATCATTATCATAATATCCTTTTCGTCTTGTTACTCATTTGTATGTATTCCGCATGTATAAATTAATAGGAGTTTAGCTTTTTTATATTTTTTTAAACCTATGTTCTTTTTTATAATAATTTCTCTTTCATGCTAGTTAATCAATAATCTATTTGATAAGTTAGTAGTAGGTAGTAGTTAATCAATATTCTATATGATGTATCTCATCGAAGTATTCTAAAATTACTAGTATGGTGTACTGTGTGATTTTGGCATTGTTATTAGCCTATAGTTTTAATTAAACCTTTATGTATTTTTTTTGTTATTTTGTTGCAAATAGTTTTCTTTAATGTTGATACTGATTTAAGTTTATAACAGTCGAGCCGAATCCTAAAGTTACGTATGGCAGCTCAACCACAGGTCGCTAAAACCTTGTTACGTCGCCATCTTTTCAAATCAAAATTCAGAAATACCAACTAATTACAAACAATAGATATACATCATAATGTATATCTATTGTTATCATAATAACTCTAACCTAAAAAATAATGTTTTCTAATATTATTATCATTTTTAATGCTAGAAAATTGAAAATTAAAATTGACAAACCTCATACGTAACTTTAGGATTCGGCTCGACTGTAGCTTAATTCTTGGCTTAGCTTGACACTATTTTTTGAGACAGTCTGTATAATTTATTTGGCTGAAATAGTTAATATTTTTAGTAAGTTAATAAATTGTACAATATTGAACGAATAGGTCTCTCTATCCACAATAATATTATAAATGCAAAGTGTGTGTGTGTATAAGTGCAAAGTCTCTAAATCTTAGATCTATGTACTGTCGAGGTCTCTCGCACCTTATAAGAGCAAAAATGTTTTTCACCTAGCGTCGTCTTTTATTTAAAAATACGCCCGTTGTTGTGTTATTATTTTATGCTTTATAGTGGTTA